>CM057934.1:11758296-14714104 GCA_030141595.1 Chydorus sphaericus | reverse complement strand
TTCTACTGGCCGGAACTCTGGCGGATTCTGAATTAGAAAACTATACTCATTTCAGTGGAATGCTATTACATGAAATGTGATGAAAATGTTTTCAAAAATAAACGGCGGGAAATTCAAATTAAAAAAATTCAAAAATTTCCCCGCCAATTTCCTAATTATTTTAAATAATAGATTTATTTCTTAAATTCTTTTTCAGTTATTTCGATTTTTTTAAAAATGATTTTAGGTTCGAATTCAAATTAATTTTGAAAATTTATTTTTAAATTCAATTTTTCAAATTTTTCCCGCCAATTTTCTAATTTAACGAAAGGATATTTAAAAAAAAAATTGATAAAATTCTTAAAAAACTCTGAATTATGTAATATTAACAAGAGAAGTTATAAAAAAAAATCATTTAAAAATTTCAATCGATAGAATTAAGTTTATTATTTTTTCAAATTCAAAAAATTTCCCGCCAATTCTTAAAAAAAAAAATTAATTTAAAATAAATGTATATTTAAAAGCCATCATTAATCGAAGTGTATTTAATTCTTTTTTGTTTTATTTCACCGGGAATAGAAAATTTTGATATAATTCTTTCTCAATTAGTATTTCAAAGAGTAAAGCAAAGTAATATAATAAGCATAAAAAGTTAATATAACAATTAGAAATAAAAAGTGTCAACCCAAATTTCCTATTATCCCACATTAGTATCTCATCCGCACACATCCGGATTATATAAGTATATTACGTGTGTGTGGCACATAATTAGTCATTTTAATTTTTTCTATTGATGACGACGACGAGATGAACTGCCTTCTTCAGATCCGCTGGATGATGGCACCCTCTCATATGGGACTCGTCGATTAAAATCCCCACTTCCGGCGGATGAGCTGGAAGAAGAACTTTGTCTCTTATTAGCTTCCGCCTGAGGAACGGCTTCTTCCACCTCCGTAGTGGAGCGCTCTAGAGTGGGCCTAGGCCTCCTTGGCTCGGAGTAATCCTCACTGCCGTCGGTGGATGAGACGCGGTCGAAGGGCAGGCGGCGCTGGGGCCACTCTTCCGTAAACTCGGAAGTGCTCCGGGCCAGCGATTGCCGGTGACTCGTACCGTCATCCGATCCAGCATCCATCCATTCCGGCCTGTAAGTCATCGGACGCTCAACCATCTCGCTGTGACCTGTAATAAAAGTTAATTCAATTAAATTTAACTCAATTAAGTTAATTAACCTAACATCAATATCATTTCTAAATTAAAAATTAAAATTAAGCTGATTTTATTAAACATTTAATGATATTAAGTTAATTGAATTAAAGTTAATGACATGCAATTAAAGTTGATTGATAAAATAAATTATACAAAATTCAGAATAATTTAATAAAAAATAAATAAAAAATTTAATTCAATTAAAGTTAATTACATTAAACTTAGAGTTAATTGAATTAGAGTTAATTATCCTAAATTCAGCATAATTTAAAATTTCAGATAAAAAAAGTTAATTGAATTAAAGTTAATTACATTAAAATTAAAGTTAATTGAATTAAAGTTAATTTATACCCATGGATCGATCAGCTGTGCTTCGAGGATATCCGAAGGTCCGCTTGATGATTCGCTTACGTCATCATCAATTGGGTAATTATTCCGCTGCTGATATCGTGTTGAGGAGAAATTGACCGATCGACTGACGTCATAAGAGGTGAACGATTCCCGAACGGATTCCAAGACGTTGGTCCTATTAACCCTCGATCCGATGGTGACCGGCGGTGGGGTCGAACCGGCGGGATCGGATGAAGATCGGCGTGCGGTGGAAGAGGAGCGGCTGTCGCTGGAATCGTCCCTCGGAGGGGTGTTGCCCCGTGGCGGGGCTAAGATGCGGATGATGACGTCCCACTTTGCGCGGTTCAAAGACCCGTTGGAAGCGGGTATCCCGGCGGATGCGCTCGAAATCTTCGTAGACGACGGCCTCTTCTAACATGGTGCGCAGGGTGGATTCGGTCGTGATGATTTGAGCCCACTTTTGGCGGTCTTCGACGGTCAGGACGGAGCTGGCGTCGTCGGTATCCGGCTCGGATGGTGGAGGCGGGTTCAAAACGCGGATCAGTACATCCTTTGAGAAAAATTGTTATTTAATTAAAGTCAAAATTCTTACAACAATTAAAATTGCCTAAAAAATGTAAAAAAAAAATAATTTAATTAAAGTTAATTACAATTAAGTTAAAGATAATTACATTAAATTAAGCCAAAATTCGATGGAAAATTGAATTATTTTTCGTTAATTACATGATTAAATGGAAGGCATTATTTTAAAAGAATTTTTTTTCAAAAAGAATCTTTAGCGCAATATTGGAATCTTTGAGAATCTTTAGCGCGTTTTAATAGAAACAATCAAAATTAACCCGGAAAAACTTAAGATTCTTTAATTAGTTACCCAATTTGGAGGTTTCTCTGACGCAACGGATGGAGCATATTCTGAAGGAGCGTCGGTACTCTCGCTGAGCGTCCTAGCCGGATGGACGGGCGGATACTGCCTCACTTTAACATCGAAGTCGGGCGGCGTCGCGGGCGGCGGAGCCGCGATGGAAGTCACTCCTGACCTCACATCATCCCAGTTGGTGGACACGCTCGGACTTCGGCTCGGATACACCGGCGGATACTGGCGCACTCTGACGTCGAAATCCGGCGGAGCCGGTTGCTCGCTCATACGGTCGTCGCCCGGTGGGACACGCTCGGTGACCTCGGCTCGTAAACAGGCGGATATTGATGAACCTAATTAAATTTTAATTCAATTAACTTAAATTTGATGCAATTAACTTTAATTCATTTAAAATATGCTCCTTTAGGATTTGAAAGGTTATTCGGATATTCATGAAATTATCTTTAATTCAATTAACTTAAAGTTGATGTCATTAACTTTAATTAATTTTTTTTTAAGCGGACCTTAACGTCGAAGTCCGGTGGAGGTGGCTGTTCGCTCACGCGGCTCATCCGGTCATCCCAAACGGTGGATTCGGAGGGACTCCTCGGCTCATAAACCGGCGGATATTGACGAACCTAATTATATTTTAAATTTAATTAACTTTAATTCAATTAACTTGAAATAATCGAAGCGGACCTTAACGTCGAATTCTGGCGGAGGAGGCTGTTCGCTCACGCGGCTCATACGGTCATCCCAAACGGTGGATTCCGACGGAGTCCTCGGTTCGTAAACCGGCGGATATTGGCGGATTTCCACATTCCAATCCGGCGGTGGCGCTGCTGAGCTACTAGCTCCGTCCCAGTTGGTCGACTCTGATGGAGTTCGAGGCTCGTACACGGGTGGATACTGCCGGATTTCAACGTTCCATTCCATCCGGCGGATTGGGAGGCTGGCTCATGGCGTCCCACACGGTGGATTCGGACGGGAGTGCGCGGCTCGTAAACCGGTGATATTGGCGGATCTCAACGTTCCATTCCGGAGGCGGAAGGGAAGTGTCATCCCAATTGGTGCTCTGGCTCGGAGAGCGCTGTGAAAAAAAAAGTTAATTCAATCAAAATTAAAGTTAATTGAATTGGGAAATTTAACTTTCTGAAAAATGAGAGTTTTAAAATAGAGCTCATCTTCTTTCAAGATACTAAGTTAATTCAATAAAACTTAATTTAAATGAATTAAAAAACTTTATTTTCAGTTTCTAACGAGTTGCTGCGGAGATGCTGAATTCAAATAAAAAAACTGATTCAATTGTAATTAAAGTTAATTCAATTAGGAAATTCAACATTCTGAAAAATGAGTTTTAAAGTAGACCTCATCATCTCTAAAGTTAATTCAATCAAACTTAATTTTAAATGAATTAAGCAATTTAATTTTAATTTTTACGGGTTGCGGTGGAGGCGGTATAGTGCGGATGGCGACGTCCCAGTTGGGCATGGGCTTGGGCCTCTGGTGGTACTCGGTCAACTGCCGGCGGATCCGCTCCTCTTCGTCGATGATGTTCGTCTCCTTGATCGTCTTCAAATAGACGTCGTCCACTTCCTGTAATTTAGGAGGAGGGATCGGTCGATCTTCCCTCGGAATGATCATCGTTTCAGTCTCCTCATCTTCGCGCTGGTGACGTAAGTTGGAAGTGTGCAATTGGATGTCCTCGTTCAAAACTAAAGTGCGCTCCGTTAGGTGTCGCTCGGGAATCTCCGTAGTCACCCGGAAGCTTGCATCCGGTCCTTTAAAAAAAAAAAATTAATTAATTAGGTCTGCGTTAAAGAAATAAATCTTAGCCGGTTAAAATAATTAAAATAATTGATTCTGGTGTGCGTTAAAATTAAATCTTGAATAATTAACCGGATAATTTTTCCTCATTTGCGTCAATAGAGTTAATATAAATAATTAACTGTTTCGAATCCAGGTCTGCGCTAAAATAAAAATTTAACCGGTTAAAAAATTAACTATTTTCCTTTGGAAATTGGAATTTAGCTCTTTATTTAAATGAGATTTGCGTTAAATAAAATATTTGAAAATTAACCGATTGATAAAATACCTTTAACGTAAGGTCTGCTCGATTTAATGACCATCTCTCCGACAGATCTCGCTTGGCTCTCCAAAGATCTAGCAGGACTGGCGTCTCTGGGCTTCTTGTGAACCTGGGCGTACTCGGCAATAGGAGCGTCGGTGGCGTCCGCCGGTCCGTCCATCGGGGCGCTCTCGAAATTCGGCGCTAATGTGACTTTATTCATTTCGGATTGCCTCCATTCTTCCTTTTCTAATATAGTCGTCAGAGCCCTCTCTTGAGCGACTAGTACATTAGCGACAGATCTATCATCCGATGACGCAATGGATGAAGGCGCCGGACTCCTCTTTGGAGGACTCTTCACCTATTTTTAAAAATAAATTAAGAGATGCGTTAAAACTAAATATCCCGATAAATAAATGTTTAAATAGCGAGCAGAGTTGCGTTAAAATATTAAATTAACCGATTAAAAAAATTTAAAACGTTAAATTGAAATTGTGAGTTGCGTTAAAATGAAAAAAAAAAACTAATCGGTTAAAAAAAAAGAAAAATCGAATGAATTTAGAATTGCGTTAAAATATGAAATGTAACCGATTAAAAAAAATATAAACGGTTAAAAAAAATTAGAATTGCGTTAATTGTAAATAATTAAAAATTAAAAACCTTGAAAGCGACATCGAAACAAGGATCGACCCTCGGAATAACGGTCGGAAGTCCGAAAGTATCCACATCCATCGCATTATGAGCATCAGAGTAAACACTCGACAAATCAGGCTCAACCGGAGGACATTCAATAACGCTAATAATCGATCCCGATCGGGATTCCGATGGATAATCCGACGGTAAAGTGTCGCTCGTCTCCGGACTTGCGTGAGCTCTGGGTATCTTCAACCCCTCAAAAGGTGGTACAAATATCGTCTGCTCAGAATATCCGGTAATCTCTGATCCTAGACCGGAAGAGAGAGCCCTCCGGCGGCGGATCAGTTTAATATTTCTCTGTTTGAGACAGAAGTAAGAGCAGGCGACTCCTAATAGCATCATCGCTAGAAATAATAGAGCGCAGATCATGAGCAATATTTTGGTTCCGCCAATCTCTCCGGAGGGATCGCCGGAGGGATCACATCCGGCGTGGAGATCCTCGCAGGAGCGGCCAAAGGTGGCGGCACAATCGGCTCCGGATATCTAATTTAAAAAAAAAAAATTAAGTTAATTCAATCAAAGTTAAATGAATTAAAGTTAATTACATCCAATTTAAGTTCATTTATCAATACTAGAATGAAATTTATAAAAAATTAGGTTAATTGAATTAAGTTAATACATTAAAGTAATTGAATTAAAGTTAATTACATCAAATTTCAACACTAGACGAAAATTCAGAAAAATTTAAGTTAAATGAATTAAAATTAATTAATTACCTGCAGACGATAGTTTTAACTTCATCTCCTTCCAATTCGAGTGACGGATGAAATCTCACTAAAATGTTATTAGTGAAAACTCTCAGTGGATCCTGAATAGTTCCGCACCCGGTTAATGGCAATTCGTAGTGATATTTGAGGCCACCCTTGCCGACGAAAGAGCAGGCGCTCTGGCGGCTGAAATCTGCGTAAACAATTCCATAGAAAGGTTCAGAGAATTCGAGATCCACCTCCATGGCCCTCGAGGCGCACGATAGAGAAGCAGTGGTGCGGTTCGTCCTGATGGTGTCGGACAGGTCGTCCAATCTAGTGACAATGCCATCTAGCGTCGCTTCTTGAGGTAGCCATTCCTTGGTATTCCACATCCAAACCCCTCTCGGCGTAGTTGGACTGGCCGGAAGCGCTCGTCAGAAAGAGACAAAGGAGGAGTACAGCACGCGCCATCTAGCGGTGAGAAAAACAATTAGGTATTGATAACACCTTCGGGATGTTAACTGTTTCTTGCCTTTTTCATTGTTTAGACAATCACCATGGTGAGGAAATAATCTGTAAAAAAAGAAGAAAAGAGTTTTCGAAATTACATTTTCAACCTTGGTTATGCCGTATTAGGTAAGAGGGATTCTCCCTATTAGGAATTGAGAAAGGAGCGCTATGAATCAGTCGGGATGTGTCATGGAGGAAAACTAAGAAAAAATCAAGGTCGACGCCCCTTAAAGAAAATCTTCTTCTTCTAATAAAACTTTTAAAGAAAGATTTCGCTCTACTAGTTATCTAACGGAATATCCCGGAAATTAATGGTGGGAAGAAAAGATTACAATGGGAATCAAGACCACCCCTTAGGTTAACGTCTTCCTCTAAAGAAAATTCAGTTTCACAATAATGACGTCAAAGTTTTTAGTAATTTTCTGGCTTGAAGCCCATCAAGACGCCCAGAAAACGTCCTTCAACTAAGCAGCCGCGCCTTATTGAATCACTTTAAAAGAGTTAACACAAAAAAGCCCAAGGTTTTTCGAATTTGTCTTGGGTAAACAACCTGTTGAACAACCACCGGATGTTGAATGTTAGATTAAATAAAAATCCCTTAGGGATCTTCTCTTTATAGTTCGCTCATTCAAGTCACTCAAAAAGTTGGTGAAAGTGCTAAATATTATAAGAATTTAAGCCCAAACCTTGCCCTGGTTGGGAGAATAAAGAGAAAGTGCAGAAAAGCGAACGTGTGTGGGTTGGTAGTGCTGCCAATAACGGGAGAAAACCGCATTAGAAAGTGAAAGAAAGTTAACTTTCACTCGAAAATTGAATGTTTAACTTGAATTAAAAGAGTTTTTTTCTACCTTTAGAATGATAGAAAAGGTAATCCAATGAAGAAATGCACAACGCCCAGTTTGGTTCTTTAAGTGGGAGCAATTTTGGGACACGTCTGCACTCTTAGAGACACCCAGAGAGACTGAATAAGAGAGAGGCAGCGAGCATAGCAGCGAGCAGCCGGTCGGTCAGCCAGCGAGCACTGCATTTACAATGAGAGAGAGCAGCACTCGTCTGGAAAGTTGACTCTCTCATCTTCTTCTTTAGAGATGTAATTTTTCTGGTTATTCAGGATTGACCATGTGGAACCAGTTGGGGGCATTCAATTCGTGCGTGAATTATATCTAAGGATGGCTTATTCTTATCGAAGAGGAACTCTGAAAAAGGAGGGAGTTGCAAGGTCACTTTTTTAAGGTGCGCTATTAGATGGAGCAGATAGCCCGTATTCCTTTTTTAAGTGTGTGAATTGCGTGAGTTTGTTTATGTGCAAAAAATGGGAGGATTTTCTTTAGAAAGGGAATGAGCAATTTGAAGTATAAAAAAAAGAGTATTTCGAGGTCGTTTCACTGGTCGCGTAATATCGTGAGTTGTATACCTGCAGGTTCTTGTCGCGCTTCTGCGGGTTCTTAAAAGGTGGCACGACGTAGGAATGCGTTCGCAACGGCCGCGCCATCTAGCAACAGGAATTACAACTCGATTTTTTTAAATTGAAAGTTTCTCGATTCAATTTGAAATTCAATAATCTTGGTGGGATAATTAATAAAAATGATTTTTAGCTATAAAATAATGATAATTGAATTGGGGAATTGTCTAGTTATTAATAATATGCTGCCTTTGACACAGATTTGAATTAGAATGTACAATGAGTGTCCTTATTAGCGAAATATTTTATTGTTTTACGAAACCTTGATAATGATAACGAGTTGAGGTTATAATTATTAAGCTGGTATACCGTGGTACGTTAGTACGTAATGTAATCGGTTATTAATTTGCTCGCCCACACACGCATTCACTGGTGACGTTAGCTGATCAAGGATTTTTAAATACAAAAAAGGTCATTATGATTCGCCAATATTTTTGCGAAAAGAAAACAGGTTTCCTATAAAATTTGTGCAACAGTTAACTGTACCCAACGTATGATGACATATTATTCACATTAATGTGAAGTAGGTTGGATATTGACCACTAGATCATTCTACAAGATTCAATTTATTTCTTTTTTTATAAAGAACAAATATTAAAAAAATAAAACATCTCTTTAAATTATGAATTAGCACAATTTACTTCCAGTTACAGTTTTTCCCTACTCTTTCATACATTTACTGCATGTAGTTGAAAATTGGTTGCTAGATGGCGCGTATCAAACGTAAACAAAAAATAATAAATAAAGACTCCCACTTGACGCTCGGTAGAAAACTTTTGAAGTTACATTTGTATTTTGATCATATTTGATAATTTTTTTTAAAACCAGTTTTTACCTCAAGTGCTTATATCATCATTAGCTCAACTACTCAGTGCTATTTTCCTTCAATATTCACAAATTATCAAAGAGGTGAATTAAATTTAAATGTAAGGAATTCCTTGATATATATTAGTGTCACTAGACATTATTACAATATTTTTTACTTTTTTTTAGATCCTACCTTATTGGGCTAACATGGATACACCAGAAAACTTAAATATCGTCCCTCTTTTACAGAATTTGGCCTTCAACTCTTTTTTTTATTACTGATCTTGTTTCAAGGCAGCAACTCCGGAGACTGTCCCGTTCATCAGAGGCTTAATTGACCAAATCTCATTGGAAGAGTCAAATACACTTTCAGGTAATCTAAAATATTATATCTTATATCTGTATGAATAATGAATTTTCCTTTTATTAATAGGAAGAAATGTGTCACAAAATTAAATCAATTCTGGGAACCAAACAAAATTATGGAAATGCAGGCAATGGAGAAAGATCTCATGGTCACGCACAGTTTCCAGCTCTGGATTGCATCCTCGACGAGCACTTTGAAGAACTGGAAATAGAAGTTCCAGGTCCCATCCTCCAGTTCTTTTCAATTCTCATGTCCATCATCTCTCAAAGATCCCCCAAATTGAAGTCGCTTAAAGTCGTATTCCATGGCGATTTTCGTAAACTATTAGTTTTCAAATCTACTCATCAGAATCTCGACTGTCTGACTCAACTCACTCTACGCTGCTACAGCAATCCTGGTCAAACTTATTTCACAAATGTGATTCAGTGGTCGACAAACCGTCCATTCTGAGTTACATAGGCAAATATTGTCCTTCTCTAATCTAACTGGAAGTCTATCTTGGATTCTGCCAGCTCAGGAAGGAGCATTTTCTCGATCTCATTCCTAAAAGAGAGTTCAATCGAGATTCGGTTCGGAAGGACTTCAAGTTCCAGAAGAATTGCTCAATCCTCTCTGCTTCACGCTTCAGGAGTTGACTATCTTTGGTACTTATTCATGCGGCAAATGTTACCGCAGTTTAACTATCTCTGATTATGCTTTCACTCTGCGTCACCTGAGGAATCTGAGGGAAGTTGAGACTATAGAATATCTTGACGACATCTTCAAGAAGATGATGAGCAGTAGAACTGAATTCCCTGGATTCTCTATGATGGAATCATTTTCCTTTATCCATTTGATTGAGTGATAGAGATTTGGTTTAAAGCTGCTGGATCTCTTTGTCCTCGATGAAGGAGGTGGACTTCAGGGTAGATCTCACAGCTGACGACCAAGAAGATCCAAAAACGATGACTCCTCAAGAGCTCCTCCAACTTTTTGAGTGATTGGTCATTAAAAGAGGTAAATTAATAGGTTATTAAGTCATTAGATAATAATTAATCTTTATTAATATGATGCAGATAGACAGTGTCATTCTTGTCAGAGTGAATCCCGCATTATCGACACCAATTTTGAACTTGGTTGAAACGTCTTTAACAAGTTTGACCCTCTTAAACTGTTTTGTCTCGTCATCCAGTGGATCTTAACCAGTTGGCCTCCTGCTGTATTAAATTAGAGCAGTTAAGCCTGGTTTGGATGTATCATCCTGAATGCACAAGATGTTGATGCTGCTAGTCGCTGGACTAGCGATACATTCTTCCCTTTATTGACCAAGTTCAAGAGTGATCGCAATACTTGCCTCGGAGTTTGGTCTCCACTTATTGAGAGAAAATCCAAACTAGTTGAGCTTGAACTACATAGGTGCCATATCGGAACAAAGGTATAAGATTTTCTTTAATAAATTTCAATCAGTTAATATAATTACTTTTAAATTGCAGGTCTATAAGACCATCGTTTAGAGTGGAGTGAAATTGCCAAGTTATGGCCCAACTTGAAAGGTCTGGTTCTTCATCAGTGTAGCGGACCTGAAGATGAAGATGGTATCCGAGATTATGCCTCGTTTAACCAAGTTGCAGAGTATCCAATTGCCTCAATCTGTACTGTCGGAAGATCCGGAGCTGACGAACAAATATTATTGAAGATTTTGCTAGTAATAGCGATAAGCCTATTGCCATTATTGAAGAGAGCATTGATAATACGCTTATTCGTACCTCTTGCAGCTTTTCTGTATAATACACGATTGATATAGTTCACATCTTTAGACGGAGAGAAAATTGGTTTTACTAGAAAATAGGGGCCAATAATAGTTCTCCGATACGCCAATAAAAAATAAATAATGGATAGGCCTAGAATTCACGGGAATAAAACTCAATTGTATTGATCAAAAATACACATTTCTATATTTAAGAGTGAAATAGTAAAGTAACAGATGTTTGGCGCTGTCGAACAACACTATATATCGGAGTAGGTACGTTGATTCGTGTCATCACACATCGGTATAGAAATGAACGAAACTGTTAGTTGTTAATTGTGGGTTTGTGGCGAACTATCAGATTCTTGATAACGATCAATGCTGCTGCGGATCCTATATACATGATTGGCTTTGTTCTGGTAAGATTTTGGTAATTTGAAAGCGATAATTGGTACTAAATATTGCTCTTTGCACAAGGACCGTACAACGAAGCAGCAACACCATCGTTTTCTAATTATTTTTGGATAAATTCATGATATAATCCTATTGCTTATATTTCTATTTAATACCTTCCTTTTATTGACTTTATTAATAGCACCGGGAAGGAGCGCTTACATAGAGTGGAAAGAAAAATGGCCCCTTTGAGCAGAGAGCTCTCCGGTTTAGTGATACCTCATGATCACTTCGGATCTCATCTAAATGACCAAGGTACAACCATCGACGATGACCTAGAAAAAGAAAACTTCAAGTTTGCTGGACAGACTTTGGCCGAGGTTTTGGTCGGATTTATCCATCGATGGACATACTACAGTTTCTGAGTATATTGATCCGTCGAACTCTGAGAAGGATGAGAGCACTATTCTGTCAAAAGATGCTAACTGGATCAGCCGACATGTTCGTACCAGTCAGTATTTTACACAAATTGTGAAATGTCAAGATCCCGAATGCTGCTCTGCAGCCAGAAGCTCTTATTTTAGCGTTGTTCCGAATCGATTTCTTCCTCCGCCCATCCCTCTTCGTCAAACAATCAAAGATGGACTATTGGCACCTGAAAATTCTTCCGATGTCCAAGAAGATGAGCACAAATTCCCGTCATTGTTCGTAGCCCAAAGCATGGTCCTGGTCAGATATTCTTCCTAAATCCACCAGATCCTTCAAACAGCTTCCGTACGATCTTTACTGCCCCTCAGTACAGTCTGTCCTGTCCTCATAATTTTTTATTATTTGTACTACAGGAACAAGCTAAACAAGACGATTCTTCTGAAATTTTAAAACCTGGATCAAGTTTTATTGGTTAAATATAAAGTGGAAAGATACAGAAATTTCCCTTTTCGTGAATTTTTAATGTTTTTGTTCAATACTACTATCAAACCTGGAAAAAAAAACTCGGATTTTTGCGTTTTTCTAATTTTAAAATTTGAGGGAAGAGGGGGGGGGGGGGTCTGGGTCTTGTGACATCATTTTTAGAGGGGGGGTTTTGTTTTTGTGACAAACTGTGACAAGGGGGGGGGGGGAGGGGGTAAAAAAAGTCCAAAAAAAACCGTGACGTCATTTATGAACAGCCCCTCGACTGTTTTTTACTTTATTTTCAAGAGTTGAACTAGTAATAAATAGGTATAGGCAGTCGGCCGTGGGCTCCTTTTCCACTCTATCCTCTTTAACCTTCTAAAATATTTCTAAAGATTACATACTAAACACGTTTTTCCCTTAAGATGGTCAGAGAAACAGGTTGAAGCTTAGTCTCTATTTAGAGTCCACAAAGAGCTAAACGTCTTTTCTATAGCTAAAAGAGAAAGAGAAAATGTTTGCAAAACTGGATTAGTTATATTAAAATGACCGAACTCCTCTGGGTAGGTGAGTTATTTGGCACCAATTTTATATATTAGGCTCTTTTAATTACATTTTATATTAGGCGAATTTGGGAGACATCAATGGATTCAGTACGTTTATCTCATTCTGCCGGCTTTCACCGCTGGCATTCACGTGCTGTCTCAAGTAATGGTTGGAGCTACACCTAAACATACGTACAATACAATCCACAATATTTATTTAAGACGTTAAAAAAGTTTATATTATTAACAGATGTTTGGCGGTGTCGAATGACACCATTTCGGAGTATGTGGATTCGTGTCACTACGTATCGGGAGAAACGAACGAAACTGTTAGTTGCCAAGCTTGGGATTATGATCGGAATGATCACAATAAAACCATCGTCACTGATGTAATTAGTTAAGATTATATTTAGTTCAATTTGATTGAGTTATTTTAAATAGAATTTTAACGTGCAGTGGAATCTTGTTTGCGATCGAAGATGGATGGGTTTCCTTAGTTCAGACTATCTATATGCTTAGAGCATTGGTAGCAGGGACTGTTCTGGGCCAAATGGCGGACCGTTACGGCCGCGCGCTGGAAGATTTTGATTCCAACTGGGATTCTTCAGTTCATCTTGGCAGTTGGTTGTAGTTTTGTGACGAATTATTCAAACTACATCGTGATGAGATTCTTTCTGGCAATTAGTGTTGCTGGGCCATACACGATGAGTTTTGTTATAGGTAAGAATTTGGTCTATGGATAAGAATTTGTATTGATACTTTATTGGTTTTAGCATTGGAGATGGTGCCAGATCGTCATAGAACTTTGGCTGGATTCTTTTCGCTGTTATATTCGCTGCTGGGATCGCAGTAGTTGCCGGCTGGTCTTATTTGATCAGGGACTGGTCATTACTTCAAACCGTTTACGGATTGCATAGCTCTATACTGCTAATTCATTGGTGGCTGGTCGATGAATCACCTTGATGGCTCTTTGCTCAAGGAAAGTACAAAGAGGCAGGAGCCATCGTTTCTAAACAGTTAAAGATGAATGGAAAATAGAGCTTGATTCCTGCTGATGGATTTACTAAAGAGCAGCTTCAAGCCTCTTTGCTGAGTAATAGCGAATCATTAGAGCCCATTGATGAAGGATCGAAGAAGAACGAAGCTAAATATAGGATTGTAGATCTATTCAGAACACCCAGGCTTCGTTGGAGGACACTTAACATTGCACTTAATTGGTATATATTTAAACGAACCAAAGCGAATTAATACAGCCTAATCGAACTAACTTATTTGTGATTTTTATAGGTTTGCCAACAGTTTGGTATATTACGGACTATCCCTAAACACAGGGGCTCTGGTGGGAGATCCACATTTGATGCTCTTTATATCGGGGATCATCGAGATCCCTGCCTATTTCATCTCTTTCGGACTGATTGATCGGATGGGTCGTCGACCGGTCATCAGTTTCTGTTTGGTCGCAGGTGGATTGGTTTGCATCAGTACCACTTATTTCCCTCAGACCAGTTATGCTTGGACGACGAGCACTACGACGGTTGTGATGCTCGGAAAGGGCTTCATCTCCATCTCATTCGCAATTATTTACAATTACACTGCAGAGCTCTTCCCAACGGTTATATCATTTAATATTGGTTTCAAACTTTTTAAGGAGGTAATAACGATGTATTTCAGGTTGTAAGGAGCTCTGCTATGGGGATCGGTGCGGCAGCTGTTCGAACTGCGGGCACTTTGACTCCATTCATCTTCCTATTGGTATTAATTTATCTTTAATTTAGCGTATGTTTTGATTGATTAAGACATATTATGTATATTGTATATTATGATTCGTTGGATCCGAAATTGCCTTCAGTTCTATTTGGAGTTGTGGCTCTAACCGCTGGATTTTTCTCAGTAATTTTATTGGATAATAATTTAAATGGTGATTATATTAGTTATTAAACTTGAAATTTCCCAACCAAGTTATATCTGCCTGAGACAAGGGGTTCCTCACTGTTAAACACTCTTCAAGAAGGAGAAGAGTTCGGTAAAGGGGGGCACGAGTTTCTCCGGCATTGCCAAAGCTTTTCAAGGCCGAAGGAGTGAGAGAACGCCGAGCCAGCAGGACATTGTGACTGGCAGCGTCATCTCTGTCAATCCAGACGTCACTCCACACCAAATATTGGGACCTAAAGGGAGCAGCATCTTTCGAAAATGGGACAGCAGAAATCATTCGAAAAATGACAACAACAAAGCTTAAATACATCATACATTTTATTGCACCCTTTTTAAATAAAAAAAAATATCCATTGCAGAAATTGTTTTTCAAATTAAAATTATGGTAAGAAATTATGTTGTTATTATATTACTTATTGGACTCTTCGGGTCTAAAGCTGCTTGGATTTGTCACATCTATAGAGTCTGGATGATTGATAATGTATAACTAATTAACTATATGAGTATATTACGGGGAGTTAAGTTATTACAAAAAAAAACCCTGAGCAATAGAGCAATGATAACGTTTTTCACTTAACTATTATTAAGTACAATAATAATGACTAATTCTTGTTGATTATTTATTCCCAGAACAGTCAACAAATAAATATTCAGAACGATAATATGCATGAGATAACTTTATAAATTGTAATTCGTATTTTTATTGAGCTAGTAGGTTATTTACACTTGTTATGACTTATAAATATTTATCATAGAAAAAAAGGATTCGTGGTTCTCTGATTCTTTTTCAAACCACTCTTGGTACTTTTTTGAGTAGAACAACGAGTGTAGATGAAGGAAATTAAATGAGATGAGGAACAATAAGGGCTGAGCTACGACAAAGAAAGTATGGTAGGAACAGGACCAACCGTCATTGGTACCAATCGGGTCGTAAAAGTTTCCGAAAAATCCGTGGGCGTTCAACACGTACATGACCAGGAAAAAAGTGTTCTCAGCGAAGCAAAGCTATTTACAATTTGATTAAATAACACATTTATAACCAAAAAAAGTAACGTTAATAAACGTATGATTACCGCAAAATATTTGTAGTTGATGAACATGTTCTTACTCAGAGGGAAAATCAGTTCCGCTTGTCCTTCCCGATCGTAGAGAGTTAATCCGATAAAAGTGAAAATGTTAACGAAGCCTACCCAAGCGTAAATTACCACCATTTTCAAAACAAAGATTCCCCCAAATTGGTGGGAAATTCCTCCGTGGTTTTTAAACTGCCAGCCGCAGTGGAAGATGAGAAATAAGGGCAGAGCGTAGACAGAGACAAACTGGCTTAGTACAATCATCCTGGAAACTTAACTCAAAATAAGGGCAATTAACTTGATTTAATAATATTTGATAAAATTCCAATACCTATTCCAAAGAATTGGGCCAAAAATAGAACCAAATCCCCATATAAAAATCCAGCATCTAGATTTCCATAGCACGTTTTCATTTCTTCTTTCATTTCTTTGTAGCGCTTTAAAGATTTGTTTTGGAAAAATATGGAAAATCGCATCGTTCGGTAGAGATTGACAGGTATCCAAGCCAATCCTATGAGTGAAGTCAGTATCGATGCGTTCCTAATTACGTCCACTTTTTAACAAAATGCAATTAATTACGTTTTTATTTATTCAAAGATATTAACTTTACTTGTAACATAGCTTTCTTGGTCGACACTAAATAAATTGAATCTTGACATTTTCAAGATGGTTAATTGAAGGATGAGTTGCGGGGCTGCCTCCAGGAAACCCTCCAAGAAGCGCAGAAAGCTCATCTCACACTCTTTCATCATTATATGCAATACAACCTTCATATCACTTAACTTGACGAGTTTATTGCACTGATCCAGGACATATCCATGGTTGTACTCATCGACAACGTTATTTTCCTTAATTTTCCCACTTATTTCTTTGATGGTCGATTGAATTTGAGCGATATTTTTCTGGTTGATGAATCCGCACCGAATTAGCTCAATATACCTATTAAAAAATACACTTTATTAAATAATAAACATGAATAAATACTCAATCTTACCGATAATACATAGACATTACGACATCAACCGCAAAGTGGGCCCGTTTTGACCATCCATTCTCATCTACAACTATTGGTTCTCCTCGAAAATCAATAATAGTGCGTCCTGGAGCCGAGTTATTCGCCAATATTACATTCCGGTTGGTATCCCAGAGGTAGGCAGTGTAAGAAGTGATGATACTTGGTATCACTACACAGCAAACGGTTAGTCCGAAAAACAACATTTCGCCCCTTAGAGAGTAGTTAAACGCAAGCCATACATCCGAACCCAAGTCAACCGTATAAAATGCAACAGATATGCATTGTAGAAAAATAAACAATGTGTTGTAAAAGCTCGGCGAGGATAACTTTAATATGTACTGACTATCAAAACTCTTCTTCATCTCTTCTCCATATAATTTTAAATCGTCTCCTTTGCCAATCAAATCATTTAAGATATTCATGGAGGTTGGCTGGTTTCTTAGGTCAGAATTTCCTGATGATGATTCAGTAGACTTCATCAACCAATTGATAAAGGGGAATTTCTCAGGGTCCTCGTAGTCTTTCGATTGGTCCCCCATTTTCTTGCCTAGGACACACAACGACCCATCGTAATTCTTTGAAAATGAATCTTTATAAAGGTTTTCTATCGTTAGTATTTCACGACAAAAGAGCTGTCCAACAATCTGGATCCCAACGTCATTAGATTGACTACTACTTGTATCTTTGATATCTTTGAAAATTGATATTATTAACCCCCCAACTTCATAAAGACCATTCGCCAACTTTTCCATTACTGCTCTCTCTGGCTCTTCGAAAAAGCCGATTACTTGAAGTTGTATTGTTGCCATTTGTTCCAGGTTTTTCATTCTATCGTGAAGAGGTACCAACTGAGGATGGATTTGATTGAGAAGAGATATCAACTGAAGACCAGGTTGAGTCACAACTAAAATAATGATAAGTAAGAATATAATCGCGATTAAAAGCTCTCAAAAACGATAGAAGCAATAGAAAAAAATATTTATATCTATTTAAAAAAGAGGGGATTTATTTACAAACTTACTAGCACTTTCTTCGCCTGCATCACCAAATAAGGGAGCTGCAGGATTTGAGGAGGCTTCGATTGTATCGTCACCTTCAATAACACTTGTAATGCCACTTAAACGGCTTTCGTCCCCCTCTTCAAACGACATACTAAAACTGATGGATAACCCAGGTATTATACTTAAATATTGAATGCAGTTGACGTGCAACAATCAGCACCATTAAATTTCAGTGTGCTTTTCACAACAACCGCTTGATGAGACAAGCTGTAGGCAACTGCATTAGGAAACCACGTGCTGCTCATGTACGTACCGAATTCGGCTGCTGATGCTGCAGCTTTCGAGCAGTGACACGCCTCAACAAAAAATCCAGATTTAACCGGTTCTATGAGCTGTTATTTACATCATTGCAGCTGTATAGCCTTATTTTATGTTTGTATTAGGCAACCTTGAGCGTATCACACTGCATTTTTTTAAAACTTAATAATATCTATGTCTATATATATTTGGTTCTATTAAAAAGATATAGAAGAATAATACATTTCTTAATGGATTCTGTGTAGGATAGCCTATAAATAAGTCGAAGAACGTTGGCGGTGGAACTTTGGTTCTATTTTTAAATCACCACGTCCTATTTATTTTTGTTGTTGTACAAAGCGCCTAGAGTATTTTGAATTCTTTTCGACCGACTATATATGTATTATAACTGGCTGACAAATAGATACATACGCAATGTTTCTTATTTCCCTCTTTATTTTAGCTGTTAACATTCAAACTTTATGAACAAATGATTATTAAATTGATTCAGACGAGTGATATATAGAAAAATATTTTAGGAATAAATACTTAAAGATCTAAATTAAAAAGCTAAAAAAAGACTAAATAAAGCAAAACGAGTAGTACCTGTACCGAAAGTTTGATAGCCAATTTAATTGAAATTCTAAAATAATTATCAGCTGACATTTTTTTTGTTTTTCTAATTCTGAGGGATGCAGCAGTTGTGTCTTATTATTTATGACTTTATCTTATATTTTTTCTGTATATACAGCGAACAGAAAATTTATCGTATCAATTCTGTTTGTTTTTTTGTTTCTTAGTAGTCAATTTTATATAATGGCGCAGTCAATAGTTCCAGCAATTATATGGAATCAGTGGAGCCAGCAATAAATAGTTAACTCACATGGCCAGTTCATAGAGTTCATATAAAATATTGCTGGGCTTTCTTGCTTGTTGGCTTGTTTGCTTCCATTTAGAGCTTGTTGAGCATGCCCTTCTTTTCCTACAAACATACACATCGAGATTGTTCGAAGTCAGGATTCATTTTTCAGTTAGATGGTAGTCACTAGCTGTACACCATGCAGATAAGTCACTCTTATTCTTGATTTGTTGATGAGCTCTCACATCCCATCTAATACCTATTTAACATATATCATTTATCAAACTAATCTAATACAGTAATACTAACCAACTTGCAATTTAAATTTATTGCATCTATCACAGAGCGACTGAGAACTAATAACAATCAAAATGGTTAAATGGTTCTTCACCATTATTTGAAGGTTTTGGTTATCGTTTTTCTGATGCTAGGCTTGGCAGAAGGGAATGATGAGATACCTTTATTGTCCGGAAAACAATTGAAAGTAGCCTTTGCAGAGGTATTATACGTAAAGTCTTTTCAATAAAGCACTCAACCCGTATTAAAGGCAAACTTCAACTGCATTGATTCAAATTTGATTGAATTTAGAGCTTTAATCTTTTTTAAATTTCAATATTTTAAACTTATATTAATTTTTAAATTCCAATATTTCGATTTTTAACTCTGGGACTAGCCGCATGACTCACCTGGCGATCGAGGGTCACGTTCACCGTAGTGTACGTTACAGGTCGGACCAGTTTATTGCCATCGCTTTGACACTCTTCCGAAGAAGACCAGTTGTTTGCAGTTGTTCTATTCTAATGGATCCCACCATTTTATATAGACTTGAGTAAGGCAAACTTCAACTGCAAAGATTACAAGTTAACTGTTCTTTACTGATTTTAGAGCTTCTATATTTTTATATTTCAATATTCTAGTGTTCTTTACTAATGTGTATACCTTAAATAACTTTTTTAAATATCTTTGATTCACATAAATGCTATAGAACACTCTCTTATTAAAATACCTTCTAGTGAATAATAATGACGAGAGAAAGAACCTGAAACAACATTTTACATTTTACATTTTAAAAAATAATTCTACCGAAAATGAGGATGTTAGACAGGTTTAAACAAAAAAGGAAGTACATGGGCGTGGGTAACTTCACCAACTCAATAATTTTTAGGAAGATTGTTAGGATATGGGATCCAAGTAAAGAACTGCGGTCCTTGAACAGATAATCTAATAAATCTTGGACTTTATGTTAGCTGTGACACTATCACGTTAATTGTAACGACTAAAATTTTTACTTTTATGAAGTATTGCAAGCGAGGAATTGGCAACTCAAAGTTTTGAAAATCCCACAACATAATAATTTACCATTCTTGCAGCAATTCTCCCAAAATTCTATCATTTTCTCTCTCTTTGATGCGGGGTTGCCAAGTAAAATTATGATAGACGACGGTAGTAAAATCTGTCAACAAAATATCTTCCTGAAAGTCAAAATGACCCTTTGAATGGACCCCCTAAACCCATCTTAAATTTTTCTTGGTATTTTTTTACATTAACGCCGTATATTGTAAGCAACGCCGTAAAGCATTGGAAATAGGCCGCATATCGCTTTTATTAAACACTTCTTATTATAAAGTTGATCACATGGGTTTTATTTGTTTTCAAATAGAACATTTTATAATAGAGATATTTGAATTATTTGAACCTAACTTTTTAGATCGGAAAAGACGAGACCATACTAATATTGGCTTTTTTCGGTCCATTAAAAAAAGGAAAACTTAATCAATTGGCTCTTACAGGGATTTCCAACGAGGAAAGTTTTTCCTCCTTCATTGAAATTATACATTTCAAATGGCACCTTGAAACAAGACAACTATGAAAACCACTGACTATTTTCAGATAGATTTAAAAAGTGTTATCTTTTCGAGGCGTTTAAAGCAATAAATCTTTGACTATTCATTCAAGTCACTCACTACCACTATAAAGCTCCAATCATTGGATATAATAAACTGGCCTGTAGAAAAAGGAAATTGGTTATTATTGGCTTCACCAACATGCTGTATGCTGGGAATTTTAAAATGAAAAAAAAATTTAATTTAAAACTTGGGTAAATATATATATATATATATTACTTACGAACAACACCGTAGCGGGCCAGCTAGTACTGTATACTACATTGAATACTAGTACGCGCGTACCACGATATCATAAATGTATTTGCTAAAAACATAGATTTGGATGATGTCAATTATTATCGTGTCAATCTTGCAGTAAGCACATTCGCTTCTATACTAACTGTCCACTAATGCTTACGGAGAAAATATTTTAACTTTAACGAAGAGATATGAAGCCTGTGCATTCGCTAATGTAGAATTTTGATTAGCCTTTGTCTTGGCTATTGTCGTTGATTAGGCAGTGCGTTCGCTAACCAAGAACCCTATATAGAGTAGTCAGCTTGCCATGAATGAGCAAGGTGTAACATCGGTTACTTGGCTAACGTAGCGAAAAGAGAAACCCCGCAATTAATGAGCCATTGTAGGGCTACTAGCTTAATATTCTTGCATTCTTTTGGTTCTTGTCCTCGATACGCTATTCTACTTAATTTCAAATTGCCTGTATATATTATGTACATCAAGACCAATCAAGAACATCGGCAATGTGATGACTCCTGTATATTGTGGGTGATGCGTTTGGCCTTTTCGTCAAATATCCAACGCCAATTACTTCAATCAATGGGCCCATCAAAGTAATTTCATTTTATGTAAGTTAACCGTCTGCAAATCTTGGCATTAAGCTTGTGATTTACATACTCTCAATATGCTCCAATTATATAATTAATAAGTTAACCCTGCGCCCTATTGAAAGGTTTGGATAGGCCTACTCATCTCAATGATTAGTTGCGCTGCCTTCATTCAATTGCTGACTATTTTGTGGCGAAAATATGTGGCTCGTCATCCCAATAATTATAGGATCATTACCTTGGGCGAAACTGTTTACTTCATCTTCGGCACTATAACCAATCACAGTATAACATGTATTTAAAAACTAAATACATCTGCATTTTACACGTCAAAATCTATCATACTTGTAATATTTCGTAATTGTGCCAACAGATGCTCGTTTACCAAACGGTTCCCGATCTATAGGGATAATGACCATTTTCTGGCTTTTGGCCACAATTGTTTTCGGCTATGTATATTCTTCGTGTATGGCGTCCTACATGTCAATGCAATTTCAACGACCAGATATTGCCACTCTGGAAGATTTGGCCAATAGCCGCCAATATCTACCGACTACAATTAAAGGAGGGAGTGCTGCTTTTCTTTTTCAGGTTATTACATCTTAAACTTATTTTATTCATATACAATGAAAAACATGTTTTGAAAAAAAGAAAATTATCTGACGGATAAAATTGGAAACAATGAATAATAGGTGGCCAAATCAACTAAAATGAAGAAAATCGACGACAAATTACGGCAGTGTACTGACGGTTGTAGCCTCTCAAGTATTGATGCAATTATCCAAAACGCTTTGGATGGCAATTTCGTTGCCATTGTGGTGGGTATTATTTACGAGAGATTTCCACTCTTATAGCTATTTTTTATGGTACCACGCAATAAAATATTTTTATGGCTGAGATCTACTATCTAGTCTAGTTGCTGCAACATTTAAACTTTCAAATGACACAAAAAAGTTTCAATTTTACAAGTATCAGACGCGCTAGCAATCAAAATGAAAATGACAAAAACCAGCCAAATATCGGGCGTCCGAATGCCAGACTCTCACACTTAAAAAATCGTATTACTTTATTTACCCTTCATGTCCGAATTCCGAAATTAACAGATTTGATAGTAGTATTGATTGCTGCATGTATTATCAACTATTCTTTTAAATCAATAAAAATCAAAGGGAGTCCATATAGTAATCTTCGATGGCAACATTGCAATTTTTTAATAAGATAAAGCCATATTAATTCTAGCCGATGACCACTGGTGCGTACTACATGAAGAAGACTATATCGAACCGCCAATGCCAACTGACCATGGGCCAAGAATCAATGGCTTTTCTCAACATGTTTATGGCAGTCCCGAAAAACAGCCCTTACGTCATGGAGCTAAATAAAGCGTGAGTATAGTCACCGAGTTTCTCTTTTAGAAATCTGGTTATAATTTGATTGGGTTAAAAAATGGCATTGGTGCAATTAAAAATTATAATTAGTTAACATTTGTATATGTTGGTAAGTCATATTGGTGGAATTCAGTAGGTTTGCAGTGGTATTGGATGAACAAGCTTAATATGTCCGCTCCTCGTCAATGCCTGCTTGAATACAACAACAAAGGGGAATCCGTGCAAGTGGTGGAACGAGTTCGTCTGAAACTTGAGCAATTAACTGTGGCATTTGTCGTCCTTTTCATTGGTTACGTCCTGGCGCTACTTCAGTTTCTTAGGGAGCGTTTCATTTTTAGGGGCCGTCCGTAAAAAGTTGCACATTTACTAATAGTACAAATAGTGTGCTAGCTTAAATTAGTTCGCCCCCAAAACAGCAACTGTTTTTAAAACCAATTATCACACAACCACATCTTCTGTGAGTTTGATGTGGTAGTCAATTACCAAAAATGTATGCTGGGATTCGAATCGAACAATATTTTTTGTCTTGCCCTCCTTAAAAAAGGGTTTTATCACATTAGAGGTAAATCTTGCACAACCATATTACAACGGCAGTATATAGTTTATTTGTTTAAAACAAGTGGTAAACTTGTTAATTTATAAATCAAGAAGGTTTGTTTTAAAGAAGAAAAAAAACTCGATTATCTCTAACTTTTATATTTTGACGAAAACATTTTTAAACTCAATTTCTGAACATTTTCAATCATCGATGATACGAATTCGTCGAGATAAATAAAAAAGGACACATACCATATTATAAAAAAAAGTAAACGACTCAAGGTTATAAGTTTTTAAAGTGTTTCCAGCGTTACAATAGCCCTCTATAAACCTTATTTCAACCAACAGTCGCTGATTGCAGTCAAAATAGTATAAACACTTGTTCATTATAAAAATCTATCTCGTGCAGAATATTTATTGATTTGAAATTTATATTATAAAAAATGGACAAGTATTGCCGCATATATTGCATGGGATTCGAAAATACAAGTAACAATATATTGATCTCTTTTGACATGTAATCAAATTTTATCACTTTCACCATGGTTGCAGATAAAACCGATTCGGTAAAGTTAACTTAGAAACGGGTTGAAGTACAAAAAATTTATACAACGTTCGATAATACCATCACGTATACGTTAAGTTTTGAGATTTCAATCAAATTTCTATTAGAAATGTCTACCTAATAGGGACTACCCCCACCCCTCCCTCACTGTCATGCAACATTTGCTGCTCGACAATTTTTAACTTTGACGAAATGCATTTTGATTCCCTATTACGCACGATTTATTAGCTTCCCCATATAAGGCCTTGTTTATGTGAACAAAATATTTCCACCTAAAACTCTTTTCTTTGGCGCAATCGTTTCTGTTGTGATTACAAATCCACAATTTGGTTTGGCGTGCTTAAGTTAGATTTCTGCTGTTTTTTTTTGTGTGTATCGTGGTGCTCTCTTGGTTTTGGTTATGTGTTTCTATGGAAATCACAATTTTGAAAATAGAAAATATGCATTCAAATATATATGAATTTCATTTTGTATTTGTTACGAAAGCTACATTAATGTTACTATATATGATAGTATGCGTTAAATTTTTTTTTACTTGGTGATGATGGTGCGATTGGTGCGTATCCAAAGAAACCTCACGTCTCTCTCTAGTACATATGAAACATATGGTACACCCACACAGTTTTAAAATCGTAGGCTATACTCAAATCCAGTTATATAAGTGATGCTTATCACATCACTTTTTTTCTAATTTAATGCACTTGCTGAAAGGATTTCTGTTCAATTGCCACTCAATCTTTGGTAAGTTAACTTCTTTTTCACCCTCACATATATAATTTTAGTAGCACCAGACGTTAAGGTGGTGACTGGTTCAAATATTTAGGTAATTATGGGGGGGGGGGGTCAACATTGGTTGATAAGTTCCAGTCCATATTTTGATTTCCATATAATTTTTCATGCTATGAATTCTTTGGGAAATGTTTTCCCCCTTTGTGGTCTGTTCTTTACAAGAATTTGAATTTGATGGAAAATAAACTTTCATGAGCTAGGATGTAAGCTATATTTTGATTACCATATAATTTGTCATGCGTACTCTTTGAATTATTTGGGAAATGTTTTTCCCTTAGTGGTCTGTTCTTTACAAGAATTCTAATTTGATTGAGAATAAACTTTCATGAGCTAGGATGTAAGCTATAATTTGTACACTACCAAAAAAATTACCGCTTATTTCTGTCACTTGAGTAGGTAAAAATGTTTGAGGCATACAAATCTTCTGTTTTTCTGTGGCTATACGTCACAGTCTTAATGATGAGTCGAACAGAAGGAGTTGGGAAAACTGTTGCTTTAGTCAATGATGAGCAGCATCCTCTCGACAACGACTTCGAAAAAGGATCCATGGCACCTTGGGTGGATCTATCGGAAGGTGGGACTAGCTGGGTTATTAAGACCATCTCGTCGTCCAATTCCAGGATCAACAGTCGGAACGCTATTCAGCTACCTTCACCACCTCCAGCAGGAAAATATTTCCTATCTATGACACAAGATTTGAAGATCTTCGATATAGGAATCCTGAGCTCGACGAACTTCATCGCATTTCCGGGCGATACAATTCAGCTTTCTTTCTGGATCTCCTCTCCTTGGTCACAATTTCATAATCTGCAGGTTATTCCTTTTTTTTTATGGGAGAATTTTCTTTAAAAGGTTCGTTTTGTCTTTTTCGGAAAAAAAATTAAAATTTGTTTTGTTTAAATGTCGTTTACAATGAGAGTACCATAGTTAATATTGTTAGTACTTCTTTTTTGTACGGATAAACATAGATATTCTGGTCGGTACTTGGTCAGCGACAAGACGAAAGGTTGATCGAACTGTTTCCAACTTCCACTATTACAAATGATACTGAATGGCAAACTGTTATTGTCCTGATTCCGGTTTCCAGCCCAACAGAAGGACAAGTGAGTATAGTATAAAAATTCATTTTATAATCTTCAATTTATTTTTACAGATATTATTAATTGGAAAATAAATAACTAGTTATCATACCCAGTAGAGGGTTACACCATTTTTAAAGACCACTTAACAAGTGGGATTGTTATTCGATTCTTGTGTAGTAGTTTTTGATGATTTATATCAAATACATTGTATTTTCCTAGGTAATATTTTATGGATTTGGTTCTCCGTACGATAACAGTAGTCTCATCGCTATTGATGACATCAAGTTCATTCAACGGCCCCCATCTATCAGCAGCACGAAGCTTGTTTCATCTCTTGGACCTTTTCCTTCATACACCGCCACTTATAACCTTTTATTAACTGATGGGAAAAACACAGAAAATGGAAATTCATCCGAAGTTACCAGTGATCAGACAACTCTTGCAATTTTCTCATCAACTGTCATGACAACTTCGGGAACAACAGCCAATATCAATAATAAATGTTTTAACAGTACGGAAATTCCAGATGGTACCGATTTTTCACCTTGTAACTGCGAATGGTATGCTGAAGGAGAACCTTACGTAACCTGCAATCAAGTGAAGATGACTGAAGTTCGCGATGGACTATTTAAGAGATTGGACCGTATTTTTATTGGTTTCTTGGAACTGGTTGTGTTGAATGGTGATGAAATCCCTCCTTACTTTCTTGGATCCGCAACGCGTCGAATCAATTATCTCTTTATCGACTGCATGTACCTTGATAGCTCGCTGATAGCAGACGAATTATCATTTCAAGCATCGGATAATATGACGACGGAGATTGACTACTTAGAATTTAGAAATTGCAACCTTTCAAGTCTCGCGTTTTTGTTGGAAATCCAAAGTGTTTATAGTTTAGAACTTGAAAATTCATCAAACCTGTACGAGTATTTTGCTTCTTTACCACCTGGATTTCAGACGGAAATATTGCATGTAACTAAGAGTAAAAACTTAAATCTGATAGATTCTGTTGAAAAACTGCCAAAGGTGGTAAGCGGGTTATCAGAATTTCAAGTTGATGACAATAAAGAGTTGATGGACACTACGATTGACCTTTTATTGGAATGGTTACTAAGCACGGAAATAAGGGGCACTCTTCTAAAACTTTGGCTTTACAGAAACGGCTTAAAAAAAATCCCAATACAAATCTGGCGTTTTAACACATTACAGGGTTTTCGATTTGATAACAATGTATTAAGTATTATTAAACAAGGAGAGCTGAAATTCTCTTTTGTACCACTGGAAATTAACATGAACTTTTGCGGAATAGAAAAAATTGAACCAGGGGCTTTTCAAGGTCGGTAAATATTTTTATTGTCCTGAATCTAAGCGAAGGAAATGTTCATAAACACGTATCATTTAGCTTTGTTTTAAAAATTACCTTAATCATACTCTTTCGGTTATCTAAGCCCATATGTGGCTTGTCTATGAAACTCGTTGTTATGACAGACCTATAGCACAATTGGTATAATATTTTACTAAATATGTGTATAGCGTTTCCTTCTCTTGTGCTCATTTGTATAGGTTTTTTTCTCATTTTAATTTCCTCGCTGATTTCGATTTTTTAACAGGTGATTTATCGAGTGTTTGGCTATCTTTGGAATATAATAACCTAACTAGGTTTGAATCGGACGTTTTCCTGCCCATTTTGGAACAAATGATACCAGTATACGCCCAAATTTATCTCATTGGAAGTAATTTAAAAATTGTGTCTTATTAACATAGTACTTTTCATGAATATTTTGTATTTTCTTGTAATTTACTAATTTAACTTAATATTGGCTTAATGTTTTAATTGTCGTTTTTTATAGACCCTTTCGACTGTATCAGTGACCCATGTCACTTGGCATGGCTGATTCGGGATCATCGCAACTTTATGACATTTTCTATTACTGGCGCATTTTGTAAAGATGGAAGACCTTTTCAAATTATCAAATCCGACGATCCTATGTTTGAAGAATGCCCTTAGTCTTGAAATTTCTAGTAATTAGAAAACTTAAAAGGCGAAAAAATATTTTATTCATGTTTTGCATTAACACGTTATCTTTTTTCAAACCTGTAACAGCTTTAATTACCAAAGCCTTTATGGAAGCAAACAAAAAACGAAAGCTTCCATTGGTCCCTGTTTGATAATAAGAAGGCGCTCAGGAGTGCCTAGCTCAGAGCCTCTTATCGTGTAATCCTAGTTCCCGATGCCACCACTGTGTCTAAGCCCTAATTCACGCGTGAACTAAAACTACACCATCTATATAAGAAAATGTTCTGCTTGCCACCCGGCAGAGAGCATACACTGGTCCTCTTACTTAACGCCCCTCTTAGTTGTGAATGTCAAGTAGAACTTTAATACAAACTCTTAAACGAACAGCTTAAATCTTCGCCTTTATTTTAGTGCTTACATGTGTAGTCGTCTGTGGTAATAACAGCACTACAGTAGCTACTATCATTTATAATGTATCAACTAGATCGTACTATACCGATTAAAAAAATAAGTTTAAAAAAAAAATAAATGGTGTATAGATAAATAAATTGAAGGAAAACTCTTATAAATTAAAAGGAAATAGGGAACCAAAAAATATGAAAAATATTTAGAAAAGCAAGTGTCTCTGCTTCAGTAGATGAAGCCTTAGAAGCCAGAAGGCTAACAATGCTTGGACACTTGATTGACATTGAAAGTTTGGTCTTTGTCTTTCAAGTTGCACCCAAGTCGTGTTCTGATGACAAAAGAAAAAAAAAACTTTTTTTTCGACTATCATTTGTATTTGCAAATTCACATGACTCAAAACGCTCTACAAAAATAGCCATTCCAATACAGAGGATATTCGACCTCTCCTGTTCGCTGTTCCACTTCCAAGCTAGACTGGCCTCTTCTTCCTCTCCTTCATGGGTCATCGACCTTGGCTGCTTCTGCAGGCGATGGGAATATATTGGGAAAAGGGAAGGGGGATGGCATCTGGTTTGCGAAACGTCTAGAAGAAGGGAGAAGAGAAGAAAAAGAAAGAGGACGATACACGACATACAATTGTACGAGGCTAACTGAAGGAAGAACGGGCTACAATATATAAGAAGCATACTGTACACAAGGTCTAGCATATGACGAGATTCTAGAAAAAAATTACGATTTGCGTTGACACCCTTTACTAGTGACAGACAAATCTACATCCTTATAAAAAAGCAAATTCAATGATGCTCTACTGGCTAGGTTAATAGGTTTAATGAACCGGATCGGATTCTTTGTTTAGTTAAATAACGTAAATTTTTACAAAACACACGTAAATGTTTACACACGGTTTAAAATCCGCATTTTAAATGTATTTGTACACGCAATAACAAGTTCCTACTAGGGATACGTTTCCAATGATTCATAAAAGTTTGTTTTTTGTGTATCGAGCCAATTTATTTATTTAGTGAAAAATCTATCGGGCTTACACTTACATTATAGGCAAGAATTAGTTTTTATGACTTAACCATACAACCCGACACTAAAATGCAGGGATTTCTGATTCAAGAAGCAACAAATTTGAATCTAGTTTCATTTCTTAAAACCCTATTTCACGAATTTGTATTAAAGAAATAAAATAAACCTTGATTGTGAATAATATCCCACCGAAGAAAATTCATACAGAATTTAAAGAAATTATTTCTAATAGATTCAGATAAGCGCCGATTCTGAATAATGAAATGCAAATGATTGAATTACTTCTTTTCTGTTCGGTAAACCTTGGTTCAACCGCGGTTTCAAAATGTTATAATATAGATACAAATAAATAAAACCGATATCGGAGAAATAATTATAGGATGGGTGCCAGGAGCATAATTTGTGGGCGACCTATTCATAAACCGAATTTATTATTTTATTTCCATTTAGTTAATAAAATTCAAAACACAGCTTAAATTGCCTCACTGTGGTATTGATGTAACCAAGGAAACATCCAGAGCACTCCTATTTTAAGAATAAATATTTTAAATTTATGTAAATGATGTATGCATTTTAATATTCCTTTTTATACATAGAAAATGTAATTTTGAAAAACAATTATAATTATTACGTATCCTGATTTGTCGGTGTTTTAAAATAAGTTGAAAGATCATAAAAAGACTTCGTCGTTTGAAGCGTGACCACCTGAAAAAATGGATTCCAAATCAAATTTAAATTAAACCATAATACGTTTTGAGCATATTATTTTCTTAATAAAATACTATTAACTAAAAAAGCGCTGTGACTATATTGTACATATTTACAAAACAGATTCAACTTGCTCTTGAATTCAGGTAAAAGTTCGAATTAACAATACAGGAAAAGTTAAATTATTTATAGTTTGGATACTATCGAACACTATTTATTTGCTATGGACTGTTTTTCTATAAGGAATAAGTAATAAAAAAACTATAGCTAAACATTTAGAATGAAGTCTTTGCTTTCTTATTTTTGAGTGGCACGCGACTTACGTTTCCTCCAGTAATGCTTGTCGGTGAGGGTTCACCAATGCTAGACCGGCTGACGCTCCCAATAAACGAGTAGGTCGAAGAAATTGAACTTGTTATAATTCCTTGGGTTGGCATTTCGGATGACAAACTCGATTCCGTTGTGGTAATATAGAGCTTAAATAAAGAATTGTTAAATGTTTGGATTATTAGTATGAATGTATTTTAGTTAATCCGTTATGTATATTTTAATTTAGTTCTTCGAAATGAGATCAACATTTTCGAATAAAAATTTCATCTCACGTACTTTACAGTCAGCAAAAAATGGAAGGTCCAAGTCCTTGAAAGCAGTTCCATTAGAACATTGGGCGTTCTTGACTAGATTTATCATATTTTCATTGAAAAGCCAGGCTAAATGACAAGGATCCTCCTCACAGTTGAACGGATCTAGTAGTATGAGCATAAACAAGATCGATTTCATAATACGATAAGACTTATGAGCGTATATACTGCGTATAAACATATAAATCACTCACTTCCTTTGACGTCAATGGTTCCTCCATTTTGTAGAATTTTCTGGAAAACAGACGATTCAAACCTCGTCAATTTATTTCTTTGTAGTTCGATAAGTGTATTTTTGAAGTTTCCTAAATGGAAAGCATCATTCACCTCATTATAAATCAAGGTATTATACAATTTTAAAAGTGCTTCTAATATGTAAACTATAAATAGGCTGAATACTTTTATGTATTTTACTATTAAAAAAAAAGTTTTGAATTTGCAGTACCTTGAAATGCGTCTGGCTGTATTTCATAAATGTTGCAATCGGACAAAGTGACGAGAAATACTTCATCTGCTTTCATTACAATTGCACGGGACAGAACAAGAGGGAAATGATTGCCTCTCAATTCAACTACGCCTAATCGGCCAAACGACTCTATCTGCCGAGGTATCTTTGTTAGGTTGTTGGAGGAAATGTAAAGGCTCTCTAACGTCGAATTAAATGACACGGCTGCCCAATTCATGATAATGTTCATGGCTTCATCAGTCATGTCAACCGACCCAGTAAGATAGAACTTGGTAAACAGCTCCGCCTCCAAAGGTTTGGGACTGATCATCAACGTAGCCCATCCAATACCACCGATGAATGTCAATGCACCCAGTTTAGGCAAACGGGTGGGGAATGATGAGAATGCGTATCCCATGCCAGAATTAGAGTCTATTGAAATTAATTTGGTAGAGTTTGACCCTTCAAGAAAGCTCATGTTTGAGTTGCTTAAGTTGCAGCCGAGCAATTGGAATTGTTTTAATGTTTTCTTCGTGGGATAGAATGCATTTTCTGAAATATATAGGGGATATAAATCACTACATTCTACTGTGATAGTTTGTTCAACGTAAGTGTTCCCTAACAGAGAATCGGGTATCCCTACTTCATCGGGCTTAAATTGAAGTAGATCAAAATTCATCACTTTAGAAACATCGTTTCGATCAAATACTTCAATCACGTCTATAGCGGAGGTTTGATCGCATGTTATACCAATTCCACCACCATCACTATTCGGGCCATCGTATTTACATGAACAGGGACGCCATTCTTTGTCACAATCACCAGTCTTTCGTACTCCTAGAAGTCCTATTGCTGAGCCTTCGTATTCTATAGCCTGTAATTTTTAAAAATATATATATTTTTTTAAATTGAAAATATATTTTTAGTAAAATACTCACAGAAATTATGGTACATATTTCGAAGAGGAAATGTATCTTGAAATGAATCATTCTATGTTCAAAGACACCTTAAATGTGTTCAACACGTCTGATTTCTAATATACTATATAGGCGACTATCAGGGCTGCAACCGAATGCATTATATATATTTTTTTTTATTTTAATAGCCCTTTGAGAACCAAATCCATGCCATGTGTGACTTGAATATAGATTATCACGATACAAAACCAACAATACACACCTAAAATAAAGTTATCATCACAGTCTGGTTGACAAACTTGAAGCATATGGCTTCTTTCGTGCTAGAGATAATGGCATATTACTGTATCGATTACTTTTTAAAGACTTTATTGAGTAAAAATATACTTTTTTATGGGCTGGACAGGGGGAAGTGAGTAAGATAGTACAGTTCGCTGTGACATTCTTCGTCTTTTTCATTATTTGCTACGTATAGCTGGCACTACTGTAATTTTCTCATAAAATATGTTTTCTCATTAATGACGTCATTACTTATTCAAAAAGAGTAGAGAGAGTGTGTAGAAATTCCAATTAAAGGTTTATTGTTTTAAAAGGCGACAAACGCATACAGCTTGATTTTTTTAATGACTCTTGTGAGCATATTTTAATAATACATTTTACTTTTATAATACATTTTATTCCCATGAAAAAATAGGAAACGTTTTTGTTGCATATATCTTATTATCTGATTCTTAATTTAAAAATTTGCACAGAGGTGTTGCGTTCGTGCTTTCCTTCTAATATTTAAACCCCTGAATATAAATGGTTTATTTAATAATTTAATTAAAATTTTAAAAAATTTAAAATCTATTTATATTACTTATAAAAGTAGTTAATAATATACTATTAATATATTATGGATGTTACTTCATTCTGGAGGTTAATATACATTACATTATTATGCAAAATATAAATATTCATATGGTGTCTTATGATGGGCGTACATATTGAATGGTAGTCGACAGAATGGTTTGAAATCAATAAATTTATTTTATGATAAAATCTTATATCTCGTCACCTTTTGCCATTGACCAATATCAAGTTGGTTTGGTTTAAAGTTCACGAACAAAGGTTTACAAAAATAGGTTATATAAAATTGCACATTACATACTGCTTATTTACCAATAATTCTAATCCAACTTAAGTCATGTTTACTACTTTACAGTAAATTCAAAATTTATGATGTACCTTACACATACAATAATCCCACATTTTCATTACTTATTACCTTACATAAAATCAGCTTTCTTCATTGGCAACTATCAATTTTAAACATATAAACCATATAAATAGTACCCTAATATGCCTTTGTTGTTGTTTTTTAACCCATCCAGGTCGCATGATCTACGATATAGCAACGTTTAGTACGTGCTTTATATCAAAATATAATAAAACCATCAGGCTCTTCTTTTTTATTATTATAGTGCATATCCAAGAAACCTATAGCAAGCAGTTAGGCAATTATACTCTAGTCTATATCTTACCTGAAGCCTGATATAAAATTGAGTCAATAAGCACTGTTTATACTTCATATATTTTCTTCTCGTTTTTTTCGTACTTTTGCGTATGAAGAGTCGGGCACCCCTCGGTGATGAGTTTTATACCAACGCCTGGGTGGCGTCATCAATTGCACTAGTCGTCCTTGGAAAGAGTAGTGAGCAACACATCCGCATTCCTCGCAGTTTGAAGAAAGTAGTGAAAGCAAACGGAAAGATTTTTAAAAATGAATTTATTCAAATCGGTATAGACAACATGATTATTTATAATCTAATATAAGATTATTTTAATACTTGTAAGTACATCTTTTATAGCTTATATTATTCGCTTTTTTAATGATCATCGGTCAATTCGACTTTGTGGTATCTGATGACCCAATTTCATCATCAGTAAGCAAAGGTTCTAACTTTTAATCAATATTTTTATCTAATATACTAATAATACGATACAACCAGCTTTAGTATGTTTATTACCTGATGATGCATTCAATTCTTCTGGTTGGTACCATCGCCAAACAAACTATGAGCCTCAAAGTAGGAGACAAATTGCAACACATTTGAATTATTTACACGGAATAATATTAAGGCAATAAGTTAAAAATATGCGAAGGGAATAGGGCATTTAAAATTTATTAAGTAACATTTTAACAGGGCAGAACCATCTCCATTGATACGGTTGATACTTTGGAACTATTTTCACCTACTGCCCATTCGATAAAATCCATTATTCATGGATTTACGGGCTCTGGAAATCTAGACTTGGTTAAGGTAATACCAATTACTGTCTTTTGGTCATTATTATGAAAATAGTTAGATATAATTGTTTTTCCAAAGGATTACTTGGAAAGTGAAGATTGAGAAGTGATGGTTGGAAATTTCTTGTCTCATCAATCAACTGGTATATAAGATCTAAACTTATTTTCTTCAACTTTAATTATTATTGTTATTTTAAATCACAGGTAAAACATTTGAAAATGAGCCCTTCCCAGTTTCATATCATCGGATTCAGTCTGGGCGTCCACGTGGCTGGCTTCGCTGGGAAAGGAATCCCTAATCTAGGCAGATTTACAGGTTAGTTCAACAATGTAAATTGCAGAATAAAATAATAATTTTTCGCCATCTGGGCGAAAATTTGTGCCATCTTATGTAAGACTGGATCGTAGCGATGCAACTTTTGTTTATGTATATCATTTTGATGGATTGACAGGCGCCTTTGGTAATTATAAACAATTATTCCTATTTTATATGATATTTTTTCATTCATTGTGATGTGCTATAACAAGATCACTTGGTATAAAGTAAATTGATATAATTTAACTTTTAAAAAATTAATTTAAATATTCACACAACCAATGGAATAACAGGACATTTGGGTAACTATTATAGACATGCCTGCTTTTGCATAAATACATTAATTAGGAATAATAAATAAATAATAGAATTCGGGATAGTGGAGCCCATAGGACATGTCGACTTTTACGAAAATGGAGGTTTGGCTTATCAGCCTGGTTGTGATTGCCACTTTTTTTGCAACACTATTTGGTCTTGAAGACGAATGCTCTTTGCAATACTATTTCGGATGCAGTCATTTTCGAGCTGAAACTGTTCACACTGAATCTCTTTGGCCTAACCAGTGTCAGCTGGTGGGGTACGAATGCCCTGGTGGATACGATTCTTTCAATAAAGTACAGTAATAGTGTATTAGTGCAGATAACCCCTAATTATTTTAACGCAATTAAATTGAGTTTATCGGGTGATGTTTGATTATATTAATTATTCATAAAATGAGCTTTGCAAATCAGAGATTTTTAAAGGGATCTGTGTTGGTTTTAACCAATTCCCTTCAACCATTGAAATTCAATTAATATTTTTAAATTAACATGTGTGGTATAGCCTAAGCCCCACTCAGGTTTATTTACACCATATACCGTACTATCATTATATATGAATATGGTAATAGTGTTGATCATACTCAAACGTGAATCGATTCAAAATTGAGTTTTATTATTTAACTATGATAATTTTATTTTTCGTAAGGGCGAATGCAATACTTGTGGGCCCAATGTGACGAAATGTGCAATTTTGGGGCCATCAGCCGTCCTTAATCCATCAAGAGGGAACACTTCACTCAAACTTTATTTGAAAACCAATTGGAAATCACCATTTTGTTGTAAAACATTTTGGAAACCTAATATGTTATTGTTTGATTAACTCTCTGTATAATTAGTATTTCATTACCACGTAACATTGGCTCTAGCCCAACTTAAAGAGGCTAGCACTTACGTCAATGGAAGGTCGAGTATTCAATTGGTTGGAGATAATGATACAATTTCCGAAGATTAGCCAGAACCATCCAGGTATATTAACCAAAAATTTGGTTTTTATTCAATCAAGTTTAATCGATTAATTATGTTGTTTTCAACAGTGAACGTAATGCATACTTTGTTTATCACGAGAAAAAGGAAAAGAAGTTCATTTTTCTCAGCGAAAAGTATATTGGCGAAATTCGAGAAGTTAAATTAAAATGGCTCTTCATCGTTGACATTTTGAAACCGTCTTCCTGGTTGTGGTGGTATGATCAAAACCTGTTTGTATCCTCTGTGACTATTAAGGTCATGAATGACCCTTCATTATTTACGTCAAATGAAGGGTAAGTCTTTACCAATAAGTTACTGAGTTCTGAAACTGAAACAATTGTATTTTAATGTTATATAAATTATAACATAGGAATCATCATTCTTTTATTGGCTGCCCGCTGGACAAGAGTCTATCCGTAATATTGGAATCTGGAGGCCCTTCATTTAGCTTCGTCAAAAATTGTTTTGAGCAATTTTGAATTTTGAAAATATGTCAACGGCCAAAATTTTAATGCACGCTGCATTAGGTTTTAAAAGAATGGTTTGACTAATAAAAAAATATTTTAAGAACCAATTAAGGGGAACTCTTAGGAATGTATACTTGCATACAAGTTCGATGGTGGGTACATCACTATTCCCTCGTTGAATCCACCATTACTTCAATAAGTAAAAATGGATTCGAATATACAAAAATTCAATTGTATCATGTTTTTTTCTTGCTTTGATGATTATCTCTATTTTTCTTTTTGCCGATAATCGTGTCTTGATCAAGTTGAATACCAACAACAATAAGATATAAAAGAATATAATAACAATCAAGCATTAACAAACCCTATAATTATATATCATCTATTTATTGTACCGTGATTATTTGGATTGTTATAGAGCATGAGCCGATTGCGTCTGACCGAATTGAAAATTAGTGGCAATGCCGCTTTTACGTTTTTTCAATGAGACGGGAAATGCGTTACATCTCGATTGCAAGTCTCATCGATATTATTGAGCATTATAAAGCATTTTTTTTTATTCGAAATAATACGAGCTTTCAAATGAACCCTCGTTTATAAAGTTTTATTATTTATTGAATTAGAAAGTTACAGGAATGTTTTAGTCCCATAAGGCTCCATGTTATTCAAGCCTTCAAAAGATTTAACATGGCTCTTATGGAGATGAAATATTTCTTCAATTTACGAAGACATTGATTGCTAAAAAGAATTAAAATTTGGTAGGAAATGAAAGCTTGGGTAATTCTGAATCTGAAAAATAACTTGATAATGTTTAATTATGTTTACAAGACTTGTAATCGAGATGAAAGTTGAAACATATTATTGAGATTTTAGATCTACTAACGGGTCTTTTGCAACCCTTTCGAGATCCGTATGTGTTCGGGTTGGAAATTTAGCCTTTAACTGATTCATGTGAACCAGCGGGCAAGGATTGAACCTAGGCCTCCAAAGTGGCTTTGTCACTAAAGGAGCGACGTGCTAGACCACACACCCACGGAGAGCCCGTTGAAACATATTTATCTGCCATTGAAAAATGTAAACAGGGGGCCTGCAAAGCTGCGTTGCCACTAATTTCAATTCGGTCAGACGCAATCGGCTCATGCTCTATTACTTCCTTTTTTATGGGTCACTTGTTAAAAAAAATAATTAATAACTTATATATATATACATACAACTTTAAATAGAGACCATATTAGCATCTCATGGTCTTTGATTTGGCATATATTACTTGTAATATTTATTCTTTTTGTATCGTAAAAAGACGAAATCCAATTAAAGTACAGACTGGTGTATTGCGTTACACATCCAAATAATTCAGGTGGTTTTATTTTCATGGTAAACAATAATGATGGCAATCATGACGGGAAATTGGGAACGCATATATATATTATACTATTGCAGACCGTATTATAATGAAGTAACAATGCTTTCCAACATATGGTAATAATTATTATTAAGAATTTTAGTATCGACCAATGACTTTATATAACTAAAAAGGGCATTGTGCCTATGGTATTGTGAATTATATATAAAGCTGCTGGCCTGCTGCAAATATTTTATTTAAAAGGCTATCCTGTTTTGTTTTTGTTTTTTTCTCCTATAAACCACAAAAAAAGTGAAGTTTTGGTACATCAATTCTGCTATTTTTCATAGCAGCAATCAATTTTATATGATGCGGCAATCAATAATAATGGGACCAGCAATCATACGAAATCAGTGTAGTTGCAGTAAATTTCGTTCTTCTTTTTCTTCCAACAACCATGACCAGAAATCAGGAACTATCATTCAGTTGGAAGTTGGGCTCAAGCTAAATAACATCATTCTTGAATTCTCTCTTCAATAACTATTTGTTGTATTCAACACAAACTATCTTATGAGAATATTACCAATTAGCAAAATGGTACCACACCATTTCAAAGTTTTGGTTATAGTTTTTCTGATGACAGAAATGTTAGAAGGGACTAATGACCATCAGAGTAATTCGTTAAGTAGTCCTTTATTATCCGGAAAACAATTGAAAGTGGCTATTGCAGAGGTATTTTGGCGTTTTTATTAAAGCTGCTAACTACGCAAAGAAAAGCTTTTGATATTATAATATTATTCAGCTTGGGGCCAGCTCACAAATTTATCGGAATGCAACTGGCCAAGTGATCGGCTACGGTGGCGTATTTTATGAGGAACTCAGCTGGATATCACTTCGGCTTAATTTCAGGTATATATATCAATAATAAATAGAAATATTAAATTATAATCTTTTTTTCGTTAGTTTGGATATGGTGCCTTCTAAAGATAATGTTTTGGGCGATAATCTTCAAAATGTCAGTATTTACACCGGGATGTTGGGACAGCTACAGCGAGAGGTCGTAAAACCAATATTTCTCAAATCAAATTAATGAACTATGAACTTTTTTGTTGAATGGAATACAGGAGGTGGATTTGGCTTGTGCTCCGGTTTCCGGTGCTGCAGGTACTTTAGAAATCTTAGAGCTGGCTGTTTATGTTGTGGGCGACTCATTCGGCATATTCGTCAAGTACCCTGTTCCTCAAATAAAGATTGATGGTCCTATTCGTACATTCTCTCTTTATGTAAATAACAGCTCTATTATTTATACCTAAGCCGATATTTAATAAGAATATTAATTATCATGATTTTATATATTAGGTTTGGGTTGGTTTGCTAATTTCAATCATTGCCTGCATTGGTTGCACCCAATTTTTGAATTATTTGGCGCGAAAATATTTGGTTATTCAAAGGCAACTTCATACTATAACATTGAGCTATACTTGGTTGTATATTATTGGAACTCTGACCAACCATTGTAAAGAGAACTATACAATTACTCAATTAGTATCGATTCATTATATACCAATTATATAACTTGTGACTTGTTTGTTGTGTTGTTGTGTTTTTTTATTAGCTGTAAACGATCCTCGCAATCGACCAAGATCTGTGGGAATGGTGGCATTCATTTGGCTTCTGGCGACATTTGTTTTCGTCAATATCTATTCCTCATGCATGGCTTCGTACTTGTCACTAAGATTCCAGCGACCAGATGTTTCCACATTTCAAGATTTGGCCACCAATTCGCATTACCAGCCAATGACTATTAAAGGATCTTCTGCTGAGCTCCTTTTCCTTGTATATTATAATAAACCTATAAGAAAACAGACAATCTATATCTAACTTCTGACTTAATAACATAGACAGCCACATCTGGGACGATGAAAAAAATTGGAGATAAGATAAGAGGGTGTACTTCTGATGATGGCGGTTGTATCCGCTCAAAGTTGGAACCGATAATTCAAAACGTTTTAAAAAGTGATTTCGTCGGGATTTTGGTACGTAAAACAATAATTATTGAGGCAATTTTTTAAAAATATCCTTTAAAAAGCTATAATAAGTAGTAGATTATCGATTTCTGGTAATATGAGTGGAGAATATGGAACAAGCATTATGATATAATAGCTTTAATGGTACATAATTACAGCCGACCACTCTGGGTGAATTCTACACAAGGAAAACCATGTCAAACCGCAAATGTCAACTGACGATGGGACAAGACACAATGGCTTTCAGAAACTTTTTTTTGGGAGTACCGAAGAAGAGCCCTTACGCCATGGAACTTAAAAAAGAGTATATAATAAAATAATTTACATAAAATAAATGTCATCGATTTATTTTTTGAATTTCCAGATCGTTTTGGTGGAATTCATTTGGATTGCAGTCGTATTGGATGAATAAAATGCTGCCCGTCCCTCGTCAATGCCTCCTTCAGTACAACAACAATGGAGAATCCGTTCAATTCGTCGATCGCGCTCGACTTAAGTTGGAACAGTTCACTGTGGCATTTGTAGTCCTTTTCGTTGGCTACGTTTTGGCACTATTTCAGTTCATTCGGGAGCGTTTTGTTTTGAGAGGTCGCAATGAAACGATGTGATTACTTATTCAAAAAGCTGAATCCGAAAAATGGGGGGGAAATAATTATTTTTGAGATTTTCGAATTTGATTTTTACAGATTCGTTTTAGTATTCACCATATTTTTGGATATGTTATTGGATCCATCTTTCGTGTATTTTTATGTTTTTTACTAATTTTTGTTTTAGTTTTACTTATACATTATCTCTCATTTTATCCATGTTATAAATTTTATTTTTGTGTTATAATTTTATCTATGTTCATAAATTCTTTTATGTTCATTAACACCATTTTACAAAGTGATTTAAAATTGTATTACCCCTTCGATCCGATGCTTTCTAATGCCATTAATTATAGATGCATTCAATTTCAATGTCTGTGAAACCATTTCTCAATTTTTCTCTCTATTAAGTAATATAATAGCCATATTATATCACATCGAGCAACTTTGAAACATTATTTGATATCGAATGAAGACTGTTTCCATTCTAACTGTTTCGATGAACAGTGAGAGGGCTGGAAAAGGGGTTCTATCATTACTTAATGACGAGATACCAATCTGAATTGGGCGGTGGCACATTATTCTATGTGGTTTTGACCTTTAAACTTTGGATAGGAAAAGGGACGCGATCTCTTTAATATTCTTGTTCGATCGTGGTGAGCTCATCCAGAAGAGTTATATCAGTTTTTGAATACTAATTCTTTTGAAGCATATTTTTATATTTCAATGTAAATATTACACCATAGCAGCGCCGACTTCCAAAGAACATTTAAATCAACTCTTTTCTTTGATAAAACTTTGAATTGATCAAAAGTCGAGAAAACTAATATTTTGCGAAACTGCAGGGGCAAATATACACAGTTGAACAGTTTTAAGTAGAAAAGCTTATCAGGGCTTTTAAAATAAAGAAACATGTACGGAGCAGATAAACAAAAATGTTTGAATTATAGCTTTATAAACATGTGATAAGTTAAGGATTAAGTTACACTGTTTTCGCTTTATTTTGTAAGTCACACTTGAACGATGGCATTACTTATTCAAAGATTTATATCCAACAATTGAAAAAAACTTCACTTTACTTGACTTTTCAGATTTTTTTAAATCACCAATTTGGTTAATCCCCCTTACTTCTGATGCCATTATAAGTATGAATGCACACTCTTTCAATGCCAGAGAGATGTAACACATGATTTTACTCTTTATGAATTCATATACTAGTCATATCACTTCGATAAACAGAAATATAACACAACCAAAAACAATTATTACCATAAAACTGGGTCATGGTTAGAGTCATTTGATCATTTTTTTCTTATTCCAAATAAAATTTAATAAAAATCACTTTAATCATCGTTTTGATGTTGTGGTCAAAAGTCAAATCTGATATTTTGTTACTTTTCACCTTGGTAACAGATTTTATTGTTACTAATACCAAGTTCGATATGTATTATCACCATTTTTCAAATCTATTACGAAGGTTTTAAGTAGAAACAATATCCTAATTTGTATCATTCGCCGACCGAAAAAAATTGAAACTGCTCCGAAACCAACTCTTCGTGAACTAAAACCGTTTCCGTGTATTTTGAAAACAGATAATCAGCATGTAGAAAAGATAATAATATTCATAAGCATATGGCTACTTTCGTGATTGGCATAAGAAAGGCTGTATCGATGACCTTTAGAGGAATACTTCGGAAAGTAGGTTCTATCCTACTGATAATCTTTGAAAGTGCGTAGTGTCAAAACTAGCCGAAGCCATGGTAACCAGGTAACTTATGTATAAGCTATGGCCTATGAAGCATATCTACCATAAAAACTGCAAAATATTATGTCGAAAAAAAAAATTATATCGAGAACGCGAGTGTGGGTACATAGTTTACATATTGATTGAATTGTGTTGCGTGTTTTAGTTAGGTTTTAGTTTTATAATTTTATTTATATTTATTATTCGACTTATTGAGAGCAAATCAGTCAGTCAATGTAGTGACGATCTCCGCTGTCTTTGACCCCCCCCCCCCCCCAAAAAAAAAAAATAAATAAACGATAATTCTGCTTAAATTGGGCAAAATCAATTTGCACGTTCAGCTCCGTATGCCTCATTAATAAATGTATCTTAGTTCGTAGATCGCAATGGTGTTTAAATAATCTGGTGAAGTGGGTTAACGGATTGCATTACAAGCAAGTTACGAAGTAACGTCGTAATTGACGGGCAACCGACTTTTTTTCTTGCTCATTTTTTGTGAGTTGTAAAGAATGGAAAAAGGAATAGAAAAGAAATATCGCTTATAATAAAAAATTTTATGGGATCAAAAGAACAATTTTTTTTCCAAATTTACCACTTTTCCTTTTCTTCCTTTTCTAGACCTTTCTACTTCCAATAAACTAGTTTAAAATAAAAGGTAGAACAGCTTTGCTGAGGGAGACAATGTTTCATCGGAATTATGGTCAGCCACAAAAAATTTGTAGGCAACTCCTAAACCAAATTTTCCTGAAATAAAATGGTTTCCGAGTCTTTTGAAAACAGTTTATCACTATAGAAGGCATAAACCCGCAAAAATATAATATTTTTAAGTATATGGCTTCTTTCGTGGTCGTGATAAAAATGCTATATCGATGGCCTTTTGAGGGATGCTTCTCCCAATAAGGATAACATGTTATGTTTAGATAATATTAAGTTAAGGTGAAATGTTCGTGGTGAAAAATGTTCAGGTTGTCTTTGTCCGTATTAATTTGTAAACTAACAGCTATAATCTGAGGTTATTTGAAATAGAGGTTTGAAGTTGTATACTCCAAGTTGTATGTGTATTTAAACAAATTCTCGTACATTTTCATAGAAATTAGCACTATTGAAATTATCAATCATTAATGTTTGAATGGTTGCCTTGCCTTATTATATAATTTATTATTATATACTGCTGGAAGTATAACAGCTGCACATTACTTTTTTATGATCTGTTTTTCGTTGAGTCTTTTTGGTATAACGATTCAAATAATTTAGAAGTTGGCTTATTATTATTTAATCATTGTGGAAAACAACGTCGAATCGTAAAGACCGCAGTCAATACATATATCGAATAATGAAAAAAAAAATGCTTCGCCACCAATCAGGATTGTGTGTATACCCATAGATTGGACTACTTTCCAATGATCCAGGCTTCTGTCTATTTCTATATATGTTTTGAGCATATATACAAGGCTTGGAATACAAAAATCCTTCAGTTTGAGTGAGGCGCTGCAACAGTCAAGTCGAACTATAACAGAATAAATCACAACACTAATAAATATACAGAGGTAACAATTTACATGAAGTGTGTTAATATTTTTAAAATATATTAAACAAACCATTAAATTATGACTAATGAAGATCGGTGGGAAGGAGAGTTTCAGTAGATGCCTAAGACTTGATTACCCACAAGTAAATTTTACGGGGATGCGGTGTTAACATAATAACATTTTAAAAACATCATAATTTGATTGGTTTCATTTCTAAAAACTTAAATTAGCTTGTTTTACTAAACGACAGTGTTCGGAACCACAATTCAGTTTGGTGAGGTTTGAGGTAAGAAAAAACCTCAACCTCAAAAATAAAGGGGACCTCAAACCTTTAAAAAATCTCACCTCCACCTCAATTTTTTAAAACCTCAAATTTGATGTCAAACTTTAAAAAAAACCTCACAAAAACCTCACCGTTTACATTTTGATGGGCGTGTTGTACTTCAAGAATAGCTGCTTGATTTTTTTATATTTTTACTTGCCATTTTGACAGAAATGGTGGTTTAGACTAGAAAAAAGTCGTCTGCTAAAAGTTGCCGCATTTCTTAAATTGAGGTTGAGGATTGCTGTTTTTTTCCATCTCAAACCTCCCAACAAGCAGACGACAGCCCGTAGAAGAAGTGTGCAGTTACCTGAAAATAGAGTATTCTTGACCAAAGCGAAAAAAAAAACAGATAATAAATAATCGTATAGGAAGAAACTTCTTTCGGACGCTGTAGATTACGATGTTTCCTGCAGCAGCAGTGAATGAAGGGAGCTCTAGATAAAACAAATTTTATATTTTTATAGAAATAGGCTGCCAGAGTCAAGGATCATCGCCAGTTTCTCGAGAATCGTAAATTTCTTGAGAAGAATTCAGTTAGAGATGGCATATTATCTTCTGCTTCATTGTTTCCTTATTATATCATTCCATATTATTTTCGTGGAAAGTATGGAAGGAAATAACGAGAATATATTTAAACCAGTCAATTCTTTATCAGGAAAAGAATTGAGAGTAGGGTTCCCAGAGGTACAGTATCTCTTTGATTTACTTTGTCTTCAATCGATAATAATAAAAGCTCTAAGTTGCACGTAATCATATTTTGTGAATACTTTTTTTGCTGGAAAATTTTCAAATAATAAGTATAAATGGGTTGTAGCATCCTTGCATTTTATTGAATTTTATTCATTTTTCGAATTTTGTTTACGAAGAAAAAAAAATATTCTGAGAGCCTGTAAAGAAATTTGACACTAAAAAACCATTATGTCATTGAATATTTTAATTTTAAACATATACCTTTTAATTATCTGATACCAACAAACTAAAAATACTAATATTTTACCAGGCTGGTTCTACAGCACAAATATATAGGAATGCTTCAGGACAAGTCATACGGTACGGTGGTTCGTTTTGGGAAGAATTGACCTGGCTTTCACGCAAATTGAATTTCAGGTGCATATATTTGATATATTTTAGTCAAACATGTTTTTAACTAGTATTCAAAACGCCACAAAAAGATATACCCACAAAACCAGGGATGTACTACATACTCGACTACATATTTTACTTTAATTCATATTGAACACAATTTCTCAAGTTCCTCATTTCAATTTTTAAAGTTGTTTGTATGTAAATTGACTGGTAAAATTTAGTCATATATGCTAGAAAAATATAGCTATGGTGCATGTTTTTTTCTCGATTTGTTCCAGTGTTAAAGGTGAAACCTTGCCAGATACTTCTTTTGGTATTCCGTTAAATGGGAGCTGGACTGGAATAAGAGGACAGCTACATCGAGGGGTCTTGTTAAATTTGAAATATCTAATTACAATGCAAACGTTTATTAACTTTTTATTTATTTTAGGAAATTGATTTAGCCTGTATTCCTGACGCGGGTATGGTAGCTTATGGAAATTTCGAACAAGCTGTTTATATTCTGGGCTATTCAACTGCAATTTACGTAAAATATCCCACTTACACTACGGCAAAAGATGCATTTATTCGTGTTTTTTCCTTAAAGGTTTGTATGTCTCTTTGTATAGTATCTAAAATATTTGTGTATTTTAATTAATTTTCGTAAACTACGTTCCATTTTCGTTTGATTTTCTAAGGTTTGGATTGGTTTACTATTTTCGATGATTGTTTCTATCGGCTGTATCCAGTTTTTTACATTCATGGAACGAAAACGACTGGATAATCAACAGCAATATCCCAAAACTAATGCAGGCGACACCTCTTTGTACATTCTTGGCACCCTTACCAATCATTGTACCTAATTCTATTTTTTTAAAATATATATATATATTCTTTGTTGTCTAATTGAGATTTTACGTTACTGTAGGTGTACGTTTTCAAAATGGTCCTCAAGCTCGATCAGTGAGGATAGTAACGTTTACGTGGCTTTTAGTCACATTTGTTTTCGTCAATATTTATACGTCATGCATACATTCGTACATGTCACTAACAATCCAGCGCCCAGACATTTCTACATATCAAGAGTTGGCCGCTAATCCAAAATACCAACCGTGTGTCCTCAAAGGATCTACTGCACATTCCCTTTTAATGGTAATTATAATCCATTCTTCTTTTTACTTGTTGAACATAAAACATGTTCGTATTGGCTGTTTCGATGTGTCATTTATAATCAAACTAAAATCTTAAATGAAAAAAAAATTACTGTAATGACTTGAAGTAGTCGTGATGAAATAGAAGTATTGTATTGAAACTACATACAATATACAGTGTATAGAAGCACAGCAAGACAGGGCTGTTACTACAATGATTACTGACTGATGTGTTATAGAAAGTGTCCCCTTTATATACTGCTCTGAGCAGGATGATACAATGGGGTCAAACACGTCAGATATACGTTGAATCTCTATGGGCAAGCGGAATGCTTCCCAGTATTGTTATTCGCCCTACATAGAGTCTACGGGGACTGCGGAGGGGAATATGTAGAGATAACATATATATATATATCAATACACCATGATTGATACCCAAGGGGATGATTTGACATTTCCCGGTATGACCGGACACAGTGTGCTGAACTTTCTAATCTCTAGGCCGAGTTCATCAGCACAGTGTGTTTGATTAAATGACGTCATTGCATGCCCCCTTCGAAAAGTTAGAAAAAGTTACCCAAAATTTTCTAATTAATCCACTATAGGAAAAATGAAGCCAAAAATGAATCCCCAAAATTGTGTACCCAAATAAAGTGAAACGGGAGATTTTCTAGGTTAAATAGTCCAATCTGAAGGGGGATATTTTGTTGAGAGCTTCGTCTGGCGCCCAGATCGACGTGGTGGCTGCTGCGGTGACGTTACGATATGAGGCGGCTGGGCTGGCAGCGGCACTGCGGGAGGTGCAGGTGGCAGCGCTGCAGCAGGTAATGCCAGTGCGGGCGGGCCTATGATGGCCGGTTGAGCGGCTGGTGGTGGACCCGGCAACACTGCGATACGTTTGCGTAGAAAACGGCGGTTCCGACGATAGATTCGCCCGGAGGTCGTCTTTATGAGGTAATCTCGGTTGGCTCCAACGTCGATGATTACTCCTGGTGTGTCCCACTGCTTGGTGAGATGATGCTGGATAAGAACGTGATTTCCTTTCTCCAGTGGTTGAAGATCATGTGCGGTTGCATTGTAATGATCGTTCTGTAGAGTTTTGGCACGAAGCATTGTTTTCTCCAGCTCGTCTGATTCCTTCTGCCATTCTGGTGCGAAAGATCGATGATGGATAGGTAATGTGTCTCTCATTGGCCTGTTGAAAACTATCTGCGAAGGAGACAGTCCTCCTAAACGAGGCGTATTCCGGAAGAGAAGAATGGCTTTGGCAAACTTCTCTGGGTCATAAGATCCGGATGCTGAGGAACCAGCAATGAGTTTCTTCATCGTTTTCACTTCTGCTTCCGCTCGTCCATTTGACTGTGCATAATGAGGAGAGGAAGTTCCTCCAATGATGCCCCAATCTTCCAAAAATTTCTTGAACTCAGCCGCAACAAACTGTGGGCCATTATCTGGCCAAAACTTGACAGGAGCCCCAACATTCGAGAAGAACTGTCGAGCTGCTTCAATTACTTGTTTGGCTGAAGTGTTGATGTTTGGATAAGCTACGACATGTGGCCATCCACTAAACTGATCCACCATGATGAGATAATTTCGGCCGTCTACTGCACCCAGGTCTGCGTGTATCTGTTCGAAGGGACGCGTAGCTGGAGCATGAGGTCGAAGAGTTTCTGCGGGATGTGATGGTAGTTTTTTGACGCACTCGTCGCACGTTTTTGCTGCGTTGGCAATGTCGTTATCCATGCCCGGCCAGTACAGGGAGAGGCGGGCTCTTTGACGGAGTTTTGTTGCTCCTTGGTGCATCTGCAACAGATCCTTGATGATGTCTTGACGGATGGCTTGAGGGATGACGATTCGTGATCCCAAAACTACCATCCCGTCACTTTCGTCAACTGCTAGCATATCGCGAACTATCCAGAACGGGCGTAGGTTGACCGAAAGGTTGCATTTGTGATTTGGGAATCCAGCAAGAATCGTTTCTTTCAACTGAATCATCACTGGATCGGATGCTGCTGCTGATTTGACCTTCTCTATGGCAGGATCTACCACGGATGAGTCTGAACCGTCGATGGCACAGACGAGAGCCAGTCTGGGAGAAAAGGAAGGTGGTCCTTCAGCTAGTTCATCTGCAGGCTGTGCTCTGTCGATTGGTGCTCGTGAAAGAGCGTCAGCATCCATGTTCATCTTGCCCGGTACCCAGCGTGCGATGAAGCTGTAGCGTTGCATCTTAAGGCGTAGGCGCAAGAGTCGAGGGTTGTCCAGTTTGTCAAGAGCGTAGTCGTTAAGAATTGGAATCAGTGGCTTATGGTCTAAGATTAATTCAAAACTGTGTAGACCTTCGATGAACTGCTGGCATTTTGACATGGCCCATGCAGCTCCGAGGCATTCTAGCTCTATCATAGCGTACCTGGTTTCAGGTTCAAGAATCTTGAACCTGCCTGTACTAGTTTCCACTCATTATTGGGTTGTTGCTGTTTCAGCACGAAGCCAAGACCGTAAAGGCGCGAAGCGTCGACGTGTAGAGCCGTAGGATGAGCCGGGTCGTAGAAAGCTAATTCAGCGACTTCAGAAAGTGTGCATCTGGCTTTGTTGAACGCAGCATCATGGGTGGTCGTCCACTCCCAAGTAAATGATTTCTTCAGCAGAGGTGAAAGAGGGTCGAGGGCCGCTGCAATTTTGTCAGAAAAACTGCCCACCTGCTGACAGAGCCCGAAGAATGAACGTAGATCAGTTACATTTTCCGGTTTTGGAAACAATCGGATTGCTCGAGTGAGGTCTGGATCTGGCCGGAAGCCATCAGCATCGATGATGTATCCGCCAAATTTCACGCTAGGCTGTGCAAATACGAGTTTTGCAGCGTTAAGCGAGATGTTGTGCTCCTTGGCACGCGTGAACATTGAACGCACTAGTTCCAAATGCTCAGTGTATGTCTTGGAGAACACGACCAAATCTTCCACGATCCTCCGGCTGTTTGGAATGCTGTCGAATATGTCCGATACTCGTCGACAGTAGTCATCGCCAGCATGTGTAATCCCGAATGGCAGGCGGAGGTATCTGTACCGTCCGAAAGGTGTGGAAAATGTTGTCAGCTCTGCTGATTCGTCATCTAGCAGGACTTGGTGATAGCCTTTTAAAGCATCGACGACCGTGAAGTACTTCATTCCCGGCGGGATCGTGCGTACTGCTTGGAACGGCGTCATGGTTTCAAACTTCGGTCGGATGATACTGTCATTTAGCTTGCCGAAATCCACGCAGAGGCGGAGGCCTCCACACTTTTTCGGTACTATCACGATAGGGTGAACCCAGGCAGTTGGTTTAGTGACCTTTTCAATGATGCCTTGGCGCTCTTGTTCATCCAATTCAGTCTTGAGGAGTGGCATGAGTGGGACCGCAACGGGCCGGGATCCACGCATGGCAACTGGAACTGCACCATCCTTCAGCATGAAGTGGCATGGCGGGCTGTCCATGGGTCGGCATTCTCCGTCAAATGTTGTTTGAAATTCGGTCATCAAGATTTCCATATCAGCCTTTTTAACTTCAGCTGTTGGTGTCACGTTGATGGCTCTAATTGTCAGGGCTGGTGGCACCTGGCGTGCGAGAAGGTTTACAAACGGCTCGTTTGCCTGGCTGCCTGTCTTCTCGGCTGAGAGATGCGATGAATGTGGGTAGCCCTCTGGAAGCATGCCTAGTTTCAACTGGGTAGCTTTGGAAATGACCGGCTGGTGCAGATCCTCGAGGACGTGGACTGTAGTGGAGACGGAGCGTCGTTGCATCCCTCTGGGTCGCCAATACAGTGTAGCCTTGAATGAACCATTGCTCTTGATGGGAGTTCCGACTGCCGTAAAGGGTTGAACGTCCCAGCGTAAAAGGATTCCACAAAATTGTTTTTTAAATAATTTCGTAGGAATGGCGTCAATCTGCGATCCGGAGTCTGGTAGAGCCGAAAGAAGGCTCATTTTGACGTCAGCCTGATCGGGAGTGATGCCGAGTTGGACCCTCTCTTCAGTAGTCACGCTGGAGACAACAGGCTTTCCTGCCGTGATGCCCTCCACACGTGGCTTGGATCTGCAAACTTTCTCGAAGTGGTTCTTCTTCCCGCATCTCCTGCATTCCTTGTCACGGGCGGGGCATTTGCCCTTCTCACAGGGCTTCCTGGCTCCGCACCCGTTGCATCCTCCTTCCGGCGTGTATGCCGGCAGCTTGGATGGGCCTGGTTGGTCGTCTGGCTTGGCACCAGGACGGTTTCCTTTGCCTTTCTTGTATGTGGACTTCTTTAACTGCTGCAGTGATACGGCGCTTCCATCTTTCAGGTTAGTTGATTGTTTGTTAGCCGCTTCTGTTGCCTTAACAGCGATGACCGCGAGATCCAGTGTGAATTCGGCTCCCTCCTTGAGAAGATCGACTCTGACATCGTCGCTTTGAATCCCGAATATGAGCTGTCCGAGGATCCTGGTATTCTCACATTTGTTGCAGCAGTCCTTTGTGAAGTCACATTTCCGGGCAAGGTCATGCAACTCGCATAGCCAATCGTCGATTGCCTGGTTGTTGCGTTGTTTGCTGGTCGCAAACTTGTGCCGCCAAACATTGCAGTTCCGGCCGGCGTTACATCTCTCCTTCAGGCGCGTGATGATCGTCTCATGGTTATTTAAGTCGTCCTCAGAATAACCCATGGAGAGAATGGCCTGAAGTGTAGAATTCGATAGGCACGAAAGTAGAGTTTGGGCCTTGTATTTAGGCCTCTCTGCTACTGGTAGAGATGTGTTGATGGTGGAGAGTGTCAGAAAAATGTCCCATTTTGTCTTCCACACTTCGAATGTGTCCTTGTAGTCATCGAAGTCGAAGGCTGGCGGCCTGCCATATGGTTTGAATCCTTTCGGCTCTTCGTCACCCATCTTGGTAGTTGCTCGAACTAGTCTTTTGTACAAAAAAGACTAACAGATTAGTTCTGTTAAGAAAAAATAATTTTACCCCTTCCGGAACTTCTGATGAAATTCAGAAGATGATGATTGCAGGGTTCGGTTAAACCGACTGCGCCATGTAATGACTTGAAGTAGTCGTGATGAAATAGAAGTATTGTATTGAAACTACATACAATATACAGTGTATAGAAGTACAGCAAGACAGGGCTGTTACTACAATGATTACTGACTGATGTGTTATAGAAAGTGTCCCCTTTATATACTGCTCTGAGCAGGATGATACAATGGGGTCAAACACGTCAGATATACGTTGAATCTCTATGGGCAAGCGGAATGCTTCCCAGTATTGTTATTCGCCCTACATAGAGTCTACGGGGACTGCGGAGGGGAATATGTAGAGATAACATATATATATATATCAATACACCATGATTGATACCCAAGGGGATGATTTGACATTTCCCGGTATGACCGGACACAGTGTGCTGAACTTTCTAATCTCTAGGCCGAGTTCATCAGCACAGTGTGTTTGATTAAATGACGTCATTGCAATTACGTACCTACATAAATAGAGTGTAGAACCAGGAACCAAACTTGCTAAAATTGGTGATAAGTTACGAAGTTGCGCCGACAAATGCAGCAATACAAACTTCGATTTAGTAATTCAGAATGTCTTGGAAGACAATTGCGCCGCCGTTACGGTGAGTGATGCTTGTGTAAACATTTGAATAATTAATTCGTTTACAAAGAAAAATATTTAGATTCATTCTTTTTTTCCTTTCCCTTTAACTTTAAATTGTTTGAGATCTATACTTATATTTACATAAAAATATAAACATGTAATGATATTCATTCATACAGATACGATATGTAAATAAAACTATAAGTTAATAATATAATAAGTTTTTTTTCTTTGCATTTCTAATTAATAGTTAAAGTTAAAGGTTAGAACCAAAATAATACATTTCAGGTAAGTGTCCTGGGCAACTACTACATTAAAAAGCACATAACAAACCGAGAATGTCGTCTGACCACCGGACAAGAAACGCTCTCATTCATGAATATGTTTTGGAAAGTACCTAAAAACAGTCCTTATGTCATGGAGCTAAACAAAGCGTAATAAAACTAGCTGTTGAACTATTATATGCAAAAGCAAGAACTTATTACTAATGAACATCAATTACATTACATTAGATCTTTTTGGTGGAATTCTTTTGGATTGATGCTGTACTGGATTGAGCAACTAGATCAAAATATCCCACGCCAATGCAAGCTTCAATACAACAATCAAGGCGAATCCGTTAAATTAGTTGGGCGAGTTCGGTTCAAGCTGGAACAGTTTTATGTGCCATTCACTGTCCTTTTCATCGGCTACATCCTGTCTCTGATTCAGTTTCTTCGAGAGAAGTTTATTAGTCCTTTAAAAATGAGGTCGTCACTATAATCCATTCAGGAGAGGGGGGGGGGGGTTAGAAAGTAGAAAAAAACTTAACTATTAGGATAGGGAGGGATTTTAGAACTTTTTTCTGTTATTGATAGTTTACACGATTTATATAACTTTATCACTAAAATTCACTTGATAAAGACAAAACAAAAAAATTAATAATTCTGTGAATTTGAAAGGGATTTGTTTGATTGATTTTTGATTTGTCTCCTCGAAACCATTTTCTTATATCTTCACTTGTGAGCAGATCTACCTTAGAACCGACCAAATGGAAAAATATTATAACAAATTGTAAAATTTTCTAGCTAAAAAATTTATCTACCAAGTTTCAAATAGAATCATCCAGAAGAGTTTATTGGTTCTTAAGATTCAAGGCCGGATTACTTAGCCTGATCTTACCTCTATATCACGTTGAAAGCATTTTGATTTTCCAATAAATTAACTTACTCTTAAATGGACAAACTAATCTATAGGCTACTTTCACGCAATCATATTTTAATTCAAAAATGTAAAGTAAAATATTTTTGATTATATAATTTGTTCATGTGTAATGATGATTATTTATAACGTTGAAATATCGCAATACAATTACTCACCATTAACAGTACAACAAAAAAAGTCAGTACTTAGAAAAAGGTTCGGACTTACAAAATAGTTGGGACTTAGAATGAAAACGAGATGCTGTCCCAACAAAGACTATAATGATTTCCCGCCAAGAACTCCCGCCGAATCCCGCTCTATATAAGAGCAGCCCTCCACATTCCCAGTAGAACAGAAACCTCTGTCCTCCCTTCCTGGTCACTTCTCCGGTAAGCCAACCTTTCAGTAGATATTGTTTATGTGTAGTAAATCTCTCTAAGTGTTAGCTTATTGTAACTCGTTAATGTGTATTCGTATATGTCCCAGTAGTATATATGTAGTAGTCATTGATGTCAGAATAAACTCGTGCAGTGCGTAAAAGCAGTGAGTCACGAGTAAGTTACTCTCATAGTAACATTGTAGTGTTGAGGTACAGTAGATAATAAAAGGTCAGAAAACCTCATCATTACACTATTAAGGTTTAAGTAGTCGTTTCTCCCACCGCTAGATGTCATCGTGTACGCCCTCCCCATATGCCGGTGTCTGACCTTTCGTCAGAACGTGAATGTAAGATATGTGTCTTTTTTAACTAAGCCTCGGCTTCCAATAAACTAGGCTCTCTACAATTGTGATTCACTAAGGATAAGTCTCAACAATGCATCCACCATCGTCAAAAAGAGAATGGTGAGAAAATGTTTGCAATGATCTATATTGACGACAGCCGCGTCCTTAGTAACCGAAAAGAGAATGCAAACAACCAAAATCTCAGCATACCTCAGTACTCAGTTAAAAAACAGAACCATTCCAGCGAATCACTTCCCCGGCGTCGATACTACTAGGAACCACGAAACCAGGGAATTCTTCCTCTGCCAATCTGATTTGGTAGCATGCCCATTAAAGAAAGTCAAGAGAGTCCTGCAACCCAAAAGTTACTCCATCTCTTCTGGTCTGCACCTTACCAAGGACATGTGCCCAAGACTGAAGAAGATGTACGGTTAATGAAACATAAGCCATGATGAAAGATAAGAACTTGTGGCTCTCCCAGAAACATGTATAGGGAGGGAACTAGGCTTCTTTACGTTCTCCAATAACTCGGATATCGTCAAACGAGTTCGTCTAATTTGTTTCTGGGACCACTTGACTACTATTGATCTTATAAAATTGAGTTGCCCAACGACCCAGGACAAAGCATGTTGAGATCAAATGCTTCTAAACCAGGGATAAGCAGAAGAAGAGGAGGTAAACGTTGAGCATATTCCCTCTATGAAATAATTAAACTATATATCAATTATTTCATGACTAATATAAGAGAAACGTGTGTTCGAGGGATTATAGCTGGCAAGTTGCTAAATGCTATCACTTTGAACGAAACGTATTGTAGGTCAATGTCTATTGTACCACATCTTAATACCATTAACAATACGTCCATACGCTAAACCTCTTGGATTGAGATGAATGTCTCTATTTTATGTGTGTTGGTGTGTGTTTCATAGATATGCCAAGAAAGCTTGTACATTGCAACACCAGACTACACATGATTTTCATTCAACCATAGCTAATGGTTCTCTTTTGACAATGGCTCTGCTTGGTACATACGTGCTGCTCTCTTGATCTATCCGCCGTAGTCGTATAGAGGTAATAGTTTTTGTGTAACTTAACTTTTAACTTTCAGTTGCCCATTTTTTGTGCTATGAAAAGCGAAGTGCTAATAAAGAAAATCCGCATCATAAAGCTTCGAGGTGGATTATTAAAACTATCAATCATTGTTTATTGAAATTGAGGGGAGGGGGTCTTGCATGATTTATTATTATATTGTGAGCAGTATAACAGCTGCATATTTTTTATTTATTTTATCTATACTGCTAGGATATTTCTTTTTTTCCGGTACTGTATCCATACAATTAATTCAGCAGTTAAGGTTGTTTTTTTTTCCTTATAAAAGCAATTGTGGAAATCAGCGTCCAATCATAAACCAGCAGTCAATACATTATATATGACAGAATGATGCACAAAAAAAATGCGTCACCATCAATCTGGACTGTGGGTTCACTACGATCGAATAACCTTTACTCCATTGTTTTCCTATCTATATGTTGTTGGTTTCATGGTGGGCCTATAGTCCTATACGTACACGCTATTTTTCTTTCGATATAATTTGGGCATATACAAGACCTGAGATCACAAAGACATATTCAGTTAGAAGTAAAGCGCTGAAACAGTCAAGTCGCACTTACAATACAGGTTAGCAATATGCACATAGTTTATTTAACTGTTTCGCTAATTGTAGTTGTGAACTTAATAAGAGGGGGTAATTTCGAAGTCATCAACCCAATGAACTCACTATCTGGTAAAGAATTTAAAGTAGTCATCGGAAAGGTAAAAATGTAAAATAATAATAATTATTTTTCTTCTTGTTTATCCATTTTGTTTTATTTCTCTTTTTAATCAAATATTAAAACGTAATTGAATTATGCAATGCGAAACCTAATCATGTTAAATATTAGTTCGCTTCAGTCTCGCAAATATATCGTAACGCTAGTGGACATGTGACCGGCTATGGTGGTTCATTTTATGAACAATTAAGCTGGCTTTCTCTTAAGCTGAATTTCAGGTTAATATTACTAAATGATGTGTCATTGGTCACTATTTTTAAAATGAATAAAATAACCCAATGTCGTATTCATTTTCTTACATAGTTTAAGCATGGAACCTTCAAAAGATAATTCATTTGGCTTCTTGACTAACGGAACTTGGAGTGGAATGAGAGGACAACTACAGCGAATGGGCCCCTGTTTTGAATATAATTTTCTTTATTCCTCGTGTTTTTGCGTGCCTAGCTAAGCGTATTATTGTATTATTTTAAATACATAAAATTGTTATCGCATTTCAGGAGGTGGATTTGGCCTCAGCTCCCTTTTCCGGTTCTGTGGGATTTAATATAATGGATCTCTCTGTTTACGTTTTGGGCGATTCGTTCGGAATTTTCGTCAAATATCCCATCTCTCGCCCTGCAATTGATGGGCCGATTAAGGTCTTTTCACTTCATGTAAGTAATCTCAATGCAATTATACATGCCAACAAGTAAAATGAGGGCGTTTAATATGGTAGGTTTGGATTGGTCTGCTCACTTCAATGATCGCCTGCATTGGTTCCATCCAGATTTTGACTCTACTATTTAAAAAATATGTGGATCGTCATCAAAACTATGCAAATGTTACAGCAGGCAACACGTTTTTCTTTCTTTTTGGGACCCTTACCAATCACAGTATATACTAATTTAAGCTTACTCTGAAAGATATGCCTTTGTATTATTTTGGGTCCTCATTTGACCAAAACAGATGTTCGTTTACCAATTGGTTCCCGATCGTTAGGAATAATGGCTGTTATCTGGCTACTGGCAACAATCATCTTCGTCAATGTATATTCCTCTTGCATGTCGTCCTACATGTCACTGCAAATCAAACGGCCGGATATTGCCACTTTTGATGACTTAGCCAATAACGGAAATTACCTGCCAACTACCATTAAATCAGTTGCTATTGATCTACTTTTTTCGGTAATATTACATCGGTGGAGCTAATTTGAGAAAATGTAAATTTAGACAGTTTTCCTGTCGGATGATCTAACATTTATTCGTATATGATGAATAGGAAGCAAAAGTGGGTAAAATGAAGAAAATCGGTGACAAATTACGACAGTGCACTAACGGTTGCAGCCTTTTAAATATCGACGAGATGATACATAATGTATTGGAAAGAAACTATGTAGCTATTATGGTAGGCGTGCTTAATTTTCAAACCATGTTTTAGGTGGGATGTTATTAGATCCAGCATGTCTGACTAACGGAACATGAAATAAATAACCAAATAAAGTTGATACAAAACTAGTTTTGTATTTATATATAGCCCCTAACATCAGGTGCGTACTACATGGAAAAGAGCAAGTCAAAACATCAATGCGGACTGACTATGGGGAAAGAATCTTTGGCTTTTACACACTATTTCATGGGTGTGCCGAAAAATAGCCCCTACATTAAGGAGCTAAACAGAGCGTATAAACAATTTGATATTTAAGATCTTTTTAAAAAGTGTATTGGGCTTTATATATTTTGTGTATCGGGTAGACTCGCGTGATTTTAGCTCTGTTTACTTTTTTTATCTGTGTATTATATCAAAATAGATCATTTTGGTGGCATTCACTGGGTTTGCAACAGTACTGGATGAAAAAGCTCAGCCAATTCCCTCCACGTCAATGTCTGCTTCAATACAACAATGAAGGAGAATCAGTTCAAGTAGTGGAACGGGCTCGTCTCAAACTGGAGCAGTTTTATGTGGCATTCATCGTCCTGTTGATTGGTTACGTCCTAGCACTTCTTCAGTTCATTCGGGAGCGTTTTATTTTGAGGGACCGTTCGTAAATCACCTTGCAAATCAACTAGATAGAATATAAAATTCGTCAACTAATTTTATATTCTAGTTAGTTTTTCTAATATATTAATTATTTAGTACTACTTAGGCCTACTTACTCAGTATAAATAAATAAACAAGACTATATAATGTACATCAACTATAGTTAAATAACTAATGAATTATGAATGTTACACATATTTGTATCTGATACAATACCGGCTCGGTTATATGGACAAGTCGTAAGTTAATAATAGGCACTTTTTTCTTCCTAGCAATAAGCCAAAGTAGTTTCATAATTTAAGTATAACTAGTGAGAAAGGGAGATCATCTTCTAAATATATAGTTTTACCTTTTATTTATAAAAAATAGAAATACATAAATATTGAAACCTACGAATAATTCTCATATCACTAACATGAGAAATATTTGTCAATGTTCTCATTATATGTCAATGTAAAAGATTTTTTTCGATCTACGGTATTACTTTAACTTTTTTACTAATAGATTTTTGACGATGTTTTATGCTGTAATTTAAATGTTAAGAATTATAAAAAAGACTAAGCACAGCTTTCTTTTAAGTCTGTAAACACTATCTTTATATTTGAGTAGTATTCTGTAGTTTTTCCATTGATCTTTCAAACACGATTTGTGTTAACCAAAATACAATGGACATTAACTATGAATATGATGTTCGATTAAAAGTGTTCAGTATTTGGAAAAAATATATAAAATAACATAAATTTTGTTTAATATGTATATTTTCATTTGGACTACATGGCTTTAATTAGCTAAACAAATGTGTTGTTTAGTAAGTTGTCTCTAATTAGTATAAATATTTCAATATTGGTGTTATAACAATTTGTGTGACTGTGCTGAGCGCGAAAGCAAGCAGTATATACTTAAAAGTGTTTAGGCCTAACATGTAAAAGTTGAAATAATATAATGGTACAATTCATTCATATTATATTAATTCTGATTAACATAATTATAAGTGACTTTTAAACATTTTTTTGTCAATAATACGCTCCGATAAAAGAGAAATTGTGATACTGTCTCCTAGGTTCTGCCTTCAACTTTTTGGTAGATTAAAACTGAATTTACATTTAGTCTTTGTTGAAACTAATTAAATTAAATCTTGCGCCCAAATTTGCAGTCACCATAATTATGTTTACCTTACTTCATCAAAGTGCTTTAATTTAAATTCGTTTTCACTAAATAACTAACACATTATATGTTGTTTTTTAATTCATTAGAAAATGTAGTACTCATTAAGTGGGCTACAGAAGTTAAGACAACGGAATGTTCGTGGTTTTATCATATAGACGAAGGAGAAATCAGCAAGAACCTAGCTTATTAATGTAATTTTCTGTTATTAACGGTTTTGTTGATTATGAATTAAACGCTCTCGAATAAATTGAATAAATGCAAGGAAGTAGCCAATGAAAAGAACGATAAATGCCACTCTGAACTGTTCTAATTTGAATCGAACCCGTTCCACCAATTGAACACACTCCCCATTCTTGTTGTACTGAAGTAAGCATTGATGGGGGATAGCCATCAGTTTATTCATCCAATACCTCTGCAAACCAAGTGAATTCCATCACAATGATCTAAAAAGTACTACAATATCGATGGTATTTTTTAAAATTTGATTTAAATGTAAACTTATTACATACTCTTTGTTAATCACCATTACGTAAGGACTATTTTTGGGTACTGCCATAAACATGTTCATAAAGGCAAACGTTTCCTGACCCATGGTTAGGAGGCATTGATTATTTGACATTGTTTTCTTGATGTAGAAGCTGTCAATGGTAATGGGCTGTAAAAAATGAGAACATATTCTTCCTTTCTCGCTCTGAAAAAATGATATTGATCTCAACTATAATAATTGCATATATATATACCAAAATTGCGACAAAATTTTCTTCTAAAACAATTTTGACCATTTTCTCAAAATTTGAAAGGCTGCAACGACCGTCAGTGCACTGTCTGAATCTATCTCCAATTCGATGAAAAGGTCCCGATTCTTTGTCTATTATTCATAAAAGATTGGCAAATAAAAAAATCAATGATCATGTTGCATTCTAAATAATTCAATACAAAGAAAATGGACAAAGCTGGAGTTCCTTTGACAGTAGTTGGTCGGTAATTTAGGTTGTTAGCCAAATCTTCAAATGTTGAAATATCAGGTCGCTGGAATCTTAATGACATGTATGAAGCCATGCACGAAGAGAAAATATTGACGAAAAAGAATGTCGATAGAAGCCATATAAATTCTACTACTCCCACAGATCTGGGACCAACGCGAGGATCGTTGGTTACAGCTGTGGATATTTGCACACAAACTTTACATTTCCGTATAAATTGATATTTAAATTGTTAGAACATATTTACTGTGATTGGTGAGGGTACCAAAGATATAAAACCAGGTATTGCTTAGTGTAATAGTTTGATATAATTGGTCTTGAACCAAATATTTTTTCGTTATATAAGTCAAAAGCTGGATGAAACCGATGCTGACAATTATGGAAAAAAGCAAACCAATCCAAACCTGAATTTTTAAATTTAATATTATTTAACTTACATAGTTTAATAAAAGATTAAATATGTATTAAGATAAGAAAAAGATCATTTTTCTTATATAGTTACGTTAAGAGAAAATGTCTTGATGGGACCAATCGGACCATCTAACGCAATTTTGGGTTTCGGATATTTGACGAATATACCAAATGCGTCACCCAGAATGTAAGCTGCCAGCTCTATAACATCGTGGGTATAGTAGCCAGTAAAAGGAGCACAAGAAAAATCCATCTCCTGCTCCTTATACATTATTAAAGGCAGCGTTAATTGTCAAGCGTTATTCAATATACAAGCTGTTAAAATTTTTGAATTTGTTATATGACCCCTCTTTGCAGCTGCCCTGTCATTCCACTCCAATTGCCATTGTTATTTTTATCATCACCCAATAAATTATCTTTAGATGGAACCATTTCCAAACTGAAAAAATAATATTTATGGATATATATTTTTTTATTCTCAAAGAATTATTACTATTTTTTTACACGAGTAAATACCTGAAATTGAGTCGCAGAGACAGCCAGCTCAACTGTTCGTATAAGAGACCACCGAAGCCTGTCACATGTGCAGTAGCGTTCCGATGAATTTGAGTGGATGCACCAAACTGAATAATACATTTTAATTGTTTTAAAACGATTTACGGATGGACTGAATATTCATTGTAAACGCTGAAGGATAGAAGCCAATCTAATATATTTGAATAATACCTACCTCTCCAATAACTGTTTTCAGTTGTTTCCCGGATATTGAGCTGCTCCTACTTAATGACGGATTCATCTTGTTCGTGTTCGCTTCTATTATTTGAAGACAGACACATAAGATTAATCAAATAAATATGAGATTTATGAGTTATTTTTAAAGCATTTTAGTACATTTATAAATGCATCAGGATTTGAAACATGCTATCGGATAACTGTTTTTGAAACTTACCAAAGACTATGATACGGATCGACTCGTATGCTGTTGTATAAAGTTCTACTTTCCAACGGTGAATGATGAACTCTACTGATTTATTTCCATTCTATACATAGAATGTAAAAAAAAAGGGATTCAGTCGAATAAATGAATCTATCGAAACAGTTATCTGGTCATATTTGAGGGCTGTTTGGCGAGCTTTATATAGTTGTGGTGCTGCGTCATAACCATATTAAATGAATGGTTGCCATGGGTGATTCTGGTTTTGTTGAAGAATATTAATCGGAATCTTTAAATGGATCATTGGGCTTACTGCTTACATATGAGTATACTGATAATTATTAAAAGTGCGTGGTAGCAAAACCGGCTGCAGTCATGGTAACCAGGTAACTTATGAATAAACTGTCTAAAATTGCCTATGAACAATATCGACTATGAAAACAAAACGACATTTTATATCGACAAAACAACAATATCTCATAGCGAGAGCGAAATTGTTGGTATACATAATTTCTAGTTATTGATTGAATTTTGTAGCATGTTCTGCGTTAGGTTTTAATTATTTAACCATACATATGTTGATTATTCGGTTTATTGTGAGCAAATCAGTCCGATAATGTAGTGGTAAATGTACTGCACCTTCTGGGCTACCTTGGGAGATTGACAATTCATAATTTGTATTTGAATATGCCTAGCTGTACGGGAAGAGAGAGAGAAGTAAAAAATTACCACACAGTAGAGATCTGATATTTTAAAGCGACGGAGGACTTTATTTCAAGGATAGAAAGTAAAGTCCTCCGTCACTTGAATCGAAACATCAGTTTCAAGCATATTATGTTTAAAACAACCACAACATCATCATTGATATAACCGGCCTACTGAAAAGTGGTAGTAAAAAAGTTAAATTTTTTACCAATCCAATATTAACCACATACTCTAACAATCAACGATGTTCTTACTCTTTATTGGCTATGTGCTAATGACGTAGTCTGTATTGATTATGAAAAGTCTCATTCGGATGTTGCTGCGGTCTAGCGGTCATTCGATTTATTTATGTTTGATTTTGTGTATATTGAAATCAATAATAGTAGTCATAGTAACCATCACCACCAGTGTTGAAGACTTGCAACTAATGATGGAAAAACATAATGTTTCACAGATATTGAAAATGTTCAGGCCAAAATTCATCAGCTCATAACCTTCTAAATGCAGAAAACTTAACGTCTTGTACTTAATAACTTCAATATTTTTGAAATTGGTTTTTGTAGTAAATAATTTTTTTGAGCGGACCAACTGCCGCTTTCTTCTGTTTTATCGAACTGTTTGAAAGAGAAACGAAGACGTTAATTCTTTTTAGATTTTGTTTAAATATTTTCCTTAATTGATTTGACCTTCATAAAGGTTAGATAGTTTTGCACGGTTGTCACGCTTTTAAAGACACAGCAGTAAGTGAAGATTACAATAGTTATAAATAAGTAGGCAGTCATGAGCCTATGTACAGTACATTAATGACTTAAGGAACAGTAATGCGAACTGCACTAATTGTTGTTGTTTTATTTGCTTTCATTCAAATATGTTTTCACTTTTCATATAGCATAAATTCTTTAAGTGGCTTTAAGCATGGTTTAAGTTTGTTAGATAGCAGCAAAAACACTTGTACAGTAACAATTAAATGAATGTCGCGATCTTGTATTTGGTTTTAATTGATTGTGAAACATACTGACTGAATAAGCTTATATGTTGTATTCCAATTGATACGAACATTATAATTGATATACGAATTAGTTATATTGTCTTCTATATCTTGAAGGAATATCATCGTCAAAACAAGCAATAAAACCATTCCCTGTTGAGCACGCTGTACAGAAAAATTGCTTTCTTTATTAACTGACTGATGCCTAATATTATATTTGTACCGCATCTACAAATACCAAGACCAGTTTTAGTAGTGTGCAAACTTTTTATAGGGTAACTATTATAAGATTATTATGAAAGATGATATCCGATTTCTATAGGAAAATTAGCTTGAAACTTCCTTAGAAAATATGTTAACGATTTCACTTAAATACGCAAATTTAAGATTGAAAATACATTCTAATGAAAGTACTATATTAATGCTGTATTATTTGCATGTGTATTCAATTTCTCTCAAAATCATTAATTTAATTATGGTTCTAAACATCTTAAGATATAATGAATAAATAATTTTTCAAGCAAAAACTTAGGCAACTACTTTAATACATTTTTATTTATGTGTAGTGTTTAAGTAGGTCATAGAAAAGTTAAGAACCTGAATGTGTGATGGTAAAATGTGGCGCTACATCGAAAGAGCTTTGATTGAGTATTACAAATCAGTAATACCCAATTGTGTGTGTAAAGAAGGCAAAATAAAAATAATATAATTTTTGGCTTATCTGTAATTTTATGAATGATGCGTTCTCAAATAAATTGAATCAGTGCCAAGACCTGTGAGGACATTTTTGGTGTTTGAGAAGAAGGATTTAAAAAATTAGTAACATAATTTCTACTTTATATATCGAAGGAATGTCAATAATAAAAGTAATTTAAGTTATAGACGATTTTGTTGACTATAGTAATAGAAACGCTCTCGAATGAATTGAATCAGTGCTAGGATATAGCCCATGAAGAGTACAATAAATGCCAATCTAAACTGTTCCAATTTGAATCGAACCCGTTCCGCGAATTGAACGGACTCCCCGTTATTGTTGTACTGAAGCAAGCATTGATGAGGGATGGCCATGAGTTTATTCATCCAATACCTCTGCAACCCAAGCGAATTCCACCAAAATGATCTAAAAATAATCACTACATCAATATAGTGTTTACAAAAATTGTATATGAAATATAATCTTTAAGTATACTCTTTGTTAATTTCCATTACGTAAGGACTGTTTTTCGGTACTCCCATAAACATGTTTACAAAAGCCATCGTTTCCTGGCCCAATGTAAGGAGGCATTGGTGATCTGACATCGTTTTTTCAACGTAGAAGTTTCCAATAGTAATAGGCTGTAAAAAAATAGTATAGTTAGCATGTTCTTCCTTTCTAGTATTGACAAATTAGACTGTTCTCAATAAGAATTGGTGTACACATATACACTAAAAGTTTGCCACCAAAATTGTTTTTAATAGTTTAAAAGAGTCACATTTACCAGAACGGCAACGAAATTTTCCTCTAAAACGCTTTTGATTATATTTTCAACACTTGAAAGGCTGCAACGGTCATCAGTGCAATGTCGGAATCTATCCCCAATCCGACTAAAAGTTCCTGATTTCATTTTCTAAATCGGTAGAAAGGAAAGAAAAATGATTCTAGCTACGTGAAATACACACTGCTTCGACCATTTTATACAAGGAAAGTGAGCTCGGCTCCAGTTCCTTTGATAGCAGCTGGTCGATAATTTAGGTTGTTAGCCAACTCTTCGAATGTTGAAATATCAGGTCGCTGGAATCTAAGTGACATGTACGAAGCCATGCACGAAGAGTAGATATTGACAAAAACAAATGTCGACAGAAGCCATGCAAATGCTACTACTCCCACAGATCTAGGACCATTGCGAGGATCGTTATTGGTAATAGCTGCATTGGGAAAATGTTATTTTGTAGTATATGAATAAGTTCTTAAGATTTTTAAAGTTTGTTTACAATGATTGGTTAGAGTGCCAAAGATGTATAACCAGGAATTGCTCAGTGTAATGTTTTCATATAAATGGGTTTGAGCCAGGTATTTTTTCGCCAGATAAGTCAAAAGCTGGATGAATCCAATACAACCAATAATAGAAAATAGCAAACATATCCAAACCTGTGAAAATTCAACAAGATATAGAGCAGACGCCAATAATTAATAATGCTAAAAAAATCCTAAAATCTGGAAAACTAAAACTGAAAAAAAACCCTTGAATAAATCTTGTCAAAAAACCCTTGAAATCTTATTGTTTTTCGTATAGTTACGTTGAGAGAAAATATGTTGACGGGGCCATCCAAAGCCATTATGGGTTTTGGATATTTGACGTATATGCCGAATCCATCTCCCACAATATACGCTGCCAGCTCTAAAACAGCACGGGTATAGATGCCAGCAAATGGGGCACAGGCAAAATCCACCTCCTGTCCTTATTTAATTGTAGCGTTAATTTTTAATTCAAAATCAAGTCAATTTTTCTATTTGACCTCTCTTTGCAGCTGCCCCGTCATTCCGCTCCAAGTGCCATTGTTATTTTCGCCCAATAAATTATCTTTAGATGGAATCATTTCCAAACTAACAAATATTTATCAGTTATAGTTTCACCGAATAGGAAAGGGCACTCTAACTGTTTGGGTATTATTATAAGACTTCATTGTTTATATATATAAAGAGATTTTTCTATTATTCCCAGAAATGGTTTTTAAAAATCTCGGCTCATCATCTGCTCTTGTCTTAACTATATAATCTTTTTGTGACACTGTGATGGTAGTAGTCAAATACCATTAGAAAGGTTGGAGGCAACTCTCACAGATACCACTAGTAGATTTTTAATTTTTGTCTACTTAAAAAAATGGAAGTCTTAATTCTATTTGAATACATATGGTAGGATAACTCCTATCACAATTTAAAGACTTTCAATTGGAATTACAGCTGAAATTCCCTTACAATAAGTTAGAAAATGCACTTGATTTCATAAATTCAATTGTGTTTTTCACTGATATATACTTAAAATTGAGCCTAATAGACAGCCAGCTCAACTGCTCGTATAAGAGACCACCATAGCCGATCACATGTCCAGTAGCATTCCGATGAATTTGTGTGACTGTGCCAAACTGCAAGGTGTGTAGTATTTTTAAAGGGTTGTAACGATTGCAAATAGAAGTATTATGAAAAATGAAAGTTATCAAGAAGCTACTCTCAAATGTGTATAAATAAATGCCTACCTCTCCGATAACTGTTTTCAGTTGTTTGCCGGATATTGAATTACTGCCAAAAAACGAATTCATCATGTTCGTGTCCGCTTCAATCACTTTATAGACAAAAACATAAAAATGAGTAAAATAAACATGCAATGTGTTACACTTATTCTCAAAAGTATTCGTATTTGATCATGTATATTTAAGAATGCGTCAGGAATTTGAACATAAAATCGAAAAACTGTTTTCGAAATTTACCAGAGGCTGTTAAAACGTTGACTCGTATGATGTTGTATAGACGTATAGTGTTTGACTTTCTACCAGCGACTGATGAACTTTGATTCATTTTAATTTCATTTATAAAGGGATTGAGGCGGGTAAACGAATGCACCGAAACAATATGGCCGGCCATGTTGAGGATTATTTTATGCATCCGACATAGTCATTGCTGCGCTATAACACATATTAAATGAATGGTTGCCATGGGTGATTCTGGTTGTGTTGAAAAAAATCTGAATATTTGAATGGATCATTGGGTTTATGCCGAAGATCATACTGATAATTATTAAAAAAGTGTGGTGGCAAAACCAGCCGCAGCCATGGTAACCAGGTAACTTATGAATAAGCTATTTGGTCTATGAAACATATCGACTATAAAACAACAAAATGTTAGATCGAAAAAAAAATGTTTCGGGCGATTGTGGGCACATGCATGGTTGCTATATACTTATCGATTGAAATGTGTGACTATAACGCTGGGTTTTAGTTGTTAAATTTGATTTATATCTATTATTCGATTTATTCCGAGCCAATCTTTTGCATCAGATGATGTAGTGGAAAATTTACTGGATTTGGGCAACCGTTGTTTCCGTTTCAAGTTCTTCTAAATTCAACTTTATAGTTATAAAGCTGGATTGTTACTATAGCAAGAAGAAATAGTTAAGATAGAAAAGCTCGCTTTTGGCTCGCTCTTAATCTAATTATTTAATCTCGGCCTGAATCAAAAAATATAAATGTAAAATGTGAATGTCATTTTCATAGTCTATGCAAAATTGGGCATTTAATTAAGTCACCCTTTATTTCAATTTTTATGACGCTCAAAGCCTTGTGTATATTTCATCTTAGAGGATTATAGTGCTCCCAGCAAAAAGCCCTAAAATATAGGTATCTACTCACACGAAAACTATTACACTAATTTGTTTTAGAAAGATTGATGACTCGATTTAAGACATATAAGGCATGTATAACTAAACTAACTACGAATGGTATTGCTCTTAGACTGTGCTTCCGAAAGTGCCCAGTAATTACTGAATCATTGATCTTTTCATCGATTCTTTAATTCACCTAGTTCCCTTAGACCCTTATTGAATGCAAGATATGGCTGCCGAAACCATTCCCTGCAAAAAGATATCAGGAATGGAAATCTGTATACAGTTAAGCATACTTTAAAGATTGCTAATGAAAATTTTTACTCTTTTTCATGAAAGAACAATCACGTTTTAAAAATACATGTTGCTCAACTATTAGAACACTGTATAGGAATTTGATATATACAAATGAGGAACTGATATATACATATATTTTAGTGTAAAATTGTCCATATAAGAGTCGAGCAATTTAGATCTATATTCATCCGTGATTTATCTATACGGAAAAAGGCTGATACAGGAGATCGTATACTTTCTATGAAACAATTGTATTTCTCGCATCTATTTGAATGTGCGTGAATCACGAGTTAACGTGTATATATTAAAAGAGTATGTAAATTCTACCAACCCAATATTAACTATAGAGGCTACGTATGAAACTAATACTGGTTACATACAGTAGCGAACGAAAGTATTAGACACCCAAGCTGTTTCCTCGAAAGAGTCCATGTTAAAGGTCTCACAGGAAAGCAGTAGTAAGTAGAATATATATGAGCTAGATTTTTTTTTCTGATCCTTCAAATCATGGATAGATACAGTACCCACCAAATTATTAAGTACGGCGCGCGTTTTCCCGTAAGCGCACGGGTAAAAGCGGCCGCCGCATTTCGACTGGGAAAAATCGAATTTTGGAGCTGGAATTTTTTGTGATTTTTCCCAAAGTCCCAAAAGACTAATCTACATGCTAATTTAATTTGAGACGTCAGCATGCAAAACCCAATGAGTTATTGATTAGGTCTTCTTATTAAGTACGGCCCCTTTTTCCGCCGCTTTTTACGTGTATTCTTATGGCCGAACGTCTTCCGCGAAAAAAATCATAACTTTTGAATGGCGGCTTACTTAATCATCGGAATAGTGACAACGTATACGTATTTGAACAGTCTTCAACCCTAATTCAATCATTAAAAAAAAAGAAATCTCCGACGGGAAAAATAAAATAGGCAAAGTTCAGTAAACATCGTTTCTCCTATACCGCCTGTACAAAAAAAATGACCTTGATGCAACGCGGTCTTTTTTCTACAGCGGGTATAGGAGAAACGATTATGACCGGACTTTTCCTAATTTATTTTTCCAGTCGGAGCTACTTTTTTCAAACTTTTCAAACTTAGGATTAAAGAACCATCAAATACGTATAGGCTGTCTCTAGTCCGATGATTAAGTAAGCCGCCATTCAAAAGTTATGATTTTTTTCGCGGAAGACGTTCGGCCATAAGAATACACGTAAAAAGCGGCGGAAAAAGGGGCCGTACTTAATAAGAAGACCTAATCAATAACTCATTGGGTTTTGCATGCTGACGTCTCAAATTAAATTAGCATGTAGATTAGTCTTTTGGGACTTTGGGAAAAATCACAAATGTTTACCTGTACATTTTGACAGAAGCAGACAAAATGTGTGTTGGGAAAAAGTAAACGTTGCCAAATTTAAACAGATTTGTTTTGCCAAATTTAAGCATTTGGCAATTTAAGCGAAAACATTGTTTTTCGCGTGAAATAACCAAAAAATGTTTTGTTTTTGTTATTTTAGCAAGCGTTTAGTTAGTTAGTTGTTTTGTTAACAGCAGCGAAAAAGCCGTTGTTATTGTTAAAATTTGCTTTTCTTATTGTTAACTTTGAAACACTAATAAAATCAGGTATTGCTCAGTGTAACTTTTTTGTATAATTGGGTTTAAGCTAGATATTTTTTCGCCAGATAAGTCAAAATCTGGATGAATCCAATGCAAGAAATGATTGGAAATAGCAGACCAATCCAAACCTGTAGCAATTCAACAAGATGTAACTTCAATCTTTGAATAAACGCGAAGAGTTGTCCAATCAATTTAAGAAATCTAAACAAAATCTATAAAAGTCAAACAAAAATCCCGAAAATCCAGTTTTCTCCACCTTTCGAATGTTTATCCTTTTAAACCTAAACTTTTCTGGTCAACTCCTCGAATTAACGAGTCGAGTTGTTTTGAATATACTTACGTTGACAGAAAATGTGTTGATGGGACCATCCAAAGCCATTATGGGGTTTGGATATTTAACGTATAAGCCGAATGCGTCACCCAAAATGTAAGCTGCCAGCTCTACAACAGCGCGGCTATTGTAGCCAGCAAATGGTGCACATGCAAAATCCACCTCCTGCTCATCCCGGGTAGCAAAACCATTAAAGGGGCCGGCTTGGCTAGATAACGGCAGGCCAATACTTCCTTAGACCCAAATCGCACACCGGGTGAATCTTGGAGCAATAATACTTTCCGTGACAAATATTTACAAATGATTCGATATAAACTGGCAGATGAATACTGGCCCTCTGAATGAAGTTAAGTAATTTACAGTTTGGGATAGTGAATGGATTATTTTATTGTCCCATTAAAGAAAATGAGGCTTTTAAAATAGTATTGAGCCAATACAGGAAATAAATTATAAGAATCTAGTGGCTTTATTGGCTAGCCGGTATTGCCCCAGGATTCGAAATATTGTTTTCATTCTCGATAGTGCAGGTTAAACGTATATTGTCCCATTATTATCTAGTGGCTTTAATGGCTAGCCGGTATTGTCCCAGGAATAGAAATTCTTTTTTATTCTCGATAATGCAGGCTATTCCCAATACTTCCTCAATGCTACAAAATTTTGATTTTGTTACAGAGAAAAACAAAACCAATAACGGACCAATATTCATTTAATGACGATTCACTTTAATTGGGAAGCCAATTCATAGTTTTTAACTTTTTATGCACATTTACTGGCAAACCAATTCGTGGTTTAGTCTTCGTCACTTGGACTCCCAATCGGAACTGCCTCGTCTTCTTCACTTGATTGGGTTCCGAATTCCGACTCACCACTGTCTTCCTCGGAAGATGACTCGTCCTCGGGTGCATCCTCTTTCTCACCGGCCGCTTTCTTTTTTTCTTTATTTGATTTCCAATCCGAAATTTGTTATCTTATCAGGGCTTCCTCATCTTTGGAGAGGGGCCGGCGTTTAGCTTTTTGATGGATCCACTTCTTTATGCTCTTGCCTGCCCAGACCCCAATCGATTTTTCGGCCTCTTTAGCTAGGGCCCGTTTCAATTTCCCCCCGTTTGGATCCGATGCACCCGCTCCAAAAAGAGGTCCGACCGCTTTCCACGTCGCGAGCATTTGTAAAGTGCCAAAGCACTTTACTAATGCCTCTATAATAAAAAATTAGAAAACTATGAATAGAAATATGAGTAGAAATATTTTAAGTATATACGTATGTATAAATATAATTGGAAAAGCTTTTAGCAATTGGCAGCTTTTTTGACGTCCTCTCCACCAAGGAGTGAAAGAATAAGGATCTATAATATAAAATAAAATACATGATGTAGTACATTAAAATGCAAATTTATTTAACATTGACTTGCCAGTTGATCGCGAGCCTTTGGTGAAGCAGCCATTTTCCGCTCAAACGCCTTCAGCTCCTCTTTATTTGTTATCGGGAGATCCTTTGTGTTGAATGGTTCATTTTCCTTGGCTACAGCTGCGTACACTGGACAAGACTTGAGCTGTTACAAGTAGTGACTACCTTTGCCATTTGATCCGCAAAAACGATGTAGGGATTCGGGCTGGAATTAGTATCAGCACCGGAAAATAGATTAAAATAATCAAGTATCTCAGAATAAATATAAAATATTACTGGTATGAAAGAAGTAAATCCCAAAGTAAAATTATTGGCCCAATATAAACTTATCAAATAAATTACTTATGCTCATTAGCTCGGCCATGAAAGTATGCGGATCCACCAGTTGGACGTCTGAGCCAATTTTCAAACCCGCTTCCATCATTGCGCTAAAAGCAGATGGTTCTGGTACTAATGGTGTAGTCCCGTGATTGCTGAGATGATGTGGTGGTCCACTCATTGACTTGGACGGTGGAGAAGCTGAATTTAAAGTGTGATTTTGTTTCCTCTTCGGTTCAGTTACATCACCATCGCTATCGCTCCAATCAACAGCTGCAGAAGGTTTAGCCGGTGACTTGTTAGTGGCTTCAGAAGAAGGGCTATCGATAGCTGAGCCGTCAACCTGTAGAGCACTTGGAACAGTGACCACTTTGTCCTCCTTGGCTGTTTAGATTGTTGTTTTGAGTGTAGCAGACGACACGACCACTTCACTTTCCTCGGTTGATTGCGGTGTTGCTTTGGGTAGACTAGACGATACGGCCAATTCACTTTTCTCGGCTGATTGTGGTGTTGCTTCCTGTAGAGCACTTGGAGCAGGTGACTGCACCACTTCCTCCAACTCGGATGTTTTATTTCTGTTTTGGGTGGAGCAGACGTAACGGGCACTTTATCCTCGGCTGATTTCGGGGTTGATTTTGGTAGAGTAGACGACACGGCCACTACATTTTTCTCAGCTGATTCCTGTGCTGATTTGGGTGGAGTGGACAAAACGACCACGTCATTCTTTCCGGCTGATTCAGCCGTAGCAGACGACTTGGCCTCTTCAGCTGATTCAAATGTTGAGGTGGGGGCAGCAACAGACGAATTGCCTTTCTCGCCTTTTTTCTGCTTAGGATTATTTTTGTTTTTAGCTTTGCCGGATTTGGAGGACTTCTTAGATTTTTTTCGGTTTTGATTCAAAAACAAGTTCAGTCGGGAAGCATTCTCCTATAATAATTCATGAAAGAAAATTTGAAATTAAATAAATGTAAGGGATTATTAAGAAAATATAATGAACAGTTTTACCGTCAGAACCTGTTGATGGAAATTGTTGTGCCTTAATAGCTACCAAAAAAAAAATTATACAAAGTGTTCAATAGACACGTTTCGACAGATGAAAATTAATAGACAGATTGAAATCAATAGACAGATGGAAATCAATTCCCCCCTCCCTGTAAAATTTGTCACTTTTCCACAAAAAAGTCTCCCTAGGTTAAAGTTTACATACCTTTTTGCTTAGCTTTTTTATTGGGAAAAACGATGTCTGGGACTTCAGGTATCTCCTTGTTAGACGACTTTGTCCTGGTTTTTACACCTTCCTCGCTACCGGCAGTAAAAGTGTCTCTGGTGCTGGACATCCTCAAACCTACAGCAGCAATGCTGAATGAGGTAGATGGTGTAGGCTTATCTACATTTTCCACTGCCATGTTTTAGATAGATGGATGCCAAAGATGAAATTGGATTTCTAAATGAATGGTTTGCTGCAACAATTAGCACTCCCAGTGGAATGGGATCTTGGCCCAATAACGGTAATAAACTGAAACAACCTGTCTTTATGGAACAACGGTGTCATGAAGACAAATAAAATTGTATTTACTTTTACAAAATAATTTAATTTACCAAAAAATGAATAACGATTTACGCAATACTTTTCAAATATTTATAACTATATTTGGATTCAACTTACAATAATAAAAAATTTGGCAATCAACTTATCAAGTACCACATCTCAATATGGCAGTAGCCGATCAATCGGTAGAGTACGCTACTAAAACGTGCAATAAGAACGTGAATTTTTCGATTGAGTTTAAGTAGTTTAGGCATTATTTATCAGCAAAATATCGATTCATGGGGATGCCAATGCTATTGAATTCTATCGTATAGTTACACATAAGGATTTTGCGGTTAGCGTTAAAGAAGTGTTGACTATCATCGAACAAAATCCATGCTTACTGTCTATTGACCCAAGATTGACATTTTTTAAAAACACATCTCGAATTCTACGGATTGCAATTTCCTGCTCCTTGTGAGAGTAAGTTATTAGTAAAATGCTCTAATTGACTCTGAGTGCTTATTGGAATATTTTACAGGTGATTATTTGAATATCCCTGAAATTCCTTCATCTGAAATTCATCAATTAAAGATTATGACTAACTATTTTATGAGTCAGCCATGACATCTTTATTACGAGGAAAAGTATGCACTCTTCAAGCAGTACTATGAAAGAATTGGAGCAGCTTTCCCAACATTTGGTATTTTTAAATAGACGTTTACTTGTTATTTTTGTATTATTTTATCTCTGGTTAAATGCTATGTAGATAAAGCACAGAATGACTACGAAGAGTATCAGTACTCATTGCCACTTCCCACAACCATTTTGGAGTACGCTCATAATTTAACAAGCTGGCGATTCTCTTTATTATGAGTTAGATTGATTGCTCTGTTATAAAGTGTGTGATTTGAGTGTTGAATTAATTACACTTAACACTACAAGTCTAAAAACTTTCTTTCTTTTTGCTGATAGAAGATGAACCAATGATTGATTAGTAATATAATTAATCTAGTACAACATTATCCGACTATTATTCCAGCACTTGATCGGTAAAAAATTACAGTTTTCTGAGTTATGTGAACTTGAAATTATAACTTTTCTCCTGTTTAATTCTATAAGCGAGCCGAAGAACAGTAACAACTACGGATGGTTTTAATTATTTATATTTTAATTAATAATTTCAAGTTCACATAACTTCGTAACTTGGCCAATTCGAGGGGCGCCGAGAGAGGTCAAACCAATAGTGGGCCAATGTTAGGCTTTGATGGGCAAATATTTTTGTATTCTTTTTTCGTGACAGAAGATAATATCGCCAATCAATGATTCATTGAAAAGTTGTTAGAGATGATGATTAGCCTAATTAAATAACATAAATAAATACAATAATATAGATAAATAATATAAAATGATGAAATTAAATAAAATAAAATAGTACCACATGAGTGGAGGAATGGAACTACTGCATATGATCTCCCTTGAATGGGATACACCCAACATTTTTTCTCGAGCGTTATTTCATTTTTCTCAAAAACTCGAGCTCTTGGATGACAACCAGAAGTTTTAAATACACGAATGTTCTTGAAGCGCAGGGTAATCCTGCCACGCTTATCAACCGCGTTAAATAACCTTTTTAAAGGATTAAATTACTTCACCATGATATAGTTGCCACGGAATCCCATTACCTAAACATATGGGTTGTTTGGCATCAATAATGATAGAGCGCTGTTACCAGTGGGTAATTAACGAAATTTAAACTATAAAACATACCTTAACAGCCTCTCCATCTTCAGTCAAATAATATGAGTCCGATCTGGAATCACCTTTTACATCGGCGAGGAGTGTCGCTGCAGGATCTCTCTTGTTGAAAATTGATGGCTCAACATGATCGTCCAGGGAATGAACGTAGTCCAGTTCGGAGATTCTTTTTATCAGTTAAGCAAGAGGTCTAGTGGATGATCTTACGAGTTTTTTAGACGCCCCAAAAATGTTTCAAATGGGAAACAAGAGAATCGATCTACTGGCCCGTAAATGACGCAATCATCGGCCAAATGGATAATGGAATGCACGTTGTATACTAGATGATGCTTTCCATATAATCGAGCAAACCGACATGCAAAATGCTTAAGGCATTGTTTCGCTATGGCATCGTCGTTATCTCCGAAAATCTGAAAAAATAATTTGGAATTTTTAATTCCCAAAATTGTTTTTATTATAAATTATCATGTTGCCCCATTACTGTGCCATTATTGTATCATTATTGGCCCAAGATTTTCCAATACTAATAATAATAGTTGAGTATATTAATAATCTCAATATCTCTCTTTGTTAACCTTTTTTCCGAAGCTAGTATCCGCATACCAGTGTACAGCCTTAAAAAGTGCTGGTATTTTTCAGGGGGAAGGATTCCTTCAAAAACTGCTGGCCCTGTGTACAAAAGTAGGGAGCGCAGCTCGACAGCTTTTAAATTTCCACCTTTTAATCCAACGGGAATGCGGTGAAACTCTTTGGGGTACGAAAATCGATTTTTTTGCATTCGCGCGTCTATTTCTTTCAACTGGCGAGGAGTAAGCTTGTGAGCCCTACGTTTCTTATGCAATGTTCCACACCAAATTTGTAATAGACGTTTGAAGACGCCCAAAAGAACTAGATGCATGTAATCGAGATATATATATGTGTGTGTGTGGGTGTGTGGGTGTATGTGTGTGTGTGTGTGTGTGTTGCTTTAATATAAAAAAAACCTTTGAAAAAAGAAGAAAAAACCTTTGTGGTGATTTTTATCCCATCCCTCCCGGAAGGAATCATCAGTTCGCAGTTCAATGTTTTGTAGCTCAGGGAAAGTCATTGTTCTGAATTCTGTTTGGAATTTTACGTTTTAATTTTGATTTTGATAAAAAAGCAATTTAATTTGGGGCACGGTTTTATTAAGTTTAAAAGGAGCTACCTTTCAAGTAGACCCCCTTTTGGTTGCATCGTTCACATCTATGTCTTCCCGTGTGTCCGCAAATATTCTTGCAATTTTGCCTTGCGGGAGCATCACATGAAAAATGTGACAAAGTGACGGAATAGTGGATACCATTTACAGTAATGCCATCCCTAATCAGAGTTTCCAATTCATTCAAAAATGGACGAAGAAATTGTTCTGCTGATTTCGGTTTCCTGTTTCCTAGAAAGATCGGCACAACAAAAGGCTTTGTGTCTTTCCCATTGACGACACGCACAAGAATGGGCCAGACTTCCTTAGTATTACTCTTGAAAATAGGAAGGCCGTCTACGTTACCTTGGAGAATGAGCTTTGGATGATCACAACCCTGTTTTATTTCAAAATACATCTAATTTTATATAACTTATTCAACTAGTAGCGGACCATAATTGGCAAGCCAATATACATGCAGAGTTTCAATAATATAAAGTTTGGCCTCGAACTGAATTTCAGAGCAATAACAGTTGTTGCCAAAACTATTTATATTAATATAACACGAAAATCAGATTGGGATGACCATAACCCTGTTTTACTTCCAAATATATTTAATTATATATATATATTATGCAACTAGTAGCGGGACATTATTGGCAAGCCAACATACATGTAGAGGCAATAATAGAAAATGTGGCATTGAACTGAATTTAAGATCAATAACAGTTGTTGCCATAACTATATATAACACGAAAATCAGTTTCTGATTAAAAAAAATACCATGTTGTTTACTGTGAATGTACAGTAAAACCATAATTGGGCGCGATTATTTAATTAAAAATTTTCAAATTGATATTTACCGGCACGTCATGGACCCCTTTTTTACTTTGGTAACAAGTTCCTTGACAAGACCTATGTGAACGAAGTCCTTATCTCCAACAACTGTCACAGTGTTTGTACGGAGAATTGTCCTAGGGTCACGAGGAATTTTTCTTCGTCCTATTTGGTTGAAGAGTTCGCTTATATCCCGCAACGCCTCCTGGGTTAAACCGTGCTTCGAAGAAATTTGTGCCAGTCTCTTGCTTACATCTTCGTCTGTAAGAATTATGTGACCCTCTCTATTTTCAACATTTTCCATGGCATTATCGGGATCATTTTCATCTCCATCATGTCCCATTGGATTACCAGGGGCTTCATTGTTCTGGACACCAATTTCGTCATCGTTTCTATCATCATCACTATTATTGGTATTGTTATTTTCTTCCTCGCCAGTCCCCCTACAATATAATAATAGCATCGGCAGTTTTTATTATACAATTAGCAGCTTCATTTTGCAACCGCATCAGCCTCTTATAAATTGTATAATTTATTACCGTTGCTGTTGCATAGGAGGTGGTGGTACAGCAGGTTCATAATTGAAAGTATGTGCACCAACATCATCATTGGCTAATACAATCGGCGGTGTTTCAGTTGCGATGCGTCGTTCTTGGTTCATTGGTCCACCTGGACGAGCTACTGGTATCAGATCACCGGTGGCTGCTCTTTGTTGTTGATTGGTTTGCCAGTTAAAATATTGGGTCAAGCCATTGTTATATTCCAGTCTGTCGCCATTATTGGCTATTTACTAATAATGAGGTTTTCATTTTTACCGGAAAATTAAGACAGACCCATGAACTTCCCAAGATACACTCCCCAAGATTATTTTCTGCTATAAGAACTGATGGAATTCCATGCATGGGGTGATCTTGGGACAGAAGATGATAACCTTCTCTTAAAATTTATATTCTGTGCCGGGACTGACCCAATTTAAACAATGCTATCTAACTCTTGGCTTGCCAGGGCTCGGGAGGCCCGGCAAGCCGCTGCCCAGGTGGTCGAATCTCGGATGCTACCCGGGCATTGAACAACTTAAAGCGTTAATGGTAAACTAAACAACAATAAAAATTTATTTTCTATGTGACCTCTCGTTGCAGCTGTCCCCTCATTCCGCTCCAAGTGCCGTTGTTATTTTCACCCAATAAATTATCTTTAGATGGAACCATTTCCAAAGTAAAAAATAAATATTGATAGTTATTTGTGTTCTACAGAAGGAAAGGACACAGCTTTAATTTTTTTGGTATTATGAGACCTTAAGATTGATTCTAGACCTTGCTATTTGAAACTAACTATAATAGGAAAAACTAATTTTTTAAATTTACATTATCCAAATATTTTTTAAATACCTCGACTTATCCCTTAAAACAACTAAAATACCCTTACAATAGGTTCGACAAATTTTGAGTACACTTGATGCCATAATTCAATAATTTTTTAAACTAAGAAATACAAAAAATTGAGCCTCAGAGACAGCCAGCTCAACTGCTCGTATAAGAGACCACCATAGCCGGTCACATGCCCAGTAGCGTTCCGATGAATTTGTTTGCTTACGCCAAACTGCATCATGTAGCATTTTAAATGTGTTGTAACGATACCAATTAGAAGGATAAATTGCAAAATGAAGGTTATTTAGGAACCGTTCTTAAATACATTTATATAAATGCCTACCTCTGCGATAACTGCTTTCAGTTGTTTATCGGACATTGAACTGCTGCTACCTAATGACAAATTCATCCTGTTCGCCATCATTTCTATCATTTTAAGAAGACATATAGGAATAATATATACAATGAAAATCAAACATTTTATAAAGAAAATTAAATTAATATGGATTGATTCACAATTATATGTAAAAGTATTCTTATTTTATCATGTATACATACTTGGTTGAAAAAAAATTATGTAATTCGTGTCGAATTATTCTTTTTCGAAATTTATTACTAGGGACTGTAATAATCGGATTTACTTTTATACTGTTGTATAGTGTTCGACTTCCCAGCTTTGAATGATGAACTTAGTTTTCTTTCCATATCATAGATAGAAAATAAGTATAAAAAAGGGTTTGAGTTTGATGTAAAAAAGTGTATCGAAACAATGACTGTTCATATCGAGGAATGCGCATAATCCATATTAAATGAATGGTTACCATGGGACTATGTTTGTGTTGAGGAAAAATCAATTTTTTTTTCAAAGATCGTTGGGCTTATATGGAAATGGTGGACCATACTGATAATTATTAAAAGTGTGTTGTGTCAAAACCAACCACAGCCATGGTAACCAGGTAACCTATGTATAAGTTATAAAGCATATCGATTATAAAGACTACACAATCTACTATCAATGATACTTATAGTTGAAGTGTAATTTGGGATTGCTTATATCAATTTGCTACTTATTGAGTTAATAGTTATGCTGATTTTACTGTAGGAATAGGAATAGACAGGGATATGAAAATTTCGGCGATGGACGATGAAAAGAGTAACAATCGATAGTTTTTTTTACCAAATTTGCGTCGCGTAATTGTTTTTCAACCCAGTATCGATCGATGAAATTTGCGATAGTGATATTTTTGAAAACATTCTCTTATTCATTGGTGTGATCAAGAAAGTAGATTATTTTTTAGCGCCCTTTTCCTGTGAAAGGAAGAGTTCTTTCATCCCTTAGAAGGAAAGGTTGTTGACTCTATTTATGGCTATATTTATATGGAATTTAGCCTCGCGCTATCGCTATCCTCATCGTTACTGGAATTGAGTATCGATTCACAACCCTAGGAACAGACAAATAACAATGCACCCGCATAGCAGGCTCAACTACAATATTTCAGGTTTCAATCAGCATCATCGCAACAATCTAAAATTTTGGGAATGAATGCCCATTACAAAATACATATACAGTTTCAGCCATGACAAAAAAAAAGGCATGGAATTGGATTTCTGATTGTTCGATTTCTTATTTTAACTCAATCCATTCAAGCTTGTTATTTCACTTGATAAAGCTGGTAATAAGCGTAGGGCGGTGGCATCAATTCAAATTATTCGTGTTTCAATCTTCAGCACTTTGAATGCAACAGTGTGGGTGGATTAGAATGAAATGTCAGACAGTCAGAGATATGAGTGCTGAAGTGTGATACAGGGATGCAGTTGCAACTTCAAATTTCTTATTAGCACAAGTTCATTGATAGAGCAGACATATACTGTGTGTTTTTTTTCCTTGGTTAAAACTATAAGATACTGAAGTTTTCAGGGTAATCAACAATGGGCCCTCTTTGGTTTACTATTTTGTTGCTCGTTATTTTCGTTGAGAAAATTGAAGGGGAGGAGATAACTCAGCCACTCAATCTTTTATCAGGAAAAGAAATGAGAGTGGGTTTCCAGAGGTATGTCTTGACTTCATCAAACTAAACTGCCCAGTAACAATGCATTGGCTACTCTGGATCCTATAAAATATTTAGGACTAATTTTTCAATAATATAATGTAAAATTAATAGGGGAGACTGGGGATAAATGTAACACTTTTCGCTTTTATGCACATAACTTTTTTTCTACTCGATAAATTCTAATAAATGAAACGGAATCTCAAAGCTTACGATCTTCCCTACTGCCAGGATTTTTTTCGAATTTTTAACTTGATTTTTAAGGGGGAAATTAACGTAAAAGCCAAGACACCCCCTTGTTACATTTACCCCTAATGTGCAGGGATAATTGTAACAGTTTGCGCGGTAAATTAAACCGGCATAGTTTCATGGTTTAATGCCTTTAAATAGTCGTAAACTTTATGATTACTGATTTAGGATGAAAAAATATGAAGTTCGTTCATGAATTACATAATTAGGCACTTGTATCGATTTTTGGGGAGGTTATAGTGTAAACAAACAACCGCACCATCCATTGTGATGTGATATCTTCAAAATGCTTAAGAAAATTTATAAAGACTTAAGAATTAACAATAAGAGAGCATATCAGACGAAAATTTCCGGAAGTTCTAGAATATTTGGAAGATGGCGCCATGCGCAGTGAATGTAACATCAGTCTTATTTATATCTTTAACATTATTCTTATTTATATCGAATATTTGTTTTTAAAATCTATTACTAGGAACTGTAATATTGGGATCGACTTGTATGCTATTCTATAGTATTCGACTTTTCAACTGTGAATAATGAATTTTGTTTTCATTCCATTGCAGAGATAGGAAATAAGTTTTAAAAAAAGGCTGAGTTTGATAAAAAAAAAAGTGCATCAAAACTCATACTGTTCATATCGAGGGCTGCGCATAATCCATATTAAATTAATGGTTACCATGGTTGACTTTGTTTGTCTTGAAGAAAAATCTCATCTCCCCCCAAACATCATTGGACTTGTATGGAAATGGTGGGTCATACTGGTAATTATTAAAAGTGCGTGCTGTCAAAACCAACCGACGCCATGGTAACTAGATAACTTGCGATATAAAAATCAATCGGCAATGCAATATTACGAAAGGTTATTACTTTTTTTTACTGCAGCCTGTCGGCCCTCTGGATCGTAGATTTTTTAGTCTATATTGCACACCGTATAGGACCAGTTCTAACAGTACGGGCAAACCTTCTGTAGCAAGTATACTTTGGTTAAAATTATTTTAACCCGTTTAAATGGATGCATTAGCTTGATTATAATTTTTTTTATTAACATCAGCATAAAAAATTGTATCATTATATCCTAAGCATTTCTTTTTCAATATTTTTTTCTTATTTAATTAAATTATTGTTATATATCAAACAATATGATATTGCTTCGACCAAAGGCAACCACGAATATTTATTTAGTGGCGAAACAGTTCTTGTCCGGAACTGTTTTTCAACCTAATCAATTGTGGTTTAAACAATGTATTTGGAGGCTATATCATGGAAATCGAAAATCGATGAAAGCTTTTGATAATGCCCACACAGCATCACCGCAGTGGTCTATACATTCGTCTCAGCCATAACGTATTGTAGCAGCGAACGGAAAACAATAAGAGTTAGAGCTTTGTTACGAGAACTATACGATTGTATTGGTGTTGTTCCGGATTGCGAATAGCAGAAAAGATGTTTAATTATACACCGAATTTCTTGGGAAAAGGAAAGCTCCGATAGTAGGGTGCACACGCTCTGTCCAAGTACTTTTTGTAAAATCGATAAACATTTAAAGTATTTGTTGAAACAAAAGAGCGGAACCCATCGGAGCAGATAGTTTGAGCTATTTAATTTTGCAACTGGTATGTGGGGAAAAGCTCAGTTGGGAGAGGAGTAGTGATTTAAAAGGGGGTCACTGCTAGAGATTCTTCCAAGAGTGACATTTTACCAGTTTTGTAAAATATGGGAATATTTGCTGCTTTGCAATATAACTAATATTACTTACGGTTCGAAATTAATTAACATACAATAGATAATATTATATAATTAAGATCGTGTGATGTGTTTATACTTATTCCGAATTCCGATGAGCCAAAAAGGGAAGAAGCTTTAATCAATGCAATAAAATATGCTGTAGTGAATAACAGGGGGAAGGTGATATTTTATGAAACACGTTTTCTATAGTTTCTTACTCGTTAATTAGACACCTCCATTAGCCATTTTTAAAAATTATAGTGGATTGTACAGCCGAATAGATGTTAAATTATACACAGAATTTCCCCTGGAAAAGGCATGTTCCGATTGAGCGTGCATGCTCTAATGCATCCATAAATTTTCAAGATGATTATTAAAACATGAAAGACAACTCATCAGCACAGATAGCTGCAGCCATGTTGTCAACTATTGCGGGAGTAAATTTATATTGTTCAGTTAGGTTAAGATCGGCAATGTTAAAGGAAGTCATTGCTATACATATTTTTGAAAAATAAAATCTTTTTAATAGAGCTAATACCTACCTGGGTGCGTACATAAATACTAAATATATAGGACAAAATACAATTTTTCAGGTATAATCAACGATATGGACTTCCCGTATTTCCTTACATTTGTATTCCTTATTACTGTCGTCGTGGAAAGGATTCAAGGGAACGCGGAGAAATCCCTTCCAACAAATACTTTGTCAGGAAAGGAACTGAGGGTGGCTTTCACGGAGGTAACCTATATGCTTGATTTAACCAATATGCATGAAATAATCTATTGGTTTATTGATATTATTATATTGTGTATAATTAGACAAAGTTTCATTTTTCTATTTTGTGCAGATAGGTTCGGCAGCACAAATATATCGAAATTCTACTGGACATGTTATTGGGTACGGGGGTATATTTTGGGAGCAATTGAACTGGCATGCTCATCAATCAAATTTCAGGTTTTTATTATTATATTAATATGTCGATATGTATGCGTTATATAGTGTGATAACTATGATATCACGATCAAGTACATTTTATACTATAAAGAAGAATCTTCACTTTTAAAATATATGTCTTGATAGTACTGTGTTTATAGAACGCTTGGCTTACATTTGGATACATTTATTTTTATTTATCGCTGGCACTATTAAAAAAAAAAAAAAAATGACCTTTATAGCGAGTAAAGATGATAGTCTTTTATCTTAATTTTATTCTCTTGTATCTTGTATCTAATTCAGTTTTGACATGAAAATATCGGCTGATAATTCTTTTGGCATCCTTAAAAATGGAAATTGGACTGGAATAAGAGGACAGCTTCAGCGAGGGGTCAGTATGATTACGTTAAATTTATTTTTACATTTTACAATGGGGGTAAATACTTTTCGTTTTATCCTTAATTACAAAGGAAGTTGATTTGGCCTGTAATCCAAATACTGGCATGGGTGCTCGAGACATTGTTGAATTGGCCGTTTATATTTTTGGCGACGCGAATGCCATGTTTATGAAATATCCTAAACCTACAACGGCAATAGATGGACCTATTATCGTATTTTCATTAAATGTATAATCTACTTTTCTTATAGTGAATTAATGAAATAAGAAACGAAATTATTAATCTTTGGTCCGTTTATTTATGTTTTCTTAATTCCTAGGTTTGGATTTGTTTACTTCTTTCAATGATTAGTTGCATTGGCTTCATTCAATTCTTTACTTTTCTGGCGCGCAAACGATTGGATGGTCAACAGAAATACCTCGACACAAATGCAAGCGACACTTCTATGTACATCCTCGGCACCCTTACCAATCATAGTATCCTATTTCGTATTTTTAAAAAACCTTTTTGGCATGATTACATTTTCTCAATGACTTCACAGGTGTACGCTCTAATAAAGGCTCTCGATCCGTAGAAATAGTATCATTTATATGGCTTCTAGCAACCTTTGTTTTTGTCAATATATATTCATCTTGCATGTCTTCGTTCATGTCCCTATCATACCAGCGCCCAGAATATTCGACATACAAAGAATTGGCGGATAATCCTAAACAAGAGCCTTGTACCCTTAAAGGAGCTAGTGGTTTTTTCCTTTTCATGGTAATTGAGTCGTCAAATTTTCTCGCTATAATTTTATGGAGTTGAACTTGCATTCTTTGCTTGTTTTAATACGTCCTAAAAAATATGTATATTCTATTGCATTCAACTATACTATTATAACTTGACAAGTACATTGAATTGCTTCCAATATTCTGTAAATAGGATGCACAACCAGGAACGTACCAAGGAAAAATTGGCGATAAACTACGACGCTGTGGTGACGGATGCAGCAGTACAAGATTTGACGAAGTCATAAAAAACGCCTTAGAAGGCAAATGTGTCGCCCTTTCGGTGAGTGATAGCTATAAATATAATGAAATGAGGTTGCAGAGGGTGGCTTTGATAACAGAAGTTGTCAAAACCTGAAAAAAACTATGGAGGGTAACTACATTTTTTTGTTAATATGGTTAATGCGTGCCAAAGCAATGTTGAGTAGATATGCTAATGCTGAGTAAAGTATAATATGGATAAAAATATAAAAAAAACGGAATGTAAATATTGTAAGGCAATTAATTGATTAATATTTAATACTATTTTAACTCATATTACAACGACTTAAGAATCGTAAATAATATTACGGTTTTTTAACTACCAAACAAAATTAAGCTTTTTTTAATTTTTCAGGCAACAACCGTAGGCAACTACTTTACTAGAAAGCACATCTCTAATCGCGAATGCCATCTGACCATGGGCCAAGAAAAAGTATTTTTCTTAAACATGTATTGGGAAGTACCTAAAAATAGCCCTTACGTCATGGAGCTAAACAGAGCGTATGAACTAGTTTTTATTATTGTTTGAAAAAAAACCCAAAAACATTGCACTCATCATGTGCTATTGTTTATTAGGTCGTGGTGGTGGCACTCGTTTGGTTTGCAGCAGTATTGGATGGAGAAACTCGGTCAATTTACTCCGCGTCAATGCAAGCTTGAATACAACAATCAGGGTGTAGTTGTTAAATTAGTGGAACGCGCTAGACTCAAACTTGAACAGTTCTATGTGCCGTTCCTTCTCCTTTTCATCGGTTACGGACTTGCTCTGATTCAGTTTATTATAGAGAACCTTATTGATCATAAAAAAAGACAGCGTTAATAAAAGTCAATCAAAGAGGGGGATTGGGGGGAGGGAAGGGGAATGGAAGGTTATTAAAATATGTATAAATTTTAAGAAAGGGAGTTTTTTTTTCAAAATAATGCACTTACTTACATGCTACTGATTGTTTTCTTCGATTAAACCATTCATATGGCTTCTTTTCTTGAATCCAATAATTGAAATTAGATGGTTGAAATTAGTTTATTTGGAAGCGATTTGTTGTAAGGGCCGCTATGCGGCACTGAAGTAGATCTGTAAATTAGTTGAACGCCCTAGACTAAAACTTGAACAGTTTTATGTGGCATTCATTATTCTTTTCATCGGCTACGCGCTGGCCCAGTTTATTCCTGTTATAATTGTATTATACGCAGTTTCAGTTTATTCGTGAGAAGTTAATTAATCCTTTAAAAAATGACCGTTAATAAATGTCAACCAAGTGGGAGAAATGGGACATGTCAAAAATGTAAGAAAAAATCATGGGTAGTGGGAGGGATTTAGAAGGGAAGGGAATATAGAATTTGTTATGCTACCGATTATTTTTATCGTTTAAACATTTTATACAGCTTCGTCGCTTGAATCAAATTGTTAAAAAAATAGAAGATTCAATTGGTTTAGCAGTAACTTGTTCGGTCCGAAGTGGCCCCTAAGCAGCTGAAGCCTATTCGCCGTCTTTTTCATTCTTTTTCGTGACCGAAATGATCTTTTTTCGATACGGCCCAAGGCAGCTGCCTCTTTGAGTCAAGGGTATAAGCGGCTCTGTGATTTGGAAGCCATTTTTTATGGCTCGCCAATAAGCTATGTGGCATTAAAGAAGTGTGTTTATTTATGTATTTATTTGTCTTTTCTTATTTATATATAATATTATGCCTATTTTCTTTCTTTCCTTGGCTTTGACCTCTCTGAACTCCACTTTCATTTTTGGACTTTCACGACTCTGTAGGGCAAGTCCCGCTGTGAAGCTATCCAAATGTACTCCTTATCCTTGTAAATGTGTAACATTTCAACCTTTACTTCCCCTTTTTTACTTAACCGGATGTTCCCCTAATCTAGAAGGAGACCAATTACTCTCTTACGATCTGAAAAGATGGAGAGAGGAAGAGTGCCAGTCTTGGAAGGTAGTGAAGGTTTTACTGGCTCTGAAAAGACCGGTTTATAAAAGCGGGCAAAAGAGGTCAAACCCTCATCCCTCTATATTGTCCATTGCGAAGAAGCGTTTGGTCTAGTGAATTCAGAAATATAAAGAATTGCACCAAAAAATTGTCTCTCTTTCAGTATAGTAGGGTTTCCAATCGTTAATCGCAATTTCAATCCTTTCAAAATATTGAGAATATACTTATGTAATAAATAAAAATTAAATATAGTATACCGATAATCCTGTCAAAAAGTCATCCAGGTAAACATTTGATCAATGAAATAGCAAACAATGAAACAGATGAAACAAATTTACCGAGGAAGTATGATATTATGCTATCTTAATTATAAATATTTGTTTTCCCCTAACTATTTACTAACAAAATTGAAATAGGTGACAATCTTCTTTGAGCCATTCTTGGTATTCTTTCGAGTGAATTATGTAGATGTGTAGTAAATAAAAGCAGAGGATGAAACAGATCAGCTGGGCTACTGTGAAAAACGTATGATAACAAGAAGATCCCTATGTAACAGCGACCGAATCGTGCAGGGTGCCCAAAACTCCGTTGGCGTTTATGATTTACAGGAGAAGGAAGAAAGAATTTTCCATAAAACCAACCGGTTTGTAAAGGACAACAAATGGATAAGTAAAAAAGTTTAAGTAACGGAAAATGTATATAAAATGTATTAACTTTACTACCTTAAAGTATTTGTAATTTAAGAACATCCGTCCTTCAGCTTAAAAGACCGATTCATTCTTCTGTCTGACTGAGGTGTAAAAATGAAACCATAATAATAGTTACCTATGAAACAAAAAATATAATGCTTTTCCATTCTTAGGTTTGGATTGGATTGGTACTTTCAATGGTTGGTTGTGTTGGTTGCATTCAGTATTTTACTTTTCTAGCCCGAAATCGAGTTGATGGCCAACCGAAATATCCCACGATGAACTCAAGCGATATACTTCTATGTACATACTTGGAACACTTACCAATCATTGTATCTTATTTTATAGTTGGCTTAGAAGATATATTTTAAAATAGAAAATATATTTTAAAATATTCGAAGTTTCTTTCGATATTATACAGGTGTTTATTCTTCTTGCATGTCTTCGTACATGTCACTAACATATCAGCGACCAGACATTTCCACATATAAAGACTTGAACGATAATCTAAATAACCAAGCGTGTGTCCTCAAAGGAACTACTGGCTATTCCCTCTTCATGGTAAAGGCCTAATTGAGTATATTATACTCTTGGTTTATTTACAATTAAGTTGTAAAGCAAATAATGTAATATACTATTGAACACGTATAATAATAATTATATAAATAGGTTCCAAAACCAGGAATCAAAAGCTGCTTCCACGGCTGTTCCTCCTTCAAGAACGAATTAGAAGTAAGAAAAATCAATACAGCTGGAAGAGGACCAGAAACCCCACACTGTATAATGGATACTTAATTAAGCATGCTCAAGTAGGCCTATTGTCATTAGGGGAAGAATATCAGGGTATACAACCCAATAATGATCAAAAGCAGGTATGGATATTGTTTTATTAGTAAGGAGACAATGCTTCCTCGGGACTATTGTCCATCGCACCCGATTGTGCTGTGCTCAATGCAATTGAAAGGATTTGTCATGGTAATCATTGAAAAATTTCTACACTGGTAATTCACGGATAGGTTCGTCCCAGCAGTCAATATAAGGGATTGTAGAAACAAACCGACCGCCATCATATGAGCTCGAACTCTAGCACGAGAACTGTACTTCTGCTTTGTTCTAGCAAACATCATACTGACGCCGTAAATATTTTCTAGAAATTTGCCACTGATAAGACGTGAGTAAACTTTAAATAAAAATGTATACATAGAGACTATATTTATTTTTTATCTGTCCCGTGTCTATTCGGACGTTTGTAACTCACGCGCCAGAAATTGAGATTTACCCACGATTTATTATCTTCTCCCTGAGTCCGCGTTGATGAGACAAAACTTTCTTGTCTGGCAATATTTTTTTTTGTTCCGTTATTGTTCCGGTTCCATACATGCACTTGCTGTTTAAGCTTACTGTCACTGTCTAGAAACAAAATTTATTATGGTGTTTGTTGTGACATTGGATCTAATATTTCAGGTTCGTTTGGTATTTTGCTTAACGCAAAATGGGTTAATAGTGTAATGTTGAGATTTTCTATTCTTTTATGATCTACTGGCGGGTTTTATACCCCAACATTACAATGTTACTATATGAGCAACTTACTTGTGACTTATTGCTTTTACGCACTACACGAGTTTATTCTGATATCAATGACTACTACACATATGCTACTGGGACATATACGAATACACATTAATGAGTTACAATAAGGTAACACTTAGAGAGAGTTACGAAAGAGGAACTACTAAGAGCGAGAGAGGAAAGACTACACATATACAATAACTATTGAGAGATTGGCTTACCGGAGAAGTGACCAGGAAGGGAGGACAGAGGTTTCTGTTCTACTGGGAATGTGGAGGGCTGCTCTTATATAGAGCGGGATTCGGCAGGAGTTCTTGGCGGGAAAGCTTTGTAGTCTTTGTTGGAACAGCATATCGTTTTCATTCTAAGTCCCAAATACTTTCTAAGTCCGAATCTTTTTCTAAGTCTTTTGGCGCAAAGGTTTTGGCGCAAAGGCTTTGGCGCGAATATTTTGGCGGGAATGCTTTGCAGGCCTAACGGGCCATACATCACAATAGGTTTAAGGAATGCTTTTAAAAAAATTGCTGCCATATACTCTACACAGAAATTCCCTACTAGTCCGAAGAAGAACTTATTGTTCGTAGTTAAGTATAGTGTTGACCAGGGACAGGTCAGATCCAAATTTAAATAAGAAAAATATAAAAATGTTCAACTAGGAAAAAGATAGATGTAGTAACTTAATGAGACCCATTTACTGTTTTTACTAAAACTAATTATAGTTTGTGGAGGAAACTAATGCTTCCCGAACTAATTAATTTCTTAGTTCCTAAACTAATTAATTTCTTTGTGAGAAGAGCATAGGAAGATATCAATGCTATAAAATATTGTGTACCCAATGGGGAAGGATTTTGGTAATATTTTATACAATACTTTTTTATGTATTGTTCGTATTGTAATCAATATATCCTCGCCCAAATTCACCAAAAACACTTCTCGTTAATTACCAAAGGCACTTCCATAATAAATAATGTTTTTCAAATCAATAACAGTACTAGATTGTTCAATAGAGAATATGTTTAATTATACATTGAATTTCCCCTAAAAAAGGTGGGTTCCGGTAGTGTTTTCCCAGCAACTTTTGTACACGGTAATTAAAAGAAGGAAACACTATTGTTAAAATATAAAACAAAACTCGTCAAATTGGATAGCATGTTGGCAACTAATGTAGAGCTATAGAGAGAGTTCAGTTGGGAGAAGAGAAACAATGTAGGAGGAAGTCAATACTACAAGTTCCTTATAGTTTACATAGAGCTTATAGTAAAGTGTTTAAATAGGTATAACATCGTTTTATTACCACTAAACCATTTTGTTAAACTAATCTGAAATACTAACTTTCCAGATATGATCTACGATATGAACTTTTTCTTTAATTTCTTATTCCTTACCTTCGTCGTGGAAAGGATTGAAGGGAATCAGGAGAAGACTCATCAAATCAATATGTTATCAGGAAAAGAACTAAGAGTGGCTTTCTCGGAGGTATATTATCTTCGGTCCAACCAGTACACCAGTATTGCACTAATTGGTTTCTTTCAATAAATTAATCATTTTATTAGATTATTGTGTAATAAAACAAAGCTTTCATGTTTGATTTTTTATTCATTTTGCAGATAGGTTCGTCAGCACAAATATATCGGAATGCTACAGGACATGTGGTTGGGTATGGAGGTGTGTTTTGGGAGGAATTGAACTGGCTTTCTCGTCAATTGAATTTCAGGTCTATATCTTTTAAAATAGTGATCATTATTAAGAAGTTAAAAAAAATATGAAGAGATCTAGAGATTTATATCGAAAGTTAGATATACTGTATAGTTTTTTAGACGTTCAATTTTTTAATTTATTTTTGTATAGAAACATAAAAAATACGAGCACTAAAATTAGAAACATTAAAGTAATCTAGACAAATAAAAAAAATTATGTAAACATAATAATTGCGTAAGATTTATGCTTGTATATATATATCAAAGATAGTTACAGTGTGCTTAAAATAGTATACTAATATTAATATATTTTATGGAACAGAAAATAGTCTATAGTTTATAAAATTTTGCTCATTCATAATTCAGTTTTGATGTGAAAATATCGGCCGATAATTCTATTGGCATCCCCAAAAATGGAAGTTGGACTGGAATAAGAGGACAGCTTCAGCGAGGGGTCAGAAAGCCCACGTTCAATTTATTATTATTACTTTTTATAATAGAGTGCGCATAGTAATACTTACCTTTATACTCTTAATCTCACAGGAAGTTGATTTAGCCTGTAATCCCAATACTGGTATGGCGGCTCGTGACATTGTTGAATTGGCTGTTTATATTTTGGGCGATTCTACTGCCATGTTTATCAAATATCCCATGCCTACAACGGCAAAAGATGGACCAATTCACGTTTTTTCTTTAAATGTATGATAACATTTTTGTTTTCTTCCCGATTTTTCCCTTTAAATACATTTCTATGTTGCTACTGTTAGCCAAAACAATTTCCTAATAAAGACAATAGTCTTTTTATAGTTTAATAATTCAATTTTTAACTCCAATAGGTGTGGATTGGTTTGCTCCTTTCAATGATTGTTTGTATTGGCTGTATTCACCTTTTTACTTTTCTTTCGCGAACACAAGTTGGTGCTGATCAACAGAAATATCCGCCGATTAATGCAAGCGATACTTCTTTGTACATCCTCGGCACCCTTACAAATCACTGTATCATATAATTTCGCATTTAAAAAATATATACATACTAGCGGATTGTTTAAATTTCATAACATCACAGGTGTACGGTCTAACCCCAGCCCTCGATCAGTAGGAATAGTAGCCTTTTCGTGGCTTCTAGCGACATTTGTTTTCGTCAATATCTATTCTTCGTGCATGTCTTCGTACATGTCACTAATATTCCAGCGCCCAGATTTTTCAACATACAAAGAATTGGCGGATAATCCTAAACAACAACCTTGTATCCTTAAAGGATCTAGTGGCTATTTCCTTTTCATGGTGATTGATTAATCCAATTTTATTGATTTGTATACATAAAAAAGTAGTATCTTGTAGCATTAAACGACTTCACGATTACATGGTTATTAAATTGGTTTACTTTCAATATTCTGAACATATAGGATGCCAAACCAGGAACCAAACTAGGAAAAATTGGTGATAAACTGCGACACTGTGCTGATGAATGCAGCAGCACAAGCTTTGACGAAGTCGTCAAAAATGTCTTAGAAGGCAAATGTGCCGCCCTTACTGTGAGTGATATAACTATTAAAAGAAAACATATTCTAATTAAATTACTTTCTTTTTTAAATTAGATTTCTTTTTTAAATTGTATTGCTCAAACTATACCTAATATATTTTTCAGGCAACGACTTTAGGCAACTACTTTATCAGAAAACACATCTCTAACCGTGAATGCCATTTGACCATGGGCCAAGAAAAGCTCTCATTTTTAAATATGTTTTGGGAAGTACCTAAAAACAGTCCTTACGTCATGGAGCTAAACAAAGAGTAAAATTTAGTATGATAATTGTGTGAAGGAACATGATACACTTGATGTTCCATTCTTTATTATTAGATCATTTTGGTGGCACTCGTTTGGTTTGCAACAGTACTGGATGGAGAAACTCGGTCAATTTACTCCGCGCCAATGCAAACTGGAATACAACAATCAGGGTGTATTCGTCAAATTTGTGGATCGGGCTCGACTAAAACTTGAACAGTTTTACGTGCCGTTCACTGTTCTTTTCATCGGTTACATACTGGCTCTGATCCAGTTTCTTCTAGAGAGGTGTATTAGTTCTTTTAGGAGTCTTTAATAACAGGAAAGTAATGATAAAAAGGTGGGGGAAGGGGGCTTTAACTAGTTAATCCCTAAAAACTGATGAACCATACCGCAAACGATAGACTTTGAAATCTTTTCAATTGTTTTTTTTTGTCGTTAAACTGATTTTATCAGCTAGTTTATTGTGTGTGCGTTCTATTTTAATCGATAGCAAAAAAATAATTAGTAGGGCGTGGACTTATTCAAAATTAGTTTATTGGGTTTGGTCGTTAATAAGTTATTAAGTGGTGTTGAAGTAGGGATATTAAACTGCGAAATAATAAAAAGAGATATTGTGTAAGAGCTAAGATTTTTCTAACATTCGCAGTTATTTAAAAAAAAGTTCAGTTATGTTTAGCAACGGTAGAATTGAGAAAAGTCCAATCAAAATTTTGACGCTACTTTAAAGTAATTAATAGAATCTTTTAAATCACAATGAGCAGTAGTTTTTTCTACCTTTTTTTAGCATAAACTCTAGTTTGTTTTTCAATTTCATTTATTTTTGATGTGATCTATTTATCTGCACGCTTCATATTACTGCTACAGCTATATACTCGTAGTGCGCAAAAAAATCGGAAAAGAAAAGATTGCTGGAACATTTAACGTAATAATCAAAATTCAAGTCAACTTACGATACAGATTCAGCATTTGTTTTTAAGTTGAATCGATGTGTGATTCAAGTTTTATGAATATGAGCTCTAATCATGATAGTCACGAATTACCGTAGTACTAGTGGTGCTAGCTAATGTAGTTACTATTAATTACAAGCATCAAATGGTAACTTCGGACAGAACGAGGTAACTTTGGCCAATTAATATTCAAATAAAGAAATATATTTTTGGCTTACTACCATCACCACTAGATGAATTTAATTCATTTTCTCGATGCTCATTTTGAGAACTGAAGAATAGTTTCAATATATTTAAAAAAATATTCCGGAAAATGGGGGGCTATTAAGTTGTCCCGTTTTATCCAAAGTTACCCCCAGCGACATTCATTTTTCAACCGACAAGTAATCTCTGGTGTGATTTTTTATTTAATATATACAAATTACCTTCAATAATATAATAAGCTTGTATCTTTCTATTTACATTACATATATAATATTTTGTCAAACATACTAATTAGCACGTCCTCGCACTTTGATACCCATTCCAATAGTTCATTAAGCTTGGTGTATAATAGAATTTATACGACAAAACTGAATTAATGTAAATTACATATTTCATTTCAAGTATTACAGCATATATTGAATTGTAAACGTTATAATACAATTTTTTAAGTGTACCTTTACCTTTTACCATTAATCTAAGATGTTCCCTATTATTATAATTGAAATTTAAGTTAGTAATTTTGATATTTTTAAAAAGCAAAATAAATGTCACCAATAAAAACAATTTCAGTCTTAAAAAAGTAATAATTTTAAATATTTAATAATAATAAAAAAGTGATTCTGCGTGAGGCAAGCGCAGGGCCATTGGCCATCCTGACAATAATTGGTGAAATACATTCAAACATTTCTGTATGAAGTGGGTGTATGCAAAAAAAAATGATGTAACTATTATTTAGTGATAATTTTCTACCGATTTCACGCACAGATTTTTTAATCCTGAATTTCATACCAATAATCGAGTAATAAAGTTTTTCGAGGTTTCAAGAATACATTTTACGTTTACAACAAACTTTATTAATGAATTACTACAAAATAACTTGAAATTGGTGACAATCTTCTCTCTCCGAATCTTCTTGAAGCCATTTTTGGTATTCTTTAGAGTAAAGGAACGGATAGATGTGGAGTAAATAAAAGCAGAGAAAGAAACAAATTGGCTGGGCTACAATGAAAAACGTATGATACCACGAACAAGCATACGTAACAGCGATCGGATCGTACATTGTGCCCAAAACTCCGTCGGCGTTTATGACGTACAGGACGAGGAAGAAAGTATTTTCAATAAAACAAACCTGATTTGAACGAACAACAAATGGGTATGAAAATAGATACCGAATAATTTATATAATAGGTATATACTATATTTACCGCAAAGTATTTGTAATTTAAAAACATGTCCTTGAGTGTAAAAGAGAGTTTCATTCTTCCATCTGATTGAGGTGTGAAAGTGAAACCGACAAAATTGAAAATATTAACAAATCCCAGCCAAGAAAAATTCACAGCTAACTTGTGAACAGGAATTTTATGACTTATTTCATTGGGTACGATGTATTTACGATACTGCCAATAAAACATTCCACCACAGTGAAGGAGGACGAAGACTGGCAGGGCGTAGATTGAAACAAATTGACTGAGTACAATCACGCGGGAAACTTGAAATAAGATAAAATTATTAAAACAATTTATTACAAAATAATATTGTGTTATCGAAATATACCTATTCCAAAGAGATGAGCCAAAAAGAGAACGACATCGCCGACAAAAAATGATTTGGCCTCTCTTAGAGAACCACCTCTTCCTTCTAGCACGCCAGCAGACCGCATGGTTCGGTACAAACAAGTTGGTTTTAAAGCCAAACCAACAAGGGAAGTTAGAATAGATGCGATTTGTAAAAATGCTTATGTTTAAAATTACAATTAATTTATAGATTTTTAAATATAAATAACGTTGTGTGTATAAATATTATACCTGATAAATGGCTTTCGGCACTAAAATCAAATCTTGCCATTTTCAGGATATTAAGTTGCAAGAGTAATTGTGGAACTCCTTCCATGAATGCCTCCAAGAATCCCAGAAAGCTAATTTCGCATTCCCTTTTAAATGTGGTATGAACTGTCATAAAGTTGGAAGTAAGAAAATCTTTGCATTCCTCTCTATATTCTCTATTTTCCTTTAGTCTTTCTTCACTGATGGTTTTCAAGTGAACCATGTTTTTCTGGTTCTTGTAGGTAAACCACAGTAATTCAACATACCTATAGAAAATTTTAATTAAAATAGTATGATAAATAATTCAAAGATTCCAAGTATTATTACCGAGAAAAAAGAGTCAGCAAGAAAATTATACCAGTCCATAAATAGATTGCATGGTAAGCCAATCGTTTATCATGATGGACTCTTCCCTTTCCAGGTTTTAATTTATTTGTCACTATTTTACGCCCGAATATATCCCATTTTGTGTACCAAAGGTAAGCGATGTACGAAGTGATTAAACCAGGAATCAATACACAGCTCAAAGTAAGTCCAAAGAAGAAGAAGTTACGAGTGGTCAAGTAGTTGATAGCAAGAGATACGTCAGATCCAACATCGAATAAGTAAAATACAAGAAATGCGAATTGGGAAACGATAAAAAACTTATCGTAGAAACTTGCCACAGATAGAATATTTTGACTTGAATCAAAACCTTCTATCATTTCTATTCCAAACTTTTGTAGTTTGACTCCGATTTTATGCAAGTGATCTAATAGCTTAGTTACATCCTCTTTAATTTCTGAATCCGATAAGATCGGCTGGACTAAATTAGTTGTAGAACTTTGTTTGCTTTGGTATTTTCCCGTTTTAGCTTCATCCAAACCGTTTTCTTTTGCTTCTAACATAATTTGCGTATCACTTCCTTTCGATCGATTGAGTTTGGTCTCTTCTATAAAGTAACCTTCGTCGAAAATGCGTTGCTGTGTTTGGTACATTTCTTCTCCCAATTTATACAATCGCCCATTATAAATTTCTAATAATGGTAGAATGATAACCATCAGCAAGTGAGAAGTGGCCCCATAAACATCTTGAATGAATTCTATCGGTTTCATCGAGCTATTATCAAATTGGCCATCACTGATAGTATCCTTCTTTTCATCGCAAAAAGCTGTAATTTGCTCTCCAACTTGTCGGAGCTCATTTCCTATCTCGTTTATCATATTTTTCCTCTCGGGCTCTTTGTAGAACACAATCACCTCGAGTTGCGCACTAACCAGTATTTCAAGGTTACTGATTCGATCGAAAAGAGCAGATAGCTGCTGGTCAACAACAGCATGCGAAGTTTCTTCTGAAATAGTTTTTACAATATCTGATAAAGCTAGGACTTAAGTTATAATATTTTACGATTACTTACCGATTGCTTCATCCTCATCGAAGGCGTAGTTGGTGAAGGATCCCAGAAATTCGTCATTTTGATCCAGATTACTCAGTAAATTGCGTTGACTGGGTGAATTTTCTGTCAGCATGTTGACGTTTGAAGACTGGGAACTCGTTTAAATGAAAATAAATTGGCTAATGGCTTCAACGCTTCAAGGTTTCTTTTAACCGGTTCTGTCGGTATGCGTTTTTTGCCATCAACGCATCAAATAACTGAATAAATTATTTAAAAAAAACAGTTTATTAAAATTAAACAGCTTAAAAAAGAAAATTACTTCGAGAACCAAGTAGCAACGTGTTCAAACTGAACAAAATATTACTTTGGTCCATGAAAATGTATTTAAAGAATTTGATTTTCTTCGTCTCTAGTTAAATACACGTTGTTGAAAGGCTTGATAAAGATATTTCGTCGTCTTAATTTTTTTTTGTTTCGCGTGTTCTTAATCAATTTTGATTGGAAGAAGATGGCACAGCTTCGTTACAGTTTTCAGCATAACTGTTGGAGATGTTCAATTAAAGAAGGCGGCCATTAACGACGAATTCCTTTGAAATAGGTAGAAACTTTCTGCCTCATAACAAACCGAAGCCATAGCAACAAATCAAGGGATGCATTATTGTGTTGAATAAGAGTCTGTTTATTGATTCCCTTGAATTGTCACGGGGAGCCTTGATCAGAACTATGAAATATGCCGAATCAAAACCATGAAACAAGATCCATTGAAAAGTTACAAGTTCCCTCCATCATAACAAACCGCAGCTATAGCAACAGATTGTTATAGATTATCATTCTGTTGAGCAGACATTTATCAGAGCTATGTAATATGTTTTAATGAATTCGCATTTCGCAGGACCAAGAGATACTATTTTGTGGATTCTTTTTTTCTAATATTCGTCAATACAAAATATCATCACCTCGAAAAACAGCATACATTATTTCCCGTTAATTACTATAAAGCACTGATGACATCGCAGCTGTATTTGACGTAATTTTGCTGGTATTTTGGTACGTTATTTGAACATCAATATGTATTATGGTGTACCAAAATGAATCACAAATTTCTGTTTTTAGGGGCCTTCACATATATTTTTTAATTTGGTAAAAAAAAAGTTGGCACCACTAAATCAACTCTTAAAAATTCAATTTAAAACTTGCACAACGGCTTTAAAGTTGCAAATTATACAAAACATTTTATGGTTGCGTCTACATACATTTTTTTCTTTTAAGTTTTCAGACTCAGCCTTTTAATAATAAACACGTGATAAGGGTGTTGTCAATATACTATACAAGTTTCGTAATGATCAAAAGTTGTTTATTCAGGCAAGGCCACGTACATGGGGTGTGGTCTTTGATAGCATGATTTGATTTTTTTTAAATCGACGCATAAATGTCTCTGGTCTTGTGATCAAATCTAGCCTTTTCCACCACGGTAACACAATTAACTTGTCATTTGATATGAATTTCACAAACAAAAATGTAAAGTACTTCAAATTAGTAAAATAGTTATTAGCAAAATGTAAAATGAATGATTATACCTATTTTCAAAAGATCAGCGTTGTTAAGATGTCAAGCGTAAATGGCAGAACTGTGTTCAAATAGTTACTTAAATTTATAATAAATGCCAAGGAATATACCGGATCCAGAAAAAAATTAAATGCGTATGTTGTTGAAAATCTATAATAATTACAAAGTTTTATTTACACTTCGATAATAAATGAGCCTTTCCAGTGCTGGGTATTCTTTCATTATTCTGGTTCTCGTCCTCGATTCTACCTCATGTCGAATTGCCTGTGTATTATGTACAGTACATCAAGACTAGCTATTTGATGACTCCTGTACTAATTGAAAATATACATACAATTTGAGGGCTACGCTATATAGCTATTCCATGAGAACGATATGAGCTTTCGCTTTGGTTTCTTTTGAAAGGAATACTGGAACCACTATTCAGCAATTGTTCTTATTAAAACGCCATTTCAATGCAAACCCCATTTCAATCCTGAAACGTGGTAGCCAATTCATAATAATTAACATCCCTAGGGTTTGTGGGGTCCTGCTGAAAGTTCACAAGTATCGTACACGAGCCTACACTGCATATATACCAAATACAATTTTCAAGAGCCTATTATTTTTCCTACTGTGGGATTATACTCTACGGCTAGCTATACAAACACGGGATCATCATCAAATCAGTTCTCAGTTGATCCTGCGACAGTCTGTGTACTTTTCGACTCTCAAAAAAATTACCAAGACAAGCTCTTTCACATATACAGGTGCATTATCTAAAAAAGAAAAATTCTTTTTACTAACACGACTACGCGTCAGGAATCAGCATTTAGTCGAGAGGCGAGCACCATCACGGCGGTAAGCCATATATTTTTTTCTCAAGTTTCTATATACATACATGCATAAATTCCAGGACCGTTTTTATAATGTTTATCTTTGATCTTTATACAGCATAGCTTCATTATCACAATGCGCCTTCTTCACTATTCAATTACTCCATTCCTTTTTACCTTCACAATTATCAACGGGAATAACGAATTTAGTAACTCTCCGAGCAATTCGTTAAGTGGCAAAGTAATGAAAGTGGTTGTCTCACAGGTGTGTACTATTGGAACTATTAGTATGATTTTTGTATGTATATTTATGCTTTATGATTATAACGTTCTACGCAACCATTTTCTATAATTGAAACTAAATTTTTGCATTAAAATTATTAATATACAATCAAAGCGATATGAACGTATTTTTAAAATAATAATAGTACGGAATACTTACAGCGACACTGCGACATCATGCGAGATATATTTATTTTGCCAACATCTAATGAAAAATACATAAAAAACATACTTTGAACAGGGATTAATCTTTTTTGTTAAATGTCGTAGTTTCCTCCTCATTCACAAACATTCCGGAACGCTACTGGACACGTATCCGGATATGGTGGTTCTCTTTATGAGCAACTAAGTTGGATTTCTCTTCTACGGAATTTCAGGTGTGCATTAAAATCACATCTTTTATGTTCATTTTTCATGATTTTTTAAATGTAAATAAGTAAATCAAATCTAGATAACTTAATAATAAATAACTAAAATCAAGTAATAAAAACATTTGAATTCTTCTTTATATTAAACCTTAAAATCATTAAATCTTTTATACTAGTGTTCGTGTTTCATGAATATTTTTTAAGTAGAAGTAAAAAGGTAAATAAAAAATTAGGTAAATGAAAACTTAGATAACCTAATAATTATTAAATAAAACCAAGTAATAAAAAATTATACATCAAGTTTGGACATGGAACCGGCTGTAGATAGTTCATACGGAATTTTTAAAAATGGAAATTGGACCGGAATAAGGGGACAACTACAGCGAATGGTTTAGTATACTTCAAATTATCACATTTAAAAATGTTGTTTTTCAATTCTTTGTTTTACAAAAATTATGTTTATCGTTTGATAAAATTGGATCCAAATATTATTTTGTCGTTGATTTTTAATAGTTTTTCGCAATAAGTAGATTACATCACTCAATAAAATTCTCGGGTTTTGTAGGAGCAGTGTTTGTCAAATTCAAACGTGAATCGATTCAAAATTGAGTTAATTCAGTTTTAATTTTTAAAAAATTGTGAACCTGAATCTGAATCAATTCACTTTAAAAATCTGTGAGTCTGAATTTTTAATCGATTCAAACATGGTCATTTGAATCGATTCAGCCTTTTTTTCCTGTAATATCTGCAAAAAATCTTAAATGCAAACGAAGGGACCCAAATTTTACTTTAATATGACATGTTTATCAAATTTTAGACCTAACAAAATAAAAAAATGGAAAAATTATTACATACTATTCTAATTAGTTTTCTCAATAACAATTAACAAACTGTAAAGAACTTGAGACACAATTTCTAAAAAAATGGCAATTGAATCTGAATCTAAGTTTTTAAAAAATTACTTCAATAGATTCAGATTCAATAAATCTGAATCTCAGCAATTCAAAACCGCATTGAATCAGAATTGAATTTGAATCTAAATCGATTCAATAAAAGTTTGAATTTGAAAATCACTGTGTAGGAGGTAGATTTGGCATGTATCCCCTTAACCGGTACTTCGGGATACGAAGTATTTGAACTCGCTGTATATATTGAGGGTGATGCATTCGGCATTTTCGTCAAATATCCAACGCCACATACTTCAACTGATGGGCCCATCGCAGTTTTTTCACTTAATGTAAGTTAATGTTTGTGTAATGCTAGTTATGTAGTTTTTGATTATCGTCATGTTACGATTATACAAGTAATTACCTGAGTTTGAAAAAAGGTGTGGATCGGCCTGCTTATTTCAATAATTGCTTGCGCTTGCTTCATTCAACTTCTGACCATTTTGTGGCGAAAATACGTGGCTCTTCATCCCAATTATAGGGATGTTACCTTTGGCAACACTGTTTACTTTATATTTGGAACCCTTACCAATCACAGTATTATATATAAATTATTTGAATTTTAGAATGATTTTAAATTTTAAATACCAACTTTCTATGTCAACAGATGTTCCTTCACCGAATGGTTCCCGATCTGTGGGAATAATGTCCTTTTTCTGGCTTTTGGCGACATTTGTTTTCGTCAATGTATATTCTTCGTGTATGTCGTCCTACATGTCAATGCAATTTCAACGACCAGACATTGCCACTCTGGAAGATTTGGCCAATAGCCATAAATATCTACCGACTACAATTAAAGATGGGACTGCTGCTAATCTTTTTCAGGTAATATCAAACACATAAAAACAACCCTGAGAAAATTCAAAATAATATAATCGGATCATTTTGTTTTTAATTTCCTACTAGGTATCCAAATCAACTAAAATGAAGAAACTTAATGAAAAACTAAAACATTGCACTGCCGGTTGTAACCTTTTAAGCATTGATGCAATGATTCAAAATGCTTTGGATGGTCATTTCGCTGCCCTTGTGGTGAGTTTAACTTAATTTTACATCTAAAATCAATGTGTGTAGAGCTAGTTTTTTTAGTTTCATTTGATGGACTTCCAATTTGAAAATATTACTTAAACCTATACAAATCTCCTATAGTTGATGTGGTCGTATAATAACTCTCTTGACTAATGTTTTACTATGATCTGTAGTATTAATTTATTATTTTTTAATGTAGGCGTTTGATATAAAAATCGTGGTGTCTCTAGTAATCTTTCCTTATAGCACTATATTTGCAATCGAATGAATAATTGTAACACAATTTCACGATAAATCTAGCCGATAACATCTGGTGCGTACCACATGAAGAAGACTATATCAAAGCGCCAATGCCAACTGACCATGGGCCAAGAAACAATGGCGTTTCTAAATTATTTTTTGGGAGTCCCGAAAAACAGCCCCTACGTCATGGAGCTAAACAAAGCGTGAGTACGGTCACATAAGAAATAAAACATAGTATAACTATAAGGTGACCACTCTTTTTCATTAATCCACATAATAAACTTAAAATTATGAAAATACTTAATAATAATTTGATATATATATTGAAATAAATATATATATATATACGTCGTACAGCTGGCTCATTATTGGTATAGTACTAGCCTCTTGTTTGTATATTTGTCTTTTTATTTATTAATAAACTTGATGAGAAAATAGCATAAGACTCTCGATTTGGACATTTCAATTAGAAAATCAAGACAGAATGCCCTTAACGCTTGGGAGCTAGTTGGGAGTGAAAAGTTGGTGCTTAAAAACAAAAATATGCAGAACCCCATGTTTCTTCCTGTAACATTTAAGATAATTCAGTGATTTGATTTAATTTAATTGACAAAAAGCGTAGTCACCTTTAAATTTTAGCCAAAAACATTATTAGGTTATCATTTGATTAGACTGTATGCAAGATATTGGTGCATTTAAAAGTATTATAATTAGTTTGAATGCTTCATATGGTTTAATACGTTTATGTATGTTGGTAGATCCTATTGGTGGATTGCAGTGGGTCTACAAAGGTTTTGGGTGAATAAGCTTATGTCTCCCCCTCGTCAATGCCTGCTCGAATACAACAACAAAGGGGAATCCGTACAAGTGGTGGAACGAGTTCGTCTGAAACTGGAGCAGTTTACTGTGGCATTTGCAATCCTCTTCATTGGCTATATCCTCGCGCTACTTCAGTTCCTTAGGGAGCGTTTTATATTGAGGAGTCGCCCATAAAGTTGAATTATAAATTTATTGCTAGCAGGGCCGCCGCTAGTCTTAACGGCACCGGGTAACATTTTAACAGTGTCCCTATAAAAACAAAAATTCTGCTGTAAAAAAAAATCAGCGCACGCAAAATTTGAGCGTCTTATTTCGGTACCGGATTTAATTTAAGATTGGGTCTTGAACCAAGTAAAGTTCAGTCCCTCATCTTCTTAGCAAATAAAATTTCACTGGCCAGCCGAAATCCCCAAAATTTTAGACGAGCACAACAAATCTGTCAAAATTAGGCAATCAAATGGTTTAAAAATTCAAAAAGCTGTGCATTTCACTAGGGACGCCAGTCGAAGTTTCCGATATTGTAGTATTATAAAATTATAGAGTAAGTATTATAGTCTCTCAGAATACTCAAAAATAAGTAAAAACAAATCGATTCAAACTCGCCATAGCTTTGATAAAAGGATCAGTAAAGGATCAATATTGGAGAATCAATAAAGGGATAGTTCAGCTTATTGTTCGACACAGAACCTATTAGCTAGTCTTATATTTTTAGTTTGTCACTAACTTTAGTAATAGTAGTAAAAAGTGTTGTCAACAAAAGTTCAAATATTATCAAATTAAAATATTCGACAATCATAAAATGTGAAATATTTATTGAATCAATTTTAACCAACATTGTTGGTCAAATGTGTACGTGAAACTGTATTCCACAATTTTTGATTTACTTGAAATCAGCTAAACCCCTCTTTAAATATTGCACTTTAAATATAAACGGATACCTAAGTAGGTGGAGTTATTAATGAGCAGGTATTTCTCACTCTTCTTTGTGCGAATACAGAAATGAAAATAATACAACGGCCAAGTCTCAAACAATTGTTGTATATGGCATCATTGATTTGATTACTCCCTCCCTTCCTAATTCCTTCTTGATCCCTTTCACCTTAGTCTAGTTTGGTTCCTCACTCTTGAAGTTTATTGCTCTATTGTGTTGATGTTTGTAATCTTATGTAAGGGCCTCGTGTGATCTCGGAATATACGTTGTGATCTAGACTTGAACATTGCAATAATTGGAATATTTTCTAACAATTATTACATCTCAAGCTATATACCCATTATTACAATCTATGTGTTCAAATTTGAACTTTTGAAATTGTTAATAATAGGCAATGCCACCGTATGCTGAACCAAATGTACAACCTGACGATTGCCTTTCGAATTTCCTCCTATGGAATTCAAGTTTGAATTTTAGTGTACGTAGTATAAGGTTATTGAGGACATTGCTTCTCTACGAAATCGAAGATTGCTCTTGAATCATAAAACCAGGTACTGTTGAAAATAAATTAAGTAAGGTGGAAAACGGAGACGCACGCCACCTTTTTACTTTAGCAGGCACACTTCAATACAAAGTCAAATAGAAGGATAGTTAAACTACAATGGGGCAACGCACCGGTTAAATACCTTGCATGAGAGAGGTGGGGCTGACTTCTTGAGGGTAAATACGGTTTAGTAACCCCTTACCCCCATTATAGGTTTACGTAACCAGTGATATTGGTGTATCTTTTTGATCCTGCCATCCTGCCGAAAAGGAAAAGCACAAAGCCCCAAGAGTCATATTCCTCCATAAATAGAAAATAAAGCAGATTTATTAAAATTCCATTTTCTATTTGTTGATAAAACAAAATACCATCAGAGTCCGATAGGCTAATTACACAGTAACCCCATTGGACGACTATTACAACAACCCATGAGTTTCCCTCTCTTTCACCAATCATCTGACTTCCAAGAACTGGACCATTTCCATCGAAACAGCCAGCTTCGCTTCAAACGGAAAACGCCGTCCTGATCCCGCAGCAACCAGCCGAGACAGCATCACGCATTGCCAGAGGAATAAAGAGCAGCAGTACATCGATATCGGAACTCGTTGTATAAAACTTTTGATTGCCATACTTTTGAGTGCAAAACTTTTCTTTTGTCCTACTGGACTGAAATTCAAACACTACTAACTAATAGATATAAAGACAACAATAATATTTCTTTTAAATTAAACAGAATACTATGTTCCCCCACTTACAAAATTTTTTAATTTCTATCGATTCCCCCTATCAAATTTTAAAGAAGAGGACGTCTTGCTTGAAAAAAAACGAAGATATGTAGTGCGTACTTCTTTGCCAATATAGTTGGTTACCAGTCTGGCAACTAACATAATCCGCAACCAGCTGCACACCTGATGTGTCAGCAGGATATTCGCCAGCTTGGCTGCACTCATAAAGAGTCAGCACTATTTCATAGAGTCAGCATTATTATATATATATCTAGATTCGCATAATGATGTTTGCCAATCGGCGCTCCCTGTAAAAGGTCGCGCCTCTCCACTGTGTATCAGTAGTCTAGTTTTCTAGCACCGGCCGTGCCTGCCCGGAATGGGGCTCTTTCTAATAAACTCATGTAGACTCTACTCTCTTTCTCTTTATTCTCCTTCCTTATCCTCTTCCCTCATTATGTGGTGCAAAAAAATAGGCACCACACAGCCAATAATTAGCCAAAATGTAACTGTGCGTTCTTTTGAAAGATAACATGCGTTTTCTGATATATTCAGTGGTAAAAAATCGCAAGTTTTGTCATTACATTCTTCCATCTTTCAGAGGTGTTTAATTAAACCAACAAAATTAGAAATACTGCCAAAACCCAGGCAAGAAAAATTCACCGTAAATTTATGAAAAGATATCGTAACACTTTCATTAGGTACATTGTATTTTCTATACTGCCAATAAAACATTCCACCACACTTGAGGATGCCGAAAACCGGCAGGGCGTGTGGCGATAGAAACAAATGGCCCCAACCTCTGAAACGAAAGAATAGTATATAATTGTTAAAACAAATTATTACAAAATTAGATTGTGTTTATTTATACCTATTCCTTTAGATAAGTAAAAAAGAGAACGACATCAATGGTGAAAAAATATTTGGTCTCTCTAAGAGAACCACCTGTTCCTTCTAGCACTCCAGCAGATCGCATCAGTTGGTTTCAAAGCCAAACCAACAAAGAAGGTTAGAATTTACGTAGTTGTAAACATGCTATTGTTTCATATATGTATATATATATAATAGTCTTGTCCAGTTAGCGATTTTTCAGCTAACTTTTGTTATTGTTGATTTCGTCTTTTAAGTAGTTGAAAGCAAAAGATACATCAGATCCAACATCGAATACGTAAAATACAAGATATGCGAATGGGAAACCATGAAAAACTCATTGCAAAAACTTGCAGATGGAACATTTTGACCTAAATCAAACCCTTCCTTGGATGATCGCATTCTTTTAATTGATCCAATCTGGTCTCTTTTATAAGAAAACTTTCATAGAAAATTATTTTCTGTGTTAAGTACATTTCTTTTCTCAATTTAAACAGTCGCACATTATATATTTCTAACAGTTTAAGAATGATAATCATCACTAAGTCGAGCGATTATCAAATTGGCCATTGCTGATAGAATCCTTCTTTTAATCGCAAATGGCTGTGATTTGTTCTTCAACTTTTCGGAGCTCATTTTCCTAGTTTATTTGTAATATTTTTCTTCTCGGGCTCTTTGTAGAACACAATCACCTCGAGTCGAGCACTAACCACCATCGCAAGGTCACCAATTCGATCGAAAAGAACAGATAGTTGCTGATCAACAGCAATCTTAGTTTTACTGAGATATTTCATTATTTCCCATCTTTCTTAACCAATTTCGATTTTTTAAAAAGGTGAATACTGCTGTTACATCAAGATTAGGCTATAAAATGAAAATTAATGGACGTCAAAACTTAATTTAGCATTAGATATTTTTTAAAAGTATGACTAGTTGAAGAAAGTGGATGGTTATGCTTTGTGTCCGAGGGTTTCGTCCCACGGGAGTCGACAAACATCGAAGTTTTCGGGATCAGCTCCCTCCATGGCCGAATTATCTACTCGGGTAAGTGAATGGCTTTTTAATTTTATCGCACCTGGAATTATTCATTTATTAAATGTAGATGGCACGCGAAAAGATCATCTACATCGTACCTTTCGAGGACCTTACGCTAGAAAACAAAGGTGACGGCAAAAAAACAATAAAACTGCTGCTATTCAATGATTCCGGTCAAGAAATTCGCGGATCACATGATTGCGCATGACTAGTAGGTTTATATCTTCTATGCTCGAATTCTCATCATATTTGAATTATCAAAACACGTTTTTGACACCTAGTGATCGTCAAAACGATGGTGGATCCACCTCGAATTCGACAACATCAGCTGAAGAATACTTCACCCCACAAGAGTCTGCTAGCAAGCCGTTTACGTCTTACTTTCCACTTCCGCGCGAGGGGCTCTAGGCCGTTCTACACTGTCGACCTCAAGCGGTCTTAGATCATCCATTGGGCTACAAGACAGTCAAGACCGATGCACAGCTACTTCAAGCGGATTGGGTTCGTTGACACGTGCCGACGCTTCTTCCTTGCCCCCACCTCACTTCACAACATCCAGCGTTCAGGGATCATCTGGATTTGGCCTCGTCCCTCCATACAGTGGGCCATTTTCCTGGCTTGGCCTGGCCTTTGCCCATCCGAGCGCCAGTACTGAAGGGAACGGAGAGCAAGTTGGCCCGTTAACCAGTCACCACAGCATTTACTTTGAAGATTGGTTGTATAGACCACCATCGCTGTATTCCCCTAAATATGAACGACAGGTTTCTCAAATGCGTGGCTATGAGAAGTGCAGCTGCTTCCATCCAGAAAGTTCAATTTATTCTTATTTTTTGCTCTTATGTTTTCGGAAAGTGATGTTGCCGAGGCTTACGTTGAAATGATGTCGAAAACGGTTGGAGCGCACATACTTTATTCTATAACTTTCAAAAAAATTTGTCTTTGAGTAATGTTGGTCAAATGTAATGTAACCGCAGAGTTCGGTTTGGTAGTGGCCATTCCAGTCTTAAGAACGGTTACAGCGCGCATAACTATTTTCTTAAACCTCGAAAGTTGGAATTTTGTCGTTGATTAATCTTTGTTTAAAGTGATCAAGTTTTTGATCACTTTGGCCTTCAGATCATCAAGTTCTTGATCTGGATTTTGCCTGGTCCCTCCGTACAGCGGGCAATTTTCTCGGAAACTAGTTGATAGTCAGCAGAATTATCCCACGATTAACTCAAGCGACAATTCGATCTAGAAGAAAAAGTGAAGGAGTGGGGTCTCCTATAGGAAAGCGGTACCCCTCGTCCCGGGAGGTTGTTTTTCGTTCTGTTCAGACGCAGAAAACGCGCCTGTCGCACAAAAAGAAGAGCTTTTCAAGATTCCCAACATGTTTGCTAGTTGGCAGGTTGATTTTTGAGCGGGCGGTACCTCCAACCTCCCGGGATGGGTAAAGGTAACATCCCGCTCCTTCACTCTTTCTTCTATCTTCGATGTACATCCTCGGTACCCTTAAAAATCATTGTTTACTATTTTATATTAACCTGGTTTATTTAATCACATAAAATAATTTAAATGTCTTGCAATTGCAGCCGTATGTTCTCAAATCTGTAGGAATAGTAGCATTTTCATGGCTTTTAGCGACAATTGTTTTCGTCGATATATATTCTTCGTGCATGTCTTCGTATATGTCACTGACATCGCAGCGTCCAGATATTTCTACGTATGCAGACTTGATCGATCTTCCGGAAAACCAAGGATTTATTCTTAAATGATCTAGTGGCTTTTTTCTCTTAACGGTAATTAATTTTTCCGTATATATTTAACTTGAATTGAAACTTTGCTCTTTTATTGATGTTCTGTATTTATATATCGTAAGATACAAAACCAGGAACCAAACTGGGAAACATTGGTGATATGTTACTACATTGTGGTGAGGCAGCAGTACAAAATTTGAAGAATTGATCCAAAAAGTCTTAGATGGCGTATGCGCCGCCCTTACAGTGAGTGACCAAATTAAATAAGGTAGCTAAAGGTGCTTTGTCGCAAGGAATTGTCGATTTCTTGTCAATGTGCACGAGAAATTAGAATTCTGGTTTTTACTTTAGTTCTTTTGGAGATAACCATGTAGGAGTTATAGCCAGAAATCTTAAACGGACGACGGTTTTGATGCAAAAAGTAGCTCAATTTTTTACTTCTTGCTAATTTCTCACTTCCTCCTTACATATTTTTCTATTACTTTGAATTATTTCAGATTTTTATCATCAGTCGGCAACGAGTTATTGATTAGCTCACATACAAGTAGCATACATCTCAATATAATCCTCATGTACTGGTTTATAACAGCCCACATTCAAATAATCATGGCTTTTGAACAGAGGCACACTTGAGCATCTAACTAGCGACGAACTGTTGGGATTTACGCGATATAAATTAAAATATCGAATAAATAATTTTGGTTTTCAATTTGTGTTTAATTGAATACTTGGCGTATTCGTGAGAAGAGAGATTAAGAAGAATGATGAAAAAGTTAATAACAATTAAACTCTATTTTGTTTTAAATATTAAAATAATCACTTTATATTAAATTCATTTTTCTATCATAAAAGTAAGTAAGGGTTTAATTATTTATACTCCTTATTATTTTTTATATAGGGGCACTAAGTTTTTCTACATTGTAATATGCACTTTTTCTATACGATATTACTTGACATGTATTTTATTTATTTGCAAATAATCGAACATATTAGATGTTATATATTTTCACACGGGACATCACTATTACGTATTCTTTTTTCGTAGTATGTTAACTTTTGTTTAGTACACACAATTGGATATTGTAGGCTGCCCATTAAAAAATCAATGTCTTAGTTGTTGTGTTTACTTTACGTAAACGTAGATTGTTGAGTTACTGGTAGTTGTATAACAAGGCATAATAGTCCACACAGAACCACGATGTTTTTTATCAAATGTTGATACTTTATTGCCTGTCCTGTTATCCGAAGATTTAATTTCGAGCTATTCTAAATATTAAGATGGATTTAGTTATTCATTTCTCAGTAAATAAAATCGAATAAAACTTAAGTACGCCGTACGTACCTGTTCTGGTCTTTGCCAATACCTTTGAATTGTTAATAAATCGTTCATAAATGATGAGAGAGAGCGAAACAAGAGTGGATTGCTTGATTATACCAAACGCATATATAATAGCTTCAACAGTTGATTATTATGGTTAATTGAGCTGGATGAATAACTCTGGTTTGGTTTTTCTCTTCTCACCATTTCAGTAATACCGGCCATGTAATGCATACTTTATTACACGTGTTCGAGTATTCTCAAAGAAGGACCGCGTATCAGGCAACACGATATGGCGATCAAAAACAATAACATGGATATTCATTAGTAGGGACTAGGGAGACAATGCTTATTCGTCGGAACTATTGTTCATCACAACCAATTGTGGTATAATCAATGTCATTGAAAGGAAATGCCAAGGCAATCAATGAAAGTGGTTCCTACACGCACTGCCACCATAGCAGGCTAGCTTTGTTTCAGCAGCCAAGATAAGGTAATGTAACAGCAAATCGAAAGTCACAAGACTTCGAACTCCAGCACGAGCACTATATAGTATTCCAGGAAATATAATACTTACATCTTCAACATTTTCATGGCATTCGCTCCTAGTAAGGCCGAGCCATTTTTTAACTTGATTTCTGATTAAACTAATCATAATAGATCGATCATTAAGTAATACATAAATGTTTAGGAATGAGTCTACTTTATTATTTGATTTGGTCATTCGCTATAATTGTAAAAATGACCAAAGGACAAGATATTAACTTTAACTCAAATCACCTTCTATCAGGAAAAGAGTTGAAAGTAGTAATCGCAGAGGTATATCATTTCAATTTTTAATGTTTATTTGTGTATTTCTAATGTGTTGAATAATTATTGCTGAAGTTTGAATCTACGTCACAAATATATCGGAATTCTACAGGACACGTGATCGGCTACGGAGGCACTTTTTACGAAGAATTGAAATGGCTCTCTCATCGTCTAAATTTCAGGTTATTTGCGCAAATAGTTTTCCATGCTAAATAATTGTAACTCAGTAAAAACAATAAAATAAATCCAGTTTCATCATGGAACCCTCAATGTATGATAATTCATACGGTACGTTTAAAAATGGAATGTGGAGTGGGGTCAGAGGACAGTTACAGCGAGAGGTTAACACTTAAAATTTTATAATACATTGGATAATAGTAAATAACTGCAGACAATCTAATGGTTACTCAGGAAGTAGATTTAGCCTGTTTATCTTTTTCTGGTGCCGCTGCACACGACATTTTGGAATTGGCCATTTATGTGTTAGGCGATCAATTCGGAATTTTGGTCAAGTATCCAAGACAAGTAACTGCAATTGATGGACCTGCCCGAGTATTTTCTCTACCTGTAAGCCCACTTCTATATAAAAAACCGTAGTCCTCGTCCCTGCGTCTGTAAAACAGTGAAACGTCGCCTATATCTCGTGTTTCGTCGTCTGTCAAACATGGCCGCCACTATATCATGCGCATCTTGGTTTTCTCTCACCCATGATTGTCAATACAGCAAAAAGAAAAGCGTCTGCTATAAAAGCCATACTATATTCAAGTGGCCTGGGCCAAAACCAAGCTGCGCATGATATATTGACTGCCACCAGTGCCATGTTTGACAGTATGATGAAAACCCCCTATGGGAGAGATAAGGGACAGTTCGCTCCTTTACGACTGGGTGGGGACTACGGTTTTTTCAGTGTTATTATAAATTGAATTAATGAAATCATACAGGTTTGGATTGGCGTTATCCTTTCAATGATTGCCTGCGTTGGGTCAATCCAGCTTTTGAATTTTCTTGCTCGAAAATATTTTGCTCCAGGAAATCAATATTCATCATCAGTGGGAGATACTTGCTTGTATATCTTGGGCACTCTTACCAATCATAGTAAATTCAATAATGTTGTTACTTAAAAAATATGTACCTATGATGTGTTTTTCAATGCGATTCTGCAGGCGTACGTTTAAGAAACATTTTTCGCTCCGTTGGAGTTATGAATTTTACATGGTGTTTGGCAACAATCGTTTTCGTCAATATATATTCTTCATGTATGTCATCATACATGTCACTAAGATTCCAACGGCCAGATGTGACCACATTTAGAGACTTAGCCACCCATCCAAATTACCTACCTTCTACTCTTAAAGGAGTTACCGCCGAAACATCTTTTTTAGTAAAAAGAACCCCTAAGGATTACTAATAAATTTCCCTTTTAAAAAAAATATTCATTACATATTATAGAATGCAAAACCAGGAACGACGTATGGCCAGATTGGTAAAAAAATGCGACAGTGCACGGATGGCTGCAGCCAGCTAAGTTATCGAACAGTCGCCAAAAACGTTTTAGAAGGCAATTTCGTCGGAGTAGTTGTAAGAAGTTGTGCATTTATTATTCTTCAAATAAGATGATCACACTTAACATGTATATTCATATAGATGATAACCACGGCTGATTACTACATTACAAGAACCATGACCAACCGCACATGCCAACTTACCATGGGCAGAGAAACGATGCCTTTCATACATTTATTTATGGGAGTGCCAAAGAAAAGTCCTTATGTCATGGAATTTAACAAAGAGTTAGTTACAGAATAGCTACTAACTTATTTCTTTCTGCATTTTCATTAGATTTATTTAACTTTATTACACACAATAGGTCGTATTGGTGGCATTCGCTGGGATTGCACAGATATTGGATGAATAAACTCATGCCCGTACCTCAGCAATGCCTCCTGCAATACAATAACAAAGGGGAGTCCGTCCAGTTAGTTGAACGGGCCCGTCTGAAACTCGGACAGTTTACTGTGGCATTCGCCGTCCTTTTCATTGGCTACGTACTGGCACTGGTTCAGTTTCTTCGAGAGCGGTTTATTTTAAGGGGTCGATAAGGTCTTACAAATAACTTAAAGTTTTAAAATAAAGATCATCGCTTTGTTTTTATTACATCACTACTTAAATAGTCATTTAAAGTTTTACAAATATTAATTTCAAACTATATGCCTCCTTCATATTGGACCTAGAATAATAATAAAATATACAATTTACCGTTCTGCCTCCTCCCACCCTGTCATCCTAGCTATACTTATTAAGAAAACCAGGTCACTAAAAGACGACTAATGGATTTCTCTATAAAAATCGTTCTTTCAAAACTGACTAGAACTAGAAGTCTTGAATATACACACCCTTAATCCAAAATATTTTTCAACTTTTATCATTTTTAGCAATATGAAGAAATACAAAAAAAACACTCTTTTATGTTTATGAATAGCTTATATTGCCCAATAGGAATATTATTTATATCCACTTATTAGGGATACAAAGCTGAAAATAAGAAGATTCTCTGAAAAAGGTGTTCTGGATTTCACAATAGGACAATGGGTGTTAACATACCATAACTGTTATGATTTGTTATAAAATAATCAATCTCATACTAAATGATTTTAATACACAGCAATTGTTCAAGATATCGATAATTGTCTTATGTGGAGTAAGAAAAATATAGGGTAAATACTAATGACATTAAGCCAATAATTCATTTAGGTTCGTTTTCATAGGTAAGCAAACTATGAAGTATGAAATGATAAGAGTTACTACAGCAAGTATAGCAAACGATATAGCATCAGTTCGAAGTGAACGAAAAAGGTATCTAGCTATTATCAATGATAAGCCGCCTATACTAAACAATTGATATACCATCGGAGATTTACGTCCCTCAGATTTCATATATGAAAAATAGAAAAGCAATTTCTCTCCACTGTGCCGAGGAGTCCAACAGCTGCAAACTATTTATTCATCGCTGCACTTTACTATAAAATAGTTTGTCTCTAGGCATCCATGGTATCAATTTAATAAATAACTCTGCGAGTTTTCTTGATAAAAACAATTGTAAAAATCGATGTCAATCATAAAACCATGGAAGTCGATATAATATGTATCAGCTAGCATGATTCTAAAAGTTCACAAGGATCGACTAGACCTAAATCCATTTTTTTCTTTTTCTTTTTTTTTTTTGCTTCGTTGCCTTCATATCTGTTGGAATTATATAAGGTCATCATGAATCATATCTCGATACCCAGTTGTAAGTCGGGCATTACCGCCACGTCAAGTCGCTGTTCGAGTTCCTGAAGATTTTTAGCAATACTCAGTAAGAATAAGACAGGTAAGATTTGATCAAGTAATACACGAGAAAGTTGATCTATACTAACCCTTTTCCTATCAAGGATGATCAAATCGTATTTAGATAGATGATTTGATTGAATTGGTCATCAAAGACCTATTTTTTTTCTTTATCTTATCGTAGTTTGTATGTGAAAAAGTATTGACATATTTTGTTTCGTTTAGAAGCCGTTAAAATGTGCCTATTCTTTACAACTATTTTATTCCTCCTCATTGGTGTTGAAAGGACAAAAGGGCATAACGAAGTCATGAACACAGTAGATTCTTTATCTGGCAAAGAACTAAAGGTGATTTGGCCTGTAATCCTAATACCGGCTTGGCGGCCCGAGACATTGTTCAACTAGCTGTTTATATATTAGGCGATTCAACTGCAATTTTCATCAAATACCCAATGCCAGCAACGAAAAAAGATGGACCAATTCGCGTTTTTTTTCATTAAATGTATTTATATATATACATATATATATCAATTACCAATATGAATCTTATATTCTTGTACTTAACTAAAAGCAAAACTGAGTTATTCCTTCTTTAGGTTTGGATTGGTTTGCTACTTTCGATTATTATTTGCATCGTTTGCATTCAGCTTTTTAACTTTATGGCCGAAAAACATGTTTATGGTCAACAGAATTATCCAACGATTAACTCAAGCGACACTTCGATGTATATCCTCGGCACCCTTACCAATCATTGTATACCAATTCAATTAACCTGGTTTTTTAAATCTTATGAAATGATTTAAATCTCTTGCCATTACAGGCGTACGTTCTCAGATTGGTCCTAGATCTGTTGGAATAGTAGCATTTTCATGGCTTTTAGCGACCATCGTTTTCGTCAATATTTATTCTTCGTGCATGTCTTCGTACATGTCTCTAACATCTCAGCGTCCAGATATTTCTACATATAAAGATTTGATCGATCATCCTGAAAACCAATCATGTATCCTTAAGGGATCTGTGGCTATTTTCTCTTCATGGTTATTACTTTTCATAGATATTTAACTTGTTTTAAAACATTTACCCTTTTATTGATAGTCTGTATATATCGTATAGGATGGAAAACCAGAAACCACAACTGGGAAAAATTGGTGATAAATTACGACATTGTGGTGAAGCATGCAGCAGTACAAAATTTGATGAATTGATCCAAAAAGTATTAAATGGAAAATGCGCTGCCCTTACAGTGAGTGATACCTTATCCAATTTTGTATAGTAAAAGGTGCTTTTCCGCAAGGGGTGGTCGATTTCTTGCCAGTTTTTACTAGAATCTTAAGCTGGCGCTGGTTGGTTGGAAAAAGTAGCTCCATTTTTAATTATTGATTTTTTTTCTTGATCCTTACTTTTTTGTCTATTAATCTGAATTATTTCAGATTTTTATCATCAATCGTCAACGAGTTATTGGTTAGGTCACACATAAGTAGAATAAACTTATGTTACTAAAAGTTCCACATTCAGACAATAGTAGCTTTTGAACATCGAGACACGTTTGGTCATCTAACTAACGACAAACTGTTGAGATGGATGGGATATAACTTATTTTTTTAATGTCTTATAAATGATTTTGGTTCCCATTTTTTGTTTAAACATGAAATTTTTCATTTTCAGGCAACAACCTTGGGCAGCTTCTTTATTAGAAAACACATTTCTAACCGCAAATGCCACCTGTCCATAGGCCAAGAAAAGCTCTCGTTTTTACAAATGTTCTGGGAAGTACCAAAAAACCTATTTTGATTTGTCGAAAAATAGGAAACTACTTTAATTATATAATTCTATACTATAGATCGTTTGTGTGGCATTCATTTGGTTTGAACCAGCATTGGATGGAGAAATTCGGTCAATTCGCTCCGCGTCAGTGCAAGCTTGAATACAACAATCAGGGTGTATCCCTGAAATTAGTGGAACGGGCTCGACTCAAACTTGAACAGTTTTACGTGGCATTCATTGTCCTTTTCATTGGTTACGTCCTAGCACTTCTTCAGTTTATTCGCGAGAAATTTATTTTGAGGGGTCGTCCTAATAAGAAAGTTCCTGACGTATTCGTGAGCAGGGAGATTAAGGAGAATGATGAAAAAAGTTAATAACAATTAGACGCAATTTTGCGGCACTTCTTAAGCATGGGATTATATCGACTTAGTTTTTTAAATATTTACTTATTTGATTATTTATATAAATAATCACTTAATTCATGAACTTTCTCAAAATAAAAGTAAGTAAGGATTTAATTATTTATACTCCTTACTTACTTAATATTTATACAAGGTCACTTATACTATATACTTTGAATACGCGACTTTTCTATACGATATTACTCGACATTTATTTTATTTATTTGAAAATAATCTAACATATTAAATTTCACATATTTTTACACAGAGATACGTACATAATACAATCAAGGCATCACTATTGCGTATTCTTTTTTCGTAGTATGTTAACCTTTATTTAGTAAACACACTTAGATATTGTAGGCTGGTCACTTTAAAAAAATCTATGTCTAGAAAATTAAATCTTTTGGATGACTTAGGTATGTCGTTTACTTTTATGTAAACGGATTGTTAAGTACGTAAAAACTTGGTCTAAGAGGGGTTGGTTTCCCCACACCATAGGATAGCCCCTACTGAGCTTTTCCTAATAATCTTTAAGCACGCGAGCGCTCCCAGCGGAATAAGACAGGAACTACAAGCTTCGAAAAGCAGACGAATTTTTAATTTGCCGCACTAAGAAAAAAAGAGAAAAAAATTAGATTCCCGGCGAGGCCCGAACCATCTACCTCCAGCACCCTCCAAGCGCTCTAACCACTAGCATGTGAGCTGGTATGAACTAGCCATCTAACTGGAATGTGTATGCTGTGAACATGCATAGAGCAAATTCTGTATGGAGTTGTAAGTTTGACTCCTAGATGGCGCGCGCGCTTAAAGATTTGCCCTCTGGCAGAATTCCACTCGGCTGAAATCCTCGGATTTCCTCAGTAGGGGCTATCCTATGGTGTAGGCAAACCAACCCTCTTAGACCAAGGTAAAAAGTAGTTTTTTAACAAGGCATGAGCCCCACATAGAACCAGGATAATATATTTTATCAAATGTTAATCCTTTATTGCTTGTCCTGTTATTCGAAGATTTAATTTCAAGCTATTCTAAATATTATGCATTTAGTTTTTCAATTCTCAGTAAATAAAATCGAATAAAACTGAAGTACGCCGTACGTACCTGTTCTGGTCTTTGCCAATACCTTTGAATTCTTAATAAATCTATATTTATAAAACAAAAAGATTGTCGTTGGCTCTGTATCAATAAACTCCCTGATTGGTCCAAATTTTATAGGGGGAGGGGCTTAGAGAATGCAGCTGAACTTTTAACTTCCAAATGTAGTTTTTATACTTAAAGTTCATAGGCCGCGGTTTTAACCTGTTAATTAACTTGCATATACAAGTAATAGAAAACGAAACCTCGAACACCGAAGAATTCGAGCTCTAACATGAGCACTATACTTACATCTTCAACATTTTCATTACATTCGCTCCTGGTAAGGCCATGCTATTATTTAACTAGATTTCTAATTAAACTAATCGTGATAGATCGATAATTTAGCTTAGATAAATATTTAGGTATGAGTCTCCTTTATTATCTTCTTTGGGCATTCGCCATAATTGTGAAAATGACCAAAGGACAAGGTACTTTAAACTCAAATAACCTTCTATCAGGAAAAGAGTTGAAAGTAGTAATCGCAGAGGTATATAATATCGATCTATAATACTTATTTATGCATTTGTAACGTGTTAAATAATTATTGTTGAAGTTTGAATCTACATCACAAATATATCGGAATTCTACAGGACACGTGATCGGCTACGGAGGCACTTTTTACGAAGAACTAAAATGGCTCTCTAATCGTCTAAATTTCAGGTAATCGTGCAAATAATTTTGCATGCTAAATAGTTTACAACTCTGCGAAACAATTTTTAAAAATCCAGTTTCATCATGGAACCGTCAATGGATGATAATTCATACGGTACGTTGAAAAATGGAGTTTGGAGTGGGGTCAGGGGACAATTACAGCGAGAGGTTAACACTTAAAATTCAATATTGCATTAGATGTCTGTTAATCATCATAACGATCGGATGTTTCTTCAGGAAGTAGATTTAGCCTGTTTATCTTTTTCTGGTGCCGCTGCACACGACATTTTGGAATTGGCCATTTATGTGTTAGGCGATCAATTCGGAATTTTGGTCAAGTATCCAAGACAAGTAACTGCAATTGATGGACCTGCCCGAGTATTTTCTCTACCTGTAAGCCCACCTCTATATAAAAAACCGTAGTCCTCGTCCCTGCGTCTGTAAAGCAGTGAAACGTCGCCTATATCTCGTTGTGTTTCGTCGTCTGTCAAACATGGCCGCCACTATATCATGCGCATCTTGGTTTTCTCTCACCCATGACTGTCAATACAGCAAAAAGAAAAGCGTCTGCTATAAAAGCCATACTATATTCAAGTGGCCTGGGCCAAAACCAAGCTGCGCATGATATATTGACTGCCACCAGTGCCATGTTTGACAGTATGATGAAAACCCCCTATGGGAGAGATAAGGGACAGTTCGCTCCTTTACGACTGGGTGGGGACTACGGTTTTTTCAGTGTTATTATAAATTGAATTAATGAAATCATACAGGTTTGGATTGGCGTTATCCTTTCAATGATTGTCTGCGTTGGGTCAATCCAGCTTTTGAATTTTCTTGCTCGAAAATACTTTGCTCCAGGAAATCAATATTCATCATCAGTGGGAGATACTTGCTTGTATATCTTGGGCACTCTTACCAATCATAGTAAATTCAATAATGTTGTTACTTAAAAAATATGTACCTATGATGTGTTTTTCAATGCGATTCTGCAGGCGTACGTTTAAGAAACATTTTTCGCTCCGTTGGAGTTATGAATTTTACATGGTGTTTGGCAACAATCGTTTTCGTCAATATATATTCTTCATGTATGTCATCATACATGTCACTAAGATTCCAACGGCCAGATGTGACCACATTTAGAGACTTAGCCACCCATCCAAATTACCTACCTTCTACTCTTAAAGGAGTTACCGCCGAAACATCTTTTTTAGTAAAAAGAACCCCTAAGGATTACTAATAAATTTCCCTTTTAAAAAAAATATTCATTACATATTATAGAATGCAAAACCAGGAACGACGTATGGCCAGATTGGTAAAAAAATGCGACAGTGCACGGATGGCTGCAGCCAGCTAAGTTATCGAACAGTCGCCAAAAACGTTTTAGAAGGCAATTTCGTCGTAGAGTAGTTGTAAGAAGTTGTGCATTTATTATTCTTCAAATAAGATGATCACACTTAACATGTATATTCATATAGATGATAACCACGGCTGATTACTACATTACAAGAACCATGACCAACCGCACATGCCAACTTACCATGGGCAGAGAAACGATGCCTTTCATACATTTATTTATGGGAGTGCCAAAGAAAAGTCCTTATGTCATGGAATTTAACAAAGAGTTAGTTACAGAATAGCTACTAACTTATTTCTTTCTGCATTTTCATTAGATTTATTTAACTTTATTACACACAATAGGTCGTATTGGTGGCATTCGCTGGGATTGCACAGATATTGGATGAATAAACTCATGCCCGTACCTCAGCAATGCCTCCTGCAATACAATAACAAAGGGGAGTCCGTCCAGTTAGTTGAACGGGCCCGTCTGAAACTCGGACAGTTCACTGTGGCATTCGCCGTCCTTTTCATTGGCTACGTACTGGCACTGGTTCAGTTTCTTCGAGAGCGGTTTATTTTAAGGAGTCGATAAGGTCTTACAAATAACTTAAAGTTTTAAAATAAAGATCATCGCTTTGTTTTTATTACATCACCACTTAAATAGTCATTTAAAGTTTTACAAATAATAATTTCAAACTATATGCCTCCTTCATATTGGACCTAGAATAATAATAAAATATACAATTTACCGTTCTGCCTCCTCCCACCCTGTCATCCTAGCTATACTTATTAAGAAAACCAGGTCACTAAAAGACGACTAATGGATTTCTCTATAAAAATCGTTCTTTCAAAACTGACTAGAACTAGAAGTCTTGAATATACACACCCTTAATCCAAAATATTTTTCAACTTTTATCATTTTTAGCAATAGGAAGAAATACAAAAGAACACTCTTTTATGTTAATGAATAGCTTATATTGCCCAATAGGAATATTATTTATCTCCACTTATTAGGGATACAAAGCTGAAAATAAGAAGATTCTCTGGAAAAGGTGTTCTGGATTTCACAATAGGACAATGGGTGTTAACATACCATAACAGTTATGATTTGTTATAAAATAATCAATCTCATACTAAATGATTTTAATACACAGCAGTTGTTCAAGATATCGATAATTGTCTTATGTGGAGTAAGAAAAATATAGGGTAAATACTAATGACATTAAGCTAGTAATTCATTTAGGTTCGTTTTCATAGGTAAGCAAACTATGAAGTATGAAATGATAAGAGTTACTACAGCAAGTATAGCAAACGATATAGCATCAGTTCGAAGTGAACGAAAAAGGTATCTAGCTATTATCAATGATAAGCCGCCTATACTAAACAATTGATATACCATCGGAGATTTACGTCCCTCAGATTTCATATATGAAAAATAGAAAAGCAATTTCTCTCCACTGTGCCGAGGAGTCCAACAGCTGCAAACTATTTATTCATCGCTGCACTTTACTATAGAATATTTTGTCTCTAGGCATCCATGGTATCAATTTAATAAATAACTCTGCGAGTTTTCTTGATAAAAACAATTGTAAAAATCGATGTCAATCATAAAACCATGGAAGTCGATATAATATGTATCAGCTAGCATGATTCTAAAAGTTCACAAGGATCGACTAGGCCTAAATCCATTTTTTTCTTTTTCTTTTTTTTTTTTGCTTCGTTGCCTTCATATCTGTTGGAATTATATAAGGTCATCATGAATCATATCTCGATACCCAGTTGTAAGTCGGGCATTACCGCCACGTCAAGTCGCTGTTCGAGTTCCTGAAGATTTTTAGCAATACTCAGTAAGAATAAGACAGGTAAGATTTGATCAAGTAATACACGAGAAAGTTGATCTATACTAACCCTTTTCCTATCAAGGATGATCAAATCGTATTTAGATAGATGATTTGATTGAATTGGTCATCAAAGACCTATTTTTTTTCTTTATCTTATCGTAGTTTGTATGTGAAAAAGTATTGACATATTTTGTTTCGTTTAGAAGCCGTTAAAATGTGCCTATTCTTTACAACTATTTTATTCCTCCTCATTGGTGTTGAAAGGACAAAAGGGCATAACGAAGTCATGAACACAGTAGATTCTTTATCTGGCAAAGAACTAAAGGTGGTAATCGGAGCGGTAATTAATTTTTTTTTTTTCAATATATATTCCATCACTAATTACTGCATTTAGAAATTTTAAATATATATATTTTTCAACATATATTATGTAACATTCGGATTTCCAGAAAGCTGCTGCAGCACAGATATTTCGGAATGCTACTGGACATGTAACCGGCTACGGTGGCGTTTTATACGAGCAGTTGAGCTGGTTATCTCTCCGACTTAATTTCAGGTACAAAAGAATGAAAAACAATACTAGCAGCTGTAGCCTTTACTCCTCATCTAACTATTATCAATGTTAATCATTAGTTTGGACATGGTACCGTCGATAGATAATTCATTTGGCATTCTCGAAAACGGGACCTGGACTGGAATGAGAGGACAGCTTCAACGTGGGGTTCCGTATTTTTTATATATATAAATTTGAATACTTTTAAGTATAATTTAACCCGTCAATATGGTTATGCGTAAAAATGACTTGGATCTGGGGCTGTTATGCCTGTTAATCGCTACTCACTGACGGTAACATCGATAGCGATACCAAATAAAAATATCCTTGTACGATAATTGTAGGAGGTAGGGTTTTCGGCGGAAAAACCATCCACTCTAAATTTGTGAAACCTATTATAAGGGTATTATAGTTATAATTAAAATGGAAAACCATTATAAGTGTAATTAGGTATCCGCATTCAACCTATTGTAACAGATTTAAAACATACTTTCTCTGAGCTTATTTTGAAAAACAAATGAAATTTAAGATGAGGTCACCAGTGAGGCTCGAACCTGCTCCCTCTGAGTTTGTAGTCTAAGAATTCTACCACTGCGCTACTGTTACTTATTGTTTTTGTGAGACCTTTGCCTAGAAATAATTTTTTTAAAGTGCATTATGCTGCTTGCTAAAAAGTTTGCTGCAGTAGAATTTTTCCTATTTTAAGCTTTAAATAACTAGGCACAAAATCAATCTGAAGGCCTTATATTATCCTACAAATTTAGAGTGTCGACGATAGGTATAACGATGATACTTTTTTTTTATAGCGATACTTTTATTTTTTATGCACATTTTTTATAAAGATAAGGAGCAAATCTTAGAAATATCGAAGAGCACCGCTTTAAAATACACATCAATTTCAATAATATAATGCTTAAATCATTTACAATAATCCGGCCTTAATTACAAATACCTAAAAAGTGCGTTATGCTATATATTGCAGGAGGTGGATTTGGCCTGCGCTCCATTTTCTGGTTCTGCGGGCTACGATGTTATGGAACTTACCGTGTACGTTTTGGGTGATGCATTTGGTATTTTCGTCAAGTACCCAAAGCCCTATATTGCAACTGATGGCCCAATCAAAGTTTTTTCGCTATATGTAACTGAAATTATAGCAGAAAATCTAATGTAACCCTCCTATTATTTAAAATTTCAATTACTTCTATAGGTGTGGATTGGTTTGCTCTTTTCAATGATCGCTTGCATTGGAGCTATCCAGCTATTCACTTTTCTGTTGCGAAAATACGTGGATGGCTATGATCAGTATCTCAATATTTCGGTTAGCAGCGCCTGGCTGTTTGTATTCGGAACACTTACCAATCACTGTAAATAAATAATAATCGTGTAGTTCAAAGCTCTTGATAAGATTTTAAATGCACTGTATTATATAACAGGCGTTTCGGAAGGTAATGTTCGGTCACGAAATGGTTCTCGATCCTTGGGAGTGATTACCGCTGCCTGGTGCATTGTAACATTCGTATTCGTGAATGTGTATTCTTCTTGCATGTCGTCCTACATGTCACTGCAATTCCAGCGACCAGATGTAGCTACTTTTGACGATTTAGCCAACAATCACAATTTTCTACCAACTACCATTAAAGGAGTTACTGCTGAATTCATTTTTTTGGTAGATATTTTAGTGTTTATATTCCTCTTGGTCAATTTTATTCCGAATTTATTTTAGGAAGCCAAATCCGGACAAATGAGAAACATTGGAGATAAACTACGACATTGCACTGGAGGATGCAGTCTTTCTAACTATGATACAATGATTCAAAATGTTTTGGATGGAAAGTTCGTCGCTATATTGGTAATACGATAAGATAAAAATAGAAAGCTTTCTTAATTTGATGATAATCTGAATTTTTAAGCCAATAACCTCTGGCACATACTACATGACAAAAACAATGACCAAACACGAATGCAAAATGACCATGGGCCTAGAATCGATGGCATTTTTGAACATGTTTATGGGAGTACCCAAGAACAGTACATACGTTATGGAACTAAACAAAGAGTATAAATTTTTAAATCTAAATACCATATATTAATTAACCTATTCTATTATTACACAAATGCTAGATCGTTGTGGTGGCACTCGCTTGGTTTGCAGAAATACTGGATGCAGAAATTGATGCCCGTCCCACGCCAATGCCTACTTCAATACAACAATAAAGGGGAATCGGTTAAACTAGTGGACGGGGCTCGTCTCAAATTGGAACAGTTCACTGTAGCATTCATTGTGCTTTTCGTTGGCTACGTGCTGGCACTGATTCAGTTCCTTCGGGAGCGTTTTATTCTCAGGAATTGTCCGTAAATTACGTAGTGAGGACCGGGAAGACAACAATAAAACAGCATCAGTAGTTTCTTTTTAATATGTGTTTTTATTTTATTTTTCATTTTGTTTCACCCGATTGCACAGCAAATAGTCGCGATAACTAAATATTATTCAAGTTTAGTTTTTTTTTCAAGTTAAATGTTTATAGAACCTTCACAGATTTATCACAATTCATATCATCTTCTAAGAATCTACACCAGTTTATTATTGTTGTTGTTTTTATGTCTGTAATCTGTCCCAAATTAAGGCGTATATTTATTTATTTTACTTGTAGTCTGCTGTACATCGTTTTTTTTAAAAATGAAAATAAAGTATTCTCTAACCTAACCTAACCTAACCTAACCTAACCAAACGCAACTATTATTGCCTTGCAATAAGAAATCAGAAAATTGGCTTCTTTACATTGCTATTAGGGTTGCTAATCTATTTTAAAATTGTAATCTCTTTAATTTATCGAATAATCAAGTGAATGAATTGACCTACGAGAATTATATAAAAAGATATGAATGACGCAACCATATATCTCTAGCGACATTCAATTTCCTTTTATAATCGTATTAACTAAAGTGAGCGAATATATTGAATTCTTTTTCTGAGTTTTTTTAATGAAATAATTTAACTTATGCATATGTGCACAAATAAGTTCACAACAACTCGTTTAAAAATCAGCTGACTGGGAAAAATCATAGCTTAATTAAACCGATTATAGCTTTTTTCAATATTCCGATAAGAAATAGAAATAATATACAATCTTAAAATTTAATATCTTCACTGAGAAGGGTAGGCCTATTGCAAATATTGTGAGTGGTGCTATCTACTAAGGAAGTACATATGTATGTTATAGGGTAATACATTTAAGGAAATTAACATTTACTGCAGAAGAATTTGTATTTTCCAATCATATAATTGTTTTTTTTTTCAAAATATGAATCTTGATTCAACATGATCAATTTAAATGAATTGTATAGATAAAAGTAATTTTTTCTCTCTTCCAAATAAGTTTGAATAGGTAAAAGTTAAAACTAAAGGAGGTGACTACGCTTTTTGCTTAATATCTTACATGATAGCATTGATAAAGGTAAAATTGTAGAAATCTATACTTATATTTATACATACATGTTATATGTAGTATCCTGTTGACTAATTGGTATATTACTATAGCCTAATTATCACAAAATATAAAAAGTTCTATTCTTTGATTTTACTTTTGCGTTATAGTTACTTGACTGAAAATACTAGATTTCTCATTTTTTTCATCTAGTACATTCGGAATAACCTTCAATTTTATTACTTGAAGTCATTTCAGTTAATTTAGTTTATTAAATCCCCCCCCCCCCTCCCTAACACAAAACACTATTTTTAACTTTAAAAAATGGGCCCTGATTACGGACTTTTTTTTCACTAAAACAATTAGGCGAATTAAGTGATTTGATTAAACTAAATTAACGAAAAAGCGTAGTCACCTTCTATAGTTTAGCCGAAATTTACAGTACCAGTGGCTCTTCTAACATGCTTAGTAGATTTAGGGATCTTCGTCGTGTCGGTAGTCGCGGATTCAGTCGTTGTGGCCACTGTTGAAGTCATAGTCGTAGTAGCCTCAGTAGTTGGCAGGGTGGTAGTAGATGTAACAGTAGTTGGCGTAGTGGTAGTAGAAGTAACAGTAGTCGGCATTGTGGTAGTGGAACTTTCCGTGGTTGGAACGGTAATAGTGGAAGTTATAGTAGTTGGGGTGGTGGTTGAAGTAACAGTAGTTGGGCTGACAGTAGTTGAAGGAACAGTAGTCGGTGCCTCCGTAGTTGTAGAGGTAACCGTAGTTGGAATGGTTGAAGTTGAAGTGGCAGCCGTTGATGACGTGGCAGTAGAAGGCTCAGTAACAGTAGTTGGTTTAGCAGTAGTTGAAGCAACAGTAGTCGGAGCGGTGGTAGACGACATGACCTTCGTAGTGGATGACGTGGTGGTAGTAGAAGTAAGAACGTTGATAGGCAGAACCTTGGTTGTTGAAGTTGGAGCGTTGGTAGATGGCACCTTCGTCGTTGATGTCGACGTGGTTGGAATAGCTTTGGTTGTAATTGTGGAATCTTTGATAGCTGAAGCCATCTTCAAAGTTGTGGTCATTGATGTCGGTTTTGTCGTAGAGGTCGAAGCAGTGGTAGCCGTTAAAGGTTGCTTGGTTGATGTCGCTGTGTTCTTTTGCGTCATAGTCGGCTGAGTGGAAGCTAGACGAGCAGCAGTTGGTGTACTCGTGGCCGCATAAATGAATTTTGTAGTTGGTTTTATGGAAGACGCAGTGGTTGTCAAACGTGATGACGTTTTTGGAGGATCTGTGATTGGATCGTCCAAATTCGTGTCATCATATTCATCATCATCATCATCGTGCTCCGTAAGATATTTATTCTGGTGAGTCTTTGTTTTTTGCTCAATAGTTTCGCCATCAACATAATTACGAATGATAATTTCTTCTACCCATTCTTCAAAGTGAGTTATTTTGTCGTAACCATTTCCAAGGTTAGGGGCCTATATGCAAATTCAGAATATTCAATTAGTGTGCCCATTACTCTATTTTTCGTTTGAATTACATGTACACTGCACCCATCATATAAAAGCAACTTAGTAATTGCAATTTAATAAGTGGGCTAGTTGACGTGGCGATACTATGTGGAAGATCCAAAGTAAAAAATTAGAACAAGTATTATTTAAACGTATGAAAAGCTAGTTTAGAAATTACTGTCTATTTATTACGAGCTCGAAAAGTAAACCAAGATACAGTCAAATGTTTTATAATATATTTTACAATATATATTTTTTTTAAGTTTTAAAGCTATAGGAAAAGAACCCCGAGGATGGTGTGCATTTGAATATTTGCATTTATTTATTTTCAATAGCTGATTAGAAATAGGATTTGAAATAGAAATCACTTACAATCGCCATAAAGATTCCAAACGTGAAAAATAAGGCACATAGCTTCATTTTCGTATAGCGAGCCCCGGTGTGGTACTTAAGATTGAATTAGCAGTTCCGAAGTTGTACGTGTATGTGGTGCGGATGATTCCTCTAATGCCAATGCTAGAATTCATCTGTATGTAATAATATCTTTTTTTTTGCACGCTTGATGAATTTTGATCACTTTCGGATGCTGAAATCAATCGCATGCAATCAAAAGTAAAATTTTAGTCATTAAACTAGTCGCTTTTTTATTGAACTATTAATTTTTATATTATATTTGGACAAAGGGATTTTCTTTCAGTTGATTGAGTATAATATTAAGTTCAGTACATGGGTTATCAAGAGAACGAAGCCATAAAAATATTTAAAATCATCCACCAATGAGGAAAGTACATTTTTCTAGTTCTATTCTCGTGTTCATATGTACATTTTTGTAAAAAGCAACCACCTCCGCACTAAAATTACACATAAAATAATGTATACGTTTACTTCATATTTCCTTTTATTTTAAATTCCAGATGCACTGGCGCGTTGAAATAAAATAAATAAAACAAAGTAAATTACAATTCTTAAGTAAACGTGATACCATAAAAATAATTTTTGTCACAATTATATACGAAGCCTAGGACAGAAAGTGTGTTGGAAGGGTAAAAATGAATAGTTATCATTTCTCAAAAAAGTCTATACACTCATATTATGATAAATTTTACGTAGTTAATCAATTACCGCCATTAAAAATGTATTATTTGTAATATTAAAGCAATAATAAATGTGTTTTTATTTAGTTTTGAAATTATAAAATATAATTTTACAATAATGAATTATGGAAAAAAATATATCTCTTTCTTGCCTCAAAAATGGAAAATATTAAACCTGGGAAATGTTTAAAAATATTTTTTCAATTCACCCAGCGGCAAGAAATCTAACCATTAACTATACATAACAATAATGCAATACACTGATGCAATACAACTTAAGATAATTAAAAGATGCCCTAGTACCAGATTATTTGATAAAATCATTTCATAGAGTAGTTTCTCCGAACTTGTGACGATATATAGTTATTGGAGGCCGAAAGATCGCCCAATTACCCAGCATAAGCCCAGCACATAAGCCAACAGGACATATGCGAGGAAGGAATAATCGGAGCATCCTTATCAATCATAATCTTTTTTAGCGCAGTTTCTACAATTTCTTATGTTTCAGAAAAAAAGTAATACATATTTATTCATTTATCACATTGTTGCTATGTCAATTCCTTTGAAAAAAAGAAGATAAAATAATCAGATTGGTGCGGTAGGAGCGCGCTACGTCTTTCTTGACTGCTGGCCTTGAGTCACGCAACGGGAGATTGGTATCAAAACTCGGAAATTTATGCCGCAATAACAGAACGATCGCCTTATTTGATGATTTCGAATAATCTATACTGAAGAAAGCAGCTGCACCACTTGGAATAATTTAAGCAGCAAGAGAAAACTGTTTGACTTCAAGGTCCTCCTTTAAAAAATCAATTTCTTCTCTTATATATAGATCTAAATTTATTCATCAGTTGTTCAACTTTTTTCGTTTAGAAGAGTCAGTGCCGGTAGAACCGAACTCCAAGATAGACCATGTCTAGCAATCAGGATCTCCTTTGGGCAGGTATATTATTATTTCAAAATAATTTTTATTTTTTAATGGAAAAATAATTAATCTAATCAAAATTAACAGGAGAATTTGGGATTTATCAGTGGATCCAATATACCTTTCTGCTTTTACCAATATACACGGCAGGACTTCAAACCCTGTCTCAAACGATGGTCGGAGCAACACCCAAACACAGGTTCTCAATAAATTAAAATTTTTAATATACTTATTCTTAATTTAGTAATGTATTTTATTATAAAAAGATGTTTGATGAATATCAACAATGACACTATAGATTCATGTAACTATTTTTCCGACGAAGCGAACCAAACTTTGCCTTGCCAATCTTGGGAATTCGATCAATCTGAATTCGGTTCTACTATCATCTCTCAAGTTGGTCATTCAATTCTTAAACTATCCACGAAAAAAATGTCAAAAACTTTGGTTATGAATAGTGGAATTTGGTGTGTGACCGGAGATGGATGGGTGCAATATTGCAGTCTATCTTCATGTCCAGTTCTCTGATATCATCCACCGTTCTTGGTCAATTAGCGGACCGCTACGGTCGCAGAAGAATCTTGATACCAACAGGAATACTTCAGATGATATTCGCCATTCTTTGTGGCTTTGTAGATAACTATTTCTTCTACATTGTGCTCCGGTGTGTCGTTGGAATCACCGTCGCTGGTGCTGCAACGTCCTCTTTCGTTCTAAGTATTGCATCCTATTGTTACATAAATATTAATTAAAATAACTTTTAACCAATTATTTGTTAAGTATTGGAGATGGTTCCACATAAGGATCGAACTAGGGCTGGATTCTTTGCTGCCATAGTCTTTGCTTTAGGGATAGCCGGTGTTGCCGGATGGTCTTATTTCATTCGAGACTGGCATTGGCTCGAAATCACTTTTGGGCTCAACAGTTCTGTCTTACTGCTTCACTATTGGTTCGTGGATGAGTCACCTAGGTGGTTATTCACTCAAGGAAGAGTTCAAGAAGCGAATGAGATCGTTTGCAAACAGCTTGTGAGGAACGGAAAAGCCCATTTGATACCTAATGAAGGGTTTGATAAAGAGGTCTTAAGAGCCTCTTTAGGCAGCGAAGCGGCCACTATGATTTCTTCCACAGATCCCGAAGAAGATAATAAAAGTGATGCAAGTGTAAAGCAGGAGCAATATGGCATCATTCATCTGTTTAAAACTCCTCGATTGAGACTTAGAACTTTAAATATTTCTTTAAATTGGTAACACAGCTATTTTTACTAAGTAAAGCTAAAGATGATTTAATATACAGCTTTTTGGATTATGTAATAGGTTTGCTAATAGCTTAGTCTATTACGGATTATCCCTAAATACAGATGCTTTAGTGGGGGAGCCACATTTGATGCTCTTCCTATCGGGAATCATTGAGATTCCAGCCTACATCCTCTCTGTTGGAATCATCGATAAAGTGGGTCGTCGACCGGTTATCAGTTTCTGCCTATTGGGCGGAGGACTTGTATGCATCGCGGCCGTTTTCTTCCCTCAAAGTATATTTTTAAAAATGTTATTATACCTAAAATTGATTAACTATTGTGATGTATTAGGCAGTTTTGCATGGACGACGAGCACGACCTGTATCGTCATGCTAGGAAAAGCCTTTATTTCTATCTCTTTTACGATTCTTTTCAACTACACCGTTGAGCTTTTCCCTACGGTACATATAACTATAATATAATTACTATTATTGAGTGACTTTAAGTAACATTTTATAAAGGTGGTGAGGAGCTCAGCTATGGGGCTTGGTCACATGTGCGATTCAATTGCAGGCACTTTTACTCCACTCATCTTCCTCTTGGTAAAATAATTTTTAAATGCTGTAATTCACATTTTATAATTGAATCCAATTTCAAATAGGATTCAACGGATCCGAAATTGCCTTCAGTTCTATTTGGGATCACTGCATTGGCGGCTGGAATCTTCTCAGTAAATTATGCATGACATAAAAAAAAATAGAATTCTATAGCAGATTTTTAATGATATAGCTTTTCCTGCCTGAGACAAAGGATAGCCCGCTTTTAAATACGCTGGAAGAAGGTGAAGATTTCGGGAGAGGCGACACGGCTTTTGCTGGCTACCACCTTAGAAAACGTCACCCTAGCAGAAATAATAATAAAGCAGATGGCGAAGATGCTGAGTTGTCTCAACCATTGCGAATGAGGCCATCATCTCAATCGGGACAAAAGTTAAATTAATCATAACTTATGTAATGAATTTTGAAGAGGAGTTGATGCAATAGTATATTAATCTCATGTTTTTCTACGTATTTATCATAGCCTATCAAAGTGAAATATTTATACTTTGAAATATAATATAGACCTATATCATTTACAAAATAGATAAATTATAATAGTATTAAATAAATCATCAGCTTTAATATTTTTTTCCAATGAGCATGAAAAGTCATAATGGGCATCGTGTCTTATTTTAAAAAAATGGAGAATAAGTTATTGACCTTAAAACTGAAAGTACAAGTAGAAATCGAAAAAAATGCATGGAACATAGGCCCAAATCTTAAATAATACGCTGACAATCCCGCTAAAAATGCATATGATACTGTGTATCATACAATATCTATACGAATTAACTAGAAAAATAAACTACTTATTTCTTTTTTACTGTTAACTACTTAAAAAATGTAAAGACTGGGATTATATACATATTTTTAAAAGGGGGAAGCCGGGAAGCGTAAATCAATAGATAACGATACTGGATAGAGACCTTGACGCATATATATATATATATATCTGAGCTGTCGTTGTTATCGTACTCAGAAAAAAAGCAACCCTCCTCTTTTCCATCATCACAATGGCTTATTGTATTCACAGAAATATGTTCTAGTGCTTTCCATTCTCACTTTTTACATCGTCATTGTAGTCTTAGAATCTATCTCATTCAGTTAACATCATGACGGACTCGTCCACTCCCATTTGGGCTGGTTAGTTAGTTTTTCTCCATTTGATTTACGTAATAAAATAAATATAATTGATTAATCTATAGGTGAATTCAGTCGTTATCAATGGATTCAGTACCTCCTTTTAGTGATGCCGGCGTTCACTTGCAGCATTCACGAGCTCTCTCAAGTGATGGTCGGTGCAACACCAAAACACAAGTAAACATAACCAGCTAAATCTTTAATATGTATTTAATTATACAACTTTAAACAAATTCAAGGTGCTTACCATTGGAAAACGAGACCATTTTGAATTACGTCGATTCGTGCCACTACATTTCTGCCGAAACAAATGAAACTCGTTCATGCTCTAACTGGGAATATGACCATTCTAATTACGGATCCACCATAGTCTCTGACGTAATACATAAACTATCTTTCAATTTTTCAAAACTGTTTAAAAATATTATTTTTTGACAAACCATATTCAAGTGGAATATGGTTTGCGATCGGAGATGGATGGGTGCCGTCGCCCAATCGGTCTACATGATCGGCTCTCTTTTGGCAGCTACCGTTCTCGGCCAGATGGCGGACCGTTACGGCCGCTGGAAGATCTTGGTGCCCACTGAAGCACTCCAAGTGGTTTTTGCAGTAGCTTGTGCCTTTGTTGATCATTACGCCCTATATGTCGTGTTCCGATTCATCGTCGCTGTGAGCACTTCTGGAAGTTACATCATCGGCTTCGTTCTAGGTAATAATTATATTAATTCAAGTTTGATTAAAAATAAAATAATTTATTAAATAGCTTTGGAGATGGCTCCCGATCGGCATCGAACTATGGCGGGATTCGTTTTTCAAATGTTTTACGCCTTAGGAATCACTGCTTTGGCCGGTTGGTCCTATTTCATTCGAGAATGGCATCTATTACAACTCATTTTTGGGTTACATAGTGCCCTCCTTCTTATTCATTGGTGGTAAGTTGAATTTTTACAATGTTTTAAAATAAATCAAATCTAATGGGATGTGTGTTAAAGGGTGGTGGATGAATCGCCTCGTTGGCTCTTTGCCCAAGGAAGATTAGACGAAGCCGCCTTCATTGTGAGTAAGCAGCTGATAACCAATGGGAAATCGCATCTGATTCCAGTCCAAGGATTTAGTCAAGAGCAGCTCTGTGCTTCACTCAGCATCTCTCCAGTAATAGCTGATGATAACACTTTAATCGAACCGAATTATGGCAGCATCATTGAAGGCATCGATGATGAAGCTGAAAGAGTCGAACCTAAAAAATACGGACTCTTTGATCTCTTTAGAATGCCAAGATTACGCACCAGAACTCTAATCATCATTCTTAACTGGTAATGCAATATCTTAAGTATTTCAAATTAAACGATTCTAATTGAAATTTTAATTAGGTTTGCTACAAGTCTGGTTTATTACGGATTATCTCTAAACACAGGGGCGCTAGTAGGAGAGCCCCACTTGATGCTCTTCATTTCGGGGATAGTTGAAGTTCCAGCTTACTTAATTTCAGCTGGAATAACGGACAGATTAGGGAGGAGGCCGGTAATCAGCTTCTGCCTGGTAGGTGGAGGATTGGTGTGCATCGTAACGACCTTCTTTCCGCACAGTAGTGTTGCGTGGACGACGAGTATGACATGCATCGTCATGATGGGCAAAGCTTTGATCTCAACTTCATTCGCCATTGTTTATAACTACACTTCTGAGCTCTTTCCAACGGTATGTATTAGAATTTACCAATTTATTTAGTTGTTTTAATAATAATTGGTTTTGCCATTAAAAGGTTGTAAGGAGTACTGCCACTGGAGTAGGTGTCACTTCATCAGGAATTGCGTCCACTGTCACTCCGCTCATTTTCCTTTTGGTATTTTATAATTATAACGAATTAGCATTGTATAATTATTAATCGTAATACTATATTTAGGATTCACTGGATCCAAAGATACCTTCAGTGTTTTTTGGAGTAGTGGCCATAACAGCCGGATTCTCCTCTGTAAGACACGCTATAACTAAATAACATTACATAATTACTAAACGTAAATGATTTTGTTTTAAAAGTTGTTCCTGCCAGAGACCCGCAACTGTCCTCTACTCAACACTCTACAAGAAGGGGAAGATTTCGGGAAAGGAGACACTGGTTTTGCTCATCTGAAAAAGAAAAGGAATAATGAAGAATTTACTTCATCTAGTCAACAGAATATAGTTGCCAATACGAAGTAAAATAGAGAATCTATAATTAATTAACTGTCATTTTTGACACTGTATGTATTGTGATGAATATAATAAACTGTTTTCCCCCCATAATAATCTGTTAGTCATCGCATTGATTTTACTTGACTATAACAAGTCTTTTACCATACATAATACTATTGTAAATCAATATACCATAGGAATGATGGCTTATCTGCTTATCAACTCTGATAATTAACTGATAAACACCAAAGATTGTAAACTGTTAACTATAGCGTGAATAATATTCAAAGTTCAAGGATATTCGAAAAGAGCTTTAACAGCTATTTTAATCCCTCATATTCCCAAATGGTACATTTTAGTTTTTTTAGAAGGGTGGTTTAAGATAAAAAGAGTCTATAGATAAGGAGTGGGCGTTTATTCTGAGTTTTCATTTTGAATCTAGCTCGATAAATACCATCAGTGTTGAGGCGGGCGTCCAAGAGGAAAGACTTGTCTTTTAATGGGTTGCTATTTAGTACGTTATAGTATTAAATTGAAACTCTTTAAATGTACATTTCTTTGCTTATAGTCTCACGGAAAATAATTGTTTGTTTTAAAATTTAAAATAAGAATTCTATAGTTAAAATAAATAAGCAGGTACTTTAGCATTTTAATTAGAATTTTAAGCTTTCCCGGCAGGCCTAATTAAATTTTTAAAAAATCTCCCTTCTGAGAAATATATCTCTTAGATATTGGTAGCCATCCACTTAAAAGTAAACAAAAAAAAATAAATAATAACAAAGTTGTGATTAATAGTGATGTTAAAAGATGATCGTAAAAAGTCCTGATAGGTTTAATCGCAAATTCATGTCCTCTCTAATAAATATTGTTTTTTAAAAGTAATTAATTTGACTTCTGTCTAAGGAAGTATTTGTAACACAACAATAAAAAATTACTATTGTTTTCGAAGCCACGTTAAAATTAATTGTAATAATAATACAGGGATTTTGTTCCCTTCAAAGTTAAAAGCAGCTGTCGTTTCCTCCTTTCCAGTCTTCTCTGCCATTCTTATCTTAACGTTAGTTATAGACGCCCCTGTCTCTTCCTAACTATTTCTTAAATTTGAAATAAGGTGGGTTGATCAAACTTCCTGGTTCTTTAGGACGTGGTTTCCTCATTCCTTTTTTGGGAGTAAAAATATAGACTAAAAAATTAAATTAAACTGTATTTCCCAAAAACTTACGCCGATTCAATTGAAGTAGCAATTAAAGTATATATTAGCGAAGCTCATTAAGAAGAGGCCACATCCTGAAGTTCTCTTGAACTTCTCTTCGAACATAAGCATGCAGACTGGGGCCCACGAACCCATCCGTAGTTGATCTAAGACTCGATACCAATGTTGACAGCCTCAATAATGTTGTTTCCAGTATTGCACCTGTTAAGTTGATACACATCGGTGAAGCTAGATAAGAAAATTTGGTTCAGTGTTTCTGGCTGCCGAACGCCCTATATATATTGACTTGCCAGTTTGCTCTATACATCATCTCTGTAGTGATTTTTAATGTCTTTCGCTTAGGGGGAGTAATGCATGTGAACTATGTATAGCTGCCATTTTTTTTTCATTTTGCATTTAGCCTTTTGTCGAGTTTTTGGTTTGAGTTTCCGATTAGCTTTCCCGCCCCTTTCCTTGAATGTGGTGCATATCCTCCTTAGCCAGAATTACAAATACAATATAGTAGGTCTATTCACTACCATTAATTTGAAGTTATTATTAATATAAACCTGCTGAAATAAAAACGAAAGAAACAACAACTAGAAATGTCAAAGCAAGTAGTATTTGCATAAAAGATACTACAAATATTTTTTAAAATAAAATAAAAGAGGTACCGAATGGAAACGAATTTTAATCCCATCCTTCCTTTTCTTCACGGCAGGATCACCCGCTGAAATATAACAGAAAAAAATAGATCTTTTTATAGCAAAACTTTTAATTCGGATGGCTATGCCTAATCCGACGCTCCGCAATAGGCCAGCTTTTCCAACGCTGCACCAGCTCTTCATCCAACAAATCAAACGGGGTTTTTTGAAGTAGTTTTCCTTGAACTATCAAAACTAAACCAATTCTAAGATTGGCGGTGAATTTCTGACCCCAATCCAGTGCATTTAAAATAAGAGTTAAAAAAGAGTTAAAAACCTCTTTAATTTCAATTTTTATTTACGAATCTTCAGCCTGACTGAAAGAAATTTCCGTTGCAATTACCCATTCAGAGTCTAAGAATGAGATGCGAGCTTTTCTTTGAAGGAATTCCATTTGAGTTTACTGTTTCCATGTTAGAGCTAAAGCTTTGTTTGTAGTCACTTATCTGAATTAACGCATGTAGGAGGAAGACTATCAGAGTCATAGAAAATAGAAAAATTTATAGAAACATGTTTCAATCGTTACTCGCGCTTGAGATCATTGTTTACTTGGTAAATTGAAGCTTGAAGTCGGATATTTGTTGCCATTTACCAGGTCTTTTGGTGTCAACGTCCATCGATTCCATCAACATCTTTTCAACCGAAAAGCAGGCACATTTGACCTCGTTCATATCGGTAGGACCCATGGTGGACCATGGACATGGTTGAAACCGCAGAAACCGAGATTGAGGTGACTGTATCACTAACATTTGCAGAACTGCATTTGGGCCGACTCTCTTTGCGTTCCATGTGATCCACGTAATCTTCATATTCACCATTGTTGAACCACATAAAAAAAACTGAAATCCTTAATTAGCTCACAATGAAAGTATCTATCAGGACACGCTCTGCTATTCATACCCTAAGCTGTCGGTTAAGGGAGAAGGACGATTGTTGCATATTCCAAGTAAAACTAAGTAGCAAGCTTGAGTAACATTTGACGGGATTCCTCTCGCGGTCAACTTTCTCTTTGCCGGGCTATCCAGGAGTAGATCCAAAGGTAGGCAGAAGAGAGAATTTATGTTAAAAAGTCGAAGATGTCGTGTAGAGGACCAATCTTGATTTTATGATTTGAATAAATGAATAATTTAAACTAATTACGATGATTTATTTTCATACAATTGGTTACTACATCCATATAAGATAGGGGTACAAGTTAGTTTTGAAGAAAACAACCCTCAAAGCAAGATGAAAAATCAAGATGCATTTTCCCATTACCCATAATTAAAGAGACTTTGTCCCCCTTTTCAAGTTTTATTGTTTTTCGATTAATATTGAACCATAATTTAAGGAAATATTAAATTGATCAGAAAATCCTTCGACAAAAGAAGTTTCTGTAACATCCTTTCCATTGACGACGAGGTGGACACATGCAAACCCAGCAAGTTGTGCAACACCAAAAAATCTAAAGCAGTAATACCCACTATAGAATGGGTAGTAAAACAACCATGAGTAAGGCCAAACGGGAATGGAAGAAATTTTTCACTTGATTCTAAATTAACATCCAAGGACACGAAAGTTAGAAAGTTGTCCCCAATCTGATTTATTGGACTTGAATCGTTTTGCTCCTGGATCTTGAACGCCATAAAATCGGGGCGATGTCGTGAATATTATCCAAATATTGTTTAATATTGTCAGGTATTTCTATTAACAATCTAACAATTATGAAAAATATTATTATATTTCAACATTTAAAATTAATATATGTGTAAATTTTACTATTTGAGTATTAGGACAACTATTTCTAGATCCTATTGGTGGAATGCATTGGGTTTGCTTAGTTATTGGGTGATAAAGGGCATGCCTGTCTCAAAAAATGTGTGCTTAAAATATAAAAACCAGAGTGAATCAGTTCAGTTCGCGGATGGAATCCGTCTCAACCTAGAACATTTCTACGTGCTGGCATTTACTGTCCTTTTTATTGGCTTCATCTTGGCACTACTTTAGTTCTTTCGCGAAAAGTTGGTTGGCTATTTTTACTGGACCAGCTTGTTTTTGGTTCCCAAGGTATAACCCCCTCATCCTTTTTTCAATGATTCGCATGCCATTTTTTCTTGTTTCCGCAGATTAAAAACTGTACTTCAATAGTACCTAAACTATATTTATTTTTGAAATAATTTCCTAAAAATTTTACAACATAGTTTGTATTTTGGCCTCTTTCGAAGTTCCTTTTCGAATGGTTAATTAATAAGATACAATTACCTACCGAGGTGCAAAATGCAAATCTAAATTTTGAAAACCCCTTGAATCGAAATTTGAATCGAAGGAATCGATTCAAAACAAATTAAATTCTTCTCTCTGGTAGTTTTGAATGTTTAATCAATTCAAAAGATGGTTTTGAATTTTAACCAACAAACAATGCTACTTATATTATTCACAGCCTTACTTAAATGGGAAACAAGTTTTCACCCGTATCACAATTTCAACAGTAAATTGTAATGAGTAAATTTATTTCTTCAAAATATGATATAAAATATTTGACTTAAAAAGAATTAAGTAGTCTAGCTACAAATAAAAAATATGTATTTACTATTTTCATTGAAAAATTGCTTTTTTGCTAATTAAAATGTAAAATCACTTTTTTAATAATCCAAACACTACGAATTTCATAACTTAACAAATTTCTTTGTAACCTAACCCAACCTCGACTTTAAAGTCTAGGCCACAAAGATGGTCGTGTTAGGAAGTATGGCAATCAAGAAGAAATAAACTCCGAATAAGATAAATTGGAAACATTAACAAACACGACGATTTACATTAATAAACGCGAAAAAGATGACTACCTTTGTGAGTGAAGATTATGCTACTCTTTCACTGTAAAACATGCAGAGGGACCAGAATAAAATATAGAAGTCATGTACGTAGAGTTAGGGGGTGTTCCGGCCTCCGAGACCCGGGCAACCCCGGAGAATTCGAAAAATGTACAGGGCCTTATGAACTTCCAGTCCTTAGAACACCCCGGAGATGCGCGGAGCACACTCGGAGAAAATTATAACTCTACGCTCATGATAGGAATCTAGATAATAGCAAAGAGATGATAAAAATATAAATCTGAAGTAAAGGGGGTGCATGAATTTAAACAAGGATGAGAAAACCTAGTCGCAAATCCTCAATCTGGATTGCGTTCACAGGCTCAAGAAATATAAAGCTCATACGGTATAAAATCGCCACTTATTGGGATAATAAAGACAGGGTAAGAATTTCTTACCCTTTCTGGTTTCTTACTAAGAAACCAGAATATTCAATATAAACGACAATAAATATGTCTCGGGAGTTTAAACAAGAGAAAGAATAATACTTAAGAGGCTTAGGGCACAATAAATCATATTATATACAGAGGGAGCACCCAAATAGCACTATAAATATATATAAAGGGGAATTAGATCATAAAAAATACATATCAACTTAATATAAAGTGAAATATCTTCTCTGAATAGTATGTAACATCCCTTTCAATGCAGTAACCATAACAACCATAGCAAACAACAAGAGAATCTATATATCAAGAATAGTCGACAACAGTTGAAGAATATTGTGTGGAAAGCTCGGAAGTAAAACATATTATCATCTCAAAACCTGCTTCAGTAATTAGGTAAATGGTTGGCAAGATGGCACAATTGGCACATGATGCTATAGATAGAATTTTCGTGAGTCTCCAGCCTTTTTAATTCTTTTTAAATTTCCATTTTATATTTTTTTAAATAGATACACCCTAATTTATTAATACACTATGTTAAATGTGCGATTTTTGTGCTTGACGTATTGTATTAATGGAAAGGTGTCTTGTTTAAAGACTCTTTAAACAAGACACCTTCCCATACCCAGCTAGCTCTTTAATAAAGAGCTAGCTTAGTAGCTTCCACGACAAAAAATTGCGCATCTTGTAAGTATTCGAAAGAGAATACTGTAAACTTTGAAGCTAATTTTATTGACTTTCGAGCTGTTGATTGAGAAGTGAATAGGAAGGAATACAGCTGTATAAAGGTTACAGACATAGTTCACAATATAATAGTAAAGTTAATTTTTCGTTTTGCGTCCTAACCAATTGGGATTATTTGAAACAGTCAATCAGCGATTCGACTGAAGGGGTAGTTTGCATACCTTGTCGTCTCCCTGTTTTAGACTGTCAGTCACCATCCACAGTTTTATAAGCCTTCCGCCAGTCACATCAATCAGTTGTCTAACAGATTTGTCTTTCATGGCTGTGCTCCTCTACGATAGACATAAATAGACCTTACATTCCACATATAAATGCTTTTTGATTGTCATTTCAGCAGTAACCATAACAACCATACCAAACAACAAGATAATCTACATCAAGACAAGTCAAAGTCAGTTGAAGAAGGTTGTCTGCAAAGCTCGGAAGCATAAAGCATTATCACGCCAAAACCTGCTATAGTAAAGTTTTTTTTTACATACAACAAGTACCATAGTACATAATGGCTTTTTGATTGATACTTGACAGAGATTTACATATACGTACATATATACATATATATTTAGAAATCAAATGAATGCAACGTCTTTATTATCTAATTATTGATATACTTTTTGTTACCGTGAAAATAGTTAAAGCAAACAAGAATGAAAACGCCAAATAATTCTTTAAGTGGTCAAGAACTTAAAGTGGTAATTGGAGAGGTAAATATATCTTCATTCATTTCTTAAGTTCTCAAAAGTGATGGCATAAGATATCGAGATCGTACCAAGATATTGAATGATACATTTTAATACGAATACGCCTATGATTCTAAATGACCTTCGTTTATTATTGTTTAGATTGCTTCTGTGACTCAAATATATAGAAATGGTACGGGGCATGTGACTGGTTTTGGTGGCACCATTTACGAACAATTGAGCTGGCTATCTCTACGACTTAATTTCAGGTAACGATTGACACTTAGTTATTAGAATAAAATATGCTTGAGATTTGTTCAAAATATAAATGCATTCGTACAATTAAAGCATACCAGTGCCTCTATTACCGAGTTTCAATCAATGCCTTTTTGCTCAATCGATTTTTTCTAATAAAATTTTCAATTAAAGCGCTAAACAATTTATTCAGTGATCAATACTATAATCGATTTATTCTAGTCCTTTAAAAAAAGACTGCAAGGCCAATATTTCTGTTCAATATAAAATGTACAAATTGATAAATAGGAAAAATATGATAATTGTAATAGTAAAAAAAAATTCCATCCATGAGATGTTTAACGCCAAGTAACTAAACCCATATTTTTCAGTTGCTATTACTATTTTGTTATTTAAAAATCTCTTAGCTTGGACATGACAATATCATTGGAATCATTTGGTACGCTTGCAAAAAATGGATCTTGGACTGGAATGAGAGGACAACTAGAACGAGAGGTAAATAATATTGACAAGAATAAAATGATTTGAAATAGATTATAAACAGTTCAAAAAAATGTAGGAGGTAGATTTAGCCTGCGCTCCTTTTACTGGTTTTGTGGGTTATGATATCATGGAATTGGCTGCTTACGTTCTGGGCGATGCATATGGCATATTTACAAAGTACCCTTCACCAAAAACATCAACTAACGGACAAATTAAAGTTTTTTCTCTCCATGTAAGTCGTAGAAATTGTAAGTTTTATAAAAAAATGAAAAAAGAAATATAAAGATTGGTTTTTGGAAATGTGGATTGAAATTCTAGGTTTGGATTGGTCTATTGATTTCATTGATTGCTTGCATTGGTTGTACCAAATTGCTCTCATTTTTGTCTTGGCAATATTCTGGTCAACCAAAAAATTCTGCAAGCGTTGGGACAACTTTTTTATACTTCTTCGGCGTCCTTACAAATCACAGTAGTTCTTTTTTTAATGCCTTAGGAAATTTGCCTTAAAAAAAAGGAATTAAATTTTATTTCTTAGATATGTTTTTTCGAAAACGTTCCAAAATCCTGGGAATTATCACCGTTTCATGGCTTTTCGCGACTTTTGCTTTTGTCAATATTTATTCTTCATGCATGGCTTCGTACATGTCACTGCAAATCCAGCGGCCTGATATTGCTACACTACAAGATGTTGCAATCAGTGGCGACTACCTGCCAACAACGCTTAAAGCGGCTACAGCGGAGTTCATTTTCTTGGTAACTTTTTTTTATTTTAAACTGTGTAAGCTATTGAATATAAAATAATATTATATAAACAGGAATCAAAGTCAGGAAAAATGAAACAAATTGGCGACAAATTAAGACGTTGCACGAGTCATTGCAGCCTAACAAATTTGACTGCAATGATTCAAAACGTTTTGGAAGACCATTTTGTCGCCATTCTGGTAAGTGGTGGTATAGAAATCTGTATGGTTGAAGGGCATTAGTGAACATAAACTAATAAGGAATTATGTTTTCAGCCTATTGGCATAGGTCAGTTCTTGATTCACAAAACTATGTCAAATCGAAATTGCCGACTAACCATGGGCGAAGAGTCGATGGCTTTCTTGAATATGTTTATGGGAGTACCGAAAAAGAGTCCTTACGTCATGGAACTTAACAAAGAGTAAATAATAATTGTATTTCTTGTAAAGTTGACACTTACAAATTATACTTAATATCGCATTAACTATATTTTATTAGATCATTTTGGTGGAATTCGTTGGGCTTACAGAGGTATTGGATGAGAAAACTCATGCCTGTACCGCAAAAATGTCTGCTGAAGTACAACAATCAAGGCGAATCTGTTAAATTTGTGGATCGAGTCAGTCTTAAATTAGAACAGTTCTACGTGGCATTCATCGTGCTATTGATTGGTTACGTCTTAGCACTACTTCAGTTCCTTCGGGAACGGCTTGTAGCGTAAGATTATGAGGTACAGCTAAAAGAATTTGAGCCTAGTATAACAATCAAAAAATGATTCTGATCTGCTTCACTCATTTTCCAATAGTAGACCCCCTTTTACTTAATACGTTGATATCTAGTTTATTTCATGAAAAGCCCTAAACTGCGGTTCAGTTTTTTGTATTTTTTTTAACTGCGGTAATCTCTTTTTAGTTAGTTAGTTAGTTAGTTACATAGTAGTAGTTATATAGTAGTAGTTAGTTACATGATCTAGTTAGTAATTCTTAGACCTAATAATAAATAGTAGATATTAGTAAACAGCAAAAGTTTGTAAACAAAAAGATCGCTACGCTGTGTATTTCCCTCAAAATCGTAATTCTAAAGTTAACCTAATAAATAACTATGATTTTTATGTTCAAATGTAGGTTTTATGTTTAAAGCTACTTTTTATCACCATATAAAGTAAGGTAAAAAATAATAAACATGTAACTTTCAACATAGTAAATTTACATAGATGACTATTGTAAACTGAGCGAAAATAGTTCAATTAGAGTCCATATGTAGTTTCAAAAAATTGAATGAGAGCTTAATAATAGATAAGTATGTAGGAGTATAGGATTCTCAATCGTAGCAAATTCAGAAGATTTTCATGTTTTCATTTTAGATCCTCGCTGTATCCAAACACCATAAGATTTGCGTACAACAAGATGATGGAATAAATGGCATATTTCGCATTTGGATCTCCTAAAAATGATTTTGGAGAAAACAGCAAAAAAGTTACATATTTAACTTAGATCACCTTGCAATAAGGTTATGTATTGTACAATCTAGAGTGAATCTTGATTTCTAGCAGCGCTTCTTCTTGTTGACTTTGCGCTCTTTTGTCAAGTGATAAAACTGAAGCAAAATTAGCGAGAGTCAAGAGTCACTTAATTATAATTTGTAAATGTAAATCCAAGGAAATAAACGTCAGAATAGTGACTTTAATCAGACATATTGGTGATGATGATTCCATTTCTATGTGGGTTTCGACCACCATAAAAGCAGGGGTAATGTCTTAAATATAATCCAAACAACTTTCTTAATTGTCGCGGGAAATTCAATAACAATTATGTAAATAATAATTATTGGATTTTCATGTTTTCAGATTCATTTCCATCAACGACTGAAAAAAGTTTCATACGGTTTTAAAAATAAATTTTGATATTTTCTTATGTTTAAATAATATAATGCAATATTGCGAGAGTTGAGCAATATAGATGATAATTTTTTATAGTATTACATATACAAGAAAAAAAACACATATAACAACTACAATTAACAAAAATAAGTTGTAGTAAATAGTCGAAGGGTGAAAAAATAAACTAAATACATTTTATCTGCTGTTTTACTGAGAATAGAAAATTTTGGCATTTGAGACATTTTGAATTAAAATAGACTATCGTTAAATTGCCATAATGTTGTATTGTAGCTTATTATTTCATTTTCGGATACAAGGTGATAGTGTTTTACTACTCAGTCAATACCATCTATTCCTGACAGCATTCCACCAGAAAAAGGTTGAGTTTGAAGGTCATATTGAGGTTGAGTTAATTAGGCAGCAGCAGCAATTTAACTTGTAATTGATGTAATACATATAACCGATCATAATATATTATTCATCCACGCGGTAATAACCAATTGTCCCGTACATATTTTTGCCAGTCATTGACGACGTCAACAAGTTTTTTCAAATCGTTGACGACGTCAACGGTCCAAGTGGCGAGTGGGTAGTATTTGTTAGAAGCAGCCACTTTATTGTAAACTCCAGCCGCAAAATCTTTGCAGCTGCAATATAAAACGTTATATTCAGTGGCTACAAGGCCGCTAGAGTGAATATGTCTGATTAGATCATGAGTCTTTACTCCCTTACCCCAGCTTGTTAAATATTTAAAAATGGGGGTTTCCCTCCGAGATGAGTAGTAAGATACTTGTCGCAGTCCGTTGATTACTCGTCCTTGTTTTTTCAGATATATATATTGAAAAACATTGATATAGTTTCTCGAGCGCTGAATAAGAACGTGATTCGTATTCTTCTCCAGGGAATACCAGTAGTTGCGCGTTTTGATGAGGACGAAAGCGTGGTAAAATAATTCTTCTCTACCATCGTGGTCTTTTAAAAAGTTTTTCCATTGTTGCTTTTCTGAGGCCTCTATGAGTGGATTCTGATACACTCCCGCCGACACAATCTCCTCGTCGGCAATATAACGTACCAGAGTAGATTTCAGTTGATTGTTAGGCACTATAATGCGCTGGTGGTAGTCGGCGTCATAGAATACGACTTCGTCTTTATAGTACTTTCCAAACAAGCCAGGTATATCAGCTCGTGCGCCGCCGACACTCAGAGATAATAGGATGATCGCGATGAGTGATGTTGAAGTCGAAGTAAAGAAAAGATGGTGGCGATGGATCGTAAACTAATACCAGGAATAATATTTTTAGTATTAGTGAATTAAACTTGAAATCTTACATAAATTCAAAATTATAATTTACCTCATTATTTTTCCAATTCTCCATCCTGTTATAAGATTCTTGTTTTACACAGAATTTATTTTGTTGTTTTGAAAGATACTGATAGTACGATAGAAATAATAACAATATACGCTATTATACGTGCTGAAAATGTTGAAACAGTATATCAGCGGTAGTATGAGAAAGTCGCGATTGAATAATAGTGTTTGCGCTTCTCATGGGATTTTTATACTTTGGTTGCAGCAGGATGCGACATACGGTTATACTGTACAGCAAATAAGGCAATTTGAATGGATGAATCCGCATTCCACTGGATTATACTCGGTATATAAATAATACACCAACGACGCACATCAGACGAATCAATCGCCTCCTAAAACTGATGTCTTGTGAGCAAGTTCGGCTATTCGGACATTCAAAATCTTTTTTGCCTGTTTAAAAAAAAATAATTTTATTAAAAGCTTGAATAGATGAAAGATAAAAAATTACTCAACCACTATAATTTATTACGTCATCATGTGAAGATGTCCTTGACAATCCTCTTTCCGGACGTAAAAATTTTCATTTTGATTTTAAGGGAGAGTCCCTCGGACCTTTGAGTACCATATTACTGAATTGTTCCTACAAAGTATGATGCAAATGTATTTTTAGCATCCGCCATGTGCGATAAATAATCTTAAAGAATAGCAATAATCAGTCATAGTTACAGATTTGTTATTATTATTATAGTAGAATTATTATTATAATGTGACCTGTTAAATTGATTTTCATAATTAGTAGTTGTAATCTGCATACGTAAACAGCACCTGCCCAAACATTCAATTCTTATGCTATTTATACAGTAGTATTCTGACAAAAAAAATATCCTAAAAAATAAGTAAAAAACTGAATAAAGAATAAATTATTTCTTATTCATCAACATTTCGATCGAGTTTTGACGGATTATTCCGAATAATTCGTCAAAACTCGATCAAAATGTTGATGAGGGGATTGTCATTTATATAAACGTTTTGCAGTCATAAATAAGGTCGATGTATTTTTTTTTTGGTTGCTCTAGTATATGATGCTGCTTCGGTATCGGCATGTATTAAAAGCTAAAATAATACACAATTTCCAATGTATCAATTTGCCTATAGAATATTTTAATTGCACAATGAGTGAAAAGGGTTCATTAAAAGCGTTGTATTGGCTATCCTAGAACTTTTACCAATTGAATGAGTATTTAATAATAGCAGAGTATGTAAATGTATATGTAATGTATGTATATAAATTCAAATTGGAATATTCAATTTGAATCTGTGTTGAACTACTGATTGGGGTAATCGGATACATCCAAATACATTTCCGATGGAATGGAAGGTATTCATAACAACCATAGCACACAATAAGAATAGAAATTACGAATAGCCTACAATACTTTTTCAGTTGAAAGAGATTGAGCATAAAGCTCAACAATATATTAAAAAGGTATGGGTACTTCTAGTTTACATAAACTTGCTTAGTGCTGTGTAAAATACATTGACAAAAAAGACAGAGAGATCTGTTATTTTTACGATGTACGAATATTATTATATTAATCAACAATTAGACATGTCATCTGTACAATAAGGCAAAAAGGAAGCTCACGCAAAAAATAAGACGATTACAATAATCACGACCATAAATTTAAAAAATAAGCCGGGGAACGAGTGGAAAAATATGTATTTGTAAATGTGGATATAGAATCACTATGGCTAGCGCCTCTTAATATACATTATGTATATGATGTATACGTATCAGTTCACATAATAGCCTAAGGGAATACAGCCAGCATGATTTCCTTATCCATTGTATGCGCAATTCAGGTTTTAAAAGTTATACATCTCACCGATTTAGTATTGTGTGCCAAGGACTTAACTTATGAAGGTCATTGAAGAAAGTATGTTTCGCAGGTGCGCTTGAGCAGAGAAAATCTGTGTTTGAATAGGCAGGTATTCATTCTTTATTCACCAGTGCTTAAGCTGAGCTCAGCCATGCATGAGACCAACACTTTTTTACCTTTTTTAAGTGCGCGGTTATAGTTTTGAATGTTTTAAAAATTTTAGAATAAAGGATATATTTATTGAAATGGAACCAACATCAGAAAATCTCATCTGGGCTGGTTGAATAACAATTCTTACTTATTTAGCAACTTTATTGTCTTAAGTGAAAATGTAAATTAGGTGAGTTCGGTCGCTATCAATGGATGCAATACCTTCTCCTTGTTATGCCAGCTTTCACCTACGGGATAAACGAGTTTTCCCAAGTGATGGTCAGAGCAACACCAACACATAAGTAATTAAAAAATACAACAAAAGCGAGAAAAAGGAGTCAAGATTAGTATTTTATTTAAAGGTGCTTACCATTGGAAAATGACACCATTTCGGATTACGTTGGTTCCTGCCACTACATTTCCTCACAATCCAACAAGACAATTCCTTGTGAAGATTGGGAATATGATAAAACACATTACGGAGATACCATCGTAACAGATGTAATCCTAATACATATTATTATTACAAAAATTTCATTTTACATTATTTTCAAAAATTAAGTGGGATCTAGTTTGCAATCGAAGATGGATGGAACCAGTTTCCATTTCCATTTTCTTTCTTGGCTCTTTCCTCTCGTCGGTCTACATGGGTCAGCTATCCGACCAATACGGTCGCTGGAAAGTTCTCGTACGCTTAGAATCCACTCAAATCATCTTCTCAATCGCATGCGGACTCGTTAGTCATTACGCAATCTATGTAGTCCTCCGATTCTTTGTATCTATCAGCAATGGAGCTACGTACACCATCGCTTTCGTCATCAGTTAATATTTTATTCATTTAAAAATTACTTTTAATAATAACTAAATTTATTTATATTATAGCTTCGGAGATGGTGCCAGATAAGTATAGAACTCTGGCCGGATTCATGTTCCAGACTTTCTACGCACTTGGTATCACAGCAGTGGCTGGTTGGTCTTACATATTTCGTTACTGGCCTGTCCTTCAAATAGTATTGGGATTACACAGTTTAATCCTTTTCCTCCATTGGTGGTTATTGGATGAATCGCCTCGATGGCTCTACTCTCAAAGCAGACTAGAAGAAGCCGGAGCCATCGTATCAAAACAGCTCAAAATGAACAAGAAAGAGGTTGATCCATCATTTACTTATGACCAATTGAAATATGCTCTTAGCAACAACACTTCAAGCGGCCATGAGTTTGATAATAGCATCCAATACGGCGTGAGAGATCTTTTCAAAACACCTCGACTTCGTAAAAGAACTCTAATCATCACTCTAGACTGGTATTATATGATTTTATTAAACCAAATGAATTATACAGAACCAATCATGTTTTAAAAGGTTTGCTACCAGTTTGGCTTACTATGGACTGTCCCTGAATACGGATTCTTTGGTTGGAGAGCCTCACCTGATGCTATTCATCTCTGGAATCATTGAAATCCCGGCTTACTTGTTTACGTATAGAATCACGGATGTTTTAGGAAGGAGGGCGGTCATTTCTTTCAGTTTTATTGGAGGTGGTCTTGCCTGCATCATTACCAATTACTTCCCAACGAGTAGTTTTGCATGGACGACGAGCACTATCGTGATTACGATGCTCGGCAAAGCCCTTATCGCCATTTCTTTCGCCATCGCTTACAACTACACTTGTGAACTGTTTCCAACAGTATAATAAATATAGCCAATATATAAATAAACCTTGGGTATAACTAATGTTTATCATGCTTATAGGTAGTAAGGAGCTCTGCCACTGGTCTTGGAGTCGCTTCAGTCAATATTGCTACAACAATTACTCCTCTCATCTTCCTCTTAGTAATATAAATAAGACTTTGGGTAGATTGAACTGTAAATGCTGATTTTTATTTTTTTAGGATTCGCTAGATCCCAAAATTCCTTTGGCAATTTTTGGTGTCGTAGCTATTACAGCTGGCTTCTTTTCGGTAATTAAATACTTATATATATTTATTAACATATATTTATTCGAAGTATTTTTGATTGGCTATAAAAAATGTTGATTAATTTTTTTTTCTATTTTTTTAAGTTGTTTCTTCCAGAAACGAAAGACTCTCCACTGATGAACAGTTTAGAAGAAGGTGAAGATTTCGGGAAAGGTGATACAGCTTTCTCCTGGTTAAAAAAATAGATAATAAATAGCAGTTACCCAATACAATTCTTATCTAATAATTCACCAAGGTACTTGAAGTGTTTTAATTTTAACTGTCCATACATCTGCATTTAAGAAGAAAAAAATACAGGAAGCGAATTTATTTTATGAAAAACTGCTATTCACCTTGTGTATACTGACTTTCATCCCCGAGTGTTAGAGAAGTATTTCTTTAGAAATATCTTCTCGAAGAGAGGGTCTAGGGGCTTTTATTTTTCGAGCAGACGACAAGATTCGCGGTATAGCCCGTTTACATTACACACAAATCCCATTGGGGCCGACTAAAAAACTGTGTTACAAATTTTCTCGAACACGGAACTCCCGATCACGTTTGGATTTTTACGATAAAATACCCCATGCGTCAACTTGGACGAACGTCATAGACACGGGATCTGATCACGTTCCAGGCGTGAGTAAAAATTAAATTAGTAAAAAACCTGGCGATTGTGGACGATTTTCATGGAAATTCAGGTAGGATGCGTTGCCATGGAGACCAGGCTCGGGTAAACCTTTGGATGCTTTGGGTATTAAAAGGTCTCATGAGCCCTCGTCCCATTGAATAACATTGTAACGTGTAGTTGCATATAGTATTATGTAACAGTATGTAAAAAAGGAATCGGCATTCTTCGGATGAACTCTCACGCTAGTTATGACTATATCCATTGGGACGCTAGTTCCGCCGTGACAGAGCATCTGTTACAGGCCTCTGCCTATATGGATTGTATTACCGAATCTATATCTATAAAACAAAAAGTTGTCGTTATCTTTGTGCCAAGAAATTCCCTGATTGGTCCAAATTTTTTAGGGGGTGGGGCTTAGAAAATGCAGTTGAACTTTTAACTTGCAAATTTAGTTTAGGTACTTCAAGAATAACATGTGAGAGAGCTAACCAACTCGCTATTAACACCAATTTACAGTGATACACGTTGATTAACTTGCTTATACATCTTTTAGGGAACAAAACTGAACTTGCAACTATTTTCATGTGTAAAACAAAAACTTTTTTGAAGCCCTGGAACGAAGGTGGCCATAGGCCGCCTGAGAAATACCAAAATGGCACAATACAAAAGTGAAATAGTTGTTTTTACTATTTGAAACACTATTACTAATACGAGTCAACTGGGAGTATGTGAGTATTGTGAGTTGTTGTTCAAACTGGTCACCTATATTTTAAGGATTTACGATAAAAAAAAACTACCAGCAAGATATACAGAAATAGGAGTAAAAATTTAATTTCAAATTGATGCGGGTTGATTGGGAAGATTAAAAAATAAATCATACAACAAAACCTTATCAGGTCTCTTTGATTCGTCAATTAACGATAAAGAATAGAGAATGTTCAACATTTAAAAGCTATTCGGGCAAAGCCGAAGCAAGGGCCAGCTAGTTGGAATATAATTAATCGCAGTAAATTATGCCAAATCCGCATATTGATATCAGCAGTAAAGTATCGATATATAAACTTTTTACTTGATGTGATTATTAAATTAAAATCATGGTAATTGCATTATACAAGATTAATTCTGTGCTATATGGCAGGATAACTTCATTCTTAATATCCTCTTAAAACTTGCTTTGGCATCTGTTTATTTGGCTAAGAAACTGGTAACGACGAGTTGGAATAGTACATAGTAGGCTGAACGTATAGGAACTCATGGGAACTCAAAATTTTTAACACGAGGGTGCGTACGCGAAGCGAAACTTGTTATCAAACAAGGATAAACATAAGAAAATGGTTAACTAAAAATAGTGAACAAAGGAAGAATGGAGTGTATGTTACTACTGTCATCTCTGACAGCTATAGTGCAATAAGCAGTATAGGAGTGTAGGCCTATTACTCGACCCCCGATAGTTTATTACATTTTTGCCGGGATGAGAGCGGGAAATTTTTGCCGAATAAAGCATAGTAGCCACCAATTTATTAAGTACGCCGCGCGTGTAAAAGCGCTCTCCGAATTTCGGCTTGGAAAACATCGAATTTTGGAGGTAGAATTTTTTATGATTTGTACCGTAATAGCTAAAAGCTTATCTATATATGCCAAAATAATTTGAGCCATCAGCGTGCAAAATCCAGGAAGTTATTTGTTAAGTTTTCTTATTTTAAAGTACGACCCTTTTTTACATGTATTCTTATGGCCGACTGTCCCTCACGAAAATAATCATAATTTTTGAATGGATGCTCACCTGAAAATTGGAATAGTTGCAACATTTTAGGATTTGATTAGCCTTTAACTCTTGTTTTAAAACTTTGCAAAAACAGATGTTTCGACGGGAAAAATTAAAATAGAAAAAGTTAAGTAAACATCGTTCCTCCTATACCGCCTGTAGAAACAAAAATGACCTTGAAGCAACGCGATTTTTTTTACTACAGCGTGTAGTGTGTAGGGGAAACAAAGTTTACTAAACTTTACCGATTTTAATTTTCTCGACGAAACTTCTTTTTTGTAATTTTTAAAAATTATCGTTAAAGATTAACCAAATCTCAACACGTTCCCACTAGTCCGTTTATTTTTGTTCATATAATATTTAAACAGATAAATAAACTATATTATAAGCAAACAATATGAATTTTATAAAAAGCTGTACTTGGATATAATAGAATTTTGCAATAGAAAAACATCAGTATCAGTATTTTAACAACTATCGTCTCGAGTGAAATGTCACCGAATGAGATCACACCAGCAAAAAATTTGGATAAAAATAAACGATGACCTTTCGCTTCATGTAATTTTATTAATATTCTCATACACATTCGAAGAAATGAAGGCTGTAATTCAAGTAGTTGAAACATGGAAAGGTCAACATAAATGTGAAAAATTGGCACGGTCGACGGTGGCGGCAAAATTGCGCAATCAACTGGCTATATAAGAAAAACTCCAAGGAGCATTTGGAAGCAGCCGAAACAGCTATCCTACTTGCGCTTTAAGGTAAGAACCCACAAAATACTACTATTTTAAAATGGTTTCTGTACGAATTATATTTGTGTTTCTTATTTGTATTATATTTTCTAGCCAATTGCGTTTTGCCAAACAATTTATCCCAAAATCTACAAGAGAAGAACAGCATGTTTTCCATTCGTGTAAGTATTAAAACAATGCAGCCATAATTTATCATGACGACAGTTGTTTTTAACCTATTATTTATTTGAAACAAACAAAAAAATGTTTATATTAGATCTGCATTGTTTTGTCCGCCTTGATGATCGTGATTGTTAAACCAGAAATCGACCCAGCCACCGGATTTACGATGGTTGAAAATATGGAGTTTTGCAAATATCACTGGGACTGCAAAGCGGACAATGACTGCGTCAGCCACTGGTCTTGGTACAAGTATCCCATCTGTTCTACTTATCTGAATCTGGCTGGGACACCTAGATCCATATGCTGCATGAAGGAAGCCTTTACCCCGAAATCTGGATAGCTTTCTTATCAGAGAATGATGATGGAATTTTATGAACATCAATTTTGCCCCTCATTTCCTGTTTCCCGCATTGAAATGTGAAAAAATGATGTATATATTATGCAGCAGTAAAATTTCATCTGAGAAAGCTTCTAATAAATGGTCTGCATCAGCAAAACTATATTGCACCTACGATCAACTTTTTAGATTACTTTTTTTTTGTCTTTTTATAAAATTCGAAATTGAATGGCGAATTATTTAGAAGGTAATATATACAAAAAACTAAATATCAACATATTCAATTTACATATGTTGATGCTTTCAATTGCAAAATTAGCCAAACACATTGTGAATGGTGAAACAAAATAAAAACGAATAGAAAATGCAATTTTATTTCATATTTAATGGTATTAGCCCTTTTTCAAGGCAAGTCTTTCAATCTTTTTTAATAATTCGGTATTAAAATATTTAGAATCAAGTTACCAGTATAGTGAAAGGTCATCATTATTTTTATCCAACTAGGTGGTCGATGATGTCATTTGGTGTCATTACACTCGAGACGATGTACGTGTTTTATTTCTTATCGGTACCGGAGTTTTTTAAAAATGTAAATGTCAATGCCTTCAATTTACTAATTGTTTCTATTGTAAAAAGTTTTTGGTTTTCTTTATACTGTTAGTTTAACGTATAATTGCTTTTGGCATACTACTATAAATTTATCAGTTCGGTAATCATACAGATTATGATAGAAACGGGTATCAAAATTAAGCTAACATAACGTTTATTAAAGCCAATTTAATTAGCCAATTTATTATCAATGCTCAAGTTTAATCAACAAAAAGTTTACTCGTAGGTATAAGAATTAATTTAAGAGTGTCGTGGTGGCTTTTATGGTCTGATCATCAACCAACACGATGTCAAACTTGCTTGCATTGAGTTTTATTTTAGAATATAACAGTTTTAGGTACTGCTTCATGTATAATTAGAATTAGCCTGTCGCCATCACCAACAAATAAAAACATTATCGTAGGTGCAATATAGTTTTGCTGATGCAGACCATTTATTAGAAGCTTTCTCAGATGAAATTTTACTGCTGCATAATATATACATCATTTTTTCACATTTCAATGCGGGAAACAGGAAATGAGGGGCAAAATTGATGTTCATAAAATTCCATCATCATTCTTTGATAAGAAAGCTATCCAGATTTCGGGGTAAAGGCTTCCTTCATGCAGCATATGGATCTAGGTGTCCCAGCCAGATTCAGATAAGTAGAACAGATGGGATACTTGTACCAAGACCAGTGGCTGACGCAGTCATTGTCCGCTTTGCAGTCCCAGTGATATTTGCAAAAATCCATATTTTCAACCATCGTAAATCCGGTGGCTGGGTCGATTTCTGGTTTAACAATCACGATCATCAAGGCGGACAAAAGAATGCAGATCTAATATAAACATTTTTTTGTTTGTTTCAAATAAATAAAAGGTTAAAAAAAATTGTCGTCATGATTAAATTATGGCTGCATTGTTTTAATACTTACACGAATGGAAAACATGATGTCCTTCTTTTGTAGATTTTGGGATAAATTGTTTGGCAAAACGCAATCGGCTAGAAAATACAATACAAATAAGAAACACAATTATAATTCGTACAAAAACCATTTTAAAATAGTAGTCTTTTGTGGGCTCTTACCTTAAAGCGCAAGTAGGATAGCTGTGTCGGCTGCTTCCAAATGCTCCTTGGAGTTTTTCTTATATAGCCAGTTGATTGCGCAATTTTGCCGCCACCGTCGGCCGTGCCAATTTTTCACATTTATGTTGACCTTTCCATGTTTCAACTACTTGAATTACAGCCTTCATTTCTTCGAATGTGTATGAGAATATTAATAAAATTACATGAAGCGAAAGGTCATCGTTTATTTTTATCGAACTTTTTTGCTGGGGTGATCTCATTCGGCGGTGACATTTCACTCGAGACGATGATTGTTAAAATTTGAAATATAAACGTAGTATAAAAAAATTAAATGTCAACATATATGTATCTATTATTTTATCATTTATTTGTATTTTATTAAAGTGAATTTATATATCTAATTGCAAAAAAGTCATAATTAAAAAATTATATATATATGTATGTATGTTTGTATGTATGTATATTTAAAAGCTAAATTTAAGCTGACCATTTCAAATAACAGAAGAAAGTAAAAATAAATAAATAAGTGTCAACAGTTTTAATGGTTTATTACTGGATTTAAAAAAAAATTAACTACGAAGAATTGGGAAAGGTAAAAGCAATTATTGGTGTAATACAATAAGTTACCTTCAGTTTTCTGCCAACAAGCTGGAAAAGTTATATTTTTATGTAATTTTTTTCATAAGATGAGGAAGATAACAACACTTTCCTAAATTTTGATGTTTTACTGTTTAAGTCTAACTTTAATTTATCTCCAAACTGATATACTACCTATACTCTATACAATCTAAAAGAATTAGTTAATTTATTGCACTTGACCCCTTACAGCATTCAATCCTTCTCCGGTGAATTTTAATATAATATACCATACTTAAAACCATTTCGGTTTTATCTATTTGGAAAAAAACATTCTTGTATCACAGCAATCCCTAAATTTATGTAATATGTGTATCATATGGATTGAGGAATATGGTGCATAAAGTAAGTAAAACTACTTAAAATAGTCATATTTTTTCGATTTGTTTTCGTTAAAATAACAATAATAATAATAATAAAACATTTTACATTATGGTGTTTTCAATTTTTTCGACGGATAAAAAAAGAAAAGATCATAAAATATAGCCAGAGTATAACGAAGGAATAACGTACAGTATTTCCTTCAAGATAGGAATTGAATTCATCTTTTGGCTACATTAATTTTTTTCGACTGGTTAAATCTCACCTGCAATATAGAACGACGGAATATAGTCAAAATGCACAGCATATTTTTTTCAGATTACATGGTGACCTTTTCATATTGCACGATCAACTACTTGGATTACCATTTTTTCCCATGAAATGCGTATGAGTTTATTTTTCAAATAACATTAACAAAAGGTCAACAAATAAGGTAATAATAATACAGCCTTGATTGCACGAAATAGAGCGATGTAGTCGTATGCGAGCAGTTTTTTGGCAGTTAAACTGTTTATAAAAGATGGAAATTCTAACGCTTTCAATTTACTTCTATAGGTTCAAATTTGAAATGGGTTAAATGACTTCTACTTGTAAGTTATAATAATATCCAAAAATTTCTATAAAACACTTTTATGAACCAAATCATTGCTCTAGTTGGATCAAAGTTCTTTTAAGAGCAATTAGCTGGACTTAAAAATAATCCATTCATATATTAAATGAACCGAATAGATTGTGCATAGTAGGCTATATTTATTCGTATAATGTTATCCCATCACCACCACTATAAAAGAAAATATTCAGTTTTATTGTAGATCATGGATTTATTATAGCTTTCTACGAGTGACGGGATATTGCTGCAAAATATGCATAGTTTTTTTTTTGTCTCGCTCGATAATGGGGAAAAAGTAAATAGTGGGAAAACTGATGTTTATTTTTCATCTCTCTGATATAAAAAAAAATATAGAAGGCTATCCAGAAGTATTTTTCCGCAGAATACAATTGCTGGCTCCTTTCTTACAGGGTCGGTTTTTGGTTTAGCAATCCTGATCGCCAAGGCAGACAAAAGAAGGCAGATCTATTAAGATTTGTTTGATTTAAAAAATTTAAATTAGTTTCATAACAAATGATGAATCATATGGGTGTATGCATAGCTTACTCGAATAGAAAACATGCTGCTTTCTCTATTCGATGTTAAGATATATTAATGTTTGAAAATTTACTATGAGGAATTAGCAATCCAAAATCCAAATACAATAGCATGCGCAAAATAATTATGTAACAAATAACTCCCTGGATTTTGCACGTTGATGGCTCAAATTAATTTAGCAGATAGATTAGCTTTCTGTTATCACGGAATAAATCATAAAAAATTCCGTCTCAAAAATTCGATTTTTCCGAGCCGAAATTCGGAGGGCGCTTTTACAAGCGCGCTTACGGGACTATCAAGTGCGGCGACTTAAGAATTTCGTAGTTACTGTATATATATATACTTTTTTTTTTAAATATTAATATGAAAAATATTAGATTTATTTATTCATAATAAAAAACTTTATATTTTATAACTAATGCTTCGCTTGGTATCACAGCAGTGGCTGGATGGTCTCACATATTTCGTTACTGGCCTGTCCTTCAAATAGTATTGGGACTACACAGTTTAATCCTTTTCCTCGATTGTTGGTTATTGGATGAATCGCCTCGATGGCTCTACTCTCAAGCCACACTAGAAGAAGCTGGAGCCATCGTATCAAAACAGCTCAAAATGAACAAGAAAGGGATTGATCCATCATTTACCTATGACCAATTGAAATATGCTCTTAGTAACCACACTTTAAGTGACCAGGTGTTTGGTAATTGTATCCAATATGGTGCCGCAGATTTTTAGAACACATCGACTTCGTACAAGAACTCTTATCATATCACTTTCAACTGGTATTATATGATTTAATTAGAACACATCAATTATAAAGAACCAATAATGTTTTCAAAGGTTTCCTACCACGCAGTTTGGCTGACTATGGGCTGTCCCTGAACACGGATTCTTTGGTTGGAGAACCTCGCCTGATGCTATTAATCTCTGGAATCATTGAAATCCCTGCTTACTTGATTACGTATAGACTCGCGTATAGAATCACGGATGTCCCTGTTTTCAACGGTATTAAATATTACCAATCAAAAAAAGTCTTTATTGTAGGTATATTGAATTTTTTACAGGTGGTGAGGAGCTCTGCCACTGGTCTTGGAGTCGCTTCAGTCAATATTGCTACAACAATTACTCCTCTCATCTTTCTCTTAATAATATAAATAAGACTTTGGATAGATTGAACTATAAATGATGATTTTTATTTTTTTCGGATTCGCTAGATCCTAAAATTCCTTTGGCAATTTTCGGGGTCGTAGTTATTACAGCTGACTTCTTTTCGGTACTTAAAAATATATGTATTTAATCTAAGTATTTTTCATTGGCTATAACAAATAGATAGTTGATTGATTGTTTCTATTTTTTAAAGTTGTTTCTTCCGGAAACGAAAGACTCTCCATTGATGAACACTTTAGAAGAAGGTGAAGATTTCGGGAAAGGTGATAAAGCTTTCTCCTGGTTAAAAAAAGATAGATAATTAGTAACAGTTACCTAATAGATTTCTTATCTAATAATTCAGCAAGATACTTGAACTGTTTTAATTTTACGCCTGTCCATATGTCTGTATGTAAGAAAAAAAATACAAGAAATGCATTTATTTTATGTAAAACTGCTATTCTACTTGTGTATACTGACTCTCATTATGAAACAAGAATAAATATAAGAAAATGGTTACCTAAAAATAGTGAACAGAAGGAAGAATGGAGTATATGTTACTACTGTCATCTCTGACAGCTATAGTGCAATAAGCAGTATAGGAGTGTAGACCTATTACTCGACCCCCGATAGTTTATTATATTTTTGCCGGGATGAGAGCGGTAAATATTTGCCGAATAAAGTATAGTAGGCCAACCACACCAAGCAATTTTATAAACAACGTATTCCCTATCTTATATGTACTTATTTTACTATACGAAAAAAGCGAGTCAAGTAAATGATTATTGATTTGCAATATAGACATAGAGTATAAATATCTATTATTCACTGATTGCTTTAAGCTTCTCCATTGTCAGTAAAAAATATAAATAAAGCCAATTCATGTAACCATAATAAAAGGATGATATAGTGATGCACAACAATATATTGCCGAATGTGTGTTTTCCCCAAAAAATATTTCATAAAATGTTTATGTAACATGGCTAATTGATTTCTTGCCATCCAATTTGTACCAAATTTTCATAAGGATTAATTATTTTTACACATCCAGGGTACATAAGCCATCGGTTCTGGTGTGCGACGGACAATCCTAACACGATGTTGGCCGTAGAGGTCGTCCACGTTCAATGGGCTCGGAGCATTACCCTCAGCAACTTCATCACTCACAGGAACATGAGCGGCCTGAACGGGCAATGAGGTGCAAATGATGAGGACCATCAAGCAAGCAATGCTCAAAATTACCATCTGCATTTTCAGAGAAGAAACACCAAATTATTGAAATTTCTCTGCAGTGTGAATAACTATTAATTAAATTAAGTTTTACCTGGGATTTCATTCTAGATTTTTTTCTGGTCTCGGAAGATTGTTGTTTTTGTGTGTATACCAAATGATCCCTTCTTCGTGGTTTATATACCCATTCACCATGGCTGTAAATTAAGTCTCGCTAATAAATTGTTATTGATCAAACCACCATATGCTCCGATTCGAAAACGGGGGATTCCCTTATTAAGAAATGGCCCTGATTTATTAGCAATTACATTCTCTTTATTACTGCGTCTCATCTGTGCCTTACCCCCTTTAGAGCTCGATTTAAAACAATAATCTTAATGTAGCCGTCCAAACCAGTTTCAATATGAAAGTGAAAGGGTTGGTCAATTTGCAAATGAAATGGAAAGTGCGATTGACTTCCTTGAGCTTCAGCTTGGATCAATCAGCTGAACGTACCTGCTGTACAAAATAACAATTCCGCAGTCAAAACCTATTTCAATAAGGATAGCGAATCCCAACTTAAATCATGGGAAGTGACTGAAATTATCAAGCTCACTAAAAGAAAATTGCTTTTTCTTAACAATTTCGCATTTAATTTTTGTCGCTCCAAATTAAAAGGCGTATAATTTACTACATTATTGGTAGCAGTAATTATTACTACGTTATTGGTCCTTGTTATAAAATGAACCTTGATCAGGTTTAAAGCTTTTTTTGTTAGTATCTTGGATAGATAAAACATAGTTTTATTTATAGTTTATTATATTGTCGCCGTGGATGAGCGCGTGAATTTTTTCTCGAATAAAGTATAGACAGTAACCCATCAAGCAATATCATTAGCAACGATTTCCCTATCCTATATACTTATTTTACTATTCGAAAAAAAACGAGTCAAGTAATAACCAATTATTAATGTGTTATATATATAGGCATACAGTAAAGATATCTATAATGCACTGATGGCTTTAAGCTTCTCCGTTAACCATTATCCATAATAAACTGATGCACAATAATATGCTGCCGATTAATGTGTATTTTCCCCAATATTTATTTTCGCAAAATGTTTATGTAACATGGCTAATTGATTTCTCGCAATTCAATTTGTACCAATTTTTCATAAGGATTAATTATTGCTACGTGGCTATAAATTATAATTCGCGAATAAATTATTACTATTGATTTAACAGCCATTCGCACCAAATCGAAAAAGCGGGAAATTCCCTTAAGAATAAACCTGGTTTATCAGCTCCATTCTCTTAATTATTACGTCTCGCCTGTGCAGTTTTCATTCTAGAGCACGATAAACAACAATCTAAATAAAGCAGTTCTAACTAGTTTCAATAATCGGCCTTTTTGCATAAAGTAGGGAAAATGTGTAGTATGACTTTCTTGAGATTTGATTGCTTCATCTTAAATTAACCAGCTGACATATGATGTTAAGAATAACAAGTCTGCAGTCAAAACCTGTTTAAATAAGGATAGTTATTCCTAACTTTAATCATGGGAGGTGACTGGACTAATCAAGCTCACAAAAAATTGTTTTTCTCTTAACAATTTTATTTATTTGTTGATTTTCTCTTTCGCAAACTCTCAGAACATCTTCCTCTTAAGATATGTAGTTAGTTATAACGGTAATAAGGTGTAGTTTGGAACGTTGACGATTTCTCTTTTACTTTAATGATTATGTTTTCAAAATAATAAATTTATTTCGAATCTAATTTTAATATAAATTTACTTTCATCTGCAGTTTTCCATCTAGAGCATGATGAACAACAATCTCAATAAAGCTGACGTCCAAACCAGTTTAAATAGTAATGTGAAAGGATGAAATCAACGGAAAATGCGAATAACTTGCTTGAGATTGCTTCATCTTTGATTAACCAGATGAAATTTGCTGTGCAGAATAGTAATTCCACAGTCAAAACCTGTTTCAATAAGGATAGGGATTCCTTACTAACTGTTTTCTCTTAACAATTTATTAACATTTGCTTTGTGTCGCTCTAAGTTAAAAGACGTATAATTTACTACATTTAGTTTCTTTTTCGAAAATGAAACTTGACCAGGTTCAGTTCCTATTCATTGAAAGCTTTGCTACTATCTAAATTAATTTTTTTTTGAACAGATATTTGCATTAATGACTGTGACGCAGATTGGTTTAGTTATCCATTGCCAACTGTCGTCTAGTTCCATAGACTTTGATTTACTTGTCCGTAATCAAAAACAGCTCTTCTCGGATGAAGACCATCAAATCGTCCCCAACAAAACATTTAGTCACGAAAATACAAGGTGGCTGAATTTCAGGTTGTATATAATTATAGTCGTTTGGCGTAATTCATAATGTTCTATAATATCTATCCTTGTGAAAGTAGGGATGAGTTAGACAGCTTGATCCAAGAAGCAAGTAAAGATTTGGGTCTATATCTCAGTCATCCTGTCAATGAATTCCTCTTGATAAAACGAATGTTTGAATCTTCCGAATTCTACAACAGTAATAGTACTATTGGATCTAAATTACCAAGCAAAGACGATGTTAGTAGAGCATCACTAAGTCTTTTAAGGTTGCAAAAGACGTATAAACTGGACACTCTCCATCTCGGTAATGGACGTCTTTCTGGTCCTAACATTCAACCCCGACATTCATCCAACATTCAAAGCAACAATCAAATGAACGGTATTATAGTTACTCAAAAATAATTTTTTTCGTGAATCCAGATATTTCTTATGTAGCTGGCGATTGCTTGGAGATGGGTCGCATATCGTACTTGATCGGAGCCGATGATTACGCCGTCGACTGGCTGGAGAAATCTCTTCGCCACTATGCACTTGAAACGCACAAAACTGCTGACAAGGCAGATATTCTGCAGTATTATGCATTTGCTGCATATAAACAAGGTATATTTTACTATAACTTTCGTTTAGAATACGTTTTAAGTTCGGCCATTTCTAGGAAATGCGGAATTATCGTCTGAACTGACCAAAGAACTGCTCCTTCAGCTGGGACCACAGGCAAGTCAAGACCAACTGAAGGAGATCTACGACGATACAGAAGAGCTTCGAGGAGATGCCATCGTAGCTTCTGGAATGGAAGAGCACGACGAAACTTACGAAGCACTTTGCAGGTAGATAAAAGATAAAATCAAAAGATAAAATCAGTTTAAAGATTTTAAACATTGATTATATGAATTTCTTAGAGAGGAAGTTATTATGGACCAATCAACGAGAGATCAACTCTTCTGCAGTTACACTTACGGTTCTAGCGCCTTCCTGAAACTTCAACCCGTCAAGCAGGAGGTCATGTCTCTTCACCCTCAAATTGTTATCTACCACGACCTCATCTCTGATGATGAAATAGAAATCTTTAAGCTTCTATCACAACCCAAAGTAAACATACTTTGACATAACTATCAATTCACATTAGATTTTGTTAAATTGGATAGGTACAAACAACATTTTCTTACCGGTTTCTAAATATACTAATAGTTGAGAAGATTGCGTGCTTCGAGCTCTTTTACCGGGACGGTCTATCCAGAGGCGAGCGAGCGCCGCGTCGGGTATGGAACTCAGTTGAACTTCACTGAACATTCCGCAATTAGTAGAGTAAGAGTTTTCAAAAATTAGCTGTCCAATACATATTCGGTTATTATAATATTTTTTTTTAATAGATCAACCGTCGATTGAAGCATCTTACTGGAATTGTACATTCACTTGAAGAGCAGCACAGACGGTATTGGCAGGTGCTGAAGTACGGCGTTGGAGGACACTTTTCGCCACACTGCGATTACATTCGGGTAATAAACACTTTTCCAACTATTTTCAGAAATAATTCTATTTTTGAAATTCAACATTTTGGTTTTACTTAATAGAATGAAACGTTCGTGGCTGAAGAAGGAAATGTATTGGCCACTTTCATGTTTTACGTGAGTCGAGACCATTTATTGTGAATTGAACTATTGGTAAAAAATGTTTTCTTCGAATCATTTTATGTATTAGTTAAACGACGTGGAAATCGGGGGCTCTACTGTATTTCCCATGGCCAAGACGCGCATTCCTGCTTCTAAAGGATCGGCAGTACTATGGTACAATTTTTACTCAAATGGTCAGGGTAATCCGACCACGTTGCACGCCTCCTGTCCAGTTCTTCTCGGTTCTAAATGGGGTAAGAGCTGTGATATAAATTATTTTCTTTACTTATTCATACTGATAAGTGTTAATATTATTTTTAGTGGCAGCACATTTTTTTGACACACGTGAACAAGATCTAAGGGGTCGGTGCCAATTGAATTACGATTCTGACCAACTCATAGCTGGTCTATGATGATGATCAACATCTTCTTTCTATTCTATTTTTTCCCTTTTTAAAATTGTTGTTAAGTTGAAAAAAGACTCAAAATTTCATTAATTTTGTGCATAATATTTCATATTCCATTTGTGAGGTATACGACTTAACCCACCACAAAAACAATCTATAAAAAAGATAAATGGCTAAATCTGTTTTTTCCCCATACATCCTTTAGCTTGTCAAAACTGTTCCTTTAGCATTGTCAAAATGAAAATGGGTTGTGCACTCAAACGAACCAAGAAACAAAACAAAATATATCTATACACACATATATATAGGCCCATTTACATTTTATCTGAAAAAAACGACAGGAAAAACATTTGAAAATCTGAATAAATTTTAAACAAAGCTGAAATATTTATTTCTCAAATCATGAGTGGATCAGCGAATTTTAATTTATACCAATTCGAAAAATGGGGATTTCCCTGACAAATAAAACTGCAGTTTATCACCATTCTCTTCAATAATTTTCCCTCTAGAACGCGATAAACTAATAATAATCTCAAATATGTACAGCAAAGTTCAAACCAGCAGTTCCAATAATAATAACGTGAAAGGATTGATTTATGTTAATGCTGTATCACTTTCTTAAGATTGCAGCTAAAATTTGCTGTTCAAATAGCCATCGCGGCTAAACTATAGAATGCGACTACGCTTTTTCGTCAATTAGTTTAATCAAATCACTTAAATCTCTTAATTATTATATTGAAACAGCAAACGGTTTTGTGTAGAATTTACTTAATTAACTTGAATCATTGAAATTACTTAATTTCTTTAAAATAGTTTACACTGTTAAAAATATCACCCGTTTTACCGTTTTGCTGCCCACCAGAAACAGGTAGCGCACATCGGAAAACGGGGAAATCCCGTCGTTGGGGAGAAAACAGGTAGCCCTGTCCGAAATCGGTGTTAAGTCCTCCCTGAAACAGGTAGAGCTGTTCCTTAAACAGGAGAGTCGTCTCTTTAACAGGTGAGGGAGTACCTAAAATAAGGAGGAGATAAAAAAGGGGATGCTTAAAAAAAATCCGAAAATGAATCACTTTGTTATGCCATGTATTATGTGACTAATGTAGTAGATTTTCACTTGTTTACCCATGCATATTTTAATATTTGATTAACATTTATTTTAAAATATGGGACAACATTCAGTGATGAGGATTAGAACGAAGATGATTGATGTAACTGCTAGCCGGCGGCCCGGTACCGCACGGCGGCCCAGTACCGGTACAGTCTACTGTTTTTCTTTATTTTATTTTATTTTTTAAAGAAATATTAATAATATATAAATACATTAAAACAAACAATGCATATTCTAATCAAACTTTAATTTTTTTTCTTCAATGAGTCCATAACAGAATTTTTTTTCGACCTTGGATAAAGAGAGAGAGAGAGAGACAGTGACCTTCACACCGTGTACACTGTACAGGTGTAGAGAGAGAGAGAAAATGTCCCGAGGCAGGATAAATGTCGATTTTCTTCAAACTTTTTTTTCTACATTAGATTTAATAAAAATAAACATCGTAGAGCGTAGTTTGATTTGATGTAACATGCTTTAATTTTTTGTTTGTTAAAAAAATCAATTAATAATACTTATTGATCAATCGGACCGGCACTTTACATTTGTTTATCTTAATTTAAAAATTAAATCTGTTTTATTAAAAGTACAAAAATTTATTATAAAATAAACTCCTAATAATGTCATCATAATATACATCTTAAAAATTTATTGTTATACAATATACAGGAAAGCAGGACTGATGTTTTTGACCCGGGATAAAGAGAGAGAAAGAGAGAGCAACACTGTGACCTTCGCAGATCTTACTTTTAAAGGTACGGGAGGAAAGAAGAAAGACCCCTTGCTCCCAAGCGACCACTTTTTTTTATGCTAAAGCATTTTTTAATTATTTTTTTAAAATAAATGTTACGAACTTTCAACTTTGATTATATATTCTAGAATATTTTTAACGACAAAAAAATATTGGATTATTTACGTGGGGTGTCAACTCTAAAACTTATTCTTAGATCTATTAGATGAAAGTTGAACCGAACTCTTTCTGACCCGGGATAAAAAGAGAGAGAAAGAGAGAAACACTGTGACCTTCGCAGCTCCCATTGTATAGAGAGAAAGAAAAGCTCCGCGCTTCAAGCTGACCACTTTTTTACATTTAAATACAAAATCATGCATCATGTGTCTTTATTATTTTTTCTCATAATGAACTATATAGTTTTAAAATAAATCCATATTATGGTTGCCTTGATTTTCTTTTATAGCAATAATTCACAAAGATAAATTAATATAAGGTGTGATCACACCAGGCGAGTTCTGGCATGTTTGAGCGAAGAAATATTTTATTGTTGACGAATCGGCAACAGTGCACAGTTTCCTAGCAACCAGTTAGCGTCTTAGCGTCAGCCAGTCGTCGACTCGTCGCAGTGCTTCTTTAAAGTTTGTTTACACTTTTTTTAATGTATTTTTACAAATTAAATTGTGCTCTTGTGTTTTATATTTTCAATAAATTCACGTAAGATAGCGTAAACCTTTGTGGTAAGTAAATTGGTGCTGTTTAACTTTACATTTCGCAGCTTATAACGTTTAAAAAAAGTTTGTTTACATTTCCTTTGACAGAATGTTACATCATCCTTGGAAAGTTCCCATCCTGGAGTATCAAATATCTTATTTCACCAGCTTCACCTCATTAAGGTATTATTTATTCATTTTATCATTTTATGTTTTGCCTTATTGATGTCACACTTTTAATTTCTCACATTAATAATGCCTCCGGTAGGTTGGAATGATGGATCCACGATTCCACAATGCATCTCTTCATGTTCCCTGGTATTCATTTATAAAATTAATCAGTATTACTATTTTACAAATTTACATTCACACTGTCTTTCTTTTACAGGTTTAATTCCACGTACATGATAGTCAGCGGGCATCATCATCACATGAATGTAAAACTCAACCGATCCAGCAGACAGGCAGACTTTATTTATCTTCTTATGAGTTCCTACATTAAAATGGTAAATATTTTTGTCATATATTTTTCTTGGTTTATTCATTTTTATTTTTATTTGGCTCTAGGTGTCCAAGGTGACCGAGCCAGGGAACTCCTAGTCAAGAGAATAGTCATCACTACAACACTTACTCAAGACAAATAAATTAAAAATTCATTTCAAATTTAACCTTAGACTAGTGTTAACAACATACCACATTGTATTGTATTTTTATTTTTATTATCTATGTATGTATTTCTTAGTTAAAATACACGATGGTCTAGTCTTATTTTATTCTTATTTTAATTTATTTTAATCGAACTAAATTTCGCTTTAGTTATACAGCGCAGTATATAGGGCTAGGTATTTTCTAGTATTTAAGGTACCAAATTTTGCCTATATTCGGGATAATTGGATACCGAATTATGGTATGAGCTTTCCACCGTTTTTAGGGGTCCACTACCGCTCAAAAATTTCCGGTAGAAAAAGCTACCTAAAACTGCATACACGATTATCGGTAGTATTTGCTACCGGAAATCGGGTAAATTTTTTAACAGTGTAATTACTTAAATTCCGTCAATTAATGAAATAGAATGTCATCCCGAATGGACTTGGAAAAAAATGACTAAAAAACAAAAAATTTAAACAAATTAGTATTTTAAGTAAATTAAGGAATTTGACTAAATTAACCATAGCATATACCGAGAATCGAACCTCATGTCATGTTGCTCATAGGAGCCTAGTACCATACCAATGAGCCAGCTGGACGACGAAATCCCAAAAATTTTTTAGCTAGTCAATTATGTATCTTACAAACACATATATATTATATATGTATATTAAATTAAATTAAGTATTTTCATAATTTTAAGTATATTAAGTATTTAACGAAAAAGTATAGTTCCACTCTATAGTTTTACCGCCATCGCAGTCAAATCTTGTTTCAACAAGGACTTGAATAAGAAGTTATTCCTAAATTGAATCGTGCAAGGTGACTGATGGAATAATTTTTTTTAGAGCTCAATAAATATGACGTTTTCTTGGTCGTTTTAAGTTAAAAGACGTATAATATATTACTACGAATTAGATTTATTCTAATTTCTTCCTTGAAAATAAAACTCAAACAGGTATATTCGAATAAATGTTTTAAATAAATATTTATGCTGCTAGTCGTGACGCCTTAAACACGGGTTCTTTATTAGGAGAGCCTTTTCTAAAAACTGCTAGACAAATAATGCATTGGATGCAATACTTTGGCATCATATTTTAGCGAGCTGATTGCTTTTAGCTTCTCCGTTGCCAGTAAACCCCCAAAAAATACTGACTCAATTCATTTCCCCATAATAAAAAGGATGATATACTGATGTACACCATATTGTCGAATGTGTATTCTCCCCATGGCTAATTCCATTTATTTGTAACAAATTTCCATCAGGATTTTCAAGTTTAAAGGCCAAAACATCTTGGGAATGGAAAAGCCAGCGGTTCTGGTGAACGACGGACAATTTTAACACGTTGTTGGCCGAAGAGGTCATCCACGTTCAATTGGCTCACTCCAGGAAAAACATCAGCTTCCTCTCTCAGAAGTACATTAGCGGCTTGAGTGGACAATGAGTTGCAAATGATGAGGATCGTAAAGCAAACAATGCTCAAAATTACCACCTACATATTCAGAAGAGAAAAAAAAATTAATTAAAATTTCTATTCACTGTGGGAAAAAACATTAACTTATACCTGGGACTTCATCGTAGATTATTTTCTGATCTCGAAAGACAAAGTATTGGTATATACAAAATGATCCCTCCCTATTGTTTATATACCCACCCACCATGGCTGTAAATTAGGACTCACGAATAAACTATTATTGCTCAACCAGCGCTACGCATCAATTTGAAAGCGGGGGATTTCCTTAAAAATGAACCTGACTTAGCACCACTCCCTTAATTATTCCGTCTAACTTGGTTGGAGTCTCATCTCGAACAATAAGTTGAACAACGTTCAGAAGTAAAACGCAATCCAAACTACTTTCAATAATAGTTTTTAAAGGATTGACCTATTTGCATATTAGTAATTAGTATGGAAAATGCGTCTTCCTGATATTGCTTCATCTTGGATTTGGCAGCTGAAATATGCAGTAAAAATAACAATCCCGCAGTGAAAACCTGTTTCAATATTGAGGATAGAGATTCCCAACTTTAATCATGGGAGGTGACTGAAATTATCAAGCTCACTAAAAAAATGATATTAACTATTTAACATTTGATTTTTGTCGCTTTTAAGTAAAAAGACTATATGATGAGTATAATTTACTACATTTGGTTTCTTTCTTGGAAAAAGAAACTTAGTAAGGTCAGATACCTTTGAATTTAAAGCTTTGCTGCTATCTAAATTTTGATTCTAACAATAAATGTTTTGACAGATTTTTGGATTAATGACTGTGATGCAAACTGGATTGGTTATCCGTTGCTCACTTTTTTCTAATTCCATAGACATGGATTTACTTGTCCGTAATGACGTAATCAAAAATAGCTCTTCTCCGATGAAGACCATCATATCGTCCTCAACAAAATATTTAGTCACGAAAATACAATGCGTGGCTGAAATTCAGGTTCTATATGACTATTGTCGCTTGGCGTAATTTACAATGTTCTTTCCAAAAATTTCTTTTTTTTAATACACATAAATAGGGTTTAATATGAACAGATGATTCAAGAAGCAAGTAAAGACTTGGGCCAATATCTCAGTCATCCAGTTAACGAATTTCTCTTGATAAAACGAATATTTAAATCTTCCGAATTCTACAACAATAATAGTACTATTGGATCTAAATTACCAAGCAAAGACGATGTTAGTAGAGCATCACTAAGTTTTTTAAGGCTACAAAAGACTTATAAGCTGGACACTTTTCACATCAGCAACGGACGTCTTTCTGGTCCTAACATTCAACCTCGACATTCATCCAACATTCAAAGCATAGATTCAAAGCAACAATCAAATGAACGGAATAATGTGTTTCATTAATCAAGTAATGATTTTCAGAAGTAATTTTATTTTTCAAATTCAACATTTTGCTTTACTTGTCAGAATGAAACATTCGTGGCTGAAGAAGGAAATGTATTGGCCACTTTCATGTTTTACGTGAGTCGAGACCATTTATTATACTTGATTCGAACAATTAGTAAAACATGTTATCTTCGAATCATTTTACGTATTAGTTAAACGACGTGGAAATCGAGTTCTTCTTGGTTCAAAATGGCGTAAGAGCTGTGATATCAACTATTTCCTTTATCACTTCATACTAATGTGCGTTATTATTATTGTTAATGGCAGCACTATTTTTTGACACACGTGAACAGGATCTAAGGGGTCGATGCCATTTGGATTACGATTCTGACCAACTCATAGCTGGTCTATGATGATGATCAATGTCTTCTTACATAAAAAAAAAAACAAAAAAAAAACAATCATATGCCTTACACTTTTAATTTTTTCTTTCTTTCAATTGTTGTAAAGGTACAAAAAAAACTTGACATTTCATCAATTTTCTGCATAATATTCCCAAGTACGACGTAACCCACCACAAAAACAATCTATAAACAAAAAAATAAATGGTTAAAACTTTTTGTTGCATGCAATGTGCTTAAGTTTTTGCAGTCAGCATCATCAAAATGAATTATAGATGGCGAATAATTTCGAGCGACCCGAAAATATTTTTTCACCCTTACCCCTTTTATATGAAAGGGAACAATTTGGTAAATTAAAAACTCAGCTGAAAAAAATGAATTGTATTTTTTACAACGCGAACTTGAATCCTAAGTTGGTAATTTAAATAAAACCAATAATGCTATGAAAATACACAGAAGTAAATTTGAAATTAAAGTAAACAATGAATAATACAAATATCTAATCCTATTATTATAATACGCTTGTTTTACTATATTGAACGAAAGATCAAGTAAACCATTATTGTGGTGTATAATAATAGATTAATAGGCCTACTATTTCGCCTATATAATATTTTAACATTGCTATAAAATAAATAAAAAAGCTAGCGAATCACAGGATGATGTGCAATGGTATATACTGATGTTTAATATAGCTGTATTTTTGTGTCAATACAAATTTATTATACAAGAATCATTCATTTAATTACATCACATTGCGCCAATATATTGCACTCTGTCTCTTTAGTGAGCACACAGTTGTATTTAAAACATTTAAACTGTATTGATAAAGCACATAATATTTTAGAATTTCATCAGAATTAGACCTGGGTACATGACATCCAGGATATATATCCAAGAGGTTCTGGTGAGCGACGGACAATCTTGACACGATGTTGGCCGTAGAGGTCGTCCACATGCAATTGGTCCACTCCCTGGTAAATGCCAGCTTTATCACTCACAGGCACATGAGCGCCCTGAGTGGGCAACGAGTTACAAATTATGAGGACCATCAAGCAAGCCATGCCCAAAATTACCATCTGAACATTCAGAAGAAAATTATAATAATTAAAATGTCTCTGCGCTGTGAATAGACATTAACTTATACCTGGGACTTCATTGTAGATTTTTCTCTGGTTTTTTAGTACTTTCCAAATGGTCCCTTCCTCGTGGTTTATATACTCAGCATTCGCCATGACCGCAAATTACTACTACTAGCGAATAAAATATTATTGATCAGCAAGCGACCCACCCATTCGAAAAAGCAAATTCCCTTAAAAATTAATCTGGTTTATTAACCCCATTCTGTTCATTATTGCGTCTCACCTCTGAGTTTTTCCCACTAGAGAACCATGAAAAAATTACAATCTTAAATATAGCACAGCTCAAACCAGTTTCAGTGATAACGTGATAAAGGATTGCTCTATTTGCACAGTATTATGGAAATTGCGTATAATTTTCCTGAGATTGTGTCATCTTGGATTCACCAGCTGAAATCTGATTGACTTGAATAAGGATTTAGTCCTGATAATTTTTTTTAGAGCTCACCAAAACTAATTTTTTTTAACTTGTTTTTCTGCCGCTCCATAAGTTAAAAACATATAATTTACTGCGAATTTTTTTTCTATTTTCTTCTTTTGAAATGAAACTCAAACAGGTAAGCTATATACTGTATTGAACTTCTGATATATAATATTACTTTCGCTTTCTAATTTTAATAAATGTTTTGAATATATATTTGTGCTGCTTTTCACGATAAAATAAAAAAAAATTAGTAGACAGTAAATAAACTGAACTTTCAGCGTTTATACAGGAAATTGAAGCATGCTCGTAATGAAATATATAAAGAAAATATTCCAATGTCTCTAAAATGAAATATTTACTATATTATTTTAGCTAACTTGCATCTTAAATTTGAATTTTACAATTCCACTCTTGAATGGCCCGGAAATAGAATATAACAAATGAAGTAAGCAAGCCTTCATTTATTATATGCATAATGCTGCGGCCATCAAGGTTTCAAGGTTTTTAAAGTAGATCACGGGTTATTTTCGTATGGCGATCCTTTTCAGCATATTATTCAGTGAGAAAAGAGAGTATACACAACAACACAACAACTGCAGTGATAACGCAATATTTCTACAAATAATAGAATTAAAAATGGATAGTAGCAGCACAGGTTCAATTATCTGGGCAGTTTATATAAAAACTTGGAAATAATTACTATTAGAAAAATTATTTGATTGTATATCATAGGTGAATTCGGTCGCTACCAATGGATCCAATATCTTTTCCTGGTCATGTCGGCCTTCACTTTTGGAACACACGAGCTTTCTCAAGTGTGATGATCGGAGCGACACCTAACTACAAGTAAAGTACTAAAACTATTAATGAAATCATGTCTATACATTTGTAATAAAATTATTGATTTATCCAAAGATTTCTATCGCCGAATAATGAAACTACTCTGGAGTACGGGGATTCGCGTCCCTACATTTCATCTATCAATAACGAGACTCTATCCTGCCATGCTTTGGAGCAATTTCTTCGTACTCTAAAGCTTGGATGATGACGACGACACCATCGTTACAGACATAATGATTACATTTATTTAAACTGTTTCTCTATAATTAGCTTTTGAATCAATAAAATTTAGTTTGCAACCAGATAGATGGCCCTTTCTATTTTCATGATGGGCTCCTGCAGACGCAAGCCCGGCTTCAAACATACGGGGGAGATAGGACGATCGCGTTCTTGGTAATAGTATACTGGTGTACTGTTCTGTGGTAATAGCTCCCGATAGCTCCGTAGATAAGGGAACCGCTCAACTCCAGATCAAAGTCTTACATGGATTTTAATCCCATTCCTTGAGTTGATCATTCTTTGTCAATTTGTATGCATAATGTATTATCAATTTACTATCCAAAGAGTCTATAGGGGTTTAAGTTTTGGTTGTTTATAGTTGGTTAAGTTAGTGATCGAGTTGGTTAACGCCCGTTGCACAATGGCCCAACCGTGCAAGGCAGCGGTTCTGGTGAGCGACGGACAATCTTAGCACGATGTTGGTCCACGTTTAATTGAGCCGCTCCCGAAAGAACGTCAGCTTCATCACTCAGGGATGCCCTGACTTCTGGCACACTAGCGGCCTGAGCGGGCAATGAGTTGCAAATGATGAAAACCATCAAGCAAGCGATGCTCAAAATTACCATCTGCATATTCAGAAGAAGAAGAACATTAATTAAAATTTATCTACACTGTGAATAAACATTAACTTATACCTGGGATTTCATTGTAGATTATAGAACTTTTCTTGGTCTTGGAAGATTGAAGTTTTAGTACATACCAAATGGTCCCTTCCTCGGGGTTTATATACCCAGCATTCACCATGGCTGTAAATAATGTTGACCCGCGAATAAATTATTATTTCTTTACCAGGGATTCGCACCGATTCGAAAGCGGGGGATTTATCCTTCAAAATGAAACTGGGTTATTAGCATGCCTCTCTTCATTATTGCGTCTCACCTTTTTCGCAGTTTTCAATAAAGCAGTCCACCCAGTAAAAGGATAGATCCATATGCATATAGTAATAGTATAGCAAATGCGAATGGCTCTTGAGATTCCTTCATCTTGGATAGGAATAATTGAATTGCAGCAATAGCAATTAGCATACTTGGAATTTCATTATTAGAGTTTGTGCGGTAAATACAAGAGTGAGAAGACTTTAATTTTAGGCGATTAAGCACGGTATATATGTTGTTCGTTCCTCGTTGTTTGTATACTCATTAACCATGGTTGTAAACTAGGACTCGTGAATGTAAATTAGTGTTGCTCTATACCAGCACGATACGCAGTATTTTGAGAACCGGGGAATTACCATATTTTCAATGAATCTGGTTTAACACCATTCTCTTCATTGTTGCGTCTTAACTCTACAGTTTTCCCAATAGAACACGATGAACAACAACCTTGAATAAAGCGGAATCCAAACCAGTTTCAATACTTTTATTTGAAAAGATTGATCTATTTGCATAGTATTGAAATAATGCGCGTGTCACTTTCTTGATATTGCTTCATTTTGCATTAACTAGATTAAAATCTGCTGTATGTACAAATAATAACACTCCCTTAGTCAAAACATGTTTCAATTAGACCTTGAATGAGGAGATATTCCCAATTTGAACTGTAGGAGGTGCCTGGATTTTTTTTCAAAGAGCTCTAAAATTGAGTTTTCTATTTACATTTGCTTTTGGTCCATCAAAGTTAAAATGCGTGTAATTCACTGGATTCGGGCTTAAAAAAGAAATAAAACTTGATCAGGAATATTGAACGCTTTTTTCTATCTAAGTTTTGATTTTAATAGCATAATAAATGTTTGCATAGATGGTTACATTATATAATGACTGTGATGCAAACTGGATTGGCTATTCTTTGCCAACTTTTGTCTACTTCTCAATGTGAATTTCGTAAAAGTTGGCCAATATTCAGGTTGTATATAACTATTGTCGGATAGAGCAATTTACTATGTTCTACAATATGTCTTTATTGAAGTAGGGATGCATATGAAAGAATAATCCAAGAAGAAAGTAAAGATTTGGTTCTATAAAGACGTATAAGTTGGACACTCTTCACTTCAGTACTAATGACGTATTAATTTCTGGCCCCAACATTCAACCCCGGCATTCATCTAACATTCAAAGCAACAATCAAATGAATGGTATAATATTACTCTACCAAAAAAACAAGACCCACTCCTCGTATCATCCGGATTGGACTTTTTTTTTTTTTTTTTTTAAATCCCTTGTTATGAACTTATGAATTATGAGGGACATTATATAAAAATTAAAAAAGGAAACAAGAAAAGGAGACATTTTAAAAAAGCATGCCGACGCACTGACGGTAGTCTTACTCGTGCATTATACCCTCTAGAGCATGATAAACAACAATCACTGGTTCGGACTAGTTTATTTAAATAAAGATGTCCAAACCAGTTTTGATAGCAATGTAAATAAGCATTGAATTATTTACACAACGTGATGGAAACTGATTACCTTTATCACTTTCTTGAGATTTCTATCTGAACATTTTCTTTTTCTCAAGTGTTCACAAGTTCTACTAAGACGTGTGGCTTATTATTCTAAAAAAATGAACTTAATCGGGTGACAAGTATGTATTGAAAGCCTTGATATTGGATAGGTAGGGCTATACACAAACTTAGGTTAGATTTCATAGGCTATAGGTTAGGTTTTTCCTATACTGTAGTGGTTTAAATGGTGTAATTCACACTAAAGAAGAGAGGCACTTACAAAAAATAGAAGAGTACGTGCTTCGAGCTCTTTTACTGAGACGGTCTATCCAAAGGCGGGTGAGCGCCCTGTCGGCTTTGGAACTCGGTTGAACTTCACTGAATATTATGCAATTAGTAGAGTAAGAGTTTTCAATATATGAGCTGTCCAATACATATTCGGTTCTTGTTATAAATAATAAATCAACCGCCGATTGAAGCTATAATGAAGCATCTTACATGTGCATTCACTTGAAGAGAAGCACAGACTCTTAGGCATTGACATGTGTTGAATTACCAAGTTATTTCACTTTATTTCAACGGTTATTGAAACTTTTCATATTGTTGGAATGATGGAATCGTTTTATAGTTAAACGACCAGGAAAATTAGTTGCTCCACTATTTCCCAGTTATTTAAAATAAGATCTTAAGCATCTTATTTATTAACTTTGATACATTTCCGTCTAAATTTTGCCAGACTTGTGTTCAATAACAAACAACTTGACTTAAGATTCGTCCTTCAAGCTTGATCCAAGAAGTAAGTAAAGATGTGACTCTATATCTCAGTCATTCTGTCAATGCATTTCTCTTGATAAAGCCAATGTTTGAATCTTCCGAATTCTACAACAGTAATGATTGTTGCTTACTACTATTGAATCTAAATTACCAAGCAAAGACGATGTAAGTAGAGCATCACTATGTCTTTTAAGGATGCAAAAGAGTATAAGTTGGACCCTCATCTCGGTAATGGACGTATTTCTGGTCCTAGCATTCACCCAACATTCAAAGCAACAATCAAATAAATGGTATATATGATAATTACTCGAAAACAATTTATTAGATACAATAAGGTGAACCAATTTATTCCTTATATATAGCTGGTGATTGTTTGGAGATGGGTTGCATATCATACTTGGTCGGAGTAGATGATTACGCCGTCGATTGGTTGCTGGAATCTCTCCGCCGCTTTGCACTTGAAGAGCACAAAACTGCTGACAAGGCAGATATTTTGCAGTACTATGCCTTTGCTGAATATTTAAGCAAGGACCGCCGGTATTCTGACTGGTGGTCATTGTAGTATCTAAGTTAAACGCACACTAAAGGAAGGGCAAGAGAGAGAGGGTCTTTCAGCATCAGAGCCGCTCAAAGAGCCGCTCTTTTTTTAAAGAGCGTAAGTTGGAGCGCGCTCAATCTTTAAAAATATGAGCGTGAGCGAGGCCTGTTTTTGGTCCGCTCTTTATTTCCGCTCAATCTGCAATATAGACACCTGGGAAGTGTTTTTCAAAAGGTGGAATCCAAAAAAGAAATTACTTGGCTCCTTAGAGAATAACCTACGCGCGACCCTTTTTTCTGAATCTTGGTTTAAGTAACTATTAATCCACTAGTAGTCTACACATTCGGTTAAGAAACTTATAGGTATTCAACTACTCTACCTGTTGATACTTAATGCTGAAACCCCAATACTCCTTTTATATATTTAAATCTTACTTTAAATAACTTTTAATCCCTTATAGTGTACAAAAACGGTTCAGCAACTTATATAACCATAGAATACAGATTTTCAACTTTTTTTTCCTGTTGCTACTTTATGCTGAACCGGTGAACCCCTATAATACTCCTCTCATGGGTTTCCGAGGTGAAACTTTTCAGAAAGTAGAATAAAAAAATGGACTGCTTCTATATTTTGTGTCCTTTATATTTTATTTTTACGGATCGTAAATAATAGTTTTTTTTTCGCCATAGATGGCACTAAATAAGCGGGAAAAGAGCGGGAGCGCGAGCGGAAAATGAGCGCAAAATTATTCGAAGAGCGGGAGCGCGCTCAAAAAATATAAGAGCGGACACAACCCTGGCATATGGTATGGGAAATGCGCATGACTTTCTTGAGATTGCTTATTCCCAATTTTAATTATATTAATATGCGTATTCATGTTTCTAAAGGATCGGCTGTATTTTGGTACAATTTTTACTTCAGTGGAAATCCTTGGCCGGATAGAGGCATTCGTTCCTCGTGAAATAATAATACTTTCTAAAACAGATATATTTGCATTGTCTGATTGTGATGCAAACTTGTTGGGTTATCAATTGCCATCATTAATTTATCTAACTCCATCGCCATGGATTTACTTTACCAGCTAAACTATGCTGTACAAATAAAAAGCCCAGTTAAAAAATGTTCAATAAGAACTTAAAGAAAGTGACCACTTTTCTATGGAGTGAATGATTGTAAGCAATCTGGCAACAGTGCTGCGCACTGTAGCAGACAATCATTCACAAGCAATTTCCAGCAGGGAAAACACGCGTGTAAAGTCAACAGCGACTTATTTTAATAAAGTTTGAAAGAGAAAAGTGATTTTTGAGCCTTTTGTACAGTTTTGAGGAGAAGAAGTCTCGCCGATCGACCCATTGACGGGATGGCTGCCGTATTCTTCCCAGCGAATTGGGAGTCTTTCACCAAGGAGGAACTGCTCACTGCCAGGGCTAGACTGGCTGGGTTTATTGAAGCCACACCGGACAAAGAGCAAATCCTACGTGAGGTAATACGAGTAACAAAGAGATTCCTTAAGCGTAAGATCGGTGAGATCACACGGTTGAGCTGCATGTTACCAGTAATGAGCGTAAAAATAAGATCGACAAGATCTGTGTGTTCTACAAAACACAATTGCTGCATGTATCCAATCATGAGCTGAAAAATGTCTGTTTGCTATCGAGCATGGACATGCCACACAATATTCTTATATATATTTTCAGGTACTAATATTATTTAATCAACGCCGGATCGGTAAGTTGCGTCAAATAAAGTCAAATTTATTAGTTTAGGAAGAAGGAGGAGTTTCCCTCCCCGACGGTGCTTTAATTAGCCAAAACGGGCTCGTTGCCAAAAAAAGAAAGAAAAAAGCATGGCTGCAATTTTAGAGAAAATGAGCCGAGAGATTTAACTGCACGTAGTCAGTCGTGAGTTAATATTGCTGGCTGCACGTAATCAGTCGTGAGCTTGAAACACAACTACACGTATCCAGTCGTGAGTTGACAGTACTGCAACACGTAAACAGTCGTGAGTCAAGTACAACTGCACGTAACCAGACGTGAGTTAAAAGTATAATTGTACGTAAACAGACGTGAGTTAAAAGGATAACTGCACGTAACCAGACGTGAGTTAAAGGACAACTGAACGTAACCAGACGTGAGTTAAAGGACAACTAAACGTAGCCAGACGCGAGTTATAAGGATAACTGTACGTAACCAGACGTGAATTAACAGTATAGCTGCACGTATTCAGACGTGAGCTACGCTGATAAATAGTAGAATAATAATCCTAATTAATTAAGAACTCTTTTGCAATCAGAGATTCTTAGAGAAATAAATAAATCAACAAGTTCTCTCTCTTGTTTCAGCAACTGGAGGCCAACCAAAAGGCACTGCTGCCACTCCAAGATGGAATTATTAGCATGAGAGGAGTGATCACTGCAATGACTGCCGGTCCGGCCAAGAATGTAGCAGAAGAAGCTTTCTGAACGCTGGCAGAGTTCAGAAAGGCAGAAGAAGCAATGCGAGACCGACTCTTCATCCTTCAAGTATGGCGCCGGTTCGACCACGATACGGCTGATAAGCTTGCCAGAGTAAAAGCGGGCGAGTTCTTGGATCAGGATCTTGCTAAAGTCCTGGAAGCGCGTGAGAAAAAGATGGACCGAGAGAAACGAGAGAGAGAAAAGGAAAGATCCAGCAGCCGGCCAAAGCACGCCAGAGGCAGCGGTTCACACCATGGTTTCAACTCGGGCTCGCAAGAAGGAGGAGGCTACAACGCTGGTGGACGTGGAGGATCTAGTGGGCGCGGAGGCTTTAGCGGGCGCGGTGGAGGTGCTACAAGTGGAAAGCGGCCGGTCCCTAATCGCAATTGCTATATTTTGACCAGGACTTTGGTAATAGCACCCGATATGGTGTCGGAGATCTTTTCAGAACACCTCGACATCGTAAAAGAACTTTAATCATCACTATAGATCTGCATTGTATGATTTAATTAGACCAAATCAATTATAACGAACCAATCACGTTTCAAAAGGTTTGCTACCAGTTTGGCTTACTATGGACAGTCCCTGAACATGGATTCTTTGGTTGGAGAGCCCAGAGAGAAGAGAAAGGCGACAGGAAAGGGAGGGGGGGGGGGGTGGAAGGATCAATAAGAGCGCCATCTGTTGAGCGAGGACCCTACATCTATCAAAACAGGCGGGAAAATTCAAAACTGCGCCAAAACTTAGAAGTAGGGTAATAAAACTGTAATCATTTCATTTGTTGTTTCTTATGTTTAATATGCAAATAAGGACTTTCAATAACTTTTGAATAATAAAGATGAACGAAAAACCCTGAAAAAAATTGGTTTCCGAGCAAGCTCGAAGCTCGGAACTCCAATTCCGCAGGTTACCACTCTACTTGCTAACTGAGCTATTTATCACTGCCTTAAACTGGAAAGTATATGCTTATAGGCGGGGTCCTCGGCCGTCAGTTGGCGCTGGATCGGTTTTTTTTCGGTGCAGTTTGGCATCAGACCACTTTCCCCCCTTCCCTTTCCTTTCCCCTCTCTCTTTCTCTCTGGGAGAGCCTAACCTGATAGTATTCATCTCTGAAATCATTAAAAATCCCGGCTTACTTTTAATTATTTACAGAACCACGGATGATTTTAGGAAGAATGGCCGTTAATTTCTTTCAGTTTTATTGGAGTTGGTCTTGCCTGCATCAACACCAATTACTTCCCAACGAATAGTTTTGCTTGGACGACCAGCCCTATCGTTATAACGATGTTGGACAAATTCCTTATCGCCATCTCGTTCGCCATCGCTAACAACTGTACTTGCGAACCTTTTCCAACAGTATATTTACAGCGCGTTCACGAGAAACCGTGCAAAGAAGTTCATGTGCAGGTCGGAATGAAACCACTAATTTAATGGGTTTTTGAGCTGTCATTAATTTTACTATTTGAAAAAAAATATTTTATAGGGAATAAAAGCGCATATATTTGCACCAATTAGTATTCCAAAATTAATACCAATATAAAAATATGAATTTAGTGAGATTCATTTCCGGAAGGCGTGTATTCAACGTCTGACCTTAGTAAGTGGAAAAGAGGGTAGTATACGTGGGGGTGAGCTGTGCACACATTCCTCCTAATGACCTTCATTCGCAAAAAGAAAAAAAAATTCTATCAAATAAATTTTGTTTAAATTTATTTCCGTTGAATTAACTGTAACAACAGACATTGTTTTTATACGTAACAGCGGCGGTGGTTGCGCCCGCAAGCATCACAGCTCTTTATTTTTATGTTGTATGTTTCACCTCCTTTGACCCTTAATTATGTGCCCCGCCATCCTTTTTTGGGGACCACTTACGGTTTTATCTTTCTGTTTTGTCATCCCTCACGAATGACAGATCGATTTTGGATGGGTTGGCAAACGAGTTGAGCCTCAAATTTGAGTCTCTTCCTCTCCCCGGTCCCGTTCAAACGACTAAAGAGATGCAGGACTTATTTAGCTTTCAAGCATTTTTAGCCCCGGTCCCGTTCAAACGACTAAAGAGATGCAGGACGCTTGTGAAAATGAGATAGAGGACTTCTTAGCCAAGGGAGCTATCTTAGAAATTATAACGAATCTCTGGGATGCCGCAGCTTGATATTTGGTGTCCCGAAGAAGACCAAGAGTTTCCGCCCAAACATAAATTTAAAGCGTTTCAATTCTTATTTAGCTTTCAAGCATTTTTAGATTTACAAACCAAACGGAATGAAGAATGGGGAGTGCAATACTAATGTCTGTGATACCACTGTTTTATTATTTTTTCACTGCGAAAAAGAGACCCAAAGATGTTATGACGTGATATCTAACACGTCGATATCGAGTCATACCATAATAAATCTAATTAATAAATAGACCCAGGTAATAATTCGCTTATGACTTTAAGCTTCGTGATTGCTAATAAATGAAACCTGACCATTCATAAACCATAAGTAAAATGATAATATGCCGATGCTTAACATATTGCCGAATTTATGTATATTTTTTCAAGACACAAAATTTTACGTAAATAATTCATTTGATTTCAATGCAATCTGTACCAACATTTCACCCCGATTACTTCTGGGTGCATTCCTGTGGGGCTGCATAACCCACAGCGATTCGATTAATCGGCGATGTCGTATTTATCGACCACCACCCCACAACGATTCTACTGAGTGACGGACAATCTTAACACGATCTTGGCCGTAGAGGTTGTCAACGTTCAACTGGCCGACTCCCAGAAGAACATTAGCTTCGTCGCTCACAGAAACATGAGCGGCATGAGCAGACAATAAGTTACAAATGATGAGGATCATTAAGCAGGCAATGCTAAAAATTACCATCTGCATATTCAGAAGAAAATAACGATTAAAATTTATCTGTACTGCGAATATACATTAACTTATACCTGGGACTTCATTGCAGATTTGTTTTCGGTCTTCGGAAGATTGATGTTTTAGTATACACCAAATGGTCCCTTTTTCGTGGCTTATATACTCACCATTCACTGTGGATGTAAATTACGACTTTCAAATAAATTATTATCCCGCGGCCAGCGACACGCGACCATTCGAAAGCGGGAGATTCCCTTAAAAATGAACTGGGCTTGTTATCAGCATTCACTTCATTATTCCATTCAGCACAATGAACCAATATCTGAAGAAAGCAGTCCAAACCAGTTTCAAAAACAATGTGAAAGGATTGATCTATTTACATATAGATTGAAAAAATGCGTATGACTTTCTTAAGATTGCTTCATCTTGAATTAACCAGCTGAAATCTGCTGTGCAAAATAACAATCCCGCAGTCAAAACCTGTTTCAATAAGGATTGTGATTCCCAACTTAAATCATAGGAGGCGACTGAAATTGTTTGTTTAAAGCTCGCTAATGAGTTTTATCTCAACATTTTCTTTTTGTTGTTCTAAGTTAAAGGACGTATAATTTACAGCATCCGGTTTCTCCTTCTTTTTATGAAAATGAAACTTTATCAGGTACAGTACATATATTGAACGCTCTGCTATACACTAATACCCATCATAATTCTTTTAAAAAATAAATGTTTCAAACAGATATTTGCAATAATGATCGTGATTCAATCTGGATTGGTTATCCGTTGTCAACTTTTGTCTAGTTCCATCGACATTGATTTACTTATTCGTAATCAAATAAAAGTTTTTGCCGATGAAGACCACCATATCGTCCACAACAAGACAACGGCTCACTCAAAAACAAGATGGATTACATTCAGGTTGTATAACTATTGTCGCATGATGTAATTAACACAATGTTCTACAACTTTTCTTTGTGTAAAAGTAGGGATGAATATGAAAGAATGATCCAAGAAGCAAATAAAGACTTGGGCCTATATCTGAGTCATCCAGTCAACGAATTTCTCTTGATCAAACGAATGTATGAATCCTCCGAATTTTACAACAAGAATAATAACATTGAATCTCAATTGCCAAGCAAAGAAGATGTTAGTAAAGCATCACTAGGTCTTTTAAGGCTGCAAAAGACGTATAAGCTGGACACTCTTGATCTCTGCAACGGACGTCTTTCTGGTCCCAACATTCAACCCCGACATTCATCTAACATTCAAAGCAACAATGAAATGAACGGTATAATACTTGCTCAAACGTAGCTTGTTAGACAGATGTATCAAGTTATTCTTTATGTAGCTGGTGATTGCTTGGAGATGGGTCGCACATCGTACATGAACGGAGTCGATGATTACGCAGTCGATTGGTTGCGGGAATCTCTTCGCCGCTATGCACTTGAAGAGCACAAAACTGCTGCCAAGGCAGACATTCTGCAGTACTACGCCTTCGCTGTATATAAACAAGGTATAATTTATACTATATTCTATTATAAATTTGTTAAGAAGACGTTTTGAGCTTGGCTATTCTTAGGAAATGTGAAATTGTCGACTGAACTGAGCAAAGAACTGCTTCTCCAGCTAGGGCCACAACAAAATCAAGACCAATTAATGCAGTTGTACGACAAAGCAGAAATACTCAGAGCTAAGGCTATCGAATCGTCGGGAATCAAAGAGCTTGACGAAACTTACGAAGCACTTTGCAGGTAACTTATCAATAATTGGGTATTATTGTGCTTATTAAACGACAATATAAATAGAGAGGAAGTTATCATGGATCAATCGACGCGAGATCAACTCTACTGCAGTTACACTAGCGGTTCGAGCGCTTTCTTGAAACTGCAACCCATTAAACAGGAGGTCATGTCTCTTCACCCTCAAATTGTCATCTATCACGACCTCATTTCTGAAGAGGAAATAGAAATCTTTAAGCTCCTATCGCAACCAAAGGTAAATATACTCCAATATACTTGGTTTCTCATTTTACTTAATTTAATTACATGGGAAACGTCAGTTTACGTTAAACATGAATTTACAACTGGTTTCTAAATGTTTTAATAGTTGGGACGAGTGAGGGCTCTGAGCTCTTTTACTGGAATGGTTTATCGAAAGGCGAGTGAGCGTCGCACTGGCTATGAAACTCGGTTGAATTTCACTGAGCATTCCGTAATAAGTAGAGTAAGTTTTTTTTTTTTATTAGACTGCTTATATATTTGGTTATTATACTAATCATGATTCAAATTTAAGATGAATCTTCGATTGAAACATCTAACTGGAATTGTTCATTCGCTTGAAAAGCAGCACAGGCGGTATTGGCAGGTGTTGAAGTACGGCGTCGGAGGGCACTTTTCGCCGCACTGTGATTACATTCAGGTATAGGGAGTATTTCGATTAAGTTTTCGTCTACAAAACCGATTCGTTATTTGCTGTGACTAGGTCCACTTCTGCCTGCAACCATAACCATTTCCTTCATTCTCCCCTCGCAGAAAGGGAGAAAATGAAAGAATGGGGGAACAACACGTGTTGTCTGCGAAGGGAGAAGGGAGGAGAAAGAAGGAAAAGGGTAAAGATTGCAGAGATATGTGGACCTTATCACAGCAAATAAGGAATCGATTTTTCGGACGAAACCTCAATCGCTATACCACCTATAATAAATTCTTTATGGTTTTCAGAACTAGTTTTCTTTTATTTAAAACCAAATTTTTACACCAGAATGAAACATTGGTAGCTGAAGGAGGAGATTTATTTGCCACTTTCATGTTCTACGTAAGATGAGACCATTTGTTGTTTTTTTCAATTTAACAAAGAGTAAAAATTTTAATGTTCGAACCATGTTAGTTGAACGACGTAGATATTGGTGGTTCTACTGTATTTCCCTTAGCCAAAACGCGCATTCCTGCTACTAAAGGATCGGCTGTATTTTGGTACAATTATTACTCCAACGGTCAGGGCAATCCGACCACTTTACACGCCTCCTGTCCAGTTCTTCTCGGCTCTAAATGGCGTAAGAGCTGTTATATCGAAGATTTTCTTAATTTATTACTGCTATTCATATACGTATTTTCTTATTTTTAGTGGCACTGCATTTTTTTAACACACGTGAACAGGATCTCAGGGGTCAGTGCCAATTGAATTACGATTCTGACCAACTCATAGTTCTATGATTATCATATTATCTTTTAGATTTTTTTTCGTCTTCATACGCCTTGCACTAATTCCACTAATTGTATTTCTCTATTCTCAACGTAAACAATAATTATTATTCCACACTTCATATTTGCCATTCACTGGTTCTGGTGAGTAATTTAAAAAAATCCCTCCCCAAAAAGTAGTAATACAAAAAAATCCCTGCCATCAGGTCGATTCAAAAAAATATTTATATGCTGCCTTTCATTTAAAAAACGACAATAAATATAAGACAATTTTCAAGTTAAAAAAATGAACGGAAGAAAGAATAGGGAGTGCAATATTATATTGTCTGTGATACCAATGTTTTATTATATTTTCACTGCGAGAAAGAGACCCAAAGATATTAATTTTTCGAACAAGATTCCGTTGCGGTATACACCTTCGGGGTTGGCTTTTGTTTTAAATTTTAAATTTCGATTCTTGAAGGGAAAGGAACAAAAAAATAAAAATTTCCAAAAACTGTTGTATCGTATTCAGCTTAAAAAACTGAACAAGTCTGTCAATCATCCTGTTAACCAAAAAAATTATCTTGCCCGGAAATCGACGCCAAAGTCGGTGTGTACGATTGGTACGCAAAACGGGCCTCCCACCATCTTGGAAAATTAAGACAGACAAATTTTTTAATGTAGCGCAGCCACAATGGCAAAAGCATTGGCTTTTGAGGTTTGTTTACTTTTTGCTGGATGTCAATCACTGTCCTTGACTGAATTGTTTTGAATATTCTATATAAACTTGCTTTGTGCTACAATATGGCAAATAACAAAAGATCTACAATCTGTTGCGCTGTGGCTAGTTGTAAGAACACTCAAAATAATAGCCCGGAGAAAAAATTTATCTCTATTCCGAGAGGTCAGAAGAGAATGATTTGGTTGAAGGCTATCAACAGAAGCGATAGTGGACTGTCCCTGGAAAGCTCTTTAAGAATTTGTGAAGATCATTTTGATGTGAGTGTACTGTTTATAAAATGAGACAGGGAATTTGTTTTCTACTCCTTTCTGTTCTAGGTTGACAAAGACTTTAAGAACGAGAATTCTCCCCGATGGACAACTATTGGAAACATTGTTCCACATAAAAATCTGTTTGATACTGCTCCATCTGAAAAAGGTAATATTGTGATTTAACTTTAACAATCCTCATCTTTTATACTAATTTTACAACATTCATCTCAGACACATTTGATGATGCTCCACCTGAAGATCCTTTTCAACCCAATGTAGAAGAAGTGGACCCATTACTTACTGACCATGAAATCCAGGGTAATTATTCCTTTCTCTCACTTATGTGTGTAAGACAAATTATGACATTTCAATTTTGCATTAAGAAATGGACGCTCCTATCATTGGAACCCAAACGGATACGCGTAAACGTCAACTTGAGATTCTCTCAAAGCTAGAAGTAAAGCTCTTTGTTTCGGCCACGTTTATTTCAATGAAAAAGAAAACAGTTCGTAGTAAGAAGACGCAGGTGACAATGCTTGATGTTGGAAACGATGCTGCTTGTAGCCCTTTGAAAATATCTCCTCTTAGTCCCTTGAAAGCCCCGTTAAGCTGACAAAATCGATCCTTTATTCAGTGCGACCCAAAAGACGATGAAGATTTTCAAAGCGATCAATCCGATACGTCTGTGGCTGGTAGCTCTGATTTTCCAAGTAGAAGTGGGTCAGACATTTCAGATGGAAGCAATTCGGAAATCAGTTACTCTTCAGAGGAGTCTGACAAAGAGAGAGATAGTACCGAATCCTTGAGCAAATTTCAGACGAAAAGTCGTAAACGTTGTCGATCATTGATGGAATCAAACCCAAGACTTTATTTGGGTATTGATAAAGAGTATCTCAGCATCATTTCGCTTATTTCTTACAAAATGAAGGTAAATAGTAGTGGATTAGATGCACTTGATATCTGCTACTTGGTTTTGCGTAAAATAAGATTGAACGAGTCTTTTGAAATTCTTGCTCACGAATTCGGTGTATCACGGTCTTATGCAAGCCGTATTTTTAGATTGAATTTAAATTTTATTGCCAAGCATTTAAAAGAAATGATCATTTGGCCGAAATTTGAAAGTATTAAGAACAACTTGCCTGTTCCTTTCCGAAAAAACTATCGAAATGTCAACTCAATCATTGATTGCTTGGAAACCGAGATAGAGAAGCCATCGTCTCCCAGAGATCAAGCCCTTACTTGGTCGCAATATAAGAAATGCAACACACTGAAGTATTTGATTGGAATCACACCGGACGGATTGATTTCCTTCATTTCAAATGGGTATGGTGGAAGAGCCACGGACGAGATGGTCGTTTCGCATTCAGGGTATTTAGACAAGCTGGAACCGGGAATGTGCATTATGGCAGATCGGGGGTTCAAAAAGGTAGAAACACACGTTTTAAAAAAGAAATGCTCTTTTGTTCGGCCTCCGAGTGTTCAGGAGGGTGTAAAACTAAGCAGAAAACAGGTTGTCACATCACGAAAGATTGCTGGATTACGTATTCATGTTGAACGCGCAATAAGCAGGATTAGAGAGTTCAAGTTTTGTTCCCCACACGCCTGTGTCGATCATAATATGATCAAGTATTATGACGATGCCATGAAAATTACATGTGGTCTCATTAATTAAAGGGGACCTCTCTTTAAGTGAGTTATTGTTATACAAAGGTCCATCATTAAATCCACAGCGCTTATGTAAACCTATTTACTGTGTAGTGTGTACTATGTGACCGCGTTATGTTCGAACAAATAATAAAAGCTCTTGGCAACCATTACATTGAATTTTTGTTCATACGTTTCGATTCTTATACTACAATAAATGTTCAAAATAACAAACTACAACAAAAGTTGAAAAAAAACATTACGCCTTGACTTGAAATAAATAATGACAAACAACTACCAATCGTCAATTAGTTTATTATTCACAACTTTGGCCAAACAGCTTTACACCAAAATTCAGAAGCATTGCACATTAAGTTTTTAACATAGTCTTCATCAAGTTTGACTTCTCGAATCTCTACTTTTTTGTTGGATTTGAATTCGGGGTCAGCTACACAAAAGAGGGCCGATGAACGATTGGAAAGAAACATTTGAAGCTGCATTTGTGCTTGGCAAACTGTGAAATATTTCCGGAAACGCCAATGTAGCTTAGTCGAGTCTTCTGAGTTTTTGGGCACTTTATTTCTACCACAAACTTGTCGTTGATTCCGTCAGGAGATGCTCCAAAGAATGGATGATTGGGCGAGATGAAAATGCCACTTTCTTCAAATTCCATTTCCTTTAAATGAGCTACTCGATCGAGCACCTTCTTCTCCAAATGGCAACCACGAATCATCGCAGTAGTAGATCTCAGCCTGGCATCAAATAACTGTTCCACTAATGTTCCGGATTCAGTAGTACAACGGGACACTTCGTGAAGTTTTGAAGCTGTAATACGAGCGTACCTTTAAAATATAATAGAATAAGTATAAATCACAATAGCTATGAAATTGGCAGGTTACCTTAATCGATGCCAATAACCCGATTTAGACTGGTCTTTTGTCATTTCCCTTGCCGTTGCACAATGGGAATCTGTAATAGTCCTTTTGCAAAATTCGAGAAATTCATTAGCAGAGCCACGTCTCTTCCTTTCTTGAAACGAAAAGTACAGCCAGTGAAGATCCAAAACCTTTTTAGCCAAGAAATTGTTACTTTAATTATTTGTGATACTCATAACTCATAAATTATAAAATTAAGGCTCGATTACCTGAAACCAATGAGATTCATCCGTGAAATGCATATACAACTGAGGTAGAAATGATGGCGGAGAGATTTGGTGTTGCTTCGTTTCAATGTGGTCCAATACTTCTTTAAGAAAACTTCCTTCTGGAGATTCCTTCACGCGGACTTTAAGCACTTGAGTCTTCCTCTTTCTCTTACCACAAGATATGTTGATTGCTTCAATGAATTTGTCGAGAGTTCCGACTCTAGACAAGAGGCTTTTTTCCAGTAACAGTTAATTTCTTTACGTGTAGGCTCTTCTGAGCGACGATGAAGCCAGCCGACGAATGCAATACAATGCTTGCACCCTCCATTTGAAGCAATACAGGTTTGGCATCGTGCAGAAATTATTTCTTCCTTCTCCACATCAACTTCGGCCTCGACAGTATAACTTGTGCTCGTACATTTATGCTCAGGACAAATTGCTGCAACAAGTTTGAATACGTTAATGACGCGTCGCACTTGAACCCACCCAATAGCGCATTCACCATAGGATTCTCTTTCAGCACGGTGCGAATTTACATTAGCTATTTCTGGTCCAATGTAATCATCATTTTTACGTATGTATCTTTTGAGCGTTTCAATATCAACAGTCGGAAGATTATCACTATTAGCTTTACGGAAGCCTTCTTTTACTAAGAGTTTATTAGCCATAATTAGTGGACAGGTTCGCTGCCATAGATTCCAACGAGGAGTGGCGCTTCTTCTATCTTGGTTGGCAACGATATGCAACATATGTAGCATCTGCAGGATATGTAGCATCTGCAGCATACGTATCATCTGCAGCATACGTGTCATCTGCAGGAAATGTTTCATCTGCTCCGTATGCAGCCGATGCTTCATATTTAGGGATTACTGTACCATGTTTTTAGGGATGGATCACGGACGGGATTTGTAAAAGTTTATGGTATGTCAATCAAAGTTATTGACATTTGGCGAGTAAAATATTTGTTATTGTTTTTTTAGTTAATTTCTAAGATTATTTGTTATTATTGTCTATTAAATATTAATTATTACTAGTCCAAGAAGTGCCAAGTTATTCTTAGTTTTTATTTCTAATTTTAATTTCATTGGAATCTCATCTCATTTAAAAAATTGGAATCTCATTACGACGAAACTTCGTTCGGTCTCTTCTGTTTTCTAATTTTCTTGATCAAATATATCGACAGTAATTTTCAATTCTCATATATGCAACATAGATAATATCTACTAATTTTTAATTATTTTTTCTTTTCATTTTCTATTTTAAAAAAAATCCAACTAATGCACTCCAATTTAATTTAGGTTCATAATTGGACGAAGCTAGTGCCCAAGCAATATATCCTGACAGCTTTAATGATAGGCATCGATATCTCATTTACTCTTTTGTTTAGTCCATCATCACTTTCATACGGTCCCAGATATTTCCTTAACACAGATGTATTTTACAGGTCATATTAACTCATAGCCTATAGGTACAAGCTGCTATATTTTCACTTTTTTCAGTCCATTTATCATTTTCCCCTCTTCATTCACTTCCTTATTATTTTAGGGAGCTTAGTCAGCTAGGGTAGTTTGCGTATGTTTATTGTCTTTTATTCTTGATTTTACAAGTCTGATTTCCTATCCTAATCCTGTATCAGTAAAAAAAGTCCGAACCAATCAGGTCGATACGAGTAGCGGATTTTGTTTCGTGTGGAGTCGTGCTATGGATGTAATGGACCCAGATACTAATTCGCTGATGACTTTAAGTTTCGCGATTGCTAATAAATGAAACCTGACCATTCATAAACCATAAGTAAAATGATAATATGCATATGCTTAACATATTGCCGAATTTATATATATTTTTTCGACGACGAAGACACAAAATTTTACGTAAATAATTAATTTGATTTCAATGTAATCTGTACCAACATTTCACCCCGATTACTTCTGGGTGCATTCCTGTGGGGCTGCATAACCCACAGCGATTCGATTAATCGGCGATGTCGTATTTATCGACCACCACCCCACAACGATTCTACTGAGTGACGGACAATCTTAACACGATCTTGGCCGTAGAGGTTGTCAACGTTCAACTGGCCGACTCCCAGAAGAACATTAGCTTCGTCGCTCACAGAAACATGAGCGGCATGAGCAGACAACTGACAAACAGATATTTGCAATAATGATCGTGATGCAAACTAGATTGGTTATCCGTTGTCAACTTTTGTCTAGTTCCATCGACATTGATTTACTTATTCGTAATCAAATAAAAGTTTTTGCCGATGAAGACCACCATATCGTCCACAACAAGACAACGGCTCACTCAAAAACAAGATGGATTACATTCAGGTTGTATAACTATTGTCGCATGATGTAATTAACACAATGTTCTACAACTTTTCTTTGTGTAAAAGTAGGGATGAATATGAAAGAATGATCCAAGAAGCAAATAAAGACTTGGGCCTATATCTGAGTCATCCAGTCAACGAATTTCTCTTGATCAAACGAATGTATGAATCCTCCGAATTTTACAACAAGAATAATAACATTGAATCTCAATTGCCAAGCAAAGAAGATGTTAGTAAAGCATCACTAGGTCTTTTAAGGCTGCAAAAGACGTATAAGCTGGACACTCTTGATCTCTGCAACGGACGTCTTTCTGGTCCCAACATTCAACCCCGACATTCATCTAACATTCAAAGCAACAATGAAATGAACGGTATAATACTTGCTCAAACGTAGCTTGTTAGACAGATGTATCAAGTTATTCTTTATGTAGCTGGCGATTGCTTGGAGATGGGTCGCACATCGTACATGAACGGAGTCGATGATTACGCAGTCGATTGGTTGCGGGAATCTCTTCGCCGCTATGCACTTGAAGAGCACAAAACTGCTGCCAAGGCAGACATTCTGCAGTACTACGCCTTCGCTGTATATAAACAAGGTATAATTTATACTATATTCTATTATAAATTTGTTAAGAAGACGTTTTGAGCTTGGCTATTCTTAGGAAATGTGAAATTGTCGACTGAACTGAGCAAAGAACTGCTTCTCCAGCTAGGGCCACAACAAAATCAAGACCAATTAATGCAGTTGTACGACAAAGCAGAAATACTCAGAGCTAAGGCTATCGAATCGTCGGGAATCGAAGAGCTTGACGAAACTTACGAAGCACTTTGCAGGTAACTTATCAATAATTGGGTATTATTGTGCTTATTAAACGACAATATAAATAGAGAGGAAGTTGTTATGGATCAATCGACGCGAGATCAACTCTACTGCAGTTACACTAGCGGTTCGAGCGCTTTCCTGAAACTGCAACCCATTAAACAGGAGGTCATGTCTCTTCACCCTCAAATTGTCATCTATCACGACCTCATTTCTGAAGAGGAAATAGAAATTTTTAAGCTCCTATCTCAACCAAAGGTAAATATACTCCAATATACTTGGTTTCTCATTTTACTTAATTTAATTACATTGGAAAGGTAGGACAACGTCAGTTTACGTTAAACATGAATTTACATCTGGTTTCTAAATATGTTTATAGTTGGGACGAGTGCGGACTTCGAGCACTATTACTGGAATGGTTTACCCAAAGGCGAGTGAGCGTCGTACAGGCTATCAAACTCGGTTGAATTTCACTGAACATCCCGTAATTAGTAGAGTAAGTTTTTCAATTAGACTGCTTTAATAATCGTCTGTTTTTACACTAATGATGATTATCATTTAAGATGAATCATCGATTGAAACATCTAACTGGAATTGTTCATTCGCTTGAAAAGCAGCACAGGCGGTATTGGCAGGTGTTGAAGTACGGCGTCGGAGGGCACCTTTCGCCGCACTGTGATTATATTCGAGTATAATGAATTATTGATGATTTTCAGAACTAGTTTTCTTTGATTGAAAATTTTTTACATCAGAATGAAACATTGGTAGCTGAAGGAGGAGATTTATTGGCTACTTTTATGTTCTACGTATGTTGAGACCACTTATTGTTTTTCAATTGAACAATGAGTAAAACTTTTAATATTCGAACCATGTTAGTTGAACGACGTAGAAATTGGTGGCTCTACTGTATTTCCCTTAGCCAAGACGCGCATTCCTGCTGCTAAAGGATCGGCTGTATTTTGGTACAATTTTTACTCCAACGGTCAGGGCAATCCGAACACTTTACACGCCTCCTGTCCAGTTCTTCTTGGTTCTAAATGGTGTAAGAGCTTTTATATCGACGATTTTCTTTACTTATTAATTCTATTTTTATTTAATTTTTTTAGTGGCAGTGCTATTTTTTAACACACGTGAACAGGATCTCAGGGGTCGGTGCCAATTGAATTACGATTCTGACCAACTTATAGTTTTATGATGATAAAATTATCTTTTATCTTTTTTATTCTTACATTAAGCCTTTCACTGAGTCCACTATTTTTTCGCTATATTTTAAACTTTAATAAAAAAATTTATGCAATGATTAATTTCTGATTAAAATATCGGAAGTCTTCTGTGGGTTGGCCTATACCCCACTGTGTTTTTTTGTGAAAAAATTGGGGTGTCCTTTAGCCTTTATTTTAAATACATTACTTTAATGAAATAAATATTCCAATGATTCCAAAATAAATTATTCAAATGAACTAAACTATATTACAGATGTGAACTTGAATCCCATATAGATGATTTTACATTTCTACTCTGGAAAGGCCTAGCAATAGAATAAACATGACGTATGTCAGATTTTATGTATTACGAAATGGGGAAATGCCTGCTCGCAATAGGAGTATTACGGACCATGGTGCGGTCAAGAGTGCCTTGATTAGCGCCCAAATAGCATGCATGAAAGAGAGAAGAAGGAGGAAGGACAGAGACATCTGTCCTTGGAGTCACGGTGGGAGGAAGAGTAAATAGGCTTATGTTATTTGCAATAAAACAAGAACGTAACACATGTATACACATAATTCGTATGGAGCCTGTATAGTATTTCTTCTATGATTAAAGAGTGGAATCAGCAGTAGTTTATTTGAAAATCGTTGCCTAGACAGGTTTTAAAAACTTAATTCTAATTATCATTTGAAAAGTTATTGGATTAAATACATGTATACCTACATTTTTCAAGGAAAAGTTCACTTTTCTATGAGTTTCACTAACGTCCCGTACAAAAAATTAAGCTTTTTATCGCGCCCGCTGGACGAGCTAAGATTGTGTCAAACTTAATGTTGGCCAAGGCTTCTTAATTCTAGCTTGCCGCGTGATAAATTTAACCTCCATATTTGCTACAAGGTTGCATTTGGCGACCCTTTCCATCCTATCTACGTTTGGCTTTGTGAAAGCAACCTTTACGTAGGTTAGCTAGACCTTCAAGCTAGAAGCAAGCTTAATTATTGGTAACCCTCACTCATGGTAAATGCATTGCACCAGACTTGTGGTCTGCCATGCTTGCGGTTTAAAAGCTTGGTAGAAGGCTACATTGTAAGGTTGTATTTTCAAAGCCTTCCACACGCATGTGTTTACCTTTGCAAAGATAACCCTTACGAGGGTTATTTGTAAACGTTCATCATACAAACTAGGTAAAAGCTTACCGGAAACCATTATTTCCGTGCTTATCGTTTTGAAAGTTAGGGAAAGGCTACGATAGGTAGGTAAAATTGCACATTTCAGCAAACGAGCTTGTTCAAGGTTGTTGCATGCTTTGCTAATGGAAACTATGAATATATACATATTATAATATATAAACTATATAATAATGCCTTAATTAAACTCGTCTACCAATGTGATAGATAAATTAAAATCCTAATATTATTTATAGATACATTGGTTTATATTATTGCCAATATGAAAAAAAACAAGAAACCACTAATTATATCTTATTGCTTCTTCATTACATTAAAGAATATAGATATTAATTCATTAATTCCTATATTAAGATATTGTAGAATTACAGTTTATTTCAATAAGGCCCAATCAACAATATCCTGTTTACAGTACGCTACTACGGGCCACGCGTCCTGTAATACGACTCGATAAAAAAACTTTATATAATATACATCCCCCTAAGCCATGTCGAATTCATCGCCGTATAGCGCAGTAAGTTAAGCACTTAAGCCGTCACCATTCTACGCAGAAGACCAGAATTCCACTCCAGTCAATGTCAAGTATATAAAAAAATAAATAACATGTATATTTGCACGGAGATTGTCTGAAGCTTGTGCGATAGTACGCACCTTCCGCCCCCGAAATAGCCCGCCTACAAAAAATTAAGCTTTCCCGTACAAAAAAATAAGCTTATTGCCATCGAGCCCGCTGGACGAGCTAAGACTGCGTCAAACCTAATTTTCACCAAGGCTACTAAATTCTAGCTTTCCGCGCGGTAAATTAAACCCTCATAGTTACTACAAGGTTGTATTTGGCGACCCTTTCCGACCACCTTGTCTACGTTTAGCTTAGCGAAATATAGAAGCAACCTTTACAAAGGTTAGCTAGACCCACAAGCTAGAAATAAGCTTAATTATTGGCAACCCTCCCCCGTGTTATTTGCATTGCACTATACTGGGAATCTGCCATGCTTGTCATTTGAAAGCATGGAGAAAGGCTACGCTGTAAGGTTACATTTTGAAACCCTTCAGCCCGTTTACGTTTAGCTTTGCGATGGTAACCTTTACAAAGGTCATATATTAATTTTGATCATGCAAACTACATACAAGCTTGCCGGAAACAATGTTTTCCATGCTTGTCACTTGAAAGCTTGGGGAACGGCTACACAGCAGCGATTTGGTGCTTAATTTAGGAGCAATTTAACTGCTTTATTTTCATTACCCATTTTCATCAGTGGCCAGGTGTGCTTAATTCGGATTTGACCTCTTAATAATAGCTGAGTACTTAATTTTTTCTGGGTGCTTAAAATACAATCCCCATAGAAAAATTTCCCCCGACAGGAAGCGAACCGACGACCTTGAGTGTGCGAGGAGGATGCTCTACCGACTGAGCTATCTGCTTCTACGGAGAAGTCGTTATTTTTACTACCAGTATCTTGGAAAAACCTCCGACATTGAAAGTTTTTTTTTCACACATGAGAAAACTTTTTCATTATACAATGATTATCTTTGATTATTTTGTTTTCACAAAGATATAGATATTTATAATAATATATTGATGACAATTACAGTGGTATTGTAAGGGGAAAAAATGGCGCGAAATAGAAAATCTCGGCGAATTTTCTCTTTGTGCCACAAGTATTTTTCTCATGATGACAATAAAAAATAGTTGTCATAGAAAGCCGTGCAAATTTATTTAAGAATTCCCGTCGGTGTTATTGACGATACAGCATCATCAAGGCAATGCACGCTGTTTTAGCGCTCTTTCCCTTTGTTAATGTAGGCCACCTACACAATGAATTTTTCCAACGTGCTTAATCGGTACGTCCCTAGTTTTGCCGCCCTTTCCCCTTTGTTGCTATATACCACCGGAAATAGTGAATTTTTTCCCGCATACTTAATCGGGTGGATATTAAGCATGGAAGAAGGGTTTCATTACCCAATAAATTAAGCACCCGTAAAATACATAGATTCACAACTCTAGACGGGGTGCTTAATTCGTTTCATTACTTTTTGGGTGATGAAACCAACAAAATTAAGGAGTCAATCGCTGCTGTGTACGGAAGGTAGCGGTAAAATGATCCATTTTTAGCAAACAAGCTAATGTATGGTTGTTCTTAACTTTTCTAACGGAAACTATGTACCGTATAATATATAATTGTATGCCTAAATTAAACTAATCTCTCAATCTGATATCTGAATTTGAATGCCCATTATTTATTATTGGTTGAATTATTACCGATGTGAAAAACTAGCCCATATAAAGTAATATATTTCTTTTTTATAATATTATTGAAGCATTCATTCATTTATATATTATGATAATATACAAGTTTATTTTAATGATATTCAATCTAGAATACATTGTATACACTATACAGTATTACGGCTTTCGCGGTCATGCGTTCTCTTATAAGACTCGATAAAAAAGTCGATCATGTATATATACCCTCCAAAGCCACCTTGATTTCACCACCGTATAGCGCAGTAAGTTCAACCGTCGCCGTCCCACGCAAATGACCCGAGTTCTATTCTAGCCAATGTCAAGATTATAAAATAAAGTAATTCGATAACTATGTTAGTACGGAGATTGCATGAAACTTGCGCTATAGTAAACACTGTGCACCCCAATAGTATAACTTATTAGGTTCGCCCGATACTTTTTTTTTCAACCTAGAGTCATACTTGTGGCAGCGCAACCTTCGCCCAAGCGTTTGAAGGGGACAAGCTTGGACGAAGGGTGGGCTGGTCATCCTTGTTTTTTTTTTTAAACCAAGCTTGCCGTTGGTAACCTCGCCGTCAAACCAGCATCGCTGAAGCTGACCTTGCGCTAAGCATAGGCTAAGTAATTATTTTTGTACGGGTTCCATCGCGCCCGCTGGACGAGCTAAGATTGTGTCAAACTTCATTTTGGCCAAGGATGCTTAATTCTAGCTTGCCGTGTGATAAATTCAACCATCATATTTACTACAAGGTTGCATTTGGCGACCCTTTCCACCCTGTCTACTTTTTGCTTTGCGAAAGCAACCTTTATGTAGGTTAGCTAAAACTGCAAGCTAGAAATAAGCTTAATTATTTGCAAACCTCCCCCATGGTATTTGCATTGCATTAAACTGGTGGTCTGCCATGCTTGTCATTTGAAAGCATGTGGAAAGGCTACACTGTAAGGTTGCATTTTCAAAGCTTTCAACTCGTCTACGTTTAGCTTTGCGATGGCAACCTTTAACAAGGTAAAATGTTAACTATAATCATGCAAACTAGATACAAGCTTACCGGAAACCATTATTTCCATGCTTGTCATTTGAAAGCTTTGGGAATGGTTACGGAAGGTAAGTAAAATAATTCATTTCAGCAAACGAGCTTATGCATGGTTGATCTAACTTTGCCAACGGAAACTATTACATATATAATTAATAAATGTCTAAATTAAACTTATAGCTATCTCTCAATCTGATGTATGAATTCAAATGCACACACTATTTAATTGGTTGAATTATTATCATAGGTAAAACTAGCTTAATATACAGTTATTTCGCATTTTCCGTTATTATATAATAGATAAATATTTATTTTATAAGCATATTGTAGAATAAAAGTTAATTTGAATTATATGTTCAATCAGTTATATTTTGTATACAGTATGGCAATCGTTCATGCGACGGCTATCTTTAATGCGTTAAGCCGTAATACGACTCGATAAAAAAATCGATAATATATATACCCTCCAAAGCCGACTGAATACCATCCCCTTATAGCGCAGTAGGTTAAGCCGCAGCCATCCCACTCAGAAGACCAGAGTTCTGTTTAAGTATAAAAATAAATGTTAATATATAGTAACTATGTTGCACGGAGGTTCCATGAAGCTTTATGCGGTATAGTATACACCTTGCGCCCCTCAGAATATCTTATTGGTCCACCCGATACTTATTTTTCAACCTAGAGTCATACTTGTGGCAGCGCAACCTTCGCCCAAGCGTTTGATGGGGACAAGCTTGGACGAAGAGTGGGCTGGTCATCCTTGTTTTTTTTTTTTTTTTTTTTAATTAAGCTTGCCGTTGGTAACTTTGCCGTCAAACCAACATCGCTGAAGCTGACCTTGCGTTAAGCATAGGACAAGTAATTATTTTTGTACGGGAGTAAATATAAATTATTGAATCCACACGATATTTTTTTGCAACCTAATGTCATACTTGTCGCAGCGCACCCTTCCCCTAAGCTTGTGCTTGGGCGAAGGGTGCGTTGGTCGTCCTTGCTTTTTTTTTAAAAACAAGCTTGCCGTTTGCAACCTTACCGCAACGTCGCTGAAGCTGACCTTGCGTTAAGCTATGGAGCATGTAATAATTTGTGTACGGGGTATCACATAATTACACCAGCATGTTACGACGGTTGCGGTTGCTTAACACTCGTGACGCTCTTTCGACGATAAACGGGTGGTTAATATACCCCCAAAATTGTCTAATTGCCTACCAAAGAGGGTGGGCGAGCGAGAAAAACTCTACTTAAAACACGAGTGGTCCCCCCTGCTGGGACCTGCGTGTGAAAGATTGTCTGAAACAGTGTGCGTAACACTGTGGCCAGATGATCCTATTGTTGAAATAGGATCAGATGGCTTTACAACCATTCACTCCATAGAAAAGTGGTCACATATGCAAAGTTGTGTATTTAATCAATGAATATAGCACGTATTACACATATTTAGGTACGATACATATTATAGGCGAATTCGGTCGCTGCTAACGTATCAAACATCTTTTCCTCGTCATGCCGGTTTTCCCTTGTAGTATTCATGAGCTCTCTCAAGTCATGGTCGGTGATTCGAGGTGGTAGTGACACCTAGTCACTAGTAATTATATTAAAATCTTATTTTAGAATTTTCATACTTTAATAACATTATTAATTTCAAATAATAGTATCTTATTACATGTGAGGTCAGGAGAAAGGCATCAGTCACTGCTCCTCAAAGTTCTTTATTCAAATCGCACAACCTCCCTAATACAAGGCGTTTCAATATTATGCGTTCAGTATTGAGCAACTTAAAAGAGGAGCAGCCTTCTTCAAAAGAGGCTCCACATACTCGTTAAGATAGCTAAGGCTGAAATCAGCTTAAAACTAATTGGTTGGTGAAACGACTGGCAAACTATTTTTCTAGGCAACAGGTAAACTAACCAATAAATGAGCCAGAAAACAATTTTACCTCTACCGGTAGAGTAAATTGCTAGCAATTGGCTGAATAGGCTTACAAACTGTTCAGTTTTATCGCACCTGCGCTTAGGGTGCTCCAAAATGTATCAACATTTTTATTTCGATCGGCCTTCGGCATTAGATTTAAAAAATGATATATCGACATCCCGCATCGGCTTTGAAAATTAACAATTTTTCATTTTTTGTGCAACCATATTTTTTGTCTTATCTTTAAATTTCAATAATCGCATTTTGTCTAAAAATACTTCGGATTCTTTTGAAGAAAATGTGTGACCTCGCGCACTTTCAAAATATCCGTTTACTTTCATGTTTTTTGCCTCTTTTTGCTTATGGAGCTATGTATGAAAAAATATTTTTGACGATAAAAAATATTTCTTGCGCAATATATTTTTTTTTTACTTTTAAGAATTTTTATTTATATTACATAGATTTTTATGGCAGGCGGTTTGGGCCAAAAAATCCCCTGAACATCACTAGCGCCATCTAGCGCTCACATATTAAACTATGTAGTGACATATCCCCTCCCCGCATTTATGCATGGAATCAACCGCATAAGCCTAAAAGACTTTATCATTACGTCAGAAAGATTAATTATAATTATTCACTTTTACCAGGTTTTCTAAACTAACCGGAAAGTAATTTGGGTATTTTCCCTGTACAATATTGTTACGATATCGTAACATTATTTTTATACGAAATGTAATGTACATTAAATATTTTCTCGCTTAATATCGTTACAATATATATGCGCCAATTATCGTAAAATTAAAATAAAAACATACTCGTAATGGTCTCAATGAGGCGATTTCAGATATGCTATTCAACATTTTATCAAATGAATTTATATGGTTGGGGGGGAATAAAAAATTGAAAGGGCCGGAGGTCGTATTTATTTTGATTTAAGCTCCAGATTATTTTTTTTAGTCATTCTATCCGACGTAGAATTTGTTTTTTTTCTCCGGAAGAGGCCTTGACTGTATAGAGAGCAAGGTGTCGGCCAACCCTTTAGCCTATCGTAGTACCTGGCTGTCGATGAAAACGGAATATTCCCCCCTCCGATTAAAAGGAGGAAAAGGTAGTAGATGAAAAAGGAAATTTTCCCCTCTTTTTAAAAAAATTGTCTCCCCCTCTGTCGATGAAAACGGAGGTACCCCTCACAGCAACCTTAATGTTAAAAAACGCCCGTGTAACCCCTTTACACGGGCGCCGTGAAATCCGATGCGAGAAATCTAAATATATATATATATTTAATCTGATTTGACGGAAGATTAAATAAAATACGAGATTGTGATTTTTTCATTTTTACCATCAATTTTTAAAAAACTTGTTACGCTTGCTGGGTTTGTGCTTATTCTCAATTTTTCTATACTATATGCAGTTATCAATACAGGAAAAAACAAATTAGCTCAGATTACAGTAGTAGGATTGTAGCACGAGCACCAAATTTCACCGCTAGGGGGTAAAGTGGGTTTTTTCAAATGAAATAAAAATTTAAGGAAAACAATGTGTTTTAACAAGTATTTTCAAAGACTAAAAAAGTACATAAGATAAAAAAGTACATAAGAAGGGAGAACAGAGATAGAAGATAGATAGAATAAAGAACCTGTCTAGGTGTCGAATTAATTCAATTCACTCCGAGAAAAATTATTATTGCTTTTCTATTATAACGCTAGCAATACACGTCCATTAAAAATGCGAGGACCGAGGGCGAGGACTTTCTTTGAAATGAAACTGATGGTTCAGCACCGTTCTATTCCTTATTGTGTCTTATATCTGCATTTGTGCAGTTATCTAGAGTATCATTAACAACAAAAATCTTAAATAAAGCAGTCCAAACCAGTTTCAACACTTACGTGAAAATATTGATCTATTTGCATTATAATATGATGGAAAATGCGCGTCACTTTCTTGAGATTGACTTTTTTTACTAAAATCTCCTGAATAAATACCAATTCAAGTTAAAACCTCTTTCAATTAACACGTGAACAAGAAGTTTTTCCAATTTGAATCATGGAAGGCTACTGAACCTATGTTTTAAAGCTCACCAAAAATGAGTATTCTTTTAACATTTTTGGTCGCTGTAAGTTTAAGACGTATTTAATTTACTGCAGTAGGTCTCTTCTTTTGAAAAATCAAACTTGAGTAAAATCAACAATTTTTCGTCCAAGTGGATAGAGCAATAATCAAACATTTCTTGGCCCAAACAAATTGAAATTAATCAGCCCTTTTTCAAAGTGAAACTGAAAGTCTACAACGTTGATAAAAAATAATCAGTAAAAATTCAAATTTGTGTACAAGTATCGTCAGATTGATGTGAATTTAACCCACTCTACTAAACTGAATAGTTAAACAGCCCTATCAGCATAGGAAATCAAGTTGTTGACCCAGCCAGATTAAAAACCGAAGTTAATAGCCTTTTATACCAAAGACAGACTGAAAAAGTACCGGCCAGCGGTAAGTGCACCCATTCAAAAGCGGGGGATACCCTTAAAAATGAACTGGGCTTTTTATCAGCATTCACTTCATTATTCCATTCAGCACAATGAACCAATATCTGAAGAAAGCATTCCAAACCAGCTTCAAAAACAATGTGAAAGGATTGATCTATTTACATATAGATTGGAAAATGCGTATGACTTTCTTAAGATTGCTTCATCTTGAATTAACCAGCTGAAATCTGCTGTGCAAAATAACAATCCCGCAGTCAAAACCTGTTTCAATAAGGATTGTGATTCCCAACTTAAATCATAGGAGGCGACTGAAATTGTTTGTTTAAAGCTCGCTAATGAGTTTTATCTCAACATTTTCTTTTTGTTGTTCTAAGTTAAAGGACGTATAATTTACAGCATCCGGTTTCTCCTTCTTTTTATGAAAATGAAACTTTATCAGGTACAGTACATATATTGAACGCTCTGCTATACACTAATACCCATCATAATTCTTTTTTAAAATAAATGTTTCAAACAGATATTTGCAATAATGATCGTGATGCAAACTAGATTGGTTATCCGTTGCCAACTTTTGTCTAGTTCCATCGACATTGATTTACTTATTCGTAATCAAATAAAAGTTTTTGCCGATGAAGACCACCATATCGTCCACAACAAGACAACGGCTCACTCAAAAACAAGATGGATTACATTCAGGTTGTATAACTATTGTCGCATGATGTAATTAACACAATGTTCTACAACTTTTCTTTGTGTAAAAGTAGGGATGAATATGAAAGAATGATCCAAGAAGCAAATAAAGACTTGGGCCTATATCTGAGTCATCCAGTCAACGAATTTCTCTTGATCAAACGAATGTATGAATCCTCCGAATTTTACAACAAGAATAATAACATTGAATCTCAATTGCCAAGCAAAGAAGATGTTAGTAAAGCATCACTAGGTCTTTTAAGGCTGCAAAAGACGTATAAGCTGGACACTCTTGATCTCTGCAACGGACGTCTTTCTGGTCCCAACATTCAACCCCGACATTCATCTAACATTCAAAGCAACAATGAAATGAACGGTATAATACTTGCTCAAACGTAGCTTGTTAGACAGATGTATCAAGTTATTCTTTATGTAGCTGGCGATTGCTTGGAGATGGGTCGCACATCGTACATGAACGGAGTCGATGATTACGCAGTCGATTGGTTGCGGGAATCTCTTCGCCGCTATGCACTTGAAGAGCACAAAACTGCTGCCAAGGCAGACATTCTGCAGTACTACGCCTTCGCTGTATATAAACAAGGTATAATTTATACTATATTCTATTATAAATTTGTTAAGAAGACGTTTTGAGCTTGGCTATTCTTAGGAAATGTGAAATTGTCGACTGAACTGAGCAAAGAACTGCTTCTCCAGCTAGGGCCACAACAAAATCAAGACCAATTAATGCAGTTGTACGACAAAGCAGAAATACTCAGAGCTAAGGCTACCGAATCGTCGGGAATCGAAGAGCTTGACGAAACTTACGAAGCACTTTGCAGGTAACTTATCAATAATTGGGTATTATTGTGCTTATTAAACGACAATATAAATAGAGAGGAAGTTATTATGGATCAATCGACGCGAGATCAACTCTACTGCAGTTACACTAGCGGTTCGAGCGCTTTCCTGAAACTGCAACCCATTAAACAGGAGGTCATGTCTCTTCACCCTCAAATTGTCATCTATCACGACCTCATTTCTGAAGAGGAAATAGAAATTTTTAAGCTCCTATCTCAACCAAAGGTAAATATACTCCAATATACTTGGTTTCTCATTTTACTTAATTTAATTACATTGGAAAGGTAGGACAACGTCAGTTTATGTTAAACAATACTTTTTAACTGGTTTCTAAATGTGTTTATAGCTGGGACGAGTGCGGACTTCGAGCACTATAACTGGAATGGTTTACCCTAAGGCGAGTGAGCGTCGCACTGGCTATGGAACTCGTTTGAATTTCACTGAACATCCCATAATGAGTAGAGTAAGTTTTAAATTATATTACTTATATATTTGGTTATATACTAACCATGCTTAAAATTTAAGATGAATCTTCGATTGAAACATCTAACAGGAATTGTTCATTCGCTTGAAAAGCAACACAGGCGGTATTGGCAGGTGTTGAAGTACGGCGTCGGAGGGCACTTTTCCCCGCACTGTGATTATATTCGGGTATGATAAATTATTAATGGTTTTCAGAACTAGTTTTTTATTATTATTTTATTAATTTTTACATCAGAATGAAACGTTGGTAGCCGAAGAAGGAGGTTTAGGAGGAAATTTAATGGCCACTTTCATGTTTTACGTAAGTTTATACCATTATTGTTTTTTAATTGAAAAATGAATAAAGCTTTTAATATTCGAACCATGTTAGTTGAACGACGTAGAAATTGGTGGCTCTACTGTATTTCCCTTAGCCAAGACACGCATTCCTGCTGCTAAAGGATCGGCTGTATTTTGGTACAATTTTTACTCCAACGGCCAGGGCAATCCGACCACTTTACACGCCTCCTGTCCGGTTCTGCTTGGTTCTAAATGGCGTAAGAGCTTTTATATCGACGATTTTCTTTACTTATTCATTCTATTTTTATTTAATTTTTTTAGTGGCAGTGCTATTTTTTAACACACGTGAACAGGATCTCAGGGGTCGGTGCCAATTGAATTACGATTCTGACCAACTCATAGTTCTCTAATTGTTTGATAGCTTAATAACTTGTATTTAAATCGGGACACGTTTTGGAAGACGTGTCCAGCAATTACGGATATAATATCTGAAAGAGAGAGAAATAACAATATAAATCACAGGTACAAAATGGATTTGAATGATCGGGAGGAATTACCTGTGTAGAGCAAGAGCCCAATAGTCCACACAAGATGATTATACAATCACGACAAGTTTGAAAATATATCTAGAATTACAAAGGGACACATTAGTTAAGATGAAGAAATAAATTGGGTGGGCGTGGATGTGTGTACCCTGAAAGACAATAAGTGCTCGAGGCCTGACTGAACGACACGGGACCAGGTACACACTCCTGCAAACCTGGAGTTTGCCACTGTAGGGAATTTACAGGATGAGCATACAGAATATAGATCTTAAATTATAATACAATAATACCTCGGGAGTACGAGAGAATAAAAGACGACAAGATGATTGAAGCCTAACGTCCCAAGCGTGAGCAACAATCAAGAATAAGCAGGCTCAAAATAGCACTATAAAACAATAAATCAATAGGGAATTAGCAAATAAAGAGGAAAAGTACATTATTTCAATATTAAATACCTGCTGGAATTATTAAAAAAACACAAATCACACACAAGAAAGATTTAAAACGTTGGACATGTCAGTCCCAATGTTTTGACAGATCAAGAATGCAAGTTCACTAAAACATTAAGATTGGGAACAAGAGTGGGTGACAGCGCCGCCAAGCGGTCGAGTTTCTAAATTACGCCTGCTGGGCCGATCTTGTGCTCCGTCGCCGTAACACTAATGATCAAATTATCGTTTAAAAGTTTTATCATCTCATTACGCCTTACACTAATTCCAATAATGTTATCGTTCCATTTATACGTAAATAAAAATTATTTTGCAAGGCTGAATTTCTGATTGACATGATGGAAATCTGCTCTGGGTTGGCCTATAACCCATTAAAAAAAATCTACAAGTAATTAATGATGCAACATTGTTTTAGTTTCCGTGCATTTTGTGAGACTTATTCGTTCTGAATCAGATAGACTTCAAGTTACACTCTCTTCTAAAGAATGCAACTAGTTATGTACTTATAAACTCTGTAATATATTGTCCAATCTGTTCTTATACATATATACACTACAGTAAAAGAAAGAATAAAAGAAATGAATAATACGAAATATTGTACGGATGCATCCGATGTCAATGGATAATAGTGGTTACGTTGGGCTGGAATGAATATTAGCAGGAGGATTCACCTTTCTACTTCTTGTACAGAATCTAACACTGCTGTACCCTTGGGGAGGATCACTTCTCCCCGAAGTCTGTCTAAATGTAATTGCCTAATTCTAAAGTAGGAGCGAGTCCAAGACTCCTCCTGAGGGTGCTACGTCATAAAACTATCCTAGTTGGCGGGAATAAATTTGTGGGGTTCCGGCTCTTCTTTCTGTCTGTTGGGAGAGCCCCAACATACTGTGGGGCCTCGACGGATGTGGTTGAACTGGATCGTCGTACTCGGATGAAGATGGATCATTGTAGTCGGATGAGGCTTGATCGTTATAGTCGGATGAGGCTGGATATTTGTAGTCAGGTAGGCCTGGATACTTGTAGTCGGATGAGACTGGATTGCTGTAGCTGGATAGGGATTGATTGTTGCCGACGGATGAGATTGGATTGTTGTAATTTGATTGGGCTTGATCGTATTCGGCGGATGAATCTGGATTGACGTGGATGAATACGACCGGATGAAGTTGGATTGTTCCGGATGGATAAGGGTGGATTTTTGTTGACGACCGTAGCTGGATCGTTGTCGATGGATACTTCTGAATCTTCTTTGAGTCAAGTTCTTGAGTCAAGGCCTCTTCAAGAGTTCTTCCGGTTATAGTAAAAATGGCGCACAAGATCTTGCGCCGTATGGCCTTCGCAAAAATATTAATTAGATATTTGATCATCATGCATCGATATTCAATTTACTTACCATTTCTATTCACTATTTTAAACGGGAAAATACTTTGGTATTTTTAGGCTTACACTTTAACTTGAAAAATCACTAGCTATAAGACTAAAATCTGCTCCGAATATGCTTGAAAAAAAATTCTACCAAGTAACAAAAGTAATTTAAACCATGTCATTTATAAACTCTTGCAACATGTAGCCAAGCAACTTTTGAAACAGTGAACTATAGGCCGGCGGTAAAAAATAACCAGTACTTGCGCAATCCAAACCCCAATAGCTTCGGCCAAAATACCGTAGGACACAAAATTTTACAGGTGAAGAATGCCTTGTTACGTCTCGTATACCATCGCTTGGTGTGAGCGTAGTCACTTGCTGTATCTTATTCAGTTTTTTTACTAAAAAAAATCAGTTTTCTTATACGAATGATGTTTTTTTTCAAATAACCTTCACTGGGGATTGCTGAATTCTCCTATCTTCCTTCTTTTCATTTTTTTTAGCGATGAAGGCCAAATAGGGAGAAAGGGAAGAGAATGAAGGAGAAAGGGGAAAAAAATCCTTGAGAGCAGAATTTGAAAAAAGTCTGGCCTTTGGCGACATTGTATACGGTTTCGGTTGCTTAGAGCCCAACAAAAACATCGTCGATAGTCGGTAACTGACTTAACCACCCCTATTCGTCGTTAAATGTGGCGGCATTGAGAATGCGATGATGATGGGCAACAATGGGCAACAAATATTATAATAGTATCTTGTAATACAAAAATTTCAGAATTCTGCATAAAATTTTAGTCGATTTAATTTTCCGTTGTTACCACGGGTCTATGCGAGGTCTATGTGTATTAAAAGTATAATTACGTTTCAATTTTACATTTCAGTACTTAATCTGTAATTCTTCTGAATCAGTAAAGAAACTGAAATCTCTTTTTTTAAATTGCTGATAAGATGCTATTCTGAAATGGATGACACGGATACTTTTCCGACTGAGATGGCATATAATATATAAGATGTATTTTTTCTCAGTAAGTATGAGAAAATGTTGCATTATTCAGTCTTACTATGATTTCTAATATACATTTTTATTGTGTGTTTAATGTTATGATAGACTATAACTTAACCAGTAAAAATTGTAGAACCTTATTTAAAATAGTTAATCATCTTCTCAAATTGATCATCTCTATCTTAAGAAATGTGCATTCACGATTTCAAAACTGGCCCAAAGAGAACTCAACAACTAATTTATCAAACTTTCCGGAAGAACTCCGGAAGAAGCCTTGACTGTATAGAGAGCAAGGTGTCGGCCAACCCTTTAGCCTATCGTAGTACCTGGCTGTCGGTGAAAACGGAATATTCCCCCCTCCGATTAAAAGGAGGAAAAGGTTGTAGATGAAAAAGGAAATTTTCCCATCTTTTTAAAAAAATTGTCTCCCCGTCGTGCTCGATAATTCTAGTTGAGTTTCCTCTCCTTCTTATTGGGTCTATTTTCTACGAGCCTGTTATTCAACTGTGTCTTGTTGGTGGAGCAGCAGGTGTGGTTATAATTACCAATACTTGCCCACTAATTATTCAGTTTCTTGTGGGTGTAGCCGTGTTCTTGTAGTGTTAAGAGCATTCACTAAACATTATTTTTTGTTTGTTCCACTCGACCGAACAGAGTTCGGTCAGCACGACTGACCACACCGGCCCAAAGCTGCCTGGCGGACGTAGCCCAGCCCAAAGGCTGGCCAGAACTGAACGAGACTTAGAGAAGAATAAGGCTCGATTGGATCAACTCTTCGAGGAGGAAGGAGAAGCATCTTCTCTGGTGAAGGAGGGCCTCGTCAAACATCAAGAAGCAGTCATTAAATTGATTGACACTATCGAGCAACGCCGAAAAAGAGAAGCCGCCACCGTCCGACGACTGCAGATTGAAGAACAACAAGAACGCGATCGCCTTCACCTCGTCAAACAACAGAACGAGCGTCGAGCCAAAGATTCGGAGCAGTGGGCTCTAAACAAGTGGATCAGTCACGACAGGCGAACCCGATCCAGCTCCACCTGACGTCCCTCGCCCATCTTGCGTCAAGGCGGACGGCCGCAACGGTATTGCAACACGCCGGTACCTGAATCTGGCCGAGGCAACCCGAGTCTCTTTGAAGTACAGACTAGGCCTCAAGAACCAACGTGCGGGCAACATTGACGCCGTTGATGAGGAGTGGATGAAGAGGAAGGAGCGGTATCTTCGCTGGGGTGGCCTCAACGAGGAGTCCATGACCAGAGTCTACAACAAAGCAGCCGACTGTCTTAACCAAGTTAGAGCGGCCAATAGAGCCGCCGCTGTAAGTACCCCTGTCTATTCTGTAATGGTGACCATTATCCGATTCAATGTACGTTACCAACAGATCAAAAGTGGTGAATTGTCAAGAAGGAAAAGCGGTGCTACAATTGTCTAAGAGATAATCATTCCAAATCGGACTGCAAGGCCCAGAAAAAGTGTCGAGAGTACGGAGCACCACACCACACTTTTCTTCATTTGGATAAAGAAAAGGATCCATCGGGGTCTACAGCAGCCGGTCCAGGTCCAACTTCAACGACGTCCAAACCGGGCGGTACTGCTTCATCTTCCAACACCCACATCTCAACGAGCATCATCAGCAAACTGGTTACTCAATTATCAAATCCATCAGCTAGTATTTTACATATTTTTCTACAAACAGCTACTGCTTGGATTGAGGCGATCGGTGGGGTCAAGAGGGAAGCTCTCATTTTGTTTGACGGAGGCAGCCAAAGGACCTACATCAGACGGGCCTTTGCGGACGAGCTTGGACTCAAAATTGTCGCTCACGAGTTGATTGCAGTTCTACCGTTTGGTTCATCGGAGCCGGGGGACCCTGAGTTGAGAGGCCATAGATGCTTCCTTCTCAGAGGCCTGTTTCCCAACGCGCGGGCAATTAAACTTACCGTCGCCGACCAGGAAACCATTTGCCCCGCCCCTCGTTACAAGAAGACCAAATTTGCAGCTGAACTACTCGATTGTGGGCTCCATCTAGCAGACAACCGTTTCTTCGCCGGTAAACAAACGGATCGTGAGTTCGATTTAATTATCGGGGCGGAGCATTATTGGGATCTCGTTCAAAACTACAACCGCAGAAGCCCGGACGGCTTCACAGCCATTCCAAGCAAGCTCGGGTGGATGCTGCACGGTCCATCAAAAGAAGCTACCAACAAGAAGTCAAGCTCAATTAATGCAGCCTTCATTGCGAGTGCTTCTCTTCCCAATTTGGACGAAGAAGAGTGGCGGGACGAAGATGACGACGTGTGGGATCGAGTGGACAAAGAGCCACCACCACATGACGTGTTCATCACCACATCAGCTGTCTCTTCCACCAAGAAAAAAGAAGGAAAGGTGGCAATATTGCCACCTTCCGGTTCCGTTCCTCAACAACAAAAAAAGGAGTTCAACTAGTGTCCTGATTGCCGCCAGATCTTCTGGAATTTAGATTCGATGGAAGCAGTAGACACCTCCGAGGATATGGATGATACCGATCCATTCTTCGTTGGAATCCACAAGCAATGAAGCAATGACCATACGATATCCATTGGGTAACAATTCACAGTAGAGTAAGTGTCATAGTGTAATACTGTCATGGTCATACTGTCATAGTGGTAGTTGTCTTTTGGAATATTCGATAGTCCTGTCAGCCCCCTTTTAATAAAGCTTTTCAAGTTCGTACCTGAAAGGGTTACCTAAACCCTCTTATAACCATGTTTACACTAATTTTTCATGTCAACTATTGCAAGATATTATATTTATCAAAATTGACAACGTTTTAATGACGAAGTTTATGTAACAAAATCTTAAAATTACATAAACTTTCTAAAGTATGACGAAAAAATCCCCAAAATGAAACGTTTTTAAATGTATTTTCCAATGTTTTGGGATGATTTTAATATTGTAGAATATATTTCTACTTAGAGGAGTTGTACCAGACAGCGGCATAGCATAGTGGCTAAAGCGCTGGTATAATAATAGGAATAATAGGAGGAATTGGGTTCCGAGCTCACATCAGGCATAAGCTTTTTCATATAAAAATGGGAAATTGAGTTATATAAAAGAGATATCCTTCGTATATCTCTCCTCAATTTCAAAATAATGCCGATATTACAATGAACCACAAATATTCAGTATTGCAGATAGTTATCCAAACGACAATAGAACAATTCGAGATTACGTAAAGCGTAACTCTGAAAATGTCTGACATTCCGAAGATAACTTTCTACCGATTTAAAATAAATTTCGTCGTGTTATCCGACACAGATTGTCGACTCGATATCATTTCCCGGATCATTCAAAACAAAATTGTACTCGCTAAAAATTGTATGAATTAAACACATCCACAAATTTCGAATAACATAAAATTGAAGCTTCGGATAACGGGACAAGATATGAATCAAAATTCGACCAAAAAAGTTATCCCGGTGCTGTGTGGGCTGGTTTAGCACCATTCTCTTCATTATTGCGTCTCATCTCTGCAGTTTTCCCAATAGAGCACGATGAACAACAACCTTGAATAAAGCGGAATCCAAACCAGTTTCAATACTTTTATTTGAAAGGATTGATCTATTTGCATAGTATTGAAATAATGTGTATCACTTTCTTGATATTGCCTCATTTTGCATTAACTAGATTAAAATCTGCTGTATATACAAATAATAACACTCCCTTAGTCAAATCATGTTTCAATTAGACCTTGAATGAGGAGTTATTCCCAATTTGAACTGTAGGAGGTGCCTGGATTTTTTTTTCAAAGAGCTAACTAAAATTGAGTTTTCTCTTTACATTTCCTTTTGGTCCATCCAAGTTAAATGCTTGTAATTCACTGGATTCGGGTTCTTAAAAAAGAAATAAAACTTTATCAGGAATATTGAACGCTTTTTTCTATCTAAGTTTTGATTTTAATAGCATAATAAATGTTTGCACAGATGTTTACATTATATAATAACTTTGATGCAAACTGGATTGGCTATTCATTGCCAACTTTTGTCTACTTCTCAATGTGAATCTCGTAAAAGTTGGCCCATATTCAGGTTGTGTACAACTATTGTCGGATAGAGCAATTTACTATATTCTACAACATGTCTTTATTGAAGTAGGGATGCATATGAAAGAATAATCCAAGAAGAAAGTAAAGATTTGGTTCTATAAAGACGTATAAGTTGGACATTCTTCACTTCAGTTCTAATGACGTTTTAATTTCTGGCCCCAACATTCATCTAACATTCAAAGCAATAATCAAATGAATGGTATAGCATTACTCTTCCAAAAAAAACCAAGATCCACTCCTCGTATCATCCGGATTGGACGGATTTTTTTTTTGTTTAAAAAAAATTCCCTAGATATGAGTTATGAGGGACATGTATAAAAAAAAGAAACAAGAAAAGGAGACATTTTAAATAAGGATGCCGACGCACTGACGGTAGTTTTACTCGTGCATTATTCCCTCTAGAGCACGATAAACAACAATCACTGGTTCGGACTAGTTTATTTAAATAAAGATGTCCAAACCAGTTTTGATAACAATGCACATAAGGATTGATCTATTTACATAGCGTGATGGAAACTGATTACCTTTATCACTTTCTTGAGATTTCTATCTAAACATTTTCTTTTTCTTAAGTGTTCACAAGTTCTACTGTGGTTTATTATTTTAATAACTCGGCACTGTCAGGCTAAGTGTTGGTCGACAGTGCTTTTGTTATTATTTAAAATTAGATTGAATGTTGCTTGTATACACAATATAAGTCAATTAAAATAATGTATTTATAACAACTTACTATTGAGATATACAAATGATGCTGGTGGGCTGGTCAAGTTGATTAGTGCGTGTTAAGATGTGAGAGAGAGAGAGAAACAGTGTGTTCTCTTCTCGCGGATTAAAAGTAGACTAATGGGGGGTGCGCAATGGGGGTGACGAAGTGGGGATTATCGTATGTCAATTGTTTCTATATTAAATGAAATCGCGGAGTGCATGAGGCCGGCGCACGGCCCTGCCATAGCGCGTAGTGCGAACTTGAGGAGTCGGTTGTTGGAGAGTTCCAACACACTGGGGGGCGGCGGCCGGACCGGCGGAGGGCGGAGTACGATCCGGGCTGGTTACTTCCTCCGCCTGTTGAGAGCCTGCCGGAGTCTGGTCAGCTGCCTGTTGAGAGAGATGATTAGTGGGCGGTTCCGAGGAACCTGCCTGTTGTGGTTCAAGTTGTTGATCCGGTTCCGGAAGATCATCCGCTTCGATGGAAGCTGGATGTTGTTGAACTTCCAAGGGAAAAAGTCGTTGAATAGGCCTGTTGATAGTGAGACCTTTCGATGTGCGGAGTACAGCAAAGCGGATCCGGCCATCTCGACCTGGGATTACTTCAGTGACGATGGAAATCGGCCATAGCAGGCGCTTTTGATTAGCATCATGCACCAGCACTACTTCTCCGACCCGAATGGGTCTGGATTCTCGTCCTGGTGAGTTAAATAAACGTAAATTTGTTAGATACTCACCTCTCCAACGATTCCACCAAACTCCAAGCAGTTTACGACGTTGCAACTCCTGGTGGACGAGAGTATCATGGCTGGATGTTGCAGTTGTGATAGGAGGTGGTGGATAAGATCCTTGGAGAGAAGTACGGTGTCCTGAGATGAGTTGACTAGGAGTCAATGGTCGAGGGTCGCCATCAGCTCCGTCGGACACGTAGGTGAGTGGGCGTGAATTGATTGCCAGTGAAACTTCAGCCAATGTGGCCTGAAGCTCAGAGAAGGAAAGTTTTGCATGCCCAATTACCTTCCTTAGAAGTGTCTTTGTAGATCGCACCATTCGCTTGAACATTCCTCCCCACCAGGGCGCCAGGTTGGCGTTGAAGCGCCACTCAAGCTTGCGGCCGGCAAGGAACTCGTGAAGATATCCGCCACTCTTGAGTTTTTTAAAGTAAGCGGATGCCTTCTTGAATGTTTTGGCATTGTCCGAGTAGAATATGGAAGGTGTTCCACGGATTCCAAAGAAGGTGCGAGCTGCAATCAAGAATTGTTTTGTAGTTAAATCTTCGACCAGTTCAAAGTGAACGGCCCGTGTTGTAGCACATGTAAAGAGGCATATATATGCCTTCTTATAAGTCACGGATGGATCAGAGGAGTATCGTGGACGGACATAAAGAGGTCCAGCGAAATCTACTCCGACCACTTCAAATGGCCTAGATTCCTTTGTTCGTTCAATTGGAAGTGGAGCTGCCGGTGCGTCGAAGTGTGTTGACTGCACCTTTTTGCAAGTGACGCATTGGTTGAGAATCCTCTTGACTACTTGACGTCCTCTTGAACACCAGAAGCGCTCACGCAGTTCTGTGAGTGTAGTTCCAAGGCCGGCGTGCAGCACACGGATGTGTGCTTGCTCAACAATAAGGTCAACGATGATTCTTCTTCCGGTTAGGGTCCCTCGACTGCCGATCCTGATGCAGGAGTCGGGAAGAAGGATTGGCGGAAGCGTTCCGGATGCGTCCATTGCGGGCTGGAGTCGCCCTGCAACTCGGATGAGTTTTCTTTCCTGGTCCCATGTGGGTCGGAGAATGGCAAGATCGGAATCTCTGCCGAGCGGAAGTCCACGTGAGAGGCGATCCATTTCCACCGGATAGGCTTCAGATTGAGGTGTCGCCGGAAGCCTTATTCACTTTGAAGATCGATCCGGTTTCATCCACTCTTCTTTTACGGCAGTTGTTGATGAATCGAAGTACCCAAGCGGTTACTCGACACAACCTATTGAAAGAGGAGAATTGTTCAGGAAAGGATTGTGTAAATGTTTTTACTTTGTGTGATTGTTGTTGATGGTCGACCATTGTGGCCAGACAGAAGGTGACGTGCTTCTCCGGTTTGTGGCGGGTTCCAGCCTTGGCCTCTTCGCTAAGGAGGACGTCTTCACTTGGTTGACTGTTGGTGACCGGCCATTCCGTGATGGGTTTGAGTAGCCCTTCCGGGTTTTCCACCAAGTAGATGATGAAACAAGTTGTTCAGCGGTGATGCCTCTCGAAGCTAAATCAGCTGGATTGTCGACTCCACAGTCAGGGCAGTGTCTCCACCAGTTGGGATCTGTGAATCTTCTAATATAATTAATTCTATTTTGAACAAAGCATTTTCTCTGCTTGGATCATTTGATCCATGCAAGAGTAATTTCTGAGTCGGACCACATAGTGACCTTCAGATTGGTTGACCTGAGTGAATGCTTGATATACTCGGCCAGGATGGATCCTAGTTGAGCAGCAAGCAATTCAAGTCTGGCAATGGTAACACTTTTAAATGGAAGTGGTGCTACTCTAGTTTTACTTACCAACATGTTTATTGTGATGCTTCCGTCCGGATTGTTACTGCGGAGGTAGGCCACTGCTCCCATCGCCTTTTCTGACGAGTCGCAGAAGACGTGTAGTTCCGCGGTAGCGGCACTGGCCTCGGAAGAAAGAAGGCATCTTGGTATGCTCACTTTGTTGAGATCTTGTAGACCGGAGACGAATGAATTCCATTCTGTCTCAATGGAAGCAGGAACAGGATCGTCCCACCCAAGTTTTGCTTCCCATAGCTCCTGAAACATCATCTTTGCGACGACTGTAACAGGAGAGAGGAATCCAATAGGATCGAAGATTCGAGCTGAAATTTGAAGGATCTGCCTTTTGGTAGGAGGATTTGGTAGAGCAGAAGCAGCAGCGATGATCTTGACAGGATCGAAGTGGAAGGTATCCTCATCTGGATTCCAGTTGAGACCAAGCACTTTGTGGGAGCTGCTGCTGGCCAACACTTGGCCGAGTGCTCCTTCCAGTTCCGGAATTTCGCCGGATTGGTTTAGTTGCTGTTGCAGAGATGATGAGTTTGTTATCCATTTCCGGACTGTCATCTTGGCTGATGCGAAAATTTCCTGGATTTCTTGCACGGTTTTGCAGGCCAGTTCGACCGACCTTGCTCCACCTAGTATGTCGTCCACATACAGCTGGCTCTGAATCAGTCGAACTGTGTCAGGGTATACATTTGTATACTCCTCTAGTAATTTATTAATTACAGCACGTAAAATGAATGGGCTACATACTAGACCGAATGGTAGGACCCTCCAAGCGTAGTGGATGAGCTTCGAATTAGGATCAGCTGGATCCTCAGGCCATAGGAAACGGATGACTTGGGCATCTTCCGGTGCAAGTAGCACCTGGTGGAACGCTTTCTCCACATCCGCAATCCAGGCAATTTCCGGAATGCGGAATCGTAGTAGAGCAGCCAGTAATTCCGGATTGTTGTTAGGACCTGTTTCTAAGCAATAATCAATACTAGGAGAATGCTTACACTTTGCAGAACCGTGGAAAATCGGACGGACTTTAGTTGTGGTCCTGTCAGGTTTAACCACTGGATGGTGAGGGAGGTACGTGTGAGTTCCGTTGTATGCGGAATCAGCCACATGCACGAATCCCTCGTTGACGGCTTCCAGGATTTTCTTGTGGTAGTCTGCTAGTAGACTTGGTTGTTTTCTTAGCCGAGAGAGAAGAGAGTTGAGTCTTCCTTCAGCCATGGCCAGGTTTGGCCTAAGAGTGTTCTTGTTTTGCTTCCAAGGCAGAGGAGCTTGGTAACGACCATCTTCGGTGCGGATGATGTAGTTGCTGTAGCCATCCAAAGGATCAATATCGATGACTCCTTCTCCAGGATCTGTGATTCCCATATGCTCCAGCCGCCAGAATGATTGTAAATCAAATTCCGACAACGGACCAGTAGGGCCTGTTTGAGTAGAAGAGTTGATGTTGAGCACCGTGCTGGATTCACTGCTTTCTGTGTGGATCCTTGTTTGAGGAGTGTGAGCGTCAAGGGGAGTGCTGAAATCCTGGTCGTGAACGGCCGGAAGATTCATGCTGTTAATAAACATAATGTTAGTAACATTAGCATGCACCAAATTGTTTTCCCTTGACGGCCCGTTAAGGAGCCAGCCAACTTTGCTAGGAACGGCAGTGAGGCCATCTACGCTAGTGATAGCACCGTTTTGTACAATGGACCAATAACAATCGGCTCCAATGAGAAGGTCTACCTGTGATTGAGTACCGTTTTCCTTGAAAAACCTCTTGTCTGCCAATGGCTGCCAATGGAACTGCAAATTGTACCCCTTTTGGAGCAACTCCTTGGCAAACCTGGTTTTCTTGTACTCGGGCAGTTGGTTGATGACGTCTTTGTCGATGGCTGTCATTTTGATTGGCTTTGAACCTGGAGCGGTCCCTTTTATGGTGAATTTCCTGATGGCACCAGTAGAAGAAGGAGCAGGTGTGTCCATGCCGAAGGTCTGCAGACGGAGAGTTTTTTCTCCTATCTGCTCCAGGTCGAGCTCTTCGGAAAGGCCGGTACGGATGTATGACTTGTGGCTGCATGTGTCAAACACACAAGTTGCTTCAAGAGGCTCATCTGAGCCCTCAATCCAGATGTGGGCAGTTTGTAGGAAGATGAAGGGATCATCGTCTTCTTCCTCTTCCTGTGAATCAGAATTGTTATTGGAAGTCATATTATTGATACCATTCTTTGATGAAGATCCGGAAGTATTTGAAGAGGAGGCGTCAGCCGTAGAAGAAGATGATGATGATCCTGCTTTGGCTTCATTACTAGGCCGATCCTTGTGAAGGGCAGTGTGATGTTGGTTATCACATTTGCGGCACACATTTGCATCACTAAGGCAAACGCTGCATCTCTTTTCCCTATTAATCTGTTTCCATCTAGTTTCAACAGATAAATCACACTGTACGGGGAAGTGATTACCGTTGCAGAAGAGACAAGGAAAAGAAGGTTTCTTTGGAGCTGGTCTTCCGGCCGAATTGTTAGAGTTGCTCTGCTTCTGGCCATCCGATTTGTTGCTCTTTTGATTGCTGCTACTCTCCTTATTTTGTTGTTGAGAAGAGTTGGTGAGAAGAGCGGAAGCGGTACTAGGTTGCACCTGCTGACTTGATTCTCTCTCGGGTTTACCAGAGTGCTTTGGTTTACTGGATTGAGCCGGCTTGAGCTCTTTTTTGAGTCTTGCTGCTCTTTCCCTACACTCAAGATCCTCCAGGATGAATTCTAGTAGTTCCGCGATCCCCATCGTATCGTTGTCTTTCTTCTTGTGCCACTCATATGAGAGGTTTTCCGGAATTTTTCCTAGAAGAGTAGGTTTAAGGAGGTAAACGAATGATGCTTCACCCACGCCAAGAGCATCTAGGCTGCGGATGTGGCAGTAAACCTCATCGTAAAATCGTCGGATTCCGATGAGATCATTTCGATCACTAACGGGCTCCAATTTGGTAAGAGAAGCGAAATGAAAAGTTTTTATATCCTCCTCCTTACCGCATTTTCTTTTGAGGGCCTTTATGGCCTCATCATAGTTTGGTTCTGTGATGGCGAATCCTTTGAAGGCGGCGGCGGCTTCTCCATCGGTGTAGTGCACGAGATAGTTGAACTTTTCAATTTTGTTTGGAACTGCATCGCTTAGGTGCACTGTAGCTTCAAAGGCGTCCCACCATGTTTTCCATCCTTTTATGTCACCGGTGTACGTCTTCAGGTCCAGGGTTGGTAGCCTGTTGATTGGTCGTGGTGGAGGTGGTGGAGGGCCCTGTGGTTGTTGTTGCACTTGCACCAAGGGAATTTCCAGAAAGGCGTTGGCTTCATATAGGGTTGCTAGGGCCACATCTTTCCAGTCTTCATACCATTTTATCTCTTCGTCTCTTTCCTCCTGAGAGGCTGAGAGATTGTAGATCTCTTTGCAGATGGGTTCAATCCGGTCATACTTGTCTTTGAGTTGTGCTCGCAGTGTGTCGGCTTTCATTTTATCACCTGCCGTGATGGCTTCCTTGATTGAAGCCTCTTGGATGATGACGCGGTCGTGAATTGCCTTGCGTTGTGCTTTGGCATTTTCACGCTTTTGTGCATTAGATATTGTCATGTTGACTTGTAGAGCAAGAATTTGTTATTATATAGACGCTAGTGTAGTGTCTTATATAGGATGGTCAAGTGTTGACCTAATTTGCAACTAAAATTGTTGGACACAGTGTGACCTTAGCTGCTCTTTTTTTTGTGTGTATCTGTAGCAGTGTGCTACTGATACTTGCAGTTCAGGAATATTTATTTGATTCCTATATATAGCAGTGTGCTATTGTGGTAATTAAAGGAGAGAATAATAGAGAGAGAGAGTAATAGTACTAGTTGGTTCCTATACTCCAAATTTACTGGTCAATTATTGGCTCCATGAAAAAATAAAAACGAAAAGAATGAGCGCTTGAATTTACTCAACTATACCACCTTTATTCAATAAGTAAACAAGAATAAAAGGGAAGTGGCCTTTATGGCCTACAAGGATTGAGCAAAACAAAAAGAGAGAGAGAGAGAGAGAGAGAAAAAGAATTGGAAGTGAATGAGAGAACGAATTATTTTTCACCCTCGTCGGCTTCTTCTTCTTCTGGTTCCTCTTCTTCTTGGAAAAGAAGTTCCAACACTTCTTCCTCCAGATCTTCAACACCGTCAAAGGGAAGAGGGATCTCCTCCGGAAGTTGTTCGCGAGGTCCTAGGCGGCCAGCGAATGGGCCTTCTCCCTGAAGGGCGGCGGAGTAGAGAGGAGGAGCGTCGGAGGTGTTGCGGCGCTTCTGGATGGCTCCACCACTGCTGCCAAGACGGTCGAAGACGGATGTGCCAGTAGCTCTCTTGCGGTGGTTGTCGGGAGGAGAAGTTTCTCCTACGGCTCCTTCGTCTTCCTTCTTCTCCTTAAGAACGAAGCGGTAGAAATGTCCTAGGGCAGGAGAGTGTTCCCAATCCGATGGGCTTGTGTTGGTTTTCTTAGCCCAACGAGCTAGTTGCTCTTCTATGTGTTCTGGCGGTGGAGTGAATCTCCTAGCCCATTTAAGGCGCTCCTGTTGTTCCAGAAGGGATCGAGCCTCAATGGAGGCCTCCTCCGTAGAAGGAGTTGATTGAGGAAGCTGCTGGTTCTGCTGGGCCGCAATGGCGTCAAGGATGACTTGTTGTTGGTGGATGTACGCCTCTGCCGAAGAGTGGAGGACCGGAGCTTGATGCTGTTGGTCAATTAAGGCTGCAGCACCTGTAGTGATGATGTGGTGATCGATGACGACAGCCTCAGCAGAAGAGTGTTGCTGCTGGTCCGATGTGGCCGCAGCAGCAGCAGCAGTTGGAGCGGGAAAGGCGGCTGCCTCGTCCTGTAGTCCCTCTTCCTCTAGATCGTGGCCCTGGCTTGGACCGACGGTTTCTAGTTGTTCTTCCTTTTCGATTATGTGTTGTAGTATGGCGACTAACTTTTGTTGAAGCTCGAGGATGGAATTCAAGATGGGACGGCGTTGTTCGCGAGAGGCCGTCGGGATGCGGCTCTGCTCGATTTTCAACAGCTCCTTTAGTTGGGAGTTTCGCTTTTCCCAATCACGGAGGCGTCTCTCTGGTGAAGCTCGTTTTCCTGGCACTAGAGAGAAAAATTGAGAGAAAAAAGAGAGATTAAGGGACGGGTCAAAAGTTGGCCTCACTTAGGTAACCAGAAACTCGATTGTGAAATTTCTAGTCAATGTTCCCAGTGATTGCAACCCAGAACCTCTAGTCAATTTGTAAATAAGAAAGTGTCGTAATGTAAAAAGAGAGAAAAAAAGTGTCAATAATAAAGTGTCTACTATGCTCATCAACGTTTACAGAGTTTCCCAGAACAGAGTGTAAATCTACTAATACTGGTTCTGTAAAACAAACCCCCAAAGGAAACAAGAGTGTAAATCCAATCCCCCTTACGAGTCTGAACCCGCCCGTGAGTGTCTACGTGATTGAGAAAAAAAAGAATGAACAAGATGGCGGCACGGCACCCAGACAGTATGTCTGTCGGGTGACCCTACTCAAGTAGCCGACCTTGGCCAACCTTCTCACGCACACACACACATAACGAGACGAAATAGAGCAAAAAAAAAATGTTAAATCGTAAATGCAATTTGTGGCACACTAATCAAACTTGGACCAGTTGGCTTCGAAGGACCATTTAATAACTCGGCACTGTCAGGCTAAGTGTTGGTCGACAGTGCTTTTGTTATTATTTAAAATTAGATTGAATGTTGCTTGTATACACAATATAAGTCAATTAAAATAATGTATTTATAACAACTTACTATTGAGATATACAAATGATGCTGGTGGGCTGGTCAAGTTGATTAGTGCGTGTTAAGATGTGAGAGAGAGAGAGAGAAACAGTGTGTTCTCTTCTCGCGGATTAAAAGTAGACTAATGGGGGGTGCGCAATGGGGGTGACGAAGTGGGGATTATCGTATGTCAATTGTTTCTATATTAAATGAAATCGCGGAGTGCATGAGGCCGGCGCACGGCCCTGCCATAGCGCGTAGTGCGAACTTGAGGAGTCGGTTGTTGGAGAGTTCCAACAATTATTATTCTAAAAAAGGAACTTAATCGGATGACAATAAGTATGTATTGAAAGCCTTGATATTGGATAGGTAGGGCTATCCACAAACTTAGGTTAGATTTCATAGGCTATAGGTTAGGGTTTTCCTATACTGTAGTGGTTTAAATTGTGTAATTCCCACTAAACAAGAGAGACACTTACAAAAAATTTCTTACCGGTTTTTAAATGTGTTAATAGTTTGGAAGAGTGCGTGCTTCGAGCTCTTTTACTGGGACGGTCTATCCAAAGGCGGGTGAGCGCCCTGTCGGCTTTTTAACTCTGTTGAACTTCACTGAATATTAGGCAATTAGTAGAGTAAGAGTTTTCAATATATGAGCTGTCCAATACATATTCGGTTCTTGTTATAAATAATAAATCAACCGTCGATTGAAGCTATAATGAAGCATCTTACATGTGCATTCACTTGAAGAGTAGCACAGACTCTTAGGCTTTGTCATGTGTTGAATTACCAAGTTACTTCACTTTATTTCAACGGTTATTGAAACTTTTCATATTGTTGGAATGATGGAATCGTTTTATAGTTAAACGACCAGGAAAATTTGTGGCTCCACTATTTCCCAATTATTTAAAATAAGATCTAATGCATCTTATTTATTAACTCTGATACATTTCCGTCTAAATTTTGCCAGACTTGTGTTCAATAACAAACAACTTGACTTAAGATTTGTCCTTCAAGCTTGATCCAAGAAGCAAGTAAAGATGTGATTCTATATCTCAGTCATCCTGCCAATGAATTTCTCTTGATAAAACCAACGTTTGAATCTTCCGAATTCTACAACAGTAATGATTGTTGCTTACTACTATTGAATCTAAATTACCAAGCAAAGACGATGTTAGTAGAGCATCACTATGTCTTTTAAGGCTGTAAAAGAGTATAAGTTGGACCCTCATCTCGGTAATGGGCGTATTTCTGGTCCAAACATTCAACCCCGACATTCACCGAACATTCAAAGCAACGATCAAATAAATGATATATATGATAATTACTCGAAAAAAATTTATTAGATACAATAAGGGGAACCAAGTTATTCCTTATATATAGCTGGTGATTGCTTGGAGATGGGTTGCATATCATACTTGGTCGGAGTAGATGATTACGCCGTCGACTGGTTGCTGGAATCTCTCCGCCGCTTCGCACTTGAAGAGCACAAAACTGCTGGTCTATCATACATTTCGTTTAGAATAATGCGTTTTAAGTTTGATAACTTTTAGGAAATGCGGAATCATCGACTGAACTGAGCAAAGACTCTTTGCTCTTTGCCAAAGAGCTGCTTCTCAAGCTAGGCCCACATGAAAGTCAATAAAAGTTTATGTAATTGTAAAACAGAAATACTCCGAGCAGAAGCCATCGAAGCATCGGGAATGGAAGGGCACGATGATGAAGTTTACGAAGTACTTTGCAGGTGTTATGTTCTTGGGGACCGTCGGTATTCTGACCGGAGGCCATTGTATTATCTAAGTTAAACTCACACTAAAGGAAGGGCAAGAGAGAGAGGATCTTTACTGAACGGGGGTCAGGAGAAGACTGACTATCTGAGGGAGAGGGTTGGAAGGGACAAAGACAGACAAACAGGATGTTGCGAAAGTAGGGAAGGGTGAAGAAATCATCGTGGGGACATTTCACAATAGGGAATGTAAATTCCTACTCGCGAATACATTATTTTTCTCTAACCATCGCAGCGATACGCACCAATTCGAAATGCGGGAAATTCCCTTAAAAATGCACCTGTTTTATCGCCATTCTCTTCATTATTGTGTCTTACCTGTGCATTTTCCACTCTAGAGCACAATGAACAACAATCTTAAATAAAGTAGTTCAGGACCACGTTTACCTATGACCCTTAAAAATGAAACTGGTTTATTATTGTGTTTCAAGTCTTACCTATTTTCGCAGTTTTCCCTCTATAGAGCACGATTATCAACAATCTTAACAAAGCAGTCCACGCCAGTTTCAATAATAATGTGAAAGGATGGGTCTATCTGCATATTGTATGGAAAACGCGCATGCCTTTCTTGAGATTGCTTATTCCCAATTTTAATTATATTAATATGCCCATTCATGTTTCTAAAGGATCGGCTGTATTTTGGTACAATTTTTACTTCAGCGGAAATCCTTGGCCGGATAGAGGCATTCGTTCCTCGTGAAATAATAATACTTTCTAAAACAGATATATTTGCATTGTCCGATTGTGATGCAAACTTTTTGGGTTATCAATTGCCATCATTAATTTATCTAACTCCATCGCCATGGATTTACTTAACCACAGCTAAATTATGCTGTACAAATAAAAAGCCCAGTTAAAAAAATGTTTCAATAAGAACTTAAATAAGGAGTTATTCCCAATTTGGATCTTGGGAGGTGACTACAATCATTTTCACAAAAGATGAGTTCGTTTTAATAGCATTTTCTTTTTGTCACTCGTCTAAGCTATGAGGCTTACAGTTTACTAAAAATGAATTGTAAGAGTTAGGTATATATTGAACGCTTTGATACCCACCACGTTCTATTCTCTAAAAATAAGTAGTATAAATAATGAACGGAAGAATGAATGGTGTGTGCATAACTACTGTCATCTTTGATAGTTTATAGCAGCGCATATACTAGTAAACGCTTTACTTGAATGCCAATATTGTATTACATTTTCACCAAAAGATGAGAGAACCCTTAACTTTCTTCCAAGTGATGTGCAGCACCATTATAAGCAAATAACTTAACAAATAAATTGTATAAATAACTTACTTAATAAGGCCTATTCATTAATTAAATAGAAAAGAAATTTATATTTACATAGCTGTTTATGTAACCTCAATCTTCATCTTAATAAAATAAAATTAATTTAATAAATTCATAAATAAAATTTTCCGTTGAGGACATCCAACGGATGCAACTGAATTATGATTTTTAATATCAGCTATTTTTATATCAGCTGTAATCTGCTGTACAAATAACAATCTCAATGCATGAATCGCAATTATTTTATATCTAGTTTTCACAGAAGTCATGAACTATACTTGTGTTTCATTTTTTTGATTCATTATTTTTAATCTACTATACTACAATGTGATGAAAAGTACTAAATAATAATACCGAGTAGTATATATTACCTAATATACTAACCTAAATTTTGGACAACAAAACTGTGAAAAATGTAATTATTTGTCGTCCATTTATCGAATGATTCTTGATTAAAATAGTTTGATTGCCTAGTCTATTTTTAAAATATTTGTTGATTGTACTAACATTCAGCGTTTTCAGAATGAAAACTTTCGAAATGTTGAATTATAATTCGAATATTAAATAATTCACGAATTAACTCAAATCCCTCTGAGCATCTTTATAAAATTGCTATTTTGCCTATAAAATTTTTCCCGAACGGAAAACCGTTTTATTTATCAAGAAGAAATGGTGTGTGCATTACTACTGTAACATTGATTAACGCATTTAGCAGTAGGCCTTTTACACGGTTCCGATATTGTATGTATAATATTGTTAGGTAACTCAGGTTGACGACCGTACTTTTTTACCAAATAATTTCTGCAGTACCACGTATATCAAGCAATACACCAAACAGCATCGTATAAATATTTTATTCCTTATTGTATATGATTATTATAATATTTTTACAAAAGATTAAGTAAACGATTATTGGTGTGTATATTGAATCCATCATATATATTTATTCGCACTGATCCCTTTAAATAACCTTCTCTGTTGCCAATTAATTAAAAATAACGGAATCAATTCATACACGATTAGATGGATGAACTTAAATTTTTTAAATATTCTTCTTCTATCGAAAGGCAGAAAAATAGGTAATATATTTTAGAAGTGTCAATGGAAACCGTTTATTTTCTAAATCCAACTATTAAAAAATTAATATTCAAAATATTTGGTTGAAAAAAAAACAAATATCGAATCAATCATATCGCCTATTACTCAATAAATATCTTTTTTACAGATTATAATAATCTTAATTCGCAGCCAGGAACGTTGAAGGGCCAGTCACAATTGCCTATGGCAGGATTGAACACAGTTCCTGGGGCGCACGTGTAATGAGTGATCTGAAATGCAAATAAAAATTATTCAAACCGAAATTATGCTTATTTCTATTCAAGTAAGTGACTTACAATCCAACCACTGCCAAGAGCGGCACACTCGTAGTATTTGGCACGCGCAGTCATCGGGATCCGGAAAGTAGCCGGGTGCAGTGCAAACTTCTTCCGATGGATGAGTACTGCCAGTATTAATCGTAGTCGTCTACAAGAATAAATACTTTTGGTATTGAAAAAACATATCCAATGTTGTGCTTCCTCTTGAAGTGGGCGTTGACGTTTCAGTCGTGACTTCTCCTGTGGGTGGTGTTGTGCTTCCTCCTGGGGCAGGTGTTGACGTTGCCGTCGTAGCTTCTCCGGTGGATGCAGTGCTTCCTCCTGGAGTGGGCGTTGACTTTGCCGTCGAGGCTTCTCCGGTCGGTGGTGTTGGGTAAACGATGCCATAAAAATATTAAAACCGAGCAGGCAACACTGTTTTGAAGGTCCCTTTACCGCGCGCAGAAGAAATCTTACAGTCTTTATTCCATTAGCGTTCATTAAATCATTAAATCGCATGTATGGGTACCTTGATCTTAAGGGACTGCTGGTCATCGTAGCCGATCCAGTGAAGCTTGGAGTTGACAGCATAAGGAGCCTTATAGTAATCGTTTTCCACGACTACATTCCAGTCATTTTCAGCTGCAAAAATGGCACAAATCTATTCAAGAAGATTTTTGATGATTTTTTACTCGATTTAAAAACGAAATAGGACAGTATTCATTGTAGTATACCTCATTGTAGCCGAGAATTCCGGCTTCTCCCGAGAATGGGCCCCCCAGGAATCGGCTGGCTAGCCGGGGCGTAGAATCCAGTATTGGCAGCGCTGTTGCAGATAAATCCTCGGCCTTAGGTTGGCATGTCCAGAACTAATTTTTTGGGGTCAGCTCCGTTATCGAGGAAGTAGTTGATTGTGTAATCCTGTAAAGATATTACAGGAATTTGTAATGTATTAGACTAACATTTAAATTTAAAAGTACATTACTTCGCTGAAGTAGGCTTCTTCACCCTTGTCGATAGCGGGATTGGTGAAGAGTGGGGCGTTGTGGCCGGTATAAGGATCCCAGGCACCGTGGTAATCGTAACCCATCACCTGTGAATAATGAAAGAATAGCCAATATACAAATATTACTCTTGAGGGAATAGAATTACGTGGATGTGGTCTAGAAGTCTGGAAAGTTCGGGGATGTCGTAGGCAGCGTCGATGGTATTCTTGCCAGGAGATACGGCGGCAGTCAACATGTAGCCGTAAGGTCTGAAAGCAGCTTTTAATTCTTCAAGCATGGAAATGTAATTAGCCTGATGATAAAAGAATATTAATAATGTTGTTGTATAAAACTGGGATTTAGAGGAATTGTATATAAGTGATTATAAATAACCTTGTCGGCAGGTACTCCACCTCGAGCTGCCGGATATTCCCAATCAAAGTCGAGACCGTCGAAATCAAATTCAGAGAGCAAGTCTACGACGGATTGTGTGAAAATCTTGAAAAGAATAAGATACATTACACTAATTTTTGTTACATTGGTTGACATTATATAGTTACTTACAGCTCTGGAATCAGGATTGGCCACCATCTACATCCAAACGTAAATTTAATAACTGTTATTGGCTTTAAAATAAACATCAATACAACCTGGGAGTATTTGGTGGATCCATCGTTCCATCCACCGATAGCTAAGAGTGTTTTCAATTCAGGGTTCTGCTGTTTGAGCCCAGTAAAGACCCTGTAGGCGCTGCGGTGCCATTCATCTCCGACGTCGTTCCAAGGATCGATTGGCTCGATTTCGTGAGTTTTGTCGTTCAATCTAGCGAAGCCGTAGACGAGATGAGTGCAGAGGCTATGTAATAATTATTGATTATTATCAAATCTGTTAGCTTGTACATAAATAAAGATGGTATCTATTGAAATATTTACAAAGGATCGATTTGGTCGACGTCGAATTGGCCGGCACCGTTATGATAGACAGCCCAGGAACCATAATAACATACCATGACCTTCTTATCGGCTAAAAACATTAAGAAAAAATAAGGGTTAAGTATGCTGTACTAAATCGTCGAAAGTTTACTAATATTTTCTCACCTTTATTTCCGACGGAAACAGAACTCAAGAACTGAACCAGCAAGGCCAACATGGCCAACAAAGCAAAAGCTAACTTCATTTTGTACCTTCTGAAATAATATTTTTTAAAAATTAACTTTTTGAAGTGGAGATCTAATATGTTATTTTAAACATTAATTACCTTTAAATATCTAGAATAATTCTACTCTAGAATTCAAGTTAAGAGTAGAGCTTGAATGACTGTTGCTGTTTTTTGCCAAATAATTTGAGTTTATATATGCTGACTTATCAAAAATTTTCTTTTGATTTGGCCTACCTGGCGTCAGCTATCCTTGCAACTGTCTACAATCATCTTCTTCACAACAACCAGCAATCTATTTGTTCAACCGCGTGATGATGTTGATTTTCCTTGTTGAGAGGAAATAATAGCTACACCTATCAGTAATCTATTTGTTTAATCGCGTGATATGGACTAATCTTATTATTTTTGTGTCGCTGAGATCATCAAGACGAGAAATGAAATGCACTTTTTTTTTATTATTTCGATGTTGATGGATGCCTTCGTTTGCTTGGACAGAAATGATGATATATTTCTAAAATATATATGATAATATATTTTAGAAGTGTCGATGGAAACCGTTTATTTTCTAAATCCAACTATTAAAAAATTAATATTCAAAATATTTGGTTGAAAAAAAACAAATATCGAATCAATCATATCGCCTATTACTCAATGAATATCTTTTTTACGGATTATAATAATCTTAATTCGCAGCCAGGAACGTTGAAGGGCCAGTCACAATTGCCTATGGCAGGATTGAACACAGTTCCTGGGGCGCACGTGTAATGAGTGATCTGAAATGCAAATAAAAATTATTCAAACCGAAATTATGCTTATTTCTATTCAAGTAAGTGACTTACAATCCAACCACTGCCAAGAGCGGCACACTCGTAGTATTTGGCACGCGCAGTCATCGGGATCCGGAAAGTAGCCGGGTGCAGTGCAAACTTCTTCCGATGGATGAGTACTGCCAGTATTAATCGTAGTCGTCTACAAGAATAAATACTTTTGGTATTGAAAAAACATATCCAATGTTGTGCTTCCTCTTGAAGTGGGCGTTGACGTTTCAGTCGTGACTTCTCCTGTGGGTGGTGTTGTGCTTCCTCCTGGGGCAGGTGTTGACGTTGCCGTCGTAGCTTCTCCGCTGGATGCAGTGCTTCCTCCTGGAGTGGGCGTTGAGTTTGCCGTCGAGGCTTCTCCGGTCGGTGGTGTTGGGTAAACGATGCCATAAAAATATTAAAACCGAGCAGGCAACACTGTTTTGAAGGTCCCTTTACTGCGCGCAGAAGAAATCTTACAGTCTTTATTCCATTAGCGTTCATTAAATCATTAAATCGCATGTATGGGTACCTTGATCTTAAGGGACTGCTGGTCATCGTAGCCGATCCAGTGAAGCTTGGAGTTGACAGCATAAGGAGCCTTATAGTAATCGTTTTCCACGACTACATTCCAGTCATTTTCAGCTGCAAAAATGGCACAAATCTATTCAAGAAGATTTTTGATGATTTTTTACTCGATTTAAAAACGAAATAGGACAGTATTCATTGTAGTATACCTCATTGTAGCCGAGAATTCCGGCTTCTCCCGAGAATGGGCCCCCCAGGAATCGGCTGGCTAGCCGGGGCGTAGAATCCAGTATTGGCAGCGCTGTTGCAGATAAATCCTCGGCCTTAGGTTGGCATGTCCAGAACTAATTTTTTGGGGTCAGCTCCGTTATCGAGGAAGTAGTTGATTGTGTAATCCTGTAAAGATATTACAGGAATTTGTAATGTATTAGACTAACATTTAAATTTAAAAGTACATTACTTCGCTGAAGTAGGCTTCTTCACCCTTGTCGATAGCGGGATTGGTGAAGAGTGGGGCGTTGTGGCCGGTATAAGGATCCCAGGCACCGTGGTAATCGTAACCCATCACCTGTGAATAATGAAAGAATAGCCAATATACAAATATTACTCTTGAGGGAATAGAATTACGTGGATGTGGTCTAGAAGTCTGGAAAGTTCGGGGATGTCGTAGGCAGCGTCGATGGTATTCTTGCCAGGAGATACGGCGGCAGTCAACATGTAGCCGTAAGGTCTGAAAGCAGCTTTTAATTCTTCAAGCATGGAAATGTAATTAGCCTGATGATAAAAGAATATTAATAATGTTGTTGTATAAAACTGGGATTTAGAGGAATTGTATATAAGTGATTATAAATAACCTTGTCGGCAGGTACTCCACCTCGAGCTGCCGGATATTCCCAATCAAAGTCGAGACCGTCGAAATCAAATTCAGAGAGCAAGTCTACGACGGATTGTGTGAAAATCTTGAAAAGAATAAGATACATTACACTAATTTTTGTTACATTGGTTGACATTATATAGTTACTTACAGCTCTGGAATCAGGATTGGCCACCATCTACATCCAAACGTAAATTTAATAACTGTTATTGGCTTTAAAATAAACATCAATACAACCTGGGAGTATTTGGTGGATCCATCGTTCCATCCACCGATAGCTAAGAGTGTTTTCAATTCAGGGTTCTGCTGTTTGAGCCCAGTAAAGACCCTGTAGGCGCTGCGGTGCCATTCATCTCCGACGTCGTTCCAAGGATCGATTGGCTCGATTTCGTGAGTTTTGTCGTTCAATCTAGCGAAGCCGTAGACGAGATGAGTGCAGAGGCTATGTAATAATTATTGATTATTATCAAATCTGTTAGCTTGTACATAAATAAAGATGGTATCTATTGAAATATTTACAAAGGATCGATTTGGTCGACGTCGAATTGGCCGGCACCGTTATGATAGACAGCCCAGGAACCATAATAACATACCATGACCTTCTTATCGGCTAAAAACATTAAGAAAAAATAAGGGTTAAGTATGCTGTACTAAATCGTCGAAAGTTTACTAATATTTTCTCACCTTTATTTCCGACGGAAACAGAACTCAAGAACTGAACCAGCAAGGCCAACATGGCCAACAAAGCAAAAGCTAACTTCATTTTGTACCTTCTGAAATAATATTTTTTTAAAATTAACTTTTTGAAGTGGAGATCTAATATGTTATTTTAAACATTAATTACCTTTAAATATCTAGAATAATTCTACTCTAGAATTCAAGTTAAGAGTAGAGCTTGAATGACTGTTGCTGTTTTTTGCCAAATAATTTGAGTTTATATATGCTGACTTATCAAAAATTTTCTTTTGATTTGGCCTACCTGGCGTCAGCTATCCTTGCAACTGTCTACAATCATCTTCTTCACAACAACCAGCAATCTATTTGTTCAACCGCGTGATGATGTTGATTTTCCTTGTTGAGAGGAAATAATAGCTACACCTATCAGTAATCTATTTGTTTAATCGCGTGATATGGACTAATCTTATTATTTTTGTGTCGCTGAGATCATCAAGACGAGAAATGAAATGCACTTTTTTTTTATTATTTCGATGTTGATGGATGCCTTCGTTTGCTTGGACAGAAATGATGATATATTTCTAAAATATATATGATAATATATTTTAGAAGTGTCGATGGAAACCGTTTATTTTCTAAATCCAACTATTAAAAAATTAATATTCAAAATATTTGGTTGAAAAAAAACAAATATCGAATCAATCATATCGCCTATTACTCAATGAATATCTTTTTTACGGATTATAATAATCTTAATTCGCAGCCAGGAACGTTGAAGGGCCAGTCACAATTGCCTATGGCAGGATTGAACACAGTTCCTGGGGCGCACGTGTAATGAGTGATCTGAAATGCAAATAAAAATTATTCAAACCGAAATTATGCTTATTTCTATTCAAGTAAGTGACTTACAATCCAACCACTGCCAAGAGCGGCACACTCGTAGTATTTGGCACGCGCAGTCATCGGGATCCGGAAAGTAGCCGGGTGCAGTGCAAACTTCTTCCGATGGATGAGTACTGCCAGTATTAATCGTAGTCGTCTACAAGAATAAATACTTTTGGTATTGAAAAAACATATCCAATGTTGTGCTTCCTCTTGAAGTGGGCGTTGACGTTTCAGTCGTGACTTCTCCTGTGGGTGGTGTTGTGCTTCCTCCTGGGGCAGGTGTTGACGTTGCCGTCGTAGCTTCTCCGCTGGATGCAGTGCTTCCTCCTGGAGTGGGCGTTGACTTTGCCGTCGAGGCTTCTCCGGTCGGTGGTGTTGGGTAAACGATGCCATAAAAATATTAAAACCGAGCAGGCAACACTGTTTTGAAGGTCCCTTTACTGCGCGCAGAAGAAATCTTACAGTCTTTATTCCATTAGCGTTCATTAAATCATTAAATCGCATGTATGGGTACCTTGATCTTAAGGGACTGCTGGTCATCGTAGCCGATCCAGTGAAGCTTGGAGTTGACAGCATAAGGAGCCTTATAGTAATCGTTTTCCACGACTACATTCCAGTCATTTTCAGCTGCAAAAATGGCACAAATCTATTCAAGAAGATTTTTGATGATTTTTTACTCGATTTAAAAACGAAATAGGACAGTATTCATTGTAGTATACCTCATTGTAGCCGAGAATTCCGGCTTCTCCCGAGAATGGGCCCCCCAGGAATCGGCTGGCTAGCCGGGGCGTAGAATCCAGTATTGGCAGCGCTGTTGCAGATAAATCCTCGGCCTTAGGTTGGCATGTCCAGAACTAATTTTTTGGGGTCAGCTCCGTTATCGAGGAAGTAGTTGATTGTGTAATCCTGTAAAGATATTACAGGAATTTGTAATGTATTAGACTAACATTTAAATTTAAAAGTACATTACTTCGCTGAAGTAGGCTTCTTCACCCTTGTCGATAGCGGGATTGGTGAAGAGTGGGGCGTTGTGGCCGGTATAAGGATCCCAGGCACCGTGGTAATCGTAACCCATCACCTGTGAATAATGAAAGAATAGCCAATATACAAATATTACTCTTGAGGGAATAGAATTACGTGGATGTGGTCTAGAAGTCTGGAAAGTTCGGGGATGTCGTAGGCAGCGTCGATGGTATTCTTGCCAGGAGATACGGCGGCAGTCAACATGTAGCCGTAAGGTCTGAAAGCAGCTTTTAATTCTTCAAGCATGGAAATGTAATTAGCCTGATGATAAAAGAATATTAATAATGTTGTTGTATAAAACTGGGATTTAGAGGAATTGTATATAAGTGATTATAAATAACCTTGTCGGCAGGTACTCCACCTCGAGCTGCCGGATATTCCCAATCAAAGTCGAGACCGTCGAAATCAAATTCAGAGAGCAAGTCTACGACGGATTGTGTGAAAATCTTGAAAAGAATAAGATACATTACACTAATTTTTGTTACATTGGTTGACATTATATAGTTACTTACAGCTCTGGAATCAGGATTGGCCACCATCTACATCCAAACGTAAATTTAATAACTGTTATTGGCTTTAAAATAAACATCAATACAACCTGGGAGTATTTGGTGGATCCATCGTTCCATCCACCGATAGCTAAGGGTGTTTTCAATTCAGGGTTCTGCTGTTTGAGCCCAGTAAAGACCCTGTAGGCGCTGCGGTGCCATTCATCTCCGACGTCGTTCCAAGGATCGATTGGCTCGATTTCGTGAGTTTTGTCGTTCAATCTAGCGAAGCCGTAGACGAGATGAGTGCAGAGGCTATGTAATAATTATTGATTATTATCAAATCTGTTAGCTTGTACATAAATAAAGATGGTATCTATTGAAATATTTACAAAGGATCGATTTGGTCGACGTCGAATTGGCCGGCACCGTTATGATAGACAGCCCAGGAACCATAATAACATACCATGACCTTCTTATCGGCTAAAAACATTAAGAAAAAATAAGGGTTAAGTATGCTGTACTAAATCGTCGAAAGTTTACTAATATTTTCTCACCTTTATTTCCGACGGAAACAGAACTCAAGAACTGAACCAGCAAGGCCAACATGGCCAACAAAGCAAAAGCTAACTTCATTTTGTACCTTCTGAAATAATATTTTTTAAAAATTAACTTTTTGAAGTGGAGATCTAATATGTTATTTTAAACATTAATTACCTTTAAATATCTAGAATAATTCTACTCTAGAATTCAAGTTAAGAGTAGAGCTTGAATGACTGTTGCTGTTTTTTGCCAAATAATTTGAGTTTATATATGCTGACTTATCAAAAATTTTCTTTTGATTTGGCCTACCTGGCGTCAGCTATCCTTGCAACTGTCTACAATCATCTTCTTCACAACAACCAGCAATCTATTTGTTCAACCGCGTGATGATGTTGATTTTCCTTGTTGAGAGGAAATAATAGCTACACCTATCAGTAATCTATTTGTTTAATCGCGTGATATGGACTAATCTTATTATTTTTGTGTCGCTGAGATCATCAAGACGAGAAATGAAATGCACTTTTTTTTTATTATTTCGATGTTGATGGATGCCTTCGTTTGCTTGGACAGAAATGATGATATATTTCTAAAATATATATGATAATATATTTTAGAAGTGTCGATGGAAACCGTTTATTTTCTAAATCCAACTATTAAAAAATTAATATTCAAAATATTTGGTTGAAAAAAAACAAATATCGAATCAATCATATCGCCTATTACTCAATGAATATCTTTTTTACGGATTATAATAATCTTAATTCGCAGCCAGGAACGTTGAAGGGCCAGTCACAATTGCCTATGGCAGGATTGAACACAGTTCCTGGGGCGCACGTGTAATGAGTGATCTGAAATGCAAATAAAAATTATTCAAACCGAAATTATGCTTATTTCTATTCAAGTAAGTGACTTACAATCCAACCACTGCCAAGAGCGGCACACTCGTAGTATTTGGCACGCGCAGTCATCGGGATCCGGAAAGTAGCCGGGTGCAGTGCAAACTTCTTCCGATGGATGAGTACTGCCAGTATTAATCGTAGTCGTCTACAAGAATAAATACTTTTAGTATTGAAAAAACATATCCAATGTTGTGCTTCCTCTTGAAGTGGGCGTTGACGTTTCAGTCGTGACTTCTCCTGTGGGTGGTGTTGTGCTTCCTCCTGGGGCAGGTGTTGACGTTGCCGTCGTAGCTTCTCCGGTGGATGCAGTGCTTCCTCCTGGAGTGGGCGTTGACTTTGCCGTCGAGGCTTCTCCGGTCGGTGGTGTTGGGTAAACGATGCCATAAAAATATTAAAACCGAGCAGGCAACACTGTTTTGAAGGTCCCTTTACTGCGCGCAGAAGAAATCTTACAGTCTTTATTCCATTAGCGTTCATTAAATCATTAAATCGCATGTATGGGTACCTTGATCTTAAGGGACTGCTGGTCATCGTAGCCGATCCAGTGAAGCTTGGAGTTGACAGCATAAGGAGCCTTATAGTAATCGTTTTCCACGACTACATTCCAGTCATTTTCAGCTGCAAAAATGGCACAAATCTATTCAAGAAGATTTTTGATGATTTTTTACTCGATTTAAAAACGAAATAGGACAGTATTCATTGTAGTATACCTCATTGTAGCCGAGAATTCCGGCTTCTCCCGAGAATGGGCCCCCCAGGAATCGGCTGGCTAGCCGGGGCGTAGAATCCAGTATTGGCAGCGCTGTTGCAGATAAATCCTCGGCCTTAGGTTGGCATGTCCAGAACTAATTTTTTGGGGTCAGCTCCGTTATCGAGGAAGTAGTTGATTGTGTAATCCTGTAAAGATATTACAGGAATTTGTAATGTATTAGACTAACATTTAAATTTAAAAGTACATTACTTCGCTGAAGTAGGCTTCTTCACCCTTGTCGATAGCGGGATTGGTGAAGAGTGGGGCGTTGTGGCCGGTATAAGGATCCCAGGCACCGTGGTAATCGTAACCCATCACCTGTGAATAATGAAAGAATAGCCAATATACAAATATTACTCTTGAGGGAATAGAATTACGTGGATGTGGTCTAGAAGTCTGGAAAGTTCGGGGATGTCGTAGGCAGCGTCGATGGTATTCTTGCCAGGAGATACGGCGGCAGTCAACATGTAGCCGTAAGGTCTGAAAGCAGCTTTTAATTCTTCAAGCATGGAAATGTAATTAGCCTGATGATAAAAGAATATTAATAATGTTGTTGTATAAAACTGGGATTTAGAGGAATTGTATATAAGTGATTATAAATAACCTTGTCGGCAGGTACTCCACCTCGAGCTGCCGGATATTCCCAATCAAAGTCGAGACCGTCGAAATCAAATTCAGAGAGCAAGTCTACGACGGATTGTGTGAAAATCTTGAAAAGAATAAGATACATTACACTAATTTTTGTTACATTGGTTGACATTATATAGTTACTTACAGCTCTGGAATCAGGATTGGCCACCATCTACATCCAAACGTAAATTTAATAACTGTTATTGGCTTTAAAATAAACATCAATACAACCTGGGAGTATTTGGTGGATCCATCGTTCCATCCACCGATAGCTAAGAGTGTTTTCAATTCAGGGTTCTGCTGTTTGAGCCCAGTAAAGACCCTGTAGGCGCTGCGGTGCCATTCATCTCCGACGTCGTTCCAAGGATCGATTGGCTCGATTTCGTGAGTTTTGTCGTTCAATCTAGCGAAGCCGTAGACGAGATGAGTGCAGAGGCTATGTAATAATTATTGATTATTATCAAATCTGTTAGCTTGTACATAAATAAAGATGGTATCTATTGAAATATTTACAAAGGATCGATTTGGTCGACGTCGAATTGGCCGGCACCGTTATGATAGACAGCCCAGGAACCATAATAACATACCATGACCTTCTTATCGGCTAAAAACATTAAGAAAAAATAAGGGTTAAGTATGCTGTACTAAATCGTCGAAAGTTTACTAATATTTTCTCACCTTTATTTCCGACGGAAACAGAACTCAAGAACTGAACCAGCAAGGCCAACATGGCCAACAAAGCAAAAGCTAACTTCATTTTGTACCTTCTGAAATAATATTTTTTAAAAATTAACTTTTTGAAGTGGAGATCTAATATGTTATTTTAAACATTAATTACCTTTAAATATCTAGAATAATTCTACTCTAGAATTCAAGTTAAGAGTAGAGCTTGAATGACTGTTGCTGTTTTTTGCCAAATAATTTGAGTTTATATATGCTGACTTATCAAAAATTTTCTTTTGATTTGGCCTACCTGGCGTCAGCTATCCTTGCAACTGTCTACAATCATCTTCTTCACAACAACCAGCAATCTATTTGTTCAACCGCGTGATGATGTTGATTTTCCTTGTTGAGAGGAAATAATAGCTACACCTATCAGTAATCTATTTGTTTAATCGCGTGATATGGACTAATCTTATTATTTTTGTGTCGCTGAGATCATCAAGACGAGAAATGAAATGCACTTTTTTTTTATTATTTCGATGTTGATGGATGCCTTCGTTTGCTTGGACAGTGAGGAAAGTTACTTCTATGAAAGCCGCCACGACACTCCCCTAGCGGACGAGGATGAGTGTCATCCGTGCCGACACAGTTGCGACAGTTCCACTTGACGAGATATACACAAATACCCTTAATATGAAGCGGTATAGATTGTGCTGTCATTTTTGAAAATAATCTAATGATATCCCTTATATACACAAATGTTTTTGAAATTTAAATTTTTCTAGAATCGATTCAGATTCAAATCCATTTTTTTTATTTTGTTTAAGTTTCAGATTCATTAAATTAATTACAAATGTCAATAGATTTATCCACAATTTGAATATTTTCTTAGAAATTGTGTTTATAAGGAAGTCTACTTTTATTGTGTAACTTATATCGTGAAAACTACTGGGAATTTCGATGTAGTAAATCATCTTTATGATGTTTTTTGTGTCTAAAATAACTTTTAAAACAGCAGGTGATGCCAATTTATAAAGATGTGAGTGCCTTCGTTTTTATTTTTAGATTATTTCTTCATATACGTTTACCAAAAAAATACTCACGTCATTTCTTAATGTAATATGATAATGACAAGTTAACCACCATAAAATAAAAAAAAATTGTCAAAATCAACCACCCATGTTTGAGCTCACGATTTCACGAGGAATTTCCTCTACCCGAAAGAAATTACAGTCTACGTAGACAGCGACTGTGTTAACCGAGTTCGCCTTACTATCAGGGCCGGATTAAGCCGTGATGGCCTCCTAGGCGGACTCTGGTATTTCGCTCGAAAAGAGCCCTAATTGTTATTATATTAGGAAATTTAATGCTTTTTAAGCTTTTTGGGGCCTCTACGCTCATTTAGGGAAAATTTTAGTCATTTAAGGTTGCATTTGTTTTATTTTTTCGTTAATTTTTTGGACTTTTTGGCTTCTTGGACGCCGTGGCCTCTAGGCGCCCGCCTAGATCGCCTATAGGTTAATCCGGCCCTGCTTACTATAACCAACCACCAGCATCAACGATAAGTACCAACCCAGAAGGACCGAACCGGAATACGGTTTATTGAAACTATATACTTTGGCTGCTTATTATCTTTTTGTTTAGGAAATTATGCGCCGCAATCGGTGCCCCAGCGCACCCCCCCCCCCCCCCAAATCCAAGTGACCATTTCTTTTGAAGAACATTTAAAGCAGCTCCAATAAAATTCAAAAACCAGTTCTTGAAAAACAATTCAATTTCATGAATAGCTTGAATAATAAAGGGGCTGAAATTTTAATTTTATTTTTCTTGAATCAAAAAGCAGAAAATGGGTAATACATTAAAAAGTGGCCATGAAGCCCGTTTATTTTCTAAATCAAGATATTTGAAAATTGATACTCAAAAATATTTAGTTGAAAAAACAAATATCGAATCAATCATATCGCCTATTGCTCAATGAATATCTTTTTTACGGATTATAATAATCTTTATTCGCAGCCAGGAACGTTGAAGGGCCAGTCACAATTGCCTATGGCAGGATTGAACACAGTTCCTGGGGCGCACGTGTAATGAGTGATCTGAAATGCAAATAAAAACGATTTAAACCAAAATTGTGCTCATCTCTATTCAAGTAATTGACTTACAGTCCATCCACCGCCAAGAGCGACGCACTCGTAGTATTTGGCACAGTCATCGGGATCCGGAAAGTAGCCGGCTGCAGTGCAGGTTTCTTCCAGTGGAACGATATTGATGTTACCGGCTGATGACATTAAAATAAAATAAAAAGGGTCAAGTATCTAAATGGTGCAAACTTACAATGGATTTCTCACCTTTAGGCCTATTTCCGACGAAAGCAGAGCTCGAGAACTGGACCAAGGCAAACAAGGCCAACAAAGCAAAAGCGAACTTCATTTTTTACCTTTTCAAATAAATTTTTATAAAAAATATGATTTTAAAAAGTCTTCAAAGTGGAGATGATCTTATATGGCATTTTAAACAGTATTTACCTTTTAATATGTAGAAGGATTCTAGGCTGGAATTCAAGTTATGGGCAGAGCTTGGATGACTGTTGGAGTTTTGGACAAATCGTTTCTGTTTATATATGCTGTTTTATCAACAAAAAATGTGGTATGGCTGCTGATTGAGCCTACCTGACGTCCGATATCCCAGCAACTGTCGTCAATCATTTTGTTCAGTACACCTATCAGCAGTCTATTTGTTTAATTGCGTGATGTTGTTGATTTTCCTTGTTGAAAGGAAAAAAATAGCTACACCTATCAGCGATCTATTTGTTCAATCACGTGATGATGAACTAATCATATTGTTTTTATGAAACGGCAAATTTTAATAAAAATGACTTTTACGGGGGGGGGGGGGTCCAACGTCGAAAAGGCGCAAATTTTCACGTACTTTTCCCGGATTTTTTATGCGCATATGCAGGCGGAAAATGGGGGGGGGGGGGAGGGGGGAGACTGATCTTTTTATTTTTATGCTGATAGGTGCGAACAAAAAGATTGGTTACAGTTGCTGGGATAGCCGAGATAGCTAACGTCAGGTAGGCTCAATCAACAGCCTCGTTAGAGAGGAAGTTGTCATGGATCAATCAATTGTTTTCTCTTCATTTCCAAATTTCAAATTCATTTTCTGTGAGTTGGCCTATACACATAGTCATACCATCTAATAGTAGATAAATGATTGCTAAATTATCTTAATTGACCTGTATATATTTTGTGGAATTTTTTTTTAGTTATTTTACTATTTCACTCTTGGCTGTCCGGAAATTGAATAAACAATGACGTCAGCAACTCTCCATATACGTAATGATGTGACCATTAATGTTTCAAGGTTTAAAAAGTGGGTCATATTCGTATATATGCGCACACTAAGCAGTATTCATTCAGTGAAAGTGGCGCAGCATGAAACACTAACTACGATTTTAAAAAAATTTGTAACACAGTATTTGGGTAAAACATTTAAATGAAAAGTGGCAGCATGGATCCATCATTTGAGCCGGTAGTAAAAAAACCTTCATTATATTTACCATTACACAATTTATTTTGTTGGACATGTTTTACATAGGCGAGTTCGGTCGCTACCAATGGATCCAATATTTATTCCAAGTCATGCCGGCCTTCACTTATGGAATTCACGAGCTCTCTCAAAAGATGGTCGGTGCGAGACCTACCCACAAGTAATGCTATTAAAACCTATAATTTCACAATTTGATTTAGTATTTTTAATTGATTTCAAATGTGTCTATCGTTAAATAACGAGACCATTCTGGAGTACGTAGACTCATGTCATTACATTTCATCTATCAATAACGAATCTCTTTCCTGCCAAGCTTGGGATTACGAAAAATCTGATTACGGCAACACCATCGTTACAGATGTAATTATAATTGTACTGAATAAAGTCGCTCCGACTTTAACCGTGTAGACAGTGTACTATACAGCCCTTCAAAGCTTTCTTTTGACCTTGGGGTACTATACCATCCTCAGACTTTTTTTTAGCTCTTCTTAGCGATCGGTCATGGCTAGCCGCTCCCCAGACGGGTCGCAGCTAGACCGTGATTCGATTTTTTCTTTAGATTCGAGAGTTGATCGTGATTTTCTTGCAGACTACAGAGTCTTAGACGAGTATCGTGCTCCAAACGTCCGAGTGATAGTTCAGCCAGCCATGCGGTCGCGTTCACGTGAGAGACACAGGTCTCGTTCACGTGAGAGACGAAGGTCACGTTCAAGGTCGAGCGATAGACATCGTCGTAGCCGTTATAGTAGACGATCAAGAAGCCGTAGTCGATCTCGCACTAGTAGTAGAGACCTTAGAGACCGTTTATTGCGTAGGAGACTCGATGAGCGTGACAGCAGAAGATCACATCGTACCCGCTCACGTTCGCGATCCCGCTCCCCACTTCCTTATTCAGCTGTAAGGAGGGTGCAGTATTCAGAGAGACCTCTTACACCACCACCACCACCACCTCCTTCGCCACCGGAGGTGCCGAAGTCGGCAAGTGACGATCAGGATAAATGGCTGACCCAGGGCCAGTCCTCGACTACGATGAAGGAACCTAAAGGGGTATTTAGTCCAGTTTTCGAGGACAAGTCTTTCGTCCTGTCAGTTCCCAAGCTAGATGACACAGTTGAGCACCAGTTAGCCACCGCAAAGGGCGCCAAGTTCATAATGCAGAGGGAGAATTTGTTCAAGTCTATGCAGTATCAGATTCTGGATTTCATCAAGCCACTTTTAGTACTCATGAGTTTGGCGTCGACTGAGACTCTTGCATCGTCCTTTCAGCTGCTTGAGTCATCTCTACGCCTTTGGGCGGCGGCTCAGTACTCTATCACAAAGAATCGGCGCGCGAACATTATTAGTGCAGTATTTCCTAAGTACTCAGCTCTGCTCAAGGACACGCCTAAGTTCGCGCCGGACGAGATGGGTTTTTTGTTTGGCCCTACGTTTATGTCAACCCTGTTGAAGGCGGTGGACGATGACAACAAGCTAAAGCAAGCAGTAAATAAGACGAACAATAGCTTTCCGCAATCGTCCGAACGGCGCAGTTCTAGGTTGGCCAACAAGGAGCAACGCCAGCAGAGCAAGCAACCTCAAGCCTCCAGTAGCGGCGAGCAGCCCGGCAAGTCTAACTACCAGAGCAGTTTCAATAAGAGGTATAGTCCAATTTCACATTTCATACCTTTAAGCTCTCCTTCGGATGGGACACCTAAGGTGGGCGCGAGACTTTTGGGTTTTTTGCAAGAGTGGCGTAGGATCTCAGGGGATCCTTGGGTTTTAAGTACAGTGGCTCATGGATATAAGATAGATTTTTTGTCCCAACCTCAACAAACCGTGGAGCCACCTGTGGGCGGGATGAGTGACGGGATGACCGCTATTTGTGATGCCGAGGTGGAGGACCTTTTGAAGAAGGGAGCCGTAGTCCAAATTTTTGATTCATCTCCAGGTTTTTACACCAGACTTTTTGCTGTCCCTAAGCCGAACTCGGATCTTTTCCGCCCAGTAATAAACCTGAAACCCGTAAACGAGTGCGTCCGGCACGAACATTTCAAAATGGAGAATTTAGAGTCCGTGAAACACCTCCTCAAGTGGGGAGATTGGATGGTGAAGTTGGATCTTAAGGACGCTTACTTCACCGTCCCCGTGTTTAAGGATCATCAACGTTTCCTGCGATTCAGATGGAGAGGAAGATCATATCAGTTCGTTTGCCTACCATTTGGTCTTTCATCCGCCCCTCGAGTATTTACGAAGATGATGAAGCCAGTGATGTCCGTCTTGCGTTCAGTCGGTATTAGAGTGGTTATCTACCTTGACGACCTCCTTTTTCTGAACGATACCGAATCCGGCGTTAGTAGAGATTTAGAGATGGCCGTCGAGTTACTAGAAAGACTTGGCTTCATTATTAACTGGACCAAGTCCCATACCACCCCCTGCCAGGTTATTCAGTATCTAGGCATGATCATCGATTCACGTCAAATGAGCTTCTCTTTACCGGAGAATAAGTTTGTGAAGATGCGTTTAATGTGCCAGCAGGCGCTTTCTAAAAGTAGAGTTAAGCTCAGGGATCTCGCCTCAATATTAGGAAACTTCTCCTGGGCTATTCTGGCCGTTCCATTTGCTCAGTCTCATTACCGGTCCGTTCAGCGCTCCCTAATAGACTCTTTGGCATCCAACGGAGGGGACTTCGACGGGTTCGTCAGTTTGTCGGGAAGAGCCAGGATCGAACTCAATTGGTGGGTCAGCTCGGCGGAGTCAGTTAACGGTAAACCCTTTTCACCCTTCGAGCCGGATCTCACGATTTATTCTGATGCTTCTTTGAGCGGTTGGGGTGCTACTTGTAACGGCGTTTCAACTAGGGGTCCCTGGACCTCGGCCGATCGGGGTAGTCATATAAACGAGCTTGAGCTCTTGTCCGCATACTACTCCATACAAGCTTATACGGCAAAGTCGTCCAACATTTCTGTCTGCATTCAACTGGATAACAGAACTGCAGTTTGCTACATAAACAAGTGCGGAGGCACCAAGTCTAGGAACTTAACTCGTATTTCAAATTTGATTTCTTCTTGGTGCGAGAGTAGAGTGATATCTATTCAAGCCATTTATCTGCCCGGCTCTCTCAACTTTATCGCAGACAGAGAGTCACGCTCCCTTCCGGACAGCAGCGACTGGAGGCTTTCCCCAACCATCTTCAATGCTCTGAACCGAATATGGACATGCGAGGTGGATCTATTCGCTTCGCACTGGAACGCTCAACTCCCATGTTTTTACGCTTGGAGGCCGCAACCGGGAGCAACGGGTTTAGACGCATTTTCAGTCAATTGGAAAGGCTTGAACGGATACGCCTTCCCTCCGTTTGGAATCCTAGCAAGGTGTCTAGCCAAGATCAAGAGAGAGGGGGCAACGCTAACACTAGTAACTCCGTATTGGCCCAGCTCTACATGGTTTCCCCTACTTCTAGAAATGTCATCGGACACAGCCCGAGTTCTGAAACCGAGCAAGACTTTACTGTCCTCTCCCCTCGGAATCCCGCATCCCCTGTGCCAAGAAGAGAAGCTCATCCTCATCGCTTGGAGACTCTGCGGGATCGCTGGAGTGCCGGAGGACTTTCGCCAGCAGTTGTTGAGCTCCTCATTGCCGGAACGCGCGACGCCACGCATACTGCTTATCAAACCGCATGGTCAGCTTGGTTCCGTTGGTGCCTACAGAGGGATCTCGATCCCTTGTCAGCTTCTATAAACCCGATTTTGGAATACCTAGCAGAGCTTCATTCGTCAGGAAAATCTTACAGCCTACTGAACATTCATCGTTCGATGTTATCTTCTATGATCAACCAACCTGATTTACTCCCGGTTGGTCAGTTACCCGCTGTGAAGCAATTGCTAAAAGGAGCCTATAATCGGAATCCCCCTAAGCCCAAATATTCCCACACCTGGGATATAAATATAGTTCTCGAGTATATCAAACTGCTCGGCATGAACGAGGATCTCGGTCTACCCTTGTTATCCCGTAAACTAGCTATGTTATTAGCACTCTCTACTCTTTTACGAGTTTCAGAGTTAAGATCAATTGTTTTTAGCTCAATTGAGTTTTCTACTTTTGGCGTCTCCTTTCACCTTGGGCGCGCACGAAAGGCACAGCATAGCGGTGCACTGCGTGTAATTCGACTACCCAGATTGAACGATCCCATTCTCTGTCCCGTTCACTGCTTAGGAATTTACAAGGCGCTCACAGAAGTAATCCGCACTCCTACGTGCAAGGATTCCCTGTTTATTAGCCTCATTCAACCCTATCGACAGGTTACAGTCAGCACCATTTCACATTGGATTAAAGCAATCTTATCTGAATCAGGAGTAGATCCTTCCTTTTCAGCTCACTCCACGATGATTAATTTAAATGGTACGTGATATAAAGAAATAGCGTAGACTTTAACCGTCTACTTCCCAACCCACCCGCCCTTATTATACGTATTCCTCGCTTGTATACATGTATACCTCTCGTTAAAGTCTACTTTTTTCTCATTATTGTCGCTTTACAGAGGAGCCGGTAATCACAACAAGGGCACGAAGACGAACTCAGGTGGCAAGCCTGCCTCGACCCTTAAGAACACCGGCGGGCCTTAATTCACCGGATCATTCCCATGTTTCATATCGTTCGCGGATTACACCACTTATTATTGTTATATGAGTGTGCCATCTCACATAAACAACCCACATTAACCCTTATATAAGTTGTTTTCCGCTTGCAAGTATGGTTTTGTCACCTCTCCAACTCTCAAACATTTTTGTTACAAAAACTCTCATCTTCGGTGTATTTATTACGATCGCTCAGTCGCCTTTTTTTGTTGTCTGAGGATGGTATAGTACCCCAAGGTCAAAAGAAAGCTTTGAAGGGCTGTATAGTACACTGTCTACACGGTTAAAGTCTACGCTATTTCTTTATATCACGTACAATTTAAATTAATCATCGAGGTCGCGAAGCGACCTCTCGATTAATTGAGTAATTATTGTTTTCTAATTATACTTAAGCTAAAACTGTTATATTGAATCAGTGAAATTTAGTTTGAATTTAGTTTCGCGCAAACGCACGACTTATCAGCTTCGCCCTGAGTCCGCGTTGGATTCGGGACTGCTCTCTTTTTACTTTCTGGTTTCCGTATGTGCATAAGTTTTTGTGTCACTCAGAAGAAAGACATTTTGATTATTTTTACTTTCCGGTTTCTTTCTGTGCGCATGCGTATGTGATCAGAATTAAGAGTTTCCGTTATTTTGTGTGTATCTATACTGTTGCCGATATAAATCATATAAACCCGCTTATTTTCAAAGTAGTAATTTCAGCTTTATTGATAAATAAAATTCATGTTTATATAATTGATATCTTATTAACCCGGTTCATATTAGTTGAATAAGCCATTCTATTTCAATAAAATAAGATTTTTTCTCATAAAATGCCTGTTGAGAAAATGAGCAAAACTAGAGAAAAAAAATTAATTTTTTTTTAATAAAGAAAATTTAGTAGTTGTTTATTGTTTTTTTTCGTTTTTGCCTCCGTTAAATGGATCTTATAAAATTGTGCATAGGCTATGAGTTTTGTAAACCGACAAATAATCAAAATATTTCAGTAGCGAAAGGCACCAGCTAGATTCGAACACTACAACTGTTATCTGCATATATTCCAGCAAGCGGTAGCTTAGCCACCTGCGCCACTAATAATACAAAGCGATCCATAAACCTAGCTGAATGTATTAATAAAACTAATCCGAAAAAAATTATGATACATTTTACACCATAAGCGTGTACCCGGTAGGCCTATGTTACCTAGGTTGCACCGACACTCCATAGGCTATCTTTGAGATATCCGTCTATCCTGTGCATTATCCTATCCATATCTTAGCTATTTTTTATCTTTTTGCCATCCAATAGATATCTTTTTGGTTAACCAAAAGTTCGAAAGTAAAAAAATAATTCTACATTATCCCATCCTATTCTTTATCAAATTTATATCCCAAAGATATCTTTGGTAGATGTAAAAAAATTGCACATAATTCCCAATTAATACTATCATATGCTGTGATTGAAGTTAAATAAAATATTTAAAAAAACAATAATAAGAAAACGAATGGATTGTATTTTTTTCGGAGTTAAATGAGCTAATGACTTGCATCAATGAATAAAAAAAGTTAAAGATTTAAATCTTCTTTTTTGGAGTTGATGACATCGGTCCCTTGTAATAATCTGTGGGCGATTTACCGAGTAGCCAATGGACCTAAATAGTATTTTGTTTATAACATAAGTTCTCAAAAGGATTTTAAAATAAATAAATTTAAAGACGCTTACATTTTCAGTTGGAGAACAGGTAGGCGAATGGATGGAAACTGCACCGGGCTCATTAGTTGAATCTAGCTTGAAAGGGACGTAGATTGTTTTATCGCCATCATTGCTGGAAGAAGATGACAGCTCTGCTGGTGGTCCAGCACCCATTCCACTTAATTCTTGCGTCGAATTCAGCTTGAAAGGGACGTAGATGGTTTTTTCAGCGTCAATGTCTAGGTCGTCTTTGCTAATAGAATACGATTGCTGTTGCAGCTGGTCATCAGCTTTGTCGTTTTCATCCAACTTGAATGGGAAGTAAACAGTTTTATCAACATCATCTTTCTCTTCACCATTTTCACTATGTAACTCATGATTATACATTTTAAAAGGTTTTGTGATTTTGTGTTAGTAGATAAAGGGGAAAACAGTGATATATTGACGTATCAAAATAATCAACGTTGCGCTGCGTCAACGTTTGCAGCGGCAACGTGACGGACAAGGGTAAAAATAGTTTGGTTTCTCCCTCTATTTATACATGCGACGTTGCAATAAAAATTTATTTCACAAATTCTTTTTCAGTTGCAAGTTGATCAGAACGCTTGAGAGTACTAATTTTGAAGTAAATAAAATCAATAAGTTTTGATAAACAATCGTCCTTCTTTATTACATCATCATCATCAATACATCATCATCAATACATCATCATCATTAATACAATAAATAATATCTTATTAGATCGCTAAAAATTTAGTACGCCGAATGGTGGTTCATAGAAGAAATAAAAAATTTCTCCTCGTCAACGTTGTGATCCTCTTCAACCTCGTCTGGTCGGTATAAGCAGCTGTACAAAGTAGGAGGTAGCGAAAACCGCAAAGTTTTTACGTTAACATTGGCAAATGACCATGAATTTAAATTGTGTGAGAGGTGCGATACCAAAAAAGAGCCTATCAACTTTGATTCTATCGGATATTCATAAAAGTTTTCAACACTTTGAAACTGATAGCCAATTATTTTACATTCTCCGCTTCTCATTCTTACAAAATTTTTAATTTCAACTACAGCACCACTGTTTAAAACCACACAGTTGCTCGGATGGTTACAAGAAAGATTCCAGTGCCGGAATTTGGCTTTCTGATACTGTGCGATATCTACAATCGACATCATACTATCAGGAATTGGCCCACTGAAATGACGTTCAGATAAGGACCATTCCGAAGGATCCTCTACTGGCATTAGTATAGAGTGCATTTCGATCTCATTTAAACGTTTAACGGCTTGCTGCAAGTGCATGTGTCCCTTTCTAACTACGTTCTTAATCTTCCCATTATAGTTTTCAAATGCATAAGCAGAAAATGACTCAATGGTTCCCAATTGCAGACATTGCTTTGGAACATGAATTGATCCATGAAAGTTGTGCGCAACTATTCCTTTACCATAAAGTTTTGCCGCATCTTTGACAAAATTTTTTAATAGAATTTCGCAAAATTCTACAGTGTCTTTGTCCTGGCAAAGAGTTTCCATTGACAAATACCTTGTCGCAACATGAAATCCTAAAAAGTGATTATAATATTTATCAGGTAAAATTCCCCTTAGAATCAAAGGCAATAAGTGCATTCTGAGAAATCTGAACTCCGTAGCTTTAAAATTACCAAGCTCTTCAAATCCTGTACTTCTTGGTCTACGAGCAAAATTATCAGCTGAAACATCATCACGACTATGTTTGAATCTTTTAGTAAGAAGATCATATTTAACTGTAGAAAGTTTGACACCAGGGTACGTTCCACTTATCCATTCATTGGACATCTTACGTGTTACACCTAAATCCCAAAGGTGCATCGGGTCCAATGCATCTGACTTAATTGAATAAAAAAACGCGCTAGGAAGGCGAATGAAAGGCGATGACACGCCAACTTTATGGTGCAATCGCTGAGTTTGTCTTCTAAATGAATTATCATCTCTCAAAGGCCTATTCAGTTTCCGAAAAACTACATGCCCTTTCTTAGCTTTAAGGCTTTTGTGACTTTTCCCCTTTACACAGCATTTTGTGCAACTATAAAAACCCATGTGTCCCTTGATACACATGATAAAAGACTTGGCAGGCGCATCACAACTCAGAGTGAGAGACTTGATCTCAATCGTTTGATTTTGAATCAAAATAGGGGTTTCTATGAGCTCTAGTAGTTCATTGATGAATGGTGTTAGGAATTCAACAGCGCTCTTTGGTTTAGAGTTTCCTTCGTATATACCAGCAGCAAAAGGGTTCTTCTCTCCCCTAATCAAGACTAAAATAGGCCAAAATTGATTTCTACTACTCTTTGAGAGAGGGATCCCATCAATGTTCACAAGTAAATGAATGTCTGATGGAAGAATGTTGTCTATTTTGTGTGAAGAAAGCAAACTCCTGATAATCCCTCCTCTTAAACCAAAATGAAAATATTTTCCATCGCCCATTTCCCGAATCTCAACTTTCCTCATTGAATTTAAAAAGGACCTATAGTCAGCTGGAAGAAAAGAAAGCGCTGGATGTTTTCTCAAGATCTTTAGCAATCTAGAAACATGGACTCTTGGAATCCCGCATTCGACCACCCATTGACGTAGTTCTAGTTTCAATTCCCTATCCTCCTCCTTCTCGTCGTTTTCATCCTCATAGTCATACTCAGGATCGGCCGCATTACCAACCGGATCACCGGCCAGAAAAATAGGATCAACTGGTTCATCATCCTCAATGTCCGACCATTCATCGCTTTCTATTTCTTCATCGTCTGTTCCCTCAAATTCTTCATCTGAGTCGTCATCTGAATTGCTATTTGAAGAATCATCAGAAGTCGAATGAGCACCAAGCATATTTTGTTCAATACAATCAGAGTTGTCTATTTGTTGTAACCCATCAATATGTTCGCTATTTGGAAGAGGATTTCCTGAATGTCTAGCGTCACTGTCAATTCTTTCTGTGCCCGAAGATGATGACAAACTACTTTCATCACTTTCACTGTCATTCTCCCTTCTCCTCTTTTGCCTCTCTGTCAACTCTTCATACGGTTTACGAGCTCTTTTTTTGTCCATCGCAGTTATTTAAATAAAAAGGAAGAATATTATGAAAATTACCCGACAGGATCAGACAGGCAGAAGTAGCGTATCACTTTAAGGAAATGGTGATGCTGTTCCTATGTTTAACAAAACAAATTGTATAAATAAATATAAATTTAAAAAAATTAAATACAAAATATATGAATAAATAAATCGAGTTACCTATTGATGTAAAACTATGAAGGGCCGAGATGATACTATGATAGATTAAAATTGAAGCCCTGCTCAAGTTGAGTATACGTAGCAGAAGAGAATGGGTGCAGGCCGGATGGCTTTTAAAGTTGAGTGTACGTAGTAGCAGGAGGATGGAAGCAGGCTCGAAGGCTTTTAAAGTTTAGTTAAGGTAGTAGAAGGAGGATGGATGCAGGCCGGAATCCTTGTTCAAGTTGAGTAGACCTAGTAGAAGGAGGATGGATGCAGGCAGGAAGGCTTGTTGAAGTTGAGTATTCGTAGAAATCGGATGGATGGATGCAGGCCGGAAGGCTTGTTCAAGTTGAGTTGACTTAGTAGTAGGATGGATGGATGCAGGAATCCTTCCTCAAGTTGAGTTGGCGTAGTAGTAGGGTGGATGGATGCAGGCCGGTATCCTTGCTCAAGTGGAGTTGATGTAGTAGTAGGATGGATGGATGGAGGCCGGAAGGCTTGCTGAAGGTGAGTAGACTTATTAATAGGAGGATGGATGGATGCAAGCCGCAATCCTTGTTCAAATTTTGTAAACGTAGTAGTAGGATGGATGGTTGTACGCCGAAAGGCTTGCTCTAGTTGAGTTGACGTCGTAGTAGGCGGATGGATGGATGGATGTCCTTGTTCAAGTTGAGTTGACGTAGTTGTAGGCGGATGGATGGATGGATGTCCTTGTTCAAGTTGAGTTGACGTAGTAGAAGGAGGATGGATGCAGGCCGGAATCCTTGCTCAAGTGGAGTAGACCTAGTAGGCAGTTGGATATGGACGGATGCAGGCCGGAAGGCTTGCTCGAGTTGAGTTGGCGTATATGGATGGATGGATGGATGCAGGCCGGAAGGCTTGCTCGAGTTGAGTTGACGTATTAGTAGGAGAGTTGAGTTGACGTAGTAGTAGGATGGATGGAGGACGGCGACCCCACTCAAGTTGAGTACATGTAATAGTTGGAGGGTGGATGACGGCCGAAAGACCTGCTCAAGTTGAAGACAGATTATTGTAGTAAGATGTATCATCAAATAGTGAAGCTCAAATAAATACCTGTGGTAGAAATAAGATGGATCCACCGCCAAAGCTCTACTTATATTAGTAAAATACTGGATCAAAACCGATAGCCAAGTATATGTGGTAGTAGGATGGATGGCTGCAGGCCGGAAGCCCTATTACAATTGAGTATACGTAGCAGAAGACGATGGATGCAGGACGGAAGGCTTGTTTAAGTTGAGTGTGCGTAGTAGTAGGATGGCTGGATGCTGACCGGAAGCTTGCTCTAGTTGAGTGTACGTAGTAGTAGGAGGATGGATGCAGGCCGGAATCCTGGCTCAAGTTGAGTATACGTAGTAGAAGGAGGATGGAAGTAGGCCGAAATCCATGCTCAAATTGAATACATGTAGATACCAGACCGGATGTAGGCCGGAAGCCGGAATGACCAAAGTCGAACGGATTACTTCACTGAACTGCTGGATAGCAACCGGAAAAAATTACTCCTGCGAATGAAATATATATTATAGCTGAATTCTTTACAGTTATTTGAATAAGATCTTACTTTTTCGAGATTTTCGAGAACGAGATTATAATCTCGTTCTAATGGTTTATGGAATTCCAACATTCAAAAAATCTAATTTGGCTTCAATGCCATTTTCTTCTCATAAATGAATCGTATAGAATTCAAAAGTAGTTGAGTGTAATTTATTCCAATTAAAAAGTAACGGTCATCGACTAAATACTTTGATGAAAATGACTCGACTCTCAGCGTCCCAAGTTGATAGAATATTTCCATTTCTGAAATTCTCCTATAACTCATTTGATTCAGAAATCAATGTGTTCTCAATATTTACATCCCAGAAGCCAGTAGGCTAGCCGGCTAGTCTCCCCGCCACAGCCAAAGTGCCGTCAGAAAAGTTTACATAGTGCTACAAGCGAAATGAAGTGGTCCTAAAAAGTTAAAATGACACAATCGACGTATCTTTTTAAAGTCACATTATTATTGCAATTGATTGCCACAAAACTACCCCTAACGGAAGCACTAAGTTTCATAAGTATAATCTAATAATAGTCCTGACTTGGCGGAGTGGTCTGGAACAACACTATTCCACCAAGTTGGCCCGGGTTCGATTCCCGGGGTTGCGAAAGCATAGGCTGTTTCTAATCCCACCTGAGTTGCGCCAAATAAGGCTGCACCCCTTCCCTTGCTTAAACCGTCATTCGATCTTTCGTGTGGAGAGTGCGGTATACAAATTCATTCAATACAATACAATACAATAATACTCTATAGTTTTTGCGTCAACCCTCTCCCCGATGAAAAACTGTTTTCCCATTAAACATCCCAGAGCTCACCCTGGCTGACGCCCTCTAGGAAAACAAATATTAACTTCCTTTCGGTAATTTACTACGTAAATCTTAACCTTCAAGGATAAGCATATCTTTCTAAATAAAATATAGGAATCGCTATTGGTATTCGACAATCAAAAATGATATAAAGGATCCGAGTTATTTGTCATCAACCGGATCCAAGTTATTTGTCATCAAACATCTATGGTCTAGTGGTCATGACATTTGCATTGAACCAGACTAATCCGAGTTCAACTCCAGTCGTTGGTAATTCCTTTTTCGGCAAACTGTTTCGGATTCTTGTGAAGTGTGTAGGGATTGAAAAAAAAAATCTTCCCCAGTCAAAACAAAACCTTCAAGCGTCAATACCAATATCCATGACTGATAAACTCTACACCTGAACGCCGTTGGGCTATTTTGCTTTTTCCAACTTCTCTTCCGCTCATTCGCCCTTGCCTTAAATGCTCTTCTTTTTTCGTCCTTTCTTTTTCCCGTCGCTTTTCTCATGATAGTCTTTATTTTTGGTTCATAGGTGGCAGCATATTTTTTTAAGTGTCCCTCAAGTTTATTTGGACCATACTGCTACATACCGAATGTTCCCTTCTTCGTGGCTTATACCCCCATCCAAAATGGCTAGGGCTGCCACACGTTTGGCGACTTTCCCCAACCCGGTTTCGAAACCGCGTGACTCGTTCGGATCGGATACGGGTTCGGGTCAAGCCTCAAACCGTTCGGTTCGGATTCGAAATGATCCCAAACCCGATCCAAATGAACCGGGTGGCAGCCTTAACCATGGCTGCAAACTACGAGTCGCGAAGGCATAGTACTAGTCTGGCAGCCTGGAATTAACAAAAAAGTATTTTCAAGCCTTCGTGTCAGCTAAGGGTTACTAAGTTTAATTCCTTAATTTACTGAAAATAAACGAAAATCAAATTGAAATAACGAATTAAAATTTTAGTGGTTTTTTATATGTATACCTTCATTTGACCTATAAGAATACGGAATTAAAATTTTAAGTAGCCTTCTTCGTGCCTCCATTTTACCTATAAGTACAAAAAATTGTGGCGTTTAATATGTGCCTTATTTTGACCTTTAAGAAAAATGACTGCTGATTGGGCCTACCTTACGTCAGCTATCTCAGTAGATGTCTGCAATCATCTTCTTCACTGCTGTTTAGCATTCCTGAATTTAGAACACAAACTCTAATCATGTGTCTCAATTGGTAATTAATTAGATATTTAGATATGAAGCTTTTGTATTGTTTTGAATTTAATGGAATTTCTGCTATGATTATTAAGGTGAATTGTATTAAAGCTGGTAAGAAGCTCTGCTACTGGTCTCAGCATCTCATTCAGCCGTGCGTGTACTTCGTAGGCCACGGACTGCTGATCAAGCAGCATCGGGATCTCTTTCTGTATTTCTGGCCGGTCATTGACCTCATTAATTCGCTTCGCAACAATATCAATTCTGAACACAGCATGGGTGCAATTGTAACAAAAACTGCTTCCAGATAATTATAATTATTTATACAACGCACTTGTAATAATCGATTGTAAGTTATATTTTAGATGGCCAAATGAAAAGAGAGGATTCAAGTACAACATTTATCATACTTTACCCATTCTTTTGGCTGCGATAAAATTGTTTCAGTGAAAACTGTCACAATTACTCCTGCTCTCTCCTATATAATTTTCTTGGGATTGTTTCATTTTGGATTAACCAGCAAAAATCTGCTGTGCAAATAGCAATTGCAATCAAAACATGTTTCGATAAGAAGTTGCTGTTCTCAATTTTCATTATGTGAGGTGACTGGAAGAATTTTTTAGAGCTCACTAAAAATGAGTTTTTTTTTTTACGTATAATTCACTGCGAATTAGGCTTCTGCTTTCTTCTTTTAATGAGAGCATACACGTTAATATATTGAATACTCTTCTAATAGATATTTTTGCTACTTATCGTGATAAAAAAGTTGGTTTAAGACACGCATTTCCGCGAGGGCCCCAATAAAGAGGTCCTTGTGAGCAACAATCTTAACACAATTTTGGACGAAGAGGTTATCCGCGTTCAATTGGTCTACTAATCGGCGCGTCGTTATCCCCATCGATTAGTGACGGGGCACATCACTAATTTGGTGACCGTCGAACTTATTTATAGTAATAATATTAACACATTTCTTGTCATTTTATGTATTTCTTAACTAAATTAATATTACATTATTATTACATATGTATTATCAATTTACTATCCCCATAATGCACTTGGAGAGGTTCAACAAGTTAATGAGAATTTTAGGGGAGTTGAGTTCTTTTTGATTTCAGAGGCTCTGGTGACTGCTCTCTCATCCTCCATTGAAGCGGTTCTGGTGAGCGACGGACAATCTTAGCACGATTTTGACCGTAGAGGGCGTCCACGTTCAATTGACCCGCACCCGAAAGAACATCAGCTTCGTCAACCACAGGCACATGAGCGGCCTGAGCGGACAATGCGTTGCAAATGATGAGGACCATCAAGCAAGCAATGCTCAAAATTACCGCCTACATTGTCAGAAAAAAATGAATTGAAATTTATTTGGGCTGTGAATGAACATTAACTTATACCTGGGACTTCATTGCAGTTTTTTTCCTGGTGTCGGGAGATTGGAGTTTTCGTATATGCCAAATGGTCTCTTCTTCGTGGTTTATATAGCCTACCCATCCACCATGAGTCACGAATAAATTATTATTGCTCAACCAGCGCTACGCATCAATTTGAAAGCGGGGGATTTCCTTAAAGATAAATCTGGTTTAGAACCACTCCCTTAATTACAACATCTTCCTTGGGTGGGGTTTCTTCTTGAACACGACGAACAACATTCTGAAGTAAAACGCAGTCCAAACAAGTTTCAATAATAACATTAAAGGATTGGTCTATCTGCATTTAATATGAAAATGCGCATCAAGTCCTTGAGATTGCTTCATTTTGGATGGATCAGCTGAAATCTGCTGTACAAAATAACAATCCCGCAGTCAAAACTTGTTTCAATAAGGATAGCGATTCCCAACTTGCGCTTGGTGACTAAAATTTTCAAGCTCACTAATAAAGATTTGTTTCCTCTTAACAATTTAACATTTGGTTTTTGTCGCTTTAAGTTAAAAGACGTCACGTCTACTACATTTAGTTTTAAAAATGAAACTTAATCAGGTTAAGTATACCTACATATTATTGAAAGTTTTACTGCTATGTAAATTGTAATTCTAATAATATATGTTTTGAACAGATATTTGCATTTTTAATTGCGATGCAAACTGGATTGGTTATACATTGCCAACTTTTGTCTAATTTCATCGACATGGATTTACTCGTCCGTAATCAAAAACAACTCTTCTCCGATGAAGACCACCACATCGTTCCCAACAAAATATTTAGTCACGAAAATGCAAAGTGGACGATCTTCAGGTTACATAACATAACTATTGTTTCTTGGCGTAATTTTCAAAATTCTACAATATCTATCCTTTTGAATGTTATAGGGAGGAATATGAAAGAATGATCCAAGAAGCAAGTAAAGATTTAGGTCAATATCTCGGTCACCCAGTCAATGAATTTCTCTTGATCAAACGAATGTTTGAATCTTCCAAATTCTACAACAATAATAGTTGCATTGAATGTGAATTACCAAGCAAAGACGATGTTGGTAGAGCATCACTAAATCTTTTAAGGCTGCAAAAGACTTATAAGTTGGACACTGTTCATTTCGGTAATGGGCGTCTTTCTGGTCCTAACATTCAACCCCGACATTCATCCATCATTCAAAGCAACAATCAGATGAACGGTATCATAGAATACTTGCCACTACAACGTAATTTAAATTAAATGAAAGAGAATTTATATATATGTATGTTGGTCCTTGTTTCAGCTTCGCCCGAAATAACTATTGAATTTTTAGTGGTTGGTTTTTCTTTAATTTATCGTTAATTCATCATTCAAATTAACATGACCAATTTAAACAACTACACTTGGTTCACATGTTCGCAGTTGGTCCGTATTATTCGCAGTCTTACAACCCGTAATAACAACAATTTTACTTTATTTATTGTACCAATTTGACATATCTCAGGCGGCCTAAGCGGCCACCTTCGTTCAATTTAAATAAGTTTTCTTCGCAATTCGAGAAAATAGTTGCAAGTAAAGTGTTGTTCTAAAAAAAACATATATATATATATGCAAGTTAATCAACTTGTTTTAGGGTTAGCTTTATATATATACATATGTGATTGATATAGCTTGCGATTGCTTGGAAATGGGCCGAACGTCATACATGAACGGAGCCGATGATTACGCCGTCGATTGGTTTCGGGAGTCCCTTCGCCGCTATGCACTTGAAGAGCACAAAACTGCTGATAAGGCAGATATTCTGCAATACTATGCCTTTGCTGCATATAAACAAGGTATAATAAACAGAGTATTTTATTATAAATTTATCTAGAGTAGGATACGTTTTAAGTTGTTTTTTTTAATTTTCAGGAAATGCGAAATTATCGACTGAACTGAGCAAAGAGCTCCTTTTCCAGTTAGGACCAAAGGCAAGTCAAGACCAATTGATGGAGTTGTACGATAAAGCAGAAGTGCTTCGAGCGGATGCCATTGAGGCGTCTGCAATGGAAGAGCACGATGAAACTTACGAAGCACTTTGCAGGTAATTTATTATTATTTATCTATTGAAGATTTATTCAAGTAGTGATTACACATGAAATCATTAGAGGGGAAGTTATTATGGATCAATCAACGCGAGATCAACTCTACTGCAGTTACACTAGCGGGTCGAGCGCTTTTCTGAAAATCCAACCAATTAAACAGGAAGTTGTGTCTCTTCACCCTCAAATCGTCATTTACTACGACCTTATCTCTGAAGATGAAATCGAAATCTTCAAGCTCCTATCTCAACCCAAAGTAAATATACTTCAATAGGGGAGACAGGGGAAAATGAAACAAAAAGCTTAAAAATAAGTAAATAATTAAATATAAAGATCGAAAAACTAAGAAGCAAATAAGATGGGTCTTTACTCATTTGCTAAAAAATTGGCACAGAAAAAATAACTATAGAAAATGTGTTACGTAAAAAAGTGTGAATTGGTACGAAATTCTTTAAAATTGCCGTCAACATTTTTTATGATTATAAGTTCCTGAATCAGAATTAATAGAAATTCTAAGATACAGTAGCCACCAAATTACAAAGTGAGCTGCGCGTAGTCCCATAAGCGCGCGTATAAAAGCGCCCTCCGAATTTTGGCGATATAAACTTAAGTTTGATTATTTTTATACCAGGTTTGCTTTTGATTTAAATGGTATAAAACCCACAAAACAAAAGAGACATTCTAACAAAAACTTAATATCGGTTATTAAATATGTTTTAATAGATGGGAAGAGTGCGTGCTTTGAGCTCTTATTCTGGGATCCCCAATCCAAAAGTGAGTGAGCGTCGCGTCGGCTATGGAACTCTGTTGAATTTCACGGAACATCCCGTGCTTAGTAGGGTAAGTTTTCGTAAAAGTATACCGGTATAAGTTATAATCCATAACCATCGGTATAAATACTAATGTTTAAAATAAAGATCAACCGTCGATTGAAACATCTCACGGGAATTGTCCACTCATTTGAAAAGCAGCACATACAGTTTTGGCAGGTTTTGAAGTACGGCATTGGAGGGCACTTTTCACCACATTGTGATTACATTCGGGTACTAAATGCTTGATGGTTTTCAGAAATAGTTTCTTTATTGAAAACCATATTTAAAAAAAAAATCAGAATGAAACATTTGCTGCTGAAGATGGAAATGTATTGGCCACTTTTATGTTTTACGTAAGTTAAGACCATTTATTGTACTTTAATCGAACAATTGGTAAAAAATATATATCTTCAAATCATTACATAGTTAAACGACGTGGAAATTGGAGGCTCCACTGTATTTCCCCTGGCAAAGGCACGCATTCCTGCTGCTAAAGGATCGGCAGTATTTTGGTACAATTTTTACTCAAATGGTCGGGGCAATCCGACAACTTTACACGCCTCCTGTCCAGTTCTTCTTGGTTCAAAATGGCGTAAGAGCTGTGATATAAATTATTTCCTGTACTAATTTCTACTGATGTGTTTTTAAATTATTTTTGTTTTAGTGGCAGCACTATTTTTTGACACACGTGAACAGGATCTAAGGGGTCAATGCCAATTGAATTATGATTCTGACCAACTCATAACAGGTCTATGATGATGATCAATGTCTCCCTACATAAAAAATGAATCATGTGCCTAACACTTTTCTATTTTTTCTCTCTTTTTATTAAAACTTTACATTAAATCTATTTTCTGCATAATATCATATGCTATTTTTGAGGTAAGCCTATAAATTAACTCACCACAAATACAATCTATTGTTGGGAATTGAGACATAGCCTTAGTTATATAAGAGGCTCGAGCTAGTGTATTTAGCCATGGCTCAGCTAAGAATGTCGATTCATGAGATCAATCTCTCAGGCGACACATTATAGGGGGCGCTCTCTACACAGTCATGTTGGGAGGGGCGTACACGATGACATCTAGCGGTGGGCAAAACGGCTATAACTGAACCGTTACACTATAAATAAAACGATAAATGGCTAAAACTTTTTTATTTGTATTTTGGCATGCAATATCCTTTAGTTTACGTATTACTGTGCCACATCTTGACAAAAAGACTTAAAGAAAAATGTTAAATTTAAGGAGGTAGAGAATAAAATGCCAATTTCAGCTTTTGTGTTATAAAATAAAAGTGTTTTTAACCTTAAAAAACTCTTAACCATAAAAAAAGTGCAATAAAAAACGAGATAGAACATTAAAAAGAAGATTTAATTTACTTTCTCTTAAGCGAGAATTACATTTGTCTCTTTTTTTTATTGTTATTAAGGTAAATGTGTGGGAAGGAACGGTATAACAAAGTCATAGACATGTCACATGTTGTTATCGAGCCAGAGTTTTATAACACCTGCGGAGTCGCCGACCCGAAAGCTGATGAGTATTCGTAGCTTATGCAGAAGCATTGATCCATGTACCTAACCTCAACCGTCATTTGAAAATTTTTATTAGAAAGTGCAGTATTAAAATCTATACATACATACATACATATAGGGAATAAACGCGGGAATAAATTACTAATACAATGTGGTTTGGTGTATTGCTTGATATACGTGACACGGCAGTCGGCAGAAATTATTTAGTAAAAAATTACGGTCCTCAGCCTATATCTGACAATGTTCTACAATATCGCTAAATCTATGTCTTGGCTCTGCAAGACGATCTTCTGATCGCGGTTGACCGAGGGAAAGGAACCGTCGTTCTACTCCTCGACCTTAGTGCGGCATTCGACACCATCGACCACAAAATTCTACTGCGGCGTCTTGAGTCACACTGTGGAATCTCTGGAACCGTCTTGGCCTGGTTTCGATCCTATTTGAGTGGGAGGACCCAGTCTGTAATTGTGAATGGAATCAGATCCAACGCGGTTCCACTGAAGCATGGAGTGCCACAAGGGTCTGCAATCGGTCCTAAACTTTATATAATCTATGTAAATTGCCTTCAACAGGTGGTTGCCCGGTATGGTGTCAGGATCAAACAGTACTCGGACGATACAACAATCTACTTGGAGTTCTCTTTTCCACCGGAAATCCCTGACCTTAAAACAGCCCTGGATCTTCTCTCTTCGTGTGCTAGCGATCTTCTCGATTGGTTTTCCTACAACTGGGTTCGCCCGAACCCTGACAAGAGCGAGTGGATGTGTTTTGCCTCTTCGAAAGCGGAATCTGCTTCCCTTGAACTTTAACTAGACATGAGAGAGAGAGCCTTGAACCTGTTTCAACGGCTAGGATTCTAGGATTTACTTTTGACTCTGATTTATCTCCTAACAAACATATTGCAACTATTACCAAAAAATCTTTCTTTCACATTTACAGGCTGGCGCAAATCCGAGACAGACTGACTCCAGAAGTCACTAAAACCCTGGTTCACGCGTTCATCATCTCCTCACTGGACTATGCCAACTCCCTGCTGGCGGGATGTACGAAGGCGCAACTGAAACCCCTCCAGTCCGTCTAAGACCCAGCCGCCCGACTGATCGTCCGTGACCGATCAATCTCTACTGAAAAGGCCAAGTTTGATCTCCACTGGCTTCCAGTCGCCGAGAGGATTGACTACAAGATTCTTCTACTAACCTTCGACTGCCTGTATGGAACGGCTCCAGAACATCTTACTGGTGTTATTCGTCGCTACGTCCCTCGTCGTGCGGGCCTCCGCTCACACGATCCGGATTCTGCGGTAGTCCTGGAGACTAACACATGGAGACGTGATACCCATGGTGGGAGGGCTTTCAGCAACTATGCCCCTAGAGTTTGGAACTCTCTACCACAACAGCTGAGAAAGGAAACTGACAGGCACATTTTCAAATCCAAGCTCAAGACCCATTTTTTCGCAATCGCATTCCCCACATTTTACTCGTGGATAGTGTGGGATTACCTAAACCGTCATTCGATCTGTTATGTGGAGAGTGCGGTATATAAATGCAATCAATACAATACAATACAAAATTGATGATCAGAGATTGCAAGTAATGATGCACACACTATTCTCTCTACCTTTCATTATATCGATTTTTGAAATATATACTTATATTGTTGTTTTTTAAAATGAAAGGCTTCATTTTTAGATTAAATAAATTCATTTCCTGTGTATTTTTTAAAAATGTATGTGTTTGTATATTGTATATGATTATTTTACTATTTTCACACAAGATAAAGTAAACGATTATTGGTGTATATGCTAGATGTAGATGTAGATCCAGATATTAATTCGCACTGATGACTTTAACCTTCTGTTGCCAGTAATAAAAAATAACGGAGATGACAATTCATACACCGTTAGATGAACTATTACTATTTCAAAAGGAACGAATGACTTTATCCGCAAAGAATTAGCTCCAATAAAATTCAAAAACTATTCTTTGAAAATGGTTCACTTTAATTCATGGTTTGAATAATAATGGGACTAACATCTTTTTTTTATATTCTTCTGGCATCGAAAGACAGGAAAAAGGTAATACAATTAATATAGTGCCCATGAAACCCGTTATTTTCAAAAACCATCTATTTAATTAATATTTTTAGAAAATTGGGCAATGAAGACTTGAAGTATTGTTTGTAAAAAAAAAATATCGAGTCGATCATATCACACACTCAATGAATATATTTTTACGGATAATAGTTTTCGCAGCCAGGGACGTTGTATTAGGGCCAGTCACATTTGCTTATGGCAGGATCGAACACGGTTCTTGGGACGCACGTGTAATAAGTGATCTGAAATGCAAATAAACATTATTCAAAGCGAAATTAGGCTCATCTCTATTTAAGTAAGTGACTACACCTCCTGTACCGGCTAATAATAATTTTAGGAAATATTGCATTTTCTACTGAACTGCTGAGCAAAGAGCTTCTACTTCAGTTAGGATCACAGAAAAATCACTACCAATTAATGGAGTTGTAAGACACTGCTGAAGTGCTTCGAGCACAGGCCATCGATAAGCGTCGGGATTGAAGATTACGATGAGACTTGAGATGCACTATGCAGGCAATTCATATTATTATCACAATTAAACACAAATTCAGATGTTTAATATATTGATTCGTTAGAGCGAGGAAGTTATCATGGATCAATCAGCATTGAGTCCTTCTGTGAGTTGATCTATACATAAAAATACAATCAAAAATAGAATAATGTAACTTCATTTTCTTAATCAATTTGTTATTTTAAAAAAACTTAGTTATTTTACTATTTCACTCTTGGCTGCCCGGAAATCGAATAAACAATGACGTCAGAAAGTTTCCGTATACGTAATGCTGTGACCATCAAGGTTTCAAGGTTTCAAAAGTAGGTCATATTCGTATATATGCGCACACTAAGCAGTATTCATTCAGTGAAAGTGGCAGCATGAAACGCTAACTGCGAATAAAGAAGAAATTACCAACACAATATTATGGATAAAACATTTTAAAAATGGAAAGTGGCAGCATAGATCCCATTATCTGGGCAGGTTGTATAACACCTTGATTATAATTACTATTACATGATTTATTTGGTTGGACGTGTTTTATATAGGCGAGTTCGGTCGCTACCAATGGATCCAATATCTTTTCCTGGTTATGCCGGCCTTCACTTGTGGAATTCACGAGCTCTCTCAAGAGATGGTCGGTGCGACACCTACCCACAAGTAATGCTATTAAAGCCGCTAAAATTACATAAATTGATTAATTTGATTATATTTTATATTGATTTCAAAGATGCCTATCGTTAAATAATGAAACCATTTTGGAGCACGTGGATTCATGTAACTACATTTCATCTATCAATAACGAAACTCTTTCCTGCCAAGCTTGGGAGTACGAAAAAACTGATTACGGCAACACCATCGTTACAGATGTATTGTATAATTAAGCATTGATTTTTCTAGTTATATAGCTAAAAATGTTATTGAACCAGTGGAATTTAGTTTGTAACCAAAGATGGATGGGTCCTTTGGCTCTATCCATTTTCATGTTGGGATCTTTCCTGTCTTCTACTTATATGGGCCAGTTATCCGACCAGTACGGCCGCTGGAGGGTATTGGTCCGCCTAGAATCGACTCAGGTCATCTTCGCAGTCGCCTGTGGACTGGTCACTAATTACATCGCTTATGTGATCCTCCGGTTCTTGGTTTCTGTGAGCACTGGTGCCACCTATACCATCGCATTTGTTCTTAGTATGCAATACTATATAGTTAAATTCTTTCAAACTTAAACTTTATTTATTATTCAAAAAAGCTTTGGAGATGGTGCCGAATAAGTACCGAACAGTTGCCGGATTCCTATTCCAAATGTTTTACGCTCTTGGTATTACCGCTGTGGCTGGATGGTCCTACTTTTTCAGGGATTGGCCCCTTCTTCAAATCATTTTGGGATTGCACAGTTCTATCTTACTACTCCATTGGTGGTTTGTGGATGAATCACCTCGATGGCTCTATTCCCAAGGCCGGCTAGAGGAAGCTGGAGTGATAGTATCCAAACAGCTCAAGATGAATAAGAAAAAAGAAGAATTCACAGAGAATCAGCTAAGATACTCTCTTAGCAATAAAACCGATGATTTAGCAGATGAATCCATTACCAATCAACATGGAATAATGGATCTATTTAGAAGGCCTCGACTTAGAACTAGAACTTTAATCATTTGTCTCAATTGGTAATTAATTAGTTTTGATTGTTAATGTACCTATTAAACTTAACTAAATTTCAAATTAGGTTTGCTACGAGTCTCCTATATTATGGATTCTCTTTCAACACTGGATCTTTAGTAGGAGAGCCCCATCTGATGCTCTTCATCTCTGGAATCATTGAGATCCCAGCATACTTGATTTCCTTTAGAATAACCGATATTTTGGGTAGAAGGACTGTCATTTCTTTCTGTTTTATTGGAGGTGGTCTTGCCTGCATCATCACCAACTACTTCCCAACGAGTAGTTACACTTGGACGACGAGTATTATCGTGATAACGATGCTGGGCAAAGCCCTAATTTCAATTTCATTCGCTATTGTTTATAACTACACTTCAGAGCTATTTCCAACGGTATTATTTATATATTAATATGGTTTAAATATATGATTGTGCATTTGAATTTTTTCTATAGGTGGTTAGAAGTTCTGCTGCTGGCCTGGGTGTCACATTTTCCAACATTGCAACAACGATCACACCTCTAATCTTCCTATTAGTATTTAGCCCACATTTTTAAATGAATATTTTATTTATTATATTTTTTGTATTACTTTTAATTTGATAGGATTCATTGGATCCAAGGGTCCCTTTAACTATTTTTGGTGTGGTAGCCATTACAGCTGGTTTCTTTTCGGTATTATATAAAACGAATTTTTGTGAAATTTTGGTTAATGAGCTAAATATTATTTTTACGTATATTCGCAGCTGTTCCTACCAGAGACGAAGAACTCGCCTTTGCTAAACACTTTGCAAGAGGGTGAAGATTTCGGGAAAGGTGACACTGCTTTCTCAAAATTTAAAAAACTGTGTAAATAATTTTTTTTTTAATTCGACAAGTTATCGCACAAAAAATACAATTTGAGATACAAATTTTTCAAATAAATAATTTTCTTGGTTTAATTTTATCACTGTGTACTATGGGCTAAGTTTTATGTAGACAAAGATTTAAATCCTGTTCATAGCAGCGGAATTTACCTAATGCTTTTGGTTTATTCAAAATACAAAAATACAGATTTATTTCTAAAAGAGGCGAAATTAACTGTTTTATAACAAACAACGTTTTCTCTATGCCCTCTTTAAAAAAAAATCTAGGTAACTTTTGTTCTACAGGGGAGATAAGGAAATGTTTTAGGCGAACTTTAAAAATCCGAAACCTTCTAGCCAAGCCTTAGTTTATACTTTATCAGTTATCAAAATTGAAGAACAATTTCATCCCAACAGGATAGTCGCGAGTTGATGATCAAGCGTTCTTCCGTCCAAAAGTTAAAAAAAATTCAACGCGAGTTTTGCCACGTTCAAATAGTGAAACTATTAAAGTGTACTCATAGATGACCTATAATCAATAGCTCTGTCGGGACTGACCGCAAAAATCTAAAACAATTCAGAGCTAAAGCTTAATATGTTAGGAGTAAGAGAAAAATCAGAAAAAAACCACGGTTGAAAAGGAGCTATACTTTCAGCCAGTTACGTAGCGACACTTTTACCCCTGCGCTCATGGTGAAATTAAAGGTGTTCTTATATGTACTTTAATAACGTAGGCTAAGCTAGAAAAAAAGTTAAGTTTAAACAGAATTGAAAAACCGCTGATAAGCACAAAACCGCATCAACTATACTAATCACCTGGGCCATCTGAGACTTGAGCGTCCCCATATCGTTTTATAGACTCGATGCTTTATTACGACGAATGTGTATTGACTTCATCGCTACAATCCACGCTAGGAAAGATTTTTGAATTTGAATCACTACATGTATTTATTAAAATTGACCTAGTTCCTTATATTCCGTATGGCCTAAGCTTTACAAGTGGAAAAAGAAGCTTATAGTATTTATACATTAAAAGTTAGGCAATGTAGGTACCTATATAGCTAATAAATCTAGTTTTTTTTTCTTCTTAAGAAATCGTTATGTTGTGTTTTATCATAAATAAAAAAAAGTTATGTAACATGCGCATATGTTAGTTTCCGAAGTAGTTAAACTACCAAACAATGGACTAGATCGTTCGAAGGACACAACATGAGCATAAAGTGAAACAATGAAATATGAAAACAAAAGTACAGAGCGTTAAAACGACGAATGTGAACAAAGCTAAGACTATTTCTTGTTTGTTTTTTTGTTTTTGTTTTAATGTTCTTTTTTATTTTACATTTACATAAAAACGTCTGGAGTAAGATATGGTAATAACCACACACATTCGAAAGAACATGTTTTATACTATTTGCTTTTGAGCCACATATTAGTTTACTTTAATACTTTTTGTTTGTACTTTTTTGAAAATATGGGAGACAAAACTTGGTTGAAAACATGTAAAACTGAACGAGCTAGAAAATCAAACTATAACTACGCCTCTTACTTATTGGTTGTCCAGTCGTGTAGCAAGGCTTGTTACCATCACTGTGGTAAGTAAATTATATACCTGGCATTTAAAAACTCGAGATACTACTATACTAGCAAATGTCCTTAGGATACATCTGAGAGGCTCTTTTTTATTGGATTTGGATCTATATTTAGATTTATTATTAACATTAAAATATAATTTAGAGACTATTTAACGAACTTAACTCGGAAAAAATATTCAATAGAAACTGTGATTTCGTTGCATGTTTTCCTTCAGTAGTCAATTACCAATGATGGTGGGTTTTACAAACTGCCTGTAAATACTGCACTTAATGTGAAAAGTTTCACTTTTTATCCAGAAAAACGAAAGAATTTACTATATTCTCTAGTTAACTTACGAAGCTGTTCTAACTCATTGAATAGTTTTGACGAGTAAATTTGAATAATTTGTCATTTTTTTTTTAATATTCAAATTAGTTAGATATTATACCAATATGGTTGTAAATTAACTGTTGAATTATTTAATATAAAAAATTGTGACGCGTTTAAATCATCGTATAAAATGTAAGAACCTATAAGAGCCCAGTGAAAACCTAGGCTATAGCTTTTGGTAACTGTAAATATCTACCATTTTAAAATATCTCTTTTTTTTTACTTTTTCAGTAATCCTCTGACTTCATTCTTCTTATCAACATACCATGCGTAAGTTTAATATTCAAAATTATTTGACGAAGTCTAATCATGGAAAATAACTAATAAAACTCTTTTAGAATTTTTAAATCGACGCTGTTGTCTTGTTTATGACGAGCGAATGACACTTCATCGCTACAACCCGTAAGGAGATGCTTTATGTATACATCTTCATAACAGATATGTGTATACAATTACTCCATATACGGTTGAAAGTGATGAAGAAAAAACAAGGGCGTCGATCTGGATCCCTGAAATTCCCGACAGAATAACATCCATTTTTCAACAGTTAACAGACGACGGATTGGTGGATCGATGTCACCGACTTGAGGCTCGAAACGCAACCCGTCAAGAGCTACTTTGGCTCCACGATCCTAAATATTTAGACAAAATGGAGGGAACTCTTAATTCAGACCAGTCTGCTCTAATTCCATTGGAAAACGAGACACTCTTTCAGGCACCAGGCATTATAAACGTTAAATTGAATGGAATAATATTATATTAAATTGCATAATAATATTAATGTCGCAGACGGGAGATTATTGAGTACGATCTATCTGTGTCCTGAAAGCCAAGAATCTGCTCTGCTTTCAGCAGGATCTGCTTTGCAAATCGTGGAGAGTATTTTAAGTGGTGAAAGTCAGAGTGGAGTTGGCATCATCCGACCACCTGGACATCACACTGAAGGCGAACAATATGAAGGTTTCTGCATCTACAATAACACTGCTTTAGCAGCAAAATACGCTCTAGAAATGCATGGACTGGAGAGGGTCTTGATTCTCGATTGGGATGTTCATCATGGGAACGGGATCCAAAAGATATTTGTAGACGATCCTCGCGTTTTGTACATTTCACTTCATCGCTGGGATGCTTATCCTTGGAAATTGAATGATTCTGATTGTACATTCGTCGGTATTGGTGCTGGAATCGGATACAACGTCAACATCCCTTGGCCTAATGTATATTTCACTTATTATTTAATATTTCAAGTTTAATCATCTTAATATTCGAATACATTTATAGGGATTAATAGGAGATACAGAATACCTGACGGGTAATATATTGTCAACCAGTTATTCAATTCAGTCAAGTGTTAATAATTCGTGGAATAATTCGTGAAAATTGGATTTTTATGTAACTATAATAACATTCAACCGGATTGTCATGCCAATTGCTTACCAATTTAATCCACAACTGGTTTTAGTGGCGGCTGGTTTCGATTCAGCCAGAGGGGATCCATTTGGATGTACTAAAAATTAAAGAAGCCTAAATGGAAATGTTAAAATATAATGCCTTTAAAATCAGGTTGCGATGTCACACCAGAAGGATACGGTCAGATGACCCGATTGTTGAGCTCTTTAGCTCTGGGGAAAGTGGCACTCTTCCTAGAAGGAGGTTTCAATCTTGAATCCACTTCGAAATCCATGTCGATGTGTGTCCGTGCTTTGTTGGGTGATCCCATTCCTTTGCCGAAATTTGGAACCCTTCATCCCGGAGCTGCGACTACTATCTTGCGTGTTATTGAGAGCCATCGCGTCTATTGGAATAACCTCGATTTAGAGCAAGAAGAAGCGTCGCAATCAGAGAAGGATATCGAAGACCATCATTAGTTTTCTGATTAGGCCTACTAAATTTCTTTAAAATTTAGTTTAGAGTGCTCTTTGAATGTCAATTTCTTATCCACAATATATGAATAAACTGCATATGGCCAAGCATTATAACGAACTTCTACTCTAGTTAGATAGCCGATTTAGACGTTCATCGTTGATCATTAACATAGAAGGAATTAATGTGAGCATTAACACGAAAATGGTAATTTCACTTATGGTCATGTTGCTCCGGTTACATATAGTTTTGCCTATCAACGCTATTAATGGGAAAACATCGTCACCCTTAATCATTACCACCAATCAAAAAAATATATATATATAAGAGGGGAAAAAATGAGTTATAATTCAGAACTACAAAAACTCCAAGGCCAATTAGTAGCAATAAACCCGTATCTTTGCGATTGCATTCGACAAATGTTTTTTAGATTCTCCTTTTTACGATCATTGCTTAAACAATAACAAAAAAGAAAGTGTTTTAAGCTCAATTCAGTCTGTATTTGTTTACCTTTTTTTAACCTCTCCATTATCAACATTCAACATTGCATCTTTTCTTTTGAAACTTTATGGAGACCTTTATTTTTCTTGAAAATGTTGGTGAATTTGAACCTCACTTGAATGAATCAGTTAATGACTTTTAAGAGTTAATTAAATGGCGTTATTTACTTGTAAGTGGTTGTGGTATTAACAAATAATTCGTTTGAATCGTTTATTAAAACTTGGTATTAAAATAATTTTGGTCCCAGAAACAGAAAAAAAGGTATTTGGCTGTGGTCCAATAAAGCTTTCCCTCTGCTGAGAATGCGATATTATGTTACTCATATATCAGTATTACATTCAAACATATTCCATATCAAGATTTTTATTGGTAATAAGTAAAGAATGTTAAATATGAATTGGAAAGTAAAAAAACAGTTTCCAATAAATAAAAATCAAGTCTTGAACGAGACCGAGAGTCCGAAACCTGCTGCATGCTACCGAAAGCTTCCGACATTTTCCAAATATGGGTGTCAAAATTTAAAAAAAAAACCTCTTTAAAATATGCAGAAATTCCTTTTTCTGTGTTCTCAATTTGGTTTTTAATACATAAGATAAGAAATTTAGATAAAAAAAATAACTGGCAGATAACTTGACTGTAATATACGGCAGATAAGACACTATAGGCCTCCAGTAAAACATTTAAGTCCCTGTGTACAGGAAAGATCTAATTCCTCTCTCTTGTTCTCTTTCTTCAGTAACCTCCAAACCTTATTTTCCTATCAACATACCATGCGTAAGTCTAATATTTTACATTATTTGTTCTAATCTCATATTGGAAACAAATTAAACTCTTCCAGAATGCAAAGATAGATCATGTTGCCTTGTTTACGACGAGCAAATGGCACTTCATCGCTACAACCCGTAAGAAAAGTATTTTCGGAATTTATTAATATACGTGCATATTATTTAGTTCGCTTACTCCGAATAGGGTTAACAGTGATGAAGAAAAAACAAGATCATCCATCTGGATTCCTGAAATTCCCGACAGAATAAGAGCCATTTTTAAACAATTAACAGACGATGGATTGGTGGATCGATGTCGCCGACTTGAGGCTCGAAATGCAACTCGTCAAGAGCTACTTTGGCTCCACGATCCCAAGTATTTAGATAAAATGGAGGGAACCCTTAATTTGGACCAGTCAGCTCTAATTCCACTGGAAAACGAAACAGCCCATCACGTCCCAGGCATTACTAAAAGTTAAATTAAATAGAACTACTCATATTAAATCATCTATACAACAATATTAACAGATGGGAGATTATTGAGTGGGATCTACCTGTGCCCTGAAAGCCAAGAATCTGCTCTGCTTTCAGCAGGATCTGCTTTGCAAATTGTGGAGAGCATTTTAAGTGGTGAAAGTCAGAGAGGAGTTGGCATCATCCGACCACCTGGGCATCACGTCGAAGGTGGTCAATATTCGGGTTTCTGCATCTACAATAACACTGCTTTAGCAGCGAAATACGCTCTAGAAATGCATGGACTGGAGAGGGTCTTGATCGTCGATTGGGATGTTCATCATGGGAACGGGATCCAAAAGATGTTTGAAGACGATCCTCGCGTTTTGTACATTTCACTTCATCGCTGGGATGATTATCCTTGGAAATTGGATTATTCTGATTGTAAATCAGTCGGGATTGGTGCTGGAATTGGATACAACGTCAACATTCCATGGCCTAATGTAAGTAAAGTTGTACACATTTTTTTGTTAGATACCGTACTTAGTTGCTAAATTAACTTGGTTAAAGTTAGTAAAAGTAATACAAACTTGATTGAACTTGGTTTATAGTAATTAAGTTTTCTATTTTAACTGAGTTAAAACTTGGCGAGAGAGAAAAGTGAGTAAATGCGAACTTAAAAAGTATCCCAGTAAAACTCAGTTAACTTGGTTAAAACTTAGTTTAACTTAGTAACCCAGCACACACCTCGCAGTCACCAAGTACAATTTGACAACCTAGGAATGATGGAGGCTAATTTATCGAAGAAATGAACTATCAAAGTGTTCGATCCAATCAGGTTTTGACAAAAAATCATGTATAATTTTATATTTACTAGATAAACATTTTAGTTTTAACTAAGTTTTTACCGTAGTCAAACTGAGTTTTTTAAGAAACCTAATAAAAATTAAGTAATTACAACTCGGTAACTTGGGACTCGGTTGACAGCACTAACATGTGTGTAGCCATAATATTTATGTTAAGTTTTTAAATTAATGATTTAGAATTCAAATGTTAATAGGGATTAATAGGAGATACCGAATACCTGACAGGTATATTGTCATCCAGTTATTCAATCAAGTGTAAATAATTAATGGAAACTGGATATTTATATAATACATAGCATTCAACCGGATAATCATGCCTATCGCTCAGCAATTTAATCCTCAACTGGTTTTAGTGGCGGCTGGTTTCGATTCAGCTAGAGGCGATCCATTAGGATGTAATAATTTTTTTTAATAAAGGCAAATAAAAATATTCATATATAATATTTCTTTAAAATCAGGTTGTGATGTCACACCAGAGGGATACGGTCAAATGACCCACATGTTAAACTCTTTAGCTCTGGGTAAAGTTGCACTCTTCCTAGAAGGAGGTTACAATCTTGAATCCACTTCGAAATCCATGTCGGTGTGTGTCCGTGCTTTGTTGGGTGATCCCATTCCTTTACCGAAACTGGGAACCCTTCACCCCGGAGCGGCGGCTACCATCTTGCGTGTTATTGAAAGCCATCGCCTCTATTGGAATAACCTCGATTTGGAGCAAGTAGCATCGTCGGCATCAGAGGCAAATGCTGAGGAATCATAAGGTCGCATGACTACTAAATTTCTTTAAACTTTTGTTTGATATTGAAAAATGTGCTCTTTAAATATTGATTTCTTATTCCAATATATATTACACAATGTATATGAATAATGAATATACTATGGCAAATGAATAAATACAATCAACTATAACTATGCTATATTAAGTATATCAACGCTTTTAATGGAGGGGGAAATCGCCTTTAACTATATTGTCATTGATCAGGAATAATACTTAGATCACATATTTTCTTCTGAAACTTAATGAAACCCCTTATTTTTCTTTAAAATTTTATTTAATTTGAACTCTTTTTCTCTCCGACCACTTATCAATTATCATCAGGGTTATTTTGGTAAAAAAAAATTATTATTTCTGGTAAAAAAAAGTATGCAAAATGTTTGCTCATATATTTGTATATTCATATACTGCATATTCCGTATGGCTTATGTTTTATATTTCAACCAACACCAATCAAGATTTTATTTGTCATTATACCCATTAAACAAAACTGAACAATTCCTTTATTCCCACATTGACGGACTCATGATTCCATCTCGGAGGAAGTCTCTCATGCACCATCCACCCTCACCATCTCCTCTGGGTTTTCCACTACCTTGCTTCCAGGTCCACATGGTCCATCCAGCCTCCATCGGCGCCATAGCGTCAAACATGTTCTGAGCGTACTCCGTCAGCATGGCATCCGTCCACTCACCGATCAGATTGTCACTCGATCCCAAGCTCCATTCACCCATAATCAATGGGTTTCCAGTCCATTGTGCAATGTCCTGACTGATTAGGGCTACACCTTCGTTCATGATCCATTCGGCAGACTGACTTTCAAAGCCCCATAAGAGGTACTTATGCCAATCGTGCCAAACGTTAATGTACCTAGGAGGGCGCATGAAAGTGTCCCAAGCGGGCCCTGGGCCCTGTTCGTATAGCAAAGGAGACACGACCAAGATGCAATCATTTCCAGTGGATCTGATTGCATCATAAGCTCTCAAGTAGTAATCCTTTAGTTTTTCCGAAGTCACGGTATTGCTTGGTTCATTAAGGAGCTCGATCCCTAGAAAAGCCGAAGAATTTCGGTAGCGTTCAGCGAGAAAAGCGGCAACGTCGATGGTATTTTCGATATTCTCTGGATAATCGCTCCAGTAAGAAGTACCCGGAACGGTGGGGGATGAATGGTCCATCCCGTTCTGACTACCTTTAGCGGCATGAATGTCAACCAATACGGCAACGTTGTATTTTATAGCCCAGTCGTAGATAAGACGATCCAAATACTTGAGTCCTGATAAAGAATTATAATAACTAAACCCAAAACAACCTATAAATAATTTTTTTTTACCTCCGGGAGCAAACGCTTTCCACTCTTGCTGATTTGAAGGATCGTGGTTATCAAATCCGACAATCCAGTAGCCGATTGGAACTCGAACCGTATTCAATTTAAAGCTGGCTATATATAATTACATTTAATCAATTGTACTAGTTTGAAGTTTGTAGATTTTATTATTTAATACCAAGTTCCTGGATGTCAGCTTCAGTTATGTAAGTATCGTGATGTTTCTCGTAACGAGCATCACCCTCAGTGTGGCCTAGGTATTGCATCGACACGTATTCTCCACCATTGCAAACCTTGATTATTACGTAATATTAATTTGTAACTGGATTTTGTTCGATAAGTATAATTGATTTCTATACCTCTTTGGGGACTCCATTCCACATTTCATCTTCAGGATTGATCCAGCATTCAGTTACGAGCCATCCACCCAAGTTTACTCCTCTTACAGGCACCTCACCAGCACGGATTTTGTGTTGTACATGATCCAATCTCTGTAATAATACGTTTAATACATCTAAAAAAATGAAATCGAGTATTTTAGACCTTAATGGTGCTAGTTGAGGCGATTGCTAAAAAGGTGACCAATGCAAGAAGAATCGAGAACTTCATTCTGTCGCAGTGAAGGTGACACAACGAAGTGGATGTAAAAAATAGCTATTTATTCACTGCACAAATATAATTTAACATACTATCTTGAAAAGAATTAGCCACCGATAGGCTAAGCTCTTTTGTGTTGTATTTACAAATCGATTATGTAGGATTTTATTGTCACTATGGAGTTCAAAAGTTATTAGCTTCGAGTCGTGTTTCTAAATTTATTTCTTTATCTTGTTATTTAGACTCATAAATAAGGTCAACAAGCTCACTTGCTTTTGCATTTTTTTAGTGTGTAATCAAGTTCCATGCTCATTAACAACAGTAAAATAAGCAAATTACTAACATGATTTTTGATTAGCAATAAAATACATATAAAATGTATTGCAATAATTTAATAATTTTTTAACTTTCTCAATATTATTAGAAAAAGTACAAAAAGCCAACTCATTTAAAACTATTTATGTATTTGATTTTGATTATTATTATTATTGGTTCTTAGTCGATCAAACAGCATGACACCATCTAGAACTCTTTTAACAATTTTGAATCTAAAGGGAATCTAAGATTACATCCTCCGACATTCTTAACCATATTCATAAGTTCGATTAAACGAATAATCGATAACTTATTAATAGTTCTTTCAACGATTTGTACTTTGAAGTAAAGAGCTATTAATTTTGTTCATGCAGTGTATTCTAATTCTATGGAATATCAACACCTCAAGCATTACTATTGCCACATGGAAGGTAAAATGATTTTATCTCGAAGTAGATCCCTCATGGACCATCCACCTCCACCATCGCCTCTTGGCCCGTACCCTTGCTTCCAGGTCCACATGGTCCATCCACCTTGCATATCTCTCAAAACACTAAACATATTCGTAGCGTACTGTTTCAATAAATCATCAGTGAATGGAGCGCTCGATGCCAAGGACCATTCGCCCATGAAAAGAGGGTTTCCCGTAGACGGCCAACCAGCGATATCCCGGCGAATCGAATCTACTCCTTCAGTGATGATCCATTCGGCGCTCTGCCCTTCAAATCCCCAGATGAGGTACTTGTGCCAATCGTGCAGGACATTGGTGTAACCCTCAGATGCCGGGGTCAATTGATCCCAATTTTCGGGCGGTCCCGGCCTCTGTTGAGTTAATATTGGCGAGTTGACAATCCAACAATTATTGCCAGAATCTCGGATCAGTTTGTTGGTTCTGTAGTAGTAATCTTTGAGAACGTCGACATTCACAGGGTCCATAGGTTCGTTGAGAAGTTCGATCCCCAAGAAGGCTTCGGAGTTTCGATAACGTTCGGCTATGAAAGTGGCTACATCGATGGTGTTGTCGACGTTTTCAGGGTAGCCGCCCCAGTACGAATTACCCGGATTACTGGGAGCAGAGTGGTCGTTGCCATTCTGACTCCCTTTAGCTGCGTGGATGTCCACGAGAACTGCGATGTTTTGTCGTGGAGCCCATTCGTTGATCAGACGATCCAAGTACTTCAAACCTGTTAACAATAATCAATTGATAACAGATAAATAAATAATTAATTAAGTAACTTTACCTCCAGGAGCGAATGTTTTCCACTCTTCTCTGCCTGACGGATCGTGATTGTCAAAGCCGACGATCCAGTAGCCAATAGGGACTCGAACAGTATTAAGGTCGAAGCTCACTGAATGTCAGTAAAAATATTGAATCAGCTATAGATTCAGTTTCTTTGTTTTTAAGTACCCATTTCGGCGAAATCAGCTTCAGTGAAGAAAGTGTTCCAGTGTTCATCGTAACGAGCATCGCCGACTGCGTGACCCAGAGCTTTCATCACCGACATCTCCCCTTGACTGCATATCTAAAATTGAATTAAGCACAACACAAATAATTTTTTTTTTGTAATAGAAAGTTAACTTCGTGAATGGTGAACTGGTGAAAGTGTTTTAATGCGAAAAATATTCTCTCAGAATGTAAACCGTGCCCCCAATAAGCCCCTACTATTTTCTTTAATAACTGCAGTTGATTTTAGTAGGCTACTACGATTTAAATGCATGAAAGTGTAACCGAATTTGGGTTGCATATAAAAAGATTATACTTCCCCTTCAAAATCTTTCAAGCTACAACTTATTCGACCTTTCTGTCGCCATTAGTTACTATTATTTAGCTGCTACTACTTACTCATTCGAAAATTAGCTAATAGTTTCTTTTGAATATGTTTTGTGGAAAGTGCTCAAATTGAGTCAAAACAATATATGAGGTAATTCGACGATTTTGAAAATCTAATTGGCATACCCTTTCATTGGTATGAAGTATAAATCTTAATAAAATTAAGTTTACTACCTGTGGATCGACACCTTCAAAAACTTTGTCATTGGAGTTGATCCAGTATTCGGTGACGAGCCACCCACCCGTGTTGACGCCATGCATCGGGACCTCTCCACGAAGAATCTTATATTTTACATGCTCCTCTGCTGGTTTCGCCTATTAGAAATAAATTGTATTTAAATTAACAGTTAGCGGTATTCTAAGTGATTAAAAATTCACCTCATTATTGCTTGCAAAAACCGCCAGAAAAAATAATAGAGTTAATAAAGAGACTTTCATTGTTTTGCAGCTGATTATTACTATGCGTTTGGTAGTATTTGAACCAACTGTTCGGCTGTTCGATATATATAGTTAATTAAATATTGTTCACAGTCCAGCCTTCATAAGATAAGAAGATTATATAAATAAATAATTATCTTGTTTTTGTTTGGTTTTTGATTGCGAGATTTCCTGTCTTACACAGAGTTCATCAGACACAACGTAAATAGAGTGACAGAAAAAAAAATGTTCGAGTAGAGAAACATTAATAGACCTTGCCTCAATTTATTTGCATTTTCCGAGTATTTAAAAGAGATGTTAAAAGTGTTAAGATTTCTACAAGAAGGTCTACACAGCTGTTAACTGTGCAGGGAGAGTCGTAAAGCTACATAGTAGAAAGGAAGCAAATGGTTATTATATAACTAAAAGTATTTGAACTGAACATATAGATGATTCCTGATGATCTATACTTTGAGTTGAGACTGAAACATCACCTGACCTTTGTGACCGTCACTAATGTTGAGATTGGACAATTCAATCAAGTAAGAAAGTAGTCTGTACTCCTTGATAAGCACAGTTTGAGAGCTGATAACAGTCTAAATAGGGACAACGACTACACGCAATGTGCTTCATGTCGGTGAAGACTCTTTAGGGGCCAAGCAACAACGTTTTATCTGAGACCGCTTCCCAGAACCAACAAAGGTTGAATCTCTACTTACAACAATAAGATGATTACAAAGTTTTAACAGGAAATCGAAGACTAAATCACTTAAGATGATGAGCAATTTCACAAAAAGCAGAACTAAGGGGAAACTAGTGTTAATACCTTATTTCGTTAATGCTTTTTATAGTTTAGAAAATAATTAAACGACTCGTTTTTCTTAAACAATATATCAGAGGTTCATGCCTTAAGTCCCATTAAATTTGATTTACAACACTATGTTATTATGTTCCAAACTATGTTACAAAGATAATCGGATTCCTGCATCTTACCACGTATTATATGTTGTTCATTTTCGTTTGCCCTTAGTCTTAGTAAATATTTTTAAAATACTAATATTTTTAAATTTTAAAAAATATCTATATTTCCTCATAATATATTATTAATTTAAAATATTCGTGATTCGATGTATTTTTGCATAATTGTATTTGTTATATACTAAATTGTACACGAAAATGTCTTGTGGTAGCACTGATATTGAATTCCTATACATGAATTCTTATACATTCTCGTCTGCCATTCTAAAACATTGTAAGACAAACACGTAATTTACCATGCTAAAACATTCACAGCTGCTATTCTTTTTCTCGTACCAATGACAATCTATTTTGAACTATGATCAACCGTTTTAGTTGCGTTACATTCATTATGAAGACAAGAATCAGGCACATAGCTGCAAGTAGTATCCTGTAATGATCCACTGTATAAGCTGCCACTTTTATTGCCTCCCAAACCATATACGACCACTATAGTAATAATAATAACAACATTTATGTGATTTAATATAATTTTAAATATTATAGAGTAGAGAGTTATAATTAATACCTTTTCTGTCAGCTTTCATTTTATGACTCGTCTTCTCTTCACGTATATTATCACTTACTGGTGGTACTGGATTCTCGATAGCCACATCGTTTTCAGCTGATTGAAAGCTCCTTTGAATGTGGCGCCAGCTTCCAAACTGAGTCACGAAAGAATAATAAATTTTTATAAACTGAGTTTAAATGGCAATTTTATACTTGATCATAAAGATTCAAAGATGTTATTATGAATCATTCAAATAAATTCGAATTTTTTTACATACTTCATAATTAGTGAAACGCTTGAAGTTCTGTTTTAGATCTGCGCGAATGTCTTTGTGGTTCAAGCAACAGGTTACAAAAATTGCAACACCCTGCAGTCCACTGGCGATGGTAAATATAAAAGCCAAGACCTTCAACTTTGTTATCAAATGAAAAAAGTTATCTAGGCAACATTTTGACTTGTTAATTGTGATTGTCATCGGATTATCAGCAATATTTACCAAACTAGAAATTTCCATAAGCTCTAAACTGCGACATTGAGAGTAATCGGGTTGATTAGCGTGGAATCGGCACTGCCTTTTGAAATAGTCACATTTCCACGTTGCATATCCGACAGCTCCTTTGATACAATTTTGAACTTTAGTTTCGTTTGGTTGGATTATCCATTCATTTCCGTAGTAATCAGTTGTGTTACAAGGGCAATGGTCGTTTACTGGTTTAGGAGTCGTAGTCGTTGGGGCTTTTGTAGTGACTGGTTCAAACAAAAATATTAATAGACTGTAAATATTATAAATAAAACAATTATATTGGAAATCGAAATACCTTGAGAATTTTAGAATGCTACAAAATATCTAATGAATTCAGTCTATCATGCCTTATTTCCCTCAATAAAAAGATGCATTGCCAAGGCAATAATAGCCCTAAATTAATTGTGTAGCAGTCCTCTAGTGCTTTTATATCATTTATGAAAGTTATAAAAAAGTTAATTGGACTGTATCGCAACGCCATACCTTTACTCGATGGGTACGGTCATGATAGTATTTTTTCTCATCAACACAAAATAGAGAAAATATGTCTAAATTTATTTAACAGTTCTTTCCTAGCACAATTAAGATATTCCTAATATAATCGAATTTGTTTCGATGCCGACGATCGAAACCTTTATTCCCCTTGGCTTTCCTCTACACACACCTCTATTATATCATGCCATTGAATACCAAATTAATCTTAAACTGGACCGTTTTATCAATTTATCGATTAAGACTGTAAAGACTTTGCTTACGGTTTCCGTTACTGGGGCAACTGGCGAGCCCGCTTGGATTCAGTTCTTCGAATGCAGTTCCGTTGGAACACACGGCACCCCAAAGACGGTTTAATAGATCTCGGTTGTCTCTAATGAGCCAAGCCAGATGACAAGTGTCCAGTTCGCAATTGAATGGATCTAATTTAATAATGACAAATAACATTATTCTCAATTAATTGCTCAACAAACTGTTGTCTTCTACATTTGCTTACTATCACCCACGTTAAGGAATCCAACATAACTTCTTCCCATCTGGATGAGAACTTCTTTGAAAGTAGCTTCCTCAAACCGGCTAAGCAAATTATAGTCAAGATAAATCCTGGCATTTTCACAATTGCCTAATAGTATATTATGTAATTAAGAGTGCTGCATTATTGGTTAAATAATCTCATAAGTTCAACACAGCAATATTCAATGAATGAAAATGAAATAACCTTGAAAAGCTCCCGCATCGATGGTTGCAATTCGGTTGCCGCTTACATGCAGCCAGTAATGCGAGGGACTAGACGGACAAGATATAGAACCGGTCGTGATCAATGGGATTCCGGTCTTTTGGTCATTCAGGTTTAAGTATCGTAAATTAGGGAAAGAATTGGGATCTTGAAGTTGTTTCGGTATTTGGGTAAGCTCGTTACTCCGTAAATCTAATGAATTCAATGTGTTTGCAGAGTATTGGAAGGTCCAGTTTAGTATGCGATTCATTGCTTCGTCCTGAATATCGTTTGTTGAAAAGTATAAATCAGCTGATCCTCCTGCCAATTGTGGGAATGCACTCCATTCGTTCAATCCAGTTGATTTACGAATCAACAGTGAGTTAAAAGAGGTCAAAAATTGAGGAAAAGATGCCCAATTAGCTTGACCAACATTCGACATAGACTCTAATCCTATGCGCCAAATCTTATTGAATCCCGACAGGAAATCAAAATTCAACTGACTCATGTCGCAATCCCTTAAGAATATAAGCGTCATCAGGTTCTGAGAAGATCGGAAGGCTTGTGAGTCTACAATAAGGGGACTGCCAGTAGGACGACAATAAATAAACGTAAACTCGGTTCGATGATTGTTTAGCAAGTCCGCTGGTATAGTTTTGGTTGGATCCGTCGGTGAGAGATAAAGGGTAAATCTATACAGATTAGCGGTGGTTGTCCGTTTGAAGACACTTCCAACTTCTGCTAAGGAAATCTCAGTGCAAGTAACCTCATAATTTTCAACACCACCAATAGCAGTAGAGCGAGTGCAGGTGCAAGGAGAATAGTTTTCTTCATTGGGGCAGTCAGCTTGGGCACTGGCTGTCCTTACCGTCATCACTAAAAGCATCTACAAAATTGACATTTGACAATTTGAAAAAATGGATAACAATTCAAATTTAAAGATTTCAAAGATAAAAGCAATATAGAAAAACCATTTTTTTTAAATCCAGAAAATAACAGAAATAAAAATTCACCGTAGAGAAATAGAAAAGTAACTGATGGATCTTCATGCTTATTTCTTTTTAAAAATTAATATAATGAGGAACAAGCTATATGTTGTACCAGTACACCTTAAAGTCTTAAACTACCTTCTGACCAGCTTTTGAAAAGGTATATATAATGATTATAGCATTAGGCAATTAAAACTTAAAACAGACCAATGAAATGTCGTCTCGTTTCTTAGCGAGTTGGAATATTTTGCAATGTAATCCCTTCAAACCTCATAAAAAGGGAAATTTATAAAGAATTTTTTTTATTCTTTTTATGAACCGATATGTTATCGGTTACAGAGCTTTTATACAGAATATGTTGTCTTATCTACATCCTTTTATTGCTGCACAAATTAAAAGTATTCATAAATATCACTTAGTTTTAGAAACAATACATTCGGTTCCCTTTTCACGTTTCTTTTTATGTTTAACATTGATTTTTATTTGCTAATTTAAAATTGTCACTATTAAAAACTCTTGGATCGATTGACTAATACTGATTTGCAATAACTAAATTATGCAGATTACGGGTTATCATTTGACCTTAATGGCTTAATCTAATGGAATGCCATCCTGAGCTCACTGTTGATGCAATAAGATATAATTAAGGGCAATAGGCTGCAAATGGGGAAAATAACATACCGTAATTATGATGACTTTCCATTCTTTTTTTGCCTTATGTATATAATAAAATATCTTAATGCATGCATTATAAATTTTGGAAACCGAAAGTGTGATAAAATATATATTTTTAATATTTATTGGCAACGAGACTAATGGATCGGTTAATACAGCAGGCAAACCCTTATTAAATAGAATTTCTAGAACAAAACGATATTTATAACGAGCTGATTTATGTTTTTTGTTTAATTTCATTTTCTGTACGTTATTCCAGGTTTTGCTGGTGGTCAATGTAATGATCCGCAACTGTTTCCATTAATGCAATTCAAGAAGAATCGTATCCTATGGGTTAAGGTTAAGTATGATGAAATGATCAATTCTGTAGTCTCTCAATTTTGGTAATTACAGCAATATATTATAAAACTACCAAACATTTTTGTTGGTGTTCTTTGACAAAAATATACGCTAAATTTTGTTACCTTTATTGAATTTCTGTATGTAATTCCCTTGTATGTAATTAAATTCCCTTATTTTAGTCTTCCAGTCTGCCTTCGTATTCACCAATTAAACACGATTAAACATAATGACAAATAATACCGATTGCTCAGACTATCCAAAGCTCAAATCCGCGACCAAATACAATAACTAAACACAAGAATCTCGTCCCATTCTGGGAATACGAGGAACGGATCTTGTTAGTTGTTATAACTTATAAGCTGTATTATCATCGGATAGTTCCCTCATTGGTACAGGTAGGTACAAGGCTACAACATGTCAACATATGTACAATGCCGAAATTTTTCATGTCTTAGCAGTTAGCATCGCAAATATGCTAAACATAAAAACAATACTTTTAAAAATCACTATTTAAAAAAAAAGTGAAATCCTATATGCACTGAAACAGGACTTGAAGATTTTTTGTATAGATTGATTTATATCAATGTAGCTGTATAAATGAAATGAATGTTTTTCAAATAATTACTTTAGATCATATATAAAAACTACAATATATTGGGAATAATATGTAAACCTTCTAAATGACGCATTTGATAGAATTGAGTGCTATAAAATCTATACTTCAATAATAATTAAAAAAAATAGTTACAGGTTGATGCAAGCATGAACCAATGTGTTGGCTTCGTTTTTACAAAAATTAAATTCTTTGTCAATATGAAAATCTGCGAAATACTATAATTTAAAGAAAAAAATGCTCTTTATATATTATTAATTTTAAAAATATTGCTGATTCGATGCATTTCGCATTAATTTATTTGTTATATACTAAATCATACATGAAGTTGTCTTGTAGTAACACTGATATTGAATTCCTATTCATGAATTCTTATACATTATCGTCTACCATTCTATTTACCATGCTAAAACATCCACAGCTGCTATTCTTTTTCTAATACCAATGGCAATCTACTTTGAACTATTATCAACCATTTTAGTTACGTTACATTCATTATGAAGAAAGGAATCAGGGTAAAACTATAGAATGTAACTACGCTTTTTCGTTAAAACTTAAATACTTAAAATTATGAAAATACTTAATTTAATTTAATATACATATAATATATATATATGTGTATGTAAGATACATAATTTACTAGCTTATAAATTGCTGGGTTTTCGTCGTCTAGCTGGCTCATTGGTATAGTACTAGGCTCATGAGAGCAAGATAAAAGGTTCGATTCTCGGTGAATTCTGTGCTAAATATAGTCAAATTGCTTAATTTACTTAAAATACTAAATTAATTAAAATTTTAGCTTTTTAAAGATTTTTTTTTCTAAGTCCATTCGGGATAACATTCTATTCCATTATTTGACGGAATTAAAGTAACTTAAATGCTTTAAAGAAATTAAGTTATTTCAATAATTAGAGTTAATTAAGTATCTCCTTTACAAAACCCTATGTTTTTTCAATTAAGAGATTTAAGTGATTTGATTAAACTAATTGACGAAAAAGCGTAGTCGCATTCTATAGTTTAGCCGGAATCAGGGACATAGCTGTAAGTAGTATCTTGTGATGATCCACTGTACAAACTGGCACTTTTATTGCCAACCAAATCATTAATGGCCACTATAATAATAATAATAATAACAGCATTTATGTGATATATAACTTTAAATATTATAGAGTAGAAAGCTATAATTAATACCTTTTCTGGCAGCTTTCATTTTAGGACTCGTCTTCTTTTCAAGTATATTATCACTTACTGGTGGTACTGGATTTTCGTTAGCTAACTCGTTTTCATCACCTGATTGAACGCTCCAAATTTTGCGCCAACTTCCAAACTGAGTTAAGAAAATACAATCGTCAAGTTTTATAAACCGAGTTTAAATGGCAATTTTATACTTGATCATAAAGATTCAAAGATGTTATTCAAATAAAAGCCTTTTTTTACATACTAGATAATTAGTGAAACGCTGGAAGTTCTGTTTTAGAGCTGCGCGAATGTCTTTGTGGTTCAAGCAACAGGTAACGAAAATTGCAACACCCTGCAGTCCACTGGCGATTGTAAATATAAAAGCCAAGACAAGTGTCTCGGAAAACAATAGAAATCCAGTCAACCAGGTTATGCCAAGGAGTAAAGTCAGAACAAGCAACCTCTTCAGAGAAATCCTTTATATAAATTAAAATATAAATTAAAAATTGATAATATTACCATTATTACAATGAGAAAATATTCCAAAAAAATCTAAATTAGTTCGAAAAGTATTATTATATTTTGAAAAAATATGTATGCTTACAAAAAATTATTCTCGCCAGAATCCTTCGAATTTGTACCATTTTCCCATAAAGCCCGAAGTATGAAAATTGTGAGAACGCAGTTCCCCTAACGAAGTGAATAATAATCTTGTGATATAATTATAAGTTTATTTATGGCAGTGTTAATACCAATAGAATTGCTGTCACGGGGCCACCAAAGCTCCACATCCATTTCTCTCCAACGAGCCAACATCTATAATCGCACCAAATCATTTTAAGACAAAGTTTCTTAATTCATATTGATTGAATTATACGTTTCGTCGCCGGAATAAACTTCAATAATTCCATCTGTATAAGCTGCGCATTGTAGAGTGATAGCAACAATTACTAAAGGCCCACCGTAGGCAAGGAGAGCATAGTATCTCATCCAATTAGTAGTATCAACTTTGATTGCATTCTTGGTCAATCGATATAGATGGATTCCTTCAATGAAAATCCACATGAAAGAGACTAAAAGTACGTAATGAAGAAAAATCCCCATTACAGCACAGGTTACCTAAATAAATGATTGACTATATTAAATAATTGTTTTTCATAAAGAAATATAACTACAATTACATCATCCAAAGGAATGAAATGTTTGTTTAAAGTAACCAGAATCATCAGAAAAGATATGAAAAAATTGGCGCAGAGGTGCTGAGTTCGTGCTTTCCGCCTAATTTTTAAAGACCTGAATAAAATGGTTAAATTATCATTTTTCTTTAATTGAAATGTGTAAAAAATTTTATCTTATCATTGGTTATAATGACTTCGTATACCTGAACGCTTCAAGGATAAAAAATGTCATTGCCACACCAATCATGGATATAATAGAACACGTCATGCTCGTAACATCCAATGCTTTGGATGGCCCCTTGAATAAATTAATTTTAAAATATAATTCATAATACAGTAGGATTTAAATTAAGTAGATCATATTACTAGATAATTATGAAAATCCATAAGGTTGGCAAAACCAGTAAGGTGATCACAATGACAAACAGTGTGGGTTCGGTTGCTCGATGCAACCCAGCAACCCTTATTGTCCCATTTCCAAATAGACGACGTATTATTACTGTTACTATCGGTCTGATTCAGTAGCAAGTAGGAGCAGAGAGAAGAACTCATAACGCTGCTTGGTTTTTCTCCTTCATCCAGCCATCGATAGATATTTCTCACAGGTGGATATTTTGCAGCAACGTCGTGTTTGTATACTAACTGGATGTGAGAATTTTCTGGTAATTGAATCACCTGGCCAGTACCATCGTATAGAGTAAAGGTAATCAGTGGACTGTTAACTTGTTTCTCCACTTTCCCTGGGCTGATTGAATATACTTCATAATTAGCAATTCATAAATAATAATATACTGAAGAGTCTTTAACCTAACCTGTTATTTCCCCCTGGAATAAGGAGTGCAATCAAGTTTGAGTCAGCTATTAAAACTCCACTGGCTCTGTAAACTTGGCCGGGAACAAGAATACTACTTGGAAGATGAATGTAGCTGCTGGTTATGATTTCTGTCGCATTACATTCTTCATCATCATTGATTTGTAAAAGCGGAAAACGAAGAAAGTCTTCTGGATTTGTCGAATTGAAGTTATCATTACTGGTGCTAAGGTCATCACAGTTCAGAATCGGATTGGTTGATGAGCCATCCCAGTAAGAAGAGCTGATGGTAACATTCAGAAAAGAGAATTCACAAAGCAAAGATTGGTCTTCTAACTGTGCCACTTTGAACAGACGAAATGCAACGTCATTGGAAACTTCTAGAAGTTTGAGGATACCTCCGTCACCTCTTTTGGCCTATAGTAATTAGGGGGAACTGTTAAGACTTGGGGTCTAAAGGTTACCATTAATCGTATTTATAAACATACATCAATCAGCTGGAGCCATTGATTATCATTCGATATCAAATTATTCATGGTTTCAGTTCCAAATAGGGACGCATTGATTTGCAACAGAAGATAATTCTTGTCAACTCCATCATGGAGTATTTCAGATTCTTGTCTATCTAGTAGTTGAGTGACCAAATCAGAAATGTCGAAAATTTCATGACCGAAATATGCATCTGCTTTAGAAGTAAATTTGGACATTTTAATCCAAATATCCAAGACTTCGGTTTCGTTGTCTATCACCTTTGTTATCAAATAAATAAATAAAAAACTTTAGTCTAGGCAAAATTTTGACTTGTTAATTATTATGTTATCTACGGATTATCACCAATATTTACCAAACCAGAAATTTCCATAAGCTCTAAACTGCGACATTGAGAGTAATCAGGTTGATTTGTGTGAAATTGGCACTGTCCTTTGACATAGTCACATTTCCACGTTGCATTCCCGACAGCTCCTTGGTTACAATTTTGAACTTTGGTTTCGTTTGGTTGAATAGTCCATTCATTTCCGTAGTAATCAATTGTGTTACAAGGGCAATGGTCGTCTACTGGTTTAGGAGTCGTAGTCATTGGGGCTTTTGTATTAGTGATTGGTTCAAACAAAAATATTAATAGACTGTAAATATTATCAATCAACTATTATATTGGAAATTGAAATACATTGAGAATAATTAAAAAGCTACAAAATATGTAATAAATTCAGTGTGTCATGGCCTACTTGCCCTCATTAAAAAGGTGCATTGCGAAGGCAATAATAGTCGTATATTAATTCTATAGCAATCCTCTAATGCTTTTATATAGTTTATGAATGTTATAAAAACAGTTGCTCGGACTGTATCGCAACGCCATACCTCTTATTACTCGATGGGTACGGTCATGATAGTATTTTTTCTCATCAACATAAATAGAGAAAATATGTCTAAATTTATTTTATTAATCGAGTACAGTTCTTTCCTAGCAGAATGAAGATATTCCTGATGTGATCGAATTTATTTCGATACCGAAGGTCGAAACCTTTATTACCCTTGGCTTTTCTTTCTTCTGATTGGTGGGCGCTACACCTTAAGTATGTCATGCCGTTGAACACCAAATTAATCACTAACCGAACCGTTTTATCAATTTATCGATTAAGACTGTAAAGACTTTGCTTACGGTTCCCGTTACTGGGGCAACTGGCGAGCCCACTTGGATCCAGTTGTTCGAATGCAGTTCCGTTGGAACACACGGCACCACTAAGACGATTTAATAGACCTGGATTGTCTCTAATGAGCCAAGCTAGATGACAACTGTCCAGTTCGCAGTCGAATGGATCTGATTTAATAAAATAGTTATTCTCTTTTTATTGCTCATCAAACTTATTCTTTTGTACAATACTTACTATATGAAACGGTAAGCCTAAGCCTTCCAGCAGTGCTGCTTCCCATTTGAATGAGAACTTCTTTGAAGGTAGCTTCCTCAAACCGGCTAAGCAAATTGCTGTAAAGATCAATCCTGGCACCACTACAATTGCCTAATAGTATTGCATAATTAAGAGTAATGCATTGGTTAAATAATCTCATTAGTTCAAAAGATAATATTCAAGTAATGAAAATAGAATAACCTTGAAAAGCTCCCGCATCGATGGTTGTAATTCGGTTATTGCTTGCATCCAGCCAGTAATTCGAGGAACCAGACGGACAAGATAGAGAACCGGTCGTTATCAATGGGATTCCGGTCTTTTGGTCACGCAGCATTAAGCGATTTAAATTAGGGAAGGAATGAGGAGCTTGAAGTTGTTTTGGTATTTGGGTAATCTCATTTCCCAGCATGTTTAAGGATTGCAATGTGTTTGCAGAGTATTGGAAGCTCCAGTTTAGTATGCGATTCATTGCGTCATCCTGAATATGGTTGTTTGTAAAGTCTAAAGTGATTAATCCTCTTGCCAATTGTGGGAATGCACTCCATTCGTTAAATCCATTTGATCGATCAATGTAAAGTGAAACAAAAGAGGGCAATTGAGGAAAAGAGGCCCAATTTGCCTGACCAACATTCGACATATACCCGAAAGATATGTCAGAAACTTTGTCGAATCCCGACAGGAAATCAAAATTCAACTGACTCATGTCGCAATTAATTAATTCCATTCTCGTCATCAGGTTCTGAGAAGATCGGAAGGCTTGTGGGTCTACAATAAGGGAACTACCAGCAGGCCGACAATAAATATAGAGGATTTCGGTTCGATGATCATTAAGCAAATTCGCTGGTATAGTTTCGATCGGATCCGTTGGTGAGAGAAGTAGGATAAATTGATACAGGTCCGCGGTGGTTGTCCGTCCGAAGACACTTGCCACTTCTGCTAAGGCAATCTCATAGCACATAACCCGATACTCTTGAACACCACCAGGACCAGTAGAGCGAGAGCAGGTGCAAGGAGAATAGTCTTCTTCATTGGGGCAGTCAGCTTGTTCACTAGCTGTCCTTACCGCCATCACCAAAAACATCTGCAAAATTGACTTTTGACAATTTAAAATGCCTGACAATTCAAGTATAAAGATTTCAAAGATAAAAGCAATATAGAAAAACCATTTTTTTAAATCCAGAAAATAACAGGAAATAGAAATTAAAACTTACCATAGAGAAATAGAAAAGTAACTGATGAATCTTCATGCTTATTTCTTTTCCAAATCCAATATAATGAGGAACAAGCTATATGATGTTGTACCTATACACCTTAACGTCTTAAACTATACCTCCGGACCAGCTTTTGAAAAGGTATATATGATCAAAGCATTGGGCAATTAAGACTTATTAAAACAGACCAATGAAATATCTCGTTTCTTAGCGAGTTGGAATATTTTGCAATGTAATCCCTTCAAACCTCATAAAAAGGAAAATTTATGAAGAAGTGTTTTACTTTTGTTTGTTTCTTTATTGTTAACTGTTATATTATAGGTTACAGGGTTTATATACATAGCAGAATGCAGCGTTTTATCTACATCATTTTATTGCTGCACCAATTAAAAGTATTCACAAATATAACGATTCGCGCCTTAATCGTGCGGATTACTGTGTACGTACGTATACCAATTGACCTTTATCTAAGGATTTATGCGATCCTAAGCTTACTGCTGGTGCAAGATATAATTAAGGCCGATAGGCTAGAGACGATTAAAATAACACACTGTGATGATGGGGATTTTTAGTTTTCTTTTTTAGTTTTGGCCTAATATATATATATATATATATATAATAAAAATATGGCTGCATGCATTATCAGTTTTATGAGACCAAAAATGAGATTTTAAATATATTTTAAAAATATTTATAGGGAACTAAGAATGTAAGAATATAAGAAAACTGTATATTATTTCAGGGTTTCTTTGCTGGTGGAAATATAATGAGTAACCACTGTTAAGGTACCAATAATGCAATTCAAGTAGAACCGTATCGTATGGTTGAGAGCAATACAGATGAAATAATAAATTCTGTCAGCCTTTTATCTGTAAAAGAATTGAAAGTCGCACTCCTCTATATCAGTGCATAATATCATGCATTTTAGTATTTTAGTATGATTAATATTTGAATGCATTTTATTCGGTACCTAATATGCTGTTTTTATTTTAGATGGCTGCTTCAGTACAGATATATTGGAACAAAACGTGCGTTTGAAAAGAGTTTGGTTGAGTATGTGATCGACTCAATTTCAGCTACCTATACAGTTTTAGACTGGATATTGACCTACTATTATAGATAAGTACTAGACATGGTTGCCAGTCGACCTAAAATGAATTTTTGATCTGTATAATTTTGGAAGAGTAGCTTAAAAAATCAAAAGCGCTTAGCAAAGCAGCTTAGCTTAAGTTACATAATTTATGCAATCATTCTACATAGCTTAAATGTCTCTGATGAAAGGGATAACATTGTTTTATTCTTAATTCTGATAGGCTATCAGTAAAAAAACATGATAAGTCGATTTATTTTCCAATAGATATTAATTCATTTTCACGGTTTCTTAAAAATATAAATAATAAATTTACATCACATTTTAGCTTTGCTTGCGTGTAATTGATGGAAAAATTAGATTTGAGGGGCTAAAACATTTTAATCTCACTTTTAAGCATAACGGGACTCTAGTTCTTTCAACAAAGCACACATGTCATATGCCATATTTTCCCTGCCAGGCTGCCAGGTAACAGATAGTCAAGTATCTCATCAATTGATGTTTTTTGTTGTTTCCAGATTCAAAATCTATAAACAGTCCATTGGAATAAGCGGACCCCCGACCCCACTCAGTTTGAAACTAACAGCGGTTAATAAAATCATAACTATCAATATCATCTAATATCAGCGTAAAAACGCTTTATGTGCGCGTTACGTGACCCTAATGGCCTAAGAAATGGGCGGCGTTGCAGTTTATCACCCTCCTTCCATTTTTATTTCTCTATTTGAATACAGTATATCACTGTATTAATAATAATACATATCTATTTATATAGCCCGCAAGTGCCGCCCTCCAGTCGCAAGGGTGCGATGACGGTATTGATTTTTGCCACGATCGTGGCGACATTCGAAAATAAAATCTCAGAACCCAACAGTAATATCCAATAGTTAATAATAACGGTGTGCGATATCAACTGATAAACCGGCTCTATAACAACGTATTAACTCTACTTTATTTCGAACATGAATATTGATCCTGTTATTATGTGCATCATTATTCATATAAATTGTGCCATTTAAATTGTTTTTCAAACAAAATTAGATCTATGAATTTATTTTACCTTATTGTTTTCCATGTTTATTACCAAACTTAATTGATATAACTTAATTCTTTTGTTTACAATAAAAATAGATAATGAAAATAGGCCTGGTAAAACAGCAAACCCATATTAGTCAGTACAGTCCTCAAATGTTGCGAAATCTAATTGCTTGTTTACAAATGAAATATAATTTTCAATTCAGTAACCATATCTTTAAATTCGGCTAGCTACCGTTGTTTAAATAGATCAAAAGCACTACTAATAGGCTTTAATTTCATTTACAAATTTAAAGATTTGAACGGCAGCAATTTGTTTTTCAGTTTGCCGCCAGAAACCCTACGAATTTGAGAAAAACCCCAAATATTAGACCATGTTGCTTAAACGTCTCAGATGCAACGTTATTAAATTGTTTTATTTTTAATTCTGACAGGCTGCCAGTGAGTGTTAAATCAATATATATATTTTAAAAATATTTATTTATCGCATTAAATATTTAAGGTGCCTTCTTAAATATAAAAAACATATTAAGGTTACGACATTTTGTAGCTATGATTATATCTGATTCAATAAAATTTGAAGATTTGAGGGGCCAAAAGATGTTAGTGTCTTTTGCATCCAACGCGGGGCTCGAGTTTCTTCGCCTGTGTACGCATATCACAATTCATATTTTGACCTACCAGGCTTTCAGGTAGCAAATAGTCAAGAAAAAATACTAAGTAATGGCATAGTCAGTACTTGATTGATATAACTCTCAATTGATACAACTTCTAATAGTATTGTTTACAGAAAAAAGATACCCTCCTGAAATGTTGTGAATCTTATTGCTCGTTTACATTGAGTAGTAGGGAGGGGAAACTCCATAAGAGAAATCGCTGAACATTTTAACGATTTCTTTGTGACCGTTCCTGGTACTATTTCCATTCACAAATATATATAGCTGAAATTAGGGCTGTTTGTATCAAAGGTTTGGCTCATATGATATCGCAATGGCTTCTCACGTGGGAGATCCGAGTTCCATACGCGGTCCCAGTTGAGACTTTTTAAAGAATAAATTCTGGAAATAGTCTCATGCCTAGTCCAGTCTCTGCGCCAGGACAACCGGCGACACCGTCGCAGCCTCATTGACAGCTATATATGCAGCATTCCCCTCCCTACAACTTCCTGTCGTTTACTTGTTAAGTTGCACAGCAGAAAGGTCACAAAGACGCAGATGCAAAAACATTTGGTCGCACAAACCACAAAAATATATGGTTCAAACTTGCCAGGCTATTAACATGCGATTTAGCTCAGTTAATAGGGCGGTGGTATTCAAAGCATGAGGGTTGTAGTTCGAATCCGGTAATATACATAATGTTTTTCGGAAAGATTCATCCAGATTTTTCAAGAAGTAGATGAGAGTGGGCGGAGCTTGTTCGACATTTTCGGCCTTGACGGCAAATCGCCTGAGGGGTACACAGACACAAACCCTTATTCCCTTAGTAAGTTAGATTTTCAAGAAGTAGATGAGAGTGGGCGGAGCTTGTTCGACATTTTCGGCCTTGACGGCAAATCGCCTGAGGGGTACACAGACACAAACCCTTATTCCCTTAGTAAGTTAGATTACCAGGTTATGTAATAGATAGGTGAGAGAAATCCCGGGTTCAAATCCCGGACGAGTCTTCCTTCCAAGTAGGAATTCCCATCTGGTATGAAGATTCTTACTTATTTTACCACTATTTCTTATTTTATTATTAATTGCGACCCCCCTAATAAATCGATCGTGAATAAAAATTTCTACCTAGGGACTGTTTTATTTTTTCTTTCCGGTTTCTGTCTGTCCGGAAAAAAATAAAAAAATGATTATTCAAGCTTACAAATGATTTATTAGCTCCTCCCTGAGGCCGTGTGACGGATGACGGAAATAATACAAACAAACTTCTTCCTAGGATAGGTTCGTTTTCTATATTTTGAAAATTCAGTTTTCGTTTCATTTTCGTTAGTGAAAAAACCTTTCGTTATCATTCGTTTTCGTTAACGTATGCACAGCTCTGTATATACAGTATTATTACTTTATTTTCAAATTTTAAGTGTTTGAGTGTCAAACCCCTATTGTTGTTGTTACTATTGACTGATTACTGTTACTTATAAATAATAATGCAATTCAATTAGAATCGTATCTATATGATCTTTTTGTCAATTAGGGTAAGATGGAGAGTGGGGAATTTAAAAAGTGAGTTATTTATATTTTTGGTATATTATAAAACTATCAAAGATTTTTTTTTGTTTGACAAATATAGCGCTAAATTTTGTTTCTTTGTTAAATTCCTGTATGTATTTTACCAACCATTACATGGTAATAGTTAATTGAAGCTTCTATGCAAACATTTTTCTTTATATTTTCAAAACACATCTTGTTGCACGTAGGACTCTCTCTCGTTTTAATGCACCTTATCGTCCTTATCTGGGGTATTTTTGAGTAATTTAAGACACAATAATAAGTGTTAGTCCAAACATTTATTGTAATTGGTTTATGATGATACCTATAGCACCACTATTGAGTTTATATTAACTTTCGTTATCTTTCTCAGTATTTTAACATTGGACAATGGTATGTGCACCAGCTCAGTCTATACAACGACGGTTCATTACAAAGTTTAAACATATTGGATATTGTAGTGCCAGAAATGCGCGCTACATGGTAGCCAAACAGGTCAAGTGTTAATCAGTGTCAGGATCCAATGATATTCTTGGATCCTGACTCAATCATCGCACGCTCTATGGATTATGGCGTGCACGCTGATTACAATTCTAGGCTTGACCATGTAACTCTTTATGTTATCTTTCCGAAACGATTAATAACATTTATTGCGCATGGCATATTCTCCGAGCGGAGAGGTGTCATAAAATTCTCATCATTACTGGACTATCGGCCCATACGAAAATTTTCATGACTTTTCCGTGCTAAAATATATCATATGATCATTTGGAACCTTTGTCACAAAGATTATTCGTGTTATATCATTACATATGTCTGCACTATCTATCCTTGTATTTATCAAGAGTAAATCAATCAGTATAGATGACATATTTGAAATTTATTGTAGGATAATTGGCAGGATTTTATCAACATATTTATCAATTTATTGAAATGTATATATTTAATGATGATTTAGAGTTGATAAATATACAAGTATTTTGTATGCTTAATATCATCTAGAATGTCACAGTATTTATCTATTATAATTGTTTTACTCGAATAAAAAATTATTTCGATTTGGCATCGATTTATCACCAGCTATTTACCACTTTTTAATAACCCAAATATAAGTAAATCATCCATTTATCAGTTGATAAAGTAAATAAAATGTTGTTTTTTTGTGAGAAACATTCCCCATTTGCATTCTATTTTATCTGAGCTACAATTTTACGACATTGACACACCATACATTATTGTTTTGCGTTACAATTTGCTAGATATAATTGATTTTTTGTGTTGATATTGTTGCTTCTTGCTGCTTTTTTTCTTCTTTTTCTGGTTTGATGTGGCCAGTGGCCCTGTGCTCAGGAATCAGACTACTTTAAAAACTACTATAATGATAATACAACGAATTAATAGCAAAAGGTAGGTAGGTAAACATTTGTTTAAAATGTTAAGTAGGAATATTTAGTCACTTACAATGGAATAGATAGGGGGAAATATATAAAGTCAAACAAAACAATTTCAACATGATATATTGACAACAATTAAGAAATTGCCATGGGGACGATGAAAAATCACACGTCTAGAAATGAATCCGATTAGCTGAACTATTCGAGATGGTCAAGAGAAACACCAAACAATTTACACTTATACCTATGAGTGCTGGTGTCAGCCGGTAGGCGAATTGTTTTACGAATTGGCGCCAAGTGGATTTGGTTGAAAAATGCTGAAATCATTTTCAGCAATAAAAAAAGAAAGCAAAGAAACATCTGACAGAGAATAAAAACTACATCTCGGTTCAGGAGGAGAAATGGGCGAGCCAACTGCTTACGACTGAACCCTTTGTCACTGTGTCTGATGCAGACGAAGCTTCCTTCTGAACTGGCGGCAAAGTGGCAAGGTTGCCAAGTGCTCTAATCGATTGTCAAAATTAAATAAAAGCTCTTAGGTTTCCTTGATGTCGAGTCAAATAAAATTATTGATCAAAATTGAGTCATCTAAGTGATAAAGTTGTTAATAATATTTATTAATAAAATAATATTTCTTTCTAAAACCGCGAATACTCTTATTATAAGTTAAAAATGAAATATACTTATCCATGATTCATAGATGACATATAATCATTTATCATCCAACTTGTCATTGTTTATGTATAGTTGTTTTATAGTCGTGACTTGTTGCAGACGAAAACTGAAGGTTGTTAATAGAGATAAAAAAAATTTAAGCAAAATGAGTTATTCGCCAACCTGCGTGACTTTAGTTTATCTTATTGAAGATAAACGACGTGCCTTTCTCATATCATGGGACCAATACCAAGAACTACAATCAAGTAAATTTGCATATTGTTAACGTAACATCATTTTGAGAATCACTTTAAGAACAATTTTTACTGTATCACTCATGCAGGTGAAGAAATTCAATCAGCGTTTAGAACATTTGTTTCCAAAATGTACGTCCCATCCACAACTGCTCAACCTTATAGAGGGGAACTATTACCTTCCCTTATTCCCCCAGGTATTTTCATATTATTTAAAACACCAGAAAAAATGTATTGTGTAATAAAATCATTTTCACATATAAAGAAACAATCTAAAAAAGATAATTTCATTTAGGATTTCCTCTATCACTCTTTGGATTTCTGACTGCAATGCTTGGAATCCTACTTAATTGGACTTCTCAAGTCTCAACTAGGATAAATAATAATTAAAAAATTCACTATTAATTAGTTAGAGAATTTTTGAATACACCTGCATGCTCATAACAATAGAAAAAATTAGACGTTATTTTCATTTATTTTGAATTTCCGTGTAAATCAATTCTTTTTTGAATAATGAATTCACATACTATTCCACATTTCTTTAAATCGCGTGATTTATCCTCAAATTTATCATGACATGTCATATCACTTATCATATAATTTGTTATTGCTATATAATTTAACAATTAGATTACTATTTATGAAATAAAAGTGGTAGGCAACGAATAATATGATACATATTTCTGAATATCTTCTATATACTTTATCTAAATTGTATGTTATGGACAGAACTAACTCTTCATTGGAATTATGGGGTGCGAAAGTGACAAAAAAACAATTCAAATATACAATACTCCCAATTTCCGGAAACAATACTTTTTCTCACCCTACAATATTAGAAAAACAATACTCCCTACATGCGGAACAATACTTTTGATTGGTCTCTGCTAGCTCCTCCCCTTTTGTGAATGAATGCTTCAGTTATTCGGGGGCTTCCACAGAGTTAAGGTCAGGTGTGAACTGTCAAGCGTCAAGTCTCATTAGTTTTCACCTTGATACTCGTCAAATTTTTACAGAAATCTCGTGGCTTCAGATTTTTCAGCAATGGATATCGATTATGAAAAATTAAAATTACTGGCCCATTGCAACCCACAGATAGCCGAATATCTGAGAAGTGTTCAGCAAAACATGGGTAATGGCGGTTCCCAACGCTCAAATCATCCACCTGGCAACAGTGTTACTCAAAACGCCGGGCTCCATACCTTCTGTCAAGGTGTGAATTTCAATTTTTTTCTGTTTATCTGTTTACATATTTGTGGAAATAAAATTGAGCGCGTGTGATTTCTTTTCCAGGCCTTTTCGAGCAGAATAGTTCCCTTCAGCAGAATGGTGGTTCTCCTATGCAAGGTAATAAAATTATTTACACCTACAACTACAAATAATTGTATTGTTTACATGTTATGTTTCTCCTCTTTTAGGGATTTTTCAACAGAATTCTAGTGCTCAACAACATACTGGCTCTGCAATTCAAGGTAATAAATAAACATTCAGTATTTTTTTTTGTACTTTTTTCACTGGTTTTATACATTTTGTAGGAATGCTCGGGCAAAGTAGTGGTCTTCAACATACTCCTTCTCCAATGATGCAAGGTATAAACAAAAATAAAACATTTTCCTTTTATTTGTTTACCTGTTTTCACTCGGTAGGAATGTTTGAGCAAGGAAGCGGTCTTCAACACATTCGATCTCCAATGCAAGGTAAAGTATAGAAGTCAATGAAATATTTATCTCTATTTCTTTATATCATTTTTTACTTCGTAGGAGTGTTCGACCAGGGAAGTGGTTTGCAACACACTCCATCTCCATCGCAAAGTAAAATATAGATATTTGATAAAACTGTTGATGTATATTTGACATATTTCTTCCATTTCTAGGAGTGACCGAGCCAAGAAGTGGTGTACAACACAATCGTTCTTACATGCAAGGTAAAACTAAAAGTTAACTTCAATATTTTTGAATAATGTGTTATCTTCTTCTTTTTTTTTTTTTATTTTGTAGGGACATCCCAACTAGGAGGTGGTATACAACATGCTCCTTCTCCAATGCAAGGTAATTTTTTTTAAAATTAATTAAACCATTTACTATATATTCTTTTCCTTGATTTTGTAGGAACATCTATTGCAACCAGTGGTCTTCAACATACTCCTCCCCCAATGCAAGGTAAATAAATAAATCATTCAGTTTTCGGTCATTTCTTCTTATTATTTTTTTTTCTAGATGGCTACCTTGAACAGTTGGCGGCCTCTCACGCTACGAATTATATTTCTATCAAAAGTCGAGCAGAAAGAGAAAAAAAGAAAACCGACAAGTTTACCATTGGAACAGGAAGAGAGAAGCCCAAAAAGGATACGAAATCACCAGGTACTTTTTTAATAAGTAGGTTTAAGATTAGGAGCACATTTCCATTGTAGATCAGCTGTTTCCACCTGTCTTGGTGTTACAATTTAACTTTAAGCAATCTAAACTTTTGTTTATTTTTTTTTTTTTAGGAGTCAATCATTACGAGGAACTGCAGATCGTTACCCAAGTTATCGAAGGAACTGATTCAAGACTTCTTCCCCTTACTCATGAGCAGAATCGTGCCATGAAATATGGATTCTACAGGGATGAGACAGTAACCTACTCCGTGAAAGACAATGCCCTGGATATAATGAGGAAATGTCGCAGGTAAAACTGCTGGTTCTTAAGAATTTTCCCGTATCATTTCAACATCATCATCATCATCATTCATTTCCTCTGTAGCTACCACGCTCCTCTATTGGATCATACCAGCATTTCCTCTTTTGGAATGTTGATTCGTGATGGCAAAGGAATCACGCGAAAGCTGAAGCCAGCTTTGGACGGGGAGATGGCGCGCATTCTTGACGGTCACGAGCTGAAAATGGTAATAATTTCGTGGATGTTTTAAATTCTCATTTCTAATTCATAATGAAACTATTTGATTTAAATGTTTTAGTTAAGAAATAGAACGATTTTCTTGACGAAGCTGAAAGAAGAAGAAAAGTTTGTGCCTGTTGTCAAGAAAACCGGCATTATGATTGTTTGCCCCTTCGTATGTAAGAAAGAAATGGATCAAAACGAACTCGACGATCATGAATGCAGTATCAGTGAAGCAGGGGATGAGGAAATGCAGTTCGACGAAGTTTCACCCAAAGATGAGCTGTTGGTAAACCCTTCCACTGCGACTCCTTCTTTGAGAAAACCACCGGAAGAAAATGGACTTGATGGTCTCTTGATACTACATGGGGATTCTTTAAATGATCAAGGTATTTAAAAATAAAATATTTCAGTGATCCAAAAACTTAAGTGCTGCTTGTTAATTTCTCAGTCACGCCTGTCACCGCCGACCCTTCTCTCGATGAAGACATAGATCGTCTACTTTACGGCTCTTCAGAATTGAATTCTGCTTCCACTCTCTCTTCCTGGTCGACTTGTGGAACTTCCCAACATCCATCCGTTGTGAACCAAAATGTTTCCATGCAATCATTTGGAACTTTCAATGCTCCTATGGCCCATCCCTCTCTGATCATGCAACATTCGCACACGATTGCGCAGCCGCTGATAGCCCAGTATCCTCAGTTCTCTGGACAGTCGGCTACGGAGCACCAGGCTACGGAGTACCAGGCTACGGAGCACCAATCTACGGAGCACCAATCTACGGAGCACCAATCTACGGAGCACCAGGCTACGGAGCAGCAACTTTTTGTGGCTAACCAACAGCAACCATCATCGCAGCTGGTTGAAGACTCTACGATGGCTCACCACACTGGACGGATTGCACAACAGCCTCCACCATTGCCCCAGGAGATTCAGCAATCGCAATCCGCACAACGTAACGACGAGGAGTGTCGCAATCGTAAGTTTCTTGAAACCAAAAAACTCAATCACATGTAACTAAACATTTATTTATTTCTAAGGGGGAAGGGAAAAACTTATCTTACATGTTGATTTCATGATGCAAGACAACAAAATTGCGGATATCGTCGAGGACTACAATTTTTTGATCGTGAGGCGCGATTCTATGCTCGCTGACTTTATTGCAGCATACCAGACTGCCGAGTTCAAGTAAGTCTCCGTTTATAGTCCTACACAACTAATTAATTAAATTTAATTATTGGTTTAATTATTTTTTTCTAGAAATAAATTGCTGCTTCGACTCGTCTTCAAAATCGAGGGTGAAGAGGGTCAAGATGAAGGCGGTGTACGGCGCGAATGCCTTACTACACTAATGGTGTGTTGTGAAGAATCACTCCCGTACACTTTACTCGCGTATGAAAAGCCAGAAAAGTACCTTGTTGAAAAAGCTGACATGTACATTCGTTTGAAAGCTTTCGGATGTATTGCTGGTACTACTTTATATAATTTAGGCTTAAAGAATAATTTTTATACGAAAATTTGATTTTTTAAGGGTTGACCATTTTTCAAGATTTGTTGTGCGACCCGTGGGTTCTTAAACTCGTCAAGAAACTTCAAAGTGAAAAGGATATAAGCCATCCTTTTCTTAAAGGTCTTCAGGACCCATTCCAACTGAGCTCGGTATGTTAATTCTCTTCACATCTGTTAGGGACGTTACATAATCTGTCATTATTTGACTTAGCTTATCTTCAGTTCATCGAAAGTGCAATCGCTGTTCACCCCTCGAGCCTGGAGTAAGGAAGACCTCCTGAAGTGCTTCAAACGAGATCCTAAAGATATGAAAAAGGATGCCCACAACGTAGAATTGGGTGCCATCAAAGATTCTGTTTTTGATGAGTTTAGACGCTTTTTGACCGACGTCATTGGTAATATATACTGTTTGTATATATATATATATATATATATTAATATGTCCTGATGTTTACATTTTTACAGATGGCAATGTGTACATTACACGTGAAGGGGACATGAGACCTGCAACAGGATCTGATATCTTCAAATTCTGCACCGGAAGTCCGAATCTCTCCGCACAGCCCAGGGATAACGAGGTCTTGGTCAGTTTCTTTACTAGGCTGAATGCATTCCGTCTTCCCTATGCGTGCACCTGCGCTCGTCTTCTACAGCTGCCTCTAACTCTCAGAACTGGTGACCTACGCAAAGGCTGGATTATGGCCCTTGAACATGGTATAGTGTTCGGCAATCCGTAGATTGTCCGTGATATTAGAGGTTCTTGTAAATGCCGATCTCCTTTAGACTCTTGTTGTGTCCATTCCTTTCTACGGCTTTTATAAGATCCCTCTGTGATCTATACCTATACCTATTTTCGTAACCGCTTACTTTCAATCAACCCCCTCCCCCCCCCCCACATTTACTTGTAATATTTATCAATATTGTGTCGCTAGCTATGGCCTCTCCATTTAAGGAGATACTTGGAAAGTCGTCGTTTTAATGGAGCTGATTTTTAAAATTTAATATTACTAAAGGTTGTGTCACTTGGCGTCTAGTCCCTTTCCCGAGGTACTTGTAGAGTTGGTTTAAGAAATCTGACTTTTTGCCAAAAAATTTTTTCCATAGTTCAAAATGAAAGTCGATTTTATCGTTTTTAGCAGAGCAAAGTTGCTTTATTTGAGTTAAACCGAGGGTAAACCTTTAGCTATCTTTTAATAATCTCCAAGATGATATCAAATATCTTCTCAACGTTCCTCTTAAAGTTGGCTCCTTATGTCTTTGATTCACTGTTGCCTTCCGAGTGTGCTCTGTACAATATCTGTAGAAAATTGTACTTAAGTGCTGGTTATCCCTGAAAGTCTTCAATTTCTGTGATATCCAAGAAAACAATCTTTTTTTTTTTGTGTGTGTAAACCCGGAAGTGCTCAATTTTTCCCGTCGAAAATCCGGAAATTTTCATTTTTTAAGTTGAAATAACCCTGAAGTATCAATTTCTGTTCTTACTTGTAATACACTACTCAAGAAGAAATTGTTTCAAGCAATTTAGTACTCAGGAAAACTTTACAAATTTTATTTTTAAAGAGGAATGTCTGGTATTTATAGAATGTATTTTTATTGATGCTAAAAATGATAACATCTGTTATTATTTAAGGATGTTTGAGGGTATACAAATAGCACCAATTATGATACATTATTTACTAAGTAATAACTATTCTAGATTAAAATGACAATATGGGCTGAATTTGGCTTTTCAATAAAGTTCCCAAGCTTGTCATCCTTCTGGCCAAGACTACAACAGTTGAAAGTAAGCTCTGAACTTTGTTATACACATAGAACCATTCTTGGTGGTTGTACATGTCAGCTTGAAGAGAAATTCTGTTCATATAAAGCCTTGCGCCTAAACAGCATTTAACAACAATAGTTGAAGCAAAATGAGGCCTATAGAAGTTAGCGAAAAAGAGTTTTTAAATGGTATCCTTATTTTCAACTATTGTGCCTCCATCTCATCTATTAAAGCACTTTCAGCTAAATGGATGAGCCCTTTCATTCTCAGTTAATTCTCAGTTATTCAAGAACGTATGAAGGTAGATATTAAATTACCAAAATATTTAGGGGTGTAATTTTTCCTGCAGTGGTTGAGATCGACGAAGGCAGTTGGAGAAGAGTAGCTGATGATCAGCAGGACAATCAAGTAACAAGGCCAGATAATCAGTCTCTAAAGTCTAAAGGAATTAAGTCGTAAACGTACTCTACTCAAATTTGCATGAAGCCATCAAGAAATTTTTTGAACTCTTATTCCTCTTCAGATTTTAACGCTAAATATTATTCTTCTTACGTCACAAAAAACAAAGCAAAACAAATGAAGGATGGATTGTCGTCTGCTACATTGTTTATGTCTGGTGAATGCGATTATTTTTTCCCACTGTTTTGACAGCAGAGGACTCAGTGCTATTTGCAGATTGCCACTCTGGCTTCCCTTGCCTTTGCTCACTTCTAGCGCGTGCTTCTCACTCATCAGTCATCACCTCTGAAGAAATAAGTCATAAGTGACAAAGAATCTTTTTTGCAAAGCCTATCAGACCTACAGAGTAAGCGGTATTCACTACCCATATTTTAATTCAATCAATATTCTAGATAACATTATTTTCAAGTAATTTTCTTCAAAGGACGTCCGTGATCGATTCGTGATGAACTTGGTGATGACAGCAATGTACCAAGAAGATTTCAAGAGTTGTGTAGAATTGGTTCTGGACGAGACAGAAGAATCTCTGCACGCAACACACTCATCTCTGAAGACATCACACAATGTGATGAGACACAAATGTGCCAGCATTCTACTTCTAGTTGGACAAGAACTCAAATGGCTTAGACAGGTTCAATAAATTTATTTTTTCATTTTTGCATATACTTTATAAAACTGCTACTTTTTTAACAGGATTTCGATCATCATTTGAGGAATATTCTATTCTATTCACAAGTGGTTGCGGTTTTATGTGCTCTACCTCTCTGCTGCATTGCTCAGGTAATTCAGTCAATCTAATATTTCTTTCAAAAATGTTATTCATCCTTTTATTTTACAGATTATTGTTCGATTCGAGTTCTACGTCGTTATCCTGCACTTTATTGTGCTCCTCTGGGCGCGGAGTTTGACACTGTACGTCGTTCACGCTTTCCCTTCTATTAAATACTCGAAGCTCTTCACAGTTCCGCTCGTCACATATCACTGGGATCACGTTGTAACCGATAACTTTGAAACCAACTTACAGTACGTCGAGTACTTACAATTTTTAAATTTACTCTAAATGATTTAAAAAAATTAATTTTAGCTTTCTTTTTAGATTGTGCCCAAACACTTTTTGGAAGCAGGGAGCTCTAATTTGCTCTAATAACGAGATTTGCAGAGCCAGGAGCGATGTAAATTCAGCTGAGCCTGGTTCAATTCATCACGAACGATTTATTATGTAAGAAGATAATTGAGCTTCACTATTACATACATTACATGGAGGGATTAATTCATTAATATAACAAATGTGGAGTTATTCAATAGACGGAATTCGCCGGTTAAGACATTCAACCACAAAATATTTCACCAGGAAATATTGATCCTTTAAGTTTTCAAGAGTTACTTTTGCAGGATCAAAGTAAGCAAATAATACTGTCTCTTCTTCACTGGTTAAAGGGGAGGGATAAAATGGAACGTTGATCAAAGGCTTCCGTTTTCCGGCAGCAGTGAACTCCCTCATGATGTATGCTTCTTTCGCGGCGTATTCCACTGTCGTTTTCTCCTATTTCAAACACAAATCCCAGATTGAATGTGAGCGTCATGTAAAACAAAAATCAATTACCTGAATCAATTCTGGGTGATGTCCACCCATTTTACGCAAGTGCAGTAGACCGCTCGTGAATAGCTGCGCCGGAGTAAAATTTTTTTTTACTGTACTTATGGGGTGTTGATTCCATCCGTGTTGGAAATCCTCCACGGTACTTTCCAAGAGTTTTTTTACTACTGTGCGAAGGACATACCAGTCCACAGGATTCGAAATATTCAGGAATCCATCCCGTTCCATGTCACTAAATAAAGAAATATAGATATATTTCTGTATCATATTGATTCTTGCTAGACTATGAAAACGTATTTATTTAAATATTACCTGAATAGAGAATAAAAGGGATCTAAACAAATTGAAAAAACATCCCTCCATAAACGCTCAATTCGTTGATTTTGAGTGGACTTTCCAGTCAAAAAAGAGTCACGAGCTTCGTGATCTCTTGCGGCTATCATCAAATCCGCTACACCCACATTTTCCAACCCATAATCGGATCTACAAAATTTAATTTTTGTGTAATTTCTATTCATAATTTTACTTTAACACGCATTTTAAAATAAATACCTAACAGAAACAGGTAGCCCATATTTCAACACACCATCTAAAAAATGATTTAGAACGGTCATGGCTTTGTTGTCAAAGGACACGCCGAGAAATGTTATGAGCCGAGAATAGCCGTCGATTCCTCCGTGAATTACTACGCCCCATCTGGTTAATAAACGATAATTTAGAGAAAATAAATTTTAAAAGCCAAACTTCTGACAGGATTACGTAATAATAAAAAACCCACTTAATTAACTTATGGTGGCCGTCGATGTGCCACAATGTCAACGGCGCTTTCACTGCATACTTCCTCCGCTTTATAGGGTCCATACGAGGGGGGTCGTTTCTTATCACACGCACTCTATTCAAAGATGCCCTAAGGCGATCTCTCGTAACATAAGGATGACCGTGTGACGAAGCGAATAGACCACTCATCATTTTGTGACCTATTAATACAAAAACATTCAAACCGTTTAAAAATCACTCAACAAAATTCATCAATTATAATTCAATACCAGCGTTTGGAAATTTGGACACTATTTCTGCAACACGATTATCCAGTTGTACGTCGCTCATTTCCTCAATTCTTTTGGCGCTAATGTTATTTTTTTTTAAATGATAACGAAGGGAATGCACCTTCACATCCAACAAGTGTGCAATCCAAGTTACCTTAAACCCCATCCCTTTTACAAAGGAGTTGGATTAAAGCATTTCGTTTTTAACGGAAAATACTACAAAAATTACCCAATAAAGCGGGTACGTAATCCACCGATGTTTCCATGCTGCACAAATTATTAGCTGAACTCGTCCTTTTTATCACTTCGTTTAAAAATTCGCTCGAAAAATATTTTAATTACCAGAATAAACGGTACTACACTCACGAGAGTTGGGAAAGAACTGACAGAAGGGGCGGAGCCACAAATTGTTTTGCGATAAATAGTATTGTTTCCGCATGTAGGGAGTATTGTTTTCCTAATATTGTAGGGTGAGAAAAAGTATTGTTTCCGGTTATTGGGAGTATTGTATATTTGAATTGTTTTTTTGTCACTTTCGCACCCCATATTGGAATCCTTTATGATAAAAAAAAGCACGGTATCAAGAGACAAATCGTTATTTTATCACTAAACTCGTGACTTGTCAACAAAAAGTTGATTAATAAAATGTAAAGCTGCGATTTTAAGAATTAACATTTTATTGATTTTATTTTAATTTTCTAAATAATGTACAAAGGTTTTCGAAATAGTTGATATTTTGATACAATAAATTTTCTCACTTTTGATTTTGTACCACTTGGTGGCTCTGTTCTTTTAAAATAAATTGCAGACGACGTTTTCTACTGATGTTTCATATTTAATGTCAGTTATCACTAAGGCACCGAGCTGCACACATATGGCCTATAAGAGAAGAAGTGAAAGAAGATCGCGGTAAATGTGGGACCAATCTGTCAAAGCCCACAACTTTCGAGGAGATGAAGCTGATTCTAAATCGTGTAAAAGAAATTGTAATTATTTTTTCATCTTCTACAATATTATTTGATGAAATAGTAAATTAGTTGTCTATTTTTAGGAAAATCCGGCTCCATGGACCAGCATCGAAATATGCAGCTTGGAAATGGCAGTATTTAAACGATTTTCAAGACACTGAACATGGCTTCTTTGGATTTTCGCATCTATGGAGCTGAAGTGGTGAACATGTCAGCCACGTTACTTTCGATGACCACATCCTTCATGAACGTTTGGAAATATGGGAAGAGAAGCGTAAATTGTGTAAATTTTATCTGTTGTCCTTGTGATATGTCCCTGATTCTATTACAATTAAGTATGTTGGATGAAGGTTAATACAAAATCTTTGAATAAAAAGTGACTTAGGCTATATTAGCTTTAAACTTTAAAGACATTATGTTAGGCCTATCATATTTAAATCGTTTTTTTTTTACCAGAGTGAGAGAGATGATAGACAAGTTGGTAATTTATCAATGATAAATCATATAATATACTTTGTTGAAATCGCTTAATATTCAAATGAATCACTTGTTTGCTGTGCCTAATATTAATATTCGATAGGCCTAATGGCCGTCGGTACGTTATGCATGACCTATCCCTCATATTTAAAATTATTCCGATGATTTAAAACATCATAAAGTATGATGAAATCATATGATTTGTCACAAACATATGAGTCCGAAATCTTCAATTGGAGTCAATAGTCATAGGACAAATCCACATGTCCTCAACCGGATTTTTCATTTAGAATACATTCCCCTTAAAAAGTTAAAATGTGTGTAACAATCATTGACTAATCGCTGTTTCACATTGTCAATGATGTACATAATGACATATCCATCATCAATATCACAAAATAAATCATCGTATGTGCACGTCCCCGAGAATGTATATGATTCATACTGTAATATATTTATTATTTATTAGTATAACATATGTCTCTAATATAGATTTCAAACCTAACAAAACTAGCTGCGATGACTGAAATTAGTAAGCGGTCGTAAGGTTATTCACATTCTGACGTGTATTGGCATAAATAGTTAGCATTACAACAAACATCATTTCAATAATATTCTTAAAATGTGTCTTTCACTTCATCAGTTTCGTAGTCAAGTGGTTAGAGCACTTGCCTCCCTACCAGAAAGTTTTGATTTCGATCCTCGTTGATGCCTTTTATTCTAGCCACATGGATATATCAAGTGAAGCAAGGGATAAATCATTGGGAAATTTGACCTGTGGTGTATATCTCAGTCCGATCATCCGATGTATATATGATAAATCAATGGATTTATTCATTTGATAAATACTACAATTTATACTGTCTATGATTAATACAGTATTTATTAGTTTAACATGTCACACTGCTCAACACTTCGCACAAATATTTAGAAGTACAAAAACATCAATTCAATAGTGTCCTTAAAAAGTATCATATCCATCATCAGTCATGTAGCGGAGTTGTTAGAGAACTCGACTCCCATTACAAGGTAGTAATTTCGATCCCCGGCGATGTCTTTTTATTATTTTGGCCACAAGGATAAATCATGCATATAGCACGAGGGAAATCATTAGAAAATATGACTTGTGGCGTACATCTCAGTCCGAAATATATTGCATAAATCAATGAATTTATCCATCATTATCATGACAAAGGTTCCAAATAGTCACGGGATTTATCATTAAATTTTCGTATGGGGGTGAGGACGTGTCGTGCTCAGCGCTCGGGCGTGCCGAGCGCAGAGCCCTATCTCTCACCATCTAAACCTAGTTCCCGACGCCACCGCTGTAACCAAAGTTTGACCATCTAAATATATAAGGAGATGTCCTGCTTGTCATCAGAGAAAGAGCGTACACCGGCCCTCTCACCTTGACATCTATCTAGTAGTGAATGTTATAGTATAGTGACTACCAATACAAACGCTTAAACTAACTCAAAGTCTTACCATCTCATCTCTCTTTCGTTCCAACTCTTACACACCTTATGTGTGGTTGCCATCTCAATAGAGAGCACCACAATATTCATTAATACAACTTAACTGAAATTAAACATCAACTATATTATGGGTCTAGGGTGTACAATCCTACTGGACAACGCTGAAAAAGTCTTCTTTCCTGGACAAGTTGTCTCTGGCAAGCTTCGCATCACCATTACAAACAAACCAAAAATAATTGTGAAAGAAGGTAAGCATTTTAGTAAAAGCAAAAGTAAAATATTCAATAAATACAAAAGAGTATAAAATGGTCACTCTTTTACTCCTTATCATATTATAGGTATAGTTTTAGAATGTTCTGGAAGTGCCGACGTTGATTTCTCTCATCGAGGCACGTATCAGTCGACACAATGTATATATTTCCTTTTTTTTAAATTGTTTTTATACATGTATATCTATAAGTAATACGTATAGTCTATAACATAGCATTCGTCAGAATTTCTTTGATCAACAAAAATGTAAAAAGTTCAATAGCAAAGGGGCTGTTATATTTCTTTTTTTTTAATCCTATGCGCCTACTGTAGGTTATGTACATGTCAATTAGTACAGAACATGTATATGTCAATAAGAACATTTGAAATTCATCCTGTACATTTATATCATGTTTACAAAAACCTTAACTATGCCATTATAAGTTTATAACCAGCAAATCATTTTTTGTATTTGTCTGTTGTCGTATATTGCAATTTCAGCTGACCATTACGGTGCAAAAGAAGAATATTTCAAATTTGTCGCTCCTCTCCTGGTCCCCACCAGTAAGAATCTATTCTAACTTTTTGGATTCTTTATTAGTAATTAGCATTAATGCGAATTGCTTCATCAATAGTTGGTGAACATTTGATTCTACCTGTCGGTAACCACGAGTTCCTCTTTAAGTTCGATTTACCAATGGACATCCCTTCATCTTACGGGGGCCATTACGGCCACGTCAATTATCACCTGATGGCATCAATAGAGCGCATATGCAAAGATATTGGCTACGGAAATTGCTGCGTCAACTACATACCCGCTGATTTCTACGTGAACACTATCGTCGACCTCAATACCATTCCACAAGCTAAAGTAAAATATATACTATATAGTTAATCAAAAATTTTAGAATAGTCCATATAAGATATATCAAGAACGCGAATGCGAATAGAAGATAGAGTTGGTTATATAGGCGCCAATATTAGCCTCATTGGTATGAAACTAAAGTAAAAACTACTGTTCTTTCAAAGTCACGGACATGTCACAGTATTAATACCCCCCCCCCCCCCCCCACAACCAAAATTTGAGGTTTCAATTAGAATGTATCCATCCAGTATCCAAGTGAAATGTACCACCCCTACATGAGTGGCGGAAAGCAAAGACCAATCCGACGACAAGGTCTTTGCCTTTGATTTTACCCCCCTTTGAATTGTCCTATTGAAAACTATTCATAGGAAAACAAAATTTTCGGATTGGCCTTTGTTTCCCGCCACTTATGTCGGGGTAACACATTTCACTGAAGGATACTGTACAGTGTAAAAAAATATGGATCTACTGTACATTATACAACTGGCGAATGTTCGGCTGGTTCTTAAATGGATACCTTTTGTTGTATTAGATGCCAGTAAGTTTGACTGAAACCAAAACTATTGGATTTTGTTGTTGCAAGTCGGGACCAATCACGGCCAAAGTTTGGTTAAATCAAACTGGTTACGTCCCTGGTCAAACCATTTATTTCAACGCCCAAGTGGAGAACTTGAGCAAGAAACAAATGCTTGGCTCCAGAGTCCAACTAATTGAAGTAAATATACCAATTCTATAATATAAATTACATCATGAATTCTTAATATACTTAAATATTTAGCATGGCGTATTTTATGCTCGTAATGGTACAGCTAAAAAGAGTATTTATCGAATAATTAGCGAAAAATACCATGGCCCATTCAATGAAACCGATGTCTGGTCCAATGAGCCTTTAATCGTTCCTGGTATTGCGCCATCCACTTTACCAAACTGCAATATCATCCACATCACCTACTGGATCCAAGTATTATTCATTCAATTTATTTAATATTCTAGATTGTTTTTCTAATTTTACTTTAATGCAGTTGGTTGTAGATGTTGATGGCTCTAAATCATCATACCTAACTTTACCAATACCTATTTTGATTGGCAACATCCCTATAAGTAATAATACACTTACTGACGCTACTGATGATAATGATGATAACCAAAACACGACGTTGATGCAAGCTAATGATTTGATCGATCATCAGAATATTAAACTACAAGTTTCTTCCATAAAGGACCATCCAGATCTTCGTAATATAATTAATAGTTCTAATAACAATTCTGAATAAAATGTATGATAGTTTGTTTTTTAATTGCAACGCAGCTTCACCAAGGTATCACGATGGTTTTAAATTTCCAGATGAACGAATGATTTTCCCTAGAAATCGGTGGATTCCTCGTTATGTCACTTTTTAAGCATCAGCTCGATAATAGAAACGATGATAACATCTTTAATTCAGTTTGTTTTGATGAACTTTTTACTGTTTGTGTATTTCCCCCATAATTATAAATAAATGTATAAGAAAGTAAAGAACTAGAAGCGTTTTATTTACTTTTATTATGTGCTCTAACATGCAAGATTCAAATATCAGTTATATTACAATATAGATATAATGTTTCAATATGCAGTCACAACGAGTTTGCAAATTACACAGACAAATCAATAAATCTTATTGTAAAACTGTATTTTCAAAAAAGAGAGAGAAATTCACAGATTTTTAAAGCTTACAGAATTTGTATTCATGACAAAGTGAAATTCAATGTTTGAAATTAAAGTAAATGTAGGCCTACTTCGATTTTACTTACCATAATTAATGCTATTTGATTTGTTACAGGGTGTAACCTCCAAAGGTAACAAAAAAAATAGTTATAACGAAAATCTAACTAATTCTACCAATTATATTTGAAAGCGAATAACATATATAGGTCCAGAATCGTGTTATATATATTATTTGATTTCACTAATATTTACATAATTAAAATGTATTCCAATCATTTTTGCACTGCATTTCAAAGTTATTTTTTTACGACATAAAAGTGTTTCAGTTCTACACTCTATTAGTTTCCCCAACGGATTTTGTCATAACATCATGTAATAGTATACATACATAAATAGTTTCTTTTTCGGGAATAAGATGGCGCAACGCTTTACGCAATTCCCAGTAAATCCCAGTTTTCTCTAAAAAGGTGCGTGTAGACACGATAAACATAAATAAATCAGTCAACTCTTTTTTCTTTTTTTCAAAAAACCAGTTTTCATTTACAGCGCGTGCCTTTACTTCAAAACAGTGTTTTCATACAATTATTAATAATAATATTACGCAACGCCTTCCATTCATTCATACATAACTGTAAAAATATATTGCTGCGCAACAGAGAAAATGGCGCAGAAAGTCGCTTACATTGCAGCTGCTGAACATCAGTCAGGAAGAACTTAAGAAGGTTGGTGTTCTCTTATACACATACTGCGTCATCAGCATTCGTTATCTCAAGGTTTTTCATCGCCTCCAGCTCTTGTTTCATAGCCAAATATCAGCTGATTCTCAAAACACTCTTGCATACTCACTTATACTTCAGGAACAGCTCAAAGTGCGTCTTCGATACATCCCAGATTCTCATCGCCAATATAATCGCGTATGAAAACTATAATTTCTCTTTCTCGATTTCTCTTTTTTTATTTAAATGGCCTGGTTATTATTATAGATGCTCACGTTTTCTCCATCATATTGTTGCATCGATTGTGGATGAAATGAAAGTGCTCTTTGCCGCTCTGGTCGCCCTAGGAGTGGCCGTGCTCATCGTCGTCCTCTTGAAGGGCCTTTGCTTCTTAGCAGAGTTTCTCAACGATCAGCAGAGATCGAGAGAAGGTGCTTCTTCTATCGTGGCCCGTAGTAGTGGTAGTCAGCCGTACAACGTTCGACGATTATCGGAGAGGATCTACGTCATCTGCTTCGATCCGCCTCGATATAGTAATGATGACAATAACAAAGGGAATGATACTAATCAGCAACTTTCAGCCCCACCTACATACGAAGAAGCTGTTCGTCTACTCCAATCTGATTCTAGAATTGTTTGAAATGTGAAATGTGTTGTAATGATGAGCTTTTTTCTAAATTGTATCATACAAATCACGTGATAACCTTTTTATATATGCGTCTGAGTTTTGATCTGACTTTGAATCGATTTATCGGCTAGTTAACGTCATTTAAATTAGAAATAATAAATAAAGGAAATGTAGACAATTTAATTCTACATCAATTTATTAAGTAACAATTTAGTTACGTACATTTATGTTAGAGAAATTTGCATCTTTGTGGAAGGCAGTAAATTTGATTCCATAACGACGCTACTGCCCTTTACTAAACAGTTTATATTACAAAGAAATATTTGCTTATTTTGAAATTTAGTTACATGATTGAATGTAAAATTAAGTTGTCTACATTTGATTCATTCATCGTCTTTAATTTAGATCGTATTAATCTGTCAAGAAATCGATGTAAAGTTCAATTGTGAAAATAATGGACAGTAAAACTTTGACTCGATTTCAATTATTTAACATTTTAGCGTCATCTAAAGCAGGAACAAATAATATATTAAATTTACATGATTTAATTTTTCTTCAAAATTAATATATATTTCAATCTTTAATTGGAAATTTCTATTGGGAAAAATTCCTATTTCTTTAGACTGTAAATGTGACTCAGTGATGGCGCCACCGTCCTCCACAAAACTAATAATACTTCTAAAAATACTTAACTAAATTTCAAATCCAATCCCATCATTGAATAGAAAATTAAATTCCCCACACTTCATCCATTCTCTATACCCAATTAAAACCACTTAAAATTGAGGTAAAATCGGAATAATCAGAGCGACTATATCACCATCCAAAGATCTCACGTAAAAAGATATATACCTACACGAATTTCAAACTTTCTACAGATGGCGCGTGACGTGAGTCCTTGCGAGTCAGTCACGCGGTCAGAGTCGTGACACAACTGATAACAACCGTTCTCTTTTGTTTTAGTTTTTAGCGGATATTTCGTTTAATAACGTCAAAGAATACAAAGCATTATTATGAGAGTTGACACACATTTACATATAGCAGCGCAGGCAGACTGACTAGGTCTGTAAAAAAAAAATCAATAAAACAAAAACAAGGAATCCCTTAAACCAAATGAAAACCCGAGAAAATAGTTAGTCAAACAAATGAGATAATCATTAGGCAACACTTTCCGATGGATGATCAGCAGCATCAGGCAAGTTAACGACAACAGAAGATGATCCAGCTTGATCAGTTTCAGAGCTCATCATCAATTCATCATCAGTCGATGATCTACGATGAACTGCGGCAGGTTTAGATGACGAACCATTATCAGGCGAACTATTCCGCATAAATCGGAAACTCTGTCGAAGATTCACATTTCTGGCACTCCTCCTGAAAGATTCACGAAGTAATCTCGTCAGACCGTTATCAGATGATGATGTAATACTCGATGATGATGCCTGGATGCTTGCCGAATTCTCAGTCATCGTTTCCGATGATGTATTACTGGAATCGACATTAGAATCATCGGGACCGTGCCGGTGAAGTTCCATGATAACCGATGTGTAAGTAGGCGGATGGTTATTCAATTCCAATTCAGCCATACAGGTAACGGTATTACCAGGACTTTGGATGGGTGTGGCCATCTCCCTGATCTGTCTTATGCTCCTCCTGATGCTCTCTCTTAACATCTTAGCTATTCTAGCACCCGTAGCAGTGTTATAAGTAGGCGGCGGAGTGTATTTAGGAGGTGGATCTTGATATCCTGGTGGATTATTGACCAAACTCGGTGATGGAGATCTACTCCTAGATCTGTGGGCCCTTCTCGATCGTCCTTGGTGACTCCTCGATGATCTAGATCGATGATTCGATGGTCCGTTCGCCTCTGGAGGGATCAAATACGTTCGAAAAGGTGGTCTATATAGTAATTTGATTCGTTCGAAGAGGTCCGATGGTCCTGTACTCAAATAGCGGATGCACTGGATGATCCCGACGGCTGGGATGAGCATGATCGGGATCAATTGAAGCATGGTGCCCGTCTGTCGAGCCCATAAGGGCCAGAAAGCGTATCCTTGGGATGTATTCCAGTTAAACATGTCGCTAAAAGCGCCTGTTTTGAGGGAGGATATGGAGAGAACTAATAGTCCGATGGGTAGGACGACACTCCAGGAGAATGTGAGCATCGGTACGGCCCAGTTGGCCAGGCATCCGGGGCCCTTGATGAGGACGGCGACGATGGATTCGCCGTTATAAGGCCGACCTCTGACGATGAGAACGGCGGCTATCTGGATGACGTAGATGATCATGAGCCACCACATCGAACCGACGACGTAGTCCAGATGGTACACGATCGAAATGCCCAACTGAAATTCATTTGAAATTCATTCTAAATTCATTTCAATCGAATATTTGTTTACTTTTTTAGAGGAAACTAATTCAATTTTAACTGGAAAACCCCTTAATATCGAAGTTAACCGAATGATAGCGAATAATCAGATCTTTGAATGAATTCTAAACTAAACCAAATTATGATCGAATTCTTTTAAAACGAAATTAACCTAGTTTAAATTCACTTTCTAAGTGGAAACTAATTCAATTTTAACTGAATCATCTATTAATATCGAAGTTAATCGAACTAAACTAGTTCTTAACAGGAAAAATAACGAATAATCAGCTCTTTAAACAAATAAGATCGAATTCAAAATAACTTTTTAACAGAAAATAATCAAATTTTTATGCATAATTCATCCTAAATATGTTGAAATTAACGGATTTACTAATAATAAGAGCAATTTGATTACCTCTGTGGCTAATGGCAAGCTGAATAGGAACCCTAATAGGCAAGTAGTGAAGGTGATGGTCGTCTCCCAGGCTTTCAGGCAGCAGGACCTGAAAGCGACGATGCCGCTAATGAGGCAGTGCCAAGTGGCCAACTGCTGAGCGATCCCGAAGGCCACCAATGAGAAGTAGAACAAAACGGCCCAGAAGGGCGAGAACTCCATGGGGCCTATGACGGCCACAACGGCCGGTAATAATTCCGTCGCCAACCTGATGGGTTGGTAACCGGACCTGTCTAGCATTAGGTCAGCTCCATCTTCCTGATTGTAGTCTTCTCTCCTCACGGCCACGCCCATCACCAAGTTGTTGTGTAACTCTTGAAATTGACTAATAGTAAAAAAAAGAGGTTGAAGAGATTAAATATAAGAGAAAATGGGGTCAGCATTGAGGATGTGTAACGGACCTGATTGGCCCATATTGGGGCTGCTGACGCATGAAGCGAAGGCTCTTCAGAAACCGGTAACTCTTATCCGTTTCTATATGTATATAATCACAATTAATCAGAAGATGCTCGACGTCAATTTCTTTTTCTTTTTTTATTTTCATTCAAATTATTCAGAAATAACGGTTCTAAAATCAAAGATTCTGGGCGTTTTCTAATAAATTCTTGAAGAAAATCACCAGAAACTATTGCAATTTGGCTTATCTGCTTCGATAATCTCAGTTTTGATAAGGTAAAACTCAGTTCAACTGAGTTAAACTCAATTAAACTCAGTTTTACTATAGTTAAACTGTTTCTGACTGACTTTAACCAAGTTAAAACTCATTTTAATTTAGTAAATCCAAGTTTTTTTATTTGTTGAATTTGATAAAGCAGTATTTCACATATTCTGGACATCTTTAAATGATTCTTAGAATCTCGACATCATCAGAAATCTAATAATTTTCTCAATTTTCAATCGAAATTCAGAAAAATACGAGATTCTAAAAGATTCTGAACATCTCTTACTGGTTCTAAGAATCTCGATATCATCAGAATCAACTTTTCTTTATTTTCAATCGAAAAATAATTCAGAAATCTAAGAGATTCTAAAAGGTTCTTTAACTTACCGAAAGAGCTGTCGGTCCTGTAATCATAAGGTCCCCTAAAATTGAGGATCTGAAGACACGCAGATGCCAAGAATCCCGACAGAAGCAGCGTGAAGAGTGTCAGAGCAATAACAATCGTCACATCCCTCCTCAGCGGGTGATTGTACCGGTTGTGGGAAGCAATCTGCATGACGATTGCGCCGCAAACTCCCCAGGTCATAAAGACCTCTCGAGCGGCCACAACCCACACTTTAGTATCGATGAAGAACTCGTTCCAAGGGGTTCGATCCAGCACCCCTCCGATCCCGCCTAAATTGGGTATGGAGGAGCTGTATCCGAGCACTTTGACGCACACTACGAAGTAGCCCAAGAGAGGGAGAGTGCCGAAGGCGTAGACCACTTTTCCGTAGCTGCGCAGACCTTCGGTTTTTGAAAAAGAGAAACCAATCATAAGCATAAAAATCCGCAAGCGGGCGTGAAGGCTATGGGATATAACCAACAACACATTTTTTTTTCTTTCTTGTGGTCTGTAAGACGGCAACGGTGCGTAACTTTTTGACGACGCAACTTTCACCCCTATTGTGTTATTAGCTATGGCGCAATTCGCTTATATACTTTTTGACCTCATATTTAGTCATTCATTCAACCAGTTTTTTTTAAAAGAGCCAAATTTCTAAATTATTTGAAATTAGTCAACCTTCTACATTGAATAACTTGAAAAGTAAGATATAAAACTCAGTTTTACTTCGGTAAAACCATATTTATCTCAGTTAAACTCAATTAAACTCAGTTTAACTTGATTAAAACTCAATTAAGCTTAGTTTTACACAATTTTTCTGTGTTAAAACTCAATTGAAGTCAGTTAAAATTATATAAAAACTCAATTAAACTCAGTTTTATGGTGGTAAAACTCAGTAAAACTCAGTTTTAATTCGTTTAAACTCAATTAAACTCAGTTTAACTTGATTAAACTCAACTAAACTCAGTTATTACGTTTAAAAAAACTTGGTTAAGCTTAGTTTTAAATAGTTTTACTGTGTTATTCAATTGAAATCCGTTTAGCTTTGATAAAACTCAATCAAACTCAGTTTCAATCCGTAAAACTTAATTAGTTTCAGTTTAACTAGAGTCAAACTCAATAATAATACACTAAATACTAAATTTCTAAATTATTTGAACTTAACCAACCTTTCAAATTGAATAAAACCTTCAAAAAATCATCGAAAACTATTATAATTTGGACTCTTTCTTACCTTTGCCCAATGCGACGAAGATTATCATCCAAATGACAGCCAGATTGAAGGCCAGTTCGAATTTAAGTGACACAAAGTTGACTGGAGGTACGGACGGATTGCTCCTCTGCAGAACTTTGGCGTGAAAGTAATCCGGTATGGTCTCCTCCAGTCCGAAAGTGTAATTGGTCGGCGGTATGCAACCGCGAATCATATCGTTGCACTTTGACCATTTGTATCGATCTTCTTGAGCTATGAAAGAATCCCTGAAATAGAAGAACATCCAGGCCACACCGACCAGGCTGTAAAGGCCTGATAGAGCCTGACCTAACAGTAGAGCTATCCCGACTCCTTTGAATATCGGCGATATCCTCCACATATCGATGACGTTGGAGCCTAGGAACTGGCCCAGAGAGGCGTGAAAGCAGATCATCGGTATCCCAAATAAGAAAGACAGAATGACGAACTGGACTATAAAGTTTCCTCCATATTCGATGGTTAATATGGCGAATCTGGAGATGTTGAAGAGGCCCAAAGTGGCGGCTAATAAGGCGAACATGGGTGATAATGAATGAGGCCAGATTCCGACAAGTTTCCTCCTGGATTCTTCCTCCGGATCCACGTTACCATCCGCGTTCCTATTCCTCCTATGTTATTAGAAGACAGAACGGTATCAATAGCTTAAGGCGTATATGTAACCCATAGGAAATGGAAAGTTCATTCTAACGGTATCATCGTAGAGCAGTGCGCCCAGCAGCTATATTTAGACTCATAAAACTCACCAAAAAACGATTAAAATGATTCGAAGTAGAAGTTCGTGTCAATTGAGTTATTGAGTATTGAACTAAACTGGGTTTTATACGTAAAAACTCAGTTTATCTATGTAAAACTGAAAAAAAAACTAAGAAAATATGTCGAAAACTGATTAAAAACTTAAAAAATATGTCAAAAACTGATCAAAAACTCTGCAATACTACGGTAAAACTCAATAAAACTGCAAAAGTTTATCAAAAACTGATCAAATCGAACAATTTACTTCGTTTAACTGAGTTTTACCTCAATTAAAGTTGACTGAATCCTTCGATAAACTAAGTTTTTTCATTAGTTTAACCAACTTTAATCGAGCTTACTTAAGAAAAGAGGGAAAAGGGTACCTTCTTGAGCGCAAGACGGGCGTATCGGGCGTTGAGGCACGTGTCGACGTCCCGGAAACGGAGCTCATGTTGGAACGCTGCCTTCGAGCACGAGAGTGTCCGTTAGATGTAGCACTTCGACCGTGTCTCCCCCTTTGTCTCCTTCCTCCCGAAGTCGTTGATGGCCCATCTATCGAACTGGCGAAGGAGAGGACCGTTGAGGCGACTGACGGAACGGCCTCCAAAGGCCTGTGCTGGAGGCTCTCTTCCGGCGTCTGCATGACGGAGAACCGTGATACCTGCCTCACTAAAACTGGTCTAATACTCTCAACATTATTCGATGATGAGGGACGATTAGTATTAGAAGCAGTCTGAGTTCCGGCTTCCACTCCGGCCGGCAGAGGAGGACTGACTGCTGAAGGAGGTTCCTCTTCAACAAGAACTACCACTGGTTGCCTAGGAGACAATGGCGGTTGAGGGGGCGGAGCGTTGCCAAGTTGTTCAATAACATTCGTCGTGCTCTTGCCAGAGGGGCCTTATATATACACGAAGAAGAAGAAAGAAAAAGCAGCAAATTGAGCAGCAAGAATTGTGCTGAAAATGTGATTAAATATGTACCAGCAACAGCTGCTGCTGCTGAAGAAGGGTCAATGTCCGATGAGCTGCTGGACATTCTGAATCGTACCATCCGTCTCATCGAAGGCCTACTACATCGGAATCTACCTGTTTCCTCCTAGAAGAAATATGTACCGTTTTGATTTATTGTCAGAACGCAACAACACTTTTAAGACGAGGCCTTTACCGTAAGGGCTGTTTCGGGGTAATTGATCTATAGTAGTAGCTAGTCACGCGTGATTATATAAGAACAAGAAAAAAAAACGTCGTCTACTGGTGTAACGAATCGAGAAAAAGGGCAAACTCACGACCGTGAAAGATAGTTGAAACGAAACGGAATTCTACAAATAAGTCCTTGAAAAAAAACATGCTTTGCCAAACATTTTAAATTAAATTACATTAGAAGGTCCCCTATCTTCTTCTTCTTCCTCAATATGGCAACGCAGCTTTAATATTATACATTATTCAAGACCACGTTTTCCTCTGAACTTCGTGACATGTCGTAAATGCATTATTCTTACCTGCTGTTGGGGGACTGAAATAACTGATGAATTTGAATTATTATCCAATCCGTTGCTCCAGGACGAAGTTCGGGCAAGTCGTGCGGCTGCCAAAGCGTTCCCTCCGGCTGTCCTCAGCTGTCCTTTCCCTAAACTTGTCGCCCTTCTATGATACATCGTCTGCTGTTCTCCACTGCTGCTTGTCGTCATCTAAACAAAACTGGTTTTTTTACATTCAATAAAGATATCACGAGGGTTTTTTTGCACAAAAAACCGGTTCACCTTGGTTTTATTTTTTTTTTCTTAGCGTCCTCATTAAAGCTCGTGATCATGTATGATTTAAGTGCAGTAGGCTTAACTCGAATCAAATCAACCTTGACATCATGTAGGAATCATCCTCTTTCAAGGTTTCTTCCGTCTTATATATACAATTCTATTTTTAATTTGAAATGTAAACTTTTTTTTTCAAAGTTTACTATTTATTGAAGGTTGAATACTACTGGTCTTACACAATAATACGTCCTTCAAGTACCTAATTTTTTTTTTTTTTTGTCATCGGTTGACATAATGCAATGTCTTGGTCATTTTTATAGTGTCAAGGCTTGTAAACTGCTATATAGCAGACGACATAGCAATAACAAAGAGAAAGAAAGAAGAGAAAGTGCGTTCCTTCCTATCTCCCCCCTTCCACTTTGGGGTCAACGACGTTTTACCAATCGACCTATTAAACTAAAATAAATATTTTTACCTTTCTTTTCTTCAGAAGAAAAAAAAAATAATCCTTTTCTTTTAAACTTTATCACAATTCTCCATTAACACTTCTTTTTTCATTTAATTATTTCTTGGTAAAATAATCAACTAACACAGCAGCGTACACTCTTAGAGCCCAGCTCAGTTCGTACTGAGGTGCACACAGCCTCTGGCAGCCACTATTCAGCTTTTGGTCTCCCCTTTTTTTTGTTGAGTTTACCTGGTGCCTTGAGGCGATATGTATTTTTCCAGGTGAGAGAAGGGGGGGGGGGGGGAATAACTAAGCCGAGAGAGAGAGAGAGTTTATATGCATATATGTATGTATTCTATATTATTGCAATTAATTGGGCAATATATAATAAATGCTTATCTAAAAGAGCTTAAAACAAGTATCACCGGATCCAAAGTCCTCACCGTCTTGGATGGTATTAAGGAGCGGACTGTCCTTGGTCTCTGGCAATACCAGCTATAAACAGACGAGCTTAATTAAACATGTTTAAATAGGTGTATATATTTTTTTATTATGTACCGAAGAGAATCCTGCGGCCAGGGCCACGCAACCGAAAAGGACAGACGGAAGTTTCGGATCTAGAGAATCCTAAAAAGGATATGACGTCATTTTTTTTTTTTCAAATAAAATTTACATATTATAATAATAGATTTATATACTAATAGGAAGATGAGGGGCGTTAGGGTGCCTGAAATACGGGCGGAAGTGGATCCGATCCCGACGGCGGAACTTCGTACCACCTGATATCATATTGAGTCATAAATATATTATGAGCTTAAATGCTTATCTAAGTATAATTTATATATACTGTTGGGAATAGTTCGGCCGTGTAGTTGTAAATGATGGCGAAAGAGACGGAGATGAAACATTTGCCCAACATGACGACAGTCGTTGTGCTCGTAGTCCACGCAAAACTCGCTTAATTACATCATTAAAAATCATAAAGATAATAAAGTGGATTAGGCTATATTATTACTTTGAGGGAAGTAGGGTGTAGCGATGCAAGCGCCACCGCCAATGAATAGGCAAAGGCTTATGATGGGACGCCGGCCGAAGCGGTCTATCATGCCGGCCGAGATGAGGTACGCAGGCACTTCGATCATCCCGGATACGAAGAGCATTAAATGGGGTTCGCCTTCAAGCGCACCCGTGTTTAGCGATAGCCCGTAGTAGACTAAACTGTTGGCGAACCTTTTTGAATAGTTTTGAATATTTTAATTTCAGTTTTCATCAGTTTTAAATGAATTTAAGCTCGTTAAAACTGATTCAATTTCAGTTTAATCAATTTAAAATGAGTTTTAAAGTCATTAAAACTTAATCAGTTTAAGTTCCAACTAGTTTTAAGTAATTTTAACTCATTAAATCTATTAAGTTTTTAACCCTGTTTTACTGTCTAAGCTGTTGTCGAACCTTTCCATTTTTCAAATTAATTAGTTTATGCAATACCAATTGAGAGAAATGTTCAAGGTTCTGGCTCTTAGTCGTGGTGTTTTGAACAGGTCCACGATGCCATATTTCACTTGAAAAGCATCAGGGACGACGTCCTTATTTAACGATGACGTGCTGCAATCTTCCGGCCGTTGAGAGTCAGCAGCAGCAGTGTTGGCGGTGGCGACGTCGCTATTACTCAAGGACGAAGCGAGCAGTTGGGGCGTGATTATTACGACGGAGTCGGCCTTGCCGTTCCTCGCCAGCTGTCGGCGAACGATGGCGCCGGCTTCGTCCAACCGTCCCTGAGAGTAGAGCCAGCGAGGCGATTCGTCTACCAGCCTACAAGTAATGTGCGTTAACAACAAAAAGAATTTTTTGTGTTTTTCCAAAGAAAGAAAGGAGATTGAACTCTCTCTCTCTCTCTGCTTATAAACGACCTTGCCGATCGTGAAAGGTCTGCCAAAGACGCGGCCTTCCCTCAAGCTAATTTTTTAATTCTTATCTCTCTCTTATTATATAGTGCCAACTCCCGGGAGCTTTTGTGGTTGAAAATGTATAAAGTTTTAAATGAGTTGAAACTCATTAAAACTGATTCAGTTTTATTTAGTTTTAGGTTATCAAAACTGATTCAGTTGTAGTGTTAATCAGTTTGAGTTATTTAAATTACATCAAAACTAACTCAGCTTCAAAGCTTCAATTTTAATCAATTTTAAACAGTTTTAAGTGAGTTTAAATTAGTTCAAACTGATTCAGTTTCAGTTTTAATCAGCTTTTTTATGAGTAAAAATAAATTAAAACCGATTCAGTTTTATTTTCAACCTTTTAAATGAGTTTTTAACTCAATAAAACTGATTTAGTTTTAGTTTTGATTAACATTAAGCGAGTTTCAAGTAATTAAAACTGATCTAATTTCAGTTTCGACAGTTTCAAGTGAGTTTCAACTAACTTAAACTTAGGTAAACTTGATTACAGCCTTTTTATGTGTCGGAAAGCTCCAGTAATTGACTAATTGATAATAATGATAACGATTTTCATTGGCTCATTGCAATGGCCCAGTTTCACTAGTTTTTTACTAATTTACAACCAACTTTAACTGAATTTATACCGAGTTGTAACTAAAAACTCAATATTACCACCAATGGAGTAACATAAAACTGCTATGAAGTCCGAAAACGATTTGAAGTAAAGGCCAATCCCGGATTAAGTAAGACCATCCAGCCACTCCAGCTATACCCAATGCAAAGACCAACTGGAAGACGAAACCGGCCATAGTTCGGTGCCGATCTGGAACCATTTCTAATGATAGGACGAAACCAATCATATACGAACCAGAGACGTTCACTGCAATGAGAAATCTCAAGAGGACGTAAATGGAATAGTCTTTAACGAATCCGCAAGCGACGCCAAAGACCAATTGGAAGGCGCCAGTTGGGATGAGCACTTTCAAGCGGCCGTAACGGTCCGACATTTGACCCAAAATCGTGGACGCTACCAGGGAGCCGAACATGTAAAGAGACTGGGCCACTGAGCCCATCCATCTTCTCTCGCAAACTAAATTCCACTATGTAAAAAAAAAAACGATTATTTATCACCGTTTTTAGCCCAGTTACACAACACAATTAGTGAAATTTTAAAATTTGAATAATGAACTTTAAAATTAAGAGGTTTAAAAATAGTTTTACTAAGATTTGGATTAAAATTAATTAAAGAAAATAAAATTTAAATTAAAAGTTTGTATCCAACTAAGTAAACATTTCGATTGTTTATCATCGTTTTTCAATAAATTACATAACTTAATTAGCAAAATTTTAAAATCTGAATAATGAACTTTAAAGTTAAGAGATTTAAAAATAGTCTTATGAAAGTTTGGCGTAAAATTGATTTAATAAAATAAAATTTAAATTTAAATTCAAGTTTTTAACGCACGTCTGAGACGATGGTATCGCCATAATCGGTGCGGTCGTATTCCCATGCTTGACAAGGTAGGGTCTCGTTCGTTCTACCCGAGATATAATGACATGATCCGACGTAATCTAGTGCGGTATCATTATCGACCATTAGACACCTGTGTAAACAATAATTGGTATAGTAAAGAGAAAGTGATGCCTGATTCAAGGCCTATTATTAACCGATGTTTAGGCGTAGCTCCGACCACAACTTGAGAGAGCATGTGGATACCTCCCGTAAAAGCGGGAATCAAATGAAGTAAATATTGCGTCCATTGATAGCGTCCAAATTCACCTTTTTTGTTAATTACAGACTTAATTACAAATTATCTAATGGTAATGACTAATGAATTTGTTAAATCTTGAATTGTTTGTACGATTTACCGGCCCAGATGAGCTCCTTGGCCTCCATCTTCCTATTGATCTCAAGTCTAAAAATAAACGAATATAAGAATAAAAAAAGGAATATATGAATATTACCCTACAATGCAGCATGACATGGAATACTATACATCTATTCATGTATAAGTAAATCTGGATTGTATGATAATTCCAATAGTATTGTTTCATTTCAATCAAGGCCATATTTTATATAACTGAAAATATGTAAACGTGTATTATTGTAATGCTACATTTTAAAGTTTAATTTTTATAAGGCTTAAATATAAAAACTTTGTTCGATTTTACTTTTTACTTATATTTTACATTTTACTAAGCTAAAAACTCTATTATAAGAATCAAATAGAAACGGAATGCAATTAATGACAAAAATCGATAAGTATATAGCAAAATTAAACGATATTCGTTTACTCCAAACTTTAAAAAAAATCTTTTTGTCTAAATGACCGAACTGATTGAAAGTAAGGTTGCGAAAATTCTACATCAAACATCACGGAAAATATTTTGATGTTGATGTTGATTTTTACATCACATATGATGTATGTGATGTATGATGTACCGAATACTGATATTTATATAACATTTGAATCAACTTTGACATTATATTTTACATCCTTCTTTTCGTATCCGTTATTCGTTCATAAACAGTCCAAACAAAGGTGATGTTTTACACTCTTCTAGACGAGTTGAACCGGAAAGCGGGCTACTGCAGATTTACAGCGTCTAGCAAACATCTGGACGACGTTGGCGACTTGAACCACTTTTTCCTCTAACGAAAGCACTGGCGCTACACGAATGCCATTAGGAACAAGTATAATTTAGAACCAGAAAAAATCCAAATTTGGAAAAAATGAATTAAACAAAAAATGTTGAGCTTTTCTCGGTCTATCTTTTGGATTAGTCCTCAATATCATCTTAAAATTGGTTTAGACGCAGCGACTTTTCGAATTATATTAATAATACCGCAACACGACGTTTTTAGGACCAAATATAAATGTATAATTTAGAACCAGAAATCACGATAATTCCAAAAAATTGATTAAACAAAATTTTTTAAACTTTTCTCGATCTACATTTTGGTCCAAGTCTCAATATCACCTTAAAATTGGTTTAGACACTGCGAATTTTCTAATTATATTTAAAAGATGCAATGGTGGACAGATGCGGGGTTGGCGATGCGCTGGATCAAGAGCTACCAACCGTCGGCCAAAGGTTGGAAGAAGATTTCAGGATTACAAGAAGAATGATATCAGAGATCTTAAACTGAACGATCTATCAAGCGCTTTGGGTTGGGTTGCAGCCTCTCTCTTCTGGTATTTCTCATCGAGAAAATACGATACAAAATTACATTAGGTCACGCAAATCGTGCTTAAGAAAGAACTTTTAAACGTTTTTTCAAACTGATTGGCAATACTTAAAACGATGTAGATCTCATTAAAAGATACTATTCAATATTTATTGAATGTGGTCATGTAATCATGCACACGCACTATGTGGGCCTAATAAATATGGTAATTTTCCTTCATATTTATACATAAAAACTTGATTATTGTAGAAAATGTGTATTGACTATCAAGTTAACAAGATCAACGATTCAGCGCACTCGAACAATTTTAGAAATGTACATGGGACCGTAATTATTCGGTAGTGAAGGTAGAGCCACTTGACCGTAGCGCATTAGGTGACCTGGAGCGAACCGACTCAGAAAACCGAATCCTTGCATGGTAGTACCCATATCACTGAAAAAAAATCAATTATACAGATTAAACAAATTTGTCGGAAAAAAAAGAAATAAATATCTCACACTTTAAGAACCGATTCCTAAATAAACTATTTAGTTAATCTCTAATCACACTCTTTTTAGTCGATCCCTAAACACACTCTTTTAAATCAATCCCTAAACACACCCTTATAAGTCGATCCATATACACACTTTTTTAGTCATTCCCTAAACACACTTTTTGGTCAATCCCTATACACACTTTAAGTCAATCCCTAAACACACACATTTAAGTCGATCCCTAAACACACTTTTTGGTCAATCCCTAAACACACACTTATTACTCGATCCATAAACACACTATTTTAGTCAATCCCTAAACACACCCTTAATAGTCGATCCCTAAACACACTTTTTAGTAAATCCCTAAACACACTTTTTGGTCAATCCCTAAACACACTATTTTAGTCGATCCCTAAACACACTATTTTAGTCGATCCCTAAACACACTATTTTAGTCGATCCCTAAACACACTCTTTAAAGTCAATCCCTAAACACACTCTTTAAAGTCAATCCCTAAACACACTAAAAATTTGTACCTGACGACTGTATCGATATCATGGAGCTCTTTGAGCTGTTTGAGCGCCATATAGACGACACCATCGTTCTGAATGGGTGATAAACTGCAGGTCGAGTAGACGACCGTCCCGGCAGGTTTGCAGGCCCTCACGCCGGCCACTAATAGAGCCGCCTGGGTTTCTGGTAATTTCACTCGATCCCTCATTCGATGCGGTTTGAAAATGTTGTTGTCGTCTTCCATGACCGAGTGCCGGTCAGTAGTGCAAGGAACGTCCACCAGCACTTTATTGAAAGTGTCCAGCTCGCTCCAAGAAACTGCGTTAGACATTAAGATTTCTAACCGGTCTGACCAAGATTTCTGGTCACCTAAATATTGGTTTATGACGCTCTTCAGACGCGCTATACGACTCGGTGTGACGTCATTGCAAACCAAATTATCTGAAATTTAAAAATGATAGTTAATGTTTTTAAAGATTGAATTCAAATTTATGTAAATTACTGGGAAAGACTGTTTGCATGATGGCCAATGTTTTGCCTCCTGGTGCCGCACAAAGGTCCAAAACTGAATCAAAAGGCTCCAAATTCAGTGCCAACACGGGCAGGATAGACGCGGCATCCATCAAATAATAATCTATAAATTACCAAATATTAATAAATCAACTTAAAAGTAAATTATAATAAATATTTTTTATTACTGAAAGTGTCTAGGCTGGTCTTTTTAGGTTTTGGGAACCTGGTCACATCCCCCCGAGCAAAGACAAATGCTTTCAACAGGGGAGGTATCGACAGCTTCTCATCGTGCTGCACCTTCACCACGAAATCAGGGCTCTGCTTCAAATACTGGAACTGGTCTTCCTCCCTCACATAGTCCTCCATCCCCTTCATCTTCGTGGCTGGCACGAAGCTGTACAATCCCACACTGGGCATCCCAGGCTGAATCAGCCTGTCGTCTGACAAATTATCAATCAGTGGAGCCTCTTCCTCCTTGTTTGCCACGGGAACTGAGGTTTGGGAGCCTTTACTCCTCTTGGCCTTACGGGCAGAGATCCTGTGCCTCTCGCTCTCAAAGGTCTCACCGATGTCAACACACCCGAGATCCTATAATGAGAGAAATTGAGTTAAGTTAGGTCAATTTAAGGGAGATGAATGAATTAATACTCTCAATGACTGGATTGTGGCTTCGTAGTCTCCGTAGTAGTTGACTAGGGCACAGTATTTGGGTGCGGTGAGCATCGAGAGCCTGACCGAGGGCCAGAGTTTGCCATAGAAGCTCCCGTAGAAGTCATCAAAGTGGTCCAGAGCCAGATCAGTGCTCTTCTTCTTCCACAGCTCCTTTATAACAAGAGAGAATATTTAGATTTTGAATTTATTGGTGGGTTTAAAAAGATTTAATACGGCATCTCTCTTGTCGTATTTGAGGCGTCGAGTGGTGATAGAGACGCTCCTGAGGGATCTCAACATTAAAGGAAGTGACAACATGTTTGAAATTCTTAAATTTCGAAATTATTTTTCAAATTAAATTGAGTTTTACACGTGTGCTCATCTTTTTTACGTAGAAAACAATGCGAAATGTCATGTTTTGAGTGTAGCAGACGACGTTGTGACTCTAGCGCCATCTATGAGTCATTTTAACAACTATGATGGAATATTTCGTCTGCTAGACTTGAAAAAAGATGGATTTCCGGCTAGTTCTCGTCAGACAGTAAACAATTTTATATTTTTAAATTCAATTAAACGTATTCTATTATTAATTATCTCATTATTTAAGCGGTGAAACGGGGCACAATGCTGGAAGTGTCATTCAGGGACAGCTTGACATTCCTCTCTCTGCCACGGGCATCAGTCAGAGCAAATTGCTCTTCAACACTCTCAACAAGATGGAGTGGAAAGAGGTACCATCAACACTTTAGAATCAACATCTAATTTGCACTTGTTCATTATCAATTTTCCAGGTTTGGGCCAGCGATCTGAAGAGGGCCTGGCAGACGGCCAATTTCGCTCTCAACAGTGAAAACAATCTGGATGAAGAGGCCCTCTTATCAAGCCCACTGCCACTCATAAACACTGATATTAGGATGAGGGAGAGAGTGGGTTGAATTTATAATAAATTTTTCTATTTTTTAAATTACTAATTTATGCACGATTTCACAGCATTATGGTGAAGCCCAGGGGCAGAGCCTTGCCCACTTGCAGAAATTAGCTGGAAACTGTTTAGTATCGGAATTTGTTCCTCCAGGTGCCGAAAGTCCCGAAGAACTCAGGGAGAGGGTCATCTCATTTTTTCAAGTAATTTAAATATCAATTTTAATGAATTTCCACCTTTTCCACTTTTTCATTTCCACATTTTAGTCTCTACTTCTTGTATAGCGCTATTCAAACTTTTCCGCTTTTCCACCGTTTAGTATTTATAGTGGAATGGTCCTTTTTCCACTTTTCCACCTTTTAGTAACTTTTCCGCATTTCCACCGTTTAGTATTTATAGTGGAAATGGTGCTACTTCCACCAAATTCCACTTTTCCACCTTTTAGTAATTTTTAATATTTTTAATTTTCAGGATTTGTGCAAACGAATAACTTCATCTGCCGGAAATAATATCAACATTTTGATGATCAGTCACGGAGGATGGATCAGAGAGTTCCTATCATATCTCACATTCATATCGAGAAATGTTGAAAATTTCGGGAATAAAATGGTGGGCCGCATTTGCCCCAACACGGCCGTCTCTCAGTTTCAGATTTTTCTGGGCAATGACGGATCTGTGAGCCACATCCAGTGCTTATCACTTCACGACAGATCCCATCTGACTAATACTAGCGCTATCCTCTGTGAGGAAATGGCTTTGTGATTATTTGTAAAACTCATTTCCTGCTAGAATTTGTTAAATTATATGTATAATTCGATTACATTACAAAATGAACATTAAAACCGTCGTCAAATCTGCTTGTAAACCTTATTACTTCTTCTTAATTACTAATAATTTACAAGTTCTCATTTAAATTTAAAAATGGTGCAATTTCCACCGTTTCCACTTTTCATTTTCCACTTTTTAGTCTTCATAGTGGAAATGTGTCTACTAACAATTAATTCCACTTTCCACCTTTTAGATTTTACAGCAAATTCAAACTTTTCCACAGTTCCACCTTTAAGTAACTTTTCCCTTGATTATCTTACTCATTTCCTGCCGATTAAAATAAATTCTGCGGCTAATCTGATTATTTAATAAAATGAACATGATAATTCGTTCTCGACTCTCTTCAAAAATCTAATTACTTTTTCTCATTATTAATTAGTTTTAAAGTTCTGATTTATTAAATAAGAAAAATAAAAATTCATTTTATCGCCATCTGGTAGTGACGTTCCAATCAGCTGTTCAATTTCCCGGGAAATAATAAAGTGTCTCACTGGCTCTTTATCTGTCAAACTTTGACAGCCGTTTTCTGCGGTTATTACAAAAAAAGAAAACGCCCACATGAAGTAATACACCCGCATTGTTAGTTAGTACGCAGGTCTTGTGAGGCGCAGGTGTGTGATAATAAAATTCAAGTCATTCTTATCTGCAATTCTCATTCTCTCTTGTGATAATGGAGGAGAATAAGCCCAAAGTTCTCATCTTAGGAGGTATTTTTCTATTTATTTCTACTATTTTAAAATTCTAATTAAATTTGATTTCAGGTTGTGGGTTTGTGGGGAGAAATCTTGTGGCCCATCTCGTGGACCACAACCTGGCGGGAAGGATCCTGGTGGCTGACAAGGTGCCCCCGCCGATGGCCTGGCTCAACGGGAAGCACAAAACGGTCTTTGACAATCCCCTAGTTGAGTTCAAAAGTGCCAACCTCCTCAATCCAGGTATTTTAATTAATTTTATTCACAATCAGATGTAATATTGATTTCTATTTTTACAGGTTCGAGAGAGAATGTTTTCAACGGGGAGAAGTGGGACTATGTGGTGAACCTGGCTGCAGAGACCAAGCCCAACCAGACGAAGGAGGTCTACCACCAGGGCACTGTCCCGCTGAGTGTGGGCTGCGCTGAACTTGCAGCCAAGAAGGGGGCCAAGAGATTTATAGAGCTCTCCACTAGTCACTGCTACTCTGCTAAAAAGGTGGATAAAATTAAAATGTATTTTAAAATTCTGGTTTTAATTGATTGATTACAGAAAGCAGCGAAAGAGGAAGATGGCGATGAGCCCTACACAATCTCTGCCGAGTGCAAATTGGAAGTGGAGAGGGAGCTCGCCAAAATAGCTCAATTAAACTACGTCATTCTGCGGCCTGCTGTCACTTACGGCATCGGAGACCGTGTCGGCCTCAGTATGTGACATCTTTAATTTATTAATTCTAATTCATATTAATTTTTAAAAATTATTACAGCACCCTGGCTGATTCTCGGATCAGTGTACCGTTATTTGGGCGAAAATTTACAACTCCTCTGGAATTCTGATGGTAAATTTCCACTTTAACTTTTCCACCTTTTAGTTTTCTATGCTGGTAGGGTGTCATTTCCATTCGTTTCCACTTTTCCACCTCTTAGTCTGTCACGACTGACGGGCCTAACCCTTTCCACTTGCTTCCACTTCCACACTTAAGTTGTCCATTTCCACTTCCACCTTTTAGTTTTTAACGCTCATAGGCCGGACCCCTTTTGGTCGCTTCCATTCCACCTTTTAGTAATTATTTTCTTTTTAGTTCACAGTAATACAATCCACGTAACGGACTTGTGCCGTGCAATTTGGCACTGTTGCACATCTTCCACCATTCCATCCGGAACCGTTTTCAACGTTTCCGATTCCGCCGACACGACTTTGGGAGATTTGGCCGGATTGGTGGCCAACATCTTCGAGATCAAGTTCAGTTTTGTGGGCAAAATGCTGTCCACTTTGGCCAAGTTAGATTTGAGGGGTACGGCGGAGGAGGCGAACGACAAGCACCTGCCGCCTTGGGCCGAACTGTGCCAGTCAGCCGATATCAGTAACACTCCGCTGAGCCCTTACGCCACGGTGGAGAACTTATCCGGAAGGAACCTCTGGTTGGATAACTCTAAATTGCTGGATTCTGGGTTTAAATTGAGTGTACCTAAACCTAGTGTGGAGCTTCTTGAAGAGGTTTTGGAGGATTTCGCCGGGATGAATTTGTTTCCACCGCTTCAGAAATAGTCATAAATGAGATTTATATATATTTTGCACTTCTTTTTTTTTTTATTAATTCTTGCCATAATACCTTAAACTGATCATGTGATTGAATACTAGAGCACAATATTTGAAATATACTTCTGTATTCTGCAATCTTATCATTTTATTTATTTTAGAATTAGTAAATTTTTGATTTAAAAAAAAAGTTTGTAATTAGGTAAATTTAAGCATCAATTAAATTCAGCCCGATAATACCAATCAGGATTATGTTAATAAGAGGAGAAAATACTAATTAATTTATTATGAGCAGTCGAAAACCTTCAAAATTCAAATGAATAGCAACGCCAAATTTCCTCAAATCCTCAAACTTCACGGAAGTAATAGAGTCCAAAGCACTTAGTTTAATAAGTCTTATTTATTTCAACAAGATTCGTAAAAAGGTGAATTAAAAAACAGTTATAAATGCATTATCAAATGGTCTTGGACTTTTTGTAATTGTTTTGTTGCAGCTTTTATTATTCATTCCCCCCCCCCTTACTTATTACATCATGTTTTATTGCTCTGTTGAATCATGATGATGATGATTAAAGGCGATATTTTCTATAAGTAATAGCGTTAAAAGATGAGAATAAGTTACAGTTCACTTACCAAGTGAAATGACCAAGTGATTTACGTTTTTGGATTTCAGTTATTACGAAAATAAAAATTCGATTTTAACCGACCAAACCACCAAACGTTAATTTATCAAATTTCAGCTCGGCTCAACCAGCCTTTACGGCTCGTACAGTCTTAATGTACGAGTGACCTGTTAGAATAGAAAGTCTAGGACTCGGATCGCTAAATTGACATCGTCTTTGAATAACTCAAGTTAATAGAGATTAACGTTGGCCAACCGCGTTCGCTTATAATTTCGGGCCCTAGCAGGCGCCAGTCATATAAAGGACTCTGACACACTCATTGAATCACATTAACAGGGATGTTTACAATTAAAGTATATATCTTTAAGCACATATACCCCTTCTTTTCAACCAACCGGACCACCGATCGTTATTTCATCAAAATTAAGCTTGGCTTAACCGCCCTTTAATACGGCTCGTACAGTCTTCATGCACGAGTAATCTGTTAGAATAGAAAGTCTAGAATTCGGATCGCTAAGTTGGTATCTTTGAATAACCCAAGTTAACAGAGTAACCTGGCCAACCGCGTTCTCTTATAAATCAAATCCTAGCAGTCGCCCAGCCATAGAAATGGACTGAACGCACTCATTGAATCACATTAACAGGGATCTTACAACTAAAGTATATATCTTCAAGCACATATACCCCTTCGTTTTTTACCAACCGGACCACCGAACGTTATTTTATCAAATTTGAGCTCGGCTCAGCCACCCAGTTAGGAAAGAAAGTCTAGAATTCGGATCGCTAAATTGGTGTATTTGAATAACCCAAATGTAATCGTAATTAACTTGGCCAACCGCGTTCTCTTATAAATCAAATCCTAGCCCATTGATTCCCATTAACAGAGATGTAAGACGTATATGGGTTACTTATATAGACTTTTGAGGGGAAATGTTGAACTGCAAATTAGTAATTATAGTTTTACAATCACATTAAAAGGGGAGGAATGTCGTCTTATGAAACTATTTATAATTATATTTCAGTTTCTTCGCGAAAGGAAATATCGTGCTTTTTTTATTACTATTACAGGTTTTTAAAAGTGCAAAAATAACAAATGCTTATTCCATGAGATTGAAAACGAATATTGCTTTGATAAAATAATTCTAAAAAATATATCTTGTCTTCAAGAAATTTAAAAAAATGTTCAAATGTAATCAAGTAATGACAGGGAAAACAATCAAATTAATTTGAAGTAGATTTCATTATTGTAAAATATCACTAACTCAATTGAAATATGATAGTTGCAATTCGGGTTCTCCTTAGCAGTAGTCATATAAGAAAGTTTAATAGCTCTATAATTCCACCACAACTCTAACAATGAAATCTTCATCTACGAAACCAGTCTTTAGCAGTAAAATGACCAAATCTCAAGACCAAGCCAAGACCATCTTGGATATCCTTCGCATCGATGTCTGCAAGTCTAGCTTCTGGAAAGACGTGTTCAATATAATGAGAGAAATAAATCCTCGATGGGTGAACGACAATTTGGAGCAACACGATTCGAAGATCAAATCACTGCGTCGAGGAACAACTTCTCCTGAAAGAAGAACTCAAACGAATCCAACGAATGTTCCCCAATATTTTCACCACTCCTGAAAAGATCGAAGTTCCCAAAGAGACGAGTGATGAACAAGAACCTCCCATCGTCTCGGAGAAAGAGAAGCTTAAGCCCGAATTCATCAAAAACAGATTGGAACAGCATCATCTGGCCATCGTCGAGTTATATCGCGATCAATGCCTGTTGAAAGAAGAGCTTGCGAATATCAAGAGTATGTTCCCATGCTGATGGCTTTACTCCTCAAGAAAAAGAAGTTTCTGAAGAGGATAAACAAGTACCACCTTACATTCTGCTCAAAGGGAAGATCAAACCGGAATGGATTAACAAAAAACTGAAGCAGAACGATTTGGTTCTTAAAGAGGTCGAGAGGGAACATTGGCTCTTCAAGGCATCTCTTGCAAGGGCCATGCTGCTCACAGTCTCCCCTCAGGTCATCAAACCAGAAGAGAATAAGTTCACCGAACTACCACAATTAGAACGACCCAATCTCCGAGAGAATGAGAATAAAACCGAAGAAAATACTCAAGTCCCATCAGCTCCAACAGCAGTCGTCGAGAAAGAAGAGAGTAGGGATCTGTTGAAACCAGACAAAGAACCAAAAGTATCTTTGATCGCAACAGTACCAATCACCAATGAATCGACATTCGAGGACAAAGTGGAACCAGCCAATTTAATCGAGAAGAAAGTACTGCGAACTAAGAACGATATTCGAAGAAGCAGTACCTTCAAAAGATTCGATTCGACCAATCAAAGCGATGGTAGACATCCCTTCGGACGAGAATGAACGGGGTTCAACCACTCCGATAGAAGCTCCTGAGACTGGGAAGGACTCTACTCCGAAAAAGAGGAAATGGTACCCTGAAAATGGGAAATGGTATCGTTTCAGTGACATGTTAAAGAAATAAGAAGAAAATTAATGCAGGACAAAATTTATATATCATTACTGTATGCGCCCTTTTGTTTATAATTTCATTGTGTGTAATATATTTATGCATCGCGTATCACACTTGTCATCTGTTTTTTTTTTGCGTTACTGTTGCGTATTTTTGGCATGGTAATGTGTAATATCATTGTGGATGTTTGTAAACAATGTATATGTTGTATGTATATGTAGCATTCATTATTATACCTATTTTTATAACTGTAAAAAACAGATTTAACAACATTTAACCAAATTTTGAAAGTGTAAGAACACGCAACTTTAGAGTTTTAAGAGTGTATAAACGAGTGATTGAAGAAAACAATAATACACAACTTAAACGTAAGGAACAAAAGCTAATATGTGCTGGGTAATAATAATCCTGCTGGGCAACACTTGTATTAGAACTATTTAAAATGTGCTTACTACACTTTTGGTCCCATACAATTGACCATTTAATATGCTATAAGAAATGTTGATACATCAAATGATTTGTAATGGATTATTCCATGTAAGATACTGCTACGACATATTTTTACTTGAGTTCGAGATGATTACGTGACCATTATGAATATATATATATAAAAAAAAACACTTCGTTATCTTTTAAATGGGAAAAAGCCTAAAGGACCTTTGATCGGCTCGCCTACTCGAAGTTTCTAGGATGCGTAATGTGCACTCATTGACTGTAATTTATCATCCGGAAGGAGATAAGCTTTATGGGGTTTTGAATTGCAACGTCATTGCGACTCGAAAAGTTACGTAAACTAAATTACTGTATATTGCACTTCTTAAATGGTTATTTAAGATGATTCAGAGTGAAATGTATATGGTCTAATTTGCCTAAGTTAATTGGAAGGAAAAAGCGTTTCATATTATTAATACAAAAATTTATACTCATTAACTCATCATTGATCTTCTATTATAAATGAATAATAATTTAAAGAATTATTTTCTTGACCACAGGCAATTCAACTATATCAATACAGACCAGGAAATCGAGTCTAAGTAATCGCACACAAACACGCGATATTTACATAAATACACCTTGCGTCTATCATGAAATCAGCAATCAAGAATTATATTATATAATTTTCCTTCTAGAAGGTCCCTGTTTACTACAGTACACAACGACACATAATTCAACCATTTATATTTATAGCTTATTTTCTCTATATTGTATTATCCCATCAGGGTTATGGTCAGCTGTAAATCAGATTAGCTTAATGCAATACATTTATAAAATAAAGGGAATCAAATTATTAAGTGCGCCGCGAACACAATAATTGTTTTTCATGGGGCATATGATCACGAAATCACTTCTAAGCTGATAATAGGGCTTTCATATACGTCGTGTATCTGACGCTTTATTATAACTGATAAGTGAAATTGATCCCCCCGGGTAGATTAGCTCTCATTATCGGAGTAGTACGACTGCACCTCAAAGAAATGACTTGCACTCTATATAGTTGCTTTCAAGTACACATCAAGTGCAGACATATAGATTCATCATATTAAAGTGTTTTAATTTAAAGATAATTAATAAAAATGGAGAGGGAGCCTGTCAGCACCTTTACGCAGCTGAAGGCTATGATTGCCAGAAATGTTCTGCTCAAGAAAAGAATGGGCAAGAAAACTCTGGCCGTAAGTCCAACTTTTTACATAATTAACCATTCGAGTAATTACATAATAATTGAATAACTCACGCAGGAATGTGTGGTCCCACTGTGGTTTCTGACTATATTAATCGTAATTTATCTGCTATTACCAAATCCGAATTATGTGGCTATTCAAGAAGAGTCTGCTGATTCTCCACTCAATTTACTACTAACTCTGAGTAAATAAGACCTTAATTAGTCATCACATTACGTCATAATATTAGTAACATTTGGCAGATAATGGATCTTATACGTTGTACGTTGTACCAAACACTACCCAAGTGAAGAATTTCGCTCAAGAAATGCAGGATTACTGGCTGAGACTTCCTATGATTTCTGATTCTCTTCTTCCACGAACTCCACTAGATTTTGTTTTCTTGGAAAGCGAATTGGACTTAGAGCTTCTCTATGCATCTTCTATACTAGAGGAAGAAGACGAAATGAGTTCTAAATACCCGCCAATTCAATTAGCTGTCGTCTTTGGCGATGACCCTTATAACAACATGTATAACTATTAATATTTCTTGATATACATTTTAAATTAAAATTATTTATTTATAGGACTTATACCATTCGTAATAACCCGGATTTGGCAACGCTGCCCGTACCTAGTGCGCCAACAGTCAACGGTGATAAATGCCGGTATATTAATGATTAAATTAAATTCTTTAATTAAGAACCAATTATTAAGCTATTTTATAATATTAATAGAAATCCGAATTCCTCCCAAATTTTTCCGGAGTTTGATGCTTACGGAAGCTGCCCAATCGCCTCTTACTATTGGTCAAACTTTTTGGCAATTCAGGGAATCGTTGAAGGAACATGGCTCAAGGTTTAAACCAAATATAATAAATACCAACTTTTTAAAAATCTATTATTAATATTTTCTCAGTTGATGGAAGTGGATTCGACCGCTTATTTGAACCAGTTCACTATGCAGCTATTCCCAAAAGCTCCATATGTTGACCAAACATCTTTACTGGTCATGAGATACTTGGTGCCCTTCTACATGGTTCTAACCCTTTCCCAATTCATTCTCTACTTGCTAACAGTCATTGTGGGTGAAAAAGAGAAGAAGATCAAAGAAGGATTGAGAATAATGGGTCTTAGTGATGCTGTTTACTGGTATTAAAGAATTTAGCCCCCATTGACCAACCGTTATTTTCACAATTAATATACTTTTAAATAGGTTCTCTTGGTTTGCAATCTATTTTGTATTCGTTGTGGTACTCACTGCAGTCGCCACTGGAATTCTTTTCGCTCTTGGTGTGTTTAAGAACTCGAATCCAGGATTGATTTACCTACTTTTTATCTTGTACGACATCTCTGTTTTGACATTGGCCTTCCTCATAACTCCATTCTTCGGTATGAGTCTTTTAATTCATTATTGAACTAATTAAAACTAATGTTAATAAACCAAAATTGCAGATAAGGCTCGAGTTGCAGGTCTCTTTGGGGCTATGGCAGTATCTTTCTTGAACTTGTTCTACTACATCTACGTGGCGACTGGGGATGCAACTCCTGCCGTCGTCTACTGGATTTTGGCTCTGATCTCGCCCACTGGTTTCGCTCTTGGGATGGACAGGGCACTCACTCTGGAGATCAGTGATCCTAGAGGGGTTCAACTAGAAACTCTGTGGGAAGGAGGAGGTCTGCCACTGGCCGGTGTCTACATCATGCTCAGTGCAGATATTGTCCTCTACCTCTTCTTCGCTTACTACCTGGATAATGTCCTTCCAAGTATGTCCTTAAAACTACGACTTATACTAAACTTATACCAGTATTTCAAGAGGCAGAATAAGGTAATGGCTTATAATGTCCTGGTCACTGGGTACAGTTCGTTGATATAATAATGCGGTGGAAAGATACCTTGACTCATCATCATCGTGCTCGCTGGTTGATGCCCAAATTGACGAATAGAGTAAAGAATAAGAGGAAGTTTTAAAAGAAAGCATATAATGATAATAGAACAGAGAGATTTAGTAAAAGGTAGGCAAGCTAACTACTATAGGACCATGCAAAAATCAATAGGATGATTCATAAAGCGCCTGATAACGGTACGAACCAAGGATATTATATATATCCACGTTAACGATAAGAAATTTATGGGGAGGGGGGGGGGGGGGGGGTATAAGATCTAATAAAATCACTGTTGAATATCTTATACATTGCATTAAAAAGGTGAATATGGAGCTAAGCGTCCACCATGGTTCTTATTCCTACCATCTTTCTGGTGCCGACCAAAAAGCAAAATGGTTAATGGCCAAATCAATACTGGCTACGACGGCTACGATGGCAACGCCGAAAACGTAATAAGATGCTCTCATCATACGTGTAAATAGCTACTTATATTTTTACCAATCTGAAATTTGAATTGAATAGAATGATATTGAGAAAATTCCGGATTCTATGAAAGGCAAAGAAGTGCTCCGAATTAGAAACCTTTCGAAAACGTTTAAACCATTCGGGAAACCAGAAATCAAAGCTGTTCGAGGTAACCTTTCTCAAATATCTTTGCAATTATCTGAACTAAATAATACGAGTCGGGATTATATTAGGATTGAATTTGGATGTGTACGAAGGACAAATCACGGCTATCTTGGGTCATAACGGAGCTGGGAAAACGACACTTTTTAACATGTTGACTGGAATGACAGCACCAACTTCCGGCTCTGCTTTCTTATACGGTTATGATCTCAGGTATGACTATATTTAAAAGTAGCAGTATACTGTATTTAGAATATTAAACAATATGCCATTTAGTGATTCTAATCAACTGCAAGAGATTCGACGGATGACGGGCGTTTGCCCCCAGCACGACGTCCTTTTTGACCAAATCACTCCTAGGGAGCATTTGGTCTTCTTCGCTAAAATCCGAGGAGTTCCCGAGGATAGGATCGATGGAGAAGTTGAGCAGACTCTGAAAGATATTGATCTTACTAATAAACAGAACACAATGGCAGCTAAATTGAGTGGTGGACAGAAAAGGAAACTTTCCATCGGAATTGCACTCATCGGAGATCCCAAAGTAAAACAATAATTACATTTTTCCGTTTTAATTTTCTGGTAATTTCAATGGATGTTTCGTTTAGATCGTATTTTTGGATGAACCAACTGCGGGAGTGGATCCTTATTCACGCCGACATTTGTGGAATTTACTTCAGCAAAGAAAAGCTGGAAAAGTAATTTAAATTTAAAAAAAATAGTCAGTTGCATTTATATATGAATTTATGGCATATTATGAAAGGTGATTTTGCTTACGACACATTTCATGGACGAGGCTGACCTTTTGGCCGACCGTAAAGCCATCGTGAGTAAGGGCAAACTTCGCTGCTTAGGCTCTTCCCTCTTCTTAAAGAATAAATTCGGTCTCGGCTACCATCTTACGTAATATAAATTTCATATAACATTTAAAAATGATCAATTAATTAATGCAATACATTCAGATTTGTTTTGAACGACAATTTCCACGACACGGAAGCCGTGCGCCGATTAGTCGGCAGTTTCGTGCGCAACGCCAAGGTGAACCGACATTTCGGCCGGGAGTTGAGTTACGTCCTACCCAGAGAGCAAGTCAGCTCTTTCCCGCCACTTTTTGGTCGTTTGGAGGAGCTGGTGAGCACCGGAGAAGCTCAAAGATCCTGGGGCTTCAACAGCTATGGAGTCTCCATGACTACTCTTGAAGAAGTAATACAATATAAAGCTCAAATAAACGGCAATTAAAATTAATTACTAAATATTTAAGGTGTTTTTAAAACTGGGTGAAGAGGCGGAGTTGGCAGAAGCAGCACGTCAAGCAGCTCTTAACGGCGAATCGAAGAAAAAGAAAGACAAAACTGACATTCCTAAAAACGAAACAAGGTAATAAGACAAACTAGTTTCATTTAAAATGTAAATAAAGTTAACTTTATTATTTCTTTAGTAACGATTTGACTAAATACTCGATTCCACGAGCCCATTTGAAAGACGAAGTGGGTCCATCTGAAGAGCCCCACAACGCCACCTGGGAGTTGTTAAGTGGGCTTGATGTGCCCATCCGAAAATCGCACAAAGCCCAAACTTTTGGTGCTTTATTGAAAGTAAGGTTAATCAATATGATGAGGGACCCAATGGCCGTCTTCTTCCAGGTCTTGATGCCCGTCGCCTTTGCTGCCCTGGGCATCTGGCTGGGAACACTGCAAACACCCAGAGTCGTCGAATCACGACGTCAATTCAATCTAAGTATGATGTCAATTGAGTATACTGTAATGATAACTGAGTTTTGATGAGTAGTAACTGAGTAGCTAAATTTACAAAAAAAAAAATTATTTTAAAACTAAGTTTTACAATGGTTAAACTGAGAGTTTTACCATGTTCCAAACTCAATAATAATCTAGGCCTATAGTAAATATAGTTATTCTAAATGGATTTTGGTCCAAAAACTGAACAAAGTAACACTTTTTTCCAATCACATCCAGATTTCAATTTCTACTTGGCGAAATTGCTGTGTGTGTTTAGTTTTTTTAAAATTAGTTTTACTTAGGCCTACTTGTACCGAGTTTGTCGATCAATTGAGTTGTAACTGATCTCCTGAAATCAAATTTGTGAAAATAAATCAATAAATATTTTATTTGATTTTTCTTTTCAATTCAGGTTTGTATCCTACTGTGATTCCTTCGAGAGATTTCCTTTACTCGAACCTAACTTCCACCGACAGCTTCCCTAACCTTCCAGACCAATCTTCAGATACCTATCCATTCTGGGAAGAACTAACTAAATTTAACAATTTAACATTAGCTAACTACACCGGAGATTTCAACGAAATTTTACAAGTATTTGAAAACATAAATTTATTCATTAAACTATGACTTTACTAATTATATTGTAATTGTACAGCTTTTACTAGTTTCACAAAAATCTCACTGGATGGCAGCAGATGCAATGGATACTTTCGATTTGAGAGCTTTCAATGAAAGTATCTTTGGCGGTGCCTTGACAACTCCTTCCGTTCCCTGGCCTCACACTCGACTCCGATTCAATGATTCTCTCGTTCACACCCCGCCCATCATTTTGAACGAAATTTCAAACACTCTTCTAAGGTAAAAAATAAAATAACATTATAATACGGACAATTGACTCTATATATTATTGATAGGATGTCAAATAAAGCGTCCAACATTAGTTTAAACGTTTTCCCGCTGCCTTACATAAACACTCCGACAGAGTTTGATGCCGGGTCCTTCACATCTGCCATGTTCATCGGATTGCTCTTCGTTCTAGCACCATCGGCTCTTGCTTGTGAAGTCGTTCTCGATCGAGAGGCATAGTTTATATCCAATTCTTTGATAAAACATATCTAATGTTGAATGTTGAATGTTATACGTAGGTCCACGCTAAGAATCTTTTGAGAGTGAATGGGCTAACTTTCGGCCTTTATTACGGAAGCTTCTTTATGGTTCTCGGATCCATGATGGTTTGCACCTTAATCATGTAAATGTTTGATTGTTATTTGCGAAATTTAGACAAATAATCTGAAATAATTGGGTTTTTTCAGGATTCTTGCGTTGATCTTTGTGTTTAACTTGACAGCCCTCATCACTCCATGGGCCATAGCTATACTGGCCGCTCTTTACCTTCTTTTCGTCCCGGCTTCCATCCTATTCGCCACTTGCTGCTCCTATTTATTCAAAACGATGGAATCGTAAGAACTCATTTCAGTTCCCAAAACAAAATACGTAAATTTAATTACCTTATTTTCTTCTTCCAGGGCTCAATCGGTGAAATATTTATTTTAATAATTTGCAATTAATTTCTAAGAAAACAGTTGAAATTACCAGATTTTCCCGAACGTTTCTTCGTTCGTCGGATTCGTTCCTTACATTGTCGTTATGCTCTGCGATACTTTCGCAGTTGGAGGGTCCACAGATCTATCCTTAGGTCAGTTAATACGCTCTAAATTTATACTCAAATAAATTCTATCAATTTCTCACAGGACTGCATATCGGATTCACTTTCATTGACATCCTCTACATCCCTTACGGTATTCTCTATTACGTCAACAGGATTTACTTCGTCTGCCTCTTATCCCAGCCACCTGGAGCTGTAATATATTTAACCATCATAATAATAATGTTACCTTAATTACCATTTTATATAATGGGTTTTTAGGACAGTGCTGAGATCTGCGGCAACTTGGGTTTCACCGATTACATGACCACGGAGGTTATTGTCATGTTTGCATCCCTAATCCTCGTTCAGATCCCCTTCTGGTGGATCATGCTTATCATCATCGATGTCAAGAAATCGGGAGGGTCACTTAAAGACGCTTTTCCATGCTTCTTTTCTAATGTAATTAACATTTTTCATCCCGTCACCATTTAGAAAATCATTAAATTTTGTTTTGATTTTAAAGAAGAAACCGGTTGGTGCCCAGAATGGCGGATTCTCTCACGAAGAAGAGAACACTGGTGGTACGGGTGACAGCGACGTCATGTCAGAGAAGACTCGGGTTCACCGGCTTTTGACCGGTTCATCCGGCGAAGCCCAGCCAGTCGTCCTCATCCACGAATTAAACAAGAAATACCAGAGCGCCGAATCGGACGGTTCCAACGGGCCCTGTAGTAAGAAACCTTCAAAGAAACCGAAAACCATTAAACCGGCCGTTCAATCCCTTTCATTCGCCGTTGGGGCCGGTGAAGTTTTTGGTCTTTTGGGCCACAATGGCGCCGGTAAAACGACCACCATGAAAGTGATAACGGCCGAAGAGGCACCTACTCATGGTCGGGTCCAAGTGGCCGGTCATGACATCACTTCGAACCAATCAGAAGCCTTCCAAGCCCTCGGTTATTGCCCCCAACACGACGCCCTCTGGAGGAACATAACTGTTCGAGAGCACATGGAAACTTATGCGGCCATTAGAGGCATCGAACCTTCTCATATTAAGAGAATTGTAGACCTGTTTCTTAGAGGCCTTCAGATCGAAGAGCACGCCAACAAGTTCGCTAAAAACTGCTCTGGTGGGACTAGAAGGAAGCTTAGCTATGCTCTATCTATGCTGGGCAGGCCGGCTATCGTCCTTATGGACGAGCCCAGCACTGGAATGGACCCTCAATCCAAGAGGTTCTTGTGGAATACCATTTCAGCCTCTTTCCAGGTACAGTCACTTGGCGGCGCTGCCGTCAATTTGCGGTTTTAGGCGGCAAAATTGTATCTAATGGGTTCAGGTTCTAATCCCAGGGTTATCAATATGTTTTTAAGGATTTTTTTTTTACTTATATTTACAAATGTTTTGTAATTAAATCATGAAATAGGGACAAAGAGGTGCCATTTTAACGACACATTCTATGGAGGAAGCAGACGCCCTCTGCTCCAGATTGGGAATCATGGTGAAAGGAGAGATGAGATGTCTGGGAACCGGCCAACATTTAAAAAATCGTTACGGATCCGGTTACTTATTAGAGCTAAAATTGAAGAGCCTGTCTTCAGAGACAAGTGGTTCGGCACAATCTAAAGACGTTGAGGCCATTAGAAAGCAGAGAAAGGAAGAACTGTCCCAGTTTATACGAAACATGTTTTCAACTGCTACGATTCAAGAAGATTTCGAGGATAGGATCATCTTCAACATCGCCCAGGAGAGCATTGTATCTCTAGCACAAACTTTCCAGGACCTGGAAGAAGGTTATTTGATCTTTTAAATTATGCATGATTAAAACTGATAAATTAAAACAGATTTTTTCGTTGATTTTATCAGCTCGAGAGAAGCTATCTATCGAAGAGTACAGTTTCAGTCAGACAACTCTGGAGCAAGTTTTTATTAAGTTTGCCAACGAGCAGGAAGAAGAAGATGAAGAAACAGATAACGACGAATGAATAATTCATTAATAAAACTTTAAATAATTCTATAAGAAAAAATACATTTTATATTTGAATTTGATTCTTGTTTTATTCCGATTTTTTTACCGTTATATGCATATAGATTGACATTTATTTAATGATGGGCTCAAGGGCTCTAGTCTACAGAATAAAACTGGTTATTATACAAACAGCGTTGCTATATTATAAGAAACTAATGCTTCACGGGGATTTTCACGGCGGGCCCAACACAAGTTATTTCTTGAAATCTCAGGTTTTTTTTTCAATTTTATAACCAATCGGAAAACAGAGTTGAGAGATGGTCAGCGCCCAGTGAGATTATACCGTTCCATTTTCGCGCATAATTGATGAAACAGATAAGAAATATATACATGAAGATTCAAGCATTATTATGCATACATAAATTGAATAATTATCATATATTGATGATTGACATTGATTGTACTGAATAAAGTCGCTCCGACTTTAACCGTGTAGACAGTGTACCTGTAACAAGGGTAGACCGAGATCCTCGTTCGTTCCGAGCAGTTTGATATACTCGAGAACTATATTAACATCCCAGGTGTGGGAATATTTGGGCTTAGGAGGATTCCGATTATAGGCTCCTTTTAGTAATTGTTTCACCGCGGGTAACTGACCAACCGGGAGTAAATCAGGTTGGTCGATCATAGAAGATAACATCGAACGATGAATGTTCAGTAGGCTGTAAGATTTTCCTGACGAGTGAAGCTCTGCTAGGTATTCCAAAATCGGGTTTATAGAAGCTGACAAGGGATCGAGATCCCTCTGTAGGCACCAACGGAGCCAAGCTGACCAGGCGGTTTGATAAGCAGTATGCGTGGTGTCACGCGTTCCGGCAATGAGGAGCTCAACAACTGATGGCGAAAGTCCTCCGGCACTCCAGCGATCCCGCAGAGTCTCCAAGCGATGAGGATGAGCTTCTCTTCTTGGCACAGGGGATGCGGAATTCCGAGGGGAGAGGACAGTAAAGTCTTGCTCGGTTTCAGAACTCGGGCCGTGTCCGATGACATTTCTAGAAGTAGGGGAAACCATGTAGAGCTGGGCCAATACGGAGTTACTAGTGTGAGCGTTGCTCCCTCTCTCTTGATCTTGGCTAGACACCTTGCTAGGATTCCAAATGGAGGGAAGGCGAATCCGTTCAAGCCTTTCCAATTGACTGAAAATGCATCTAGACCCGTTGCTCCCGGTTGCGGCCTCCAAGCGTAAAAACATGGGAGTTGAGCGTTCCAGTGCGAAGCGAATAGATCCACCTCGCATGTCCATATTCGGTTCAGAGCATTGAAGATGGTTGGGGAAAGCCTCCAGTCGCTGCTGTCCGGAAGGGAGCGTGACTCTCTGTCTGCGATAAAGTTGAGAGAGCCGGGTAGATAAATGGCTTGAATAGATATCACTCTACGCTCGCACCAAGAGGAAATCAAATTTGAAATACGAGTTAAGTTCCTGGACTTGGTGCCTCCGCACTTGTTTATGTAGCAAACTGCAGTTCTGTTATCCAGTTGAATGCAGACAGAAATGTTGGACGACTTTGCCGTATAAGCTTGTATGGAGTAGTATGCGGACAAGAGCTCAAGCTCGTTTATATGACTATCCCGATCGGCCGAGGTCCAGGGACCCCTAGTTGAAACGCCGTTACAAGTAGCACCCCAACCGCTCAAAGAAGCATCAGAATAAATTGTGAGATCCGGCTCGAAGGGCGAAAAGGGTTTACCATTAACTGACTCCGCTGAGCTGACCCACCAATCGAGTTCGGTCCTGGCTCTTCCCGACAAACTGACGAACCCGTCGAAGTCCCCTCCGTTGGATGCCAAAGAGTCTATTAGGGAGCGCTGAACGGACCGGTAATGGGACTGAGCAAATGGAACGGCAAGAATAGCCCAGGAGAAGTTTCCTAATATTGAGGCGAGATCCCTGAGCTTAACTCTACTTTTAGAAAGCGCCTGCTGGCACATTAAACGCATTTTCACAAACTTATTCTCCGGTAAAGAGAAGCTCATTTGACGTGAATCGATGATCATGCCTAGATACTGGATAACCTGGCAGGGGGTGGTATGGGACTTGGTCCAGTTAATAATGAAGCCAAGTCTTTCTAGTAACTCGACGGCAATCTCTAAATCTCTACTAACGCCGGATTCGGTATCGTTCAGAAAAAGGAGGTCGTCAAGGTAGATAACCATTCTAATGCCGACTGAACGCAAGACGGACATCACTGGCTTCATCATCTTCGTAAATACTCGAGGGGCGGATGAAAGACCAAATGGTAGGCAAACGAACTGATATGATACTCCTCTCCATCTGAATCGTAGGAAACGTTGATGATCCTTAAACACGGGGACGGTGAAGTAAGCGTCCTTAAGATCCAACTTCACCATCCAATCTCCCTGCTTGAGAAGGTGCTTCACGGACTCTAAATTCTCCATCTTGAAATGTTCGTGCCGGACGCACTCGTTTACGGGTTTCAGGTTTATTACTGGGCGGAAAAGATCCGAGTTCGGTTTAGGGACAGCAAAAAGTCTGGTGTAAAAACCTGGAGATGAATCAAAAATCTGGACTACGGCTCCCTTCTTCAAAAGGTCCTCCACCTCGGCATCACAAATAGCGGTCATCCCGTCACTCATCCCGCCCACAGGTGGCTCCACGGTTTGTTGAGGTTGAGACAAAAAGTCTATCTTATATCCATGAGCCACTGTACTTAAAACCCAAGGGTCCCCTGAGATCCTACGCCACTCTTGCAAAAAACCCAAAAGTCTCGCGCCCACCTTAGGTGTCCCATCGGAAGGAGAGCGTGAAGGTATGAAAGATGAAATTGGACTATACCTCTTATTGAAACTGCTCTGGTAGTTAGACTTGCCGGACTGCTCGCCGCTACTGGAAGCTTGAGGTTGTTTGCTCTGCTGGTGTTGTTCCTTGTTGGCCAACCTAGAACTGCGCCGTTCGGACGATTGCGGGAAGCTGTTGTTCGTCTTCTTTACGGCTTGCTTCAGCTTGTTGTCATCGTCCACCGCCTTCAACAGGGTTGACATAAAAGTAGGGCCAAACAAAAAACCCATCTCGTCTGGCGCGAACTTAGACGTGTCCTTGAGCAGAGCTGTGTACTTTGGAAATACTGCACTAATAATATTCGCGCGCCGATTCTTTGTGATAGAGTACTGAGCCGCTGCCCAAAGGCGTAGAGATGACTCAAGCAGCTGAAAGGACGATGGAAGAGTCTCAGTCGACGCTAAACTCATGAGTACTAAAAGTGGCTTGATGAAATCCAGAATCTGATACTGCATAGACTTGAACAAATTCTCCCTCTGCATTATGAACTTGGCACCCTTTGCGGTGGCTAACTGGCGCTCAACTGTGTCATCTAGCTTGGGAACTGACAGGACGAAAGATTATTTTATTCCCACATCTGGGATGTTAATATAGTTCTCGAGTATATCAAACTGCTCGGAACGAACGAGGATCTCGGTCTACCCTTGTTATCCCGTAAACTAGCTATGTTATTAGCACTCTCTACTCTTTTACGAGTTTCAGAGTTAAGATCAATTGTTTTTAGCTCAATTGAGTTTTCTACTTTTGGCGTCTCCTTCCACCTTGGGCGCGCACAAAAGGCACAGCATAGCGGTGCACTGCGTGTAATTCGACTACCCAGATTGAACGATCCCATTCTCTGTCCCGTTCACTGCTTAGGAATTTACAAGGCGCTCACAGAAGTAATCCGCACTCCTACGTGCAAGGATTCCCTGTTTATTAGCCTCATTCAACCCTATCGACAGGTTACAGTCAGCACCATTTCACATTGGATTAAAGCAATCTTATCTGAATCAGGAGTAGATCCTTCCTTTTCAGCTCACTCCACTAGAGGAGCCGCAGCATCATGTGCCCTATCTAAAGGCATCCCAGTAGATTCAATCCTTAAGACTGGAAGTTGGGCATCCGAGTCAACCTTTACACGATTCTATAGACGCGAAACATCGTCTACTGGCCTAGCTTGTGTTGTCCTTACTCAGCAAGCTGACGCACAATAATGTACGCTTTGAAATCACGGTTAAAGTCGGAGCGACTTTATTCAGTACAATTATTCAATTAATCGAGAGGTCGCGAAGCGACCTCGATGATTAATTTAGATTGTACGTGATATAAAGAAATAGCGTAGACTTTAACCGTCTACTTCCCAACCCACCCGCCCTTATTATACGTATTCCTCGCTTGTATACATTTATACCTCTCGTTAAAGTCTACTTTTTTCTTCATTATTGTTGCTTTACAGAGGAGCCGGTAATCACAACAAGGGCACGAAGACGAACTCGGGTGGCAAGCCGGCCTCGACCCCTAAGAACACCGGCGGGCCTTAATTCACTGGATCATTCCCATGTTTCACATCGTTCGCGGATTACACCACACCTTATTATTGTTTTCTGAGTGTGCCATCTCACATAAACAACCCACATTACCTCCTTATATAAGTTGTTTTCCGCTTGCAAGTATGGTTTTGTCACCTCTGCAACTCTCAAACATTTTTTGTTACAAAACTCTCATCTTCGGTGTATTTATTACGATCGCTCAGTCGCCTTTTTTGTTGTCTGAGGATGGTATAGTACCCCAAGGTCAAAAGAAAGCTTTGAAGGGCTGTATAGTACACTGTCTACACATTGTCAAGTAGACGGTTAAAGTCTACGCTATTTCTTTATATCACGTACAATCTAAATTAATCATCGAGGTCGCTTCGCGACCTCTCGATTAATTGAATAATTAACCTTGATGGTGGGACGATGCGTTCCTTTATAAGTTACCGCAAATGATGGAATACAAACTGGTTATGGTCATCTCTGCTTGTTAACGTATTGAAATTAGACCGCATCAATAATGTTCTAGTGTATACATTACTCAGATATATACTGTACGATCTGCATAACAAAAATCTTAATACTTCGGGAATAAAAAGTCAAATCTGCGATGTCATTAGTTTTGTTAGCTACTTCGCATCATCTAATTAATTTGCTTTGTCATTACCACACAAGAATATATCATACTCCTCGCGATAATTCCAAGACGCCATGTATAGAAGGGTTCGAAATATAATCAATTCATAGATTTTTTATTATGTGACGAGATTTTGTTTGTTACACTCGATGGTTTATCGAAATATCTTAATCGCGAGGTTAAGCCCACGGGGATGGCGTCATTCCTGATAAAGATGCGAATAATTACAAATTGTATTCAAGTTTTGTTTGACCAACGCAAGTGTAGAATTCCTCATTATATACCAAAGATAAATGATTGACACACATTCATCTTATACCTAATTGCGGCCATAAATGGAATAACTGGTTATGGTCACCATTCCTTTTTTTTTTTTATTGGGTTCACGTATATTGCAATCAGACCGAAGCATTATTGGTGTGACAATGCAAGTTGCATATTAATAAGCTTCATCTAATTTAGACAGCATTGAATACGGAATTTCGTCATAATGCAAGTTTATAATATATTTCATGAATTAATAATTAAATCATAGAGCAAAGCTCATTGATTTTTAAAATAAAAACAGTTCATTCCAAAGATATTAATTGAAATTTTATTTTTGTTTACATTTGAATTAGCTGAGCAGCGCGTATAATATGAGTGGCATTGCATAATACTATACCAGTGATTGATGGTTTATATTAGTACAAATGTATAGATAGTGGAAATATACTATTATAAATGATAACGGATGAAATATTACACGTAAATATTGATGATTGACATGTATTAATATTTAAACAAAACTGGTTTTATAACCACGGTCATTGCAGGTACCTTTATACCGTTTGACGATAAACTTGTGCATTTATGCATGATGCAATAATGCTTATTAACGTATTTAAATGAGATATAATAAATATGCATTTATACCAGCCGACTTTAACCGTGACGATGCGCTAGGAGGAATAAGTATAATGAATTAATTTCAGGTCGAATGACCGCCTTCAAAGTTCATTTGTTTAAAGTTAACTATTTTTATTTACCTTAAAAACGTAATCAACCAAATTATTTCATAGTAAACCGCTTCCTTTTATGTACCACTAACATCATTCCAGGCATTTCCTTTGCATTGTGTGTTAGATACAAATTCCTGAATGTATGGCATAAGCGGAAATTTTCATAATCGCTAGAATAACTTTTTGGTAATGATGGGCAACTAGCTGTTAATTCACATATGTATATGGGTCATCATGTGAATTGTTGACCTGGATTATGCCTTTGAACAGCTTTGAGTTGGGCTGAAAGAGAACTAGAACTGTACATTTTCTTCCTTTTTTTTAAGCTATCATCCTTATCCAAATGAAGAATCACAAAGTACCAAACCAGTTTTTTGTGTGTTTCTCTAAGTTCCTTTTTTTCTGCATTAGAAATAAAGACCCGAGTCCTGTTATTCTCAAGATTCACTATTAGTCAGAAGGTGGACATCGTCGTGTCGCACCTTTCATACTTGCTGCAGGGAGAGCAAAAAATTGTGTCATAACAATTTTTATTTTCTTTTTATCAATAAAAAATGAATAGAATTCGATTCAGTAAATATGTGGCTTTTTCGTTCATGTTTGCTGTTTTGTTCAAAATTTGTTTGTTAAATTCGTCTACCGGACCATCTCAAGAAGATGAAATAAACTTGACTCTAATTAACGTTACCGAAAAATCAACAGCTTCAAGTTCTATCGCCAAGCCATCGTTGAAATACCAGGTAATTATTCATTATCCTAATATTCTCATTACATTTTATCTTACAAAAGCAAATGTAATGATATCGTTGATTTAGAATTGCCCAGCAAATAAGAAAGGATTTATCAACGTTCATCTAGTTTCTCGTAAGTAGCATATTATTTTTTTTAAAAATAGTCGAGTGACGAAGGCCAACTAAAAAAAAAGAATCAGATTTCGTTGGAGTCGATTTTAAGTCGAGATAAATTCAGTTCATGCACGATATGATTCACAAACTTGTTCAATTTTTCATGCTGATGAGCAAGATGATATCCTTTTTAATTTTTATTTGCTCTATGTAACCGTATGTTTTCATGTATATTATCAAAGATTCTCACGATGATGTCGGTTGGCTCAACACCTTCGACGAGTACTATTCAGGCACTACTACCAATCCATTTCACAACGTCAGCGTTGCCAAAATTCTGGACAGTGTCGTCACCCAATTACAGCTAAATCCCTCACGAAGGTATTTATTTGAATAAATCAAATTAATAACTATTAATTGATTGCGTCACTTAATAATAACAGGTTTTCTTATGCTGAGATGGCCTTCTTTAAGAAATGGTGGAATCAGCAGACCCAAGACAAGAAGAATGTCGTCAAAAATTTGGTCGAAAAGGGGCAACTGGAATTTATCAACGGCGGATGGTGCATGAACGACGAGGCTAGCACTCACTATGTCGATATCATCGATCAAATGGCACTCGGACTCGAGTAAATAATAATGAGCTCCACATTCTTTTTGTTTTCTATTGTGTAACAACATTGGTTTCTATGTGTTTATAGCTTTTTGAACGAGACATTCGGAGAATGCGGAAGACCTAAAGTCGCCTGGCAGATCGATCCTTTTGGTCATTCTAGGGAACATGCATCTCTAGTTGCTCAGATGGTAATTCAAATAACCAGAAATGATTATAACATGAAAATATGTTTTGTATATTTTTGGGAAAAGGGTTTCGATGGTATCTTCCTCAGCAGGATTGATTACCAAGATAAGAACCAGAGATTATACGATAGAACCATGGAGATGATCTGGTCTGGAAGCAATAATTTGGGTGTTGATGGAGAGATTTTTACTGGAGTTTTATACGATCATTACATAGCCCCTCCTGGATTCTGCTTCGATCAAGTGAATAACCAATTCTGTCACGATCCAGCCTTCAATGGTATTACATAATAATTAAGAATCCATCAATTAATTTTATTTTGAATTATTAAAATGCCTTTTTTATTTGCAGGATCAGATACTGATAAAAGGGTATACTTATTGAATAACAAGACTAGATTACGTAAATTTTATGCAAATTTTTCCGTTTGCTGATGCACAGGTCAATGACTTATTAGCATATCTTGAAAAGCAAGCCCTGTCATTTAGGTCAAACAACATAATCATACCAATGGGCCACGATTTCACCTACCAGGATGCAACAACCTGGTTTTCACCAATGGACCAGCTCATCCAGTAAGTGACATTGTGTTATATAATCACTCAGAAGTTGTCTCGTCTTGATCGATTGTCGAATTGGCCTCGATTTAGTTTTGGGTTGTATGACGAACTTTTTTTTTAAAAGTTTTGTCTAGATTTCTCAGCATATATTTCCGGGTTTTGTTTCTCTAGATGTCGACAACTTTTCTGTGAAATTGTAGGCTAGTTCGTTACATGAACTAAAATGATGATATAATACTGTCAAATCTATACATTAAAAACCTGATTTTCTTCCAATAATAGAAATGCTAATAAGCGCCAAGAAAATGGTGGAAAACTGAACCTGTTTTACTCAACGCCCAGCTGTTATCTCAAATCACTCAATGACGATTCGTCTGCAAGACCTTGGCCAAGGAAAACCGATGATTTCTTCCCTTATGGGAGCAATGCGTACGAATACTGGACCGGTTACTATACATCCCGACCTAATTTAAAGAGAATGATCCGTCAAGGAAGTAGTTACCTGCAGAGCTGCAAGCAAATGGATTCCGCTCTTAAAATGAAAACAGTAGATCATCAGGGCGATGTTAAAATCATGAAAGAGGCCATGGCAACCATGCAACATCACGATGCTGTAACCGGCACTGAGAGGCAGCTCGTAGCGAATGATTACGTTCGATTACTCGAAAAAGGAATTGAAGAATGTCAAAAGATCGAAAACTCTTTCTATAGGTAAATCAATTTTCTCTTTTATTGTTCGATTCGATGGTCTAATTTGATCATTTACAAACAGGAAAGAGGTACCAAAGACTCCCAAAATCGACTTCGATGTACAGTTCTGTCAGTTGCATTCAAGTCGATGTGAACTGACTGAAAATAATGACCGATTCATCGTCAATATTTACAATTCGATTCCAAAATATGTCGATAAATATGTTCGAATTCCTGTTAACTCGAAGAAATTGATCTACGATTTCCAAGTGCTGGATCCAAATGGTATTTTATACAAACACCTCATTCGATAATATGTAGAAATGATCATAAATGATTGGTTAACATAGGCAAAGTGGTCGAATCTGAATTGGTACCGATTCCTGACTTTGTTAAACACCTTTCTGGAAAGAATGATGGCGACGCCACTCACGAACTGGTTTTCTTAGCATCTAAGCTACCTCCTCTGGGGAGCAAATCGTTCTACATTCAACCATCACCCGATGGTAAGATGGTCACGACCAAAGGGATGTACGAATCGAATCGTGTCGATGATCTCATCATTTCCAACGAAGTATTACAGTTTTTCAATGATTCCAACTGTTCGATAGTAACATTTTTTTAAATAGAAAATTAGTATCTACGTCGATAGCTACTCTGGTTTGATGAAATCCATTTCGATGGATGGTGGTGAACCAGTTCGACTAGAACAAGAATTTCTTTGGTACGAAGGAACTGACGGAAGTGATAATTCTAAACCATCGGGGGCCTACATTTTCAGTCCCAATTCGGTCGATCCTATCGACCAGCTTCGCGAATCGATTCAAACATTCGTTTACCAAGGTGAATTGGTGCAGGAAATTCATCAGTACCACAGCGAATGGATCGGTCAGGTGACTCGCCTCTACAAAAATCAGGATCACGTCGAGTTGGATTGGGTAGTTGGTCCGATACCCATCGAGTAAGTATTTATTTACTTCATTCACCTTCTTTCCAATCATTAAAAAAATTATATCGAATAGAAATGGGGTTGGAAAAGAGATAATAACTCGTTACAAAATGGATCTATTCTCCAACGAAACGTTCTACACGGACGCCAACGGTCGCCAAACTCTTCAGAGAAAGAAACATCTGAGAGAATCATTCAAATACTCTGTTACAGAACCTGTGGCGGGAGATTACTACCCAATCAACTCCCACATCTACCTCAAAGATACTTCTCAAGATAGGCAACTCACTGTTCTAGTTGATCGAGCTCAAGGTGGAACCAGTCTCAAAAACGGTCAATTGGAATTGATGCTTCATCGTCGACTCACTCACGACGATGGTTTTCTAAACGAGAATTTGAATGACCAATCGATTGTGAGAGGCACTCATTACCTCGTTTTGAGTAGTATTGGCAATGCTGCTAAATTGCAACGGTCGCTTAGCAGAGAGTTGTACAAACAGCCTCAAATCTCCTTCTACAAGACGGATCTAGAGTTCATCAAATGGTCGAACTCACATAATGGAGAGGTTAGACTGCTCAACCGAGATTTACCAGAGAATGTGAATCTACTCACTTTAGAGAGCAGGGGAGATGGGAAGATTCTTTTACGATTGGAGCACTCTTTCGATGTGGAAGAAGATGATATCCTATCTAAACCGGTTATTCTTCCCCTCAAAGTAATGAACATTTTATTTTTGTTGGATAATTTGATATTAATGGAGACTTTTTAAAGGGTTTGCTAAAAGGTTTCATGATAACATCGGTGGAAGAGGCGATGCTGGGTGGCAACGAATGGAAAAAAGATTCTCAGCGTTTGATCTGGAAGGAGCATTCCAAAAGATCGGATGGTAATCTAGTTGAAGCCGGCTGGATCGTGATGCTCGTCCCGATGCAGATCCGAACATTCGTCCTAACCGTTACGGTCGCATCAGATGATATCAGCCATGCATAAATTTATCTAAATAAATTATATATCTAATGTAAAATTGTATTCATTTCAAATGGAATAAAACTTTTTTTTTTGAATTTCCCACCGAAATGAAAATACGCAACTGTATAAACATATATACCATCTGGCAGCACACATGTGTTTACTTACCGAGCAATCGAGCATACAGCAGAACTTTATATCATAACTTTTGTATCGAACTTGTAAGTCTTACTCTGCCGTTTCTTTTTTGAAAAAATGGCGCTTTTATTACTGCTGGTAATTGTGAGCTGTTCAGCCTCTTTGGTATCTAACAAGAAACCAGGTAAAACATTTCAAACCGTAAATAAATAACATTAGGGAACTATAATCTTACAATGAAATGCTATATGAATATAGAAGTTGGATTAGATGTGTGCAGATTGCGTCCAGTAGAGAAGGGGAATTCTTGCAAGGCCTACATTCCCAAATGGACTTACGACGTAAAGAAAGGCAAATGTCGTAAGTACATTTACGGTGGCTGTGGTGGTACGAAAAATCTCTTTGAAACGGAACTGGAATGCAGAACGCGGTGCCATTGAATCCTTCATTACATTGAAAACTATTCGTGGTATTTGGTATATATATGTACTAATAACGGCTCATTAGTTCTGCCCTACATATATGTACGCTTCATGTAACAGAATGCAATATATTCTCTGATAAGTATAATTATATACCATACGATACGTGTTCTGGAAAATGTAAAAGCTGGGTAAAAGGAGAAGAGCTGATGCGCCACAAAGATAATCTTTTCGTAACGGAAACTTAACGGGAAATGTGAATAAACTATTGAATCTGATTTATGAATATCAATAAAAGAAACTAGATCCAAGACATTTGGCGTGCATAATAATAATCGTTGGAATATTTGATCGTTTCAGAACATATATAATTAATACTGTTAGAATTATGTCAAGAAAGCGTACATTTATTTATATTTTGCTTCTTAGCGCAACAAATACAAAAGAAAACTGGTTTTATTACTCTGTGTATAAGTTTACACATTAGGAACTGGTTTGAAAAGAATGTTGCTGATGGTGTCATCGTTGCTTGGAAAAACCGATAAATAAAAACAGCGTTACGAAATTGTAGCCCAATTCATTATATATAAAGAGAGTACATTAAAGCAAATCTCAATCATTAACACCATGTCAATTTCTATTAGAGTTTTTCCACTGGTAAAATCCAATATTTAAAAAATCACAACTTTTATTAACTTATTGTAATTTGTTTTTCTTATTGCAGGTAGTGATTATTATTCTAACTTTATTTCAATTAACTTTTTGTGCTCCAAGTAATGGACGTCAGCCGAGTAAACACAATAATTTTCTCAGATTGGAAATACTTATTTTAAATTTCACCATTTTATACATTAATAGAGTTAATATGCAGCCTTCCACCCGTACTGAATGACAATAACAATTGTGAGGCCTACATGCCGATGTGGACTTTCAACTCCAAACTGGGTCTCTGTGAAAAATTCATTTACGGTGGATGCAACGGCACGGAAAACCTGTTTCGGGAGCAGCACGATTGCATCAAGATGTGTGCTGGTGATGAGTGAACAAATCAGAAAATAAAATATATTTGTATTGTATCAAATGATATATGTTTTTATTAAATACTTCAATGTAATAAATAAAGTCTAGATCGTCAAAGAGAAGGCGCGAAAAATCTTATTTGAAACGGAATTGGAATGCAAAATGAGATGCCATTGAATTAATTATTATTCTATTGAAAACTATTTATGGAATTTTGTATGTTTGCTAATAACAGCTCATTAGTTCTGCCCTATATATAGAAGTACACTTTCTGTAATAGGAAAAAATATAGGCTACTTTTTAATACAATGTGATGTTAACATCAAAACAATAAACTAAACGAAAGGAAGATATACCACAAATAAAGATGGTATTTTAAAAATAACATAAATAATAAGTATAATGCAAATATCAAGTCAAGAAAGTGCACACAAGTTTATACGTCGTACTACTTTGAACGTTCTGGCACAAAAAAAAAAACTGGTTTAATTTCTTCTTTGTATGAATTTTAAAAGGGACTGTTTTGAAAGTAAAACAGCTAATGATGCCATTATTGTTGGAGAAAACCCAAGATACATAAATTATAACAGCATTGCGAAATAATAGCCCAATCTGCTGTATATAGAAACGAGAGTGCACGATATAGTCAATAATTTCAATAGTTACTACCACCATGTCAAATTCTGATGGTTCTCAAGGTTAGAGCTTTTTCACTGGTAAATACAAAACAAAATAATAACAATTATTATTCATTCATTCATCTTCATTTGTTTTTAACTTATTCCAGGCGTTGATTATGTTTTTTGCTTTAATTCAATTAACTTTTCTGAGCTACAAGCGTTGGACGTCAGCATCAACCCATCCCTCGTACGTTAATATATAATATACAATTTCTTCACATTTGAAAGTCATATTAATTCATTGAATTTTACAATTATATAAGAGTTATGCAGTCTCCCACCCCTTCTACTCCAGCCTTGTCATGCCCTCATCAATGCGTGGACTTTCAACTCCAAGCTGGGCCTCTGTGAAAAATTCGAGCACGGTGGATGCAGCGTGGATGAAGGAGTAAACCTGTTTGCGACGCAGAACGATTGTATCAAGATGTGTATACAGCTGCTGATGATTTTTAAATCCAATTTTTTATTTAGCCAACTACAATAAGTAGTTATAGATCGAAAAGATACCCAAGGAATTTCCGCATATTTATTTCTTTTACATTGAAGGTTTTTATTTCTTATGTCATAATATACCAAACCAGTTTTTTTACTAGTCCAAGGTTATTATTTGTGCTAATCAAAAGGAAAACCCAACGATTGTCGGTTCATATGTTTTATTGTCGTGTATCATAGAAAAACTCGACAGTTGCTAATTGGTTGCTCAGAGTAGAACATTAGAGAGAAATGGCTCGCCAAGCGTCACTTGTTTTCATGGTAAAAATATACCGATTGTTTCCTTAAGTTTAATTGAGTTACATTTAATTCACTATTATATTTCTTATGCTATATGCTTATAGGCTATGCTGATGACTTGTTTTTGGTTGAGTGTTACTTACTCTGCTCCCACTGAACGTAAAGTTCCTGGTAATAAACTTTACGTCCTAATCAAATCCAATTGTTAATTTAAAGGAATAACTTATTAATATATGGGATTAGATTTCTGTAACACGCCTTCGGTAGCCACTGAAAACCAAAAACACTGCGAGGCTTTCAAGCCGATGTGGACTTTTGACCCGAAACTAGGCCGCTGTCGCCGATTCATCTACGGAGGATGCATAAAGACGGAAAATCTATTCGAATCCGAACAAGGTTGCAAGAAAATTTGCGACCCTAAATTGTAAACTATAAGTTTCATGAATAAACCAAACAAAGAAAAGTAAGAAAGTAAAATTTGTTTCCTTCTGTAAAGTCCAAACTATTATCGTCCTACTCTTCAGCGCTGATGTAATACATTTTTTAAGCATATAAATATCTTTCATTAACGTAAAAGTAATTCATCCAAAATAATTTTAAGTTATTAACAAATAAGGCTTCTATCATATATTGTAACTTTAAAAAAAAATGAAAAAAATATATATATGAAATTCGTAAATACTTTTTTTTTTAATTATTTCAAGCCATATGGTGTCATTTCATCAGACAAATTCTGTAGAAACCCAACAGCAGTCTTATAGCTGAGTAAATGTTAATTATACGCGAGTCAATACAAGTGCTGGAAAAGTAAGCTTGAAAGAATAACGAAAAAATATCCACCTTTTTTCCATGACAGTCTTAACTTTTATCCAACATGGCGAGCATATCGGTTTTGATCCGAATATTTGTGGTGACTCTTTACATTTTATACTTATTTTCTGATCTAGAATAGTATTATTAATACTAAATTATCATTCATTAGTTATTATTCTTACATTCTTCCATTAACGGATGTTTACCTTCGGCCAGCAATTCTGCTGATAACGATAAGCAACAACAACTTCCAGGTAAAAAAAATAGGAGAAAAAAAAACTGTTCTGTTTTCAAATTCGAATATACGAATTAACTTTTGTATTTTTCATTCAAAAGATCTTTGCTTCCTGCCTCCAGTGAAGCCTTCTGCATTCGGATGTCTTGCTTTCCAACCAAAGTGGACCTACAATTCAACTGTTGGCAAATGCGTCAAGTACGCTTACGGAGGATGCCTCGGTACTGAAAATCTCTTTTCTACCGAGGCTTCTTGTCAACTCATTTGTGGCAGCAATTAAAACTGACAAGAATAAATATACAAGTTTAATAATCATAAGAAATTACTACGTCTATAACCTCAAATCAGTTAAATTCACAACCCAAACATTAATCTATCCGACATTCCGACTGAATGCTTACACATTTCTTGGTAGCACCCTTTTACATTCTATAAATAGATAAAAGCCTTTAAAAAATATTTCTTTTCAGCATTTATATCTTTAAAATGAATACAATCCGTTTTGGAGAACTGCTTTCAAGTCATTCACAGCTGCTATTTTCAGTTTAGGGCTACTATTTTCACCGTTTTGCGTTGTTCATGCTTTAATATACGTATAGTTTCTGTTATAAAGTCATCCTCAAACCATACCCTGCTCTAATCAATACCGTATAAACTTCTGGAGTGTCATCATTTTTTAAACAGAAGAAGAAAAAGTCGCTTTTCAAAAAGAAGCGACTGTTTGACCAAAAATGGTTTTACATTTGTCTCATTAATGATCTACCAGATGCATAACGTTTTATATTACACAAAACCTGATTTACAGCAGTTCCAAGTTTCTAGAGAATTTTGTTGATTAAAAGATTAGAAATGTTATATTACCATGAAGAAAAAGAGAAAGTAGGATAGTAACACGCAGTAAACGGCAAATATAAAATTATAATTAATTTTTTAATAAGAAGTATTGTAATTGGAACGTATTTTTTTAACGAAGAATATTACGGTGTGATGGCTAAGAAATTTTTTTTTTGAAAATCCAATTAAACGAACGCACCTGGGCAAATAAAATGGTCTGCTCATGAACCAAATCATCTACACGAACAGAACCACTTTTTTTCTAGAACTATCTTCCATTGACTTATCTGTAATACTGTACACAATGCATGCGTCAGTCTAAAGAAAATCGTTGTAGATAATTCAACTATATTGGACATCATGTTAAAGGGACGATCGTTTCTCCTTCTTGCATTTGTAATGGTAAACTCGATGGATTTAGATAGTTTTATAAACATACCAATTTAAGAATTTCTTATTTCTACTTCTATATAGATTCCAATACTACTCATTGATTTAAGTTGGAGTGATTGTCCTCCAAGGTTTGATGCCAAAGACCGATTGCTACCAGGTAATAAGCATATCAACTAATTATTCAAGAGAAAAATTTTATAATTCCTTTTTTTTTGTATATGAATGAATTGAAGCTCTTTGCTTTTTACCTCCGATAACCGAATCAGTTGGTTACAAGTGCCGGTCCTTTTATCCTAGATGGACGTATGACCCGAAACGTGGTGAATGCATTTTTTACGTTTATGGAGGGTGCCTCGGTACAAAAAATCTCTTCCATACTCGGTCTGATTGTAGAGCTGCTTGTGCTCCTTTAAACAAAATTATATGATGTAACTTGATCGATTGATTGTAAAATGACGAACTCGTCATTCAAGCAAAATAAAATTATATGCTGCTTCGACATGTTCGACTAGCTTAATTTAAACTTAATTTAATATTATTTTTTCAATATATCAAGAACCATGATTGAATTCATCTGGGAAAATCATTAGAATATTAGGCAAGTCGCTATATATTTTTGGCTTTAAATTTACAATCCTAATGTGGTTTCGTTAAATAGTAGACTTACTAAACTTGACTATTTTTGGTAACAAGAATAAAAATAAAATGACTATATCCCGATGCACATATAATTTAAGTTTAACTGAAATACATATATATCGGACGGGTGGACATTAAAATGAATATATATGAATTTGCATGACATTATTTTGAAAAGGAATCAAAAACCTAATTAAGGATCATATTTTGTTATAATATTACGCAAACTGGAATCACGGAGTCTTTTCAACTATTTTTTTTTTGTCTTTGTTAACATTAATATACTTCTAAAGAATTCGAGTAACGTACGAAAGGCATGTTTGACCTGTAAAATATTACACACAGAGAAGCAATTTAAAACCGGTTTCGAGTCTTCTGCCAGAGTGAAAAATAGTGCTGTTACACGGATTCATTATCAGTTCACAAAGAGTCATCAAGTAGAAGTCTTCAACCCCGTCTTTTTTATCCAATGAATAGACGTCTTTTTTATGACAATGAATAGAATTCGTTTTTTTTTTAATTCGTGGATTTCCTGGTAACGACATTCAATGCCTCACTAATGATGACGTTTTTCTCAAACTTCTTTCGAGGCACGTATGATGATTCATAAATATTGGATCAAAACATGAGTGGCTCATCGGAAAAGGACCAAACTTCTGATATCCAGAATAAATTGGTTTAAAAAACTGCCTTTCGTATATCAGGTATAAATAACCGTATAATACACATTTCTATGCAATCATTCAAACTTCTATTTACATAAAGAACTGTCCTGGAACTAGACCGGATCTCATTAACGTTCATCTTGTTGCTCGTAAGTAAATAACGGTTTTTAATCTTGTTATAAATGCTTCTCCATTATTTTTGTTTTTAATTTTAGCTTTAGTTGAATGTAATATAAATGCAGCTCGAAAAGAGCCTTATATTGAGATGAAGAGTGGCTAAGAAATTGAGAATGGCCAAACTTTAAAATTTCCTCTTGAACTTTGTACTACGCTACTAAATAGTGTTAAGAAATTTCTTTCTACTTTTGAGAACTATTTGAACTCATAGACATAAAATAATAATAATATTTCATATATTTACCATTTGTTATTATAACTCTAATCAAAAGATTCTCATAGCGATATTGGATGGCTCAACACTTTCGAGGAAAACTATTCTGGAAATAAAAATAATGTAAGCGTGGCCAAAATGATTGACAGTGTCATCCAGCACCTTGGACTCGACTTTAGAAGAAAGTATTTAAAATATAAATAAAATTCTAATTTGAATTAGGTTTTAGGTTTTTTCCCGCCTCTACTATATATACTATTATGGTGGAAGTGGTGGAATCAGCAGAACAAAAATGGCGGTTGGGGCATGAATGATGAGGCTACCACTTACTATACTGATATAATCGACCAAATGACACTGGGATTAAAGTAATATTTTAATAATTTCATGATGTTGTGAGTACTAAATTGTGCACTGTATTTTATAAAATTTTAGTTTTCTCAACGACACTTTTGGTGAATGTGGAATCCCAAAAATTACTTGGCAGGTTGATGCTTTTGGTCATTAACGAGAACATGCTTTCTTAAGAGCCCAAATGGTTTGTACATTACTGCGACTTCATTGGAACATGATCCGGTTATAGTTTAATTGTAATGAAATAATAGCATAATGATAGTATAATGATAATGAAATATACCAATAGGTGACTTGGTTAAAGAGATTCACCAGTACCACAGTGACTGGATTGCGGTCAAGTAATTCGGCTCTACAAGGTGCATGATCACATCGAATTAGATTGGAAGACCCTTAACGTTAAATCAAAATAATTTACTTCAAATATATTTATATAGCCTATTAAATAATGCACGAAATTTCAACCTAGCTTCAAATCAAACTTAATTCAATGACACATCCATTTAAGTTTTATCGAACCAATTAAACAGTAGCATTTACTTTCACCATATACACTTGTGAGAAATACCGCAATTTATACAAGCTCCGGCTTGAGGTTTACCACAGCATCCACAATTAGTTATGATTATAAACTAACGACATTACCACAGATCTACCAAAGTCATTATCTACATTATAAAGCTTTCTTTTGAGCTCATTGTCAACTCAGTATTTCAAGGACTAGCATTCTATTTTTTTTTCTTCAGAATGTCAACTTCTCGTCTGATTTCATTTTTCTTTTTGGTATAATAATACATTCAAATAATATACTATTTGCGGCTTATTTTAACGTTGTGTCATCGCAGATTTTATTTACCTCCTTTTTGGATTATAGCTGTGGACAAGCCCTCCCGGGTTCGTATAAAATCAAGATTTTAAAAAACCTACTTTTAAAATGCATAATGTGTGTACTAAATGCATACAATACAAATAGGGCTATGTGAACTTCCCCCAGTGAAGAATAACAAAAATAATTGCAGGGCTGCAATCCCAAGTTGGACTTTCAATTCCAGGCTGGGTCGCTGCAGACGATTCACATACGGCGGATGTGGAGGCACAGAAAATTTATTCCCTCGGCAGGAGGATTGCGTCAGGATTTGCGGGAAGTAAAATACCAGTTCGAGTAACAGGACACGATAATTGATTACCGGTCTTTCCCCTTTTAAATATTAAATCCCTATGCTTATTTCACATGTAATAGGTCTAAGACTATTGAATAATATCAGAAAATGTAACACCACAATACAAACATGATGACCAAAAGCGATTAAAGTGTAGAGTAAACATGAAATGTTGAATACTAGCTTATTAGAGTAGATATGATGCAGTAGTTATAAACAGAGATACTAAAGGTTTGACAAGAAATAAAGAGGGAAGATCAAATAATAATGAATGATTCAAGGCAATATCTATATGTGGCATTTATAAATTTAATTACATCACGTTAAACAAAGCCCCTTACTAATTAGATGCTAAACTGTACGAGAATAAATTCCCGATAAGATCGTTTCAACGCTTTCTTTTTCCTATTAAAGTACAACTGACGAAGATTACTATGTACAATTCTGTAACTAAGCCAAACATTTTGCAATAACAAAACATATGGAAAATTGGACTGTGGGTAGCTACAAGTAATTGGAAATTTGTGGACCCCCCCCCCCCCCCCCCCCCCCACGTTTCTATTGTTATTGCCAATAAAACTTGTGTGCACAATCTCTTTTTGGCAAAGGATTATATAAAAGAGCAAATAATGGCCTTTCTGCGATATTACAAGGTTTGAACTCGGAAAAAACTCTTTCAGGATGCCACCCAATTCTGTTATTAAAATTACGCTCGTCAGTTTGGTAATTATATAATAATAATTGTTTTAATTTCAAACTTCTGGTTTAGTATAATAAGCTGTGATAGGGCTATCAAAGTCATTATTCACGTCCTTTTGAGCTCATTATTGTGTCACAATTACAAGAAATTGAATTCATAATTTTAGAATGTCATCTTTTGATTATTTTAATGTGTAAATATTGTCTAATCACAGGCACTGTTTATTTCCCATATCGATTATAGTTACGGACAGAGCCTCCCAGGTTCGTTATAAAAATTAAGATTGAAGTGCACTTAATTTTTACTAATTAATTTACTACTTTTTCAATTAACACTATTTATTAGGGCTGGGCTTACTTCCCCCAGTGAAGAATAACATAAATAGTTGCAGGGCCATGCAGCCAAGTTGGACTTTCAATTCCAGGCTGGGTCGCTGCGTCAAATTCGGTTACGGCGGATGTGATACCACAGAAAACTTATTCCTCCGGCAGGAGGATTGCGTCAGAGTTTGTGAGAAAGAATACAGTTTGAGAAACAGGAAATGATAATTGATTATCGGCCTTTATTCCTTTTATTATTCTATCCCTGCTTATTCCACCGTGCAATAACCAAGAAATACATTTTTACACAATGGTAATGTAAATACTATGACCAGAATAAGTTAAAAAGTAAAGTAAAAATGGCATGTCGAATACTAGCTTCGACTTCGAGTATAATAGAATATAGGCCTAGTGAATTTGAACCAAGAGGCTATAGCCTCTTGGATCTTGGCATAACACGTAAGGATGGTTCAAAACAATATCTATAGGCCAATAGTATTTGGAAAACGCATTAAAATTTGGTAAACTCAAAGTAAATAAAGTGTAAATAATAAAATGTGCTAGTATGATAATATTTATTATATTGACATAACCACTAATTATATACTATAAAATGTGTGGGAAATACCCGATTTCTTTTTTTTTACCATACACGTGTAACTGATAGGTCGCTATGTATAGTTTTGTATAACCAACTCCAAAAATTGTGCAATAACAAACCACAATATGGAAACAAAATGAAAACAGATTTGGGGAACTCCCCCTCACTTCTACTATTATAAAACCGGTTTGCAATCTCTTTTTGGCGAAGAATGTATAAAAGATCAAACACTAGCCTTTCTGTGATATTAAAAGATTTTCAATTCTTTTAGAATGTCGTCCAATTCTGTTATTACAATTACGCTCCTCAGTTTGGTAAACTATATAATCATTGTGTTTGGTTTATTAATCAATTAAACTGTATATTATCATGAACATACACAGGTATTAATTCTCAGTTGTTTGAATTTTAATTCTTGTGCCACACCAGGTAAATAGTCGATTCCACGGATTTAATATATTGAAATATGATTGAAAGTGCAACCAATTATTTCTTTAATTATTTAGAACTATGCCAACTTCCTACGATGCCGAATGGCAAGAATATTTGCAGAGCTATGTTACCGAGGTGGACTTTTAACTCCGGACTGGGTCGGTGCGAAACATACACTTACGGAGGATGTGGCGGCACGATAAACATCTTCTATTACGAGAAGGATTGCATCAAGGCTTGCATGAAATCATAACATATCATAATTTTGCCTTATTGGAACATGGCGTGGACTATTAAATTTTTAGTTCTAAGAAACTATTATACCAGTACATCTTTCAAAAAATACGTGACCAATTTGTATATACTTGTAAAAAATGAGTTATATCGTTATTTACTTGTTTGAATTAAGATAACGACTATATACTTATAAAAAAATGGACACTAAATGCTGTAATTAAACTAGTAGAATCGAAATTAACTCATAGAGAATATCTCCTATATAAATAAAGATCTTTTATGAAATATACATGCCTTATAGAGTTAAAGTCAACTGGGCAACTAAGGATACATGAAGTTTAGCTGAACCTTTAACATCTATCTTTCACAATTCGAGAAGATAGCATTTATATACCAGAATCACACGCATTTAAGCTTAACCAAAAGCTTAAACCAATATTAAATGAGTTTTTCTGTCCATAAAATTGTTGTAATACTTAGAAAATCTTTTCGTTTGATATCTTTTTGTTCCACTGCTCAATGATTAATGTTTAAGTTTTACTTTCAAGTAATGATGATAGATGAAAAATTTAAGTCGTCTTATTAGCATAGTTTGGTGGCAGGCTAAGTAGTTTCAACTCTAATATCACTGGCAGCTAGCTCAGTAGTGCGACACAGGTTCTTTTCTCTAAATACTATCAAATAAAAGTATAATGTGACCTTTGAAGGCCGATCAACGAACTCTTATCCCTCTTTCTTGCAGCTAGGGTCAATGACTATTCAGTTATTTCAAACTTTTGGCAATAATATACGAATATTATGTATCGAAATCTAAGTGGAAATCCCCGAAAACGGGATAATTGCTGCAATACTTTCTCTTTTCCGTTTAAGTAACTAACGGTATAGCTTATATTATCGACAATTTTTGATAAAATGTCAAAATGTGGACAAACAAAAACATAAAAGAGAAACTTGCGGTAAAAACCTTGGGAGATACTCCGTTCTACTGCACTGTTCCTGTTATACATATACCGAAAACTGGTTTGAATAAATGTCGTTCGGGACGTATAAAAGAGCGCAGTGATGCTGCTTTCTGTTATCACATAGATTCAAACCAACTACTAGATATATTATAACTAATTTATCAGAATGTCTTCCAATACCATGATTACATTTTCATTTTGTTTGGTAATTATTGATATAATATGTTCCTTTTTATTGTTTGATTTAATGTATGGCTAAACTTTTAATTTTATTATGCCAGGTACTGTTTCTCACTTGTTTGGATTTCACTTCTTGCGCCAGTCGAGGTAAATATATAATATAAGCAGCATATAAATTCCTTAATATTCGACAATTGAGTAACTTACATTATACGTTAATTTCAATAGATTTGTGCAGGCTCCCTGCAACATTGAAAAGCAGCAGCAAAGAGGCTTTTCATTGCAGAGCTGCATTACTAAGGTGGACTTTCAACCCTATCCTAGGCCAGTGCGAAGAATTAATTTACGGAGGATGTGACGGTACTGCAAACCTCTTCTCTGAAAAGGAGGATTGCATCAGGACTTGCGGGAAATAACCTTAATATATATTTTAATATGACAAAGTTTAATATTATTATTGTGTAACTGTATCAACAGAAATATATCACTTTGAAACAAAATTTGATTTATCAATTAATAGAAAAATTGAGGGACATATACGTATATAGATTTTTATAATATACAAATAAATCTTACTGGACTTAAACGAGCTAACTAATGAAATATTAAGTTTTATTATGTTTAGCCGTATATATATAGCAAAAAATATGCAATTTTTTTGGCCATATCTCCCCCATGTTCGACATTGGGTCTGGAGGAGGCGATCGTCCCGACCGCACCCCCTTGACTACGCCACTCTTAACACCTATCTATCACAATTCAAGAAAATAGTGCATTTATATACTAGAACCATAAATTAAAGCATAATCAACAGATTCTAAAATGTGTATCTTACTTTCTCTTTATTGCATGCAATTCTTGCATTTAAAATTCTTAACTTCTCTCCAAGCAATATCTCTTTTTTTTCCCTGCTCAATGATTAATGTTCCAGTTTTAGTTTAAAGTGATAATAGTAGATGGAAACTGAAATTCGTCTTATTAGTATATAGTTTGGTGGTAAGCTAAGTATAGTCTCAACTCTATAATATCATAGACAACTCAGCCGTCCCGTCCCTTTCTCTATATGCTATCAATTAACAGTATTTGCCCTTTAAAGGTCGACCAATGAACTCTTATCTCTCTTTATTGTAGCTTGGGTCAATGACTATTCAACTATTTCAAACTTTTTACGCAACATCATACGCATGTAAACATTATCCAAAGTAAAAAATATATATATATATATATACATGGGCACAACAAAACATAAAAGAGAAACTTTGGGGGAAAACCCTTGGGGGATACCCCGTTCTTTTGTACTGTTCCTGTTACATATATCGATATAACTAGTTTGAATTAATGTCGCTCGGGACTTAATATAAAAGAGCGCAGTGATGCTGCTTTCTGTTATAACGCAGATTCAAACCACCTACACTACACCCAGCTATATTATAACTAAGAATGTCTTCCAAAACTATTATTACATTTTCATTTTGTTTGGTAATTACTAATATATAATATGCTCCATTTTGTCCTTTGATTTAATGTAAAGTTAACCTTTTATTTTGTTAATCTTAGGTATTATTTCTCACTTACCTGGACTTCACTTCTTGCGCCAGCCCAGGTAGATATAGCAGCCTATAAATGTCTCAATATCCGATTGTTATGATGTAACTTATTATACGTAAATTTTAAAAATAGATTTGTGCAGGCTGCCTGCAACATTGAAAAACAGCAACTCACCTCAATGCAGAGGCTTCATATCGATGTGGACTTTCAACCCCAAGCTAGGCCAGTGCGAAGAATTCATTTGGGGAGGATGTGGGGCACTCCAAACATCTTCTATGAAAAGGAGGATTGCATCAGGACTTGCGGGAAATAACCTTAAAATAGATATTGTAATGTCACCAAGTTTAATATTACAATTGTGCAACTTTATCACCAGAAATATATTACTTACAAACAAAATTGGATTGATTCATTCATAGAAAACTAAAAACTTTCGTAAATTTGTATAATATATGAATATATCTTATATTTAAAAACTGAAAAGAGCTATAAATAATGAAATATCAAATGTTATTATAGCTACATCATATAACTAACTAACTAAACTGAGAGGAATATAAGTTTACGCGACTTGTTTAATGTATTAATATGGCCAGTTAATATGAATTTGGGTCAATGACCAGTTTTTGTTAATGCATTTATTCCATACTTGTGAAAATGCTGAAAGTATGCACTGATGAATTGCTGCATTTGGGAAAACTTAAAACGAATTAATCGCATTGCTTCCTTAATTGCCCAACCTTTTAATTAGGATAACGCAATATTATTATTTTTTTTAAACAAGGAAGGAGGAACTTGGGGAAACCTTGGATGATATAACCTTGTAACACCAAAAACTTGTTTGAAATGTCTGATATTGCGCATTAAATATGTATAAAAGAACGAACATATTCCTATTACCATGCAGATTCAAGTCAGAATACAGTTTCGTACAGTTAATACCGAAATAATTCATTTAGAATGTCTTTTAATTCCGTGAATACTACATTTTCATTCTGTTTGGTAATCGATCTACTAATTATTCTGTTCCATAATTTTCATAACTGATTTTTTAAATTGTCATCCAAGGTATTATTTCTCACTTGTTTGGATTTCACTTCTTGCGCCAGCCCAGGTAATATAAATTACTCGTTATTTTTTATGTTCAGTTCAAAGTGTATCAAGCGTAATATTGTTTTTAAACTTAGCTATAGATTTATGCAGACTCCCTGCAACATGGAAGGGAAAGAATATTTGTAGAGCTTCATTACCGAGGTGGACTTTTAATTCCGGGGTTGGTCAATGCGAAGAATTCATTTACGGCGGATGTGGGGCCACTGAAAATCTCTTTCGTCAAAAGGAGGATTGCGTCAAGACTTCCATGACCTCGTCATAAAATATAATTACAAAAAAAGACTAAGTTTTTCTAATTGTCATCCAATCTTTATCATATAACTATTGTAACATTTGATTACCTTCGAAAAAAATTAGAAATAAATTTAATTAACACTATTAAATAATAGGCTGGTATGTCTATGTCATTTTTAGAAAAAAAAACATGGTTCATTAGGAGATGAAAATATACGTTTGAAGATCATACAGATTACCACGTTTAACTGTGAATGCTCATGTTGAAAACCATTCATAGGTAATAAATCTCAAGGACCAATGATGGCAACGACTTTGTTGTCGGGGCGTGGCACATTTCCGTGCAGTATAATAGGGGAGACCGGGGCTGCTTGGGACAAAAAATTTGAAACCGGCTTTTAAGATTTTTAGCCATTTCATGAAAATAATTAGATGAAAACTTTTATGTGTATGTTATAGCCCATTCATTTAGCTTTTCTAATCTATTTTCAAAATTTATTTTTTCAAAATACACAATTAACTACAATTTTTCAAATAAAATCACTTTTTTTCTAAAAACTAAAAAAAACACGGGGCTGCTTGGGACATTTTACTAAACTCATTATTGCACAATTTATATTGATAATTCATTAAAAACTGGAATAGCCATTAGAATCAGAATTGAATTTCCTTTCTAATGGTATGCTTATATAATAGAAAATAACATATCATAATGGCAAAATACGTCAAAAACATTTTTTGCTCGAAAACCCGCCGCGCGCGCTGACTCCCGTTACTTTTAAATGGCTTTTTACTGTCCCAAGCAACCCCGGCCTTCCTGTCCCAAACAGCCCCGCCGTACCTGCCCACATATTTTCCTAAATACCAGCTAAACTATAAGAGATAGAAAAATTTCATGTTCAGGCAAGAGAAAGTAAATTGAATTTCCTTTTTAATGGCCTATCTCGTTTTTTGATTATGTTAAGACAAGTAAGAGTGTTTTTAAGTTAAAAAAATTGTGGTTTGCAAGCCAAAAAGTAGAAATTAGCATTTTACCCCCTATCTCCTAAAATATTTTAAATTTTTCATTTATTTTTTTTCCCAAGATGCGGCACAGTAATGTGCTTCTCTGGTAGAAAAATTAGATTTTTTTTACATCGGGAACATACTCAAAACCTCGTTGTCCTACCCAACCCCTGTCCCAACCAGCCCCGGTCTCCCCTACTGTACCTTAATTAAAATGAGTTAGTTTCAACAACCTTATTTGTTAATGTAACATGAATATAGGCTATTAATATAAATATATAATTGTTGGTGTCAATGGCCAGCTAGATACCGTACATTGATTTATTGTTTTTACTGTACTGCGTATAAGTAATTGGCGGAGATCACTATTACACGGTTCTGCAATTGTCCAACCCTTGAATTTATAGGGAATCGCTATATATATAGGGAAAACAAATGTGGAACTTGGCGAAAACCTTAGATGGCAACTCGTTCTACTGTTTTTTTTTTTTAAATATAATACCAGAAGGTATATATACATATATTTTTTTCCACAAATTTTTTGACAAATGACGTATTATGAACGACGAACGATGAATCGTATAAGTTTGATAATGAAAAGTTTTTTTAATGGAAAAACTTATGATGTATAAAAACGTTGATGGTAAAGGAATAATGGTGATATAGAATCAAAACTGGTGGTAATATATACTGTATATATTAAAATAATAGTAATAACAACACAACAATTAATTTGACAGTTGTGACGTTAATTGATGCATCACTTTTTATAACCTCTGCAGTGCGCATTGGCTGTCTCTTATAACATTCCCTGCTCTCATTTATAACAGTGCGTTTCCTTTCGATGGCTGACCAATGCCCTCTGTCTCTTTTTTTTTTTTTTTTGCTGCTGGAGTCAATGACCAGCTATAGATAAACAACTATTTCACAATTGTGACAATATACTATAAGGTCAAGAATCACACGATATATCGAAGTGTTTGTATAAGGAGGAATCCATGAAAACAAGATAATTTAAGTGCTTTCTTTTCTCCGTATAAGTGTAATTGGCCGAGATATTGTTATTGTTATTATTGTTATTGTTCAAAATTTTCAATAACAAAAACAAAATCATAGAAGGATAAACAAAATAGGAAGGGCAAAATTGGACAAAACCTTGAGGATAACCCGTTCTACTTTTCTGTTATTGTCATACCAACCGAAAACTGGTCTTGAAATGTTTTGAGAATTATAAAAGAGTGCAGTGACGCTGGTGAATGATCATGCAGATTCAAGCCACATTCAGATATGACCAATTCACTAGAATGTCTTCCAGTCCAATTGTTACAGTTTCATTCTATTTGGTATAATCATATTTTCTAATTATTATTGTTATTTAAATATTTTTATTATTATCATCACAGGTATTCTCTCTTACTTGTCCGGATTTCACTTCATGTGCCAGCCTAGGTAATTATAGGAGCCTATAAATGTCTCATTATTCGATAATTGTGTAATTTATTATACGTCTTATAACGATTCAAATAGATTTGTGCAGGCTAGGTCAGTGCGAAGAATTCATTTATGGAGGATGTCAAGACACTGCCAACCTCTTCTCTCAAAAGGAAGATTGCACCAAGACTTGCGGAACACCTTGATATATATAATGTTATCACTAAGTTTTTTTCAATATAATTATTATGCAACTTTATCATCAGAATATTAGATCACTTAGAAACGAGATGGCTGGTCTATGTATTTTATATAGAAAAATGATGGGACATTTTTGTTGATTATCATTATGTATATATACGAGTAATTCTAACTGACTTATTGTAATAAAAAAAAGAGCTAACTAATGAAATTACTAGTTTTTTTTTAAGATATACATAATATTATTACTCTTTCAGATTAGAAACCAAGGGGTTAGACTGATGCAAATGAGTTTATACGACATACAGTAGTTAATAAGATATGACCTTGATTAAAGTCAATAACATATATATGAATTCTTGAGTCAATGACCAGCTAATAGATTCATTTTTTCCAAACTTATTATGTAAATGGTGAAAGTAAACACTATAATAAAGTGTATATTGTGGGAAATTGGAAAACGAGATAATCGTAATCCTTTCTAATTTTTCTTCTTTATAGTTCATTAATTACGGTTCAGTATGATTGTCCAACCTTGAATTTGGTGAGCAAAATACTATTTAGAAAAATAAGAAAAATAAGATAAGAAACTTAGTAAATAAGGTGGAACTTTAGGGAAAACATGGATATGATAACCTTGTATTATCAAAAACTTGTTTGAAATGCCAGATATTGCGCAATAAATATGTATAAAAGAACGAATACGTTCCCATTAACATGTATTCAGCAATTCAGTATATGATTCGTACAGTTTACGTCAAAATAATTCACTCGGAATGTCTTTAAATTCCAAGATTGCTACATTTTCATTCTGTTTGGTATTCTATCAATCTAATTATCGTTTTGTTTCATAGGTAATTATTTTTTTATTACCGTCCCAGGTATTATTTCTCACTTGCTTGGATGTCACTTCTTGCGGTAGCCCAGGTAGTATAAATTGAAAGTGTATTAACTAATATTATTTATTTACTTAAATATATAGATTTATGCAGGCTACCTGCAACATTGAAAAGCATGACTATTTGCAGAGCTTCATTACCGAGGTGGACTTTTGATTCCGGGCTGGGTAATTGCAAAGAGTTCATTTACGGCGGTTGTGATGGTACTGCAAATCTCTTCCTTGAAAAGGAGGATTGCGTCATGACTTGCATGACACCATAAAATATATTACCCCCCCCCCCAAAAAAAAAAAAAAAGATTTTTTTATATTCTCTTTGTCGTGCAATCTTTATCATACTCTTATTGTGAATTATGGAGATCGCACTAATGAATATATCCATATAACAGTTCCTATTATCGGTCATTCGAAGATTATAATATGTTTATAGCTAGATCTTGACGATTACCACTAGATAGAGAAACTAATTAATGATGTAATGCTAATTAGCTGAGTGATGGGGGATTTAGAAGAATACGAAAATTACAATACATAGGTTATTAAGGTTACCGACCCTAAAAAATAATAATGTATAATAATATTTACATGTACCCTGCCTATAAAAGGGGAGCATATACCCTCTTTCTATTGCACTTGGACCATCTCTCTTTGTATATACGAAACAATTTTTCGGAATGAACTCTTCCTATTTCAAGACAGTTGTCTGTTTGGTATATTTAGCACAGTTTATTAGAACTTTTTTTGTATCACAATTTGTTAAATATTTCAATATTACAGGTTTTATTTCTACCTTCTGATACTCTTTCTGCCCGTCCAGGTAACATTTATTAAAATAATAATATCGGCATGAAACAATTGATAAATAAAATAGTGTTATTTATTATTTGGTAGGATTATGCAACCTTCCACCGGTAAAGAATAACCAAAACTTGTGCAGAGCCTATTTCCCAAGGTGGACTTTTAGTTCAAAGCGGGGCCGTTGTGTATTCTTTGTCTATGGGGGATGTGGAAGAACAGAGAACCTGTTTCGGAAGCTGGCCGATTGCACCAGAACCTGTGCAGGTAAAAGCCGAAGAACAATAAAATAAATTATTATTACCAAAGAGTTTGTTGAAGAAACTGAGTTAAACTATTATTGTAATACATGGTATATTATATCAAATAATGCGTGCTAAATAAATATAAAAAAAAGTAATCAAAACGATAAAAAAAATGTAATGGTGAATTGCGAAGAAATAATCTTTGGAATTCAATCGATTAATTATGTGATAGGGTTAAGTTTTAACCAACTTTTGCCTCTTATTGGTAATCTGGTAATAACGTGAAATTCCCTACTATCGTCATATAAAGATAATAAGAAAAACAAAACAAAGTCTAACATTTTTCGAGCTAGTTATGTAAATGAATATTTTCCCTTAAAAGTCATCATATATTATAATGGGCACGAATATGTAATAAACTGTATAATTATGTAACTGTAACTGCGTAATAACAATACAATCAAAATACACAGTAGCATGTATAAGAAAACGAGGTGTTCGAATATTACATATCACATGTCATAATGTTGAAGACGTTCTGAATCTAAGATAACTGGAAATACAATATAATTACCGATACATAATTAGAATAAAACCATATTTCGTTATTCGTCATAAAGCAGGAAGGTTAAGTTGCTGCTAGCAACTGATGCAAATGAGTTGATATACGATGTACCGTAAGGAAAACGGGTTAGTCGACTTTGTTTTACATAACATCACTAGCACTAGCTTAAACTCGTATTATCCAATCGAATAATAGGTGATGGCGACTGGTATAATGAGTCAGTTGGCTGGATGATTTCAAAGTCATCCAAAGCGGCAAAGCAGCATTTTAAGTTGTAAAAAATGAACAGAATTCGATTTGTGAAGCTCACGGCAGCCTTTTGCGTCATTTTATTGGAAATTTTTGCTTTCAATTCTTTCTACCAGTTGAAACAAGGGCAATACTATGAGGATCCATCATCACCAGTGGCGACAAATAGTGGCGTCCTTAAAGATTCTGTAACCATCCTTCGAGACGGCGATGCTATGGCCCAATCTCTGGCGTTCGATCCCAGCAAAACCAATTTTTATCCCATCTTAGATGAGACTCGAATCAAACAAAACGATGATGGTAGCATAAAGAAAACCCATCAAGATGATGACGCGAATAAGAAGCCTTCTTGTGGATATCAGGTTCGATTCAATCTAAATGTTATTAAGAAGTTTTTTAATCATTTGAATTGAAATAGAGCTGTCCTAAAACCGAGCCAGGACTCATCAACGTACATCTCGTTCCTCGTTAGTGCAAAGATATCTTCTTGACTTCTTTTATTTTTTTTTAGATACTATATAATATATGATGAATATATAGATTCTCACGATGATGTTGGATGGCTCAATACCTACGAAGAATACTACTCAGGGAGCATAAACGACATTCACAACGTCAGTGTAGCAAAGATCATCGATAGTGTCGTCGATCAGCTTCAAAAAGATCCATCACGAAGGCATTTTATATAGCTTAATCGTTTTAAATTTACAACTTAAATTGGTAATTAAATGAACTGTATATATAGGTTCATCTATGCTGAGATGGCCTTCTTCCAAAGATGGTGGAATCAGCAGAACGAAGAGAAGAAGAGTATCGTTCGTGATTTGGTAAATAGTGGCCGGTTGGAATTCATTAACGGCGGCTGGTGCATGAACGACGAAAGCAGCACTCATTACGTCGATATAATCGATCAAATGTCACTCGGATTGAAGTAAAAAAATCCATAGTTTTGAATTCCGATTCATACTTATAACATTATTTGGATTATAATAATTAGCTTTTTGAATGACACATTTGGTGAATGCGGAAGACCGAGGATCGCCTGGCAGATTGACCCTTTCGGTCATTCACGTGAACACGCTTTTTTGAGTGCCCAAATGGTAAATAAAATCCAGTTTTTAAACTAGATTTATTTAGACCAATCCAATTATTCTTGAACAGGGTTTCGACGGGTTGTTTATCAGTCGAATTGATTACCAAGACAAGAATCAACGAATGGCTAAAAAAAATATGGAAATGATCTGGTCAGCAACCAATAATCTGGGTAGATTATATCGTTATCAACTATTAGGTACTGATAATTACTGAATTATTTTCAATCAGATATTGGAGGAGAGATATTTACTGGCGTTTTATACGATCATTACACACCTCCACCTAATTACTGTTTCGATGAGAAATCGCACAGACATTGTCACGATGAAGCCATCAATAGTAACTTATAATTTCTATTTGTATTAAATACTTTTATTAATCGATTCATTTGATTTAAGATGGGGATGTCGAAAAACGGGTCACTGAATTCCTGACCTACATCGAACGTCAAGCCAACTCTTTCAGAACGAATAATATTATGATTACTATGGGTCACGATTTCACCTACCAGAATGCCAGCACTTGGTTCACTCCCTTAGACCTCCTCATCAAGTATAATTATTTTGAAACCAGTTTTATACTATTTAAAAAGCGGAAACTAATTCTAACAAAATAGGTATGCTAATGAACGTCAAAGAGGTGGCGAGAGCAAGTTCAACTTGTTCTACTCGACCCCAAGTTGTTACACAAAAGCCGTCCAAGAAGCGAATTTGGTAATGCCTAAAAAGGGGTCCGATGATTTCTTTCCATACGGAAGCAGTTCGACTGATTATTGGACGGGAACTTACACATCTAGAGCCACATTGAAAGGGATGATTCGTCAAGGAAGTAATCAGCTGCAGGTTTGCAAGCAAATGGCATCTTTTTTGAGGATTCAAGATGTTGAATTTGAGGGAGATTTGAGTGTTATGAAAGAGGCAATGGGTACGATGCAACATCACGATGCAGTGACTGGCACTGAGAAGCAGCACGTGGCTGATGATTACGTCCGATTACTTCACAAAGGAGTTGAAGAATGTCAGAAAATTCAGAATTCTTTCTATAGGTATACCCCCCCCCCCCCAATGAAAATTCCGAGGTTTAAATTGATTTTAATGTATTTAACTAATAGGAACGAGGTGCCAAAGATTCCTAAAGCTGATTTCAACGTTAAGTTCTGCGAACTGAACATGAGCCAATGCGATGTAACAGAGAAATCGGAGCGATTCGTTGTCAACGTTTACAATTCCATTGCAAAAACTGTCGACAAATATGTTCGATTTCCTGTAATTAAAGCAGAACCTCGTCTCGTTTTCCAAGTGCTGGATCCTAAAGGTATTTTATTTTTATTTTAAAACTTAAGCTACTATTCCATTTAGGCCTAATTGTAATAATTTTTTTTTATCAGGCGAGGAAGTGGACAGTGAGCTTGTACCCATCCCAAAGTTTCTTTTAAATCTTGACGGGAGGACGAGTGACGCAACTCACGAACTGGTTTTCTTGGCTTCTCAATTACCGGCCTTGGGAAGTAAATCTTATTATGTCCAATCATCTCATAACTCGGAAAGTGAGCAAGAACTGAATGGACACAAGAATATTCACGTCATCTCAAATGAAGTAGTTTACTTCAATCATTTTTCATAACTTGATGCAAAACTAACTATTTTTTTTCAATAGAAAATCAGCATAAAAATAGATCGGACAACTGGTTTAATGAAAACCGTTACGGTCAATGGTCAAACGAACCGGCTCCGTCAAGAATTCTTATGGTACGCTTCAAGTGAAGGCAACATGACCGCATATCTAAGAGGATCGGGTGCCTATCTCTTTAGAACCGATTCAAATGATCCTTACCCTGTCAACGACTTGTCAAACAAAGTTAAAACCATCGTATATCAAGGTAAATTATAAATATGACTAATTAATCGAATTGAAATCTTATTTAATTAATTATTTTAAACAGGTCAATTAGTGCAAGAAGTGCACCAATATTACAGCAAATGGCTGAGTCAAGTGATCCGCCTTTACAAAGGCCAAGAACATATAGAACTAGATTGGGTTGTAGGTCCGATTCCCGTCGAGTAAGTCGCTTAAATTTGCCTTTAAAGATCGAACACAATGTTAATTACTTGGTCATTAATAGGGATGGTATTGGTAAAGAAGTTATCAACCGATTTAGCACGAATTTAGAGACGAAAAAAGTGTTCTACACCGATTCCAACGGGCGCCAAACTATTAAAAGGAAGATTGATTCGAGGGAATCTTTCGATTACTTACCTACGGAACTTGTAGCTGGAAATTACTATCCGATCAACTCACACATCTACGTCAAAGACTCGTTCAAAGATAGACAACTAACTGTTCTAGTTGATCGAGCCCAAGGTGGATCGAGTCTCAAAAATGGTCAATTGGAAGTGATGGTTCATAGAAGACTAACTCACGAAGATGGTATCGGAATCAATGAAATCTTGGATGATGGATCGATCAATCGAGGAACAAATTACATCATTTTTAATGATTTGAGTACTTCTCCGAAACTCATCCGATCATTGAATCAAGATCTCTACAAGCAACCTCACATTTCATTCGTTAAAACCAAACTTTCTTATAAAAAATGGTCTAACAAGTATAATACAGAGGTAGATAAATCTATTACCAAATTATTCATTCATCAATTATCACTAATTTTGTTGTTTTTAGGTGAAATTACTTCAAAAGGATCTACCGATCAATGTTAATATTCTAACTCTCGAACCTAGGACAGATGGAAAGATCCTTCTTCGATTGGAACATACGTTCGATATCGGCGAAGATGATGTTCTATCACGCCCTGCTACCTTTTCTCTTCAAGTAGATTTAAAACCATTTTATTCGCATAAAATGAAGATGCTTAATATTTTATTGTATAGCGATTCTTCAATGGTTTCTCCATCATATCAATGGAAGAGGCGATGCTGGGTGGAAATGAGTGGAAGAAAGATTCCAAACGATTAGTCTGGAATACAGAAGATCATGTTACATCAAAGAGGAGTGAGAAGCAATTTGACAAAAATATGGAAATCTCCGCTGACTGGACTGTTACCCTACAGCCTATGCAGATACGAACTTTCGTGATAAGCCTGAAATCGGAAAGAAAATTATAATAATTTATTTATATAATTACAATAAGAGCTGCGTCGATGTCGACTAACATTGGTTTAATATGCTATATGAACAGAATTAAGAAGTTTCGGTTTATATGCATTTTTTATACGGGTTTTAAAAAATTAACCCTTGTTATCACTTTTAAAAAACTATTTTTAATTTATTATAATTTAATTTAAAATAATTTATTTCCTATTTCAAAATACACGAAATTCCATCCTAGCTACAATTAAATTAAAAATTCTAATGCTTTTCTTCCAGTTCCATGGAATAACAAATCAAATAGTTTGGTATTTACTTAAGCCATATAGGCCTATATACACTTGTGGAAATATACCGCAATATCTACATGATCTGGCGTGAGGTTTACCACAATATATCCATTAGGAAATACATAATCATAGTTTTAAACGAACGACATTGCCACAGCGTCTATTGCCTGGTCTAATTCAGGTCTAATTTTAGGATGTTTTCTTCTCGTTTAATTATAGTTTTCTGTTTGGTATAATTTAAATAAAAAATAACACATTTATTTGGCTCATTTTTACGTTGTTTCAGAATCGCTTATTTTTTTCCCTCGTTATTCGGTATTCAAGATTAATAACACATTAGCAGTTTTGTAACTCTATGCCCAACATTTTCCAATAACAAAAGCTCAATATAGAAAAATGGAAATAATAGAAATGCTAAATCTACGGGAAAACCCCCATTAAACTCCTGTTATTGTGCGCCCAAAACTGGAAAACATTTGTGCATTCTCTTTTTTGGCGACGCATGATTATACACAGCGGCAAAAAGGTCATTAAAAAGTGCGGAAAGTACTAAACGTCCTGACTTCCCCAAACCGGTACTGAAAGGCGGACTTTTTCGCCACTGTATATAATAGCAGAGATTCTGGCCTTCCTGCGATATCATATACAGTTAATAAAACTCGGATAATTCTTTCAGGATGGCTTCCAGTTTCACTATCACAGTTTTATTCAGTTTGGTAATTATTGAATTAAATTTTTTTTAATGTTTGGTCTAATCAATTATACGGTTCATTGTTATGAACGCAGGTATTACTTCTCGCCTGTTTGAATTTAACTTCTTGTGCCACGCCAGGTAAATAGTAGATTACGCATTATTTCCTACGATGTGATCGAAAGTGAAATTTAATAATTATTTGTTTAATTATTTAGAGTTTTGTCAACTTCCCGCAGACGAAGGTCGTTGCGATGCTTTTCATTGGATGTGGTTTTTCAATTCCAAACTGGGTCAGTGCGAAGGATTTATTTACGGTGGATGTGATGGTAATGACAATCGATTCGATAAGAAGGCTGCTTGCATCAAGACTTGCATGGTATAATAATAAAATAGAATAACTTCAACGTACCTTATACAGATTTCTGAAACATTTTGTGGACTATAATCAATTTTGTGTAGCTTTACGAAACTATTATACCACTATTATCCTTCAAAATACATCACCAATTTATATATTAAAATACTTTCGAGAAACGAGTTATTATGTCATCCTGTTAACTTGGTTTAATGTTAATGCATAACTGGAAATACGAAACTATTATACACCATTGTGTTATTGTCCATGAAGTTAGTTATTATAACAGGCTTTTTTTCCATCAACTTTTTTTCGGATTTGAAATTGAAATGGAAAAAAAAATATTTTAACACGTTTTGGAATCATCTGCCAACTTTCCTACTCTTTATATATATGTATTTAAAATATTTTTAAATATATATATTTTGCTTAATGCTATTTTAGTTTTGGAAATAATTGTTAGAAACAAATACGTACGAGCAGTTACGTGTAGCCATAGATATAGGCCCTTTACTCGATCCACAGCATGGCATATTCTCATGATGGTTCGGTGAATTCAATTCCTTTTATTGTCACTGTAGTTAAACTTGTAAGCACTGTCTCTTGTACGGATTGATCGATTGGCTAAACCATAGAATACGACTACGCTTTTTCGTCAATTAGTTTAATCAAATCACTTAAATCTCTTAATATATTGAAAAAAACATGGGGTTTTGTGTAGAAGAAACTTAATTAACTTTAATCATTGAAATTACTTAATTTCTTTAAAATAGTTAAATTACTTGGATTCCGTCAATTAATGAAATTGAATGTCATCCCGAATGGAAAAAAAATCATTAAAAAACTAAACAATTTAGTATTTTAAGTAAATTAAGGGATTAGACTAAATTAACCATAGCATACACCAAGAATCGAACTTATTATGTTGCTCACAGGAGCCTAGTACTATACCAATGAGCCAGCTGGACGCCGAAAATCCAACAATTTTTTAGCTAGTGAATTATGTATCTTACAAACACATATATATAATCTATGTATATTAAATTAAATTAAGTATTTTCATAATTTTAAGTATATTAAGTATTTAACGAAAAAGCGTAGTTACACTCTATAGTTTTACCTTGAAATAGCACCATATGAAAATGTGAGTGCACTTTTGAAAGGCTATTCAGGTATTAATTAGATAGTAACATCTGGCGTATTGACTCCCAAAAACCACCAAATTATGTGGTATTCATTTTTTATTCGATTCAGGTTATTTGGATATAAAATTATTTCTTACTTTCAAAATCTAGTAATCTGCCCATCTATTGTTAAAGTACAGCTATCGTTAGGGTCTAGCACTCCAATAGAAAACATTGGCGATGCATTATTAACACAAAAAATAAGGTAAACAAATAACGTTCAATTCTTTTTTTTTTTTTTTTTTTTTTGTTATGACCACTCATCAAAGTCTTACAATTCTTGCAGAGCTTCAATCCCAAATTACAGGACTTTAAATTCCAGACTGGGTGGCTGCAGACGATTCACATACGACGGATGTGAAGGTACAGCCAACAAATTCCCTCGGCAGAAGGATTGCGCCAGGGTTTGCGGGAAATAAAATATGCACCAGTTCGAGTAACAGAGTATATAATACCTTCCTTATCGGCTTTTACCCTTTTATTTGAATACACTCCTGCTTACTTCACATGTAACGGAGCAATGAAAACCAAAAAATGCAAACATAATGACCAAATGAGATGTTGAATCCTAATATAGCCTCAAGTAATGTAAAATAGTGCATTTTTGAAAATAAAAAGAGGCCATGTATATTTAGGTCTGAAAGAAATAGGTCGTGCAGGTATAGCGAATTAGGGGGTAATTATTATTACATTACGTTAAACTTAAAGACTTTATATACATACTGACGTTGTATGGGGAATTCCCGCACATCGGCGAAAAAGTCGACTTTTAGTATCGATTATTGGATGCTGAACAGTCTGGAAAGCACTTGAAACCGGTACTGAAAGCGACTTTGAGTATCGGCTTTGAGTATCGGCATGCATTCTCTTTTGGCGACGAGTTATTATATAAAAGCGCAGATACTGGCCTTTCTGCGATATCGTAGAGTTAAAACTCAGATAATTCTTTCAGAATGGCTTCCAGTTCCACTATCACAGTTTTATTCACTTTGGTAATTATTGTATTATTATTGTTATTGTTTTAATGTTTGGATCAATCAAGTAAACTGCATGCATTGTTACGAACACAGGTAGTCATTCTCACTTGTTTGAATATCACTTCTTGTGCCAGACCAGGTAAATAGTAGATTACGCACTATTTATTATGAATTACTACGATGTGATTGAAAGTGCAACTATAATAACCATTTCTTTAATTATTTAGAGTTATGCCAACTTCCCGCAGAAAGTGGTCGTCGTTGCCTTGCTGGATTTCGGAGGTGGTTTTTCAATTCCAGACTGGGTCAGTGTGAACAATTCGAATACAGTGGATGTGGTGGTAATGCAAATCGATTCAATGACCAGGCTGATTGCATCAAGACTTGCATGGAATAATCTTAAAATATCACCATTTCAACGTACAGTACCTTATACAGATTTTCGGAACATTTTTTGTTACTAAAATCTATTTCGTAGTTGTACGAAACTTTTATTATACCTACCACTATTATCCTTCAAAATACATCACCAAATTATATAAGCTTTAAAAAGAAAACAAGTTATTATTGTTAACTTGTTTTGATTTAAAGATAACTGACTATACGTATATATACACCATTGTCTACGAAGTTAGTAGATCAAGATAGGAAACAAACACTAAATGCTATAGTTTACCGAGTAAGATCAAACTTGTGACCTTAATAAAGATCTTATATAATATATTTGCCCTAGTCAACTCTGCAACTAAAGATACATGAAATGTAGTTTAAAACCTTTAACACTTTTATCTATAAAATTTTTGGAGACAGTGGATATACCGGAACTAAGAATTTCATACTAGAAAACTTCATATAGGCTATCATGATACAGCTTAATGAACCAATTCTAAATGCTTCATATTTCTCTATAAATACTAAATAATGTAAATCTTGAATTTTTAAAAATCTACAAACTTCATCAAACAGTAAAATCTCTCTTCGTTTAATTCCTTTCAATAATTCAATTGTAGTTTAAAGTGAATGGTAGATGAAAACTGAAAGTTGTCTATTAGCATATGGTTTGTTGTTATAAGTAGCCTCAACTCTCATCATATTCATTGGCCAAACTCAGCAGTGCATGGAGGTCTATTTCTACTATATGCACTTAATTAACAGCACATGTCCTTTGAAGGCCGACCATAATGAATTCTTATCTTTCTTGTTACTGGAAGTCAATGACCAGAAAAATTATGTAGCTATTTCACACTCAGAACACTACAAATATACGAATATTTCGAAGTGTGAGTGGAAATTCTCTGCAGACGAGATAATTGCCGTCTTTTCCCCGAATAAATATAACTGAATAATATTGCTGTTATCATCTTAACTTTTCAAAAATAGTAAATGGAAAACTTTGGTGAAACCTTGCGGGGATATCCCCATTCCACTTCGCTGTTGTTGCTGAATATTATACCGAAAACTGGTTAGAATAATAAATGTATTATGTATGTAATCAGCATGCAGGGTATTTTGCATTCTCTTTTTAGAGACGCATTTTTATATAAAAGCACAGATACTGGCCTTTCTGCGATATTATACAGTTTAAACTCGAACAGTTCTTGCAAAATGTCTTCTATAAGTAGTTCCACTATAACAGTTTTGTTGAGTTTGGTAATTAACGTATTTCATTTTTAAATATTTGGTTTAAACAATTAAACTTTATACTGTTATGAACACAGGTAGTCATTCTCAGCTGTTTGAATATCACTTCTTGTGCCAGACCAGGTTAATAGTAGATTACGCACTATTTATTATGAATTACGATGTGATTGAAAATGCAAGTATAATAACTATTTCTTTAATTACTTAGAATTATGCCAACTTCCACCAACTTTGAATAACTTAGACTTGTGCTTGGCTGCACATAAGATGTGGACCTTCAATTCCAAACTGGGTCAGTGCGAACGATACCTTTATGGCGGATGTGACGGCACTGCAAATCTTTTCTATAACCAGAAGGATTGCATCAAGACTTGCATGGAATAATAATAAAATATCATAATTTCAACGTACCTTATACAGATTTGTATCATTCGTGGAACATTTTTGTATATGTATTTTATAGTTGTTCGAACCTATTACACCACTATTATCCTTAAAAATACATCACCATTTTATATATACTTTTAAGAAACAAGTAATATCATCTTGCTAACTTGCAAACGCTGACTATACGTTTACTATATTATCCATGAAGTCAGTTATACCAAATACAAATTTTAATTTGGTTTAATTTAAGCCAGTTAATTATACCAAGTGCGGTATATAAGTTTCAATATACATCATACAAGTAGAATCGAACTTAAGTTGGCTCACAGGGCGTGTTAATTAACTTAAATATAGATCGTATGCCTTCCCACACAGCACCGGGCTTTGTTTTGGATATTCTTGAGATATCTAATGGGATATGCTGAGGTTATCTCATGTCATACGTATGTTAAACATTTGGGTAAGCATTTGGCCGAAATTCCAGTCCTATCGTCAACTGAAACCGATCTGAATGATGCCTAAAAGATATCTGATCGGACAACACACAGTTTAGATTCTATACATATTCCTGTACACCATACATCATTTGTACTTTTATCAATTTATAATGGTAATGAATTATATGGAATGACATCCACGAGATAATCATTTTCGGCAGCGTACAAAGACGTCACACCGTTAAATACCCAAATGAGGCAGCATTCACGGATTAACCCAGTAAAGCTGACGGGCAAGGTTGACTGTTTTAGCCTAATTACAGAATAGAATATTAAGATATTCACTCTTAATATAGCTGGTAAACTCAAAACATGGAAGGGTGTATTCCACACTCTGTCAAAAATGTTTATTTTACAGTTTCAGATAAATTACTACATTTTGCTATTTTTAACAAAATTTCCGAGGCTTTAAACACATAGTTCACGTTTTCAAATGCTAAAATTACATCAATTTACCAAGTTATGACATTGAATGTCACAAAATCACGAGCTATCAAACAGCTGTTCTATATTTTTCTGCATGATTTTACACTTTACTACTACTACTTATACTACTACTACTACGTATATCTCATAGTCTAGTGGTTAGAGTGCTAGCGTGATGCGAAAAAGTGCCGTGTTCGCACCTGGCTGACTGACATTTTTTAAAATAATTGTATGAAAATTGTGTGACAACAATGTCAGTTATCGAATGGTTATCTTAAAAGGTATTCTTTAATATGGTGATATGTCTCGAAAAGTTCGTACAACAAAGAGATATCGGCTCGATATCAGTTTCTCGGATAATGCAAAATACATTTCTTTCACTTAGAAATGATTAAATTATAGAAAGAAAAGATAACTGCAAGATAATTCTTCTTCAAACGAAAAAAGTGAGGTTTGCAGATCTAAAAAAAATATCATTAGGTTGTCTTCTGTATGTCCAAAAATCTAGGAACGAAGCTCCGGACAACTGATAAGATATGGATCTATGTAGGTTATCCCGGTTCTGTGTGGGTTATTATAGCCAACTGTGCAACTAAAAGGATACATGAAGCACGCATAAAGTGTTGTTAAACCTTTGACGCCTATATTTATCATAATTTGAGGATACATAGTGCATATATTGTACTAAAACCAATCATTTCATAATCTAAAACTTCTTATTAGACTATCGTGACACATCTAACTTGGACAAAATTATATAAATACTTTCTCTGTAAATGGAATTCTTGTATTGCAAAAATCTTAACTTAATTCAAAACAACATAGTTTTGTTCAATTGAAGTTTAAAGTATAATAGAGTTTGTGTGGTAATAGATGAAAACTGAAAGTTGTCTTTTTTTGGCGATAGTTTGATGGTAAGTAGCCTCAATTCACACATCATTATATTGACAAAATAACTCTGCAGTGCATGGTGGGTCTCTTTCTCTAATCTCTATGCCCTCAATTAACAGCACGTGTCCTTTGAAGGCCGATCAATGAACTCTTATCATAAGAGTTTTTTCTCTCTCTTTCTTCAGCTACTGGAGTCAATGACCAGCGAGATATGCACATTTTTCAAGTGGAAATCCCCCGCAGACGACAAATTGAAATGCTTTCTATTTTTCCGTACCAAAGGACAAACAGAACAACAAAATAAGGGAAACTTGGGGGAAACCTTGAGCGATATCCCCATATTCCACCCCTAGTAGGTGCACTGCGTACAAAGTGCGTACAGAACCGGTCTTTCCCATATGAATACCCGTTCTGTACGCATTTTGTACGCAGTGCATTTACTAGGGACTGAGTTGTTGTTGCCAAATATTTTAAAAGAACTGGTTTTAATAAGTATTAAACCACTAGCATTTTGGTAAATTACCTATAAAAGAGCGCTATGATGTGCGAATCAAGCCACTATACAGTGTATACACTCAGATATAATTAACTCATCAGAATGTCTTCCAATACTCTTATTACAGTTTCATTCTTTTTGGTAATAAAAAATTCAATATTTTCATATTCATGTAACTAAACCTAAGTTTATTGAAATCTTATTATAGGTATTATTTCTCACTTGTCTGGATGTCACTTCATGCGCCGGTTTAGGTATAAATAGAGCAACCTATATGGTGTAAATATCGCATTATTCGATGATGGTCTAATTTATTACCCGTAATTTTTTTTAAAATAAAGATTTGTGCAAGCTCCCCCCAACATTGAGAAGCAATAACAAGAATGCTGTCCTCTGCAAAGCTGCATTTCCGAGGTGGACTTTCAATTCCAGGCTAGGCCAGTGCGAAGAAATCGTTTACGGCGGATGTGACGGCACTGCAAACCTCTTCACGGAACCCGAGGATTGCACCAGGACTTGCGAGAAATGACCATATAATATTTCACCAATATATCATATCATTATCATATGCAACTTTTTCTGCAAAATATTATATAAGAAAATTGTGCGAATAAATTGCAGATTCGTCACCATGGAAAAATTATAATTAATGCTATTAAGCTAAGCGATGACCGGTTTAGAGCGACCAACATAATTAAAAAATAATTCATTCATTACCATCGAAATTCATAGATATATATACTTTCAAGAAACGCGTTCATGTCGTCTTGTTTTAATAAAGATAACTGCGATGTTTTTAAAACGTAGACAACAACAATTATTCCAAATAGGAATAAACTAAACTTAAAAGCAATACTAAATAAAACACTTAATGGTATAGTTTACGAAGTAGAATTGAATTAGGTTGACTCGTCATGCTAGGGCGTTTAACCTAAATATAGATATCTATGTTTACTTACCTTAATCACCTGCGCAACTATAAGGATAGATGGAACTTTTTTTTAAATTTTTAAATTTTTTTCTAGAAAACGTCACATAGGCTATCATGATACAGCTTATTGACCAATGCTAAAAATGTTTTCGTAATTGAAATTATCGTATTTTGTTTTTAATTTCAATAAATTCACACTCAAAGTGTAATACAGAATATTATGCGGTAGATGAAAACTGAAAGTTGTCTTATTAGCATATGTAGTTTGATCTCAATTAACAGTATGTGTGTTCTTTGAGGGCCAAACAATGAACTCTTAATCTCTCTTTTCTTGCTGCTGGTCATATAAATGACCAGCTAGTTCAATGACCAGCTTGTAGCAATAATATATGCTAATTGTCAATTATATCGAAGTCTAAGGGGAAATCCCCGAAGACGAGGTGATTGAAATGCTTTCGTTTTTTTCGTATAAAGTAAAAACTGATGCGGAGATATCTGCTATTGAAAACTAGTTTGAATAAATATAGTTTTATTGGTGCTTGTATATAAAGGAGAGAAGTGGTGCGCGAATTACACATTATTTCCAGTCAATTATAACTAATTTATCAAAAATGTCTTCCAATACCATTATTAGAGTTTCATTCTGTTTGGTAATTGCAATATTTCTTGGTCTTTCTAATATTTAATTTGATGTATAAAGTTATACTTTTGTTATTATAACCATCTAAGGTATTATTTCTCACTTGTGTAGATTTCACTTCTTGCGCCAGTCCAGGTATGTAACAGCCTATGAATTCCGCATTATTTAATCACGATGTTACATAACTGATTATCCGTTAATTCAAATAGATTTATGCAAGCTACCCCCAGTAGTGGGAAACAGGGATATTTGCAGAGCTGGATTATGGAGGTGGACTTTCAATTCCAGGCTGGGCAAATGCGAAGAATACTATTGGCGCGGATGTCCCCCCACAGCAAACCTCTTCAGGGAAAAGGAGGATTGCACCAAGACTTGCGAGAACCCTTAATGTATATCATAATTTCACGAAGACTTTATTTTATTGATGTTGTGCAACATTATACTAGGAAATAAACAGAGAGAACGAGAATGGTCTATTATGTCATTTATACTTTAAATTATAGGACATATAATATAAGAATAAATAGCAGATATCCATCATACAAAAACTATAATTAGTGCTGTTAACCTACAATATCCACCGAGCTATAAGTAAACCCCTCATTTCCCCATAAGAGAACGGGTTAAACTGTCGCCAGTTTTCTTCCAAGAAGTTGCTCAGTTTTGGCGATAGAATTTTTCCCGATATTTACCCTATTAATAACATGTTTGTCTATCACTCTGAATTATTTAAGATTTTTATCACCAATAAGTACATCTCAATATTTTCCCCATTTCAGCACGGGCTAACAGTACAGTACCGCGTTCAAGCAATCATAACTTTTGAACGGAAGTAAACTTGATCATCCGACTAGCAACAATTTCTTGGGATTGAACTATTCTTCAAGTTGAGGCAAACAGTTAAACAATTAAGCCTCGACGAAAAAAATTCTTAGTTAGAAGTTTATCAACAATGTTCCCTTATTCCCCCTTAAGGACAAAGATCCAAGGCAATTCTTGTCCTTTAAGGGAGATGTGGGAAACGTTTTTAGTGAACTTTAAAATTTCTTTGGAAACTTTTTATCAAACTTATTCTATTTTTTAAGTTTCCATTTGAATTTAAAGTTTAATATGCAGTACATTATGTTGTTACGTGGTTGATTTATGCCAGTACTGTCTCTGTTTGTTTATGTGTGTAAGTGCTTTCCTTATTTATCACTAGATGGGGCATCAGTTCTCCGACGTATGCGCCAGCGTCAGCAGAGTCATCGCGGTAGCTGTCTAGTCGGCCTTCTGGTCAGAGCCCAGGCGACCACCGACGGAGAGAGGTCTCAAGTCGGCTCCTCTCTTCCTTTATCTGCTTTTATTCATCTGTAGCACGTGTGAACCAGAATACAAGTGGCTCTCTCTCTCATCTCTCGGTCTCTTCTATTTCTCTCCCGTAACATTTGGTAGGCAGCGGAGGGATCGACACCGCCGAGAGAGAGATGGTAAGCAGATTGCTCTGAAGTGTTTACTTTCTGAGAGGGCCAAAGCTCTGAGAGGAAGTTGTGTCATTTTCCAAAAAGGGCTGGTGCTCTGCAAGGGAAATTTACTTTCTGAGAGGGCAAAAGCTCTGAGAGGAAGTTGCATCATTTTCCAAAAAGGGCAGGTGCTCTGCAAGGGATATTTCTTTCTAAAAGGGCAGTGGCTCTGAGAGGAAGTTGCGTCATTTTCCAAAAAGGGCAGTTGCTCTGCAATGGAAATTACTTTCTTAGAGGGCAAACGGCTCTGAGAGGAAGTTGCGTCATTTTTCCAAAAGGGCAGTTGCTCTAGAAGGGAAATTAAATTCTGACGGGGACGTTTTTTTTTATGAGCGGCTATTTAATCGTGCAGGCTTATTTTACAACGAGGCGGAACCCTACTACGGGGTAGAGGTCACCTTGGTTAAATCGAAAAACAGAAGCCTATTCTCGTCGGACTGCAGATAGTTACGCTTCACGAAAAGGAGACGATACAGCACGCTACTACGGACTGGAAGCCATCACGATCAATTGCGGAATCAAGCCTTCACTCACCAGGTGATAAGTTACCACGCTTCATCTGAGCAAGAGAAAGGGAAATAGTATCGAAAGACAACGATCCAGCAATACGTATCGGGTACCTCCAATCACACGAATCCGGAAGCCGCTACTAACTGAGATCAGCTGAGAACTCGCTCTAGGATATCCGGCACCGTAGAAGGTTTTTGCTGCCTCATTTTCCCAAGTTCGAGGTAGACGAGGGATCAGTTATGGATAACCAACCCGTTATTGATGCTTTAGCAGCCTTGTTGGCCGGCCTCCAGCAGAATGTTCAAGTTCTACAGCACAAAGACGAGCAAGCTGCCTTGATATCGCAACATGAAGAGCACCAAGCAACACTTCTAGAGAAGCAAGATGCTATTTTGCTGCAGTTAAGATCCTTATCCTCCCAGGTATCAAAACTTACCTCAATCGTACGCGAGCTGGTCTCCAAACCTAAGACAACCTGGAACTCACACGCTCGTGGGCCAGTTCAAGCAGCGCAACCAGGTTCATTCACATTTCGACCACCAATGTCCACGCCGTTTCGTTCAGCAACCGATTACAGTCATCAGTGTGGATCTATTCGAAGACTACATCAGCCACCATCACGTTCAGATCAGGAATATTTTCAGCATCTAAAGGTCCCGCTTTGCAATATCCTCTGCTATGCTTGTCATAAATATGGTCACTTTCAATGGAATTGTTCGAGGACCATTTCAGTATCCGGCTGCATTCAGGAGTCTGAGCCCTCCAAGCCATCAGGACGAAGCAGTCCTGGTAACCAGTTGAAGTTATCTCCTATCTCAGAGTCCACTGATCGCCCAGTTTCTGTTTTCTCAACGGAAGATCAGTCGTGTTTGCCCGTGATCACAGTATCCATCGCTCGAGTGGGCAATTTAAGCACGGCAGTGAGTTCGGCGTCTGATTGCAGCGTAATTGGAGCGGCTTTCATAGGAAATCTGACGGTGAGGAGACCCAAAGCCATTAATTACCTCGTAAATGTCGGCGGCACTCGAGTCCCAGTCTTGGGTTATGTGGACTTGTCCGTTCGTTTTAAGGAAAGTGTGATTGAGTTGAAGCAAGTGAAAGTAGTGCCAAAGTCTTTTTGTCAGCTTATTTTGGGGTTAGACTGGTTGATGGCTACAGGAGCCGGCATCAGCTTCACACCCGAAGGGCCAAGAGTTGAATTGGTGCCAGTAACTGCTGTAGTGGGGTCCTTAGTCACCGACCGTAATTCCTCAAGTACTCTTACTGCTTTGACGAGGACCAACTGTCTTAAAACTCCTCGGGTTGCCGCAAGTCATCCTCCTACTGTAGTCAGTGAGTTGAAGCGGATTCCAAAGGGGAAAGTGAACAGTATCCGAATCCAAAGCAGCCACGAGGGTGCCGTGCTGGTTATCGGGCGATTATCTAGGCAAAAGGTTAAGAAGCTGTTGAAGAGACTAGTTGGTTCCTGCCAAGCAGAAGCGAAGAGTCGTCGCATCAATGCAGAGAATTTTAGCGAGAACGAGAATCGGAGAATACTGGCACGGTTTAGCGAGTATATTGTGAGGCTACGTCCTATCCAGGCTCCACCGTGGCCAAGTTTGTGCTAGCTTTTGGCGCAGGGGCGCCATGTTTGGTCAGAAAGGGCCGAATGTTACGTGGTTGATTTATGCCAGTACTGTCTCTGTTTGTTTATGTGTGTAAGTGCTTTCCTTATTTATCACTAGATGGGGCATCAGTTCTCCGACGTATGCGCCAGCGTCAGCAGAGTCATCGTGGTAGCTGTCTAGTCGGCCTTCTGGTCAGAGCCCAGGCGACCACCGACGGAGAGAGGTCTCAAGTCGGCTCCTCTCTTCCTTTATCTGCTTTTATTCATCTGTAGCACGTGTGAACCAGAATACAAGTGGCTCTCTCTCTCATCTCTCGGTCTCTTCTATTTCTCTCCCGTAACAATGTGGTAGATGAAAACTGGAAGTCGTCTTATTAGCATATATAGATTTGATAGTAAGTAGTCTCAAGTCTTGTCATATTGACAAAACCTAGCAGAACGCATGGCCGGTCTCTTTCTCTATATACTCTCAACTAACATCAGTATGTGCCCTTTGAAGGACGATCAATGAACTCTTTGTCTCTCTTTTTTTCCTGCTGGCCATCAATGACCAGCTAGTGGAATAACATCAATATCAAAGTTTAAGTGGAAATCCCCGAAGACGAGGTGATTGCAATGCTTTACATTTCCCCCGGCCCCGTATAGTATTCGAATTTTCAATTTAAGAAAAAAAAATACAATTTATTATAGTAGGACACTCCAAACAGGAAGGGGGAACTTGGGGGAAAAACCTTGAGGGGAATATACCAAGAACTGGTTTGAACAAATGTATTTTTGGGGCACTTATATATAAAGGAGAGAAGTGGTATGCGAATTACACACAGCATTTCCACTCAAATGTAACTAATTCGTCAAAAATGTCTTCCAATACCATTATTAAAGTTTCATTCTGTTTGGTAATTATAATATACTTTCTTTGTTTTTCTAATTCCTATCTTCCAATAGGATGCCCTGCAGACGATCAAAATAGTTTGCATCTTAGTTCACTCTGTTAAACTCTTTCAGGTATAAGTTTGACTGATGCGAATAAGTCTATATGGCGTATTTCAAGGAAATAAACCAGTTTATTGGGATCAATGACCGCACCTACTATTAGATGTATATTTATTCCACACTCATGAAAGTAAATACTGAAGGGGGAATTCCCTAAAGAGTTCATAAAATCGCAATGCTTTCTTTCTCTTTGTTTTGGTATAATTCATTACTGGTGGCGATCACTATTTATATTGTTCTTCTGGGCAATTACAGAGCCTTATAACTAACCCCGTTCTACTCCTATTATTTTAATATTTAAAAAAAACTTTAGATAATAATTAGCAGCTATATTTCTTTATTTTTTTTCGGTTTATTTGTCTCTTCAAGTTTTATTCCTTTATTCTGTTTTGATAAAATAATTCATAGTAGATTGTGATGTTGCACTCAAAGGTTCAACAATCGCATCAGGAAAAGCACCGCCATTACCACCAATTCTAGGCGAATAGTAAGTTGGGGAGCTGAGCTAGGTGGTGGCAATGCTGTACTGGGTAGCAAAAGCTAAATTTGGAGAAAAAAAAGTTTATGGAATCGACAATCATTCCACACATATAATCATTATTATACTAATAGCTTACCTCGCAGGCTTTATAATCAGAGACCTTCAAATCGGTGAAAAACTTTCCGTCAGAGCATTTTGCGTTGTCTACGTAACCAACCAAATAAGGGTTATCTCGGATAAGCCAAGCCAAATTGCAATCGGAGCAATCGAATGGATCTATAACGATCAAAATAAGAATCCAAATTTCTGAGGGGAAAGTAATAATAATCAGAATTTATACTTTGATCTACGTTGATTTTTGTAGAGCTTCCAGACTCTTTCAACTGATTTAGAATTTCTCCAAAAACGGATTGGTCGAAAGATTTCAATCGATTACCCAGCAAGCTGATGACCACGGCTTTACTAAAATCCCCTTGAAAATTAAATTTAAACAATAGTATATTAGTTTATTTAATGTATAGAATGTATGTACCTTGGAAAGAGTCCTTTTCGATCGTTTCTAGTTCGTCAGAGTAGAGGAACAAAGATTTAACAGGGGCTGTGAAGGACAGCTCACCGGTTCTAACCACTGGAATCTTGTTATTTTGCAATTGAAGACTAATCAATGAAGTAAACTTGGAGATTCCGCTTGGAATCTTTGTCAAATTGTTTGCATTCAATCCAAGATTAACCAAAGAATCGGCAGCAGGGCCATCTCCCATCCAAGTCAAAACGTTATCAACCGTCTCGTCCCCCAAATCCGGATTTTCGTAGAGGAGGAAAGATTGAATTCCATTCAGGGTTGGGAAGCTTGTAAGCTGGTCCAGTTTGGAGCAATGGTGAATCTCCAAAGTGGCTAATTTTGGTAAGAGTGGTAGAGTTTTGAAGGATGTCGGAAGGTTGTGTGACGATGAGATGATTAGAGTGTCAAGGTTGCTGAAACCGTTCAAGAATTTGAAGTCCAGTTCGGTAAGGTCACAATTGTTTACTTCCACACTCGTCACGATGCCTTTGGTCGAATCAAAAGCCATATCATCCACCTGAATAGCAGGTATTGTGGTCAAAAAATTGTGGTCAAAACATTATACCAATATAAGAAACCCAAAATATATAAGATACTGTTAATGATTCCACCTTATTAATCTCTTTTAATGTGATAATCTATTATGAAAATGATTTTTTTACGTGGAGCATGAAGCTCGGATCAGGACAGGAGATTTCTAGGATCTTGGTAGTGTGTGAACCGAGAAGATCCGCCTGGATGCCGTCGTCTGTTTCATTCAAATTGATGCGTACTCGGTGATAGTCCTTGGTCACGTGATTCGCTATAGGGTGGAAGATGTCGTATACGTCATTTATGGGGACACTAAAGCAAGCAATGTCCACTCCTACTGCCCAGTCATAGCACATGCAAGGTGAGTAATCATCTTCCTCACAAAACTGCCCGGTTGCCAAACCGGCTCCTAGCACCAAAACCTATAAATATTCATCTTTCACATTAGTCATTCATATTACTACTTTCTTTCCATAATTTATTTACTTATACCACAAATAGAGCTGATGGCTTTATGAGTTTGATGCTGCTTCCACGACCCATAATGAATAATACAAATGTGCTGTAAAAAGGGCCAAACACCAATTACAATCTGGTGCAGTTTGTAACAAGATCTGAACTGTTGTGATGATAGAACCGATTAGATGCATGTCTAGACATTGCACTGAATACTATACTATCGACTTTTATCTTTATTTAAAGGCATCCATCACTTTCAGTGGGTTTGAGATTAATCAGTTGACGAGTTAAGCTATATCTAGATTCTAGCCCACCAACATAAATGATAATATAAATAAATATAACATAAACTCACACATCAATTCAAAACTAACCATTTTTAAGATAATACATTTGTTTTCAATTCCGTTTTTTATTTAGAATATACTTTTGATCTGCTACAACAAATCCACCATTATTCAATATTTCAAAAATTTGATAGCAAACATAATTGAAATAATCATCAATTCTACGTGAATGGTCGATTGGGAAGCTGAATCGGTTGTCGGACCGGTGGTGGTTGGTTCTGTCGTCACCTCCAAACTCTTAAATAATGGAATAATACGGTAAATCAGTATTTTTAAATAACATACCAGGATATTATGGAAACTTACCGCACAACCCTTGAAATATTCTGGCTTCAATTCACTGAACGGAGTTCCGTCAGAGCACATTCCATTGTCGATGAAACTAATGAAATGTGGGTAGTCTCGTACGAGCCAAGCAATATGGCAATTAGAGCAATCAAATGGATCTAAAAATCGAAAGATGAATAGGTCATTCATCACTACTCACATAGGCTAAGTTTATATACTTTGATCCACATTAATCTTCGCAGAGCTCTCAGTATCATACAAATGTTGAAGAAGTTTGCCAAAAGCTGCTTCGTCGAATGCTTTCATACGGTTTCCCATTACCGCAATCACCTTGGCTTGACTAAAATCGCCTAATTTAACAAATGGAATGTGTATAGAATGATTGAAATCGGTTAGATTGTAATACCATGGAAAGGGTTGTACTCCATCATTTCTATTTCATCAGCATAGAGGAAGAGGGACTTAACGGGAGCTGTAAAATGAAGCTCGCCGCTCTTGACCATTGAAATTTTATTGTTCTGCAGTTCGAGACTATTCAATGATTTGAACTTGGAGATTCCACTCGGAACTCTTGTCAAATTGTTGCCATTCAATCCTAAATTGGCCAAAGTGGTTGCAGAGCTACCTGCAATCCAATCGAGGATTTGATCAACAGTTTCATCCCTCAAATCTGGATTTTCAGAGAGGAGCAAGTATTCGATTCCTTTTATAGCCGGGAACTCTGTGAACTGGTTCAGTTTTGGACAATGGTTGATCTCCAAACTGACCAATTTTGGAAATATTGGTAGAGTTCTGAATGAAGCAGCTAAGTTGTACGAGGTTGAAATGGTAAGCGTCTCTAAATTGTTGAAACCGGCCAGGAAACTGAAATCTAATTGAGTGAGATCGCAGTTGGTGATGTCGAAACTCGTAACTGCATCTTTGGTTGATTCAAAAGCCTTTTTATCTACCTAATTGACCCATTTTTAAAACTTATTACTATTTAATTCATTTCGATCGACTTAACTTATTTCAATACTTGGAGCATGTAAGAGAAAGCGGGATCAGGACAGAAGATTTCGAGAATTTGGGTGGTTCGGGGACCAAGGAGGTTTTCCGGGATGACCTGGTCCCTCTCATCTAAATCGATGCGGACTCGGTGATAGTTTGCAACAGAATGGTTGGCTTCAGTGTGGAAAACTTTGTATACGTCATTTAACGGAACTCCAAAGCAAGCGATTTCCACTCCGCCTGTCCAGTCGTAGCAGACACAAGGTGAATAGTTCTGGCTGATTCCACAGTATGGATCTACTGACAAGCCAACTCCTATCGTCATGAACTGTTAAAATATCGAAGCACTTATTGGGTTCGTCATATTTTGTAATAATGTGATTATTAGAATATTACCAGGAAAAGAGCGTTTGAAAGGTAGTCTAAACTCATCATGGTTCCGACTGTATTATTAGTTTTAATTCATGTAAATGATTAACTTATTTTATTGTGCCTGAATGGAGCTGCAACAGATTTCAACTGCCGTGAATTCGTTGTGGGCCGGGCAGATAAGATGATTATGGATGTCTAGTCAAGATTGACGAAATTTTTTGTTTACTTTTTAGGAACACACACTCATCATAAGTCACAATGTGTGTTTATTTATTTCTTTGATAAGATGGGTGTGAGTCTCTGATAAACATAGACTATTTTTAAAATAAAAACCACCAAGGGTATAGAGCAAGTAAATAGTCCCAAAGGTATTACAGATTTTATCTTACATACGCCCGATTTTGTAACGAATATGTAATACTTATAAAAAGAACATTTATGATTCTGACTTACGCCCATTTTTTGGTGTGATTTTCAATACTACCATAGATGTTCTTGTCGACTGTAACCATCGGCTGAAAAATATTATCAATTAAGAAAATATAAATAAGATAGCAAAGCGTGCTTCGTGGCTCACTGGGAGGATAGGATTAATTCAGCTCCACTGAATCAGTTTTAAAATAAATCCAATCTAGCTGTTGTAACAAAAGGCAAATTAATCGACAAAACGGCAGGCAAATTAGTGATTAAATTGTCAGATAATCGGACCGGCAAACTGATCAGTTTGATAGGGCCTGCGGCCGGCAAATAAGTTGGTTTAGAAACCGGTGGCCTTAACAGTTCAATCGAGACTGTGGCCAGCAAATTGGTCGGTTAAGCAACCGGTAAACTTAGCGGTTCAATCGGGCTTGCGGCCGGCAAAATAGTCAGTAAAGAAGCCGGCAAACATGTCAAATCCACAGGGCCTGCGGCCGGCAAATTGGCCGTAGTTAGATTCAATATTTAGTTCCATTATTACCGTTTATTTTCATAGGCAGGCGTTGAAACTAGCGCCACCACTAGTTGTAAATACACTTAAATTTATTTCATCAACTTAAACTCAATATTTGTCAACCAAATTATCATTAATCTATAGGGAAAAAAATTCCGCATCTTTTGAGCCCAAATTTGTCAATTTTAGTGCTAGACCAATATTTTAATTAAATGTTTTAATTACATTTCAATGATTTAATTATCTTTAACTCGATATTAAAAAAAACAATACAAACAAAACAAACAATAAACATGAAGTTACCAGGGGTCGTATTCTGAATTTTTTGCTTACTTTAGCTATACTTGACTTTAAAATGTCTACTTTTTAAAGTTTAGAAGAATCGGTACTTAAGTAAGTAAACAACTTAGAGCTAAAGGTACCTCGGGAGGTACATTACACTTTAGCAAAGTAAGAGTCAAACTTTAGTAAAGTAGGTTTCTCAGTTTAGTAAAGCAAGAAAAAATATGTGTTCTAAAACAACCTTAGAATTTTTCTAACTTAAGCGCAAAATTTCGAAAGATTGCGCGGAATTAGATAAGTTGACAGCTAAAGTAAAAAACTTTATTACAGTACGAGTTCAGAATACGGCCCCAGGAACGTGTCTTTCTTCAAGAAATTATTATAGCGACCAGCTCATCTTCAAGGGGGTAGGACATCAACTTATTCCTGAACCGGCCGAGTCCATCGCAGCAGCAGCTCCAGGCTTCAACAATAGCCCACCGCCGCCGGAAGTAACTCCCCTCCGCCGCAGCCAGCGAGATCAACATCAATCCTTATCTCCGTGAAAACTACTAGCTGTAGAGAATTCAATGTTTTCGTGTGTCTTACTCATGCGTACTCAATCCAGCAATCTATCACCCTCCTGTTTGCCTTATCTACAGCAAATCCTTCAGTGTTATTCCTTCTTAAATTAGAGATTCATTGGATTCAGATTGGGATGGTGATGTAGTGTCCAGAAGAGGCTTCACCTGCGTGTGTGCCTCAGTGTAAGACGGAGACTGAGCCGTAGTCTGTCATTAGCAAGCGAGGCTCCCGAGTAGACCAATTGATTATCTTTACCCATCTATATCTTTTATAATTAACTTTCATCGGAGCTTGTTTATGTATTAAACACACCATACATTTTAACTGTTGATAGGGGACACCGGGGCTGTATGGCCAACTTTTCATTTTTTACTTTTTTACTTTTTCAAATATTGGTCTCACTTAAAATTTCGGATAAATATGAAAATTATAATGCTATATCAATTAATGAAAATTATAAAATATAAATTTTACTGGGAGTCTGAAGAAAATGAAATAGTCAAAGAGAAAACGAAAATTATATTTACATAGGACCACCAGGACAGTGGATCTACTTAATAGTTGAAGAGGGAATTGGTTGATTGTTTCTTAATGTGGCGGTATACCGTAGGTGAAGTGAAACGTTTAGCGACTCAGTATTTGACTAAAGTGGCACTTTTCAAAAGTTCCAGTGCTTCATTTGTCCGTTTAGGGGCTGTTTCTCACGTGCGCAAGTTACGCAAAGCGTAATAAATTGTTGCCTTCCAAACAGCGCACTCTTGTACAGCCAACCGTTGTCTGGTCTTGTGTGCAGTCAGCCAACGTAAAGTAGATAACAGTAGGAAATCTATGTTTAATTTCATCATTTCGCTATCTCGCTCTTTTCAACTTTGGGCATCGCCCCACTGTATGGCGTTACTTTTGAAGTCTGCAACTACAATGCCGAGGACTACGGCGCTTCATTCAGTCCTCGCAGCCTTCATCATGATGTCACCAAACATTTATGCGGGATGGCTAATCTCTTGAAGCCGACAACTAACGCTGTTCTTCCAATAAGAAATTAATTCAGTTCTCCAATATATCTCGCACTCATTGCCTATTCTTACGAATAGTAAACACGTCCCCTTACTACAATCTAAAAGTGTAACAAATTTATTGCATGTCCCACATTTACCACAAATACCTTCGCTTAACATTGTGCTTATTGTTTTATTACTAATTATGAATGTACCCATTATTATCTATGCTCTCTGTAAAATTTTTACAAAACAATTTGGAACATGTCTTAAGCGATCTACCATAACAAACCCCAAATCTTTTACCCAAGATTCTGATTCTTTTAACAAAAAGTCCGATCCTGCTACCCGACTTCAAGTTCTGTTAACCAACAGCATGAAACTAGAAACGAAAAATCAGCAGCAGATAACCAAGAAAAATTATGTGTTACACAAGATGCAAACATTATTGAAAATTCTAACTCAGTTTACGCTAAGAAATATTCTTCGGAAAACATTGAAGATTACAAGTCAATAGAAGCATGTTGAAATTAATAATAATAAATATAATAAAAGAAATGTTGAAAAAAAAATAATAATACTGAGAAAACTGAAAAAAATGAAAAAAACATTTATATAAAAATACTGAAAAAAATGTTTACCACAAATACTAATTACTATGTTAACATGCTTCGCTTGCTAATACTGTGATCCCCTATCGATATTTTAAAGTATGCATTCCCAGCGGGCACAGCTTTTCCCAAAACCCTCCCAGGTCGTGACCAAAGCGACTTTTCGCTCCCAATGCTTTTAGACCATTAATGGTAGTGGTAAGGTCGCTACTTGTCTCCTAACCCAATTTCTTTGAAATAATTACGGATGATATGTTTTTCAAAGCACACCCGTTTCTCCCCAGCTCATACCTAAAAAAACTATTTACCACCAGATTTCTTGAATGCCTACCAATTAGATACCGAATTCAGTAAATATAGTACCGATCACCAAAGTGAACTTGCTTTTTGAAAATTATCTTTTGTTAAGTTTTCAACGTTTTCCCGGAACTGAGCCCTTATACACCAGTTAGAATATTTTAGTAAGAGACATTCTTTCAAAGTTCATGTCTTACTTTTTCACTATTTAACGCGGGTGATTTTAAAAAATTTAAAATTAATTTTCTTGTTTTGTTATTTGCCAAAAGTTTCACCGAATTTTTTTTTATGGGAAACTGAATCTAGAAATCCAATTAGAACTCACAACAATTAGTTTTTTTTATATAGGTGTGCGATTAATTAGATTGTACAGCCTTTATATTTAAAATAAATAAACAGGAAAATTCAAATGGAATCCCGAGCAATATATCTCTTATTTTGTTGATCTGTCATGTGCATCCATGGCTGAGTGCTTAGCGTACTAGGCTGGTAAGTCGAAGATCAAAGGATCGAGTCTCGATAAGGTAAAACATAAAATAGCTGGAAAATGAGAAAAAAGGGAAAAGAGTAAAGAAAATATTTTTATTTAATTCTTCACGTTACGTCACTCCCAAAGGTCGTGACCCAGGAGGGCTCTTACGGCTTGAAACGGGCCTCAAATGGTTACTACCAATGGTCACGACCTGGGATACTTGGGTCGTAGCCTGGTCGTGACCCGGGAGTGGGCTGTGCCCGCTGGGTTTGTGTAATTTTTCTTTATGTGAGTGTATGTTGATAAATGTGTGTAAAACTTACAGTTCTATATGGAGGACATCCGGATTACAATCGTTAACGGTAACGGCGAAGCGAAGCTCAAACGCGCCCTCAAGAATCCATGGTTCCTAAATAACCAATTTAGAGACGATGACGGTTACACCATGGTCCACACGGCAACGACGGCAGATAACATCAACTGTGTACGCCTACTAGTAAAGGCAGGCGCTGATGTTACATTCCCGAACAACCAAGGGGTAACTCCACTGCAGACAGCATTAAAGACTTTCAGGATTAGAACTTCAACAAGAACGCATTTCCAGCACATAGCACTGCTACCTTTCCTACTACACAGCGATACTTTCAACAAAGGAGGGGACGAAGAGGGAGTCACTCTTCTAATAGTCGCTGCGATCAACAAAGACCTACACGTCGTAAGATGGCTCATCAGGAACGGAGCTGACATCCACCAAGGGGCCGTCGAAGGAACCGCCCAACATTACGCGGCGTTGTGTGACAACAACGCCACGGTCATCAAGCTCCTCATCGAGAAAGGAGCCCAGCTAGAGAGGAGGGGCACACAAAGAAGTACAACCCCTCTAGGCATAGTCGTTATGTACGGCGCCTATGCAAACGTCATAACATTAATACAGAAGTTCGGTGCGGACATTTCTACAACCGTTGGAAGTAGACAGCTTCATCTGACGCACATTGCTACAAAGTACAATCATCCCCAAAGTGCTTGAATTCCTATGGGCTGGAGGTGTACCAGTCGACTTAAGGTCAATCCTTAATTATCATGTTCTCCACATCGCAGTGCTCCACAATTCCGGCGACTGCATCAGGATGATGTATAACATCCAATATGGTGAAAAGAAGATATCTCTGCCGATTGGAGACAATGGAGAAACGCCACTACATATCCTGGCGGATCATCATCAAGGACCATTAGGAGTTCATGGTCACGCACAAGGTCTCGCGTTGGAGCAGCGTGACTAAAAAACATTAGAGCTATTCATGGAAGGTGGGCCACACTTCAACAGCCAGAATGAGGACGGAAACACTGCTCTACATTACCCAGCAAGCCAAGGACGTCTGGAGATCATCAACGCCTTAGTCAACTACGGCGCACGAAATGATATTCCAAAGCTACAAGGAGACATCCCACGGGACTGTCTACCCAATGTAATCGTATGCGAGGCGCTCGAGATCATCAAGCAGAAGCCAGCTGAAACCGAACATGATGCTACCGACGCAGAGGATAGCGAATTCCTGGACGTCGACACTACAGAAAATGGAAGTAACGATGACGATGAGATAGAAGAGGAGGAAGAAATCGAATGGAGAGGAAGAAGAGGAAGAGGAGGAGGAAGAATCAATCGGTGAGGACACCGAGTACGAGCTAGATTCCGAGCCCGAAGAGGAAGCTCGTGAGGAATGAAGGAGAATCAAATTCTTTGCTTGACTTTACGAAACATCTTCTCGTAACCATTTACTTATTTTACTAATTTACTAACACTATGCAAATTCATCCATCTACCCAGAAAATTCTAAAACTTGCAAAAAAAGTTTTTTTTACTTAACAAACTAACTCAAATTTATCGGAACTCAACATGCAACTCTTTAGGAAATCAAAGTGGCTACATACATACAATGAAGAATGTCTACTTCATTACAATATTTATCGATGACAAAAAAAAATTAAAAAATTGCGACCGGTATTTTTAGTAGAAAAAGCCGACGGCGCAAACGCGTTTCTCCATAAGCCAACACGGACGAGGGTCGGGGTGTTCAGTCAGTCATCGGCCATTATGCTGACTTATTCAGCCTCACTCTTAACTCTCTCTCTTCACTAACTAACTACTAATCCTATAAACTTAGCTATACTATAAATTTGAATCAAATATTTTCAATTTTGTTGGTCTATCTTATTGTTTTAGAGTCTTAAAAAGTCATAAAATTACTTCTACTATTTTAGGGCGCTTTTATTTCGAGGAGCTATTCTTGTGCCCATATTTTTTTTCAATTTTTATTTTTGTTAATCACAAACTAATCAACAAACTATGTAACCAATATTTAAAAAACGAAATATTGATTATTGATACTCTTCCTGCTTACCTAGTCACTGCTCATTTTCTAAGTTAATTTAATATAAAATAATGTTTTGCAACTTTTTACATTTTGCTACCTTTTAATCAAACCTTATAATCTTAAATCTAGAGCCTTTTCTAGTTTAAAGCATCAAATAAAGACTTTTACTTTCTATAATAAGTCCCAGAGAGTAGGTCTTTATTCGATCCCTTCCAACTCACGACTGAATTCCAAAATGGCGTTTCTCCCTTCTTGCTCCCACGAAGAAACACTTGAGCTCATTAAATGACACACATTCTAGACTGCTGAAGCAGCAGGAAGTTTCGTATTACCCGCCGCCGCGTCTTGCTTCAACCAGCGCAAAACAAAATAATAAAAATGGTTCATGTTCGCGCACTTTATTGCTCCCTCGCCTTTTTCCTTTTTGAAATATGAGAAATTGAGAAAGTCTTTCTCTCTCATACAAAATAATGAAATGTTAAAAGCAAAAGCCAATGTTATTGCATTTGAATTTTTAAGTCTATTATAGTTATAACAATAGTTTTTTCTGGGCATTTTTTTTATTTGGCAACTTCCAATTAGTTGTAAAACACCATCGCATTTGAAATATTAATGTTAAAAATACGAATTAAATTTGATATAACAATTTATATTTTTTTAAAAGTATATTTTAAAATCAATTTCATTACTATTATCTGCAATTCTCATGCGGCAAGCCGGCAACCTAGTAGAACTGTCAAATAACCGTGTTTGTGGCTTTTTCTTGTTTCGACATTTCTATGAATATTCTCGGAATAATTTCATTTAAAAAATATAAAATAATTTCTTCTTTTCAAAACATTATTGATAAAATTACATTTTAATACATTTTAAAAAAGGAAGAAAACCAATATAAACATATTTTATACTTGGCAAAGCTATATTTAAATCTTAATGACGGAAAATACCAATAGAGTTGGCCATGGGATATGCGCTTATTACAATGACGATACTATCCGCGTATACGATAGTGGAAATGAAAATGGAGCGATAAACATTAAGGATGATGGACTTCGCTATCTCCAACATCTTTTTCCAGATCAACATTTCCCCAGTTGATTTATGAACAGGTTCAGCAACAAGACAATGGAGTAGATTACTGTGGCGTATTTGCAATTGCGTTTGCCACAACTTAAGTTTTAGGGACGGATCCAACCCAACAAGTTTATCATATACCTGAAATACGTTCCCATTTAAGGAAAAAATTTCAATACAGGCCACGACAGGCCAAGACAAAAAGGGTCGACCTAAAAAGGGAACTCAATCTACTGAATTTAGATTGAATTTGAATTGGAAATAGGATAATTAATGACCAACGAATAAGTCAAAGACAAGAAGAAGGACCCCCCCCCCCCCATAAAGTAAAAAAAAAAGTAAAATTACCTATCTGACTTTTGAGATTCTTTTCTTCCGGCTATTTCAGAACTTAATAGACAAACTATTTAACCAAATATTTTAAAGAATATTAGGTTGTTAGTCGCTGTGCTCATTTTCTGAGTCAATTTAATTTAAAGTAATGTAAAAAAAAAGTAAAAAAAAGTAAAAAAAACCTTCCTAAACCATATTAATCTAAATGGGTCGTTTCTAATTTTTAAAGGCGCCAAATAAAGACTTTTGCTTTCTAGAAACTTTTCATTGCTTCAGCAATGACCAGTACCAGAGAGTAGGTCTTTATTTGACGCCTCCCAACTCACGACTGAATTCAAAAATGGCGTTTCTTCCTTCTTGCTCTTACGAAGAAACACTAGAGCTCATTAAAAATTATCACGCTCTTTCTAGACTGCTGTCGAAGCAGGAAGTTTCTTTTTACCCCTCGCTGCGTCTTGTTGGAACCAGTCGAAAATAAAATAAAATTTGGTTCACGTTCACGCTTTTTTGCTCCCTTGCCCGTTTCCTTTGTGAAATATGAAGTTTTGAGAAAGTACTATTCTCTCTCTAACAAAAATTAAATTAAATTGTGAGCCTGTTATTTCATTAAGTACAGTTTTATAACTCTTAAAGTGTCCTTGAAAGCAACTATAGTGCAAGCTAATAAGCTATATGTAATCGTACTCTGATAAATTGATAATGAGAGCTATAATCTACCCGTTGAATCAATTTCACTTATATATAAGTTTTTAAGCGTCGCACATGCACGACGTATGATGGAAGCCCTATATTATCACATTAAAGTGTTTATCAAATCGTCTAGCCTAACTAAGAGTTATAAAATAGATAAATTATAATATAAATAAATTGCTAACACATTTACTAAAATTACAATTGGAAATATAGCTGATTCATTTCTATAAACCTTCTTGGAGCTATTGCATTTAAGTGTCGACGAAGTTGCAACTTTTTTCTTCATTTCCCACTTAATCAAATCGTGAAAAACTCATAAAGCTGATTTAACTCAGAATAATGACGTAAAGTAGTGAAAAAGTGGAATATTTGTTTTATTTGTTGTTGTTATTTGTGGAATATAGTTTTCGAGGGGGCGTTTGCGTTATTCATCACGGTCAATTTGTTTTTAAAGAGGGCGCTTTTCCTTATTTTAAGTGTGCCCTTTACAACCCTGATTTACTGATGGATACGGCAGTAAAAGGAAAGCAGTAACTAGTTACTAGTAAGCCTCTAATAAAGAAATTCGTCTGCACATCATGGCCCATTTAAGTTCCTCCTCCAGAGGCTCGATTTTTTTAGGGAGTCTCTCAGTTATTGGTTCTCAATATCTCACGAAATATTTCTTTTTAAATAGGAAACTAAGAACATTAAAAATGATCGGCGTAAAAATCTACATCGAATGATGAATTTATCTCAAATATACAGTATTACTGTTAGGCATAGACCCTATTTAAAAGAAAGTATTCCTAAATCTCGTCATAGTTTTCAATGCCCAAATACCGTGTTGATAGAACACTATAGATTAAATAACTCTAAAGACTTGACATCTATTCCAGTTATTGGTCTAGTTTTTCTTTCATTCGTAATTTTATTTTCGGAAAGCTTTTTTCATGCCCATTTTAAGGCATTATTATTTTAATGAGGCATTCTCAATGCAATATGATACCTATTCATTGATTCATAAATTAACCCGTAATCATGAAAACGGTTTGTGTATATGGTACAATTTCTGGATAACTACATCATTTATTTCAGCGAACTAATAGAGTCTATGTCTGCCTTCTATATTTGTAGTTAAAGGCAACAAAAGTGCAAGTCATTCCCATAAGATGTAGTCATACTTCGATAATGAGAGCTAATCTACGCCTCGTTGTCTGATTTCGATTACATCATCTTCATTCCTTATACCTATAGATAGGTTATAAAGGTCCCAGAGAACACAAGGTTTGCACACTCAAACGTTTATTCAGGCCACCCAAACAGATAAGGAATCGCAATAAAAATCAATAAACTAATTACTAAAACAAGAATTAAAATTACAATTAGAAATAGCGTTGCTTGGAACGAAGGACCTTCTTTATTAATTGGACAAAACTTCGGGGTTTTAATGAGAGTGGTTTTTATCTTTATCAATGATGAACCTTCCATTCTTCTCTCTGACTATGGCCTGGCATCGTAAGTTTTTATTTGGGTTCTCTCTCTTCATTTTCGTGCACTGCCAAACACCTGCGCTCCTCTTAGTGTACTCATTCCCGAGACCGTCTCTCAACAGATCTCTCCTCTTTCGACTCCCGCCATGGACTATTTCCCAGCAGATTGAACTGTCTAATAGCGACGCCACATATTGAACTTCTGCGATAAGATAATGATGTCACAGTTTTTATGTTATTCTATATTATTCTCTAGAGTAATATAAGCTTTATTTACCTGATGAATTCGATGCTTCTGATGCTTCTGATGACGAATCACTAATGGTAATGACCGGAATCTCAGGGGAAGATGTTGACACCACCGGAACTATTTAAAGGTTTAAAGATGTAAAATATTTTGACAATTCTAAAGTATGGTTCTGCGATATTTACCTTCTTCGGATGGATCATTACTTAGAATGTCTTCGTCTGTGGCTAAATCGTCTCGGTTGATATTAGGATAATTTATTTGCTTTAATATTGAGCAGAATCCGCAGAACTGATGCCTTCGGCAGTTAGGGCAGAATCCCGAGTTAAGGTAACACTCAGGACATTGGGAGGATAAAAGAAGAATTGGTTTCGGACATATTTGGCAAAAGTGTTTTATCTCCGGCTTTTCAGCTATTCCTCCTGAATTAGATGGTTGGTGATGACTCGCCATGATACTCTGAGACTCCGTTAGCGTAGTCAATAAATCTTATATAGGCCTAGCGCTTAAATCGTAATCTATAATTCATAATCAGTAAATAATTGTAGAGATTCCGAAAACAACAAATGGTGCGACCGACATATTTGAGCCGACAACCAACGCCGACTCTAACCGTAGTATGTTTTCGGTACAAAATATTTTTGGAGAAGATTAAGACATGTACAATATCATCGCGATAAAAGGATTAGTTGCAATATTTCTTCACTAATCCTGTAGTGCTTACTCATACTGATCTTTTATTACTTTCTTATTTGTTTAGTTGATACCTGTCAATGTCAATACCTGTCAAGTCAAAATATACCTGTCAACTTCGTTAAATCTAGCCAAAAAACGTAAAAATAACGAAAACGAATGAAAGCAAAAGGTTTTTACTGACAAAAACGAACACGAAATCTGGAAAACGAAAGCGAATAAACTAAAAAACTCGAATTTCTTTTTTTTCTTTTTTGACGACTCTTAAAATACAAATTGCCAAATCGGCGTTCCTTAGGATTTGACCTCTTGAGCTGAAAACCCTAAAATAGGTTTATTTTAATGTTTACACGAAACGGAGTCAGCGAAACTTGGTCAAAATTTACTAACGAAAAATTGACGATAACGAAAGTTAGCTGAAAAATCCCTTCCTGCACCGCACTGATAGATATACATATTACTCACTTTAGTGTAATAAGGTGTATATTGTAGCACTTAAAACTCTTGGTTGGGCAGCATTAACATAATGGACGAATTTGTTGAATCCTACTACTTAAAGTACAGACATTGGCATATTATACTCCATCGAATTGTAAAATCTAGATGGGGATTGCCCCGACTAGATTGGCAACATTGCTACTGATTCAGCGGGATTATGGTAGATTACTTACAATACTAGTGACTTATCAGTAGCTTTGAATTTTGGCCTGGAATGCTTATTATTAGACCATCATGATTCATGGGTGTGATTTATGTTACTAATATATTCCTCACAATCACGTCGAATCAAATTCTTTTCCGTAATTTGCGTTGTCATTTGTTGTTGTGGGTTTTTTACCTGTCTGTCGGCTGCAACCGGTATTATTTTATTTGAATATAAATTAAGTCAGAGCCCTAGCTTTAGCCTATATAAAAGCAGGTGGATTTAAGACATTAGACAGAAATCTGATTGGTTGAATGTAGGCTGCCTGTAGGATTTTTACTGATTGAAGAAAACACGCAGGCAATCAGCATTTATCAACTCTGTTGGTAATTTGGCGCTGTCCTATCGTTACTATTTCTCTAGTGGAAAATTATCAGCAACTCATCGGCGATTTTCCCGTTGCTTTTTCACCATTTACTCTGAGAAAAGTTTGTCAGAATGATATAACTTGTGAAATCATAAAATAACATCGAAAAAAAAATTGGCATTTTGAAATTTATATTGATTAAAAGTTAACGATTGTTTAGAAAATCTAAACAAAAATGTTAAGATGAATTTCTAGACAGGCCGTGTTTAGATAATAAGTAAATATAACTTTTCTCAGAGTGGGTCGAACGTCAATTCGAATAAATAAATATTTCAAAAGTACCAATTCGAATGAATGTGAATATTGTATTACCCGTGTGAATTGAAAATTGAATAATTATTCGAATGTATTCAAATATTTAAAAATCGATATGAATTGAATTGATTTTATTTTGAAGTAATTTTAAACCAATAAAAACCTTTTTTATCGGTTAAAACATTTTGACGAAGTTGCACAACGTCAAAAATTGAATTTTTTATTTAGAATTTAGAATTTAGATTATGTCACTTTTAATTTTTTTTTTGACTTGGCAACTCAATCGGAACTGTCAAACTCCCCTCCCACTGTCTGTAAAGCATTTTTTCTTTTTTTGTGTCATTCTTTCTCTCAAATAATATTTGATTTTCAAAATTGAATATTGAAAACGGAACCCAAAAAGGGGTGCGCAATTTTTAAGTCCCCAAGAGATACGCCGCATATGACCCTATCTTGCGTATGGTTACTCGAACCCTTATAGAAAACCCTACTGGTTCAGCAACTTTTTTACACTATGAAAGCAGGTGGTTTACCATTACCCCCGTTAATGCTGAACTTCACTAGTGCTATTCTTCTGGACTTCCATAAAGCGAAACTTTCCATATAGGGGAACCAAAAGAGGGTGCGCAACTTGGTTCCGCTATCTGGATCGCTACTGTAATTGAATAAGATCATTTCAGTTTAATTTTTATTCTTTTCTCTTTACCAAGTTTCTTCGGCATTCAGTCCCATTGCTGAAGCAATATTTCAAGATACAAGACACTATGAAATATGTTGCGCGTCCGGTGGATGTCCTCTCTCTACGGTTTCGGCTTCCACTGCTAGCCGCTAAGGGACTGGCGGCTCGTAGAGAATGACAGAAACCCCCTTTTCCTCATGTTGTCACTCTTGAATGAAGAATGGTGAATCGCTTGAAGTCGGAAACTGTCATCTAGCCGGCAACCAACATCAGTCGAGGCGTCACTTGGCACATGTTTTTTATTGCAAGATATCTTTTGATCTGTTTCCCACAGGCGATTTCTATCATAATTTCCCCTTTTGTAATCACATAGCACCAGCCGTCATTTGAGCTTTGTGAAAATGCGGTATATAAATAAAATATACATACTTAGTTTTTCCCCACTCTATATTGTATTTACTTTGCTTACACGTTAGATACGCAAACGTATATTTCCGTACAGAGAACGAGGTGACTAAGCGTTGGCGAAATTTCCTTGCAACCGATAAGCTCGTGGAAATGTATACATTCTCAACATGCAAGACTATAAGACGCGATACACTGAAGCGTCAGCAATTAAAGATTAGACAGCAAAGAGTGTACCGAGGGCTATTATTGAAAAGATAATTTTGAGGCATGGGGTACCTCGTTACATCTTGACAGACCAAGTGTTAAATTTCATGTCAGAGGTATTTTCCGAGCGTTGTTATTAGCGTGGTTGTTAGGAATCACGCAGATCTGAACCATAGCATATGATTCAAAAGCCGATTGACTTTTGGAGGAAAATAACTACACACTTTGTGATATACTTTCCACACTCTCTATAAAATCACCTAACCGGTAGTGTTAGGAACTACAGTTCACAGTCTAAATAGTAAGCTGCGCAGATCATGCCACACTCGGTGGCACACCGGTTTACCTTCTTACCGGGAGGGATCCAGTTGATCCTCACGATCAAATTCTCTCACCAAGATATAGAACGGCAAGCTCGGAAGAAGCATTATTCTTAAAGGGGTGACATAGGTCTAGAAGCATTAATACTTACAATAAGACAGGAGAAATTGAAGCGGGATCATGTAGCTGAATTCAATAAAATCGTAGGCCTATACGATTCCAAGTATATAAATGCCAGGGCCTTTATGGTGTGATTTGTGTTTTGTATACAAGCATTAGTCGTGATTAAGTAGCATTGGAGTACAGATGTGTCAGTCGTGTAGCTAACTTAGAAATAAATGTGTATATGCATTCCTCTGCAGCATGCTCAAGTCGTCATTTAGTAGTATTAGTGTAATGACGTATATGCTGTGTAGCACCCGATTCGCAGTACAACGTTAGACGTGTCACGTCATAACATGGCGCAGTCAGTTTTTCCGATCTCCTTAAAAGTGTAACGGTGATATAGTTCAATTGACCAGTCAAAAGAGCCTATGAGGAACTCGCAGTGGTATAGTGCATAGCTACTATCGTAAGATTGAACACATCATATCCCAAAGAGAGCCGATTCCCCAGACAGTTTCGCTTGAGAATTTCTAGGTGGCGCAGTGGCCTTTGCGACTTTGCGCGGTTTCGAGCCATGAAACTCTGACGTGCCACAAAAAAAGAATTCAACCAGGGCATCCGTTGCCGCAACGAAAAGGATTTAAAGCCCACGACTTCTTTACAAATATCAACCAATAAAATACACAACTAAAACACAACAAGCAAGAAAAATAAATTTTACTATCCTTAAAGGATGGTGTATTACCAGTGGTCAGCGGTTGATTGACGAATTTGAGTATTTTACACACCATGCATTGTATACCCCCGAGTACCCGACTATCCCTAAACACAGCGGACTAGTCGCAAAGATGCGCAGTTATACAGGTTGCGGATCCCATTGTTGGTTTCTGTACCTAATGTGAGGGGGAGATGGCGTGTATGGATTTCTACCTTTGGAAGTCGGCACCTATGCATAGGGACGCCGCTAGAGAATAAGAACCATCAAAATGCAATGAAAAACCAAAAAACATATAGCGTGGTTTCTACTTGTATGAGATTTTTTTATATCACTTCACCCATAAGTACATACTGGCTTTTAAGACAAATAAAATGCAGGTTTTGTTTGTCACGACGTGGCATCACGGGCAGCAGGAGAAGCCGTCATTGAAAACACCGATTCGTACTCTGTGTATGAACCGACACAATATTTTTTATCAACAAATTCTTTTTATGTTAATTTTTTGTCCCAATGATGTATTCATATCGTCCCTGTTTAACTCCTCGGTATTTTTGAACGTGCTTTTGTCGAGTAATGCCAAAATTTATACCAATTTTCCATGTTCATCGTGTGTACGGCATATCAGCACACAATTTCACAAGTGTTCGTCGGATATGGTGCTTTAAGTCTCAAAAATTTTGATTTCTTTAAAATGTAATATAAGTTATGTTAAAAAATAAATGCCTTCGTAGAGTAAAAGAAATGTTTATTTAACTTCGCCGTTTATAGAAACCGCAGTCATAATATGGACCAAAAGGTATCCTGTAAAATAAAACAGGGAAAACATATTTTTAAATGACGCGGGAGACCTCCATGAGGTTTTTAAAGCACTTTATTACGCATATAATTACTTGCATAAAACAAATAATACAATTTGTTGTTGTGTGCACTTATCATAACATAGGCAGACTGATGGAGCAGCTCCGCCGCACTAGTCAGAGTCCACTGACCGAGAGCCGGCACACATCCTGGCCGGCGGACCGGATACACTTCCCGGGCGGCAGGAGCGGACGTCATTGGATGAATCGAGTGGCATTCTGGGAGAATGCTGATATAACAGAATCCACATCTTACATCGGATCGACCATTCACCATCTTACCAGATATTGATTGCCTGTGGAACAAGGGACTCGTAAACTTAAAAGACGACCTGTATGAATACCACAATGGCCACTGGACCAAGATCGAGACAATACATCTATCAACTATTGACCTTGTATATCATTTTAATGGCACATTTGATTTAGAGTTCGCATATATCCCCAAGATACACCCTATCCACAAAGATGAGAATGTTTCAGAAATTAATTCAGTTCTCCAATATATCTCGCACTCATTGCCCATTCTTACGAATAGTAAACACGTCCCCTTACTACAATCTAAAAGTGTTACAAATTTATTGCATGTCCCACATTTACCACAAATACCTTCGCTTAACATTGTGCTTATTGTTTATTACTAATTATGAATGTACCCATTATTATCTATGCTCTCTGTAAAATTTTTACAAAACAATTTGGAACATGTCTTAAGCGATCTACCACAACAAACTTCAAATCTTCTACCCAAGATTCTGATACTTTTAACAAAAAGTCCGATTCTGTTAACCCGACTTCAAGTTCTGTTAACCAACCGCATAAAAAAGAAAAAAAAATTATATAAAAATACTGAAAAATGTTTACCACAAATACTAATTACCATATTAACATGCTTCGCTTGCTAATACTGTGATCCCCTATCAATATTTTAAAGTGTATATTTGTGTAATTTTTTTTATGTTAGTGTATGTTGAAACTTACAGTGTATGTGTAAAACTTTCAGTTCAATATGGAGGACATCCGGATTACAATCGTTAACGGTAACGGCGAAGCGAAGCTCAAACGCGCCCTCAAGAATCCATGGTTCCCAATCAACCAATTTAGAGACGATGACGGTTACACCATGGTCCACACGGCAACGAGGGCAGATAACATCAACTGTGTACGCCTACTAGTAAAGGCAGGCGCTGATGTTACAATCCTGAACAACCAAGGGGTAACTCCATTGCAGACAGCATTAAAGACATCAGGATTGGAACTTCAGCAAGAACGCATTTCAAGCACATAGCACTGCTACCTTTCCTACTACACAGCGATACTATCAAGAAAGGAGAGGACGAAGAGGGAGTCACTCTTCTAATAGTCGCTGCGATCAACAAAGACCTACACGTCGTAAGATGGCTCATCAGGAACGGAGCCGACGTCCACCAAGAGGCCGTCGAAGGAACCGCCCTACATTACGCGGCGTTGTATGACAACAACGCCACGGTCATCAAGCTCTTCATCGAGAAAGGAGCCCAGCTAGAGAGGAGGGGCACACAAAGAAGTACAACCCCTCTAGGCATAGCCGTTATGTACGGCGCCTATGCAAACGTCATAACATTAATACAGAAGTTCGGTGCGGACATTTCTACAACCGTTGGAAGTAGACAGCTTCATCTGACGCACATTGCTACAAAGTACAATCACCCCAAAGTGCTTGAATCCCTATGGGCTGGAGGTGTACCAGTCGACTTAAGGTCAATCCTTAATTATCATGTTCTCCACATCGCAGTGCTCCACAATTCCGGCGACTGCATCAGGATGATGTAACATCCAAATTGGTGAAAAGAAGATGTCTCTGCCGATTGGAGGCAATGGAGTAACGCCACTACATTTCCTGGCGGATCATCATCAAGGACCATTAGGAGTTCATGGTCACGCACAAGGTCTCGCGTTGGAGCAGCGTGACTTAAAAACATTAGAGCTATTCATGGAAGGTGGGCCACACTTCAACAGCCAGGATGAGGACGGAAACACTGCTCTACATTACGCAGCAAGCCAAGGACGTCTGGAGATCATCAACGCCTTAGTCAACAACGGCGCACTAAAGGATATTCTAAATCTACAAGGAGACATCCCACGGGACTGTCTACCCAATGGAATCGTATGCGAGGCACTCGAAATCATCAAGCAGGAGCTAGTAACACAGCATGAAACTAGTAACGAAAAATCAGCAGCAGATAACCAAGAAAAACTATGTGTTACCCAAGATTTACCGCAAACCAGATGTATTCAACACAGGTTAAGTAAACCTACTCGTGAATGTTGAGGATACTGGAGTGACTCAATTTATGCATGGGGACGCCCATCTGTACCCTCTTATTCAGTTGTCATTCATTAGCCTGAGATTACGGCCCAGTAGACTCGTAGCTCTCGACTCGCAATACAATCGACGCATCCGATGTCACGGCTTAACATGGCGCAGTCATAGTCGAACGTTACGTGTATAGTGTTCTTCGTTTGAAGAACTGTCAAAGATTCAGATTAGATTTCGTAACATTAAACTTCATATAATTATTTATGGGTATTCAATGCCAAGTGACATAATGTTCGGAAAAATCGGTCAACTGTTGCGCAAAGCAAAAGGATATCGAAATAAACGTTTTGATGGCTTTTAAACAATACTTTTTGGTGATTTACCACAACTTTCACCAGTAGCAGCTATACCTGTTTACAGCAATTAATACGGTGATGGAGCATATTGTCAACTATCGGATTTGTTGCGTACAAGGCAGTTCGTAAAGTCATCGTTTTAACACAAATGTACCGTCAAATGGTACAACAATTGTATTTTTGTTTCAGAAATCATTGTTTGTTTTTCTACTAAAAGACCTTCGTGGCGGATCTTTTTTTAGCACAACAATAATGGTATTTTCTCAAAACAGAATCCCTTAAAGTATTCCAAGTGAATAGACAAATGTAAGAAAACCAGAATATTTTGGTTTTCCAGTAACAGTTTTGAAAGCTATTCATAACGAAGACAATTTCCTTATTTCGTTTGATGAAGAAATTTTCCGCGCACTTGAAAACGAGATGTACTTGTAACTAGCCCTAATAATACTACAGAGAAAGTCTACATATAGTTTATCTACATATATTAGTTTTTTAAGTCTATTATAGTTATAACAGTAGAGTTTTTTCTGGGCATTTTTTTTATAGAGTTGGCCATGGGATATGCGCTTATTACAATGAGGGTACTATATCCACGTATACGATAGTGGAAATGAAAATGGAGCGATGAACATTACGGATGATCAACTTCGCTATCTCCAACATCTTTTACCAGATCAACATTTTCCCCAGTTGATTTATGAACATGTTCAGCAACAAGACAATGGAGTGGATTACTGTGGAGTATTTGCTATTGCGTTTGCCACAACTTTAGCTTTAGGGAAGGATCAGATGAACAATATTACAACGGAAATCGATTAAATCCGAAATGCAGCAGGTTACGGAAGACAATATGGTAGAACACGTGTAAGTACAAGTAAATCGAAAAACTATTTTTAAAAACGACATTCAAAAAAATAAAGAATATTGATTATTGATTCTCTTTTTGCCTACTTCATTTTCTAAGTTAATTCAATTTAAAATAATGTAAAATAAAAATTTGAAACTTCTTTTAAATCTTCTATTTCTTAATCGAACTTAAATCTTAAATCTAAATGATTCGTTTCTTACTCGAGGTGTCAAATAAAGACTTTGATTCACTAGAAACTTTTCATTTCTCCATTAGAAATGACCAGTCCTAGAGAATAGGTCTTTATTTGACGCCTTCCAACTCACGGCTGAATTATTTCAACTTAAACACTTGAGCTCGTAATATTTAACACTTTATAGACTGTGGAAGCAGCAGGAATAATCTTTTCTTTTTCTTAACCTCACTAATCTTAAATTTAATTGGGCTGCTACACCAGTTAAAGACATCAAATAAAGACCTGGATTTTCTAGAAACTTTTCATTTCTCCAGAAATGACCAGTCCTAGAAAATAGGTCTTTATTCGACGCCTTCCAACTCACGACTGAATTCCAAAATGGCGTTTCTTCCCACAATATAACACGCTTTAGCTCATAAAATTTCATATATTGTAGACTGCTGAAACAGCAGGAAGTTTCTGATTACACTCCGCCGCGCCTTCTTACTCCCCACCAGTCCAATTCCAAATGAGGATCATATTCACTTTCTTCGCTCCCTCGAGTTGATTCTCCTTTGTGAAATGTGAAAATCTTTCAAAAAGCAAACGCCAACATTTTGTTACTTATTATATCAACTTTAAGGGCCCTAACTCAAATCTATTTGTTTTAGAATAGTTCGAATGAATTTAAATATTCACGAATATTCAGTTGAAATCATATCGATTTGAATTTAAATTATATCATATGCCATCTAAATCAAAAATTTTAAGTGAATATATTCGTTTCCAAGATGTTCAAATATTTATTCGAATGAGTATTCACTTCACAGTTCATTCGAAAGACACATAATTTATTAAGTTTTTTTTTTTCGAACGGACCCCTTTCATACTAAAGTTCCTTTTTCATTTTAAAGTATAGAGCTCCGTCACAAAAATATTTAACATTTGCTGAGAACCGGCAACTCTGGTGAAGGAATACCAATTTTCGAAGTCTCCCATAAGAGCTAATGCATTTTAGCGGTTTTTTAAGCTAGTGTAGCTTTTCAGAAGATTTTTTAAAAGGGTGGTTATGTTTGGATAAGTTGCGGGGATTTCAATGCTCAAGCGATAAAATTTTTTTTAATTCGTTTATTTTCATAAAAACTCGAGATAATTACATTTTTCTGAGAGGCCTACGCCATAAGAGTACGTGTAAAAGACATCACCCCTCTTTTTCCGCTTCCTTCCTTTAGTCTCTATTTTAACACAGTGGCTTATGGCGAAAGTCCCTCAGAAAAAATAATATTATCTCAAGTTTTACTTAATATAAAACTTTTAAAAAAATATTTATCGATTGAGAATTGAATTCCACGTAACTTATCCAAACATAACCACCCTTAAAAAAATCACCTGAAGAGTTACACTTTCTTGAAAAACCGCTAAAATGCATTAGCTCTTATGGGAGACTTCGAAAATTGGTATTCCTTCACCAGAGTTGCCGGTTCTCAGCAAATGTTAAAAAATTTTCTGACGGAGCTCTATTGAAGGCAGAGCCTCATAAATTTAATTTTAATTAAGAATTAAAAATCTTACATTGTACAAATTATATTGCTTATTAACACTAAATACTTGAGCTATTGAAATATCAATTTGAAAAATTTTAGAATTTTTTTTGGAATTCAATTTATTATTATTTATTTTTCTTATTTTCGGCAAATTGTGAAATCCAAAAAAATCATAATCTCTTAGAATATTTCAATTAAATTTAAAATCTCTCATTTAAATTCTTTATTGATGAAAATTAAAATCAGTAAAACACATAAACATTTTTAAAAAGAAAAAATAAGAAGAAGAAAAAAAATTTACATTATTATTCACTTTTGTATTTTTTTAGACTTGGCAACGCTGTCGGAACTGTCAAACTCCCCTCCCATCGTCTGTAAAGCATCTTTTTTTTTCTCTTGTTTTGTGTCATTCTTTCTCTCAAATAATATTTGATTTTCAAAATTGAAATTCGCCAATTAAAAAATGGCACGAGCTCTGATCCCCGTTCAGCAGAAACTTGCTGAAAAGCTGCTCATCTTGAATGACAGGGGATTGGGCATGTTGACACGCATTTATAATATTAAAAAAGTAAAAGTCTTATCTCACTTTATTTTAGGGTGTTGCCCATTTTAATTTATTTAATTTCTCAGGCCTGTGGAGATGCAAATTCCAAGCCGGCTTTCCTCTCTGACAAGACCCTGGAATCTTCCATCAAGCTCGTCATCAAAAAGTTCCCAAACATTGATGTCAAAGGAGTAATTTTTCACTTTAATACTTTTAAAGTCTGCACGATTTATTGATAATGTCTGGTTACAGCTCCAGGCGCTGGTTCCGCACAGGGGCGAGGTGATGAAGTCCCTCTCGCTCTACTACAACACTTTCGTGGACCTTCTGGATTTCAAGGACAAAGTCGGGGAGCTCCTGACCACGATGGATGCCTGTCAAGTCCACCTCGACATTGTAAGATATCATTCCAAAAGTGTGTTTAGGGATTGGTTAGAAACATTTGTTTAGGGATTGAATTAAAAAGGTGTGTTTAGGGATTGATTAAAAAGGTGTGTTTAGGGATGGATCATGAAAAGTGTGTTTAGGGATTGATCAGTAAAAAGTGTGTTTAGGGATTGAGTTTAAAAGTGTGTTTAGGGATTTAATCTTATTTTGAATTTATAAAAACTGTTTAGAGATTTAATTCTAATCTAATTAATTTAATTTTATTCATTTTCTAGACGCTGAATTTCGATTTGACGAAAGCTTATCTGGATCTGGTCGCCACTTACTCATCTCTCATGATTCTACTCTCGAGGGTAGAGGACCGCAAAGCCGTCTTAGGGCTCTACAACGCCGCCCATGAGTTGACCCACAACCACGCCGACGTGAGCTTCCCAAGACTGGGCCAGATGATCATGGACTACGACCCACCTCTCAGGAAATTGAGCGAAGAGTTCATCCCTCATTCGAAGCTGTTGGTGTCCGCTTTACTCTCTCTGCAGCACGTCTACCTGCGCAGGAATTTGACGGCCGATAAATGGAGATCTGCCCAGATGCTCAGCTTGACGTCCAATCAGAATCAGATGCTCAATCCGGCCCAAACGGACACTATGCCCTGCGAATATCTCTCACTCGACTCTTTTGAACGATGGATCGTCTGTAAGAATTTTAATTTGTGTGTTTAGGGATTAACTAAAAAAAACGTGTGTTTAGGGATTGACTATAATTTTACCGGTCATGGCCGAAGGTGAACCGGCATTTGGACGGTCATCCTGGGCGTGCGCCATCGGCCGAGACCGGTGAATTTAAAAAAATAATTTTTCACCGATCGTGGCCGATGGTTTACCGGCATTTTGAGCGTCATCCTGGGCGTGCACTTTCGGTCAAGACCGGTGATAATTTTTTTTTTTTTTTTTTCTAGATGGATTCACGTTATGTCATCAATTTTTGGCCCAACCGGTGGCCGTTAATTTATGGACGAGCGCTCTGCAATCCGGCTGGGTTTTGCCACTATTCCGGGACGAGGTGATCTACATCCACGCCTTCATCCAGTCTTTCTTCGACACCATCAAAGGCTACGGAAAGAGGGTGAATGAAGTGAAAGACTGCTTCAATTCCGCCGTTGCCGGATCGGCCAAAATCCATATGGATCGCCGCATGTTTTTGCGCACAGCTCTGCGCGAATTGGAGCTCATCTTGACGGATCAGCCTGGATTATTAGGACCTAAAGCTCTTTTCGTCTTTATGGGACTCAGTTTTGCTCGAGATGAGGTAATTTTTTAAATTTTGGCTAATTTTTGACCAATTTCCAAAATGGACATTTATGACCAAAATTGGTGGTTTTGAAAAAAAATATTCGAAATTGGAGATGTCTTACCAGATTTGGTTACTTTAGATCAATCGCTACCAATTTCCAAAATCGGAGATTTATGACCAAAATTTTGTGATTTTGACCAATTTCCAAAATTGGTGAATTTTGACCAAATTTAGTTATTTTCAACCTTTTTTTCCAAATTTGATAAATTTTCATTTATTTAAAAAATCGGAGATTTTTAACCAAAATTTGGTAATTTTTGACCAATTTCCAAAATTTGGTAATTTTTGACCCAATTTCTAATTTATTCAAATAATTTTTTTTCAGGTTCAATGGTTATTGCGTCACCACGACAACCCTCCCCCAAGAACCGGCAAGACCAAAACCGCCGAAGATCTGGTAGATCGCCACCTACCGGAATTGCTATTCTACATGGAAGAGCTGCGCGCCCTCGTCCGCAAATACAGTCAAGTCTTGCAGAGATATTTCATCCAATATCTATCTGGTTACGACGCCGTCTCTCTCAACCAATTATTACAACCCCTTCAGACGTTATCCGAGGAAGAGAGCGTCATATTATCTTCGTTATGCAACACTATTGGTGGATTGAGTATCAAACAGGTGGAGGAGAATGAGCTGTTTGATTTCAGGGGCCTCAGATTGGATTGGTGCAGGTTGCAGGCCTACACGTCGGTTGCTAAGAGTCAGTTGGTTTTGGCGGATCACAGAGAATTGGCAACCCTGTTGAATACCATCGCTTTCCACATGAAAATGGTGGATGCCCTGGATGACATGCTGACGGACACGTCGGATCTCTCCATTTTTTGGTAATTTCAATTTTCCTGACCAATTTATAATTTTGGTGATGTTTGACCAAATTTTGAATTTGGTGATTTTTGACCAAATTTTGAATTTGGTGATTTTTGACCAAATTTTGAATTTTAATTTGATTTATTTTAATTGCAGTTTTTACAACAAATTATTCGAGGATCACTTCCACATGTGTTTGGAATTTCCCGCCCAGAATCGTTACATCATCGTTTTCCCTCTGATTTGTGGTCACTTCCAGAACTGCACTCACGAACTCTGCCCCGAAGAGGTTTTTAAATTTAAAATTAAAATTAAATATTTTATTAAGAATTTTTAAAATTTAGCGCCACCACATTCGTGAAAGGAGCCTCTCAGTGGTGAACGTCTATCTAGAAGAGATGGCCAAAGAGGCTAAAAATATAATCACAACAATCTGCGACGAGCAGTGCAGCCTTAGCGACAAGGTAATTATTTTTATTTAAAATTATAATTAAATTAAAATGAATTCTAATTTAAATTGATTTAATCAGCTGTTGCCGAAGCACTGTGCACCACTTATAGCCCAAGTGGTGAATAAGAAAAAGAGGGACAAATTTATTGGTGGACGGAAATTGGAGCTGGATCGACCCGGAATGGAGAGCTATCGAAAAACCCGCGAAGAACTCACCACGTAATTTCAAAACTTAAAAAAAAAAAAAAATTAATTTCAATGATTTCCACCCAATTTTGAAATTGGTTAAAAAAATTTCCCAATTCTTAAAATTGTTAATTTTCAAAATGGATTTTGAAAACTTATTTTTCACCAAAATCTAAGAATTAGTCAAAATTCCAAACATTTTTTTTTTTTTTTTTTTTAAGTATCAAACTTCACCAAAACTTTCAAAATGGTTCAAATTAATGATTTATTTAAATTTACGAAAAATCAATTTAAGGATTTTTTTTTTTTTTTAATTATCAATTAGGATGGATAAATTGCATATGGCGCTGACGGAGCTGTGTTACGCAATTAATTACTGCCCAACGGTGACGGTGTGGGATTACGCCTTCGCTCCTAGAGAGTACCTCCACCAACATTTGGAATCCCGCTTCGCCCGGGCCGTTGTGGGCATGGTGATGTACAATCCCGAGACGGGCGACATTGCCAAACCTTCTGAATTATTGGCAAGCGTCAAGGCTTACATGAACGTCTTGCAGACGGTGGAGAATTATGTCCACATCGACGTCACTAGAGTTTTCAACAGCGTCCTCTTGCAGCAGACGCAACAGGTGATTATCTAACCAATTTTGGTAATAAATCACCAAAATTGGGAATTTAAATGAAAATTTAACTTTTATTTATTTGTGTAAAATTACCATTTTTTGGAGATTGGTAAAGAATCACCAATTTATGGAAATGGTCACCAAATTTGGATAACCTTAAAAAATGAACCAAATTTAAATGAGCCCCAATATTAAATATAAATTATGAAAAAATATTTACCAAAGTTCTGCCAAATTTTATCTTAAATCAACAATTTCCAGGAATTGGTTTAACTTAAGCACAATTTGAAATTTTGGAAATTCAAAATTGGGTTGAAAAACTTAAATTTTGGAGATAGTCTATTTTCTGAAATTATTTCTCAATCACCAAATTTGGATATTTTTTTCATAAATTAACCAAAAATCTCCTAACTAGAAAATTGGTGAAAAAATAATCACCAAAATTTAAATTTTAAATTTAAATAGGTGGACAGTAACGGAGAGAAGACTATTGCGTCACTCTACGTAACTTGGTACTCTGAGGTGTTATTAAGGAGGGTCAGCGCCGGCCACATCTGCTTCTCCCCGCTCCAGCAGGCCTTTGTGAGCCTGACGGCCGAAGGCGCCGTTCCATTCAACGCTGAAGAGTTTTCCGACGCTTCGGAATTGAGGGCGCTCGCCGAGCTCATTGGTCCTTACGGCATGAAGTACTTGAACGAGACGCTCATGTGGCACACGGCCAGTCAAGTCCAAGAATTAAAAGTATAATTAATTTCAATAATTAACTAAAAAAAAAAAAAAAATCACCGGTCTTGGCTGATGTTGAACGCCCGGGATGATCATCAAGATGCCGGTGAAATATTGTTCACGACCGGTGCCTAAATTTTTTTTTTTTTTTTTTTTTTTTTAGAAATTAGTTTTGATGAATAAAGAAGCACTGGTGGCGCTGAGAACCAATTTCGACCGCCCCGAAATGATGAAACAGTGGGCAAAAAATCTCCAACGTAATTCATTTAAATTGAATTTTATTAATTAAAATCAATTTAATTAAAATTGATATATTAAACAGAGGTGGATAATTTGCTGCAGAGGATGACCATAGTCGGAGTGATTCTCTGCTTCCGGAAATTAGGACAAGAAGCTCTGAATGACGTATTAAATCAGAGGGTCCCCTTCTTGCTCTCGTCTATTATCGACTTTAAAGAGCATTTCCCGGCGGACGAGTCCGACTCGACCGTCGTCAATGAAATGGCCTCGGCCGCCGGATTGAGTTGCGTCGTCGACCCGGTTCTCGTCACCGCTCTCAAAATGCAGCGCCAAGGTTTTATTATTACCTTACTTTTTATTTAATTCATTTATATTAAATTTGGACAATTTAAAAAAAAAAATGGTTAATTTCATCCAAATTCGAACAAAAATTCAATTCATTTTTACCAATTTTGAAGATTCTGTCAAATTATTTTATTTTTTTTATTTTTTCTTCAGTTTAAATTTGACCTAAATTTGAAAATCTTTCCGAATTTTTTCTAACTTAATTTTTATTAAATTACAGAGACTAACGAAGATGAGCATTTAGTGGCCTGCCTACTACTCGTCTTTATCGCCGTTTCGCTCCCTCGTTTAGCCCGTTCTGAATCCAGCATGTACCGGTAATTTAAAAATATCAAAATAATTTAAATTAAAATTTTTAAAAAATAAATTATTTCAGGGCTTATTTGGAAGGACATGCGAATAACGCGCACTGCCTGGCTGCGGCCGTTAATACGGTCCTCTGCGCCCTCTTTGCACTGGCCGGCCGTCGGGATACGGAAGAGCGCCTCAAAGAGTTTCTTGCCGTCAGTTTTAAATATAGAAATTTTAATTTAAATTCAATATTAAATCATTTTTTATAAAAATAATTTAATAGCTGGCCTCTTCGAGCTTATTACGTCTGGGACAAGAAGTGGATAAAGAAGCTATTCGTAATAGAGAATCTATTTATCTTCTTCTCGACTTGGTATGAAATATTTTTTTTTTTTTTATTCACCGGTCGACCCGACTTTTTGTCGCCCATTTTGATCATCCAAAGGCCGCTGACATGGGTCGCCTCGGCCGGTGAAAAAAAAAATTACAATTTTCTTCAAGATTTCGATTCCAAAAATGAATTAGCTAAAAAACAAAAAAATAATAATAATCTATTAAATTTTTACTAAAAGAAAATTCACCGGTCGACCCGACTTTTTGTCGCCCATTTTGATCATCCAAAGGCCGCTGACATGGGTCGCCTCGGCCGGTGAAAAAAAAAAATTACAATTTTCTTTAAGATTTTGATTCCAAAAATGAATTAGCAAAAAAAAAAAAAAAATAATAATCTATTAAATTTTTACTAAAAGAAAATTCACCGGTCGACCCGACTTTTTTTGGCCCATTTTGATCATCCAAAGGCCGGTGAAAATGATCGCCTCGACCGGTGCAAAAAAAAAAAAAATCTTTAAATTAATTTTTTTTTTTAAATTAACAGATTGTGCAGGATTCTCCATATTTGACGATGGATCTTTTGGAATCTTGTTTTCCCTACGCCTTGCTGCGCAAAGCTTACCAAGCCGTTTTCCGTTCGGATAACGTCACTTCCTAATTTCTACATTTCTTTTTTTCTTATCCTCGACCCCATTTTTTCCATTTATATCTCTGATTACAGTTTTTGTTTCTAAATTATGCAATATGACATCATTTGTATTGGAGAAACAAAATAAATAAATAAAAACATATTTCAATTCTATCATTTTTGGCAAATTTCTTTTAATAAAACTGGCACCGCTGTACGCATATTTTTTCCAGCGTCGTCTGCACAGCTCCACAAATTTCTGATCTGTCATTCCGGTGAACCGTTCAAGACGAATTCTTTTCAACTGTCTCTCCAAATTTAACTTCAATTATGGTTTGTCTCTAAATTAATTATTCAAATTTCGAATCTCTATTCATTCATCTCTCTTAAATTTAGGATATTTCTGCTAAAAATGTGAGCACTTTGGGTGTTGAGGCCGATTACTGCGTCAAAGACGCCTTCATCCACGGGTAATCACTCACCTAACCCCCTCAAAATTTAATTTAAATATAATTTTCTAAAATTATCAGGAACAACAAGGCTCGTGCCCTGGATTCCATGCTCGTCTCCCACCCACTCCAATCCGTCCTCAGCAAGGTTCTAATTTCACTTAAATTCACCTTTATTAACTTTCTTTCCTGATTATTCAATTTAATTTTCAGCACGCCAAGAAGCAGGAGGAGGTGGACGTGAAGATGCTCGTCAAGCTCCAGGGTCTGCACGCCCCACTCCGCCTCAACCTGGAGAAGCGTGCAGTCAGGGATGTCGGCCACCTGCCGTGCCTCCACCGCCACAATGCCCTCATGGATGCCCTCACCGGTATTCAACATTCCCAACTCTCAATCAACTCTTAATCAACCTATTCTAATTTCAGGAAATGACACGATGATTGATTTCGATGACTTCCTCAACGACCCTCGGGATGCCGAGGTGATGGGCCAGCCCCACATGATGATCGAGAGGCACTTGAAAATGTTGTAATTCATTACATCTATTGGAACATTTTTCAGGAATACACAAAATTTCTTCATTTGGTGTAAAATATCATTTGTTCATAGAGGTGTGCTTGAAATTAGTGAGGCGGGTTTGCCCGTTTTCAGGATGCTCTCCAGAAGCTGCTGCCCGCCGAGGTTCTCGGTGGCTTCCACGTAGACTTTCTGCCCCGGCAGGTCAACATCCACCTTGCTCACACCCTGACCTGTGAAATTACAAAATTAGTCATTAACTTTGATGTTTAATTAAATTAATTTACTTTGAAGTTTGCCCAAGACTCGCTCTACAGCACCTGAGCAGCCTTCACACGTCATCTCCACTTTAAATTCGTGTTTTACCTTAAAAGAAAATTTAATTAATTTTTAAAAAAAAGGAAATAATATAATATTATTTACTTTATTCATTATGCTCGATTGAGATGATAATAAAAAGTGCCGGTTTTTATTTTTACGATTAAAGTAAACTGCGCACCTGTTAATAAACGTTGTCATTACGTGGTGAATTTGCCATCTAGCGGTCGATTTTTCAACTACACTTAAAAAAGCGGTTTATTTGAATTTTATTTCGTTATCACGTCACAACTATGTTTAGTTCACAGCACGCCCTCATTCTCTGATCCAAAATACAGAAAATATCATTAAATCAAATGACCTGTGATTTCAAATCCAAAATAAAATATTGTAAAGCAGAACTTTTCAGCTCGCTTTTATGATATATAGTAATCCATCATATAGCTGTATTATTCTTTTAAAAAATATCTACACCATTACATCAAGTGGTTACCATTCATTGCAAATAAACTTGATATTTATGTATTAGACTAATTAATAAATACAATATAATCTCAATTATAGCATCAATATTTGTCAATGCTATTGATGTAATCGATAGGTCTGTCAGTCTCATGGTGAGACAGCTTTTTTATTTTGTGCTGACTGGGATGATGGGCGTCAACATCCAAAGTCAGATCCTCTTCATCTTCGGCAGCGTTATTACTATCGTGGAGGAACTCATCAGCAGATGTCTGCTCATCGCTGTTTGTTCCAAAGAGGTTGTAAAGAGAGACGGGACAAGATGGGTATTCCGCAAAACAGGACATGTTGTGCGATTGACCAATTTGCTCCGCCTCCAAATAAACGTGCAAGAAATCGCTGAGGCCCCTCTTGGGTCTGTACAACGTAACAAAATTCGTCCAAAGAATTATAAAGAGAGCTCAAGTAAAAATATTATTATTATTAGATTGGTTAAAAAGCAATAAGAGTTGGCTCACGTTAGAATAATGGTCAAGATTTCTCCAATGACGGTGAACTCGCCAATGGGATTCCTTTGCATTTCGCAGATGGTTCGCAGGAGACAAGCCTGTCCATCCGACATCATTCTGTGTTAATATAATTAATAAGAGAGTAACTTAAATTGAATAACCTTTCCATCAATCCCTGTGGACTGCAGGATCCCTTCCACCGTTTTGTAGATGTGGTACTGATCCCTTTCCAGACTCCTGTGAAATTAATGAAGCATTTGCTGAATTGAATAGAGTATACGATCTCCAAATTCAATTATCGCACCCAATACCTCGAAGTGTAGCCTTGTTCATCGTTGAAAAGAGTGTCTAAAAAGATGGTAATTGGCACAGCTAGTTGAATGAGACCACGAATAGAAGTTTTGCCATTGTCATCGACCTTGACTAAGGGCAACGTTAGTTCGTTTAGGATTATCCAATGAGGACGCAGCAGGATCGGATTACGAGTAGCCATCTGAAAACCATTATTATATAGGGCTGTTTCACCGATTTGTTTACGACTTGGCAACGTGTAATATGCGCATGTACAAGATATGCAGACGATCTATAGCTCAGTGCCATACCCGTTCATACCTTAGTATTTGTCAGAATTCATTGAAACAGGTCTCAAAAGACGCAGAAATTATCTTTTCTTCAAGTTATTAGAATACGAAGTTAAGTGACTTTAATAATTCGAAAACTATGTACACGCTAACATATTAGTCACTTCGCAATGATTTTGATTTTTTGCGAGCTTCCGAAAAACCACAGAAACAAAAATATGGCTTCATCCGATGTTGCATCGTCGTTTAAGACCGGTTTCATGGAATACTAAGTTGCCAATTCTTTTTAATTCGGTCAAACAGCCCTTACTTAAAAGTATTAAACAATATATATTTTTATAATTTAACTTGAAAATAAAGACGTTAGTTAAAAATGTAAAACTGATATAGTACGTTTAAAGTCGTATAAAAACCCTCAGTAAAATCTTAAAAAGTAGGATGCAGTATTTCCAAGGTTGACAGCAAGGAAGTATGAAGCTGAGACTGCGATCAGGTCGACTATACTGCTAGAATATGACGTTGTCTTAGTCTTTTTAACAGCTCGGACTCCGCCTATTCTCCGCAATTAAAAGGCCTGATACGATATGAATCTTGTTTGTTTTTTTCTTTTCAAGTGCATTAATATTATAGTATCAAACTCTGAAACTTTGACTATACTTGAATTCTATATGTATATGAAACGCAAAATTATATCTACTGAATATAGTACTTGCAAGAAAATAAGCGTGTAAGAATGATATGATGGGGATTTCTCTTTTTAAAACTACTTTCCTTAGCTGTTGATCAATATTATATCATCCTATTTAGTTAGTCAGTATAGCCAAGGCAAAAGGCTAACGACTAACATGACATATGGTTGATTAACCCAGCGAACCTTAATAATAATAATTGACTCGCTTCAATTATTACTATATACAAACTGTGTAGACGTGGAACGTGAAATGAAATCTCGATTCGACCACAATACGATACTTGGAACCAGCACAGCCATTTCCGGTGCTATACTATACTGATTTGCAGCATTGCTTTAATTAAAAGTAGCCCCGCGTTTCCATTCCTATTACGGTTACGGTTTGTATCGTGGGATACTATAGGACTTGTATGATGAGATTCTCAATTAGTTCTCGTGATCTTTAACGGTTGCAGGTTGAATAAACAAAAGGCACGAGGGGGATCTTTTTGATTCATTTTGATTTACAGGTTTAAGAGTGTCTATAAATAGCTATAGTTATACAGGTAAAGCATCCTAATTCCATCATATGATCTGAGTAATACTTAATTTTTTCCTATGATGAATCGTTCAATTCAAACAACATATTTTCTCAGCAACTACATGTTTCATTGGAATTTTATTTCATTATTATTGTTATTATATTATTATCTATTATTCTATATTTCAATAAAGTTGAATTGATGTCGTGTACTGCACACTGAAATTATAGTATACCTACACTTTTTTCATAACATGTACTCAGCACTATGATTTCTTTAGGTCATTTCAAATTTCAGTTCGAAATTTTTTTTTTAGTAGAACAGCATTCTCGAAAGTTGAATTTCTATAATTGGTTTTATAACGCAGCCTCGGTGATAAAAACAAGAACATTGTAATAACTATTAACTGCGCACCTGTAATGATTGTTTCATTACGTGATGAGTTCGCCATCTAGCGGTCAACTTTTCAACTAAAACATAAAAAGCGGTTTAATATGATTTTTTATTATTACTTCATTATTACGTCACAATCATATAATTCACAACACATAGAAGTGGAGATAAAAAAAAAAAAAATAAGGATGTACCGAGTTATATTATATAAGCTGGGCTCTCTTTTAATTAAATTTTTAAAATTTGATTTTTTTATATTTCTTCTAGGAAGAGACAGCCGGCTTCTTGGAGAACAGCTGTTGTGACGAAAGCAAGGTAGACGGTGAGGAGGATCAATCCGAGCCATTTATTAGCCTGGAACTTGACGAGAGGCAGGTAGATGAGGACGACGACGAGAGAAGCTCCCAGAGACACTGTCATTATTAAATTGAGGTAGTTGAATGAGACTGGAACACTCTGACCTAACTGAGTGCAGACGATCGTGAATGAGATGCCCAATCCCAGTAAAGTATCTAAAATTCAAAATTTTAAAATTAAATTTTAATTCATTTTGAAATTTTGAAAAAAAATTATACTTAAAAGAGGGGCTCCGTAACAGGCTGAGAAACCCATCCGAGGGGCGTTCTGTCGCGCCATACTCACATCAGCGGCAAAATCTGGAATTATATAAAAAAAAAAAATTTCACCGGTCTTGGAGGATGAGGTAGGCCCAGTTTGCCCATCCAAATGCCGGTCTTTTTTCGGCCGAGATCGGTCAACCGGTCTTGGCCGATGAGACACGCCCGGGATGATCATCGAAATGCCGGTACATCATCGGCCAAGACCGGTGAATTTTAAAAAAGTGAATAAAATACCTCCAACACTATTTCCCCAGGCTAAAATGGTGAGACCTAGGATTGCGTCACTTAATTGAAACACAACTCCAAATGTAAATAAAACCGCCATAATTTCAGTGGCTATAAAATCAATCCAGATGACGGCCACGGCGAAAGCCACAAAAGCTAAAAGCTAATTTTAAAAAGTTAAATTTATTAATAATTAAACCTTAAATTAATTAGTAATTACCCAATGCCCTTTGGGCTCTCTTTTTCTATCTGTAAAAATGGCTAAAAGGAGGGCGAATCCGAGTCCTACTAAAAAAACGAGCAGCGGCAGAGGAAGGAATTTCAGGATCACAATCTTTCCATCTAAATTAAAATTTAATTAAAATTAATTGTAAATAAGAAAAGTAGTGGATTAATACATCCAAGAGCCCAGGTCATCCAGGTGGGAGTTAACATTAATTGAAGACACATTAGAGGACGGCTCCATCCCTGTCTAGGTCGATCTTCACTCACCAGAGGGATCGTCAGTCTCAAAACCATGTAGAAAGGCACCTTTTAATTAATTAAAATTTAAAAATAATTAATTTAGAATTTATTAATTTGAATTTACTTCTAAAATTGCGATGATTTTATTAAACCATCTCATCGTTTTGAATTCTTCTGAAGAAAATGGTCGGACACTTTGATATAAATCTAGAAATTCTTCTTTGGTACCAGCCCAAACTGAGACTTGCTCTATACCTGTTATGTAATTAATATTTAAATTTAGAAAATTAAAACTTAAAATTTAATTTATTTACTGTCATCAGTCACTAAAAGAACTTCCTCGTCATCTAAAGGTGAAGGCTCGATCGCATCCAAATCATCATTACGTGATTCCTCATTCACTATTACGTCACTTGAGTTAATCGTAACTTCTCTTCTATCTAAAAAGAAAAAAAAAATGTTCACCGGTCGTGGCTGATAGTTCACCGGCATTCCGATGGTCTGCCCGGGCGTGCGCCATCGGCCAAGGCCGGTGAATTTAAAATCATATTTTCACCGGTCTCGGCCGAAGATAGACCGGCAATTCGATGGTCTTCCCGGGCGTGAACCATCGGCCAAGACCGGTGAATTAAAAAAAATGAAATTTACTCATTCTAGAATTGAGTAGACGGCCCACGACGACCACGATGACGTAGACGACATAGAGGGCTATAAATGCAATAGCGTGACCGACGTGAACGTGTCGGTGATAAAACACCCAAAAGACGAAATAAACTGCGACCAAATAGAAGACGCAATCGCGTAGAAATGGCCTCTCCATCACGTGAAAAGGTCTTAAAAAGCTGATGCTTCCCGCTATCACCGTAGTGCAGAAGATGCCAGCTCCTAATTAAATTAAATTAAAATTTTAATTCAATTAAAATCAGTTTTTAAAAAAATTTACCAAAGAGCTCTCCGAAAGCGAGATCTGCCCTTCCCTGACGAATTCCAGCCAGAGATGAAAATATATCTATAAATAAACTAATTTAAATTAAATGTAATTACATAATTTTTGAAGTTGATGTATATATACCTGGGGCACCATTGCCCAGGGCTAAGAGTGTCACTCCGGCAACATTGTGGGACATTTTCATCTTCTCCGCCATCACCTGAAGGGCCGGGCAGAAGCTAAAATCACAAAAATTAGAATTAAGTTGATTGAATTTAAGTTTGAAAATGAGGTGATATTACAAACTGTTGGCTGCCGTTGCCAGACCGATGAAGAGGAAGAGCATCCAGATGCCAAGGACGACAACCCCGAAGATGGAGAGGTTGGCATCTGAGGTGCAGTAGAGGAAGTTGAGGTAATTCAAGAGACCCACCCCGTTGGCGCAGTCATCCGTCTGGTTGATGAAGGCACACCGATCGGCAGCCGAATTCAGAGCCCGGCACTGTGAATGAATTTCAAAATTTATAATCTGGATGATAAGTAATTAAAAATGAAGGTATTACCTCAACATCAGGTGTGAATTTAGTTAGACTCAACATTGTGGTAATTTACAATTTATAAAAGCATGTCGAATACGTTTAAAGAATAAATATAAGACGAGCTGCAGAGTGATAAAATGTGGGTCAGAGTCCACAGTTTGTCCGAAAGAGTGATGAATCTGCCATTGATTATTGCGTCAATATAGCTCACTGAATCGACGGTGTGATGAAAATAATACAGCTAGATCAAGGACACTTTGGCTCGTTTGACAGACTGTCTAGTGCAAAGTGTCTGCCCTTTTCTTTTTCTTTTAACAAATAAAAGTGCAAAACAATGTGAAGACGAGGCATTTTCCAATGGTCAATCAGAGTGCAGACTGCAGGGCTAGGGTGACAGAACTTTTTAGATAAACGGCAACGCTGCATTTATGGCGGGAATTCAAATGATGATTTTTCAAATGTCGGTGAAACAGAGTTTAATGAATTTTAATTTCACATTTATAAAAATTTAGGGTTCTAAGCTATTTTGAAATTTTGATGAGCTCTATTCTCACAATGTTCATTTTGAAAAAAAAATTATTTGACAAAAAATTCTATTTTGTCTATTGTTTTTTAAATATTACGCTTTTAGAGGATGTTGCCGATTTTAAAAAGCGATACTGCCGTAATGGCCAGTTCAAGGACCTCAACCAGGCCACGCCTCAACCCTCTATTACGTCTCTAAATTTCACAAAGTGAAACTTAAAAAATCACCCAATATGAAATGGTTTATCTGAATATCGACTAGTCCCTTTTGTCAATCTTTGCTGCATGATCTTTGAAAATTTCAATATCACTCTTATCAGTTGATTTTCGCTTTTATTTCTAAACATGCACACTATTACTTTCCCAAATTTGATTTTTCAATTTATTTAGAGAATACCTATTTTTCAAGTGAATTGAAACTTATTTCTCTTTAAATAAATGTATATCGAGAAAGGGTTTAAAACAAAAAGATATAAATGCTAGGCGTTATATAGACCTAAAATGTGAATACCATTTATTGTGCACTATATATTATTATACATCTTAAAGAAAAAAGATCTTTTAATTATGTCCTTGGGTAAATAAAAAAAATTGTGTTACAATTCAATTTCAAATTTATCTAATGCGACAAATGAATTTTATATAAAATTAATTTTCAAACAGAAACCGCCGGTTTTTTTTTTGCTTTTTCGTGGAAACTGGAAAAGGGTAGGAAAAAGGTTTAGAAAACTCATTTTGCTAAAAAAAACAAGAATTACCAAATTTTGTTTTCATTTTTCATGCTCATTATTATCCCTTTCATCACTTAAGTACTTTTCTACGCCCAAGAAAACGATTTGAAAATGTCTTTTATCTCCTCGAGAACTAGTTCGAAAAACCTTGTTTTAGACTAGCAACAACTATCCATGTATATGGGATGCTAATCAGAGAATATTTCTAACATGAAGATCTATAATGTAACATTTAAATAAATCTATAACATTGAAATCTTCTCCATTTCCCCATAATTAATTAATTAAAAATATGCACAGAATCGAGAGAGAAATGTCAGTCAATAATATATACAAAGTATTGAGCATATTATTTGAGAAACATTGAACAGACTTGAGAAACAAACAACATATAAGTATTGCGTATTTAGAAGTATAGAAATAAGTATATATTGTGTTATTTGAGAAGGAAACGATGTTGGTTTGTTTATTGTAAGATTTAGTTCACCCGGTATATTTTTACATCAATCAATGTATACATTTTTTGAGGCCATAATATGCTTAATAGATGAATTTAAATGACTGTTCCGGTCCGGCGGTCCCAGCACTTTTTTTCTTCAATTACCCAAGAGGCTATTACTCAACCCATCTTACTATACCATTATTAACAGATATAAACCAAAAATAAAGATATTAATAAGAGTCAAAAGTTTAAATGATAAGATTTGAAAATAACTTTTGATTACAAAGTGCAAACCACCTCTCTCAAAGATTTATCATTATGATAGCGATAAGCGATGGCAATCAATATTCATAAAGACTTCGTTTGCTGCTTCCAAAACAAACTCTAGTTCTCGATTGTTATTCAACCATTTACCATCATACCATTTCATCTACTTCAAGTATTTGAAAAAACAATTATTTACTGAATTGAGTAATCTTTTGAAAAAATAAAATTTTAATTTTTATACAGACAATGAGGGCTTTTTTGTTTGTTGCTACTTTATTGCTGCTTTCCATTGGCCTTGCAAATGCGAGCGATTGTCCCAACGGAGAAGACTATTCACCCTGCGAATGCCGAGTGGGAGGTCTCATCGCATGCGACAAAATACCCCTGGCGGAAGTCCAGCAGATTTTTCTAAGGACCACTCCGGCGGATTTTGACACCTTCGAGTTAACCCCATTGGCTTCAGAAGAATCAATCATTCCAGCCGACTTGTTAGGCAGCCACAGAGTAACCGATAAGATCCAGCTGGACTGCCCTTTCCAAATTGGTGGAAGGTACAAATTGCAAGTGGACCGAAACGCCTTCGCAAATTCCAGAAACACGGCCCTGAAGGTCTTTATAGGCTACAGGACGGGCAACTGCGACGCCATCCAGTTAGATTTCTCCTTCTTGGCCGGTTTCGACCAGCTAGCAGAGATATACATCTCGGATTCGACCAATATCGAACAAGCTGGATGGGCCGATTTCCCTTTATTACCGAAACTGACTTCATTGACCATCGCTTTCTGCACTGGACTGGACAATTGGACAGTTTTCCCAGTCTTGGCAAACGGGCTGAGTTTGCTCTCAGTGCCCATCAACGGTCTCCACGACGAAACAGTCGGTCGGATCCTCGACTGGGCTCTCCAATCTTCAAGTCAGACTTTGAAGACCCTTTCATTGGATAACAATGCCTTGACAACAATTCCGAAACAGATGCCATTGTTTACTAAATTGACTGAACTTCATTTGAATTATCAGCAAACGCCACCTGGATTGTCGCGGGTTGAAACTGGTTCCTTCATCTTCGGTTCTGAACCCGTTGCTTATCTCTTTTTGGATGTGGCGGGTGTGAGGACCATTGAACCCGATGCCTTTCAAGGTGCTAACGTAAATCTATATACTTACAGTGTTTTTCAAATCAACATTTTCTTGAATCCATTCCAATTCTTTTTTTTTCAACTCATTTTGAATCAAATTAGATTCAGATTGAAATAATGGCCATTTTCTGATCAATTGTGTGGCTAAAATACTGCACAGTTGATCCATTTTGATACTTAAAACTAAATTACTGAAAATTGGAATAACAAAATATGATTTTTGATTTGTTTGGGGGGTTTTGAGTTTAAAAGTTAAGGAAGGGGTTAAGGTCCCTCGTTTATAATTTTAGATTTTGTCACATATTTATATATAGAACACTTTTTATTCATTCAAATTATCATGTTTGTAATTGGTTTTGATTCAGATTTACAGTTCTTTTTTAAACTAAAATTTAATTACTTCAATTTTGAATCGATTAAAGTTTGACACGTTTGTATATTTACAGGGAATTTCAGCAAGACGATGGTTTATCTGCAAGAGAACAGGTTGACCCGATTAGATTCGTCTGTTTATCAGGATATGCTCAGTCAGATGGTCACGTCCACGGGCAATATTGACTTTTCCAGCAGTAATAGGATTTTAAAATGCTTTTTAATGTATATTTACAAGCTATAGCTGCTCTGTATTGCCCTTTGCAGATCCGGTGGATTGCCAGATCGACTTGTGTCATTTGGCGTGGCTTTGCAGAGACCATCGGGAACTTTTAGCTCCTTTGTACAATGCCAAGTGCTCCAATGGGACATTTATCTACCGCCTCAACGTAAATGCATTTGAAAATTGTCTCTAAATAACCAACCAAAGTGGAGCACGATTTCTATTTTAAATATGAAATTAGAAATAAATTACTGGTAGCTTCGATGGGTTAAATAATTAATAATTTAATACACAAAATCCAGCTGAGTTCATATAAATGTTTAATATTTAGAGACTTATAGGAAACTTTACGAATAATTAGTGCCAATGTACGAGCCATGTTACATTTGTATTGTTTTCCAGAACTTATTGTTCATTGAATACCGAAAGAGCGTAAAAATAATTTTTTTAAAAATTAGTTTTTAAAACTATAAAAATGTAATTCAATTTTTAGGGCACTACTAAATAAGTACCTCTATTTGAACCATACGAATAACAGAAACTTTTAATATAGTAACGAAGTTGATTTTGATTGATAAAATCATAAAAATGACACAATCTAAGAGTTTAGTAATGACTCGTCATCTAGTAATGAGTCCTTAAACATGTACGTATTGTAACCTATTAGTCCGCAAAACGAGTTGATTTTATTAAAAGTTGCAATAATACATCAGTTTAAAATGGCATCGACAAAGGAGCCGTTCCTAAGACTACTATATTTTATACCATCCTACATATATATATTATAATTTTATTACAACTGGAAAAAAGAATATATCAAACGAACAAAGTCTTTACAATAAAATGAATTGGCTTTTTTTTTTGTTACTGCTATAAAGGATATATAAAATTATATTTTTAGGAGTCTTAACTTTTCGGAATTGGTTACTGCTTAACCAGATAAAAGATAGCTCTGAAAGCGTAGTTGGTAACGCACGAGCCTCTCCAGGTAGCGAGTTCGATCCTCACTCAGGGCACTAACGATCCTATTTGGTAGATTTCTCAGGCTACGTTAAAATACTCCCATATCTTTGGATCTTATTTTGGTTTTCAATTAGTTCCACTGAAAATTCCCAGGATTCTAGTTAAATAACATCGGTCTAAATGATTGATTTTGTCAAAGTTCAAATCTATGTTACATTTAATAATTATACCGGCCCTGGTCACCTTTGTGATTTGTTTGAATAAGAAGTGTCGGTTTTTAAAAAAATGAAGATCTTCGTTTATTTGAATTTATAACCAAAAAAAAGTTTGGTTTTTGTTAAGTTATATTTATTTTTTATTATTATTTTGAACACACATGAAATGTAAGCCTCAATGAAAGCAAGAACCAAAATCTGAATGAAAGCCGAAAGCAAAACACCGAATATATACAAATACTTTTTATATGAGATTTGCAAGTACGCTTTCTAATCAAAAGTTATACTTATATAAGTTAAGCTTTATACTACATCACTGCCATGGAGTTAAAAGTGAAAACGCCACCCTGGGATATCTACGGATTAGTCTTTGGGCATCCGACAATCGAAAGCGCATCGAATAGCGTCGACGTCCTCGACGAACTTGGGAACATGAATAGGAAACCACCCCTTTGTGAGTTGAGGAATGAACAGCATCGAAACTATTTATCAAGTGTTCTCGAAGGAAGTGGAATCAACTTAGGGATCATTCTGATTGCCATCGCCGTTGCCATTATCGTTTTCTTCGCTCTTGAGAAACTGGCCAGAATGGGAAAATTCAAATGGATAACTCTAATGTACTCGGATCATTTGAACGAACCATTCATTACTAGGAATGATGATCCATCAGTATCTTCTTGGTCGCACATTTACCATCGAATATCAAGAACGGTCGAGATACCCATCGACGAACTTGGCTGGGATAGCGTCTGTTACCTCACTCTCTTTAAGCTCATCATTTACATAACCATCGGAATAGCTTTTCTATCCGGACTTTTACTTTTCTTCAACCACCAAGAAGGATCCGAATCTGGTATTTTGGGCCTCTCTTTTTCGAATCTGGATGAAACCGTTACCAACAGCGATATGGTTCATTCTATCTACAATTTGGTTGCTTTCTTGGCGGTCTGTGTCGTATTTTACCTTCACTTTTGGCTGGGAGATGCCAATTCTTTAAAGTCGATTTCGACTCGTAAACTGCTGGTCATTTGGGACATCGAGGTTTGGTCAATGGCGGAAAAGGATATTTTCAAGTGGATCGCCAGTCAATTTCCCCGCTGCGAAACCATCCATCTACGATCGAGAAAGACTGGCGGGAATATCATCTTGAAAGATGGGACAACCTTTATACCAAAAGAGACGGTTATTCTACTCGAATTCAGCACGGATGATGCGGCTCTTTCAACCCTTAAACATCATAAAGAAAGCCGTCGAAACTGTTTGAAAATAAGAAAAATCGATACCATCTCAATCGAGGATTTCGTCGTCCATAAATTTGTTTATAGGATCGATCATCCGTGGAGGTATTGGTCGAAAGTCGTACTCCTCTATGTGGTTATACCAATCTGCATTTTTGTACCCACCGGCCTCGTCATTATCAATCCTTACGTCCGGTTAGCCATCTTCTACATCTCTTCCTACATCTTGACTTACATCGAAGATATTGTGGGTCGGGACCACAATTCAAAACGTCACCTTGGATACTTATTGACCAATGTCGCATTCAATCTAGTTTTCAATCTCACCTTCCCACTGCTTCACACTGAAAACGGGATTCAATTCATCCATTGGTTGAAAGATGACCAGTTTTTCTGGTACAGATTTCAGTGCATGTTTAGACCATCTCTGGCACCTCAATTGGTCAACTTTATAGTGTTCATCTCGTTTCTCAGAAGTGCCTTTTCAATCCTTCGACTTTCTCTGATCGGTCAGCTCGTGTGGTTTCATTTAACGACCAAGATTATAAAGCTTTGGAAGAATAAATTCAGTCCTGAGGTGAAGGAAACCAATGCCGAAAAAGTTCGATGGGTTGATACCGCCGAATTCGATCTTGGCACCTGTTACGGAGAGCTGATCACCCACTTCATCATCACAATAGTGGTCGGCACGACTATGAATCCGGTCATAAGTTATCCGATAAGTTTGGTGGCATTAACGGTTGGTTATTTCATCGCTAAGCACGACTTGGTTCACACATTTCGGCCGACTAAACAGGATCCAATCATTCACAAGCTGGCAATTTGGCTAAGCTTACTGCCTTTCATCGTGACAGCGTTAATCCTAGCCGTGTACAACATTTGGCGTAACCACATGAAGGGTCATGTAGTGTCTATGGCATCTAGCGTCATTTCCTACGCAAGTTCGGCGCTGATTCCCCTCATATCTATTGCAATACTGAGCTTCATTCTGTGTGATTCAAAGAATAACAAGAAAGAAATCAATCGAATGAAAGTATAAATGTGTGAATTAATTGTTCTGTTAATTATTTGTTGCAATGATTTAAAAATATATATTATTTAATAAGAAACTAAGAAAGTTTATGCCAAGAACTATTTGGAAAGCTATATATATATTAGAAATATAATCAACATAATCAAAACATACTTACAATTAATACTATAATACTTCATATTAATAGTTAATAAGTTTAACAGTTAATACTAAATGATTTTCTTACATCGAATTGCGATAATCCATTCAGATGTTCATAATTTAAGATTTCAATTGGAATGAACAAAATGAGGAATATCTTTCTGGAAGACCAATATTGTTTTAAGCCAGAATAATTCCGGAAATCCACGTTATTTGTAATGGTATTCTATATACATTGGGAATTATAACAATAGCCTATACCATATTACTATGATAATGATGCAAGCAGCAGGCTTTATGTTATAAACGGGCCTGCTATCATAATCCATTCTGAATATCTGCGACTCATATTATATGGTTATGTAAGAACACTTAAAATAAATAGAAGAAAATTACGCGTATATTGTTTGACATGTAGTTTAATAAAAAAAAATTCTTAATGGCTTTAAATGAAAAGGAAAGTCCGATCCTCCTATTTATTAAATGATTTAATTAATCACGAAATGCTATGTTAAAACAGTAAATGAACACACTGCGAACTGATTTCGATGTGATGCTGAAGCTAAGACGCTAAGTATATTTAAAGTAAGGCAAGTTTCAAATTTTGGTTACGAGCCGACAATAATCATCCGCGCCGGTTAGCAAGGGCTCGCACGTCGACCGAGTACCACTCTCCGACAGATGGCACATCGTGCTGTTTTAGTGCAGTCATAATACAATTGTGCATTATCGACAAAAAAATTTACCGCGGTAGTTTTGAAAGATCTTTCCCACATATTGAATTAACATTAACTTGGCAGCGTTTGCTACATAATTAACTGTGATGAAGTTTAATGATTACATCAACATCAAGCTTGCAAATATATTATCTTCTGATGCATGATGTTGATGTTCAAATCAAATTTTCCGGAATAGTCTTGTTCAGTCTATTATAAAAATCCGATAGGAGGTAAAATAAGAGTGCTTCTTAAAAATATAACCAACAAATTGAATTTTGATTTCTTTACAACTCTAGTCTTTACAACTTAAGTCTTTTTTCGACTTTAGTGTCATTCTAACAATTTCATTTGAATCACCAAAAAAGCCCTATTCCTACTTTAAATTACTTTTGATACTGGATGTCTCGTTGAATGCAGAATGAATGACTGGATGACTTAATTGTATACGTTCGCGGCGATACATTTTTCTTCTCGTACTGCGTCATTTTAAGGGGATATTCAATTTACATCAAGCTATCATAAAACAAATTTTGTTAATTTTCGAAATGGAATCGTGCCATTTGCGCAAAATGGACCAATTGGCTCTGTTTAAATAAACTCGCTTAATTGACATATTTAAGCCCTGATTTTACTTACAACCATCCGGGTTGCTACCACATTCTTGTGCGTATGATTGACCCGGTTTTGGGTGGTGGTTCATTAGGAGATTGTAACATGAAAATCTAACTTATTTACTACAGTATAGTTAATTATATTCCAAATTAACTAAATCACAAGCAAAGTCACTAGCTATGAATTTTTTTTCAATCTGTATCTTATCCTACCAAATGAGCATTTTCAAAGTAAACGGCGAATAGAAAAATAAAACGATATGCCGTACATGTATCGTCCGAGTCCATACAGTGATATAGCATGCATCGATTCAGATTATGGATCTAGATGGGTACCTTAATGGTGTTAATAATAATAAAAGCTCACAAAGAAATACATATAAGATTTAAGTATTACAATCCCTTCGGAAACCTCGTAGCGCTGTAAGCGATACGGGCGTTTTTTGGCTGCAATATGCGATTGGGACGCCATCTATGTACATAATTTGTTACTGCTTCAAGGCTCACCGCATGTGGCTTGTCAGTTGTCCATACGTTTTCCTAATTATCATGGTGTTTTCACGAAAAGTGTAAAATTAAATCGCAAAAGAAAATAAGAAAAAGGGTATGTTTTGTTTACCACATAGTTGAAATAAAATTAAACTATTCTGAAACTATTTTAAAGCATTTTAGAGCAATGGCATTTAAACATTTGAACCCTTTTGTAGATGGGAACATACCTGTCACACAGAATCAAAATCAAATTTCCATCAGGTGGTAAACACTTTTGTAAGGATTTTCTTGGTTGACAAGCCATTTCTAGCCGAAATTGGAAAACTCAATACAGGTTAATACCTTCTAGATTACTTACAAGCTTTCATAAAATATGGTATGGTCCTATGCATAATTTTATTTTAAAAATGATGTTTTCAGATGACAAAATCACTGGTACAAAGAATCCTACTCAAACGCCAATCCACGCTGAATCTGTCGTTCGACATCCAAAAGTCATTTTCAGCTGAAAACAATTTCTTAGGGGTGGAGGGGGGTGGGGGAGGGTGGGGGTTGAAAGGTGGGTGCGGGTGAATTTTCAGGGTCGCCGGGGTAGGCTGCTATGCATCTACGGCACATGTCTGGGAATTTTTACTTATTTTGTTTCGCAGTCTACCGTCTACGACACCGTCAATGGCGACGCAGTGCCTCTCAGCTGACGGCATGATGTTACGGTGTTACCACTAGGCTTTTTTATAGCATTGGAATGTAAATCTAACGAAAATTAATTAAAAACTTAATAAAGATTAAAATAATTGATTTATTATTTACTTAAACTTGATCAATCATTATTAAAGTATACAATTACAGCCAATGCGACAATTGCATAAATTAAACATACCAAAGAAAAGATGAATATACCAAATGAAAGTGATTGATATGAATGAACTTAATAAGCAATTAATAAACAATTAAATCTATCAAGTAAAGGAAATGTATGAAATAGTTCTACATGGACAACTACCTCGACTCCTTCTCTACGGTAGAGGAAGTCAAGTCCATTTGCTTTGTCATCTCAGATATCATGCGGAGAGCTGGTCTAGAACTGACATAGCGGTCATATTCTTCAAAGAAACTCTCTCATCTTCCAAAATCGGACCTGGTCGTGTCAAATATCGACCTGAATACTGATCATCTTCCTGCCGAAAGAATGCTTGGTATTCGGTACGATCAAAATGCGGATATTTTGAAATACAAAAATTCGTTTTCGCCCTGAAATGACCCAAAAATGACTTCATCATGGTCAACATCATGTCAGCAAGACCAAAGGACGCTTCCCTAAAACCAAGCACTATTCCAAAACTTTAACTTGAAGCTGCTGTCCTTGGAACCCGACTAGCCAACCACTACTTACGGGAAACCCGGCTAAAAATCCTCAGCGTCCCTTTCTGGAGTGGCAGTGAGACTACTCTCCACAGAAAATGGTCCCAGAAATGCAATTTCCAAGCCTATGAAGCCAACAGAATTTGAGAAATTCGGGAAACATTTGAACCGAAACCATTCCGGCACCCCTGGATTAATCAACCCGGCCGATGAACTCTCCCTTGGAGTACCACCGAAACTCATCTCATCATCGCTTCATCAAAGGCCCGGATCATCTTCATGGACCGACAAGAATTTCTCTCCTTCCATCAGGCCCATCGAACCACTTGAGGATCCAAGCGTCAAACCCTCCAGATAAATCGACACTATCAAAGTTCACAAGAATCGCCCTATCAGCAAATTAATCAACGACTCCAACGATCTCGTCAAACTAAAGCGTGTTAGGTCTTTGTGTCTAAGAAAGATGCTTTCTTAGGGGTGCTTTGTTAGAAGTGCTTTTCTTAGAATTCAAGACTAAGAAAAGCACCTTTCTTAGACACAATTTTCTTATGCTTCAAGACTAAGAAAAGCACCTTTCTAAGACACACTTTTCTTAGGCTTCGCCTAGAACCGTGCCAGAAAAGCACCTCTTCTCAGGAAGGAATCCAATCATCCTGGAACCTTCACATCATCTCACAAGGCTCATCATCGAACACTACCACAAAGTGTTTACACACGCTTCTGTCGAACGCCTTTTTGGCGAGCTCCGGAAGAAGTATCTCATCGTAATTGGCCGTCATGAGATCTGAAAAAAAGTCAACGAGTGCGTCACTTGCAGGAAAGTCAAGTCGACGCCACAAATTCCAATCATGGCAGCTCTTCCACCTGAACGAGTTTCCCCGGAAAATCCCTTCACTTGGACCGGAACGGACTACTTTGGCTCGTTTTACCTAAAGCAAAAGGTCGGTCGACTATAAAAATATAGGAGTCCTCTTCACATGCATGTCCACTAAGGTGGTCCACCTAGATGTGGCTGATTCTTTAGCCCAAACCTTTTCATTAATGCCTTCCGTCGGTTCGTCTCCGTCCGTGGTCGCCCGGCAACTGGAACGAGTCTCACCGCCGAAGCGAAAGCGAACTGCAAGAACCCTTAGACGACTGGGAGCCAGAGCAGATCGAGTCTACATGGCCAACAAAGGGACCAAATGGCGGTTCTCACTACCAACAAGACTACACTTTGGCGGCGTATGGGAACGCCTAGTCAGGTCATGTATAACAGCCCTCAAAGCCCTCCTTTAAAACCAATCAGTATCTGATGAAATCCTCTTGACTGTGATGGCAGAAGTCATGGCTCTTCTCAGCAGTTGCTCTTTAACACGCATCAGCGTCGATCCAGCCGACTTGAAGCCTTTGACCCTAAATCATGTAGGTTGTTTGATCCTAAACAACGTACTGGAGGTACTAAATTATAATTGTACAGCATTTAAAATCTAAAAATCAATTTTTAACCATTTATTCATTACGGTTCCGTACTGGCCACGACCAAAACGCCACCATTTAGGATAGAAATTGTTGGCACCGATAAAATGACCGCGTTGCAACCTGGCAGCAAATTGGCAAGTCGTGTGTTTGCAGGGAAGAAAAATATCAACGCTTGGGGTCGGGAAAATCATTAACGCGCTGATTGACTCAGAACAGCAAGATGCTTATTCCCTCAAAGGGGCTGCTTGTCGAAGCAAGCTAAAGGACCAACATATTCAAAAGAAAATATTTCCAGAGGAGTTTTCCGCAGCCATTTACAGGGAGTAAAAATCAGTTAAATGTCTTTTAAAAATACATTCATTTTATTATCACTTCAATACTCCTGAAATGTTTAACCTTTGGTTTCTGGAAGATTCAAAGAGAGGTAAAAAGGGGATTTTTTGCCAGGGGCTTTATAAAAAAAGTTGGAAGGGGTAGATTGGATTCTATCGCCCCTTTCACAGTTTTATCAACTTTTGATAAGGGGTACTTTAAAAAATATTTATTCCATTTTGGAAGGTCCTTAAATAGTGACGTGAGAATCTAAGGGAACGATTAGATTTGTGTCATACCGGAATATACTTCCACCTAGCGGCAATATATACCATGACGAAAGCTAATTCAATTTGGCTTCTTTTCTGATTTAGACTTGTATATTTAATAGAAAATCAAATGTCAATCAATATATGATGTTTGCAAAGAGAAATGAAAAGAAATGCGACATTTTGCTTCAGTAATATCTAATATCAGAATATCGTTAATCTCGTTGCTTGCTAAATATTGAAAATTAGTTTACATCAAATCCTCATCGACCAGCCAACCGCTGAAGTGGGTTCTGCGACTGGTGACATCGTTGATCTCGCCTTCACTAAGGTAGAGGTTAACTGTGTCACCTGCTTTCAATCGCAAGGAGGCGTTTAAAGCAACGACGGAGTGAACGGTCTGCTTTTCGTCGTTGTGAGCAGAACCAACAGTGGAACCGTTTACTTGAAGACGAATCGTCAACGTTTCTTGATCAGGATCAACTGGAACAGTATACTCTTTAAGAGCAGAGAAATCAAAATGGTAAATCCCCGGCACTGGAGCCTTGAAGATGCCAGTGGGCAAGTCAAAAGCATCGCCCTCGTTCAATCGAGCCACTTCGAAAGGGATTACGGAACCGGTGGTACCAAAATTGGACGTCCTTTGGACGTAGAAATGGACTTTTTTTCGATTTTTCAATTTTGCAATTTCGGTTTCCAAATTGTCATGTTTCCCAGTCAATATGACCTGTTTAAATAAAAAATACAAACATTTCGTTATAGTGTCGTGACCACACACTAGATGGGTTTTTACTATATGCATTACGAATAGTGCATTTTATTGCTAGGCACTTATAGGGTATACTTTTACCGTAAATGTATATTGGTTCACTCAATAAAAGAATGAGGACGCTAACTCGAAACATGAGATGTGTAGCTTTCTACATTAATTTCTTAAATACTAAGCAAAACTTATCTCTGAAAAAAATGTCAGACCAAAAAAAAACTAATCAGAATGTAAAAAAATAATTTCAGAATTAAAACCTAATAATTGCCAATTAAATTGAAATTACAATGAATTGAATGATTTGATAAATATTTGTAATTACATTTTCAGCATCCGTTTTAGCTTGCAATGCGTTCAACCGCTCAGTCAACTGTGCCTATTTATAAAATAAAATATTAAAGATTGGGATAATTAGATATATTAATATATTATACAGTTTTATCCTCTAATAAAGGATTGCCTCACTAGAGATATAAGACATGCAGTTTTCTACATTATAATTTTTAAATACTTAGCACAACTTATCTGAATGTTCACTATAAGTTTGAATAAAAAATGTAAACTAATAATTTGCCAAATCTATTAAATTTACAGTGAGTCAAATAGATCGATAAATATTTTCAATTACATTTTCGGCATCCATTTTATTTTGCAGTGTGTGGAACATTGCAGTCGTCTGTGCCTATTTAAAATAATGGAAAAATTAAAAAGGTATATCCAAAATAAGATTGAATTGAATCAATGATAAATATATGTAATTACGTTGATATCGTTGATTTTCTTTCGCAATTCGTATAACTTCGAATACAACACTATCTGCATAAAGAAAAATTATAAAATATATAATATGGAATAGTTAAAAGTTAAGTCCATTAATGAATGATTGATCGCTTTGACTCCTTATCACAATACTTACTAATCTGGGTACAAGTTTATACTAACATATTTTTAGTACTCTTTCCATCAAATTTACAAGGAATTTATAAATACGGAATCAACAAATTACGTTTTCAGCCACCAAGAAGCACCCAAAAGGCTTAGTGTGAGTATCACCCATGAGATTTAAGTTTCCGTCCAACGGCTCAACCATCTGTGCCTGTAAAAAAAAATAAAATATAAATACGAGTGGAAAAGTTAACTACCATTTAAGAAAAGATATTACCTGTTTATTGTTCTCACAAGGGTTGCTGGTGGGATGGTGCTGGGATATGGTGGGGGCTGTAAAAAAATATTGTGGGGGGTACTGGGGGCTGCTGGTCGAAGATTGTATCGTAAAGATGAAAAATACGAATGCTAAAATAAATCTTATCTTGTTTGGTAAAGAAAACATTTTTAAGAAAGTATTGTTTTGCGAAAGAAGATGCAACCATTGGACTAAACGGTGTTGGACAGTGTAACCTAGGATGCGCCGGCTTATATACCCAGATGATGATTATGCGTTTTCTGTAGCCTATAGAAATGCCACGTAGAAGGGAAGCAGGATTTTTTTGTATTTTACCATTTTTAGAACCTGTCGTAAGTGAGTTAACGCCCTATACGTATTCTCAGGGCCGTCGATATGGGGGGGGGGGGCAATGTACCCAGGGCGCCACGCAGCAAGGGGCAACCAGGTGGCCAATTTTTCTTGTTTGCCAAATTTGTTTTCCTCAACCTTCAAAACATGTTCCTGTGTTATATAGATATTAATCAATTTCAACACAACAGCAAAGTATATACGTATACATTTTTTTATTTCTAAATTTGAATTTGATTGATTGATAGAAAAATATAAAAACGAGTGGAAAAGTTAACTACCAGTTAAGAAAAGATATTACCTGTTTATTGTTCTCCAAAGGGCTGCTGGCCAATATGGTGGGGGCTGTAAAAAAAAATGGTGGAGGGTACTGGGGGATGCTGGTCGAAGATTGTATCATAAAGATGAAAAATACGAATGTTAAAATAAATCTTATCTTGTTTAGTGACGAATACATTTTCAATGAAGTTTTTTTTGAAAATGCAACCATTGGACTAAACGGCGTAAGACAATGTAACCTAGGATGCAGATGCCGGGTTATATACCCAGATAATACTTAGGGGTTTTTCTGTAGCCTATAGAAATTCCACGTGAAAGAGCAGCAGGAAATATTCAATTGTAAATACTCAGGAAAATTTTCGTGCTGGGTAAACTTGTTTTTTGGTCGTGTTGTTAGTAAAAAAAGAAAGAAATCACGACGGTCCTGTATTATCTAGACATTAATAAATTGAAACACAACCACAAAGTATATACGTTTACATTTTGTTTTCCTAAATTTGCATTTTCAAAGGATTGGGACACAATAAGACTGGTTTTTAAAAGCCCGATTTCTATAAAGTTAACTTGTAGACCAGATAAAACACGCAAGACATTTGTTAATTTGTAAAACTACATTGCTTCAATAAAACCACCAACAAGAAGTAGTTGTATTAATTTAATTTAATAGGATAACGTGTAACAAATCATAACTGATCAGCTAGTTTTAGCAGCAACCAGAATATACAAAACTATTTACACTAAATACTGTTTGATAAGTAATACACGTTCCTCCATTAGATCCATTAGATTTTAAGTATCGTACTCTACAAATGCTATAAATTATTTAAGAATATTAAGATAGTAAAGCGAGCTTTTTTGCTCGCGGTTCAAAGGATAATTCAGACTTCACCTGAATTAATCTCAATGAGATCTAATGGATTTTGATTTAAGTGATGTGAATGAAAGTGATTCAAATTCTATGACGAATGGTAATGGGTTACTTGAAATACTATTGTGTCGGATGATTACTGACATGATATAGATAGAAGCAAGTAGTTTCACCAATTCGAATCCATAAATTTGGTCAATTATTTCGTAATGTAAATTGCCTAGCTCCTTTGACTGAATGAGGATAGTTCCTTTGAAAGGAATGATGAAGGTATAGAATGAACAGGAATGACATTTAATGTACGCATGATTGATTATAAAATATATTCTATCTAGAAATCTAATATAATCTAGCTTAAACGCCAATTTCTTTCCCGCACAGCCAAAATTCTTTTTCGGATTCTGAGACCAGAACTACCTAAAACCGTTTTATCCTAGTTCGTCCTATTTTAATTCTCTGTATTTTGAAACCGTGAACGGCTCTCACAATTTGGTGATAACAATTCACTAAAACCGAAACTAATATAATTTAAAAGTGTCCCCTTGGTAGACTCGAACCTAAGTTCTATCTTGTCACAGTTTGATGCTCTACCGACTGAGCTACTTGACACAATCAGGAACCGTCGTTTTTTTAGACCTATTCTAGGATTGCTTTAACGCTATTAGTGAAAATAAATTCTCTCTTTTAGAAAATAAATATTCTCTAATATCGATAATTGTTTTCGCTAATAGCAATTCGCAATATCAGTGATATTCAATCCCAGATTTTGAGAAATATATTATCGTTTATTTTAATTCTTTAAAACTGAGAGCGGTTTCCAGTTTTGGAATTTTTATATCCGCCGGAAACCGTTATCATTTTTGGCTGTGCGTGCGCCCAACCTTGGTTGGACCGGTTGATTATGATATTGTCGTGAGGTATGATTGTAATTGAGTATTTTGAAAATTGGTATTAAAAAATAGCCCATCTTTCCGGATTTGTATGCAATATCGATATAATAATGTGGTTTAATCTTTTTATGTAACCTGCGGTATTTTTATCGATCAAAACTGGAGTTTATTACGGTTTGATAATGTAAAAGCCAGACTTGAATGTAGGAGAAATAAAGAGAAACAGAACAGCGAGTGTAACCCTCGGGAATCGAGCGAGTGTCATATAATTGCGAGCTGACCGTTGGCACATTTGTATTCCCACTTCAAGTAATGACTAATGAGCTCATCAATAACCAACTATTTAGATATAACCATTATTATATATTTATATAAAGATTTTATTCTTATACTTTAATGTATTTCATAAATTTCAGTATAGATTCAGAGAGCACCACAGTACTCCTTTCCCATTAATGCAAAACCTAGGGGAGACTTGTACGTAGGTGGTTTAAAAAGTTTGGAAAGTTTGGAATTGCAGAGGCTTTTGCGAAGAACTAATTTACATGAATGTCACCGTCATGGGTGTAGCTGATAATACTGTTACACATTGGATCGCGTACAACACACAAAGAGAGCTTCAAGTTAAATGGGGTTTTCATGGTGATTCAACATCGAAAAAATATACAATTACTTTTGTTCTATGTGATTGGTGTGCGTAATGAAGTTGCAAACCTTGTGTTGATGCCTTAAATCCAGAGCAAGTAATTAGCAACAAATGACAAACATGCTTTTAGCGTCAAATTTCCTGACTGAATAAGCACTGGAAATTATAATAATACCATAATTAAAACTAATAAAATGAAGGAATAAGATTATTTTTGTATTTCCCTTTTTTGACAGCAAGACATGTTTCACACAAGCAAAAGAGCAGACGAATTTGCAAAAAACAAACAACATACGGTTGCTAGGCAATAGAGAGGGATGCAAAGCTGTCGTTATTTATTAAACACAACATTACTAAGTATAATTACGATGAAAAGTAAAAATATGATAATTAAATGTATGGAATAACCTATCGAATGAGCTATAACTTATTATTATTATGAAAAATCCCTGATTGATAAAAACAGCCTGGACAGGGATCTTGCCGGAGGGGTCTGAATTCTGAAAAGTTTACAAAATGACCTTGACGAGTATAATCAAAACCAAAGCGACAAAGTTAAAAATAAATTCAAAAATTTGATTTCTAATTCCACATGTCCAAATGAAAATAAATTCTCCAAGTCTAGTTTATTTTTTATTTTTTGTTGTATGGTTAAACTTTCGCTGCATTCCACATTGTGGAAAACTGGAAATTGGTGCCTTTTTTTTGGAAATGCGGTAGAAATACAGTGCCAGCTTGGTTATAAGCAGTGTTTTCCGATTTAACCAACAATCGAATCGAATTCAGGCTTCAAGATTCAATTACCCTGCATTTTTTTTAGATTCACTTGAAAAGCTAAAATATTATTATATTCAAAGTACCAACTTTTGATACAACCTCACGCGATAAACCGGTTTTTATGTGCCACGCATTTACCGCATGGTGCGTGATTCTATCATTGCTGAATATCCTTGGTTTACGATTTTATATAGAGACTTGTTTTGTTTTGTTTATATACACTTAGAGACCGTTTTTTTTATAGCTTAGCATGATTCCCATAATACAGAATTTATTTTCTCGTAAATAAAGTTGAAAATGATAACGACTCCGTATTACTTTTCTTAATAGGCCTATTAAATAGTTATTGTTCAATATGATTTAGTAATGGCATTCCCGCAGAGAAATGCAGCTTCTTAATTTAATTAATATTTAATTACATAAACAATACTACAAAAGCTGATGGATGATATTCTTGCATCAATAGAGCATAGCAGAATTTAATGTCGTTGAGCCCTGTTAGATATTTTGTCCTAATGTCTTAAAGTCAGCTGATAGACAGATCGCAGAAGATATTTCTTTTTTTTTTACATAACCCGTTTTCTTGTTAAGAAAACATACTTGGCGCCCGGCCGCCCCCGCCCTATTTTACATTCCAAACGGCACTCGTCATCGGCTCCTACTGCGCATTTATTGAAACAAACAAGTTTTCCTGGTGCCACCACCTTATGAATTGGTGAAGAAATGCCCGTAGATGCAGCTGTACTAAGATGGATTCGTTTCCTACGTTCAAGATAAATAGATATTGACACATAAAATATGCTATTTTTACCGCAGCATGTGTATGAATTAATGTCTTACTCGTTATTGTCGGCGAATAAATTTTAATTAATTTATTACCATTTACAAGCAACACTTTATTATCTACTCATTTTTTAAACCCATCGATCTCTTTTTTCCCAATGAAAAAAAAAACCAAGACGAATAAAGCGTAAGATTGGTAGCAACCTCAGAGAAAAGAAGAATATATTCGGTTACAGTTGTTATTGCTTTTCATTGGGTCGGGTATAACATGCCCCAGAATCCTATGAATCCTATAAATGCAGGTTGACGACCCTTGGATAATTGGTTAAAATGACTACAAGTTTGATTTTTTATTTATTTACAGTGTCCATATAAAAAATATAATAAACATAATCAAAACTTACTAACAATTAATACTATAATACTTTATATTAATAGTTAATACATTTAACAGTTAACACTAAATGATTTTCTTACATCAATTAATTGTGATTGATTAATTGAATTGTGATAATCCATTAAGATGTTCGTAATTTAAGATTTCAGTTGGAATGAACAAAATGAGGAATATCTTTCTGGAAGACCAATATTGTTTTAAGCCAGAATAATTACGGAAATCCACGTTATTTATAATGGCATTCTATATACATTGGGAATTATAACAATAGCATATACCATATTACTATGATAATGGTGCAAACAGCAGGCTTTATGTCATAAACGGGCCTGCCGCCTGCTATCATAATCCATTCTGAATATCTGCGACTGACATTATATGTGTATGTTAGACCACTTAAAATAGATAGAAGGAAATTACGCGTATATTGTTTGACATATAGTTTAATAAAAAAAAAATTCTTAATGGCTTTATATGAAAAAAGTCCGATCCTCCTATTTAAATGACTTAATTAATCACGAAATGTTATGTTAAAACAGTAAATGAACACACTGCGAACTGATTTCGATGTGATGCTGAAGCTAAGATGCTAAGTATATTTAAAGTAAGGCAAGTTTCAAATTTTGGTTACGAGTGTCAATGCCAATTTCTGGTACTGTTAATATCGTATCAAAGAATTTAATCGAAAGAAATTTATTAAGAAAAGCGCCCAAAGCCGACAATAGTTATCCGTGCCGGTTAGCAAGGGCTCGCACGTCGACCGAGTACCATTTGCCGACAGATGGCACGCCGTTCTGTTTTAGTGCACACAGTTTTTTTTTGGCTGCCACATGCGATTGGGACGCCATCTATGTATAGAATTTGTTACTGCTTCAAGGCTCACCGCATGTGGCTTGTCAGTTGCCCACACGGTTTCCTAATTATCATGGTGTTTTCACGAAAAGTGTAAAATTAAATGGAAAAGCAAATAAGAAAGGGGAATGTTTTGTTTAATACATAGTTGAGATAATATTGAAAGATTTTGCAAAATACTTAAAAGCATTTTAGCAATGTCATTAAAACATTTGAATCCTTTTGCAGATGGTGTGGCGCACCCGCGCCAGGATATAGTTGGTCTGGCAACGGGGGTGGCAGACGACAGGGAGGAGAACGATATCATGAGAGAGAAACCTAGACACTTTTTTTCTCATCATCGTGTTTTCAGTATATTTTTGGTTTTGTCGTTCTTTCTCGTATCAAAACAGCTAGGTTAAATCACTTTGACTCAGAACAGCATACCAGTGTCTCACGGATGGCAACATACCTGTCACACAGAATCAAAATCAAATTTCCATCAATGCTCTTGCTCGACAAGTCTTGATTGAAAGAGGTTCCCTTGGCCTGCAAGCCATCGACAGCTCAGCTTGGTGGAAAAAAAAATTTATAAAGATTTTCTTGGTTGACAAGCCATTTTTAGCCGAAATTGGAAAACTCAATACAGGTTAGTACCTTCTAGATTACTTACAAGCTTTCATAAAATATGGTATGATCCTATGTATGATTTTATTTTAAAATTATGTTTTCAGATGACAATAACACTGGTACAAAGAATCTTACTCAAAAGCCAATCCATGCTGAATCTGTCGCTGGACATCCAAAAGCCATCTTCGACTGAAAACAATTTCTTACCGGTAAATTGTTCATGGTTTAATACATGTCTCTATTTAAACTCCCGAAAAAACAACTTAAAATTGCAAGAGCGAGTCTAAATCATTGGTGGCAATGTGAGTTTTTACTACCTAGTTTTGTCTTAGGTACCTAGTTTACCTAGTTAAAAAAAACCAGGTACGGTGATGTTACTTTACCTAGTTTTCAAAGAATGCTTGGTATTCGGTACGATCCAAATGCGGATATTTTCGAATTCAAAAATTCGTATTCGCCCGCAAATGACCCGGAAATGGTCAACATCATGGCAGCAAGAGCAAAGGACGCTCCCATCAAACCCAGCTCCGAGCTTGAACTTGAAGCTCCTGTCCTAGGAACCCGGCTAGCCAACCACTACTTACGGGAAACCCGGCTAAAAAATCATCAGCGTTACTTTCTGGAGTGACAGTGAGATCACTCTCTACAGGATATCGTTCCAGAAATGCTCGTTGCAGTTCCAAGGCTATGAAGCCAACAGAATTGGTAAAATTCGGGAAACATTTCTGGACAAACAAGGATCACTGCAAGCTGGAAGAAGCCTAAGAGAAGCACCTCTTCCTTTCTCAGGAAGGAATCCGATCGCCCTGGAACCTTCACATCATCTCACACGGCTCATCATCGAACATTACCACAAGTGTTTACACACGCCTCTGTCGAACGCCTTCTTCACGAGCTCCGGAAGAAGTATCTCATTGTAATTGGCCGTCATGAGATCTGAAAAAAATCAACGAGTGCGTCATTTGCAGGAAAGTCAAGTCGACGCCACAAATTCCAATCATGGCAGCTCTTCCACCTGAACGAGTTTCCCCGGAAAATTCCTTCACTTGGACCGGAACGGACTACTTTGGCCCGTTTTACCTCAAGCAAGGTCGAAATAATAATATATAAAAGAAAAGAGTCCTCTTCATATGCATGTCCACTAAGGTGGTCCACCTAGAAGTGACTGATTCTTTAGCCCACTACTCTTTCATCAATGCCTTCCGTCGGTTCGTCTCCGTCCGGAATCTCGCCACCGAAGTGAAAGCGAACTGCAAGAAGCCTCGGACGAATGGGACCCGGAGCAGATCGAGCGCTACATGGCCAACAAAGGGACCAGATGGGGATTCTCACTACCAACAGGATCACACTTTGGCGGCGTTTGGGAACGCCTAGTCGCCTGTAAAACGGCCCTCAAAGCCTTCCTTTAAAGCCAATAAGTATCTGGTGAAATCCTCTTGACTGTGATGGCAGAAGTCATGGCTCTCCTCGACAGTTGCCTTCTAACACGCATCAGCATCGATTCAGCCGACTTGGAGGCCTTGACCCAAATCATTTTTTACTCGGCCGTCCACAGCAAGATCTCCCGCCTTTTCCGTTCTCTTCGCCTCAAGTCCCTACAAAGCGTCAATGGCACACTACTCAGGCGATAGTGAACCAATTCTGGAGACGGTGGATGACTGAATACGTGCCATTTTTGATCGCGTGGAGGAAGTGGCTCTCTGATCGTCGCAACCTCATCCTCAGAGACATCGTTCTCGTCATCGACTCCAAGACGCCCAGAGGCCTGTAGACCATGGACGACGACATCGTGCGGATCATCAAGGTAAAGACAAAAGATGGATACCACGCCCGCCCTGTCAGCAAGCTGTGCCTGCTTCTAGCTGCAGAAAACAGCGCACCTAATTCCAGTTCGGCACCGCTCAGCCCAGAAAAAGATCAAGAATAACGGTCTATCGGGAATTTATAAATAATTTTGTGAATTTACTTATTTGCATACAGTTTCGTTTCCCTTAATGGAAACGCCAGGCTGTGTTCCGTATGGACCTGTTTTCCTCCATTTGTCCTGCCGTCAATCGCACGGCCATTGACCTTCTTATGTTCTTCCCTGATTTCCGGTTGCTGTTTAACACCCTCTTTCTCTTCGGGCAGCTCTCGCCTTCTCTCTCTCGCATCACTGTACGTTCAACCTTCATTCTACTTTCGTCCATTAGTGTGCAGCCAAATTGTTACATTTTTTGCTGATATTTGTGGTTTTCTTAAGAAGAATAGAAGCAGTTTTCCACACTCTCTCGATTTTTCTTTCGATCCACAACAATACATACTTGTTAACAGGCCCGCCGTGAGCCTTTGCGGCGCCCAGGGTCAACATTTCCCAAGCGCCCTGCTGAAAGTGAAAGTTGATCTAATGATCCATAACTCAATACATATAATAAGCCATTTGATAACAAATCAAAGAGGATAATAGAATATAGAATTTTTAATTTTAATTAATGAATATTTGAACAGTTTATTTCTAGATAATTGCAATGGTCTTTTGACTTGGTTATACACTCATACATAAAATGATAAAGTCGACACTAGAACATGGTAGAAACAGAACAAAGACAATCATTAAACACTATTGGATGTTAAGAGCAAAAATTTCTCTAGAATACAACAGCTATTATTGTTTCAACTTCGGAGGAAATTGATCTTTCGAGCTTTACTCATGGCGAGTTTGGAAATCACTTCATCGTAGCACAACTTTTTGGCAAGATCATGCTCAATGGAAATAACCAGAAGATTCGTGAGTCGTTCTTGGCTCATTGTAAACCTTAAAGCTGCCTTAACTAGAGCAAGCTTACTAAAAGATCTCTCGCCTTCCGCAACAGAAACAGGGATGGTGTTGAAGATGCGCAGCAAAATGCAGACTGATTCGAAGAGCGGCTGAAAACCTTTCTGGTATATTCCATTCAATAACGTCATGGAAGTGAGAGATTCTTTTGGACCAAAAAGATTGGATTGCTTCAGAGCATCGAGATGGCGGACCTCTTCAATAAGTTTCTCTTCCTCAACATCGGTCGCGTAGAATTGTGCCAAGACCTTGCATTTCTCCTCCAATTGGATAGGTGCTTCAACACTTTCTTCTGATTCTTCTTCATTTGACATAACAAGAGATTTAAATGACCACAAGAACGAAAACATACTCGTCGTCTTCTCAGCAGCTTGGAATCTATCGCTGACCTGCTCAAGAGCGGTATTGAATACGCTCACCTCAAACTCTTTTGCTTCGTCTTCATGGAAATGAGCGGTGTTCCTCACCTCTTCGTGAAAGGTCTTCCTTTTTTTCGTCCTCTTCTTCACAAATTCTGATTGAAAACCAAAAGAAGCAATACCAGATGCTATCAAACGTGCCTCATTAAGGATGCTAGTTCAAGATGATCTCAGTCGATTTAGATCTTCAATAAGAGTCTTCATGAGTTTCATCTCGTCGTCCAAGGATATATTTTCTGATTGGAGTGCCAGGCACACGTAGTTGATTGATTGAAGAGTTTTATACCAAAAGGTTGTCATTACTATGAACTCGAATGAATGAACCCACTTCTCCAGAGATTTTACTTTATTCAATTGATCAGAAGTTAGATCAAAATCGCGGAGCTTTTTCAAAGATTCGAGGATTTCCCTGGGTCGCTTGACTAACGACTTCACGGCCTCGATTTGCACACTCCATCAGGTTTGCGACGTTTGATGAAGGGACAAACCAGTGGTTTCAATCAAGACTTTCCACCGATTAGGGCTTCCACTGAAAAGATTGTAAAGTGACTGGACTCGGCCAAAGTAGTTCTTGACTTCAACCGAAGATTCAACAGAATGAACACCAGCAAGGTTGAAACTATGAGCGCTGCATGGCATCTAGAGAGCTTGAGGATTTTTTTTGCAGTATAATCGCCTGTACTCCTTTGTATATACCGGACATGTTCGCTCCATTGTCATATCCTTGACCTCTGCAGTTTTTGAGATCGATTCCATTTTGTTCTAAGACGTCCATAATAAGCTTGGCAATGTCAGCACCTTTCTTTTTTCAAGATTCTCGACCCTCAGAAAGCGCTCCTTCACGGTCCATCTTTTGTCAGTACCAAAGTATACAAAGCGGAGAACAAAGGTGATTTGCTCGGTGTGAGAGACGTCCGGAGTCCCGTCCACAAGAATGGAATAGTAGATGACCATTTGAGTTTCGTTGATGATGGCACCGTGAACGATTACTCCGCATTCTTTAATGAATTCATTTTGAGTGCTCCAGCCCAAGTAATGGGCATTCATTTTTTTACCTTCTTGTTGGCAGCGAGAAGCTTCTTCTAAGTGTAGTTGGAGAGTCTTGTTGTGCTTGGCCAAGAGCTCTAGGGTAGCTAGAAAGTTGCCATTGTCGTCATCTCCAATCATTTTTTATGAACCTAAAAATTACAATAATAAAACAGATTGTTTTAAAACAATAAAGAAGCATTTGTTTTCTTTTACGATGATTCTATGATGGTTTTATATTATGATATATGAATATTATAAGTTTATAACATATTTATTTAAAAGAATAAAGAAGGATTTGTTTTATTTAATGATTTCCAAAATATCTAGTTAATCTAATAAATATAAGCTAAATAGATTTAAAGATAGTCGATATCACAATAGAATAATTGTAAATAGATTTACCTCTGAAACTAAGGTTTCGTGACGCTAAAAAAAGAGTAACATCTAAGATGCATCGTAGAATTTCACGCCACCTGGCTGCTTCATTTCTTATCGAGTTTTCAAGAGCTGCATCTATTCCGCTTTGATTGTAAGCTTTCTAGCGCCGTTTTCCATTCTATGTAGAAGTTTCGATGCTGGGCGTTATTCTGGTGACTTTTGACTTTCTTAGGTAGCTTGTGCCAGTTGCAGCTTACTCCATCATTTCATCTTAGAAGGTGCGACTGGTGTCCGATCCCAAAAGATTGTTTGCTTCCAAACAGAGAACACGGAAAGCAAATAAATGATTTCTTAGATACACTCCAGACCAGCCAATCTCGGCATGTCTTCTCCCCGTTGAGAGAAGTTTTTTAGAAAATTGATTCAGGAACCTTCTTATTAGAATCTTTCGGGAAAGCTGAAGGATTTCGAGGAAGCCCCTGTAGAGGCACAGAATCTCTTTCCACTTTGGAAAGATGTGCTGCCCACAAAGCAGGACCATTGGAAGGAATGGTACCCGTAAAGAACAACATGCTTGACTCTTTTTGCTAACCTTGCAGAAAGCTTTCGTTTACTTGCATTTTAGCTTGGTTTCAAAGCTGCGCTAAACAAGCGCGCGCTTGCTTGCGCGTAGCTTGCAAATAGTAAAGGTAGATTTTAAACGTGCTTGCATTAGCTGGATTCTTGCAACTACGAAAAGACCAAGCTTGTCAAAGCTAATCTCAAGTATAAATTAACATTATAAAACGGAAATGAGTACGCATATATAATATAACATGAAAATCATTACGAGTAGAAAAGAATACATGTGAATTTGAACGTAATAAACTTATTAAAAGGTATAATGAACAGTAGGTCGAATTCAAATAGTGACCATGAACGTCTAATGATATTATTACAGCATAAACCATATAAATAGCTCTCCCGGTAATCAGCAAATTATAATAACGATATATATAATATTATATAATAAACGGCATCATATCTTTTTTGACTAGTTGTAGGCTATATTTTATCAGTTTCGACAATGTTAACATTTTACTATACTTATTTATAAGTTTTCATTTGCGTACATAAACTCATTCACGTACATGAGTTAACTTTAATAACTCATTCACATCAGTGCTGAATGCCCCAAAGCTCATCAGTGACAAGAAAATCTTATTAAATATGAAGAATATTGATCTTAGAGGCTAAATAAAAATGTGAAAATAGTTAGATCTCCCTTTACCAACTGCCGCTATTTTTGGTCGATTTAAACTAAGCGAACGGGATTTTAAGAACTTGGAGTTGAATGCTGATTCGTCAGACTGATTTAGAATGAATTCATATAAAATGTTTTTCACATAGGTCTCCACTCAAATGGTGTTGAAGAGATATAATTTTTTAAAAATGTAAAATGAAATGAAAATACAGGTGGGAAAAAATAAAGGATCTGCTTTACAATAAAAATAACGAAACTCATAAATTAGCCTTCTTGAAAATTTGAAAAAAGTCAACTTCTTGATGAATCGCAGCATAAAGATGTACGCAACGGGTTCTGTATTTTTAAATAATATGTTTTCTAACTCGAATTCTTTCTGCTCTTGAATAGTTGAATAATTTCATTATTAAAATCAGCAGCATTTTTTTCTCGTTCGCCAGCAAGAGCTACCTTTAGTAGGTTAGTTATTTTAACCATGCAGCTATATGTTGATAATTTAATTTGAAATCTCTAGAAACACATTAATGTTGGAAATAAATATAAATTTTTGTTTGAAAGATTGCTGTCTCATTCCCATTCTAACACATTCTGCAAAACATTGTGCGGTAATATTATTTGCGTCCTGCTGATTTGATGCGAATAGATATTGCGCGGAATAAATCAACCGCGCTTTCTTTGCGCGGCAGCAGACGGATCCCGCCAAAATTTCATAGGAAATGCATGCGAGTATGTGACACACAAGTCCTCCGAGAAGAATTAGAATTAATTTACTTTTAAAATTATTTTATCCCAAGTAAAAATTTTAAAACTATCAGTCGCCAGTTCTAGAAGAGTCTTATGCATCACGTTCAGCGTTTCATGTGTTGTAACAGGTTAGTTTTGTTTACAGATTTCTCATAAATTTTACTCTACCAGCTTTGTAATTAACTTTTTTTTTAAGTTGTCATTATAGAATGACTTATCAGTGTACTGAGGCAACTGAGCTCAGAATTAGTGGGCTATTTGATTTCGTTTATGAAGAACCTGCAGCAGTTAACTTGAGTGCCATTTTCACCCCAGTTCCCTTGTTCGAGGATGGTGACAATAGATTTATTCTGGAAAAGTCTTGGATATCGCCTCACAGTCAGCTGACTATCTGGTAAGTATAGTTGATAATATCATAATATCTGGTTCTCTTTGAGTTTTTATCATGTAAAGTATATATTTTTTAATATTTGGTCTTACAGTCGCAGTAGAAGCAATATTATGCCTGTGTCCCTTATGGGCCTTACCATTTATGAACTATCGTGCCCTTCCTCTGATTCTGTCACACAAGGTTGACAACTATTTATGATCTCTGGTATGTTGCACCTTTACAATAGATAAATTTTACATTATTTTCTCTCTGAACTAATCTAGTTTCATTGTGAGCATAGATAATGAGTATCAACTCCGTAGAAAGGCCTTAGAAATGTCAACAGTTGAAAGAAAGGGTGGGCGAATCAGCTCATCGCTCCCATCCAAGAGAACTTCATATCAAGTAATTTTAAAATATTTAAGGCTTTTATTGACATTTAATTTGGGTTTATTTTTTCAATTTTTTCACTTGATTTCTGATTAATTCGTAATTTTGATTTAAAAATAACTTTTAATTAAGTAGTAATGCCTTAACTTTGTATTAATTGAATTTTTATGGGACTTTTCATGTTTTCAATCTTCAAAACAAATTTAATGTATTTACAAAATTCTTTTTACGTGGATGAGTTCAAAGAGCTCCAAGTTAAAGCTAAGATCGGTCAAGCCTGCCCGAGCATATTGGACTCATCTGGAAAGGAAGAATTCCCCGAGAACTACATCCATCAAACCATAATCGGTAGCATTTTAATTCAACTTTTTACTAAATTTAAAAAATAATAATAAAATATTTATTATTGTCTCATTTTACTTTTCAAAATAGATACCTCAAGGTAAAGATGGCTACGGATTGTCAAAAACTGCTCTATCAGCGAAGAAGATACAAGAAACTTGTTCCCGCCTGATCTACAATATGTTTTTACTATTCATATTCTTTCGTTATCCAAGATTATGTACTAACGTTATTTGAATCACAGATGGGTTGAAAATAAAGACTTTATAATAAAGGTTTTACTCAGTTTATTGAATTGTTGATTTCATTATTTATTTAAATATGTGATTTCAAATGCCATATTTATTATGTAATATAGGCCTAAGCGAGTAGCTAGCGGGATTCTAGCTGGATTAGGTGATAAAATCAAGCTTAACGAAAGCTAGCTCTAGCAGGATTTTAGTATGGCCGAGTTAACTATCTACCAAGTTGCGGAGAACAAGCTAGTTCAAGTTATGAAAGAGTAAGGTTGAATGAGTGACTAAATAGCTTGCGATTTGAAAGGAAGTGCACGCTGCAAGTAGAAAAATCTCTCTGCTTGCGGTAAGCTTGCGCCAAGCTATATTTGATGTACGGGTAGCGAGGGGTTCTTCTGTTGGCAACACCTGAGAAATTTAAAAAAATCTTATTTCATTAGCTTAAAAGTGTATTAACATAATTTCTTTTAAAGAGGTAGAACTTACCAAAATATTCTCTTCATTCACAGCTACCATTCCGGTTTTTATAGGGGCTCTCCCGAGCTTTCAGAAATGTCAGTGACATTGTTTTCAGTTCCAACCTATAAAAATAAGTTAAAAATTTATATAACATTGAATTAATCAAATGGGAAAATAGCCTTTCACGGGGAAAACTACTTACTACATGAATCAATTGACTTGGCAGGGAAGAGTTTGAAACAGTAGGACTTTCATCTTCTCTTTTTTTTGTAACTGTAATACCACAGTCTTGAAGAGTGCGTTTGTTCTTTTCCTCATTCGCAGTTCTTTGAGCAGCAATCAGCATTCTTTCTTACTTGACAACCAGAATCTTTCTTTTTAAAACCAGACATGTTTTAATTCTTTTTGAAACAGCATCCGCTCATAAGCATAGAACTGTTTGAATTTATTCTTGATTGGGTCTATCAGACTATCACATCGATAAAAAACCCGTTATTTGCTGTTTTATGATGCCAAAGTTGTTCTAAATTCTCAAATTGCTTATACTTACATTAAGAAGTGATGATATGCACGATAAATATGCAGTATTTGACTTTTTAAATGAGTTATTTATTGTAGAACACAGCACAAACGTGTATATTTTCACGTATTGTTGTTTTGATTTACATGAACTGACCTACTGACACCTAGCGGACTTTACTGATAACTTTAATACTCATTTAATTCAATATAATCTCACCATGTGTGATATGAATTACATTATTAATGAAATATAAAATTAAATCATAATTGTGTCTTCCCAGTACTGCATCTTTTTTTTAAAATAAACATGAAAAAGAATTATTTATTTTCGGCTTCGTGCGCCCCTGTCAACCTGGCGCCCGGGACAAAACAACCCTGTAGACCACCCCTCACGGCGGCCCTGCTTGTTAAAATTTGATTTCTTGAGAAAATCAGATATAGACTATTGTTTAAACGCCATACAAAACTTGGTTTAAGAAGACAAATTTTGATCAAGCTTATACTTCAATATTAATAAAATAATTACTTGCAAACTACTTGTTACTTACCTATACCGTTGTATACTAATATTTACCGGTTACAGAATGGTTGCATGCGAAATATTACCTTTAAAATCTTTTTTTTTTAATATAAAAAATTGATTTTTTTTTAGAAAACTGTAATAGTAAAAACATACTGGAGGTAGCTAAACTATAATTGTACAGCATTTAAAATCCAAAAATCTATTTTTAACCATGTTTTCATTACGGTTCCGTAGTTTCCACGACCAAAACGCCACCATTTAGGATAGAAATTGTTAATATTATATTTTAACAACCGATAAAATGACCGCGTTGCAACCCTGCCAGTCGTGTGTTAGCATGGAAGAAAAATATCACCACTAGGGTCGGGATAATCATTAACGCGCTGATAGACTCAGAACAGCAAAATGGTTACTCCCTCAAGGGGGCTGCTTGTCGAAGCAAGCTAAAGGACCAATTAATTCAAAAGAAAATATTTCCAGAGGAGTTTGCCGCAGCCATTTACAGTGAGTAAAAATCAGTTAACTGTCTTTTAATACACATTTTAATAAACATTCATTTTATTATCACTTAACTTTCACTTACTTCAATACTCCTGAAATGTTTAACCTTTGGTTTCTGGAAGATTCAAAGAGAGGTAAAAAGTGGATCATTTAAAAACGAAAATCAACGGGGCCATCACGGACAAATTTATCTGCAGCCACTCCAGTAAAGCTGAAGAAAGAGAAGGTCACCAACAACAAAAGAGCTGAGGCGGCCAAGTTGAAGGCCGCAGAAGACGAAAAATCGAATTGAGGACTATGGTCTATGGAAGATGCCGGCAAAATAGATAGTGACGACGCCTCGGTTGCAAGTGGAGGTCGAACCCATAAATGCAAAAAATCTCTTTTTTCAAAGTATTACACTACCAATTAAGAAGAAAATTTCATATTTTCCAACCTCAGTCAATTTACCTGCCTTTCACTTTAATTAAACTTCTGTTTTTGAATTTTGAACTGTAAATGTTAAACGTTTATTTGGCAGTTAAAGATACTTCACAGCTTTAAACAGACAAATTACGTAAACATGCAATGTTATGCATATAGTTATCATAAGAAATTTAACTTATGAGCATAAAAAGGAATAAAGTTTTCAAATTTCAAATTTCGGATTTATTTAAAACCGGGATTTTTTTGCCAAGGGCTTTATAAAAAAATTTGGAAGGGGTAGATCGGATTTTATCGCCCTTTTCACAGTTTTTTCTACTTTTAATAAGGGGTACTTTAAAAATTATTTATTCCATTTTGGAAGGTCCTTAAATAGTGACGTGAGAATGTAAGGGAACGGGTAAATTTGTGTCATACCGGAATATGCTTCCACCTAGCGGCAATATATACTATGACGTAAGCTAATTCAATTTGGCTTCTTTTCTGATTTAGATTTGTATATTTAATCGAAAGTCAAATGTCAATCAATATATGGTGTTGCAAAGAGAAATGAAAAGAAATGCGACATTTTGCTTCAGTAATATCTAATATCAGAATATCGTTAATCTCGTTGCTTGCTAAATATCGAAAATTAGTTTACATCAAATCCTCATCGACTAGCCAACCGCTGAAGTGGGTTCTGCGACTGCTGATATCGTTGATCTCGCCTTCACTAAGGTAGAGGTTAACTGTGTCACCTGCTTTCAATCGCAAGGAGGCGTTTAAAGCAACGACGGAGTGAACGGTCTGCTTTTCGTCGTTGTGAGCAGAACCAACAGTAGAACCGTTTACTTGAAAACGAATCGTCAACGTTTCTTGATCAACTGGATCAGTATACTTTTTAAGAGCAGAGAAATCAAAATGGTAAATCCCCGGCACTGGAGCCTTGAAGATGCCAGTGGGCAAATCAAAAGCACCGCCCTCGTTCAATTGAGCCACTTCAAAAGGGATTACGGAACCGGCGGTACCAAAATTGGACGTCCTTTGGACGTAGAAATGGACTTTTTTTCGATTTTTTAATTTTGCAATTTCGGCTTCCAAATTGTTTAGTTTCCCAGTCAATATGACCTGTTTAAATAAAAAATACAAACATTTCGTTATAGTGTCGTGACCACATACTAGATGGGTTTTTAACTATATGCACTACGAAGAGTGTGCATTTTTATTGCTAGGCACTTAAAGGGTATACTTTTACCGTAAATGTATATTGGTTCACTCAATAAAAGAATGAGGACGCTAACTCGAAACATGAGATGTGTAGCTTTCTACATTAATTTCTTAAATACTAAGCAAAACTTATCTCTGAAAAAAATGTCAGACCAAAAAAAAACTAATCAGAATGTAAAAAAATAATTTCAGAATTAAAACCAAATAATTGTCAATTAAATTAAAATTACAATGAATTGATAAATATTTTTAATTACATTGTCAGCATCCGTTTTAGCTTGCATTGCGTTCAACCGCGCAGTCAACTGAGCCTATTTATAAAATAGATAAGTAAAATATTTTAAAAATTAAATAGTTAACAGTTGTTTCCCCTAATGAAAATATTTGTAATTACATTGTCAGCCGTCATTTTAGCTTCGATTGTTTTAAACCGTGCAATGGTCTGTGCCTATTAAAAAATATGGTCCAAACTTAAATCGAATTGAAAAAAAAATTATAAATATTTTTTATTACATTTTCAGCGTCCGTTTTAGTTTGCAATTTGCCCAACCGGTCAATCAACTGTGCCTATTCATAAAACAAATCATTAATTTTTTTACAATTTAAATTGATTATACATTTTTATTCTCTAATAAAAGATTGAGCGGAATCGAGAGCACTCCGAGAGCGCTAACTCAAGATATAAGAAATGCAGTGTTCTAAATTATTTTTTGAAGTTTTTAACATAATTAATGTGAATGTCAAATATAATTTTCGACAAACAAAATTAACAAATAATTTGCAAAATTAATTAATTTTACAGTGGATTTAATAAATAATTAATAACTATTTGTAATTACATTGTCAGCATCCGTTTTAGTTTGCAATTTGACCAACCGGTCAATCAACTGTGCCTATTAATAAAAAAAATTAAGTTTGGAAAAATTAAATATATTCAACAGTTTTATCCTCTAATAAAGGATTAAGAGAGCTCGGAGAGCGCTAACTAAAGATATGAGACATGCAGTGTTCTACATTATTTTTTTCAATCAATTTAACACAATTAATTATTTCAAATATTATTTTCGAATAAAAACATTATAATTTGTCTAAATTATTAATTTACAGTGAATTGGATAAATTGATAAATATTTGTTGTTACATTTTCAGCATCCGTTTTAGTTTGCAATTTGACCAACCGCTCATTCAACTGTGCCTATTTATAAAATTATAAAATTAAGATTGGGATAATTAGACATATTATACAGTTTTATCCTTTAATAAAGGATTGACTCACTAGAGATACAAGACATGCAGTGTTCACCATTATTATTTTTTAATACTTAACACAATTAATCTTAATTTCAAATATTATTTTCGAATAAAAAAATTATAATTTGCCTAATTTATCAATTTACAGTGAATTGAATAAAACAAAACTAATCTGAATGTTTAATATAATTTTGAATAAAAATAAACGAATAATTTGCCAAATTTATTAAATAAACAGTGAATTAAATCAATCGATAAATATTTGCAATTACATTTTCGGCATCCATTTTATTTTGCAGTGTGTTGAGTCTTGCAATCGTCTGTGCCTATTTAAAATGATGGAAAAATTAAATAGGTATGCCCAAAATTAGATTGAATTGAATCAAATGATAAATATTTGTAATTACGTTGTTATCATCTATTTTCATTTGCACTTCGTTTAACCGCCCATTCAACCGTGCCTGCGTAAAAAAAATATGAAATAATTCAATTGTAAATAGTTAAAAGTTATGTCCACTAATAAATAATTGATCGGTTTAACCCCTTATCAGAATACTTACTAATCTGGGTACAAGTATATTGGAATACTAACATAATTTTAGTACTCTTTTCATCAAATTTATAAATACGGAATTAACAAATTACGTTTTCAGCCACCAAGAACCACCAACGACGCTTAGTTTTTGTACCAACCAAAACATTAAACGTTCTGTCCAATTGCTCAAACAACTGTGCCTATATAAAAAATTAAAATATGAGGGGAAAAGTTAACTACCATTTAAGAAAAGATATTACCTGATTATTGTTCTCCAAAGGGCTGCTGGTCAAAATGGTGGGGGCTGTAAAAAAATATGGTGGGGGATACTGGGGGCTGCTGGTCGAAGATTGTATCATAAAGATGAAAAATACGAATGCTAAAATAAATCTAATCTTGTTTAGTAACGAATACATTTTCAAGAAAGTTTTTTTTTTCAAAAGGAAATGCAACCATTGGACGTAACGGCGTAAGACAATGCAACCTAGGATGCGGATGCCGGCTTATATACCCAGATAATACTTAGGCGTTTTCTGTTGCCTATAGAAATTCCACGTGGAAGGGCAGCAGGAAATATTCAATTGTAAGTACTCAGGGCGCCACGCAGCAAGAAGCGACCGGGCGGAAAATTTTCGTGCTTGGTAAACTTGTTTTTGGTCGTGTTGTTAGAAAAAAAAAAGAAATCACGACGGTCCTGTATTATAATAAATAAATAAATTTCAACACACCCACAAAGTATTTACGTTTTCATTTTGTTTTTCTAAATTTTGAATTTTCAAAGCATTGGGACACAATAAGACTGGTTTTTAAAAGCCCGATTTCTATAAAGTTAACTTGTAGACTAGATAAAACACGCAAGACGTGTGTTAATTTGTATAACTACATTGCTTCAATAAAACAGCCAACAAAAAGCAGTTGCATTAATTTCATTTAATAGGATAACGTGTAACAAATCATAACGATCAGCTAGTTATAGCAGCAACAAAAATATACACTATATTTACACTAAATACTGTTTGATAAGTAATACACCTTCCAGCACCTTCCTCCATTAGATCCATTAGATTTTAAGTATCGTAACTCTACAAATTGTATAAATTATTTTAGATAGTAAAGCGAGCTTTTCTGCTCGCAGTTAAAAGGATAATTCAGACTTCGCCCGAATCAATCTCAATGAGATCTAATGGATTTTGATTTAAGTGATATGTGAATGAAAAGTGATTCAAATTCTATGACGAATGGAAATGGGTTACTTGAAATATTATTGTGTCGGATGATTATTGACATGATATAGATAGAAGTAAGTATTTTCACCAATTCGAATCCATACATTTGGTCAATTATTTTGTAATGTAAATTGCCTAGGTCCTTTGACTGAATGAGGATTGTCTCTTTGAAAGGAATGCTGAAGGGATAGAATGAACAGGAATGACATCTAGATTAAGAAAGGTCGGCGCCCTCGGCCGCCCCCCTTTTTTACATTCCAAACAGGCACTCGTCGTCGGCTCCTACTGTGCATTTATTGAAACAATCAGGTTTTCCTGCTGCCACCACCATATGAATTGGTGAAGAAATGCCCGTAGATGAAGCTATACTAAGATAGATTCGTTTCCCACATTCAAGATAAACAGATATTGACACATAAAATATGCTATTTTTAACGCAGCATGTGTATGAATTAATGTCTCTATTCGTCTTATTCGCTATTGTCGGCGTATAAATTTTAAATAATTTATTACGATTTACAAGCCACGTTTTATTATCTACTCTTTTTTTTAACCCACCAATCTCCTTTTTGCCCAATGAAAAAAATAACCAAGACGAATAAAATGTAAAATTGGTAGCAATATCAGAAAAAAGAAGAATATCTCCGGTAACAGTTGTTATTGCTTTTCATTGGGTCGGGTATAACATGCCCTAGAATCCTATGAATCCAATAAATGCAGGTTGACGACCCTTGGCTATCAGAAAATCTGATGGTCGTCTACTTTTCTGATGGAATGACTAAAAGTTTGAATTTTTTTTTTTACAGTGTCCAGTGATTAAGTGACCCAACAGCAGCCGAGAGACATGTTCTTTTATACTACATTTTCATTTAATTTTTTCGTTTTTCGGAACTCAAAGTACAGTTTTCATTTTAACCCTTAGTTTTTTCTTCTTCTGCTTTTTAGTAAATTCGATTCTTCGATTTTCTAAAGACCCAATCGACTATATAATAAGATGAAACCCCCTTCTATTTCCATGGAAATATTAAGAGCTTTCTTTTAACCACATGAAGGGTCATGTAGTGTCTATGGCATCTAGCGTCATTTCCTACGCAAGTTCGGCGCTGATTCCCCTAATCTGTATTGTAATTCTGTGCTTCATTCTGTGTGATTCGAAGAATGACAAGAAAGAAATCAATCGAATGGGCAAAGTATAAGTTTGTGAATTATTTGTTGCTCTATTTGTTTAAAATATATGTATTGTAACAGTAATAACAATGAAACAAATTTACCAAGAGATTTCGACTTATATATATTTTTAAAATACAATTGTTCTTATTTTTTCCCTTTTTAAGAAAGTATTCTGGAGATCGCAATAAAACGACTTTTTGGGTATTTGAAATTAAGTTAAAAATGAAACAATCTTTAATCTTATTATAAAGACGTTTGAATTTAAAGAAGACAGGAGCAGGGACATCAATGTACAAAATATCATCTGTAACTAGGTATACTGGATTAAAAATCAGTTTTATTACATGTTATGCTAACTAGGTAATTTAGTGCTGCGACAGTGATAAAATATAAGCGGATCTTTAAGAAAAGACGATTCAACTTACTTCTAAAAAAATATACAATCTGCATTAACTCTCTCTGACCTATACGTTACTTACCATATTGCTATGTAGTTGAATCACGAAATTTCATGTTAAAACAGTTAATGAACGCACTGCTAACTGATGAGGATGTGCTGAAGCGAAGTATATTTAAAGTTTGTTGGTTATTAGCATATAAGGTTATAAGTGTCCAATTGCGCAATTCATTATATTGTTATTGTATATCAAAGATTTTAAACAAAAATGGATTGCACAGCAAGGCTGCAATGAAATCGACTGCAATTAGCCAGTGTCGATTAGCAAGAGCTCGCTGACAATCTTGACAATCTTTCGAATTCGTCCCAACACGGGCACAGGTACCGCAGATCACGTGCGTTCCCTTCTTGGTCGGCATCTCCATCGGCTCCGAATTCGTAGTCGGCATTGTTACCTATATTACATTGAACCGAAATATTATTAATAATACATTAAAGTACTCCCCCCCCACCATTACCTTAATTCAGAACAGTGTAACCCATCATCATCTTTTAAAATATGAGTAATATCTTTGAAGATACAGATAATAGGCATACTTTCTCATTTTTAATTTGGGTGATTTTGGATACATTTTAGTAGAAAACACAAGAAAGTAGATAAATAAATGATAGTTTTCTTACGGATTTGACAATAAATTATACAAACAAACTGAATTTTAACGGTGAAAAGTAGCTTTAAGTATCTCTCCCCCCCCCCCCCCCCAAAAAAAAAATAAGACACATATTGGTAAAACTTGGTCGAAATGACATCGTTTTTTTTTAAACATCTTTGATCTTTTCTATTCTCAAAATGAGTTAAACTGATTCAGAACTTCACACTGAACATGAATACATATTATATATGTGTGAAATATAAGCAGTATAAGGTGGACTCACCTTCAACAGCATCGTCACCATAACCACGAGCATCTCGCTCAACAGCGGTCAAGGCAGCCTGCAAGTAGTCCATGTCTAAAACAGAGGAATATGAAGCGACATATTTAAAAAATTGAAGGTACAAAGACGTTTTTTTTTAAAACTGTTTTATGAATATGACTCACCTTCCAAGTCTGCTTTATTCTCCGGTCGAGCTTCGCTGACTGAATTAGCCAACAAAAATATTAACGGTTAAAATACGTTTTCCATTAAAGTTAATATTATACCATTTCAATAACCAGAATGATAATGTTAATTTATACCTGAGATTGCCAGCAAAAAACAGAACAGGACGATCAGCGCTAGCACCAGCCTTCGGAACGGGATCGTTTTGGTCACCATTTTTACTCTAATTATATTTCTTTAATATGTTGCTTATCGTCGGAGCTGTGAAAATGACTGCAGCGGTTCTCAACAAGAATCTCTTATTTTATATATGAGGCACGATTTTTTTTTAATAGTCAACCTCTTCCGGAGTTCCTTTTATTGTGGTTAATAGAATCACGATATAGAAGGAAAGGTAGCCGATCAGCGTACCCCTCGCACGTCGGAGATTTTGTAATTAGTTCCTTAGTTTCCCGATAGGTTCGCTGTTAAATGTAGGCCAACCGATATACAGCTCTTATGGCTCTAAAACGGGTTTTTAGCTTTTTAAAATGGCCGTAGTTAGTATTTTGAAATCGATTAATAATCATCAAATGATAGTTTTATATATTTTGATACTCAACACTTATTTCGTTGATTTTATTATTAGTTCATTAAATATTCAGGGTAAATCCCTAAGTTTATGTCGTTTTTTCTAGTCACTGGATACAAACGCCGCGTAAAAACTCTCTAATTGCCCTGAAGCGGTAAAACTCGGTTCAAATAAATACTAACATACTAAAAAAGTGATAGAAAATAACACATTTAATTTAATATAAATTAAATTCAACACAATATAAGTAAAATCAATTTTGAGTATCAAATAAATATATCATAGCTCTAAGCAGGTTGCGTTTATATAAGCTAAACACTTCTATAAGTACTTCACAATTTAAATAAATCGTTTTAGTACCATAAGGCAGTAAGGGTTAGCCTACATTTTAGAGCGAACCTATTGGGAAACATCGGTACTAATCTCAAAATTCCCGACATTTGCTACTGTGCGTAAGGGTATGCAGATCGGCTACCTTTCCTTCTATATCGTGATAGAATTAATAGAGAATGAGTAAAAACATAGTTAACCAATAATTATCAGCACGTTCTGAATAAACCGCAATTGTTGGAAAACAGACGACAACAGAATACGGGTTACATTATAACATTTATAAGGAAAGTTCGTAATTCTCTACCTAACTTATTTGAATTTTTGTATTCTTTTATAACACTTGACTGGATGTATACTATCTTCTTTACATAACTCTCCCAAATAAAGACTTGGCAGGAATAAAGCAATAATGGGGTGCACTCGAAAAACGATACAATATACTTATGATATCTTCATGATGACCATTAAATCCACGAATACTTTCTGTTGTTCAATGCATTTCCTGTATACAATTTGGAAACTATAAGATTCCACTACTAGTTCATTATCAGAATTTATTTAGATAAGGTATATGAAAAACGCTATTTCTCTCACATTCAATAACCATTTTTTTAATCTTACAAGAATTTATATACAGTTGCTTTATTACTGTTTCTATATACGTCTGGATCTATAACTCAATGATGTATAAAATTAAAACAAAATATTTGTTATGATAAAATTTTGTATTAATTTATAATTCCACCTATTTATCCCTGAGGGTTAAGATTTACGTAGTAAATTACCGAAAGGTAGTTAATATTGGTATCCCTAGAGGGCGTCAGCCAGGGAGAGGCTCTGGGATGTTTAAGGGAAAAAAAGTTAGAATCTTTTCAGCGAGGCTCAAAACTACTGAGAGTTAAGATCTTTAATATATATCAAAATTAATATAAAAATATGCTGGGTATAATAGGGGGGGGGGGTCTGGTAGCAATTAATTGCAATAAAAATTTGACATTAGAAAAATGCGTCGGTGGTGTGATTTTATTTTTTAGGACCACTTCAAGTGCATGAATCACTATGTAAACATTGCTGACGACACTCTGGCTTTGCTTCGCCGTGTAGTAAATATTGAGAACAGATATTTGATTACTGAACTAATGTTATGGGAGAACTTCAGTATTACAAATGGCAAATTTTTAAAGGGATAAATAGTTAAGTGTAGATTTAAATAGTCTATATCAACTTAGGGAACAGAGTTCCATAAAAGTATTTAGACTACTTTATATTTTCAATAAATTACACTCTGCTACCATTGAATAAAATAAGATTCATTTATGAGAGGGAAATGGCATTGAAGCAAAATTTGATTTTTTAAATGTTTGAATTACATTAACCATTAAAACGAGATATTGACATAGGCTTACAGGGTTTACGCTCATGATGTAAAATATATTTTCATATTTTTTCGGGTTATCAGCTTTTAAGGATATACAGCTAGGTTGGTGTATCCATGCGAGTCTGGAGTGGCGCAGGTGGCTAAGCTACCGCATGTTCCGTGTTAATAAACTGCAGTTGTAGTTGAGTATTCGAATCTAACTGGTGACTCTCATTGCTGGAATTTTTAATTTTTAAAATTATTTCTTGGTTGCCAAAATTATTATTTATTTTCTTAAATATTATATAGATTTTTTTTTTCACGTTTAATCCAGGGAATATGCAACTACTCAATGTAAAGTTCGAGTTCAATAAAAAATGGCTTTACACAGGCCATAAAAAAGGGCTCACCCGGCAAGCGACTTCGACCTTGTCGAGACTCGAGGGGGGGGGGGGGGCCGCGAAGCGGGCCCCTCGGCAAGCGGAAGAAGGAGTTGATGCTAATTGTGCAATTATCAATATTATTTAATTTTGACAAACTAGATCATAAAAGTAACATTTTAAAAGTTTATATTCCATTTTAAAAATACCTTTAAAAAATAACAATTCAACGATTACAACCCGAAAGGTTGATAACTATGAATGTTGTTTTTACCTGCTTGTGAATTTTGTGGGATTCATTCAAAATCTCTCCTAAAATTCTTTTACATTTTGTTTGCGTGACAGAAATTCAATGAGCATGAGCATTGCATTCGATGGATCCCCCGCACTAATGAAAAAATTTACGTCAAGATCCTTAATTCAGGCGGCTGGTTATTATATTTAAATATTTCAATCGCGTAAACATTTTGAAATAAGTTTTGTTGATTAGTTGTTTCGCGACTGACCTGGGATATCTGGATTATGGGACTGGAGTATCGACGGTCTCTCTGGAAGGAGTTGGAGGGACCTGGGAAGCAGGCATGTTTCACGAATTTATGCACATCACTGGATTCATACACGAGCAAAACCGACTCGACAGAGATAAAACCATCTTCGTAAACTATGATAACGTTAAAAAGGGTAATAGTCAGATAAATAGTCAGATAATTTATTATTATTTTAATTGCTATGGCTTTGTTGTCAAAAGGAGATGAGTGGTCCGTTGATTTGTCGAACCCACCCGATGCTTGGCAGGGACTTAACGTTCCATATGACACTCGTAAATTATAGTAACTTATTTATATTTTCTTCATCTAAATTTTCCTAATATTGTTACTTTTTCTAATAATCTATGATGCAATACGGCAATGACATTAACAATCCCTCCAAAAAATGGTACAACTCTTTCGATGGAAGTAGCATTCAAAAATCAGATTCGGTCAGGCCTGTGGCTACTGGGGTAAGCATCACATTTTCAAAGGAAAAAAGTAAATAGTTCATATTATCAAATTTCTATTAGTTGGATCTTCTAAGTAATACCGGGGTAAGAATCACATTTTAAAATAATGTAATGGTTAAAAAAGAAATCATTTTTTATTTATATTAGCTGGATCTTTTAAGTTTGAACCGTTTCTACAAGTGTGATTCAAACGATTGTTTTAATTCGCCCGACTGCAATAACGGACAAGGTACATAACATATAAGAAAATTGAACAATTATGATCAACAAATATTTATTATATTATCTATACAGGTCCTTTTGATTGGCAAGTCTCGAATTCGGGTAAATTTGTTTACGCTGTCAATTGTGACTTTTATTGCTTCGACTTAGACCACAGTAGTGCTAAATCTCACGAAATCTGCCGTGGACTTTGCTTGGCCAATCTGAACTGCTCCCATATTACATGGAACGTGGCTACTCAAATGTGCTACATGAAGAAAGCCCCCAAGTTTTATCCGTTATCTATTCAAGCCTTTCCATTTAAAGGTGCTGTCTGTGGTTTTGTCAACACAAGATATTAACCCGGAAATAATTAAATAAATGGAAATAAAACTAATCCTTCAACGCATTAGCTTATTCTTAAAATGAAATCAAGCTGATGTATAGCATCAGAATGTAATATACAATAATATTACATATAATATATGTAATAAGTATAACATATAACATTAGAAAATGTATGTATTTATTATAAGCCTCGAAACTCCTAAACACTGGACCAATAAATTTTATTGTTAAAATAGATTTGATACAACTGTTCTGCATCATACAATAATGTTAATACTTATCCCTTAATATATGGTTAAACTCAGGGATGTTTAAGTGGACAGCAGTGCTACAGATTTACAATTGAAACTGTATTTTTTTATTACGAAAGTATATTTTTACTCTTGCAATAGATTCCTCAGTTCAAAATATTGTGTATTATAGGCTTAAAGACTAAATGAAAGAACTTTAAACATATATGTAATAATAGTTATCATAAGAATATAAAAGTTCAGATTTAAAACGTCAAAAGTTATGAGTATGTGGGTACGTGTTAGATGTACTTCTTTTTCCGTTAGTAGAAATGAATTTGAAAACTATTAATAGTATAAATCTACTCGAATATTTGTATGTTCAAACGGTTTTTAAGATCATTCTTTCTTATTTACTTTTTCCAGACTAATTTAATTACTTTAGACCGATTTCTATAATTAAGAATGTGAAAGTGAGATCAAAAAGGGTCAATAGTCGTGTTTTCGTTTCTGGGCGAATGTCCGTCCGACACTTTCTAGTCACAGGAAAGTATTTCTTTTTGTAAAGATCAAACATTCCAGCAGAATTCATGCGAAGAAAAAATCTACACATTATTGAACACAATGAATAATATTATACCATAATATTATGCATTGCACAAATTATAAATATTACTCATTAAAAACGAAGACAATAGGGTTTCCAATGATGAATGCCATTTGGAATGGCAACTGATTGTAGGTTTTCAATTCGTCTGAAATTGTAAGTCGGCAGTGACCATGAGCTTTCGTATCTTCGTAAATTATGTAATTGATCATCGCCATCGCCTAAGTACGTTGTTTTATAATTTCAATTTATTTCAAATGGAAAATTTTGAGGAACTATTACTGCTGGATAAGCACATTTCTTGTTTATGACGTTGTCTGCTGCGATTAGAATGTCTTTTGCCAGCAAAATTGGATCTTGTCGGAATTGGTCGCCAATTTTCTCATTTCCTTCTGTGGCAATCTATTCATAAAATAATAATAACTATTTTGAGATTCACCAACCCCCTTTTACAACCACTGAATATACCAATAAAAAACAATCACTGTAGGAAAATATAATCATTCAAAAAAGACATACTAAGGCTTCCTTGAATCATAATATTTATTGTTTTACATTAACATTTCCTATAATGTTGAATCAATAATTATTAAATTTTCCTTTTTACTTTTATGTCGAGATAATTTAGGCTGGTACGAATAAAACCATATTTTTTTTTTACTTTAGCTTCATCGATAAAAATATATTTATATCTAAAAGAATTATATTAAATTGGATATAGAAACGCGGAACAAGTGATAAATTGTACCTAATGCCCATAGCATTCTGAGCATCTCGTATTAGTACGCTTCCAAAGCCATAAAATGTATAATTCCCATCTCTCTGTTTCGTATAAGTAAATACTAGAGCAAACTTACAAGAGGGGAAAATGTTATCCTTAAAAGTATTCAGAACGCAAAGAAATATAAAATAAAGAGTTTTCACCTGGTCTGCAAGTATACTTTTATTTCTTTGCCTTGGAATGTTGTTTGGTAAATTTCACCGTTTGTTGGTGATATTTCCAACAGAAATGAAAAATAGCTAAAGGCGAACAAAAGCAACGTTATTTGTCGACCATCCATTTCATTGCAAGAATAGCAACTGAAAAATTTTGTTTTGGAAAGAAACAAACAAAAGAAAAAAAAATCCCCAGAGAGTACTACTAAAAAATACAATAGGAAGCACCCTCAGTTGGCAGCACTGAGGGTTGTTTGTTATAAATTTTTATTTATCAACTGGATAATATTAAATCGCAATCACATCAAATCCCGCAAATCCACCTTTGTATGCATATATACTGTATGCACTGAATGCATTTAATGTTTTAATGAGCCATAACTAATTGAAAAGGAATAGCCGAGAAAAAAGCTTCACTCGGCCATTATTGGAATTGTTTGCATTTGCAGCGTTGCTATGTGCTGTTTCCAATAATATTTTTTTGTTACAGGCCGAAGCGAGAACTCCACTGGCAGTTTAGTATAAATTAGTTGGTCGAAATATACTGAATTTTCTTAAATTGCATGACGTAGACCGTACAACAGTTATTGGGGGTGGCGAAATGTGGAAAAATAGCAGCGGCTGTTTCCGCTAGTTTTGGGGTGGACAAGTACGCCGCAACTACTTTGCCTGAATCGTAATACCAATCTCGAAAGGAAACGAAATGTTTTCGTCTAAAGGGGGTTGTTGTGGCAACACGCTGCACACGAAAAATTCTATGTTTTCCCGATATGTATAAGCATATCTGCGTATGAGGAGCAGTGACCGAAATATCAATATCCACCTTCTTATTGTAAACATTGATTAGTTTTAGTGCACTAATTATGACACATTGTTTATAGGGTCGATGGTATTAATTGCGACATTGACAACGGAGTGGGTAATTAAATTTCGATGATGGAATCGATTGCAATCCATTGCATTTTTCAACTTCGACGACATTGTTTTATTTATGCCATCTGCACCGTCTACTCTTGGTTTTCAGTTAGGTGGTTATTTCTTAATATTTTCTGAGGATTTATTATCTTCCATTCTGACTGTTTTGATTTTGAATGCAGTATGTATGTATGTATGTATAATGAAACTAATATCCCACACTTTCACTAAGCTCAAATGACGGACATAAGGGCAGAAAATTGTTGTAGTGATTCAACCTGATTTCTTGGTTTTCTTCGTTTTCTTCGTTTTCAGTTATTTCCCCGTTTTCTCCTTTTTTCTTGCATGTTCTCTATTATTATTTTATTCCTCTAGTTTTTCTTATTTTCTCAACAGGAATTTTACGAGAAAAATTTAATTTGTATTAAAATAAAATGGATTTCCCAACTGACATGAATCGGGTTCATAAGAATATTAATTATATAACACACATTTTACTTATCAATAAAGCTTATCACTTACTACTTTAAAAATAAGTGGTTTTATATGACAAATTTACCCATGCAGTTGGCTCCAGTTCGATTCTCGGGCAGTTGGGCTTTTAATTTTCATACGCAATACTAACTTAACTGGCTCCCTATCCTTCCCCGCGTATTTGAATGGAAAGTGTTTCAATTTTAATATTGAAATGAATCAAATATATATAGAATATTGAAATGAAATCAATTCTAATATTGAACTATATAATTTAATGGAAAAACCAAGCCAAGACAAGCATCCTAATATATAACCAAAAAAATGAGCGCGTGAGCCGTGCGGCGTAGCGGATATAGTACTGATCTCGTGATCAGGAATCTTGAGTGCAAGTCTTTAAGTCTTGTTTCTTTTTTTAAATAAGTTTGTAAGAAGGATAAATTTTTCAAGAAAAAACTGTTACTCACCTGAAAACTACCTAAAAATATCTAGCCCAAGTATTTGTACTACTTTTTGGGCTTTTTCTGGGACTTTTTCTAGGACATTTAACACGGGCTCTTATGTGGAATCAGCTAGGGTGTTTAATACTTCAAATACTTTCCTGGCAATTTTTTATTATATATTGGCATCAATACAATACATAATATCAGTAAGCAAAGCGCAATTTAGGCGAGAAAGAGAGCTTATCTAGATTTGGGATACAAGAAAAATGAACCTGAAAAACATCAAAATGATTAAAATTTGATTTTTTAATAATAAATAATTTTGTTTTACCATAGGGGGAGGTCCACACATGACCACGAAAGTATCATTGGCAGGAGGGTAAAGATGCTTCGCAATCATTTTAGCAGATACAAAGCCAGAGCTGTATTTCCATCCTAATAAATACATATATTTTTTAAATAAGAGATTTTTATTCAACTAAAATTTTAACTATTTTGTTGTACCGTCAGAAGGGCGATCAACTGTGTACCAAAGTCGCAAACGATCGGGATTCTTTTCGGCCGCATCTTCTAATTCTTCACGCAGTAGAATATCAGATTCGGTCCGATTGGCGAAAAGCAGAGCCATCACTGTCCCATCTTCAGGGTTCTTCAATATTTGACGAATCAACTGCAACTACAGTAATGATAAAATCAAATCAATATATCATTACTGCAAGTAATTACCGAGAAATTCAAATAGTATTCATATAATTTACCATCGGAGTAATTCCAGTTCCACCTGAAAATAAATATTAAAAAAAAAACTTTTAAAAATTATGAGCAATTTATGTTACCAGCAATCATGTTCAACTTTTTGAAAGGCACATTGGAAGCAGCTGATTTCTTGTCAGGTTTAATGGCAAATAATCCTGGAGATTTGTAAACGAGTAAACCACCTGGACCTCGAACGTTGATGGTTTCACCTATCGTCAAATTCTCCAAGTGCTGGGTGAGCTTCCCGCCGGTGGGAAATTTCGGGTGCACATCTTTGAAGTAGACCTAAATTTAGAAATTGATGTAATTATTTAAAAAAAAAGATTTTTAAAAAATATCAAATCATCACCTTGACGACTATATCGAAGTAGCCCTTGTCATCGTCGCTCGAAACAGGCGTGTAAGGCCTGATAATAAACTAATGACCAATAATAAACGCAGATAAATATACGTGGCATCCAACAGGCAATCCTGAAATTAAGTTTGAGTTAATAACGATCCTATTTTTCTGGTCAAATAAATATGATGAAATATACCAAGAATGTGATCAGCTGATGGCAGTGCAAATCTGAATCGTCTGGTGTCGTGGCTGATCATATGCCGCTCAACAAGTTTCAGTGGGTATTTTTTATCAGGATCTAGGAGAGTTCGTGGTGATGGTTCTTGCCAAGCCTTCGTTTTATCGAACGGTGATATTAGACTAGAACTGAAGGATGGTTGTAGACTACCGACAGAACTGAATGGATCAGTGATGGGAAATTCTAAAAGATTATTAACAATACCATTCCCGGCTTCTTTGTTAAACTCAATCTTTGGCTGTTTGGAAAAGAACTGATTATTCAAAACGTCTTCAGCTGTTGGTCTTCGCGTGGGCTCTACATTAACCATCGAAGAAATCAATTCAAATGCTGTCCGGTTGTTTGAATAAGGGATTTTCAAATCTCCTTGGGCAAAAAGCATCGGTCTCTTGTGCCTGATGAGAATTGGCCGTTCATTTTCATCTTCTCCGAAAGGATGTTTTCCTCCACTTAAAGTGTAACCAAAGATGCAACCAAGTGGAAAGATGTCCACTTTGTGGTCACATCGGTTCGATTGGTAAAGTTCCGGTGCTATCCAGCCCATTGTACCATTGGGATTTGACATATCTGTATTGCTAAAATCTCTATGATGCTGGTCATGTTTGAGGACTTTGCACAGACCGAAATCTGCCAGTTTCATAATTGGTTTTCTACCTAGTACGAATATGAGAATGTTTGTAGGCTTGATATCTCGATGGATGATATCCAAGGAATGCAAATAGGCTAGTCCTTTGGTCACTTGACGTAAAATCTTCCTCTCATCTTCAAATGATGGCCCTTGATATGTTCCTTCGATCAAATTCTGAAGGGTTCCATTACATAACTCTGTAGCAATATACCTAGTTATCGCCAAACATATCAAAATTGTTTATCAGTTCTAAGATATATTTATCGCAATGACGATTTACATGAAATCCCTATCCATTTCCGTACAAAAATAGCGGAGAATATTAGGATGATCACTGGCTTTCAGAAGGAGCTCCGACTCTCTGTTGATAGCGTCTGTGTCTTTTATCAATTGAACTATTTGAAAACGTTTAACGGCCACTGGTTTAGTTCTTTCGAATAGTCCATGAAATACGTATCCAATGCCGCCATTGCCAATACAATTATCTGGATCGTACATCACTTTACCCACTTCACGAAAATTTGTCTCGTTATTCATATTTTTTCGTTTTCTATTCAATAGAAAAAAAAACCTTAGAACCAAAATAAACTACGCAGTTACCAAGTAAACTGAATGTGCGCACTTATATCCATGCTTAAAAAGCAAATTAGGCCTATATGGCTCTAGGAGAATATTTATCTATCTATGAGATAAGAACATGAGATAGTGAAGCAAAAAGCCCACGCGGTGACGTCGTCCAACGGTCTAAGATAATTCTACTAAGTTAAAACGCCATTTTATTTATGCACTCTAAATTTTTTGAACCCATTATAAGGGTATTTTCTAATAATTAAAATGGACAACCATTATGACTGTAATAGGGTATCGCTATTTTACCTATTATATAAGAGATTTAAGACGTTCAATTCTCCAATCCTTTTTTAACGAATTCGGAAACCTCGATTAGTAGTTCCGGGGAGACTTATTCAACCTCCACCCACCCTACTTTTTGGTAGTTTTTGCTAAAGCCTAGTATATTTCAAGTAAGGCAAGTTTCGAATTTTGGTTACGAGTGTCAATGCCAATTGGTATTGTCATCCTATCAAAGATTTCAAACGAAATAAGTTGATTAAGAAAGGCACTCGAAGCCGACAGCAATTAGCCGTGACAGTTAGCAAGGGCTCGCTGACAATCTTGACAGTCTTTGGAATTCGTCCAACACATTGGGCACAGGTACCGCAGATCACGAGCGTTTTCCCCTTGATCAGCATCTTCATCGGGTCCAAATTCCTAGTCGGCATAGTCACCTATATAACATTGAACCGAATTATTGTTATACATTAAAGTATATTTTTTACTTCAATCCAGAACTTATTACTAAATGCATTTTCTTGGCGGGTACTAGCATAAAACATTTGGACCAGGAACAATGTTTATTCTTTGATTATGGCAATATATATATATATACATGATATAAGCAACAAGGTTGATTCACCTTCAACTACATTGTCGCCATCACCGCGAGCATCTCGTTCAACAGCGGCGTACTTTGGTCGAGCTTCGCTGACTGAACCGACAAAAATCTAAATGATAAAATAATAGTACCATTTCAATAACAAACTTACCTGAGATAGTCAGTGAAAGATAGAGCACGACAAGCAGCGCTAGCAACCAGCTTTCGGAACGGAGTCATTATGGTCACCCCGTACACACTTACCGGGTTCTTTTTATTGTGATGGTTATAGAAGTAAAGAGTAAATAAGTAAACGTAGTTCATCAATAATTATCAGTGTGTCCTGAACCGCATTGGTTGACGGTGATAAGTGATAACAGAATGCGGGTTAAATAAAGAGATAGTTCGTTTTTGAAAGATTTTGAAAGAAGAGATCGTTCGGACGCTGAATAGACACAGTAACCATAAAATTCACGAATTCTTATTATTGCAATGCTTTTCATGTATAAATTAGTAAACTCAGATCACATTAGTTGTTTATTACTAGAATTTATTTAGATAGTGATATATGAAAAACTCTATTTCTCTCACACTCAATATTTGAATTTTTATAGAATGTCGTCGCTTAGTTGCTGTGCTAAAAATACCACTAGCAGAAGTAGTCTCTATAGATCTAACTCTGGATAAATAAAAAAGGTTTTCTAATAAAAAAAATCTTTAAACGAGATTGCTATGATTAATTTAAAATCCAATCTTTCTTTTACCTCTTTGTGAATTTTGTGGTGCGGTTCACACATTCATTAGAAATCTCTTTTAATCAAAACGTATACGCCCACGCACACTTATTAGTGCGGTTTTCTTTTTCTTTAAATGGAAGAACCGCCCTTCTTCAAATCAATCTTGAACTCAAATACGATATTAGAAAGTTCAACACACCGTCTTCGGTATTCATCTGGGAATGTCTATATATCTTATCTAGGGTATCGATCGATCATTGTGCTATTTTGATAAACATCTATGCTATCTTTGCGTTTTCCCGTTCAGCTAATCTCGTTCTTTATGTTGGGCTAGTTGGGCATGCTTTTTATTCAAAGCTTTCTTTTTGAGCCTTATTATTAAGCTTGTTCACTTATTAAAAAAAAATAATATGGTCACGAGCATTTTTATTTTGTGTGCGCGCAATGGTTCTGTATTTTTATTGTACTCGCGCCACTTCCAAACGGCGTTCCATATATGCATCCTGTTCAGCGCAGTATATAAGTAGAGCATTTCCCATACAGCACGTCAGTCAGTAATTATTGTTGTTCGAACCATTCCAAGCTGTAGCCTACTTCCTTCTTTCCTTAATTAATACTAATTTATATTGTATTATTTATAGATCACTATATTAATTTAATTTTAAGAACATTTCTTTTGCTGCAGAGATGTTATCCATTATTTCAGCAACTCTTTTGTCGCTGATGCTTTCTGTGCATTTAATGCATGCTTCATCAGTTATGCAAAGTAATTACAAGTGTGTTTAACTCAATATATAAATACGAAATTGGTATTAACTCAATGTTTTCTCTCCGTTCCTTTTGATATTATAGAAGCACAGATAAATACTTCCGGCTCTCCATAAAGATGAACATATTTATCACACTATCTATACAGGTCCTTATAATTGGAAAGTCTCCAATTTGGTTAAATTTGTTTACGCTGTCATCGATTGTGACTTGAGCAGCTTCAACATAAAACAGAGTAGCATCACATCTACGAAATATGCCGTGGACTCTGCTTAGCCATTTCATAGCCGTTAATGTCCCGTAGCTAAGAAAAGACTGGTAACCCTTAATTGAACTTTTTTACGGGGTATGTAATTGTGCTGTGCATATATAATGAATTTCAAATTGCTCGTGCCACCTTGCCTTGATTCCCATTGGCCGAGAAAGACATAAGATTCAAATCATATGACGAGAAACAAGTGCCAGTTAAAAATTATTGTCATCTGGTGGGTATTCCACCGTTATCTGCCCACGTGTTATTAATGTCCATATTAAATCAACATCCAGGTCGTTAACACCTTGTAACCATATACTCTTTTCAAAATCTCTTAAAGCTGTCTGTGTTATTACTATTAATATTAAATCAACATTCCAATTTATTTGGTAACTCAAAAAAACATTAAAAACCACTCTAAACCCTTTTTAGTTAATTTTTTGTTCTCCTCCTTTTTTTCAAAATGGCTCCATATTAAATGACTATAATGTTTTATATGTGAGACCAATAAGAAAATGACAAGTTGACGGAAATGTCGCATACCTTTCTCATCATTGATCGAATCTTCGAAAACTCCTCCTTGATTCAAAATGGCTGCGATATTCCTTGATACCTATATAAAAAGAGCGGAAAGTGAACGTTTAGAACAATAACCACATTCACCTTGCTGCTGTGGCAACTCTAACTGAGAAAGGTAAATAAAATTAAACTTAATGTATGAGTCGTTATCGTCTTGAACTGTAAATGAAATCGTAAAACGTATAGCTGTGATCGCATTATATTGGAAATATTTAACTGAGAGGTAGGGAATCATTGTGTTATTTATACAATCAGTTGTGCTATCTATGCGTTTTCTCGTTCAGTCACATCTTACTTTAAGTTGGGCTAATTAGTCACGCTCTTTATTCATCCTGCTGTTCAGTCATTAGAGCATTTTTCATTTAGCACGTCCGTTAGTAAGACAATAACGAGTTTATTATTGTATATTTCGAGCCCTTCCACGCTTTACTTCCTTCTACCGTACTTACTACTGATTTATATTGTACTAATTATTCACCAATATTTAGAATAGTCTTCCCGACATTGCTGCAGAGATGTTATCCATTACTTGGGCAAGTCTTTTGTCGCTGATGTTTTCTGCGCATTTAATGCATGCTTCAGTTATACCAAGTAATTATAAGCTGTGTGTTTAATCCAATATAAAAATACGAAATTGGTATTAACTCAATGTTTTCTCTCCTTCATTTTTGGTATGTAGAAGGGCAGATAAAAACTTCCGGCTCTCCTAAACCATGGCCAGGAGGAGTGATTCCATTCCAGGCTGACACCAGCTATTGTATAATATTATATTCAGTTTGAGTGCTTTTAACATTTATATATATTTTTCTCTGGCAATCAGCTGCCGCTGCAAAATCAATGATGGCGAAGGTAATGAAAATGTACGCAGACAACACCTGCATTCGATGGATCCCCCGCACTAACGAGAAAAATTACGTCAAGATCCTTAATTCAGGCGGCTGGTTATTATATTTAAATACTTCAATCGCGTAATCATTTTGAAATAAGTTTTGTTGATTAGTTGTTTCACGAGTGACCTGGGATATCCGGATTATGGGACTGGAGTATCGACGGTCTCTCTGGAAGGAGGGACTTGGGAAGCAGGCATGTTTCACGAGCTTATGCACGTTACTGGATTCACGCATGAGCAAAACCGAGTCGACAGAGATAAAAGCATCTTCGTAAACTATGATAACGTTAAAAAGGGTAAGATATGCCGATAAATAAGTAATTATTAATTATAATTCATATATTCTGTCTTGCTGTAACAGGAGAAGAGTGGGCCTTCACTTTGTCTAACCCGCCCGATGTCTGGCAGGGACTTAACGTTCCATACGACACTCGTAAATCACAACTTATTTATTTGTTCTTTTGCAATTTTCTTATATTATTTATTATGCTAAGAATCTGTAATGCAATACGGCAATGACATTAACAACCCATCCAAAAAAGTGTACAACACTTTCGATGGAAGTAGCATTCAAAAACCAGACTCGGTCAGGCCTGTGGCTACCGGGGTAAGCATCAAGCATCACTGCTATAAAAGGCAAAAATAATGATTCTTGGTAAAAACTTTTATTAGTTGGATCTTCTAAGTTTAAACCGTTTCTACAAGTGTGATCCGAATGATTGTTTCAATTCGCCTGACTGCAATAACGGACAAGGTTCATAATAATAATATATAAGAAAACACTATATAATTCAACAATAATGATGGACATATTATTATACCATCTACACAGGTCCTTTTGATTGGCAAGTCTCCAATTTGGGTAAATTTGTTTACGCTGTCAATTGTGACTTTCGTGGACTCGATATAGACCAGAGTAGCGCGACGTCTCACGAAATCTGCCGTGAACTTTGCTTGGCCAATCTGAATTGCTCCCATGTTACATGGAACGTGGCTACTCAGATGTGCTACATGAAGAAAGCCCCCAAGTTTTATCCGTTATCTATTCAAGTCGTTCCATTTAAAGGTGCTGTCTGTGGTTTTGTCAACACAAGATATTAACCCGGAAATATTTAAATAAATGAAAATAAAACTAATCTTCAAACTCATTAACTTTTTCGTAAAATGAAATCAAACTGATATATGACATATGAATAAAAATTACAATTTATAAAATAAAGATTTTTGAAATTCTCAGTAATAACTGAGCCATTTTAGTTAGATTGATAAAAATAAGTTCTTCAAAACCAGGTCAGCTCGAAGCCCCCAAACTCTGGACCAATAAAATTAAGTGTTAAACCTAATTTGATTCAACTGCACTGCAAACAATAATGCCAATATTTGTCGACATATCATGGCAAAATTCGTGATTTGGGAGGCAAGTAGTTCAAAGTTAGTGTTGAATTATGTTTTTTTTTTATAACATACCTAATTATTTCTATACAAAAAATAAGTTTTGATTTTAGATTAAAATTTATATTGATTTTTAATCGAAAAATTTCAAAATAAATGTTTCTTTTTCACCATGTTTTAGATGCTGCTCATTAGTTGCATTCATCATCAAAGAATGATCATATAACTCATATTATGCGGGATTGAATTAAAAAAATAATTTTAATGAGATAAAGAATAAAGCACTTAAATTGTATGTTGAAAAATGATATTTTATACGTATTCTTTATAGTTATTCAGTAATGTAGCTGAAGAACGTATATTTTGCCAACACATAGTGCACTTTTGAGTCATTTTACAAACAGACTCTGATCTTGTGGGAGGAAACTATTAGACATATTCAAAAGGTGAAAAAATTTTAAATTTATGGTGCAGAATTTATATGCAAAAAAAAGTATTTAAACGGCTTTATCTTATGCAATATTAATTTATAGGTATGTGTTAGGCGTGCAATTTTTTCCGGGAAAAACTATAGAATGTAACTACGCTTTTTCGTTAATATACTTAAAATTATGAAATACTTAATTTAATTTAACATATATATTATATATGTATATGTAAGATACATCATTCACTACCGCCAAACCGGGCAATTTCGGATAAAGAGGGTAACTTCGGACAATGCGTCTTATGGCGTTTTCCAATGACAAGATTTTTCACAGATTTCGGTCTGAAAATCCACTTTTGATATCAGTCTAAAGTAGTAAAGTCAGATCTTGGCAGATCTGAAAATAATCTGTCGGCTATTGGAAAAATACTGTTGTCCCATTGAAACAATTTTTAAAAATCTACTCTGGATGTACGAAATCTCTTGAAAATCTCGCCATTGGAAACCGCTATTAAATGGAAATTTGTTTTTTTTCGGCTAACTTAGGACAGTTTTTTTTCTTTATTTTACTGCTGGCGTCTCTGATAGTTGACAGAATTCAAAGTTTTTGGTCTTATTTGAAAGCCGAGGGGTCGCCGCAACTATAGTATATCTCAGTCATCTCGATTAATTATTCTTATTACGTAATAACCTCATTTGTCTGAAGTTACCCGCCTCGGATTATCGGGTAACTTCGAACACTTTTCCAATAATTTTTAAAAATCATCGATTTATCAAATTAAGAAATCAAATACACCATATTGTTCAGCTTTCAAAACTGTACTATATGTGTTTTTTTTAAATCTTTTTTTTTTTGGGGGGGGGGGGGGGAGATGTACCAGTTTACGGTAGCTAATAAACTGTTGATTGTCCAGCTGGCTCATTGGTATAGTACTAGGCTCATGTGAACAAGATTTTTTTTTGAGGCCATTCGGGATCACATTCGATACCATCAATTGACGGAATTAAAGTAATTTCATTTTCAAGGAAATTAAATTATTTCAAAGATTAGAAAGTTAATTCAGTATCTCCTACACAAAACCCCATGTCTTTTTCAATATAACAATTAAGAGATTCAAGTGATTTAATTAAACTTATTGACGAAACAGCGTATTCGCATTCTATAGTTCAGCCTTTTTCCGTTACTGGAAATGAGTTTAAAAATCACTAATCTACTCGTATTTGTGCATGCGTTATTACTTCTTATAACATCTTTTTTTTCTTAGTTAGTTTTTAAATAACTTTTCAAGAAAAAAAGCTAGAATCGATAGCAAAAGACCAATCCCTAGAATTAAGAATGCAAACGTGAGATCAAACAGGGTCAATGATCGTGTTTTCGTTTCTGGGGGAATGTCCGTTCGACAGTTTTTCGCCACAGGCAAGTATTTCCTTTTGTAAAGGTCAAACAAACCAACAGAATTCATGCGAAGAAAAAATCTGCATATTACATTCAGAATTTAGACACCATAAAGTAATGAATAATATTATCATAATATAAAGAATAATAAAAAAAATACCCATCAAAAGCGTAGGCAATAGGGTTTCCAATAGGAAATCCCATTTGGAATGGCAGCTGATTGTAAGCTTCCAGCTCATTTGAAATTGTAAGTCGGCAGCGACCCTGAGCTTTCGTATCATGGTAGATGATGTAGTTGATCATGGCCATCGACTGACGAATTATGATTACGATTCATTTTTTATTTACAAGTGAAAATATTTAGAACCTACTGTTGGATAAGCACATTTCCTGTTTATCACGTTGTCTGCTGCGATTAGAATGTCTTTTGCCAGTAAAGTAGGATCTTGTCGGAATTGGTCACCAATCTTTTTCTCATAGCCTTCGGTGGCATTCTAATTATTATTACAAATAAATTAATAGAATAAACTTGTATAATAAAAAACTATATATACCAAAACAATTCTCGACAAGGGCGTGTTATCGACAATGGTAATTAACCTTTCCTGTTCTACAGCTTCCTCCAAAGTATTGGCGATTGGTTTTAGTTTTGGAACAGTCAATAAAGCGGTCATGACGCCCGTGTATGCGTAGATAACGACCACCATGATCAGCAGCCAAGGTCCAATTAATATTTTAAAAGATGTCCGTGATTTGTAGGAAATAGCATTCCCTTTTATAATTACGAGAAGTGAATTAAATGAAAAATACGAAAGCAATTAATTTTTAGTACCCTGACAGGCAATGATGGTAAGAACATATTCGGTTTGGCGGTAAATAATTTCACCAATTGAATTATGGTGGATATAATCTTGATCATAGCTCCCGCACATTTTAACAAAAATAGCTGTAACTAGTATAAAAACCGCGGTTGAACATAAAAAACCAATCCACACCTTCCCAAAAAATTAAATAAATTTATGTGCTTAAAAAATCTGGTTGAATCATATTTCACTGACCATTAACTGAAATGGTCGTATAGCCACATCAAGTCGGCTTTCTTCTTCAGGAAAGGGCTGTAACATAGCATAAGGATCGATCCACATAGTCGATATTAGTTGCATGTGCTGAAGGTTAATTAAATCCTGGTCGAACATATAAGGGACAATGTCGACCAACTTCAATTTCAATATTAAATGCACATTATTTTAAATCAATAAAATAGAATAATTGCAGTTTTACATTTTTATCAAGATAATTTAGGCAGGCACGAATGAGACCATATTTTTTCACTTCAGCTTCGTCAATAAAAATATATTTATACCTATAATACATAAATTTGATTGTTGAAATGCTTAAAATAATTAAAAATATTGTAATACTACTTGATGTCCATAACTTTCTGAGCATCCCGTATCAGTTCGTTAACGAACCCATCGAAAGTATAGTTTCCCATCTTTTGCTTCTTATAAGTAAATACTGGAGCAAACTTAAGGAGAACAAATAACTATAATTGTTATGTTTAAGATCACAGGAAATAATATTAAGTTTTCACCTGATATGCCAATACAGTGATTTCTTTTCCATTGAATGTTGTTTGGTGAGTTTCACCGTTTGTTGGCGATATTTGCAACAAAAATGAGAAATAACTAATAACGAACAGGAGCAAAGTGATGTGTTGACCATCCATTTTGATTGCAGGAATGGCAACTAAATAAACATTTGTTTGTTTGTGTGGAAGAATACAAAAAATCACCGACAGTACTACTAAAAAATTCAGCTACAAGCGGTTTCACTTGGAAGCACTGAACGCTGATTGTTGCCAATTTTTATTTATCAAGTGAATTATATTAATTCTTGATGAAATAGAATCCAGTGAGCCCACCTTCCACGTGGCGACTAAATAGAATATAAGCTTGCCCTTGGTAATTAATAAATGGTTTGATTGAGAAACTATAGTGTCCATATCAACATTCCTATTATTTCAAAACGCACGTTATAGATTAACTAATTAATTTTATTTCGATTTATATAGCGGTTAGAAGACTACTCCCCGTCTATTTCCTCTATCTCCTTGTGGTTTAATGTCCTATGCAGGACTGCAAGTTCCGCCTATCAGGCGCAAAGGTGCGGCGACGGTACATAATATATTTCCATCTTTGTTGTATACTTGTATGATGGGCGTATGGGTATGGGTATGAATTTAAAGTGACCCAAAATATAAAGATATTGAATATTTATTGCTATTCATCGATCAAATTTTCTAGCAGTTCTTGTATAAATGTTTATGACTCTATTACTGCTAAAATATAATTTTCCGATCATTTCAACTAGGAAAGCAAGAATAGATACAACTAGCCCAAATCCCAGAATGACGAATGCGAACGTCATGTCAAGGAGGGTCAAAGACCGCGTTTTAGTTTCTGGTGGGATGTCCGTCCGACATTTCGTTGTCGAAGGAAAGAATTTCTTTTTGTATAAGTCAATAATACCACCGGCATTTATACGAAGAAAAAATCTTTAAAAATATACGAAATTAAGACGAATGAAAGTTAAAGACTAATACTAATGTATAATAATACTCATTAAAAGCGGGGACTACTGGGTGCCCGATGGGAAACCCAATTTGAAGTGGCAATTGGTTATAAGCTTTCAACTCGTCTGAAACTGTCAGTCGACATTTCCCATTTGATTTCGTGTCTTCGTAGATGATGTAGTTTATCAGAGTCAATGCCTTTTACATTTCTTTTTAAAATTATATATATTTTGAATAGAGTTTATATGCGTTTACCGTTGGATAGATGCATTTGCGATGCACTACATTGTTTATGCAAGCAAAGGCGTCCTTCTCCCAAAGAGTTGGATCCTTTCGCAATTGGTCACCAATGATCTTCTCGTATCCTTCGGTAGCCTCCTATTTTGATCGACATTTTCAAATTACATTAAAGTACGCATAGCTGTTTATTTTTTAAGTGTACCATGAATGTCCTGGACAACGTTCTATCCCTCTCCATAGTTACTAATCTGTTTTGCTGCACAGTTTCCTCCAATGTTTGCACAATGGGTTGCAGTTTAGGGACAGTCAACAAAGAGGTCATAACCCCAGTGTAAGCATAGATAAGAACCACCATGGAGAGGAGCCAAATTCCAACCAATATTTTAAAAGATTGTCGAGAATTGTATGGCACAAGGTTCCCTAATTTTAAATATTTTTTTGTAGAACTATGCATACAAATATATTACTTTCATTAACTACCCTGGCTGGCAATTATGGTCAGAACGTATTCAAGTTGGCGGTAAATAATCTCTCCAGTAGATCTTTTATTTTTCTCACGCCTATCATTTAACTTGATAAAGACAGCAGTAATGAGTATGAAGACAGCTGTTGAAAGTATGAATCCAACCCAAACCTTAGAAAATTAATGTAACGTTCATAAAATATTTTATTTTCAAAGTTTCTGATGATGAAAAAGCTCCAAACCGTTAACTGAAAAGGTCTTATAGCAACACTGAGTCGCCCCTCTTCCTCAGGGTAAATTTGCATAATTGCCATGGGGTCAATCCAAACTGTCGAAACCAGTTCCATATGCTTAAGGTGGTTTATATCCTGGTCGAACATGTAAGGGACAATATCTACATCCTTTCGTGAAACAAACTGACAATTAATGATAATGACTTTGTTTCATTGGTTTACTTTGTTTGGGTGTAACTTATACACGTGCTGGGAAATCAATAGTGTAAGCTATTCTATAAATGGTTAGTGAATCTCACAAAAAATGGAAGGTGATTAAAAAGTATTTAAGTACGAAGTACGAAAATGGATTATACTTATTAGAAAAAAAGTTGATTTGGCATCATTTTAAATGATAGAATACCTTCTTGTCAAGACGATTTAGCAACGCATGAATGATTCCATTTTTCATCACCTCATTTTCGTCGACGACGACATACTTGTACCTATCATTTTTTTGCATTTGAATGAAAAGAAATAAAAGACGGTACGAAATGCTACTGCTTATTCAATTACCTGATATTTAAATAGTCCTGAACAATTTGCATAATCTCATAAGCTAATCCTCCGAAAGAGTAATTCCCATTTTTCTGCTTACTGTAGCTAAAAATTGGAGGATACTTTCCCCAAAATTAATTTAATTCACACACAGTAAAAACAATTTCCATAAAAATGTATATTTAACGAATACACTTAAAATAATCACTTACTTGATTTGCCAATACTATCATTTCTTTACCATCAAACTTCTTTCGAGCAAGATTTTCATTTCCCGACGAAATGTCAAAAAGAGCCACAAAAAAAGTCACAGACAAAAGGACTAGTCCAAACTTTCGAATCTCCATGTTCATTGCAAGGATTCAACAAAGCAACTTTCCGTGTGTGAATGGGGGATATAACCGTTGCAGAGAATTATACTAAGCAATTCAGTATTAGGACTCTGAACACTTCATTGAAATCGATTGGTGAGACTCTTCCACTCTCGCCCAGCATATATTCATTTCAAAGATCAACAAAGCTCTATGTCGATCAAGTAGAAAATAACCATCGGGAATACTACTTGATAATTCAATATCAGTGCTCTCACTTGCTGGTTTAAAACTTGAAATCGATTAGCGATATTCGCATTGGTGTTCGTATCGATTGTATTTTTCTTCCTCTCTCACTTTGTCTAAAATAACCCATCCCTCTTCCAACCTTCGCTTAATGTCAATATCTTTGATGAAACCAATCTGTTCAGCTTTCCTAATGATTCCGATTAAAAAGCCTAGACCAATTTAACCATCGAGTTTTAGAACCACACAGAAATCAGACTTGGCACTGATTAGAACTGTAATTACCTAGCTCGTATGTAAATTCGTATCTGTATACTCGTTTTAACTCTTCAGTATTGATTTTGCGCTGTTCAGCAATATTCAGACTGGAAAGGATGAGACAATTGAATAAGAGCTAATCCGTGGTCTCTATTAGATTCTAGATCTAGTCTATATACAGACTCAGTTGAAGTATTACGTGACGCAAACACAAGAGTAAGTAATACAACATAAAAACCCTTGAGGTGAATTTTTTTGCACCATTTAGAAAAATATATACATAAAATTTGCTTTTTGTTTTGGAGTCATAGAACAAAATATTCAATTTCAGTATCAGTTTTGTTGTGGTGACCAAATGAAAAGAAATTTTACTTTTGTCGAAACACTATACCAAACCATAATCAATTATTCCTTGACAGGACAACAATACTGAGTGGTTTCTGACGAAGGGTTTTTGTAGCGATGTGTTTGGTCAACTTTATCAAATTTTTCCAGTCAAATTATTCTTGGACAGAGGCTAAACTTTTATCTTAACTATTCAATATCCAACAATTGACCATTTCCGCAAAAGAAATAATCATTATTAGTACTTTATTTACTGTTTCGGACGTCAGCATTTTAAAAAATACCTTAATCAAATGGTTTTAACCATGGCCAATTTCGCAATAGATTTTTATGTAACAAGAAACTCTACTGGACACATAATAAAATTTGATGAGGTGGTTTTGATGATGTTTGAATGGTTATCAGCTGCTTAGATCAACACCACGTATAAAACAAATAAACAGAACCTAAAAAATCAATACACCAACAAAAATTCGCATGTTTCTGTTTAAACTTTCCAGATTCTATGTTATTCCTTTCGATTTGATAACCACTCCAATGGATGCAACTAAAAACAAACCAGGACTTCATGATCTACTAGAGAGAGAAGTTCTTATCGCTTATAATCTATATCTTTTCTAATGAACCATAAATTCAGTAAAATTAAGGATTTGAAATATAATTTCGTTTTTTGAAAGGAATATGATATAATGACACAAGTTCAATGCCTACTTTATCTCGAGCTACGCTTGTGGACTTAAGTAAACCAGTAGCGTGTGTGGCTTTCTTTTTAATACCTTCTTCGGATCAGCAAGCCATTTACATCTTTTCGGCTACAAATCCGTTTCAAGCTTGGGTACTTTAACCCATTTTTATTCCTTTTACGGTTTCCCGTCAGTGAAATGTAGACACGCCAACAACAAAACTGGCAACTTTCTTTTGTTTAACATTTTTAATGCTTGAATTGTTTTGGCTTCCATTATTTTATTTGCCCTTTTTGAGTATTTTAAACAGTGTGTTATTTATATACAGATTTGGATCTCCCTTTTCGTGACCATGATCATTGTTTTTTCATCAGTCAATTTCCTTCAATATATTGATGGAAAGAATGGAAGGCATTTTAAACTGGAGATGTCTTTTTATATACTAGGAATACTACTTTACCAAGGTAAAATGAAGCGAATTATACATCGATTTTAAAATTTACTTCACAGTTTTTCCTTTAGCAGCTATGACATACAGATTTAATAAAAAGTTTGCAATTCGAATTGCGATCGCAACATGGAGCCTCGCTGCCTATATTTTAATAAATTTGTATACCAATTCTGCATCTCTTTTCTGACTATTCCCTTTACGAAACCTTTAATAAAATCGATTGGAGAACTTGAAGATGAAAAACAGAATCACCCAGAAGTCCGACTTGTCATGGACAAGAGCCAGAATACCGCCACACTTATATTGGTATAAACCAAATGTAATTTTTTTTAAATATTTTAAGCCTTATTAAAATTGGTTGAATGCAAGTCGGCAGAATTTGGAGTGCTCAAGGGATTAGGCGACCGGATTAGAAATAATTCAGATTCCCTTTGTTCTAAATCCAATCAGTGCGTGTATTTGGTTAAAGATGGGCATGCAGTATATACATGAGTTAGTGTTCAATGTTTATTAAACTATTCTCCTATATTTTGCAATCTCATAATCGTACAGCGAAGAGATATTTTTTTATTGAAAGTTTTGAAGGAGGATTTTGAAGCCACTAAAACTGTACCATGAAAACGGGCGAAGAAAACTTAATGGAACTTCAAATAGGCTAGGCTGTACAGAAGAAGAGCCCCTACTTGGATTATTTGAACAAAAGGTTTCGCAGTAAAACGCAACAGTTAAAAATGTAAGTGGGAATGATATATATATTGTTTTATTCATTAAAACGTAAAATAACTTATTCATTTTAAATTAAAACGATACATCCATTGATTACGTTCACAAAGATTTAGCACTCAGTATAAATGTAATGCACCAATGAATATCGTTATACACATTCGCGGGTTACTAACTTTAGACTTTACCCATTCTTTTTTTCTAATGGAGGAAGATGGTGAAATGAACAGCAACATTTTACGGACTCATTTACCTCACCTTTTATATTATAATTGTTGTGGTCACACACCTTTTCTGACGTGCTTAATTGCCATGTAGATTAACAAGAGCCTGTATCACTTTTATTTATTAAAATAGTGTTCGTGCCTGAGTTTGGTAATGAAAACAAAGCACTTCAAGATATAATTGAATATACATAATATTTTTGCTTAACAGTAATATTACATTGGATGTTTCTTCAGGGGTGTAACATCGATATTACCAATTTTTATTCTTGTTAGAAATAAAATGTGGCATATAAAAACAATTGTGTCCAACTTAAGGCAATTTGAAGAGGTTTATTTTTGCGCTTTTAATACTTAGCTCACCAGAAGTTAAAAAAAAACTATAACAAACAAATATAATTCGGTGGGGTGATTAATGTTACACATGTTTAAAATTAAAGTTGTCGATATCTATGTATACAACTAAAACTTTGAAGTAGAAAAGGCACTCTCGAGATCTTTATATATATTTTTTAAATTAGCGTTATTCGAAAAGTTCTTTTTCTAATGTATGAAGTTTTATAAGTTTATTGCCTTGTCGACTGCTTTTTATGGGACAGTGTGGTTTGGAACTAAAATACCGTAGAAACCGTCGAAATTGAGCCATGGCTTTTCCCAGGCACCAATTTTTCCTTTTATATTGATTTTTTTCCTTATTCACTACTGATAAAATAAATTTAAAAAGCGCACATTTACTTTTTGATTCTGCTAGTTTAATCCATTTTTTAAATACAATTAATGAAAACAAAAGAGCGGCGTTTTGAGAAATTATTAAAGCATCAGCATAATGTCTTTTTAAACTTATATTTTCTATGTAAATAAAGTTATTGTTCGTTTGATATGTATATGTGAGCGGATGCCACAACTATCGTGGTTATTGTTATTAAACATTCAATTCAGGGATGAAAATTTAATCGATATCATCGGGTAGAATGTAGATATTGTTTTGTTTGGTGGTGGAAGTATATATTCCAGGATGTCACTTTCAGGATATAACTGGTGTAATTTCTATATGTACTAGGGATTTGAATGATTTTACTATAATAAAGAATTTAAACAAATAAATTATTAAAAATTCACGTTACCGAAATTAAGCTAAATAAACGAAACTGAACAAACGCCAATTATTTCGTATTTATTTTATCCAATTAGAAAATACAATGTTTTAATAATCATAGAAGAAAGAATATAGTAAGCTTTACATAACTACATTCGGTTTTCCGGATTCCTAAATTCAAATTATAACTTTTAAATTCCCATGATTCTGATTTAAAAAGCAAAATCCTCCTCCAGCAGATAACCAGTAAACTGGATATCTTTCTCACCATGAAACCATCCTTCCCTCTTAAAGATATCGACTTTGTCACCCACTTTCAGTTTAAGAATGGCATGACATGAAACAAGAGAAGTCATAGTTGACGTATATGACTGAGCAACCTCTTTCCCATTCAATAGAATACTAACACTTAGAATCGAACTCAAGTATGCAAGTTTAAAGACTTCTCGTTGCCCGGAGAAATGGAAATGAAAAGTTCCATTCACCGGGGCAGTAAACACCCCTGTTGTGATATCCAAAGCATTACCAGTATTCAAAATCTGGATATTGAAACGAATAATTCCGGAATTCGATGTTTGCTTTGAGTTGGCAAAGCTTCTTTGAACGTAGAAATGGATTGAAGAAGATTTAATATCAATAAAGCCAAAAAACTTCTCAGCTGAATAATGTAAATAAATTTAAATAAAAACTTAGGGGAAAAATTGATTTTAAAGATTTTTAATTTTCAAAGAAATACCGCTCAATTGGGATTGTCGATTTGCTTGTTGAAAATTACAAAACGTGACTGCAATTTTGTTTTTACTTTTTTCTTTGACAAGGTAAAATCCATTCGTCGAATGTCCCATTTCCTTCAAATCGCGACAGTTTGAAGGTAAGGAGTTTGAAGTTTCGTAAACGATGGTCTATAACCAAAATCAATTGATTTAAAAAGACAGAATCAAATTTGTAACTTTGAGACATCTCATACACATGTGCGATGCTGATTGGGAGATGGCTTGCTTGGCGTTTTTCTCTAGTAGGAACTTCAGCAGGTAATTTATAGCAGTTAGCTTTAATTAAATTTAACATATTTGATTCTAGCTTATCGATCTTGACCTCATAATCTTTATTTCTAACTTCAATATTCGCGAACCTTGAGTCTTGATTTTTTGTAAGGTTTTCTAAACGGATTAAACGGTCTAAAACTGCAGTAGAAAAAAAGTTACTAATATTCAAATAATTAAACACTTGAAATAATGTTATTTACTCTCGCCGTTATTAGTTGAAGTGGTTGAAAATGAGGAAGTGGGCTGGAAAATTATATGTAGCACCAGTGCTAAAATTAAAACTATAAAGCTAATACAAATATTGTTAGTTCCCATTTTTTACTAGAAAGTAAGCAGAACGATCCTTCTCGAAATAAAGTTGTTACTGTTAGATTTTTGTGCTAAACTGACTGCTACAAATTGCAAACTTCAACTGTTTCGTGCAAAAAGTTTTTTTGGAAAGGATTTTTTTCTCGTTACGAAGACGAAAATAGAATTCAACATCAGAATATTTAGTTACCGTTTCTCTGTTCTTTTCAAAAATTTCCAATCATTTATAAAAAGTTCTGAAAAAATAATAAAACAACCATTAAAAAAGTAATAGTTTTACATTCTGATTTTTTTGGATCTCGCATCAAACGATAAAAAAAACTAAGTGATGACGTATTTAAGCCGTCGTCGAATGGAAATTCACCAACTGCAATATGATGGAGCAGTTCATATGTAAAAATAAGAATATTTAAGTCAGAGTATTTTGTTCATTAATAAAATATTTTCACACAAAGTCTTAGTATTCTATGCTACCAACCAGAAGTCCAGAAGACTGATTACGCAAAGGGCTCATCTGAGGAGTATTTATTAGATAAGAGAATAATAATGACACAATCTTCTAGAACAAAGCATCACAGATGTGATGGCAGACTGGATCCACCCGTTTGCGATGGCCGGAAAGTTAAAGGCTCTTTCAGGACTATTTTTTTCGCAAGGAAAAAAGCAAAAAGCAGGAAATCAGCCGACGGGAAACTTCTTCTATTTTTTTTTTATTTGACTTATTTCGGTGACTTATTTTGTGTGTTAAAAACCAAATTGAATCAGCTGAAACTGATTTAATCGCTTCTCAACGATCTATATTGATTTCGTTCTCTGACAAAAATATTACACTCAACTGACAATGAACTATCCAATGACTATTAATCTATCGCCCGAAGTCACTTAAATGGCCGGATTGGATGGTTTTGGATTTTTAAATGGCGCGGTTTCGGATGGTTTTTAGTAAAACGCAATAATTAAAAATTTAAATAGGAATAATCTATCTATTATTTTATTCATTACCAAGTTTCATGAGGATAACAGAGGCTGGTCTACTAATTCAGGAATGGTACAAAGAAATGGTTGCCGAAAGTAGAGGAGTGCTTCCCTGCGAATAAAATGAAAAGTAATCATAATGTTGCTGAAGGGCGTAAACTTCTGCCACTTGAAGGGTTTTTCGGAGCCTTCATCATATTTTTCGTTGGCGCTTTGGTGGTTTCCTTCGTAGAAACTATACTATATATATATATATATATATATATATAATAGATAGTTTCTATATAATCAAACGAAAGAGAACATTTACAGTCATAATTATCTAAAATAAGTTAGACCAAAGAAAAAACGTAAAATAATTTATTTCATTTTCTATTAAAACGATACATCCATTGATAAGGTTCACAAAGATTTAGCACTCAGCATAAATGTAATGCACCAATGAATATCGTTATACAAATTCATAGGCGTTACCAACTTTACACTGTCTTTTTGTCTAATTCAGGAAGATGGTGAAATGAACAGCAACATTTTACGGACTCATTTACCTCACTTTTTATATTGCACTCACATTATATAATTGTTGTGGTCACACACCTTTTCTGACGTGCTTAATTGCCACGTAGCTTTACAAGAGCCTGTATCTATTTTATTCATTAAAATTAAGTGTTTGCACCTGAGTTTGGTAATGAAAACAAACCACTTCAAGATATAACTGAATATATATAATATTTTTGCTTAACAGTAATATAACATTCGATGTTTCTGTTTCTTCCAAATACACAAAACAATTACGGTCTATATTTTATTTGGGATTGGCCCACTATAACTCTTTTTCGATGAGATAAAAGAACCATTATTTTAAAAAATTAATATTTTTATAGATTATATCTGAGAGATTATTTACTACGCTAGGTGTAGGCTATTATATACAAATGTATAATAGAATACTTGCATTTTGTTTTTAATTAGAATTTTCCTTTTAGCTAGGGAGTTTTTTTTTAGCTAAGTACGTTTACATTTAATAAGGGGTACACATCAATGAAACCGAGGAATTCTATTTAACTGAAATGATAGAGGGTTAAATTTAAAAAAAAAATACGAAAATGTAACAAAATGCTGCTTGATCCCGTGTATTTTTACTGATATAAACCAGTTCAAGGCCTTACAACCGATTTTAATGATAAATAAAAAATGGGAAGGAACAAATAGGCAAAATATGTGCATCCATATTATTCATACTGCCTATTACTTATTAATGCTAGCGGATCAAGCCACCGGCAACAAGGTCAAATCCTCTTCCACAAGCCATCCAGAGAAATGGGTCAAATTGTCGTGCCGATCGTGGATAATAGTGCCTTGTTGCTGATGCAATCTGATTCGATCGCCCTTTTTCAATTTCTTCAAGGAATGCAAAGTCATTGTACCGGCAATTCTACCTTGCTCAGTACATGACAAAGAAGCACCAATGTTGTTTCCATTCGATTGAAGTTCAATGACTCCAAACCAAGAATCGGCATGCCGGACACACGAGAAAGCAAAGTAATAGGTTCCAGGGACTGCAGCTGTGAAGACTCCAGAGCTCAAATTCATTTCATATTTCTAGCCTCTGAAATGGTATTCAAAATTTACCATTGCTTTGCATTCCACGCATTTGCGAAATGCACAGTAAAAAATCTTAACATTACTTGCAATGGAATTTTCTCTTCCTTTGACGAGATAGAAACCGTTTAGAGTGTATCCAAGCTTCCCCAATTCGTGGCAGTTTTTTGGAGGACCGTAAAATTTTACAGCGTCATTTCCTTCTTCCTCCGTATCGTTCCTTGGTTTTCCTCTGTCAGAGCATAATCGAACCAGTTAACTGAATAGCTATGGACTTCAAACAAAACGCATGATTTACATAGTTCAACTAGTACGTAAATATAATTGTCGTCCGTTATTAAACTTAGATATTTAGTTATATGATGATCAATAAGAACAAAATACAGGAGAAAAAATATTCTTACAGAAGTAATTGTTGAGGAACAAGCTGAGCAGGGCGCTTTTGTCGCCGAAGAAACTTGGCGTCGTTTCAGTAGAACTAGCCTTCACAGACGATATTTTTCTTTTTTCTGCTGTATATTTTCTCTTTCAAGGTTGGTCATTCTCTCATTTAGACTCAGCTCTTCAGTCAGCTCATTAGACTCATCCACATCTACATCACTATTTGTTTTACTTACGAAGGATAGGCAAAGGAAAAGCGCTACCAGTAATAATTGACAACACTTATGTCTTTTTGGTCCTCTTTTCATCTTCAGAACAAATACAAATCCTTATTTCGAACAAAGTATGAATTTTGTTAAATGACCAAATCTTGCACACCCTCGCGATAGGGAAATATGTATGCGACTAACTTTCACTTCACCTGCCACCTTGTGTTAATGTCCCTCATTTCTGTTAAGTAGCCAATCGCCTCGTTATAAATATTCACTGATTAGCTGATCTACTTTCAATTTAACGGCCACGTCATTTTTATCGTTGATTGAATTGTGTACCGACATGAGGCGAAATCTGTCAGCTATACTTAAATGTGATGTGGGATGAATAAATGTTTTGATGAGTGTTTGGAGTTCACCGAAAATACTGACACAATAAACTCGAACATAAAAAATATATGTATATAATACAATTTGCGTTGCATTAAAAATTCGAACATGAATTATTCTGAAATCAACAGGAAACCTGTTCAAATATTAGTACAGTACCTAAAATTTTATATAAACCATTTCCTTTCGTATGATCGAATTAAATTAAAATTTTAATGATTGAACGCGGTTAATGATTTTTTATGAATTTTAATTCATGTTCTTCACTTAATTTCAATTTTGTTGAATGTTGATTCGTTGTTACAACCTAATTAGTTAGTTAACTTGCTTATGTTTCTAGGCCGAGACAAGCGCCACTTTTAAACATGCGATTCCAAACTGTGACACCGATGAAAAATTCCACACATATAAAGTTTTCTCGTCAGCTATTTATTGGGCTGCTGTAATTACTTGATGATTTCTGTACAAGCCAACGATAGAATCCATCCTATGATTTTTTTAAAAAACTATTTTCATAGTTGGGTATCGTACTGTATTTCCATAAAAATATACTTGCTGGCGAGGGGGGGGCACCTGCAAAGCGGGTCCCTCGACAAGCGGAATGGGAGTTTACCGGGTGGACTACGCTAGGTAAAGTAGATCAAGAGGAATGAGAATTTAGATCAACAATCAACCGAATGACTCACGAAATCTTTGATAAAAAACTATATGAATTGGATGTAACGGAAATTAAATGCAAATAATGCATCTTGAAGTAAATTTTTTTTAATCCTTCCGACAAAGTCGTAGTCGTTTACCGGGCTTTGGTCATATACGTATATTTTTATGGACATACAGTACGATACCGTACTATGAAAATTAATTTTTTAAACATATATATATATATGGGATGGATTCGATTAACCAATCATGTAACGTCAAACTATATCAGTGGTAATGGTCAGCGCTTTAACCATCGGCGCTATAGCCTACAAAAAAAGAGAAGTAATTGTAGAGGAAGAAGCCGACCAGGACGCTTTTGTCGCTGAAGAAACTTAGCGTCGTTTGGTTTCATGAAATGATTTATTGTTGTTTAAACTGTTTAACTCTACCGGCAAGTTCGCTTATCATTATTCTGTCTTCAGTGAAACTAGCCTTCAAAAACGATATTTTTTCTGCTGTATACTTATAATTAATTTTGTGGGTCTTATACAAGATTGGAGAGGTGGAAATTGGCGAAGAGATGATTTTGCAGGAAATAAAGAAGACATTCGCTTAAAGGTATTTCTAAAAACAAAAAAGTGACTGCGTAAATTATAATCCGAAAAAATATACAAAAATTATAAGAGAAAAGAATTAGTTGATCGATGTCCAAACTCAATACAGCATCTGGCAATGGGCCATCCCTGCTTCGATTAAATGGAACAATTTCCGGAATCAAACACACGATTAGCAACAATAGCGACCAATGCCAAGTAAAAAAATATGCTATTAATATTATATTATTTTCCAATAAATTCTTATAAAATAATATCCATATTATTGTAACTTATTTTGTTGTAGACAGTAAAATTAGCCGAACAAATGAAAGAACTGGAGAAGAAATTTCAGCAGCTTCTAATCTGAAGCCAATGCAAATAAAGATCACCAAATGGCTGCGAAACCGATTGGTAGTACAATTAATAAAACATCATATGAGCCTTTGAAACAACAAGTTGCCGAACTTGAAGCCAAAAATGAGGATCAGGATGAAATTATTGCCGTTTTAAAAGTAGCTAAACTCGACTTAGCAGCGAAATTGAATTCCTGAAATCCTACACCCAGAATCAAACGAGCAGAATCGCTGAATTAGAAATAATGGTGCAGCATAGAAACGAAAATTCCAGCGCTTTGGTCTAAGCTGTTCACGGCCTCTCTCTATATTCAAAAGGCCATTTAAATTCAACCAAATTTTCAGAATCTATTAATAAATAAATTAAAAGGTATTAAATTGGGTATATGGTTTGGAGAAATAATAATTAAAAATTATATTTACTGTGTGGGAAAAAAAATAAAAATGTATGCAAGCATCCTTTAAAAAGTCATTAGAACCATTAGTAGTATATTAGTACTACAACTGGTATTCGGTGGTAGTCCTTTTCAGTAAAGACGGGCATCGGGGTGTAACATCGATATTACCAATTTTTATTCTTGTTAGGAATAAACTGTGGCATATAAAAACAATTGTGTCCAACTTAAGGCGGAGGCAAGAATTTGCGGAGATCAACCGGTAGAGAGTTCCATACAGTTGGGGCAGAAAAAGAAAATTTGCGGAGATCAACCGGTAGAGAGTTCCATACAGTTGTGACAGCAAAAGAAAAACTCCTCAAACCATAGCGATCAAGCTTAACACGAGGCACAGTGAGCAGGAGGGAGTCAGCAGTGCGGAGGGAATTACCAGGACGATAAAGTGACACCAAATCACACAAATAAGACGGGGCAAGGCCATAAAAGCCTGTGAGCATGCGAGAGTGTTGCTGCTAACCATGTCGAGGTACTTCCTAATCTTGTTGATGCGCCAAAGCTGGTAATAGGTCTTACGGCATGCCTCCCCAACATGAGCTTCCATGGTAAGGTGACAGTCGAGAGTCACATGGGGTTAGGTTAGGTTAGGATTCCTGACAAAAAGGATGGCACCACGACAACATCTTCAAAAACTAGGGGAATTCAAAAACAGGATGCCACTTTCAGGATATAACTCGTTTAATTTCTGTATTTACTACGGGTTGGATTGATTTTACTATAATATAGAATTTAAAAGAATGAATTATTAAAAATTCACGTTCGTTTCCAAAACTTGAGATTTGAATTTAAAATACTTTTTATAAGTTTGTTAAGGAAAAGTAAGCTAAATAAACAGAACTGAATAAACGCCAAATATTTTTTATTTATTTTATCCAGTTTTAAAATACAATGTTTTGATAGTCATAGAAGAAAATATATAGTAAGCCTTATATGACTACATTTTGTTTTTACTGGATTTCTAAATTCCAATTATAACTTTTCAATTCACGTGATTCTGGTTTAAAAAGCAAAATCTTCCTCCAGCAGATAACCAGTAAATTGGATATCTTTTTCACCATGAAACCATCCTTCCCTCTTAAATATAACGACTTTGTCACCCGCTTTTAGTTTAAGAATGACATGGCACGAAACAAGAGAAGTCATAGTTGACGTATATGACTGAGCAATCTCTTTCCCATTCAATCGAATATCAACACTTAGAATCGAACTTAAGTATGCAAGTTTTAAGACTTCTCGTTGCCCGGAGAAATGAAAATGAAAAGTGCCATTCACCGGAGCAGTCAACACCCCTGTTGTGATATCCAAAGCATTACCAGTATTCAAATTCTGGATGTTGAAACGAATAATTCCGGAATTCGATGTTTGCTTTGAGTTGGCAAAGCTTCTTTGAACGTAAAAATGGATTGAAGCAGATTTCATATAAAAAAAACCAAAAAACTTCTCAGCTGACGAAATAAATTTAAAAATTAAGAGAATAAATGTAATGTGAAGATTTTAAATTTTCAAGGAAATACAGCTAAGCTCTGATTGTCGATTTTCAAGTTAGAAATTACAAAACGTAACTGCAATTTTGTTTTTGATTTTTTGTTTGACAAGATAAAATCCATTTGTTGAGTGTCCTATTTCATTCAAATCGCGACAGTTTGATGGTAAGGAGTTGGAAGTTTCGTAATTCGATTGCTAAATTAAAATCAATTGATACAAAAAGGCCGAATCAAAACTGTAACTTTGAAGACATCTCATACATATGTGCAATGCTGATTAGGAGATGGCTTGCTGGGAGCTTTTCTCTAGTAGTAACTTCAGCAGAAAATTAATCGCAGTTAGCTTTAATTAAATTTAACATATTTGTTTCTAGCTTATCGATCTTGGTCTCATGATCTTTATGTCTAATTCTAATGTTTGCGAGCCTCGAGTCTTGATTTTTTGTAAGACCTTCTATGGCTTCTAAATGGATTAAACGGCCCAAAGCTGCAGTAAAAAAAACAATTGCTCATATTAAAATTTTTTTAAAAGTAGACTTAATATTACTTACTCTCGTCGTTATTAATAAAAGTAGTTGAAAATGAAGAAGTGGGCTGACAAATTATATGCAGTACCAGTGCTAAAATTAAAACTATTAAGCTAATACACGTATTGTAAGTTCGGTTAGTTCCCATTTGGTTTACTAGAGAGAAAGAACAATCCTTTAAGAAATAAAGAAGTTGCTGATAGATTTTATCGTTGTGCTGAGTGCTTCAGATTGCAAATTTCAACTGTTTGGTGCAAAAAGTTTTTGTGGAAAGGATTTTTTCTCGTTATGAAGACGAAAATAAAATTTAACATCAGAATATTTAGTTACCGTTTCTCAATTCTTTTCAAAAATTTCCAATCATTTATGAAAAATTCTGATGTATTCAAACAACCATTAAAAAATAATGGTTTTACCTTCTGATTTGTTTTGATCTCGCATCAAACGATTTAAAAAAAACTAAATAATGACGTAATTAATCACGTATTGTACTTATTGCCAAGTATTAATCCAACTTGGACTTACGCTAAGCGGCATGTATTTAGTCAATGGTGATAAAAGACAAGTCGACGAAATACTTGCAGTCTACTGCAACTTCAATGAACTACAAAGTAATATGCTAAACAAATAATATTGATTATTATTTTTATTAAAAAAACTATTCGTTTATGAAAATCCTATGTAGCTTCTGAAAATTTGATTGGAAATGTCGAAGTAAAGACAGCCAGCGTTCATTTTTACGTTCAGCGGCAATCCGATATTTAAACTGATAATGCCATCATCCCTTTTGAAGTGGAGCAACTTAACGTAGGATGAGCCATGGATTCCAAAACAGGAGTCTTCACTGCTCCAGTACCTTGAATCTACTACTTTATTTTCTCATGTCTCATGCATGCAAAGTCTTGGTACTTGGAAATTTTTCTACAGCTAAATGGGAACAACAGTGGTCTTGCTACCTCGAATACAGAGCAATTGGATGGGAAAGCTTTCTTGATCGTTTCGCTGCAAACTTCTTTGTGATTGAAAAAGGAGGATGGGATCAACCTTTATAAGCGTCTTGGTAGTCTTCGTGATACTGAAGACCACTTCACCCATTTCTCTGATTGGCTTGTGGAGGAGGATTTCACCTGATTTCCAGTGGCCAAGTAATGAAATAAAATGAGGGCGGATTGTTTCGCTTATCAGTTATTTTTGGGATCATATTACCCTATTATTCTAGTGCTGGGATATAATATATTTTACATTCCTGTTTTTTTCAAATTGGTATATATATATGATTGTCAAATGAATACATAGAATCCAGTAGCATAGTTTGTTTGTTACTTTACTTGTATGCCCTATTAAGTATTAACTAGCAACAGAAATGAAACGGCAGAACGAAAAAAGGCAAAATATTATTCTTAATAACATACGTTACCTTTTCATATAAAAGCTCTCAAAAAGAAATGGTTAAAGAAACTTTGCGACTCCGTTACAAATTAGTTTAAATATTTTAAAAATCACGTAACATGGGCTCAAAAGTATGATAATGGGGTTTTGACACATAATTAGGTGAAACAAGGTGAATAACAAGAGAAATTGAAATTATTGTGCATGTAGTTGTATGCATTAACTATTAAATGTAGACTATATACATTTTAAGGTCAATTCAGTTTTGAGTCATTTAGTAAGGTAAAATATACACACAACCTAACTTAAGAGGCCACAGCAATTTGCATAACAATAATTTTTAAAAAATGTAATGAATCATATTTAATTCACATTTTAATCGGTTTAGCTGGGATGCGATTGTAATAATGTTTAAAAAACGTACCGCTTCAAGCTTATCTTAGTGCTCGTTTGTATCTTAGGCGATTAAAAATATTCTATTTAAAACTGTTACAAGATTCATAGTTATCAACCTTTCGGGTTATAATCGTTGTATTAATTTTTTTAAAGATATTTTTTAATGGCAATATAAACTTTTAAAATGTTACTTTTATGATCTAGTTTTAAAAATATATAATATTGATAATAGTACTATTAGTATCTTTCCACGTTACTTATAGCAATACATTACATAATACCTCTCCCCCGGCGTAAATTGAGTAGTTGCATATTCGCTGGATTCAAACGTGAAATAAATTCTATATAATAATGAATAAAATAAATAATAATTTTGACCACCAAGAAATAATTAAATTCCCGCATTGAAGTGTGCCAGCTAGATTCGCACACTCAACTGCAACTATTACTAAGATAGAAAAGCTCGCTTTTTCGCTCGCCCTTATTAGAATAGTTCAGTCTCCGACTGCATAAATCCCCCCCCCCCGTTTCAATAGAAACACAAATGATTTAATTCGAATCTACCTCACTTATTCAGAAATCCACGCCCAGCGTTGCCAAGCAGTTTCAAATAAATAAATAAACATTTGAATTTTTTTGTAAAAACCAATCGTTTTGATTTACATTTCTGCATCTCGCCCCAATTCTGATCAAAATGACGTATTGCAAGCAAGAATCGGATGGGTCAATTATTTGAAGTTGAAAATAAAATTAAGACCTCAACTCGAGTCCCAGTAGAGATTCACCAGCACCATCTGGCGGTCAGATTTTCAACGACTAAAATACAAGCTCGCCCTTCAGGCTCGCAATTATTAGACCGAAAATGCGGTAGCTTAACCACCTGCGCCACTCTAGACTTACAGGGACACATCAACCTAGCCGTATATTTCTAAAAACTGATAACTCGAAAAAATGATAATATATTTTACATCATGAGCGTAAGCCCTGCGTAAGCCTATGTGGCTACGTTAATATCTCATTTCAATGGTTAATGTAATTCCAACATTTAAAAAATCTTATTTGGCTTTATTGATTTTTTCTCATAAATGAATCGTATTGTATTCAATTGTAGTAGAGTGTAATTTATAGAAAGTAGTGGTCGTCGTAAATGCTTTTATAAAAATAACTTAACCCTCAGCTTCCCAAGTTGGATAGACTATTTTTTATCTACACTAAACTATTTATCCCTTTAAAACTTCGCCAGTTATATTACTGAAGTTCTCCCATGACTCATATAACTCTAAGCCTAGCCGAGTAGCCGACCAAACAAAGCCTGATTGCCGTCTGCAATGTTTACATAGTGATTGAAGTGGTCCTAAAAAATTAAAATCACACCACCGACGCATCTTCTTTATGTCAAATTTTTATTGCCATGAATTGCCACAAAATACGCCTATAACACTCGGCGGGTTTTTTTTCATGAAGATTGATAGCATTTAAGTCTATCAATACTGCGTAGTTTTAACGTCAGCCCTCGCCCCTTTGTCAATTTTTTTTCTAATTAAACATCCCGGAGCCTCTCCCTGGCTGACGCCCTCTAGGAATACAAATATTAACTACCTTTCGGTAATTTACTACGTAAATCGTAACCCTAAGGGGTAAATAAATATAAAACATTAACTTTGTGTAATTTGCAACGTAAAATTGGTTATGGAGCAATACCATTAATCTTATACAACAATTGTCGACAGTGTTAGCCAATACACACATCACCACACGAATCACCTCAAATCATGACACAGTGTACTCATTCTAAAACTTGAGAAGGCTTTACAAGACTGTTTTTTTTTCATTTTTACAAGAAAATTTGTCAGGCTATTTGGAGCTGGACAAGCCTAAATATGACAATGCCATTGCTACTCCACTGTCAGGTTTATGGAATGATCATGCTCTACAGCTATAGCTCTAGGAATTTTTATACTTGCCGTAGTAATAGCGTGAAAGGAAGCTAATTTCTTTGTTCACTGTTCTTGTTCACGTGCTATTGGCTTTTAATTTTAAAAATCAGTAACGCTAACCAATTCATAACAAAGAGGATAATAATTTCGTTAAAGTAACGAAAAATGACGATAACTTTCGGATTTTTTAATAACGATAACGATAAATGTAACAATTTAAAATTTAAAAAGTAACGATAACGGTAACGGAATGCGGGAAAATTCAAAATTTCAGTAACGAAACATCACTACAACGTCATTCCAAGTATTTAAAACAATAATTAAAATCCATTCTCCTCCCTTAAGAGCCCATATAAATTTGTCTTTTTTACGTGTCCGGAGATGGGAGATCTCGAAAGAGGAAGAAGGTCCCCTTCTTCAAACTCAATATTTTTTTATCTCCTTCCCCTACTTTCTCTAATATACTGTGCTAATACACTCAATCCAATTTTATTCGATTTTTATTTCACTAAAATAATTTATTTCATTATTAAAATACCCCAAATTATTATTTTCGCTGGATAGCGCGCGTTTGTGATTTGTTCTAACATGTGCACACTATGTTAATATACATATATAATGATACATAGAAGCTGTAAAGAAACTAAATGGAACGAGTCATTTTTCTGGATTTTTTTCTGTTTAAAACAGATGAACGGTAAAGCACAGGTGTAAAGAAAGCCTTGGAAACGAAATGCTTGGATATCGATCGCGCCAGATGCGTACCGTACTTAGTGAGCACATTTTCTAGCACATTCTTCCCAAAAAATGTAAACTGGGTTGAAGAAAATAAACATTTTTTCTCTGCAGATGCGTGCTGTATTTAATCTAAAAATTTTAAATCCACGATTCAAGAATAAAGAAATGAATTTTCGTTCCACTTTCTTGTCCATCTTTATGCATCCATTTGAACTACACTTAAAATAAATTCGGTTTTCATCTAAAACAAAAACGAAATAATTTTTTTTTAAATCTATAAGCTTCAATTTAAATGACAAAGTCACGCTTCTAAACTGTAAGGATTAGAAGGTCAATGATGAACTTGAGATGAGGACAATGAAAAGATTCGTCTTAAAGATGATTTTGTTCTTTGGCTTTTCGAGCAGTTTTTACACGCATTGAATACAGCAAATTAAATGGCAGGAATTTTATGTAATTAAACTTTTGTAAATAAATAGAAATTTAAATTTTCAGTACACAATTTTCACATTTCATTTTTTAAAAATGTTTTTGGGGAAAACTGAGCAAGCTAGCAAAAATTATAAACTAGCACAGCAGAGAACGCGTTTTTCCAGCAGATGTGATCTAGTAAAGATTACATTTTTTTAACTGACTCATCAGACGCATGTTGCACTGACGATCCTGCCATTTCAGGGTATAAAATCCTCGTTTTCTAAACCGAAAAAATTCATACCAAGTCTTCTACAGTAAGCTACTCAACGAGTATATTCCAGCAATTTTAGCAGCAGTCATCATGATGCCAAACAAGTTTATGGTAATTATATATTTCTCTTATTCGTTTTTATGTAATAAGCAATGGTTTAAAGCCAAACTAAATTAATAATCAAATCCAACATTAATCAATAAATTAAAAAAATAGGTTTTTGCCGGCTTGATTTTACTGGTCGTAGCTCTTCTGGATGCTGCCCCTACTAATGTTGTTGATGAAACGTACTTTGAAATGCAAAGCCCAATAATTGGAGCAAATCAAGACCTTCGGGCTGCTCATGGAAAAGGAGAGAAATCCCGTATGTAAATATAAATGATACTAACACAATTGAATCAAAGAGATCAACTGTTAATACCAACATTATGTATTTCAGATCGATGCAAAAAAAATAGTGACTGCATTTCAGACATTTGCAGGCAGGGCCCAGCCCCGTTTTTCAAATGTGAATGTGCATAATAGTGCATGGAGCATGGACGATGGCTAACTTGATGAAGGTGAGCAGCAATTCATCTGAAGATGATGAAGAAAAAGGAAGAATTCCAGTAACATAAAAAAAACTTTGTCACTTACTGCATTTTAAAAAATATTATTGATGTTTCAAAGTGCATCAAAGTAGAAATAAATAAACTTTTATTTCGATTGGCTTCCGAATATTTGGAGCTCATTTAATATCAATACTGTTCTCAGAATGTATGATAGTAGGTTAAAATTATAAGATAGAAAAGCTCGCTCTTTGGCTCGCCCTTATTAGAATAATTCAATCTCCGACTGAATCAAATCCCCCCTCCCGTTTCAGTTATGTAATATTTGATAAATCTATTCGTTTGCTGCATTCTGATAAAAACATTAAAATGACATTTTATGCCTTTTACGGCTAAACCGCCAAAACTTGTCAAAAAGGGCTCCTGTAAAAAAAACACGGTGCCAGATTAACGCAAAAAAAAATTATTTATAGTGAAAGATTTTTTTTTTAGATTTATTCAAATTTTTTTTCTATCCTTATCTCTGGCACATTCTGAATCGAATGAGCTATTACAAAAATTAATCGGTTCAGCCATTGGTTTTGTATCGAAATGGATATACTCACACGTAAAAGAAAAATCTGAAACCTCAAATCGAGTCCCATTGGAGATTGACCAGCACCATCTAGCGGTGAAATTTCCAACGACTGGATTAAAATCATTTGGGGACGGATATCTGAACTGTTTGAGGCGTTGGTCTTGGCTTAAATCCTTGGATCAGTTTTCTAGTTCGAATCCCATCTCCCACGGCTTAGAGCGCCTGCAAAGGTAGCACCTGAGGGATCCAAATGGTGACGCCCATTGGATATGACGTTAAAGAATTTAATGTGTTATCCTGTGTGGTATAACACTCTTCGACTTAGTTGAACGCCAGGTTAGTTTCTTGTTTTACTTCCTCTTCGGCACTAGGAAATCTGTTGTATTCAAAATATTAAGCAGTGTGGAAGAATAAGTTGTATTTTCGACATCAAACATAGTCTAAATGAATTTAGAGGTCTCTTCGCCAATAAATAATTATCTGTGTTTTTTCATTGGATTTGGTCAATTAGACGTAACCATTTTACAGAAAAGTTACCAAGTTTTCCTACAGAAAAGTTTTCCTCTAAGGACGAATCAGAAGAAAATAGATCGAAATAATAAGAATGTAAGAATTTGTGAAGTTGCATAAAAAATTATTTCATGAGAAAATATTATAAACATGGAATTTTCTTTTCTTTATTCTTTTTAACTTACTTTTAAACAGTAACCTAATGACTGCTAACAATGTAAACGTGGGGATTGGAATTCATCAACAATTAAATTAGCGAAAAGAAGAGTGTTATTTAATATATTTTTGTAAGCGGTAAAATGACTTGTTTGGTGTGTTAAACACCAGACTGAATCAGCCAATCACCAGAATGAATTTTTTTTGTCGCCGGTACTAAAGAGTTGGTTAGCCTGTGCATTGGCTAATTGAAAATTTGGTTAGCGAGTGCATTGGCTAACCAAGAACCCTATATAGGTTATTTCGCTAATCAAGGAACGATATTAAATATCGGTTGGTTAGCTAACATAGCTATATGAAACGACCCGTTATTGGATGGTCTCTCATTTTTCTTAAACAGCCAATAGCATGGTGATAAATATTAATTGACTGGATGATCTATTTCCAACCACGGAATGTTTATCCTTTATTGAATTATCTGCACCTACATGAGGTAAAATCTGTCAGCTATACTCTAATTAAAAACTTTGATAGGCGAAAAAATCGTTTTGATATGTGCTCGGAGTTCACAGTTTACAGAGAATTTTGGCACAATGCATTGAAAAGTTTTAAAATATAAGTAATACAATTTTGGTGTATGAAAAGTTCAATTATGAATAATTCTAAAATCAACAGGAAACCCGTTCAAATATTGTTGGACAATACAACGTTTATGATTTTTATGTTTTATTAGTACTTTAATTGTCCAATAAAGAATTCAATACATGGATTGATATGAACCATTTTTTAATGGCTTTTGGCTTACACCTAATCAATTAACTAACTAGCGCAGGTCTCTTAGCCGAGACCAATCTTTCCCCATACTTTGGAAAACCTGAGTTTACAATAGCTTAACACATGTTTACTTATAGTTATGTAAACATAATTCTAAAGATATATGTTGAAAAGATCATGGGTGAACATGTGTTTACTTTGAGTGAACTTTTGTTCGCGTCGTAAAATATGATTTAAAGCTAAAAGCAATAAATGGAAGATAAATTATTCGAATTAAAAAGAAACCATTTTAACAAGTCTTTTGAATATGCTAATTCTAACTGTGAATTTCAGACATGTAACGTTTTCCGCATCAACTATCGATTGGTTGCCATTATCATGTGATTCCTTCCGTACAAGCCAATGATACGGCGTGGAGTTGCTGGTAATCAAGTATAGTACAAATAAAAATCCATGGTTTTATATTTCAAATAATAGTTTGTAAAACACGTGCACTTTGCCCTGTGCGTCAGAAAGCAAGAACCAATGGTAGAAAGCACTTTTCCATCATTAAAAAAATTTGAGTTATCGAACTTCTGTAATATAAATACAACTTCGAATATTTTCGGTTTCACTCATCACTTACCTGCCATGTCGCGTTTTATCAACTGTAATTTTAAAAAGAAGGTGCACAGCATCTTCAGGAAAAGATCGATGCTGAAACGTCCATCGACCATCTTGCGGATTGCGCACTTGATAGTAGCATCAAATGCGTATCCATCATCTGAACCAGGAGCCGCATCTTCACAGGACTTGGTCCCAATGGTCAATGCAGGGAAGCCAGCAGATCCTTCTCGGAAATCTCCAATAGCCAGTGAAAAAAAACTCAAAAAGTATATAATAAAGCATTTTTGATAAATTGTTTTCTGTAAGCTATTTCCTAATACTCGAAACTTAACTCAATTTCATTTGTCAATTCAAATTTAATTATTTAGCTGTACCCGCAGTGATTCCCCTAACCAAGAAAGCTCAGGTACCAAATTCGAAAAATTCTGAGGATGCTAAAGGAGGAATCCCTCATTCAAAAGTTCAAATGGCTGGATATGGAAGAAGACATCACAAAAGTAAGCAGTTCTAGTTTTTCCAGCATATTAGTTCATTCAAAATTTTGCACAGGCTTCACAAAAGAATAGCAGAGAATCATCAATTTTATCTTTAATTACTATAATTTGTTTCCAAAAAGATTGGAAAGGCGGAAATCGGCACAGAGATGATTCTGTAGGAAGTATTGACGACTCTCGCATAATAATTAGGGTATTTATCAATAATGAATAAAGTAATTGTGCGATTTGTAATTTTTAAATATCTATACAACAAATTACCAGAGAAAAGAATTGGTTGATCGAGTGATGAACATAAAAGAGCGAATGTCTAAGCTTGATACAGCATCCGGAAACGCTGCATCATCCCGATTTCAATCAAACGAAACAATTTCCAAAATCGAGCAAAAGAATAGCAGCAATAATAGCAACCAACAGCAAGTAAACAATATGGTTGCATGTTACTTTTCAATAAACCTTTCTCTTAAATCCTACTCATAATGTAGACAACAAAATTAGTGGAACAAGTAAAAGAGATGGAGAAGAAATTTCAGCAGCTCTTATATGAAGTTAAGACGAATAAAGATCACCAAATTGCAACTCATCCAGCATCATCAGAGCAATTGAGACAAAAAGTGGTCGAGCTTGAAGCCAAAATGAGGATCAAGATGAAATCATTGCTGTTTCGAAAGCCGCAAAAACTCGACTTAGCAGCGAAATTGAATTTCTGAAATCTTATACCCAGAATCAGACGAGAAGAATCACTGAATTGGAAATAATGGTGCAAAGAAGTAACGGAAATCTCAACCCTGCAATCTAAGCTGTAACATCCTTATGTCCAATTGAGTCCGGTCCATCAACAGATTCAATCTATGTATTGAAAAGGCCAGTTAAATTTAACCAATATTTCAGACCTCATGAAAAAAATTAGGTACAAGGTATAAAAATTGGTATATTGTTTTAAGAAATAATAATCATTAACAATTATACTTTCTGTGCTGTGAGAAAAAAAAATAAACATATTGACAAGCATCCTTTAACTAAAGCAAATAATTGTGTTGTATTGGAAAAATGTAGTGATGATTGTTATCATGAATATTTAAGGAATTTTCTTATAGGGTTTGTGAAGAAAAAAAAACTGCTGCGTCACTTGGTGAGGCCGCATCCCCGTTCTTGATTTAAACATAGACTCTTAAGAGGAATCCATCATTTTTTGTGGTTCTCTCTAGTGAAATTTTATACAGCCGTTTGAAAGAACTTATAAATGGTTTTTAGGCTTAAATGGAAAATAAAAGCTGAAGCAGATAAAAGTTGCACATCAGCTTACCTTTAAATTTATCTATGATCGTTTCTAAAAATTTGAATGTCGAAGTAGGTAAGGCATTATACTCTTGAGACCTTAGCATTTGCGTTCAAGACTTGGTTTTAACTAATATAACATTTTGGACAAAAATGAACTATCCCTCGCTGGTTCCTCTAATTTTTACTTAAAATACTGCTAAAATAAATTACAAATAATAACCCTACTTTCCGATTTGATTGGGTTAATCTGTTGTTAAAACAAGTCAATACAAAGGAGTGGTGTTCAGTACCGATTCCTTTTTTATTGTCTTTTAAAATATAGTAAAGTTATAGATTTTATATATTCATTTAAGTGGATACAAGGACTATCGTGGTTAATCAAATTGTAATTTAGGAGATCACTTTTAGACTATATCTGATGGTGTCTTTTCTAAACATATTAAGGGCATAAAAAGAGTCATCCCTCCTTCATAAGTTCAAATGGAAAAAAAGAAACAAATAAAAAAAGTACGCTGTTTCATTTGTACTAGTTTAATTAATTATAGTTTTATATTTTTTTCAAATGCTTATTCATTAATAAACAGCGCACAAACGCAGATTTTTTACTTCCATACTATAGCAATACAAAAATGTAAAAGATAGCGATAAATTTTTTAACCACCTAGATTTCGGTACAGATATATAAGTGATCTTAATATCATTGGGGTCAAGAATGTAAACGGATGTAAACCAATGAATCATATATGATTTATATACATAAACTAATATAAACGAACTAATAAGAGAATAAAAAACGAAATTAAATTATTTTAAAGGAAAATAGCAATTTATGATGCTGCTTCACCCCGTGTATTTTAACTGATTATACCAATAGAAGGATAATTGAGCCAATTAAGGATTTCTCTCCTTCTTACAACATATTTTATCGATACAAAATAAATGTTGAAAAAGCTTATAGAAATGTTTCCGTACAATTGTCACTGCCTATTTTGTTACTGGTGGTATTGAATTATTTGCCGCTGGCAAGAAGGGCGAATCCTCTTCCACAAGCCATCCAGAGAAATGGGTCAAGTGGTCGTGCCGATCGTGGATAATAGTGCCTTGTTGCTGATGCAACCAGATTCGATCGCTCTTTTTCAATTTCACCAATGAATGTAATGTAATAGTACCGGTACTCCTACCTTCTTCGGTGTTAGACATAGATGAACCAATTTTTTCCCCATTCAGTTGAAGTTCAATGACTCCCTGCCAAGAATCGGCATGTCGAACACACGAGAAAGCAAAGTAATAGGTTCCAGGGACTGGGGCAAAGAAGACTCCAGAGCTTAAATTCATGGCACCACCAACATTTAGTTTTTCTACTTCAAAAGGGATGATCGCCTCTTTGGACCAATCAGACTTCCGCTGAACATAGAAATGGACACTAGTGGTCTTCACTTCCACATTTCCAATCCAAGTTTCTGAAACTTTATGTTACATCGAGAGTGAAAAAAAATGTTTAAATATATTATTTTTAACAGAGGAATGTTATTCACTCACCATTGCTTTGCATTCTACGCATATGACGAAATGCACAGTAGACGATCTTAACTATACTTGTGCTTGAATTCTGCCTGCCTTTGACGAGATAGTAGCCGTTTAGAGTGTAACCAAGCTTCCCTAATTCGTGGCAATTTGTTGGAGGGCCATAAAATTTTGCAGCGTCATTTCCTTCATCGTACGTTTCGTTTTTTTCTTTCCCTCTGCCGAAATGTGATCAAATCAATTAATTGAAAAGCCATACTTCTCTTTAATTTAATATAAATTATAAGGTAACAACCAATAAGCAAACAAAGTGGACATAGGCATGAAGTTGAGAAAGAATCATATGTATGTTGTTCAAAATAGCTCGCAAGAGAACCATCGATTAAGCTTAGTTTTATTTTTTTCTAGAATTTACTATAGATCATATAATAAAGCAAACAAAGAAAAATATCTTACAAAAGTAGTTGTAGAGGAAGAAGCCGAGCAGGACGCTTTGGTCGCCCAAGAAAGTAAGTGTCGTTTGGATCCATCAAATCATATACTAATGATTGGAGCCGTTCAACTTTGCCAGAGAGATCGCTTATCATTATTCTGTCTTCATTGGCATTAGTCTTCAAAATAAATATTTCTTTTTTCTGCTGTATGTTTTCGGACTCTAGATTGATTATTCTCTCATTAAAACTCAGCTTACCAATCTCATTTGACTCTTCCATAATTTGATCACCATTTGTTTCGGCTACAATAAGTGATTGCCAAACAAGAAGCGCCAGTTTTAAGCGATACCGCTGTTTTTCTTTTTCTAATATTTTCATCTATTTAGAACGAATCTTGTATTTTTAAGAATGTACAAATTTTTACATCAAACTCTTGAAAATAGCAAACTTTCAAATACGTTCGCAGTTAATGAATGTACCGTCACTCATCCTCCATGTATACGACTGCCTTCGCTTTAGCTGCCACGTTATGACAACGTTGGTGCAATCTCTCTCTAGCCAATATCATTGTGATACATATCCACTGGCATCTGCTTTCGAGCCACCATCATTTTATTAAGGTGTTTCCTTAATATATTGTAGCTCTAATCGGGCAATAAAGTTGCATCGATGACTTCCTAATGCAATAGAAAGCGTTTGCTTATCTCACATAAAAAAAATATTTAAATTTGTAATAAAATATTTCCTTTCGTATGATCATATTTATTGTACTTGATTGAAATGATCTGAAGGTGGTTCATGATTTATTGATTTTTATTCGTGCTGCTTACTCCATTTCTATTTTTGTTTTTAAGTTGCTGGTTTATGCCTAATTAGTTAATTAAACCAGCTTACCAGTAACCATTTCATGAATATATGTATTTCCAATTAAAAAATATTTACAGTAATGAATACTTGTTATTTGAAATATATTCAAAGACAAAAAATGTCTTGTGCTATTCTATACGAAAAGCGCTTAGCGTAATAATCGTCACCATTACTGCCGTTTTTGTTGCTCTTTTCATATTTAGAAAAAGTGGGCTATGTTTTAACGCGAATACGACTATTTCAGTAAACTCTTTAAAAGATCAAACCAAAACCCAGCTTGCGACTATAACGTCATATTTACTGCCAAATTATATTGGGACGTCGATCGTCGAAGTAGCCGATAACCTATAGAGAAAACAACTATAATTTTTTTTAATCCGATTTAGAACATTTTGTGGGAATTCTGGGAGTGAGAAAAATAGAAGAGCTCAAGGTATATAGTCTTTGAAGTAGAATATTTTAAAGGATGTATATTTAGTGTAACCAGGTTCGCATATCGAAATTGTATATTGAGACGACCCTCTGGAACTAAATCCGCATGACCAGTAAGAGTTTATTTAATTACAAAAAAATAAATAATATTAAATGAATTTTTCATGGGGCGAAAAATAAATCTTAAACCATTCCCCATAATAATAGTAATACAAACACGTTTCTTTTTTGACAATGAGAGTGAAAAAAACATTGATTTGGTCATAATAAGAACCAATATTAACTTTCAACAAAAGCAAGTTACAATAGAAACGTTCTTTTATGAAAGGGTGAGCAGGGAGCGAAACTAGTTGTCGCCGAGTATTTTAAGGTATTTGACTACTGACTGGAGCCGGCTTACAAAATAAAAGTCATAGTGGAAGTTCGTGATGGGAAGTTTTCGTTTTGCGAGTTATAAGCTGAATATGACTACACCCGCGTCAAACGAGTGTATACGAACTGCACCAATCAATCGAGTAAATTAATGAAATGGAATGGTCCCTTAAAGGATTTGGAATAAACCATTTTTTTTTACGATATAGCATTATTTTTTATATCTTATTATTGCATGTTTAACAATATACCAAGGGAGCGTGCTTATTATTTTGATTACGTACTCTATAATGCGGGGTTTGGGGTTCAGGATTCCTCTCTGTTGGCAGAGTTCCAACACAAAACTTAGAAATGTCGGCTATTGTATCGCTATGTAGTTCAACAGTTTAACATTACTAAAATACCAAACGTAAGTTTAAAAGGAAATTAAAATAGTATTTTGAATGCAAAATTTTAAATGCTCGAAATCCTAATAACAAAATCATTTTTGAGCCGATAGCGATTTTTAAATTAAATTGAGATTGTAAAAATAAATTTGCATTTTTAACGTTTAGAAAATTTTCATTTAAAAAAATATGTGCATGTTTGGGCAAACTTGATTTTTTGAGAAAGTGGAACTATTATAGTCTATTTTCTGTTTACAAATTTTATAGGTTTTTTCTGGCTTTAAAATAATTTCCACAATTGATACTGCACATTTTAATTTATTAAATTAATTCTTATTTACTGAAATAACCAAACATGTATGGAACCTTTTTTTAACTTTCCCATTGTTCTTCGGCTTCCTCGTAAATACTGGAAAGTCTGTTGGATTCAAAATAGACAGTGTAATAATAAAATTGAATTTTCCCCATGAAACATCGTTTTAATTAATTTACAGAACTCTTAACCGTAAAATACTAGCTGATATATGTTTTTTGACGGATTTAAATAATTAGACAACCATTTAATAGAAAAAGTTTCTAACCTGCAACCCAATCAGTCTTTATTTTTCCTCCAAAGACGGAATAGAAGAAATTATATTAAAATAACCAGAAAGTGAGAATTGTTAATTATACCGTTTATAATCAACACTGTTTTATTAAGAGACGCTGTTTTATAAAGATTTAAACCTGGGATTATTTCAGTTGTTGATTGAATATCCGAGGACGGCAATACAGAAACTGCAGATACAAATGACCAGGATGTAAGAAAAAAAGTTTAATTATGCATAAACTATACTAGAATACTTGTAAGTATATTGTATATCAAAATATTTTTAAAAAATTAATTTTTCTGGTAAAGCTTTTCTTTTAAAGGAACCTAAAAATTTGGAACAATATAATTAAAACCATAATTTTTTTTCAAAATAAATGTCTCAAACTTGTCTTGTCTTTTTAAAATGAATTAACTGTCTTCTATTATTTTATCTTTACGATAATATTCTTTTGTATATTGTATTCACATTTGAATTATTGTAAAATAAATATTTTATACTTTCTGATAGTTGCGCATTGATGATGACAAACCCAACTCGTTCTTCCGCCATTAAACCTTTTAAATATAATTTTGTTAAAAAGATGATGTTGGCCTAATATTGAGATTATCAATTATGTTACTTTTTTCCAGGTTGAAGTTGAAACCGGCTAAATCTTATTTCAATTTTATTGCTACCACTATTTGCCACTTATCGTTACGAACTAAATAATATCCATTCAATGTGTGACCGAGCTTTCCTAGCTCCTTGCAGGTAGTAGGAACTAGGAAGGCCGTAAAATCCAACCTCAGCTTCATCACCGTTGCTGATTTCATTTTTCGTTTTGCTGCATTCAATAAATTATTGGGACTTGTTAATATGTTTCAATATTTACGTTTGTATAATTTCTTTACGGACGTGAAAGAACATTACCCAGAAATATTTGTTGGAATTTATCGAACTGGTCTTTTCGGTCGTTTCAGGATTTGGTCACTTTTCATGAAGGTGTGATATGCGGCCACTTAACTGCTTTGTGAACTTCTTTTCTTTTTCTAGTTTTTTCGTCAAAACTTCGATTTCTATTTCTTGTTTCTTACTTTTAGGCTTTAGCTTCCATGCTTGTAATTCGACTATTTAAATCTACTGTTTCGTTGTGTACTTGGTTTAACTCAATTGCTTCTTTATATTCCTCTTTGCCTAACTCTACTACAAATACATTTTTTGAGAGCAGTCGAAGTAAAAGATAAATTCTTATGAAGAACAAACTTAACTTGAAATATTCTATTTTCATCTTCTCTTCTCTTAACAAGTGTGTCTTTTACGCCTGAAGTTTGAACAATAACTAGAAAATAGGATCGATTTATTCAGATGAACATCATATTACTTTCTACGTCATTTTACAGTACCTAGTCTGTTCAGTTTGCGGCAAGTGAACTTTAGTAAGTGATGTGAACTTAAGAGTGGTGAAGTAAAATAAACGAGTTTAGAGCGTTTTGCAATTTGAAATTTAGAAATTTAGACAACAATAATAATAAGAGAAGTCAATTAACCGGTAGAAAAAGTATAAAATAAAGGGGATTACTGAAGCAATGAATAAAATATAGAAATTCAAACTTGTGTCACTAATACCACGAATACTTGCTACACCATCAGACGTATTGCTATAGCAACGAAAATCAACACCGTCATGTGCTGATATGCATACACACGCATATCACAGAGTTGTGCTCACAACTTTCTCCGTGTATATGCTTTTGGAGCCCTGTAAATTATGTAGAATTCTATCGTTTTTATCCAGCTCTGATTGTTAATTTATGAGAAAGTATACTGCTCAACCAACACAACATTACTATAGCAACAAGAATCAACGTTGTAAATCCTTTGCTAGTACACATTCGTAAAGATCACCTTGTGTTGGTACTTGTTGCTATCGCGGCAGTTGAGATACCAGCACTCTTAAAAGCCATTAGAAAACGCAATGTCGACTATGTTGTCATTATTTTGGGCTTTCATTCTTGTGCAATCCGTAGTAAAATCTGATGAAGTCCTTTCATTAGAAAAGGAATTAAAGATCTCTTGGACTGTTTTCACTAATTCATCAACTACTCAAATGAGCTACGAATCGCAAAGGAATAGTATCTTACGACTTTATATAACACATGTACAGTTTAAAAATTAATAAATTTAAATTGAATAAGTTATTGAGTTTACAATATTGTACATTTTCTTGAAGAATCCTCCTGTAATTTCTATAATTGGCAACCCAAAGTCCAAACGAGTAAAGTTCAAAGGAATGGCAATTGATTTTGTTGAGTATGTCGCACAACACTTAAATTTGACGTAAGTGTATATTAAAATGATTATCTATCAATGACTATTGGTGAATGAAGTATCGTAAATATTGTGTTATCTTAAAAGATATATCTTTAATAACTGTTCTTACGTTTAGGATCGAGTACGTTATTGAAAATCCGACAGATATAGAAAAATATGGGGGACAAGCGGTTGTAGCCCACTCCTTGGTTAACAATGTACAAGTCTTAAGAAATGTATCTAATTCAATTCAAGAGGAATCATACAGGATTGCACTTTGCACCAAACGATTTCTCTTTAAAACGTTCATTGAATGGTGTAGGGGAGACTGGGGATAAATGTAACAAATTTTACTTTTTTGCTAATATTTTCTGTTCTACTCAATGAATTTTTAAAAATTTTAGAAATTCTGAAAGCTTACTTTCTTCCCTATCCAAACATATTTAATGTATAGTTTTAAATTGATTTTTAAGAAGTGAAAAATTGTGAAAAACTAAGACACCCCTGTGTTACATTTACCCCTCATGTGCCGGGATGATTGTAACAGCTGTTTTGGTAAATGTAACTGACACGAAAACGTTATGGCATTTCTTTATCTGATCATCAGCTTTATAACCTTTATTAATACTAATTAAAAATGAGAAAATATTAACTTCCTTTCATAAAATTACAGAATTAGCCTTTACGTCAAGCTTTTTTCGGTTTCTTGTGTAAACAAACGACTACGCCATCTATTGTTGACATTTCAAAACATCTAGTTTGCGGGATTTCGTTACGTTGTGTTTTTATCATCGTTAATATTTGATAAATATATGTTTAACACGTCAACATGATCATTTGAGATGATTTTTAAACCAAATTACGACGTACTATTTCAATAGACTGGCGTAGCAGACGAAAGTTCTGAATTTTGGGGTGATAAACACCGGCTGTTACATTTCTTGCACACAGACCTAACTTGATTCAAACCCGAATTTGTAGAGATAATTTAGATTAAAGTACAGAGTATTTATATTTTTCTTGAAGGGCTTTTAACGAGCAATCATAATATACCAATTGTTATTATTTTTATATCAATATTAGAAGCACAGAAGAAAAAGAAAAAGAAAACAAAATTTTACTTTTGACCCCTAAAACTGGTTTTTGTTAGATTATTCAAAAACCTGTACAGAATTAGTAATTTAAGTCTAGCCATCCTATAGACAATAGAAAAATACATGTATGGTTATAATAGCATAATTTTTGAACGATTAAAAGAGGAGAAAACGTTTTTGTTACATTTGCTGCGCGTTACATTCATCCCCAGTCTCCCCTATTTACTTTTCTCCTAAATAAAATACCGGATTTTTATATTTTTGCGTTCCATCGAAAGATCGCTAGTTTATAAAAAATATGAATTGGCAAGGAAAAATAGTTACAAAACTAGAATTGATGTTTCTTATTTTTGTTTTAGGAAGTTGATTTGGTACTGCAAGGTATGGTACCTACATCAGAACGATTGAAACTATTTGACATGACATCACCCATAATGTGGGACGACTATAGAATCATGGTCAAATTTCCTGAAGAGAAGGAACGATGGAGTGAAGTAGCCAAACCTTTCGACAATACTGTAATTTTAAAATAAAGCTTTTCTACTTTGACGTTTACTAACAGATCACTTACTGACCATTTTTTGTGAACTAGAGTTTGACTAGAATTCAATCTATTATATTTAACACCATTACACGCTCTCTTTTTCAATTAAACATAGACTTGGTGTATGGTTGCTGTTACTATTATTCCCATGGTTGTAATAACGACTCTTTTAGCTGTGGTCATTTTCGGAAAATGTAATCTCAATTTTATCTTGGCAACTGCTGGTAAAAAGTTAATGTATATTGTTGGAATATTGACCAATCAAGGTAAAAAAAATAAAGACGCGATGAATTTTGAAAAGTTAAAACGATGTTTTTTTATTTCATATTGAAAAAGGTGATGCAGAAACTACTCGCCGCCTATCCCTCCGTATATTACTAGGCTGCTGGCTCCTAATGACCGTTGTTCTCATCAATGCATACACAGGAATTCTGACTTCTCACTTGAGTGTTCCAAAGTGGAAACCAATCCCACAATCTTTAGATGAATTGGCAGCAAGGAACAAAGACTATCAAATAACCTTGAGGGAAAGCTACGTCTTAACAAATGATATTTTGGTATGCTAAACAATGGAACTACTATTCAATATTCATTTAATATTCATAAACAGTTATTTAAAACCGTAGAATGCATCGTCGGGGACTTACAAGATTCTAGCGAGGGGTTGACCACTCACCATTTGGGTGTACGATGCCAAAATTCCAACGGAATTTTTTGAAATTTTTAGAATTTTTGGAATTTTTTGGAATTTTTGGAATTTTTCCGGAATATTTGGAATTTTTCCGGAATTTTTGGAATTTTCTGGAATTTTTAGAATTTTTCTGGATTTTTTCCTGGATTTTTTCCTGGATTTTTTCGTTTTGATTCCCAGATTTTTATTTATTTTTGCCACCAGAGCTTAAATAAGAAGAAATGTGTCGATTGTAGATATTTATATTGTAGATACATATATTTGTAGTTGAACATGATAGAGTAAAACCTATATTGCCCAGCCATATGTTCTTCAAATATTGTAATATAAGTGTGGAACTAGTAACTAGAAATAGTTATATTATAATTTCTTGTGCCATACTTTCATCCCATATCGATGCTTGCATGTTGTGTATGTTTCATATAAGTGATTTAGGGGTTTTGTTTTTATTAATTAAAGAAAATAAAAATAGATAAAACATAGGATGTATCAAATTAAAATATGTTTTAAATGGTCAGAGGTCAGTTTCCGAATTCTGCTCAAAGAAGAAAGACGATTTACTCCTATTCAACTCAAATTTATCAATCTATTATCTATTCGATAATGTAACGTTGATTTCAAAGCCCCTTCATCTAAATTTACTTAACTTTGAACTTGAGATACAAGTTATTTGTATATTTCGACGAAAAATGTCATTATAAATTAAAACCAATAATGGTAAAAGTTTATCAGAACTTTTAAAAATTCCGCAAATACTGCTTCTAGTTCCCCCATAACCCAACCCTTGCATTTTGCGTGTGAATTTATTCACGATAACATTGATATAGAAATGATAACAACGGAATGTTACTTGTGCAACAACGCCAATTGCACTGTTTTTTTTTAACAAGTACATTTGAATTACAAATGGGGAATTAGTTCATGTGATTGTAGAGCAATTCATTCTTTTTTTGTATTTTTTTAAAATTCCTTAAAATGAATAAAAGCGAATATATTCAAACAATATGGATGCGGTATTCGAAAAGCCACATTATATTAACGAATCATTATAATTATGGTTTTTCTTTTTGTAGACTATCTATATCAATTCTTTATAGATAATTTTATGTATATTTTATTGCTATCAACTATTCTTTAAGTTTTATAACCGGTGTACGCTGCTTAAGCTTAAACACTATGACACTAGTTTCATTTTTACGTTTGGTATTGCGTGTGCTGATCTTTTAGGTTCAATTAGCTGGTTCTATTGTTTCTATTACTTAATATAATCGGCTTAAACTGGGAATCACTGGAACAATATTTTTTCTATGGTTGGGTTACTAATACAGTCCAATTCAAACATATTTAATCGTTAATTCAATTCTGTCCAGTAATCAGCAAAATCGTCGTTAGTGTGCATATATTCTCAATATTTTAACATTGGGAATCTTCTTCTTTTTAAGTGATTTGTTGTGATAAAATAAAGCCTATTGATGTGGGCCCTAATTGAATATACAATACATACAAACTAGAAAAATTTTTAAAATTTATGAAATCATCACACATATTTGGAAGGATTTTCTGGATTTTCCCTCAAAATTTTGGAATTTTTGGAATTTTCGGAATTTTTGGAATTTTCGGAATTTTTGGAATTTTCGGAATTTTTGGAATTTTTGGAATTTTTTGGAATTTTGGCATGGAATTTTAGGAGTGTACGAAGAATTTTTTGAGTGGCCAACCCCTCGGATTCTAGGAGACACCTTGCGTGAACGCCCCAATTTTCTCTTTAAAACACATTCTGAAGTAACAGATATTGTCCTGAAAGAAAATGGTGCCAATCTTGAGGTATACCTATCCTTAGCCAAAGCAGTTAACATCTACTGCGTTCTTATGAAGTTTCTTAACAAAGAAAAAATTCTAATGTCAGAGACGAAGATTTAGAGAAAAATAAAAAAATTACAACTTTTGGTACACTAAGAAATTAAAAGTTCCTAGATTATATTGAGCATGCAGGCAACCAAAAGAAACTTCTTAAGGATGTTGCATTTATAGTTTATAAGTTTAACAGGTTTTCAAATGTGCAGGCATCATCTATCATAGCATTCAGAATCGCAACAGATTACAAAATTCATAAGAAATGCAGGATGACTGCCTCTAAACAAACAAGTCACGTTCAATCTTTTTCAGCAGCATTGCCCAAAAATAGCCCATATACACATTGATACACAAAAATCGTTGAAGCAGAGTAAGATTAACTGTAAGAAATTTACGTAAATGTAATTACTTTTAATTCTTTAAAAATAGAGTTCAACGAGCCAATGAAGCGGGTCTAATTGATTTCTGGAAGAAGAATTACATTCCAAGCTGGAAGCAATGCAAATTAGAAAAGCAAGACAAAGATAGCAAACCAACATCAATTCCTTTGGGCAAATTGTCAAGCGCTTTTGTAGTACTTGGCATTGGGCTTTCATTTGCTTTCTTTGTATTCTTATTGGAGATCATAATTTCATCCCTAAAGAGGGTTCAATTTTAGCAACAATATATCAGTGACGATACAATAACTTCACTGCAGCACTATTATACACTACGGATTTATGTTATTGTTCATTTTGTCTGTGACATGGTTCATAGGTTTCATCGCCAGCAACGGTCCAATGCGTTTGATTTGATCCACAGTAGTTGGAGAGTCAAAACTGTTGGTGCAGTTGCTCTAATGAATTTTCTATGCCCCAGTGTCTCTGATGAACACGGGCTGCTACCATGTATTTTCTCTGTTTTATCTGTATTTTGGCACTTCCTGTAAGATCATCTCTCTAATTTGGCGCCAAGCCCTTGCCTTTTGTCACGATAAGTGACGTGGACCTAAATCCCCGCTGTTAGTTCGCTGTTTATTCCGCATCCCTCTCTTTCTAACCCAGCTCAGCTCAAATCCTCCTGTCAAACGGAGTTTTAAATGTGAATACTCTAATTTATTTACTTGCTTATATCTCGACATAGGAAATATACTAGAAATGAATCCCTTATATTATCCCTTATATTCATTCTATATATATATATATATATATTTATTCATTCCCTTATATCACATCCATTATATTATCACCATCGATTATCGATTTGACGATACGAGAAGATAACTGATAATGTGATAACTGAACGCTGATGAGTAAGTCACACTGTAATATGCTGTAAAATGTGGGCAACATATTTGTGGAAAAGGTACAATCTTTAGTTAACCTGTTTTTAGGTTATCTCTATAGTGTGCCCTGGCATACATATCTATCCAATAACTTAAATATTCGATGGATTTTTTAGGGTGAAGCGAGTTTTGCATTGTTTGTTTCACTTACTTAAAGTAAAAATAAGTTCATTAAGGAAAACTATGTACCACAAATTATGTTAACAAAACATTGCTTGTTTAGGTGGTTGTTAGAATTACATCAAATTTGGATGGTATTGTATGTCATTTAACATAAAATTCAAACGTTTAATAGAAATATGTAAAAATATTAATTATCAAATTAGTTTGACTTTAAATAGTGCACGTTCATAACGAAAACAAAACAGCTCTTAGGAACCCGTGTTCCATTCCTTATTAAAAACAGGCGGCATGTTATTTTCTTAAGCTCTCCGAACAAATGTTAATAAAAACGAGAACATATGCGTTTTTCTCGATGTAAATAATTCCGCATATGGCAAAAGCAGTTGAAGAAAACATTTAATTTAAGTTTCTTGGTACAACAATCGTGTGAGGACACCATAAAACTGCATTTTAATGGGTTCAAACGAACAAAAAAAAACAATTGTTTTTAATTCCCATCAACACGATACAATTCAATTGTAATTAAAGTCGTCAATTAAATCGCCAGATGGGACAGCACCACCACATTCTTCCGTCATTGAAGGTGTTGCAAGTATAGCGGGTAAGATCGCAGTTGTCGCAGTTTCTATTCGCAGCAGCTATAAAAAAATAAAATAAATAATACACCATCATTAAAATTATGATTATACCTTCTATATTGATTTCAAAGTAATCTCATGCTTAAAAACTATTACCAATACAGTATTTGCTAGTGATGTGTACATATCGATCATCATTACTTGCTCCAGCTTCCTTCGTATCTTCTGTCATGCTTGCATTCGACAAAATGCTGGTTGCTACAATCAATAACAGAATATACACCATAAATAGACGGCCCAGCACCTACCACCAACCAATATTATTTACTCGAAATGTTATTAATAAGTTTTTATTAATTAAAAAATATATATACATTTTGAAGGAAACGAATCATTTCTTGACGATCTGATCTCGATATCTTTAGTATGAATACTAATAGCCCCCTTTCACAAAAATGAGTATTAAAAAAAACTAGTCATAAGATAGATTGAACAGCTGGGAAAACGTTTTTAAGGAGGAATAAACCCGTTACTAGGTTGTTAACTCTCACTGTATATTTTTCATGTATGGTCAGAAAATGTGTATAATATATTCTAATGCGATATATAAAAAAAAATATTAAGATTATTAAGAGAGTAAGATTTTTTTCTATATGACCTAATGCGTTGTCCGTCTCTCGTTTAAAAGTTTGCGCAATCTATACTTTTCTCCAAAAGTTTATTTAAAATGTCTCAATTTTTTAATCCCCCATTTAAAAAAAAATAAAGGAATCGACTATATTCGATGAAACCCCATAGATTGGGGAAGGGCATTGTTTAAATATGAAAGTGAGGACATAAAAATGAATAGCTTTATTATCTACGCAATGATAAAAAATCCTGCTTTATTAGTTTCACTGGTAGGTGTTACTTCTTACTGTGTTTCAAGACGGTTTGATAGAATAAAAATGTGTTTCGTGCACCATAGGAAAGAGTTGACTGCTCCTCAATTACAATTGATGAATGCATTTTGGTCCACTGTATATAATAAATAAAAACAAATTTAAATCAAATCTTCTTCAACAAGCCAACCAGTAAAGTGGGTATAGTGACCGCAATAGTCATAAATAATTCCGCCATTATTTTGTAGGCTCACTTGGTCGTTTGCCCTCAATCGAAAAGAGGCAGTCAATGAAACATTGTCATTGGTACCGTAAGAACAGGGTATAAGCAAACCCAGCTCTTACACCATTAACTTGTAGATAAATGTACAAGGAATTTGATGAACCCATCTGAAACTTACCTGATGTAAATGGGTCTATAAGTAAGGAACTAGAAAACAGGTGGGGTTTACTGGACCTGAAATTGAGTTTAATGAGTTTATTGACCAGAAAATTACTCCGAAGAGGCACCCACACAGCACCGGGCTTTATTTTGGATATTCTCGAGATATCAAATGGGATATACTGAGGTTATCTCATGTTATACGTATGTTAGACTTTTGGGTAAGCATTTGGCCGAAATTCAAGTCCTAGCGTCAACTGAAACCGATCTGTATGATACCTAAAAGATAACTGATTGGACAACACAAAGTTTAAGATCCAACGCAATATTTCACATACTGTATCTCATTAGTATATTGATTCATCTTTTTATTATGATTACGCTAGGACATCCTCCATCCAGAATGTATCCGTACACAGCAATGCACGTGCACGTACAAACCATACTGTCATAGCCAAATGAACTCGCACATACGGATTTACCCAGTAGTGCTGGTGAATAAGGAAGATGTTACCGCGACACATCATAGAAGAAAAGTCACTTTGTTATATAGCTGGTAGACGTTGAACTTGGAAGGGTTCATTCCAAACCCTTTCAAAAATGGTTATTTTAGAATTTAAAGTAAATTGTTGCTTGTTTGTATTTTTATTGAGATTACCGGGAGTTTAAACCCACAGTTCATGTTTTTAAATGTTCAAATTGCATTAATTAGCCAAGTTATGACATTAAAAGTCTAAAGATTAAGAGTTATAAAACAGATGTTTCGTGTTGTTCTGCACGATTCTACATTTGAGAATACTTTGCTATTAAAATACCTGAGTTAGCATCTGGCTTATGGTATAGTGGTTAGAGCGCTGGCACATGACGAGGAAGTTGGTGAGTTCGAACCTCCATTAATGAAGAAATTTTTTTCAATAATTCATTGACAAATATGTGACAACGATGTAATAGTTATCCCATGGTTATCTTAAAAGTGTTCTAAAATATGGCCACATTTCAAAAAATCTTCGTACAAAAAAGAGATATCGGCTCGATATCGATTTCTCGGATAATTCAAATTACATTTCATTCGCTTAGAAATGATTAAATTAAGGAAAGAAAAGATGACTGAAAGATAATTCTCCGTCAAACGAAAAAATTGAGGTTTGCAGATCTAAAAAAATCATCATTAGAGTGTCTGCTGGATGTCCAAAAATCTGGAATTGAAGCTCCGGACAACTGACAAGATATGGATCTATATAGGTTATCCCGGTTCTGTGTGGGCAGGTTCTTGAGGGAAGAATAAAACTAACATATAGGAATAGGTCTAGAGTTTTAAAATACTCTAATTTCTTTCTTATATATTTTTCACTTAAAATTTAAATTGAAAAAGTGCAAGGTCCTAAGATCACATTGTTGAAACATAGGCATACATCAGCTATATATATAGACATATATTACATATATTTAATTAGCTGATTTGAAAACGGGGTTTTGTTTAACTGGGTGGAAATGGGGTAATAATAGTACGTCAGAAAACATAATTTCTTATTTAGGCAACCGCAAGGAAGACTGGGGAAATAAATATTTTTTGATTTAATTATTTAGGTATTCCTGTGCAATATCAAGTGTATAATGTTCGTTAATACTGTGTACTCAATGTAATGCAATTTTTGTTATTTGGCTTGGTTTTTTTCAAAATTTTTTTTTTTTTGCTTTCCATGCAGAAATGAACCGCTTATGATGATATCGCGCTATCCACTCGGCGTTCATGACGTAAACATTGTGACCTTCAATTTTCCAACTGTGCATTTAAAAAACAGAATCTCCCTCTCAGCATCACACTCTAACTGCGAAATATCTTAAATATGATTCAAATGTGTCTTGATATAAATCTTCGTATATTACATGTATAAGAAAATGCATAAGACTGTAAGAGTTTAATTTGGAAACTTTAAATTACAATCCATAATAGCATTCCTTGTTGTAGCTAAACTAACTAGATGAAAATAAATGTTAAATGTATGATATGTTATTCAAGTGGACAAATCCACTGCTTATCCAAAATTATTGTAATTAAATTATTACAATACATTGCATATACGAATCTTAAATATTGCTTGATATATTTTATTATATAACTTAATGTATGCGCGTGTGGAGCATCAACAACATTTCTTATCGTCTTCGTTGGTAATTTAATCCTTTTTCTCTTTAGATATTAACAATCTGTTTTTTAAAGATGAAATATAATCGTTTATGCTATTGCGTTATGCCCCCTTGCGAAATTAGACTTGAATGTGCAACTCGGATAGCTTCTTTCGGAAAGACAGTTACCATTTTGACATTTACCAGAAATGATTGGTATTATCAAAATTATTTTTCTGCTTGCTGTTGGTGTTGAATGGATGGAAAGTGCACCTCTTTTTCCATCAACTGCTTCACAACATGAAAACTATAAGGTACACTAAATTCTTTTTTGCGGAATTAGTAAATAGTATACCAAAAATATAATCTAAATTATTGTTGCCCATGTTTTTTTCACATCCTTAACAGACGTATCTGCAGTTAAAAGAATTTTCCAAGGATGAGGATTTGTCTCTTCCATCTACCTTGAAATGTTCAACATTATCTGATAACAGTTCTTCCCCAGATACAGCGGTGTTTGCTGTTAGTACTAACTCCCAAGCAGTAGCAGGTATTATATAATCTTTAATCATTAAATTTGTTATTCTATTTCTAAGCGTTTGATTGCATAAATCTTCTTCGTCTGGTGAAAAGTCAATACTAATCAAGCACACTTCAATTCCGAATTCAAGACTCGAAGGAAACGCTATGCTCATAACCCAAGTATATCCTAATATCAGTAATAGAATATTAATGTGATTTTTATAGAACTCATTCGACTTTTAATGAATATTCACAGTGGGACAAAGATGGGCTGAACGCCACATAACTTATACCGTTTACTCATACCCGTATTCGGGTGAAATGTCAGAGGAAGAGGTGGATAGTGCTATTAAACTTGCCTTTGATGTATGGGCAGAGTACACGCCACTCTCTTTTACCCACGTCATAAGTGGCGGAGATATTTCAATTAAGTAATATTATGCGTAGTAATATTATGTGAGTGTACTATGCTATTGAAATAATTTATTTTGTTTTGAACGAATATTAGGTTTGAATCCAGCGACCATTATCGAGAAAGCTCTTTACAGTGTATACCATTTGACGAAGATGGCCATTTTGCCCATGCTTCGTTTCCAAATAATGACTTAAACTTTATCCACTTCAACTATATGAAGACTTGGAATTGTACCAAACTTATTTTTTGCCATTTGTAGACCATTTTTTTTACTATTTGGTTGTGACAGGGACGATGCTATTTAAGGTGGCCGTACACGAAATCGGTCATAGTTTGGGCCTAGATCACTCTGAGGCTTCGGTTATAATGCAGCGAGGTCCAGATGACGTGGATACACCCTTTAGCTCCTATTTGAATCTATCATGGGATGACCTCATCGGCATATTTGTAAGAAATTATACATAATAGTACTATAAAATAAAATAAAAATAAAAATACAAACCAACATTTTTAAATTCACAGGTATTATATGCATCTGATTGGTTATGAACCTTCGCGTTTCTCAGTTTCTGCTGAATTGCTGATGGTTATTAACTTGTAGGATGCAAAATTTTAATTGTAGAGAATAAGCATTGCATGCATATACCACACACACAGCACACATATATAACATATGTACAAATATACAATATATACATATGAAATGAATGAATGATTTATATTATTTTTTTAAAGATTCTCCTGGTCCTTCTTTCCCTTTATAGATCACTAAACATCCCAAAATTCTGTTTCATTAATAAAGGAAGAAATTTATTGTCATACGACGCCCTTGCATTAAGGGTAGCAGGAAGTATGTATATTCAGAATCAGCTTTAAAAGATCTACCAGAATCTGTAATTTTTAATAAACAATAAGATAATAACAAGATCTTTTATTTTAGGCCTTCGGGTAAAATGGTATGAATAATGGCATAATATCAATTGTTTAGTTATACAGGTCTAATGCGTTACGTATAAAAGCTGACATTTAAGTAAAATCAATGAATGCCATGCCAATAATAAATATGATAAAAGAATTATTAGATGATATAAAAAGATGACTATTTTTATATAGTTCGTCAGTAAAAAGTAATAATGTTATATATTTGAATAGAGGACCGTCAGAAGAATATTTAATGTCAGATTAACAGGGCGTCCGCGTAAAAACGGTCGTTTTTTAACATGGGATGTCGGTGTGAAAACAGGCTTTCTTTCGGAAAGCATTGTTTGTCAAATTCAAACGTGAATCGATTCAAAATTGAATTAATTCAGTTTTAATTTAAAAAATTGTGAATCTGAATCTGAATCGGTTCATTTTAAACATCTGTGAATCTGAATTTTTAATCGATTCAAATATGGTCAATTGAATCGATTCAGCATTTTCCCGGTTAATATCTGCAAAAAATCTTGAATGCAAACGAAGGGACCTATATTTTAATTAAATATGACATGTTTATCAAATTTTAGGCCTAATAAAATAAAAAAGTTGAAAAATTATTATATACTATCCAAATTCTAATCAGTTTTCTCAACAACAATTGACAAACTGTACAGAATTTGAGACACAATTTCTAAAAAAATGGCAACTGAATCTGAATCTAAGTTTTTAAAAATTAATTCAATAGATTCAGATTCAATGAATCTGAATCTCAACAATTCGAAACCATTGAATCAGAATTGAATTTGAATCTGAATCGATTCAATAAAAATTTGAATTTGAAAAACACTGTCGGAAAGTTGCGCAACTGCTCTAATTAGACTAAAATCTATACGAAAATAAAGATTTAAAAAAATCTGAATCGAAAATTATAGGTTTCCGCCCCACATTTTTTACAAATGAAAAATTATGGATAAAATACAATTAAATTTCCCGAGGCATTTTCTTTTTTTTTCCGAACGCCTGACCTTGGTGGGTGGTGGCGGGGTAAAAAAAAAGGCGTACACCCATAGTAGGCATATTGCTTTCTCACTACTGACCTTCTATATTAGAAAAAACGCGCACCCCTATTTTTAAATTAAATAATCGAACAAATTTTTGAATTTCAAAAATTGATTGCCATATTCGGAATCAGCTCTTAAAACAGTACACAGCATAATTTGAATTGTTTTACTGAGATGTAAATAAAAAGTCCAACCCGATTTCACTCCGACAAAAACGACCGCTTTTACGCGGACGCCCTGTTAATATTTTGTTGAGAACCGGCAACTCTGGCGATGGGATACCAATTTTCGAAGCCCCCCCCCCCCCCCCCCCATAAGAGCTAATGCATTTTAGCTGTTTTTTTTTTAAGTTAGTGTAACTCTTCAGAAGATTTTTTTAAAGGGTGGTTATGTCTAGATAAGTTACGGGGAATTTACTTCTAAAGAAAAAATAAGAAAAAAATGTTTTACTTGACCTAGAACCGATCCCACTCTATTTCCAAGATTCGTCGCTGTTCCTATGCTAGAGCTCTACCGCTGCGTCACCACTGGCTATGTTTCGGTGTAAAAATGTATGATATATATTGTTGGAAGGGGATAGTTTCTAATGGCGACCGCTAGATGTCACTACCCTATGCAAGCGTGCAGCTTGTTACCGGAGTGAAAAAGTTGCTTCAAAGCCTTATGGGGTGTTTATAATGGAGTCGGTCAACCTTCCTATGGCTCTGTCTATAGTCCAGTAATCCGCAAGTCTCATTTTTTTCTTTTTTTTCAAAATCGTGCCCATTCAAAGAGTCGGCTGTGACCTTCTAGGGGGTCCCACTCGACCTTTTAACGTCCCCAAATATCATTAGGGAAATCAATTTAATAACTAAACACGAAAAGTTATGCTAATGAAAAAATCATTAAGATTTAAAAAAAATCCAAAATTAAAAAATTGAAAAAAACTCTAAATCCAAAATCAATAAATTGACAAGAAGTTATTTGAATCCATTTTTATTTATCCCATCACTGAATACGAGCATGATTATTTATAATAGTCTAAGCAGAAAGTTTAAGTGTGAAATATAAACTTTAAATCAATTCAGTTTCATAATGATGCCCCAAAGAAAGAGTTAATTGGACCGATACTAACGTAACAAATCACAAGAGAGCGACATCAATAGTTCGATGCTAATAACCTATGAAATAGTATTTTATTGATAAGTAGGCAAGTTAAGTATTCAATTGAAATATTTGCATCTAACTTTGTATTACTATATTGGTTCTTTGTACTACTCTCTATATGTATATTTGTAATGATCTTAATAGATTTGTTATGATTTTTTAACGCGGAATTAATTACCCAAGTTTATATTGAGAAAATGTGCTGATGTACTTATACGTGATCAAATCAGCAACTCAGTGGGGATTGATGATAAAAATAAGAAATAACAACTCAGACCAATAGACAAACATGTTAGAGTTTACAGTTAGAGTTGGCTCAGCTGCAATGATATCGTTCATTCACCACAAGCTTATACACGATTAGCCAAATGCAACTCATTGCTAACGATCTTTGCAACATGCTGGTCATAGAAAATTGTCAATATGATAATATGACTTGTTATATGCGCAAGTTGATTTCATTCACTTCTAAACTAATTTTCGTGATGATTTATACAATACAGATAAATATACGCTTGAATGCATGTTCCGATATCAAAGTGTCTAGTATTACGTCATAGTAGAATAATATAGTATCCACCAAATTAACTAACTTTTCTATGCCCTGAAAGTTGAAGCAATGGACAAACTGGTTTCAATAAATCAGGAGGGAAATAAAATCATGAGCCCAAAAGAAACATAAGAGAGGTTCAGTGAGTCGTTCTTCAACGTGCTGGCGTAAAGAGCATAAGAGCATTCCACTAACGAATTCGTCAAGAAAACGAGAGTGAAGTTACCAAGATATCAAGGTTGAAAAACAGGATCTAGTAGGAAACTAACTCAAATCTCGTTCGTGTAAATAAAGGGTAGGGAGAACCGGATTCTAAGTTAATCACCATGATTATTAATACTATTGGAACCTGTTTTGTCAGTCGTCACTCGTGAATCGTTGAGGACTCAACGCATAAGTAAACTTATATACAAGCCACCTATCAACGATTGTGGACGAAGTCTGTTGCAGTGCAAAATGAAAACTTCTCTGGAACGATATTTGAAAATTTTGCTAAAGAGATGGATCGTTCGAAATTCAAATGCGCGTAAATATTCAATTTTAAAACATAATTTAAACAGATAAAAGCAGTGTAGTTCTTACAACTTTGTTTTTAGATGGGTCAAAACAATATTCGTGGACATTATCCCTTATTAAAGATCTTACAGTCATAATTCTATCGGTAACAGTAATCATAGTTATATTCCTAGATACTATTACATATAAAATACCGAGCGCCAAATGGATAGCATCATCAATCAACCAAACCACTTTCTACGTACCACGTAAGCCCCATTTTTTGCGTGTACTTTGTTAGGTAGAATCATAGGCTTGATGATGCATTTATCTTTGTTGTATATAAATGAAAGTACGCTAATATAAGACTTTTTATCGTAAAAAAACTGTTGTTAACACATTAGTTATCCAACTTCTTCATAACTTTTTTCCCCCTTATTACAACTTTTTTATGACTTACAAACTTTGACCTGTGTATTGTCTTTCTAAATATAACAAATAATATATAGATTCGTCACAACAACAATTGCGTCCAATTTGTACAGAAGGCATAATGGATAAACGAATTATGCTCACCGATTGGGAGAAACACTTGTATTCTCACTTTCCAGTAAATCATATGGGTGATTGCCGGCTTCACTTGTACACTCAGTCAGATATAGTAACTTGCTTAGAATCCCTTAATAGCCTTTCAACAATAACTCGTGCCAGAGAAGGCTTTAAAGTTTCCACCACTAAAAAGGCCAATACGACCGCCAGTATTACTGGAACAAAAATAAAAACGCATATTGCATTTGTTGGTAACTCAAGAATGCGTCACATGTACGGCAACTTTGTTATACAGGTAACCAAAAATGTCGTTTAATATTTATTTTTAGAAATTGTGATTTTAAAATAGGCATAGCATTCAACATTCAAATTAATGTTTCAAACATATGATAACACTTTTTACGCTGTTTTTAAAATACATAAACATTTTTTTTTTATATTTACTGTTTGAGTAATTTTGTCTCAATTGCGCATTAGCTGTTGCCGTTTTTTGAAGATTGTTCGATTCCGTACCCACCAAATATTGATGGGAATCAGGATATATGCTTAGAAGTGCCTCTGATGGATACTCTCTTCACCTTCCATTGGTTGCCTTACTTCGACGACGATTATTACAAACTTTTGCGGGAATGGATTGACGGAAAAAGTCATTTCCCAGCTTATCTAGTGATGGGTAGGCGTATAATATATAACCGTTTAATCAAATAATAGACTATTTATTATTATTGATTGTATTTATTAACCTACAGGAAGTCCCGTTTGGAATATTAAACTTTTCGGTGGATTAAGGAGTGCAATTAAGAGTAATCTCACTCGATTAGCACCACTTCTAAGTGAGCTCAACGAACGTTATGGCACAAGGATAGTCTTTTACAATGATGACCAATCCACATTAATAGACGAGAAAAGACAACTAATAAAAGAGAGTAATAATGTAGCCCACCGAGTTTTGAAGTAGGTTTACATTGAATACAATTCAGAATAATTAATTTCCTATCTTATATTTAATACATTACAATTGCACTTAAAGGGAGAATAAAATCAATCTTCAATTCTGGGACTCGACCAATGACCTGTACATGGGATATATAAAGATGTGTGATGCACAGGATGAAAGATATGCCCGAAACACTCCGTGGAAACCTCTTCTTTTGGATATAAATCGAAGCAGATGGCTCAACTGGGCATTTCCTACCGGTTGGCTGAACTGCTTCGATTATCTTCACCCACCACAAGCGTACGGGATGAACACGATGCAGCTCATTGCAAACGATCTATGCAACAGTGTCGTAACGACAATATGATTTTTTAAATGTAGAATATACATTATTTATTGCCATGAAGAATGAATAATAATTTTTTTTTAAATAGTATCTGTAATAAGTTATTCATATCTATATGCACAATTATAAAATAAGTATATATTCAACCTATTCATTTTCTAATCGTGCTCATCTCAGCAATATGTTTAGATAAAGCTCAAGCTATTTTAACAAAACAAAAATGAATTGAGTAGAAGCTTCCACAATGAAGTTCAATAGTCTTTAGCCATACACGGTAAAGGCCCCCAGCAAATCTTATCCGAAGAGGGCAAGTTTTGAAGAAAAAAACACAGTTACTTTTTAATATTTTGGTTATTTAGCCTTAAAAACAAAAAAACTTTTGAACATCTTTGGAATAAAGGTAAACAATAAAATGTAATGATACAAGTAAGTATATGTATATACTGTACAAGACCTGACTGTACAACCTGCGAGACAACCTGTCAAAGTGTCTAATATCAACAAAAGTCTATTGTAGCTAACTTTTTGCTGATTTCCTATGTTTTATGTCTATATTTTTCGCCTATTTCCTTGTCACGTTTCAAGAAATTTTAGATTCATTCGCTTGCCGAATCTTCCCTATTCTTGCGCCTAAACTAGAAGTAGACCAGTGAAAGGATAAAGAATGCAGCAGCGCTTTCAAAATAGATTAGATTAAGGCGGTTCTAGGAAACGCTGAAGGGCTGAACAAGGCAAGTTATCCGAATTTATAGCCCACCGGTACTCCACTGGAGCTATTTATAAATAGCCATCTAGAAAAAAAAAGTCGGATGTTATGAATAATCAATGAGTAATCAATTTATTAACGTTAAAGTATATATGAAAACTCTGACGAGCAGCTACATCTCTTCAATACATTGCATTGTTTTAGGCATTGACCTGTTTGCGTCTGGTTAATGGAATGAATATTATGTGTTGTACCATATAATTTTTTAATCCGGAATCATAAATAGCAATGAATACTAAAGCAGGAGTGTTCACTACTTCACTGCCTGGAATCTATCACTTTGGTTTCTCATGTCTCATGCATGCACAGTCTTTTGATTTTTGATTGAACCTTATTCCCAGTGGCCAAGTAATGAAATAAAATGTGGGTGGGCTGTTGCTTATCAGTTATTTTTGGCTTTATATAAATGAATCCCATTAATTCATAATGATTTTAAAGTCGATTTCTTTTATGGTTGGTAATATAAAATATTTGACATTTCCGTTGTCCAAATTGGTATATATGATTTGCAAATGAATACATGGAATTCAGCAGCATAGTTGGTTTTTTTTTACTTTAATTATTATATTGACTAGTATATAACAGAAACGAAACGGCAGAACGAAGAAAAGCAACACTTTATTCTTAGTAATGTACGTTACCCATCCATATCAAAGCTCTCAAATTTAAATGGTTAAAGAAACTATATGAGACTCAGCTAGTATTGGTTAAAATATTTTAAAATTCATACAGCATGGGCATGGGCATTTTAGGTGAGACGAAATGAATAATGAGAGGAAATAATAGTACGCATATACTTGTATGCATTAAGTGGAGACTATATACATTTTAAAGGTAAATTCTCTAGCCTCCTTTAGTTTTAGTCATTAACCAGAGTAAAATATATACACATCCTTATTTAATGAACCAGTTCACGAAAGAAACAATGACGATGCATGCGTACATGCTTCCGTTTTAAAAGGTAACAACATAATAATAAATAAATAAAAAGGAATAAATCAAATGAATACTATATTTCATTCATATTTTACTTGGTTTAACTGGGATGCGTTGCTAATAATGAGAATATGTTTTTATTTTTAAATGATAGCTTTCAGCTATTTTTAGAAGAATATGATGCTGACTATAGTAAAACAAACATAGAATATTAATTTTGCGTGTTTTTGCCATTGATATTTTGAAAACAAAGCCGTTTAAATAATTAAGTGAAGTGATAGCCAAAACACATCACCACATATGCCATTTCAAATAATGATTTATTGTGTAACTCATTCTTAAACTTAAGGAAACACTTAAAGAAAAAATATGATTCAAATAGAACCATTTATTATTATCGACATAACGCACCAACAAAATCTGAAAAACTGTTTGAAAATATGAATCAACACCTTAAATAGGTAATTCGATTATTCCCAAAGGAAAAATGGGCAGTAAGGCAATAACTGTTTGATAACTTTTGTACTTCCAGATAAAATTCTCTGTAAAAAATTGAGCCCTCCAAAACTCAGATTAAGTATATCAGAATTTATACCGACACAAAAATAAATCATATCGTACACATTGTGCGGGTGCAGCTATATAAATATTTTTTACATTCAGAAAAAGGATGTCAAAGTAGCGATAACAGCTAAATCAATCCATGGTTTAGAAAAAGAGAACAAGGCATAAAACAATTGAGGTTTCCTTTTTCTTTAAATTGTGGTGTTGTGGTGAAACAATAGAAACAATAGTTTGAAACCGACGGAAATATACACAACAGTTCTGTAACTACTTTCTCTACAGTTATTCTCTTTCCATAAATAATATATAATATTGTTTACTTGGAAAACGAATTTGAAAAGTTTCCTAACAAAACAAAAGTTTAAAAAATCATTTTAATGTAAGAGAATTGTATATGAAAATATTAACTATTTTTCAACTTGGATATACATAAATGGTGTTACAGAATATTCAACTGCTGTGGCTTTTTCTACTGCACTTGGCGGTATTTAATACTTTTATAAATATCGGTTGCATAAATGGAGTTTCAGGTGACACTACAGGTAAACACATTTCATTTAAATGTTGTTAAGTGATATCCAAAACCAAGTTTATTCTCTCACTTTCAATTTTGAACGATTAACGAACTTCGTATACCCTCTAAACAGGAACATGTACAGTTAATAGCAAACTGAATAAAAGTAACAGAGATGGCAAACTTCCAATATTTCCACTCAAAGAAGATTTGCGAGTGAAATCTTCGTATATTTACAAGGCTCACGAAATCATTTACAACGGATTGAAACAGTTCTTAAACTTGGATGATGCAGAATTGGGAGTCTACTTGAGCCGCATTATCAATCAAAGTAATAACAAAACCCACTTTGATGAATATGGCGAAGTCTTCAGTTCATACCATGAATTGTTCAGCAATATTTGGGAGCAATATAACGAGACATTATGTGAAAACTACGCCATCAAACAGTTTGAAAAAGATCGACTGGACCTTTGCAGTGCCTCACAATTTTTATCACATCAACCTGGAGTGAAAGACGCAGGAAAAATAATGAAAAGGATGAGGAAAGCCCTGAAATATAGGTGTGATCCATGTATGCCTTACAAGAGGAATGAGAAATCTACTGAAGTAACTTCAATTACCACCATTATTAATGGCAACAATGAATCACCAGATGATAATGGGAATGTCTGCAAGGACCCATCAATCACAGGTAAGCGACAAAGTATAAGCTCCTTCAAGTTTAATTCAACTTTTCAAAATTTGTAGAGAATTATGGAGAATGCAAATATTCAAACGGATTCGTAGGATGTGAAATGGTGCCTTTCATGGAAATCCAAAAAGCTTTTAGACGAACACCATCCAGTACTTTGGATAAAGTCTTAATTGTCATTAAACCCTCAGAACGAAAGATTCCAGAAAACTTTTTGGGAGTTAAAAAGACATCTAATCTAATACTAGTCTATAGTGCACCAGAAAATAATGACAATAACAGTCCTCCAAAGAAATTGAAAATAAATGCAAATGCTCTACGTTCCACCAAAAACTACACCAAATTAATTGAAATGATCAATTTCGACAGCAGCGAGTTGGATCTTAGTTTTCTATCCGGGTTCAATCAATTGAACAACTTGTCATTTATTAATGTGTGGAATGTTCATCGAAGTTTACCAACTCTTCCTGAACTACCAAACTTGATTTTATTCGATTGTCGATATTGTTCGGGATTGGGAGAAATTACAAATTTTCCCACACTAATTAATGGATTGAAATATATCGCTTTTCTGCCAATTGACGACTACGAAAAATCCGCAGATGAAACGATCGACAGACTTCTAAACTGGATTCTGATTTCTTCTGCCAACACATTGCAATACATAACAATTGAACGTTATAAGGAATTGACGAAAATTCCAAAACAGATTCCTTTATTTAAGGCTTTGAAGTATCTTCAGCTGCAACACAATGGTATTTCTGTCATACGTTCTGGATCATTGAATTTTTCCGTTCCTGTGACCTTCTTGAGCTTTCAAGACAATCAGATAGAAAGCATTGAACCAGGTGCTTTCCAAGGTATGATTACATTTTATGAATGAAATTAAACATATATGTGATAACTGATAACTTTCATTTTTATATACTAAAAGGAGATTTCAAGAATGCATTTGTTGACCTAAATCAAAACAATTTGAAACGTTTTCAAGCATCTGTATTTCAAAAAATGATTCAAGAAGCAGGTTCTGATGGGGGAGTGAACGCTGTACAAAGTAATATTCATTATATTATATACAACTTTGTTTCCACAATGATGATCCGATACATTTTTTTTCTCTCATAGATCAAATTGATTGCAGTGGAGCAAATATTTGCCATTTGGCATGGCTCATTCGTGACGAGAGACGTAAACTGGACAAGAACGTTTTTGGGGCTTGCTCTAATGGGACTTCATTCACAAGGTTGCGTTTATCCGGTTTCGATCGCTGTTAATACATACGAAGCCATATACCTAAATAAACATTTGGCGAAAACCCAATATTTCACTTTATATACCTTATTTATAGTGTAATTTGTCAATGAGCAAATTGTGACTATAGATTACACTGGACTTAAATATATATATTTTCACCGCTTCCACGTAAAAGCGGTCGTTTTGGTGGCTCAAAAGCGATTTCTACGGTTTGTGCGCTATAATACTTAGAAAAAAATCAAAAACATACAAATGATCGAATTGATGAGAGGATTTCAATTCTGTAGTCAAAATTAATAATTTCAATAAAAAATTATCCGTCGAAATACATAAAATAAAAATAAATAATAAAATATTTATACAATATTTGAACTGCTCGAACAATATGACCTAGTGAAGTAGAACGCTAGTGCTTTGATTAGTATAAACGAGTTGCAAAGAATCAATAAGACATTACAAAAATATTTGTTATTGTTTACATGAAGTACAAGTATTATTCATTTTTAATTCTGTCTTTATGTTGCCTCTATCAAGTCTTGCTAATACTTGGCGATTTTATTTTAATACACATTGTTTTGTTTCTAGTCCCACATAGATGAAAAAATGAAATAAATAAAGCTAAGTAGATTCTCTAAATGACGAATACATAAATTTTTGTTATTATGGTTATCAATTCCTTAGCATACATTTTTATCTTGTGTTTTATAGATTACAATTTCGAGTTTAATTTAAAATCCAATTTGAAAAATAAGCAATATTTTAAAAATAACTATATTTTAAAACAAATGCAGGATTGATGTGAAGCAAACAAAAACGTGTATACGTGAAAGCGTTGATTTTGTACTTCCTTATAGTAGCTATTTAAATTCCACCAATGGTATAAAGCAACCAACAAAAAAGAGAAAAATTATGAAACTCACTGAAGCTTTCCAATGAAATTAAGATATTCTTGATTTTGGGTGTGAGTTACAGTAATAGAAACATAAAAAATATTTCAAGAAATTGGAGCACCTCAAGTAAAATGTTACCAATGTAAAGAAGTAGAAAGATTTTCATTATTTAAAATAATGTATTTAATAAAATTTCAAGTAAAACTAAACTTTGATGGTGGTCATGGTGGTCATTATTTTAAATGATGTATTTAATAAAATTTCAAGTAAAATAAAACTTTAATGGTGCATATGCAGTTATTAAGAAACACCACATTTATAACCTTATCATAGAAGTTAGCATCCCCTGATAACTGTTTGGCTGTTGTAGCTGCTTCCGTCAAACTGTCAATGAATTTACCACAATAGAAGGCTTGAGAATTAGAAACCAAACTAAAATTCAAAGGTCGTACAAAAATTTAAAAACAATCAGCTGTATATTCAAGTTTTTAACCTGGCCAGAATCTTTCTTTGGAGTTCTTAATGTTTTCTTAAATAGTAAATAAACAAAAAATATTATTACTGTCTCATCCGCTTTGATAATTTATTATATATTTTTTAAATGATTTTGATTCTTCTTAAATCGTAAAAATCACACAATTGATGCTGGTTATACAATAATCAAGTTTGCTTATAGTGTGGTTTTCATATTTTCCATTTTGACTCTCCGGGATTAATAATGCAAAAACGTAACAGCAAACGACAAATGTGACGGACGTAGGAATCCGTTACACCTTACCGTAGTATTATCATGAACAACTGTTTTTACATCTTTTAAGATAGGGACATATTCCTACTATGTTTCAGAAATTCTAAAATTGTACAAAGAATACGAATCACATGCATCTCTTTTGACTTAAAGTATAAAATGTTCTTTGCCAGCCAATCCGCAGATTAGACAGGAAGAACCAAAGGTCCTTCCGTTCTTCTTGAATTGCCAGATTCATAGTCCGAAGTGCTAACCATTACACCATAAGACCACGCATAACAGGGCCAATTATTTCATGTAATTTAAAATGTAAGACCAGATCATCTGTTACAGAAGCTGATGCTCCTCCCCCCCAAAAAAATATGAAAAACCTATTAATATATTTCTATAATTTATTTTTAATATTCTTAAACCATCGAGTTTTACTGCCCCAATTTTCTTTTTTTAATGATATTGAACTAATTTCAATTTGATTTCTTAAACTAAAAGAAAAATCAACAAAGAAGCAAACATACTCATTGAAGTGTTGAATGAAAATATATTGAATATCACATAGTCTCAATGCTCTATTTATATTAATCTTTTAATGAATGTAAATAGAAATAGATTGTTTCCATTTCTTTTTGAAAAATAAACTATTTCATTTACATTTTTTTTTAAATTTTGGGTTAAAAAATGCGATTAAAATTAAGTTTTGGATTATAATATACTCTTTAAATTATAAACCCATTGCCTTTTTATAGTCGTAATAAACCAATGCGATGCGAATAAAAATTCAGTTTTTGATTATAATACACTCTTTAAATTATAAACCAATTGCCGTTTTTTTGTAGTCGTAATAAACAAACACCAGTGAAACTTTAATTTAATAACTCAAATCAGGGGGATATTTTGCTTATTTTTCCTGTTTATTGATTTCAAATATTTGAGCTATGTATACCTTCGCAATCGAACGATGGTGGAGACTTATATAAATATGTATTCTCTTTTTCTGTATACTTTAAACGTATTCTAAATGTTACGTAGTCTTCATCTAATAATCATAGTATCATCACTGTATCTTTATACAAGCCTTTTTTAATGCGTTAGTCAAGTATATCTTCCCTATGACGCAATTTGTAAGTCATTCTTTTAAACCGCAGTTTTTATTAACATGATGGATCCATTAGAAGCCATTTTGGGGCTTATCGGGTTTACTAGCATCTAAAAACTGCTCATAACATTCAGTATTTGCCTAGCGAGGGTCTATAAAACAATGAAGAGAATAACTAAACACGCATTACTTTATGGTATTTATAATGGTCACATTCTACTGATAAGAATGATGTCTAAAGATTTATTGATAACACACCCTTTAATGTTTTACCACGCGTTCTCTGAGAAAAAGAGAGAAATTTTCCTGTTTTCGATGGCACGGCAAAACTTAACTAAATCCGGGATTGTTACTAAAGCAAAAATAATTATACCATTTATTTATACAGAACGTTGACGCCGTTGTGATTAACGCAGTTGACATCGATGCCAGATTCGAGTAAAAGACGCACTATATCGAAAAATCGTGGATGGTTTGAATTGTGATTGCACAAAACGAGCAGTGCGTTCATGTTCTCGAAATTGCGGCAATTTACATCGATGCCTTTAGCAATCAACATCCGAAAAATGTCGATCAAATCGTCTTCCTGGTAGTAGCAGCAAAGATTTTGCAGAATGTTGCATCCCCCGTAGATGACGGCGTTCACATCGCAACCGGAATCGACGAGCAAACGAATGATTTCCAGAAGACTGCTTGTTCTTCCTGTCATCAAAGAGAAACCGAAAGCGTAGAGGGCGTGCCAATTGTCGGTGGCGTCTCTGGCGTCGACGTCGATGCCCTTTTCGATGAGAAATCGAAGAACGTCGATCAAATTGCGATAGCCAGAGAACAGACTATATACTAATATAATATATTACTATATATTACTATTTTTAAATTTAAAAAATTAAAATACGGCAAATTTGTGCTTTACCAACTATTTTGCAGGAAGCTTTGATTACAAATTGACCTAACTTTGGGATCGTTTTAAGGTGATACAGCCGACATGCCTGGCTAGCAAAGCTTCGCTTATACTGGCTGCACACCGAAAAGTTTAATCAGGGTTTACTTAAGTCCGAGTTTTGGCCCTAAATAAACCTTGATGTGAACAGTCACAGTTTTGCTTAAATATTGGTTTAAATCTGCTTTTATCCACCACTTATGACAAATCCTAAAATCTGATCTAACAGATTTTAGTAAACCAAAGCTATTCCTTGAATAACAATGGAATTGATGTGAACGCATGTAGTTTACGACAAGTTTAGAGCCCTTATACCACGTTTAACTTTAAAACTAGTTTAAAATTACGTTCACACCAATATTAGTTGAAATCTTAGGTTTTAGGATCATTTTGAGCAAAATTTAAACTGGTTTCGCGTCAAACCTGGCTAAATTCGAGTTTTTGCTAAACCCAAGTTTTGGCGGTCGGTGTGAATTGGGTATTAGCTATTTTTATATGATAAACTGTGATCAAAATTGAGACCAGTTTAAATCACTATACACCCAACACATATGAAAAGGTTCATATTTTTTCTAGGAATAAAAAATAAAGTAGAAAAGGTCTCGTCCCATTAAAAAAATGAACAAAATATTGAATTATACTCATTAATTTATTCTTATATTATATTACTTAACTTTAAAATGAAGAACACGGCCAATACGCATCCGTTATGAGTGAGTTCATTAAGGTCCTACCGAGATTTGAACTCGGATTGCTGGATTCAGAGTCCGAAGTGCTAACCATTACACCATAAGACCATAATAAGGATAAAAAATAAAATAAAATAATGAAGAGAACGAAAATTACCGGAGAAGTTCATAGTAAATTTTTAAAAACGAACCTCTCTTCATCATTTTTCATGTTTCAGTATTTTTTTTGTGACATAAAATTTAATCAACTCGTTCTTGTTCCCGTTTTAGCTAACAGAAAAAGACTATAAAAAGTAAAATGATGGACATTTAATACACCATGTATTTCTTTTATTCAGGCATTATTGGAATAACAATTGTGAAAAACAGTTACAGATCATTACATTAATGAGACGAGCTGATAATTAGCTTACCCTATGTTTAAAAATTGTACAAAGAAATCACGAATGGTAATACTGCCTAATACTGGATACACAGCGAACAGTTTTGTTAACACCGAGTTTTAATAATTAAACCTAAGTAATAAACCTTGATGTGAGCGATACAAGTTTAGGCTAATCTTGGGTATTAATCACTTTTATTCTACTTTTGTCCACCCAGTTATGACAACTCTTAAATCTGATTGATTAGATTTTAGAAAACCAAAGCTAACCCATGCGAATGGGGGCAAGATTAGAATTTAAAGTTTAAACAACTATTTCTGTTAAACTATTCGTTTGAAAGTTATAAATGTTTTAAACAACATAAATTTTTAGGGATCCAATGATATAAAAGATTCACTTCTCGTATCGACCTGATGGAACGGAACTTTTTTTTTTGACTTAGTTAGGATTTGTAATAGTTTTTGGAAAATAAATACATGCTACTTTAATTATGATACATAATAATTAATTAAGCAATCAGACTCAAGAACAATTTTGAAAGAAAGAAAAAAAATCCACTCTAGCTCGTCCCTACAGTGCGGTAGTGAATGAGGAGGGATAAACTAACAGCTTACTGTGGTAACAGTGTAAAACTGCTTAAAAATAAAATAAAAATAGGCAGCTGTAAGTTATGCCTTTGGAGTCAATATATGTCCCACTTGTAAAGTTTTTGTGGATCACGATGACTATAGACACACGTGCTGAGTGTGTATAGGTGGTATTATAATGCCCAGTAAAGATAATCTACACAGCACCGGGCTGTATTTTGGATATTCTCGAGATAAGTAATGGGATATACTGAGGTTATTTCATGTTATACGTATGTTAGACTTTTGGGTAAGCATTTGGCCGAAATTCAAGTCCTAGCGTCAACTGAAACCAATCTGTATGATACTTAAAAGATAACTGATTGGACAACACCAAGTTTAAAAATCCTATGCAACATTTCGTCCAATGTATCTCATTAGAATGATAATTAGACTTGTTATAATGATCACTTTGAATACAATAGGACACCCTCCATCCGGAGATTATTCATACGCAGCAGTGCACATAGACGCCATGCTGTCTTGCCAAATGAAACCACATTTACGGATTTACCCAGTAATGCAACTAGTTGCGGAAGTTTCTCCCGCGTGTAATGTTTGATAGGAAGTCACTTTTTTATATAGCTGGTAGACGTTGACTTGAAAGGGTTCATTCGACACCCTTTCAAAAATATTTATTTTAGAGTTTAAAGTAAATTGTTGTTTGTTCGTAGCTTTATTGAGATTCCCGGGAGTTTCGACCTATAGTTCACGTTTCAAAATGGTAAAACTGCATTAATTGGCCAAGTTATGACATTAAAAGCCTCGAAATGACGAGTTATAAAACAGATGTTTCATGTTGTTCTGCACGATTCTACAATTTACATTTTTAAAGTGTAAAACATCGTTGAATGATTTACCATCACTAAATAATTTAATAATATAGCTTAAGTTATTACTTGTATTAGTTAACCATATAGTATTTTTAAATTGTTGTTATTGCCCACCGTAACATGTTTTTTAATGACTATTTAGGGCAGAACACGATTACCTAAGTTTTCACATTATTGCCTTTTTAATCGAGGACTATGCGGTCGTACTTGTAGTTAAATAATCCTGAAAAATACATAATCAACGTTACAATAAAAATTACCCAGCAACGCATAAGCAGCCAAATGTAACTTGACGGATTATGGGAATAAAGCTGCAGGAAAAAAGAACAGGAAGACTTTAGATGTGAGATGTCGTAATCGATAGATGTATCCACAAGGGGATTTAGCAAATTTCATTAGAATAGTACATGTAATAATACAAGATTCGCACGGCGTACAGACCCTCGTGAAACTTATAAAATAGTATCTTTTTACAAGTTTTAAAATATGGTCTGATTATTTATCTTGGTCTCGTGAACCTGATCTTTTGAACCCGAATGCCTAGTAACGTGGTACGTCAAATCTTTCTGTTCTGCTAGTATTTTGCTACACAACAAAATTAATATCATTTTTTATTTTGTCTCTTTACATTACTGAGTTCCAAATTAAAACTCAAAGTACCCCTGTAAGCAGAGTATATCTATAAGATATCTTATTGATGGGTCGAATTGAGATTGATTTGAATCTAAAGATATCGCCTAGTTATCTTATAAATAACTAATTGACAGTCTATATGGTGGCTCATAAGATAACTTAAAGATGTGTTGAGTTTTCTTGAAATTCGAAGCATTAAAAAAATTAAAAAAATTAAAAAAATTAAAAATTCTTGTTGCTCTACTCTGCCTGTACCCTACCACTTGCGAAGGAACTCATATACTAGAGACATTCCTTTGACTTACACAAAGACTCGAACCATTAACCTCCGGATCAAGAACCCACGCGCCTAGACCACTCGGCTATGATCCAGTGTGTATAGAGATTTTAAACATGTATTTATCTTATGAGCCGTACAAGTACACATGACTTTATTTTTTTTTCAAAGATAACTTTAGATATCTGTGAGAAATTGAGAAATATTTGTGTAAAATTAGATATAATTTAGATACTTAAACGCTATTTAGGTGAGCCATTATTTCTCTCTAGGTCTATAAATCGACAATAACTCGACAATAAATTGAATTTTTTAAAGATATCTTATGAATATCTTTAAAATAAATTGTGAGAGTATAGGTCCAACGATAGGAACAACACTTGAAACTATCTCAGAGATATCTTAAAGTTATACTGTGCTTACAGGGACAGGTGAGTAAAGGACTTAGTTTCCTTTTACAATACCACTTGGAAAGATCTAACAAATTCCTAGAGCTGTAGCTGTAGAGCACGATAATTCAATATACCTGTCGAGTCCCAATCACATTACCACATTTAGGCTAGTCGAGCCCCAATAAGCCCAAATAATTGGTGAAAAGTTTTTTATTTACAAGCTTAGCCCGGGAAAAACATAATCAAAGTCCTTTCCGACCCTTATTAGCATTGACCAGTCCGCACCCGTCCGACTCGAAGGGTTGTAACGCATTGACAAGACCAATCCTATGTGGCCCTAAAGGTATTGATAAGTTCAGGCCTCTGGGCCAAGGTCTTTGACAAGTCCAGGCGTGCCCAGACCCAAGGGGATTCTTGCCCCACGGGCAAATCCAAGCTTGCCAAGCCCTCGTCAAAGGCATATGTAAGGGGTATAGGCAAGTTCGGACCTGCCCGGCCCCAGGGGTATAGGCGAGTCCAAACCTGCTCGGCCCCAGGGGTATAGGCAAGTCCAGAATTGCCCAGGGAGTGCAACACTCTTTAGGACCTGGCCCGCCCCAAGGGTATAGGCATGTCCAGACCTGTCCGGCTCCAAGGACAATAGCCAAGTCCCAGACCTGTCCGACCCAAAAATACATTGGCAAGTCCTGGTATGTCCTGTTCCAGGGGCATTATAAGTATAGCCTTGATTGGGCCAACTGACCTGTAAGCTGCGGACTTAATTTTCTTTCCTTCTAATCCTGTAAAGGTATTTAACACCACACATTTTCGATTCTTAGAACCATGTGCTCCTGTAGTTGAGGTTCAATTCAAGGGACTACACCGGTTAACATTACCCCCACAATATTAGCCTAATTTTTTAATTAATTTTAAAATTCAAATAAAAACTAAGCATTAAAATAAAACTAAGCAGACCATAAGATTCTTCTCTTTAAGCAGGTTCTGGTGGAGCTATTAACTAAATTGTTATTTGCACATTGCAACCCGTATCCAAGCATTTTGTTCCGTTGTCAAGGAGAGTCAGGTACTTTTCCAAGAAAATTGTCCCTAATTGGCAGGTTTTTCACTAAAATAATTCCTACTCCGTCGTGAAAAATTATTTTTATTCTATTTTTCAACGTGCCCTTAAGATGCTCCTGGTGATTTTTTCAATGTTGTTTACAAAAATATCGTGCATAATTAAGATCCCTAAAGAGTGGTCACAAGCTTTTTTCATTCCCTTAAGGGACCGCTGCAAAATCTTATGGCGGTTCCTAGAACAACGTCGTCTGCTCGAACAATAAAGGCCAGAGAGACCCTCTTCGTGTGTTTTCTTTTTATTCTAAAAACAAACCTCCTCTACACTCGGGGATAAATTAACTAGAACATTGTTTAGCTTTCTCTTAATGAATTAGAATGAAATGAAATAAAATCATTCCAATTCACGTGGTAATCGATATGACCATAAACAAGTCTCGCATGGCTTACGGGCCCTCGTAGTTCTGGGTTTTTACTCTAGTTCAATTATGTTCCATTTCAAATTTTTAATTATATTTAATCTGATTAATTGTCACTTTTTCGAATCCCCATTACGTTTACAAATAGGCGGTATCAATATAAACGATATTTCCTTTTTTTCGATTATTAAACATTTTAAATCATATTCCCTTTTGAATAATAAGTTTAGAAGACATATCTCTCAAGTCTCAGCTCGCCGTACCTTCGGTGCGAGCTCCTCTGTCGTCCTCTAACTATAACCCTTCAAGTCATTTCAAATGTGCCCCTCTCAGCTCGCTCGTCTATCGTTCTCTATTTATAACCCTTAAATTTTAAGTAATAAATAACAATACAGTAACTCAATTCTACGCATATAAGAGAGCTACATTCAATAGATGACATGTATTTGCTGGTATTGTTATCGATTTTACCTTCTATTTCTATATACCATCTATATATTACCACTAGATAGATCATACGTCTATGCCTGCCCTACCCTACAGGCCTAATAGTAGACAACTGTAGAAACCAGAAAAAAAAACGTAAACAAGTCATCATCGTCGAAATGACACCATCAATAATGGTAGATGAATCTTTTCTAGATAATCCTTTTCTGGAACAATAGCTTGCCATTCGATTAATTCACCTTTTGGTACTTTAAAGCGAGAGAAATGAGGACCATTCCCCATTTCTGCATTCGTTTGATGCAAAAATTACGACTACTTCCAATGCTACAGATGTAGAATCTGTGCGAGACGAGATACTTTTTGAATGACAATAGAGGTATTTCTCAAGCAGTAGCGGGTTTTATCGCAAGGTGGCGCGCTCGACGAGTGGACCGATTCTGAGAAGTGCCAGATTTTCCTTCCACTACATCGTCCTCCCACTCCGTCGTCTGCTCCGACGACATTAAAGACCTCTAAACCCTCGTAGAGTGGAACAAATTTATTCTAAATTCTTATCCTTACTCTTACTACTCGGGGATGAACATTATTAACTTGGAAAATAGATTAATGTTAATAGCTTTTGATTAGAATGCAGTATACATGAAAGACCTTCAAACTTTATAGTTTGCTAACATTAAACTGTACAATGATGATTGCATTAAGATTGAACGTTAATCGATTTAGCTGTTTAGAAGGTGGCAATTAACATTTATGATTGGAGATTACTGTAATGTTCAATTTTAAATCATTTTTCGCTGACTTATATTTTTTTCTCATAAGTGAAGAAATAAGTTTTGGGTTTTGATAAACTTTAGATCTCAATTTTCTACCTTATGTTTTTTATAGTCGCTAATTATTTTTTAGGGATTCCTTAGGCTAATACGTTATTTGATGACATTGATTTTAAGCTAAAACAAACAAAAAATAGAAACTCCTCCCGAGTTCTCCGTGAACGTATCGTCACCAGTGCCAATACGTATGAATGTATTACTTCTTCAACTTGAATCAAGAAGAATAAACATCAAGTGAAAAAAAAATAATAGAATAATCATCCATTGTGTCATGAAATGGGATGCTGAAATACTTACCTGAAAAGGACCTACTGAGATTTGAGCTCGGATCACCGGATGCAAAATCCAAAATATAGCCCATTACACCACAGGCCCATAGTATTACCACAACTAATTCTTTTTTTTATTTCTATTCAGGTAGTGCCGTGTTCCAATTGGATAAGTTGTGTTTCATAAACATTTGAAAATTGCACAAAAATACGAATCAAAAGCAACTTGCTGTCTTATAAAAGTACAAAATGCTCTTTTCCATACCACCAAACGGAAGGGAAGGAAGAGAAGGAAGGTCCTACCGAGATTTGAACTCGGATTGCCGGATTCAGAGTCCGGAATGCTAACCATTACACCATAGGACCATGCAAAAACCTTTATTATTTTTCTTTAAATAAAATTTAGGATCGCATTAACATTATACATATTTTTTTCAATTTCTTTAATTTATTATTTGTGATTTCGTATATATATGTTAGTTTTCTTAGACTTCAAAATGTTTCTTTTTTATTTACATCACAACAGTAACGTTATTCCTTGAGAAATAAAGTAATATAGAATTTTTGGACAATACACCCTGAGTACAAGAAAGAGTTCAAGAAAAAATTCATTAAAAGAGCCCCCAGAAATCAGTTTTGCTTTCATATTCGAGCCGTTGAGGTGTATTATAACATATTCTTTAACAAAACGACGAGAAAATTCTCGTTTAATATAAGAAAGAAATTTCATCAGAATCTGCTATAGTTTTCTTTTATAAGTCAGCCTATTGTGTAGGCTTCAATAAACCGTATGATGTAAAAAATAAACCGTCTTATATCTTGGAGTAATACGCCGAACTTATCGTTCTTATTGTATTTTGATTTGGCAAAAACAAAAAATTGAGAAAAGATGATAAATTTTTTTTGTTGATACTGTTCACAATTAACATCAGTTGACGATTCAGTCTGCTTCAATCCAGCGGCAGTTTTTCTCGTATCACCTGAAAATGTGAATATAATAATAATAAGCAATTTTAATTGTAACTCATCTTGTTAATAAAAAAAAAGAATACATCCTAAAGTGTAACAACTCGTGCATTATATAATGAGATTTTCAATTATTATAAAACAGTTGTTTCATGCATTATTTAGGTAATTCAACAAAAGGTTCAACTCATTTTAAAAGAGATAATATCCCGTTGGAGAAATTAAAAAACATTCAATCAAGCTGGTGCCATTCCATTATTAATGAATTGCAGATTTTACCTGGGCACAGCGCCCGTAGAACTCAGCGTCGCTCTCATTTTCAAGCCGCTCAGGTATGTCAATATCCATGCGTCGTAATTGGGCAATCATTTCGGACCCATCGAACACGCTGATTGGATCTATCTTATGCTGGTTAATGAGGGAAACCAAGTATTCTACGTAGTGTTGACTGTTGGGATCGGCACACCATCCGCACAAAATGGGCAAACCATCAAAAGCGATATGAAAGAGAAAAGAGAAGAAAAGAAGAAAAAATGAGAAACCTCTAAAAGTCGGTGGTGGTAAGGAACGAGTGCAGATCCGATCGGGAGCGATCGTGCCGGTAGACGGAAACCGGCTGTTTTGATTAAGGTTTCCAGTTCATCCGAGCTGAAAACGTCTATCGTTTCCACTCGGTGTTTGGTGAGCAATGAGCCCAAATACTCGACATAATGAACTCTAATTGATTACAATATAATAAGGAATATATAGCGCATTTATTTCTATGAATCAAAATAATATTTAAGAATACCAATTTTTAACATATGCTGATTGCATTTTAAAAATGAAAGTTTACTAAATTAAATTAATTAATGCGATACAAACTACTAAAAAGACTAATAAAGCGAACCTGCAAAGCCCAGCCATTCCTTTTTCAGTATCATTTCCGCAAACGTCGTCTAGCATGCCAGTTGGTGTCTCTTTTTGGAGTTGAACGGCACATTTCTTTGGTGAAGCTTCAGAGCCCTCTTCTTGATGCTGGGACTCGGTAACGAATTCAATCCCATTTTCCTATTCAGTTTTAAGTTGATTGATTAATTCTAATGTGCCAATTAAGGTAATAAATGCAAGATAAACCTTTAAAAGGCGTTGTAAATCACGGGGCTCTTTGTCACGCAGGTAAAAGAGGCAGTGGCGAGGGTGATGGGCGTGAAGCCCCAGTTTGGCGCAGAAAGGACCCACCTCGCAGCGGGCGCCCATCAAAAACTGTCGGCCACACCCACTGCAAAATTCTAGATAAACAATATGAAATGCTATGAGTAAGTATAGTTCCGTAAAATATTGAAATAGAGAGCTCACCGTATTTGCATTGAGTGCAGCTAAAGTGCATACATCCTCCTTTTATTTAAAAAAAAATGTATTACTATAAATCAATAGTTTATTAAGTTATATTTTATATACCTCGAGTAAGAGCAAATTGGAAGTGACATTTTGGACAAGTAATCCCATTTTCAGCTAAATGTTTAGCCAATCTATAAAATTAAAAAATTCCAATTTATTTAGATGAAATCTTAATAGAACCAAGAGTAATAATTTTTACCCTTCAGCTTGAAATTCTGGATCGTTGGCCTCTTTCCATTCAGCAAACTTTTCACAAGTGATTCCTTCGTGCTGCTTCTCCCACTTTAAGATAGAAATAAACAGTTCAATATATATATATATTTAGGACGTGAAATGTAATTTTAGCTATGTACCGGCTTACGACAAAAAGCACAAGTGACTGCCCTGCAGTCAGGACATATTAATCGCTTTTGACGCGGATTGGCTATGAATCCCGAAGAGCACTGTAAACAATAACTCAGTTTACTGTAAACTATTTAGGATTCTAATCGAATCACCTTGTTACACCACTTGAAATTAGGATCTTTAGCGAGAGTTCGATCACGCAGTTTACGCTGAAACAGTTCGTGAATTTCAGCAGGCAAGATTCCTTTCAGTAATATGTCAAGATGATTGAAATAATCCTGAGCCACTTCTTCGTCAGCTGACAGATTCTCAGGTGCTGAACAGAAAGGGCAGACTGCATCCATGATAGAACGATCCCTGATTTGAGTAGAAAAGTAAGTTTGCGCACATCCACGGCAGCAGCGATGAATACAGTGAAGCATTGACACCATCTAGAATTAAAGATTAACTTTAACTATATTTTTTAATGTTGGTTTAGTCATTTGGTAAACCTCTTTGACGCCAAATTTTCCGGCGCAGAGCTCGCAATCCTGTTGCAAGTAGGAGATGGCCATATAGAGTGAGCCACACTCGTTGGCAGCGTAGATAGCATCGTCGTCGTCGAACTTGAGATCCATCAGTTTTGCGGCCAGTTCTGCTTTCTCGTAAGATACAGTCCGACCTTCGGCTAACAACTGGCGCACTTTTCTCTGTAATTAATTCAAGTTATAAAACAATATTTTAAAATTATTTATCTAAATGAATTACCTCAAAAGGAGCTATAACTGCAGTTTCACTGGAAGTAGTATTTGATTTAAGATTCGATCCAGCTTCTTTGCTCATGATCTGACTGAGTCGAGTCGAGATGATGTGAACAGCAGGGGCGATGATGGCATCTTTGGTGCTTGGATGTGGAAAATCTTCTTCCATTACGTCTTGATGCTGAATGTGGCGCTCGAATAAATCGGCGCTGAACGGTCTTTCCATGGGCTCCTCGCCGGCAGCAAACTCGCTCTCTTCGTCCTCATCGATGAAGTCTATATCATTGTAGTCATCGTCCTCTTCCATGGCCATAGGGACGATGGATGATACATCTTCTTCTGGTTGAATTAATTGGGTAGAATCCATGTCATTACTTTCAACTGCTGCTGCTGGTTCCATTTGCATTTCTTCGATGATGATGGCAGGTTCATCCGGTCTTTCGTTGTGTAAATCTGGAGCTCTTTGATTCAATTCATTCTCTTTGATTTGGTCATTTGAATTATCCATAATTTCATCTTCAGGGAGTTGTGGGATTGCTGGTGATGGAGCTATAACAGGGATATTGGGAGATTCCACTGGTACGATACTTTCGGCCGAGCTGAATATCTCATGAGCATCCGATGAAGGACTTGCTTGCATAGCATCCACCCCTGTATCCACTAAATCTTCGTAGATATCGTCATCTTCTTCGTGATGGTAATAGATGACGTTCTCTACATTTGTTGGAACATCAGGTTCGATAATAACGTCTTTGGGTTCAACTTCGATGTGACTCTCTTCCACGACGACGTCACTCTCCAGAGGGGTTTCTTTTTTCTCTTCCACGACGATGTCACTCTCCAAAGGGGTTTCTTTTTTCTCTTCCACCTCTTGGGTAAAATCTTCTTCATCGGCATAAGGAATAGGAGAAGCAGATTCTACCAAAATTAGTTGTTAATAATGATTTCTTCAATTTAAATTGTTATTAATATACCAAGAAGTTCTGCAGCTGTTGGAGGAGGACGACAGAGTTCGACAAAAGCAGCTTCAACGTCCCCTGCACTGGCTGTCAAAGCAGTGACAATATCTTGCCGGATAAACTCTCCTTTTCCCCGAATCATCAGCTCTGTAAACTGTTTAATTACCATTAAATATTAGCTGAATAATTATTTGACTGAGTTGTAAAGTAATACTTTTCTTCGGCGTTCTTCGACACATTCAGTGACAGAATTCCAAATATTTCCTTGATGTTTGAATACTGCTCTTCTTGCCTCGGCTCTAGAGAGTGTTCCGATATCATTCTCGGCTCTTTCTTGACCGTAATTGGTTGCCAGAGTGACGACAGTGTCGATCATATTAAGCCAATTATCTTTAAGCCAAGCGACGGGCTGGTTTTCACCGCACAAAGACAAGGCTATTTGCAAATGTTCTGCTTCAAATCCAGCTTCTATAGTCTCCTGTTTAATATATATATGGTTGAGTTCTAATAGTCTTACAATAAAACTACTTTTAATACCTGGAGAAGTTGGTTCAATGGAGCTGGTCCAGTAGTACTGACTACTTCCTTCACATCTTTGTCACTTAAAACCGGTTGCTGCTGCTTTTTAAGATTTGTTTTGCCTTCAATCAATTCATCTAACGTTTGAAATGGTTGTTTTTGTTCGATTTCAACTGTAGTTTTCATTGTGACTGGTTCTAAACTTGTTATAGAGCTTCCTCGACTGTTCGGAGCCGATTTCTCTGAAGATGTCGTCTCTCTTCCAGTTGCTTTTGACTACAATACAGGAAACTTATATACAATCCATTCAATTTTTAAAATTTTTAAAGTTGTATAATTACCTCAAATCTCGATCTGTAAAGGTCAACTTGACCACTCGGATAACGTTTGCTTTCAGATGATGGTTGACTAGTTTTACGCCTCACAGTTGGTTTTAGAGTAGCATTAAAATCTTCACTACTGTTATTATTCGCTTGCTGTTGAAAGTATCTTCTATATTCTGCAACCCTCTCTCGATCACGTTGAGTCCTCTCTTTTGGGTGTCTTTTGGTCAATTCTACATCGCTGTACGAATCAGAGTAATCAGGAGATGGTTCCCAACGTGACGAACCACGTCCTTGATGCTTTATTGGTTCTTTTTCAAACATCCTTCGACGGTTTTCTAGAGCGGCGGCAGTAGTGGTTCTAGTCTTGGACGATCGCTGACTATGTCGTCTACCATTACCACTCGTTGATGAACTCAAAGAGAACCGCTGATCCTCATAATCTAACGATTCTCGATCATCAGATTCGTAGTTATTATGACGTTGAGAGCTCGTTCTGCTTCGATACGACCGATCAAAGTCATCTAGAAGCCGTAAATCAGGTGAGAGACTCCTTGGTGGTGGACTAGGTGAATCTCTGGTCATGGACTGATGTAGACTCTGAGTAGAACCGGAAAAACGGTGATGGATTGGTCCAGAATGTTTGTTGTGATTGAATCGACGGCTATTGTAGTGCTGCCTGCCACTTAAAACAGGTTCCGTTGGGTCTAGAGCTTGGCTTAGATCACGATTTTCAGCATTCAGTGAAAGAGTCCTTTTTAATTTGTTCGCAGTAACGACTGGTTGCTGATGTCGAATCGGGGCTTCGACGATAGCAGGAGAAGGATCCACTGCTTCATAAGTCTTTTTACCAATTAAAAATAATTATAATCTATAGTGTATAATGATTTATTGGCTTTAAAATACCTGAGTGGATATAGTCTGAGGTGGAGGAGATGTGCCTTTGGAGGACGTGGAACTCTTTTTAATCATTTGAAGTGAGCCTTTATTACTCTTGAAAGATTGGTAAGCTGGGTCCTTTTGCATTTTCAACTTCTCTTCCATCCAGTAATCGTTATTTTCATCTTTAATTGCTTTAATTTCGGTCTCAGTTTGAATTTCTGTTGTTGTTTTATTATCAGTTTGCGTCGCTATTGGTTCGGATGGTTTTTTAGTTACTAAAGGTGATGCGGCTGGAGACTTCTTTGGGCTGTTAACAGTGGCGTACTCTTCGGTTTTACTTTTGCTCGTAAGAGTACCAGCAGCCGCTTTGGCGATGAGATTCTTTAGGGCTGCTAATCCTTGAGAGGCTGTACTACTACTCGTTGGCTCTTCTTTAATGATCGATTCACTTTTTGAGGTTTTATTAGCTTTTGGTTTCTTCTCGGTTTCAACAGCGATTGGAGCCACCTTTTCGGTCGGTATCTTTTCACTAGATGATGGGACTTTCTGGTTCTTACCTGCGTATATAAAGCAGGTTGTATATAGTATATATAAATAAATTCTAATTGAAATGAACTAAGAGACGCGTGTTGTTCCCCTCTCACAGGATTTTATTCAACAAATGCCATATCAAAAACTGCAAACAGCATTCAACAATTTGTTTTTGTTAAGTTTAATAAAAAGTGCCCCCAAGGATAATCGCCCCAGTCCAGTGAGAGGATAACAGCAGCATACCATCATGCGATCGTACAATAATGCCCTGAAATAATATAATAATAACATGAAAAAGAAATGCGAGCTGGTGATGGCCTCTGGTTAAATATTGTTAATATAATAAGGGACAAAGAGGAAATGAAAACATCAATTTTGAAATCGGGCTCTTTTAGCCCTTTCAGCCGCTTCCAGATATTGAGAATATACAGGGCGGCTTCTTGATTTACCTTGACGAGTAGTATCCTCATCTGCTGAAGCATTAGTGTTTGGAGGGAACTGGACATGCTCGTAGAAAGGCTCTTTCTCTTCCATCTCGATGTAGCCTTCTTCTTCATCTTCTACAGCGTCGATTTCGTCCTCTAACTTGACTGATGGGACAGCAGCAGCTCCACTCTCTCTACGAACTTGCATCCTTTTCAACATGTTGGTCACGTCCTCGTAGTTTTTACTGACGTCTACTGCCTTCTTACTCTCTTTAAGCTCTTCATTCTTCAGTTGAACATGAACTGATGCTGATGAAGGAGATGAAGCGCCAGCTTTCCGATCTTCTTTGATGTTGAAAGTCAGATTCGATTTGACCAACATCATCGAAGATGTGTCATCTTCATCTGGTAATGAATCTTGATTGGTTAAAGTCGATGTTCTGCAGCAGACAGCACAAATTCTGGTGCTACCTTCGTTGACAAAAGTGCAATGGCTGCACTCCCATTGATCAGCTGATGATCGATTCACAGGTCCGTAATCTTTATTATGAGTCATACGACTTTTATTGGTGCTACTTTTTCTTGATGGTCTCCTTAATGAATCATCATCACTATCAGGTCCAGAGAATCGTTCATCATCCGAATCGGACCATCGGCTAGTATTAGATTTATTACTACTAGAACCGTGATGCCTGCTGGTGCTGTTACTGCTAACAGATTTCGTATTCTGAGATGATCGAATCGACGATGATTTCTGCACCGAAGAGCGCCTGGATCTCTGGCTAGATGCAGGTGAAGGTGGCCTTGCTCCTTGCTGATGAGCTGCAGGATTCATCATCATCATCATGGGCCCTCCTAACTGGCTCTGACTGCCCCACATCATCGAAGGGTGGAATCCACCTGGGTACATCATCGGCCAGCACATCATCGGACCATCAGGCATGGCCGACATGCTCAAATTAGACGGCGTTCTCTTCATCATGGGTCCATCCACCACTCCGAAATGAGATGAAAAGAATGGATTAGGATTACCAGGATAATCCCATCCATTACCACCAAATTCAGCTGGGGCCCCAGCTGCAGCTGGCCACATTCCAGGCCGCCAATTGAGATGGGCCATTGACTGGGCTTGTTGCATGCTGGGTGCTCCGCCAGCCCCACGATTTGGCATCATGCCAGGCGGTGGGAAATGATTTGTCGATGAGGAAAGATCCCATGAGGAAGCAGCTGCTCTTCGTGAAGTTGGGGGTACTTGATGTTGACCAGGTCGGGGGTAACCAGGGTGGACGGACCAGTCCGTAACGCTCCCTGTTCGATGACGTGAATTCATGCGATCATCCTCCCAATCTGGGTAGCCCATCTTTTAATTTATTAAATGATGGATTAGAAACAACAAAATTTAAAGGATATTGATGAGTAGTATTGATACCGCTGCTTCATTGAGGCTGACGAAACTGCCGGTATTGCTCCCCGGTGGTCTCTGATGATAGGATTGAGCTGGGAAACGGGGATCTTGTTGTGATCGCTTTAAATCTGGTGATGGAGGTGGCATCCCTCTTGGAAGTGATTGAGAAAGGATTCTATTTGAATCTTCCGATGATGATGAGGGCTTCTTTAGGATGCCGCCTGTTGATGGCGAGAATTTGCGAGGTAATTCAGGAGGCGGGATAGTCGGTTGAGCTGTTTAGTTTTCAAAAATGATCATAGATACTAAAATTTTAATGAAATGGATGGATTGGATGTTATTACACTGCTGTGATTTATTTCCATCGGGAATTTGAGGAAGAGGTCTAGAGCCCATAAAACGTTTCAAACTGCCCATCTTTTCCATAAAAGTCTCTTTACGAGGCAGTGATGGCGTCATCGGAGCCTTTAAATGAATAAAACGTTTAATTAGTACGTTTTTATGGATAAAGTATATTACAAAATTTACCGTAGGCTGTTGATGTGTAGTCGTTACCGACTTTCTACCCAATAAAGGGGTCGTAAAAACGTTCAACCTGGAGGTCTATTAATTTCATTATTTTAATAATAGCTAAATATCCATTAAGTAAAAGATTAAATTATAATTGAAATACTGAGAAATCTTTGCGGCTTAGAAGTGGCGTAAACGGTCCTTTTTTGCCTTTATTACGTGGCGGTGGAAGTGGTGGTGGTGCCGCCAAGTTGCCCTCGCCTTTTGGTGGCAGAGGCGGTCTCACCGACGGTATTTGAACATCCAAAGCCTATTGAATAATATTAATTTAAATATTGATAAATATTAGCTCTAAAAAATATTGGTTTAACAATACTTTGCGAGTATGATTCATTCTTTTAGGATGGCGATGGTACATGTCATCGCAAGACAAGCAGAAAATCTGATTGGAGCATTTTTCACATCGAACTTTGGGACTTGAAGATCCGCAGAGGTCGCAGTGGCGTCCATCGCCTTTCTTCCCCCCGAAATCCATTTTAAGATTGCCTATTCCATAATTATTATAAATTGATTATATGATTGATAGAAGTTGAATAAGTATAGATTACCGAATTTCAAAGAGAGAGTCGCTTTCCGACTAGATGATGAGGCACCGTATTCAACCTCTTCGTAATCGTCCTCTAAAGGTGGTGGAAGAGTTGTGGGTAATGGAGGCGGTGTATTAGAATCATCCGTCGTATTAGAAGCAGAAGCAGATGCTGGTTTGTTAGCAGCTGGAGTAATTTGCTATAAATATAAACATATAGACTCGTTTATTTTTCAAATTCAAATATAAACATAACTTACCCTCATTTCATCTTCTATGAGAATTAGATTAAAGTTAAGTCCTTTATAAAATGAATAGTCAAATAGGAATAAAATTTATATTGTCCTAGAGCACAGGAAAAGAGAGACACGACTGCTTTTAGAGAGAGAAAATAAGAAAGAAGAAGAAGCCAGACGACAGTGGACGGCGAGGTTGGCGGCGGCAATCTGCCAACAATTCACATATCTTATATGTGTGTATATATATCGGTATGCGTGAGTGTCTAGGACGACTGGAAAAAGGGGCAAGCCCAAAATATCGTGAGCTGGCCAAAACCAGCTGCTTGGCTTATGCAAAAAAAGTTTTTATATATTATTCTTTCATGTAAATTTGAAAAGGGTTTCATTCCTATATTGCTATAATTCAATTAACAGGCAGTTTGTTTAGTTATTATAGTTTATAAATGCTTAAAAGGGGTTAAGAGGGGCTAGATCAGCCGGGATGTCATCACTACTATTCTATCTTAATTCTTTTTTTGCCTCCCTTATCTGTGGTAGGCTAGAAATGCTATGCTGAGAACTTATTCTGGGAGGGGGAAGGTGTCAAAAATAGCTCTCCGGCTGCACGCGTTCCGTATCAGGCAACTCAGGAGGCGCGGCCATTCTCCTTGTTGATGAACTGACGCATATCCAACAGCAGCGCATACAGATCAACTCTTTTTTCATAATTCAAATTCATAATCAAATTATTTTTTTTTAAATTCATTTTCAGGATAGCTTAAAAAATACTTGAGAGAATGTATATTGTACAGCAGATTTTAGTTTATACTTACACAACTTTACGGTGCAAATATAAAATATCCTCTTTATACATATAGAAAGATTTTTATGCAAGTTTATTATAAAGAACTTAATGAAAATGGCGGTTTTCATTCAAAAAGATGTTTGCGTAAAGAACCCAAGAGTGTATCTCATAGTGGTTTAGGTTAAAGTAATATATTTTATTGAAAATATAGCAATTTTAGATGGACAATCACGAATGATTATGAATATATGTGCAATATATGTGATCTTTGGTAAGTAATAACGATAGTAATTTGAGAACGCGTTTATTGGTTAATAAATAATAATTAAGCTTTATTAAGAAATTATTTAGTGATGTTATATAAGGTACTTACATTACTCAAATGTATAAATGATAAATGGAAGTAAAAAAGGCGCGACCTTTTTTTATAATATGGATTCTTATACAAACGCTGCAATAATTGTAATTGTAATTTAATTTATAAATTTTATTGACCCAAGAATTTTTATTCACATAAGTTTTTAAAATAAGTGGATGTACCTCAGTGGTAGAGCATTCGACTACAGATTGAGAGGTCATCGGTTCAAACCCAGTTTTCCCCTTTCAGGAACCACGCTGTTTGGTTCTTATAAGCTTCACGAAGCTCATTTTAGTTTTCGTGACGATTTATTAAAAAAAATCGTAAAAAAGGAAAAATTAAAAATGTGAAAAAGAGCAAGGGCTTATTTTACGTTTTGGATAGTAACAATATGAAAAGCAGTCAATAAATGATACGGAAATTAAATAGAGGAAGTGCGAATAAGACTAGTATTTTTTAAATTAAAACATTTTACATGTTCCTTAACTCTTGTATAACTTGTTCACAAACAGGAGCTTGATCAATAAATAAATTTCATTAGGGCTAACTATATTTCATTCCCTTCCATAAAAAAAAATAATAATATAAAGGAAAAATTAAAGTTACAACTGATTTATTTTACCATTCACATTAAGACATTTAAATTTTTGAATCAATTTTTGTTTAATCTCTTTAAATGATTTTAGAAGCTCTTTCGGGGCAGTCAAGGTAACCAGTATTGCACAGTTTCATGTTAGCGTCGTATATTTACGAGTTTTAAAAAATACGATGAACGAATGCTGAAAAATATTCATTATCAATAATGAGTTGAAAAGATTTCTCACAATTCACACATTCTTCTGAATTTTTTCCAGGATTTGAAAATATCAGTTCAAGCCTCCTTCATAAGCATTTTCAAGAGAATTGTTTGGTAAATACTGCTACAGAATTTTAGAATATCAGTCTAAATTTATAACATTCCTAAGTGATACATGGTTCGATAGCCGATCTTTTTTTTTCAAAGCAGGCTGTCTGATGGATTATTAGATCCAACCTGTCTACCTGCTTCGGTCTTATTATTAGTAAATTTTATAAGATAAAGAGGACTACATCGATATTTTTCTTTAGCTACAGTACATTAAATTGCATAAATTACTTTCATATTAGCTTTATTAACTATATTAAGTATATTAATGGAAAAACGTAGTCACCTTCTATAGTTTAACCCATGCCATTATCACTATATCATCAGCTAATGTGTAAAGTCGTAAAAATGATTTCTAGATTCGTAAAAAAAAATCCAATATGATATTTTTCTGATAATATTATCACACATTTATTGTTATTCTTAAGAAACATCTCTTTTACAAAAATTATATGACGTGAATTACGAATAGGCTTATAAATATAGGGCATCATAAGTAATATTATAGTTTACCTTTTAGTTGATACATTATTTTAAAAATCTCAAAAAATCTCCACTAATCCATTCTCAGTTCACTGCATATTTTATTCGCTTTTTAATATATTATGACTAATCATCATGTATAATACTTGATTTTTTTTATCAATTATCTTAGTCTTGGAGAAATATGGACGGTTTATCGGTTTCTGGCGCGCCCGCAAATATATGTACAGTTCACGTTGCTTCAGTGGCATGTCATTCCAAGAATATGTACTTCGTGATAGAGAACGCTATCAGGGCATATTGGAAATTGCGATAATAAGCTTTTCCTAATATTTTAAAATTGTTTATTAAATGTTTTAAATCTTTTTAATGGGATCAGTTAAGAAAATTTTGTATCTTTTCCATCCGATCAAATAAAAATAAAATCCAATCTAGGAAATGGATAAATTGTTAGAATTTAGTCAACTATCTAAAATAATCTATATTAAAGAAAATTGTTTTAAATTCAACTACTAGCAAGATATTTCTTCTATTTTCTTTATAGTGATTTTTGGGGATTTTAAATTAACTTATCTAAATCTACAATTTTTTTTTATTCCGAAAAAGTAGTTGATTTTATACACTACACACATTTTCTTTAATTCTTTATATATTTTTTTAACTTACAGTACTTTGACGGCCAGTTGTGTTGCTTCGAAATCCCCGAAAGAGACGCGCAGCCTCCTTCTCCCAAGAAGCTGATCTTCACTATTTCAATGGATAAAGCCAACAAGGACCAGACGATTTTCAAGGACTGTGCCAGCATCATTCACAATGGGAAAAAGATCGATTTTGAAACGGATGTTTTCACATTGTATTGGATAGCGTGTCCAAATAATAATCTCAGTATGGATTTCTATCGAGTTAAAGATCCTTTGTTCCGATGAAAAGGGTTTGAAACGGCAATACAACAGATTTAATAAGAATCGTGTAGTTGGATTGTTTGATTCAGATTAATTATGTTATGCTTGAAACCAAAAAGAAAGAAAATCAAATCTATAACTAAAATTGGTACGGCATATCAATAGACAAACTAAATTGATGACGATATAAATTTAAAAAATGCTTTCATAGCAGCAAATCTTAATATGAATTAAATGCTGGTTAAAAAATTTGAAAAAAATGACATAAATTTTATATTATTTGGATTATTATACTTGGACCCACTCTGAAGCGGCTCACTCACGCTAATTTCAGCGTCAAGATTGGCCTCTTCTTGCAACACATTTTGAAGAGTTGCAATCAACTTGAAAGTTTTAGATAGAAGATGCTGATGAGTCCACCTGGCCAATTTGGTTATATAGCCTACTACCAATTAGATAACTGCTCTTCCAGAAATTGAAAACTTTCTGGTAATAACTTTTTTCTTTATATCTAAAATCTATTTTTTAAGTTTAATTATGTTTGGTTTTTACAGTTTTTTTTTCAGACAAATGTGTCCGAAATGAAGTTGCTGTTGGACTCTTTGGAGAGCTGCACTTGCATCTCTCGATTGAGCCTCGTTTGCCCTTCATCGTCCGACTCTTTTTCGAAGAATATATCCAAAGAAGATTTCACTAACCGATCGGTCCGCCTTTTGTGATAAATTGAGTCAGCTAATCGCTCTCTTCTATCGAATTAAAGTGCCTTTTGAGCACTGCGAAGAGGCTAAAAAATTTCTCAAGAAGAGGTTCGAGACAGAGCGGCCAGCTTTCCGTGTCGACGTCCAATCCACGATGATGCATGACAAGAATGATTGCAAGATATATTACTTGCACTACTCCACAGAATTTCCCGTTCTGTACAACGATCTCCTAACCAGTTTTCAAAGTCGAGTGGCTCTCTTTCCGTACCATTGTAACACATTCCTTCGTCGTACTTACTAAGCTATTCTTTCTTATGTTTTTGATAATCTCAGAAGTTTCGTGGCCAATTGAAATGGAGTATTACACTGTGAATTTACAAAGAAGAAAAAAAGGAAACAATATTTTTGAGCTTAAATTTTGAAAAATACAGTGTTATCCCGTTTATTTGCTTTTCTTAACAAAAATAAATAAATAAACATATTAACACCTGAACCATTTAGGCTCCACCCTTGAAGTTAACCTCATTCAAACACCACTTTCTAAGCTCCACCTATTACCATTTGCGAATTTATCTTAAGCGCAAAACTTTTCTGCTTCGTAATAATGGGGTATATATATATAGAGCCCTTAATTAATGTAAAGAATGTAAACCATTCTTGATTTGAAGGTAGGCCAGTGAAATGAATGCCAAAGAAGACCAAGTGGGGTCTATTGTGGTCATAAGAGTCTGAAAAGTATGCTGAGAGAGCTCATTCAGAATCCAGGTCTATAATCTCAAATCGAGGTGAATTTCCGATTAAAACTCGTATACCACCAAAATCAATACTACTAAAAATAAATAATTATTATTAAGTTATTGCAAATTTTCTTTGTACGGTATACTAATGTACATAAGGAACCCAACTTTCACTGAAGAAATATAGTTTGCCATGACGAAACGAATAATTCCTGATTTGAATATAGACCAGTAAAATGAATGCCAAAGAAGACCAAGTGGGGTCTATTGTGGTCACAAGAGTCTGAAAAGTGCAGCGAATGTCATTCAGAATCCAGGTCTATAATCTCAAATCGAGCAGATTTTCTGAGCTAATAAAACGTATTATTTATTTTTTTTGTTTCCAATTAATTAATATCTAAGATAAAATTATAATTATGACTAATTGATATTTCAGGAACGTAAACGCACCTGTTATTCAACCCTCGACGGTAATCATCGCTGAGTTGCTGTTGACCCTCATCCCTAAAAGGGTTCTTATTGGTGAATCATCTATACATATCTAGATTCATCTGAAATACGTCGATCTATCGTCCCTGTATCCCTATAAACTACTAGACTTAACTCTCTCTGTGCAGTTTATTGTTGTCCTACAGAGAATAAGCACTAGCTTCGCCCTTCTTATAGAGAAATCTAAATTCTTAGCCTAATAAAACATATTCGTGGGAAATTAAGGAGAAAATAAGAGTTTTTTTCAATAATGGATCAATAATTAGTTATATATATTTATGTTTAAAATTAAAATAACGGTGAAATACATTTCTTTTGAGGTTCTCTATACATATGATGGGAGTAGTTTTCGGAGATTATTGGAGCAGCTTATGTACGTTAAAAATATATCTTAATTTATTATTATAAATCATTAATTTATTATTATAACTTATACGAAATTCCCTTCAACCCATTCCTCTAGCATATTACTACAGAACTTTAAAGAAGAAAACACTATCGCGCAATATGAACCAATCATGAAGATGTATATAAAAACCACTTTTTTTATATTATGGTGACCTGCAAAACTTGTTGACCTGTCCAATTTTGGGGAAGAATTCATTATTTTAATACCTTGTTCGAATTATAAAACTTATCTTTTTAAATTCCTATACCTCATGCTTTTCCTGGAATTACATGAGTCAATTCAAAAAATAAACGTAGAATGAACAACTAATCCGTCAATTCTACGTTATAATTCCCATGCCAGGATTCGAACCCAAGCCTCCCAGATGAAACCCGGGGATCCTAACCACTAGACCACATAGGAGTTGGGTAACTGCGTGTAATTTTTCGAAGTACTTGTAAAAAAAAAGCTTTAGGAAAAACTGATAACAAATTGGAAAACATATTGTAAACATTTATATTCGAAAGACACGCGCTTGTATGTATGGACCTCTATCGAGTTGAAGATTCTTCGCTCCAATAAAAAGTGTAATTTGAAACGACAATACAAACGATTGGATAAGAATAATTTAATTGGATCGTTCGATTTGTATTATTTGGTTATTATCTAATTGGAAATATTATATTGACGACATATAAAAGGAGTGTTAAAAAGTTTTGATTAAAATTCGTAACATCTAATACATTATCTCTTTTTAAAATATAATAACATTTTCGGAGAATAAAATATGGTTCTGACGAGAAATAAAAAGTTGGGCTAGTAGCAATGTTCTAGCACTCAACTTGTTTTCAAAAATTTGACTAGACCCAAAATTGAATTACTTTTGTAAAAATGAAGTAAATTCGACGGATTCAGACTCAGTGGTGAGGTTGCGCTCATGTGGAAGATTTAAAAGACTAATTTTGAAAACATTATTTAAATAACTCAGACTAGATTCAAATTTATTTTTAAGCAGTAGACACTCGATTCGACTATTGAGTCTTGAATCTGTCGAATCGATTTGAAATTTACTCTCATGATCGCTGCTAGTATGTGCTGATAAATAACCTCTTGAACAAATATTTGTTCGACAAATATTCAGTTAAACATAGGTGAAAAAAAATTATTTATTATAATATTTTAAATGGAAGAAAAATTGTGTAGAATAAAAAAGTTAGTAAGTGTTAAATAACCTCTTGAAAAATATGAATGAAATGATAAAATGATAAAATGAGTATTACAAAATAATTCAAAAGCAAACGGCAATATAAAAATATAAAGAAAAAAAAACGGTAATAAGCTTAACAAAATTGATAAACACTTCGACGGTCAAAACCAATAGATGAAAAAGAAATCATTTCTTTTCTAAAATACCCACATTGATGGCTGTCAAAATTTCACTTCAATATAACACCGATAAAGGTGGGAAGAGGGGATTTAAATTCGAAATAGTGGCTGAGGATCCTTCTAGGAGTGGCGAGTCTTTGCAAAATTTGATATCGAACAGTCATCAGAGTTCTTAATGTTAGGGAACTTTTGATTGCTTTTTAAAAGACGATTGACTTACTACTGTGACCTGGTCTTAAAGTCCTGACAGTTATATCAACTACACTAGTTGATGTGGGCTAACTGTCAACCCTTTTTCACTTGAAGGCCAGGTCGGATAAATATCGAATGTCGAATATTTGTAAAACGTACAAGGTAATACAAAAATAAGTTTATTGATCAAAATAAACATCGAATCATCCAAAGACACACGATGAAAGACGATGCTTGGATTCCCATGCCGGGAATTGAACCCGGGCCTCCCGGGTGAGAGCCGGGTATCCTAACCACTAGACAACATGGGACTTGGCAACCGAGTTGCGCTAGTTTTCTAATATATTGGGAGCAACTTATGTGCTTTTAAAAACCATATTCTTTCATAATCACATAACGAATTCCCTTTGACTTTTTTTCTAGCATAGTGCCGACATTAAAGAGCAGAATGTCCAGTAACCACAATCACGCAATAATCATACATTCACGAAAATGTCTTTTAAAAAACTTCTTTGTTATAATATGTTTTGCCCATGAAATATGAAAATTAACGAATATACATTTCTTATATAGTCTATTCGTAATAGGCTATCTTTGCCGGTGGAATGTAAAATTTCATAATACTAATTTACATACTCTCTGTTTCAAGGATCATGGTGACGTCATACCACCAATCTCCTAACAGATTTGCTCACATATTTTACAACAATGGTTTTATTTTAACAATGGTACCTATAACCTAGTATTATTATTATTTTTGAAATAATGTTGAAGTATAAAACAAGATTGTTTATCAATTATCTCAGTCTTGAAGACATACGGACGTTTTATCAGCTTTCTGGCGTTCCCATATATAAATATATTTACGGTTTACGTTGCTTCAGTGGAAAATCATTCCAAGAAGATGAACTTATAGTGATAGAGAACGCTTTCAGGCATATTGCAATAAGCTTTTTCTAATTTCATTTTTATTGGCAGATTGATTCTAATGTTTTCAATAGGGATCATCAAGATACTTAATTGGTGTCTTTTTGGTCGAATAAATTTAATTTAAAAATCCAATTTAGTATTTTGAGAAATTATTAGAACCATCCAAAGTGCCCTTATAGGAAATTGGTTTTCAATCGTCTATATTACCGAGTTATCTTTATTTTCTTTTTAATAATACCATTTTGAATTTTAATCAACTTATCTTAATATGTTTTTTTTAATATACTGGAAAAGTATTTAATTTTATACACATACATTGAATATTCTTTGTATATTTTAAAATAACCTGCAGTACAGTGACGGCTAGTTGTGTTGTTTTGAAATACCTGAAAGAGACGTGCATCCTCCCCTTCTCCCAAGAATATAATCTTCACTATATCAATGGATGAAGCCAACAAGGACCGGGTGATTTACAAGGACTTTGACAGCATCATTCACAATAGGAAAAAGATAGATTTTGTCACGGAGGTTTTCACGTTGTATAGAATAGAGTGTCCAAATAAGGATCTCAGTTTAAAATTCTTATCGAGTCAATAAAGATCCTTCGCTCCAATAAAAAGTGTTTGAAACGGCAATAAAAAAATGGGTAAGATTTAATAATCGTATAATTGGATTGTTGGATTCAGATCATTCGGTTTACTTGATACTATCTATACTTGGAAATATCATATTGAAGAAATAAAAATGGAGTGTTTTGATTGAAATTCGTAATATTAAATTTATCATCATTTATCTTATAAAATGGAAGACAACTTTTGAAGAATAAAATATGGTTCTCATAAGATAGTAAAGCAGAGCTTTTCAGCTCGCCTTCTGGATAAAGTAATCCAGCGTAGCTGTATTGTACAAGTAATTACTTTTTTTTAAACTAATCATTGCAAATAAGGTTACTTCCTCTTAAATGTATATATCAAAGTTTATTGCTGGCTTATTAGAAGAGGAAAAACAGTCCCTATATAAAAAGGTGTATTTGCATTTTTATCAGTTTTTGGGAACAAACAGAAACGATCAAGGAGAAACATTCCCTAAGAAGAAAAGGTGTATCTGTATTTTTATCAGTTTTCGGGAACAAACAGAAACGGTCAAGGGAAAAATAGTCCCTACGCAGAAAGGGGGTTTTTGTATTTTGATCAGTTTTTGGGAACAAACAGAAACGGTCAAGGAGAAAACAGTCCCTATGCAGGAAAGGTGTACTTGTATTTTTATCGGTTTTTGGGAACAAACAGAAACGGTCAAGAAAAAAAATAGCCCCTACGTAGAAAAGAGGTTTTTATATTTTTATCAGTTTTTGGAAACAAACAGAAACGGTTAAGGAAAAAAACAGCCCCTACGAAAAATGTGTATCTGTATTTTTATCAGTTTTCGGGAACAAACGGAAACGGTCTGAGAAAAAAACAGCCCCTATGCAGGAAAAGTGTATCACAGTATCTGTATTTTTATCAGTTTTCGGGAACAAACAGAAACGGCTAAGGAAAAAACAGTCCCTAGGCAGAAATTTTTATTCACGCTTACGCACGACTTATTAGCTCCGCCTACGCTTCGTTTTTTTCGCTTCGCTCAAAAACTCCGCTGGCTCGCAATAAAACATAGAGTTGGGCTAGTAGGTGATAAATAAACTCTTGAATATGAATGAAATGAAAAAAAAAATATTCAACAGTTCAATAGAGTTGAAAAACCCGCATCGTAATAAGTTATATTCTTAGCGCCTTACCATCATTCAACTCATGTAGTTATATATTGGTTGATGAATAATTAATTGGATATTTGTATACTCGAAATCGAAAAGAAATAAAGAAATCTTAAACGAAAATTAGTTCGGCAATGCATAAATTAAAATTGATTATCTATATGTATAAAATAGAAAGTTGTCGTTGGGTTTCAAGAAATTCCCTGATTGGTCCAAATTTGCTAGGGGGAGGGGTTTAGAGAACGCAGTTGAACTTAGTCCCCACCCACGCACTTGCAGCACACAAGCACACAGATCGGATTCTTTGACCAATATTGACCAATATTTGACCATTTTTGCTTAGAGCTCGCCTAAAAATGTTATAATTGAAACTCATCAAGACTCTTCAAGAGTTACAATAACTCTTTTTTAAGTCAACTAATTTGACCCTGAAACTTGTTTCATCTAGCAGAAGACTCAATCGCCAAACCACGGGTTTCTCGGTGGTAAACACCGGGAAACCCGATGGCCTAGCCCTGAGCTGCTAGAGTGAAACATACTTTTTACCCATACACGTTTTCTATTCCAATTAACCTACATATATAGAATGCCCCTAAAAAATGTTTAATTGCAACTCATCAAGACCCTTCAAGAGTTAAGAATAACGTTTTTAAGGCAACCTATTTGACTCTGAAACTTGTTTCATCTAGCAGAAGACTCAATCGCCAAACCATGGGTTTCTCGGTGGTAAACACCGGGAAACCCAAAGGCCTAGCCCTGAGCTGCTAGAGTGAAACATACTTTTACCCATACACATTTTCTATACCAATTAACCTAAATATATAGACTGTCCCTAAAAATTGTTTAATTGCAACTCAACAAAAAACTAAAAGATTGTCGTTGTCTCTGTTCAAGAAATTCCTTGATTGGTCCAAATTTGCTAGGGGGAGGGGCTTAGAGAACGCAGTTGAACTTTTAATTTGCAAATGTAGTTATAGTACTTAAGGAAAATATGAGCGTTTGTTAACGATAATGCATTAAACGCTAACAGCAAACCACGTTTATTAACTTGCATAGGGGAGAGCGGGGTTACTTGGGACAGGGGTTAGGTGGGACAGCGAGGTTTTTAGTATGTTTCACATGTTTAAAAAATCCCGTTTTTTCAGGAAACATGCGCATTACTGAGCCGCATCTTGACAAAAATTTTCATTATAAAATATTGATTAATTAAGGCTGTAGTGGGTGAAATGTATTTTTCAACTTTTTTGTCCGGAAAAACGAATTTTTTTAATTAAAAAAAAAACGGCAACTTATGTTTGAAGAATAAAAAAACGAGATAGGCCATTTGAAAGGAAATTCATTTTACTTTATCTTTGCTGAACATGGCATTTTTCTATCTCTTTTAGTTTAGTTGCTATGAAGGTAAATGTGTGTGTAGGTACCGTGGGGCTACTTGGGACATCGAGACTGGGGTTACTTGAGACAATTAAAGGACATATAAAAGTAGGGGGAAACAGCGCGCGCGGCGCGTTTTCGACCGAAAAAAGTTTTTGGCATATTTCGCCATTATGAAATCCTATTTTCTGTAAAATAAGCATACAACGAGAAAGTAAATTTAATTCTGATTTTAACTGGTATTTCAGTATTTAACGAATCAGCGATTATTTGTGCAAAAAAATGATTTTATTAAACTGTCCTAAGTAGCCCCGTATTTTTTTCGTTTTAGAAAAAAAAGCACTTCATTTAAAATTTTTTATTTAATTTCGTATTTAAATATAAGACATTTTGAAAGAAGATTTAAAAAGAGGAAAGAATAGGCTACAAGATACACCTAAATGTTTTTATCAACGATGTTTCATAAAAGAACTAAAAATCCCGAAAACACTTTAAGAATTTTTTGTCCCAAGTAACCCCGCTCTCCCCTACATATCTTTAAGAGAACAAAATGTAACTTTCAATTATTTTCATAAGTAATGGAGAAACCTGTTTTAAGCCATGTAACGAAAGTGACCGTATATAGGCCGCCTGAGAAATACCAAATTGGCAGAATAAAAAGTAAAATAGTTGCCATTACGGGTTATAACACTGACTAATAATAATAAACTTGGAATAGGTGAGTCAAGTGTAGTTGTTTATATTCGTCATTTCTATTTCGATTCAATATTCAATTAAATTTAAATAAAAAGTTATTTCGGGCAAAGCCGAAGCAAGGGCCAGCTAGTACGATATAAAAAAAAGTCGAATAAAGCAAAAAATCTTATTATGAATTAAATGCGACCGATTTTACATTTTCATTTATTATCATTATTTTTTTCTAATACAACAAAAAACACCAACTAATATACATAGAAAATGGTTGCCCATCACTCAAGGGTGTTAACTCAAAAATAAGTTTTCTAGATTAAAATGAACGCAAGGAAAACACATTATAATGATTTCTTTACATTACCATTCCCACGCCGGGAATTGAACCCGGGCCTCCCGGGTGAGAGCCGGGTATCCTGACCACTAGACAACATGGGACCAGGTAAAAGAGGAGGAGTTCTTGTGAGTATTGTGAGCAATTTATACATGTTTAAAATAGATCTTAATTCATAATTACGTATAAAATTGTGAGCCGAGTGTTTAATAATAGAGCATTTTTTAAAGATTGTAGGGGAGAGCGGGGTTGTTTGGGTCAGGGGCTGTTTGGGTCAGTGGACTTTTGAGTATGTTCCTAAATCCACACGATAATTATTTTTTGACCCAATGTGCGTAATCATATGACGCATTGGTGTAGCAAGTATGGTCAAGAAATAATAATTTTTGTTGAAGTCATTCAAAGAAATGTGAATTTCCTGAAATATTTTTTTCGTTTTTTGGAATTGACCTTCAAATTTTGAATTTTCAAAATGTTTCTAAAATTTTTTAATTGACACTATCAAAAAGCCCTTTCAATTCCCTTTTAAACAGTATCTTTATTTTTTTATTTCAATGTCCCGTTATTTAAGAATCAAAACAAAAGTGAAGTGTCTTTTTGTGGGGCTGATTGGATCAGTACTTTTTCTACTGATTGGGTAAACAGCTGTTTTGGGTGGAGCCTATTAGGGAAACAAACTTTTAGCCGACTACTTTGGTTTTCTTGATTTTACAGACTTAATCTTTTTTAAAATAAAAAATAAGCATGCTGTCAGAAAGATAATTAAGTTCTGATTCTATTTCTATATTTATTTATGCCCGAAGCTGAATTTTAAAATAAGTATGAATTTTCTTTCCAACTCACCCGTTCAGCCCCAAGGGTGGGGTTGTTTGGGCAAAAAAAGTGATGTCGCTAAACAATTCATAACTAAGTTAATTCTACACATAACTTACTTTTGAAAAATTACTTAGAAAGACGAAAGACGGGGCCCCGCTCTCCCCTATATAAAATTATAATATAATAGATTATTGTAGAATGATTCGCCTCGATCATAACAGAAAACCATGGTAAATTGTAGCCTGCTGATACATCAGGCCCTAATGCATCATGTCATCCAACTAAATTATTTTCAAGTAATTATAAAAATAGCTTCAGGAAAAGAAAACTGCATAGAAATCGGAAAACAAATGTTATATATTATTAGAAAGATGCGCGCTGGTATATTATACTCAGTTTATGTTTTTACTGGTTTAAAAAGCGTATAAGAGTTACCCAGCATTTTTAAATAACCGCGCATGTTATCCTAATTCTTGATGCAATCTTCGCTGTTCTACTCGTCAGCAATAAAATGTAAAATAACACGTCACTTTATGTAGATAAAGTTACGTTTCCTTTGAAAGAACTGGCAGACGACACTTTTCTACATCTTCCCGGATGGCATAAGCCATAAGGTATTTAAGAATCATACATTTTAATTCTAATTTTAAAAATCAATAAAAAATGGAGGAATCTAATTTCTGGAATATTTAAATATCATTAAAATTAAATAAAATTAAAGTTAAAAATGAGTTTTACTCAACAGTTAATCAAATTTAAATATTTCATTATAATAAGAAGAGTTACTATAATTACCGATTATATCATTTGATAATATCTGCTGGCTTCCTGGATGGAATCAATTTAGGAATGTACTGGCCGGTGCAAAAGGCCTCAAAAGACTATACGTTCCGAAATTCTACTTTTAATATTTTCAAATTCAAAATATGAAGATTTAAAAAGTAATATACTTATTGTCTTATTCGTATATTCAATTTTAATGGGGGAGGGGGGGGGGAGGAGTTTAAACCCTATTCAGCATTGGGGAGGAGTTTAAACCCTATTCAGCATTGGGATCGAGGACAGCACTATTTTAAAAACTAGAAATTTTCTAATCTAATTATTTATTAAATCGATGGCAACGGAGTATTGACGGCAAAATTTGCTTAAATTATTCTCTTGGAAATGTCGGATGTAAATGGATTTTATTGATTAAACTTACAGCTTATACTTATAGCATATAACTTTAGCCTACCTATAGTTATAAAGACTATAGCTTTAGCTAACTTATAACCTAAAGCCGTTTCCATGACAGCGACTTCCTTACTATAACGAAATCGTTTAGGCCCCGCCCTTGAAAATAACCCCAACCAACCCACACTTTCTAAGCTCCACCTAATTCCGTCACCCATTACCAATTTATCCTAAGCCGCAAACCTTTCTGCTTCTAAATAATGGGGTATATATACCTCAATGGAGCCTTTAATTAATGTAAAGAATGTACCGTAAACCATTCTTGATTTGAATATAGACCAGTAAAATGAATGCCAAAGAAGACCAAGTAGGGTCTATTGTGGTCACAAGAGTCTGAAAAGTGCTACGACGGCCATTCAGAATCCAGGTCTATAATCTCAAATCGAGGTGAATTTCGAGTAAAACTCTATATACCACCAAAATCAACTAAAACTGCTAAAAATAAATTATTATTAAGAGTATCAGAAATTAATTATGAAAAGCAGCAGTTAATGCGCATTAAAGTCTTGTTCTATAATCTAAAATCGAGTAGATTTTCTGAGTTAAAACTCATTATTTATTTTTTTTATGGCTTATTGATTATTTGATTTTATTGTCTAAAATTCAAATCTTAAAATTTAAGAAAAATTGTCCCAGGATTCATTCTTATATTCAAAAAGCCTTGAAATTTCAAGACAAAATGTTTCAAATTTTAGGACAAATTTTAAGACAAAACGTGTCTATCAGCATCTTTTCTGAGACAATTGGTTTCAGAGAATGATCGGTAGTGGTTCCTAGTAAACTTGAAGCACAACCGGATGTTAGGATGATATGAGCTACAGCTCTTTCAAATCCATCCCTGTCCAACAAAAACAAACTCCCTAAATCTTAGACGTTCTCTTTTTTCAAAAGATATAAATTTAGATCTTTTCAGTTAGCGCGCAACTCAGACTATGGTAATTACTAGCAGTAGCCCTTCACGTGAATCGTACGTGAGTGTGTTTTTATAACAAAAATTGGTATGGAAAAGATTTATTTATTTAAAATTTATTTCAAAGATGATCAGTTTTAATTATGTAATCAAATAATAAGGATATAACGAGATTGAGTTATTATATATTGGTACTTAAAAACGAGTAGACTAATTGCATAACTAATGGCATAGCAATCGCAATCGAAACTCTGTGCCCTTTTGTACTTAAAATAAATTCAGCATGTATTGTATTCAACTAGTGGCAAAGGATCCTTCTAGAAGTGATGTTAGGGAACCCCTGTTATTTTTAAAAGACGATCGACTTACTACTGTGACCTGATCTTCAGGTGCTAACAGTTATATCAACTACACTTGTTGATATGGGCTAACTGTCAACCATTTTTCACTTGAAGGCCAGGTCGGATAACTATCGTGTGATTTGTAAAAATTATAGGTATACAAGGCATTAAGAAAAATAAGTTTATTGATCAAAATAAACAGATAATTACTCGGAAGAAACCAGGAACAACTGTTGAAATTCCCATGCCGGGAATTGAACCCGGGCCTCCCGGGTGAGAGAAAATTTAAAATTAACAAATACTGTAGACTTTCTAATACAGTGCCGCCTCGCTCATAAGACCACCGTCGTATAAAACCAAGTCCCGTATAAGACCAGTTGGGCGCGCACGGCATTCAGCGCCAAAGGCGCACAGTGGTCAAGAATGGAACTTAATATGAATGTCCACTGGCGGCAATCTGAAAGTGTCTACTACGACAGCACTGTGTGGATTACCACCGCAGCTCTTGTTCTTTACCGTGAATTATTGAAAATAACATTATTCCATCATGGGTAAGAATATTATCAATTAAATCTTCATAAATTTAAGATTACAATTTATCTGTTGTATTATAGGTTTGGTTGACAACGGCAATCCTTTCTTTTTCCGATTTTTAGAAGAAAAAGAAGTTGTCATTTATCCATCGATATGGAATGGTAATCAAAAACTCTTTGACTTATTGGAACGCATTGTTGAGGAAGCTGGTGGAATAGTGTCAACTGTTATTGGTAATTTAACATAACATTCATATTCCAATATATTTAAGGCTGATCCCGATCTTTTCAATGTATTACATAACAGATGAAGGACCTTATATAGTCGTCGCGGATTCCATGTGTGACGAGCTAGAATGGTATAGACGGCGATATCCAACTCGTGATCGCAACTATGATGTTGTAACACCTGACTGGCTTTTTAAATGTTACGAGGTTCAAGAGCTTCTTCCTGTCGAGAAATGTGATGCTTTGATTGCCTCATATGAAACGAAATTACGTTGGCAGTATCTAAGAACTGGAAACAAGCGCTATCTTGAAGCGCGTTATGACTCTGATTGAAATAAAAACAAATCATGTTCATTATGTTGACTGAATTTTTCCACATTTAGATATTCTTCCTTTAATATTTCCGTTTTGATTCTCTTTTTTACATTTTTCTGCAAGGTCAAGGTTACTTTTCTCTGTAAAACAAAACGAGAAAAAGAAAAAAATCAGTTTCTTGGTGACCTCGTCTGGAGTGTATCTGTTTAAGTGTCGGTCGAAATGTGTCATGAGAGGGAAAAAGTAAAAAAAGAAATCATCTCTTCCGGTTATGAAACCTAATGGGTTTAAAGAGAGAAAGAAAAGGGTAGTCGTTGATTTCAAAACTAAGCTGCAAATTGTTGATTTATTAAAATCCGGATTATCTGAACGAGATGTTGTAATTGAGCTGGAGAAAAAATTCGATCTAAAAATCTCCAAAGGCCAAGTTCACGGAATCAAAGTGAGACAAGAAAACATTCTCGAAGCCTTTGAAAAAAAAAGAATTTGGACCTAAAGCTAAAGTTTTGCGACATCGAGTTGCGTATCCAGAATTAAATCAGGCTGTGTACGACTGGTTTCAGCAAATGCGTAATCCGGGGAACGGATGCAAGCCTTTGCCAGTGTCAAAGGCAATCCTACAACGACGTGCTTTGGACGAGGCTACACTACGTGGGATTTTAGATTTTAAGGCATCCAATGGATGGTTTGAAAATTGGAAAAAAATGTTTTCTATTGGGAACAGCGTCCGCTTGTTTAGGGAAGCAGGTGACGTCGATATGGCGGTTTTAGCTCCTCTAATTGAAGATCTGAAAAGACGACTGTCATCCTTTAAGAGAAAGAACATTTTTAACATGGATGAAAGTGGGCTTCTCTTCCGTACGCTGCCATGTAGAACCTATCTCGGCCGTTCAGATGGATCTCGTCAAAATGTAGGATTAATTAAAATTATATTTATTTATATATATTTATATTATATATATATATATATATATATTTATATTATATATATATATCTCTATATATATATATATATATATATATTTATATTATATATATATATATATATATATTTATTTTAAACATATTTTTTTAAGGCAAGAGGATCAAAGAATCTCAAAGCTAAGGACCCTGTGACGTTGGTGTTCTGTGTTAACGCAACGGGTTCCTGCAAAGTGCCTCCTCTTTTGATTGGTACGTCAAAGAAACCTGTTTGCTTTGCGGACAAAGTCCCGGGCGAAATACTGATCCCTTACACCAACCAGAAAAGCGCTTGGATGGATCGTGATATCTATCGTTACTGGTGGGATCATGTTTTTCTTCCTGCCGTCCGACAACACGCTCCTGATGGCGAGCCTGTTGCTCTATTGCTTGATAATTGCAGCGGTCATGATCCCGAATGTATCGACCCTCTTGGGCAGGTAGACAAAACACGATTTCTTTCATTCTTCCAACTTAATATTTTAAGATAGCAAAGCAGAGCTTTTCAGCTCACCTTTTTGCTAAATTATACAAAAAATACTAACAATTTATTATTCATTTAGGTGTCAGTTTTTTACTTCCCTCCCAACTGCACATCTGTTGTGCAACCGTTAGATCAGGGAATTATTTCTGCTTTCAAAGTTAATTATAAAGCAGAGATGGTCGCCGATCTTGTGAAAGCATATGCGGGCAATCTGGTTGAGTTAAGAGACAATGCAAAGAAAGCGAAAAAAGGCCGAAAAGGCCTCAAAGTTGGATGCAGTGCCAATCTTCTGGATGCCTCTAGACTTACAAAACGATGCTGGGATCGAATAACGGAGGAGACCATCGTAAACTGTTGGAGGCATGCCGACTGTCTCCCCGCGCAACTTCCAGCAGATGAAGTTGAAATACTGCCAGTCTTAAACAATCAAGTTGAAGATATAGATGTTGACGACCAGATTGCTCAACCATTACTGGTTCGTTGTCCTAATATTATTATATTTTAAATCCAAATTAATATTAACTTTTCTGTAATCATTACAGCCCTCAAGCGCGGATGTGTGCCATCAATTGGCATCCCTTTCTAGTTTACTTGATACTGAACCTTCTATTCGGGCCAGGGAAGCAGAAATCTGCCTACGAGAGATGGTCGAACTAGTGAATCAAGGAGCCGACGGCCTCAGACCTGCCACTCAAATTGTCAACAAATGGTTCCTACTAGAAAGCGATCCTGAAATCGTCGCATCCTTTGAGCTAGCTCGCGCCGATGACATCACTGAAGAATTCGATGCTATTGCAACTTTAGCTCAAAAGGATTCTAATATTAGCACGTACAGTGATATGGATCAAGGTACTATTTTATTGGCAATTATCAATTACATTTTATCAAATTAATAAGTTATTTTAAATCTAAAAGGCGAAATCTCACAAGTTGACGAACAGGAGATGCTTCAAAAGAAGTTGATTGACGATCTCATTAAGGCGGCTTCCGCCTGCGTCAATGCTCAAATTAAAGATCAAGTACTTTTTGGCCTTTCTATGGGAATTGTTTCTCATGGTGCAAATAAATAAACAGTCCAAACAAAGAAATAACTGTTATTATGTATTATTACAACTGAGAACAAGGCTTAAATCAACTAAATGAACTTTCTTATATAAACTTAGGTTTTCTTCACATATAAAACTATGTCTGTAAATAAAGCCCCAATGAAATGCGTGCAATAGCAGCTTAAGCGGTTACATTCAAAAAGTTTTTTTTTTTATTCAAATGTCATCCAAGCGAAAACATTAATGAGTAACTCATTTGAACGCCAGGTGGCGTGCAGTCGAAACCTCGCTCATAGAACCATCGCGTATTCAGATCACGCATTTTTTGAGGCACCGTTTTACGGTGCGTGGTTCCCAAAGGGATTTTCGTTATATTCCTGCGTAGTTTTATAGTTTATACTGAATTTCGGACATGGCCTAGTTCAAGAGTTTTACTATCACTTGTTGTTACAAACTATTAGAGTGGCGTTCACGAATGGTTCAATACTACTTCCTGTTACAGTCATAACAAATATTTAATTTATTCAGTTTTAGTTTTTATTTACTAATCATAGTGGATAATTAGAAAATACTATTCTAATTATCCACCATGGTATTACAATATTATTTTATTGTGTGATGCTGGACAATAATGAATAAAACTGTATCCACACTATATTAACACTGATTCTATTGACAATCACGATCTGCATTTAAAACTAGATCAAGCAAGCAATGTGAAACATAAAACAAGTCGATTTTTATAAATACTCACGAAACCCCAATTTGTAGGGTTCGTAGATTCACATCAGCTATTGTGTCTCATCGGGATTTAACAAAACATGAGAATTCGTGGCCATCTCCTTACAGATTGGTACTCAGGATGGCACCATAATAAATATACTGTTGTGACTATTTTACTATAAATGTAACACACGCAACGTTAATGTTTTCAATTCAAAAGTAAAAAGGATTTGGAATAAAAATTGAAGACAGTAAGCGCGCTTGGTCGCCTTTCTGGCTTACATAGAAAGTATGGCATAAAATCAACTATTAAAATAAGCCTCATTTATAGCGGAAAATTGGTTGGTTTCTTTCCATATTAAACTGGTCGGTATAAATTGATAGGTGAACTGGTCGACAATTGGGCCAGTGGCTGGAAACTAAACTGTTATACAACTGACGAACTTGCGGTAATTCAATCGGTCTTGTGTCGGCCGGTAAATTAGTCGGCATACTACAGTCAGCAAACTGGTCGGACCCTACGACACATTATTTGCTGCATCACATATAATATATACGTACCGGCATTTTCTCAGTTTCTATGAAACGATGTTGATCCTGTGATTTCTACACTTACGCTGCCGCTACATTTAAATTCATGCCAAGGGATTACATTTTCTTTTACTATAGTTATTTACATAGGGTTACGTTCATGATTCGTTTACTAGTTACTACCCTACAATTAAAAAACTTGCCCTAATGGATCGGATCAGTCTTACTTTCACCAATTTATCATCGTAAGCGACGAGCCCTTCGTTTTTTTGGACAATATAAGGCAATATAGCAAGTATAAGGACTAAAATATAAATGTATAAAATAAAAAAGAAAAATTAGAATCTATGAACTATATACGTTATTTCAGTTAAATTTAATTTCAAATTCGGAGGAAGCCGAATCGATATAAACTTGGTCATGAACCATCGTATATTTGTTTATAAGTAAATTCAAAAAATAGATTATTCATAATCTTTAAATATGGGTTACAATTTAAATTACTAGATAGCAATTTTAACCTATTAATTATATAATACGACTGTTCAAAAAATATCTAAATGATCACTGTTAACAAGCGCCTTGTATTACTAGAATATATATAAACGGCTATAGGCCTATACTGTATTTTGGAACATTTGCCAGTTGGTGAGGTTTAAACAAATTGTAAGTACCGAAGTGAACCTTGAAAAAAATCAACGAATTTAATTTATTTGAATTCAAGACCAGCATTTTCGTATGAGCGACAGAACGAACCCCTATCTGCGATTTCAAACACGAATTTCTGGAATCTTCTCCTATCGAGCAACGTTTTCGCGAGATTTTTCTTATGTGAAAATCATACCTAGGATTGGAATTGGAATCAAATATTTTGAATCGAAATAAATTTTATTTATTCGCTTAGCCATTTACATTCATTTCATAGTATACCGATTCATTCGAATGAATGTTGCTCAAAAACGAATATTCAGGGACAAATTATTTCTTTTTAATTACTGCATAAAAGTGTTGAATCAAATATTGTTTTTGTGGCAATCCAGCCCCAAGACGTGCTTTTATAGATCCTTTAACATTCCCATAGCCTATTGAAGACCGTTTTTCTTTATTCATGAAAAACTTTTAATAAATTCCTTTCCATTTACTATTTATTCACGAAAATATGCATGTGAATACGAATATTCATTTCTAATTTTACACATTTTTGTTTGCGGTGTTTCCCTATTAAAGATCTGATCAATATCAATCCAACATCTTAATAGAAAAGTAGGGATCGGATTCCAATTCAATTCACGCAAAAAAAACCCAATTCGAATGAATAAAAAAATAAAAAATCCCAATTCGAATGAATATGAATTGGACGAAATTCGAATGAATTTGAATTGGATTCGAATAAGCACACGTAATCAATTGAATTCACGCAATCAAATGAAAAACCCCAATTCGAATGAATATGAATTTGAATTTGATTCGAATATTTTCAATTCGAATCCGATCCCTATAGAAAAGTCCAAATTATAGGCGCAGTGGCGTGCAGTCGAAACCTCGCTCATAGAACCATCGCGTATAAGACCAGCGAACCGCCGGTCTTATAAGCGAGGCGGCACTGTAGTCTAAGTTCAAGGATTATGGTGTTATTATATCACGATCTCCGAACAGATTAGCACACAGATTTTACAACAATGGTGTTATTATAACAACGGTATAAACTAATATTGCTATTCTTTTTTTAATAATTTTTAACTGTAGGCCCATAACTTGGTTGTTTATCAATTATCTCATTCTTGAAGACATTTTATTTGCTTTTGGCGTTCCCATGAATATGTGTACGATTCACGTTGCTTTAATTGCAAATCATTCAAGAAGATGAACCTATAATGATAGAGAACGCTTTCAAGACATATTGCCAAATCGTGGTAATAATTTTTTTCTAATTTCGACGTTATTTCCAGATTGTTTCAAATCTTTTCAATGGGAATTATTATTATCAAGAAATTTAATTGGTATCTTTTGATCAAATAAATTTAATTTAAAAATCCAATTTAGTATTAGGACAAATTATTATGAACATCCTAAGTGCCCTTATTATAGGAAATTAGTTCAAATTCATTTATAAGTTTCCGAGTTATCCTTATTTTCTTTTTGAATTTTTAATCAACTTATCGTAATTGCTTGTATACACATGGAAAAGTAATTAATTTTATACATATATACATAGAAAAGTAATTAATTTTATACAAACACATTGCATATTCTTTATATATTTTTCAACCTGCAGTACTGTGAGTCTGTGACGACCAGTTGTGGTGTTTTGAAATCCCCAAAAGAGATGTGCAGTCTCCTTCATTTAAGAAACTTATCTTCACTAGGGGCTAGTAGTTGAAAAATAACCTCTTGAATATGAATGAAATCACGAAAAAAAAAATTAAAAAAAAATAAAAGAGTTCAACAGAAGAGAAAAAATCCGTATTGTAATAAGTTATTCTCAGCGCCTGGCCATTTAACTTGCCTAGTTATGAAATTGGTTTATCAACTATATATTGAACGATTATATTATACTTGAAATCGAAAAGAAAGAAAGAAATCTTAAACTAAAATTGGTACGGCAATGCATGAACTAAAATCGATGACGATATAAATTTCAATAATGATTTTTATAAAAGCTAAAAATCTTAATTGCGAGCCCGAAGGGCGAGCTTGTAATCCAGTCGTTGTAAATGTGGCCGCTAGATGGTGCTGGTGGATCTCTACTGGGACTGTTGAGGTCTCAAATTTTAACTTTTGATGTACCCTTTTGCATTTCGATATAAAATCGATGCCTGAACCAATTCTTTTTATCAATATCAATATCAAACATTTCAAAATAAATAAATTAAAGCAATACACAACCTATTTATTATTAATTTCATAGCAAAAAAATCTTAATATGAATTTTCAATTTAAATTTTCATTTATTATTAATAATTATAAAATGTACATCACATAAAATACCAATTTGATGTATAATATGCATAGCAAATGGCTACCCACTCAAGGTTTGGGCACGATGTTAGGGTGTTAACTCAAAAAATAACTTATCTCGATTAAAATTAACACAAGAAAACCCCAATGGATTTTACTGCGTTCCCAATCCCATGCCGGGAATTGAACCCGGGTCTCCCGTGTAAGAGCCGGGTATCCTAACCACTGGACAACACAGGATATGTCAATAGGAGTAGTTTTTGTGATTATAACGAGCAATTTATGTATACGTTATACAATTTATCTTGATTCATAATTACGTTTTTAAAGTAATTGTAAAATTAGCTTCAGGAAATTAAAACAAATTAAGGAAATTAAAACAAATTGGAAAACAAACAATAACAATTTATATTGCCATGTCTAAATAACTGCGAATGATCTCCTAGTTCCTGACACAATTCATGCTGTCCTACTTGTCAGGCTGACAAGTAGGACAGCATGAATTGTGTCACTTTCTTCTTTGCTGACAATGTCATGTTAAAATTTAAAAAATATATATGAAACATAAAATACCAACTTCTTGTATAATATACATAGGAACGGTTGCCCACTCAAAAGTTGGATGTTGAATCTTCTCTTGATTAAAATGAACCATAGAGAACCCCAACGGAGTTATTCTAACGATACAATTCTTATGCTCTACGTTTCAAAATTTATCTGAATTCATAATTACGTGTAAAATTCTGAGCGTATTTGTTTAGAGTGTATATATAAAATTAAAATATCATAGAAATTGTAGAACAATTTGCCTCGATAATAACAGAACACAATGGTAAATTGTGGCCTACTGGTGGATCAGGCTCTAATGCACCATATCATCCAACTAAATATTTTTTTAAGCAAGTGTAAATTAGCTTCAGAAAATTAAAACTGGTTAAGAAATTAGAAAACAAATAATATAAATTTTATATTATTAGAAAGATGCGCGTTGATATATATACACATCAGTTTGTTTTAACTGGTATATTTAAAGCGCATAAAAGGTCCTAGTTGCCCATTTCTAGATAACCTTAATTCCTGATACAATCTACGAGGTCTTATACTCTTCATCCAATAAAAAGAAAATACACGTCAGAGCTGTATAAATTAACGTTTCCTTTGTAAATCTTATGTGTATTTGAAGATCCTTTTTTTGCAGCTTCTATATTTAAATTAGTTATAAACTTATGTTTAAATTTTTTAAATCAAGACGTAAAAAAACGGCGAAATACACTTCTGTTGAGGTTCTTTACACAAATTTTTACAAGTGACCTATAACTATATAGTATCTACAATAGGTGTTGGCCTTATACATCTCAAAGCATCTCAGGCATAATACATCTCAAAGAAAAATAATGGATGTTACGAAGCAGCTGTTCCGATGACTGATGTATAGCCGTATAGGACTCTCATTTTACAGTACAACGATATACGGCGAATGATAAATATTAAAGGTAAGAATATGTTGCAGTATCAATTAGTTTTTATACAGAGTTTAAGAAAATAATTCAATTAACTAGTGACTGCAATTTGGGTATAAGTAAATCATCACTTGTTTTATTTACTATTCAGTAAATTGATATTTTATTGCTAAAGATTTTATTCGGATTCAGGAAATAATTATATGTAAAAAAAAACAGTTGTAAAGTAGGTAGTATTTTCTGACCAGGAGGAAGAAATTTATAATAAATAAAAAAGATTACTATAACTAGTATTTTTAGAGTATATCATTTGATTGCTTCTGTTGCCTTTATGAACGGAATCAATTTTAGGAATCTACTGGCTGGTGCAAAAGAAATCAACAGACTATATACGTTCCGAAATTCTACTTGAAATCTTTTACACAATATTTTCAAATTCAAAAATTATGACAACAATTTAAAAAAAACAATACTTATTCGTATGTTTTAAAAAAATTTAAAAAGGGGAACGCTAATATACAACCTATTATTAATTTTTTTTTTTTTGGTTTAACCCGATTTAACATCGGGCTCGAAGACAGTACCATTAAAAAAAAAGATACATTTTCAAATCTAATTATTTATTAAATCGATGGCATGGCAGCGGAGTATTTATGGCGAAAATTGCTTAAATGATTCTTTTTGAATTGTCGGTTTTAAATTGGTTTAATTTATTTAATTTACAGCTTACTTATAGTCTATAACTTTACCCAATACTTGTATAACCTTTAGCTTTAGCTAACTTTTAGCCTACAGTCGTTTCCATGACAGCGACTTCGATAAAACTCATTAATGCAAATAAAGTAAGACACTGTTGAGGCGGCAACAAAACCTGGCGTGTGCCGATGAATTAACGGGAGTTGTGTTGTTGATTGACCAGAGAAAAAAATCACCTATTTAAGATGAATCACACGATTTGCTATTTTTGAAGGAGTGAGTTATTGAAAGTGTTCCTTAAAAAAAAAATAATAATAAAAATAATAATAAAATTTACTGAGACCTGAACCATTAAGGCTCCGACCTAGAAATCAAACCAAATCAAACCCCGCTTTCTAAGCTCCGCCCATTACCAATTACGAATTTATCCTAAACGCGCAAACTTATATGTTACGTAATAATGGGGTATATATATCTGAATGGAGCCCTTAATTAATGTAAAGAGTTTTAACTGTGACGAAATTAACTAGTCTTGATTTGAAGGTAGACCAGTAAAATGAATGCTAAAGAAGACCAAGTGGGGTCTATTGTGGTCATAAGAGTCTGAAAAGTATGCTGCGAGAGCTCATTCAGAATCCAGGTATACTATCTCAAATCGAGTTGAATTTCTGAGTTAAAGCTCATTACTAGGGGTATATATACCTGAATGGAGCACTTAATTAATGGAAAGAAAGTAAACGATGACGAAATGAACCATTCTTGATTTGAAGATAGACCAGTTAAATGATTGCCAAAGAAGACCGAGTGGGGTCTATTGTGGTCATAAGAGTCTGAAAAGTCTGCAGTGAATGCGCATTCAGAATCCAGGTCTTTAATCTCAAATCGGGTAGATTTTCTGAGTTAAAACTCATTATTTTTTTTTGTATCCACTTAACTTATATCTAATAAAGAATGATAACAATGGCAAATTTATTATTTCTCGATTTAAAATGCAATTAGATCGAAGTATTTGACTTGGAGTACTACCAAACCAAGGATGCCGTCAGCTGCTACTACCCACCTCCCCCATCAACCCTGTCAATTAAAAAAATTATCTAAATCGCTCGCAATCCTTTTTCACTTTATATTATTTTTCAGTCAGGGCAACTATGTCTATGGCGACAACCAGCAGTAGCCCTTCACGTGAATCGTATGTAATTAGATTTTTTAAACAATTAAGATAATTTGGTTGTATTGCGGTATAATCTAGATGGAAATTTCATATGGAAATTCAAATGGGATGTTTTGATTGAAATTCGTAATATTTTATGTATAATTTACGTATCATAAAGATGGTGGTATCAACTGCTGTTGAAAATAGAGAAATTTATCTTTCAACAGTTTTAAAATATTTTGTATTTTTAACTTTCTTCACTAAACAATTTAAGTTTAAATATTTCAATATTTAATTTAATTTTAATGTTTTCAATGTTTTTTTTTTCTTTTTATAAAACGAGCTATATGCAGAATTCTCTCGAGAAAACGGCGCAAAGAACGAAGACGTCCAAGAAGACCATATCATCCTTTTCTGCTGCCAGCAAGCAGCTAGTCCGATTACAGATGTATGTAGGGCTCTTATTTTACAGTACGGCGATACGACTTATGATAAACAACAAAGGAAAGAACATGCTGCAGTATTAGTTATTTTACTATTTTAGACATAGATTCTAAAGCATATATTTTGATAATTTTGTTTGATCGAATTCAGGATCAGGTATAAGCGAAACCAAAAACCAATGTGAAATTGAATCATTCGATAATCGATATGTATTATGCATGATAATTTTATTACATTATTATGTAAGTTGTAATTACTTTAATAGTAGATGGATGAGGATCATGTTCTCGTCTCATCCTGATAAAATAAATCGTTTCATGGCATTGGCAAGTATAACATTGATGGTTTTAAACATTCTCGTACTCAGTTTAACGCAAAAGTGGAAAAAATGATAATATTTACCTGTACGGCCGGTCTACATTGGATAATTGAATTTGCTTCCTTTCGCCAACCGAAATGAATCTCAATCAACTAGTGACTGGGATTTGGGCAAAAGTTTTCACTTGTTTTATTTCTATTCAGTAAACTGATATTTTATTGATAAAGATTTTATTTGGATTCATAAATGATTTTTATGTAACAAGAATTAATAGGTAGTATTTTCTGACAAGGTGGAAGAAACATTTTACTTAATAAGACCATGGTAGATCGTGATGGTGTGTATCAAATTGCCACCGGTATAAATTGTCAGTGCAATTTGCAAACGTGTAGGCCTGTCCAACATCGGAGGAGAATTCATTACTTACCTCATTCCAATTATACAAAAATATCTTTCAATTCCTATGCACCATACTATTCGCATGCTTTTCTTAAAGTTAATTTTTCGAGTTATTACGAAAAATAAATTTATTTATCAAAATAAACATAGACTGAAGCACGCAACCGTGTTTACTTCATCTTGTTTGGATTCCCATGCCGGGAATTGAACCCGGGCCTCCCGGGTGAGAGCCGGGTATCCTAACCACTAGACAACATGAGATTTAGCAACTGAGTGCTAGTTTTCTAAAATCATGAGAGCAACTTATCTACGTTTAAAAACTATATTCTTTTATAATCACCAAAAAAATCCCTTTGGCCTCTTTTCTATGATACTACCGAAATTTAAAGAGACGAATGCCCAGAAACCACAATCCAAGCCACAATCATGCAATAATAATTAATTGTGAAAATACATTTAACTTTTGTTTTTGTTTTAAAATATATGTTTTGACCAGGAAAAATGCAAATTAATGAATGAAACAGACAAAATTGCTGCTATCAAGTCTACCCTAGCGAGTGAAAGGTCCAGCGTCGATCCAAGTTTAGTGATACGCTCGGACCCCTTTCTTCAGGTATGGAGTGAGACCGACACTTTCTCTAAATTTAAGCCAGTCACCAACGATGATGTCTTCCGTGTCATCATGAGCTCACCTTCCAAGTCTTGCAGTCTAGACCCTATTCCAACGTCTCTCCTGAAGTCTGTTGCAGTAACACTCACTCCAATCATCACTTCAATCGCTAATGCATCATTCCAATCCGGCATCTTCCCTAAGAAGTACAAGCACGGCATAATAACTCCACTACTGAAGAAACCTCGACTTGACAAGGAAGTATTATCCAACTATCGTCCTGTCACAAAGCTCTCCTTCGTCTCTAAAGTACTTGAGCGCCTCGTTTGCATCCAGTTAGACGAACATCTCGCAAAGCATCACCTTCTTTCGTCCTCTCAGTCTGCATATCGCTCCGGCCACTCCATAGAGACTGCTCTCCTTGCTCTCCAGAACGATGTGCTACAGTCCGCTGGCCGTGGACGTGGCACTATTGTAGTTCTCTACGACTTGACCGCAGCTTTTGACACCATCAACCAAGACACTCTTCTGGATCTTCTCGAAGTGGATTTTGGCTTTCGAGACCTCGTATTAGCTTGGTTTGCTTCCTACTTCGACGACGACAGGACCGAATCCGTGGAAATCGACGGCGCTACTTCTGAGCCAATTGAGGTCGAAGACGGAGTCATTCAAGGCTCAGTAGTTGGCTCAAAGCTTTTCATCATGTACGTAAACGCTCTCCGAAAGGTAGCAGAGCAGTATGGCGTCAGCATCCATCAATTTTCAGACGACACAACAATCTACCTGGAATTCAGCTTTCCACCTGAGTGCCCTGACCTTTTTGATGCGCTACGTATCCTGTCCAGCTGCACCGGCGATCTTATTGACTGGTTCGCCCACAATTGGGTCAAGCTGAATCCTCCAAAGAGTGACTGTCTCTACTGCGCCCCTGCCGAGCTGGCCGACAAGCTCCCTCTCATCCCACTACGCGTTGGCGAGTATGTGTTAGCTCCATCACAGTCTGCTAGAGTCATTGGTGTAATGCTCTCTAGTGACATGACAATGGATAAGCAAATCTCCGCTGTAACCAGAGCCGCCAACTTCAACTTATACCGCCTTGGAAAGATCAGGAGCCATCTCACCACCGAAGCCACTAAGATCTTGGCCCATGCACTGGTCATATCGCACATCGACTACGCAAATTCTCTACTCGCTGGTCTACCAAAGTCCAAGATCAAGCCTCTACAGTCAGTACAAGACTCCGCCGCTCGCCTCATCCACCGAGGCAACTTTTCCAGCGAAGAGTCCAAATTTCATCTACACTGGCTCCCCGTATATTACCGCATATTATTTAAAGTTCTACTGCTTGTTTTTGATTGTCTCCAGGGCTCTGCACCAGCGTACCTTCAAAGCGCTATCACGCTTCACATCCCTGGGCGTTCAGGCCTACGCAGCAATGCAAGAAGCCTGGAAACTAGGACAGTAAAATCAACAAGGAGACAGAAGAGGAGAAGCCGTCTCTTTCCCACCTATCAGAGACGATCGTTCACCAACTTCGCTCCAGTCTACTGGAATGAGCTCCCAGCCGTGATTAGATCAACCACCAACAGGGGCGAATTCAAGAGACTTCTCAAGACACATTTTTTTGCTTTATCTTATCCCAGTTTTCTCAGTCGGTTACCTGGTCGCCCACACAAGACTGTCACTTGATCAATTTTGCGAAAGTGCGGTATATAAGTTTAATACATACATACATACATACAGAATTTTTTCAGCATTTAAAATTATAAAAAAAACTGAAATCTGTTGAAAGTTGAAACAAAAAAATTTGCTTTTTTATTGAGAAACTTCTTTATTGGCTTCATTTAAATTCTTCTGATATAATTTTCACTTTCACTTTGTAAAAAAATGTTCATGGCCGATACGAAAAATGTTCCAGGACGGATACGCGTTCGTCTGGGAAGACCAAACAATGAATAAAACTACGTCCAAGAAACTTTCCAAATCATTAGAATTCACATTTCAGAGTAGACTTGATAGTATAATTGTAAAACCTTTCAATGGCGAAGCTTAGTGGAAAAAGTTTAATCAAATATTTCAACTTCATCGACCAACTGGATTTTAATTGTGCTGTAATACTCTATAAGTATATACATTGCAAAATGAACCATAATAAATTAACAAAAGAAGTTATAAAGTTCAAAATATAGATAGAAATATGACGCTGTTTTAGGGACAGCGATTCCATTATTACTTCGAGAAATCGCATCATATCACTACGGGGCCGAATTTAGTTTACTTCATCTAAAACAACTTATGACTTCGTCTTCAAAAACTTTATCATTTGTAGAATGGGATGGGAATGGGAATTTGTAGAATAGAAATGGGACACTCAATCCAATACAATGTGAAGACATCCGTTTCAAAATCGATATTTTTCCCATTATGAATGATGCTGGCACAGTCCTTGTAAATCGCCTGGTCCTTTTTGGCTTCATCCATTGCAATAGTGAAGATTAGCTTCTTGGGAGAAGGAGGCTGCGCGTCACTTTCGCGGATTTCAACGGATTCAACGGATTTCAAAACAACACAATCGGGCCGTCACAGTACAGTAAGTTGAAAAAATATTTAAAAAATATTTAACGTATGTGCATAAAATTTAATACTATTCCGTAATTTAAAAAATTATAATATTAGGATAAGTTGATTGAAAATTCCAAAATTTCATTATAAAGAAATTAGAAATTTTTTGTTAAAATAGATGAAATCAAACCAATTTCCCATATTTTAAAAGGGCACTTAAGCTGGTTAACTTAATTCTAATCATTTCCTCAAATAAGTGCCCATTTCTGTCGAGGTAAAGGTCCTTCGCTCCAATAAAGTGTTTGAAAGACAAAAAAATAATGAATAAGAATCGTATATTATTGTTGGATTTATATAATTTGGTTGCCTCGATATTATGTATACTTGGAAATATCACATTGAAGAAATAAAAATTATGAGTTTTGATTGCAATTTTTAATTATTTCTTTAAAAAATATAATTTTTTTTTAATACAATGAAATATGGTTTTGAGTAAAATAAAAAAGTTAGACAATAGGTGAAAAATAACCTCTTGAATATGAATGAAATGAGGAAATAAACATTTGAAAAAAATAAAGTTCAACAGAGGAGAAAAAAAACGTATCGTAATAAATTATTCTCAGCGTCTGATCATCATTTAACTTATATGATTGGTTTATCAACCATATATTGGCTAATTATGTTATAGTTGAAATCGAAAAGAATGAAAGAAAATAAATCTTAAAAGAAAATCGGTATAAAAGTGATGACGATATAAATTCAAATAATGGTTTTTAAATAGCAAAAAATCGTAATATGAATTGAATACGGCAGGTTTCACGTGTATTATCATTAATTAAAAAGAATAACATAAAATACCAACTTACTGTATAATATACATAGCAATGGTTGCCCACTCAAAAATTGGCTATGGACTCAAAAAAATAAGTTTCCTTAGCTAAAATGAACGCAAGAACAACCCTGATGAGGTGATGATCCCTTGCGTCTGCATTCCCATGCCGGAAATCGAACCCGGGCCTCCCGGGTGAGAGCCGAGTATCCTAACCACTAGACAACATGGGATATATAGGCATACACTTTCAAAATATGTTTTCCAAAACGTTTAAACTTAGCTTAATTGAATATTTCATTATATGACCATAAAGAAAAATCAATTTCCAAACCAATGAAACCAGTCCGGTTGTAATCAGAGCAGTTCTTTATTTTTAATTATTTTTTTTAAAGGGCCCGGAGGCCATTTTCCATAAGAAAGTACAGAGCCCGACGGGGGTGTTCAAATAATTGATGACGCTAATATAACTACTTGGTGAATGAAAATGGCTACAGCAATAGACTAACGAAATTGTAGCCTGTTCAAAGGTCTATCGAGAAAAAATAATTAAAAAATTCTACGCTTACTTTCCAGGGAGAAACCCGTCGGCGCGCGACATAGGCTACTTCTCCATAAAATAATTCGTGTATACCCACTGTATCTTTTTCCTTCTTCTTACTGGGATTAAGGATATTATAGATTATTTTTTTCCCTACTCCGAAAACACAAGATATAAAATACTTTAAAAGATACCAAAGTATCTTATCTTATATATCTTTTTGAGTATTTGAAATAAAAATATAAAGCCACTGTGGAACCTTCGGGATTGGGAAATTGTGGCTAATGAAATAGTATCTATCTTAGAATGAAATATTATGCTTTACACGTTCACAATTGATGTAATCTTTTTACTATTTATAGAGTTATATAAAAATAGACTAATCTAGAGGAATAAAAAGAATTCTGAAGTCTCAATTCAACATGTTTACATTTTGGCTGTCATCCTAACAGTGTTGCCAGTTCTCATTTATTCAATTTTATTTCAACTTTTTTCGAATTAAATTATAAATAGTGTTTACAATACTATAGTTTGATATAATCGAGGTGTTATATGACGTAATGGTAATTTATAAAAAGAATTGGCCCGTTTCCTCATTCAATTACCTTTTAAATCGTATTTTACTCTTTTTTTACTGTTTATTTAGTTGAAATATTTACACAGCACGTACGTTGCCATTTTCCAATATTCGATTTTGCGCCCAATAAACATTTGGGGAACCAGTAGTACCTGTTTTTGTGACGCGTTAAAGGCCCCTAGACCTTCGGTATATACGATATCCCTCAGGGAAAAATAGGAGATACTAATTGGGAGTATTAGGAGCAATTTATACGTTTTAAAATTTGTCTTAATTCATAATTACGTCTCAATTACTTCACAATTACATCTTAATTAGTTAATTATTTCATAATCTTAATTTCATAATTCATAATTACTATATTAGTATATATTTTAAAATGCTGAATTTCAAATTAAGTTCAAAAATAACGGTGAAATACACTTCTTTTGAGGTTCTCTATTATAAATATGAGGATATATGACTGGTATCTACAATAGTATAGGTGTTGGCAAGCATACTCCTATACATCTCAAAGAAAACTAACGGGATGTTGCCCAGCGCTGGTCTGATGACTGATGTACAGTATAGTATTAATTAGTTTGGATATAGAGTTTAAGAAATGAGCATTTTCAGATATAGGGCAAACAATTATTTTTGCATATTTTCCGCATGGGTAGTTCCATACAATACATCTCTTTATGTTTAAAACATTTAATGTTAAACTGAATTGTTTTCTTTATCTTTTTTTTCAAAATGGTTTACGAACATTTGGAATTGTATTGGAAAATTTATTAAAATTAGAATTATTAAAATAAAAAAAGACGTCCGTCTTTTTCCATTTGGAGTCCCATAAAACACGAATAATAAGGATTTAGTTGGATAGAGGCAATAAAAATCATTGATTACTTCACTATATATAACATTTAAAATCCATGAAAAAATATATACGGGCATTGTTCAAATAGGGAAATATGAATTTAAAAAAAATCAGATTCAAGCAAATGGTAGAAAATACAACTATTACCATTCTACTCTTGCAAATAAATTGTTGTGTAGTTTCATGAAAATTTGCAGCAGTTTTCGTTATGGAAATTTCATTGTTCCATATTTAAAATATCTTTTAAAAATATTGCTAAATTAATTTTGAATTTCACCATCAAAATCAAAACGCAAAAATCTAGCTCCAACTGATAAGACAAAATCTTCAACTGATGCAAAAATCAATCGTATATCAATAAAGAAGAAGGACTCGTCTGGGATTCGAACCCAGGACCTGCCACACCCTTAGCGAGAATCATACCCATAGACCAACGATCCACACTACATAAAGAATTTTTAATAAAGTGTTTCTTTAACATGGTGATGTTTGTATCCAATAAAAAGTTACTAACCATACGTAAATGAAAAAATATAAATATGTATAATTATTTTCTAATTATATATGAAAACTAGAAGTTAGAGGATTACGTGCTCCCCTTCAATCGTATCAATGCGTTGCATCACTTTTTTCGAATCTGAATCCGAACCAGATGTTTGCATGGCCAACAATCACACCGGAAAACTGACCATAGTAATTGGCTTCGAACTGTTTTCTTGTTTTCTCTTTATATAAAACTTTAGTAATACAGAAAACCATATCTTTTCACGTTTTAAACCTAGTTTTTTTAAGCTGGAGCTTGGCAAAAACATAAAGACAAACTCAGAGCAACGATGTAGAAACTGTAAATATATTTGGTTTTTTTGTTGTTGTAGGGTCAAAGGAATTGTTACAAGTTGGTTCTTACTACCAGTTATTAAATTTATAATGTCAGATACCTTCTTTACATATACCAAATCCTGCGACACTTCAAAAAGAGTTTTCTTATTTTAGTTTCTTTAAAAAACATATTATCTTGATTAGTATAATAGTACCACATTAAATTTACTTGAAGGAAAATTATATTTTTTCTTTTAGATGTGAAAAGTTTGTGGTCGGTTATCTTCAGGTACAGCATTAATGACGAAGCTGACCTTTTCACCGTCCCGATTAAATAAAATAATTTTCTTCAAGTTCCCTAGTTTTTTATAACAAGAATGAATACATTCTTTTGCATGAATTATGAATATGATAATACAGGTCATAACTAATTGCAAATTAGTTAATTTACATTTAAAAGAATCTCCAAAAAATTCGGAATGTAGGCCTACTGTACCATTGTTAATATTAAAAAGTGTAAATGTTTAAATTACTAACACGATCGCTTTCATTGTCACCAGCGAAAGTTTCGTCAGGTTTGGTAAATTCATTGAAAATGTAATAATCCCATTTAAACCACTGCTTCACGTCCACTCATTAAAACGGAAAGAACCCTTGTAATGCTTTGAATAAACAGTAGATTCGCTTTTCTCTTTTTTTTAGAAGTCTTTCCATGTATTGTAAAAAATGTTCTTTCCAGTCTTCTTTTTAAAAAGCAAATGGCGTGTCATTATTTTTTTTATCATGCTGACCAAATGTTAAATGTATTTTTTCTGTCTAAGGTTCGATAAGATCAATGAAATATGCACATCCATTATGCAGTATGGAAAAATGTTTATTTAAAAAGAAAAAAAAAACTTAAAGGTGTGTGTTCATACTCAAGGATATTATAACTTTAGAAAACTTCAATTATTCCAATTGTATTTTTACCAACAAATTTTCATGAAAAATTGAACAAAGAAATTTTCTACATTATGCCACATTCATGATAACCATTTGAATCGTGAAAAATAAAAAATACCAACCATTCTTGAACTATAAAATATAGCAAGATGAAGGGTTCAGTTTGTAAATTTTTTAAATTGTTTTTAAGGTTATTTTTCATTAGTTTCTTTTTGTCGCTGCTTTCGGAACAGCAATTAATTGAAGGAGAAGTGAATTTTGGGTAGCTGTATTCGAAATAGGTAAAAATCAAAAAGTATGGTCGAGTCATTTCCAAAGAAAAGTGGGTAAAACATTTCAAATGGTTCTTATTGCAGTCGCAGTTTCTACACGGAATAGTTGAATATAGAAGTCAATTACCATTGAGTAAAGAGCAGAATGTCCATTGCCATAAATATTGAACCAATTGACGATATGCTAATGTCACCAAGAAGCAGGGATAAACAGTTCTCTGAAGTGAAGAGAAGCTGCAGCCTTATTTGGTGTTTCCTCGGTATTTTAGTCCTCGCTATAGTTGCAGTTGTTGTTATGTCTTACTTTTGCATCATAATCTTCCCAGGAATTAATTATAATATGTGTATCAAATGCAAAAATGCGCCTACCACCAAAAATATTACCAATTGTTGTGAATGCAAGGCCACGCTTTCTGAAAACGGAACCAAGCCGAAAGTTCAAAGTGCAACTGCTCCTCCATCCGAACCGAAACAGACAACGGCTTTTATGACACCTGTAACATCGACGTCCACTACAAGCCCACCGAAACCCATGTCATATTTCAATGTGGAGACCGACTCCCTACATGGTACGAGCGGTAAAAAAATTACTTTTAAAATTTCGAAGCAAAACGATGGTTCCATGGATATAAATTCGGGGTACTTTACTGCTCCAGCAATTCAAATATACCAGTTTTATGTCAGAGCAGTGAGTTCGATTCAGCTTCAACGAAACGGCATCACCATTGACTATGATGGTCGCACTCCCAAACCCAGCAAAGATACTGATGTTATTGCCTCTTGGAAAAGAATTCTGTTGAATACAGGCGACACAGTGAACTTGTTTAATAAAGGCCCATTCATTACTTACTCAGGCGAACTTTTGCACGATGACGCTCAATGGCGCTACACACAATTTATAGGCAAGGCCATTTAGGATGATCCCCAGCTGAGTAGTCCGTAAGGGTGAATATAGTTATATCAAAATAAAAATGTAACCCATATGCGCTTCACATTTTTTTGTACCAGGTTATGAAAATGACTTGCAAATCAACTTTCCAAACTATAGTCTATACATGGAAGCTCAATCCATAGCCTACCAATTACTTACTTTTGTGAATGTGCACAACATGGCGATGGGAGGAGACATTACAAGTGATGGACTCCTGTGCAAAGGATGATGACAAAGGTGGTCAGGACACCTTCAGATCTCTCCTCACTGCACTGCTGTAGAGAAGTAAAACCGATATCTAATAAAGAAAACCAACAGACGATCAGGAAACAGTAACCCATATGCGTTTCACAGTTGTTTTTTTTTTGTACCAGGTTTAAAAAAATCCTTTGCAAATCAACTTTCCATTTTTGAACAATCAAGTAGTTTTTTGCTATCGCTATTTTTCACTTTGTTTATTGCCAACAAAATACAGAAGGCTTTAATCAATGGTAGTTAAATAATATAACTGGAATGAATAGAAGCAACAAAATTACAACAAAAGAAGAACAACTAACTGACTAACTAAAGAAAACAACAAAATGGATCCGGTTTCTTCACCATTCAAGGAGAAACGTCCGGATAAGACTCCCCGTCAGGGAATCGAACCCTAGTCTTCCGCGTGACAGGCGGAAATATTACCCACTATACTAACGAGGACTTAAGTGAGTCAAAATGTAAATCAAAGTAAACCCACAAAATATAAATTACATGGTGTACAGTGATAATCGACTGTAAAAATGAACCTACTATAAATAACAGGGTCTATGATTATTTCGAGGGTAAATCAATGATCCCTTAAAACGAGAGATTTATAACAGCTAAAGTAGCTAATACTATCACTCACGCACACTGCACTATATCGCTCGACAACTTGGTTTATATATAGCCAAACTGTTGATTGAAAAGAGCCCGACGCTACTACAAAAATGGGTAGACTCCTCCCGCAGCTTGATGTGTCACAGCAGAAGAGGTAGGCTCCGTAAAATATCCATGCACCAAATATCCATCACAAAATTGAATTGTGAGAACTCGCGTTTACCAAGAGGAATTCGAGCTCTGCAGAGGTCAAAGATCTTTTAGCGCATCCCCCTTTTCATTTGAGATTGGAGTTATGAAAGGGAACACATTCGTGGTTTCCAAGAAGGTGAGGATTACCTCAAAGGTTATCAGGAAATTACAAAAGAATGGAGGAGGAGCCCAAGGAACAAGGAAAAACGTAAGCACATATACGGTTGGTTCTACAAAGGACACGTTATATACTTGATGCCTCGGCCAAGGTTTAAAGTTGCTCGTGATAATGATAGCAAGAAAAAAATACCAATTTGTGTACTTCAGTGTTAAGCACGAACACTTAGATATTTTTTCTGCCATATACCTCAACTTCAGGGGGCATCACCCAAAGCCAAGATCTGATGATCGTTATTATGTAAATGCGGAATGAGCCCCTGGGTAAAATTGCAAGATCTAGCTTGCATGATAATTATAGAATCTTGTTTTAAATTAGTTTTTCCCCCTCAAAATTCCTTTAGGTTAAACCGTACAGTACATGATTATTATTTCAACTGCAAAATATGAGGATGGAAAACGAGCAGTACATACTGAAACAGAGTCTGATTCGTCAACCACCCTCAAATTAGCAAGTAACAAGAAGCAAATCTGCCATTCATCATCAGTTTTAATAAAACATACTGTTCAAATGCATCATCATATTTTAAAATATTTTTTGTTATTATAAATGGATTTAACAGAGCACAAAATCAGTGAAAGAACAAAAAAAAAACTAATTCAAACTCAATTGGCCAATATGCTTGTAACGGAGTGGGTTATATTTCATCATATATTTCCATAGTAAACTTGTACTAACAAAATTACACTTATTCTAGATATTGATTTTGTGTGATGTTTACCTCCTGCTCTCTGATTGAAAACAGTAGTCTATCTCACACATTACTGGGCAGGACTTCAAACCTTTATTTTCCTATTCGACATTTCAACAGCATTTCAACAACTTGTCTCGATAATATATATATATATATATAAACTCAATTCAATCAATATTATACCTATATTAGTCAATTGTAACCAATGTTTTACATGTATTAGACCTATCAAGTATTTACCGATATTATACCTTATTAACTTATACTACACGATATTATACTTGTAATAACCAATATTAACCGATATAAAATACAAGATCTTAAATTCATCATTCTTTCGCGGGTTTGCATGGGTTTCACAAATTATTTCAAACAAATCCAATTAGAAGTTATATAGTTTGACCTATTATTGTGTTAATTTTGCAAATTTATTACACGTAATAGTTCTTAATAGCCTATATTCAATTTTCTAACATGATTCCTTATAGCTTGTATGGATTTTTTTTTTTAAATATACAAAGCTCCAAGTAATCCTTCCATGTTTTTACATATAGTATAAGCGTGAATTCCATTTTTTTTAAATATATCCAGTTTTTTTCCAAATGACATTCACGTTTTTGGAATCAGCCGCTCAAAGATACAACGCTGCCATTATTTCCTACCGTGTGGAACCTTCGGGATCGGGAAATTTATGGCTTGACTGATGTTAAATTATTATTCAACTTTATTAGAATAAAACATTACGATTCGTGAATCCTAAATATATATTATATCTATGTTACTATTTATGGGCAATAACTATTATCAAAATTATTTCTAAAAGTATTTAAAGGAATTGTCATTATTCTCATCTCAGCTTGTTGACATTTTTTTCTACCTAACAGTGTTGCCAGCTTGCTTTTTAGTTAAATTTATTTATATTTTTTATTTTTAATATTTCAATTTTATAGGTCTTCCTTAACTATGAAAGAGGCTTTGAAATACACTCTATTTTTGTATACATCACGTGTATTATGACATACTGATACTAAACAAAACAAAATTGACCGATGTCCCCTCTTGATTACGTTTTTAATCGTATTTTACTTCTTTTGGGCTGTTTATTTTGTCCAAATATTTCCTAAGCAAACGTTGCCATTTTCCGAAATTAGAATTCTAATAAAGATTTTTGGAACCTGTAGTACCTGTTTTTGTGACGCGTTAAGGCCCCTAGACCTTCGGTATATACGATATCCCTCAGGGAAAATTTGATGATATGATTAAATAAATTAAATATTTAAACACTTCTACTTAAATTATAAATAAATCATCTTCGTTCGTTTTGGAAAAAATGTTGTAACGTTTTGGGAAAATATTTACCGACTGGCAACCTTGCTGTAAACTTTCAATTTACGTCGTCTGAAGAGCTCATGTAAATTGTAAACACGCCTATTTGACGTTTTCCCCCTAGTTCCATTTTCCAGCAACCAGTTTGAGATTTAGTAATAAATCAAGGGTAAATATTGATTCACATCTTTAAAAAGAGTTATTCACATTTCCTCAATATTCATTTTGTTTCTTACAGAGTTTTCTCAAACAGTCCTGGTGGGGTCATTACATCACAACTTTTTTTTACAATGAGCCAATGCCATCCAGCATTTTCAAATGAAGAAGAAGTCATTTTTGTTCTTGAAAGAGAAGATTCCAACACATCAGCACTAAAAACCAGCTACATTGACCCAGATGAGGTTAAAGTTGAAAAGGACTTCGATGAGATTGTTGATGGTGAGCAACAGGTAAGTTGATTTTTACCTCCAGTGATGCTGCTGATTTTATTTATTCATTCTATTAACTGTTTTAGCTTGAAGAGGATCAGGGTGATCACAGTTCCCAAGTGTATCACAAGGTTAGTTTATTTCTACTCTTACGGGAGCATAATTTAATAACTATTATATTATAATTAATCCTTATATTGCATAAGCAGAATAGTGCGTTTTCTCCTCCATGTGGTCTCCAACTCGTCGAGGAAGAATTTGACGACAGCAACATTATCAAAGGACCACCCCAACAACGCCAAAGTCTACCTAAACAGGTGCCCATTGAGACCCCTAAAAGGACGTTGGACGAGGATACGGTCTCTCCAAAATCATTGGACACGCCTAACAGCGTATCGTCTTCCTCGTATTCGGACGATGATGACGGATCGCCTACCACCAGAACGATCATTTTAGATGGGCCTTTCAAACAGCCGATGTCAACTCCATCCTCTAGTGGTAATTTTTTTTTAAAGTTCTCTCTTTTATAGAAATTTTATTGATTAAAAACAATTCTTTTACAGATGCACCAGAAGATGAAGATGATGATATCCTCGATATCTTCGGGAACGATGAGCTCTACGAATACGATAACAATCAAATGGAATCGGACGAGTTTCTGGAGGGGAATATCACTTCTTCCCTCACGCCTCCCAGAGTTCCGACACCACAACAGCAGGTCGTCCAGCCATCTAACAGAATCGTCACTCCTCAACAAAGGCCTGCCGTTCCAAGTATATAAAAGGCTGTCTTTATATAAATCTATCAGGAATTGATCTATTTATGTTTAATTTAGGTGAGATTGCTCCAGTCGTAACAGAGCCGCCACTTCTTCCGAATCCTCTTCAACTGCAGCCACCACCCAATCCTGCTCTAGTGAAAAACAATAACCACAATGTCAAATCCATAAAGCAATCTTCGGGATCCCAAAACAATGTGGACGAACCTGCAGCTTTAGATCAACATCATCAGGTTTTGAAACTAGTCGACTTTTTTATCGTTTCATAAAAACAATCGTTATTTAAAAAAGAAATAACTTTTGAAATTCTTAAAATAAAATGTAGAAAAAAATTTACTAAGAAGAAATTTGAAAAAAATGTGTTTAGGGATTGATCATAATTCTTAAAACTCTTTAAATAAAATGAAGAAACAATTTTAATAAGAAGAAAATTTGAAAAAAATGTGTTTAGGGATTAGTCAGAAAAATGAGTTTAGGGATTGATCACAAAGACTAAAGTTTTGTTTATGGATTGATCACAAATACTTATAGTTCTTAAGAGTTAAGATAAAATGAATTAAAAATGTTGATGAGAAGAAATTTGAAAAAAAATGTGTTTAGGGAATAGTCAGAAAATGTGTTTAGGGATTGATCAAAAAGACTTTTAAAATTCTGATAATAAAATGAGGGAAAAAATTAATAAGAAGACATTTTGGGGGGAAATGTGTTTAGGGATTAGTCAGAAAATGTGTTTAGGGATTGATCATAAAGACTTTGAAAATTCTGAAAATAAAATGAGGAAGAAAAAATTGATAAGAAGAAATTTGGGGGAAAAATTGTGTTTATGGATCAATCAGAAAATGTGTTTAGGGATCGTTCATCTTAAATTGTTAATTCAATTACATTCTAATCAATTTTATTTCAAAAACTTTATTTGAAGGCGTCCAAATCGTTCGCAACCAGAGCGGACGGCTCCGCTTCTCAGAAGAAGCGCTCCCGCACCAACCACGAACTGAAGCGGCTTTACCAGGACGAAGGCGCCGCCAGGATCTTAAATGAAATGGCCCACAGCGGTACCAAAAGGCGCTCCACTACCAACCAAGCCAACCAGCACCAACAGGCGCCTTCAGCGGCCGCCGTCCTGCCTTCCAAGCCAAGTCCTATGCGCCCGCCCAAACCAAGCCTCTCAAATGATGAGCAGCCCAAGAAGAGTGGAAAAGCCGCAGAATTTGAGTGCGAAACCTGCGACAAGGTTCTCAAGACTAGAACTGGATACCGTCAACATGTGCTCACCCACCAACCAGACAGCAAAAATTACACTTGCAAAGTGTGCTTAAAATGTAATTACATTTTTTAAAAATCAGAAATAACTTTAATTATAATTTGTTTTAACTAGCTTTTAGACAGGATAGTCATCTCAAAACACACTCACGGACCCATACTGGCGAGCGGCCGTTTACCTGCGACCAGTGCGGCCGCTCCTTCTCGCATTCCAGCACCTTATACGAACATGAGAATCTCCACAAATCCGTGAAGCCATACAAAGTAATTTAAAAAAATATTATTATAATTTTTTTTTAACTACTTTATTTTTTATTTCTAGTGCGGCCGTTGTCAGTTAAAATTCGCTCAGAAGAAGACGTTGAAGACGCACCTATGTCATCGGCCGGAAGACCTCTTGGACCCGGTCGATGGAGAGCTGACAGCCCGTGTAAAATGCCCTTTCTGTCCTCGCTACTTCAGAAATCGAAAAGGACTTGACGTTCACAAAAAGTATTCAAAATTAATACTGTATTTTTCAAATATTAGTTTAAATTTAATGTTATTAAATTTAAGGAATGCTCACGGCGAGAAATCGAGCGAGCCCCTGCAGTAATGCGAACACTGCGTCACTACTTTCTCGAACAAGCAGGCTTGTGAAGAGAACCAGTCTACTATTATGATGCCTACCTAATTTTTTATGTGTTGAATTTTGTGGTTTCCTTTCAATACAGAGAAACAATTTAAAATAATTGTTTTAACAATAATCTTTACTGTTATTGAATTAACTCTAATTTGACGGACTTTTTGTATGTGTTTGTAATTTTGTAGATGTCTAATAATATAGCAAAGCGCGCTTTGAAGCTCGCCGGGTTGATATGAGTAATTCAGTTCCACTGAATCATCTTTAAAAAAACCTAAATGTATTACGCATGTGCTAGTTAATCGGCCGGCAAGTTAGTCGGATAAGTAGGCGGCAAACTGAACGGTATATGGTCGGGTTTATTGGGCCTGCGGTCGGCCAATTTGCCGGTAAAGAAACCGGCAGACTGTCGGTAAAGCAGCCTGAAAACTTGTCAGTAGCAGCCGGCGAAATGATCGGCTTTGTATTCAACGGGCCTGCGGCCGGCGAAATTGTCGGTTAAGCAACAAAAAAAATTAATTACTTGAATCGGGCCTGCGGCCGGCAAAATGGTCGGTAAAGAGCCAGCCAATTGGCTGTTTCAATCGGGCCTGCGGCCCGATATATTATATGGGTATGATCAATTTAAGTTCATTTGCAACTGTTTCCCTATAAGACTACGCTGATACTAGCGCCACCGCTAGTTTTAATCACATTTTAATTAATTTCCTTAACTTTAACTCAATTTTTTTTTACCGGATAACAAACCATAGAAAGAGCAAAAAATTCTGCATCTTTTAAGCACTAGTTCACGCCCTAGTTTGTCAAGTTTGGTGCAATTGTAATCGAGTTCTTACCGACCCAAACACACACACACACAGACAGAGCGCGGTCAAAATTTCCATGCCAACGGATTAGAAGCTCCGCCAACACGTCGTTTTTTTCACTTCGCTCAAAAAACGACGCTGGCTCGCAATGAAGAACAAACTTTTTCATTCATTTATTTTGAATACATTTTTTTTCAAACCACGATTTAAATCAATCCGTGCTGATTTAGAGATTTTTGATTTAGAGAGTCTTCAATTTTTTATTTTTTAAAAATTATAATTCAGAAGTCAACCCCAAAAATCTATAAATCGTCGATAAATCAAAAACTCAACAACATTTTTATAATAATTTAAAATAAGTTTAAAATTACAGGATACATAAAATCATATAATATTATCAAAGAAGCAAGACTTGAGGATCCAAACGACGTCCAAATTGAGAGAAGATAGAAGGAAATCTAGCAAGAAATGGAAACCTTCAAAGCATTATAATTTGATATGGTTCGACTTGCTTTGAAGGTTTCCATTTCTAGTTGAACTTTCTTTTGCTCGTCATTCAATAAATCGTTTAGTTCTTTTTGCCGAGTTCTTTCAAATCGTTCAAGAAACCTTCTGGAGTAAGGACATGAGATGAACCTGATAACATGAATAATCATAGTTATTATGCAATATAAATTTTAAAATCAACAAGGAATTACCAACGATAACTTCCCAGTGCTTTGCCGCAGCCGTCGCTTCGTAAGCTGATCTCATTTCAGAATACGTAATTCCACCAATGATGAAAATCAAAATTCTCGGTACGTTCCTCATAACATTCTGCTGAAATTTATCCTTGCAGTGCCAGTGTCCGTAATAACGAGCACTATTAGGTAACCATCCAATATTCATTATTAATTCATTAAAGATTAAAAAATTATTTTCTAAAAATTATAGATTTATTCTATTGGGAAATGCCTAATATTAAAAAAAGATAACCTAGATGAAGGTGCAGTTTTAGAGGCAGGTGAAGTAACTGCAGGTCTCCCAGATAGTAAAAACGGGAAATGCTTCTGATCTAATTTATCTTCGATTGCATCTTCGGCAATATCTTTCAAAATTGGAGTCCAGCGCGACATTTGGTAGAACGTCGTGTTCTCATTTAACCGCTCTTTACGAGGGAATGGATGAATGATCTTCTTCTGATTTCCCTACGTAAATAATAACCAAATTTAATAATTCTACAAAATGAACTTTAAAGAAGAAAGATTTTTAAACACATCTGTGACAACCAAAATCATTTTAAACCAACCAATCAAATTCAATTAATATTTATTTACATCGACTATGACGTTGAGCCCCAACAGGGCTAAGTTAATGACGATACTCCGATCATTGGAAGAAATCTGAGCGTGTTGAAATAGTTTGTTTAGATTCTCTTCCGAGATACCATCATTTTTCGACAAAATGTAGAGGCAAATGATCCGAATTTTATCATAATTCGACACTTTGGGATCTAAAAGAACAGGGATGATGTTCTTCATATAATCTTTGATGGGTTCGCCCTCTAGATCAGTGCCCATAGCAAACTCCTGATGATCAAAGCAATATAAATATGATAATTGGAAGGTATTTTTTAATTTAATACCTGTTCAACTTTGCATAACTTGTCAATATTTGATCCTTTATAGATCTTCATGCAATCTTCTGCTAACTGGATGTGAGTTGCGTATTTAGAAAGCTCTTTTTGGTATTGTGGAGTCTTTTTAATCATTTGAGAGAGATCTTTCAACGAAGATTTGTCAGATGTTGTTTCTAAATTGTACTTTGACTCGGTAAACTCTTTTACTTTCTTCCTAACATCGCTATATTAATCATATAAACGTTAGATGAATCATAAATCTATTCAATTATTGCATAATTATACTTGGATACGACGGCGATGTGCTGATGACGTAATTCAACCCACAGATCATCATTTTCATCGAGCAAAACTTCTTTTTCAGGTGAATTAGAAGTAGTTTGGTACCTTTTTATTAAAGAGTTAATAATCAGTTGAATAATATTTAATTACATAAAAATTATACCTGTAAACGTCGTTGTCAATTGGTAGAAGATCGTAAGCCATGGCTTGCAATGTCAGTTCGTGCAATAAAGGTGAAACACAATCGAAACCACGATCGAGAATTATCAGCTGAGATCTGCCTTTCCCTGGTCCTAATTATATCCAATATTATTCAATGATTTTTAAAATTAAATAATGATGGAAAATTACCTTCACCCATGGTAAGATCATCAGCTTTGTAGGCGTTTAACTTTTGCTGAACTAATTGAGCCATTTCAGCGTTCTTTCTATTATCACTTTATCATTAAATAAGTAATTAATATGGGGGAAGGTTATAAAGTATTTCAAATATAATTACTTTCGATAGCGAATTAGAGGATATTCGCCCAATGTTGCGCACAGAGTTGCAATCTGTTCTGCGATTCGTTCAAGTTCAGCTCTCCGTCCATTGGACTTTTCTGGATTGTAGAAGTACTGGAAAGCATTTCGATTATCTAAAGAGAAAACCTAATTGTTTTTAAATTTATTAATACAGATTTGAAGGTTAGATTTGAAATCTTTTAAATTATACTTGAGATTCTAATGGAAGAAATGCAATGTTGATTTCTTTAAGTGTTTTGATGAATTTTGATACTTGATGCTTGCAAAGTTCGTTGAATAGTTCATCAGGGCATGCTTTGTAGTATAAAGAAATTGTAAGGAGATTTATTATAGCTCTTAAATATAAATAAATACAATAATACCTTCAGTGAAGTAGACATGGGCACATTTGTACTTTGTACGACTAGGAGATAGAAAGTCATTCATCAGAGCATGTATAGATTCATCAATTGGAGTGATTAAATAGATTGCTTCCATGGCTGGAATCGGTTCGCGTACTTTATTCAAATCTTCGACCACTTTTAGATTATTTAACAAAGTTTATAGTGAATGCTATTTAAAGTAAATAAGATGAGATTATAATTACAAGTTATGCCTTCGGATGCGATTTCATGCATTTTACAACAGGCTGAAATCATTCTCATTGAAAGATGATCAACCAACAGAATTCGCCAGTCTAATAAATGCTGATGATTCGATGATACATTCCCAGTTGATTGGTGGGATCTTATAACCTCCTGCATTATTTCTATTTAGAAAAATATTAATCCACAATCAATTATTATATTTTAAAAGAAAAAAAAGTGACGAATTTACTTAGACCAACAGTAATTTTCAACGCCATTTTCTCTATGAACTGTACGATACACTTTGCACAGTCAACGATCATATACATCTAGCCCTCATTTGTTATTTAGAAATATTTCTTACACATATAGTCAAGGAGTTGATCAAGATAATGATTGGGTTGTTTTATGCTGTATTTATTTCCTCCCCCGGATGTGCGGTGATTCAAAAGCGATAATTCTTTCGGTATGGCATCCTGCTGTAGACCACCAGCAAATTTTACAAGAAGTGTGTGATTATTACTAGTGACATTTATAACTAAATCATTCTTATTACTGGGGACTATCGAATAAGTGGCTTTAAAGCGCTACATTTCGAAAATATAAACTGAGAAATAATGCAAAGATTGTACAAAGTTTACGAATTTTTAAATTCAATTGAAGGACCCTGTCGACGAATACGACGGCTGTAGATACGGATAAAACCTAAAAAGCAATAAAACTAACATAAACCAAACCTATGGCGCAGACCTAATACTTTATTTTGAGAAAATCTAAACTTTTTTTTTTTGCATTGACTACTAAGTAATGTCCTACTAGGACATATTGAATTTTATAACAATATATTTAGACATTGTTTTATTTTCAGCTAAGCAAATGAGGAAATGTAACAAATATATAAATCAGATAGTAGAATTCTCTAAATAAAAACATCAATTGTCAAATTCTCTAAATAATGACATAAAATGTCAAGTAAAACAAAACTGTGGTGGAGTATATGCATAATAAATAAGGCGCTTGTAATCTAACCATGGAAATAAACATTAAACAGCATCCTTATTCCTGTTTGGCTCTTTCAACTGTTTCCGTTGTTCCATTTACCACAAAGGCTTGATACAAGTATATTCATTTCACTTCCACTTATTAATTTCCCATGAAATACAAACTAAAAGATTCAAAAGCCATACATAAAATCGTGTACAGTTGCACTCGAGTTTTCAACTTGTTCTTATTCTTTGGTTCGTTCTTAATTTTTTTATTTCGGCTATACACACGAATCAATTAAAATAGGTTATCTGGCTTATTAAAAAATGAAAATGCTGGTTATAGAACAATTTAGTTTACTTAATGCGGTTTTCATATTTTATATTTTAACTTGGATTGGTTTTGTTTCTACTACCAGCATTGGTAACAAAATTTTATTTAATAAATCTAATTTTACTTGAGGATAAGTCTTAATTTTTTTTTCTTCAGGAAAATGTCAACCCAAAAGTATGTTGGATAAAAAGAACCGAGATAATAAAATATCGAAATTCCCACTACAAGAGGATCTCAGAGTGAAATCCTCCTATATATACAAGGCTCATGAAATCCTCTCTAATGGACTGAAACAATTCTTGAATTCATCTGAAGAAGCAGATTTAGGAACACATTTAAGTCAAAGCTTTAGCAAGAATAGTAATCAACTTTATTTGGATGAATACGGTGACGTAATAAGCTCCTACCACGAAGTGTTTACTTCAATTTGGGAACAGTACAATGAGACTTTATGCGAAAACTACGCTGCAAAACAGTTCGAAACGGATCGACTAGATCTTTGCAGTGTGGCAAAATTTTTGTCACATAAAGACCGTTGAAAATCGTGAAACAATATTGAAAAGAATGGGAAATGCCCTTAAATACAAAAGCTGCAATCGTTGCACACCTTACACAAGGACAAATCACAATAGAATTGTTCAAAAAGTTGAAACCGCCATTTCTTCAAATGAAATATCTAATTATTGTCAAGGTACTGTACAAACTTACATGTTACTTGTTCTATGAGACATTGAAGTATTAACTTAGATGTTGTTTTAGAGCAAGGAAAGTATGAGAATGGTACCAACAATGATTTTGGACCATGCGTATTTTCCGATGGCGAAGTCAATTGCAAGTCAGTAACACTTCTGGAAATCAAAAGAATTTTCTGCCGGACTAGCATGAAAATTTTATCGGCGATCGTGTTGAACTTACCATCAACAGAACTTTTCATTCCATCTGATATTTTGGCTGATAAGAAAACTGGTCATCTAGAAATAGAATACCCATTTAGATCAGCAAAAGTACGAATTGATCGCAACGCTTTCCGATCCACTAAAGACTATACGGGCTCGATTATATTGAGCAAAATGGATTGCATCCACTTGGATCTGAATTTTATATTGGGATTCAGCCGGTTAACGCACTTTCGTCTTTCAGAGATTAATAGCATTCAAAATTGCTTTCCATCTCTACCTCCCTTGCCGAGTTGTCACAGTTGTGGATTATTTATCCAACGGCGGAACAGAATGAGATTCGAGATTACCCCGTTCTCGTTAAAGGGATTCAGTGGTTTATTTTTGGCGGTTTTTGGAAAAAAAACGGGGTGGAGAACAAATGGCAAGATAAAGCCATAAGTCGCATTGTTGATTGGCTTCTTTGTTCTTCGGAAAATACTTTAGAAACGCTAGAAATCTCCCGGCTTGAAAAGCTCACTCGAGTCCCACCACAGATTGGTTTATTTAAGACTCTTCAAAAACTTAATCATCATGAATTAAAGAACCTCGCAACTATCAGGAAAGGGGACTTTTCATTCTCTGTTCCTGCTAAGGAAATATATCTTGTTAATAACGGCATTAAAGAGATTGAACCAGGAGCTTTCCAAGGTATAACCTTTTAGGAACCGCAATCATTTTTCGTTACTGCTTTCTTTGAATGTTTTTCATTATTTACTCTGCTGATGCACTGATTACAGGTGATTTCAAAGATGCATCAATAAACTTAAACCAAAATCAATTAACACGTTTTGATGAATCCGTATTCGAGCCAATTCTTCGCCAAATGACCAGCGCAAGTGGATTAATTGTAGCCAGTGAAAGTGAATAACATTGAATGTTTATTACATGATTATTTAAATAATTTCTTAATGTTTCATTTTTAATGTTCTTAATGGTTTTATTTTTATGGTTAGATCCGTTCGATTGCAGCAATGACAGCATTTGCCATTTGGCCTGGCTTACCCGATATAAAGATGGCGGTAAAATAGGTGCAAGATGTTCAAATGGTACTTCATTCAAAGATCTACAGTCAGCAGGTTTCAATCAGTGTGAAAAAGGCGAAATTCGAGGTATTTTTTTTTTCAATCTTACTGATATGCATCACCATATAATCATTCGTATATTAATTCTAATTAAGAATTTACTTTTCAGGAGGATACGAATGGTTTCAGGTGAATAATGGTGAAGTTCAAAGAGGAAATAATTGCAATTTTCCTTACTTCGGTTATGCACAACAGCTTAGCACTAGAGAGGAATGCAGTGGAATCTGTATCAAAGATTCTAATTGTACTCATTTTGTCTGGACAGATCCCACTTGCCAACTTAAAACGGCTCCTAAAGGTGCGGGAATTGTAGTGGCTCAGGGAGTTACCTGTGGCTATATTCCTAAAAGAGTTGACTCCTTCCTCTGGTAGGTTGCATAAAATAACATATTCCCATCAAGAGGCAAACACATTTACACATTTAAAACGAGTTTCCTCGAGTGATGCTTTATTCTAAACAATCGAAGTAGCGCAAAAATTTATAAATGTCTTTTTCATGTTCATGTTATTTCTACTTCCTTCCACTTTAATTGTGCCATTACCATTTACTTCGAAAATCTAAAATAATACAGTTATACACTTGACTTCACTAGTCCACTATGGTCATAAATGAAAGATAAACATTAAAAAAACAATTATTAGTATACAAATCTAAGAATAAAATTAGTTAGAATTAAAAAGTACCAAATCGAATAATCATACATCGAATCTAAGGATATTTTGGGTAGTCTGACTATACTTTTTGATTCTTTTTGTATTATCATTTGGCCATAAATATAGTATTTTATTTGCATCTAAAAAATGAATTTAAAATGAAAAAATGAATTAAGAGAAGTAAGTACAAGTAAAGACATTTTGAATATTTCAAATTACTCATCTGCAAATCTAAAAGTGACATAGTCTGTCTTGTCGGTTCTTGGGACGAATTTTAACAGGTGTTATTCATAAAGCCTTCAAGTTGGGCAAACTGTTCGGCTGCATGCTCTTGCACTTTTGTTTAGAAATGCAAAAAAATATATATGATATATGATTTAAATAAAATTAAAATCTATATTCCTATTTTTTCTAACTCATGACCAAGCCATCTTTATTGGGTTCATCGAAGCTGAATGTGTAAGGGACGATTCCATTTGGCCATCTGTTGTCTTCTCCATTATTCACGCCCCAAGTATCAGTCGTGAAAAATGTTGACGCAAAGGGTGAATCTCCAATACTATTTTGGTCACCACTACCAGGAACTTGGAAGTGAAAGCCTGGAAGAAATAAGTCAGCGAAGCAAAAAAGCAAAGTAACGAGTCCTAGTCCCCTCATTTCAATAATTTGGAGAAACTGGATGTGTTGCTTTAATCTCTCAATCAAATATTTATACTCAAAGTATTATTTAAGCGCTTAGAAATACCTACTCGAAAAAACTATCGATGCTAGTTCTTTTATACGAAAACCATAGCACTCTGTCTTAACGTGAACAAGGGTGTAGCCAGATTTGACATAACTGGATTGCATTTAAACATGTTTATGGATCCCTGTTATGGAAATGGGTGTGGCTATCCCAATTTCCCAATTGGCACGATGTTTAAATGGTAGCTACCCGGATTTTTGCAAGACCTTGAGAGGACGAGTGGTGGCAAAATCTCAGTATCTATAGTAATCCTCGAGTATGTCGCAGTAAAGTCACACAATATGTAGACGTGGCAAGATGTTGATGGAATAATACAACGTTCTATCTAAGAATCTGTTGCTAACTCCCTGGGAAAATTCTTTTCCGATCAATACTCTGCAAAAAGTCAGCTACTAGTTCATTGTCAAACGTATCAACGAAACCTTGAAAAAAAAATAGCACAAACAACTGATTCCGCTTTTTTAAATACCGGTTATTCAATCGTATAATGTAATATTATCATTTTTTTAATATTTGATTTACTGAAAACTTAATATAATATGTCTAATAAATGCAAGCTTTTTCTCTATACAAGTACTAAAAACTCTGAAATATTAATATGATTTTAAAACAAAAAGATTTAGACATAAATCAATAGTTTAAGAGAAGAATATTCAAGTGATGGTGATGCGAAGTGATGGGCAGAGCAAAATTATTGTTGAGTACATAATATTTAACAATAATTTAAAGTAATAACCGAGAACAACCGTATATATTAGAAGGACAGAATCAACATTATAATTATTTTAAATACTTATTGACAACTAATATCCTATTTACAGTTCACGCCTGATAAATGATAAGGCTTATGATTTAACAAACATTTTTTAAAGGTTTCACAAACCAAAGTATAACAGATTAATACTTTTTATTTTTAGTGCGAATGTTAATGTAAGGTTCAGCATAATCAAAAATAGTCTTGCATTGGCGTGGAGTAGACACATTGGAGAGGTGGTAAGCTGATCTGAGTTTACTTTCGACTCGAAGGCGGAGAAAACTTGCCTCAGTTTGGCGTGTGCACCATAGGATTTCGGAGTGTAATCTCTAAAGGTGTTGTTCCCACTCTCTCTGTATGTATAATAGTGCCAATGTAGCAATATATATATATTCATCGCGCAGTATATCAAATAAGAAGCACGACTTGGGGATTTAACGACCCTCAAGATGAGAGATACAGGAATAAATCCAACAAAAAATGGAAACCTTCAAAGCTTTATGAATTTGATACAATTTGTTCTTTGAAGGTTTCCATTTCTAGTTGAACTTTCTTTTGCTTTTCATTCAATAAATCCTCTAGTTCTTGTTGCCAAGTTCTTTCAAATCGTTCAAGAAGCCTTCTGGAGTCAGGATGTGAGTTGAACCTGATAAAACGGATAGTAATTTGCAATCTAAATTCAAAACCAATAAAGAAATTACCAACGATAACTTCCCAATGCTTGGCCGCAGCCGTTACTTCGTAGGCTGATCTCATTTCAGAATATGTAATTCCACCAATGATGAATATCAAAATTCTCGGAACCTTCCTCATAATATTCTGCTGAGATTTATCCTTGCAATGCCAATGGCCGTAATAACGAGCACTATTATGCAACCATCCAACATTCAAATTTTAATTTTTATAGATTCTCATATAAGCGATTTCTTTCAGAGGGAAGAGAACCTTGATGAAGGTACAGTTTTAGAGGCAGGTGATGTAACTGCAGGTCTTCCCGATAGTAAAAACGGGAAATGCTTCTGATCCAATTTATCTTCGATTGCATCTTCGGCAATATCTTTCAAAATGGGCGTCCAGCGCGACATTTGGTAGAACGTCGTGTGCTCATTTAACCGCTCTTTGCGAGGGAATGGATGAATAATCTTCTTCTGATTTCCCTACGTAATAAAAAACGTAAATTTCAAAATTCTACAAAATGAACTTTAAAGTAAAGATCATTGATTGATTTTTAACTAATTGATTAAATTAAATTAATATTTAATTATTACATCGGCTATGACGTTGATTCCCAATTGAGCTAAGTTAATGACGATACTCCGATCATTGGAAGAAATCTGAGCGTGTTGAAATAATTTGTTTAGATTTTCTTCAGAGATACCACCATTTTTCGACAAAATGTAGAGGCAAATGATCCGAATTTTATTGTAATTCGACACTTTGGGATCTAAAAGAACAGGGATGATGTTCTTCATATAATCTTTGATAGGTTCACCCTCTAGATCAGTACCCATAGCGAATTCCTGATGACAAAATCAAGATAAATATGATGATAATTGGAAGGAATATTATGATTTAATACCTGTTCAACTTTACATAACTTGTCAATATTTGATCCTTTATAGATCTTCATACAATCTTCTGCTAACTGGATGTGAGTTGCGTATTTAGAAAGCTCTTTTTGGTACTGTGGAGTCTTTTTAATCATTTGAGAGAGATCTTTCAACGAAGACTTGTCGGATGCTGTTTCTAAATTGTACTTTGACTCGGTAAACTCTTTGACCTTCTTTCTTACATTGCTATAACAATATTTTTAATAAAATAGACGAATCATTTATCGATAGAATGGTGGCATAATAATACTTGGATACGACAGCGATGTGCTGATGACGTAATTCAACCCACAAATCATCGTTTTCATCGAGCAAAACTTCTTTTTCAGGCGAATTAGAAGTAGTTTGGTACCTATCATCAAAGAGTTTATATTTAATTGAATAATATTGAATTACATAAGAACCATACTTGTAGACGTCGTTATCAATCGGAAGAAGATCGTAAGCCATGGCTTGCAATGTCAGTTCGTGTAGTAAAGGTGAAACACAATCGAAACCGCGATCGAGAATAATCAGCTGAGATCTTCCTTTTCCTGGTCCTAATGATATTCAATATTACTCGATGATTTTTTAGAGCGAAATAACGATTTAAAATTACCTTCACCCATGGTTAGATCATCAGCTTTGTAGGCGTTTAACTTTTGTTGAACTATTTGAGCCATTTCAGCATTCTTTCTATTATCACTTTATCATCATATAAATAGTTAATATAGGAAAAGGTTATAAAGAATTTTAATTATAAATATTACTTTCGATAACGAATTAATGGATATTCGCCTAGGGTTGCGCATAGAGTTGCAATCTGTTCTGCGATTCGTTCAAGTTCAGCTCTCCGTCCATTTGATTTTTCTGGATTGTAGAAATACTGGAACGCATTTCGATTATCCAAAGAAAAGACCTAAATGATTGTTAATTTATTAGTATGACAGATTTTAAGGTGAGATTTAAAATCTTTTAAATTATACTTGAGATTCTAATGGAAGAAATGCAATGTTGATTTCTTTAAGAGTTTTGATGAATTTTGATACTTGATGCTTGCAAAGTTCATTGAATAATTCATCGGGGCATGCTTGATTATAAAGAAAAATTAGCTAGTATTTGTTACCATATCAACTAAAAGACAAAAAAATTATACCCTCAGTGAAGTAGACATGTGCACATTTGTATTTTGTTCGACTAGGAGAGAGAAAGTCATTCATCAGAGCATGTACAGATTCATCAATTGGAGTGATTAGATAGATTGCTTCCATGGCTGGAATCGGTTCACGCACTTTATTCAAATCTTCAACCACTTTTGGGTTATTTAAAAAAAGTTTAGTAAAAGTTAATAAGAGAGAATATTTAGGTTTAATTACAAGTTATGCCTTCGGATGCGATTTCATGCATTTTACAACAGGCTGAAATCATCCTCATAGAAAGATGATCAACCAGCAGAATTCGCCAATCCAATAAATGATGATGATTCGATGGTACAGTCCCAGTTGATTGGTGGGATCTTATAACCTCCTGCATTATTTCTAATTCAAAAAATTAAATCCACGTTCAATAGGCCTAATTATTTACAACGAAAAAAATTAAGTTGCAAATTTACTTTGTCCAACAGTAACTTTCAGCGCCATTTTCTCGGTAGAATTTCAGTAATGAATAAGATTTAATACTTCACACAGTCAACGACCGTATACATCTAACCCTCATTTGTTATTTAGTAATATTTCTTACACATATAGGCCTCGAGGAGTTGATCAAGATAATGATTGGGTTGTTTTGTGTATTTATTTCCTCCCCCGGATGTGCGCGGTTATTCAAAAGTGATAATATCTTCGGTTGACATCCTGCTGTGAACCACAAGCAAGTTTTACAAGAATTTTGTGATGATTATTTGTGATATTTATAATTAAATTAATTATTAAATTAGTGCTTAATTATTCAAAAAATTAAGCACTAATTTTTTGAAACTATAAACTGAGTAATAATGCAAGTTTATATTCAGTTTACACATTTTTATAATTTAACTGAAGGACCCTATGCCATAAAAACATCCCCGGCCTATTTACATCAAAGTAGTCCGATCTCCGAAATTGACCAAACTGTCATTGAATTATTAAATTAAGATGACGATCAGCCAAATTCGGTATAGTTAAAGAATTTTCTACATAAAACTTGCGTTATTTATCCTTTCTATTCCTTTTAAAATTGAAATAAAGACCTCGAACTAGCTATGTACAGTAAATTTCAAATAACGCGCCAGTCATAGGCTGAGAAGGGATCACGTGACTCACTTCGCGGCGGGCTTTTGAATCATATATTTACTTGGCCTTGAGACATCACGTTATTTAGCAACTTTTAAGAGTTTTGTTCCATCCTTCTATTACTTTCAAACAATAGGCAAATAAAAAAAATATTCTCGAAACCAATAATTGCCCGGTCTTATAAAAACGATTTGAGAGAGAATACTGTGTAATTTTTCTTTTTCAATAATTGATGATACATCGATCACTAACACGAAATCACTAATTCGCATTAGGAGAATGGAATGAGCACAAGATCCCGATAAGGCTAGGACAATCTTCGATTTCAACAGGTTCCTCTCTGCCTAAGAAGTCTTCCATGATCTTTCGAGCGAGGGAACGATTTCGTGCCAATAAGGAACTGGGCAAACCGACGCGACGCAGTTTACTGAACCGAGGAATCAGCTCCGCTACCATTGCCATCGTAAGTCCAGTGCAATTTCTTATCTCTAGAGATTCTAATTGGGGCCACAGCTCGGGCAATTGGCTCCATTCTAAGCGAGGACTGTTAGCCTAAATTATTGAAAACCAAAATATTCATGAATGACTAAACAACTTCAATTTTTATAATAAAAAATTAGTCAATAAAAATGAATTACATTTGTTCCGATGTGGCAGCAATCAAGAGAGAGACGAACCAATGTAGATTTCTTCTCTATCAGAAGGCTCCAAAATCCCAAGCAACTAGTAAAGAGCGAATTACTTATGAAGTGAGTTAACTTGGGCAGAAATGTCTCCGGAGTCCAGCGGCTAGCAGCTTCATCGGAGTCGATCATGATAACGGTAGAACAATCAATGGTAAGCTGCTCCAGTTTCGTGCAGACGGAAGCCAAGTAATCCATGTCGATGGTACAGCTGGATTTAAATTCCAGCTTTTTCAAATTCGGACCAAAAATGTCCAAGATCATTTTCAAGAAGTCTGGATTGTACAGCGATACTTTCACCGTCTCTATCTTCTGTAAATTAATTAATTTTAAATAAAATTAAATTAATAAAATTAATTTAAAGTAAATATGATGGGACATTATTAAAAATTAATTATAGCTCAAACTGTTCATACTTTAGGCCAGGCTTTCAGTATGATTTCGGGATCATCGGTCATTCCATAGGACTCATCTTCAATACTTTCTCCTTCATCGTCGCTTTTATCGCCATCATCAGACATTTTCTCCGGTGATGATGGAGAACTCGACGACGACGACTCTTCATCGTCATCATCAATGTCAGAATCTTCCTCTGATGAATCGCTTCCGGAAGAATCGTCTCCTCCGTCTTCAAAACCGACTTCTTCCAGCTCGGACTGGCAGAGAAATGAGACAGCCAGGAGCGAGCACGAATCATTGATTGGGACCCAATCTAGCTTCTTCAACGAGAGCATAGCTATTAAAAAAAGTAATTTCCATTAAAATTATTAGAATAATACGAGTAAATACTGAAAAAATTTTACCAGAGAAAAAAGTTGGCGATGAAACATCCAGACCAATGGAAGAAGCAGCTTTTCTCCAAGCCTTTTCGAATGGTTTCTGATCCACGAAACCCACTTTGTAGAGCAGCTTGACGACTTCGATAGTGGGTACCTCTAGCTCCGCGTATTCCAGTTTAGAAAGATGCCGGAGAGCGAAAGCAAAAGTAGATACCGGAGAGATGCAATCGCAATCTCTCCAACGCCAACGATCCAGAATCAGTTCTCGCAGAGTTGAGCAGAGAGGATTGAGAAACTCAATCGGAATTCTCAAGCCGCTAAAAGCAGAATTTTTGATAAAACGATTCTCATCTTTAGGGAAGAGGATATCGGCCATATCTGGATTCAAAATGAGCGCCACAACGTCCATCTTGTTGGTGCAAACGCCACCGACTTCTAGCTTGGTAAGGACCGGGCAGAGCTTCCCAACGATGCCCAAAAGAGAGTCGCGAGTTTCTCGAACGTGATGAAATGGAGGCCCAGTGGGATCATTCAAGTCAAGAGTAAGACTTTTCAAAGCAGACAGAGAAGATCCAGGTTGAATTGAATAGAGACTCTTCTCTTTCTTTGCCTTCCTGTTCTTCCTAGAGCTGAAGGTCTCCTTGAAGTTGTGCCGGAAAGAGACTGTGAGGTCTTCTAGTCCAGGGCACCGATGAGCAATGATGGCCATCAGGGCTGAGAATGATTTCAAAGCTGGAAACGGGACACAGACTTTCAGGCTCTTGAAGTGCTCGTCCAAGAGGCAGTCCATGACTACAAAAATGTCCTTGATATCCTTCTGATGCTCATAATATTCACTCTCCATCATTTCTGGTTGTTCGTGATACATTTCATAAAACTTCTCGGCACAACTTTCCCTGAAAATAAAAACTAATTATAAAATTAATGTTAAAAGTATTGTAGATACATCACTACCTGACATCTTTCTTCACTTTTCCAATAAGGTGGTTATCAAGAGTGTCTCTCACGAAATCTACCGTTTCGGGGGTTACCTTGTAGAGAACTTTTTCAAAAAATGCATCTAAAGCCAGACTTTGTAGACTGGGGACGTCCTCGAAGTAGTGGTTAGTGGCCATGGTAAAATGCAGTACCTGACAGTTCATGTAACAAAATTGTAATTCAATAATTTGAACATTAATATAAATTTCCCCGAGTGTTAGAGAAGTATTTCTGTAAGAAATACCTTCTCGTAAGAGAGGGTCTAGGGGCTTTTATTGTTCGAGCAGACGACAGGATTCTCAGTATAGCCCATTTACTTTGCACTCAAATCCCATTGGGGCCGACTAAAACCCTTTGATCCTCTCTATCTTGAACGCAAAAAACACGATCATGATTGCATTTTCACAATAAAATACCTCATGTATTTCCCTCGGCCAACGTCAGGGTCATGAAACTAAATCATGTTCGTGGCGTGAGGAAAAAAATAATTAGTAAAAAACCTGCCTATTGCGGAGAATTTTCCTAGAAAACCAGGTATGCCTTGTTGTCATGACAACAAGGCTTGACTTAACCTTTGGGTGCTTTAGGTATTGGAGATTCCCATGGGAATATATGGGGAAATGAACCAACGGAAGTACAACGATTCTGTCTTGAATATAGCAGGATACGTTCGTCGCATACACTCTGCCGACCGGTGTTAGCAAATGGCTGTGAAAGAAATACCTTATTTCCTTTTTAATTCCTTATCGTACATTATGTTATTGTGTCATATTTTATGCAGGCTACCGTAACAGTGAAGCTAAAGTTCCATTTAATTCAATTGCGCTTCTTTTGAGGATATTGCTATTACTTGCGCAAATTCCAATATCTCTTACTTAGGTTAGGTTTAAAATTAAATATTTTTAGTATTTACATTTGGTGCGTAAGACGGATAAACTTATGACAGCAGGGCCACTTACGAAAATCAATTTGGGTGCACTTAAATATCACGCGATTCCACCAAAACAGGGAGCTATGCACTTTATAAACTAATTTCTAAGGCGTCACCGTCTTGATTCGGCCAACAGAATTTTTAAAAGCGATTCAGGACTAATTTTATATGGCTTACGATTCAACACGAAAAATTTACCTCAGTTTTTACCCATTAATTATATTTCGATTTTTTTATGGAAATTGGGACGTCAATGGCATTTTTTACTTATTATGTCTACCATAGTGGACAGGACATCGTCTATCTCACTGAAAATACTTAACTGTACGTCAATCGTCGTCTCAACGTCAAGTAAAAGCGAATCGCCAATCAGTCAACTCAGCGTCACCGTGAAAAAATCGAGTAATTGAATTTGTCCTACGAGCAGATTCGAAATACGTTGCAAAAACTAAGATTTAAAAACACGAGGGCGCCTACGCGAAGCGAGACTTGTTAAAATGATAAAACAATTACGAGGTTAACTGAGGCAACAAAAAACTCATTCAGTGATTCAATCAGTTGTAAACAAACTCGGTGATCGAAATATCGTCTGCTAGGGCTGCTGCTAAACAGCTTCTTCTTCAATACTGTAAAAAGTAAGATCTCAAAGCTCAAAATATTGATACATTTAATTCAAGCTTATATTATCACTCATAACTATGCTATAAGTGTTTATCTCTTTTATTTTTGTTATAAAAAATATTGGTCAGAACTGATTTAATTTATAATCTTTTTAATCGCTGGTCGTAGAGTCTCATTGGTCGTTGAAAAATCACGTGACTCACCCCATGGCGGTTTTTTGAACCGAATGCTTACGTACCCTATAAAATCGCAAGAAGTCTTAACAAACGACATTATTTTATTATCTTAGTCATAAAACTGTAATTAAATAACCTTATATGAACTGTTATTAAATAACGTTATGTCACTTTTATTAACCAAATTATAGTTTTAAAAATAGCCTAATTTAGTTCGGACATTGACTGTTCGTGGTAAATGATAATTGTTATAATGAAATAGGTAACGCAATGCAGAGAAGCCATTCACATGCACATCAATATCCTGAATATGAATTATACATGATTATGCTGCTTTCTATAATCTTCTATTACTAACACTGCAAATGCAAAATTAGAGTGCATTGAATAACGATTCAATTTAAAATGGTAAGAAATTGGACTATACGATTAGTATCATGTATACAATTTATTCTTATCATGTATTATCAGAGCAGATTTTCAGGAAAGACTGCCAGCTCAACGTAACAAACGACCTGTTCGACTTCTCCCAGTCAGATTGTTTCAAGGTGAACGGAAAAACGACACAGATCAACCTCAAGGAATTTACAGCAGTAATATAGTCGAACTGTTTGTTAAAACATAAGAAACCCTCAAAAATTCTTATTAAAATGCTTTACTGTTTTAAACATGTTTAAAATCTTTAATACAGTGTCTGCGTCGAGGAGATATTTGATGTTAAAACTCAAATTTCAGATGTATGATTGGTTGGTGTGTATGCTGGTAATAGACAATACAAATAAGAGCAGTGCGTTTTTTTTAAATATATGATTTAGATACATTCGTTTAAAATAGTTAAATATAAACTATAAAATAAAATAGAAATTATTTGTTTTTGTGGAAACTATTGTCTTTCAATACTCATAAAATACTATAACACCACGTCTTCTTCGTAGTTAGTAAAAGTATAACAATTATTCGCTCAATAAAAACTACACATTAATGGTGTGTATCTAGAAATGTCTACATATGGTTGCTATTCAATGTTTGTGCGTGCATATGCTGCGTTTTGTTGTGGTTGTAGATAACGGCATAACGATAATGAGAAGTTCGCGTATATACATAATATCACATATTTTTTCAACTGGTGATGTGTTGCTGAAACATAAAAGCTTTTCAATTAAAAGAAATGTGCGCTAACTATATATTGATCAACAAACCGTTGAATATTCCATTCCTACATTAATTGGTTTTTCTTATAGTATCTCAGTCGATGATAGGCTACACTATATGTTGCTAAATCTTATTTTAGTAATCTTTATTAATTAAATTAAAGCTTGAACAATAAAATTAGTTCTGATACGGACTGTCCGTGGTAATTATTTATAATCAGATAACACAATGCGTAAATACCATTTACATGCACAATCTGGTGTACATGATTTATATATGATAGTGCTACCTTCTAATATCTTCTATTACTTACTCTAATAATACTAAATTCGAGTACATTACCGAATAACGATTCGATTAAAAACGGTAACAAATTTGACCATTCGATAAAAATCATCGTGTGTACATAATTTAATTGTCTATTTGTTTGGATTTCACAAAGTTTTGTTCTATTTATCCATCAAGAAATAGATCTCTTATATTCATCAAAGACAACATAATAAAAAAGTCAAAGCTTCCTTGAAAAAAAGAATTAACCCAACTCAAGTAATGCATTTACATTTGTCGAGTGTAGAGAAACCAATTAAAGCTGATTAATGGCAATAACGATTTGACTTAATCATTCTACGAGCTTACTGCTTCCCCGTCATTTTCATTAACGCAATTTTGAATTTAGGCGAACGTGGCATTGACAAAACGACAAGAGAGTTTAACTCTGTGATTCACGGTTGTCCAAAACTACACTACAACAATGTTATCCAAATAAGCCCGTGCATTATTTAAAAATGAAATGAAACCAAATATTTAATTGATCAGGAGATATTAGAGGATAACATGTATAGAAAGAGTTAATTTCTTTCATTTCTGAAAGTTGGGATCAGTTTGCTGACAAGTTACACATTTTTTAATCATTTGAGCTTAAATTTCCCTTTGTATCATATTTTGTTGATGCTTCATTCAGATAACATATATTCTAACCTTCACTATTTTGAATTTTTTTCATTTATCAGTTAAAACTAATTAATTAATTTTTTCCCCGTTCATTACGCTTTCAAATTCAGAGCGTTCAGTTTCTATTCAATCCCTGACTGATCAGTAAACAAATCGAATTCTTTCCAAATCGAGGCCAAATTCATAGGATAAATTTAAACAAAAATCCATAAAAGCAACGTGCGTCAGTGACGACATGAAGGCTAACCACACTTCCTGTCGACTTTTATTTTTATTTTAAAAATATAGTTATTGTAGTATTGAAAAATCTAGAAACGAATTCAGCTATAACACGCATTCTATACGATATACAAAGTGATTCGATGTTGTTATTTGAGGCTTTGCGTTGGCCAGATGAAACCATGAAGATAAACCACTCATGGAAACGGGCAGAAATGCTGACGTGCTGCCTTCTACTAATTACATTAGTAAAAAGTTCGAGTGCATTATCTGATAACGATTGGATAAAAAACGGTAAGAAAAAAGTTACATTTCACTTTAATTTAGAAAATAGCTTAATACTCAATGTGTTTACTCCTACAACTTTCACAGAGTTTGGTTCCCTTCATCGAGAAATTAGAAATCTCAATGACGAAAATGCGAACCAAAACTTGGAAATTACCTTGTTAAAGGAAAAGATGGAATCGCAGGACAGAATGGTTCACCAGAAAATCACAGACGAACTGAATAAATTACTGTCGACTGAAGCCACGGAACGTCATTTTCTGCAAAGACCACCAGCTCAACGTAGTAAACGACCTGTACGACTTCTTCCAGCTAGAATGTTTCAAGTTGAACGCAAAAAATGACTCAGATCAACCTCCAATTCGTAAATTTTATGGTCCGCCGAGTAATTGTTCAGACCTCGCCCTATTGGGTTATACTTTAAATGGCTATTACTTGGTCAAACCCAATACGAGTAATTCCAAGGTTTCCAATAACCCTGATGTCCCAAATCCTGAGACCATCTATTGCACTTTTAAACAACCAGAGGGTTCTTTCAATCAGTCGTCTGTAGAAAAACGAATCGGCGTTTTGAAGCTAAATATTGATGACAATACCGCTATCTTGAAACCATTACCAAAGGGAGTCATAGTTGATAAATCAGATAAAATAAGAGAAATAGGTAATTCAAAAGTATTCTTCAGTACAAACAGATATCCTTTACCAACAGGTGCATTTCTTTCTCCGGATCTTTTGAAACAAAGTCAGCAAGCCATTTCGTATAATTTCGTCAAATTAAATTTAGGCAATGCCTTTGACCAATCGGGAATTTTTACCGTTCCCAAGAATGGCGTTTACCAGTTTATGTTCACGTCATTTTTTGAATCAAATTCTGGTAACGAAACTGCCGGTATCAATCTTTATCTAAATGATAAAATTACATTGGGTAAGATGCACCCGGTAGCAGGAATTTTTCAGTATGCAAGAGATAATGCCGCCATGCAGGTTATCCTGCAACTGAGTCGTGGAGACCGACTTTATCTAAAATATAAGGGAAGTCCAAAAGATTTTCTTTATGGTACCTTTAGCTTTAGTGGATCTCTTTTGCATGAGTTGGATTAAATCAACTTATGATTTATAATTTTCTATCACTTGAATAAGGTACAGCAGGTTACACATTTCCTACAATATTTTACTTGCTTCACAGAACAGCACGATTAAAAAAAGTTCCAACTATTATCCTCTATTTTCAGTCCACTGTACCAATTACTTTGCGTAATATTTTCATGTATTATGCTGTGGCTATTTTAAATTTACCGTTTGCAATACACATATTTACAGATCATTGGAATGATGCCAATAAGTGATTAAAGTGTATGTAAGACCTGCATAGTAGTTAGTAGTAGTTATATAGGCAACTATTAAAATGTTAACAAAATACAATAATCATTTTTTTCCTTAGCCAAAAGGCGCAAGTTGAAAATAAAGTCTGGATGTGCTTGGGGTCGTTGCTCCGATATTATATTTGTTGGAACTTCTCTCCAACATAAACAACACCATAAAAGGAGTGTGCCGTCCGCGCCATCTACAGGCTACGTGACTCGCACTGGACGCACCACTCGGCCCACCTGGAAGCTACGGGGGGAGTAGAGGAGGAGGGATAATTCACCCTTTCGCAAGGGAGTCGTATCCGTCCACAGCAGAAGAGAGGACATCCGTCTCTCTCTATAGCCGAACCGAATCCGACAAGTGTATCTTATCTCGTGAATCAATCTATTCATCTTTACATTCAACTGTTTTAACCTAATAAGTATATCTCCATTGTTGTAAAGTGTGTTAGTCAATATATTCAATGTACAATATTCATAGTAGTTTGTTTCATAATTAATTAGTTAAGTCACGGGTCTATATTGTAAGCTTGACCTAGACCAAGTTACAAAAATATTGCAATGGCAACATCAAAATGTGAGGCATTTCGGATGATACTAATATTCTCGATTGGAATAAAACTTGAATTCAATTTATCGTTGAAAAATAAACGGATTAAGAAATATATGTTAAATTTTTTTAAATACATACTTTGCCGATAATAGCTTAAAACATATCCTTTTTATATAAATAAATAAATATTTTATAAATGATGTTCGGCATAAAAGGTAACTCAAATTTCTAAAATGGGAATTTAATTGTTTGTTCCAATGTCAAGATGTCAGCAAAATAATACAAAAGTGATTTGAATTGTAGGGTAAGTGACTCTTATCTAGATAAAACTCTGACTTTTAATATATACCTTTCTAATTATAATGTCACATGGCATTCTATAAAAGTTATATTTAAAAACAACGTGGGGGGGGGGGGAGGGTTGCCAAAGCTCATAGTAATAGTAATAAGGTATTGAAATTTACTTGGAAAAAAAGATGTCTGCATTTTTCGGACATGATGTCTTGAACGCGGCTCCGACACGCACGAAATGTCCGGAAATTACCCGGACAAATTTTTTGTATGAAAAATGCGGAAACGAAATGTCCTAAAAGTTTGAACCATTTTTTTTTATCTTGAAAAGAAAATATTTATACTTTATGCTGGTGATTGTTGGCTGTAAAATTGATAGATATATTTGTTTTACTATAATAACATATCTTATTGATAAAATAAAACACGTCGCACTTACTTATTTCATTCATCGTGGTCATTGTAGGAAATACCAATAAAGTAATTTGAAAAAAATTCATTGAAAACATATTTGCTCTAACGTACATGTTTTTTGTTTAGTTATTCAAATTGTGGTTATTGCGTATAAGTGTGTAAATTGAGAAAACAACTTTGAAATCTTAATTTTTCTATAATACCAACGCTTCTATCAAAGCTTCCTCACAGACACGTCAATGATAAGGTTGACGCGTATCTAAAAAATGCAGTTAGAATTCAAAGGGAAACAATATATAGAATACACGCTAGCGATTTTCATTGGTACGATTTTAATTGCTCAGCAGAAAAGCGGATCGTCTAAATGTCGGAAATATGTAAACTATTTGTGCTATTTCTAGCGCTCTCCATAGATTGGGAATTATTCGATTTGCTTCCATTTTATTCAAATAGATAATCGAATCGAAATCATTCAAATGTCCCAAAAATGTTCGATTAACAATCGATTTGAACTTGTTAGAATCGAAAATCATTCGATTGTCGTGAATCCGAATCGATTAATCGACACCCAAAAGCTGAAAAAATTCCGCAACTAGGACCACTACTCTTTTGAGTTTATTACAGGGCAATGATTAGAACAGCCGAGATTTAGTATGTTAAGTAGCCTACACACGAGCACTCAAAATCTTGTAATAAGCTGTTTTAAGATCTTATGAGAGGTAGCGCGAATAAATACCAAGTTTCAATAACTATTTTCAGTTCACATATGGCTATATTACTGCGCAATATTGTGATGTATTATGCTATTTTCACTATTATTATTGTTCAAAATACACATTTTCACAGAATTTTTTTTGTTATTGTAAAATTACTTGAAACAATTTAAGATATCGGGTAAAATAATTACATATGTGCTGTACGTAGGCCTACACAAAATATTCAATAAGCTATACGGCAAAATAAATGACCAAGTTGCCCCGGTTAGCTTACTCATTGGTAGAGTACTACCCTATTAACGAATAATTGACAAAAAACTATAAGCATTTTAAATTTACAGCCGCGTATAGTTCAATATTTTGTTTAAACATAAGAAACCCCCTAAATGCGCATTATTTTAAAAATGAAATGAAACCAAATTTTAAATTAGTCAGAAGATATGAGAAAGGATAAAACAAATATAGAAAGAGTTAATTTCGCATAGGCTATTATAGCAGATGACATTTGTAGAAAGAGCTAATTTCTTTAATTTCTGAAGGCTGGGATAAGTTCGCTGACAAGTTACACATTTCTTAGCCTTTGAGCTTCTAAAATTTAATTATGTATCCTTTTCCGATGACGTTTCATTGAAATAATATATATTTTAAACCTTAACTTTTCCGGATTTTTTTTATGTCAGTTACAATTAATTCATTTTTTTTCATTTTACTTTTTCCTTTACTACGCTTTCAAAATCAGAGCGTCCAGTTTCTATTCAATTCCTCGACTAATCAGTAAACGAATCAAATTATTTCCAAATTGAGGCCAATCGATAGGACACTAATGCCACTTACACAGGATAAATTTAAACAAAAATCCATAAAATCAACGCGCGTCACTTTTAAAAAATATAGTTATTGTAGTATTGGAAAAATCTCGGAACGAATTGGGCTATTACAAGCATTATACGAAACAAATTAAATCTATGCTGTTATTTGAGAGCTGGAGTTGGTCAGATGAAGCCATGAAGTTTAACCGCTCATGGAAACGGGCAGAAATGCTGACGTTCGGCCTTCTACTAATTATATTAATTCAATCATTCAACAAATTTCTAATGCATCTGATAACGCTTGGGTAAAAAACGGTAAGAAACATTTTGCATTTCACTTAAATTAAGAAAACAACTTAATAACCATTAACCAATGTGTATAATAAACTTTTCACAGAGTTTGGTTCCGTTCATCGAGAAATCAGAAATCTCAATGACGAAAATATGAACCAAAACTCGGAAATTTCCCTGCTGAAAGAAAAGACGGAATCACAGGACAGAACGGTTCCCCAGAAAATCATCGAAGAATTGAATAAACTGCTGCTGATCGCTCCTGAAGCAGGCCGCCATTTTCTGCAAAGTCCGCCAGCTCAACGTGGTAAACGGCCTGTACGACTTCTTCCAGCTAGATTGCTGCAAGGAGAACGCAAAAACGACACTGATCAACCGCCAATTCGTAGATTTTATGGTCCTCCAAGTAATTGTTCAGACCTTGCCCTATTGGGTTACACCTTAAATGGTTATTACCTCGTCAAACCCGGTACCAAGTTCAATACTTCCAATAATACCGATGTCCCTATTCCAGAGACCATCTATTGCACTTTCAAACAACCAGAAGGTTCTTTCAATTTGTCGGCTGTAGAAAAACGAATCGGTATTTTGAACCTAAATAATGTTGGTAATAACGTTGACTTGAAACCATTACCAAAGGGAGTCATAACCGATGTAGCATCAGAAAAAAGAGAAATGGGTCAATCTAAAGGGAATTCAGGGCCGGTTTATTTTAGTGCAAATAGATGTCCTTTGCCACCAGGTGCAAATCCTGGACCGGATCAATTGAAACCTAAAACATCAATTTCTTTCCCTTTATTAAAATTAAATTTAGGCAATGCTTTTGAGGAAACGACAGGAGTTTTTACCGTTCCCAAAAATGGCGTTTACCAGTTTATGTTCACGTCATTTTTTGAAACAACTCTTAATAACGAAGTCGCCGGTATCAATCTTTACCTAAATGATCAAATGACCTTTGGTAGGACGTACCCGCTAGCAGCGACTTTTCAGTACGCAAAAGAGAATGCCGCCTTGCAGGTTATCCTGCAGCTGAGTAGTGGGGACCGACTTTATCTCAAATATACGGGAGGTCCAAGAGAGTTTCTATATGGTACCATTAGCTTTAGTGGATCTCTTTTGCATGAGTTCATGAGTTGGGTTAAATAACTTTATCATTTCGTTTTTTACATTTTTAACAGTTTAATAAGGTACAGGTCGCATATTTCCTACTATATTTTACTTGCTTTACAGAAAAGCAAGAACACAAAAATGTCCAACAACTATTTTCAGCCCACATGTAGCCATAACGCTGCTTAATATTGTCATGTATATTATGCTGGCTGCAGCTATTTTGCATTTGAACTTTAAAATTCCGTTTCAAATACACACATTCACAGTTCACAAGAACGATATCAATAAGTGATTGAAGTATATATGTAAGACCTGCTTTTTAGTTGTGTATAGTTAAGCAACTAAACAAATGTTAATACGATAGAATATGCATTTCCTTCCTTAACCAAAAAACATGTTGAAAATAATTATGGAAGTGGCCGAGGTTGTTGCCCCGATTTATTTCAATGGCAAAATAAAAACGCGATTCTTTTCGAAAGAAAATTTAAATTAAATTTTTCGTTTACGAAAAAAAAAACCGTTAGGGCATTTAGGTGAAATGCGCTTTAGCAACTTATGTTACAGATATATTGTTGATGGAACAAGAATTGTGTATATAATGAGGAACGATTTTTTTATTTTTTTTAAACAAAGAACGAATACATTTATTTCAGTACTAATTATATTCATACTATAACCTTTACAAAAACCGATCATATTTGTTTTAATGTAAACCATTGCCTTTTAATACTCATTTTAAAAATTCTGTCTTTTAATCTTCACATTTTTAATTATATAATGTCACATGGCATACATCGAATTTGAATTTAAAATCAACGTGACCGATGGTTGCCATAGCTCATGATAATAAGGTATTGCAATGTAAAGCGCAGTCGGAAGTCAATTGACATTCGTTTTCTTTTCAAATTAAAAGGCGGTGTATGTGCGTCATGCAGTATATAAATTTAAAGTGCCCTTTACGACTCTCGGAAATTTCAATCGCTCAAAATTATTATGACCAGTCTGATAACAAACTAAAACTTATCTAAATTAAAATTCATTAATAATAAAATTGATAACTGTTATACGCCGGTATATATTGTTTTTATTTTTTGAATTAGAAGCAGTTTTGGGGTAACTTTTCAAACAATCTAAAAACGAGACGAGATCTTTACACAGTCTCAAATAAACAGAATTCAATGCCACTTTTTTAAATATCGATGTACAGAACCAGAGAGGAAATGTTGAAAGGGAAATTGAAAGGAATTAAAATCATGTGGGCGTTTAGTTCGTGTCGTTTTAAAAGAAAAATGTCCGTAAAGGAGAGAAAATTACTCCTTTTTTTAGGGTACATTGGGGGTAAAATTTGGGGGAAAGAAGGGAAATAATAAAGGAGGTAATTTTTCCAACACACATTCAATCGGGTTCAGTAAGAAAAACAAGTCTGAAACCCTTTGATTTTCTCACAAATGGCTTCTTGAGTTCCGTTTCAAAAAATAAGTAATTGGCGCAAACAGTCAATATCAGAATGACTATCATTATTCAAACTATAATTTGGCTGCACAATTTTTATTATTCAAATATAAATTATGATGATTTCCAAAACACAAATGAAATATAAAAATGAGTTGGATATATTTTCAATAGCAATTAGATATCATCGGTTTTAAATCGACATTTTATACGTGGCGATGTCGGTTGCAGAGAAATATATCTTTTACGTAAATTTCTCCGTGTTATCGAACCTAGTTTTTCTCCACGCATCAAACTTGAAACATCCTATCGTCTCCGAGTCAGTTTTTTTTCAATTTATAAAAAAAAAATGAGAAAACAACGTTTTAAAAATTTCTGGTTGTTCCTGAAACTAATGCTATTATTCAAGATTTACTGTCATCACAACTTCATAGCGGAGGCAGTTGAAAACAATAAATGCCAGGTAGGTGCTGATGGGACAGTCTTGAATGACCCGATCTCTAAAAACAAAACAGGCGACATCGTTCTCGAACGACCGAAAAGGCCTGCTCGATTGCTACCACTAAAAATGATTCGGTAATATATACTTGAACAACTGAACCTTGCTAAAAATAAAGTTTATGAGAATTCCATTATTTAGTTTAGATTCGTGCAATAATAACATAAAGTAATTTGTTCGTTTTATGTTATAGTGGAGAAGAGAAAAACAAGACTGAGAACATGTTAAAACCGCGTTTTTATGGACCCGCCACGAGCTGCAAAGAACTCTTCAAGATTGGCTACACCCGAAGTGGATTTTACTTGCTTGGTTAATTGTGCTTTCCAATTCCAAAACCCCAATGGAGTCAAAACAGGTAAGAAATAAAAAAAAAATAATAAAACATTTTAACAATGTTTTTGTATTATTTTCAATTATTGTGGGATACGTAGTAAAAGAGAAGCGACTTGGATTCATTACTTTTAAACCCAACTCAGAAAAAATGTACCACCGTAGATCTACTGATTCATTCATCGAAAGCTTCGTTGCACCATCTAATGAAGTTGATTTAGAAAGACCTAAACGACCCGGACGATTACTTCCACTGCAACTTCTTTTGTATTTCTTTTACAACTTTTTTTTAAGAGTTACGATATATACAAACTTAACTAATTGATTATACTTTAGTGGAAGAGAGAAGAACTCTTCTGAAGATTCAGATATCCCTAAAAAATTTTACGGTCCCGCTACTAATTGCATCGAGTTGGGAAAACTTGGTTATACTTTGAATGGCTACTACTTGGTGAACGGATCGAAACTTATTAGTCAAATTGAAGTTGTCTTTTGCCGATTTCAATTTCAGCCGGATCAAAATGAAAGTACTACCTATTGTCACAAGTTAATAGAATTTTTTTCAAAATTAAGTTAAACTAAAAAAGAAACCCCGAAAAGGACTTACGACCCAAAAGTAATCCTGCTAATTGCCACAACATTAAGGAGCTGGGCTATACACTAAATGGCTATTACTTGGTAAATAATAGCGCTACTGCTGGACGATTTGGGGTTTCCTTTTGTCAATTCAAACTGCCACCAGGAGTTGATAAAAGTAAGGACCGACTGTATATGAATAAATAAATACTTGAAATAAATGAAAATTCTATATTCTAATTTTTTTTATTAAATCAATTACAGATATTATTAAAGAAGAAATAATTGGATACATAAATGTATTACACGTATATGAAAAAAACGATAACAACAAAAAAAGTATTCGCCGTCTGAAATTTCGTATTTTAAATCTGTTGTATTGATTTCATTCCATACTTTCAATCAGCTCTCCCCCAAGGTCTTGGATTTGGTATTCAAAACAGCATAGGCCACAACCCATACCCTCCATCAACTTTCTTTCCCGATGAAACTTGGGGAATCAACAAGGGATGGGACGATAAAACATGGCCAAACGGAATCATTCCCTACACCTTAGACTACACAAGCTCCAATCCGGCGGATAAAATTACATTAAGTAATTTATATTTCTTTACAATGTTAATAATTGGTTCATGTTCCATGAGGTACCTTCACTTGGTTATAGCTCCAGCCCTAGCGGCCAAACAGATTGCATCATTTCAGGGTATAATGAATAGTACTTGCGTCAAATTTGTTCCTCGAACCAAGGAAACAGATTACATCACTATAGGATTTTCGACTGGGTTAGTGATCCAGTTGATCATTTTTTGCAAATATATTTTACAAACAAAAAATATTTTAAACATTCCGCATGCAGCTGCAACAGTAATGTTGGTCGTACTGGAGGTAAAGCAATCTTCAACCTAACGCCTTTGTGTACTCCGTCCATTCAAGGAATTATGCACACCCTGGGATTTGGTCAAGAAGAGAATCGACGCGACCGCGATTATTACATGGCGTTCAATTGGACAAATGTACTTGTACATTTTTCGGGTATAAAAATCTTTAATGGTCAACAGGGAGTTAATGTACTTATATATGTATATACATATAATTTAGGTAACTTCAAAAAGCAAAATTTTCAAACCTATGGAACTCCTTTGGACCCAAGTAAGACCAAGGCGTACCACTGTACCTCTAGCAATTTATTATTACTGTTCTAAAATAACGATAGTTATATAATTTACAGAATCAATTACAATGACCTCCCCGAATCACATTGACATCGATTCGGACTACCCAACCTACATTTTTGCAGACGGGATTAATAAAGACTTTAATTTTGCAGTTAAATACTTCTCAGAGGTAATAAACTTAAACTTTTAAAGTAAGATGGTCACAAACGTATATTTCCAGGGTGACAGACAGAAGATCAATCGAGCTTACAACTGCACCCCAGAAGATTCCTGTTGGGACGAAGACCCATTCAATTGTCCAGTGTGGGCAGCGGCTGGTGCCTGTAAAGACCCCGACTGGGTGCCTAAAACAGCGTGCCCAAAGAAATGTTACATCGATAAATCTGTTAATTGCGTCAACGACCAACTCCATTGCAATACATCATCTTGGGCTGGGCGGTGCAACAAAACTTGCAACTTCTGCCCTGTGAAGGACAACCGGGACGATTGTCAATACATTGGCGCTACACTCGGTTGTAACCAAGACCCAGACAAATGGCCAGGAGGAATGACAAAATATTGCCGAAAATCCTGTAATTTCTGCACACGTCCACCTGTCGTCAAAATACTACCGATGATTCTCACCAAATGCCAGAAAACTTGCAACATTAAGTGCCACACCTAAACCGGATGCAACCCTTTAGCTCGTCCTCAGCCTAATAGTTTGCCTGATTTTGTTTGTAATTTGTTATCCTCAGGACTCCTCGATTGGTGTGAAACAGATAGCAACGCTGCTAATTGTCAGACGATGTGCTACAATTTAGGTTACCGCACACCGTGTCCATCTCAATGTGTCGACACGGACCCAGTCAACTGTCCTAAACTGGCTGCTACGAAGGGCTGTTTCAGTCCTTTTAACTTGTAATTTTACGATTGCACAAAGTCGTATTTTATGATGCATTGGCCTCGGGATGCTCTACGACTTTTCAATTACTGACGCCAAGGGACTATTTTTTTCAGAGCAATATTTAGTCATGAAGAATGCTAATAGGTGGTGGAATATAGTTAACATAGCAATTGACGAAAATACATATACATTTGCAATTGATTCATTAATAATGGACTCTACTAACTTCATTTAATAAAGTTTATTAGCCCAAGTCCAAACCATGTATGTAAATGATTAAGGATTTTTTTCAAAATATCGGGTTAACATGACGAATTTAATAGAAAGTGTTAAGGGAGTCATTGGGATGTACCGGCATCTGTTACTTGGTATAAAAACAAATGGCTACATAATCATTGGTTTGGAGCTACCATTACAAATTTCATTATTTATTCAAGATACACGTTTAGTTTTTATTAAATCAGATTTTTAAAAAATAATTGTTGGCATTATCGGATTATATTTTAATATTTCATTTAATTATTATAAGCAATTTTGAACAGTCCGTTATATTCTTTACTAATATTCAGAAAAATGCGAATAATCATTTACTAAATTTTACATAAAACAGAATATTTCCTTTGTTGAAAATGATGTTGTCCATTGTTTTGAAGTGAGATCAATTTATTGACTAGTAAAAGCTATTTTTTTTTATGTACTATAATTTTATCATGTGTTTTATTGGGTTGAACCAGCCCCATCAAAACTATATATTTAAACCTACACACAGCAGCCGAGTGCTACTGAACATTAAGATTGAGATCTTACCGATCCAAACGGAATAAATTCTATATTTCATACCCATGCACGCGTGAAACAGGCTCATTAGTATTCCTGTCTAATTTTTTTGGTTATTTTTAGACTGAAAATTGTTGAAACAAATTCAGCTATTAGAAAAATTCTAGGATTAATGTTATTTAAGGAATTTCGGATAATATCAGTGTTCTAGATTTACAAAATTTTATTACATGTTTCGCTTGAAAACCCGAAAAAAGTACATTGTACATATTACAATGCTGTATTATTTGAAAAATTGAAGTATGTTGCCTTATAACCTTTCATATAATGCTTGCTATGATTACGATTAAGTAATTTTTTTAAAGAAAATAACGAAAAAGATATATTCGTTTTGGATAATTTCTAAACTTTGAACAATAACCTTTACAAAACTCGATCTTATTAACTTATTTGTTTCAGTGGAAACTATTGTCTTTTAGTACTGTCAACGTATGTTTTTTAAAAAAGTAATCTGAGTATATGACATGGTAATTTTATACACTTCGAATAAAAAAAAATATTTTGAAAGCGGGGTCAAATGACACTCGCTGACAATAATTAAAAATTATTTTATTACCATTTGAGCTTTATAACTTTATCGTGCCTCTTTTTGGAACGATGCCTCATTAATCATTGAGCATTATATTTTGACCATTCCCGATTTTATTATTTTCTCTAAATTTTATTAAGTTTTCTTTCCTATTTACTTTTAGAATTAGAGCGTGCAGTTCAATTCAGTTCCTCAGCCATAAATCGGTAAACGAACCGAGCTCATTTCAAAATTTCCCCAATAGATATCATCCAAATTACAATTTAAAGGATATATTTTAACAAAAACCCATGAAATTTTACGTGCATCAGTGGTGGACTGAATGCTAACCACACTTTTTCATAGATATTGCTGGATCGAAAAACAAAAATTGAAAAATAGCTATTGGGCATCATCTGATAACGATTGGGTAAAAAAGGTAAGAAATAAGCATTTTACTTTAACTTAATAGAACATAATATAATAATCAATGTAGGTCTATTAATTATAACAGAGTTTGGTTCCATTCATCAAGAAATCAAACATCTTAGAGACGAAAATACCAAACAAAATTTGGGAATTTACCAATTATATTAATTATCAAATCACAGGACAGGACGGTTCACCAGAAAATTACCAAATAACTGAACAAACTTCTACTGACTCCTCAGGCAGATTACCATTTTCAGCAAAGAACATCACCAGCTCAACGTAGTTAACGACCTGTGCGACTTCTTCCAGCCAGATTGTGGCAAGGTGAACGCAAAAACGACACAGATCAGTCTCCAATTCGTAAATTTTATGGTCCACCAAGTAATTGTTCAGACCTTGCCCTATTGGGTTATACCTTAAATGGTCACTAGGTACTTGGTCAAACCAAATTACTACTTGGTCAAATTGACTTTTATTTGAATGAAATTTCTGTTGATATCAGCTATTATTTACATTTAAAACAATTAATAAATTGTAATTTAAAAAATCTTAATTTTTAAATAGAAAAAGAAATACTCATGTACATAATTAAACTGGGTCGCTGGGCTCCATCATGAATAAAAGATAATTGTATGAATAGTAAGACAACTTAAGCGAACTATTATGGCATAAAATAACAAAAAGATTTCAAAACCCAGTTGACGCATTTCCCATATTTTGACTTTTTTTTCTGCTGTGTTGTAATTGAAATCGTACCAATGAAAATTGTTAGCGTGTAGCAGCTTCCCTTTTGAAAATTCTAAATTTATTTTTTAGATACGCGTCAACATTACAATTGACTTGTCTGTGATGAAGCTTTGATAGAAGCTTTGAAATTATAGAAAAATTTAGATGTCAAAGCTGTTTGAACTTACACGACTTACGCAGACACAATTGGAATAACTAAAAAGAACATACACGTTACAACAACCATGTACTGGATTTCGACATTTTTAAAAGTTAGTTTCTTAGTATTTCTTATAATGGCCACAAAGAACGAAATAAGTAAGTAATATACGTCTTTATTTTATTAATAAGATATGTTTTTATTGCAATAAAAAATATATTCATCAATTGCACAGCCAACAATCAGCAGCATACCATAGATACTAAGCAAAAGGACTCATTTGATTCGATAGTCCATTTCAATGAAGTTATACTGAGAGAGTCACGAGAAGTTACCGAGAAGCAGACAAAAGTCTCTACTGCATCAAGTTATTGTAGTAAGGAAACCTCTAAGACATGCTTGAACCGTTTTATTGAATATCCTGACAAAGCTATTGAGACTTTTGATGGAATCCCTTCCAACTGCAAAGATTTGCAGCTATTAGGACACAAAATAAGTGGATTCTATTTGGTCAAAGGACTGGATTTAAAAGAATCAAAAATTGAAACAGTGTATTGCGAATTCAAATGGAACAAAGGGCAAAAAACTCACAGTAGGTTTAAAAAAAAATTATAGTAGCCTAAAAATCTTGTTGTTTACGAATATTTTAAAATAATATATAATATTTAAGATATCTTTAAGAATATGAGCTAGGAAAATAAATTTCGGATGTTTTCATGCAGGCAAGGGTCCAACAAAGCCAGATGTGGAAGGTAACTTTTTTGTATTTATTATAAATGACTTACTTTATTTATTTATGATAAACTAATATTAGAAAGACCATTTACAGAACCAAAAAGAGTCTTATAACTATTTTTTGTTAACCAAGCCTATTATTAATAAATGTATATTAACATTGCACGTAGAAATTAGGTTTGGTTACTTAGACATCCATTCATCCCCAAGAGTTTTCTTCTACGTCCAGAAGACCCAAAGCTTTACTCACGAAAATTCCATCATTCCATTTGAAAGAGACATTTTCAATGTAGGAGGTGCAATGAAATCTGAAACAGGAATCTTCACAGCGCCCAAAACTGGGACATATTACTTCTCTTTTGTGGGAATTAAAAATTCGTATCCCACTCCACTCGTCGTTCAACTCAGAAAGAATAATGAAACAGTAGGAGTTACGATGGGTACGACTAAACGAGGATCATATACTAAAACCCTAACGAGTATCTTGAAGCTGAATGAGGGTGACACGGTTGACCTCTACAAAACTACTGGAGATCTGTACGACGACTCAGATGGTCTGTATACACACTTTACTGGATGGATCATTGAAGAGGATTTACATATACTGTATGTATTTCATTTAAATTTAATGCATTTTTTTATCTAGATAAGATGCTTGTTGAGCACGTCTGATTTTTAATTTACCACCTAGAAATGAGGGGATAAAGCCTACGCAACTTATAAATGAAAATAATGCTGTACTAAGCTTCCCCAATAATGTACCTTCAAATTGCCAAGATTTGATGCTCTTTGGTCACAAAATCAATGGATTTTTCGTGGTTCACGGAATGGAGAAAAATGGAGGGAAATTGGAAACCATTTACTGTGATTTCAGACAGAAAACACCCATGATTAATAAGCAACTCGGTACGAAAAATCCCTTTTTATACGTACAGTTTTAAATGGGTTCAAAATTATTCCAATAACTGAATTAGAATAAACTTTTTTTTTATTTTGTCTAAAGATATTCGAGTAGGTTACCTTGATGTTTATTCTGCTCCAAGGGTTATATTTTATGCACAGAAGAATGAACCTTTAACCAATCAAAATTCAATTATTTTATTTGAACATGCAACTTTGAACGTGGGACATGCATTGAACTTGAAGTCTGGTATATTCACTGCTCCAAAGTCTGGAGTTTATCATTTCTCTTTCTCGGCAATGAAAGACTCGACTGATGTGGCACTTGTCATTTACTTACGCAAAAACGGAGTAAACATAGCACAGGCTTTCGGGGACAAAGAAACTGATACTCTAGCAGTAGCTCTTACAAGTACTTTGAAATTAACAGAAGGAGACACGATCGATCTTTACAAAACATCAGGAAATCTTCTAGATGATCAGCAGAGTAGCTACACCCATTTTGTTGGATGGATAGTAGAAGAAGATTTTAAATCGCTGTAAATGTGATCAGAAAATATATATTATTAATTACATAAACAAAAAATATTCGAATTTTAGGAGTGAAATGGTTGCATTCGAAAAAAATTCACCGAACAAGAATTATAAGCCTTACTATCCGTTTTCCAACTACCCAGACAAGATAATGAGTAACACTACTTTGAACGAGAAACCATCCACTTGTCAAGAACTCCAGTATTTTGGTCATAAGCTGAGTGGTTTCTACTTGGTAAAGGGAATCAACGATAAATCAAATGAAATCGACGCTATCTACTGCAATTTTACTCAGAAAGATCCCGGTAATTTTTTGCTACATAAAACAAATTACCTACTACATCGATTCCTATTAAAGAGATTGCAAATTATTTCCTTTTCTAATGCATTAATAACTAAATCAAAACATGTTTTCTCGAAGGTTATATTAGTCCAGGGGATTAGTATGGGAGTATGGGAGAATTTTATTAATACATATTTCGTAATAATTATTAGGTTCAAAAATTTCTAATACATATTTATTTTAACCCAAAAATAATATAACTTTTAATAGAGAAGAGGTACGGCTACGTCAGTATTCATTCTTCTCCAAGGGTTTTCTTCTACGTCCAAAAAAATAAATCATTGTCAACGATCAATGCCATCATTACATTCGAACTGGAAACCTTGAACATAGGAAATGCTATGAACATAAAAAATGGTACCTTTACGGTCCCGAAATCTGGAATTTATCACTTCTCTTTTGTGGCAATCAAAGAAAGAGATGATAAGATTCATGACTGGTTAGTCATTTATCTGCGCAAGAACGGAAAAAATATAGGTCAGGCATTTGCCACTGGTTATGCTGGATCATATACGACAGCCCTAACGAGTACGTTGCAACTGAAAAAAGGAGACGGGATAGACCTTTACAAGACTACAGGGGAACTTTACGACAATGAAACGGGACTCCATACCCATTTTACTGGATGGCTGATTCAAGAAGATTCCATAACGCTCTAACTTTCAGTTTCAAGTTTAAGAATTAGATTCTATTTTTCTAGGAGTTGGGTACAAAAGTTTTACTTGTACATTTTATTTTTCCTTGCCAATTAATAATATAAAATTCATACTTTTTTGGTGGATGAAATAAACATCAATGGCTAAACTAACGTGTAATTTGTATTAATTGTTGTGCGTGTCCAAAAAGGTGCTTCCTTGACTCAAAAAAAATTAAAATTAAATGGTTGATTAGTTCAAGGTCGTGGTTATTTAATTAATTAAAATGCGATGAATGCATTTTGGATAATCTCGCAATTAAAAAATAAATATTTAAAAAAAACGTTGTCGTATGAAATCCGGCAAAAAACGATCTTGAAAAAGATTGATGTTGAGGGAAAACGAGCTTTACCATTTTATTTATATAAAATGTTTGGTTGATAAAAAAGATGTACTGTATATTTATAATAAGCAACGATAATCTGAAGAGTGATCTATTTGTTTTCTAAGACAAATAACATGTCGTTTGTTGAAGTTTTATTTTAAAAGAACGTGATCGAGGGTTGCCAGCTCACGAAAAGGTATTGTAATGTGATTGGTCGTCGATGCGCAGTCGGAAATGAATTGATATTCGTTTTCTAAATTAAAATGTGTTGCAGGTGCATCATGCAGTATATAAATATGAAGTGTCGTTTACGACTGCAGGAAATTCAATTGTACTACATTATATTTTGGTATGGATGATCGTAAATAGAGTCGTATGGATGAACCAAATGCAGCATACCGTATGCTGCATTTCCCCTCCGTCCCAGTATCTTATTTTACCCCTGGATTTATTCTGAATAATTTAGAATATGCTTAAATTTTCTTCGATTTCGTTCCGATATTGACACAAACAGTCAATATCAGAACGGCTGCACATATTTTATTATTCAAACATAAATTATGATGATTAGCCAAAGCACAAATGAAATATAAAACTGAGTTGTATATATATTTTAAATAGCAGTAAGAATGTAAGATATAATCGATTTTACATCGAATTTTTGTATTTATTTAAATAAATGATGAGCGATCAACTATTTAGAGCAAGCCAACAATTTGAAAAAAATAATTAAAATTTCTAATTTTAAATTGAAAAGGACTGTCGCTCAAATACGCAACACTTTATACCGAGGAAAATATTTTAAAATTAAATAGCCCCATTGTGTTGAGAAACTAGTTTCCCCCTACATATATACCAAACTTGAAACATCCTATCGTCTCCGTGTCGGTTTTTTTCAATTTACTTTTAAAATAAAATGAGAAAACAACGTTTTAAAAATATGAGGTTGTTCCTCAAATTAATCCGTCCAACATAATCAAACCTAAATAACGATGATTAGCCAAAACCTGAAAGTAAAAGAAAACTGAGTTGGATATATTTTCAATACATTTATTTAAAACATTGTGTTTTAAACGACTTTTTCAACATGTTAAAATAAATAATGATGAATCAACAATGAAGAAAAGTTTTTAAAAATTCGATTATGTGGCATCAAATACGTTACATTTTATACGTGGCGATTTCTGGTGCAGAGAAATATACGAAATAAGCAAATAGCCCAATTTGTAATTTAGAAATCAGTTTTTCTACACCTATCAAACTTGAAACTTCCTATTCTCATCTCTTAGTCAGTTTTTTTTTTTCAAATTATTGAAAAAATAAAATGAGAAAACATCGTTTTAAAATTATCAGACTGTTCCTTAAATTAATGCTGTTATTCAAGATTTATTCTCACCACAAATTCACAGCAGAGGCGATTGAAAGTAATTTAGGAGGCTTTGGAAAATATCAAGTAGATGATGGGACAAACTTGAATGACCAAATCTCTAAAAACAAAAAAGGTGACAGCGTTCTCGAACGACCGAAACGGCCTGCTCGATTGCTACCATTAAAATTGATTCTGTAATACTTCTTGAAAAATATAATATATATTTTAAAAAAAGGTCAACTGAACCCTATTAAAATTAAAGTTTATGAGAATTCCATTAGTTAACATTCGTGTAATATGTCCAGGTAATGGAATAAATTCATTTGTTAATTTATTTTTACAGCGGAGAAGAGAAAAAAATGATTGTGTAATACTTTTTAAAAAATCTAATATGTTTATAAAAAAAAAGTTCAATTGAACCCTATTAAAAAGTAAAGTTAATAAGAATTCCATTAGTAAGTAATAACATAAATTCATTTGTTCATTTATTGTTACAGTGAAGAAGACAAGACTGAGAACATTTTGAAAACGCGTTTCTATGGACCCGCCATGAGCTGCGAAGAATTGTTAAGGATTGGCTACACTCGAAATGGGTTTTACTTGCTTAAGGGAAATGCCACGTCAAACAACAGCCACGTAGAAATAGTTAATTGTGCTTTCAAATACCAAAACCCTGATGGAGTGAAAGAAGGTAAGAAATGACAAAATAAATTAAAGATTAAAAAAATTATTTATATTATTTTAAATTGCTGTGGGATAAATAGTCAAAGAAGAGCGATTTGGATTCATTACTTTGAAACCCAACTCAGAAAAAATGTACCACCGGAGATCTACGGATACATTAATCAACAATCCTTTTGCACCATCTAGTGAAGTTGATTTAGAACGATCAAAACGAGCTGGACGAATACTTCCACTGCAACTTCTTTTGTATTTCTTTGAAGAATTATTTTTAATGTTACGAAATATATGTTCAATTAATTGGTAACACTTTAGTGGAAGGGAGCAAAATTTTACTGAAGATTCAAATATCCCTAAAAAATTTTACGGCCCCGCTACTAATTGCAATGAGTTAGGAAAACTTGGTTACACTTTAAATGGCTACTACTTGGTGAACGGATCGAAACTTGTAAGTCAAATTGAAGTGGTATTTTGCCGATTTCAGCTTCCACCAGATCAAAATGAAAGTACTACCTATTTTTTATATAAATTAACAAAACTAATTTTTTTTTCAAAATTAAGTGAAATGATTATTACCAATGATTTTTTTCAGCTGTTAAGGAAGAGCGACTTGGCTTTTTGAGTTTGGATCCGGTAGCCATAGATCCACAAAAACGTAACGTATTTTATACGTGAAACATGCTTATATAAATGTACATTTCAAGTTAAAGTATGTTAAGATAATTCATTTTTACTAACATTTTTCAGCTTATGATGATGGATTTAAAGCAATGGCCAAAGAAACCAGCAGTAGCACAATCATGAGTAGAAAAAGCAGACCTGCACGATTGATTCCTCTACAACTCCTATTGTAAAATTTTTAAATTACTGTTTTCGATGATACGTTTTTGTATCGTGTATCATAATATTCCTATTTTTAGTGACAACGAGGAAAACAATCACACTGAAGACCAGACTAGAAATGGAAAAACTGAAAAGGCCTTACGACTCAGAAACAATCCTACTAATTGCAACGGCATTAAGGAGCTGGGCTATACGCTGAACGGCTATTACTTGGTGAATAATAGCGCTACTACTAAACGATTTGGGGTTTTCTTTTGTCAATTTAAACTGCCACCAAGATTTGATAAAAGTAAGGGCCGATGGAATTAAATGAAATAACTACTGTTTAATTTTTGATTCAATTAATTATAGATAATATTAAAGAAGAAATATTGGGATACTTCAATTTATTAGATGTGAATGAGAAAAACAACAATAAAAAAGAAAGTAGTTACCCGTCTGAAATTTTTTATTAGAAAAATCTGTTGTATTGATTTCATACCATATGTTCAATCAACTCTCTTCCAAGGTCCTGGATTCGGTATTCAATACAGCATAGGCAAGAACCCATATCCTCCATCATCATTCTTTCCCGACGAAACGTGGGGTATCAACAATGGACGGGATAATCGTTGGCCAAACGGAATCATTCCCTACACCTTCGACTACACAAGCTCTGATCCGGCGGATAACATTACATTAAGTAAATTACATTTCTTTACATTGTAAATAATTGGTTTGTATTCCATGTGGTACTTTTACCCGGTTATAGCTCCAGCCCTAGCGGCCCAACAGATTGCAGTGTTTCAAGGTTTGATGAATAGTACTTGCGTCAAATTTGTTCCTCGAACCAAGGAAACAGATTACATCACTATAGGATTTTCGACTGGGTTAGTGTTGCAGTTATTTTTTTTTTACAATTAAAAAGATATATTACAAACAAAAACATATTTGGAAATATTCCGCATATCGATATGCAGCTGCACCTCTTTTATTGGTTGTATTGGAGGTCAACAGTTCGTCAGCACACGGCCTGCATGTTTTCCCTCAGCTAACGAACTGATGAACGTCCTGGGATTTGAAAGAGAAGAAAATCGACGCGACCGAGATTATTACATGGCGTTAAATTGGACAAATATACAAGCGGGAAGTAATATAAAAATTTCGAATGACCAACAGGGTATTGGTGTACTTATATTTATATATGTATAATTTAGGTTATCTCAAAAGAACTAATATTCCAACCTATGGAATTCCTTTGGATCAAAGTATGACAAAAGTTTACCACTGTACCTTTGACAATTTATTTTTATTGTTCTGATGTAACTGTAGTTATATAATTAACAGAATCAGTTACAATGACCTCCCAGAATTACATAGCCATCAATTCGGACTACCCAACCTACATTTTTGCAGGCGGGATTAATAAAGACTTAAATTCTGCAGTTAAATACTTCTCAGAGGTAATAAACTTAAACTTTTAAAGTAAGATGGTCACAAACGTATATTTCCAGGGTGACAGACAGAAGATCAATCGAGCATACAACTGCATCCCGGAAGATTCCTGTTGGGACGAAGATCCATTCAACTGCCCAGTCTGGGCAGCGGCTGGTGCCTGTAAAGACCCCGACTGGGTGCCTAAGACAGCATGCCCAAAGAAATGTTGCATCGATAAATGGCCTTCTGGTTGCGTCAACGACAAATTGCATTGTAATACATCACATTGGACTGGGTGGTGCAACAAAACTTGCAACGTCTGCCCTGTGAAGGACAACCGGGATAATTGTCAATACATTGGTGCTACACTCGGTTGCAACCGGGACCCTGTCAAATGGCCAGGAGGAATGACCAAATATTGCCGAAAATCATGTAATTTCTGCACACGTCCACCTGTGGTCAACATACTACCTATGATTCTAACCAAATGCCAGAAAACTTGCAACATTAGGTGCCACACATTTACCGGATGCAATCATTTAGCTCGCCCTAAGCCTAATTATTGGTCCGACTCCTATTGTAAAAGTGGTTGGTCTGACGCGGACCTCCTCGCCTGGTGCAAAGCAAGTAGTAACGCTTTTTATTGCCAGACGATGTGCTACAATTTAGGTTACCGCACACCATGTCCATCTCAATGTGTCGACTCGGATCCAGTCAACTGTCCCAAATTGGCTGCCACTAAGGGTTGTTTCAGTCCTTTTAACTTGTAGTTTTACGATTGCACAAAGTCATATTTTATGATGCTTTGTCCTCGAGGTGCTCTACGAATTTCATTTACTGACCTCAAGTGACGATTTTTCAGCACAATATTTAGTCACAAAGAATGCTAATAGGTGGTGGAAGATAATCAAAGACTTAGCTAGTGAAGAAAATACATATTTTACAATTGTAGTTGATTCATCGATAGTCGGTCCCTGACTTCATTTACTTAAGTTTATTAGCCCAAGTTCAAATCATGTATATAAATAGTTAAGAATGTTATTTTAAAAATTTCGGGTTAATATGATGGATTTAATAATTAAAGTGGTTGGAGAGTGACTTGATGTATCGGTACCTGTTATTTGGTATAAAAGTAGTTGGCTACAGAATAATTGATTTGTAGCTATCATTTCGACTTTCGCTGTTTTTTTTCCAATTTATTCAAGATAAATAAGTAGTTTTTTTTATGATGCATACACCAGATTTTTAAAAATGAAGTGTTGACATTGTCGAATTATACTTTAATATTTTAGTTCTATTATTATAAGCAATTTTGAACAGCATAATTTTTTTTACAAAGATTCACAAAAATACACTACAATACAATAATTTCCTAACTTTTGTACTAGCATGCCTAAAATCTATTTTTACCCTATTATGAGCCATAATTTTATCACTTATCTTATGGGGATGATGCAGCCCCCATCAAAACAATGTATTTTATTAATTCGTGATTCTGTTTTTTTTATCTATTACAGCTAAATTAACATAGTTTTATTTGATTTCATTTTTAAAAATTTAATTCCTTAGCAAATCTGTGAACCAAACAAGTTTCTTAATAATATTAAGCCAATAGATAGGATCTATATATGTTACTTGACAGGATATATTTTACCAAGTATACGCAGTGTTTCTTAATCATGATTAGATTGAAATCACATTTGATTGGAATCATGATTATAATCAAATTTGATTATTGATTGGCAATAATAATCAAAACTGTCAAAATTATTACTATTATTTTGATTATTTTGCCATTTTCTTAAATCATAATCATAATCACTTGGCAACAGCACATTTCTTAAATTTTAGACAAAATGGCGGCGAAATTGAAAGAAGATTTATACTTTATACTTGTACTCGTTCCTCTTAAGAGTGGTTGATCGTTAAAAATTTGTCTACCATTTATTTTTTATTTCAAAATTGAAGTTTTAATATTTCTAATAATAATCCAATATAAAATATTATTTTCCTAAATCTGGCAACGTTTAAATTGGTGTTTAATTCAATAAATTTGTAATCTAATTTTTTTGATTATTTTTTTTTATGATTATTTGATTATAGCTCAAAAAATTTGATTAAGAAACACTAAGTATACATAACATTTTCGTGTGTCAACGGATGACGCTTGCCGCAGGCTCAACATAATTCAATTCTGTATTGTTTGAACAATTGAAGTTTGTTGTCTTTTAATCTTTAATATAATGCTTGTCGATGATGATTGATGATTACGTATAAGTTTTTTAAGCAGAAAACGAATAAGATACATACGTTTAAAATAATTTGGAAATATGAACAATAACCTTTACAAATAGCTAACTTATTTGTTTAAGTGGAAACTATTGTCTTTTAATACTCTTAACATATGTCTCTTGTAAAGTACTCTGAGCTTATATGAAACAGTAATGTTTTACATTTCGAAATAAAAAGTTCATTTTTGAAAGCAGGGCCAAATGACACTCGCTGAAAATAATTAAAAACTATTTTATTACCATTTGAGCTCTAACTTTATCTTCTCTCTTACTTGGAAAGATGCCTCATTAATCATTGAACATAATATTTTGAACATCGAATGTCGATTAAATTTTTTTCTCATTTATCAGTCACAACTTTCTAAGCTTAATTTTATTGAGGTTTCTTTTCTGTTTACTTTTAGAATCAGGGAATACGGTTTTAATTCAATTCCTCAACCAACTCGTAAACGAAACGAATTCTTTCCAAATTGTGGCCAATAGTTAGGATACAAATGCTACTTGATAGGATATATTTTAACAAAAACCCATTAAATATACGTGCGTCAGTGGTGGACTGAAGGTTAACCATATAAAAACTGTAGATTATTTTCAAAGATATTGATGGATTGGAAAAAGAAAAAAGAAAAAAAAATGCGCTATAACGAGAATTCTACGACGCAAATTGATTTCAAATCGTTATTTTAGCTCTGGAGTCAACCAGATGAAGCCATTAAGTTTAACCGCTCATGGAAATGGGAAATAATGCTGACGTGCTGCCTTCTACTAATTATATAAAAAAAATTCGAGTGCACTATCTAATAGCGATTTTGTTAAAAACGGTAAGACATTCAGCATTTTACTTTAAATTAGAACATAATATAATAATAATCAATGTATTGATAATTGTAGGATTTAGTTCCGTTCATCGAGAAATCAGAAATCTTGGAAATTTCCCTTCTGAAAGAAAAGATCGAGTCACAGGACAGAAAATCGCTGAAGAACTGAATAAACTGCTGTTGACTCCTGAAGAAGACCGCCATTTTCAGCAAAGAACACCAGCTCAACGTAGTAAACGATCTGTACGACTTCTTCCAGCCAGATTGTGGCAAGGTGGCCGCAAAAACGACACAGATCAACCTCCAATTTGTAGATTTTATGGTCCACCAAGTAATTGTTCAGACCTTGCTCTATTAGGTTACACCTTAAATGGCTATTACTTGGTCAAACCAAATATCAAGTCAAATACTTCCAATAATATCCATGCCCTAATTCCAGAGACATTCATTGCGCATTTAAACAACCAGAAGGATTTTTCAATTTGCCAGTTGTTGAAAAAAGAATCGGTAATCTGAATTTAATTGTGGGTAGTAATGAATCCATTAAACCACTAATGGGTATCTTAAATGATGAAGCCGAGAAACGAGTAGACCATGCAAAGATGACGAATACAGGTGGAGTTTACTTTAGTGCGAATAGATATATTAGGCGATATGTGGAAAGTGAGGGTCTTGGTCCTCGTTATTATTATTATACGACCATAACATTTGATAATCCAAGGTCCTTTTAAATCTGGGAGGTGGTTTTTTACAAAACGACAGGAGAGTTTAAAACAACCAAAAACGATGTATATCACACGAATTAAGACAGGAGCGATATCCCCTATGCCTATAACATAGGGGTACCTTGCAGCTGCGTGTCCAGACCGCTAGATGGTCCTGGAGATGATTATAGATGGCGTTAGCGCTACGCGGCCTACGCCGAACCCCAAGTTTGAAGTAAACACAGGGAATTCATGTGTCTTTATTGAGACTTTGCTGTTATTTTCAATTAATATGGAATAATCGAAGAGAATTTTCAGTAGGTATCTGGTATATTGTAGTTAATAGTATGTGATTTTTTTTAAAGTTTAGCGAAGTTTAAAAAAAATGATTATAATGAATGGTGGCCCCGAATTTTAATAGAGGACGGAAAAAATTCCCTTGTTTTTCCAGTTTTAAGTTCTTACGGCGAAGTTAAGTAATTTTAATTAATTGATGAACATTCGCGAGTCGTGTCCTGATAAGGAGTACTTGAAACGCCGGATTCTAATAGAGGACGAAAAAAATATTTTGTTTTCCCATTTATTAATTCGTACGTCGCTGTTGAGTGTTTATAATTAATTGATGAACTTTTGCGAGTCGTGTCCTGATAAAGGGTACTTTAAACGCCAAAATTTAAATAGTAATAATCAAACCCACCACCATATAGGGGGGGGGGGGGAGAGACGTTACGTGCAGAGGGGACACCAGTACAGGCGGCGTGAGTAGGGGGGCAGCAGTTGCACCGAGAGGGGGCAGGAGTCAACCCATGGGGTGAGGGGGGCACGTGCAAAAGGGGGAAGGTGTGAAAATACCGCGAAAATTAGCCTTGGATATACATACATACTTTTCACATCCATTAGGCCTCTTTCAGTGGCTCTCTTTTGCATGAACTGGCCTAATGAGTAATGACACCTTAACTTCAACACAAATGTACGACTATGTAGGGAAATTTTGTCACAATAGATGTAGCAGAAAGAAAAATTCCAAAAGGGAATTTAGAACCGAATTATTTGACACCTAAAAATATTAAAACCATAACGTTTAATGAAGTAATTCAACATTTGGGCTTTTTATTGTTAAAACAACAGAAGTTTTTACTGTCCCCCAAATCAATTTATATTCGCCTCATGAGAAAACTCGCATCGATGCAAGAAAGAATGAAATTGCGCAGTATATTCTGCAGCTGTGTATTGGAGATCACATTTATTTTTAAATGTCGAGAAGTCGGAACGAGTTGCAACATCGTTTTACCATTCAATCTTGCATTATTAACTAGGATTAATAAAATATTTGTTTATTACTTTAAGGTACCAGTTTTTACTTTTCATACCATTTTTATTCCTTTATAGAATTGCACTAATACTTAGGATAAGATTACACATTGCTATGTATTAAACTGACTGCCTATATTTACCAGTCAAATACACATTTTCACGCGTGCCTTCTTGCTTCTTGAATGGAAAAGTATACCATATTCCCGGACACATTTTCTAACTATCATGAACAGTTAGAATGAATTGTTAGAATTAGAAAAAAAATTCGCTTTTATGTGATCATCAGGTATTTTCAAAATGAGTTCTTAAATACAATTACAATTGAGTTTCTCGGCGACCGAAAAGGTTAAATAGTTTTTAGATTTTCGACGGAATAATAATGCCGAAAAAAGTTTCGGCGCGCCAAAAAAGTCTAGTGTGACCAAGTCTTTATTTAGGCTATATACATTATTTAGTTGTTTGTTTTTTAACCAGCTATTAAAAAATGCTGAAAAGTTTTGCTTCTTATTTAGATAAATATCTATAGCAAGTATTAATATACAAAAAGATGTCATAACTCTTACATCAGCTCATAATCAGTTTTGTTTACTTTACTTTGTAGATTAAGTAATAAATTAGTGCTAAAGTTCAGCACTAATGTTAGTTGTATATATACTTCATCGGCCATTGAAGTTTTTCTCATACTCTCTCTATCTCTCTTGGTTGTGGTTGTTGATCACTTTAGACGACAATTTATACCAATAGTATCTAACCAATTCCTTTAGAAAGAAATTAAAAAGGTAAATAAATAATGATTATTTGTTTAAAGTTTATACAGTGATGGAGAAATGTGTATTATAGATGGCACCTTCTGGTTTACAAGAGCTCAAATGATCGGCGTTATCCAAAAGATCGGCAGTTTTTTCACGACGGCCACAAGAGACCCCAGAATCCAAGACCTGGACGATAAAGCAGACGTTCTCGAGACAGTGCTGAGTATTTTAAACATCATCATCATATTTTAAACATATACCGCTTTGATTTTAAATACAATCGACTTTCATATAGTCGGTTGCCAAGAATCACCTAATCCACGGTTGATGGCCAATCTCCAAAAGCATCAAATTCCGGAGAGATAAGCCAAACTTTCCGAAGTCATTTCCAGGAGACATCGCCACCCGTGGAGAAGTTTTGAAAACCGAAATCGAATGTACACCTTCGTCGAGTGTATCTTAGAAGAGAGCCAATGAAACACCTGGGGACTTCATGCCTGGCTAATGCTCGGCAATACTCAACCGTTCGAGGCAGTGGGTGGGTCGTCGGAAACGTGGGGGCCAAAAGTTTGTGAACATATTAGAGAAAATCGGGAACAATTTGAATTTGTTGCCAGGGAGACTAAGGCCCTCTTTTCTTTGAATATGGGCCTGATAACGTCGGCTAATGCCAGCCGACGCTAATAAATGTACTAATGTTACACAATTTGACGGCAATTAAAAAAACTGCAGCTATATATAAATTGATATAAAATCCACTACGTTATTCTAAGAGTTCATCAGCAATTTTTTCTGGTTTGAACAGAAGCGTTTTAATAAATAGTTTAAACGTATTTTTAATGATTCCTATTAATGGTGTGACTGCAGTATATTTGTTTTTCAATTTCGTTGAGTAGATAGTTTTACTTTAGAAAATTTACTTTAAAATTTGCGTCAAAATCGTCCCGATGGGCAATAATTAACCCTCTCTGGACCTTAGGAGGTGGGATAAAACAATTAAACAAATATATGTTACTCAGAGAAGGTCAGTTGCTGATTGCCAATGCTAGAAGAATTTTTTTATTCTACATTTATTAGTAGAATCATTTTCAGACTGTAATATTTGATTGATATTTTAAAAAGTTTTAGAATATCTCGTTTTCATCCATTATCACATATTTCCAATTGTATTATCATGAAATATTAATAGCTTTTTCTATTCGTTGAACAAAATATTTTTTATCCTTCTTGGTTTATTCCTTTATTTAAACTATAAAAAGGGGAAGAATCTGTTTGATACTTGTTATTTTGTTTTCTAGCGTTAATACTTTTTAAGCAAGAAAGATAAAACTGGACTAAACAAAGATTTTGACTCTAGATGCCGATTGTAAGGATTTAACAAAGGTAGTATTCGCGTGTTTTGCAGAAGAAAGTATATAAAAAAGCGCAGTGAAAAATAACATTGGGAAACATCTACATGTCCCGATCTCATTGTGAGTATCTATACATTTAAACAGTAATTAAGATGCAATACATTGCAATGGCTCTTTTACTTGCTGATCATAATAAATCGAAACACGAGTAATCGAATAGGAAAAATTAAGCTTCAATTATTAGACCGAGAGCCCAGACCGAAAAATCTACGTCATTTTTATATAAAGAATTTCCCATTTGAAAAAATCCCAAAAATTGCGGGATTCAAGAAAACCTAGGTCTTACGGTCCGCAAATGGTAACTATAGCGTGAACGCGCTCCCGAAAAACTCCAAACGAGAAAATCAATCAGTTAATTTTTCGTGAACGTAAAAACAAAAAAAGAAACACGCCATTCGAATAGGCTTGATGTGCCGATTCGTATGGCATATTTGGTTATGTCTGCAAAATAATTCTTCACAGAGAAAATTAATTAATGATCAAGTTTATCCACGAATTATTTCAGAACCAGCCAGAAGTTAGACATATGTCATTGACAAGAACCGTAATTACACAGCTCGGCTATGAAGTCGTATCGAGACATTGATTTTACGTCAATCGGCACTATTCATGCAGACGAGAGGGTAGTGCTGTGCAGTTAACGAAAACGAAAACGAAAAAATAACGAAAACGAATGATAACGAATGGTTTTTTGCTAACGAAAACTAAAACGAAAACGAAATTTTTCAAATCTAGAAAACGAAAACGAAACGAAAAAAATCGTTTTGTTTTTAGAAAATTCTGATATTTTAGAGCATTTCCTATAGAAAAATCATTGATTTTTTCAAGTCTTGATTTTTGAAAAATCTATTTGTTTTTCTTTTTTGACGACCCCAAAAATACAAAAAATTGCCAAGTCGACGTCCCTTGGCCTGCTGGTGCCTTGGGATTTGGCCACTTAAGCTGAAAACTAAAAAATAACGTAAAATTTCGTTTCGTTAACAATCGTTAACGAAAACTATTGTTTTTCAAAATGTGGGAAGGAAACGAAAACGAAGCTTCGTCAAAATTTGCTAACGAAAAATTAACGACAACGAAAGTTTGATGAAAAACCACTAACTGCACAGCACTACGAGAGGGGTAACGTAATTTCATACAATCGGATCCATGGTCTCTTGGTTCTACATCTTTTAGTTAATACCCAGATATAGTTGAAGCACCACCTTTTATAGGTACCGCTGTCGAAAACATAAGGGGTAAGTAATAAAACTAATAATATACTTTGCTTTGATGCGGTTATCTGCTGTTCATTTCTATAATCCTTTAGTACAATTCATAGTTGTAATATTTTCTTATCAAATAAAAAAGGTCCAATTAAAATTCATTTTTTGTTGGAATAAATGTTTCCTAGTCAAATTTTATTATTTAATTACTATTGTGAATAGGTAAATGTTTTTGTAGTGACCAAAAACAACGAAATTTCAAGTTTCTTGAAAAAAAAACATTTGCTTATGAAATTGTTTTTTAGTGAAAAAAGGTTTTAATCCAGTCATATAATCAATACATTCATCGCAGGAAAATGCTGCTTGGCTCTTTCCGAAGAAGGGTTTTTGTAGTATGTTTGGTCATCTCAATGACATTTTTCCAGTTCACTTATTCTCGGATGACGGAGAAAAACCTTTTCTCTTCACCTCTTAACAGTCAGCACTACAATTGCATTTTCCATTACTTAACGTCATTATCTTAATAATATCTAAATTAACCGGGCTCAAACATTGGAAAGGTCCCAATAGATTTTTATGTAACTAGAAACTCCACCGGACACACTATAAACTTTAATGGAGTGTCATGGATGATGCTTGAATGGTTGTCGGCTACCCATATCAACACCTCCTACAATAAATAAACCTAGTAAAGGAAGGCCTAAATTTTCACACGTTTTTGTATTAATGTTTCAGATTCAGTATTGTTCCTTATGATTCCTCAATCATCCCAGTTGAAGAATTTGGAGGCAAACCAGGAATTCATGATTTACTGGCGAAAGGGGTTCGTCTCCTATTTATTTTTATCGTAAACATTCATAAAGCATTTTTTTAGGAATATGATATTATGACAAGTTCAACGCCCACCTTTTCTCGAGCTGCTCTTGTTGAATTCGCTCAACCAGTAGCATATTTGCCTGTTTCCTTTTTAATTCCTTCCTCGGATCTATCTGTTAACATCCTATCGGCTACAAAACCATTTCAAACTTGAGTACGTATATTACCAGGCATATGAAGCGATACTGTATTATCGCATCGGCAATTGCAATGGCGATTGTCCCTATATTTTTCTAGATTTTGATCTCTCTTTTCGTGACAATGATGACTGTGCTTGCCTCGGTAATTTTTCTGGGGAAAACTAGAGGACAAAGTATTCAGCATTTCAATTTGAATATAACATTTTATGTTACTGGGATCTTACTTAACCAAGGTAAAAAATTGTATTGAAATAAATAAACTGATTTTTTCCTTCGATATTAAATAGTCTTCCATTAACAGTTATGGCATATAGATTTAATAAAACATTTGCAATTCGAATTGTAATCGCTTTGTGGAGTCTCGGTGCGTTCGTTTTGATAAATCTTTATTCCGGTTTGTTTACATCTTTCCTGGCAATACCCATTACAAAACCATTGATCAAATCTCTCGAAGAACTTCAGTACCGCACAGATATTCGGTTCGTGTTGAACAAGAACAGAAATATCGTGTCCCTTTTATTGGCAAGTAAAAAAATAGGAAAATCTCAAATTTTTATACCGCGTGCTTACGTTTATTTAATTTACTATATATCTAAACCATTAGGAAGAACTTGGGGTTTTGAAAAGATTAGGTGATCGAATAAGAGCTGATCCTGGGTCCCTTTGTTCTAAATCCAGCCAGTGCGCGGATTTGGGTAAAAAAAGGAAATACTGCTTATACTGCGGTAAGCCACCGCAATAAAAGTTTCTTCTTAAGTTTAATTGCATTTTTGTATTTCAAATCCCATAGACTAGAGATACGTTTTTATTGAAAGCTTTGAAAGAGGATTTTGAGGCCACTGGAAAATGCAACGTGGAAATGGGAAAAGAAAATTACATGTGGGTGCAAATATATACCATATTTTTTGCTGGTGCTGCATTTGCTTTGATCGTTTTCTTCATAGAAACTATATTAGGGCGACGATAATTTTAAAGAATAAAAAACAAAGTAAGGTAATTGTTTTAGTAATGATACCACTAAAAATAGCTGTTTTTTCGAAATGAACGCGTTTGGTTAATTATTCGGGGGTTTTAATGTTTACTGTATCGATGGAAATGAAATGAAATATAGGTAAAACTACTTCACCTCTTAAATGAAGCATTAATAACATCCCAAAAGTATGAATTAGTGAAGTTACTTGAGATTTCCTTAGCTGTTTGTCTTTGGAACAAAAGTAGGGACAAATATTATTCATTTTATCTGACGAATATAAAATGTTTAAACTTATTGCACTTTTTGTATTGTTAAAAAACATTTTACTCTTCGGCTTGGTATACACAGACTTTGTTAGTACGAGGATTCTTACATTGATCTTTTGATCTAAATAAAATGTATTTCTTCACATTTGATATCAAAATTATTATTTTTGCTATACGTAATCGTTCGTACCATTCAATCTGATATATATTTCAAATATTGATTTTTGATTAGCATGACACCTCTATTGTTGTAATGCGCCATTTAATATCGTAAACTAGCACAGTATGCCATGAAGCCCTGTACTTTTGAATAGCCCGCCGTGTCTCATATTGTAGCTGTGTATTATACAGAGCCATTTTTGGCTGCTTTCTCCCTTCTTCCCCCTTCTAGAATATTTCACACCGGATGCCACCCCCTCTTCCCCCTTTCTATTTCGCAGGATATTTGCAACTTCCGCCGTCGCCTGCAGCTGAAGGCCAAGGTTGCCGGCCCATCAAGAAGGAGAAAAAGAGGCCAGTCTAGCTTGGAACAACGAACAGGAGAGGTCGAATGCCTCCTGTGTTATCTTGGAATTGCTATTTTTAGTAGAAACGTGTATCTTAGTGGAAAATACAGAATTGTTTAGAAAAAGAAAGAAGAATTGTCGTCTCTTTATTCCGTCTTCATAACACTATATTTATGTTAACCGAATAATTAGCAAGCGTTTTGTGACATTTATTTGCTCCTACTAACAACAAACTGGACATAATCATGATTTATAATCGTTTTTTATCCGAATGTTCAACACTTAAAGATAATGTGAATAGCCTTCTGCTTATTACCAATCTAATATCCCATGGTTAACCACATTTATATATTATTATATGAAACGAATGTCATAAAAATTAATTAATTGGTGCTAGAATGACGCTGCTGATTTATTCTTCGATAAACTATACTTTTAATAATGAGCAGCACTTTACACTTAGGTACCAAGGATGATTAGTGCTGACCTGGTATTAACAGGATATTAGGTTCAAGCCTTGGTGTCAACTACTTTTTTTTTGTTTAATTCCTTAATTTACTGAAAGAGAAAGGAACAAAAAAATTATAAAAACTATTGTATCATATTCAGCTTAAAAAACTGAACAAGTCTGTCAATCATCCTGTTAACCAAAAATAATTATCTTGCCCGGAAATCGACAACAAATTCGGTGTGTACGATTGGTACGCAAAACGGGCATCCCACAATCTTGGGAAATTAAGACAGACATATTTTTTAAAGTAGCGCAGTCACAGTGGCTAAAGCATTGGCTTTTAAACTTTGTTTACTTTTTGCTGGGTGTCAATTACTGTCCTCGACTGTATTGTTTCTGAATATTCTATATAAACTTGCTTTGTGCTACAGTATGGTTAATAACAAAAGATCTACAATCTTGCGTTGTGGCTAGTTGTAAGAACACTCAAAATAATAGCCCGGAGAAAAAATTTATCTCTTTTCTGAGAGGTCCGAAGAGAATAATTTGGTTGAAGCTTATATCAACAGAAGCGATAGTGGACTGTCCCTGGAAAGCTCTTTAAGAATTTGCGAAGATCATTTTGATGTGAGTTTACTGTTTAAAAAATTAGATAGGGAATTTTTTTCCACTTCTTTCTGTTCTAGGTTGATAAAGACTTAAAGAACAAAAATCCCCCCCCCCCCCGATGGATAACTATTGGAAACATAGTTCCACATAAAAACCCGTTTCATACTGCTACATCTGAAAAAGGTGTCTATTGAAATTGTGTTATAACTATAACAATCCTAATCTTTTATACTAAATTTACAACATTCATCCCAGACAAATTTGATGATGTTCCGCCTGAAGATCTTTTTCAACCCACTTTAAAAGAAGTTGAACCATTATATTACTTGCTGACAATGAAATCCAGGTAATTATTACTTTCCCTCACTTATGTCTGTAAAAAAATTATGACATTTCAATTTTTGCATTAAGAAATGGACGCTCCTATCATTGCAACCCAAACGGATACTAGTAAACGTCAACTTGAGATTCTCTCAAAGCTAGAAGTGAAGCTCTTTGTTTCGGCGACGTTTATTTCAATGAAAAAGAAAACAGTTCGTAGTAAGAGGACGCAGGTGACAATGCTTAATGTTGGAAACGATGCTGCTTGTAGCCCTTTGAAAATATCTCCTCTTAGTCCCTTGAAAGCCCCTTTAGACCGACAAAATTGATCCCTCATTCAGTGTGACGCAAAAGACGATGACGATTTTTAAAGCGATCCATCCGATGCGTCTGTGGCTAGTAGCTCTGATTTTCCGACTAGTGAATTTGGTGGGTCAGACATTTCAGTGTGACCGCGTTTTGTTCGAACAAATAGTAAAAGCTCTTCGAACAAATAATAAAAGCTCTTCGCAACCATTACATCTTCACTTTTTGTTGATACATTTCGATTCTTAAAATACAAGAAATGTTCAAAGTAACAAACTACAACATAAGTTCAAAGAAAATTATTTCTTGGTTTGAAATAAATATTGATAAACACTTAACTACCAATCGTCAAATAGTTTATTATTCACAACTTTGGCCAAACAGCTTTACACCAAAATTCAAAAGCATTTCACGTTAAGTTTTTAACATAGTCTTCATCAAGTTTGACTTCTCATATCTCTACTTTTTTGTTGGATTCGAATTCTGGGTAAGCTACACAAAAGAGGGCCGATAACGATTAGAAAGAAACATTTGAAGTTGCATTTGTGCTTGGCACTTCTGTGAAATATTTCCGTAAACGCCAATGTAGCTGAGTCGAGTCTTCTGAGTTTTTGGTCACTTTATTTCTGGCACAAACGTGTCGTTTATTCCGTCAGGAGATGCTTCAAAGAATGGATAATTGGGAGAGATGAAAAGGCCACTTTCTTTCAATTCCATTTCCTTTTGATGAGCTACTCGATCGAGCACCTTCTTGTCCAAATAGCAACCACGAATCATCGCTGTAGTAGATCTTAGCCTGGCACCGAATAACTGTCCCACTAACGTCCCGGATTCAGTTGTACAACGGGAAGTTTTGAAGCTGTAATGCGAGTGTACCTAAAAAGTGTAAATCACAATGGCTATGAAATTGACAGGTTACCTTAATCGATGCCAATAACCCAATTTAGACTGGTCTTTTGTCTTTTCCCTTGCCGCTGCACAATCGGAATCTATAATCGTCCTTTTGAAAAATTCGAGAAATTCATTAGCAGAGCCACGTCTCTTCTTTTCTTGAAACGAAAGGAACAGCTAGTGAAGATCCAAAACCTATGTAGCCAAGAAATTGTTAATTAATTTATTTGTAAAACTCAATTATAAAATTAAAGATCGATTACCTGAAACTAATGAGATTCATGCGTGAAATGCATATACAACTGAGGTAGGAATGATGGTGGAGAGATTTAGTGTCGCTTCGTTTCAATGTAGTCTAACACTTCTTTAAGAAAACTTCCTTCTGGAGATTCCTTCTCGTGGACTTTTAGCACACGATTCTTCCTTTTTTTCTTACCACAAGATATGTTGATTGCTTCAATGGATTTGTCGAGAGTTCCGACTCTAGACAGGAGGCTTTTCTTCCAGTAACAGGTAACTTTTGTACGTGTAGGCTCTTCTGAGCGACGTTGAAGCCATCCGAGTGATCCGACGAATGCAATACAATGCTTGCACCCTCCATTTGAAGCTATACAGGTTTGATACCGCGCAGAAATTTGAATAGCGTTTAGATAGCAAAGGTCGGTAGATTATCACTATTAGCTTTAAGGAAGCCTTCTTTTACTAAGAGTTTAGTTGGTTTAGTTTAGTAGGGAATATAAATGTATACGAAGAACGTCCATTCTTTGCTCCCAAAAAATCAAAGTACGTAGAAATTATTAGATTTTTTTCCTGCGCTTAACTTTTACTTTTGCTCTATGACTTTTAGCTTATAAAAATATTCGTTTTAAGTACGAATTTTGTTTTGTATAGTTCTAAATGTTTTATATCAATTATTTTATATAAATTGAAACTTTCAAAGTAATAAACACTACTGTTTGATGGTGATTCATTTTTCTCTATCAATTTTTTTTCATATACTGTTCATTTTAATTACTATTCCCGTAAAAATATTTGAGACTTTGAATTTGACTGAGGCTAACTAAGCAAGAAATAAAAATTTCAAAGTTCATTTTAATAGGCTGTGTATTGATTTCCATCATACAGATCATCAAACTGATGATAAAGCTATCTTATAGCATACTGTGCTGTGAAGGAATCTAATTCACATAACGAAACCTAATTCTTTGCGGGCACTAAGGTTATACTCGTAAATCCAGCGTCCGTATGGGCGTCCGCCGGACTGTCGGAGGTGTCATGGAAAGACCAGCCCAAAGATAGCTCCACGCCGCTCTGCTCAGCAAATAAATAATTCATTTAAAAACATAATCTCTCCCTGTGATGTAGTCATATAAAGAAACCTGAATAGCAACATCATCCCTGGCATCTCCAGTGTTCAATTTTCGGATAAGATTAACAAAGGTGAAAGCAGTAACCGGATCGTAGCTAGCACTCTCAAGGGTCAAATCCTGGATTGTGTCAAGCTCTGGAGCAGTGTGTCCTCCCTGAAATACATACATACATGATATAATTACATAAATTTTCCATTATATTGAGAATCGCACTTACGGTGGAAGTCAAGTTGACACGGTAATCCTGATAAATAAAAAAATTACTACTTTAATCAAACTCATGCATCAGAAAATAGTGGCATTATATCTGCACATACCTGTAAGTAGCCCTGGTTAGTAGTATCGTCAAAACCACCAAACCAAAGATCGCCATAAGAACCATCACTGGAAGGAAGCATAAGTGAGAGCCAGCCCTTACCGAAAGCCTCAATCCTCATCTGAATGTCATTGGGCCTGACGTTCCAACGGATGTAGAAGTCACCATCGGGGTCTAGCAGAGCGCTGTACTGGTAATTTTGGGCCGAAACGGACACCACAACAGCCAATAGGATCATAAGAGCCTTGGACATCATTTTCTATATAATGTAAAAAAATAAGATTTATGAAAAATCACCTTTTACGTGGAAGCACAAACATTTAGTTTCTTACCAAAGTAGTGCGCTGGGAAAGTGCGTGAATAGGACTAGACTTTCCCCTGGCTTATATACAGTTACTATACAAATGATACAATGTAATGGGTGAATGAAACTTACATAAGCAATGGACATCATTTGCTGGGTGCTTCCTATTGGTGGATTGTGGATGATAATCTTTGGTCAAAGGTTCATGACTACGTGATCAAATGACGGGACGTATTTACCGTCTATTAAAATGTGTCTAACTTTCAATTGATGTATTGTTTGACGTTTATGTACCTAACCACCTCACTTTTATCAAATGTCTAAATATTGGATTAATATTAGCCGAGGGGCAACCGACTCTTTTTTTACTGATTTTCTTGGGTGTAGAAAACCAAGAAAACGCGAAGAAAAGTAAGAAAAGTTGGGAAATTTCAGGAAAAACGAGAAATTTACCGAAATTTTTCTAGAAAAAGCAAGAAATTTGCCAACTTTTACCAACTTTTCTTGCTTTTCTTGGCATTTTCTTCGTTTTCTACTCTTTTCTACGCCCAAGAAAACTAGTAAAAAAAGAGTCGGTTGCCCCTCGATATTAGCTCATAAACTAGCTCTTTACTTGTATGATTTGTTAAATTTTTTTTCATCATTGGTTTCAGCTTTATAGAATATCACTTGGGACGTAGAAAAGCTTTGCTTGCAACTTATAACATTTTTCTGTTCTGTTAGTAAAATTTTAGAGTTGCTAACATTTTCATTAAAAAGGGCTTGACAAAATACTAATTGGGTAATAAATCCATCATCTTGGCTGTTTTTATTTCATGGAATTATTTTAGTCATTTTTTGAATATAGTCACGCGCGTACCCAGTTTGCACCCACGGTCCATTAAAGGTAATCACATGAGTCTTTAATCCTTCTAATCAGTGTTTGTTTGCGTACCCACGGACCCACATAGCACTCACTATATTATATCTATTTTTGACTTGTTGATTCATGCATTGAGCAATTACAAATTAAGGTATGATAAAGTAATGTGATGAAATCGAGGTGATGTGGTATAAGGATTCGCTTTTTTGTCTATACGTATTTAAAAAATATTACTACAATTTAATTAAATTTATATATATAACTGCGAGCCAGCGTCCCGCGTAGGCGGAGCTTCTAATCCGGTAGCATGTAAATCTTAACCGCGTCTGTGTGTGTGTGTGTGCCTGTCTGTGGCAGTAAGAACTTAATTAAAATAGCACCAAACTTGACACATTTGGGCTAAACAGATGCATAATTCCCCCCCCCCCCTTTAAACGGTTTGTTATCCGGTTAAAACATATGGAGTTTAAGTTGATGAAATGAATGAAAATGGTATTAAAACTAGTAGTGGCGCTAGTGTCAACGTCTTTTTACGTAACAAAAATTGACAAATTAGGGCCCAAAAGATGCTATTTTCTCTCAGGGCTTAAGATTGCTCTATCTATGCGTTGTTATCCGGTAAGAAATATTGAGTTTAAGTTAATGAAATCAATTAAACTACACTGTTAAAAAAAGTTACGGTTTTCGTAAAAATAAATATCGATAAATGATTTCCAAATAAGCGATATATTTTTATCTCGATATTTTTCGACCGATTAATTGAAGCGCTAATTGATAAAAACATAAATCGAAATACGACAATTCTTAAAAACGAAAACCGGTAATTATAAATTACGGAAAACGGAGATCTCAATGGATGCGCGAATTATATAAATAAAATAAAAATAGTATATTTACGTCACTCTGACAATCTGATTGCCAACTCCGTTCAAGATTCAATCTTCTGACTGTAGGAGATTCGAACCAATCTTCTACAGTGTTGTAGGCGGGTGTGATACTAATGCGCCATCATACGATGTACTCTTCACACAAGCTGGTTTTCTTACCTTGCATTGATTCTTTGTACTCGTTATAGAGCAGCACTTCACATTCTATCAAATAAACACAAAAAAGTAAATAAAAAATGGTCTACTCATGTTATTGAAATCTGCTAAAAACTAAGATCCATTTAACTTTACCTTTAGATGACGTGGGAAGTTGTTGAACGATCCATACCATCCTGAGATCTTCTTCTCGCACTTTTTACAGTTGCTAATAATATTGCAATTACGTGCCAGTTTTGTCATAGCAGTGAACTCGGGATAAAACTTAAAATACTTGAAGACACCAACTTCAAACCACTCTATTTCAACTAAGTTGACCAAAGCCATTTCAGACAGTAAAATATGGAGCTAAAATTACAACTGGAATTCGGATGAAAAGTGATAAAGTTTGACAAATCACAAGCTAAAACAAATTCGGTTTCGCCATATTCGGACCGCTACGACAGCGCCACCTGCCCGATGTGCTAATGTGCGGAGTTGCGTGATTGATTTTCGATTTTTATTTTTCAATGAAAAACAGCTGTTTTTAGAAATAAATAAAAATCAATGGCCTGTGATTTTTAATCAAAATCAAAAATCGTGATTTTGTTTTACTTTTTGATTGAAACCAAATTTTGATTTAAATCACTAATGATTTATCGCAGCACTGCTTATAATGTACCCAAAAAATTTAGAGTGCAGCTCAACGAAGTAAACGACACGTACGACTTCTTCAAGCAAGATTGTGGTAGCAAAGCGATTGCGAAAACGACACAGATCAGCCTCCAATCCGTAAATTTTATGGCCCACCAAGTAATTGTTAAGATCTTGCATTAAATGGCTATTACTTGGTCAAGCCCAATACGAATTCCAAGTCTTTAAATAGCTTTAATTAAATGTCCCAAATACTGAGACCATCTATTGCACATTTAAACAACCAGATGGTTCGTTTAATTGGTTGGCTGTAGAAAAATGAATCAGTATTTTAAAGCCAAATACTGATGACAATATCACTGCTTTGAAACCATTAACAAAGAGAGTCATAACCGATATAGTATTAGAAAAAACGGGAAATAGTTCATTCAAAAGGGAATTCAAGGGCGGTACTTTAGTGCAAATACCGTACTTTAGTGCAAATATATATCCTTTATCACCACGTGCATATCTTTCGCCGGAACTTTTGAAACAAAGAAATCAAGCCATTTCGTATAATTTAGTAAAATTGAATTTAGGCAATGCTTTTGACCAATCTGCCTGAGTTTTTACCGTTCCCAAAAAAGGCGTTTACCAGTTTATGTTCAAGTCATTTTTTGAAACAACTCTTAACAACGAAGTCGCCGGTATCAATCTTTACCTAAATTATCAAATTACCTTTGGTAGGACGTACCCGCTAGCAGCGTCCAAGAGAGAATGCCGCCATGCCGACTTTATCTAAAACATACGGGAGGTCCAACAGAGTTTCTGTATGGTACCATTAACTTAAGTGGATCTCTTTTGCCTGAGTTGGGTTAAATAAATTTTGGATTTTATACTTTTCTTTCAGTTATTGAAGGTGCAGCTTGCACATTTCCTCTAATATTTTACTTGATTTACAGAACAACACGAATACAAAATATTTCAACAACTATTTTCAGTCTACAGCATGTACCCATAACTCTACTTAATATTATGATGTATTATACTGACTGTGGCTATTTTGCATTTGCCATTTAAAATACACGTATTTACTGTTCACTAAAATGATTTCAATTAGTGATTTGAGTATATTTAAGCCCTGCGTAGCTGTTTAGCCAGGCAACTATACTCAAGTGTAAATCCAATACAATTTTCAGTTTCTTTCTTAACCAAAAAGCATGTTGAAAATATTATATGGATGTGCTTCATCGAGGTGGGTTCCCCGATATTTTTTTCAATGGCTAAATAAAAATGCGATGCATTTCGGACAATAACTCTGTTGTCGGTTGGGATAAAAGTTATCTTTAGCCTTAAAATATATCTTTCTCGGATTTTTCAAATTTTTTTTATTATTAGTGCCGAATCAAGACTTTAATTGGTTTTTATTTGAATGGAACTTCTGTTGATTTCAGCTATTATATGCATAATTAAATTGTCATTACATATATATTATAAAGTATGAATAATAAAACAACTTTAGGGAACTATAGCATAAAATAAAATAAAAATATTTCAAAAGCTAGTTGACGCATTTCCGATATTTAGACGTTTCTTTTTTCTGCTTTGCAATTAAAATCATTCCAATGAAAATCGTTGGCATGTAGTAGTTTCTCTTTTGAAAAATATATATACCTTTTTTAGAGATACGCGTCAACATTATCATTGACATTATCGTTGACAACTAAATAGCCGCTTTGTGTTTTAGAAACTAGTTTTTCCCCAAATATCAAACTTGAAACATCCTACCGTCTCTGTGTCGGTTTTTTTTCAAATTACTTTAAAAACAAAATGAGAAAACAACGTTTCAAAAATATCAGGCTGTTCCTTAAATTCATGCTGTTATTCAAGATTTACTCTCACCACAAATTCACAGCAGAGGCGATTGAAAATAATTTAGGAGGCTTTGGAAAATCTCAAGTAGATGATGGGACAGACTTGAATGATCAGATCTCTAAAAACGAAACAGGCGTCAGCGTTTTCGACCGACCGAAACGGCCTGCTCGATTGCTACCATTGAAAATGATTCTGTAATACTTCTTGAAAAATATAATATATATAAAAAAGTTAAACTCAACTCTATTAAAAATAAAGTTTATGAGAATTCCATTAGTTAACATTCGTGTAATAAGTCCAGGTAATGGAATAAATTTGTTCATTTATTTTTACAGTGGAGAAGAGAAAAAAAAAGATTTTGTAATACCTTTTTAAAAATCTAATATATTTATAAAAAAAAAAAGTTCAATTGAACCCTATTAAAAATAAAGTTAATAAAAATTTCTTTAGTAAGTAATGACATAAACTCATTTGTTCATTTATTGTTACAGTGAAGAAGACAAGACTGAGAACATTTTAAAAGCGCGTTTTTATGGACCCGCCATGAGCTGCGAAGAACTGTTAAGGATTGGCTACACTCGAAACGGATTTTACTTGCTTAAGGGAAACGCCACGTCAAACAATAGCAACGTAGAAATAGTCAATTGTGCTTTCAAATATCAAAATCCCGATGGAGTGAAAGAAGGTAAGAAATGACAAAATAAATTAAAGATTTTTACAAAACTTTTATTTATATTATTTTCAATCTTTGTGGGATAAATAGTCAAAGAAGAGCGACTTGGATTCATTACTTTTAAACCTAACACAGAAAAAATGAACCACCGGAGATCTACGGATACATTTATCAACAATCCATTTGCACCATCTAGTGAAGTTGATCTAGAAAGATCAAAACGACCTGGACGATTACTTCCACTGCAACTTCTTTTGTATATCCTTTGAAGATTTAATTTTTGAAGTTACGAAATATATATTCAATTAATTGGTTATACTTTAGTGGAAGGGAGAATAATTTTACTGAAGATTCAAATATCCCTAAAAAATTTTACGGCCCCGCTACTAATTGCGATGAGTTAGGAAAACTTGGTTACACTTTAAATGGCTACTACTTGGTGAACGGATCGAAACTTATTAGTCAAATTGAAGTGGTATTTTGCCGATTTCAGCTTCCACCAGATCAAAATGAAAGTACTGCCCTTTTTTATAGATTAACAAAACTAATTTTTTTTTCAAAATTGAGTGAAATGATTATTACCAATGATTTTTTCAGCTGTTAAGGAAGAGCGACTTGGCTTTTTAAGTTTGGATCCAGTGACCATAGGTCCACAAAAACGTAACGTATTTTATACGTGAAACATGCTTATATAAATGTACATTTCAAGTCATAGTATGTTAAGATAATTCATTTTTACTAACATTTTTTCAGCTTCTGGTGATGGATTTAAAGCAATGGTCAAAGAAACCAGCAATATCACAATCATGAGTAGAAAAAGCAGACCTGCACGATTGATTCCTCTAAAACTCCTATTGTAGAAATTTATATTTTGAATTACTCTTTTTGATGACACGTTTTTGTAACATGCATCATAATATTCCTATTTAAGTGACAAGGAAGAAAACAATCACACTGAAGACAAGGCCAGAAATAGAAAAACTGAAAAGGCCTTACAACTCAAAAACAATCCTGCTAACTGCAACGAAATTAACGAACTTGGTTATACACTAAATGGCTATTACTTGGTAAATGGTAGCGCTACTGTTGCACGATTTGGGGTTTTCTTTTGTCAATTTAAACTGCCACCAGGATTTAATAGAAGTAAGGACCAAGAAAGTTAAGTTAAATTATTACTGTTAAATTTTTGATCAACAAATTACAGATATTATTAAAGAATAGATTTTGGGATACATCAATTTATTCGATGGGTATGAAAACAAAAACAGTAATAAAAAAGAAGGTATTTACCTTTGAAATTTCAGATTTTAAATCTGCTGCATTGACTTTTTATACTGAACTTTCAACCACCACTCTTCCAAGGTCCTGGATTTGGTATCCAAAACAACATAGGCAAGAGCCCATATCCTCCATCATCTTTCTTTCCCGACGAAACTTGGGGTATCAACAATGGACGGGATAATAGGTGGCCAAACGGAATCATCCCCTACACGTTTAACTACACAAGCTCCAATCCGGAGGAAAACATTACACTAAGTAAATTATATATTTTTAAATGTAAATAATTGGTTTATATTCGATGTGGTATTTTCAACCGATTATAGCTCCAGCCCTGGCAGCCAAACAGATTACATTGCTCCAAGGTTTCATGAATAGTACTTGCGTCAAATTCGTTCCTCGAACCAAGGAAACAGATTACATCACTATAGGGTTTTCGACAAGGCTAGTCATATAGTTAGCCAATTTTATTTTACAATTAAAATATGTGTTACAAACAAAACATATTTGGAAATATTTCGCATACCGATATGCAGCTGTTCCTCGTTTGTTGGTCGTATTGGAGGTCAACAGTTTGTCGGCGCAACACCTTTGTGTTTTCCCTCAACCTCCGAACTGATGAATGTCCTGGGATTTCGAAACGAAGAAAATCGACGCGACCGCGATTATTACATAGCGTTTAATTGGACGAATGCACTATCGGGTATAAAGATAAAAATGTATAACAGTTAACAGGTCATTGGTGTGTATACTTTATATATAATTTAGGTAATTTTGAAAGAAATAATATGCCCACCTATGGAACTCCTTTGGACCAAAGTAGGACCAAAGTTTATCACTGCACCTGTAGCAATTTTTTTAATTATTATTCTTATGTAACGATAAGTATATAATTGACAGAATCAGTTACGATGACTCCCCAGAAGTACATACACATCAATTCAAAGTACAAAGTCTACATTTTTGCAGACGGAAGTAACCAAGACTTTCATTCTGAAGTTAAATACTTCTCAGAGGTAAAAAGCAATTTTTTGTTTCAATTAGGATAGTCACAAACGTATATTTCCAGGGTGACAGACAAAAGATCAATCGAGCTTACAACTGCATCCCAGAAGATTCCTGTTGGGACGAAGACCCATTCAACTGTCCAATCTGGGCAGCAGCTGGTGCCTGTAAAGACCCCGATTGGGTGCCTAAGACAGCTTGCCCAAAGAAATGTTGTCAGCATAAATTGACTTCTGGTTGCGTCAACGACAAATTATATTGCAATAAATCATCTTGGGCTGGGCGGTGCAACAAAGCTTGCAACTTCTGTCCCGTGAAGGACAACCGGGATGACTGTCAATACATTGGTTCTACACTCGGTTGTAACCAAGACCCTGTCAATTGGCCAGGAGGAATGACCAAGTATTGCAAGAAATCTTGTGGTTTTTGTACTCGTCCAGCTGTTGTCAACATCCCCCCTATGATTCTCACCAAATGCCAGAAAACTTGCAACATTAGGTGCAACACCAATACCGGATGCAATCCTTTAGCTCGTCCTCAACCTAATTTTTTTTCTGATTCATACTGTAACAGCGGTTGGTCCAACTCTAAACTCCTCAATTGGTGTAAAACAAATAGCAAAGCTGTTTATTGTCAGACGATGTGCTACAATTTAGGTTACCGCACACCGTGTCCATCTCAATGTGTCGACTCGGATCCAGTCAACTGTCCCAAATTGGCTGCCACTAAGGGTTGTTTCAGTCTCTTTTACTTGTAGTTTTAGTATGAAATTTATTGTCATATTTAAGATAAATTAGTCTTAACCTCGGGATGCTTTACAACTATTCTTTTTCTGGCGCAAATGGACTATTTTTCAGAAAAAATATAAGTTCATGAAGAATGCACATAGTCTGAATATCAGTTCCAAACTTGTTAGTTAAAATACATATTCTACACTTGCAGTTGATTTCAATTATTTTTATTTTTTGAATAGCATATCCCACACAGCACCGGGTTGTCCAAAGATTACCTAATTTTTGTTTTTTACCCCAGATTTCATCCCTGTACTTTTGGCTTATTTTAAGATGAGGGGATTCTTTTTTTGAATATTATCGTTTAACTCCTGAGACTTTGATCATTTCTGAATAACCAATTTTCAATTTATTGAAATTTAATGTCATGATTTTACTCCTTTGACTTGGACGATTTTCGAATGAATAATATTACCCTAAATTTTATTTTCCTTTAATCTACTAGTCATAATTCTTCTGAATATCGCATGAGAATAAAGGTAAAGTAATTATCTTACCCAAGAAAGAAAAAAACCTTTGGCGCCCAGAGAGATTCGAACATAGAATCTTTAGAGTGCTAGGCACGCACTCTAACCACTTCACCATGACAGTTATTTCGGGTCTCAAAATTTTAAGAATATATATTGAAAGAGCACATGTGCCACGCTATACACACACGCATAGTCATTCACTAAAATAAGTTGTTTTAAAAAAGCTTATTTTTTATTATTATTATTTATGTGAAACGCTATCATAATAATTATTTGGAAAATGAACTTTACTCTCCAATACAATTTGAATTTCATTGATGCTACTATCATTCAAAGCAACTGGTATTGCGTACGTAACAGTAGGTAAAATGTTGTCAACATAATCTTATCCTACAGTTACTGACGTTGTATAGGACTCAAGCTACACTAAGTAAAAAAGTTGGTCGAAAGACATTCTCTAGTGGCGCATTGGAACAGCACTCGTCTCCCATCATCAAGGCTTCAGGTTCGAATCTCGGTATGTTACTAAAATTCTATGATCATGTAAATGTGTGTATGTGTCAACTAATGTGCCAACCTGTCAACCAAAGATGATCAGTGGGAGATGGAGAGGAAGAAGACAATTATTTCATTTACATTAAAATATTTAACAAAAATAATGAGATTGTCTTATTAAACCCCTGCACCGTAGCCAAACCCGCATAAAATTTCCTAAAAAATGTACATTAATCGGTTAACTTAAAGTTGCACCGAAGGGTTAAAAAAAGTTAATCTAAAGATATCTTGGTGCTGTGTGGGATGATGGGTTTGATAGAAAACGGTTGACGAATTAATCCGATGTATCAGCATTATTTGTGTTCGAGGTCGTTGTTATTTCAATATAATTTCCAAGTATTTTAAAAACCAAAAGACGTATATTCTTGAATCAAGATCCCTCGAGAAATATGAGCTTTAAAATCTTATATCCATATGTAAGATTGGCTGATACGATATATAATTATATGTTAAGATAGTAGACCAGTGCTTTAGGATTTTTCAAAACAAAGAATGAATAACATTCGTTCAAAAACCAGAGCATATTTTTAAGGGTTTCAAGAGGCCTATTATTACTAAAAATGGCAATGGTCTCGGTATTGGTTGAGTTTTATTTTTAAACAACGTGAACGAGGGTTGCCAGCTAATGAAAAGATATTGTAATGTAATTGGTCGTCGATGCGCAGTCGAAAATCAATTTTTATTAGTCTTCTAAATGAAATGGCTGTGATGTACTGTACGTGCGTCATGCGGTATATAAATTTTAAATGCCCTTTACGACTGCCGGTAATTCAATATTGCCCAAACTTAAATTTTGGACAAACAGAACTACAACGTTCTTTGGTATTTATTTAATCTAATTTTAAAAGGTCAATTTAAAAAACTGAATAGGCTTGCCAGAGAAATGCTTGGGAGGCTATTCATCAACTTTATGGTATATACTGATAGAAACGGTGCTTCCATGATAAATAATAAATATGTAGTGATGACATAGAATGAAAAATGATAATATAATATGAAAATAAAGATTCTCTAATAACAAAAAATTTGGCAGCTGTAGCGTTACATAACACTGTCCAATAAGTTGCGTAAAGTTACGATTTCTCGTTAAGTAAATGATGATTTTTGATTGTTACTTCATCAAATTTTAAGTATTTTTATCTTTATCTTAAATTACCTTATACTTCTTTCAAATATTAATAAAAATACTTATACATAAAATATCTTAAGCTATCTGGGATTTTTGAAAATACTATCTGTATCGGAGCCCAAAAATAAAGATATGTATCTTAACTTAACTTATCTTCGCGGAGCCAAAGAAATTTTTTATTATATCTTATCTTTTACCTGAAAAAAAGATAAGAAGCACTGGATGGTAAGTCCGTACAATATCTTTGAAACAGATGCACAAAATAATAATAATGCCCTTAGATGCCTATTGAATTTCCTGTGAATAATTTATGAAAACTTTTATGTCATTATGTCAATTTGAAATAGGCTTGATACTTTAATTTTTCTGCTGCATGAAAATATACAAACATAGTTATTGCATTTATAAGATGTGTTCTAGTCCAAAACGAGTATATCTTTGCAAATTGAATCCTATAACGAAAACAAGAGACGAATGTGAAATTAAGCATTTTACATAATTACAATTTCCTATTCGAGAGGACTCGTGAAAGGGTCAGACTCATGGATGAGAGGTTTGATACAGTTATATTTGTTGTTTTTAAGGTTATCAAAATTAAAAAAAATTAAAATTGACCACAGTGCTGGCTCAGTTATCGAAACACTGCACTTTTGGGTCTACCGCATATCGGAACGGTAAAAAGTGAAACCAAGATTTTTGTGGCTCTTGAACAAGTGCAAATGCATGCAGGAAAGTATATAACATTAACATAGCCTCGCTGCCTCTTGGATGACTAAATGAGATCAATTTTTGTTACCGTCAACGATTCTCAAAGTTAAAATTAGTTCAAATGAACTTTAAAAAAATTAAGGCAATGTACTTATTTGTAATAATCGGTCATCATATTGATTCCTTTTAATTCATTTCCAAATAATGTTTTTTTTTCCATTTTTCATTAAAAAATTCTTTTTTGAAGTTAAGATTTTTTCCGACAACTTAAGCTTTAAATTCCTATACCTGCCTGTGTTTACCTCGGCGGAGGCGCACGATTTCTTCCAGCATGATTTTGGGAACAAGGTGATCGCAAAAGTTACACAAATTAACATCAAATTCATAGATTTTTCGACCCACCAAGCAATTTTTCAGACCTTGCACTATTATTTTACATTTTAATTTCGCCTAATCAGCTTCTCTAATGTTTGAATTTTCTAAATAAATCATTGACGTAAGCAGTCAATATCAGAAAGCATATACGAAAAAAATTATGATGTTTAGCCAAAACATTAATGAAACACAAATAAAACTGAGCTGGATTTACTTTCAATAGATATGATCGATTTTAAATAAAAATTTTGAACATTTAAAAGGAAAATAACGAAAACTTATAATAAGGAAAAGTTTTGAAATTGTTTTTATGTGTCATTCAAAAACGCCACATTACAAACGTGGCGATTCCGGGTGCAGAGTTGCTATGCATATGTTGTAAGTAAGTAACTCCATTTTGATTTGGAACCCAGTTTTTCTCCATAGATCAAACTTGAAACATCGTATTTTCGAGCATTTTTCGAATCTTTAAAAATAAAAATGATAAAACAACGTTTTAAAAATATCAGGTTGTTCCTTAAATTAATACTGTTATTCAAGATTTACTCTTATCACAAGTTCACAGCAGAGGCTATAGAAAATAGTAATGTTTCGGAAGGCTTTCGTAAATGCCAAGTTAATGATGGAACAGTCATGAATGACAATATTTCTAAAAACGAACGACTAAAACGGCCTTTTCGATTGCTACCATTGAAAATTATTCCGTAATACTTCTAAATCTCTTATATTTTTCTAAATCTTATATATTTTCTAAATCATAGTTCAGTTCAAAACCAGAAAACTTAGGTTAATGGAATGTCCATTAGTTGACATTCGTTAAATTAATGCAATAAATTCATTTGTTGGCTAATTTTTATAGCGGAGAAGGAAAAAACAAAACTGAAAACGAAAACGCTGTTAAAACGAGTTTTTATGGACCCGCCACGAGTTGCGAAGAACTGTTAAGGATTGGCTACACTCGAAATGGATTTTACTTGCTTAAAGGAAATGCCACGTCAAACAATAGCCACGTAGAAATTGCTAATTGTGCGTTTCGATTCCAAAACCCAAATGGAGTCAAAGGTAAGAAATAAAAAAAATTAATTCAAGATTTTAAAAAGCATTTGTGTAATTTTCATTTACTGTGGAATAAATAGTCAAAGAGGAGAGGCTTGGAATTATTGTTTTTAAACAAAACCCTAAAACGTTCCAACGTAGATATACTGATACATTAAGTGACAATCCATTTGAATCATTTAGTGAAGTTTATCTCGAAAGATCAAAACGACCCGAACGCCTTATTCCACTGTAACTTATTTTGTATTTTTTTCAATTTCGTTTGTAAGGTTATGAAATATCTATATGTATAATTTAATGATGACATAGTGGAAGAGAGAAAAATTTCACTGAGGATCAAAATATTCCTAGAGAATTTTACGGCCCTCCTACTAATTGCATCGAGTTAGGAAAACTTGGTTTTACTTTAAATGGTTACTTCTTGGTGAACGGATCAAAACTTAGTAGTCAAATAGCTAGAAGTCGTCTTTTGCCGATTTCAACTCCCGGATCAAAATGAAAGTACTACCTTTTTTTAAAGCAAATTGCGACAAAAAATATACGAGTAAAATGGATATTGCAAATTATTCATTTAGCTGTAAAGGAAGAGCGACTTGGCTTTTTAAGTTTGGATCAAATAACAGCCATGGGTCCACAAAAATGTAAATTAACCAATAATATGCGTGTTTTTTAATCTAACTGAATTTTTCAAGTAAAACTATGTACAGATAATATACTTTTCATTACATTTTCAGCTTCTTACGAGGAATTTAACCCCATGGTAAAAGAAACCATCAGTACCACAATCATGGACAGGAAAGGTAGACCTGCACGATTAATTCCCTTAACATTGTAATAATTTACTTTTACTTCTTTTCCATAATACTTTTTCAATAATGGTAAAATGCATAATGGAATTCTTACGTTAGTGATATAAAAGAAAACAATACCACTGAAGAGAAAAACGGATTCCGATTCGCAACAAGTAATCCTGCGAATTGCAACGACATAAGGGAGCTGGGCTATACACTCAATGGCTATTACCTGGTGAATAATAGTGCTACTACTGACCGATTTGGGGTTTTCTTCTGTCAGTTTAAATTACCACCACGAATTGATAAAAGTAAGGACCGCCTAATTATGTTTAAATTAATGTTTTAATTGAAATATAAGAGTATTTATTACTGCTAATTTTTAAATTAAATTAATTACAGTAAGTATTAAAGAAGAGATATTGGGATACATAAATTTATTCGATGTGTATGAAAACAACAACAGTTATAAAAAAGAAGGTATTTACCGTTTGAAATTTCAGATTTTAAATCTGCTGCATTGATTTGTATACTGAATTTTCAACCACCACTCTTCCGAGGTCCTGGATTTGGTATCCAAAACAACATTGGCAAGAACCCATATCCTCCATCATCTTTTTTCCCCGACGAAACTTGGGGAATCAACAATGGACGGGATAATAGGTGGCCAAACGGAATCATTCCCTACACATTCGACTTCACAAGCTCTAATCCGGCGGACAACATTACATTAAGTAATTTATATTTCTTACAATGTTAATAATTGGTTTATATCTTATGTAGTATTTTCACCCGATTATAGCTCCAGACCTGGCGGTCAAACAGATTGCACTGTTTCAAGGTTTCATGAATAGTACTTGTGTCAAATTTGTTCCTCGAACCAAGGAAACAGATTACATCACTATAGGGCTCTGGACTGGGTTAGTGGTTCAGTCAATTATTGTTTTACAATAAAACCGATATATTTTACAAACAATATATTTTTGAAAATATATCCCGCTTATCGTTATGCAGTTGCACCTCTTATATTGGTCGTATTGGAGGTCAACAGTTCGTCGGCATACGTCCTTCGTGTTTTCCTTCAACTCACGAACTGATGAATGTCCTGGGATTTGAAAGAGAGGAAAACCGACGCGACCGAGATTATTACATGGCGTTAAATTGGACGAATATACCACCAGGTATAAAAATTTCTAATGGTCAACAGGGCATCGAGGCTGTACTTATTTATATATATATATATAATTTAGGTTCTCGTCTCAAAAGAAATAATATTCCAACCTATGGAACTCCTTTGGACCCAAGTAAGACAAAGTGTCAAATCGCTAGAGAGACAGTGAGCAATTTATGAGTATTATGCTGATGTAACGATAGTTATATAATTGACAGAATCCATTACGATGACTCCCAAGGATGATATAGCCATCAATTCAAAGTATCCAGTCTACATTTTTCCAGACGGAAGTAATCAAGACTATCATTCTGTAGTTAAATACTTCTCAGAGGTAAAAAAGCTAATTAAAAAAAATTAGGATAGTCAAAAACGTATATTTCTAGGGTGATAGACAGAAGATCAATCGAGCTTACAACTGCATCCCAGAAGATTCATGTTGGGACGAAGACCCATTTAACTGTCCAGTCTGGGCAGTAGCTGGTGCCTGTAAAGACCCCGATTGGGTGCCTAAGACAGCTTGCCCAAAGAAATGTTGCATCGATAAATGGACTTCTGGTTGCGTCAACGACAAATTTCATTGCAATACATCATCTTGGGCTGGGTGGTGCAACAAATCTTGCAACTTCTGTCCCGTAAAGGACAACCGGGATGATTGTCAATATATTGGTGCTACACTTGGTTGTAACCAAGACCCTGTCAAATGGCCAGGAGGAATGACCAAATATTGCCGAAAGTCCTGTAATTTCTGCACACGTCCAGCTGTCGTCAACATCCTACCGATGATTCTCACCAAATGCCAGAAAACTTGCAACACTAGGTGCAACACGGTTTCTGGATGCAATCCTTTAGCTCGTCCTCAACCAAATTTTTGGTCTGATTCATATTGTAACGGTGGTTGGTCCAACTTGAGACTCCTCGGTTGGTGTAAAACAAGTAGCAACGCTGTTAACTGTCAGACGATGTGCTACAATTTAGGTTACCGCACACCGTGTCCATCTCAATGTGTGGACTCGGACCCAGTCAGCTGTCCTAAATTGGCTGCTACTAAGGGTTGTTTCAGTCTTTTTGATTTGTAGTTTTAGTGCTGCATGTAGTCGTATTTTAAGATGCATTAGCCTCGGGATGCTCTAAGACTTTATATTTACTGATGTAAGGAGCTATTTTTTTCAGAAAAAAACTTAGAATTATGAAAAATGCACATAGGTAGTGAAAAATTGTCTTAAACTATAGTTAGTGAAAATACATATTCTACACTTGCAGTTGATTTCAATATTTCATTTGATTCATTTTTATTTTGGAAACACTTAGCTTGCAGTTTACTTCAATAATAGTTAATTTTGGGACAGAATGATGAATTTAATAGAAAATGGATAATTAATTAGTTTTGGAATAGATTGATGAATTTAATAGAAAATGGTTGGAGAATGACTTGAATGTATCAGTATTTGTTATTTGATAAGTAATAAATGTTTTTACTTGGAAAAGTAATAAAATGAAATCATTGTCTTCTATGACCAAAAAGAACGTTGAAAATAAATTGTGGATGTGTTCGGGTCGTGGTTATTTCAATATCAAAGTGAATTTAAAACCAAAGGAAGGGTCCCTTGAGGAAATATGAGTTTTAACATGTTATATTTTAAATGTATAATGGTAAATAAAATTTATACCTTCAATAAGAAAGGATAGTGGGACCAGTGCTTTAATAATTAAAAAAAAAAACAAATAATGTAATATTACCAGCATTCCCAAGCCTTTCGAAAAAGCCGAGCTTATTTGTTAAGGGTTCTATAATAGGACTATTTATAATCAATATTTATACTTATAAAAATATTGCTCATAATAGTAACCTAATTATAATTTCACATTGCATTGGTTGACGTCTTATTTTAAAACATCGTGAACGATAGTTGCAAGCTCATAATAAGGTATTGTAATAATTGGTCGTCGTTGCGAAGTCGGAAATCATAATTTTTAAGAAATTTTCTAAATAATTACGATAGTCTTAGAGTTTGTAATCACAGTTTCGCAAATCTAAGGGTTATATGTACACAATATCTTTTTTCCAAATATTTTGAACACAGCTACCAGAAAAATGCTGAATATGATGTGCTTAAGCTGCTATTGAGACACCCTGTACTCAAAATTTAAATAACTCCATCTCTAGTAAGTATTAATACACCAAGTTAAAAAACTATGAATTAATAGTCAAACAGCCTATAATCAGCTTCGTTTACTTTACTTTGTAGATTAATTCGATAAGAGAATGAAGTAGATAAGAGTGTGACAGCTAAGATCACTTATATATACTTTATAGGCTTTTTGGGTCATTGAAGTTATTCTAAGACTTTCTCTTTGTTTTGGTGGTTGATCATTTCAGGAGACAAATTATACCAATAATATCTAACCGAACTCTTTAGAAAGAAATCTGAAAGGTAAATTAATGATGATTATTTGTTTAACTTATGTGCATTTTATACATTAGTGGAGAAATGCCTACTATAGATGGCAGCCTCTGGTTTGAAAATGCTTGGCTCGATGATCGGCATAATCCAAAAGATCCGCAGCTTTTTCACGAGGGCCGCAAGAGACCCCAGAATCCAGGACCTGGACGACAAAGCAAGCGTTCTCGAGACAATGCTGAGTAAATATTACATATTAAGCATACACCACTTTGATTAAATACAATTGACTTTGATATAGTTGACTGCCATGAATCACCCAATCCACGACTGATGGCCAATCTCCAAAAGCATCAAATTCCAGAGAGATTAGCCAAACTTTGTGAAGTCATTTCTAGGAGACATCGCCACCCGTGGGGAAATTTTGAAAGTCGGAATAGAATGTATAACTTCGTCGAGTGCATCTTAGAAGAGAGCCAATGGAACACCTGGGGACTGCATGCTTGGCTAATGTTCGGCAATATTCAACCGTCCGAGGCAGTGGGTGGGTCGTCCGAAACGTGGGGACCTCAAGTTCATGCACATATTAGAGAGAATAAGGAACAGTTTGAATTTGTTGCCAGGGAGACTAAAGCCCTCTTTACCTTGACTATGGGCCTGATAACGTCGGCTAATGCCAGCCGACGATAATAAATGTAAAAAATTATACGTTATGTAACGGAGAGATAAAAATTAGGCATTAGTTACAAGTATTCTGATATGTCTATTGTGTAATAAAATGATAATTTTGTAAAAAAGATATAGCTAAGGTAGGTAAGGTTTTTTTTTAAACTTAGAGACACAAAGCCGAGTATACCAAAGTAGAAAAATTATATTTCTATATTCGATATATTTCCCTAAAGAAATGACTTTATTCATGTGGTTGAAACAGAATAAGCACTTAATGAATGTTGCAAATATTTTTAGTGTAAAGAATGTTGAATTCCTCGGAGTTCGAATAAAAGGGAAATGACGCAATAAGATCCGGGTTAACGATTGTAATGATGAGACACTAAAAGGCACTGATATAATACACGAAAAAGGGTTTCACTGAATTTAAATTCTGAGATGATAGTCTAAATCAATTTCTGAGTGTTACAGACGGGAGCGAGTTGAGACAAAGAAAATGACGCACTAACGAAAACGAAAAGAGAGATGCGCACGATCTCAATGGCGACTTTCGAATCACTGCGCACTTCTCGGTAAATTTCCCAAGGGCTGGAAAATTCTATAAAGAAGGGTGATCGAGAGGGTGGAAGAGGGAGAAGAGGGAGAGAAATACGGGCTACGTCAGCACCTTTCTTTCCAGAGCAACTTGCACTTTAAGAGGAAAATGAACTACGAAAGTAAAGAAAATAATGCCTCTGCAAGACGGTCACATACCGGCCCCCGTTTTCCTCTTAAAACAAGAAGATAATGAATGAATAATGCGAAGCGAATCAAAACGAAAGAAAGAAAACATAAACGAAACATGAATTGAATAAGACAGAAGAAATGAACTAAGTAATTAATCTTCACGAATAGGCGATAGAGAGCGACGGTTAGTCATGGCCGCAATCCGGGATGACCGTCTTGATCCAGGCGGGATGATAGGAGCGGGAGAGACGGCAGATCGGATGGTGGATCGACGGCTTTTCTCCTTTGGCAAATCCGATGCAGGAACGGGAATTGGTTGAAGCTTCTTCTTTTTCTTTGTGGAAGGAGTAGGAGAGTTGTTGAGATCGTGTCTTTCAGCTTCGACAGGAACAGCAGCAACTGGATCGTGTCCATCGGTGTGCGGAAGAACTTGAATTGGGTCCTGTTGAACAGTTGGTCTCTTCTCCAAAATGATAGAATTATCCGGTGAACTGAGCAAACTGAGTTGATGAACTGAACGGGTGTAGACGCCATTCTTGGTTCGAACTCGAACGACACGGACGATCTTGTCGTCTCCAGGTAGAAGTTTTTCAATTTTGCCGATGGGCCAAAGTCCTCTTGGTGAGTTCTCATCTGTAATGAGAACGAAGTCGTTCACCTTTAGCGGCGGGTTCTTCTCTAGCCATTTTTTTCTTTCAGCGAGCTTGGGCATGTTCTCTGAAATCCAACGTCACCAATAAGAATCTAGGAGAGCTTGTGCTTGAATGAAATGGCGGCGTGAGAGTTGATCCTTTTCGTCAACTTTATCCATGGGAAGATGAGGATTTAAACGGCCAATCAAGAAATGGTTTGGCGTCAATGGTTCAGGATCGTCGGGACTATAGCTGACGTGCGTGAGGGGCCTGGAGTTGATGAGGGCAGCCGCTCCACTAATCACGGTGCGGAGAACTTCGTCGTTCACCGTCCGGTTTCCTAGGACGGCTCTGAGCGCGGTCTTTGCAGATCTGACCATACGTTCGAACACACCTCCGAAATGAGGACTGAGAGGAGGTGAGAAGCGCCAGGCAATCCTTCTTGCGACGAGCTCCTTTTCGATAGCGGCTAGGTCGAGTCGATCGGCTCCTTCTTCTAATCTTCTTTTTCCTCCGACCAGATTAGTGCCGTTGTCAGAGTAGATGACAGTAGGAGAGCCTCTTACATCGACGAATCTTTGTAGAGCCATCAGGAATGATTCGGTATCGAGACTATGAGCTGATTCAAGATGGACTGCTCGAGTCACCATGCATGTGAAAATGCAAATCCATCTCTTGTGACTTTGGCGGCCTACGGAGACGAATAGAGGGCCGAAATAATCCAATCCGGTATTTACGAACGGGTGCGTGAGTGGTCCTAATCGATGCGTAGGCAATGAGGCCATCAAGGGAGGAACTGCCTTAGCATAAAGACGACGGCACGTGAAACACGAAGCAATGACCTTCTGAACGGTCCTTCGGCCACCGATGATCCAATAGAGGGATCTCAGATCGGACAATAACCTTTCAGCTCGAACATGACTTCCAGGCAGTTGTCCGTGAACATGATAATGCCAAATAATCAATGAAGTGAGACGATGAGCAGCTGGAAGCACTATCGGATGCTTGACGTCGGGAGCGACTTGCGATCGGTCTAAGCGTCCTCCAACTCGAATGATTCCGTTTTCATCCAGGAAAGGCGAGAGTTTGAGTAGATGAGAATCCTTTTTGACCGCTTCACCCTTCTTCAACTGCTTCAGCTCGGATGAGAAGTAAGTCTCTTGCGCTACTCGAATGCAGGAGAGAAGAGCGTGGTGAAGTTCATCAACTGAAAACATACCAGTTCTCTTTTCTTCTCCTCGACGTTTGAAACGAATGTTGAAGACGAACCGATGTAGCTGAGCAACTTTTCTTTCAAGTAGCGTCAGTCGAGATACTGGAATCCATGTGATGCGATCCATCAGGATGTTGATTACATTGGGAAAGGCGATTGAAATGTGATGTAGCTGCGGGCGAGCGACTTCAGGATCGATCTCCTCCGGCCCCGTTTCAACTGAAAATGAGGGCCATTCGTTTGAATCTTGAAGTAGAAAACTTGGTCCAGTTACGAATGGGTGATCGCTCGTCATGTCCTTAGGAGAGATTCCTCTGCTACAATGATCAGCCGGGTTGACGGTTCCAGGGATGTGTCGCCACTGATTCTTACTGGTTTTAGTAAGAATCTCTCCGACTCTATGAGCGACGAAAGCTTTAAATCTATTTGAGCTGTGAATCCAACGGAGCACTGTCATCGAATCGGACCAGAAGGTGACGTATCGAATATTTAATTCAAGTTCCATTTCGTTAGAGATGATTTCTGCCAAGTGCAGGCCGAGTACAGCTCCTTGAAGCTCAAGACGAGGGATTGAAAGCTGCTTAAGAGGAGCAACTCTGGTCTTTTACATGATGAATGAAAGATGAACTGAGCCGTCGGGATAAATAGCACGAAGATAGGCTGTCGCACCGTATGCGATAGATGAAGCGTCGGTGAATACGTGTAGAGTAAGTTCCGAAGGGTTCATGTCGAGTCGACGTAGACATCTTGGTATGCGGAGATCCTTTAAAGCGTCAAGTTGGAGGCACCATCGTCGCCAATGATCCAAGAGATCCTCCGGAAGTCGTTGATCCCATCCAAGTCGTAAGCGGCAGATCTCTTGAAGGAGACGCTTTACTGTAATAACAACAGGCGAGAGCATACCGAGCGGATCATAAATAGTTGAAATAGCGCTGAGGATCGTGCGATGAGTACAAGCTTCCGGTTTGAGTGAAATGACGAAGAAAAAGGAATCATCCTCGCTGGAATAAAGAACGCCGAGTGTGCGCTCGATGGGAAGCTCATCTTTGGCTAAATCCAAGGTTGGTGAAGCCCACTCGGACTCGGGAATAGATGACATCACCTTTCGTGAAGATGAAACCCATTTTGTGAGCCGGAATCCACCCTTTGACACCATACTGGTGAGTCGGTTCGCCAACAAGATAGCTTCTTCTTCGGTACTGGTCGATCCTAAGAAGTTGTCGACGTAGAAGTTGCGTGATATGACGTCCGTAACGTCCGGGTACTCGTCCTTGTTATCTTGAGTCGTTTTTCTAAGGACGAAAGCGCAGATTGAAGGTGATGAAACAGCACCAAAGACGTGCACCGTCATTTGATGAACGCGCGGAGGATTAGGATCGCCGGGATTTCTCCAGAAGAACCGGACAGCAGCTTGTTCCTCCGCCAGCAAACGAACTTGGTGAAACATTCTCTCAATATCTGAAATCAAGGAGTAGGGATTTGCTCTGAATCTGAGCAGCACTCCAAGCAGACCGGTAAGGAAATCAGGGCCCTTAATGAGCTTTGAGTTGAGAGACTTCTTTGGCGGAGATGACAGGTCGAATACAACTCGTAATTTGTCGGGTTTTCGTGGATAGATGACTCCATGATGAGCAACATACGATGACCAAGGAGGAGAGTTGAGCAACTCCTTTTCGGTTGTCACACGAGCGTGACCAAGACGAAGATACTCGTTGACTTGAGTAGTATAACGACTGGCGTAGATAGGATCACGATGGAAACGTCGCTCAAGAGAATAGAAACGGCTGAGAGCTTCTTCCTTGTTATCTGTCATGATGGGAGGGTCTTCCTTCCAAGGAAAACCAACATGAAACTTGCCTTTTCGAAGGTGAATTGTCTTCTCGATGATGTTCATAAACCGTTGATCGCTTGGAGACAATGGTGGTTGCTTGACAGCATCTGGCAGATAAGAATCCGTGATCCAGAAGCGTTCAACCGATTGGAACAAATTGGGATCAACCGGTTCGATGTGATTGATTGTGTTGATGCATTGAGCCTCCACTGGATGGATCCCGGCGGAAACTACTGGACCTACATCACACCATCCGAAGGGAGTCTTGTAGGCAACAGGGCCATCACTATCACTAGCAGGGTAACGGACGTCCAGTCGATCATGAGCGCGGATGACGTTCTGTCCAATCAGTAACTTGATGTCCTTGGGGTTGAATCGATGTAAATCGAGATTGGCGAGATGAGTGAAATTCTTCTTCACCGTCGGCCAGTTAATCTCTCTCTAATTGATGTCGATTTCTGGTCGAGTATAGGCTCCATGAACAGAATAAAGATTCTTTCCATCACGAGAGCAGATCTCAAAGTTCACTCGTCGACTTGGAACGTTGGATCTATAACCATCAAAAACCTTGAATGATACCAGTCTGGTTGGTCCAAAGAGACCCATCTTGTCGGCCAAGTCCTCGGTGATCAAGGTAGCCGTACTACCGTTGTCTAGAAAGGCCAACACGTCTTCTATGAATCCATTTGCCCGCACCGTAACTGGGACGATTTGAAGAAGAGTCTCAATCAATGAAAGAGCGAAATCCGAATGAAGAGCACCGATGGATTCTTGGTCAGAAGATTCTTCTTGCCTTTGCACAACTGACGAAGATGATTTGGGAACTTGATTAACTCGATCGGCACCGTGTAAAAGGGTGTGATGATGACGTCCACAATTTTCTTCTTCACATTTGACTCTTGAGTTGCATTTGCGCATGAAGTGACGCCCGATGATGCAACGTAGACACCGATTCTCCTTGACGATGAGTTCAGCTCGTTGCGTTGGAGTCAAGTTGAGAAATTTTGTACATAATTCAATGCGATGAGGAGGAGAGATGCTGCAAACGAAGCAGCGGTAACTAGTGGCACTAGGAGCGGGTTTCTTGTCATCGGCGGTCGCGGGCTTATCCTTAGAGGCCGCTTTGGGAGGACCTTCCGGCACCTCATCAACATCCAATGCGTTGATAGTAGAAGGCATCGCAGGTTTCTTCTTAATCGGGGCGGCAGAAGCGGCCTTCTTCTCGCTCGAAGCAGGTTGGGTAGGAAGAAGATTCATAGCTCCGATCGATGAGGCGAAGGATTGACTCTTAACGATGCGTCGCAACCAATCATCGAAGTCGGCGATGTTTGGAATAACTGGTTGAATATCGAAAACAGTTTGTCCCCATTTGGTTCGAATGCCGGTCGGTAATTTCTGGAGCAGTAGCTTTAAAGTACCGGTAGAATTCAGCTCGTGAACGTGTTTGGAATGAATAAGAGCGGAAACGGCGCCGTGAAGTTCATTCGAGAATTTCTTGAGTCCAGCAGGATCGTTGCTTCTTATAACAGGCAAAGCGAGCAATTTGTCGACGTGAGCTTCCGAGACCACGATATCATGGCCATACTCTTCATAGAGACGAGCGATAGCTAAATTGTAGAGAGCGGGGTCGTGAAGCGCATCCGAAATCGTATTTCGGACCTCCGGAGAGAGGTGATTTGTGAGTGCCGCTAGACGCATAGCATCATTGGGCAACACATCGTGAATGAGAGTTTTGAAGCAACTCATAAACATGGGAAACTGAAGAGGATCACCGTTGAAAACTTCTACGTTAATGTTGAGAGATCCTGAAGTGGCCGTTCCGAAGCTAGGATAAGGATTGTTAAAGCTGGTAGCTGGTGGTTGATGAAAGGAGCGAAGCTGCTGTTGAACGGAGCTAGAGAGAGACGGTGCTCCGGTCACTGACGAGTGAAGGCTGTGACGAGCGTGAGCCGAAGAGCCGAATGGATCGTATCCAGTTTGGGCTGCAGAAGTGGCGGAACTGGCGTGTAAAAACGTAGAAGTAGACGGATACTGCTGGATTCCGTAAGCAGCGCTGACATGATGGGGAACTGAAGCAGGAACATTTTGGACAAATCCAAATGATGATGAAGGATTCGGAGCGGAAGAATGGACGAAGACGTTGCTCACAGGTTGACCGGATGTCGACAATCGATAATGCCAGGTTCCTTGAGTGAATGCTGGATCGCATCCAGCCCCGTAGATTCCAGTCGTGCTGGAAGTCGAAGGATATCCGATGGTGTGTGTAGAAACCGGAACGTATCCAGCTCCATAGATTCCAGTCGTGCTGGAAGTTGAAAGATGTCCGAGGGTATGAGTAGAAGCCGGAACGTATCCAGCGGCGAAAGAAGATATTGGCACTGATGTACCAACTGACGAAAAGGGAGTTGGTCCAACATGATATGGCGGATTGTACTGCTGAGCGCAATGAACGGCGAGATCATAAGCAGACGAAGTAGAAAGGATGCTTTCTTTAAAGACCGATGATGGATTCACTTGTGGAGGTGTAGATTGAGGAACGTATCCGTACTGAGCTGGATCGTATCCAGCGGTGCTAATCGTTTGCGGCGGAGCGTCACGAGGAACCGCGCCAGTAGCTGCCCAATCAATACGGGATTGTAAAGAGCTCACCGGTGGCACGTACGTAATGGGCTGAGTAGTTTGTTGAGAGACCGGATGAGCCTCGGGAATCGACGGAGATGGTATGACGAGCTGATGATGAAGAGAAGGTTCTGCTGAAATACTGGCACTGGAGAAAGCGGACTCTAAAGAGGAGAGACTTACATTCATCGCGTCCCGATCAGCACACAAAGGAAGAGAGGCGGCATCATGATCCAGAGCTGGGAAGGGGAGATGCCCGCGAGATCCAGCCGGTGGACGATGTGGGGAGCGAAACCGATGAAGAATGTTGGCCATCCTTGGAGAGAACGTGTGTGCGGGTACTGTAGAGGACGGAGCAGGCACAGTCGGGATAAATGAGGATGATGCAATGTTGCCCGCGTCAGCTGCTCTCCTCCTCTCCTCAGCAGCCACCATTTCTGACTTAAAAAGTCGATGATTGCTCTCTAGTCCGGTTGCCCACTCTTCAGCGTGTTGAATAAGGCTAGATAAACAATTGTGATGACGAAGAGATGTGATGTAAGCAGCGTTGATGCGAAGAGCGGTGATGAAGTCTTCTTCTAATTTTTGAAAATCTTGTAAACAAGAAGATGAAGGAATCCCGCCCTCAATCAGACCACGCAGTTTGGTAGTGGCTCGGGTGTGGTTAGATCTGGCCGTCGTGCGGCAACGCTTGATGAAGTTCGGGTCCTCTTTGGGTTGAAATGTGGCTGGAATTCCGTTGCTCTCTTCGTCCTCGCCCGCCATTTCCATGAGTAAGGGACTGAGGAAACTCAGTCACAGGAATCTGGACGGTAAACTGAGTGGGAGTAGAAGAAGAGTCGTCTGTTGCGTAAGAGTTGTGGCCCTCCCTAAGAGAGGCCAATTTTGTCTGGAATTGAACTACGTTCCTTCGTTGAAGCTCTTGAGAAGCACGAGCGTCTTCGTGTGGACGCACAATGAAAGGGCTATCCGGATCTACAACTAGAGCGATGCGGCGTGTAGATTGGCGGGAGGATGCAACGTATGCTACGGCAGTATTTGAATCGTCAAGGCGATCGAATACAGAGCGACTCACCATAAGATTCTGCGAGAGTTGAGCGGGAGAGGAGCTCGACGGGTGTCGTGATGAAGATCGGTATGCAGAAGTAGAGAGGCGGCGAAGAGAGCCTACACCAGGTCGACGTGGACTGTGGTCTCGACGATGCCTGTCACCTTGGTGAAGAGTTGAATCGGTGTGAAGGCGAGATGATGAAGAGCGTTGATGATGAAGGTCTCTCCGTCCGCTCTCAACTGGACTACCGGTTCGTTGATGATGAGAGACTCGTGACTGACTTGGTTGAGCAACAATCACGCTTCTCACCGAGCTATGAGATGACGGAGACGTAGATCGGTCTGCGTATATAGAAACGATCTCTACGTAAAGAAGGGCTACGACTCCTGTCGAGTCGTGAATAACGAGACATAGGGGAAGATGGCGTATTGCCGTTGCTGTTACGACGTAGAAACACGTTGCTGCTGCGACGTATAGAGCGTTGTGTAATGTTGAGAAGAAAGACACTGAAAGGATGACGACGATGAAGAAAGACGACGAAATTTCACTAATAAAGAAGCACTAAAGGCGCCCGGGTTTCGGCACCAATGTAAAGAATGTTGAATTCCTCGGAGTTCGAATAAAAGGGAAATGACGCAATAAGATCCGGGTTAACGATTTTAATGATGAGACACTAAAAGGCACTGATATAATACACGAAAAAGGGTTTCACTGAATTTAAATTCTGAGATGATAGTCTAAATCAATTTCTGAGTGTTACAGACGGGAGCGAGTTGAGACAAAGAAAATGACGCACTAACGAAAACGAAAAGAGAGATGCGCACGATCTCAATGGCGACTTTCGAATCACTGCGCACTTCTCGGTAAATTTCCCAAGGGCTGGAAAATTCTATAAAGAAGGGTGATCGAGAGGGTGGAAGAGGGAGAAGAGGGAGAGAAATACGGGCTACGTCAGCACCTTTCTTGCCAGAGCAACTTGCACTTTAAGAGGAAAATGAACTACGAAAGTAAAGAAAATAATGCCTCTGCAAGATGGTCACATTTAGTAATTCCTATGTGGTGTGATATTAGAATAAAGTAGTCTATTTTGAAGTATACGAGTAAAACCAAATGATTTTTCACCATTTTATTATCTTTCATTTGAAACAAAGAAGGATGAATTTAATAAATAAATAAAAGAATAATGAAGTTTATTTTGAATTTAGAAATGAGACAATAAATGTTAAAACTCTTTAAGTGTAGTCCTCCATTTTAATCAAATATGTGAATATCAAAGTTTACAGTCTCTCACGGTTGACGGTTTTTTTGTTATTGTGTTATTTTATGTAGTTTTAATTGTTTAAAAAAAAGTAACATATTAAAAAGTCCTATAACTGAAACATTCGACTTTCCATCTCAACTTCTGTAATTCGACAAAAGCAAAATTTGAATATTTTGTAAAAAACAAAGTGAGAAAATATCACTGAAAACCTTTAGGTCCCTGTTCCGATTGTGAATATTGGAAACTTTTAACAGTTATTAAGATGCAATTGTTGTTACTTGCTGATCATGATCAATCGGAACACGAGCAATAGAGTACGGAGATAATTACGCTTCAATATTGAAATTGGTTGCAATCAATTGTATTTCTTATCTGGGAAGTGGCTGTTTTATTGATGTGCACTAGCTTCCCTAATGTCCGATCGGGTAATTTACCTGTTATTTATACACCCTTTGTGTATGTTACCATAAGAATGAGAATGATGTGATTTTCATTCTACATTAGATACAGCATATATCCATTTAAATTTAACTGTGCAGGCATACTTTACTAGATTACGATGAAAAAGCATATTGTCTATTGGAGCGCCAGCTTTACAGACGATCTCATAAACGGTATGAGATACAAAGTTTTGTTTTTCTTCTATTCTAATAATAACTGTAGTAGAATTTGACGGTTCTGTCCAAAAATTTCACTCTGACCCTCAATCAACATCTACGTCATCAATATTGATTGAACCCTTCTCAGTTCGTCTCTTTCAACGATGTCACTTTTAAAACATTGATCAATTTCATTCTCGGAGTTCTGAACCATCCAGAAAGTAGACACATGTCAAGAGCTGGCTTGCCTATGAAATCGTATCAAGGCATTGATTTTTCCGGCAATCAGCACTATTCGGAAGAGAAGGGTAAATGTAATTCAGTACACAAACTGATCCATGGTCTCTCAGTTCCAAATTTAGTTAACAAACAGATATAGTTCAAGAACTACCTATTATTATATCTGTGCCGCTGTCGCAAACACAGGAATAAGTAATAAAATTATCAAGATAAGAATAATCAATAATTTGATGTTGTTATCTCTTTATTGTTTAATTAATTTATCAAATAGAAAAGATTCGTTTCCTAGTGAATTTTTATTTTAGAATAGCCCTTCATAAAATGTTTAGTTTAATTTTATTATTTAGTTACGAATGTGAATTTTGAAGTAATAAATGATGTGACCAAAAGAAGGAACTTCCAGGTGACTTGCAAACAAGCATTTCCTTTTGAAAATGTGCTCTGTATTAAACGAAAAAGAAAGTCATCATATCACTCAGCTGTATATAATCAATAACTTCTTGACAGGAAAATGCTGCTGTACTCTTTCCGAAGAAGGGTTTTTGTGGTATTTTTGGTTATCTCGATGACATTTTCCCACTTCACTTATTCTCGAGACCTTTTATCTTCACCTCTGAATAATCAACACTTGAGAATTGCTGCAAAAGAAGTAATTATAAATTTCACTGTCCATTTCTAAACGCCAGCATTTTAATAAAATTTGAATAAACTGATTCTAAACATTGCAAAGATCCCAATGGATTTTTATGTGACAAGAAATTCCACTGGGCACATTATAAAATTTGACGGAGTGTCATGGATGATGCTTGAATGGTTGTCCGCTGCTCATAGCAACACAACGTACAACAAATATACTTGACAAAGGAAGACCTACATAAAGATAATTCACATGTTTTCTTTATTTACTTTCTAGATTCAGTATTGTTCCTTTCGATTCATCGATCATCCCAGTTGACGCAGTTGGAGGCAAACCAGGACTTCATGATTTACTTGCGAAAGGGGTTCGTATAATTTTTTTGTTATCCCACAATAATCGCAAGTTAATTAACATTAAGATTTTTTTTTTAAGGAATATGATATTATGACAAGTTCGACGCCCACTTTATCTCGAGCTGCCCTTGTTGAATTCACTCAACCAGTGGCATATTTGGCTGTATCCTTCTTAATTCCTTCTTCGGGTCTCTCCGTCAACATTCTCTCGGCCACAAAGCCATTTCAAACTTGGGTACGTATATAATCTGGCATATAAAGCGATTCTGCATAGTGGTATCGGTAATTGCGATAGTGATTGCCTATATCATACCATCTTTGAATTATTAATTCAGATTTGGATCGCTCTTTTCGTGACAATGATGATAGTGTTTGCATCGGTAATTTTTCTAGAGAAAACTAGAGGGCAACATATTAAGCACTTCAAGTTGAATATAATTTTTTATGTACTTGGAATCTTACTTCACCAAGGTAACAAAAATTACATCGAAATGTATAAGCTGATTTTCACCGTCTACCTAACTGCCTCCCTTTTTATACAGTTATGGCATTTAGATTTAATAATAAATCTGGGATTCGAATTGTAATCGCTTCATGGAGTCTTGGTGCGTTCGTTTTGATAAATTTATATACCAGTTTGTGTATTTCTTTCCTGGCGATACCCATTACAAAACCATTGATTACGTCTCTCAAAGAACTTCAGTACCGCACAGATATTCGATTCGTGTTGAACAAAAACCAAAATACTGCGTCCCTCTTATTAGTAAGTAAAAATAAAAAATCAATTTTTCTAACTGTGTACTAATGTATTGACTAATTTATCATTAAAAAAAACCAGTCGGCAGAATCAGGGTTTTTAAAAGGATTAGGTGATCGAATAAGAGCTGATCCTGGTTCCCTTTGTTCTAAATCTAGCCAATGCGTGGATTTGGTTAAAACAGGAAATACGGTTTATTCTGTGGTAAGCCACTACAATAAAGGTTGTCTTCTTAAGTTTAATTGAATTTCTGTTTTAAAATCCCATAGACTAGAGATACGTTTTTATTGAAAGTTTTAAAAGAGGATTTTGAGGCCACTGGAAAATGCAACATGGAAATGGGAAAAGAAAATTACATGCAGGTGCAAATATCGTGGGCTGTACAGAAGAAGAGCCTCTTCTTGGATTCTTTAAACAAAAGGTTTATTATAAAACATAATTGTCTCTATGATGCGTAACTATATGGGCTAATGTTTGCTTTAATTGTTCTTAAGTATCATGAAAATGATGGAGGCTGGGCTCATATTTGGAAAGTGGCAAAAAGAGAGGTTACCAAAAATTGAAGAATGTTTCCCTACTGCTAAAATGAAAAGAGAACAAACTTCTGAAGGGCGCGAACCTCTACCGCTCACATTTTATATTGGAACATTTACCATATTTCTTGCCGGGGCTGCATTTGCATTGCTTGTTTTCTTCATCGAAATTATATTTAAGCGCGGCGATGATTGAAAAATGTATGAAGGTCATTGCTTTTTACTTTTTATAATGGATAGAAGAAAAATATTATGTTTTAAAATAACGTGTTAGGTTAATGTCATGTTTATTGGATCGATGTTAATACTTTAATCAAATCTAGGCAAAATTACTTCGGCTACCAAATGAACTAGAAATAGCAATAAAATCTAAAAAGTTTGAATGAAAATATTGTCATTGCCTTTTATTTCAAATCATTATTAATAGTGTACTAAGTCGTTTGCTTTACTTTATTTCACCAATACCGTTTACATATTGATCGAATGGAAGCATAAAACCTCTGCATTTATATTAACCAAATAAGTCGCAGGCGAAGAAATATTAATGACCTGTGAGAGCCTACTATACCGACAAACTTTTTTTTAAATACATGCAATATTTTCCCATATCTGTGGGGAAGGTGTAAAATTGCAGTTTATCCGAAGATAATTGATGGATAATTGAGCTATGACGGTTGACAGCTATCGATCATTCCACTATAGTGTAGTATTACAGATGCTCTCCGGTGCTGTAGCGATAACTTTTGTTTGGTCAGTAGAAGTTGAATTCTGTTCTTGATTATTCATGGTATCGCCCATCCTCTTTTCACTAAGATTTTTCTCATCTGCGGATATAAAAAAACGTATAGTAAATACGTACAGTATTTGAAAAAATACTATTTCTATATACATACCTTTGTTTCTTATAGACCTTGTCAAGAAAGTTCGATCAAGATTAATGAACGGCATTTCTATAGCAATACTTCCAACGAATGCCAATATGAAAGATGCCACTAAGACTACAAAATATTTTGAAGCCAAATTCCATTTATTGTAATAGAATGGCATCCGAGAGAGGCCGATATCGTAGACCTGAATGAAGTCTTGATGAATTAGATAGGCAGTGAAGGTCAATTTACCCAACGGCATGAATCCCTTCCACGATAGAAAAGAATTGACAAATCCTAAATATTCATATTTGACTAAGACAATAATCATTTGACTCTTTATTTGATTGAATATTATGTCAAATAATACCCCCGTAACCATTGATGCAAGCAAATACAATCCAACAAACAGCCAGAGCCCATCCAAATTGACTCAATGTGCCGTAGCAAATCCGGAAGATTGGGTTAATTTCAGGTACCAATTCTTCATCAAGGAAAGGAACCAAACCATATACATTAACCAGAATGGTTGCCAATGCAAAAATCCAACCAAAAGTGACTACGACCTAATTAATATGACTTTTTCCATATAAAAAACTATATCTTGAGATTTAAAGATTTTCTTACTGACCCAGCTCGTATGAATTTGATTTTTGGACTTGAGAATGAACCACCCAAGAATAACACCAGCAATATATTGTGGTACACGAGTCCAGCTTTCGTAATACAAGTTTTTGTACACATTTTTAGTCCAATCTCTCCTGGTGATAAAATCAAAACGTAATGAGGCATCAAATTGATAACTAATAAAATCAACAAATTATATACGGCCGTTCAAAAAAGGTGTTGACTATTGGTAGTGACCAAATGGTATAAAGGGTTCCAATAGTTCCAATAGAAACCAGAATAAGAAAGTTAGCCCAGACCAATCCAGCTTTCTTCCACTTCCATAGAGGGTAGATAAAGAGAGGACTTACAATGAAGAGTTGCATATCTGCTGCCAAATACCATCCTTGGCCAATACATTTATCTTTCTACGATTAAAAACACTTCAAGATAATAACTGTGAACTATTTTTTTTTATGAATCATCTTTACCATGAAATGATTTTTTATGAAAAGGAAGTGAGTCCACCAAATACTTCGACAGGATTCGGAATATTGCTGAATAAAATACCAAAGGGGTCCGGTTCCTAAGAATACCACAAGAGTTGCCATGAATCCCACGTGAAAAAAGTAGAAAGGAGTGATCCTGATTAATAGATTGTTCTTAAATTAGTATGTTGATAAATGAAATGTAAGTTAACTTATTAACCTGATGCAACGATGGAGATAGAAAGAAAATAGATTAAAACGACCATTGCTCCGCTTTAGTTCTTTTAGAAGAGAATAGCTAACCAGAAGTCCACTCATCACGAAAAAAGTGTCGACAGCTCCAGCTCCTCTTAAAAATGCCTGGCTGCTCCAGTCTTTATAAATCTTCAATATATATTAAAACGAAAAAATTTGCCAATGTTATATAGGCTAAACAGTAATTATTTACACTGGTAAGTTATTATTTTACGTATTTTTCCGGACCGAATTTGTTATGGCCTTGTCGGATGAAAATAAAGAGATAAGTATGATTGAGCATGATCCACGTCGCTGACAAAAATCGTATTCCGTGGAGGCAAGATATGTCTGTTGGTGAAGTCTTAGTTGAAAGTACTTTCCTTCCATTTTCTAGGACTGAAAAGCACATAAAAAACTTCTTCCAGTTACAATCGACTGACTGGTTGTTCAAATATCTCCAAGTATCGTAGAGTGTGCCAGATAGGACTAAAAGTCCTAATAGAAAAAGCAGCAATCTATTCAATAAAATAGATTCAATTAATCCTAAATAAAAATAAAATAAAAATGATATTATATTATTGGTTTTTACAAGACAACGATGTCCGGTCCATCGAGTTTTGGAGATGATTCAACCTTTTTCTTAGTATAGCAGTAGTTTTCATCACTGATAGTGGTGATCGTGAAAGAAGTAGTGTAATAACGATGATCCAATAAGTTTTTAGAATTGGCAAGTTGATTCACAGATGATCGGAGCTCTGATGGTCTACAAGACGAAGGAATGCAGAAGCCAACACGAGGCAGTTTAAATGTATTTTCATCGCCATCCCTCTCTGATATTATTATTGATGAATTGTCTTTATCATGTGAGAGAATTTCGGCTTGAAAGAATACAGAGCAGTACTGCCCTTGGAATGAAGGTGCTTCGATCGAAAGGCATTCGTCAAAAAGACCAGGGGATGTAGAAAAGACCTCAATGTTTTTCAATCCTTCTAGTGAAAATACGCCAGTTGCTCTGTACACTAAATAGAAAGTGAGATAAAATAAATTAAATAATGTTTTAGATAAACTATAATACTTTGAAGAGCCCATTCGTCTCTGTTTAAATAGGCTTTGAGGAAAGATCGGCTGTCGTTGTAGCAAGTTGGGCTTATTCCGGTTGCCCAAGCTGTTGGAAAACTGTCTTGATATGAGAGGTGGGTCTCGTTCCCATTACCAGCAAGGAGCGATGGCGAAATTATAAGAAAAATAATTAACAAAGTCGAGGACTGAAATATTTTTATGATTGCCATCATCTAAGGCATCCAATGCTCCATCGATGAAAAACAATAGTTCAATGGAAGTTAATCAAAAATAGACTATTTTTCTATACAAGTGAATAGATGTGGAAATAGTAAAAGAAAATATTAAGAAAAAGATAAAAGAATAATACACATGTAATCCATATATATCTTTTATGGTATATATGCGGTACTGCGCGCAGCATCAATTCTGATTATTATGTAATGAGGCAGAGCTATTCTGCGTCACGCTTCGCGTGATTTCTGGGAATATATTTTTCAGTGATAAAAGGAGGAATCTAAATCTCATTGTTTTGTTTGAAGAATTTATGTTGATTTAATAGAGAATACTCTTTTACTATGTCCTTCCATAAAATATTTCGATTTAATTTCTGGAAAAGGATTCAAAAGTCGATATAAATCTCTTCCACGGTAAAAAAAAATGTATTTACAAAGGTGTTCTTATTAAACAAAAGACATTTTTTTATTGTCAATGCTAAAAGTCCTTATAGTCAACTAAATAGAAATTATTTACTATAATATTTCATTGAATTTTCATCAGTTAAAAAAAATTCCATACAATAAAGTGATTTTTGCAATCCTTTATTATATGTCCCAGTTGCCCTTCCATTTGAGCTATAATACTGAAGTAGTCTATTGTAAGTATTCGGGTAAAAAAAATATGTTTATTACCCTTTTCTATTATATCCCTTCGTTTGACCTATAATGATGACATAGTCCATTTTGGTTTATTAGAATACAAAAAAATTATGATTTAATTTGAATTATGGGTCTCAATTTGATTTATAGACTATATAAATCATCACGAAGTTCACTATCACGTCTTCACAATGTTTTGACTCTCCATGTCGACTGTATAGATTCAACAAACTATTGTAGGAGAAAGCTTATATAAAACCATTGATTTAATTTTTGAAAAAAAAAATTTCTGTGTTCCCATACTGAGAATCGATAACTTTGAGCAGTAATTAAGGCACTCTTACTTGCTGATCGTAAAAGATTGCAACACGGAAAACCGAGTAGGAACAACTACGGTTCATTACTGGAATCGATTTCAATCAACTGTATTTTTTATCTGCGCTGCGACTATATTTTATTAAAATCTCGATTAACATGCTTAGCTACCGGGTAATTTACTGGTTATTAATACACCGTTACACCCTGCGCGTTTGTTAACTATGAGAATGAGAATTGTCTTAATAGTTTTACCCTGCTTGGTAAAATATAAATCCTTTCTAATTTATAGATATTTGGAACAGTTTCTTTAGGTTATGATGAATTGGGAACGTGCCTCTTGGGCTCTTGGAGTACCAGATATGCAAATGATCTCTCAAATTCTATGAGATGCTAAGTTTCTAATTTCCAATAGTTCGACATCTATTACCTTCCAACAATATTTGACTAACTTTCATCTGTAAAACAGTTTACTATTTTGTCCAAAATCTCCTTGCCCATCGCCCTTCAACGTCAGTATTGCCAAAATCGATAAAAACCAATCTGTCCGTTTCTCCGGCCCACGGATACGAATTTAGAAACATATATTGATCAAGTTCATTCTCGAATTTCAGAGCCATCCAGAAATTAGACCCATGTCATTAACAAGGATCGTAATTACCTATCTCACCTATGAAATCTAACCAAAACCGATTGACAGGAATCAGACGAGAAAGAAGGTAAGGCAATTGTGTCGGTTTGTTCCAAATCTATCAGTTGAAATACAGATATAATTGAAGAACTACCTACTGTACCAACGCTGTTCAAACGCAGAAATAAGTAATAAAACTTTATAAACATATAGTTGTTTTACTCGTGGTTAAGCCTATCTGCTGTTTATTCCCCTACTCTTAAGGTACGAATATTGTTCTAATATTTAAAACTCAAATTTAAAAGATTTCACTCATCAGTGAACTGTTATTAAAATGGTCACAAGGTAAAAGTTTAATTCCGTTTACTTTTTAAAATGTAAATTTATGTAATTGTTGTTGTTGTGGACAAAACAAGAAACTTTATGTTTCTTAAAACATGCATTTCCTTTTAAAGATGTTTCATAATAAACTAAAAATTAAGTTTTATATAATCAATAACTTCTTGACAGGAAAATGCTGCTGTACTCATTCCGAAGTAGGGTTTTAGTGGTATGTTTGGTTATCTCAATGACATTTTTCCAGTTAACTTATTCTAAAAAAACGGATCATAAACTTTTAACTTCACCTCTGAATAATCAACACTTGAGAATTGCTGCAAGAGAAGTAATTATAAATGTCACTGTCCATTTCTAAACGACAGCATTTAAATAAAATTTAAATTAACTGATTCCAAAAACTGCATAGATCCCAATGGATTTTTATGTGACAAGAAATTCCACTGGGCACATTATAAAATTTGACGGAGTGTCATGGATGATGCTTGAATGGTTGTCCGCTGCCCATAGCAACACCACGTACAACAAATATACTTGACAAAGGAAGACCTACATAAAGATAATTCACATTTTTTCTGTACTTACTTTCTAGATTCAGTATTGTTCCTTTCGATTCATCCGTCATCCCAGTTGACGCAGTTGGAGGCAAACCAGGACTTCATGATTTACTTGCGAAAGGGGTTCGTACCATTTTTTGTTATCCCACAATAATCGCAAGTTAATTAACATTAAGAATTTTTTTTTAGGAATATGATATTATGACAAGTTCGACGCCCACTTTATCTCGAGCTGCCCTTGTTGATTTCACTCAACCAGTAGCATATTTGGCTGTTTCCTTCTTAATCCCTTCCTCGGGTCTCTCCGTCAACATTCTCTCGGCCACAAAGCCATTTCAAACTTGGGTACATATAATCAGGCATGTAAATCGATACTGCATAGTGGTATCGGTAATTGCGATGGCAATTATCTCTATCATACCATCTTTGAATTACCAATACAGATTTGGATCTCTCTTTTCGTAACAATCATGATTGTGTTTGCATCGGTAACTTTTCTGGGGAATACTGAAGGAAAAAAGTATCTCAAATTGAATACAATGTTTTATTTACTAGGAACCTTACTTCACCAAGGTAATAATTTATATTGAATTAAATATACAAACTGATTTTCACATTTAGTACAATCAAATCTTTCTTTAACAGCTATGGCGTATAGATTTAATAAGAAGTTTTCAATTCGAATTGTAATCGCTTCATGGAGTCTCGCTGCGTTCGTTTTGATAAATTCGTATAACAGTTTATTTATCTCTTTCCTGACGATACCCATTACAAAACCATTGATTACATCTCTCGAAGAACTTCATTACCGCACAGATATTCGACTCGTGTTGAACAAAAACCAGAATATTGTGTCCCTTTTATTGGTATGTAAAAATGAGAAAAAAAACTAAATTTTTGGTCGTACTAATTAAATCTCTTAAATCAATTTCTTAATAACCAGTCGGCAGAATTTGGATTCTTAAAAGGATTAGGTGATCGAATAAGAGCTGATCCTGGTTCCCTTTGTTCTAAATCTAGCCAGTGTGTGGATTTGGTTAAAGCAGGAAATGCTGTTTATTTTGCGGTAACTACCACGATGAACGTTTAAACATTTTATATCGATAATACATTTTTCGTAAATGCCATAGACTAGAAATACGTTTCTATTGAAAGCTTTAAAAGAGGATTTTAAGGCCACTGGCAAATGCAACATGGAAATGGGAAAAGAAAATTATATGCAGATGCAAATATCGTGGGCTGTACGGAAGAAGAGTCCCTTTTTGGATTCTTTAAATAAGAGGTTTATTTTTAAAAAAATATGCAAATATATATACTTCGTAATTATGATTGCTAATTTTTGCTTAAATTCTTGTGAAGTATCATGAAAATGATGGAGGCTGGGCTTATATATGGAAAGTGGAACAAAGAGAGGTTGCCAAGAATCGAAGAATGTTTCCCTACTGCTAAAATGAAAAGAGAACAAACTTCGGAAGGGCGCGAACCCCTACCACTCAAAGTATTTGTTGGAACATTTGCCATATTTTTTGTTGGTGCTGCATTTGCTTTAATTGTTTTCTTCATCGAAACTATATTTAAGCGGCGATAATTAAGACTGAAAAACAAATTAAGATCATCTTCGCAAAACATAATAATTAATTTTTTTAAATGAGCATTATTGGGTTAATGTCGTGTTTATTGGATCGAGGAGAATGTAATCTAATCTGGGTATTGAACTGTAAAGCCAAATGAATTAGAAATAGCACATAACACCCAAAAAATAAGAATATGTAGAGATATTTGTGGTTTCTTTAGCTATTTGTAACTATTAGTTTTTATCTTAGAAGTACAAAATTCATTAGCTTGTGACTTTTGGTATTTTTCAAATATAATAACTTACTTTTAAGCTTGGTATCCACAAGAGTTGGCAAAATGAGGCTACTCTTACTTGCTAGTATTTTGATCTCATATAAAATGTAAGCTTTTCTCACTTTTGATATCAAAATGCTGGTTAGTATGGTCACAAGGAATCGTTCGTATGATTTGATGGTATATATATTTCAAATATTGATTTTGATTAAGCATTAAATCTCCGCATTTTTGCTAACCGAATAATTACAAGGCCTTAAGTGACATTTGCTTGTTCACAATAACAAAATATTTGGTAAAAATCACGATTTCTGATCGTTTTAAATCTATATGTTTACAGAAAATGTAAAAATTTACAGATAATTTGAATAGCCTTTTGATTTTTACCATTACAAATCAAACTTATGTATTATTGATTATTTTAGAAATTAAAGAAATAAAAATTAATTAATTGGTGTTAGAATGGTGTTATTGATTTACTTCTAAACTATTACTGGACATAGTTTGATAATTTGATAAGTTTAAATAACTCAATTCTTTCTCTACTTCTTTTTTAATTCTCGTAGACCGTCTTAAAAAAAAATATTTATGGTAAACAGTGACGAATAACGCCATTAATTTAATGCTGCTTACGAGGAAAGCCGTCATTCAAACCAAGACCATGACTATACTAAATTGTTCGAAAGATGTATACAAAGTGTATTTTAGATACAGTTGATTCAAGATGACTTTCGAGAAAAGTTAAGTTTTGAAATGTTTTATCTTTGTTTTTCAAAACTCATTCAGAACACGTTTCATCGTATAACTGTAAGTAATACAGATGCCCTGTTATTATATACTGGCATCAGATATATAAAATAGCCGGATAATTGGAGATAACTTAAACTGTTATCAACTTCTTTTCATATTATGAGCTACAATTGAAAGCAGGTATCTTTCATTTCATATTGTCACTAGTGATTGTACTGCAGCTGCTCTCCGGCGTTACAGCTATAACTGTGGTTTGATCAGTAGTAATTGAATTAAGTTCCTGTTGATTTATTGTATCGCCCACCACCTTTCCATTAAGATCATTCTCACCTGCGTATATTAAATATGATCATTCAATTTTAGATCCAAAATAAGCAATCATTTCCGTAATACAATAAAATAAGAACTATTAACAGTATTTTAATATATACCTTTTTTTCTTATAGATCTAGTCAAGAAGGCTCGATCGAGATTGATAAACGGCATTTCTATGGCAATACTTCCAACGAATGCCATCATGAAAGATGTCACTAAGACTACAAAATAGTGTGCAGCCAAATTCCACTTGTTGTAATAGAATGGCATCCGAGAGAGGCCGATGTCGTAGACCTGAATAAAATCTTGGTGAATTAGGTAGGCGGTGAACGTCAATTTACCCAACGGCATGAATCCCTTCCACGATAAGAAAGTATTAACAAATCCTATGTATATACATTTGATCTAGTAAATCTATCGATTCTTTATTTCATTTAAGCTTATGAATTTATAATACCTCCATATCCATTGATGCAAGCAAATACAATCCAACAAACAGCCAGAGCCCATCCAAATTGACTCAATGTGCCGTAGCAAATCCGAAAGATGGGGTTAATCTTAGGTACCAATTCTTCATTAAGGAAAGGAACCAAACCATAAACATCAACCAGAATGGTTGCCATCGCAAAAATCCAACCGAACGTGACTACGACCTAATTAGTATGGTTTTTATTATATAAAATACAATGTTTTAAAGCTTTCAAACTTACCCAATTCATATGAACTTGATTTTTGGATTTAAGAAGGAGCCATCCAAGAATAACACCAGCAATATACTGAGGCGCGCGAGTCCAGCTTTCGAAATAGTAGTTTGCGTACACATTTTCAGTCCATTCTATCCTGATGACAAAATTAATGGTCAAAAAGCATCAAAATTATGACATATTTTACTTTATTAAAAGCAATATTATTTACGGTCGTTCGAAAAATGTGTTGACAATTGGTAGAGACCAAATGGTAAAAAGAGTTCCAATGGTTCCAATAACTGCCATAATAAGAAAGATGGCCCATACCAATCCGGCTTTCTTCCATTTCCAAAGAGGGTAGATAAAGAGAGGACTTACAACAAAGAGCTGCATATCTGCAGCCAAATACCATCCTTGCCCAGTACATTCATGCACCTACGAGTAAAGCGATGAAAGATAATAAATTAATTGCTTAGATATTGAATAATCCATTTATGATTTACCATGAAATGATTCTTTACAAAGAGGAAATGAGTCCACCAAGTATTCCGACAGGATTCTGAATACTGGTGAATAAAATGCCAAAGGGGTCCGGTTCCTAAGAAAACTACTAGAGTTGACATGAATCCTATATGAAAATAGTAAAAAGGAGTAATCCTGATGGTATACAAACATGCATAAATTAGTATGTAAGTTATTGAAATACAGTAGTTAGCTCAACAACCTAATGCATCGATGGAGATAGAAAGAAAATAGATTTAAGCGGCCACTGCTCCTCTTTAGCTCTTTAAGAAGAGAATAGCTAACCAAGAGACCACTCATCACGAAAAAAGTGTCAACAGCAGCCGCTCCTCTCAAAAATGGCTGGCTGCTCCAGTCTTTATAAATCTTCAATTTAAGTTAACAACAAACAACATGGCAAAATGATAAAATTAGTGACTATTGACACTGGAAATTTTTTTTTTACGTATTTTTCCGGGCCAAATTTGTTATGGCTTTGTCTGAAGACAATAAAGAAATAAGTATGATAGAGCATGATCCACGTCGCTGACAAGAATCGTATTCCGTGGAGGCAAGATATGTCTGCCGGCGTAGTCTTAGTTGAGAGTAGTTTTCTTCCATTTTCTAGTGCTGAGAAGCACATTAAGAACTTCTTCCAATTAGAATCGATTGAATTGCTGTTGAAATATCCCCAAGTATCGTAAAGTGTTCCACAAAGAAGTAGTACTGCTAACAGGCTCAGTACGAGTCTAAAAAAAAATATCCATCACGTTCGAATAATATATCAATGTAAAAATCTTAGTTGAATATTGATTTACAAGACAACGATGACTGGCCCATCAAATTGTGGAGTTGATTCAACCTTTTTCTTAGTATAGCAGTAGTTTTCATCACTGACTGTGATGGTGGTCAAAGAAGTATTGTAATTATAATCATTCAATAAGTTTTTAGAATTGACAAGCTGATTCACAGATGATCGGAACTCTGATGGTCTACAAGACGAAGGGATGCAGAAGCCAACTCGAGGCAGTTTGAATGTATTCTCATCACCACCCCTCTCTGATATTATTACTGATGTGGCATTGTTTTGTGGTAGAAATTTGGCCTGAAAGAATGCAGAGCAGTACTGCCCCTGGAATGAAGGTGCCTCGATCGAAAGACATTCGTCAAAAAGACCAGGAGAGGTAGAAAAGCCCTCAAGATTATTCAATCCTTCTAGAGAAAATGCACCCGAAGCTCTGTACACTAAACAGAAATGGAGATAAAACAATTGGAAATAATATTATTAGATAAAATACAATACTTTGAAGGGCCCATTTTTCTCCATTAAAAAAGGCTCTGAGGAAAGATTGGCTGTCGTTGTAGCATACAGGACTCATTCCAGTTGCCCAAGCTGTTGGAAAATTCGCTCGAAATGTGTGATGGGTTTCGTTCCCATATCCAGCCAGGATTGACGGTGATGATAATCGAACAAATAAAATTGTAAGTAAAATGATTAACAAATCCCAAGATCCAAATAGTAAAATTGCCATCTTTTAAGGCTTCCGATGCTCCGTCGAGGAGAAACAACTACTGTACATTGGACGTTAATATATAAGTTACACTCTCTTTTTATATAATAAGTGAGATGGAAAAATACAAAACAATTTGAAAAAAAGATAAAAGGATAATATACATATAATATCTATACGTAATAGTTGTAAACGGCACAGCGCGCAACATCAATTCTGATATTGTTTAATAGGACAGCAGAGTTATTCTGCGCCGCGCTTCGCGTGATTGCCTGGACTGAAGTTTTTTATAAATGAGAAATGAATCTAAATCTGATGGTATGGTTTGAAGAATTTTTCTTGTGATATAACCGAGACTTAACCGATTTATTTTCTGAAACACGACTTGAAAAATTCCAAAGTGTTATCTGAAATAATCAATTTGAGTTCAATGCGTTAGGAGCTATTGAGCACACAGCTGAACGCGTAGATTTTACGATGTAGGTTTCGACAATGAGTAGGCCGTGACGATGAAATGAAGAAAAAGTATGCTATGTCGATATTGAGTTTTCAAATACGGACATTATTATATACGATTGATTTGATTATTGTTATAATTGTTAACCTTGGTAGATTTTATTTGGCTGACTTCGAAAATTGAATATGTGATTTAATGGGACAATAAGTGGCATTGAAGCCGAAATAAGACTTTTAGAATTTGGAATTACATAAGCAATCACAACTAAATAATGACATTTGCTTTCAATGTAAGCTATATCATCAAATATTTTCTCAAACACTTTTACAAATTTACTGCTATGTTTACAATTTTATAGTGGTGCAGGTGACTATAAGCTAACGAGTCAAGAACCTACGAGTGATAGGAAGAGAGCAGAGAGATCGCATCTTATTATGGATTTAGGGCGTTTTATTTTCAAACAACTTTTCCCTTTTTTATTACCGAGTACACTGCATTAAAAACTGATGCGGATAAGAGGATTTAAATCAAGCTTTATTAACATGTAAAATAAAGCTTTATTATATCATATTATTATACTCATCTCATGGCATGATTGGCGTAGTGGACTAAAGCACATGTACCAGAGTTTAACTGTGTTCGATTCTAGTAAATATGAACAAGTTCTTTACATATTTTTACGTTTATTAAAAAAAATTCTTTGAGCTTTTTCACGAAATACTATAAAGGACTCAGCCGGCAAGTAAGTTTATTGAAATAAGTTCGTAAACGTAGTGCCATAGACACTTTTCTCAGACTTGTCTATGGTAGTGCAGAATAATTATTATCAAACTACTTAGTGGGCGACCATGTACGTCCAATCAACAATCTTATATACAATACATCACAATTAACAACAATTGAATACAATAGGATTGATAGAGGGGATAACAGTATAATTCAAAAATATTAAACGGATTGAATCTTTGAATTCCACGAAAATAGACATTGAACAACAGTGTTAGCTATTTGATAAATATTTCTCTCATCAAAGCTTTGTAATAAATTGCTTATAAAATGCGTTGTAAGTGGCGCAGTGCACTGATAGATAAGGTACAGAGTCCGTTTCTAGACATCATGAAATCTTGCTATTTTTAACGATTATTTGTTAAAAATAGAAATAAGATCGATTTTTCAGGGAATATTTTAAACGACTCACCCGGCGAGCGACTTCGACCTTGCAGAGAGAAGTACCCGCGCAGCATGCCCCTCGGCAAGTGGGAGAAGAAGTTTGCCGGCTTAGAGAGTTATTTTGTAATGTATTGCTATAAAAACGTGAAAAATGCAAATATCACTAATATCAATATTAGATAACTTCAATAAATTCAAAATGAATCATAAAGGTAACAATTTGAAAGCTTTTCAAAAATCATTAGTACCTGAAATGAATAAATAGTTTACGCCTTACGACCTCCATCTAAAGATCCAAGAGAAATTGATTTCTGATTGTACACTCTAAATCTTTTGGGTATTGTAAGGCCTAACAATTGAATCCACAATACCGTATTTTAGGGTCTTACAATCTGTTTTTCTTACAATTGAAATAACAATAGGGGTATTTTACGTTAATATGACTATTTAACTTACAATGTGGACCTCCTCATTATTGTATGATAGAATACGACAATCTTGTACCCGTACTGTTATTCTTACAATTAAACAATTATGTATTTTAAATATAAAATGTCTTGCCCTTCTGTGGATACGAACCCACACGTTTCATTAAAACTTTACAAGTTACTTCAGTGAGCAGGACGCTATACTGACTGCGCCAAATGGACTAGAAATTCAGAGGCACACAAAATGTCCATAATCAAATGATAAAAGTAATAAATATATGTTTAGATTACTCATGTTGAACTTATGTTTAGATTATTTAATTAGAATTGCCACTATATGTTTGATTCAATAATAATCAGAAGTACCATTACAGTAACCTTGTTTTCTAGAAAATTTATTTGATAATTGGTTTATATGCTACACCCAATGGAAAAAACTCAAAAATCTTTCTCTACTTAAAGAAAAACAAAAAAATATTTTTTTTATTTCATAAAAATTAAATTGAAAACATGTCCGTAAAACCGGACATACAGAAGTGGTTACGGTTAGTGGTGGTGGTGTATAAGTGGTAACGATTATTTTCAATACAAGTAATAAACGCACCACTGTAATGCTGTTTAGTAAAGACCCTCTGTAGCAGCCGCTAGTTGGAAGTCCGAACTTTTGACAGTTGACTCAACAAGTTTTTTCTAGTTTTCTTATTGTGACGACTTTAAGTCTACAACTAAATTCTTGTGAATGGATAACATTACAATTAATCCTGTTTTATAGTGACAAACTGGCAACATGCCTCAAATAACTACATGGACCTGGATTCTACACATTTCTTTCCAAAAGTAATTTTGTTTAAAAATATATTCATAACATTTCTACTATTACGTGTTTGCTTATGTGAATGACTTCAGGTGAATGTGAAGAGGAATGTACATTTGTAATGTTTAATAAAGCATTCTTCAAAGAAATTGGTTTGTCCATCCGAACTCTTGACGAACTCGTCAACTTAATTCCAAGAGGTTTAGTGCGTAAAGTATCCATATCTTTCAACGAAAAGTTAAAACCAATACCTATAGGTACTTCTTTTATTTATTATCGCTTATTATGCAATAAGTATTAGCTAATCATATTTTTATCATCAGGGTGAATTCTTACTAGCTCAATTGCAACTTCTTCGCTTACTCTACCAGCCCTGAGCTAGGTAACCATACTATCCGCCGAAACGTTAAATCAAACACCTCCAGGTACTACTGTTAACTGATTGTAACTTATCTAAGAAGTTTTAGCTGATTCTGTTTTATCAGATTCAATGGATCACAGTCCAGTTGCAGCTTCTTCGCCAATATCAGTATATCACCAGGTATTACCGTTTATTACTTATCTTCTTAGTAGCCTAGTCACTAAATTTCGTTATTAACACGTAAAATCTACGTAGCTTTCTGCTTCTATGTCTAAACCCCTAAAAAGACCACACTTCGTTACTGAAACGTAAAATCTACGTAGCTTTCTACCCATAGACCGTCTGGACATTGATACTTTTTTCGATACTTTTTTAATTTATACGTTATCTTAAATGGCTTCAGACGAGGGAATTGACACCAGTGATACAATAAATGCGTCAACGGTATATCACCTTTTCTTTTATTATTATTATTTTTTACATTGATTCAATAGTTAATTTTTTCCATGTTTAAACTTATCACAGGCGAGCTGTCATGCATGGTTTTTCTAATTCTACTTCATCCACAAATTATAGGAAGGACAAGAAAAGATCAAGATGATGTGATTGAGAGATTGGCCTGTTTTTTTTAAAGGTATTACCACATATATTGTTTTTAACTCCAAGTAAATTAACTCATACAACTTTCATAGAAAAATACAGACTTGGATTGTTTTCCTGGAGAAGAAACCCGATCACCTTCAACTGTTCTACAGCCGATAGCCTTCTCGTTCTCTGGCGAACCAAACGGGCCGCAACAACTTTTGTCTTGCATTTTTTGTGGTTATTGACTATTTCAAAGAAATTTTCGTTCTCTTCTTTCCTAATTTTCCCGTTAATTACCCAATATTGACATTGACACGTTTGTGTATATTCTTTTTTTTTTAAATTAAACGTCCATACATAGTCCACCCACTTCATTGACAATCTCGACATGTGAATGTTGCAAACTGAGTGGGTCAATGGGTGTGATTATCTTGTTGCTGGATTGTGTTAAATATAATTCCTTGAGTATCTCACAGCTCCGTTAATAAACGAAAATTAAGATTTTACTGTTTTATAGTGGGTTTTAAATTGCTAGAGGCAAAGCAAGTAAGGGGGCGCAACGGTAGGATAAAAATAATAATAATTACAATACCGTATTGTAATTGAAAAAAGGTATATTGCAACGTTAATTAAAATGAGGATTACAATACCATATTTTATTGAATTACAATATACATATTGTAACCAGCATTTCCCATAATTTTCCTGGTTAGAATATAGGCTTAAAATACCATATTGTTAATTACAATTAAAAATTACAATATCCTATTTTAGTAACAATCGTTTTCCATTTTCAATTGTAGTTACAATACCCTTACAATACCTCCAAAAGATTTAGAGTGTACGAAAAAGGTTTTTGTGAATAAGTCTACAACTCTATAGAATCCCGTTGGCACAAACTTAGGTTGCGACTGTTTGTATAAGTAAATAACACAATATCACGTTCTTTTTATTTCCTGGAACCGCGTTCTTCATCAACAGTTATCTTGGTTTATTGTAGCTGTTCAGACTTTGTATTTTTTTAATTTATTTGTAAATGTCTTGATGAGAAAACACAATAAAGACAATTTATTTATTAATTTGAAATGCCGTTAATGTTGAAAGAGTTGGCTATATAGCATTAGTTATGTCCGCTTTTTAGATTCGGGACACTAAGGTATTTTAATATGTTATATAATTTTTAATGGATTGTGTATTTATTTCCTAATTAAAGAAGTTGTATACAGTTTTAACTTATTAATTAGTTGTTATATTTGGTCTAATTAAAGTTAGTTAAGTATATAGAAATAATATATACGCTTTTTCAAAATTATTCGATCGCGTTATTGCTTATTTGCCTACGAGTAAGAATGTATTATATTAGGCTCCTATTAACAAAAAGGTTTAAAATAAATATTTTCTTACTTCCGTAAACATGCCAGCCTTGACCTCATTCCTGACTCTGTAGAGCACTCGGCGCTGGGTATATAGATAGCCAGTATCTAGTGCCCTATTCTTTAGTCTAAAGATACGACAGTAATAAGATGTATAGTCGTCATCTTAACTGATTCCTAACAAACTAATAAAACTCGAATTGTTTCAACATCCCACCAATAAGCCACCTCACTGTCAGTAAATATATATAGTGTGAAAGAAAAAAAGGTGATTTAATTAAAATATATATGTATTTTTGTAAAAACATTTAAAAAGTAATTTGGTAATATATTAGTAACATATACATGCGTATGATTTACTATTTTTAAATAAAGAATATATTAATTTAAATTTAAAATTCATTTGATTGTATATAGTTATACTGTCTGGTTTTTATATACGAGTACAATAATAAAGATTCGAAAAGTAATAATACTAATTAATTGATAATATAAATATATTAAATAGAATGCATTTTAAAACAGGAGAATAGCCGACAATCGAAAATCATAATAACTTATTGTATATATTATGTATAACTATATATAAACTGAGTTTGCTACTCGGCATAGTAACTGCATTTCCAGCTGTTTCGGTCAACCAAATACTTTGAGAAGTTGTTGAAGAAAAATCAACGGTGCGGACCGGTTAAGCAGCTTTAACTAAGTTTGACAACAGTTTATTTGTGTCCTCTTGGCGCGCATACTTGATTTTCTTATCAATACTATATTTGACTAGAACAAGAGACTTTTACGAAAAGTAAATTCCATTGAAAATGGCTCTGATGGTGAAAGAGCTGGCCATTGCCTTGTTGATGTTTGCTCGCTATTGGCTCTATCAAGGTATACCTCTAGATCCCGAAGGACTCATTAGCGACACAAAGGTAATTTATTCGTATTAAATGTTTTGAATGTTAGTATTGCAATTAAAAAAAAGATAGACCGAGAGCCAGCGATCTTTTTCCTACCTCATCGTCAAACTAGTCTTATGTCACATATTCTGGTAGAGAAAAATGTCACGATTCTGAAAACCAAAGATTAATAAGATAGGATCATTTTTAACTCTAGAAAAAATTCATAAGTAATTATTATAATTATTTGATTTTTCTTATGGACCGAAATCATTGACTTAAATCGTCGATTTCGAAAAATTTTGTCTTACATTTTCTAGAGTTTAAAATGACCCTATCTTATTAATCTTGATGTGCTGATTCCAAAGAACACCTTCTTTGCATAAAAAGAGCAAATTTTACCTGAGATAATTGAGTTCAAAGTCACGAAATTTGAGCTCCCGACGGCTTTTTTTTTACACGTTTAAACTATCCCGGCTCGTAAATGCAGCGCTGCCAGATAGTGAAATGTGGAAAAATATAGAAAACTGTCAAATTTCTTACACACTCTGGTCTTAAACCTATTTAGCTACATTTTTTCCGTCTTAAACTTAGATATTCGGAATCAGAATTTTTTTCTTTATTTATTGACACCAATCTTATTTAGTTTGAGCATGAGGTAATTTTCGTGATTTTCGGGAGTTTTCGGGAACTTGCTCCCGCTAAACGCTACAACTCAGCGTCGTAAGACTTGGGTTTTCAGAATTGTGACATTTTTCTCTACCGGAATATGTGACATAAGACTAGTTTGACGATGAGGTAGGAAAAAGATCGCTGGCTCTCGGTCTAAGAATAATATTGTTTAGCTCTTGAGTTCTTTAAAAAAAAATTATAAAAATTATATTGCGAACTTTGGTATTACAATTCGAAAATTAAAAAATAATAATGGGTACTATTAGTCTATTACCTAGTAAAATACGTATCGATACATACACGATGTTTTAAAGCTTTTACCGTTATAATCGAAGGGTAATGTAAATATATGTTAAAGAATCGAAAAAAAAGTCAACAGAGGAACGTGATCAAAAACTTGAATTTTGTCTAGAGATCAATGAACTAAAGAAGAATACGTATACAGTTGTATTAAGAAGTATGAAACTTCTTTTTCTCTCCCACAAGCCGCTATGCTGAAAAACTCTCGTTGGGGAAAAACATATCTGAAAATGAATGAGTTGAGCTCGAATCTTCTTGAAGATTTTTCCAGAAAGGACCATTTCTGTCGCCATGTTAACTAATGGGAAAATAGGCCTTTGTTTACCTGGGTAAAATTGTTGGAATATTCCTTTTTATGGACTACCCTTCAGTTGATGAGCAAACCATAAGGTGGACTTTTAGACTCACTCCAAGATAACTTGAGGAATTGTAGGAATTTAAGGTCACAGGGGGGGGGGGGGATTCAGTTGCTCAACTTGGACGGTTTACTCTTCTGCAAACGGCATCTTCATTACTTCCTCCCTTTCATTTGAGTTTTCTTACCCTTCAATTGAATCTATCTACCTTTAACTTTTTTCAAATTAGACAATAAGAGCATCGTACGATTTCGTCATCATCGGGGCGGGGTCATCCGGAGCTGTAATCGCTAACCGATTAACAGAGATTGAAGAGTGGAGTGTTTTATTAATTGAAGCCGGTGAGGAAGAATCTATCTTTGGCCAGATACCAATTGAGGCCTCCAATCTTCAACTGACCAATGTGGATTGGCAGTACACAACAACACCGCAGGGAAACAGATCATGCATGGTCATGAACAACAATAGGTATTTTTTTCAAACAAGTACTTGTTGAGTAAAAATTTATAAATTGAAACCAATTTTGAAGTTGTCCTTGGCCAAAAGGAAAATCATTGGGAGGCTCCTCTGCCATTAACTACATGTTGTATGTACGGGGTAATAGGCGTGATTATGACTTATGGGAAACAGAAGGATGCACAGGTTGGTCTTACAATGACGTGCTGCCCTACTTCTTGAAATCTGAAGATCAACAGAATCCATATGTGGCAAAAAGCAAGTATCATAGCACTGGTGGCTACCAACCGGTATCTTCACATTATTTTATAATAAAAAGATTATTACCAAAAAACGTTACAAAGATTTTAATGTAATGCGCTTAAGGTGAGTTCCTCTGGATATAATACATATCTTGGAGCTGCATTTCTCCAAGGTGGGTCGATATGGGATATAAAATCAATGACTATAATGGCGAAACCCAGACAGGTAAATTTTATATTTAAATACAGAATTCTATTCATCGTTCCAAGTTTCAACCCTCTTTCACTACCTTTTTAAAAGGTTTTTCTTTTTCACAATCCACTGTCAAAAATGACGTTCGCTATTCAACTAATAAGGCCTACTTGCGACCAATTCGATTCCGACGAAATTTACACGTGACGACTAAATCGTATGTAACAAAAATCATGTTGGATCAAGATGGAACGACAGCTGTAGGGGTACAGTTCAATAAAAATGGAAAAATTTACCAAGTTGAAGCAAATAAGGAAGTTATCCTTTCGGCTGGTACCGTAGCTTCGCCTCAAATACTGATGGTAATAAGCGAGATTTAAAACAAAAGATTTTGAAGGCTCCATTATTTTCGTTATTTATTTAAAAAAAAGCTTAGTGGAATCGGCCCTAAAGAACATCTCACTGAAAAGGGAATCAAAGTATATGCTGACCTTCCAGTTGGAGACAATCTGCAAGATCCAATCGCTCTTGGTGGTTTCACTTTTCTGATTGACCCACCACCGTCATTCACGGGGAGTTTTTTTAACCTTCCGACCTTACTAAATTACACTGTGTATGGGGGAACACCCTTTTCATTGGTGGGTGGTGTTGAAGCTATGGCCTTTATAAACACCAAGTACGCCGATCCTTCAGAAGAATGGCCAGATGCTCAATTGCACTTTGTTCCTGCAAGTGACGCAACTAATCGTAAATCATTTAAAAAAATTAAAATATAACATTCTACTACAACTCTTGTTTTCTATACACACAGCAAATATTCGGCTAGGCCACGGATTAACACAAGAATTTTACGACGAATACTTTGGACCCATCCTAAAAAATAATACGTGGAGTGTTTTGGTTAACACACAACGAATTAAATCTCGTGGAACAATACGTTTGGCTTCGTCCGATCCATTTGACAAGCCAATTATAGAACCAAACTATTTTTCAGACCCTGAAAATTATGACTTAAATGTTACTATAGAAGGAATCAAGATGGTTCTGGAACTTTCAAAGACTGAAGGCTTCCAAAAGTATAATACTAGGTACTACAGCAAACCGCTACCTGGCTGCGAATCTTACAAATTTGGGTCAGACGAATACTGGTCATGCTATGTGAGGAGTTACTGCTTTACTTTAGTTCATACAGTGGGTACAGCCAAGATGGGAAGTGTCAGTGACCCAACGACTGTGGTAGATCCACGATTAAGGGTAAAAGGAATCAAGAATCTCCGAGTGGCGGATTGTTCCGTCATGCCACGAGTTCCTTCTGGAAACACTAACGCTCCTGCAGTGAGATATAGAGTTTAACTCGTTTTCAATTATTTTGATAATGTTTTAATTTAATATTTCACACGTGTCCAGATTATGTTGGGTGAGAAAGCGGCAGATATAATCAAAGAAGATTGGGGGAAAACAATTATCCCTTTTATTCGACGTGATGCCAATAGTAAAGGAAGTAAAACAAAGAAAATGAAGGCGTAAGTTTGGTAGTAACAATTTTTGGGTTACTAATACTTTCCAATGTTATTTTAATTTTCACGGTTTCTTTTACTTATACATTTAACCCATTGATCATATTAAAATTTATTTATTAAATATTTATTTGTACACGTCATTTTTTAAATATTAGTATTGCCTATAAAGAATAAACCAGTTTTCAGTCGCTAGTGATTGTTATTGTAACGATAAAAAAAATGATTTTGTGTCTCATTCCCTTTATTTTCCCTACTTCTTTGCTTTTTTATGCTATTCCTTGTATACGTTCCATCAGGATTTCTTCAAATGAATGAAACTAAAATCTGCTAAACCAAAATATTGATGACAATATCAGTGATGCAACAATTGATTTATACCTTGTCAGAAATGGTCGGTGTCCGAAAGAGGCCCATGTTATAAAGACTGATGTTTTCCAAATTAAAATTTTCTTGTATCGATTTACTTTCACATTCAATTAAGATTTAATGTTTCTGAATTGCTGAGATTCAGATTCATTGAATCTGAATCTGTTAATTTAGTTTTAAAATCAATTTTTCCTTCAAATCGATTCCGATTCTGAGATTCAACTACCAATTATTTCTTAGAAATTGTTTCTTAAATTTTGTACAGTTCGTCAATTTTTTTAATGATGAAACTAGTTAGAATTTGATTAGTAAATTTTACATTTTTATGTTTTTTAAATAATTGGGTCTAAAAACGAATAAATATGTCACATTTATGGGCCTTTTTGTTTATTTTATCATTTAAGTTTTTTGGCAGATATTTACCGACAAATGCTGAATTAATTCAAATGACCAAATTTGAATCCTTAAAAAATTCATATATTAAAAATTAATTAATTAAATTTGCAGTAATTAATTAAATGCCCCATAATACACTGGTTTTTTAAGGTTTCCAAATGTTTATTGTAGATTTAGACGTGTAGAGGGGACTACAGAGAAAAGTAAAGATTATAAATGGTCCTCTTCTCCTTCTACACTACTGGATGCAGCTAGAGATAATTATTAATAGATTTAAACTATTTTTCCATAATGAGTTATTACGGTTGACCACTATTTATAATTTCATTGGTAGTACTGCTGTTGCTGGCTGGCTCTGCATCAATACTTTTTTGCTCAGTAGAAATTGATTTCTGTTCTTTATTTGTCGTTTCGTCTGTTATCTGGCCACCAAGATTAATCTTATCTGCGCATAATAAATATTAACATTTCATTTTTATTCTAAAATTTTGCAGTTCCGTATTATAATTAGAACTATAAACAGTATTTTAAAAAATAAAGTATTTCGAAATAAAGTATAGCCTACTTTTATTCTGTGTAGACCTAGTCAAGAAGGCTCGATCAAGATTGATGAACGGCATTTCTATGGCAATACTTCCAACGAATGCCATCGTGAAAGATACCACTAAGACTACAAAATATTTTGCAGCCAAGTTCCACTTATTGTAATAGAATGGCATCCGAGCGAGGCCAATGTCGTAGACCTGAATGAAATCTTGGTGAATTAGGTAGGCAGTGAACGTCAATTTACCCAACGGCATGAATCCCTTCCACGATAACAAAGTATTAACAAACCCTAAATATTCCAAATTGTTTGAGTGAATCTAACGATACTTTATTTAATTTAAGCTTGTGAATTAATAATACCTCCATAACCATTGATGCAAACAAAAACAATCCAACAAACAGACAGAGCCCATCCAAATTGACTCAATGTGCCGTAGGAAATACGGAAGATTGGGTTAATTTCAGGTACCAATTCTTCATCAAGGAACGGAACCAAACTATATACATCAACCAGAATGGTCGCCACCGCAAAAGCCCAACCAAAAATTACTAAGACCTTAAAGCGGATAAACACAAATATAATATATATACCTGGTAATCTATGTCAAGTATAGCAATTAAATCTATGTAATTATAATTACCCAGCTCATGTGAACTTGATTTTTTGATTTAAGAATGAACCACCCGAGAATAACACCAGCAATATACTGTGGTGCGCGAGTCCAGCTTTCGAAATATAAGTTTTTGTAAATATTATCAATCCATTGTATCCTAATACGATCAAAGAATTATTGATGACTTTCAATAAAACATTTATTTAACTAAAAGACAAAATGATGTAAATAATAATATTATTACGGCCGTTCAAAAAAGGTGTAGGCTATTGGGAGAGACCAAATGGTATAAAGGGTTCCGATAGTCCCAATAGAAACCAGAATGAGAAAGGTATTCCAGACTAATCCGGCTTTCTTCCACTTCCATAGAGGGTAGATAAAGAGAGGACTAACAATGAAGAGCTGCATATCAGCGGCCAAATACCATCCTTGGCCAGTACATTCATCTTTCTACGAGTAAAAACGATTAAAGAAAATAACGGTCATTTCTAAATTTTGAATAAATCACCATGAAATGATTCTTTAGGTAGAGGAAATGATTCCACCAAGTTTTCCGACAGGAATCGGAATATTGGTGAATAAAATGCCAAAGAGGCCCTGTTCCTAAGAAAACTACAAGAGTTGCCATGAATCCAACGTGAAAAAAGTAAAAAGGAGAAATCCTTATGAATTATAAAAAAATGAGTACGTCGAGGATTGCAATAAATTATTATATATATTTAACCTAAAGCATCGATGGAGGTAGAAAGAAAATAGATTAAAACGACCACTGCTCCGTTTTAGTTCTTTAAGAAGGGAATAGCTAACCAACAGACCACTCATCACGAAAAAGGTGTCAACAGCTCCAGCTCCTCTTAAAAATGCCTGACTGCTCCAGTCTTTAAAAATCTAAGATATAAATTAAAAACGATATGTCATATGATATAATGAATCGCCAGTAAATGGTGAATTACGTATTATTCCGGACCAAATTTGTTGTGGCTTTGTCGGAATATAGTAAAGGTATAAGTGTGACTCAGCATTATCCATGAAGCTGACAAGAATCGGATTCCGTGGAGGCAAGACAAGTCTGATGGTAAAGCCTTTGTAGAGAGTAGTTTTCGTCCGTTTTCAATCAGCGAAAAGCACATAAAAAACTTCTTCCAATTAGAATCGATTGGCTTGCTGCTCACATGTCTCCAAGTATCATAAAGTGTTCCAAACAGAAGTAGAAGTCCTAATAAACTCGCCGTCAGTCTATAAATGTAAAAAATATTCATCACTCAATCAAATTTGAAAAGTTTAATTGAATATTGATTTACAAGAAAACGATGGTTGGCCCATCTAATTGAGGAGATGATTCAATCTTTTTCTTAGTGTAGCAGTAGTTTTCATCGCTGACTGTGATGATCGACAAAGAGGAACCATAATTAAAGTCATCCAATAAGTGTTTAGAACTTAATAAGAACTGATTCATAGATGATCGGAACTCGGATGGTTTGCAAGATGAAGGAATGCAGAAGCCAACTCGAGGCAGTTTGAATGTATCTTCATCACCATTCCTCTCTGATATTATTATTGGCGTACCATTATTATGTGATAGAGTTTCGGATTGAAAGAATGCAGAGCAGTACTGCCCCTGGAATGAGGGTGCCTTTATTGAGAGGCATTCGTCAAAAAGGCCAGGGGAGGTTGAAAAGACCTCCACATTTTTCAATCCTTCTAGGGAAAATACGCCAGTTGCTCTGTACACTTTATAAAAAAAATGAGATAAAAGAAATTTGAATTTTGTGGAATTTTGGATTAACTTTCATACTTTGAAGGGCCCATTTTTCTCTGTTTAAATAGGATTTGAGAAAATATTGACTGTCGTTGTAGCAAACCGGGCTTATTCCAGTTGCCCAAGCTGTTGGAAAACTAGCTCGATAATATGTAAGGTAGGTCTCATTTCCATTATCAGCAAGGAGCGATGGTGATGATAATTGAACGAAGAAAATTGTAAGTAAACTAATTGTAGAAATCCAGGATCGAAAACTTATAACTTCCATCCTAAAGTCAAGCAACTGCATGTAAGTAATACACGCCATTGACTTATAAAAGTGAAGAGAAAAATGTAGAAACACAAAAGAACAAATAAAAAAAAAAGCTATATACATATAATGTGTATACATTACATATAGGGTGAGGAACGCCAATACTAATTGTTATGGAAAGCTATTCTGCGGCACACTTTGTGATATTGCTTGGAATAAATTGCTTTTGTTAATGAAAGAGGCATGTAAATATGATGACTTTGTTTTATCATACAGTAGCCTCTTTTTATATTACTTCCATAAGCTATCCCTATATTTTCTGAAACATGGCTTAACAATTCAAATTCAAAGTTCAATGGATTGAGAGATAGTGACACCGTCATAACTGAACACTTTGGTTAAAAAATGTTACAGCTAACCTGCTGTATATGGGCCTACCATTTTTCATCCATTTAACTTTATTTCAAATCACTTAAATAACTTATTATTTATATGAAATAATATATTTTGAGGCATTCGCGAAGCAAATACATATACGGCTAGGAGGTACTTATATATTTATTTACACTTTATGCGAATCAGTAAAACAATGTAAATTGAGCCAACTCCTAATAAAACTACGAGTTTTCAGAAGTAGATATAGAAATTGATAGATATTATAGATATTTTATTGATATAATACTAAGTATGATGCAAGAAAATCATGATCTATGTATAATTTTAATAAAGTATTACATAGAAAATATCTGAGAACACAAATCATATTAGAAATTCAAAGTATTATACTGTATCGTGTATCGGAATTGGCTGTATATGTGTTACCTATTTTTTTTTTAATATAAGGATATGGGGTGCCATCTTACAAATTTCCCGAACATCTAAAGTTAACATCCAACCTTATCAAAGATTAATATTGAACATTTAAGGTTTACATGGCACATTTCAATTTCAAAAATTTATATCGATCCTTACATACATTATAGTGCAGATAAACCTGAGGGGCCTAGGGGCGTTCCAAATTATTTTAATTTAGGCCTATTTCACCCACTTTAAATGAGTTTATTGGATAATGGTAAATTATGATAATTATTCATAAAATGAATTGTGCAAATCAGAAAACTTTGAAGCGAACAAAACTGGTTTCGACCAATCCCCGAAAAAAAATATTTTTTTCAACCACGCTAAAACAAAATAAATACAGGAGGGAAGTAAATGATTAGCAGTTGGCATTTATGTTAGTGCTGGATGTGTATTTTAAGATTAAGGATAAATATTGTTCAATAGAACATTCATACACTTGCGACAGAAATTAAGAATGTGTACAGATATCAAGTACAGTACTTTTGTTTTTCTTAATATTCTTTTCACTCGTTTTAGTTATCATTTTGAGGAGAATCGCCAAGCCATCAAGCTCTCAATCAAGAAAACGAAGGCGCTTAAAGTTAGTCCAACCCCTAAAACAAGAAAAGCGCTGCATAATTCTGTCAACTTGATAGGTTTCACTTTTCCCTCGTCCTTATTTTTATCCAGCTTGCACTTGTCTATGTTGGGGAGACTCCATTTTTGCCATAAATCGGTGAGGCCAGCGTTTTTGGCTCGCAAAAGGCTTATATATTTATAGATATTAAGTAATAATAACCATAATAAGATTATTACTTAAAAAAACGATCTTACTATTTGTTAACAGTCTTAGTGTAAGGGCTATCTTTCTGCAGTTGAAATGAAAGAGAGAATATCTCTAATTTTTTCAGGGATTTCGATATGGTCATTCCACACTTTCCGTTAAATTCATAATATTTGCTTATAATGAAGGCATGTGCAGGTGGTATCTGAATTGGACCAAGTACACTTAAACAGAAGCAATAGAATATACATTAGATAATATTCTGCTATTGTTACCCCGATTTGGGTGCAGTGATGATTGACGATATTGTTAGAAAGTTCACTGACGATAGAATTCATCAAGAATTGAGGGTTTTGAGTGATCCATTCCCCTATCTTTCGGAACGTTGTTTGGTTCGTATTCTATATTGAATGTAATATAGTTATTAATTCTACAATGTCAGAAAATTTAGTTAATTTCGCTCTATTTACGTAAAATCTTGGCATCAGTGGATGGCCCTTTTGAATGGTTAGCAAACATTCTTGAGTTTGTTCTTCTTGTTCGTAACGCGAAACCAACTCGTCCAGTGAGTGTGGGATGGGTTTTAGCTTGACAACTGTCATGTAAGAGGTGATAGTACTCATGTACAAATTAGATAAGACCACTGTCATCAGAAGCCACAGGGCGAGCATTAAGCGGAGAGAGAAGCGGCGAGCCGTATTAACACCGATGAAATTTGGATCAGCCCCTTAATTTAGGAATTAAATTTGAACAATTGAAAAATATAAATAATAGTCTTTTTATTTTACCATGTTGAGTAAATATGGCAAAGGCATACATTATTGCCTTCCCAATCATTTTAAGGGGTGATGATGAATTCTGAGTACTTTTAATTTGATTTTCCTGCGTAGTGATGCCCTCTCCTTGATAATTACTATTTTTCCAGGATCCATAAAGAAACGGTATTATTATGGCCATAAATCCAGCAAAGACCAAACTTGAGACAAATATAAGAATCCAGGTCTTTTTACAAAATAGTATATTATAATTTAATTTTTTAGTTTTTTTTTCTGAAAGAATAATGAAAGGAGTACCGATAAATGAAAGGGCCGAAAAACTGCGGTCAGTCGGCTTTCCTCTTCTGGCCACTGGACCAAAAGTTGGTACGCTTCCTGTGTCACCAGCGAAGTAAAATCCATTATCGGCCATAATTGAATGGATGCTGTGCCAAGAGGAAAAGTTGAAAAATCCACTTCCTATACATATAATTGATATTTTACAATATAAAACTGTGTATACATATAAATTAAAAATAAAGAATGACTTTCCTTTCTGGCAACAGCTTGAATTGCCGTCCCTATTTGTCCATTTTTATCCACCTCAGATGCATTCTCTACGACGAACTCGATGCTATTTAAATGGCCGAACATTACAAATCTTTCATTATGAGGTTCAGCAAACATACGTAATACCTCAGTTGAAGGTGCTCTGCCATGTAATTGATGAATTCAGTACAGGAGCCTTTAAAAGTGAGATTACCTGCTGAATCCTTAACGATCGTAAAGCCAGGTAGAAACTTGGTTTCCCCAATCATTAATTGAGATTTTATGAAAAACAAGTAAATACACTCATCAGTTGAAATCATTTTCATACTGTATTATGTAGGTTTGTACCTCGTATGCATAAACTTTGAGATGAACTCCTCGCATTGCATCGTCATCCATATTGCTAATTCTTAGTTATATTTAAGCAGGTAACGAGCAAATCTTCTAAATTGAGTAAATAGCAAAGGAGATTATTAGACATTCTTGACAAAATTAGTTGCGAGAACTAATCAAATAAACAGAATATTAATGAAATTCATTTAATCAAGAGAAAAAAGAAACCTTAGTTATAAAAACTGCTTCACTACTTGGATACGATCTGCTTCATTAAGTTCTGTACGGAATTGGTTTGTTGTTTACTTGTGGTGGACTGATTCTTCTAGAGCAGCAACAGGCCGTTTTAACAATAACTATGTACGGTGTGTAGGGGCCATATGTTTGACAATGTTGGTAAAATGTTGCCTTGGTGATTGTACATCATTAAGTACTGTTTCGTTCGATACACAGCGTCCTGAGAAAGTTTCTTTTCATATGCACCCCTTTTCCTTATTTTTTTTAACATTGGAAAAAATCATCCTCCCTATTTTTTTGGTAAGAGACTTTCTCTGAACGCTGTATACTTCGTGATAAAAAAAATAGGGATATCATGAATGTCCATGATGAGAACTTGATCTGCTGCCTTGCAGGAATCCTTTTACAATTGTATGAAAGGATGAAAGGGTCCCTCATTTTGTCTATACACTGTGCGTACAAAATATAAATTTGTAAGATACATGCGTTGTTTCCTTGGTGATCTCCTCAGAGAAACAAAATCACAAAAACAGCATGATCTCAATAGGATGATAAAAGAACAAGAAAGAGATCGATCGTTAGCAGCATGCCTTATGATAGCAACTACAAGCATATAAATATTACCAGAAAATCGATGCGAAAGTAGCCAACAAAACGAGCTCACACCCGTACGAAAAAGCTCCTCCTCTGCGTAAAATATCTCTATCCTAATCACCATCAGTATGAATATACATGAATCTTTAAAAATCGATGTCGGATGGCAGCATGATTAAATGCCGTTTTCGATGCAAGCCAATAAGCTAATGAGTTGATGTGATGTTACAGTCAATGGAACTATGGGCCTATACTGATACAGCAGTAGTACGTGGTGTTTAGTTTTCCAAAATAATATCTACTAAAGGAAAAGATCAGAACATATCGTTTTGCTATGTTTTTACCTTATTGTTTTAGGAATCTCAATAATATTTCAAGACTTAGTATAGAAAGAGAGATTTTTGCATCTCTCCAAGGTAGAGAAATTTGTAGTACTATTTATGATTTTATTTTCGAACTTGAATTGCAATATATGCTACGAGCTACCACAGTAATTACTGATTTGGCGTTTGGTTAAGGGGTTAACATTATTGGTGTTAGCCTGAAGATAAATCTTTTTATTTTTTTCATCTATGTCCTCCTTTATATTTAACTTTCCGTCGTGGGCGAGGATGAGTAGGCGTGCGTCAATACGCTTTCTGGCTATGCCACTGATAAAATCATCCTTTATTTAATCTAGATTTTAACGTTTTGTTCTTCTTTCGTGGTTACAGCTTCAGGACATGACGTACCGCAGTAGTCTTCAATTCATCAGAGATTCATTTTGTAAATGAAAACTTAAACAAAAGTGCCAGGTGCTATGCGATAGGAATTTCTCTTTGAAAGCCTGTAGCATTAATATTATATATATAAGGCAGATCACTGACGCAAAGTAAGCTTCAGCTATTAATATTAGAGAAGCCCACAAAAAAAGTTTCATGTGTAAGTTGAAACAAAAATATTGTTTCCATGGAAATATAATTTTTCATGTAAATGTAGTATCCCACAGAGCTCAATTATAACCCAATACTTCCAAATCAGTTAACATAACCAGGGACATCACGTGAAGTGAATTCAAATGAAATTGAGAAATCTCAATGAAAATTGAGAATGCTTGTAATCAAATTGTTTTTCTCTGGTGGCTATAGGCTGCTATTGAGTTACAAGGTTTTGTGGTTGAAAATACCAACACGGACACACACTTCAGTTGAGACCATGGTATGGGACGCGTTTAAATATTTTATATTGGGACCAGTCACCAACTAGTTGCTCGAATTTATCAAATGTGATGAGGGAAAAGGGGGGGGGGGGTAACTTAAGTATTCAACAGTAATCCCTCTCTACTGTCTACTGGGCTAGTGATTGCTTCTAACATCTTTTGTTGAATATGATTTCCTCTTGTTCTTGGCATCATCACAGGTACTCTTAAGTTCTATATGATATGTATAGATCCATAAGAGATGTTCAAAAGAGCACATATTGCTTTACGGAGATACATCAGTCCCGCCTCCGCAAAGTTTATTGATTACATATTTATTGTATCATATTTATAAGTCTTTTTCTTAGACCAGAAGTAATAAATAAATAGTTAAAACATCAATGTACTAAGCAGAAATTCGTAGCCACGTCTTAAAAACGAAACAAATACAGCGTTGATATACCCTTCCTCGGATAACTCAATCTTCCATATTCTCATATCAGTTGAAAGAATAGATAATAGTAGGGGTAGATTAGACATTCTTATGGGGGAACCCAGCGAGGTCCTTCACAGCGCCTCTCGTGTCAAAAGGAAAAAGCATTAAGAAAAGGATACAACGGGTGGAGGGTGGCCCTCCCCCACCACCCCCAGCTCAACACAGTGGCCTATGGTAGTGTTTCATTTTGACATGAGAGGCGCGTCGAAGGAACCTTCACTACCGAGTGACTAATCTACCCCTACTATTATCTATGGTTGAAAGTGATAGAAATAGAAAAGATGGTGATAGAAGGACAAATAATATTATAAGTTTAACTTTTTGTTTCTCTGATAGTCATACTTATTTCACCCTGAGATTTACTCCATTTAAAAAATATCCCGATATTTTATTTTTTCCTATTTGATTTATTTTATTTTTATTTCATTTTGTGTGAGAACGTTGGAATTTGAAGCTTTTTTCATACGAAGCCATAGACAAATATATGGCATGGCATGGCATATAAATATGGCTTGCGTAATGCTGCCAGCTTTGGGTTGAGAATACCTAGTGGATGTTTGCAGAACTTTCGTTTTCCAAAGGTTTACCGAAGGTTAGGCTATGCTTCTATTCCATCAAATCGAAATAGCTTGGAGTCGTCTGCTTTTATTATTGTTTTAACTACTCCATCTGTTAGACGTTTGCGCAGTACCAGACGAAAATTAAGAAAAAGTAAAATCGTAACCCCATCTACGCCAGCCATCTATATTTGTCTATGTACGAAGCTTAGTGTAAGCCCGAGCAAAAACATTTAAAATTTACTGTGGTATACAGGGCTGTGACTATCGCAGCGATGAACGATGAAAATAGTATCGATCGATACTATTTAACGAAATTGCGATTCTCGCGCGATATTAAAAAAAACGATATCGATCGATGAAAAAAACCCATCGATCGATGGAATTTGCGATACTGATACTTTCAGCTCAAATTTTTACTCCTAAATAGTCCTGAAATCAAAATTTGGTATGCAATTCAATGCAAACAAACCGATTTTCTCTACTAAATGGATCATTTCGCTGAAGTGACAACTTCTTTCGTCATTAAAAAATTCTGTAGTGATTTTACCGTTTAAAACTACAAAACTATGACAAAATATTTTCATTTTCATTTTTTTGGCAAGTCGATGGTACTTTTTTTCAAAGGAATATTATATAAAAGTATCGCTATTTCATCGCTATCGCAATCGCCCGATACTATATTTTCCGATAATCGCGCGATTCTCGCACGATGAAAATTTTGCTCACTATCGCTATCGCCATCGCCGATGCTGAAAGTGGGTATCGGTGCACAGCTCTGGTGGTATACGCAATCGCCATGGTAACTCTCCATAGCTTATATGGTGCATGTCTATCGCAATTTTTTTTTTGAGAGGTGTTGAATGTCCCATCAGCTTAAAAGTTAAACCTATAAATTGATAATGGGTCATACTGTCAGCCCTGTAAAATGTGGAATATCAAATGTGATCTATTTCAGAAAGCGGGATGCTTTGATAAATATTTCAACGGCAAATGTTAGATTCTCACATTTTTTATTAACAAGACTTGTGTTCTTTGCTAGTGCTTCTAACTGATCACCAGAAAATCGATACTGTTGAAAACAACCAACGGATTTTATTTTAAGTTTGACATTTGAAAACATAGCAAACAAAATGAAATATTTTAATCCTCATTACCACCAACATGAATATATATATATATATATATATAAAACATATATATATGAATATATATATAAAACGCATACCATCCATTAATAGCTAAGTCGTTTTCAATGCGAGCCCAAAACCCGAGAGACACTATTATTCGCAAGTATATATAGTTTATAAAAAATTTATTCCTTGTTCTTCTTGTAAAATTCGATTTTTAATTTAACATCCACCTAACAACGTTATGGTGCCTCAACTTTTTATCGTGATCTTAATTTCTTACCCTACCTACAGTGCGGCTACCTTTACGGTTACCGTCTGTCCGTCCATGTACTGTACGCCAAACGCATGGTCCTGCATTCGGCATTGACTTACTACACCTAATTCGTGACCAGGAAAGTTACATGTAAAATTTGGATAATGTAAGCGGGGACGATTCCGTACCGTTTACCGATACGAACCGTTTGAGTTTTGAAATAACATGATATTCTTATCTATCCCAGCGTAACTATTCACAATTGCATTTCACTACTGTCAGCCATGTTAAAAAAACATGCAGTAAAGCATGAATTTCACCTATCAACATCCTTAATTGAGAAACACTAACCGAATTAACCCATGATTCACCATTTTGTATTTTTGTAAACATTTCACAAAAGGGTATTTGGATTATTATACAACTATTTCAAAAAAGGATATTTGAATGCTCTTCAATTTATTTAAGAAAATACACGAAAATTAAAACCGACAATAGCTAAACTGGTTTCACGTAGCAAATACAAGTAGCCCTTTTATGGTTTAAAGGTTGGGGGATTTAAAAACGTTTTCATTTTAAGTTTAAAATAAAAAAGTTATGAACCGCTGCAAACCCGTGATCCCAGATCATGGTTGACAACCTATGGAATGAGAAATACTTTTTTAACAGGGTAGTGCCCATATTGTTGATGATCCAAGCTATTAGACTGATTGTTTTATGTCAATCGGTTTCTAACGTTATGTATTTTGAATGGTAAAAAACGACTGGTCTTAGTTTCAATATTTATTCTTATCACGTCTAAATACCTCTGGGTGAGATGTTAAAATATGATAGCTCTAATTCCAGCCCTTTTTCCATTTTATTTTAAATAATTTTCTTCTTTTCATTATCATCAAATAATAAAAAATGCATTTAAGGTATCATGCTTTCCTTAAAAAAAGGAAAGATGGGTATGATCGCCACATTCATTAACTTTCACAATATATTATTTTAATTATACTTCTTATAGTTGACTTCCTCCCTCCCACTTCTCGCCTACCACCGCCCACCTCGATCCTTATATAACCCTATGTTTTATGTAACAGAAAACCCGACAGATGTTTTAGATCTGGAATTCCAAATATCGGTTCTCTCTGAACAGCAGCTGCCGACTACATATGGCACTCGCCATGGTGCTTAAAAATTCAAAGACTGCATGTTTACCTACAACATAGCTTAAATTAAAGCAGAGTTTTTGTTTAAACTCTTTTAAAAATTAAAAGTCCAATGGGTCTTATAATAATTATCTTCTATTAATTCAATTATATAAGAAACATTATTTACAAATGTAAATATATATGTATATCATAATAAAGTTTTTTAAAATAAAATATTAATTATAAAATATATGAAAATATAAGTGTGATAATGTGTTCGTGGTCAATTTTACGACGAATAATAAATATATATATATATATATATATATACATATATTCAGGGCGATGAACGATGAAATTAGTATCGATCGACACTATTTACCGAAATTGAGATTCTCGCGAGTTGCTTTAAATAAAAATGATATCAATCGATGAAAAAAACCATCAATCGATGGAATTTGCGATACCGGTACTTTCAGCAATTTTGTATTACTAAAATGCCCTTAAATCATAAATTTATACGAAGTTCAAGGCATTAGGTTGTATAGATAATTTCTCTCAGATGACACGATTTATTTCGCAATTAACAAACTACGGATACATGAAAATAGGGATTAGGTGAAACCACCCAAAGATACCTTTATCTCCCCCCTTCTAAAATAAAGCCAGGTATGGACCCGCCTCTGAAAGTCTGGTTACGAAACAAAAACTGACATTAAAACTGAAGTAGAGAGCGCAGTGTGTATAAAATATAAGCAGGCTAACTTCATTTCTGACAAATAAAATCTTTTAGCTTACTGAAAACGTTCTTAAAATTTAAATTTTCGAAATGAGTGCACCAAATCTTGCCATTCTTATTTTCTGTTTTGTTGTTTTTCTTCCAGCCTTCCACTTTCAGGTGCCTGGCTATGGCAACTTAAATAGTATAGGTAAAACACCTTACCCTCCATCTTCTTTCTATCCCAACGAAGTGTTGGGCGTCAACGGCGGATACGATAGCAGATGGCCAAATGGATTATCCCTTACATTTTCGATTACAAGAGCTCCGATCCAGCAAACAGCATTACATTAAGTAAATTTTATTAATTCATGGTTACCAGTTTTAACTTTAACAGTTTTTATTTTATCATTACATCTAAACTGTTAAATTAGCTCCAGCTTTGGTAGCCAAACAATTGGCTCTTTTCCAAGGTTTGATGAATGCCACTTGTCTTAAGTTTGTTCCTCGTACCAAAGAAACTCATAGATTTTCATCACTTAAAGATTTTCTACTGGGTAAACAGCTTTGAAATAAGTACATTTTTTATTTATTTGATACAGTACATTTTTTATTGAATTTTAATCAAATGAATTTATAGTTGCAATTTGAATATTGGTCCGATCGGTGGCCAACAATTCGTCAATTTAGCACCGTGGTGTTTCCCTGATATGCATGAAACTATGCATGCTCTAGGATTTGATCATGAAGAACTACGACGGGATCGAGACTGTTACATAGCTTTCAATTGGACCAATATAAAACAAGGTAGGTCTATGCTTAATTTGATCTTGGAAATGTGATTGGTATGTTTACAGCTCAGTCGATTTTCTCATAATTTTTACTTGTTATGTAAAAGATATTTGGGAGAAAAACAATCTCCCAACCTTTGGAACTCCGCTTGACCCAAGTTAGTAATATTCTTTTAATCAATTTATGTTTGATAGACCTAGACGTAACACATAATTTATATTATATTGAAAACAGAATGCCTAATGAGAACTGGTGAGTGGGCTGGTAAAATTGACCAGAAATATCCAGCATTTATTCTGCCAGATAGAAGTGACGCAAGCAGCTATGAAAACGTTAAATGGTTCAATGAGGTTAGCAATAATGTTTTATTAGAGGAAAATGTTATTAAATTAACTTCAAATTCAAATTATCGTGCATTAGGGTGATAGGCAGAAAATTAATCGAGCATACAACTGCATTGCCAATGATGCTTGTTGGGACGAAGACCCGTTCAACTGCCCCATTTGGGCATCACAACCTAATGCCTGTAAAGATCCTAATTGGGTACCGGTATCGTGTCCAAAAAAATGCTGCTACGACATGACTTATTGCGCCAACGATAAGTTACATTGCGAACCAACTTCGGATTTTACTGGATACTGCAACAAAACTTGCGGTTTTTGCAAAGGTAAAAAAGACAACCGGAATGATTGCCAGTATATTGGCGCTACGCTTGGCTGTAACACGGATCCAAAGGCAAGAGGAATGGCAAAGTATTGCCGAAAATCTTGTAAATTCTGTACTCCTCCAGCTGTCGTTAACATCCCCCCAATGATTCTCACTAAATGCTAGAAAACTTGCAATATGTATTGTAATACAGTAACTGGTTGCAATCTCTTAGCTACTCCCATACCCAATATTTCGACCGATGTTGAATGTAATGCGAATTGGTCTAAAAAAGATCTTGCCAATTGGTGCAAAAATGATAGTTATGCAATTGAGTATTGCCAAACGACGTGCTTTAAAGTGGGAGTTAAGAAACCTTGTCCTGCTTTATGTGTTGATTCAGATCCAATACGTTGTCCTCGGTTGGCAGCCACTAAAGGATGTTTCAGTCAATTCAGTCCGTAGTTACCAATGAATAATTTCTTCAATTAAATTGATGCATCTAGCCTCGAGATCATCGCAAAGATTTTTCATTTCCCGAGTTGTTTACTTTAACAAGCAAAATATCACTATAGCTTAGCACGGTTTATGTATTAGGTAACTTTTCAATAAATTGCAAATATAATATAAATGCATGAAACTAAAATACAAATTAACTCAAAATTAAATTTACATTTTCTTTTCTTATAAGGTCCCCACCCGAAAACCCAGTATATGGTTTCGCAAGTGGTTGTCATCAACAAAAACTTCAGTTTGATTATTGAATTGATATGAATTAATTTAATTGAAGTGACGAAAAATTGTTTGCACTATTTGGTAGACATTTCCTATTAGAATAGTATAACTACTTTAATTTCGAGTCTTTTAAGCTGTTTGATTCAGCATAAAGATTTTTGTATATTCTACGCAGACCCATGGTTTTATCGAAAATTCCACCGAATAGGAGGTTGGCGTCTACAGTCCGTGCAAAAAATAATTGCATTGCATAAACCTACTTAATTATTTAAATTTAAATTTTGGCTTACCAATTTTTTTACGGTTCAGCAGAATGATGATGATGTCTTATTACTTTGAGGAACGGCGTTGTGGGTGACATTGAATGCTAGCATTATTTCTGTTTAGATTTTTAAATTTAAAGTGAATATTCACGAGGCATAACTTGAGTAGCGCGTTATTGTCATTTTCAAACCACCTGGTATGATGTATAACGTGCACATCAGTTGATGATAGTAATAAAGCATCTTGACGATGGAGATGCAAAGTCACATGCGAGAGAAATATTTGGAAAATGTGAATTTAAAATATAGAAAAATGAATAAGCCACATTTTTCTATGTAGTTTTATATAACATAGCATCATGGCGATAGAGATGTATATTCGCAAGAGAGGGAAATATATCGAACATGTAAAAAACTTATGCCTATATTTCTGTTCAGTTAGAAAAATAACTTTTAAAATCCAGGAACCATATTATTAACAGCTATAGCGAGTTTCAAGTAATTCAGTTTTGAATAAATTGGAAATTGACGATAACTGGTTTCAAATAATAGTGAGATTCTTAGGCTAAAAGTTTAGTAAGTTTAAGTTAGTTAAGTTAAATCTATGATTTTTCTATTTACACTTATATACAGCATATGCATAGTTTTCCAATTGACGTAGGCCTATTGTTATTGCTAAATAAAATCTTAAAGGGCTTATATGTGTAGATTTTGTAACTCGAGAAAGTAGATAGATAACAAGTACTGTAAATCTGATGAATAGGATATGTAAAATGTGTATTACCAAAGTTACAAATCTTTCGCTACATTAAAGCATATTTCAAGCCTAAATAAAAGTCTGCAAAAATAGGTTCTTTAAATCAGCAACTGAAAAGTTATAAAGCACTCCGAGGCCAATGCACTAAAAAATACGACCCCGTTAATTTCTTCTAATTATAAAGACTGAAACAGCCCTTGGTGGCAGCGAGTTTGGGACAATTTACTGGATCCAAGTCGACACATTCAGGAGGACAAGGTTGTTTAACACCCAAATTAAAGCAAGTCGTCTGGCAATAACGTGCTCTGCTATTTGTTTTACACCAATCCAGAAGTTTTGGGATAGGCCAGTTGGGTCCACTACAATAGTTGTCAGACAAATCATTAGGTTTAGGACGAGCTAAAGGATTGCACCCAGTGACCGTATTGCAAAAAAGACGACACGTTTTGGTACATTTGGTCAGGATCATCGGTGGGATGTTGACAACAGCTGGGCGCGTACAGAAATTACAAGATTTTCGACAAAACTTGGTCATTCCTCCCGGCCATTTTGGATCGTGGTTACAACCCAGTGTAGCACCGATGTATTGACAATCATCCCGGTTGTCCTTAACAGGGCAAAGGTTACATGTCTTGTTGCAAGAACCAGCCCAAGAAGAAGTATTGCAATGCAGCTTGTCGTTGAGACACTTGCTTGACTTGTCGAAGCAACATTTCTTCGGGCAGGCTGTCTTAGGTACCCAGTTGGGATCTTTACAGGCACCTGCCGCTGCCCAAACTGGACAGTTGAAGGGGTCTTCATCCCAGCAGGTATCCTCAGGAATGCAATTGTACGCTCGATTTATCTTCTGCCTATCACCCTGATTTTTTAAAAAATGTAAAAAAATAGACTATGGTGAAAACGGTATTGTTTTACTTCTGTGTAGTATTTCATGGCAGCATTAACTTCGGGGTCACTTTTGTCTGCCAAAATGTACGTCGGGTAGCTAGAATTAATTTGTGCGGTGTAGGGTGAAGTCATCATACTTGATTCTGTTAATAAGATTTAACTAGATTTATTTCATTTTAAAAAGTGCAATAAAAGAAAACTATTTCTTACTCGGATCCAGTGGAGTTCCTTAGGTGGGCATATTATTCCTCTTGTAGAAATCTATTGATTAATACTCATAAGTGCTCCAATACTTTAAAAGGAATGTAACATTTGATGTATTTAAGCCTACCTGGCCTAACATTTGTCCAATTAAAGGCCGTATAATAATCACGATCACGTCGAACTTCTTCATGTCCGAATCCTATAGCGTGCATTACTTCGTGAATGGTTGGAAAACACAAGGGGCGCATATTGACATTTTGCCGACCACCTATTCGACCAACATAAGAGTTGCATCTACACAGTTTTCAACGAGAAAAAATGGTTCCAGTAAACAAATAAAAATATATATATGGGTAAATATATTACCCTTTTGAAAATTGAAAAGCGATGTAATCAGTCTGGTTGGTTCGAGGAACAAATTTGAGGCAGGTGTTATTCATAATACCTTCAAGAAAGACAACTTGTTGGACTGCAAGAGCGGGAGCTTATGACAAACATACAAAATTATATCTCAATTTTAAAATTTGTAATTTTCATAATAAACCGTTTTAATACTTAGTGTTATGTTATCGGACGGATCAGAACTATTGAAGTCGAAGATGTAAGGGATGATCCCACCGGGCCACCTACTTTCGTGAGCGTTGTTGACGCCATAAACTTCTCCCGGATAAAAAGATGATGGAGGAAAAGGACTCTGTCCAATACTATTCAGGTTGCCGAAACCAGGAACTTGGAAGTAAAACCCTGGCAAGAAACAACTGAAACTAAAGAGAAAAAGTATTAGATAAAGGTCTCTCATCTTCAAAACTATACTAAAACGCTTGTAACTTGTAAGCTACAACGAATAATTTTCAGTGAATTCAAGAAGAACTCTACTCATCGGTGGAGCTCGGCTCCTGTTTTTATACACAAAAACACCCCACATGAATTGGAGGCCGTCCATAAATGATATCAAATTTCATGGCGAGGGGGTGGGGGAGGTTCTAAAACTGTATTAGAAATTTGGTTACACTGATGGGATGGGGGGAGGGATTTCGATTTTTTTATACTTGAAAGTATCATTTTTTGTCTTGAAAGGTGATTTTCGTACAAATCTTTAATCTAAACAAAAAATGTTGGAAAAAACTAATAAAGAAACTTAAAATCAATCGAATTTTTTAGATGAAATGAAATTAACAACAATATAAAAAATTATGGACTTAAAAGAGTCTTATTTGTCTGAAAAAACTTTCGTCATTATCTTATATTTTAAGCTTTTTTTATAATAAAAAGAGATACATATAATTTCGTGGGCAAAATTTTTGTCTCCCACCGTTCCACGTCTTTCCCTGCTTATGTAATGACATGTAGTATTGATGCGACTGCGTGTTCCATTATTGGAAAACAAAATACGGATAACTTAGATGTAGAGAATAACACAGAAAAATTCCAGGTCAACATCAAGACTCTTATGTCAAATGTATGTTTAATATCGTGACTCTTTTAGTGGAAATAAAGTTTTAATAAAGTAACAAAATGTTATGTTACTATTATACTATGTACCGAAATAATAGCAACGATGCCTTTGTGCTACTCCATTATACTTATTGTAGTGTTGGTTAGCTGTTTGCATGAAACCCGTTAAATAAAACAATCGACGCACCCTACATGCGTGTTTGCACTTTGCATTAATCAAATTTTAATGAGCTGCGTTTGGGGAAAACGGCCAGTAAGCAGAGCTTCAATGTTTGTTTTTTACGAAAAATTGTTTCCTTTATTTATACATTTTTTACGAAGATCGTTTCAATTCAGTTTAATTTGTGCCTTATGCAACAATTTAACTAATGATTGCTATGTATGTATGTATTGTACGTATTCCTCTAAATCACATTCCAACTAAGCTGAATTCTCATTCCATACTTCCAAAGTTTGGGGGCATTCAACAGCCACTTGTTTTTTTATATAACTGAAATCAAGGCAGCATGTGGATGAATAAATCGAGGTTACATATTAATGTTGACAGTAGCACATCTGTGGCCATCGTTTGGTATGGTGTGTACGTGACTGTATTTGCTAGTGCTGTGCAGCGGAGCAACTAATGAAAACGAAAATACAAGGAAATGTGTTTACAACTTCAACAAGATTTTTTTTCATTTTTTTAAGGTATTATTATGTTCGTTTTCTTTGAAGTTGAAATTTTTCCAAACCTCAAAATTTCCAAATTTCTTGTCTTCAAAATTTTATTACATAATAATATTCTTAAAAGAAAAATATAATTAGTTAAAAGTTGTGACAAATCCCACTAATTGCACATTTCTAATGTGATTTTGAACTTCAATTAATATCTCAATCGTACCGATTGATTCGATTTTTTTTCGATCACTTCAATTTTTCCAAATATAGTTTGTATAATGCATATGCTCCGAAAATGCTTCTCAAACACATTTTTCTATCGGCAGTGTTATTGATTAACCCAAACGTTGACCCGCTAACTAAATTAAAGAAATACGGTGACGTAATATTTTAAAATGTGTTATACTCCTTTCAAGAAACAAGTCCATATCTGTACAACCGAATAAAAAATCAGACAGGGAATAGAAAAAGTTGACCTCAAATTCGACGAAAATGAGAGAATTCAATTAAAATAGATAAAAAAATTACAAATGTAGCTTGAAATTTAATTCTGCTTCGATCAAGCTTTATCATTTTGAAATTATTATGTGATTGGAAAAAAATTTAAATGCATTATGATTGCAATTTATCTGCATTTCATCTGCATTATTATTGCTAACTTTTTTGCATTTTAAAGGCATTATTGCTGCAATTTATCTGCATTTTAAATGCATTATTATTGCAACTTATTTGCATTTTAAATACATTATTGGTGCAATTTATCTGCATTTTATCTGCATTATTATTGCAACTTATTTGCATTTTTAATGCATTATTGCTGCAATTTATCTGCATTTCGAATGAACTATGATTGCATTTTATTTGCATCAAGTTCAAGTTCGATTTCCATCATTATAAAATATTTTTCATCAAAAAGCATAAATATTCTATGGCGCTGTATAACTGAGCAGCTCTATATAACTACGATATACTTAATGACGGCAATATCCAAGCAGGGCGGATCGTGGAGTTAAAATGAGCCGTTTCAAAGCTGATCCAACAGTATAGATGTGTATATTACATAGAGATGAGTCCCTTTAGAATTTTAGAAAGACTAGTTTACAATTATACAACCCTCAAATTTCAAAAGACGTGGCATAAAATGCTTCATTAGTTTGAAAAATATACTTTAAAAATCACTATTTTCGTTGAATGTGAAATGAATCACCAAATTAATTACATTTTGCGTATTAGCGGCTAATTTTTTTGCAAAAAATTAAGTTTCAATTTGTGTTAACTTGAAAACAAATTTATTAAAAGTACCTAATTTAGAGGAAGAAACAAATTCTTTCGCATGCTGGCCGCCTTATTCACTGAACTAGGAAACTGTTGCTATACTACGTTCAAACGAATTAAATTTATCCAAGATTCTGTAGAGCTCAAAAGTAAACTAGCAATGCCAAACCGCTCATCCAGGAAACTAAATCCTGTTGTGTTCGAACGAAAAATTCTGGAGACGGGAATGTGTGTATGTTTTTATTACATAAAGAAAGTTTATGCTAGAATCCCTCCCTTTTTAAATTTAGTTAAGCCCCTCCTTTGCCTAGTTTTGTTTTTCACCAAGCGGTTCAGAACTGAGACAAACTTAAGTCAAAATGATTTTTTTTGTAATATTCTAGAACGAAAAAATCTACTTTTTGGTAAACTGTTTTTAAAATAAATTAAACTAATGCCTAATATATTGTTGATTACTAAATTTTTTATTTTATTTTATTTTTTGGTTTTAAAGTGTACTTTTTCCATGTACGTTTCTGAGAGATCATAAAAAAATTCAATAATTTAGTCTTAATTGATATGGCCTCTACTTTCAAAAAGCCATGAACTTAAAGTGGGCCAATATTCCTAAGAACGGTGTTTTATCTAGTTCCAAATCGTATACTTGTTTGAATCCCGATGGTTATACGAGGAAAACAAAATAATAGGATTTGTAATGAGTTCTTTAAATACTAAAATTGCTAACAAAATAAAACCACGGAATTGCGGTTATGACTGTAGGAACGCTATAAAAAACCATATGTCTACACCTGGCAATGACTCTCGTTTAATTGGTAATGATTTAAACAATAAAAGCATTTCACATATCCGTGTTAAAAACTTAAAGAATATTTACATCTCCATACCATGTGTCGTTAGTTATTCGTTTCAAAGAAAATATTTTATTGGAATAGAAGCATTCTTATGGAACAGATGAGAAACGAAAACGAATGAGGAATGAGATAAAACCAAGCGCAGCTGCAACATAATTTCTTTTAGTTTTTAGTATAGTATTGCTCTTACTCCTTGTTAATTGCTTTGTTTAAAAACCAAGGCATAGATGAATCTTAATGTTTCAATTACTCTTGTGAATATATAAAGATCGTCTTCTTTTTGTAAAGCTGAAAAACCAAAAAAGTAATATATCCCTAGTAGACATTTTGCGTCTCGAAATCGGTTTTGTTCCGGTATTACAGACCAGTCTGCCGTCCTAGACCAGTCTAAAACATTGCGTTCTGGACCAGTCTGCGACTGCACTCACTGTGTATTTTAGACCAGTCTTTCGAACCTCTTTTGAACCGCAGCAGTACAACCGTCCATTATGAGGAAATCAATTTTAGTTTAGAACCGGTTCTTAGAACTTTTTCTAAACTGAAATCATTGCGATTCCCAAGCGTCTTGCGTACTCAAAATAGACCGGAACTGAACCCGTAATTAATTCCATCTCATCTCTCTTCTTTCCCGTCTCTCTTTCCTCCACCCGCCTCTCTCAATTGTGTCCGTATCCGGAGTATGAAGTTTGGTCTGCAATTACTTTCTTCTTTTCTTTTACCTTTGACTCGGATTTGAACCAATAATCTTGAGTGTAGCAGTCCGACACGCTAGCCACTCAGCCAAATAGGAGGTACAATCAAAGCGAAAAATGAGCTATATATACTGACAGCTTTGCTCTTGAAGCAGTATTTCAGTCGGGTATTAAACCCGTTTTAAAAGAGTACTAACAACGGCAAAAACTGTGCCCGAAAAAAATATTTCAAACCGGTATAATTCTAGTTTCAAATGCGTCTACAGAACTACGAACATCCTCCAGGAAAACAGTATTTCGGTCGGGTATTAAAACAATTTCCAAAGAGTTTATAGAACGGAAAAAACTTGAAGTTGGAAAAGGTATTTAAAATGGGTATAGTACTGGGTTATAATACGCCTGCAGATCGGCAAACCTTCGTCCCGAAAAGAGAATTTAAAACAGAAATTATCCCTGAGTGTGCTTAACGAAATCTATACTTTTAAGTATAGTTTCGTTGTAAACGAAGGTTCTAGGGCGATTATCTCGACTAAAATAAAAATAAAAATAAAATGAGAACGGAATATGGGAACCCAGCCGGGACGGGCTTGCTTTTTCCGCAATTCCGGAGAAAAAATATGAGAGTTTCTCCCGAAATTCTTAGGAAATTCAGGAGAAAAAATATTTAAAATTCTACGAAATTGAATTGATGCTATACAGCTTGGAATATGGGAACTCAGCCGAGAAGGGCTTGCGTATCCCGCAAAAAAATGACGCATTTTGACTGGTAGAAGAAAGGGACGAACCGCAAAGCGGAAAGAAGCGTTCGATAGTCCGTCTTGAAGCGATCACGCGTGAAATATTTTGGATCGAAACGAGCCAGAGGTTGAATTGATATTAAATGGACAAATCGGGACGAATAAAAAAAGAGAAACCTCGAGGGACTTCACGAGGACGGACCGAGTCGAGAGAGGTCCCTTAAGGGACGACCTTTAGGGACGTGGTTCATAAAGATAGGGGGAAAGGGGTACCTGAAAACGGAGGTACCTGGGAAAAGTAACAATTTAAATAATTACGGCGTCTCAACCAATGTTTTTTTTATTATTACCAAATTAATACGAAGTAAAACAGCGTAAAAAGACGCGTCAGATAATACCAAATTTATAGGTAATAGAAATAAAAAAATTATTCGAATCAAAAGAAAATAATTGCGAGACGCAAAGGTCCAGGTGCCCTCATGACTAGCTACTTCGAATCGATTCTGAGAAAGGCAGCAAGTAAACCAATAGTAAATATCGTCACCGTAGTTTAATTTTTAAATCATCAAAGTTAGTTTTTTTATGATGGTCATTATCGTGTCCTGGCTACCTTAACGATAGTGAACCCTTAAGACATCTTAATTTAAGATTTGTTTATTTTACACTAATTGAAACGTGAAAAATTATAAGAAGTCATTCAATTTTTTTTTAACGTAACTTTCTCCCCTTACTCTACCTCTACACGAAGGTTCTAGCTGCGCGATCTTGTCTTAGTTTATACTCGGTTCTCAGGACATTTTTTTTCTACCGGACTAACGGTCCTTGTAACCCAAAAAATACTCATTTCTTGCCGTTCGAAAAGGGTCCGGAGAACGGAACCAAATTTCGACCGAAAATATTTACTAGGGATCTGACACTTATTTTTTCATTCATTTGTGCTTGGGAAATTCTTCAAAAACGTTTTATACTTTTCTTATACTCTTCAGTCTCCTCTTATGAATTTGAGTTTTTATTAACTTAAACATAAATTTTATATGGTAGCTCATATTTGAAATTAAAATATTTTCCTATGACTTGAAACATGTGTATTTTTTATAGTTTCAAACGATTAATGTCACCTGTTTTATGTTACTTTATATTTCATATTTTTTGTAATATATAATATACTAGCTGCCAGCTATACAGCAGTCGACAAGTATATTTTTTCTAGTCTTTAACGATAAATGTCAAATTATCACCTAAAAATTGGGTTTAAAAAACTAGATGATCTAAAATTTGAATTCTCATCTTACTTCTGCTCGCTGTTGTAATATAAACGTACTTTTTATATAACATAACCAAAATTATATGCTACATTACCTTGAGCATATTTAGTTTTTCTAGCAGCTCTTCATACAAGAGGAATTGAAACATGATTTACAAGCTAATAATCTGCAACTATTGTTCCTTGATGAGAAATTATACTCGAATCTTCTATTAATATTGAAATGTCATTCTGATGTTTCAACTTCTGTTTGACTAATAGATAAGGTATGAAGTAGTGGGAACGTGAATCAGTTTATGAATACATTTAGGGAAATTAAAATCACATGCAGGAAAAGAAAACTGTATTAATGATTCCGAGGCTAGTTGCATCCGTAATACAATTATATTCGATCGAACATTGTCATGTAAGCTATTGGTGGTATAAGCTAAAACATCCATGGGTTGCGGCCAGGCTTGGGCAGTGGACTGGATCTGAGTCAACGCATTGTGGTGGGCAAGTTTGGTAAACACCAGCATTGTAGCATGTAGTTTGGCAATGAGCAACGTTCAAACTTGTTGAAGTTTGACACCAATGGATGAGCTCGTCCTTTGTTAAATTTCCGCGACAATATGAGTCAGACAAACTGTTGGGTTCTGGAGTGGCAGCGTGGTTGCATCCGGTATTAGTTTTACACCAGTAGTTGCAAGTTTTATAGCATTTCGTTAGAATCATCGGAGGGATGTTGACAACAGCAGGGCGAGTACAGAAGCCACAGGATTTTCGGCAATACTTTGACATTCCTCCGGGATACTTAACTGGTTCTTGGTTACAGCCCAACGTAGCAGCGATATACTGACAGTCGTCTCTTTTGTCTTTGATATCAGTGCATAGGCCTACTTTACAAGTTTTATCGCACCATCCGGCCCAAGATGGCGTATTACAATGTAATTGGTCGCAAGCGGACTGGTTATACGCTTTACCATGTTCGACTGTCCATTTATCATGGCAAGTATTGCATTTCGTGGGACAATTATGAGGTGCCCAATCAGGATCTTTGCATGCACCAGCCGCAGCCCAGACTGGGCAATTAAAAGGATCCTCATCCCAGCAATTGTCTTCGGGAATGCAGTTGTAAGCACGGTTGATCTTTTGTCGGTCACCCTGATATATTTATCATTGATGCAACAATATTTTAAAGCACAATTCTCAAAGCCATTTTCAAAATATAGTATTTTCAAAATCTTACTTCCGAGTAGAATCGAAATGCATTATTTATCATTGGGTCACTGTGGTTTTGTAAGATGTAAAATGGATATTTTGGATCAATGGCACTGCCACAACAACTCATCATGATTGATTCTGTGAAATATGGATGAAAATGTGTCAACATCATTTGTGTAATAAAGTAAAATGATGTTGCTTATTACCTGGGTCCAGGGGAGTTCCATAGGTTGGAAAATTCTGTTTGGCCAAATCCTCTAAAGAATTAATTACAAGTATACTTTGATGAACGCATTTGAAAACATAAAAGATATTTAGATCAGTGTTTCCTATCTTTTCAAAAAGATAAGATAAGATAAAATAAGATAAGATACTTTCGGTATCTTTTCGGTATTTTTTATCTGGACCAAAAAAATAAGAAAATAAGGTATCTTTAACTGATCGGATCTAGATACTCTATAAGATACTTTTTCCAATTTAACTGGCAGTAGACTTAAGAAATTTGAAGAAAGTTTTAGAACGGATTCAAATTTCGACATTGTACAATTTAAAAATCAAGGAAACTTAATTGGGAAGTAAAGAAAACTACTGGTATTCATGTTTTTCGCTTCAATAGGTTATATTATCTCGGTTCTTAATTGAAATTGTGTTCTCTTAAAGTCATTTAATAAAAAAAAAGTATCTTATCTGAAAATATCTTTATCTGGACCCAATTTTGAAGATAAAATGAGTAACTTTATCTTTTGCAATCCAAAAAAATTAATTTATTTTGTATCTGTATCTTCAGCCTCTAAAAAAAAAGATAGTTAACACTGATTTAGATAAATAATTGAATAATACCTGGGTGTGTATTTGTCCAGTTGAAAGCAATATAATAGTCTCGGTCACGTCGGAGTTGCTCGTGGTCGAATCCAAGGGCGTGAATAATTTCGTGAATTGTCGGAAAGCAGAAAGGTCGCAAATTGACGAATTGCTGACCACCAATCGGGCCCTTATAAGAGTCGCAGCTGGACATATTCAATCAGAAATAATAAGAAAAAAGCTCTGAGTACTATTTCAAATTATTAATACCCATCTCCGAATCTGAAGGTAATGTAATCCTTTTCGTTTGTTCGAGGAACGAATTTTACGCAGGTGTTATTCATGATACCCTGAAGTATGGCAATTTGCTGGACGGCTAGTTCTGGCGCTTAAATTAAAAGTTAATTATTAGTGCTGTCTTATAATAATTCCAAGTTGAAACGAAAGATGATTTTTCTTATGATTACTTACTCATAAGAATGCCATCATTGGATTTGGTGTAGCTGAATGTGTAAGGGATGATTCCATGGGGCCATCTATTGTCTTTTCCTTCGTTTACGCCGAAAGTTTCTCCTGGGAAAACTGATGATGGAGGAAAGGGTGATTTCCCAATGCTATGCTGGTCACCAAACCCAGGAACTTGCAAGTGAACACCTGGAACGAAACCAGTAACACAGCAAAGTAAAATGAGATTTATTCCTCTCATTTTTAAGTTATTGAAGTTTCAAGAGAATAATTTGAATATATTAGTTGGTTTTCCTCGATCAAAGTTAGATTTATGAATCTTAGAAAAATGTCTACTTGAAATTTAGCTAGCAGTGCTTACGCTTTTATACAAAGCAAAGCACCTAATTCTCACAGGAAGGGCGTGCCCATGAACAGAAGTGGAATGCAATTGGAAAATGGAAATACCGGGGGTGGGAGGTGTTACGATAGACCCCTTGGAGCTCTGACTTAACATCTGTTTCGTAAAACATTATTATTACTTGGAAAATCAAAGTTATTGAAGTCAACTGATGGTCTCCAAGATCCTGCTGGTTTGCTTTACCTTATTCTCTTATCAATAGATGAATCTAATGACTAATAATCAATAAATTGTATTGATTTGTAAGTTGCTTATAAACTATTGGTGGTCGATGAATCTCAAAGTAAGATTCATGAAAGCATTAAAGTCCTTTTTTACTCTCATCATGCACATAATTTTTAGTGTGCATGTATTTTATCACACCTTGTATTCATATTCACATTAGTTAAATTATAAAAAAATGATGCACCGAACAATTTTCATTCCATTAAAAATCGGAAAGATTAACGTCGAAAAATGCTGTAGAATGTCACGAGTTTCAAAGACGCTATGTTGCTACTAACTGCTGTAACTACTGGCGACGTTATTGAAACATACGATTTTTAACCATCACCCCATACAACAAATTATCTAATTACATCTAGGATTAGTAAATGACTTCGTCTACACGTCCTTTACATAACACAACTTGCATTTCTTATTCAATATTTAATTGTACACGTCACCTTCAATGGGGATTCCAAATAATGAAATGATAAAATATTACGAATTTTTTTTTCTCCATACCTGCATCTTTATTAATTTATATGCTGTATACGTTTTCCCATTCAAATGCTCCTTCACTTTATCTATTGTTTGGACATCTCTTATTACTGTTACTTTGGTAAACATCGTATATTTATGGTAGTTTTTGTTACATGTTTACATGAAGTTCACTAAATAAAACAACCGTAGTATTCTCTTAATGCGTTTGTATTAATTATCTTATAATGAATTGCTTTTGTGGAAAACGGCTAGGGAGCATAGCTTCTATTTATTTTTCATGGAATTTTTTTTCTTTTAGTTGAAGCCATTTTTTAATATACAATATAAAACTATATTTTTTATGAAGCTATTACAACTCTTTTTGTCTTACCATACTTCTGTACTCAATTTAGTGTAATATGCTCCCTATGCAACAATCCAACCAAAGATTGCTGTATGTATGTCAAAAACAATATATACTTAATTTCATTAGTAGATATATTTCATTATTCTTCTAAATCTAATTCTAATAAAGCCAAAGCCTCACTCCGTTCTTCGAAATTTTGAGGGCATTCAACAGCAACTTTTTTTTTATATAACTAAAACCACGGCAGCATGTGGTTGAATAAATAATCGAGGTTAAATATTAATGTTGACAGTAGCACATCTGTGGCAACCGTTTGTGTACGTGATGGTGTTTGCTAGTGCTGTGCATCAGTGCAGTTAATGAAAACGAAATAAAAGAAAATTTGTTAAAAAATTTAAAAGGAAAAAAATTGCATTTTTAGGTGTTTTGTTCGTTTTTTGTGAGGTTGGAATTTTTCCTAACCTCAAAATTTCTATTTTTTTCATTTATTTCAGTCTTCAAAATTCTATATTACATAATAATATTCTTAAAAGAAAAATATAATTAATTTAAAATTGTGAAAATTCCACTTACTGCTCATTGCTAAGGAGATTAAACTTGAATAAATGTATTATTTAGCCTCAATTGTGCGGCAATATATACATTTCTCAATTGTACCAAATAGCCAACCCATCATATTCTGAAAAATAAAAATTAGAAAACTTTTTATGAATTTGGGTTTTTTAGGGCAATGCAATCACTTAAATTCTTCAAAATATAGTTAGTAATGCATTGCTCTGAAAATGCTTCTCAAAAAGTTTTCTTCTTCTCTTAAAATGCATTATTATTGCAACTTTTTTTTCATTTTAAGTGCATTATGACTGCAATTTATCTGCATTTAAAATGCATTATTATTGCAGCTTATTTGCATTTTAAGTACATTATAACTGCAATTTACCTATATTTGAAATACATTATTTCTCAATTTAAAATGCATTACTATTGCAGCTTATTTGCACCAGATCTAAGTTTGATTTCCATCATTATTCATCGTCATTAAATACATGAGCAGCTTTTTATAAATATACCTTAGCACTAATGACGGAAATACATACATGCATAATAGTTCGTGGAATTAAGATAAATCTTCACAAAGTTTATCCATGAATAACTATAACTCTGCAATTAAATGGTTATTTCTTACTAGAAAGTAGTATAGGGATGTTTATCTCAAATAGAGATAGACCCCAGTGGAATTTCAGAAGATAATTCCGGAAAGATTAATTACAATTTAAAATTATAGAACCCTAACGTTTCAAAGGATGTGGCATAAGTTGGCTCGTTAATTTGAATACAACTACACTTTCCTCTTAGTTTTCATTTAACCAAATTAATTAAAATTTGCGTAGCGATTGATGTATTTCGTAACAAAATAAGTTGCAATTTTCGTTAACTAAACATTTTAAATAAAGGCATACCTAATTTATTTGAGGAACCAACACTCTTTTGCATGCTGACCGCCTTATTCACTGGACTTTGAATCTTTTGTTATACTACATTCAACGAATTTAATTTCTCTAAAATTCTGTAGAGCTTAAAAGTAAGCTAGCAATGCCAAACCGCTCATCCAGGAAACTAACTCATGCTGTGTTCGGAAGAAAAGTTCTGGATGAAAATATGCATGTTTTTCTTACATAAAGGAAGTTTATGCTAGAATCCCTCCCTTTTCAATTTAGCTAAGCCCCTACCCCTTCGCCTAGTATTTGTTTCATCACCAAGCAGCGAAGATCTGAGACAGACTTGAAATCAAAATGAAAAATTATGTTTTTATCTAGTAAAAACGACACTGGTCAAATGTTATAAATTAAATTATAGTAATGCGTACTATTGTGTTGATTGCCAAATTTCTTATTTTTTTAGTTTTAAAGTGTACATTTTCCATCTACGCTTGGGAGAGATCATCATAAAAATTAATCCCAAATATACCAAGAATGGATAGGCCTACTTTCTCTATGCTTCCAAATGGTTAACTGTTTTAAACCCACAGTTTCACAAGAAAAACGCGAAAAATAGGATTTATAATGAGTTTTTTCAATACTAAAATTGAAGAAAAGACCACGGCATTGCGTTTGTGGCTGCTAGCATGCTACAGAAAACTGTGTCTACACCTGTCAATGACTCTCGTTTCATTGGTAATAATTTATTTTAAAAAAAAACAGCTGTTTATGAAATTTCAGATAGCCGCGTTGAAAACTCGAAGAGTGTTAACATCTTCATAACATGTGTCGCTAGTTATTCGTTTCAAAGAAAATATTAAAAAAGCATGCTTATGGAACAGATGAGATATTGTCGCGCATATAGAAGTGAAACAGTAGTAAAAGTTAAAGATAATGATTATGTATAGTTCACGAGTCAACACTCGAGAGCCATACATCATCTAACGGGAGGGGAACGGAGTCTAGACATAGCTAGCTCCCTCCTTCACCCTCTTGAAAGAGGACCTCCCCCATTTGAAAGGGTAGAAGAAATCGCCATGTCAGCTTCTCGTATTTAAAATCACTGCAACAGTTATAACTGTTTATGTATAACAGATGTTCTTCCCCCTACTTCCTGTTCACTCGGCCTGACCGTATAAAAGCCAGGGTCGAGTCCTTCTATTCTTCAGACTAAAATACATAGTGTTTCGAGCAACATCTAGTCTCAGCATCTCAGCTTTAATAAGCATCCCCGAGATTCAAAGCTCGACAATATGAAAACGAATGAGGAATGAGGTAAATTCAAACAAAGCCGTAGCAGGCGTACTCCTTTTTAACTGCATTGTTTAGAAGCCAGTACATAGAAGAAATTCAATTTTTCAATTATTCTGATGAATAAACAAAGATCGTCTTCTTTTCATAATGTTGAAACCAGAAAATACAATAAATAATTCAATAATAATTGACAATAATAAATTATTTTGATGAATAAACAAAGATCGTCTTCTTTTCATAATGTTGAAACCAGAAAATACAATTAATTTTCTTTTAATAATATATTCTTAAATTTTCCATCATAAAAGCTCGCTTTTCGGTGGGCTATCTTCCTTTTTATCCCTTTTAATATATAAATATTTATATATTATATATTTAAATCCATGATCATGGCAACAATTATTTCTTTATTGCAGCATTTTTTAAAATGTCATTAAAAAAGAAGGTTTGCAATATTTGATCCCTTTCAGTCATGCTTTGGAAAATCTTCAAGGATATGTTAGACTTTTCTTATACTCTTTAGTCTCCTCTTGTGACTTTCTCATCTTGTTTTCAAAACCAATTAAATCTAAAACATTTAAATAAGCACGTATTGGAAACTCTCATTTGACCAAAATGTGATAAATTAGTAATGATCCAAAGAAAAAAAAAATGGGGAGCGACTTAACTCCCGGGTACTAAAGGGTAGGAACCCTGCACAGAAATGGGAAAAGGTATGTTAGTTGGGAGAAAACTGGAAACAGTGGCTTGCGTAAACAACATTTATTCGGTCGAAAATATTTTCATCCCAGATGTGCCTTCTGCGCTACAGCCTCGTTCCTTCAATAAGGAAAGGAAATAATCAGCTGCTGTAGGAGTATTGGATGAGCAGGGGTCTAGCTCTAGCCAGATGTTCACGGCATAGTATATTACAGAAATTACGAGAACTAGTACATGGGAAGCTTCACCACATCGTTCTACAATGTTCTTTGAGACACGAAAGAAAAATAAACAAAATAAATTGTCATTTTCAAATGGAATTTTTTTCAATGCAACTTTTAATAATGTTTTCCCATGTAATTTAGTAGCTTATATCAAAATTCATTCTTTAAGTGTTATCCGTTTATTAGTTATTGTAGTCAACCTCCATATTCTAAACGAAAAAGATGAAATAATTTTAAAACTATCTCATCTGATTATTAATTATTGGAAAATTCTTAAAATCCCTAATAAACCAGAAATGTAATCTTTTGTTCAGTTGTTAAACTTAAAATCGTGGTAATTATATAAAATAACGATGATTTTTATGCAGGTGTATGACACTCCTTAAAAAATTCCGCTTGAGAGTGAGCCTATTGTGAGCTGCTGAAAGTCTGATATCATATGATGAAAAAATTGATAACCAGAATTCGAAAAAATATTTTAAATAACATTTGAATTAAAGCACGATGTTCCAACAATCAGCAATAAGTTGTTAAATGGTCGTGTAATATTATTTTTTTAAGACATTTGTATCATAACATAATTATAAAAAAATGTATCTATGATTCCGAGTTGAAATGTGTTCATCAAAATGCACGACTCATTTATATGGAAACTGCCAAATCTATAGTTTGCATGGACTGAAACAGCCTTTGGTGGCTGCCAATTTTGAACAGTTGACGGGATCTGTGTCAACACATTGAGGGGGCCAGATCTCGTAAACACCCAAATTGTAGCACATGGTCTGGCAATTACTATTTGGATTGTGATTACACCAATCAATGAGCTGTTCTTTAGACATATGGCCACGACCTCTATCATCATTCCAAAAATCAGGTTTAGGTTTCGCCGAATGGTTGCAACCGGTATTTTGTTGGCAATGCCAATTGCACGTTTTTTGGCATTTTGTGAGAATCATTGGTGGTATTTTAACAACACTAGGGCGAGTACAAAAACCACAGGACTTGCGACAATACTTAGCCATACCTCCGGGATATTTGATTGGATCTTCGTTACAACCCAACGTGGCAGCGATGTACTGACAATTGTCTCGGCTGTCTTTTTTGTCATTGCACACGTTGCAAGTGCTATTACACCATCCAATCCAACTCGACGAACGACAATGTTCGGCGTCGTTTTTACATCTTGGAAGATTTGTCCACTTATCGTAGCAGCATTTCTTAGGGCAAGTTGTTGGTACCCATTTAGGATTATTGCAGGCACCAGCCTGAGCCCAAATGGGGCAGTTATAAGGGTCTTCGTCCCAGCAACTGTCTTCAGGAATACAATTGTAAGCCCGGTTGATCTTTTGTCGGTCACCCTTTTATTTAAAAAAAAATAGTTAGCGATACAACCATTAGTAGGAAATAGTATTTCAAGTCAATATTACTTCAGAGTAGTATTTAAAGGCATTATTGACTTCAGGATCACTTTGGTCTGCTAATATATAAACGGCGTATTTGGGATCTAGTTTATTGGATGCAGGAGAGCTCACCACAACCGATTCTAGATAACGATTTAAAATCCAAAATAATGTTTACGAGTGTTCAATGGATAACTGTAAAACTACCACTTACGTGGGTCAAATGGAGTTCCATAGGTTGGCTAATTATTTTTTTCCAAATTGGCTTCATAATATATTATTCAACTGTTTTCTAATATATTTAAATTATTGAAAATAGTAATTATAGACTTTTCCTAACCTTTTGCTGCATTTGTCCAGTTTAAGGCAAGGTAATAATCGCGATCCCGTCGTTCTTCTTCATGGGAGAACCCCACTGCATGTATAACTTCATGAATTGTTGGAAAGCAATAACGTTGCATGCTGACAAATTGTTGACCACCTTGCCGACCAGCACCAGATTTCGGAGCTAAAAGCATTAAAATGGAATGAAACTGTGCAAAGGGTTAAAATATTTAGAGAGTAATTGCCCAGTAGCTGTGAACCTAAAAGTGATATAGTCGTTTTCATTTGTTCGGGGAGCAAATTTTAGGCGTGTGTTATTCATTAGACCATGTAACTCATCAACTTGCTGAGCTGCTAGTTCAGGAGCTGATTAACAGAAAAAGAAGAAAAAGAATAAAAAAGAATTTGTTGTCAGTTCTGTGAGAAGTTGTGAGTTCCAATAGCAAATTTTTTGAATGAATAACTTTACCGCAATTATCTTACTATCAATGATTCCGAGGCTAGATTCATCATAAAGTAACATTGATAATTTTCAAACATAGAGACTGAAACATCCCTTAGTTGCAGCCAAGTTGGGACAGTTAGTAGGATCTAAATCAATGCAAAGACGGGGACAGGACTGTTTCACACCCAAATTGAAGCAAGTCGTCTGGCAATAAACGGCTCTAGGACTCGTTTTGCACCAATCAATAAGTTTTGGGATAGGCCAGTTGGGTCCAATACAATAGTCATTAGACCAATCATTAGGTTTAGGACGAGCTAAAGGATTGCATCCAGTATTCGTGTTGCACCACATGTTGCACGTCTTCTGGCATTTCGTAAGGATCATCGATGGGATATTGACAACAGCTGGACGAGTACAAAAACCGCAAGATTTCCGGCAGTATTTGGTCATTCCTCCAGGCCATTTAACTGGGTTTTTGTTACAACCAAGAGTGGCGCCAATGTATGAGCAATCAGCTCGGTTGTCCTTAGCAGTGGTACAATTAGTTTGTTGACAGCATTTCTTCGGGCATGCTGTATTTGGTACCCAATTGGGATCTTTGAAAGCGCCAGCCTGGGCCCAATCGGGGCAGTTAAAGGGATCCTCATCCCAACAAGTATCGTTCGGAATACAGTTGTACGCTCGGTTTATTTTCTGTCCGTCACCCTGAAATATAAAGAATTGCTTAGTACACGACCTACAAATCATTTATTGAGAGAAAAACCAATTATTTAATAAAATACCTCTGAAAAGTATTTGACGGCAGCGTTTTCATCAGGATTACTACCATCTGGTAAAATGAAGATTGGAATACTGGAATTAATTTGTCCAGTATATTGCGAGGTCATCATAATAGATTCTGTTGAATATAATAATTATAACATTTGTACAAAGTGAGCTATTATAACCAAATCCGGTAAAACTATAGAATGTAACTATGCTTTTTCGTTAAAACTAAAATACTTAAAATTATGAAAATACTTAATTTAATTTAATATACATATAATATATATATGTGTATGTACAATACATGATTTACTAGCTAATAAATTACTGATTTTCGTCGTCTAGCTGGCTCATTGGTATAGTACTAGGCTCATGAGAGCAAGATATTGGGTTCGATTCTCGGTGAATTCTGTGGTTAATATAGTCAAATCGCTTAATTTACTTAAATTACTAAATTTATTAAAATTTTAGTATTTTTAAAAATTTTTTTCGAAGTCCATTCGGGATAACATTCTATTCCATTAATTGACGGAATTGAAGTAATTTAAATGCTTTAAAGAAATTAAGTTATTTCAATGATTGCAGTTAATTAAGTATCTCCTATACAAAACCCCATGTTTTTCCAATTAAGAGATTTAAGTGATTTGATTAAACTAATTGACGAAAAAGCGTAGTCGCATTCTATAGTTTAGCCCGAAATCCTTACTTGGGTCCATTGGAGTTCCATAGGTTGGGAGATTATTTTGTTCCCAATAACCTTCATTTCATAAACTTGTTGTTGACTGGGGCCAACTTTACCAATGTAAGAGCTGCAACTGTGCGTGGATTTTAAAAATAACGCTTAAGAATTCGAATTTTAATTCATTAAAAATGAAATACTAATAGGCTTACCTACTCCAAAATCTATAAGTTATGTAATTGGTTTCGTTGGTTCGAGGAACAAATTTGAGACAAGTACTATTCATCAAACCTTGCAACTGTTGGGCTGCTAGAGCTGGAGCTAAATTAAACATAAATATATCTTGATTGAGCTAATTTCAGTTTATTAGTTGAATTTGGTATACTCAATGTGATATTGTCCGATGGGTCACTGGCTGTGTAGTCAAAGTTATAAGGAATGATTCCATTTGGCCATCTATCGTCATCGGCACTGTTGACACCCCAAGTCTCGGCAGGATAAAAAGATGCTGGTGGGAAAGGTGTTGGACCTATGCTGTTTTTATCACCAAAGCCGGGGACTTGGCTGTCTAGAGTTGGGAGAAACCCAGCAAAGCAGCTAAGGAAAAATAAAAGATTGAAAGATTCCATTTAAAAAAATTTCTACCTCGCTCTGCTCGTCAGTAACCGAACTAGACTGATTTCATTTTTAGAGAAACCACTTGTTATATACTTTTCCCAAGTTTAATTGAAAATGAACACTTGTTCCTTACGAGTATAGTTTCAACATCCTGGAAATGCTGTCGAACCATACTTACGTAACGTTTTTATTACGCTGAAGCATGTGCACTTCCTTGACCTAAAAGAAAATTTTATAACTTATAGTTTTTCTGTTTTATTTTTGTTTTTTTTTATTTTTTTTATGAATCCAATGCGCAGCAGTGCGGTTCTCCTGACGCACATCTTTTATAACAGTTTACGTAACCTTAAAAACACTTTGAAAAAGTTATGAGTATTATTTCGTTATTTTTGGTTTAATTTTCGTCAACACCATTTGGTGAAATTTTAAAAATTAGAAGAAACTATTAGTTTAAAACCTTAGTTTATTTTTTAAATCTTCTTATTCCACTGATGGCAAATTTTATACAGCACTAAGTATATTTATTACCAGCATTATAAGATATCGTTTGAGTGGATATGAAACCATTAAATCTCCACGCAGAAATAAACGGTGGGTTTTTGTGAGGAAACGACTCGCAGAAGTGAAGAAGATACGATTTATATATTCAATAGCAATCAACACTATTGAAACAAAACATCTGTTTTCCAGACTTTTCCCCCAAATGATGTAGGCAAATGGCGGGCGGATGATCTGATTGGTGCGGGGTTGAATCCTCCCAAGCTCAATTTACGTACTCTGTACCGCACTTTCAATATGAATTAAAAAGTAAATAATACAATGACAAAAATTTATTTCAAACATATTTAGGATTAATGAATCTATGTACGTGTGTTCCATCACTTCCTATTTATTTGTTTAATTATGCATGATACAAGTCTTTCGTTAAAATATTATTTTAGATGAATTAAATTACAAATGTTTCATTTCGTATATAAATTGAAGATAAACTATCTTAGTAAAATATTCGTGCATATCGAGGAATTTCAGAAATAATACCAGTCACTATCATAAATTTTAATGTGGTGAATGTGAATACCCGTACGAAAATTTTAGCTATGAGTCCTAGGTCTCTTTTTTTAATAGCTGCATCTTAGCTTCTACCGGCGACACCTAATTTATAATAACTAATAAATAGCTTTAAATTAGGTATGCATTTTCGTCGCTAAAATGTAAAATAATAGATAGCTATTAAATAGGTCCGCTTTTGCTGTTATCCGCGCAGCTGAAATGTTCACCGTAGCTGCGAAAGAATAGGTAGGACGGTAGCTTTTAATAGCTGTTATTTTCGAAGGTACCATACTCCCAATATATAGGGCAGTAGCAGCCCTTTCCTCACAGATCATATGGTCGAGTGGCTAGCGTACTTGACTAGGGTGCGATAGGGCGAGGGTTCGGTCCTCCCCGCCGGATTTTTCATTTAGGGAAATATTTATTCTAGGTCTTACGGTTCGCAGCTAATTAATAGCTATGGAAAATGTAGCCTCAAATTTTAAATTTCGAGGCTATACAAATCAAAGCTGCGCGCACCTAAACGCGTACCTTAATAATAGCTAGGATATAGGTAAAATTTTCGTACGGGTAATCTTATTATTTATTTTGTTTTTAAATCAAGCCAGTTTCCACTTATTTTAATTCATTTAGTTATATTAATCAATCAAATAGTGATATTAATCAAAATGACTATACAGGGCATTAATTTACGGTATATCATATCATATAATAGGTAATGCATATTGTAGCACCATCTAGCGCTCAATATCACAACACGACGGAGTTCAACAGAGCGGCACCTTACGATTCCTAACGGACACTCATCCTGATGGAAGCCGCAACATCGCACGGTCATCTGACACCACCCAGATGTTCGGCCGATGTATGGCGTTGTGTGATAGAGTTTCGGCTTGAAAGAAGAGCAGTACTGCCCTTGAAAGTGCCTGGATTGAGAGGCATTCGTCAAAAAAGACCAGGGGAGGTAGAAAAGACCTAAATATCTGTCAATCCCTCTAGAGAAAATACGCCCGTAGCTCTGTACACTATATAAAAAGTGAGATAAAAGAAATCAAAGTGTAATTTTAGATTAATTTTCATAATTTGAAGAGCCCATTTTCTCTGTTTAAATAGGTTTTGAGAAAATATTGGCTGTCGTTGTAGCAATTGAGCTTATTCCGGTTGCCCAAGCTGTTGGAAAATTAGTTAATTAGCTCGATAATAATATGAGAGGTGGGTCTCGTTCCCATTATCAGCAAGGATCGATGATGATGATAATTGAACAAAGATAATTTTAAATCAAATTAACAAAGTCCAGAATCGAAAAATTGTGACTGTCATCCTCATCTACTCCGTCGATGAGAAACAACAACAGTAACTTGCAAGTAAATCATCTAAGTAATACATGTCTTTGATTTATAAAAGTGATGGAAAAATATAGAAACAATATAGAACAAATAAAATAAAAGAGTAATATGCATGTAATGTGTATACATATTGTGTAGGGTGAGGCATACAATTTCAAAACATATTATTTCATTGAGCAAAGCTATTCTGTGGCACACTTTGTGCGATTGCTAGGAGTAAATTGTTTTTGTTAATAAAAAGGGCACCTAAATATGATGCCTTTGTTTTATCATACAAGAGTGGCCTCTTTTTGTAATACTTACAAAATATAAATTACCCCTATATTTTCTGAAACACGACTCGAAAAATTCCAAATGATATGGTATACAATGAGATAATCATTTTGAGTTCAATAATCGGAGGTATTGAGCATGCAATAACTGAACACTTCAGTTTGTTTATGTGAAAGAAGTCTGATATATTTGAAGGCATTCAAGAAGAAAATATATAGCTTTGACCTAAGACTTAAGAGGTACTTAATTGTTCGAATTTATGCAAATCAATGAAGCTACATTATATAATTTGACCTAACTCATAATATTACGAGATTCCAGGAATAGAATTTTAAAAAATAAATTGAATGAATTGAACTAATTTAACTATGATGAAGAATACTCCTTGTAAGGATGTGAACCCATAGTCTTGATGTTGCAGGCTAATACTGTTTAACATATCCATAGCGGATAGAGCCAACTGATCAATTGGAACTCAACTATAATTTAGCTATTTATTTACTATAAGCAAGTAATTTGTATCTAATTATTTACATACTTACTTATAAATGCATTCAAGTATTCTAAGAATTTTTTTCATCTTTTCAAGTCAGTTCATTATTTTTGCTAGCTTAAACTGAAACTTTGGAGGTAGCCAGCTATTCCAGTAAAAAGTTGTGATTTTTTCTTGGAAGACGTTCGTTATTATTTTTCAATAAAGAAATATAATGAAGTGGGCTTATATGTGACATGTATAAGCACTTAACACCTGATCACTTTTACAAATACCATTTAGAGATATATGAGCGGTAATAGCAGGCTTATACAGTATAACTTTTCTCATTATATGCTATTTATTTAAAGTTATAACCCAAAATAATAAGAGCCCTTTTGGATTACAGGAATCCCTTTAGCTTAGCTTGTATAATGCCAGCCAAAGCCGATTGAAATCCTGCATTGTAATCAAGTGCAACTTCATTCTGAATGTAATTACTGCGGACATCGCTGTACTTGTCGCTTCCGTCTGGTCCGCCAACTAGCGCACCATTGATGACCTGACCATTTGGATTCGGGGAATTGAATGTATTCCAGTTGCACGTTGCCGGGCGATTTGGACAAGATCTGTACAATTGAATAAATATCATAACTTAAATTTATTTTTATTTAAATCTCTTACGCTGCAGAGTGGTGGACATGTGTTGGAGGATTGACGCCAAATCCGACTACAAAACTGCGTCCTGTGCTTCCTAATGCGTAATCAACTTGACTCTTGGCAAAAGCCCGATATTTAGCTGGAGTTCCAAGACCCATGTCAGCCACCATGAGGCAGGCATAAGCTGCATTCATGGCCAATTTTAAGGACCCCCATTGGTCGATGAATACCAAACCGAGTGGTGTGCGCTTCTGTTTGCTCATCCAATATTCGCAGTGGTTCTGGGCACTCGTCTTGTATTTGGCATCACCCAGAACTCGAGATAACACAATCTAAAAATGTATATATTAATGTGAAATAGACGTAATAATGTGAAGATGTTTGTTGTCATACAGCAATTCCGGCGTTTTTAGTGTCCCAATCAAAATAGGGGTGAACAGCTCCGAAACCGAACTGCGTCCAATAATTTGCAGCAGCTGTTTTAAAAGCCTGATCTCCAGTAGCCCATGCCATCATTCCTGCAGCAAACGTTAACTCATCTTGATAGCCACTGGACCTACATAAAGAAGTAACGGTTCATAATAAATGTATATGTGGAATACATATATTTACTTTATGAGAGAATTATACCCATAGCTATCAGCCGCGTCGGGGACGGACACTGAATAAATTCCACGATACTTGTCGGCAAAAGCGTATAGTTGACGGGCAACGGCTAAGCAGGTGGCTGAATAGGTGGCATTTATTGGTTTGAACAAGATTGACGCTGCAGCCAAGGCTGAAGCATAATTAGCAGCCAAATCAGTGCCTTTTTAGTATAAAAAAATTATTTTCTTTAGTACTATGAAGCGGAGTCTTATTTATAGTATAATTGTTACCAGGCTTTTGAGCAGTGATTGCAATTGCTGGTCGTTTACTGGTTTTTGGAAACTCTTCGGGTCTTCCCCAATAAGCATGGTCCGTTGCCGTGTCTCCGACTTGGGCATAAACCTTATTGACATTCAGCAACTTGGAAGCCTTAAAATTAATAAAACCATACATACCATCAATTTACAGTCTATCAATATTTTTTTTTGCTTAAATATAGCATTCAAGATGCCAAACAAATAAGGTAAGAAACCTTTAGAATCCAGTCAGTGCCCCAACGAACCCCATTTAGGCCGTTTTGGTACTCTCCGGCTGCCACGTAAGCATCTTTGAAATCAATCATACCCCAAGCTAAGAAGATCAGAGTGTGTCCCAAAGGAAATCCGTATTTCATTTGATCTCCAGCTAACATTAAAATAGTAATTATAATTCGGTCGCGTCATAGAGTTTTAATGTGAAATTCTAAATTTCTAACCATCGAAATACCTTCCTGAGAGATCGATTGTTCCATCGGAATCGGTCAGAAAAGAATCTCTACGCCATGAGATGCGATTGTTGATTAATTTGCCAGAGCGCTGAGCTTCGTAGAAAAGGATCGACTTCGATAGAGCTAAATTGTAGTCGAAGGTTGCTGCTGCTGCTGACGTCTCCTGTGCATCGACTGATGGCAGTTTTAATTGACTGCATGTCATTAGAGTGCAGAAAGCTAAATAAATCTGATACAAATATATTTATATATTAGCATAGCATGTATATACAATCTATTAAATAAATGTTGATTAATTTTTACCTTCGTCATTTCACGCAAAGTCGCAAGGAATAGATTTTAGTTCTTTTTCTGTTGCAACACTATAACACTAGTGGCTATACTATCGAGACTTTAATTATTTTCAAAAAGATTCCAGACTATCATTAGGATTTGGAGGATGTATACGTCATTGCTTAAAACACGTAGTTCGAGCATCTGCTTCACATCTGTTCTAATTAAAAATATATATTAGGAACAAAAGAAAATTCTATTGGCAATGGGCTGGTGGGAAAAAAGCGAACAGCATATTATAGGATGTACATACTGTATGTATAAAAATTTTAAAATCCGAAATTATAAATAATTTTTAACCACCTAAATATTCTACTGCAAGATATGCATATATACATGTATTACATATCTATATTAATGGATTTAATATATAGCCCACTCTTTCCTAAAGTTCGTGCTTCATGTATTAATTGCTCGTTTAATCTCTTTATCATTTTCTTGTGTGATGTCTATTATATTTTTACAAATTAAATCGGTACTATTATCGTTTTATGTTGGTCCACTCGGCCTCCTGTTTAGTTGACTCAATTGCTATCCTTAAGTTTTGTAGCGAAATTTATCGCTATTATTTTTTACCTATATACATGTATAGAATTATTGGCTAAGAAAAATCCACATGTTTCTTAGATTTAAAAAACAAAGCGTCTGTGAAGCTTTTTTTCAAAAGTACTTTTTCCTTTTGTTATCAGTTTACCTAAAAGATGAAGCCGCCTTTTTTTTTTATTTCGCTGTATTGTTTGGGAAAAATATACAATATTTGTTAAAAGTACACAATATAAGTATGCTTCAAAATTAATATATATTTTTCAAATAATAAACTTTAGGTCTAACTAATTTTCAAGCTCATCGAAGAGGGTTCTGTTCAGATCTCTGGAATTTATAATCTAATGTTTCTTGCTTTTTTCGATCAAGTTCCATTAGTTCCTTCTTTCCAATAAGTTTCGAATTCTTTCTTTCAAACTGATTTCCAGCTAAAGGCATGTGCGCTTGAACAGCTGTTCAGAAAAAAACATGATGCTTTTGAATACGTTTTGTAATGAGAGAGTTTTACAAGTAAAACAACTTTCACAAGAAAACGACAAATAACAAATACTGCTTAAATTCTTACTGGTTATTTCCACTATGAAATTCGAGTGAAACGAAATTGAAATAAACTTGTTTCTGCTTACTTGTTAATAAGCCTTCGAAGGTGTACGACAGATTATTGCCTAACAAATCTTTTATTTTCAGAACCATATAAATATTTAAAGAATAAGGAAGTATTTTAATCGCTTAAAGGCAAAACGAGATCTATTGTACTAGTTAGTATAGAAAAAATGTCCAGTAAATCTTACATCTCCAATATAATTCTTAAATGCATCACATGTATTATATTTGAACTTGTTGAGAAGTAAAATATCTAATACACACAGAGTGCTTTACATGCATGTTAGAAGTTCATAAGTAAAAAAAAAAAAAAAATAGTGACGATCTCGAGGCTAGATGCATCAATTTAATTATTTAAAGGAATGATACACTCGTACCTACGGATTGAATTGACTGAAACATCCCTTAGTGGCTGCCAATTTAGGACAGCGTACTGGATCTGAATCAACGCATAAAGAAGGGCAAGGTTTTTTTACTCCTGCTTTAAAGCACGTCGTCTCGCAATATGCCATTGCATTACTATCATTTTTACACCCATTTACTAGATCTTTTTTAGGCCAGTTCGCATTACATTCAATGTCGGTCCAAAGATTAGGTAAGGGGGTAGCTAAGGGATTGCATCCGGTAACTGTTTTGCAATACATGTTGCATGATTTCTGGCATTTGGTGAGAATCATTGGTGGGATGTTGACGACAGATGGAGGAGTGCAGAGTTTACAAGATTTTCGGCAATATTTTGCCATTCCTCCGGCCTTTGGATCTGTGTTACACCCAAGCGTAGCACCAATGTACTGGCAATCACTTCGGTTGTCTTTTTTGCCATTACAAAAGCTGCAAGTTTGATTGCAGTATCCAGTAAAATCCGAGCTTGGTTCGCAGTGTAACTTGTCGTTGGCACAGTAAGTAACATCGTAGCAGCATTTTCTGGGACATGAATTGGGTACCCAATTAGGATCTTTACAGGCATTAGGCTGTGATGCCCAAACGGGGCAGTTGAACGGATCTTCGTCCCAACAGGTATCACTAGCGATGCAGTTGTATGCTCGGTTAATTTTTTGCCTATCACCCTAATGCATCATCATATAAATTTGATATTCCTTTTTATAATTTTCTTTTAGATTGCTCACTTCATTGAACCATTTAACGTTTTCATAGCTGCTTGCGTCACTTCTATCTGGTAGGATAAATGCCGGATATCTCGGGTCAATTTTACCAGCCCACTCACCAGTCCTCATTAAACATTCTGTTTTCATATCACAGACGCCAAGTTTTACTTCTGTTAGGGCCATCAAAAGTGAATTAATTGAAAGAATATAACTTACTCGGGTCTAGGGGAGTTCCAAAGGTTGGAAGGTTGTTTTTCTCCCAAATTCCTTGTTAAAAATTGTACAGAAATGGTAAAAGTTATTGGAAATTGATTGATTTAACATCATTTGCAACAATTTTCAAGGATAAGTAAAAATTACCTTTAGGTATATTTGTCCAATTGAAAGCCATGTAGTAGTCTCGGTCTCGTCGAAGTTCTTCGTGATCAAATCCTAGCGCATGCATAGTTTCATGCAGATCAGGAAAACACCACGGTGCTAAATTGACAAACTGCTGGCCACCGATTGGGCCAATATACGAATTGCAACTGTAAATTTATTTGATTTAAATTTCATAAAACATTTACTGCATCGTTTATCTGAAAACATTTACCTAGTAGAAAATCTATAAGTGACGTAGTTTGTCTCTTTGGTACGAGGAACAAACTTGAGACAAGTGGCGTTCATTAAACCTTGGAAAAGAGCCATTTGTCTGGCTACCAAGGCTGGAGCTAAATCAATACAACAGCAAACTAACGATAAAAACAAAGTTGAAAACCTTGAAATAATATATTTTATTATTTACTTAATGTAATGCCGTTTGCCGGATCTGAGCTCTTGTAGTCGAAGGTGTAAGGGATGATTCCGTTGGGCCATCGGCTGTCGTATCCACCGTTGACGCCCAGAACTTCAGTAGGATAGAAAGATGACGGAGGATATGGTGTTTTACCTATACTGTTCAAGTTGCCATAACCAGGAACCTGGAAGTAAAAGGCTGGAAGAAAACCAGCAAAACAGCAAATAACGAATAAAATATTTGGAGCATCCATTTCGATATAACCTTTTCAAAACCAATTAAGGTAAGAAAAACAAGAGCTATTTGACGTGGACAAGAGGGCTCTACTTGCGACCAAATTATCCCGCATATTTTATATACTTTGCTCCTTGCTTTGGTTTCATAATTATTTGTGTTGGAACTAAACATCTGTTTGTTCTAGTTCAGTTGCCAGACTTTAGGAAGTGGGGGGGGGGGGGGTCTAAATGGGTTTTATGGCACTTTTGTGGGCGGCTTATGTAACTTGCATACCAGCCATGCTATTTCCCAGGCTTGTGGAAGGAGGAAAATCACCGCATCGCTTTCTCTGGCTTTGTCATTATTATTATATTATATTCCTTCTTTAATGAAGTAGAAAAGTATTTTTGAAAAATAATCGTAGTTAGTTTTTTTGATCTTATGAATCGTACGTGGCATACATATTTTCTGGTTTGAAAAAAAGTTTTGGCGTTACAGAAAAACCCAAACTCATGAAGAGCTTTGTAGCCTACATAAAATTAACAGACGGTGTGACAACTGGTGGCTACAGATGTGAAGACTACTAAATTTCAACCAGTTATTTTCCTAAAAGGTAATGTATACAGCATTTCTCCTTGATATTGTAAATCAAATTACTTTACAGGCAGCAGGCTATTCAGTATTTTAATACTGAATTAAAGAAATCCTTGTTTTTATCAAAAGGCATCCAAAATCTCTAGTTTCTCGGTGTGAGTGCATGACAATCGAAATATTCACAAGGGGGAAATCAACGTTTTATTTCGATCAAAGAAGTTCCGCTTGTGATGGATTTAACCGACCTGATTGGTTCGTATTTTTTTAAGATCTGAATGGTAGAACTTAATACTAATGAAACTGTTTAAAATTTAGAATACAAAATAAGGAAACACAGCTATCCTTGCTGGCTAAAGGTTCGTCTACACGTGCACATTTTAGCTTACGGTTTTCCGTAAGGAATAAATATTTTTTTTTGTTAATGAACAAAGTAAGGGTCTCCCATTCAGACGTGCATCATTTTCCTTAAAAAATTTAACAGAAAGGGGCGGGCTCAGGCTAGAGTTGGAGCTGTTGTATCCAACATATATTTATTAAATTGATACATAGGTGGCGCCCGTGTTTTGTTTACGTTTAGGAAAGCTGCCGGAAAGATTGAATTTGACCATCAAATGACCAAAGTCTTTTATTTTTAAGTTTTGTTCTAAAATTTGTTACGCCTATTGGAAGCGCAGCAAAGAGATAGTGAGATAACCATGTTTCTAGAAAATCCAAATATAATATTATTTCTCGCTTTGACAGTAAAAATTATGCTGAAAATCTCGGAATGAAATGCCAACAGCTAAAGCAAAGAAGAATTAATTATCATCCATACATCATCTAATTCCTTTCTACCATTCCAATTTTAAAATCAAATATCTATTTTAAAACATTGGATTCTGATTGGAATTTGGAACTAGTATGGAAGTTTCGTCTGTTCTCTGAAAATAAAAATGTTTGGATAAACAGCAACTTTTTGAAGCCCGCCCACAAACTTTCCTATTGGTCGTTTCCTTACTTTTTCTAATTTTTTAGTAAAGGTTTCGTTAAAAAAATTTCCTTAATAATGCTCCGGTGCATTATTAAGAAACCTTACTTTTTCGTTGACGTTTGACGTTTTCCCCCAAAAGTAAGCCTTTACGGAAATCAGTAAGACAGAAAGTAACGGAAAGTAAGCAAAAAATGTGCACAAAAGTGCACGTGTAGAAAAGAATTACGAAGTGTAGGAAGAATTACGTATTCAGATGGATTACATGTCTAGATTTTTTTTCAGTCTGTATATTTTGAAGGGAACAGACTAAATGAATGCTGAATTCCAGTTTTTTTTTATTCAGAGACTCATCCGTCATCACCAATAGCGAAAAAATGTAAAACCAGTGAAAGTTGATACAGATGAAAAGGGAGTCAATTAATGTTGTTAAACAGCATTTAGAACATGACAGGACATGTATATGAAACAAGAAATAATTTTGTCGAAAAAATAAAATAAAACAATACGCAGCCAGACTGAGGCATGGCAGAAGCATGTATGGCTCCACCGCCTTTACTGTTGACGTATAACGGACTACGGTCGTCCATTTTGAAAAATAGCCATCGAGTGTTAATTTCGAACAGCAGATGGCGCTGATATGTTTGGGATGTAGTGAAAAAACCCAGCGGACAGCTTTTTTTCCTGGATAGATTTGAGAAAAATGGTACAGGCATCACTACTTTTTCTCCTGATGAAGAATATTATAAATAGTATACATATATTATACGAGCAAGAATATATTACACCACATTTTTAAAACTTCAAAATGAAAAAATTGTAATTTTAACTTGTAATATTGTACTGTATATTAGTGGTATGCAATTTGTGTTTTTTCGTTATTTTTTCGTTTTTAGCTTAAGGGGCCAAATTCCAAGGCTCTAGTGGCCAAGGGACACCAAGTTGACAAATTTTTGAAAATCTATTTTTTCGATGTACAATATAAGAACTTTATTTTCTAAAAACAGAACGAAAATTTTCGGTTTGTTTTCATTTGTTCGATTTCGAAAATTTAGTTTTCGTTTTCGTGAATAAAAAACGCTCTCAATTTTTTCGATTTTGTTAACCTCACAGCACTACAGTATATTTTTAAAAAGTTAATAATGTTTTCTTCCGGAGATTGAGTACGTGTACCTAATACACATCGAAAAAATCATAATTGATTCATTGATAGCTGAAAAAAGCTTCTCTTTCCTAATTAAGTTCTAGATGTAAGCTTAAATGTATCCCACATTCTTCGAATTTTTTTGTATTATTCCTATATTGACCGATTTGTTGATTATTCCGATTTGACTTACATAAATAAAATGACGACAGATGGTTGAATGTAAAGAGAAATCTTTTAACATATGCATTCGACAGTAGCTGTGATAGAGACCACCCCGTGGCCTGTTGTACGTGACTGATTGAGATTCTTTCCTGTTCAACTTGAAATTAGGATTCTTAAATTAACGTTTTATAATATGTATTTTCATCTTACATGTGGTACACGTAATCTAAAATACAGACATAGTTTTTGTACGGGCATCCGAAAAAAATCCCCACTTCTCACCAGGTGGTGTAGCCTACTAAAGTATTTCCTTTTTTACGAATTTCAATCAGCGTTTCTCTATTTGGTTCTTGGCGTTTCTCTGTGGTTTGTGTGTCATGAACCTATGATGTCATAAAAAGACAGAAAAATCAAAAGGAGAAAGTCGGGAAAAGTGAAATTCTTAACTAAAACAATTTTGTCATGCGTTTCCAAATATACAACTCCCTTTAACACAGACCTTTGAAGACTCTACTGGGCATCTTGAGCTAGGTTCACACTGGATCGTATGGAGCCTTATCTGACCCTATATGTGCTTGGAAGGCTGTTAATTTGTTTTTAAGTTCCAGAACTTTAAATTATCAAAAACTTTAAATTACCGAAACCGAAAAAAGTTTAAAATTCTCTGTACAAGCACAGAATTATTTTTTTTCTCATCTCCCCTCTTATCTCCTGATGTGTATGCTAGTAAAAAGGCTCCACAAACCTTGGCTCACCAAGAACAGGCAGGGAAAATACGAAAAACAATACGTGACTATCTCGTTGACAATCGCCACAACACCTGTGGAATTTGGATCACGTTGTAGCTTGAAACGATAAACAGTTTCACTTTCAATTACTTTTTGAATTTTGAAAATGAAACCATACACTGTGGCAGAAAAATAACTAAAAAGTAGTTTACTATTATTCATTTGTAATTATAAAATTGCGTTTTTTCTTAAAAAGGAAACCATATCTGAAGTGTTGGTTCCTTTCTCTCTTGCATTGTAAAACGCTTGTTAAATTCACTAAGAGTGTTAGACTTTTAAATCTCTCATCTTTTTGTATAGTTGTTATGTAAACACATTGTCGTGTTATTCGTGTAACGTTAACCAAAGCTTGCTATAGCAGGTTATATTTAAACATTTTTTGGGGTCTTAAACGGTAAACGTCACCAACATAGTATTTAACGAAATAAATTGGGTAAGAATTTATATTGTAAGGAGTAAATGATAATGAGCTGTGAATGGATTATTTTGAATACTAATAATCAAACAGAACTAATTAACTTTACATCACCTTCAAAATAATGCTGTAATTATTCATTCTTGCTTCACAATTTTGATATGTGCTAGTGTACGCTAGCAAAATAGTGTAATTCAATTATAAAGTATTATCTCTTTTCTTACAATAAATTTCGAAGAAAGTAATGCATATTTTCGAAACCACGCTATTTTGTTTATAAAATTTGTGTTTTCAACGTAATTTTATTTTTAAGCAATCCCTTTCTAAAAGAAGGAATTACGTATTTATTCGTGTTTGTATAAAAACATAGTGCATATATACTATTGTGTTTTCCCTAAAATTCATTTGTCAAAATCCGAAAACATACAGAGAGAATAATGGTGCACTCATCACTACTCTTAGTCTAAGGATGGAAAACTGAACAAAAGCTTTGAAATAGGTTTATACTTTGAATTGTTTATCAAGGCAGTTTCAGTATTTCCCCTTTAATTAAGATCCACATATTAAGAGCTAAAGCAGGATCAAAAATATCAATATGAAATCTTTTTTACTTAATCTTTCTAGCGATAAAAAAGTTCAGATAATTAAACATCGTAGAGAAACGATAGGTAGTATTAAATAAATAAAAATGTGTAAATTTATATTCTCTAATACAATGAGCTTGTATTAAATGTATAAAACTGTTATTTCTTAGATTGAAAACAACCACACACACATTTAGGAAATTATGTCCAAACAACAAGTTCCGTTTGGATTTTCAAACACATGTAATAACAAGATTTTTTAAGGATGAAAAATTCACAAAAACAACTGTAGTCGGAACAAAAGAGACAATAAAATTTATCAAGAGCCTAGCACTTACGGTTCAATCCAAGACTTCTACGCTCATCTTCGGCAAAAGAAGCTACATTGGCAAGGCTCGACGGTGCAGCACCGGCTGACACTAATAGAGCTAGAGCAAGGAGGAATAATCCTGCATAAACCTTGTACGGTATGTATGATAGCGGGAATCACTACCAGTCAATTAGATTATGCTCCGTGTGAATACAATTTAGACATAGGCCTCTTGCAAGAACATCAAAGATCAAACGAAGAGCGAAGACGAACGCGAGAAAAGGACGAGAAACCCTATTTAAAAAAATTATACTAGTGATAATTGTTATGGACTAATGATAGTTTTGGGTTTAAAACTTATCATCTAAAGAAATATATGAAAATAAAACATAATAATCAAAAAAGAAAATGCACGAAATCTTAAGATAATAAAATCTTTTGATATGTGGTTTGAATGCAACCTAGATATTACAAAATAGATGAAATACTCAAATTTAATAATACCAAATTCATATTGAGTAGTCTTCTATTCCATTACGACTGACTTGGTCCTTCCCTTATTTTAATATTCTGAACAACAGAAAACACCGTTGCCTGATTATAAGACCATATAGTCTGAATATTGGCGATGCATACTGAAAAAAATAATTAAAAAAAAAGTGGCACTCGCATTATTTTGACAATTAAACTTACTAAAAACTCAGAAGGTTAAAAAGCATGTTTATATAACCTGTAAAGATAGCCCCACCATTCGTTTATTTATATTCACTGAATTCTGTTGTAATATAGCTTATATGACGTTGTATCATTACAGTTTGAATCAATCAAACCTCAACCAAAACATAAATATTCAACCATAAATACTTTTACAATTTCTGTCTGAGGATATTGATAATCCCGAGGCTAGATCTGTCAAAAAATATTTTTGATGGCCTCTAAACGTATAAACTGAAACAACCCTTTATGGCCGCCAACTTAGGACAGTTTACGGGATCCGCATCAACACAAAGACGGGGACAAGGCTGTTTCGCAACCAAATTGAAGCAAGTTAGATGCTTTTATCGTATAGCTAGATCTTTTTAAAAACAAATGTTATTCTATGCTTTTAATCTCAAAATATAGGCCTACTTGCTCGCTTAAAAATCATTTTGTCTGAAACAGGGAGTCCACTCATTTTCAATTTTTTAATGAATTTCGTAATAACATACTTTGAATTCAATAAAAAAATCTCAGGACAGTCACTTTTGTCCTGGATAGCTGGTGAGTAAGCATCGTGTCACCAATTCATTGACATTTAAAAAATTTGAGTGGTTCTATTGGTTTTGGTCCATATGGTACTCTTTGAATACTTTTGAATTCATTTCATTACGCCCATATAGGTTACACAAGTAAAAAGAGCTTTCACGGAATATTAACGGAAAAGAAAAGTAGCTTATCCGAGATAATCATCGTCTCTTTATAATTTGGCTTAAACAAGTTCCAAATAAATTTTTCTCTGCTGAAATGTTTACTTATTGAGCCTGGTTAAGTGTATACAGCACGAGTTTTGGCTAAACTGTTGTTTTCTTTAAAAAACGAAACATGTGATTTAAAAATTGAATTGAAAGAAATTATTCAATCGCTGAAAAAATAAAACGAATCGTCTAGGTTAAGCGTATAAATAAATCTATGCCTCTTACACTATTCTTAAATGCACCACATGATGTATTAAATTTTTCGAAATATTGAATAATACAATATCTAAAACTATAAAGAGTGCTGCTTTGCTACAGTAATGGTAGCTAGCTTAAAGTTAACAAATCAATGATTTCGATGCTAGACGCATCAATTAAAAAGAAATTATACCATCCTGACTATTGACTGAATCGACTGAAACACCCCATAGTAGCTGCCAATTGAGGACAACGTACTGGATCAGAGTCGACGCACAAATCAGGACAAGGTTTTTTAACTCCAACATTAAAGCACGTCGTCTGGCAGTATCCGATTGCATTATTATCGTTTTTACACCAATTGGCCAGATCTTTTTTAGGCCAGTTTATATTACACCAACTGTCGCTCCAAACATTAGGTATGGGGGTGGCTAAGGGATTGCAACCAGTAATTGTATTGCAATACATGTTGCATGTTTTCTGGCATTTGGTGAGAATCATTGGTGGAATGTCTACGACAGCTGGACGAGAACAGAATTCGCAAGACTTCCGGCAGTACTTTGCCATTCCTCCAGCCTTTGGATCTGTGTTGCAGCCAAGTGTAGCACCGATGTACTGACAATAATTTCGGCTGTCGTTTTTACCTTTGCAAAAGCCGCAAGTTTTATTGCAGTATCCGGTGTAATTTGAACCAGGTTCGCAATGTAACTTATCGTTGGCGCATTTTGTAATGTCGTAGCAGCATTTTTTGGGACATGAATTTGGCACCCAATTTGGATCTTTACAGGCATTAGGCTGTGATGCCAAAACGGGGCAGTTGAAAGGGTCTTCGTCCCAACAGGTATCACTATCAATGCAGTTGTATGCTCGATTAATTTTCTGTCTATCACCCTATTGTACCATAATTTCAATTTGGAGTTAATGTTTTTCTTGAATGAAACAATATTGCTTACTTCATTGAACCATTTAAATTTTTCATAGCTGCTTGGGTCACTTCCATCTGGTAGGATAATTGCGCGATATTTCTGGTCAATTTTACCAGCCCATTCAGCAGTTCTCATAAGGCATTCTGTTTTAAATGTAAATTTTATTGTGATTGAAATAAATTTGTTGGACAGAATATTACTTACTTGGGTCAAGGGGAGTTCCAAAAGTTGGAAGATTGTTCTTTCCCCAAACACCTTCAACAAAATAAATACAAATTATTGATGGATGTGAAAATGGAAAACTAAGAATACCTTGTTTTATATTGGTCCAATTGAAAGCCATATAATAGTCTCGGTCACGGCGAAGTTCTTCATGATCAAATCCTAGAGAATGCATAGTTTCATGCAGATCAGGAAAACACCACGGTGCTAAATTAACGATCTGCTGGCCACCGATTGGACCGATATACGAGTTGCAACTGTAAATTTATTTGATAAAAAAATTAATTAAATGTTCCGTATCGTTTGTATGAAAACAGTTTACCCAGTGGAAAATCTATAAGTGATGTAATTAGTCTCATTGGTACGGGGAACAAACTTAAGACAAGTGGCATTCATTAGACCTTGGAAAAGATACATTTGCCTGGCTACTAAGGCTGGAGCTATGTCAGAAAAATATATTGATAAGATGACGATTTTAAATTGAAAACCTTGCAACGATTTTTTTCAATTTACTCAATGTAATGTTGTTCGCCGGATCTGAGCTATTGTAGTCAAATGCGTAAGGAATGATTCCGTTGGGCCACCTTCGATCGCGGCCACCGTTGACGCCCCAGATTTCTGTTGGATAGAAAGATGATGGAGGATATGGTGTATTACCTATACTATTTAAGTTGCCATAGCCAGGAACCTGAAAGTGAACGCCTGGAAGGAAACTAACAAAGCAACAAAAAATAACTACAAGACTTGCATATGCCCTCATTTCAAAATTTTACCGAGCAAAGGATTCTACTTGTCAGAAAACCCAGTTTGCCTGCTTATTCTATATACACTCACTGCTAATACTGTGGGTCTCGAATTACTTGTATTTCAACTAAACACTTGTTCTTTTCTATTTCGTGGCCAGACTTTCAGAGGCGGATCTATAAACCTTTCTTTTATTTTAAGAGGGGGGATTGGGGGACTGAATGCCTGACAATGCAAATGTGTGTTTCAATTACATCGTTGTCAATGCGTTTTAAGTTTAAGAAAATGTTGCAAAGATGGTAGTTTCACAACAGGTTACAGCTTTGAACCAGCATCATTTTGAAACGGTTAAATATTAGGAGGTAATCTAATAATCTAAAGGAAAAAAATATTTTTTTCAACATTTTCAAACATTTTCCTCTTTTCTGTTTTTAAACACATTTATAAATAAAATTTTTATCGTTTTAAGTTTTTCAAGCCTGATAATATTCGTCTTATGTATCATGTAGAGGATATATATTGTGTTGAGGAAAAGGCTTTGACCAAAGCTTACGATTAAGTCTACGTATGCAAGATAACTAAAAACAACAGCAGGTGTAAAAACAGATAGTATTAAATGGGAACGGTTCTTATTTCTCTGGGTGTGAACGCAGATGTTTTTAAAAATTCCCTTAAGAAAGAAACCGCGTTTCAAAGTCCTGAAGTATTGCGCCCCATCAATATGGTAACATCTCATGAAAATTAGATTAGCATTGAATAGATTAGCGTGAAAATTAGATAAATCCTAATTTTTCCAACTCTTCCTTGTTTGATTGTATGATGTCAAAATGGGGAAATTCTCTATATTCTGTTTGCGTTTCAGACCCAGCACGCAATTTTAAACTTAAGATTCGATTGAAATAATAATTAGATAATTAGATTCAATTGAAATATTAATTATTTTTTTAACAATGCGCGAGGGAGAAAAATCGAGTCAAAAATACCTATTTTAACATGGGCTCTTATGAGCGAAAAGTTTGTTTTCTGCCATATGACGTCACGGCAACGAATTTAGGCCCCGCTTCCTTTTTGAAGGCATACGCCACACCTCCGACTTTGAGGGCTTGTATCTCCGGAAATAATTTTTTTGTATACTGACATGTTAACATAGAAAAATTCTTAATTTTTTTCTCTATTTTTTAGTGTGGCTCATTCAATATTCGTGTTTTGACGCCGCTTCCCTATTGTCAATCTTACACTTAAAGGAATAATTACGTGCAGAAGGTCGTAAGAACGACAGAGAAAAAGGAAACGCAAAATTGAAGCAGTAGTGGGTTCCAAACCATTGGGACAGGAAAAAAAATTATAACTATAACTATAATATTATGTAGAAGCAATAATATTTCTATTATTTAGAAATATTACCATTGTCATCGAAATATTTACACTTCCCTTACAAAAGAGTTATCATGACGTGATCAATACATGCTTCGATCACTAATAGGTCGCACTGGTAGCAACCATAGTGTTTACAGCATGACGTGTCATTGTATATTTGTATTATCATGATATAAGCATGATTTAAAATTTTGTCCTCAAGTATAATCAGGTTGGAAATGTGATAAAATCATGATATTAGTTAGTAGTTATCTACACTTATTTTATGTTTAAAAAAATAATAATTGTCGGTTGTAGTGGCCCCTTGATCATCGTGAGCCCTGGGCGGCTGCCTGTGCTAGACTGCTAGGTATGGGTTAATACGGCCCTGGTAGCGTACGTTAAGAATGGGCTTACATCACATTTATTTAAATCTCTAACATGTTTCTGTAAATACCGAGTACTCCAGGAAAATGACTCCTACGAAAGAATCTTCGACGGTAAATAGCAGTTATTTCAAAACAAACTGTGATAAAACTGATTTGGAATAGAATAAATTTAAAATTTATTTTAAATACCTACTTATTTGTTTTCCTTATAAAGTATGGAAGAGTAAATTAAAGTACAATGAAGCCAATTCTAGTAGAAATTTCACTTCGACCTTTACAATGGTTGGAATTTAAAAAGAAAGGTACCATATCATGACCAATTCTATCAAATGTGATATAATCGATAAAAATGTTCAGTTCATTTTTTATGAAAAGATAACGAAGTTAAAAATACGAGTTGTAAGCAGAGTTCATTAATTTCCCCATCACATATCCATATATGGTTAAGTCTATGGTTTGCACAACAGCACTTAAAAACTTATTTTGTTTTCTTAATTTACTTACAGCTCCGTTGGTTTTGTCATGGAAAAAAAAATTTCGAGTCTGACCAAAACTGTATGGAAGCAAACTGGCAGATGGCAGCTTGCCAATTTTAATTGCCGGTAGCTTATATAGAATTATGGCCACAATTCAAATAAAACTACAAAAAATGAAACGAGAAGTATACCTTATAAAATCAATTGATTAACTTCCCATGTAAAGAAATACATTTTTCAGTAAAGTTATCAACCTTCCACCACCGTCATATAAGCAAAGGAACAGTCTAAGAGCATCCTGAGGTAAATGCATCACAAAATACGACTGTATAACTAAAACTGCATTGTAGATGTTTCACTAATTATAAAGACTGAAACAGCCCTTAGTGGCCGCCAATTTACGACATTTAGCTGGATCCGAATCAACACAATGAGGAGGACACGGTGTACGATACCCTAAATTATAGCACATCGTCTGACAATTACTTGCTCTACTACTTGTTTTACACCACTCAAGGAGCCTAGCGTCAGTCCAATCCCCTCTACAATAAGCGTCACTCCAAACATTTGGTTCAGGGCGAGCTAAAGGATTACATCCCGTAACCGTATTGCACAAATAGTGGCAGGTTTTGTTGCATTTCGTTAGGATCATTGGAGGGATGTTGACTACAGATGGACGTTTACAGAAATTACAAGATTTTCGGCAATATTTGGTCATTCCTCCTGGCCACTTGACAGGATCTTGGTTGCAACCGAGTGTAGCGCCGATGTATTGGCAGTCAGCTCGGTTGTCCTTTGTTGGACAGAAATTGCAAGTTTTATTACACCACCCAGCCCAAGATGATGTGTTGCAATGTAATTTGTCATTGACACAACCGGAGTTCCATTTGTCGTAGCAACATTTCTTGGGGCATGCTGTTTTAGGAACCCAATTCGGATCTTTACACGCACCTGCCGCTGCCCAGACAGGGCAGTTGTAAGGGTCTTCGTCCCAACAAGTATCTTCTTTTATGCAATTGTATGCTCGGTTTATCTTCTGTCTATCACCCTGGAAAAAGAAAATTTTAATAATTTAAAACACTATTTAATGATATGAAGTAAAAATAAGCCAATTACTTCAGAGTGGTATTTGAAGGCAGAAATAACGTCGGGGTTACTTTTGTCTGCCAAAATGTAGACTGGGTAGCTAGAATTAATTTGCCCTGTTACAATTAATTGAACAACAGTTATTACGCCAATTTCTACCGAAAACCATAAAATAGTTACAATAACCAATTTTACTTAGTGTTATGTTGTCGGAAGGGTCGGAGCTATTGTAGTCGAAGATGTAAGGAACGATTCCGTTGGGCCACCTATTGTCGTAAGCATTGTTGACGCCCCAAGTTTCATCCGGGTAAAAAGATGATGGTGGATAAGGACTTTTTCCAATACTATTTAGGTTGCCGTAACCAGGAATCTGGAAGTGGAAGCCTGGTACAAAACTCATAAAACAGCAAATAAAAATTATTATACAGTACCCGTCTAAAGTATTCGATCACCGCCTTGATGCGTGCGGCGTCTTACGGGAAAGTACCCTCCCCAATTTTCGTTGTAAAAAATCGAATTTTTGGAATAAAACAACGATTTTGGTCTCGTTTGAAAGACAATAAATTACACTTTCTAGGGTATAATAAAAAAACTTCGACAAAACGAGGAAAACTCTGTTTTTCAATTCAGTTGGGTTCTCATTTTATAAGAAAAAATCGCCCACACAAATTGAATAGTGTTTGAAATTTAATGAGAATAATGACGCATTGTTTTTTCCCATATTTTGAAAGTGCAAGTTTTGAAACAATCAAGTTTAATGGACTCAAACGTCCCTTTGTTTGAAAGATGTTCGTCATTATCCACTAGCAGCTGTTTCCTTTGAAATGAAGAGTGGGAGTTTTAGACAAACAATGTATCTTTTCATCGTCACATGTTCGTCATCCTCCTTACTACCCCCCTCCCCCCCCCCCCCCTGGTAATTCAACGCAATTCCCTGAACAATGCACTTCCGCGTTCGTTTTTATCAAGAAAGCAAATTCTTATTCGAACATAGAGAATTAAACTGGAATATATCGAGAAAAGGATTAAATCGACGGCGGATTTCCCACAAAGCTTTCTTTTATGCCAGCGAATAAAATCGATCAAATTCAATTTATGATTTATCGATTAGTTTTAAAGTTTGCAAAGTTTTTAAAAATCGGAAAGTCAGAAAGGCAATTAGCGGAAAAGTTTGTGGTAAAGAGAATAATTGTTCAACCTAGAAACATTTAGTTGTTCTAGGAATAAATATTTTCGAACATTTTCCGATCCAAACAACTTGGTAAAGGTTTCTAATGTAAATAGACTCAACATTTTCAACTGATTTCCATAGAAGCAATATTGCACGTGAAGTATCATATATGGTATCATAGTATAACTATATTATATTATGTACTTTCTAAGATTTTTTACTTTAAAAAAAGAACGAAAAAACACCACTCACGAACGAACACGCCACTACTCTTACTCCCGATGATGGAACTCCACCATATAGGTTTTAAATATGTTGATGCTTCGATTTTTATATCAAAACAGTTTCACTATTTTCCCTTCAATTAAGATGCGCGTATTTAAAGCTAATAGATATTAAGTAATTAATGAAGTCGTTTGTATCGACTTCCCATCTTTTCAGCGAGCAACAGTTTAACTAGATAACAATTATACAATGAAGACAGTGTTAAATAAACCATTTTTTGCGGTTCTCTATATTGAAAGGTAAAACTTAATTCAATGCTGAAGTTGCTTTTAATGGTGGTCGATGATGTCGAGTTCCGTTTGGATTTTCAAGCAAACGTATTTGCAAGAAAAGGCACTAGATCCAGATCCTCCATTCCAGGCGCAGAACTTTCGACAAGCCATTTCAGCTTGGCTCTGGTAGTCGTATAAGCAAGGACCTGTCAGGAAAATTGAATAGAAATAAATCTCTCATCCAGTTAACAAAACTTATTTATTTATATTTTATACCCAACATTTAATAAAGTTTAAATGGCAAATAAATCAAATTTTGGTAGATAAGAAAGTTCACTTTAAAAATAGCTATAATCGGATACATTACAACAAAACATAGTAACTTTCTCGATTAAAAACCAACACTTACTGTTCAATCCAAGATTTCCACGCTCATCTTTGGCGGAAGCAGCTACGTTATTACCGAGGCTCGATGGGGCAGCATGAGCTAAAACTAACAGCGCTAAAGCAAGGTAAAATAGTCCGGCAAAAACCTTCTCGACCAAATCAGCTAGATTATAAAATTATTTTAATTATTTTTAATAGTATTATTAAGCAGCAAAAGACAAAAAATTAGTATAGTCTGACCTTGTTGAGCTGCATGGTTGGTGATAAAATCGAACTATTTCGAATGCCTAAAATGCAGCAATAAACGCTTCATTTATGTTAAGTTTTCTCCGATTTTAGTTCCACAAGAACACGACAGGTGTGTAAAGGGAAGAAAACGGGAAACAGTAGCTTACGTAAACAACATTTTTTTGATCTAGAATATATATTCATCACAGATGTGCTTTCAAGGAACCGGGAAACAATAGCTTACATAAGCAAATTTATTCCATCTAGAAACAGCAGCTTAGGAAGAACATTTTTTTAAAATCTATCATCACAGATGTGTCTTCAAGGCTTCAGCCTCATTCTTACAAGAAGGAAAGGAAATATACAGCTGCTTTCGGGGCGGTGCATGAACAGGTGCATCTAGCCAGATGTTCACAGTATGTATGATACTGGGAATCACTACTAGCCAATCAGCTTATACTCCCCTGCTGAACTTTCAGCTTCACGATTAGTACTGCATACCAGATTCCGTTCAGACACAAGTCAGGCAAAAGCCTGTAACCAGACCATGAAATACATCAGGCATCAGCAAGAAAATGACGAAAAACTTATTAATTATTACTTTACTAGTTAGAGATGTTTTGGACTAATAAAATTTATGAGTTTAAAAGCTAAAAATATATATATGAAAGTATCACAGGGGTTCTGAACAGTATATATTAGTATATGGTTTGGTTACAGAATAGTTAAAATGTTCACATTAAATTAGTCAAATTCAGCTAAAAAATGGAACAGTTTCCTATTCCATTACGACTTACTTTTTCCTTTCCTTATTTCAATATTATAAACAAGAGAAAACGACGTTGCCTAATTAAAAGAGCCATCAAATAAATATTGGTTACATTTACTTTAAAAATGAAAAAAAGGATTTTTAGCAGGGGTGCAAATGCTGCAGTTACTTGCATTAGAATTTGCTTTAAAACAAGTAGATTAGATGCAGAGAATTCATTAACCCTGCATAGAAGACACCAACTAGTTGCAGTCATCAGTCTTTAAAAGATCGACTGCCTAATATTCAATGCGAAACTGTATCGCATGGAAAAGTGAGAGGAAAATTGAGGGATCATTAAATTTTAAATTTTGTAAATGGATTATTGGATTTTTTTAGTGGAGTATTTCTCATTTAAAAAAAAAGTTTTCAATCAAATTGATAAAATTTGAAAAGGAACGGAAATATATTTGAAAAGACGCTGCAGTAGCTGTGGTGTAGCTGGTCGTGTGAGCCCTTGGGCTGCTTACTGCATCAGGTAAAGGCAAAAAACATTTCGAATGCGGATTAATGGCATCCGCATGAGCACGGCTAGTCTGCAGCATTTGCACCTGTGGATTTTAGTGGCACTTACAATGTTTGCTAATGTATATGTACATATTTTTATCCGATTTAAATTAAAAAAAAAAAAAAAACTGAAAACGTCCAAAAGACATGCTTGTTTAAAGATATGATAGCCACAGCATTCATATATTATTGACTGAATTCCGTTGTATTTAGTGTACATAGAGTTGTACAATTTCAATCAATAAGGATTCAACCATTGCATAAATATTGCAACTATTCATACTTTGACCTTTTCTGTCTGAGGATTATTGATGATCCCGAGGCTAGATCTATCATTGAATATACCATTGATGGTTTCTAAGGGTATAAACTGAAACAACCCTTAGTGGCAGCTAACTTTGGACACTTTACGGGATCTGCATCAACACAAAGACGGGGACAAGGCTTTTTAACACCCAAATCAAAGCAAGTCTTTTCGCAGTAAATAGCTCTCGGATTTGTTTTGCACCAATCAAGAAGTTTTGGGATAGGCCAGTTGGGTCCGCTACAATAGTTATCTGACCAGTCATTGGGCTTAGGACGTGCTAAAGGGTTGCATCCGGTAACCGTATTGCACTCCGGGTTGCACGTTTTCTGGCACTTCGTGAGGATCATCGGTGGGATGTTGACTTTAGCTGGACGAGTACAAAAACCGCAGGACTTTCGGCAGTGTTTGACCATTCCTCCTGGATATTTAACTGGGTTCCTGTTACAGCCAAGCGTAGCACCGATGTATTGACAGTCTTCTCGGTTGTCCTTAACAGTAGTACAATTAGACCCTCGACAGCATTTCTTCGGGCATGCTATTTTAGGCACCCAATCGGGATCTTTACAGGCACCAGCCTTGGCCCAAATGGGACAGTTAAAGGGGTCCTCATCCCAACATGAATCTTCTGGGATGCAGTTGTATGCTCGGTTTATCTTCTGTCTGTCTCCCTTAAATTTAAGTATGGATTAGTATATGACCTTTTCTGTATGAATTTTAAAAGTCACTAAAGTAACTTACTTCTGAGAAGTACTTGATGGCAGAGTTGTCGTTGGGATTAGTACCGTCTGGTAAAATGTAGACCGGGTAGCTCGAATTTATTTGACCAGCATATTGAGATGTAAACATAATAGATTCTAATTTAAAAATAGTAATTAATACTTTTAGAATATGAGTTGGTATGGCTATGTATGCTCACTTGGATCCATTGGGGTTCCATAAGTTGGGAGATTATGTTGTTCTCCCCAACCTATAACATTCATATGTATGTGAAATAACAGTACTAAAGTGGTTTCTTAAAAGTTGCATACCAGGTTCTACATTCGTCCAGTTAAAAGCCAAGTAATAGTTTCGATCGCGTCGAGTTTCTTCATGTCTAAATCCAAGGGCATGCAAAGTTTCATGCCTGTCTGGGAAACACCAAGGTCTCACATTAATAAAATGTTGATCGGGTCCGTCAGTACCAACGAACGAGCTGCAACTATACGTACATTTTGAAAAACAAATTAATATACGAAGGTTTAAGAATAGAAAAAATGCATTATCCTACCTGGTCCAAAATCTGTAAGTGATGTAATTGGTTTCGTTGGTTCGAGGAACGAATTTGAGACAAGTGCTATTCATCAAACCTTCCAAAATTTTCAGTTGTTGGGCTGCTAGAGCTGGAGCTGAATTAAAATATTTTTATAGCTTTTCAAATTACAATTTAGATAAAATAGTGAACTTTTTAAATACTCAGTGTTATATTGTCCGCTGGGTCACTGGCTGTGTAATCAAAGGTGTAAGGAATGATTCTGCTTGCCCATCTATTGTCGTTACCATTGTTGACCCCCCAAGTCTCGTCGGGATAAAAAGATGACGGAGGATAATGTGATTTACCTATACTGTTTTTGTCACCAAAGCCGGGAACCTGACTGCGTAAAGCTGGAAGAGATCCAGCGAAACAACAAAGGAAAAGTACAAGCTTAAAGCTTCTCATTTCAAAATTTATCCACCTCTGCTCGTCAGTAGGAGATCTACTCTGCTTTTAATTTTACCGAAACCACTTGTTATATATGTTGGGAATGAACACTTGTTCCTTATTAGTATAATGTACTAAGCGAAAGATTACCCACATTCTAAGGAGGCGGTGCTTCACTTGGTTGCAAGGCTTGCGTCATGTCGCCACTGTTCGGTCTTGCGTTGCAGCTTGTGACAACTTAGCTCTATCAAATGCCATATGGTCCTCCGGGGACCCCAGATACCGTGGCCGTTCCACGTTTCACGCCCTCCTATTGGCCGGCTTAATAATTTGGACCCCGTCATACAAACAATTGCAATAGCACATCTGGCGGGGAAGGGGTTGCCGAGTGGATAGAGCGACGTTCCGACACTCGGCTGGGTTCCGGAAGTGTTAGATCTCATTCAAGCTGATTATTATGGGCTTTGTTTTCGATGAAATATTAATGGCTTTTTTGATTATTGGTTGCTGTTTTTTTTGTGATTTGAAACTTTAGAATTATGTTAGTTTGTAAATTTAGACTTTTATGTCTTAGGTTACTATTAAATCTCGAGTAGGTCACAATAATGTCTTGGGTTATAATGACTAACATGTCCTTGGTAGGGAAAATTGTATAGCCTATAGGTTAGGCTACTTTATGTCGCTTTTTCAGTGTATAATTCTAAGTTTTTGAACAGCCACTCACAGATGTTTCCCCCTTGGAATGCAATGCCGATGTAGCAATGACGCATTTCCTGTTAATGAAGTAATGAACGCCAAAACAGCTTATCGGAACTCGGAAAACAGTTTTGAAAAACTATTATTCATCTATTTTTTTTATTTCCAGTTCAATTTCGCCTACACTTAAGTCTTAGGTGTATACGCTTTGGCTAACTGAGTACTGTATAACAAAAAAAAATATGTAAGAAACTATATCAGCTAATCGATCGCCTTATTCGTGATTATTAGTAATTATTTGAATCTTCTATTGTATAGGGAAATGATCAATTAAAACTAGTGTAAAAGAGGCAATTTTTAGTTTGAAACATGTTTTCCCCGGTGAAAATTTTAAAGTTATGCAATTAGACAACGTGCCAGTCGATTAAGAATGCTATTTTTAACCTGACTTGAGATGTCATACGTATTATATGGTAATTTTAAGTGAGGGTAGTTAAAAAGTAAACTGATTGAAAATTAACAATACAAAGAGTGTATTTTGAATTATCAATTCATTAAGATTAATTAGCTACTAGAACTAAAACCCTTTTTTTCAACATTACTATTATTTCATTTTTCATTTTCTTCTATTTCTATTTAAGACTATCATTTTTTTTCATTTCTGCATCCATCAACATAAAAAAAATAATTAACATAATATGCCCAAAAAGTTAACTTTCACATGAAATCCTTTAAATTGTTCATGTCCCCCACTGCAAAATAACATATCACCCATGCGTCATGGAAAGCTGCACGATAAAAGACATGACGTCTTTGATCGTGCAGCTTTCGACGATATTCAAACATGGCCCATTACACCACACACAGTCTGAAGCTGATGGCGAGTAACCACCAAAATAAATACCTTTTTCCCCTCCAATATATTACTGTGATTTCAAATTCTTAGGTTTCGCTCAAAATCTTCTTTCGACATAACCACAGCAATCATGAAACAAATTAATAAACATGGTATGTCCAACAAGTTGGCTTTCACATTAAATTCGTTAAATTTTTTAAGCTCATCCAACTTGGGAAAAAATTTAAAAAAATCACCAATGTATTATGGAAAACTGCAAGTTTCGGAGACGCCATGCCACTAGCTCCGACTGGCGATGTTCAAACATGACGCATTGCTGCACCGCACATGCAGTCTGCAGCTGGCGATGAGAGTAACAGTAGATTTAAGGCCACATTTTGGTTTTTTCCCTACATGTTTGAGGTTGCCCTGCCACTTTTGGTATGAGGTTTTGTTTGCTTGTCATAACTTTTTTACTCTTTGCCAGCAAAACTAGATGCAAGGTTCTCTTAAGAATAGCTGGTATTATAAATTACACGGATTTTTTTTAATTCTATCTAGTTTGCGTCCCTTGCGTTTTCATCAACCACGTGCGGTTTTGCTTTGTTTCGAAACTTTCGCGACGAAAGTTAAAAAACTTTTTTTTAATTACTCAAATCAGCTTTTTAGTCGTAGTCGTACATATGCAGTCGTTTCTGTGTCATAGAAAAGTAAAATATTAAATAAATCTCAATGGCTATAAATTCCGAAACAAGTGGCAAATTAGAGCTGAAATCACTCACTTGGCTAATATGCTACTTCTTGACGACGAATTTGTTTGTGTTTTTAAATTTGAGTCTTTCTGCATTTAGTCAGAAAAAAAGAAATTGTATTTAATTGATTACTTTCTATAATGAAACGATTGAACTATTAGAAACAGTGAATATTTGAAGCGAAATATTCAAATGGTTATTCTGAAAATATTTAAATTTTTTTTATATCTAGGATTCTAGGAGGATGTTTTTTAGAATCTTAGTCAAAAAGGCCACTTTAAAAAAGGCCGGCGTCAAAAAGGACACTTTTTCCGGAGTCCTTTTTGACACCCTAGAAAAATCCCCAGTGACCTTTTTGGCACCTTAGAAAATATATCCAGCTTATTTTCTCCATGTTAAAGCAGGTATGAGTATTACCGGACTATAGTCTACACAGTTCTCGTTCAAGATCCGCAAGTTATTCATGCATAAGTTAACGACTAATGTATTTAGTACGTATCTGTGTAATGTGAATTTAAAATAGATAGGCCTAGATACTGATTGAGTGATTGGGTCCATAATGGTAAAACTAACTTTTAGATCATATATAAACTTCCTTGACCCCAAGAAAAGCATATAAACGTAACTATATTTCTAAGATGTTACATGTAAAAAAACTAAAGAATTGAAAAGCGAATAAGTTAAAACGGTGCCATGAAGCATTATCTCACTAACACTCCCCCGTCGTAGTAACTAATTATATTTCTAGCTTTTTGGTTAGGAATTTTGTATGATTGCGACCTGGCTGACAGGATTATTATTGACCTTGCTCCACTTTCAGTCGCAACAGGGATATGAGAGGCGAAACAAGGCCAATCTTAATCTAGCATGCTAGATTAAGAATGATGTAGCCTGATTTATCTTGTGGAAGATCGTAACTGATTTCTCCCAGAAGATAGATTGAAGATAGATCAAATTAAGATACTTGCATTTACATACAGTACCGGTGCCTACTTTTACACCATATAGCGATAGTGAGCATCTTATAGCTTTTTGTTTCATCAAACGGGAAAATTCTAGATCTTTTTAAATTAGATTCTCATTTTTATTATAATAATAATTTATGTGAAATAATAATAAAATTATATTAAAAAATATCTTTGAAAAGACTCAATGTCATGTTAGCGCTTTCAATAACGCGGATGTAACGAGATAAAGCACCATATAGGTTACAAGTTATGTTTAAAATGCGAATGCTAGTATACAATAATAATAAACCTGCAATAGCCATAGCAAATAAATGAGGGAGACACTAAGGTAGATCGATATACTGAGTCTTTAAGTCTTTTAAAGCTTTTATAAGAGCTACTGTGTAGACTATAGTCCGGTAATACTCATACCTGCTTTAAGATGGAGAAAATAAGCTGGATATATTTTCTAGGGTGCCAAAAAGGTCACTGGGGATTTTTCTAGGGTGTCAAAAAGGACTCTGGGAAAAGTGTCCTTTTTGACGCCGGCCTTTTTTAAAGTGGCCTTTTTGACTTGGTACCGTTTTTTAACATACATATAAATCAGCTAGTGGGGGTTTTTACCGCAGCTCGTTGTGTAACTTAGACTAAGTAAATAGAAAAGGCAGCTCGTAGAGAGTCTAGTGTATAGTAGAAGCCAAGGCTTGGCTAAGAATACCCGTTGTACATGAATATTTCTACACACACGCCAGGTCGGAGGGTGGGACTCAGGTGTACACACATGAGGATGGAAAGGGACATCTAGCGGTAAGTATAGGACAACAACACACAAACACACACACACACACACACACATATATATATATATATATATATATAATACATATATTTTTATGAACACATATTTAATAAATTTTACACAATTACTTTTTAGTTCTACCAAGGATGAATTTGTTAAATTTGCTGCTCTAAGCCTCATAGAAAATATTCTTTTTCACATTTAGTATAATACTTATCACACAGGAAGAACAAACTTCTTATGCAAACTATAGTTTTAAATAATTAGTTTTAAACTAAAATTTTAAAATTTTCTGGAAAGTATTGAAACAAAAATAAGTGTTCAAAAGTTAAATTATACTTACGCTTGTCTAACGGGGTTCCACAGGTTGGATAATTATTCTTTTTTTTTTTTATTGATGAACGATCGTTCCCGGCCACGTAGGGAAATTGATCAGTGTACGGCAAAGAGAAGTGATGGCACAAATGTAGTTTTCATGAAGCACGAACAGCAAAGCAAACGACACTCGGATCTTCTCCTTCAATTGGCACTTCTTCTTCGGGCAATCCGGTCGCGGTTTGGTTGCTTAACAGTGCGTATCCTTTCAGCTTCCTTTTATTTGGCTAGAGAGCGAACAACTGTAAAGCAACTGTGGGTTGTTGCTCCTTTATGATTCGTTCAAGTATCAGCGGTTCGTCATCATCCAGGAGGATAAAATTACAAGTTTCTTCATTCAGCCTATCTAGGGTATCACCTCCGTCGATTGTGCATTTCATAGCCATCATCTGTTGCGACCTTTCTTGATTTTCCTGCTCTACCTGATGTTCAGCAAGAGCAGCTTCTTAAAATAAATTTTGGAAATTAGAAAAATCGCCGTTACGAAGACGTAATCTTGGTGACTAGTCAGTAGATAACGTTGAATTCCAATTATGCTTCTTAACGAGATACATATGATTTGTGTATACGCTGCTGACATTGACTAATACTGCTATCGAGGGTGACTAATACTGATACCGAGATTGACTAATATATTCTATATAAACTATTTTGAGAGAGCAGGTCATCCCCGTAAAGAGGGCACCGTGAGTGTATGGACAGTGACCATCGTGAGTGGGAGTCACCCACGGTGACGGCCATCTCATTGCTTGCTTAGTGTCATTTGAACTTAACAAAAATAGTGCTTGCTGTAACTTAAGTGACAGAATCAGCGAGCAAGTAACAGTTTATAAAAATTAAGAAATTATTAATTGCTACATTTAAAAATGACCATCGATTATAATGCTGGATTTCAATCGGCTTTGGCTGGTATTATACAAGCTAAGCTCAAGGGATTCCTGTAATCGAAAAGGGCTCATATCGTTTTGGGTTTTATCTTCAAACATATAGCCTCTAATGAAAAAAAACTTATACTGTATAAGCCTATTCTTTATTTTCTTAAGGCACAAGAAACGTGACATGAAATATGGACATATTCACAATGATGACTGATTTAAAAAGGGAAATTCATCTTAAACTATATTATTGTCCAACTCTTAACTTAGCTTTTTAGACTTAAAACAAAATAACGAATAATATAATAAAATAAGTCTTATTCAATAGAGCCCATCAGCGAGATCTTTATTTGATTTAAACGACCTTTAATTCTTGAATTAAGATAGGTGTTAATCAATAGTTATTCACAATGATTTATACTTGTATCAACAAAAAAATTATGATAAAAAAAATAACAGGAGACACAAATAGGGACACTTTTACAACTTTTTATAACTTTCACAAGGATGGAGTAATTATTTTAAACTTTCATGTTTTTAAATTCTAATTAAGAAATATCATAGTAACGGTTACTTACCTCTATATACTCTAGTCCATGTAGACAGTGCGTGGAAGTGCGTTCTGTTTGAATGGCGTTATTACCAGAAGTTAGCAACTGCAAAGAAGCGCTATTATGGTTAATCTTTAATGAGAAAATTGCACTAAGAAATAAGTATGAACATGGTCCTATGGTGTAACGGTTAGCACTTCGGACTCCTACTAGGGTTTCGCGTAGCGGTGGCGTTTCGAACTAGGGTTTACACGGCGAGAGATAGGAGATGCGCGCGCAACAGGAACGTGCCGTGCGCAATTTGCACACGACTTTACCAAGCCGAAACCACTGACAGAATGACATATATTTATGGGTTCGTCACAACTCTGTATTATTACTAAATATAATTGGCATCAAACATTTATATAAGGACTTAGATAGAGGGGCATGCAAATGTTTGCAGGCTTCTTCACCGAGCAGATTGTCGGCTTCTTCACCGGCATCTTAACCGCCTTATTTACCAACAGATTGGCCAGCCACAGGCCCGATAAATCCGATCATATACCGGTCAGTTTTTCGGCTTACTTACCGACCGGTTTGCCGCTTACTTTACTGACTAACTTTTCAGCCGGTTTATAAACTAATGCTTCATATGTTTGGGTTGTTTTAAAGATGATTCAGTGGAACTGAATTATTCATATCAACTCGGCGAGCTTCAAAGCAAGCTTTGCTATATTAGTGAGATTGTCAGGCTACAGGGTGTTTATCTTCAAATGATTATTCTATATCTACGCTTAAATGCACACCTATCATTTCCCATTTAACGTGTTGTTGTCGCATAATAAAATCTAAAAGAGCTAATGTATGTATTACAAAGAATGTAAATAGTGATTTATCCGCCATTGCATCAATGTTTCATATAACCAGGCCGGCACCCTTGCGCTGAGATAGGTATTTCGAAATGCTGATATTTTTTAAGAGAAAAAAAATAATTTACTTCGGGAAACGGTGGGAAATGTAATGGAGTACCAGTAAAAGGCTTTAATTTTTTAACTCTATAAGAAATTTTTGTGATGATACCTTTTAACTAATTAACGGTATCGATAACGGCGATATACCGTGTAAAAGTAAAGATTTACCTGTAAACTGAATATATTCCGTATTTAGTGGCTCTTTATTTATTTATTTATTTTAGGGAGGATCAAAGAATACATTCGATAAAATAGCAAAAGTATAACAAATTATTTGCAATTGAATTATTTCAAATACATCTTTATGATTCACAATTTGTTATCTTCAGCCGTTGTCGATAGCAAATTCGGTTCCAGTTTCGTGAAGGTTTCTGTCAAGATTAGGGAGCCAAATTTTATTTTATAAAATAACATCTGCAATATCCTCCTTCACAAGAGCGAACGTTGCCTCCATTACAACGAGGACATTGCGATGCATTTGAACAACTAGCACCTGCACGATAAAATAAACGGAAAAGGGCTATTTACTATCCGACCAGTAATTGGAAATAAATTCATTGCATGCCAGTATTACTGCGAGACATCAAAGAGTCGACGACGTGTTGTTCCTTTCCAATACTGACTGAAGAATCGCCATCATCGATTGGATTAGCTCCAATTATGGTGACGACAACTACCAGCAAAATGAATGAAGCCTGGATGGTGTCCATTCAAATAGTTTATCATTACAGCCTTACGTATACAGTGACACTATAGAAATTTCTTACCACGAACTTGATTCCCATCTTGATTTTTTTTTCTTCTCCTGTTGCGATGTTGTGTGACTGATGTAAACCAAGCGGAGAATATCACATTATATAGTTCAAAGGATCCATATCTTTCTACGGCCCGAAGACGATGTGGCAACGACGCCCTTGTCCAAGCATGTGCCTCGAAACATGGAGCTACTATAATCCAGCCCCTGCAGTTACAAATGATATTGAATCTCACATGTTCCAGAAAAATTTACATGTGTGGGAACATATGTGATGAACTTATGTAACCAAATATTCAGAGTCATTTACATATAGTTGCTGCGACGAACGTCGTAATGATTCTTGATTCCATATTAGGTTATCACCGTAAAAATATTATATGAAAGAATAATTAAAATTAACAATCAATAAAATCTAAAGCAAAGCAATAAAAGATAACAACGAAATTAGATCTTCTTATATTTCTGTACAAACCTTAAATTGCACGAATTTAATATAAACTTTCGGCCGTTTTTGTCAGCCGTTAAGGTATTAGACTGATTATTTTAGACCGATTACTTCCTGTTATGGTATTTTGAATGGTTTAAATTTTGTTTCAAATATCTAGTCTTATTAGATTTCAATGCCAGGACCCTCGATCATGAACGTGGGAAGAGTGGACTACCTATCAGATAAAGTGTTGTTATATAGTTTTGTATCCTATTCAATCACGTCTAACTACCTCTTGGGTAAGATGCTGGTAAAAAAAACTATAGCTTCAACTCCAGCTTTTATTGTTCTTAGCGTACTTTTCTTTCCGTCTGTAATTTTTCTATCGATTTTTTTCAAGAAAGTATTCTTTTTTTCACCATCAAATAAAATATGTATTGCAATTTTTTAAAACTATCATACTTTCACGAAAAAAGAAAGAAAAGGTCAGTACGACTTGGCATTTCGTTGAGAAGCAACCTCATTTTCGAAATTTCTTATAATTTTGCCTCTTGCTACTGACTTCTTCCCTCGTCCCACTTCTCACCTATCACCAACCACCTTGGTCCTTTCATAACCATGCGTTTTTATATAACAGAAAACCTGCCAGATGTTTGAGATCCAGAGTTCCCCATCTCCGATCTCTCTGAAAAACAGCTGCCAGTGTTCAAACTTTTGCTTTAAAATGAGAAGTCGAATGCGTCTTATATATATAATTATCCCTGCCCAATTTGATTCAATCAGGATAGATGATTTTAAAAAAACATTAATGGATTTATCATAATAAAATGTTTTAGATTTAGTATTGCATGAAATATATCTTAGAACACATCGGATAACATGTTTGCGGACAATTTCACATCTTCTTAAGTTTTAAAAATATGCTATTTTTAAGGTATGTAGTAAATTCACCAGCGAGTTTAATCAATGGAATAAGAAATCTTACATTTATATAAGAATCTTGAAGTGGTATACTGTATATCGTATGTTGCCTATTTTGTTTTTAACACGCGTTCTCTGAGAAAAACAGAGAAATTTTTCTGTTTTTTTATGGCACGACAAAACTTAACTAAATCCGGGATTGCTATTAAAGCAAAAATAATTATACCATTCGAACCGGAATACAAAGCCACGTCGAATGGCACAAAAATCAAGTCCGTGTGATTTATAATAAATGAGATAATCGCAATAATATGGGGACACTTTGGGGGGAAAATTAAAAAATACTCGAGGTTTGCCGGCGTTTTTCTCCAATAAAACTTGACTTTAAAAATTATTTGAAAAAACAGAATTGAAATTTGATTAATTTTCTAGAATGGTCTTTTTTAGTTTTTTAATTCGATTTACCATGGCCGAGTATTATGCAAAACAAAAAGACACCCTTTTCGACACTTTTTCCTTGATTGAGAAAAAGAAAAGCTTTGCTGCTATTGGTCCAATTTTTCCCGCTAAGAAACCTTCGCCACCTTGCCTACCTTACGGGCAGGTGAAAAGAAATAAATTTGACAAATATGTGTGCCCGGCGCCCGGCGGGCAATCACGTGTTTTACGGACCAATAGCAGCAAAGCTGGCTAACGTGGCTTTGAATTCCGGTTCGAATGGTATAATTATTTTTGCTGTAATAGCAATCCCGGATTTAGTTAAGTTTTGCCGTGCCATAAAAAACAGGCCTTTTACTTGTGCGACATTCAGAGAACGCTTGTTAAATGCAAGAGGTCATTAATCATTATACCACCAAAATGAGCAATTAAACATTCTTTTTAGGTGAAATTCAAATCACATGGTTAACTAACAGTTATTTTAGTTGTTAAAATAAAATTTTTCTGCCGTCAGTTCAATTAATGAGCTTAAAAATTTATTTCGGATGCACACATTCCATCATCCTATAGAAAGATAATATCAGAACATATACCATGTTACCAAAAAAATTAAAAGTCAGAAACAATGGTTCTGATCGATGATCCTGAGGCAGATGCGTCCATTTAAAGGGCCATACTTTTATCAACTATAGATTGTATGGACTGAAACAGCCATTAGTGGATACCAATGTAAGGCAATTATCTGGATCTGAGTCAACGCACAGTGGAGGACATGGTTTCTCAACGCCTACATTATAGCACGCCGTCTGGCAATAATCAATAGCATTCAAATCGTTTTTACACCAATTGGCAAGATCTTTTTCTGACCAATTCACATTACATTCACTGTCGGTCCAAAGATTAGGTTTAGGACTAGCTAAAGGATTGCAGCCTGTAATCGTATTACAATATGTATTGCACGTTTTCTGGCAATTGGTCAGAACCATCGGTGGGACGATAACGTCATAATCTGGACGAGTACAAACTCCACAGGAGTGTCGGCAATATTTAGTCATTCCTCCAGGATCTGGGCTACAGCCAAGCGTAGCAGCGATGTATTGACAATCATCTCGGCTGTTCTCGGTAGGGCATACATTGCAAGTTTTGTTGCAATATCCAGCATAGTCGGATGATTCTCCGCAGTGTAATTCGTCGTGTACACAGTCAGTAATGTCGTAGCAACATTTTTTGGGGCATGCTACTTTTAGCACCCAATTAGGATCATCACAGGCACCAGGCTCGGATGCCCAAATAGGACAGTTGAATGGATCCTCGTCCCAACAGGTATCTTCAGCTATGCAGTTGTAAGCTCGGTTAATCTTCTGTCTGTCACCCTATTATACAAAGTATAATTTGACGTGAAATAAAAACTGATTCTTAACATTAAATTTCGCTATTTTTTTTACGATTCAATGATTTAATTAAATTTAGTACCTCACCGAACCATTTAACTGATTCATAGCTGCTTGCATCACTTCCATCTGGCAGGATAAATGCTGGGTAATTCTGATCTATTTTTCCAGCCCACTCACCAGTTCTCATAAGGCATTCTGTACACCATAATTGCGCATTAGTGTTCTAACATTGTGGACTAGGCACTTATAATGGAAAATGACAACAATTACTTGGGTCTAGTGGAGTTCCGTATGTTGGTAGATTGTTCTTTTCCCAAATTCCTATTTTTTACAAACAAATAAAAATATATTATCATTGATTTGTTTCGTTTACGAATACCTTTTGGTATATTGGTCCAATTAAAGGCCATGTAATAGTCTCGGTCACGTCGAAGCTCTTCGTGATCAAATCCAATGGCATGCATAGTTTCATGCATATCAGGAAAACACCAAGGTGCTAAATTAACAAACTGTTGACCACCAATTGGACCAAGGTACGAGTTACATCTATAATTAAATGTATTTTTAAAAGAATACCTATAATTGAAAAAGTTACTCCATATTTATTTAAAGCTTTTTAATGTACCCAGTAGAAAATCTATATGTAATATAGTCGGTTTCATCGGTTCGAGGAACGAATTGAAGACAAGTGACATTCATTAAACCTTGCAATAAGCTCGTTTGCACGGCTGCCAGTTCTGGAGCTATATAACAAACAAATGAGAGAATTAAATGTTGTAATAAAGGAAATACTTTGAAATACAATTTATTATAAGATATACTTAAAGTGATTCTGTCATCTGGATTTGAGCTTGTGAAGTCAAATGTATAAGGGATGATTCCGTTTGGCCACTTGCTGCTGAATCCGGAATTGACGCCCCACAGTTCGTCGGGAAAGAAAGATGACGGTGGATAAGGAGTTTGACCTATACTGTTTAGGACACCAAAACCGGGAACCTGAAAGTGAAAAGCTGGAAGAAAACCAACAATACAACAAAAGACAGCAACAAGATTCATTTCAAAATTCAAATTTAGCAAAGGGAATGTTAATTAAAAGTATATATTCATGTAATGTGTATAAAAGGACTGAACGACTCACATAGTAACTGGGCTTGACTGCTTCTTTTAAGCCGAATGTTCCTGATATGTTTTTCAAGTGTGTATTCAAAGCAACCATATGTCTCTTACATTTTTTTTTTTCAAAACAATGCTTCTATAAAGCTCTTGCTCTCAATACATATTTTTTCTCTTTTTAACCGATTTCTTATCACAATATTAATTTTGATTTTTAAAAAAATATAAATGAATAAAGAAGAAGCCTTAAATTTATTAAATATTTCACTACACAATTATAATTTTTTTCCAATAATAATCTTTAGGCTGAAATAATGTTAAAGCTCTTGTAAGAATACATTGTATCCATCGATTACTTTCCCAATCCAATTTTATTTGTTTTTTTCGATCAAGTTCCACGAGTTCCCATAATAAGTTTTGAATTTCTTCTTTCAAATTCCTTTTTTTCTGAACAGATGTAAAAAATAAAAATCATGTCGTGGGTAACTTGCGAGTAAGCATCGTGTCACCGTTTCCTGAACAATTTTTTTTATCTGAGTGCTGTATTTATTTTGTTCCATATGGTCTGCGTCGTACTCTTTGAATACTTTTAAATTTGTTTCGTGGCGCTCGTGTAGGTTACACAAGTAAAAAGAACTTTCAAATGAAAATGCCATAGGACGAATATAGTATCTGAGATGTTCATCGCTTATTTCTCCTTTTTAATTTCTCTTAAACGAAAATAAATTTGTTTCTGCCGTTATGATTCTTAGGTACTTATTAAGACTGCCAAGGTTTACTACAGATTCTTGGCTAAAATGTATATTTTTAAAATACAGAAGTCTTTGATTATTCATAAAAATTAATCGAGATAAATTATTCTATTGCTTAAAAAATATAAAGAATCGATAATAGCATATAATGAATATAATAATAGCCTGCTTGTTAACGTTAACAAGTAGGAAAATGAAAAGTTTGGGTGATGATCTCGAGGCTAGATGCATCAATTTGAAGGAATGGTACCATCGTCACTACTAATTGAATTGACTGAAACACCCCTTAGAGGCTGCTAATTGAGCATCGTACTGGATCTGAATCAACGCATAGAGCAGGACAAGGTTTCTTAACTCCTACTTTGAAGCATGCCGTCTGGCAATATTCAATTGCATTACTATCGATTTTACACCAATTGATCAAATCTTTTTTAGACCAGTTCACGTTACATTCATTATCCGTCCAAAGATTAGGTAAGGGGGTAGCTAAGGGATTGCAACCGGTAACTGTATCGAATACATGTTGCAGGTTTTCTGGCATTTGGTGAGAATCATTGGTGGGATGTTGACGACAGCTGGACGAGTACACAAATTGCAAGATTTTCGGCAATATTTTGCCATTCCTCCGGCCTTTGGATCCGTGTTGCAGCCAAGCGTAGCACCAATATACTGACAATCATTTCGAATGTCCTTTTTACTTTTGCAAAAGCCACAAGTTTCATTACAGTAATTGGTATAACCCAAACCTGGTTCGCAATGTAATTTGTCATTGGCGCAGTAAGTAATGTCGTAGCAACATTTCTTGGGGCATGATTTTGGTACCCAATTGGGATCTTTATAGGCATTAGGTTGTGATGCCCAAACGGGACAGTTGAACGGATCTTCGTCCCAACAGGTGTCGCTGGCAATGCAATTGTATGCTCGATTAATTTTCTGCCTATCACCCTATATTCAAAAATTTTAAGGTCATCTGTATAATAGATTTTTAAAAATTTTCAACAATATTGCTTACTTCATTGAACCATTTAACGTTTTCATAGCTGCTTGGGTCACTTCCATCTGGAAGGATAAATGCTGGATATTCCTGGTCAATTTTGCCTGCCCACTCAGCAGTTCTCATTAGACATTCTGTTTTGAATATGATAGACATCAAGTTTGATTCTATCGTTATCAAAATAATTTTTTTCGAAGGATTTATACTCACTTGGGCCAAACGCCTTGAAAAAAAACCGGTAAAATATTTTGATGGATGGGATAAGATTAAATTAAGATTACCTTGAGGTATTTTAGTCCAATTGAAAGCCATATAATAGTCTCGATCACGCCGAAGTTCTTCGTGACTAAATCCCAGAGCATGCATAGTTTCATGCATATCAGGGAAACACCACGGTGCTAAATTGACGAACTGCTGCCCACCGATTGGACCAATATGCGAGTTGCAACTGTAAAATTATGTTATATAAATTCAATAAACTGTTCTGTATCGTTTACATAAAAACAGTTTACCCAGTGGAAAATCTATAAGTGATGTAATTAGTTTCCTTGTTACGGGGAACAAACTTAAGACAAGTGGCGTTCATCAGACCTCTGAAAAGAGCCATTTGTCTGGCCACCAAGGCTGGAGCTACGTCATTAAATTAGATTCATGAGATGCTGAATACAAATTAAAATTCTTGGAACCATATATATTTTATACTCAGTGTGATTTTGTTAGCCGGATCTGAGCTTTTGTAGTCGAAAGTGTAAGGGATGATTCCGTTGGGCCACCTACTGTCGTACCCACCGTTGACGCCCAAAACTTCGGTAGGGTAGAAAGAAGACGGAGGGTAAGGGATTTTACCTATACTTTTTAAGTTTCCAAAGCCAGGAACCTGAAATTCAAACGCTGGAAGGAAAACAGCATAGCAACAAAAAATAATTAAAAGACTTGGTTTACGCATTTCGAAATCTTGGAGAATTCTAAGTTATAGGTAAGAATGATACTTCTCAGCAATCAAATGAGCCAGATTATTTTATATACATACAGCAGTGCTATCTACTGGGGTTTTCTAATTATTTGTATTAAAACTTAACACCTGCTGTCTTTCAGACTTTCAGAGGCGGATCTATATACTTTACTTTATTTTAAGGGGGGGGGGTATGATTTAGAAGAGCGACATGCCACTTTTTGGGTGGTTTTTACGTAACTTATATCCCTCGCATGTACATTTTTCTGAATTGGTGGGAAAATGATGCCCAACTGAAGTTTTTTTTTTTTGGGGGGGGGGGGGGGGGCTTAAGAAAATGGTAATTTCATGTCTTACATACCCACAACTTACGATTAAGTCTACGTATGCGAGCTAGACAACAAGCTAGAAAAAAAAGGCACCAGGTGTGAAAACAGGTGGCATTACACATATGGGAACGGTTCTTTACTTGTTATTTCCCTTGTAACTAATATAAAGTATACATAATTGATCTTTTGAGACTGTTAAGTCAATCAATATGCTGGCTAATACTTGCACATTCTTAAATTAAATTTTAACATTCAATAATTCCTATTTCATGACAATTCCAAGGAATTAGAAATATCAAATTTCTATAAAATTTGTAAATGTAGCCATAATCAACATATACTCCAAACTGCTGGAAGTTTAAACAGTCGTTACTGTACCGATTCTCATAGAAATCTAGTTCATATGTATATAATCGATTCAAGCAAGAGATGTAAAAGCAGATGTTTAAAAAAATATCTTTCAGGAAGAAATCATGTTTTTAAATCACCGAGGTTGTGCCCACATAAAATTTGTAAACTTATAAAAACCAGTCGATAAAACGTAGAAAATCAATTGTAATGTATTCGATTGATATTTTAAACGCATATACAATATTTTGGGATCCAATATTCTATGATATTGGTATATGCTTCCAATTATTTTTTCTCAGTCGAAATATGGATATGATTTTTTAAATTTGGAAAATAAAGAAAAACTGTGAAACATTTCATCATCAACGGATCAACTGCCTATGGGAAATATATATTTTTTGTCACCAAAGTTTAAAATATTCCACCACCCATAAATAATAAACTGTAAAAAAGGTTCTTCGAATTAGCAAATAACAATTCGTAGAGCATTCCGAGGCAAATGCATCACAAAATACGACCAATGAATAACTGAAACTTCATGACGAATTAATTCAAATTGTAGAGACTGAAACAGCCCTCAGTGGCAGCTAGCTTGGGACAATTTACTGGATCTGAGTCGACGCATTGAGGAGGACAACGTTGTCTTACACCCAAATTAAAGCAAGTCGTCTCGCAACTACCGGCTCTCTTATTTGTTTTACACCAATCCAGAAGTTTTGCGTTAGACCAATTAGGCCCACTACAATAGTAATCAGACCAATTGTTGGGTTGAGGAGGAGCTAATGGATTGCATCCAGCCTTCGTATTGCAACGTTTATGGCAAGTCTTGTTACATTTAGTGAGGATCATCGGTGGGATGTTGACGACAGCTGGACGAGCCTAGCGTCAGTCCAATCCCCTCTACAATAAGAGTCACTCCAAATATTTGGTTCAGGGCGGGCTAAAGGATTACATCCCGTAACCGTATTGCACAAATAGTGGCAGGTTTTGTTGCATTTCGTTAGGATCATTGGTGGGATGTTGACTACAGATGGACGTTTACAGAAATTACAAGATTTTCGGCAATACTTGGTCATTCCTCCTGGCCACTTGACAGGGTCCCGGTTGCAACCGAGTGTAGCACCGATGTATTGGCAATCGTCCCTGTTATCCTTCGTTGGACAGAAGTTGCAAGTTTTATTGCACAAGCCAGCCCAAGATGATGTATTGCAATGCAATTGATCGTTGATACAATTTCTCGATTTGTCAAGGCAACATTTCTTTGGACACGCTGTCTTGGGCACCCAATCGGGATCTTCACAGGTGCCTGCTGCTGCCCATATTGGACAGTTGAAGGGGTCTTCATCCCAGCAGGTATCCTCAGGAATGCAGTTGTACGCTCGATTTATCTTTTGCCTATCACCCTATAACAAATAAATATACATAAAAACGTTGACTAATAAGGTGAAGAAAGTCTTTTTTTTACTTCTGAGTAGTATTTGAAGTCAGAATTAACATCGGGGTTACTTTTGTCTGCCAACATGTAGGTTGGGTAATTAGAATTTATTTGCCCGGTATATTGGGAAGTCATCATTATTGATTCTGTTAATTAGATTTTTAAAAATGGGTTAGCTTCATTAAGAATGAGTGTAATAAATGAAATGTTTTTCTTACGCGGGTCCATTGGAGTTCCATAGGTCGGACGATTATTTTTTTCATAGTAACCTTATAATGAAAAATCATGAATAAGCCATTACATAAAAAAAAATTATTTGACATTTTACGTGTACCTGGTTCTACATTTGTCCAATTAAAAGCCGTGTAGTAATCACGGTCGCGCCGAACCTCTTCATGTCCGAATCCTATAGCGTGCATTATTTCGTGAATGGTGGGAAAACACCATGGTCGCATATTGACATTTTGCCGACCACCAATTCTACCGACATAAGAGCCGCAGCTACAGAATTCAAAACGAGAAAATGTTCCAAACATATATATATTTAAGTGATAATCCTAATAGTACATACCTGGTTGAAAATCTAAAAGCGATGTAGTCAGTCTCGTAAGTTCGAGGAATAAATTTTATGCAGGTGTTATTGATAAAACTTTCAAGCCGTGCGACTTGTTGGACTGCAAGAGCCGGAGCTTCAATATAGCATAAAAAATTATTAATTTTTTCATTTTAAGTCTGTAACACTTATAATTAACCACATTACTTAGCGTTATGTTATCGGACGGATCAGAGCTATTGTGGTCGAAGATGTAAGGGACGATTCCGTTGGGCCATCTATTGTCGTCAGCATTGTTTACTCCCCAAGTTTCATCCGGGTAAAAGGATGAGGGAGGATAGGGACTTTCTCCAATACTATTCAGGTCGCCGTAACCCGGAACCTGGAATTGAAGACCTGGCAAGAAACCAATAAAACTGAAGAGAAAAAGGATTAGATTTGGTCCTCTCATTTTCAAAACGGTTTTGCTTGTAACTTGTAAGTCACAATAAAGAATTCGCAGTGAAGTCAGGAAGAGCTCTATACTGATCGGAAGAGTTCGGCTCTCGTTTTAAATATATAAAAAAAAACCACGCGAAGTGGGGGGGGGGGGGGGTCGTCCATAAATGATATCAATCTGTATGAAGGAAGGTATGGGGGAGGGGCCAACCATTATGGACGGCACGGCCCCTTGAAAGGTGTTTTCACCAATTCAAAAACAAACTTTTTTTGTATTTCAAAAGTAATGTCAGATTCAGAACAATTTACCAAGTTTACTGGACTCAAAAGAAACTTTGTTTGAAAAATATTCATCATTACTCATTACCAGCTGTTTTTTTCAAATTACGAAGAGTGTGGTCGTTGAAAATAAAATAAAATACCCCGTGGTCAGTTAATAGAAAACTGGAATATATTTCATAATTTGTTTCTTCTTTTAAATATCGAGCAAAGATCAATAGACATTATAAATGAAAAGCTGTTTAAAATCTGAGTAAAATAAGAAGTTTTGGTGACTTTCGTTTTCAAAATGTGGAAATTGTATTTAAAATTTGAAGCCCTCTTTTAAATATTTTTTAAAACAATATTTGAGGTTTTAGTTGAATCAACTTTTTTTCATCGAAATATGTATCAAAATTCACAAATCAGTATGAAAAGAAACTATCCAGTCCATTTGAGTCATAGCTTTTTCTTTGCTTGCTTATGACTTTGTTCAAAAGTAACGCAACAAGGAAATAGTTAACAGGTGTTCGAGAGAAGCAATAAAAATAAGTGATGCCGTGAGTGGCTTTTGAAGGACAAATCTGTATTTTGTACGGTTCTATCCTAAATGTACTGGTTTTCTTTCAATATATTCTTCATTTTCTTATGTTGAACCGTTTCCCGTCATTTATTGCTTTCTTATATTGCAGTTTTAACTGTTACTTTCGTCTGACCTTTCCTCTTTTAAATTATTTTTTAAACGAATCACCGTTGGAAAAGAAGTAAACTTATTTTATGTGAGGCTGACCGAAGCTATAACCATTAATTTTTACGGTTTACAATTAAGTTTAATGGACTCGAAAGCAGATTCCTTTGTTTTAAAAAATATTCGTCATTATCCATTAGCAGCTGTTTCCTGTAAAATTAAGAGCGGGAGGTTTAGACAAACAATATATCTTTCATATGATCCATATGTTTATCACCTTCCTTCTCCTTTTCCTCCCCCGTCACTTCTGATAATGCAATGCAATTATCTGATCGATGCACTTCCCTGTTCGCTTTTATTGAAAAAAGAGAAACGAACTTTTAGTCGGACGTGAATAATACTGGAAAAACCCAGTATATTTACTCATATTGCAAATGTATGATACGTTACTCTTTTAGTTGAAAAGACTAATAGTTCAATTTTTGTGTTTAATGTACTAAATATCGATCGTTGAACTATTGTTTAAAAAAATCTTGGATGGATTACGTTTGAATATTTTAATTCAATGAAGAATTGAATAAAATCGTATTAATCGATTAGATTTTTTTAAAAGCTTCTTTCAAGTGAAAATGTTCGTCTATCTAAAAAAAACAGTTCAACAAAAAGATTTTCATTTATAAATGCAGCCAGGATAAGTTTCGTCTGTTCCAATAATGTGCGAGCAAGTCAACATCTTTGGCACAACCAAATCGTCAATCGGTTTTATTCGATTATAAGCGACTTAACTAATTTTTTCTAAACATATTTTTCAAAAACAATTATTTCACTTAATTTGATTTTATTGTTTTGAATTGGGAAAACCGATCTTAATTTTTTTTTAAATTTTAGAAACGGTTCCGTCGATTCCCAATCGATTATGGCCGATCAGAAACATAGGAGTTAGCTTTTCAATAACTTTCATAAAAGTGAAGTTGAAAATGATTGACTGTTCCTTAAGGAACAATTTCACTTCTTTCTAATTGGTGGTAGAGTGTATATATGGGATAATTGACTGGATCTTTGTTGCAACCTAGCGTAGCTGTGATATACTGACAGTCGTCTCGATTGTCCTTATCAGAACCAGCAGGACAGTAGTTGCAGGTTTTTGGGCAATATTTTTTACCCCAGGAGGGATTTGTACAATATGCAGCGTTTGCTTTGCAGTAATCAGGATAATTGTCGGAGCAGCATTTCTTTGGACATGCTGTATTTGGTACCCAATCGGGATCGTTGCAGGCCCCAGCCGCTGCTGCCCAGACCGGGCAGTTAAAAGGATCTTCATCCCAACAACTGTCTTCAGGAATACAATTGTATGCACGGTTGATCTTTTGTCGGTCACCCTGATATATTATCGTTGAAATAACATTATGTTGAGATCTAATTACGAAAGTAATTGATGAAATCCTACTTCGGAGTAGACTCCAAATGCGTTGTTTATTAGATGGTCGCTGCCGTTTTGTAAAATATAAAATGGATATTTTACATCAATTGCATTACCACAGCAACTCATCATGATTGATTCTGTTGAATATTTATGAAAATGTGCCCGAATTATTTTTACAATATGCAGAATGTTATGGTGCTTACCTGGGTCCAGTGGAGTGCCATAGGTTGGAAAATTCGTTTTGTCTAAATTAGCTGTATAAAAATGTAATTGCAAGTTTACTTAAGCGATATTCGAATTGTGTACACGAAAGCGATATTTAAATCTTAACATTACCCAAAAATACCCGAATATGTATTTGTCCAGTTGAAAGCCATGTAATAATCCCGATCACGTCGAATCTGCTCGTGATTGAATTCAAGTGCATGAATAACTTCATGAATTGTTGGAAAACAAAAGGGTCTCAAATTGACAAATTGCTGACCACCTATCGGACCCATATGTGAATTGCAGCTAAAAACAACCTATTTCAATTTAAAACTATAAAGTAGGGAAATTCGATCATTTTAAACTGAAACCCATTTTCGAATCTGAAGGTGATATAATCCGTTTCGTTTGTTCTAGGAACGAGTTTTACAGAGGTTATTCACGATACCTTGAAGCTGGGAAACCTGCTGGGCTGCTAGTTCTGGCGCTTTTATTACTAATTAATGCTTATTATTTCCGTATAATATGGGTGCCTGTTCAAAGGATTTAATGTGCTTTACATGTTACTTACTCATAAGAATGCCATCGTCGGACTCGGTGTAGCTAAATGTATAAGAAATGATTCCGTTGGGCCATCTATTGTCTTTGCCATTGTTCACGCCCCAAACTACATTCGGGAAAAATGATGATGGAGGAAAGGGCGATTCTCCAATGCTATTCTGGTCTCCAAATCCAGGAACTTGTAAGTGAATGCCTGGAAAGAAACCAGTAATACAGTAAAGTAAAACCAAATTTTTCCCTCTCATTTTAACAGAATTAAAGTTAGAAGAGACTAAATGTAGATTTTATTTGATTTTTCTCGAAGTGAAGTCTTTAAACTTCGAAAAATATCTGCTTGTAACTGAGCAGTAATGCTTGCTTTTTTTTAAATGAAAAGATCGCAGTACCTTATTCTCGCACGAAGGGCGCGGCAATGGGTGGTGCTTTAGAGTCATAGTGGAATGAAGTTCGTAAAGGGAGGACCTAATGGGTGAAGGTTTGGTTTGACATCTTTTTTGTATTAAATTTTAATTAAAATTGTTTACTATCGAGAGATTTTTTATCGACTTTAGAAACTTTAATCGACAACAGCTATTGAGACAACCGCCATAAATAATAATAATAGGCCTAATTATTAACATGGTAAGTCCAATCAGTCCACTTTCACATAAAATCCGTTCAGGCGTTTTATTCCTCTCACTAAAGGCTTCGAAAAAATACCTCGATGTGTCATGGAAAGATTATGCGCGTTTCGAAGAGTTCATTTTACAACTTCAAGTGAGGATATTCAAACATGACGAATTGCACCACACACAGTCTGCAGCTGTTAGTAAGTGACAGTTGGTTAAATAAAAAAAAATTAAAAGGGAAGGCGAACTACTAATGAATGTTTCTTAATTCGTATCGTTTCACGATTTAAAAAATATCAAATGAACTATTTATTATATAGATTTGTGTTTAAAATACTTGCATGGTCGTGACCGGAAGATGCTTTACTTTTAAACAGAAGAAAGGAAAAAAAATATAAAATAAAATTAGTCAGACGAGAAAAACACCATGGGTAACCGCGGGAGTCTGTACCAAGACGATTGACGAGCTCTTTTAGTATGTAGGATAGAAATGAGATGGTTTTCTGTAAAAATGCTTTTTTTCCCTTCAACCAATTATAACTTTTTATTGTATTTTTAATAGAAAAAGAGGAGATAATAGGGTATATGAGCCTTAAGAAATTAAGGTAATTCCTAAGGGAAAAGAATATTTAATTTTCAACATATGGTTACCTTTTTTTCAATAGAAATAGTAAGAACAAATCCAAAGAGCAATAATGCAAAGGATTATTAGTCGGGCTACTGATCCATTATAAGATAATTTATTATAAGAAAGCTTCAGAAGCATTTATTCGTTGAGGACTCAATTCATCATTTGTTCTCGCTGAAACAATATGCGGTAGCATTACTATACTATTTCAATATACTATAGGTGAAGTTGCTTCTACCAGTTCTATCGATTAATGTAAATCTTCTAGCCAAATCATGAGCTGGTGAAAAGCATTCATCGATCAGAGCATTTGTAAATATTGGTGGTAAGGATGAGGCTCTAGCTCGCCCTTCCGTAATGGGGTCTTCTCACCAAACGCCAATCTTAAAAATTAAAATATCTTCTTGTAGACCTCGCAAGCTGATTTCAATGGTATTTTTAGTTTTAGTTTTACTCTTTAAATAGAGGTCAAACCTTGTCAAAATCGTTGTGCGTTAATATGATAGTTAAAATGATAGAATATTAAAATTTGAACACGCAGCGTCCAGAAAACTAGTTTTCTCCCTACTACCTGTGTATGCGCACTGGGGTTGGCTTATGGCGCGTTAAAAGTAAATTTAAATTATCATTTCAGCGCGCAACGATTTTGGCATTTATTTTGAAGTAGTAAATTTGATGTAAAAAATATTTTAAAAATAACACTAAAATCCAGTGTTTTTCCCTCTCATAATTGAGAATTATCAAATTTGAGAAATATCATGATATTTCTCAAAAATGAGAATATGATCCTGGTGATATTTCTCATATTTTTTCAGATGAAAATATGATGGTGAATTTGAGAATTTTGGTTTGAATAAACAGAATTTTATCATATTATCAAATGGCAACAGTGATAAAAAAAAATAATTTTTTGCCTATAATAAAATTTTAAAATAATTTGCAACAGCGGTTGCTTCTAGAATTAGACGACTCACCATTCATGACTGTCATCTTTTTTCATCGATCGCGTGAACATTTGACTTTCTTTTTATAAAGTAACGTCGATTACAAAAGCAAGAATTCTACAACGAACCAATAATTTTTTTTATTTGAGAATTTTGGTGATAATTTGAGATGAGAAGTGAGAAGCGTATCACTTTCGTAAATGAGAAGATATTTTGATAATTTAGAAATATCACATTTTCCAGTGATAATGAGATTTGATAATTTTTAAATATCACTTTTTAAAGAGATAGGACAAAACACTGCTAAAATCAGCTCGTCGAGTTCTACAAGGCTATTTAGTTAGAAAATTTGGTGACAAACCCCCATTCTCTTCGTCAAGATGTATATATATTTTATTCAGGTTTGTGTGAAAATAACGTCGAGTTATTTTCACTTTTTTCAGTTTGTGCGAAAATAACGAGTTAAAAATACGAGTTGTAAGCAGAGTTCACTGATTTCTCCATCACATATACATTCGGTTAAGTCATTGGTTTGCACATCAGCACTTGTAAACTTGGCAAGGATGGCAGCTTGCTAATTTTAATTAGCTTATATTATAGAATTATTGTCACTGTTCAATAAAACTACAAAAAAAAGAAACTAGAAGAACTTTACCTTATAAAATCAATAGATTAACTGCATATGTGAAGAAATATATTTTTCAGCAAAGTTATAAACCTTCCACCACCGTCATATAAGCAAAGGAACAGTCTAAGAGCATCCCGAGGTAAATGCATCACAAAATACGACTGTATAACTAAAGCTGCATTGTAGATGTTTCACTAATTATAAAGACTGAAACAGCCCTTAGTGGCCGCCAATTTACGACATTTAGCTGGATCCGAATCAACACAATGAGGAGGACACGGTGTACGATACCCTAAATTATAGCACATCGTCTGACAATTACTTGCTCTACTACTTGTTTTACACCACTCAAGGAGTCTAGCGTCAGTCCAATCCCCTCTACAATCAGCGTCACTCCAAACATTTGGTTCAGGGCGAGCTAAAGGATTACATCCCGTAACCGTATTGCACAAATAGTGGCAGGTTTTGTTGCATTTCGTTAGGATCATTGGTGGGATGTTGACTATAGATGGACGTTTACAGAAATTACAAGATTTTCGGCAATATTTGGTCATTCCTCCTGGCCACTTGACAGGATCTTGGTTGCAACCGAGTGTAGCGCCGATGTATTGGCAGTCAGCTCGGTTGTCCTTTGTTGGACAGAAATTGCAAGTTTTATTACACCACCCAGCCCAAGATGATGTGTTGCAATGTAATTTGTCATTGACACAACCGGAGGTCCATTTGTCGTAGCAACATTTCTTGGGGCATGCTGTTTTAGGAACCCAATTCGGATCTTTACACGCACCTGCCGCTGCCCAGACAGGGCAGTTGTAAGGGTCTTCGTCCCAACAAGTATCTTCTTTTATGCAATTGTATGCTCGGTTTATTTTCTGTCTATCACCCTGGGAAATAAATATTCAATATTTTTAAAACACTGTTTAATGACATAAATGGAAAGTAAGCCTGTTACTTCGGAGTAGTATTTGAAGGCAGAGTTAACGTCGGGGTTACTTTTGTCTGCCAAAATGTAGACTGGGTAGCTAGAACTTATTTGCCCAGCCCATTGAGAACTCATCATAATTGATTCTGTATTACAAACGCGTTTATTTATTAGATTTTATATTATGAGAAATGATATTGAATTTAAAAGCAACAAATTATATTACTTACTCGGATCCAATGGAGTTCCATAGGTGGGAAGATTATTTCTATCATAGTAACCTATTGATAAAGTAAAATGTTTAACATGTTACTGCTAAAGTAGCTGTAGAAAATATAAGCTATATACCTGGCTTTACATTTGTCCAATTAAAAGCCGTGTAATAGTCACGGTCGCGACGAATCTCTTCATGCCCAAAACCTAGAGCGTGCATTATTTCGTGAATGGTTGGAAAACACCAAGGTCGCATATTAACATTTTGCCGACCACCTATTCGACCAACGTAAGAGCTGCACCTGCATAATTTCAATCGAAAAACGTAAATATAAATAAATATGAGAAATAAAAAAAAATGTATCTCTATGTTTACCCGGTCGAAAATCGAAAAGCAATGTAATCAGTCTGATTGGTCCTGGGAACAAATTTGATGCACGTGTTATTCATAAATCCCTGGAGTTGGGCGACTTGCTGGACTGCTAGCGCAGGAGCTTCAAGAAAAAACAATTACTAGGACTATTCTTGAAATAGTTACAAAAACATATTTTACTTAGTGTTATGTTATCGGAAGGATCGGAGCTATTGTAGTCGAATATGTAAGGGACGATTCCGTTGGGCCACCTATTGTCGTAAGCATTGTTGACGCCCCAAGTTTCATCCGGGTAAAATGATGATGGTGGGTAAGGATTTTTTCCGATACTGTTTTTGTTTCCGAAACCAGGAACCTGGAAGTGAAAACCTGGAATAAAACTAGTAAAGCAGGAAATAAAAATTACTAGATTGCGCTGTCTCATTTTTAAAATTGTACAGCTTGTAAGCTATATGGTAAACAGTTTTCGACGAAGTTGGGAGAACTATGCATCTCAGTGCAGTTGGGATCTCATCTTATATTTTAGAAATCGCCCACACACATTGAAATGTGTTTTTTACTTAAACAAAAACAATTACGCATTCTATTTTTCTCATATTTTGAAAGTGCGAGTTTCGGAACAATTAAGTTTATGAGACTCAAAAGAACCTTCTTTGTTTGAAAAATATTCGTCATTACCCACCAACAGCTGTTTCCGGGAAAATGAAAAGCGGGAGGTTTAGACAAACATTATATTTTCATTGGCTCCATATGTTAGTCATCATCATCCTCCTCTTCCTCCCCCCAGAACTTCTGGCAATGCAACGCAATTATCTTATTCACGCATTTCCCTGTTCGCTTTTAATGAAAAAAATTACCCCGAAGTGGAAAAAATACTGGAGACATTCTGTTTATTTAGATATATTGCAAATGTATGAGTTGTTCTTAGAGTTTGGCCGCGCATTTAAAACAATTTTTACCTTTTTAAGGCTCTGTCACTTTCTTCTTTAACCAATATCCATCAACACCTCAGCCGAAGATCAGGCCCTTCTCCTTTCTTACCTTCCTCCTTAATCTCACATTTTCTCTCATGTTCATACTAGTAAATAAGCTTCACAGAGCTCGGAGCACCAAGGACATGAAAGGGAATATGAAAAACAACACGTGACTATGCCGGTTGACAACCGTCACAACACCTGTGGAATCACGTTGCAGTTTGAAACGATAAAACGTTAAATTTTCAATCTTGTTAAATTTCGAAAATGAAACAATGAACCATAATTTTAAATTTTAAAGCAACTGCTTTTTGGTCAATGGTCTGAAGTTATGGAGAAGGCTAATAAAATAATGACTAAAAATTAATGTATAACTTTTTCTAGTAATAAAAATGATTCGATAAAATTAAGCGATATCTGAGTTGTTTTTCTTTTTCTTGTCATTATACAGTAACCTTAACATGGACACCAGTAAACCATGAGTCGTTACAACCATCTTGCGGAACATGGACACTGAGCAGTCGTTACAACCAGAAGAAACTAGCGCCACCGCTACTTCCACTGCATATGACGCAGTGGATAGGAGCGCCGGCACATGGCACCGGCAGGGAACACGGGTTGGGAATATGGGATATATTTGTTTTGGTTTTTTTTCTTTCTGAATTCTTTTTGGCTTTCTATTTTGCTGCATTTCTATTGGTTTCACATGTAATTAGCATTCGACATAATTTATTGTAATTTATTAGACTCCAATAGGCAACTAAAAGGCCCCGGTAGGCCATTACGTCATGGGACAAATTCATTCAGTTATACCTTGATAATATAATGAATAATAAATTTATAATGAAAATTATAAATCTACACGAAATCTTTAGTGAACGTTAGTATATGGTTTGATTACAATCTAGGTATTATAAAATAGTTAACTATGTTCACATTTTAAATTTTTAAATTAAACTTTGAATAGTTGAACAGTTTTCTACTTCATTATGACTTACTTGTTACTTTCCTTATTTCAATAATCTAAACAACAGAAAACGCCGTTGCCTGATTATGAATATTGACAACATTTACGTAAAAATTTGAATAAGGGAATACGCTTTCGCAACATTTTGTCAGCATATATGTATATTTTTAATGGATTTAACTTATTGGAAACTTAGAACGTTCAAAAGATATGCTTGTGTTAAGATAGGCCCGGCCATTCATATAGTATTGACTGAATTCTGTTGTATTTAGTGTGAATAGAGTTGTGTCTCTATAATTTCAATTAATAAGTATTTAACCATTACATAAATATTACAACCATTAATCCTTCGACATTTTCTGTATGAGGATATTGATGATACCGAGGGTAGATCTATCATTAAATATATCATTGATGGTTTGTAAGAGTATAAGCTGAAACAACCCTTAGTGGCAGCCAATTTGGGACACCTTACGGGATCTGCATCAACGCAAAGATGGGGACAATGCTTTTTAACATCCAAGTCATCCAAGTCGTTTACTTAAAAATGTAAGACATAGTGTATGTCTTGAGTGCATTACTGAATTGTCTTAAAAATGAAGACAAGTGTCTCAGTATTGCACTCAAGACATACACTATGTCTTACATTTTCAAGTAAACCTTTTTTAGCGAGTTGGCGCACTTCCCTTTAGCAACTATCAAAACAGCTTACGCAACTAATAATGTTAACATTCTAGAAGTATTGCTTTGAATTAAGAGTTTCCAGTCAAGATGCTTACATGCTTCAACGCAACGACACAATGATTTTGTTTCATTTCCGTAAATCGCTTGATTAAAAATATAAATATACATGTGCATAATACTTTTATTATCTCATTGTTATCTTCTAAGGTTTTAAGATGCACCGCTATTTGGATTAAGATGCACTTGGTTATATAAGCATGTATCGAAGCATGTATTTCTTAATAATGGAAAACGTGGAATAAATGTTCAATAAGTAAATATTCTATCATAATATCGTTAATTGCTTCCACAGGAATCCATTACAAAATGTCTCATACCTATAATATGTATCGTAAAAGCGTCCAGATTCGAAACTATAACCATCTAGATATGGTAATTACTGTTGGTGACGTTATTGAAACAGAACACATTGTCACGCGCACGTCACCTGGTGATGAGTAACGCAGTTTGAGCTTTTATATATCTTTTCACATCATAAATTATAATTGAGATAAGGGTCCATTAAGTTATTTCCGGAAGGGATTCTATGCAGCAGTGCTGCTTGACTTACTTTTTTTCATGGTAAACCAGATGGCAGAACTATTCGCTGACTTTTAAAAACACAGAAATCATATGTAAATCGACTACTGAGTACAACGAATATAGCGTTTTTAGTGTTCTCCTACCGGTTGGTTTTTTAACTACGAAATTTTTGTCGTGAGCAGTCCGGTTGTAATCGGAGCAATACTTTATTTTTAATTATTTTTTTTAAAAGGGTCCGAGGTCATTTACCTTACAGAGTTCGGCGGGGGTGTTCAAATAATTGATGACGTTTCTGTAACTGCTTGGGAAATGAAATTCGCTACAGCAGTAGACTGAAGAAATTTGCCTGTTCCAAGATCTACTGAGGAAAAATAGTTTTAAAAAATTCTACACCAATTTTCCAGGGAGAAACAGTGGTCGGCGCGCGGCATATATCTCCATAAGATAACACGGCGGCGGGTCGGGGTGTTCAAATAATTCAGGTACCCACTGTAAAAAACTAAACGAGTAACTATATGATTAATTACACAATATGTTTTCATGAAAGAAAAATGCATGAAAATATTCGTCCGAATATCGAGCAAAGTATGAACTGATAAAAAAAATATCATTTTTGTATTGACATTGAATCGTTTAAATAGCAATCAAATAACATGAAAAATCATTTTAGTAGCGCAATTTTACAATTTATTCATATAATTATTGATATAGATAATAGTATTACATGAATTTCCTTCGTCGAAAATTTCATACAAAGGTTTTATTCATATAGCCACGTATTATAGCTTGACAAACTACATAGTGTATATGGGTATACTCCGTTGCTTCAAGGACTTCCTTTTAAAACTTCTTGGTTTTGACTAGTAATATTATGATCACCACAAAACCATCTTTCCATGGTTCTATTTATAATCAACTGCTTGGCTATTTGCTTCTTTGTAATTTAGATTTTGCTGTTATTAAAAATAATATTGTATGGAAAATAGGTGTTCAACACTACTTGAAAAGCCGTATAATTAATAGCCTTCCGTGTCGAACTAGAATTCATGTATGCATATATTTTCACATTTATATTTGTAATGGCCAAATAAACTCATCACAAACTATCGAACAGCATACCATAGAAGAAAAATATGCTTATCAAGTCGTTTATAAATTATCCAGAGGCTGGATACAAATATATGAACAAAATACGACTGCTGCTATATTGGGAAAATGTTATATTATAGGATGTATGGACTGAAACAACCTTTCGAGGCAGCCAATTTTGGGCAGTTGACTGGATCGGAGTCAATACATTGCGGCGGACAAGGCTGGTAAACACCCAAATTGTAGCACATAGTTTGGCAATTGACAGCGCTACTGCTAGTTTTACACCAGTTAATGAGGTCCGCGTCACTCCATCCACCATTACAATAAGAATCGGACCAACTATTAGGTTTAGGGGCAGTCGAGGGATTGCAACCAGTCACCGTATTGCACCAATAGTTGCACGTCTTGTTGCATTTGGTAAGAATCATTGGTGGAATGTTGACAATAGCTGGACGAGTACAGAAACCGCAAGATTTCTTACAATACTTGGTCATACCTCCGGGCCAATTGACAGGATCTTGGCTACAACCAAGCGTAGCAGCGATGTATTGACAATCATCACGATTATCTTGAGTTGGGCATAAGTTGCAGGTTTTGTTGCACCATCCAGCCCAAGAGGATGTATTGCAGTGTAATTGGTCATTCAGGCAACCAGAGGTCCATTTATCGTAGCAGCATTTCTTGGGGCAAGCTGTATTAGGCACCCAATTTGGATCGTTGCAGGCGCCAGCCGCTGCCCAGACTGGACAGTTGAAGGGATCTTCATCCCAACACGTATCTTCTGGGATGCAGTTGTAAGCCCGGTTTATCTTTTGCCTGTCACCCTAATGGTATAGATTATATATACATTTTCGAAATTTAACCCAACAATTTGCATTAATACGACATGTACCATACCTCTGAGTAGTATTTAAATGCAGAATTTGTGTTAGGGTCGCTTCCGTCTGCGAATATGAAGACTGGGTAGCTCGAATTGATTTGTCCGGTGTATTGGGAAGTCGTCATAATCGATTCTGGAAAGTGATATCTCTTGTTTATTATTGTACACGGCCTATTTGAAGCAAATTTTAAATGACCACGCCTACTTACTTGGGTCTAATGGCGTTCCATAGGTTGGATAATTATTCTTTTCCCAATAACCTATTAAAAAAAACATACGTACACAGTACCAAGGCTGTAAATTAAACCCATAGTATAGTTGAAGATAATAGATCTATACGATTCTATACCTGGTGATACGTTGGTCCAATTAAAAGCCATGTAATAGTCGCGATCTCGTCGATTCTCTTCGTGTCCAAATCCTAGTGCGTGGATAAGTTCGTGAATGGTGGGAAAACAGAAGGGCTGCATATTGACGAATTGCTGGCCGCCGCTTCGACCAACGGCAGAGTTGCAACTACACATGTAATATGTGAACGTGAAAATGAGCAGTTGAGAATTAATATTTAATTTGATATTCTTACCCGGTGGAAAACCTTACTGTGATGTAATCTGTTTCATTGGTTCGTGGGACAAACTTAATGCAGGTGCTATTCATGAAACCTTGAAATTGGGCAACTTGCTGGGCTGCCAATGCTGGAGCTAGAACAATAACGTGAAACTGTTAGCTTAACTACTTGGATAATGTAATTACAAAGTTTCTATACTTAATGTTATGTTGTCTGCCGGGTTGGAGCTGGTGTAGTCGAAGGTGTAAGGGATGATTCCGTTGGGCCACCTATTGTCGTACGCATTGTAAACACCCCAAGTTTCCGTCGGGTAGAACGATGATGGAGGGTATGGTGTTTGACCTATACTATTTTGGGTACCAAAACCGGGAACCTGACAATATAAAGATGGAAGAAAGCAAGAAACGCAGAAGAGTAGAATTTCAAGATTTCGATGAGCGGCTCTCATTTTAAAATCTAATTGCAAAGACAATCGAAATTAGGGAGTAAAACTTAAGTTGAATTAAGCCAGAAAGAGCTCTGCTCCTGGTCTGAAATCGAGCTGCATGGCATCTTTTATATATATTGAATATTGCCTGAATGATGGTGTGCGTGTTGATGCGTCATATTGATTAACCAATACATATGAACACCTGTTTCCTTAATATAATTTCTTAATATCGCCACGTCAATTGATTGTTTCGAACACTTATTTTCCGCATTTTGAGGTGTTGTAATTCTAAATGTTAGTTTCACTCCCGTAAAAAGGAGAAATACATTTGTATACTAGTTTAGTAAATCAAAATATGGTTAATGTTGATTATGTATAGGCCTACTGACACTAACGTCATATTTGTTTTCTTTCCCAATATTATAATTGTAATTTTTTAATGGGTTTCTTTGATTATTTATAAAAGTCAGAGTCATATTCCAGTTTAAGTTATACATAACATTCTACCATTAAAAGGCGCCTACAATATTAAGCTATCAATTTTTTTTATGTAATTAAGACATGTTATTCTGTCCAACAAGTTTACTTTCATCTAAAAGCCTAAAATGGGTTTATTGTTCTCCCACTGAAAAAATACCATGTAACCCATGTGTCACAGAAAGCTGTACGTTTCGAAGATGCCATGTTGTTTGCTATGACGATATTCAAACATGACGCATTGTACCACTCACAGTCTACATCTGCTGGTGACCAGTAACAGTTGGTTGACATTTTTTAATCAAAATTAAGAGAGAAGGGGAAAGAATCATTATCCTATATGTTTCTATGCATATAAGTGTTGCTAAAACAATTTCTGGAAATTTATCACAATGTTACTGAATTTATTTAATATATATTTTTTTTGTTTTTGGCGAAATCTTGAATAATACATATTTGCATTTAATATTCGTGTCTTCTAAGTAATTTTTTTACTACATGTAATGATGCACGTCATTGATTACGGACTATTTCGATGAATTATTTATGTTTTCATGAAAGAAAACTACGTAAAATTTTCGTTCGAATATCGAGCAACGTATGATGTGATAAAACATCGATGATTTTTGCATTGAAACGTTTAAAAAACGATCCAACATCACGAAAAAACTAAGTAATTGACGCAATTTAACCATTAATACATATTTTTATTGATATAGCTAATAGATATGAATTCGCTTAGTGAAAATTAAATGCAATGGTTATATTCCTATAGCTACATGTATTTTACCTTGTAGAAATTATATTTCAATAACAAACAAACAACACTCCTTCTGTATAGAATTTATTCCATTTTGACTGTATTATATACTAGCATAAAGAAAGTTGCAGCAGAGTGCTGAGATCCCCTTACCCTTACTACAATAAAAGCGGCCTGTAGGGGGCACTGCGCACAGTATGCGAATACTGCTTCAAATTTGGCTTGAGAGGTACGATCCAAATGGAATAAGTTTTATAGCGGTATACATAATTTAACCCTGCTTTTGGTGTATCCCATCTCGCGACAATATTAATGTGTCCCATATCGCAAATGTCTGGTAGAATCCATCTTAAAAGTGAACTGGATACGCAAGAGACTGGTGTAGTGTATATCCATGTATGTAATCTGTGTCTATTCCATGTGTATGAAACCCCAATAATCGGGGTGACAAGGAAGTGAAGAAATAGAAATCACTATCATAATCTGCTCTATATTTTCTAGTGTGCATAAACAGCAAACAGATGTGCAGGTTTACACTTCTATAGAAAGGAAAATTCTATTATACCATAGAGGACAACTCTTTTAAAAATGTAATTATTCCATCAATAAGAGGGACCCCGTGTAACTCGTATAGGAATAGTAAAAACTATCGTGCAAAATTCCGTTATGATTTGTTTTGTAAAGATCGATTCTATCGTCCTTTCGAAGTCTAACTGTAGCAGTTAAGGAAATCATTGGGGATATATTCGTATTGGCTCCGATATCGGCATGCGCAACTGCGATAGTCTCATTCATATTTCGGCGAAGCAATATATATAATTTCCCCGTGCCCACTTTCATCATTCCAGAGAAGGCAAAATGATATACTCCATCTTGAGGAGCAGTGAAAATGCCAGTAGATAAATCAATGGAGCCGCCGATATCTAGCTTCGCAATGTGGAACGGAATCACACCTTGGGTAGCAAATTCACGATTTCTTTGGACAAAGAAATGTACCCCTGGATCGGTTGAAGATTTAACCTTAGCGGGGCCTTCATAATGTATGAGAAAAATAAGTCAAGATATATAATTTTAAATTTTCGCTAATCATAGCCACCTTCTCCTTCTATGGCCTCGTTAAAATTGCAGAAAACGGTTCCAGTATTTTCATCTTGTTTCACCAAATAATAACCATTCAAATAATGGCCAATTAGACGTAAATCATTGCAGCTCGTCGGTTCCCCCGAAAATGTCCCTTTTTGAAGATATAACGTTTGTTATTAACTATTTAAAATGATGGAGGTTGAAGGCCTAACCTTTGATCGGAATTCCAGATTCGGGGTTCTCTTGGTCGTTCGAAGTTGCTGCCTCCCTTTTCTCTCGATTTTGTATATTCTCAAATTTTGTTCGTTTTATTTCGGTTTTCAAACGTTGATTGGTATTAGCATTAGTTAATGCTTTCTCGTTTTCGATTTCTTTACTGTTTGAGAGTGCTGATTCTAAGATCGAAATTATTTTTCCTTGCTTTGTAATTCTCTGCTCGTGAATTTCAAGCCGTTCGTTTTGACTCTTCAGTTCTCTTCTTATCTCAATCATTTCAGTAACTAAGTCCTATATTAAGAAGAAAGTATAATATTTTGTGTACTTTACTATGTACGACTAAGGCTTACAACTAATATTTTCAGCTTTAGTAGGGGAGACCGGGGCTGCTTGGGACAAAAAATTTGAAACCGGCTTTTAAGATTTTTAGCCATTTCATGAAAATAATTAGATAAAAACTTTTATGTGTATGTTATAGCCCATTCATTTAGCTTTTCTAATCTATTTTCAAAATTTTTTTTTTCTAAATGCAAAATTAACTACAATTTTTCAAATGAAATCACTTTTTTTCTAAAAACCAAAAAAAACACGGGGCTGCTTGGGACATTTTACTAAATTCATTATTGCCCATTTTTTTTTATGATTCAATAAAAACTAGAATAGCCAATAGAATCAGAATTGAATTTCCTTTCTAATGGTATGCTTATATAATAGAAAATAACAAATCATAATGGCGAAAAATGTCAAAAACATTTTTTGCTCGAAAACCCGTCGCGCGCGCTGACTCCCGTTACTTTTATATGGCTTTTTACTGTCCCAAGCAACCCCGGTCTTCCTGTCCCAAACAGCCCCGCAGTACCTGCTCACTCATTTTCCTAAATAGCAGCTAAACTATAAGATATAGAAAAATTTCATGTTCAGCCAAGAGAAAGTAAATTGAATTTCCTTTTTAATGGCCTATCTCGTTTTTGGATTATTTTAAGACAAGTAAGAGTATTTTTCAGTTTAAAAAATGTTGGTTTTCAAACCAAAAAGTAGAAATTAGCATTTTACCCCCTATCTCCTAAAATATTTTAAATTTCCCATTAATTTTTTTTCCCAAGATGCGGCACAGTAATGTGCTTCACTGGTAGAAAAATGGCATTTTTTCAATGTCGGGAACATACCCAAAACCTCGTTGTCCCACCCAGCCCCTGTCCCACCCAGCCCCGGTCTCCCCTACATTATTTCAATACCTCATGAGGCAATAGTTGGACATATCTCGAGTTTTCAGTCGTTTCCTTTCTTTCCATTATCTTCTCCGATGAACCTATCGTTTTTAAATTGCAACAAGCTTTAGAATTTCAAGTTTGTATATTGGTGAATATGATTTTTATATAGCCTATACTTGTTATTGATAAGATTCTCGTACCAGTACACAGAAAAATCTGCCACGTCAACATCGTTAGCGATGATAAGACGACTCCATTCGCGCGAGTTGCAATCATAGTGCCTAAAAAATGTGATTTAGAAATAGCTTAATCAATGGATCAACTCTCTGCTACACAAATCTAAGAAGCAATGGTTTCCATCCAGAGCGAAAGTTTCTGGAACTGTAACGGTTTACAGATTAAAGAAAAATAAGTAAACGTACTGCGTAGTTGTATACTTGTTCCTCAATTTATATTGAAACAGATCCCCACTTTCAATATTAAAATAAAATAACACAGCGATTTCAATAAAATAGGCACGTGCTGACTTATGTTTTAAAGCGTTATATAAAGGATGCACACATTCAAAAGACTGTAAAAACGCCTCAATGCCTCGTTTTGTGAATTATCTCCATTTTTATAGGCACTAAATGCGTTCAATTAAATGTATATGAATATACATAAGAAAATAAACCTGCACTTTAAAAATCAAATCAGAATTTAATAAAGTACAATTGGTGTATTCTAAATTGACTGCTTCCGTCAATAAACCTTTTTTTTATTGCTCCACGTGCCTTTGAAACTTTCCGCCAACTTCGAACGCTGTTATTGGCTTATGGCTGTACGCAGTATTGCCGTTTCATTTCACTTCATTCTAATGGAATATTCAAAATAAGCCAATTCCATAAGATATACATGACTATGCATGTATCGGCTTTATAATTAATTATATTCAGATGCCAAAGTTTGTTGCTGATTAATTCATAATGTTAATAATATCAAGTTAATTATAATGAGAGATCGATTTTGATTAGATTGTTATGAGCAAAATCACTCAAATTACAGTCCAACAATGATTATGATGAGAGTTCTGATAATTAGAAACATCTTGTAATATTTTATTAGTCGCCACGCGATATTGAGAGAGCTCAATATTACTTTCTATCTATTTATTATATCCCACATACCAGATACATTATACAATTGGTCAAGTTAATTATTTTGTCACCAAAGATTAACAAGAATCTTATCCCTAGTTCGGATTAGTTTGCTTTTGGGTTTCCTCATCATAAGAGTTCATCTTGAATTATAAAGATATTTTATTACATTTTATTAATCTGTTAAGAGTGATCCCGTGAAGCTCGTATAGGAATGGAATGAACTGTCATACAAGATTCCAACGTTTCCACCCTCATTCGTCTTGTAGAGATCGATTAAGTCGTTCTTTTGCAGTCTAACTGTAGCAGTAAAGGAAATCATTGGAGATATATTCGTAGTGGCTCCGACATCGCCATGCGCAATTGCAATTTCCTCATTCACATTACGGCGAATCAATACATACAACTTTCCCGTGCCAGATTTCATCATTCCAGAGAATGCAAAATGGTACACTCCATTTTTCGGGGCGGTAAAAATCCCTGTAGATTTATTAAAGGCTCCACCAATATTCAGCCTCTCAATCTGAAACAAAATAGTCCCTTCCATAGTCGGTGTTGGGCTATTTCGTTGGACAAAGAAATGAACTCCGCTGCCAAATGACGATGGATCAGGTTTTACATCAGAAGTAACGATGACTTTGGTTGTAGGTGACAAATCATTTTTGGCAACTTAAAATAAACAGTCAAGGTATTAATTTTTAAGGATTTTTTTCTGCTTATTTAAAAATAATTGACTGTTTTATTTACCTCCAGTCTTATTTGGTTCGCTAAAATTGCAGAAAACAGTTTCAATATTTCCATTTATATTTTTCACTGAATAATAGCCATTGAGATAATGCCCAATCAGGTGCAAATCAAAGCAATTGGTTGGTTCCCCTGTGAAGTTTTCTAGATTTATTTGAAAAGTGTGAGCTTTATACATGAACTATTTTTATTAGTATGTATATATTAATATTTTACTTTTGATCGGAAATGATGCATCCGGGTGCTCTGGATCATACAAAGATGTACACAAACGATTGTTACTTTTATTACCATTTTTGGAAACTAAAAAGAAATATTATACAAGTTATTTCAACTGTGTATAGTTAATAAAAATCAAGATATAATACCTTCAACAGTAGGCACACTAAAATTGCAGAAAATCGTTTCTATATTTCCATCATTTTTCACCGAATAGAACCCATTCAAATAATGACCATTTAAGCGCAATTCATAGCAGCTGCTCGGTTCTCCTATCAGCTTCCCTTTAGTAGAAAAAAATGTCCCTTTAATATGCGGCATTTTGAATCTCATCAAGGATTTGTATGGTTTTACCTCTGATGAGGATTGCAGCATCAGGTCGCTCCGGGTCAAACAAAGACGTACACTAACGTGGAGGAATTTGAATGTACTTTGATCCGATTGAAGATGATAAGTTTAACGAGGAATAATTCGATAGAGTTACCCCCCGTTTTTCTCTCTCGATAACGTAATTTTTGTTTTTCTTAGTATTCTTATATAGATTGATATTATAAGTCGGATTATCATCTACAACTCTTTCATCGTCAATCTTATTATTTTTTTCTGAGTGTAACGATTCCAATAACGAGATCTTCTTATCTTGGATATCAATTCTTTTCTCCTGAAATTGAAGTCGCTCATTTTGACTGTTGAGCTCTTTTCTCATTTTTCTCATTTCAGAAACGAGTTCCTGTGTTTGTAAACCATTAACAGTAAAATATACCATGTTAATGATGATTACAATTACATAAAAATGGCAGTACCTCATGAGACATGTCCTGATCAATGCGTAATAGGCCTACATTATCAGATTTTCCAGTTTCTTCATTTTGGTATAAAACTACTGGAAATAAATTTTGAATTAGTTTGGATTCATGAAGTTTACATACTTTTATAAAATATTAAATTTTTGATCTTACCTGCTGTTTTTGGTAAGATACACGTAGCGGTATGCATTGTAAATGCTAGCCACGTATGCAAAACCAAGACGGCCACCAACGAGCGATGAGAACCAAACATGATTTTCTGAAATACTGCGGATTGGTAATGCCTTGCAGTTGTACCAACTTTTTTCTAAGCCGGCTTTTTTAGAAATGGCACCGAGAAACAGAAAATAAAACTTTATAAGTAAAAAAAAAACATAAACCTTGCTTACTTGTTGTTCACATATACAAAATTAATATTTGATTTACAATTTATTTTTTTATGCACTAAGGTAGCAATGTTCGTTATTGATTTAATATCCAATTTTATGGTCTAAAATTCAAATAACATGCGGACGCATATAAATTTTTCTAAGTATTATTCTAACAGGATTGTATTATGAAACGGTTCATAGATGGTTTACATTTCAAAGCATAAATATGAAATATGACGCACATCATCAGAAATTTTTCGGTTTCCTTATTATGAATGTAAACTGAAATACTCTCTCTTTCCCATCATTTTATATTCAAAAATTTGTGTATAACCCGAGGAGTTGTCCACTCACCTATTGGGTGTACGAGGCAAAAAATTCGTAAGAATTTTTGAGAATATTTTGCATTTTTTGAGAATTCTGAGAATTTTCAAGAATTTTCAGAATTTCGAGAATTTATGGAATTTGTCAGAATTTTTTAAATTTTTGATGAATTTTTAAATTTTTCTGAATTTTATCGAATTTTGTTTTATTTTCCGCAATTTTATATCATTTTCCCTTGTTTTTCCCTGGTTATTTAACAACAAATGTAATTTTTTACGTTGAAACCCATCTTTGGTTACCATCTATCATTTTACAATAACAATAAAATACTAAACGAGTTAATGAAAGGGAGAGAGACGATTAGCTGCGATGACTCGCTAGTGATAATATATTTTTTACACTGCGAAGAAATCTTGTAGGTATACATGGTAGCACTAGTTTTCAATATGAAAAAAGTTTTAGAAACACTAAGGTCTCTTTAACTTTTTTGGCAGTCCTCTACGATTCACTGTCCGTATGATTTTTTTTAAACCGCCACATAAAAAATGCATCAATTATTAATGGCTTTTTTCATTGATTTCACACTTACGGTAAGTACATTTTCTGTAGCACAGAAACAATTGTGATATAATGATACTACTGTAAACGATTTCAATGGTATAACAGCAATCATTTTAGTGATTGCCGCAATGATGTGCTGTGCATAGATGCATACTTCTATCGACTTCCACAGATATTATTCTTAAAATCATTTAAAAAAAAATGTACCATCCGTGTTAATGATTTTAATAGTCACGTGATCAACGATAAAACGATGAATAACAATCATAAAAATAATTCTTGTAGAGGCAAATGATGAAGTAAAATTGCACAAAAAATTACTTAAGTAAAGCTAAGATGTGTTAAGGGGTTTTCTGGTTTATTTACGTTTTTTATTTTTTTTTTCTAAATCAAATGTAGCCTAATTGTTTAATTAAGTAAAATAATCTATTCAAAGTTATACCCTTTTTCTCGGGTTTTCTTGAAAACGTCAACACCATTGTATCAACACCAAAGTATAAAACAAGAAAATTGTCGGGATGTAGTTGAACTTTTCACTTGCAAATGTAGTTTTACTATTTGAGGAATAAATGGGACAGCTTATTAACGTTAACACGTTAACAACGGTGATTAACTTGCATAGCGCAATGGAGAAACCTGTTTTAAGCCCTGGAACGAAGGTGGCCGTATAATCCGCCTGAAAAATACCAAATTGGCAGAATAAAAAAGTAAAATAGTTGCTATTACGGATCACAACACTACGACCAATATGGACCGACTGAGAATATGTGATGCAGTTGTTTAAAACTGGGTATTTTTATTTAAATGATTGATTTACGAACAAAAAGAAAAACCAATGAATTCAAATTTTAAAAAGTCATTTCGGGCAAAGCCGAAGCAAGGGCAGCTGGTTTACCTATAAGAGACAAGGTTGACACCGGAAGGGGTGGGAGGAGGGTGGAGAGAATCCCGGAAATTTTAGTGACATCATTAAGGACGGCCTCTTGAAAGGTTTTTTTGCAAATACAAAAAACAATCGACTTTTTTCTATTCCAAACGTGATGTAAAATTCAGAACAATATACAAAGTTTAATGGACTCAAAAGAATCTTTGTTTGAAAAATATTCGTCATTATCCATTAGCATCTGTATTTTTCCATAATACAAAGAGTGGGCGTTTAAAATAAAAAAATATTTTAAAAAATCGTGGACATAAGCTGATGCAACCCTAAAAGTTTCTAGAAAATTGCAATATATTTAATAAGATTACGTGGCGAATAATACCAAACTATTAAATAATGTTTTCCCTTTTTACGATAATCAACTTGAATTTTTTTCTCACTATAGATATCAAACGCAAAGATCAATGGACATCACAAACGGAAAGCTGGTTAAAACCTTAGTAAAATAATAAGTTTTTTGTGACTTTTAGTTTCAAATGAAGCACGGACAATTTATGTGAAAATGAAATAAAAACACGAGTTCTGGAAGGGTACTATAACCATTTCAAGTTAGACTAGGCTGTTCCGATGTTGTATTATTGTATACTTTTAAAGAATCTATTTGTGTTTAAAATAATTGATTTCAGGATCGATATTGATTGAAAATGTACTGTACTTGAAATTGAAACCCTCTTCTAAATATGTTTTTGTTACAATATTTAAGGTTTTAGTTCATTTATGTTTTTATTGAAATATTATCACAATTCATATATCAGTATGAAAAGAAACGATACAGTCCATTTGAGTCATAGCATTTTCTACGCTGACTAGTGTCGTCTTTCAAAAGTAACGCAGCACAGGAAATAGTTTACAGGTGTTGGAGAGACGGTGAGTAATAATAAATAAATAAAAAGTGTCGCCGTGAGTGGCTTCTAAAGAAAATTTGATATGTTTTACGGGTTCGGTTTTCTTTTCAGGCATTCTCATTTTTCTACTGTTGAACTTTTTTCTATCATTTATTTCTTTTTTATACAGCAATTTTGAACTGTTACTTTCATCTGACCTTTCCTCTTTTAAATTAATCTTTAGACTAATCGCCGTTAGAAAAGAAGCGTACACTTATTTACGCAAGGCTGGCCGAAGCTGTAACCTCACATTGTTATGCAACATTTAAAATTAAAATTATGACAAGAATCTATTTGAATATTACGCCCTTAAATTAAAACTAGGTGACATTAATTCAACGAGATTTATACATAGGCCTATGAATGTATGAACCTTCTAACTCGAGCCATGTGCTAGTGGAAATGGGAAATCTTCGATTACAACATACGTTTGATATGGGTGAAGATGGTGCTCTTTTCTTCTTTAATAAACATATTTTAAATTCAGTTTTATATGTTCTTATAAAATAGTAATTGTTGATGTAAGCAAAGCAAAGGAGTTCTTGACGGGTTCTCCATCACATATGGATCTGTTTTATTATTATTTTTCACAGCAGTACTTGTAAACTTTTTTTTTATTACTGTCACACGCGTAAAACGGGTAAGCTGTAGTTCTTAACGGTGATCGGGTGCATTTGACCGATGGATTTCAGAACTCCGATCACAAAGAAATTTAATATCAATTTCGGACGGAACTGAAACACGAACTATAGCTTGTATAGCATAAATTCATTTAACTGCACTTTTTCTTTTTAAATCTTTTTTTAAATGTAATTCTGATTTATTAATTTAAAAAATTTAATCTGACAAAAATCTATGTATAAGCTTACGATGAGTTTTCAAATAAAAAAAGTTTTACTTAAATAATAAGTGAGTTTGAGAGGCTTTATATTATCTATTGAGAGGCTCTATATTATCTATAGGCCGATTGAAACTAATACAAGCTACTTAAGGACGACTAATAGTAGATATCGAATGCGGTAACGTGCTTCTTTGTATTATTTTAATACGTGTGTAATATTCATTTTAATCTGTTAAAAACCACCTTTACATAAATGTGAAGTAATACGTTCTAACAGATAAATTGTATAGATGATTCCGAGGCTAGATGCACCTATAATATGATTTCATTCAATGTGGCATCTTTATAGCAGCTATAAGGGATATAAGCTAAAACAACCAAGAGTTGCAGCAAGGCTGGGGCAGTGAACTGGGTCAGAGTCGACGCATTGCGGTGGGCAAGTTTGATAAACACCAACATTATAGCACGTAGTTTCGCAATAAGCAACGCTCGAACTTTTAGAATTTTTGCACCAATCGATGAGCTGTTCATCAGTATAGCTTCCACGGCAATACGAGTCAGTGTATGCGTTAGGTTTAGGAGATGCAGAATGATTGCAACCGGTATTAGTTTGGCACCAGTAGTTGCACGTTTTATTGCATTTCGTTAAGATCATTGGTGGGATGTTGACAACAGCAGGGCGAGTACAGAAGCCACATGATTTTCGGCAATACTTTGCCATTCCTCCGGGACGCTTGACTGGATCTCTGTTGCAGCCTAGCGTAGCTGTGATATACTGACAGTCGTCTCGATTGTCCTTATCGGAACCAGAAGGACAGTAGTTACAGGTATTGGGGCAATATTGTTTCCCCCAGGACGGATGTGTTTCACAAAATTCTGCGTTCGCTTTGCAGTAATCAGGATAATCGTCGGAGCAGCATTTCTTTGGACATGCTGTATTTGGTACCCAATCGGGATCGTTGCAGGCACCAGCAGCTGCCCATACTGGACAGTTGAAGGGATCTTCATCCCAACACGTATCTTCTGGGATGCAGTTGTAAGCCCGATTTATCTTTTGCCTGTCACCCTTATGGTAGATTTAACAATTAACAAATGTATTTTAATCTAATTCAGTAATTTGCATCAATACGACAAATGCCATACCTCAGAGTAGTATTTAAATGCAGAATTTGTGTTAGGGTCGCTTCCGTCTGCGAATATGAAGACTGGGTAGCTCGAATTTATTTGTCCGGTGTATTGGGAAGTCGTCATAATCGATTCTGGAGAGTTATATTTCTGGTTTATTTTTCTACACGGCCTATTTGAAGCAAATTTTAAATGACCACGCCTACTTACTTGGGTCTAATGGCGTTCCATAGGTTGGATAATTATTCTTTTCCCAATAACCTATTTAAAAAAACATATACATACAGTACCAAGGTTGTAAATTAAACCCATAGTATAGTTGATGATAGTAGATCTATACGATTCTATACCTGGTGATACGTTGGTCCAATTAAAAGCCATGTAATACAGTGCCGGCGCGGTTATAAGACCACTTCCGCATAAGACCAGCGCGGTTATAAGACCGATTTTCCCTCGCACAGTTTTTTGAAACGAAAATGAAAATTTACAATAAATCAGAGATATGAGGTTCAAGTTCCAGCTGCGGTGAGTTATGTTGTAACTTTTTTCGTGTCAAAAAACGATTTGGCACCTATGTAAGAGCAATTGCTTATTTTTTTTTCAAATAACGAGCTAACACAACGTTATTTTTAAATATTAATATGTATACTCTTACTCGTCCTATACTGTATAAGCTGAGTATGACATTAACGATAATAAGATTTTTGTGATTGTTTAAAATGGCTCCTGTTCTTTTAATTAAAAAATCTACTAAGGATCGTAGTCCAAGAAAGTGCTTGAGTGTCGCAGATAAGTTAAAAGTGATCGAATTGTTGACTGCCAAAGTTTCTCAACGAGATGCTGCGGAACAATTTGGGGTTTCAAAAACCCAAATTCAGCAGGCTTGGGCAGCCAGAGAAATTATAAGCACTTCAGTGGAAAACGGTACACTTCCCCCATCGTCCAAAAAAATCAAGATAACACCTGGATTCCCAGAAATTGAGCGTGATTTGTTGAAGTGGCTTGAAGAGATGAGAAATCCATCCTTCAGATGCAAACCCTTGCCAGTTTCTAGATCTCATATTCTAGCTCGTGCACTCTTTGAGGCAGAAAAGAAGGGGATAACAGATTTCAAAGCATCCGAAGGATGGTTTTACAGATGGAGGAAACGTAACGGTATTGGGAAGTCAACGAAGCTTTATGGAGAGGGTGGTGAAGTAAGCAAAGAACAGTTCACAGATCAGATGAACCAGTTCCGAGAAGAACTTCAAGATTATCCACCAGAATTCGTCATTAACATGGACGAGTCGGCTCTGTTCTACAAAGCAACTCCATCAGTTACATATTTAGCTCCAAGTGAAACTCGTCAGTCAGTTCGTGGAACTAGGGTTTGAAAGCCAAGGATCGACTTACTGTCGTATTTTGTTGTAACGCTACTGGTGAATCATAAGTCAAATCAAATATTTATCAGGGCACCAACCTAATTTTTTTTTTCAAAACACTAGGCACTTTTATGTTGGATCCCTTGGTTATTGGGACCGCAAAGAATCCACATTGCTTCAGAGACGGTCAGCCTCCTGTTCCCTATTTCCAACAAAAGAGTGCTTGGGTGGATAAAGGAATTTATAAGAAGTGGTGGAATGAAATTCTCCTACCTGCTGTACGGAAATGGACCAAAGAACCAGTAGCGTTAATTATGGACAACTTCTCTGGCCATGATGCCGATTGCATTGATCCTAGTGGCCAGGTAATGATTAAAATTTTTAAAAAACTTAAAACTATTTAGAAAAAACTATTGTTCTTATCCAAAATTGCAGGTTTCAGTTTTCTTTTTCCCCGCAAACTCGACGTCGATTCACCAACCACTTGATCAAGGAATCATCGCAGCAGTAAAAGCTATATACAAGAAGTTGATGCTGTCGAAATTGATACGAGCCATGGACAACATCGAAGAGCTCCAAAGACAAGCTTTGGCTGCACCAAGAGGAAGAAAAGGACTTAGATTTGGTTGTTCTGCCAACGTACTGGATGCTTGTCAGCTACTTCGAGAGTATGATTAAATTTTTAATTTATGCATACATATTAATTTTAAATATCTATTTTTGTTTTCCTGAAATAGGACCTGGGACTCAGTAAAGCCATCATCGATAGTTGCATGTTGGCGACATGCAAACTGCCTTCCAGATTTCATTGATGGTGCTGAAGATCCTTCAATTGCGGCGACGTCACAGAAATCAGTTGAGACTGAGATTTGTGGCCTATTCGAGGACCTGGCGGCAACTACAAGTGATACTCAAGAAATGCCACCCTGTTTAGTTGGTGCACTTCACGTTTTTAGCTCAGAAGGTGCTAGAAAAGGTCAGCGTATGATTCAGCGCTGGCTAAATTTGGAAAACGAGCCCGATATCGTGGTTGCTGACAGCATCTTGTATGCCGAAGAAGCAGAAGAGAATTTAACTGCACAGGATTCCTCTACGACTTACCAACAAGAAGAAGATGACGCTTATGACGAAGAACGCTGTGCCAGAGAATCTTTTCTAGCTAGTGCAAACCTGGTACTCTCGGGGAACATACAAGATCCCGTTTTGATTGAACTAGCTCGAAAAGTGCAAAATCACATTTCACAAAAATATTGAGTAGTTAACTATTTCACAATGTTTTTTGTTAATTGAATGAATCACTTTGATTGGATAAAATACAAACAGATGGGTTTTCTTTGAATAAAAAAATTTATTTTAGCTCAGCTGGTATTGAACACGGAACCCTCCGATTCCACGCGTTTCCTTGAATTTCTCACTTTTAAGACCCTTCGCTTATAAGACCGCGCACAAAGTGGTCTTATAACCGCGCCGGCACTGTAGTCGCGATCTCGTCGATTCTCTTCGTGTCCGAATCCTAGTGCGTGGATAAGTTCGTGAATGGTGGGAAAACAGAAGTGCTGCATATTGACGAATTGCTGGCCGCCGCTTCGACCAACGGCAGAGTTGCAACTACACATGTAATATTTGACCGTAAAATTGAGCAGTTGAGAAGTAATATTTAATTTGATATTCTTACCCGTCGGAAAATCTTACTGTGATGTAATCTGTTTCATTAGTTCGTGGGACAAACTTAATGCAGGTGCTATTCATGAAACCTTGAAATTGGGCAACTTGTTGGGCTGCCAATACTGGAGCTGTAACAATAACGTGAAAGTGTCACTTAACTACTTGAATAATGTAATTACAAAGTATCCATACTCAATGTTTTGTTGTCTGTCGGGTCGGAGCTGGTGTAGTCGAAGGTGTAAGGGATGATTCCGTTGGGCCACCTATTGTCGTACGCATTGTTAACACCCCAAGTTTCCGTCGGGTAGAACGATGATGGAGGGTATGGTGTTTGACCTATGCTATTTTGAATGCCAAAACCGGGAACCTGGCAATAAAAAGATGGAAGAAAGCAAGAAACGCAAAAGAGTAGAACTACGATATTTCGATGAGCGGCTCTCATTTTCAAATCTTAATGCAAAGACAATCGAAATGATAACTTTAATTGAATTAAGCCAGAAAGAGCTCTGCTCCTGGTCTGTAATCGAGCTGCATGGCATCTTTTATATATATTGAATATTGCCTGCATGATGGTGTGCGTGCTGCGTCATATTGATATGACACATATGAACACCTGTTTCCTTTGAAATATTATTTCGCGACGTCAATTAATTGTTTCGAACACTTATTCTCCACATTTTGTGGTATTGTAATTCGAAATGTTAGTTTCACTTCCGTTAAAACGAGAAATACATTTTTATACTAGTGGTCAACCAAAATATGGTTAATATTGATTATATACTGATACTATTGTCATATTTGTTTTCTTTCCCAATATTGTAATTGTAATTTTTTATGGGTTTCTTTGATTATTTAATGGTCAGAGTCATATACCAGTTCAAGTTTATACATAACATTCTACCATTAAAAGGCGCCTACAATATCAAGCTATTACATTTTTTAAATGTAATTAAAACATTCTTTCATCTAAAAGCCTGCAATAAGTTTATTGTCCTCTCACTGAAAAAAATACCATATAACCCATGTGTCACAGAAAGCTGTGCGTGTCGAAGACGCCATATTGTTTGCTATGACGATATTCAAACATGACGCATTGCACCACTCACAGTCTACATCTAGCAACCAGTAACAGTTGGTTGAAATTTTTTAATCAAAATTAAAAGGGAAGGGGGAAGAATCATTATCCTACATTTTTCTATGCATATAAGTGCTGCTAAAACAATTTCCGGAATTTTATAATAATGTTACTGAATTTATTTAATATATATATTTTTTTAGTTTTGGGTGAAATCTTGAAAAATATTACATATTTACATTTAATATTCGTGCCTTCTAAGTAAATCTTTTTTTTTTACTATATGCTATGATTCAAGTCATTGATTACGGATAATTTCGATGAATTATTTATGTTTTCATGAAAGAAAACTACGTAAAATTTTCGTTCGAATATCGAGCAACGTATGATGTGATAAAACATCGATGATTACTGTCATACAAAATTCCACCACTTCTTCCACTGTCATTCGACTTGTAGAGATCGATTAAGTCGTTCTTTTGGAGTCTAGCTGTAGCAGTAAAGGAAATCATTGGGGATATATTCGTGTCGGCTCCGACATCGCCATGCGCAACTGCTATTTTCTCATTCATATTACGGCGAAGCAATACATACAACTTTCCCGTGCCAGATTTCATCATTCCAGAGAATGCAAAGTGGTAGACTCCATTTTTTGGAGCGCTAAAAATCCCTGTAGATTTATCAAAGGCTCCACCAATATTCAGCCTCTCAATCTGGAACAAAATAGTCCCTTCCATAGTCGGTGTTGGGCTATTTCGTTGGACAAAGAAATGAACTCCGCTGCCAAATGACGATGGACCAGGTTTTACATCAGAAGTAACGATGACTTTGGTTGTAGGTGACAAATCATTTTTGACAACTTAAAATAAACAGTCAAGGTATTCATTTTTAAGGTATTTTTTCTGCTTATTTTAAAATAATTGACTGTTTTAACTACCTCCAGTCTTGTTCGGTTCGCTAAAATTGCAGGAAACAGTTTCAATATTTCCATTTATATTTTTAACTGAATAATAGCCATTGAGATAATGCCCAATTAGGTGCAAATCAAAGCAATTGGTTGGTTCCCCTGTGAAGTTTTCTAGATTTATTTGAAAAGTGTAAACTTAATACATGTATTAATAATATATGTGTATTAATAACTATTTTTATTAATTCATATATATTAGTATTTTACTTTTGATCGGAAATGATGCATCGGGGTGCTCTGGATCATACAAAGATGTACATAAACGATTGTTACTTTTATTACCATTTTTGGAAACTAAAAAGAAATATTATACACGTTATTTCAAATGTATATAACTAATCAAAATCAAGATATAATACCTTCTACAGTAGGCACACTAAAATTGCAGAAAATCGTTTCTATATTTCCATCATTTTTCACCGAATAGAACCCATTCAAATAATGACCATTTAGGCGCAATTCATAGCAGCTGCTCGGTTCTCCTATTAGTTTCCCTTTAAAGAAAAAATATATCTTACATGTATTTTGAATATTATCAAACATTTTTTTTGTTTTATACCTCTGGTGAGGATTGCAGCATCAGGCCGCTCCGGGTCAAATAAGGACGTACACAAACGTGGCGGAAGTTTAATGTACTTTGATCCGATTAAAGATGATGAGTTCAACGAGGAATAGTTCGATGGATTTAGCCCCCGTTTTTCTCTCTCAATAACGTAATTGTTGTTTTTCTTAGCATTCATAAATAGATTGACATCGTAAGTTGGATTATTATCTATAATTCTTTCATCGTCAATCTTATCATTTTCTGAATGTAACGATTCCAATAACAAGATCTTCTTATCTTGATTATCAATTCTTTTCTCCTGAAATTGAATTCGCTCATTTTGACTGTTGAGCTCTTTTCTCATTTCAATCATTTCAGAAACGAGTTCCTGTATTTGTAAAACAGTAAAATGTATAATGTAATTATGATTACAATTACATAAAAATGGCAGTACCTCATAAGACATGTCCTCACCAAAGCGATATACATAAGATTTTCCAGTTTCTTCATTTTGGTATGGGACTACTGTAAGTAAATTTTGAATTAGTTTGGATTAAGTTGACATACTTTTATATTATATTAGTTTTTTTAATCTTACCTGTTTTTGGTAAGATACACGTAGCGGTATGCATAGTAAATGCTAGCCACGTATGCAAAACCAAGACGACCACCAACGAGCGTTGAGAACCAAACATGATTTTCTGAAATACTGCGGGTTCGTAATAGCTTGCAGTTCTATCAATCCTTTTCTAAGCCGATTTTTTAAAAAATGAGACCGAAAAACAGATAAAATTTTTTCAAGTTAAAAAATTAACATAAACCTTGCTTACTTGTTGTTCGCATATACAAAATTAATATTTGATTTACAATGTATTTTTTATGCACTAAGGTAGTGTTCGTTATTGATTTAATTTTCCATTTTATGATCTTAAATTCAAATAACATGCGGATGCATTTAAATTTTTCTAAGCATTATTTGAACAGCATTGTATTATGAAATGGTTTATAGATGGTTTACATTTCAAAGCATAAACATGAAATATGACGCACATAATCAGAAATTTGTCGGTTTCCTATTATGAATGTAAAACTGAAATAATTTCTCTTTCCCCTTATTTTATATTCAAAACCTTTGTATAAAACCAAAGTCTTACATAAATATTAAAATTTTCTTTCTAAGGCGATTGCTATACTACAATTGGCATGTCTTGTGAACTGGTTTTATGTTATATTATTACAAAATGATCACAGCAGTATTTTTCTTGTCATGTGTTGATTGTTATTTTCTTGAGAACTTGAAAAAACGAGTTACTGTTTCACTTTTGGATTATGCGTTTGGCGAAACTTATTTTTCAAATATATAAGGGTCATTTATCTACTTATCAATGAACATACTTTTTCTTTTATTTTCATTTCATATATTTGTTTTACTAAGAATCAATTTAAACAGCTTCTATTACCACCACCACTGCACGAGACTGCATATTCACTGTAATCATTATCATAAAATATGAATAAACTTCGTGTTCAACGTTTTAAATTTATTTGCATCCTCTGATTAACGGCTATTAATGTATAAAGATCGGTCAAATCCAACATTTGTTAAAATTATTGCGAGCCAGCGGAGTTTTTTTAGCGAAGCGAAAAAAACGAAGCGTAGCCGGAGCTGATAAGTCGTGTGAGAGCGAGAATAAAAATTTTGCCTATTATTATAAGGGACTATTATTTTTGGGGATGGTTTCTTTTTGTCCATGTATTGGTCACTGACACAAAATATATATTTGCCTAGGGACTATTATTTTTTGGGATGGTTTCTTATTTTGCGCATGTATTTGTCAGTCACACAAACACGCCAACGTATGTAAGTTTTTGTCAGTTTGTAACTCTGGTGTATTTCTGGCTTTTCTGCCTAGGGGCTCTTTTTTGCTGATGTTTTCATTAGTGTGTATTGGTTTGTAAGTCACGCATTTCTGCTTTTACTTAAGGTGCGTTCACACTAGAGCTGTTTTAAGCAAAAACTTCTTAAAACTTCTGTCTTACGGAAAAATTCGTCTGCATTCCCTATCTATTAACATTGGCTAGCAGACGAATTTTTCCGTAAGGTTTTAATTTAGAAGCAAAAACGCTCTAGTGTGAACGCACCTTTAGTAGCGGGTTTATACTACTGTTTTTAACTCTTTTTTACATTACCATGTTGGCTAAAAACTACGCATTTCTGCCTATGGAATGGTTTTTTTCCTGGTTTCCGTTTGTGCGCATCAGTTTGTCGCGGTCAAGCACTTCTTCAAAGTTTTTGTTTTCCGGTTTCTGTTTGTGTACGACTGTTTTTAAATGTAATTTTCATTAATATGTGGCCAAACAATTACATATCCCAAAAGAGAGTGGGTGTTTATATACAAGTTTCGCTTCGCGTACGCACCCTCGTGTTAAAAATTCCTACGTCCAGCCTACTAGTCCTACTCGCAGTTACTAGTTTTTTAGATGTAGGCCAAATAAACAGATGCCAACGCAAGTTTTAAGAAGATATTAAGAAATATGAAATTATCATGTTATATAATATATAGCGTGTATTCTGGTATAATACAGTTACTGGGATTTTATCATTTTAGTCACATCACATCAAATAAAAAGTTTATATATCGATACTTAACTGCTGATATCAATATGCGGAAGTGGCATAATTTACTGCGATTAGTTACATTTCAATTCGCTAATCTAATCCATACAGGCAGAGGCCTGTAACAGATTCTCTGTCACGACGGAAGTAGCGTCCCAATGGATAGTGTCATAACTAGCGTGAAAGTTCATCTTAAGACTTTTTTTCATGTCAATTGCTTTTTTACATACAGTTACATAATACTATATGCAACTACACGTTACAGTGTTATTCAATGGGACGAGGGCCTCACCGCCTCATGAGACCCTTTAATACCCAGAGCACCCAGAGGTTTAGTCGAGCCTGGTCTCCATGGCAACGGAAACTACCTGAATTTCTATGAAAATCGTCCGCAATCGGCAGGTTTTTTACTAATTTAATTTTTACTCACGCCTGGAACGTGATCAGGTCCCGTCTTTATGACGTTCGTCCAAGTTGGCACATGCGGTATTTTATCGTAAAAATCCAAACGTGATCGGGAGTTCCGTGTTCGAGAAAAGTTGTAACAAAGTTTTTTCGTCGGCCCCAATGGGATTTGTGTGCAAACTAAACGGGCTATACCACGAATCCTGTCGTCTGCTCAAAAAACAAGATCGCGTAGCGTAGGCCCTCGTGTAGAATCGATTGTATAGCTTGTTCATGAATTATCAACAATGAAAAACATCTTTCAATAACGATTTCACACGAAACACCGACGTTTATTCAAAGACCAGCCTGGATAAGAAATATATTCTTGAAATTGTAAGATTGACGTCTTACACCTTCCAAAAAAATTAATAAATAGTTTTTGCTTAAAATGATACCGGAAGGTCATACAACGTTTTTGAACATTTGTGTCCTTTATATTTTTATAATTTCAAATCAGTACTTCTATACCTTTACATGTATATTAATTATTTAATAACAAAGTTAACTACCCACTTATCGCGATTATAGTCACACAACTCAATCCTTTAAAAGGATCTCAGGCGTATAAGGAAGATTTTCACCTTTTCTAAGTAAGTATAATTTTAAATGACTTGAATAAAGTAGAAGTTATGAACAAGCCGTGTAACCTTAAAAGGTTATTTTAATTCTCGTATTGTTGTATCGTTAAAAAGAAAAACATTGGCTCGCGCCCTCGGCGCTCACCCACCTTGCATTAAAATCTCCCGAAAATTTTATTGCATAGACTGTTTCTCAATTTAATTAAATATTTACACGCCAAAAAAAATAAACAGAGTATCACCGATAAACTAAGGATGAAATAAATTAATCCTTTTAAAAAGATTAAAATGATAGTTCTATCTTGACTTTGGCGCTGTTTAAATAAGGTACATACGACATGGCATCTGACAAGCGCTTTTTGCACAATTTTTTTTCTTACTTAAATAATTACACTTCTACTGATCGGATGGCCCGCACATTCACTTTAGGTCTTTAGCAAATGAAAACTGGGCTGGTATGCAAAGCGAACCAAATCAGTTATAGCCTCGGTGAAAGTAGTCATAAAGTTTTTTAGCCGTTAGTCCAAAATGTCTATTCGACATCTCAACGTTCGTTGATGAAACGATAAGTTCCTCTTGAGGATAAACCGTCTGGCAAACCCCAGACAATACATATTCCCACGGCAATTACCCCCTCCCCCTTCAGAACGAGGAGACGTTGTCATTACGTCGCGAATCCCACGAGCCCAAAAAATTAATTTCCACGGCAACTGAGCTGTTTTTAAAGAAATATTGTCCGATAAACACAAGTTATACCCCATTTTATTTATTTGTCAAAAACAACCAAGAAAAAAATGCTAACTCCCTCAATTACTCCTTACCCTTCTCTATTAATCGAAAGAGCTCGGCTATCTCGTGAATGTGTTTCTTACATACTTTAACTATATATCTAAGAGGAAGCTCCAGTGGGATCTTTGAATTCCCTAAGCACCCAAAGGTCTATAGTCGAGCCCCGTCTCCATGACAACAAATTCTACCTGAATTTCTATGAAAATCGTTCGCTATAGGCAGGTGTTTTACTAATTATTTTTTTAACTCACGCCCTAAACGATATGTTACCTTTTTCCGTGACCCAGGACCCAACGACTATATGGCAGATTTTATCGTGAAAATTCAGGCCCGATTGAGAGTACTGTTTTTGCTTTAGAGCTGGGACAAAAATTTTAGTCGGTCCCAATGGGATTTATGTGCAAAGTAAATGGGCTTTACCGGGAAATTTGTCGTCTGCTGAAAAAATAACGCCCTATAGACCCTCTTACGAGTAATATTTAAAAATATTACTCTACACTCGGGGATAAAAGCCTCTAGACCCTCTCTTAGAGAAGTTAAAACTTCTCTAACACTCGGGGATATGTGTTTAACGACGGATACCTTTGTTTGCAATCAAAGTTGTCATAAAAGCAATAATGCCAGATGCTCATTAAGGTGGAAAAATGTTCATATTTTTACATTCAATAATTCATTTCGGTATAATACAGCTACGATGGATTACTATATCATAAAGGCGAGCTGAAAAGCTCTGCTTTACTATCTTATATAAGTGTTTGTAAGATATATAATTCACTAGCTAAAAAAATGTTGGGTTTTTGTCGTCCAGCTGGCTAATAAGTATAGTACTAGGCTCCTGTGAGCAACATATTAAGCTCGATTCTTGGTGTATGCTATGGTTAATTTTGGCAAATCCCTACAGGATTCGTGGTATAGCCCGTTTAGTTGGCGCACAAATCCCATTGGGGCCAACTAAGAAACTTTGTGCACGCATCTCTTGAAAACGGTACTCCCGATCACCTTCGGATTTTCACGAAAAAATACCCGATAAGGTTGTTGGGTCCCAGGATAGAAAGGTATAAAAATCGTTTCCGGTGTGAAGCTATTTAAAAAGTTATTAATCATTAGTAGAAAATTTAAAATTTTAAGCACAAATATTGGTTCTTTAATATGGTGAAGCTAATCGTGCACTTTTAGGCTTGAAACCTGTGCTAGTTGTATCGCATATATTAAACATTTGCTAAACAAATAAAATTTAATCGAATGTGAATTGAATCTAGAATTTCAGTATATGACAATGGTCCCATTTTACTTTTCCGCATATTTGTATCGGATCTCGTTAGAAAAAGATGAGCCATTTTACCTGAAAATTATTACATCATAATCATTGAATTACCAGATTGATTCAGCTATAAATTAGTCCATTTTTATATTTAAAAGACGATCTTCGCATCTCGTCTTAGTTACCTACTTGACTGACCTTTTTACAGTAAAATAATGATGAATGATAGGATGTAGGAACTTGTCATAACACGTCCAACACGAGGGTCCGTACGCGAAGCGAGACTTGTACTATATACTAGTATAAAGAAAGTTGCAGCACAGTGCTGAGATCCCCTTACCCTTACTACAATAAAAGCAGCCTGTAGGGGGCACTGCGCACAGTATACGAATACTGCTCCAAATTTGGCTTGAGAGGTACGATCCAAATGGAATAAATTTTATAGCGGTATATAATAATAATAACCCTGCTTTTGGTGTATCCCATCTCGCGACAATATTAATGTGCCCCATATCGCAAATGTCTGGTAGAATTCAGCTTAAAAGTGAACTGGATAGGCAAGAAACTGGTATAGTGTCTATCTTATATATATAATCTGTTTCCATTCTATTAATATGTGTATGACAACCCAAAAATCTAGGTGACGGAGAAGTGAAGAAATAGAAATCTTCATCATTATCTGCGCTATATTTTCCATTATGCATAACCAGCTGGTATGACGCAAACGAAAAACGAAAATTAGTTTGATGTGCAGGTTTACACTTTTGAAAAGGGAAATTCTATTATACCATAGATGACAACTATAGAAAACTTAATTATTCCATCAATAAGAGGGACCCCGTGTAACTCGTATAGGAATAATAAAAACTATCGTACATCGAATCATTGGGGATATATTCGTACTGGCTCCGACATCGGCATGCGCAACTGCAATAGTCTCATTCATATTTCGGCGAAGCAATATATATAACTTTCCCATGCCCACTTTCATCATTCCAGAGAAGGCAAAGTGATATACTCCATCTTGAGGGGCAGTGAAAATGCCAGTAGATAAATCAATGGAGCCGCCGATATCTAGCTTCGCAATGTGGAACGGAATCACACCTTGGGTAGCAAATTCGCAGTTTCTTTGGACAAAGAAATGGACTCCTGGATCGGTTGAAGATTTAACCTTAGCGGGACCTTCATAATGTATGGAAATACACGCTAAAAATCAGCCAAGATATATCATTCTAAATTTACGCTAATCATAGCCACCTTCTCCTTCTATGGCCTCGTTAAAATTGCAGAAAACAGTTCCAGTATTTTCATTTTGTTTCACCAAATAATAGCCATTCAAATAATGGCCAATTAGGCGTAAATCCTTGCAGCTCGTCGGTTCTCCCGAAAATTTCCCTTTTGTTTGAAGATATAAAGTTTGTTATTAACTATTTAAAATGATGGAGGTTGAAGGTCTAACCTTTGATCGGAATTCCAGATTCGGGGTTCTCTTGGTCGTTCAAAGTTGCCTCCCTTTTATCTCGATTTTGTATATTCTCAAAGTTTGTTCGTTTAATTTCGGTTTTCAAACGTTGATTCGTATTAGCATAAGTTAATGCTTTCTCTTTTTCGATTTCTTTGTTGTTTGAGAGTGCTGATTTGGAAATCGAAATTATTTTTCCTTGCTTTGTAATTCTCTGCTCGTGAATTTCAAGCCGTTCGTTTTGACTCTTCAGTTCTTTTCTTATCTCAATCATTTCAGTAACTAAATCCTATATTAAGAAGAAAGTATAATATGTCGTTTACTTTACTATATAAGACTAAGGTTTGCAACTAATCATTTTAGCTTTAGTACATTATTTCAATACCTCATGAGGCAGCAGTTGGACATATCTCGAGTTTTCAGTCGTTTCTTTTCTTTCCATTATCTTCTCCGATGAACCTATCGTTTTTAAATTGCAACAAGCTTTATTATTTCAAATTTGTATATTGGTGAATATGAATTTTATATAGCCATACTTGTTATTGGTGCCTACTTATTATTGTAACCTATACTTATTATTGTAAAATTCTCGTACCAGTACACAGAAAAATCTGCCACGTCACAAGCGTTAGCGATGATAAGACGACTCCATTCGCGCGAGTTGCAATCATAGTGCCTAAAAAATGTGATTTAGAAATAGCTTAATTAATGGATCAACTCTCTGCTACTCAAATCTAAGAAGCAATGGTTTCCATCCAGAGCAAAAGTTTCCGGAACTGTAAGCAGTTTCAGATTAAAGAAGAAATAAGTAAACGTACTGCGTAGTCGTATACTTGTTCCTCAATTTATACTGAAACAGATCCCCACTTCCAATATTAAAATAAAATAATACAGTGATTTCAATAAAATAGGCACATGATGTTGAATTATGTTTTAAAGCGTTATATAAAGGATGCACACATTCAAAAGACTGTAAAAACGCCTCTTATCTCCATTTTTATAGGCACTCAATGTGTTCAATTAAATGTATAAGAATATACATAAGAAAATAAACCTGCACTTTAAAAATGAAATCAGAATTTAATAAAGTACAATTGGTGTTTTATAAATTGACTGTATCCGTCATTAAACCTTTTTTTTTTATTGTTCCACGTGCGTTTGAAACTTTTCGTCCAGTTCGAACGCTGTTATTGGCTTATGGCTGTACGCAGTATTGCTGTTTCATTTTACTCCATTCTAATGCAATATTCAAAAGAAGCTGATTCCATAAGATATATATAACTATGCATGTATCGGCTTTATAATTAATTATATTCAAATACCAAAATTTGGTTCTTTGCTGATTAATTCATAATGTTAATAATATAGTGTTAATTATAATCGGAGATCGATTTTTACGAGGTTTTCATTTGCAAAATTGGTAAAATTAGAATCCAACCATAACAATTCCCTTATTATATATTAAAGGCTTCTCACCCTAAAAAAAATCAAGGATCTGGTAGATGGGCAAAAATCACATTTTTTGTGCATTAAATAATTTAAAGATTTCGCATAAATATTGGGAGATAGTGTCGATATTGGGGGGGGGGGCATAATGATAAGAGTTCTAATAATTAGAAACATCTCGTAAAATTTTATTAGTCGCCACGTGATATTGAGAGAGCTCAGTATTACTTTCTATCTTTTTATTTTATCCCACATACCAGGTACATGACAATTAGTAAAGTTAATTATTTTTCCATAAAAGATAAACTATTTTATTCCCAGTTCGGATTAGTTTGCTTTGGGGTTTCCTCATTTATAAGAGTTCATCTTGAATTATTCAGATATTTTATTATATTTTATTAATCTGTTAAGAGTGATCCCGTGAAGCTCGTATAGGAATGGTATGGACTGTCATGCAAGATTCCACTATTTCCACTGTCATTCGATTTGTAGAGATCGATAAATTCGTTCTTTTTCAGTCTAACTGTAGCAGTAAAGGAAATCATTGGGGATATATTCGTATTGGCTCCGACATCGCCATGCGCAACTGCAATTTCTTCATTCATATTACGGCGAAGCAGTACATACAGCTTTCCCGTGCCAAATTTCATCATTCCAGAGAATGCAAAGTGGTAGACTCCATTTTTTGGGGCGGTAAAAATCCCTGTAGATTTATCAATGGCTCCACCAATATTCAGCCTCTCAATCTGGAACGAAATAGTCCCTTCCTTAGTCGATGTTGGGCTATTTCTTTGGACAAAGAAATGAACTCCGCTGCCAAATGACGGTGGACCAGGTTTTACATCAGAAGTAACGATGACTTTGGTGGTAGGTGACCAATCATTTTTGGCAACTTAAGAGAAGCAGATAGGTATTCATTTTTAAGGTATTTTTTCTGCTTATTTTAAAATAATTGACTGTATTAACTACCTCCAGTTTTACTCGGTTTGCTAAAATTGCAGAAAACAGTTTCAATATTTCCATTTATATTTTTCACTGAATAATAGCCATTGAGATAATGCCCAATCAGGTGCAAATCAAAGCAATTGGTTGGTTCCCCTGTGAAGTTTTCTAGATTAATTTGAAAAGTGTAAACTTAATATATGAACTATTTTAATTAATACATATATATATATATATATATAAGTATTTTACTTTTGATCGGAAATGATGCATCCGGGTGTTCTGGATCATACAAAGATGTACACAAGCGATTGTTACTTTTATTACCATTTTTGGAAACTGAGAAGAAATATTATATAAGTTACTCAAATGTATATAGTTAATCAAAATCAAGATATAATACCTTCTACAGTAGGCACACTAAAATTGCAGAAAATCGTTTCTATATTTCCATCATTTTTCACCGAATAGAACCCATTCAAATAATGACCATTTAGGCGCAAATCATAGCAGCTGCTCGGTTCTCCTATCAGCTTCCCTTTAATAGAAAAAATGTCCCTTTAATGCATTTTGAGTCTTAACAAGGATTTGCATGGTTTTACCTTTGATGAGGATTGCAGCATCAGGTCGCTCCGGGTCAAACAAAGACGTACACAAACGTGGCGGAATTTTAATATACTTTGATCCGATTGAAGATGATGAGTTAAACGAGGAATAGTTCGATGGAGTTACCCCCCGTTTTTCTCTCTCAATAACGTAATTGTTGTGTTTCTTAGAATTCATAAATAGATTGATATCATAAGTGGGATTATCATCTACAACTCTTTCATCGTCAGTCTTATTATTTTCTGAGTGTAACGATTCCAATAGTAAGATCTTCTTATCTTGGTTATCAATTCTTTTCTCCTGAAATTGAAATCGTTTATTTTGACTGTTGAGCTCTTTTCTCATTTTTCTCATTTCAGAAACGAGTTCCTGTGTTTGTAAAACAATTCACAGTAAAATACGTCATGTTAATGATGATCACAATTACATAAAAATGGCAGTACCTCATGAGACATGTCCTGACCATTGCGTAATACATTATCAGATTTTCCAGTTTCTTCATTTTGGCATAGGACTACTGTAAGTAAATTTTGAATTAGTTTGGATTAAGTTCACATATCCTTAAATAAAATATTAGTTTTGTTTAATCTTACCTGTTTTTGGTAAGATACACGTAGCCGTATGCATTGTAAATGCTAGCCACGTATGCAAAAACAAGACGGCCATCAACGAGCGATGAGAACCAAACATGATTTTCTGAAATACTGCGGATCGGTAATGCCTTGCAGTTGCACCAACTTTTTTCTAAGCCGGCTTTTTTAGAAATGGCACCGAGAAATAGAAAATAAAATTTTAAGAGTGAAAAAAATTACATAAACTAGTTGTTACACATTATACAAAATAAATATTTGATTTACAAAGCATTTTTTAAATGCACTAAGGTAGCACTGTTCGTTATTGATTTAATATTCAATTTTATGACCTAAAGTTCAAATAACATACGGATACATAAAAATTTTTCTAAGAATTATTTTAACAGCATTGTATTACGAAACAGCTTATATATGGTTTACATTTCAAAGCATAAATATCAAATATCACGCACATAATCAGAAATTTGTCGGTTTCCCTATTATGAATGTAAACTGAAATACTCTCTCTTTCCCATCATTTTATATTCCAACATTTGTATAAAATAGCCTGAGTAAGGCCTGACGTAGTCTTTTTTAAATTAATGAATCATCGCTACTGTGCCAGACATTAGCTATTGTTGTACGAAATAAGTAAATAGGCTCAGAGAAAAATTGCTGTACCGAATAGTCTTATTTTATCATAATTACTTTTGTTATTAACGCTTTAAAAATGTTATTGCCAATGATTTGCATTCTTTAATAAACGAATTAGACAAATTACATTTCATTTTTATATTGGTAAAAAAGAGAGAAACGCTTAGTCGAGGTTAATTTAATTATTTTAGCCTATTTTTCTATTTTTTTATGTCAATAATGGCTAGAAACAAAAATTTCAATAACAAAATTATCCTTCTTTTCATTTTTCTTTAATATCCAAGTAAACATTAAGAAAAAAAAATTTCAGCAAAAAAGTCATCATTTGAAAAAAGCAATTAGAGCATATTGTATGGTAATGTGTACCGTTATTCCTATTCAATTCGTAAAAGAATCGTTCAGCCCATAGATGGACCTAGCACGGACTATTAATTGAAAAAAAGATTGCGTCAGGTCTACCTGAGGTTATTTTACTTCCAAGTCTTATACGATACCAAAATTCAGAAATTGAAACTTAAAAATAAAACGTAGAGGGCGCTTTAAAAAAATTTAAATTATTTTTTTAGTCCGTTGTTGCCATTTCTATATATACAAAGCTGTGGGAGCCTGGGGCCATGAAATAATTTTTCGCTAGATGGCACTACTGTTTTCTCATATAAAGATGTGGGCCTCTACTTTCTAGGGCGCCACGTTTAAACCCAGTAAAGCCTTAAGTAGTAAAATACATTTTACTACGTCAGGGATAACCATGGATTTACATAAATATTAAAACTTTTTCATCCAAGGCGATTGATGTCTCGTTGTGAACTGGTTTTATGGTATATTATCACAAAAAGAGCACAGCATTATTTTTCTTGTCATGTGTTGTATGTTATTTGGTTGAGAGCTTGAGAAAAACGAGTTACTGTCTCACTTTTGGATTATATGTTAGGCAAAACTAAAAAAAAATTAATTTTTTTTTCAAATATATAAGGGCCATTTATATATTTATAATATGGCATGTACTGACGATGTTAAACCTGATATTACAACGCAGAAATGTAATTCAATTGTCAATGGTAATTCGTGCAATGCGCTCAGTAGAAATATATCTTTAAAACGGAGGAGAAGTGCTCCACTATAGGAAATATAATTTTTTTACTTGGTTAGTTGTTTGGTTTTTTACTTTTGCTTTTTACGATACAACGGTTATAGTTCTGAATATATTATTACTGTGTGTAGGTACTGAAACATAAAAATATTCAAACAAACATATTGCATTTATATGATGGTTGTATGTTGAAATCTCAAATGAGTCGTTATGGGGATAGGTCCATTTTTAGCCAACTGACCGATAATAAGCGATGTCAAAACTGGGTAAAAGTACCTAGTTTCACCTAATTTATTTGGAGGAGAAGTATTTTTAAGAATGTCCCTATGTTGAAATGTTTATTCACGCTCACGATGTATTATCAGCTGCACCCTTCGGGCCCTTAATAATATAGAAAGAAGGCGTGTAAAATACATTAAAATGGCAAATATCAAAATAAATTATTCAAAATTATCTCGCTCACCTAGCCCGGCTAAGGAAAGCAAGATCAAGGGCTCGTCCGGGATTTGAACCCGGGACCTCTCGCACTTCGCACAAGGCAAGAATCATTGCACTTGACCAACGAACCAAGTAACCTTTGAGAAATGCATGTAGTAGATAAAACATATGTATGTTTTCAATATTGAGTATTATTTATCTCATTTTCTAAAATCCCGAGATGGGCCTCAATGGAGATCAGCTATACTGAGCATCAATGTATTAATTAATAACACATGGCTAGTTTATCTTTGTTATACTAGAGAAAAATTCGATTTGCTGCTATCACCATCACAGAAAAAGATCGTTGACACGGCGGGAAGACAGGAAAGTCCATTAATCGAAACAGTGTTTCTTCGGGACAAGCTGTATTAGGGACCCAATTGGGATCTTCTTTGATGCAGCTGTAAGCTCGGCTCATTTTCTGTCTGTCACCCTAAATAATAAATTTTAAATTGAAATGTTATGTTTGAAATTTTCTCAATTGGGTACCTTAAAATATAGTTTAGTATACCTTCGAGTAATATTTAAAGGCAGAACTGGTATTGGGATCACTACCATCGGCTAAAATAAATACTGGATGTTTTGAGTTAATTTTCCACGTCCATTGGGAAGTCATCATAATCGATTCTTTTAATTTAAGAAAATAGGAAGTACAATACAATGCAATCTAGAGATTTCGTTTCTTGTTCAAATGAGTACTTTCAGGTTTTATTATAACGGGAGCTTGAGAAAAAAATCTTTTACTATGCTTCTTATCATTTATTCGAGAATGTGCAAGTGTGGCGCTTTTTGAACATATTGTTGTATACGATAATATTAGAAGTATTGAAGGGGATTTTAGAATCAATATAGAATCAAGATGGGGTCCAACATCCAGTAAGACCACCACGTCACAGTCCGACCTTCACCGTTTCCTTTTACACACCCCATAAGGCTAATCTAGCGGTCGTCATTAGAAACTACACCCTTGCAACAACACGTATATCCGAGATTTTAAAATAGGAGGTCTACCAGCGGTGGCGCAGTAGTATAGCACTGGCATTGTAATATTAACGTTAGTAGGGAATGTGGTTGATTCCAGATATTTTTTTTTCATAACTTGTCATGTTTTAAATGATATCCGATCAAAAATCTTAATTTTAGAGGGATAGTCAAAAGAAATTTGTCTGACTTTGTGGACTTAGAAAAAAAATGAAGGGGTTTCAAATTTGGCGCCATTAGTTCGAAAAAAATCCACCGGGAACGCTACCCAATGCAAGCGTGCACTTTGCTTCAAAGGCTTATGGGGTGTGTATAATGGAGTCGGCCAACCTTCCCAATGCTGTCGCCACAATATTAATGTTAAAATTTGAGTTAATGATGATTTATCTTCAGTCTAAACAATAGAAATGACCAAAGTATAACGATCTGTACTTGTGCTATGAATGGCTAAAATACAATCGACTTATCGCAAATGTCTGGTATAGAATTCATCTTAAAAATGAACTGAATAGGCATGAGACTGATGTAGTGTATATCTATATGTAATCTGTGTATGAGCAACCTATAATCGAGGTGATGGAGAAGTGAAGAAAAAGAAATCATCATCATTATCTGAGCTAGTTTTTCCATTATGCATAAACAGTATACAACACAAACAAAACCAATTGGTTTGATGTACAGGTTTACACTTAAAATGAAAATTTTAGCATACTATTACAGAGGACAACTCTTAAAATTTAATTATTCCATCAAGAGGGACCCCGTGTAAGTCGTATAGGAATAGTAAAAACTATCGTACAAGATTCCGTTATGATTTGTTTTGTAAAGATCGATTCTATCGTCCTTTCGAAGTCTAACTGTAGCAGTAAAGGAAATCGTTGGGGATATATTCGTATTGGCTCCGACATCGCCATGCGCAACTGCGATAGTCTCATTTATATTTCGGCGAAGCAATACATATAACTTTCCTATGCCCACTTTCATCATTCCAGAGAAGGCAAAGTGATATACTCCATCTCGAGGGGCAGTGAAAATGCCAGTAAATAAATCGATGGAGCCGCCAATATTTAGCTTCGCAATGTGGAACGGAATCACACCTTGGGTAGCAAATTCACGGTTTCTTTGGACAAAGAAATGGACCCCTGGATCGGTTGAAGATTTAACCTTAGCAGGACCTTCATAATGTATGGAAATACACGAAAAAATAAGCCAATATATATCATTCTAAATTTACGCTAATCATAGCCACCTTCTCCTTCTATGGCCTCGTTAAAATTGCAGAAAACAGTTCCAGTATTTTCATTTTGTTTCACCATATAATAACCATTCAAATAATGGCCAATTAGGCGTAAATCATTGCAGCTCGTCGGTTCCCCCGAAAATTTCCCTTTTGTTTGAAGATATAACGTTTGTTATTAACTATTTAAAATGATGGAGGTTGAAGGTCTAACCTTTGATCGGAATTCCAGATTCGGGGTTCTCTTGGTCGTTCAAAGTTGCCTCCCTTTTATCTCGATTTTGTATATTCTCAAAGTTTGTTAGTTTTATTTCGGTTTTCAAACGCTGATTGGTATTAGCATAAGTCAATGCTTTCTCTTTTTCGATTTCTTTGTTATTTGAGAGTGCTGATTTTAAAATCGAAATTATTTTTTCTTGCTTTGTAATTCTCTGCTCGTGAATTTCAAGCCGTTCGTTTTGACTTTTCAGTTCTCTTCTCATCTCAATCATTTCAGCAACTAAATCCTATATTAGAAAGAAAGTGTTGTATGTCGTTTACTTTACTATATACGACTAAGTTTTAAAATTAATCATTTTAGCCTTAGTACATTATTTGTTTATGTCAATACCTCATGAGACAACAGTTGGACATTTCTCGAGTTTTCAGTCGTTTCTTTTCTTTCCATTATCTTGTCCGATGAACCTATTGTTTTTAAATTGGAACAAGCTTTATTATTTCAAGTTTGTATATTGATGTTGAATATGCTTTTTATATAGCCAATACTTGTTATTGGTGCCTACTTATTATTGTAACCTATACTTATTATTGTAAAATTATCGTACCAGTACACAGAAAAATCTACCACGTCAACATCGTTAGCGATGATAAGACGACTCCATTCGCGCGAGTTGCAACCATAGTGCCTAAAAAATGTGATTTAGAAATAGCTTTATTAATTGATCAACTCTCTGCTACAGTACTCAAATCTAAGAAGCAATGGTTTCCATCCAGAGCGAAAGTTTCTGGAACTGTAAGCAGTTTCAGATTAAAGAAAAAATAAGTAAACGTACTGCGTAGTCGCATACTTGTTCCTCAATTTATATTGAAACAGATCCCCACTCCCAATATTAAAATAAAATAATACAGGGATTTCAATAAAATAGGCACGTGTTGAATTATGTTTTAAAGCGTTATATAAAGGATGCACACATTCAAAAGACTGTAAAAACGCCTCTTATCTCCATTTTTATAGGCACTCAATGTGTTCAATTAAATGTATAAGAATATACATAAGAAAATAAACCTGCACTCCCTTACAAAAAAATCGCGGGTTTTGATCATGACTATACATAAGAAAATAAACCTGCACTTTAAAAATCAAATCAGAATTTAATAAAGTGGTGTATTATAAATTGACTATTTCCGTCATTAAACTTTTTTTTATTGTTCCACGTGCGTTTGAAACTTTCCGTCAAGTTCGAACGCTGTTATTGGCTTATAGCTGTACGCAGTATTGCTGTTTATTTCACTCCATTCTAATGCAATATTCAAAAGAAGCTGATTCCATAAGATATATATAACTATGCATGTATCGGCTTTATAATTAATTATATTCAAATACCAAAATTTGGTTCTTTGCTGATTAATTCATAATGTTAATTATATAGTGTTAATTATAATCGGAGATCGATTTTTACGAGGTTTTCATGTGCAAAATTGCTAAAATTAGAATCCAACCATAACAATTCCCTTATTATATATTAAAGGCTTCTCACCCTAAAAAAAAAAAACAAGAAAAGGTTCTGGTAGATGGGCAAAAATCACATTTTTTGTGCATTAATAATTTAAAGATTTCGCATAAATATTGGTAGAAAGTGTCGATATTGGGGGGGGGGGGGGGCATGATGACAAGAGTTCTAATAATTAGAAACATCTCGTAAAATTTTATTAGTCGCCACGTGATATTGAGAGAGCTCAATATTACTTTCTATCTTTTTATTTTATCCCACATACCAGGTACATGACAATTAGTAAAGTTAATTATTTTTCCATAAAAGATAAACTATCTTATTCCCAGTTCGGATTAGTTTGCTTTGGGGTTTCCTCATTTATAAGAGTTCATCTTGAATTATTTAGATATTTTATTACATGTTACTAATCTGTTAAGAGTGATCCCGTGAAGCTCGTATAGGAATGGTATGGACTGTCATGCAAGATTCCACTATTTCCACTGTCATTCGATTTGTAGAGATCGATCAATTCGTTCTTTTTCAGTCTAACTGTAGCAGTAAAGGAAATCATTGGGGATATATTCGTATTGGCTCCGACATCGCCATGCGCAACTGCAATTTCTTCATTCATATTACGGCGAAGCAGTACATACAACTTTCCCGTGCCAAATTTCATCATTCCAGAGAATGCAAAGTGGTACACTCCATTTTTTGGGGCGGTAAAAATCCCTGTAGATTTATCAATGGCTCCACCAATATTCAGCCTCTCAATCTGGAACGAAATAGTTCCTTCCTTAGTCGACGTTGGGCTATTTCTTTGGTCAAAGAAATGAACTCCGCTGCCAAATGACGGTGGACCAGGTTTTACATCAGAAGTAACGATGACTTTGGTGGTAGGTGACCAATCATTTTTGGCAACTTAAGAGAAGCAGATAGGTATTCATTTTTAAGGTATTTTTTCTGCTTATTTTAAAATAATTGACTGTATTAACTACCTCCAGTTTTACTCGGTTTGCTAAAATTGCAGAAAACAGTTTCAATATTTCCATTTATATTTTTCACAGAATAATAGCCATTGAGATAATGCCCAATCAGGTGCAAATCAAAGCAATTGGTTGGTTCCCCTGTGAAGTTTTCTAGATTAATTTGAAAAGTGTAAACTTAATACATGAACTATTTTAATTAATACATATATATATATATAAGTATTTTACTTTTGATCGGAAATGATGCATCCGGGTGTTCTGGATCATACAAAGATGTACACAAACGATTGTTACTTTTATTACCATTTTTGGAAACTGAAAAGAAATATTATATAAGTTACTCAAATGTATATAGTTAATCAAAATCAAGATATAATACCTTCTACAGTAGGCACACTAAAATTGCAGAAAATCGTTTCTATATTTCCATCATTTTTCACCGAATAGAACCCATTCAAATAATGACCATTTAGGCGCAAATCATAGCAGCTGCTCGGTTCTCATATCAGCTTCCCTTTAATAGAAAAAATGTCCCTTTAATGCATTTTGAGTCTTAACAAGGATTTGCATGGTTTTACCTTTGATGAGGATTGCAGCATCAGGTCGCTCCGGGTCAAACAAAGACGTACACAAACGTGGCGGAATTTTAATATACTTTGGTCCGATTGAAGATGATGAGTTAAACGAGGAATAGTTCGATGGAGTAAGCCCCCGTTTTTCTCTCTCAATAACGTAATTGTTGTGTTTCTTAGAATTCATAAATAGATTGATATCATAAGTGGGATTATCATCTACAACTCTTTCATCGTCAGTCTTATTATTTTCTGAGTGTAACGATTCCAATAGCAAGATCTTCTTATCTTGGTTATCAATTCTTTTCTCCTGAAATTGAAGTCGCTCATTTTGACTGTTGAGCTCTTTTCTCATTTTTATCATTTCAGAAACGAGTTCCTTGTAATTGTAAAACAATTCACAGTAAAATATATTATGTTAATTATGATTACAATTACATAAAAATGGCAGTACCTCATGAGACATGTCCTGATCAATGCGTAATAGGCCTACATTATCAGATTTTCCAGTTTCTTTATTTTGGCATAGGACTACTGTAAATAGATTTTGAATCAGTTTGGATTCATGAAGTTTACATAATTATACAAAATTAGTTTGTTTAATCTTACCTGGGTTTGGTAAGATACATGTAGCCGTATGCATTGTAAATGCTAGCCACGTATGCAAAAACAAGACGGCCATCAACGAGCGATGAGAACCAAACATGATTTTCTGAAATACTGCGAAGGTGGTTGGTGCCTTGCAGTTGCACCAACTTTTTTCTAAGCCGGCTTTTATAGAAATGGCACCGAGAAACAGAAAGTAAAATTTTAAAAGTGAAAAAAGTTACATAAACTAGTTGTTACACATTATACAAAATAAATATTTGATTTACAATGCATTTTTTAAATGCACTAAGGTAGCACTGTTCGTTATTGATTTAATATTCAATTTTATGACCTAAAGTTCAAATAACATACGGATGCATTAAAATTTTTCTAAGAATTATTTTAACAGCATTGTATTACGAAACAGCTTATATATGGTTTACATTTCAAAGCATAAATATTAAATATGACGCACATAATCAGAAATTTGTCAGTTTCCCTATTATGAATGTAAACCGAAATACTCTCTCTTTCCCATCATTTTATATTCAAAAATATGTATATAACCATGGATTTACATAAATATTAAAACTTTTTCATCCAAGGCGATTGATGTGTTTGAACTGGTTTTATGTTATATTATCACAAAATGAGCACAGCATTATTTTTCTTGTCATTTGTTGTATGTTATTTGGTTGAGAGCTTGAAAAAAAACCAGTTACTGTCTCACTTTTGGATTATATGTTAGGCGAAACGAAAAATATATAAGGGCCATTTATCTATTTGTAATATGGCATATACTGACGATGTTAAACCTGATATTATAACGCAGAAATGTAATTCAATTCGTGCAATGCACTCAGTAGAAATATATCTTTGAAACGGAGGAGTGCTCCGCTATAGGAAATATAATTTTTTTTAGTTGGTTAGTTGTTTGGTTTTTTACTTTTACTTTTTACGATACAACGGTTATAGTTCTGAATATATTATTACTGTGTGTAGATACTGAAACATAAAAATATTCAAACAAACATATTGCGTTTATATGATGGTTGTATGTTGAAATCTCAAATGAGTCTAATGGAAATTGGATGTAAAACTGTAGCAGTTATAGGGATTGGCCCATTTTTAGCCAACTGACCGATAATAAGCGATGTCAAAACTGGGTAAAAGTACCTAGTTTTACCTAATTTATTTGGGGGAGAAGTATTTTTAAGAATGTCCCCATGTTGAAATGTTTATTCACGCTCACGATGTATTATCAGCTGCACCCTTCGGGCCCTTAATAATATAAAAAGAAGGCGTGTAAGATACATAAAAATGGTAAATATCAAAATAAATTATTCAAAATTATCCCGCTCACCTACCCCGGCTAAGAAAAGCAAGATCAAGGGCTCGTCCGGGATTTGAACCCGGGACCTCTCGCACTTGCACTTACGCACTCGCACAAGGCAAGAATCATAGCACTTGACCAACGAACCATGTAACTTTTGAGAAATGCATGTAGTACATAAAACATATGTATGTTTTCAATATTGAGTATTATTTATCTCATTTTCTAAAATCGCAAGATGGGCCTCAATAGAGATCGGCTATACTGAGCATCAATGTATTAATTAATAACACATGGCTAGTTTATCTTTGTTATACTAGAGAAAAATTCGATTTGCTGCTATCACCATCACAGAAAAAGATAATGCTGATTCCAGTGCTTCCTATCTTTTTTTTAGAGGCTAAAGATAAGATATAATAAAAAAATCTTTTGCTCCGCGAAGATAAGTTAAATTAAGATATATATCTTTAATTTTAGGCTCCGATACAGATGCTATTTTCAAAAATCCCAGTTAAGTTAAGATATTTTTTTGTTTTCCTGAAGAAGTAAAAGATAAGTTAAGATAAAGATAAAGATACTTCAAAATTGAAGAAATAAAAGTCAAAATTCGCCATTTTCTCTATCAGAAATCGTACTTTTACTCAAAATATTAGGCAGCGTAGAAAATTTAGTGGATAAACGTCATATTTAGGTTGTTAACTTTTCAAACAATGCTTTCTTTCTGATATTTTCAATGAAAATGGCTGGGTATAATGTTTAATATATTTATCATACTTGTTCAAGAACTCTCATTTAGAGAAAATAGGCCTTGATATAAAATTTTTTTATATCAAAATCCATAAATCATAATTCATGCGGGCACTGGTGAATCAATTTTCAAATTAATTTGACGAGATTCTTAGAATCACAAAAATATGCGTATGGCGTGCTAATTTAAAAAGAATCGATAATTTCCGTAAGAATAAAATACTATACGTCACTGACGAATGGTTTAAAAGAACCCAGAAAAGTCAGACCACATTTTAATCACCTGAAACACTTCATAATGCACAATTTTGTCCCGTTTTTAAATTATGAAATCCCAAGCGCAGAAAATAAAAAGTATCTTGTATCTTTTAGGTATCTTTTGGAATAAACTAAATATTTGTCAGATAAGATAAGTTTGTTTATTCCAGTTTTTGAGTAAAGGTAAAAATACTCATTAAAATACCAAAAGTATCGGATCTTTTTGAAAAGATAGGAAGCACTGGCTGATTCACCTATCCATACCATGTGTATAATAAGAATCAACTTCTCGGTCAAATGATTTTTTAAAGATATATTTTCATTGTGATTTATATTGGTCAAAATTATTGATAACAAATAAAAGAACCAACCAAGCGTAGCAGCGATGTAGGCTACTGACAGTCGGAACCATAATCTTGTGCAGGACATGATGAGTTGGAAGTTTGATTGCACTATCCATCTTAATAAGAGGTATTGCAATGTAATTGATCGTTGACACGGCGGGAAGACAGGAAAGTCCATTAATCGTAACAGTATTTCTTCGGGACAAGCTGTATTAGGGACCCAATTGGGATCTTCTTTGATGCAGCTGTAAGCTCGGCTCATCTTCTGTCTGTCACCCTAAAAAATAAGTTTTAAATTGAAATGTCATGTTTGAAATTTACCCAATTGGGTACCTTAAAATATAGTTTAGTATACCTCCGAGTAATATTTAAAGGCAGAACTGGTATTGGGATCACTACCATCGGCTAAAATAAATACTGGGTGTTTTGAGTTAATTTTCCACGTCCATTGGGAAGTCATCATAATCGATTCTTTTAATTTAAGAAAATAGGAAGTACAATACAATGCAATCTAGAGATTTCGTTTCTTGTTCAAATGAGTACTTTCAGGTTTTATTATAACGGGAGCTTGAGAAAAAAAATCTTTTACTATGCTTCTTATAATTTATTCGAGAATGTGCAAGTGTGGCGCTTTTTGAACATATTGTTGTATGCGATAATATTAGAAGTATTGAAGGGGATTTAAGAATCAATATAGAATCAAGATGGGGTCCAACATCCGGTAAGACCACCACGTCACAGTCCGACCTTCACCGTTTCCTTTTACACACCCCATAAGGCTAATCTAGCGGTCGTCATTAGAAACTACACCCTTGCAACAACACGTATATCAGAGATTTTAACATAGGAGATCTACCAGCGGTGGCGCAGTGGCATTGTAATATTAACGTTAGTAGGGAATGTGGTTGATTCCAGATAATTTTTTTTTCATAACTTGTCATGTTTTAAATGGTATCCGATCAAAAATCTTAATTTTAGAGGGATAGTCAAAAGAAATTTGTCTGACTTTGTGGACTTAGAAAAAAATGAAGGGATTTCAAATTTGGCGCCATTAGTTCGAAAAAAATCCACCGGGAAGGCTACCCTATGCAAGCGTGCACTTTGCTTCAAAGGCTTATGGGGTGTGTACAATGGGGTCGGCCAACCTTCCCAATGCTGTCGCCACAATATTAATGTTAAAATTATAAGTTAATGATGATTTATCTTCAGCCTAAACAATAGAAATGACCAGTGTATAACGATCTGTACTTTTGCTATGAATGGCTAAAATACAATCGACTTATCGCAAATGTCTGGTATAGAATTCATCTTAAAAATAAACTGAATAGGCATGAGACTGATGTAGTGTATATCTATATGTAATCTGTGTATGAGCAACCTATAATCGAGGTGATGGAGAAGTGAATAAAAAGAAATCATCATCATTATCTGAGCTATATTTCCCATTATGCATAAACAGTATATAACACAAACAAAACCAATTCGTTTGATGTACAGGTTTAAACTTAAAATGAAAATTTTAGCATACTAATACAGAGGACAACTCTTAAAATTTAATTATTCCATCAAGAGGGACCCCGTGTAACTCGTATAGGAATAGTAAAAGCTATCGTACAAGATTCCGTTATGATTTGTTTTGTAAAGATCGATTTTATCGTCCTTTCGAAGTCTAACTGTAGCAGTAAAGGAAATCGTTGGGGATATATTCGTATTGGCTCCGACATCGCCATGCGCAACTGCGATAGTCTCATCCATATTTCGGCGAAGCAATACATATAACTTTCCTATACCCACTTTCATCATTCCAGAGAAGGCAAAGTGATATACTCCATCTCGAGGGGCAGTGAAAATGCCAGTAGATAAATCGATGGAGCCGCCAATATTTAGCTTCGCAATGTGGAACGGAATCACACCTTGGGTAGCAAATTCACGGTTTCTTTTGACAAAGAAATGGACCCCTGGATCGGTTGAAGATTTAACCTTAGCGGGACCTTCATAATGTATGGAAATACACGAAAAAATAAGCCAGGATATATTATTCTAAATTTACGCTAATCATAGCCACCTTCTCCTTCTATGGCCTCGTTAAAATTGCAGAAAACAGTTCCAGTATTTTCATTTTGTTTCACCAAATAATAACCATTCAAATAATGGCCAATTAGGCGTAAATCATTGCAGCTCGTCGGTTCCCCCGAAAATTTCCCTTTTGTTTGAAGATATAACGTTTGTTATTAACTATTTAAAAAGATGGAGGTTGAAGGCCTAACCTTTGATCGGAATTCCAGATTCGGGGTTCGCTTCGTCGTTCAAAGTTGCCTCCCTTTTATCTCGATTTTGTATATTCTCAAAGTTTGTTCGTTTCATTTTGGTTTTCAAACGTTGATTGGTATTAGCATAAGTTAATGCTTTCTCGATTTCGATTTCTTTGTTGTTTGAGAGTGCTGATTTTAAAATCGAAATTATTTTTTCTTGATTTGTAATTCTCTGCTCGTGAATTTCAAGCCGTTCGTTTTGACTTTTCAGCTCTCTTCTTATCTCAATCATTTCAGTAACTAAATCCTATATTAAGAAGAAAGTATAATATGTCGTTTACTTTACTATGTACGACTAAGGTTTACAACTAATCATTTTAGCTTTAATACATTATTCCAATACCTCATGAGGCAGCAGTTGGACATATCTCGAGTTTTCAGTCGTTTCTTTTGTTTCCATTATCTTCTCCAATGAACCTATCGTTTTTAAATTGCAACAAGCTTTATTATTTCAAGTTTCTATATTGGTGAATATCATTTTTATATAGCCTATACATGTTATTGATAAAATTCTCGTACCAGTACACAGAAAAATCTGCCACGTCAACAGCGTTAGCGATGATAAGACAACTCCATTCGCGCGAGTTGCAATCATAGTGTCTAAAAATGTGATTAGAAATAGCTTAATGCGCATTTAGTAGATCGACTCTCTGCTACCCAAATCTAAGAAGCAATGGTTTCCACCCAAAGCGAAAGTTTCTGGAACTATAAGCAGTTTACAGATAAAGATAAATAAACGTACTGCGTAGTCGTATACTTGTTCCTCAATTTATTGAAACAGATCCCCACTTCCAATATTAAAATAAAATAATACAGTGATTTCAATAAAATAGGCACATGATGTTGAATTATGTTTTAAAGCGTCATATAAAGGATGCACACATTCAAAAGACTGTAAAAACGCCTCTTATCTCCATTTTTATAGGCATTCAATGTGTTCAATTAAATGTATAAGAATATACATAAGAAAATAAACCTGCACTTTAAAAATGAAATCAGAATTTAATAAAGTACAATTGGTGTTTTATAAATTGACTGTATCCGTCATTAAACTTTTTTTTTTATTGTTCCACGTGCGTTTGAAACTTTTCGTCCAATTCGAACGCTGTTATTGGCTTATGGCTGTACGCAGTATTGCTGTTTCATTTCACTCCATTCTAATGCAATATTCAAAAGAAGCTGATTCCATAAGATATATATAACTATGCATGTATCGGCTTTATAATTAATTATATTCAAATACCAAAGTGTGTTTCTTTGTTGATTAATTCATAATTTTAATAATATATAGTGTTAATTATAACGAGAGCTCGATTTTCACGAGGTTTTCATGTGCAAAATCGCTCAAATTACAGTCCAACAATGATGATGATGAGAGTTCTAATAATTAGAAATATCTCGTAACATTTTATAAGTCGCTACGTGATATTGAGAGAGCTCAATATTACTTTCTATCAATTTATTATATCCCACATACCAGATACATTATACAATTGGTTTAGTTAGTACAGTTGGTTTAGTAGTTTTTTAATTATTTTGTCACCAAAGATTAACAAGAATCTTATCCCTAGTTCGGCTTAGTTTGCTTTTAGGTTTCCTCATCATAAGAGTTCATCTTGAATTATAAAGATATTTTATTACATTTTTTAATCTGTTAAGAGTGATCCCGTGAAGCTCGTATAGGAATGGAATGAACTGTCATACAAGATTCCAACGCTTCCACTTTCATTCGACTTGTAGAGATCGATTAAGTCGTTCTTTTGCAGTCTAACTGTAGCAGTAAAGGAAATCATTGGGGATATATTCGTAGTGGCTCCGACATCGCCATGCGCAATTGCAATTTCCTCGTTCACATTACGGCGAATCAATACATACAACTTTCCCGTGCCAGATTTCATCATTCCAGAGAATGCAAAATGGTACACTCCATTTTTCGGGGCGGTAAAAATCCCTGTAGATTTATTAAAGGCTCCACCAATATTCAGCCTCTCAATCTGAAACAAAATAGTCCCTTCCATAGTCGGTGTTGGGCTATTTCGTTGGACAAAGAAATGAACTCCGCTGCCAAATGACGATGGATCAGGTTTTACATCAGAAGTAACGATGACTTTGGTTGCAGGTGACAAATCATTTTTGGCAACTTAAAATAAACAGTCAAGGTATTAATTTTTAAGGATTTTTTCTGCTTATTTAAAAATAATTGACTGTTTTATTTACCTCCAGTCTTATTTGGTTCGCTAAAATTGCAGAAAACAGTTTCAATATTTCCATTTATATTTTTCACAGAATAATAGCCATTGAGATAATGCCCAATTAGGTGCAATTCAAAGCAATTGGTTGGTTCCCCTGTGAAGTTTTCTAGATTTATTGGAAAAGTGTAAACTTAATATATGAACTTTTTTTATTAGTATGTATATATTAGTATTTTACTTTTAATCGGAAATGATGCATCCGGGTGCTCTGGATCATACAAAAATGTACATAAACGATTGTTACTTTTATTACCATTTTTGGAAACTAAAAAGAAATATTATACAAGTTATTTCAACTGTGTATAGTTAATAAAAATCAAGATATAATACCTTCTACAGTAGGCACACTAAAATTGCAGAAAATCGTTTCTATATTTCCATCATTTTTCACCGAATAGAACCCATTCAAATAATGACCATTTAGGCGCAAATCATAGCAGCTGCTCGGTTCTCCTATCAGCTTCCCTTTAGTAGAAAAAAATGTCCCTTTAATGCATTTTGAGTCTTAACAAGGATTTGTATGGTTTTACCTCTGATGAGGATTGCAGCATCAGGTCGCTCCGGGTCAAACAAAGACGTACACAAACGTGGAGGAATTTGAATGTACTTTGATCCGATTGAAGATGATAAGTTTAACGAGGAATAGTTCGATAGAGTTACCCCCCGTTTTTCTCTCTCGATAACGTAATTTTTGTTTTTCTTAGTATTCTTATATAGATTGATATTATAAGTCAGATTATCATCTACAACTCTTTCATCGTCAATCTTATTATTTTTTTCTGAGTGTAACGATTCCAATAACAAGATCTTCTTATCTTGGATATCAATTCTTTTCTCCTGAAATTGAAGTCGCTCATTTTGACTGTTGAGCTCTTTTCTCATTTTTCTCATTTCAGAAACGAGTTCCTGTGTTTGTAAACCATTAACAGTAAAATATACCATGTTAATGATGATTACAATTACATAAAAATGGCAGTACCTCATGAGACATGTCCTGATCAATGCGTAATAGGCCTACATTATCAGATTTTCCAGTTTCTTCATTTTGGTATAACACTACTGGAAATAAATTTTGAATTAGTTTGGATTCATGAAGTTTACATACTTTTATAAAATATTAATTTTTTTTATCTTACCTGTTTTTGGTAAGATACACGTAGCCGTATGCATTGTAAATGCTAGCCACGTATGCAAAAACAAGACGGCCATCAACGAGCGATGAGAACCAAACATGATTTTCTGAAATACTGCGGATTGGTAATGCCTTGCAGTTGAACCAACTTTTTTCTAAGCCGGATTTTTTAGAAATGGCACCGAGAAACAGAAAATAAAATTTTATAAGTAAAAAAAAATAACATAAACCTTGCTTACTTGTTGTTCACATATACAAAATTAATATTTGATTTACAGCGTATTTTTTATGCACTAAGGTAGCAATGTTCGTTATTGATTTAATATCCAATTTTATGGTCTAAAATTCAAATAACATGCGGACGCATATACATTTTTCTAAGTATTATTCTAACAGGATTGTATTATCAAACGGTTTATAGATGGTTTTCATTTCAAAGCATAAATATGAAATATGACGCACATAATCAGAAATTTGTCGGTTTCCTATTATGAATGTAAAATGAAATAATTTTTCTTTCCCCTCATTTTATATTCAACAACTTTGTATAAAATCAAAGTGTTACATAAATATTAAAATTTTTCCATCCAAGGCAATTGCTATACTGCAATTGGCACGTCTTGTGAACTGGTTTTAGGTTATATTGTGTCGTATGTTAGTATTTGGTCGAGAACTTGAAAAAAACGAGTTACTGTCTCAATTTTGGGATTATATGTTAGGCGAAACTTTAAAAAAATGCCTATTTTTCAAATACATAAGGGTCATTTGTAAAACTATAGAATGTAACTACGCTTTTTCGTTAAATACTTAATATACTTAAAATTATGAAAATACTTCATTTAGTTTAATATACACATATTATATATGTGTGTGTTGTAAGATACATAATTCACTAGCTAAAAATACGTTAGATTTTGGCGTCCAGCTGGCTCATTGGTATAGTACTAGGCTCCTGTGAGCAACATATTAAGATCGATTCTTGGTGTATGCTATGGTTAATTTTGGCAAATCCCTAATTTTACTTAAAATACTAAATTGTTTAAAATTTTAGTTTTGAAAGATTTTTTCCATGTAAGTCCATTGGATGACATTCGATTTCATTAATTGACGGAAATCAAGTAATTTATCTATTTTAAAGAAATTTGGTTATCAAATAAATTTAGTTAAGTATCTCCTACACAAAACCCCATGTTTTTTCAATATTATAATTAAGAGATTTAAGTGATTTGATTAAACTAATTGGCGAAAAAGCGAAGTTGCATTCTATAGTTTAGACCAACATTTAAAACAATTAAATAGCGGAATAATCAAAACAACACGTATAGCAAAACAAACAACATACAAAGCAGACAAAATGGGTCTCTCTTGGACCAAGATCAATCTGTATTTAAGAGCTCTGGAGAAATCCTTTGTGGCTTCGTTCCACTCAGGGAAATTTTCAGTTATTATGGGCGATGGAAAGGAACAAAAAAAATCCTAAAACTATTGTATCGTATTTAGCTTAAAAAACTGAACAAGTTTGTCAATCATCCTGTTAACCAAAAAAAATTATCTTGCCCGGAAATCGACGCCAAAGTCGGTGTGTACGATTGGTACGCAAAACGGGCTTCCCACCATCTTAGAAATTAAGGCAGACATCTTTTGGGGAGTAGAGCAGCCACAGTGGCAAAAGCATTGGCTTTTGAGCTTTATTTACTTTTTGCTGGATGTCAATCACTATCCTCGATTGAATTGTTTTGAAAATTCTATACTTGTTTTGTGCTACAATAAGGCAAATAACAAAAGATCTACAATCTGTTGCGTTGTGGCTAGTTGTAAGAACGCTCAAAATAATAGCCCGGAGAAAAAATTTATCTCTATTCCGAAAGGTCAGAAGAGATGATTTGGTTGAAGGCTATTAACAAAAGCGATAGTGGACTGTCCCTGGAAAGCACTTTGAGACTTTGTGAAGATCATTTTGATGTGAGTTAACTGTTTAAAAAAATGAAAAAAGGGATTTTTTCCACTCCTTTCTGCTCTAGGTTGACAAAGACTTTAAGAACATAATTCCCCCCGATGAACAACTATTGGAAACATAGTTCCACATAAAAACCTGTTTGATACTGCTCCATCTAAAAAAGGTGTCTATTGAAATTGTGATATAACTCTAACAATCCTCATCTTTTATACTAATTTTACAACATTCATCCCCAATACATTTGATTATGCTCCGCCTGAAGATCCTTTTCAACCCACTGTAGAAGAAGTGGACCCATTACTTACTGACCATGAAATCCAGGGTAATTATTCCTTTCTCTCACTTATGTCTGTAAGAAAACTTCATGACATTTAAATTTTGCATTAAGAAATGGACACTCCTATCATTGGAACCCAAACGGATACGCGTAAACGTCAACTTGAGATTCTCTCAAAGCTAGAAGTGAAGCTCTTTGTTTCGGTGACGTTTATTTCAATGAGAAAGAAAACAGTTCGTAGTAAGAGGACGCAGGTGACAATGCTTGATGTTGGAAACGATGTTGCTTGTAGCCCTTTGAAAATATCTCCTCTTAGTCCCTTGAAAGCCCCGTTAGGCCGACAAAATCGATCCCTTATTCAGTGCGACGCAAAAGACGATGAAGATTTTCAAAGCGACCAATCCGATGCGTCTGTGGCTAGTAGCTCTGATTATCCAAGTAGTGATTTTTGTGGGACATTTCAGATTGAATCATTTCGGAAATCAGTTACTCTTCAGAGGTGTCTGACAAAAAGAGAGATAATACCGAATCTTTGAGCAAATTTCAGACAAAAAGTCGTAAACGTTGTCGATCATTGATGGAATCAAACTCAAGACTTTATTTGGGTATTGATAAAGAGTATCTCAGCATCATTTCTCTTATTTCTTACAAAATGAAGGTAAATAGTAGTGGATTCGATGCACTTGATATCTGCTACCTGGTTTTGCGTAAAATTAGATTAAAGTCTTAGAAGAAGAGTCTTTTGAAATTCTTGCTCACGAATTCCGTGTATCGCGGTCTTATGCAAGCCGTATTTTTAGATTAGATTTAAATTTTATTGCCAAGCATTTAAAAGAAATGATCATTTGGCCGAAATTTGAAAGTATTAAGAAAAATTTGCCTGTTTCTTTCCGAAAAATTTATCGAAATGTCAACTCAATCATTGATTGCTTGGAAACCGAGATAGAGATGCCATCGTCTCCCAGAGATCAAGCCCTTACTTGGTCGCAATATAAGAAATGCAACACACTGAAGTATTTCATTGGAATCACACCGGACGGATTGATTTCCTTCATTTCAAATGAGTATGGTGTATGGTGGAAGAGCCACGGACGAGATGGTTGTTTCGCATTCAGGGTATTTAGACAAGCTGGAACCGGGAATGTGCATTATGGCAGGTCGGGGGTTCAAAAAGGTAGAAACACGCGTTTTTAAAAAGAAATGCTCTTTTGTTCGGCTTCCGAGTGTTTTAGAGGGTGTAAAACTAAGCAGAAAACAGGTTGTCACATCACGAAAGATTGCTGGATTACGTATTCATGTTGAACGTGCAATAAGCAGGATTAGAGAGTTCAAGTTTTGTTCCCCACACGCATGTGTCGATCATAATATGATCAAGTATTGTGACGATGCCATGAAAATTACATGTGGTCTCATTAACTTAAGGGGACCTCTCATTAAGTGAGTTATTGTTCTACAATTGTCCATCATTAAATCAACAGCGTTCATGTAAACCTATTTACTGTGTAATATGTGACCACGTTATGTTCGAACAAATAATAAAAGCTCTTGGCAACCATTATATTGACTTTTTGTTCATACATTTCGATTCTTATACTACAATGTTCAAAATAACAAACTACAACAAAAGTTGAAAGAACATTACGTCTTGGTTCGAAATAAATAATGATAAACACTTAACTACCAATCGTCAATTAGTTATTATTCACAACTTTGGCCAAACAGCTTTACACCAAAATTCAGAAGCATTGCACATGAAGTTTTTAACATAGTCTTCATCAAGTTTGACTTCTCGAATCTCTACTTTTTTGTTGGATTCGAATTCAGGGTCAGTTACACAAAAGAGGGCCGATGAACGATTGGAAAGAAACATTTGAAGTTGCATTTGTGCTTGGCACTTCTGTGAAATATTTCCGGAAACGCCAATGTAGCTTAGTCGAGCCTTCTGAGTTTTGTGCACTTCTACCACAAACTTGTCATTTATTCCGTCAGGAGCTACTCCAAAGAATGGATAATTGGAAGAGATGAAAAGGCCACTTTCTTCAAATTCCATTCCAACCACGAATCATCGCAGTAGTAGACCTCAGCCTGGCACCAAATAACTGTTCCACTAACGTTCCGGATTCAGTAGTACAACGGGACAATTCGTGAAGTTTTGAAGCTGTAATGCGAGCGTACCTTTGAAATATAATAGAATACGTATAAATCACAATGGCTATGAAATTGACAGGTTACCTTAATCGATGCCAATAAGCCGATTTAGGCTGGTCTTTTGTCATTTCCCTTGCCGTTGCACAAAAGGAATCTGTAATAGTCCTTTTGCAAAATTCGAGAAATTTATTAGCAGAGCCAAGTCTCTTCTTTTCTTGAAACGAAAGGAACAGCCAGTGAAGATCCAAAACCTTTGTAGCCAAAAAACTGCTACTGTAATTATCTGTGAAACTCAAGTATAAAGTTAAGGCTTGATTACCTGAAACTAATGAGATTCATCCGTGACATGCTAGAATTGTATAATTATCGAAATGAGAGTCACAATTATATGATGATGAGATTTCTGATAATCAGATTCATCCCTTAATTTTTCATTTGTTCGCTTTGTAATATTGAGAGTTCAGTATTACTATCTATCAATTTATTTCATCGACATACCAGGTACTGTACATTACAATAAGTAAAGTTAATTATTTTGTCATCAAAGATCACCAAGAATCTTATTCCCAGTTCAGATTAGTTTGCTTTAGGGTTTCCTCATCATATGAGTTCATCTTGAATTATAAAGATATTTTATTATAATCTGTTAATCTGCTAAGAGTGATCCCGTGAAGCTCGTATAGGAATGGTATAGACTGTCATACAAGATTCCAACGCTCCCACTTTCATTCGACTTGTACAGATCGATTAAGTCGTTCTTTTGCAGTCTAACTGTAGCAGTAAAGGAAATCATTGGGGATATATTGGTGTCGGCTCCGACATCGCCACGCGCAGCTGCAATTTCTTCATTCCTATTACGGCGAAGCAGTACAAACAACTTTCCCGTACCAGATTTCATCATTCCAGAGAATGCAAAGTGGTAGACTCCATTTTTCGAGGCGGTAAAAATCCCTGTAGATTTATTAAATGCTCCACCAATATTCAGCCTCTCAATCTGGAACAAAATAGTCCCTTCCATAGTCGGTGTTGGGCTATTTCGTTGGACAAAGAAATGAACTCCGCTGCCAAATGACGATTGATCAGGTTTTACATCAGAAGTAACGATGCCTTTGGTTGTAGGTGACAAATCATTTTTGGCAACTTAAAATAAACAGTCAAAGTATTAATTTTTAAGGATTTTTTCTGCTTATTTAAAAATAATTGGCTGTATTATTTACCTCCAGTCTTATTTGGTTCGCTAAAATTGCAGAAAACAGTTTCAATATTTCCATTTATATTTTTCACTGAATAATAGCCATTGAGATAATGCCCAATCAGGTGCAAATCAAAGCAATTGGTTGGTTCCCCTGTGAAGTTTTCTAGATTAATTTGAAAAGTGTAAACTTAATACATGAACTATTTTAATTAATACACATATATATATATATAAGTATTTTACTTTTGATCGGAAATGATGCATCCGGGTGTTCTGGATCATACAAAGATGTACACAAGCGATTGTTACTTTTATTACCATTTTTGGAAACTGAAAAGAAATATTATATAAGTTACTCAAATGTATATAGTTAATCAAAATCAAGATATAATACCTTCTACAGTAGGCACACTAAAATTGCAGAAAATCGTTTCTATATTTCCATCATTTTTCACCGAATAGAACCCATTCAAATAATGACCATTTAGGCGCAAATCATAGCAGCTGCTCGGTTCTCCTATCAGCTTCCCTTTAATAGAAAAAATGTCCCTTTAATGCATTTTGAGTCTTAACAAGGATTTGCATGGTTTTACCTTTGATGAGGATTGCAGCATCAGGTCGCTCCGGGTCAAACAAAGACGTACACAAACGTGGCGGAATTTTAATATACTTTGATCCGATTGAAGATGATGAGTTAAACGAGGAATAGTTCGATGGAGTTACCCCCCGTTTTTCTCTCTCAATAACGTAATTGTTGTGTTTCTTAGAATTCATAAATAGATTGATATCATAAGTGGGATTATCATCTACAACTCTTTCATCGTCAGTCTTATTATTTTCTGAGTGTAACGATTCCAATAGTAAGATCTTCTTATCTTGGTTATCAATTCTTTTCTCCTGAAATTGAAATCGTTCATTTTGACTGTTGAGCTCTTTTCTCATTTTTCTCATTTCAGAAACGAGTTCCTGTGTTTGTAAAACAATTCACAGTAAAATACGTCATGTTAATGATGATCACAATTACATAAAAATGGCAGTACCTCATGAGACATGTCCTGATCAATGCGTAATAGGCCTACATTATCAGATTTTCCAGTTTCTTCATTTTGGCATAGGACTACTGTAAGTAAATTTTGAATTAGTTTGGATTAAGTTCACATATCCTTAAATAAAATATTAGTTTTGTTTAATCTTACCTGTTTTTGGTAGAAAAGATACACGTAGCCGTATGCATTGTAAATGCTAGCCACGTATGCAAAAACAAGACGGCCATCAACGAGCGATGAGAACCAAACATGATTTTCTGAAATACTGCGGATCGGTAATGCCTTGCAGTTGCACCAACTTTTTTCTAAGCCGGCTTTTTTAGAAATGGCACCGAGAAACAGAAAATAAAATTTTATAAGTAAAAAAATAACATAAACCTTGCTTACTTGTTGTTCACATATACAAAATTAATATTTGATTTACAATGTATTTTTTAATTCACTAAGGTAGCAATGTTTGTTATTGATTTAATATCCAATTTTATGGTCTAAAATCCAAATAGCATGCGGACGCATTAAAATTTTTCGTTAAGTATTATTCTAACAGGATTGTATTATGAAACGGTTCATAGATGGTTTACATTTCAAAGCATAAATATGAAATATGACGCACATAATCAGAAATTTGTCGGTTTTCTATTATGAATGTAAAACTGAAAAAATTTCTCTTTCCCCTCATTTTATATTCAAAAAGTTTGCGTATACAACCAATATTTTACATGTATATTAAAATTTTTCCATCCAAGGCGATTGCTATACTGCAATTGGCACGTCTTGTGAACTGGTTTTAGGTTATATTAATACAAAATGAGGACAGCAGTATTTTTCGTGTCATGTGTTGTATGTTATTATTTGGTTGAGAACTTGAAAAAAAAAATGAAAAAGGTTTTAGGTTATATTATTACAAAATGAGCACAGCAGTATGTTTCTTTGGTGGTTGAGAACTTGAAAAAAGAGTTACTGTCTCAATTTTGGGATTATATGTTAGGCGAAACTTAAAAAAATGCCTATTTTTCAAATACATAAGGGTCATTTGGTAAAACTATATAATGTAACTACGCTTTTTCGTTAAATACTTAATATACTTAAAATTATGAAAATACTTCATTTAGTTTAATATACACATATTATATATGTGTGTGTTTGTAAGATACATAATTCACTAGCTAAAAATACGTTAGCTTTTGGCGTCCAGCTGGCTCATTGGTATAGTACTAGGCTCCTGTGAGCAACATATTAAGATCGATTCTTGGTGTATGCTATGGTTAATTTTGGCAAATCCCTAATTTTACTTAAAATACTAAATTGTTTAAAATTTTAGTTTTTAAAGATTTTTTTTCCCAAAGTCCATTGGATGACATTCGATTTCATTAATTGACGGAATTCAAGTAATTTAACTATTTTAAAGAAAATTTTTAAATAAAGTTAATGAAGTATCTCCTACACAATACCCCATGTTTTTTTCAATATAATAATTAAGAGATTTAAGTGATTTGATTAAACTAATTAGCGAAAAAGTGAAGTCGCATTCTATAGTTTAGCCCAACATTTAAAACAATGGAATAGCGGAAGAGTCAAAACAACACGTATAGCAAAACAAACAACATACAAAGCAGACAACATGGGCCTCTCTTGGACCATGATCAATCTGTATTTAAGAGCTCTGGAGAAATCCTTTGTGGCTTCGTTCCACTCAGGGAAATTTTCAGTTATTAGGGGTGGTACCGTACATTCAATATCAATTTCTAGATAGACTAAAACAACAGTTTTAGAGTTTTGATAGACCAATTTTTCTAGTACATATGAGGTGATGTAGGGGCCACACCGAAAGTTCTGCCTTGGGGCCACGTCCGATTAAACGCGGCCATGACAGCCAATCTACTAATTTGTAAAAATTCAGTTAAAACACGATGTGTCCAACAATAAGTTTGTTTTAATATATAAATTCCAAATAACTGTGCATTGAACTCATTGAATAAAATGCCATTATAGTATAATAATCAAGTGTGTCATGGTAAGCTGCGCGTTTCGAAGAAACCATTTTGCTAGCCACTGGTAACGATATTCGATCATGACACATTGTACCGCACACAGTCTATTATAGTTAGAGATGAGTAGACTGGCAGCTGGATGACATTTTTTAATCAAAATTAAGAGAGAAGGTAAATAGAGTCATTTTTCTACGTTTCTTTTATGTCTCAGTTGAAATAACTTCCCGACAAAAACATATTCATTATGGATTTAAGCGCAAAAAGTGTGGGAAAAAGAAATACCCAATCATACATATCCCGCAAATTTTACGATTCACAATAATAGTGTTAAGGAACAATGAAGTATTTCACAAAATTTTAATTGTGTGCGTATATTTCGAAACAATTTTCATAGTGGGGGACACATAGACATAGTTTCTCCATCATACACACATTTTAATTGTTGTAAATATTATTTGTTTCCTCCACCAGTCCATATATGTGCTCATACTGTATGAATATACGGGAAATGTCCCATATTTTTTCCTAGTCCTTATAAGTAATATTCTTAAGGACACGTAGAAATTTAACTCGTACTCTTAGCCACTGATAGTTTGGAAACAGGCGGCATTGAAGATGGGACCCACCAGGCAATTTTTACTTATAAATGTCTGGCAGGTCGTGTAAGCTTGATTTACCTGGCTCATTACGGTGGAATTGTTTTGGCAAGAGTTGGCAAACTTTAAAAAAATGTATTTTATAATTATATAAATTATTATCTTTTATATATATATAGAATAATTGTGTTTCTTACGGTAGCAAGATAATTGAAGGCATAAGGGATGTATAAGCTTCCGCACTTGGAGGTATAAATAGAGTCAACAGCTGACAAGTAAAATAAAAATCAGCCCCACTTTGTTACTGAACATTTTAAAGTATTTACGTATAAAAGATGAAGGAGTCATCATTGGATTGCACTGGCCCCAATTCACCATCGCAATCATGTTGCACAAGGTCTAATACAAGTAATAAAGAAATGAATGCAAAAAAGTAATCTCAATAAAAAAACTATTAGAAATTTTGTACCTGGATTGAACCAAGAGCAGCGGAGCTCGAGTAATTTTGCGCTCCAGCGAAGAACTAGGAATAGTTCAACCATTAGTATGAATTATTGAAACCTTCAAATGTATACTTACAGCGAGTACAGCTTTAGCAGCAATTGAAGTGCTGTTCTGTAGAAGTGGAAAGAGGATTTGAGACAAAGAGCAAGAATAACCAGCGAAGGGAGCCGTAGTTGTTAATGGTTTGGTTGTAGTGGTCGCTGCTTTGGTTGTAGTGGTCATTGGTTTGGGTGTCGTGGTCAATGGTTTGGTTGTCGTGGTCATCAGTTTGGTTGTTGTGGTCATCAGTTTGGTTGTCGTGGTCATCGGTTTGATTGTCATGGTCGCTGGTTTGGTTGTAGTGATCGCTGGTTTGGTTGTAGTGGTCGCTGGTTTGGTTGTAGTGGTCATCGGTTTGGTTGTCGTGGTCGCTGGTTTGGTTGTAGTGGTCATTGGTTTGGTTGTCGTGGTCATCGGTTTGGTTGTCGTGGTAGAAGTCGATGGTAGTACGGTGGTCGTCGGTAAACTATTCATAAAACAAGTAGGGGAAAAAGTACCAAGTGAATCAATCATACAATTCGCGAAAGTTGCACAGGTTTTGGCAGCCTGATTAAGCTGAGTGGAGGTATTGCTGCACTTGTAGGTCTTTACCATCAGCCATGGGATAAATAGAAAAAAAAGAAAGTTAAGTATAAATTTTCTTAAAAGTATATTTGTGTACACTAACCGATAGAAAAAAAGAAGTTTCATAGGTGGTCTCAATAATGCACATCGTCTGGTATAGTGAATACGTATCTGTCGAAGTTTTTAGATTGTTAAATGTATAACTAATAAAGAAAAATGTGTGACATGAAATCAAATTACTTATATTTGGAGCTGATGCTGCTGCAGGAACCACAGATGCTCCGCAGGATTTTCCAATTGTTAATGTGATGTTACACAAATACTATTATTGTACAAAATAAAACATGAATTTGAAATCAAAAGGTAAAAAAAGCCTAAGAACGATTTTCACCTTTATTAATCCAAAGGTGGCTTGCCCATTACTGAATCCAGGTACTGGTATAAGGGGAACGGTATTGTAAAACTGCGTTGAAATAAAACAAAAAAAGCTAACATTCAATTGTATGTAATACATCGCACTATTTAAAATTGTGATTTCTTACAATGTTGAGAGCGTTGAGCACATCAGTTGAGCCAGATTGTAGAAGGGGAAATATAATTGAGGACGCGGAGCAGAGACTACCGCCATCGACCAATTTTACAGGGCCCAGCAATGTGATTGCCACAAAAATCTACAAATAATAATAATAATACGTAACCCTATCAATGTATACCAATTGTAATTACCTTTAACAGTGATGTTAGATGCATGTTTAATGCAGAATGTAAGGTTGCTACTAGAAAAGAACCAGCTACAACCCGACTTATATATCTGAAAAGCGACTATTGGTGTAATAGACGTAGGATCGAGTAATAATGGCGCAGATGGAATCAAATAATATTATCACTTCTCATGCAATTCTCCAGTAAAACGTGCTCATTAATTCTTCTTTGTATGTTGCCATGCAATATATCCCATGTATTATGAGCATTGTATTAGAGCATATATTCTGCGCAATGATATTATTTATTTTGACAGAGCGTTCGAGAAGGACATGCATTATCAAGTATGACGCACATTATAACTGTTATTTATCCTTCACACAACGCATCTCAAATTGCATGTCGCCTATCGATTTCATCACACAAAAACCAGATTGTTTGAGTTCGACTAGTCCAAAAACATTTAAAAACATGCTTTATTGTTGTACTGTACTTCTAAATTTTCGTTTATTTTCAATATGGTTATGCATTAATTACATGAAATATTGGAGATTCTTCTATAATTTGGCAAACGAAGATTTTTAGAACTCATTTCCTTCAAGTATATTGTATATATGCTTCGCAGTAGAAGTAGCTGAAGTTTGGTAACGAAGCAACAAAAAAAATGTCGTGAGTTTTAGCATTACGTGCGCCATTCTTTTTTATGTCGTTAATACGGCTTATTATTCTACTTACATTTACCTTTCTATGCTGCTATCATTGTTATTGTACATTTAATAGATAGTTTCTAAAGGACATGCATTAACAAAGCTGAAAAAACGATACATGACGCAGGTGAAATTACAAAGTCCCAGATATGTAATTGAACCTATATATCATTATACGCATTTGGTTTTGAAAAATAACAAAAGCCATCAGTTGGCCCTAAACAAAGCTAATCAATTCGCAAAACTTATTGAAAATCTGATGATTTTTTACAGTTATATAACATTTACTGCGGTCAAACCTTGTGTGAAAATCAATATTATCCGAGAAGTTTGGTGTGCCAAACATACATTGTCAGAGTTGATTTTAATACACATTTTAAAGTTATTCTACCATTCGTCGAAAGAGAAACTTCCTTTTAATGAATCTGGAAACCATACCGCTGCTGGGTAACTAACCAATTATTTATAAATATGCTCAACCCACGAAGAGGGTTGACCATTCGATTTTTAACCACACAATTCTAAAGAATGGAGATGCTAATGGGCAATGGTTTTATAAGAGTGATGTTATACAATTACTGGGAACTATGAGTGACACACTCAGAGGCCGTATGTATGGTATTAGAATACGCACGAGAGTGCATATTCTAATACAATACTACATGGGCTTTGAAATGGTGACTCAGGGAGCTACATCCAGAACAGGGGAAATGGGCAGCCAGTTCTTCTCAAGATGTTGTCTTAAAAACCAATGAGTCTTATATACCTTTGTGGTGCAATGACCACAGGAGAGACGAAAAATTTCTGCTTTATACAGTTAATGCGACTAAGATTTCCACAAACCGCAAGCAAAATATGTTTAGGCCTTATAATTACGTATACATATTTTAAAAAGGGGAGTTAGAAAATTAGATTAAGTAAAATATGGTACACGAATCGTCAAAATGAAGACCAAATCATTCTTTTTTAATGTTTAGTTTGGCAAATACCGAGGCCTTAAATTGGTAAAATGTTGGATAGGGCCAACTATACCAATACGAAAGAGCTGCAACTATATACACGCATATTTCTAAATAATAAAATTTAATATAAATAGTAGAGGAGTAGAAATTTATTACCATTTAACAATCATGGAAGAAAGTAAAACATTAACTCTAGAAATGTGCATAATATTTTTTTTAACTCTCATTTACATTAAAAGCTATTGGATTTGTACCACTGTATATAATGAGGAACAATTGAATCATAGTACATCTTTAAAAAAGTGTTTCTAATGTCTGTCGATAAGTTCTTCGTAGGCGTAGAGCGTCATCAACGTGCAGCTGGAAGAGTTTTAAAACATCGACGTCATCCTCATCTTCTCCAAAAGGATCAGTAGCGATCCTACCCACTTTGAGCCAAGCGTAGTAAAAGAAGTACGTCAGAGCATAAGGTATTGGTATGTAACCGGTAAGGAGCGATATAAAAAATCTAGTGTTCTCGTTACTATCCGGTCGGACCGTATGACTTATGATAGAGAATAGTCCGAGGCAGTGAATAGCGATAGTTACAGCCTGAATAAGCGAAACCGGAATATTATTGGTCGCAAATTTTAAGATTCCGCCACAATTTTTCTTCAGGAGCTGAACTTGGTCAATGTTACGACCGGTATCAGCTGGAAAGGTAAAATACCTGAAATTATATGTTTTTAACAGATTTTAATACAGAATAGATTTTTGTATAAAATACCCCTTTCTCGATGTATCTTTGATAAGAATATTGAGCCAGTCAAAGACTATTAGAGGCAGAGTGATCGGGCCGGAAGGGTTCTTCATTTTATGTCTCTCAAGGATTCGTCTCTCTTTCTCCTTGAGTAATCCCGATTTTTGGATTGCCAATAAACTTGGAAATTTGTGACGTAGGGATTTGCTAACGTTGCGGAAAGTCAAGAGCCACAAGAGGAGAACATAGCGGGCGTACTGGTCCAATCGCTCGGATCCGTCCGGTGTTTCCAAGCGTAGAGAAACGATGAAAACTGAAATGGGCCGACTAGTTCCGGGCATATTGTTGATTATCGAGAACCATCGGTTGAGAGCGGATGAGGTAAAGAATCCCAAGAGCAAGGCGACTGGCAGGCTCGTCGAGTACTTGCCCACCTCCTGGGCCAGGGCTTCAACGATCTCCTTCTGATAACGACTGAGCACGAAATTGTAGATGAGGGTGACGGTCACATAGACGAGATAGTAGACAAACACTTGCTTCCAGATGAGCTGGAAGAAACTTTTCCTCCAGCGGAAGAGACTCTTGATACTCTCTCCAAATTTGGTGGCTGTTGAAGAGACTCCTTCATCCCGCTGGATACCTCGATCCATCGAACTAAATTCATGATTGGCGGTGCTTACCTCTTCTTCTATTGCTTCCAAGTTGGCAGTGCTTGGATACTTGTAATGAAACATGATGGTATCGATGCTATGCAGTATTACCTAGGAATAAAGGATATTAAGCTACTACTAATGAATTTAATATCGATGACATAGTCGGAAAGAAAGTTGATTTGAATCCAACTACTTTATTTGTAGTGAAGTGGAAAATTTGTCTCTATTAGCAGTCTACCCTATAGGCAATTTTTATGTTTAAAGCGTTATGAAAAAAGAATATTATCTGGATCTATGTTATTACAAAGTATTGTGGAAACTTATCTTTTCCGATATAAAAATAAATAAATTATGATGTGAGGCGTACAATAAATCACTGAAAGGTTTTTATAACGTTCCAAAGCGAGAAAAAATTACCTTGAAATTCAATATATGACATTGTACAAGGAAGTGAATTGAATACTTTAGTACGTTCAGTAGTATATAGCAGAAGTGTTGACCACGATAATCCACGTGATGCGCCGAATGCAAGCCTTAGCCTCGTGATGCACAATTCACGCATGACGACTAATTATTTTTCTATACATTGATTACATATTTAAATAGTTTTGTCTTCACTCTTTGGTGCTCATGACTGTAACTGGGCCCATCACGCACGTACACAGTGCTGCTCAAGAATTTAAATGAGACGGGGACGAGTATAGAGAGTACGTCTTTACCATACTATACGATTATGTTTTTTACATTATGTGTGTTGTGTTTGCATTAGTAACAGTAAAAAAATGTATTCTAAAGTGGCTGATCAGTACAATTTTTAGAGTTTCGATAAATAAAATTCTAACATTATCTCGTGAGCTAAAATGAAAACAAGTTCAATAATGCTGATGCATTTTTTTTTTTATTTATCAATTCCAATTATAACCACTTCATTTCCCATTTTAGAGTGATTATTACATCGTTGCACGGTGATTCGTATCCCTTTAAGTTGCTAGCTATTATGTATTTTCAAATTTCTGTATTATTCATCCTAATTAAAACAATGCACATTTACAAAAATAGAATAGTTCTAAATAGTTTGTAGTGTACCATCATAATTTTATGCACTTGAGCATATTGTTTTACACCAAGCGAGAAGGTCCAAATAATATTTCAATCACAGATCTATTATTCTAAACATAAGATCAATACAGAAATGTTTGATATAGACAAAAAGAAAATAGTGATTAACGCTAATTTATTATATATTCCACATTATATCCCATTGACTCCATTTAGCCTGTTAATAGATTGCATGGTACAACTGATTGGATCAAATAATTGTTAGGGGGTGTCGTCATTTATAAGAATTCATAATATAAAATATAGATACTTCATTACATAGGCCTATGTTATCAAAGTATTATTCCATTAAAAGGGATCCCGTATAACTCGTACAAGAAAAGTTTGGACTATCATCCAAGATTCCACTATAATTCAATTTGTAAAGGTCTATAAATTCGTTCTTTTTGAGTTGAACTGTAGCCGTAAAAGAAATCATCGGAGAGATAGTCGTATGAGCTCCGACATCGCCATGTGCAGCTGCGATTGTCTCATTCTTATTTCGACGAAGCAATACATGTATCTTCCCTGTGTTAAGTTTCAACAGTCCAGAGAAGGCAAAGTGATACACTCCATTTTTAGGGACGGTAAAAATCCCTGTAGAAATATCAATCGCTCTACCAATATTCAGCTTCTCAATCTGGAAAGAAATAGTTCCTTCTTTATTAGGCTTGGTTGGGCGATCTCTTTGGACAAAGAAATGAACTCCTCCGCCAGATGGTAATGGACCAGGCTTTACATCAGTAGTAACGATAGTTTGATTGGCAGTAGATAATTTTTGATTTCGTGAAACTAAAAAGAAATAAGCAAAACATTCATCTTAAAATTGAAATTATTTATTTATTTTTAAGATTATTGACCATTAATGTTACCTCCAGCTTTGATAGACTCGCTAAAATTGCAGAAAACATTTTTAATATTTCCATTTTCATTTTTCACTAAATAATAGCCATTGAGATAATATCCAGCCAGGTGCAGGTCAAAGCAGTTGGTCGGTTCCCCTGTAAAGTTTTCTTTATTTAAAATTGAAAAAATATAGATATTACTGATATTATAAAAATGATATGAATTGGTATTTTACTGTTGTTTGGAATTTTTGCATCTGGGTGCTCTGGATCATATAAAGATGTACATAAACGTGCACCTTTATTAACCTTTTTCGAAACTAAAGAAATGTGTGTGTCATAAGTTAAGCCTACGTTGAATATAAATAACATGAAAATCAACATATACCTTCTACAGTAGGCTCACTAAAATTACAGAAAATCGATTCTACATTCCCATTATTTTTCACCAAATAAAACCCATTCAAATAATGCCCAATTAGGCGCAAATCGTAGCAGCTGCTCGGTTCCTCTGTAAAATTCCCTTTAAAACAAACAAATCTATGTAAAATAACCTGTATTTTGAATCTTATTATTTGATTGATATTATGAGATTTTGTTAATTTGTTTTACCTCTGATGAGAATCGCAACATCAGGTCGCTCTGGGTCAAATAAAGATGTACACAAACGTGGTGGTGTTTTAATGAACTTTGATCGAATTGACGATGATGAATTTAAGGACGAATTCGATGAAGGTTTCTCTCGTTTTTCTCTCTCAATAACGTAATTGGTTTTCTTCTTAGTATTCAAAATTAGATTGGTATAAAAAGGATTAGTAGCAAGAGTTTTTTCTTCGTCGATCTCGTTATTGACTGAATGTAGTGATTCCAATAACAAGATCTTCCTATCTTGGTTATTAATTCTCTTCTCCTGAAATGCAAGCCTCTCATTTTGAATCTTGAGCTCTTTTCTCATTTCAATCATTTCAGTTACGAGTTCCTGTTATGTTGACAACAGTAAAATATATAATGCTTTTCATGCTTAAAATTTAAAAGAAAAAGAAGAATTTAAGTACCTCGTGAGACATGCCCTGATCTATGCGTAATACATTTTCAGACTTTTTTGTACCTTTTCCTTCGTCTATCAACCCTTCATTTTGGTTAAAAACTATTGAAACTAATTTATATAATAGTTTGGTTAAATGAAATTTAGATACATATATTTTCATAAAACATTCCTTGGTGTCCTATATATACCTGATGTTGGTAAGATACACGTCGCCGTGTATATTATGAATGTAAGCCACGTCAGGAAAACTAAGGCGCCCAAGAATGGGCGGTGGGAAGTAAACATGATGGTTTCTGAATTGGTAATATTAGCTAAACAAACTAGCTTGCAGTTATATTATCGACAATATGATGGTACACTGGTATTTCTAGAATTTCTTTTTAGAGACACCATAATTTTCTTTAAGTGACAAATTACATAAGCCTAGCTTACCTGTTAGTGCGGTTCTCCTCCTTTTTGAAAGAGGTGTCCACATACTAAACAAAAATTTGATTTTACAATGTATATTTTTCTATAATGCACTAAAGTAACTTATAGCATAGAAAGAGCATACAATGTAGCAAATAGTACTATAACGAACTTTAGTTTAGTTCGTCAATCCTTTCATGTTCAAGGTACACAGGACATGCAAATGCATTTTTTCAAATTGGTTATAGCATCATTTTAACTACCAATGTATGCAATAATCTGTTAGCTGCTCTGTATCATGACTGATACTATGTATTCAAAAGCTTATGTGAAACAAAATCGTAAATAATAGTAAATTTTATCGTATCCTATTGTGGATTTAAACCTGAAATAATTTCTCTTTCCTCTCATTTTTGTATTCAATTTTATTTTATAATAATAAAAAAATATATATTAAAATTTTTCTAATCAAGGCCATTTATATAAATTCAAATGAGTATAGTTCCTATGAATCGTGAATTGATTTTATACTATTAGTATACAATTTTGATCTTCATTTGGTTTTTAAAAATGAGTTGTTTTGCTTATTTGCTGCTACGGCTGTATAATAAAAATTAGGAAGGAATTAATGATATAATTGAAATAGTCGTAATGCAAGACCTTGCAGATGATCCCAAGGCGAGTCGGACCAATTGACCAATTGTTAGGTTGACGAGGAGCCGAGCATTGCATCCAGTAACGGTATTGCACAAATAGTTGCATGTTTCCCCTAATTACAAAACATATCATATGAGAATCATCTTATCTCCTGATTTGATCTGGTTTTACGTCAATTAAGGCTTTACGTCAGTAGAAACGACACGATTTCGGCAGTATTTAACTTGCCATTTCTTGAAACTAAAAAGAAGTTAGGTAGTAAACTTTCATCATGTTTGAAATAAGCTCTGTTCTTTACCATATAGTTTATTTTACCGCTTATTTCAAAATAATTGACCATATAGGTAAGTTACGTCCAGCTTTGATAGGCTCGCTAAAATTGCAGAAAACAGTTTTAATATTTCCATTTTCATTTTTCGCTAAATAATATAGCCATTGAGATGATGCCCAGCCAGGTGCAGTTCAAAGCAGTTGGTTGGTTCAGCTGTAAACTTTCCTTTATTTATTTGGAAAAATATATATATTATTGAGTTTTTTTATGATAACATTAGTGCAATGTGTTTTATTATTTTACTGTTGATCGGAAATGTTCGGTTGTTCTTCTCAGCCTTTTTCGAAAATAGGAATGTATGTTATAAATTAAGTCAAATGTATAGGCTTATTGATACCAAAATCAAGATATACTGTGACTTTACAGTAGGCACACTAAAATTACAGAATATCGATTCTATACTGCCATAATTTTTCACCGAATAAAAGCCATTCAAATAATATTATTCAAGTTGGCGCAAATCGTAACAGCTTCTCGGATCCCCTGTAAAACTCCCTGCAACACAAAAATATCTATGTAAAATAACCTGTACTTGGAACCTTATTATTGGTTGATAATTTTAAGATATTTAAAACTTAACGTTATATGTTTTACTCTGATGAGGAATGCAGCATGGGCTCTCATCATCATTCAGTTCTGATATAAGTAAGATTATTATTTATACACCTTTTTATTCGATATCTCATAATTTAGTGAATGTAACGATTCCAATATTTAGTTCCTCCTATCTTATTGGTTACCAATTATTATTTTTTTTCTGAAATTGAAATCGCTCATTTTGACTCTTGAGCTCTTTTCTTATTTCAATAATTTCAGTAGCAAGTTCCTATATATTTGCAAACAGTAAAATATTTTATATTAATTAATTAAAATAAAACATAAAAACGCCAGTACCTCATATAAGATGTGCCCTGAACAATGGGTAAAGTATTTTCAGATTTTTTTTCTTTTCCGTTGTCCATTGACCCTTCGTTTGGTTCAAGACTACTGTAACTAATTTGAATTTGGTTTGATTTAATAAAGTTGTATAGATGTACATATTTGCACAAAATATATGTTGGTGTCATGTACCTGATGTTGGTATAAGATACACGTAACCGTATATATTATAAATGTAAGTCACGTCAGCATAACTAAAACAACTAAAGCATGGGCGGTGAGAAGTAAACATAATTTCTGAAATACTGCGCATTGTCAATAGTTATATTAGCTTGAAATTATATTGACCATCTGCTACGGCTTTTTTTCTAAAAAAAATGGCTACAAAATTTAGAATCATCACATAAATTTTCTTCAAGTAACAAATTACTTAAGCCATAATGGTTGTATCTATTACTGGTAAACAACGCATAGTATGTATTTAAAATTATAGGCTGATTATTTCGGTAATTCGGTTACAACCAACAAGCAATTTTTAAAGAGACACATCACACCTCGGTACGTTTGTTCTTCTTCGTCCAAATTATTATGTAAATAATACGTATACAGTCAATCCATAACATCTTTTAGTCAATTAGAGATGAGATTATGTGCCCAACAAGTTTACATTGATATAAACGCGTTCATTGCCTTCCGACTAAAAAATGGATCATATCACCCATATACGTCATTAAAAGGTATGCGTTTCGAAGACGCCATGATGCTATCTGGTGATGACGCTGTTCAAACATGACGCACTCTGCTACACTTCACAGTCTGCAGCTGGGGATGAGTAATATCTAACAGTCGCTTGAAATTTTCTAATTGAAATTGACTGGGCCGGGGAGGTATGAATAGAATAATTTATTTTATATGTTTCAGAATAAAACGAAATTTGGATGGTTCTTCCCTCTTCATTATTTCCCTTACTTGGTTTTATGTGAGAGATGTTTTGCTGATTTGCTATCCTTGTATTTAAACAAAAATAATAAAATAATAATTGGTAATGTTATTGGAAAAAATCGTAATACTACTCATCCCATGTCAAACCGAAATTTATTTCCACATTGAATTTTCTTGATAGAAATTCCGACCAAATTTTACCATAGCAAACACTAGAACAACACAAGCTATAGCACATCACCATACCGGCATATCATAGAAAATTAGTAATAAATCGGAAAGATAATTCTAGTCGCTCATAAAATAATGCGACAGAACAGAAGGTGCATTTGAAATTATAGAATATATAGACTGAAACAGCCCTTAGTAGTTAGTAGCAGCCAATCTTGGGCAATTGATTGGATCCGAATCGATACATTGAGATGGACACGGTGTGCCTTATCCCAAGTTATAACACTGGACAATTTAATGAAGGTCATTGATTGTAAATAGGCCTACTAAATTATGTTGCAAGACCACAACACGATATATTTTAATGGTTCCTCTCTATTTATTATTACCTCGATGAATTAATGATATTATTGAAATAGTCGTAATGCAAGACCTCATTCCATGTCTAACCGAAATTTTATTTTTGACTTGAATGTTTTTGATATCGACCATACTTATTCGCCGTCACAAACGATAGGCGACAATAGGTCGCCATATCATAGAAATTCAACAATAAAAATATCAGAAAGAGAATTCAAGTCGTTCATACATATGATCCCGAGGCTGAACAACATACGACTGAATGGAAGTTGCATTTTAAATTATAGAATATATGGACTGAAACAGCCCTTAGTAGCAGCCAAGCTTGGGCAGTTAACTGGATCCGAATCGATACATTGAGATGGACATGGTGTGCGATAACCCAAGTTATAACACATCGTCTGACAATTAACAGCATTGCTACTTGTCTTACACCAAGCCAAGAGGTCTGCGTCAGACCAACCACCATTACAATAAGAGTCGGACCAATTATTAGGTTGAGGAGGAAGCGAGGGATTGCAACCATTAACCGTATTGCACCAATAGTTGCACGTCTTGTTACATTTTGTGAGAATCATAGGTGGGATGTTGACGACAGCTGGACGAGTACAAAAACCACAAGATTTCCTGCAGTATTTGGTCATTCCTCCTGGCCAATTGACAGGGTCTTGGTTACAACCAAGCGTAGCGCCGATGTATTGGCAGTCATCTCGGTTGTCCTTAGTAGGGCAAAAGTTGCATGTCTTATTGCACCAACCTGCCCAAGAAGTTGTATTGCAATGGAGTTGGTCGTTCAGGCAACCAGAGGTCCATTTGTCGTAGCAGCATTTCTTTGGACAAGCTGTTTTAGGGACCCAATTGGGATCTTTGCATGCACCAGCCGCTGCCCAGACTGGACAGTTGAAGGGGTCTTCATCCCAACAGGTATCATTCGCAATGCAGTTGTATGCTCGGTTGATCTTCTGTCGGTCACCCTGAAAAATTGGTTTAAAAATTATTATAATCATCATCAATTATCGGTTTTAAACCAATAGGTTGCTTTTTAGTATATATGGTTTATTATACCTCAGAGTAGTACTTGAATGCAGAGTTAGTGTTGGGGTCACTGCCATCGGCTAAAATAAAGACTGGATATTTCGAATTTATTTGTCCAGTATACTGGGAAGTCATCATAATCGATTCTGTATATTTTAGATTTATGAAAAAATTTGTATATTAGTCTTGTTATACTTAAGTACAATATTATTGCTTACTTGGGTCCATTTGGGTGCCATAGGTTGGGAGATTATTTCTTTCCCAATAACCTAAATATATCATATTTTAACTATTTTTAAAATACCAAATGTGTAGTAGAATATATTATCTACCAGGTGATACATTCGTCCAATTAAGAGCCATGTAATAATCGCGGTCGCGCCGAATCTCTTCGTGCCCGAAGCCCAGAGCGTGCATTATTTCGTGAATGGTGGGAAAACACCAAGGCATCATATTGACAAACTGCTGACCACCGATTCGACCAACATTAGAGTTGCAGCTACAAATAACATTTTCAAACAATCAATTTAACAACTCAATCCTCATGAAAATTCTATAAATTTTAAGCTCATTATTACCCGGTTGAAAACCTGAAAGTGATGTAATCTACTTCATTGGTTCTTGGAACAAATTTGATGCAGGTACCATTCATGAAACCCTTAAATTGATCCACTTGTTGAGCTGCTAATGCCGGTGCTATATAAAAACGGTATACAGTATAGTTTAATACAGCCTCTATAATTATATTGTTTTAAAGAAATAAGATCTATACTCAATGTTATGTTGTCTGCTGGATTGGAGGTTGTGTAGTCGAAGGTGTAAGGGATGATTCCGTTGGGCCACCTTCTGTCGTACGCATTGTTGACACCCCAAGTTTCGTCAGGGTAGAAAGAAGATGGAGGATAGGGTGTTTGACCTATGCTGTTTAGATTACCAAAACCAGGTACCTGACAGAGAATAGCTGGTAATAAGCAACCAATGCAGCAGATGAGAATTAGAAGATTTGTGGCTCTCATTTTTTTCAGATCTATGTATGAAAGTTTTAGACGCTACTTGTCAGTTGTCAGATATATCGAGCTCAACTGCGTGCTTGTTTCAAAGGGAGAGGCGCCTACATTTCATTTTGAAATGTGTTTACCAAAAATGTAAGCTTATTTCTGAGCACTTGTGTCGTTGGAAAAGAACACTTGTGCCATTTTACAGAGCGGGAACTGAGTACTTTCGAGTTTTAGAACAAAAGCTTGAGAAAAAGCTATTGTTTTGCGATGTTCCTGGTCACAAACTGCTGCAAGTGTTCTTTTAATAGCTATTTTTTTAGTATTGTTTCTGAACAGTACCTATTATTTTGAACCCGATCACGTATACACAAGCATATCCACCTCATCCGGATGGAATGTAAAGATGTCTTCAAGATAATATTCGAGAATGTGAAATGTTACGCATTTTGAACATATTGTTGCGATAATAAGAAGTATAGAAATTAATAATCAAGGTCTGGCCCGGCATTAGGTAACACCGCCACGCCACAGCTGGAGCAATCTTCACCGTTTCCGTTAAACACTCTGCCTTTCCATATATATTATATGGAAATGAGTTCTACAAAACCACCATACACATCTTAGTTATAGACGTGACTGCATCCCTTTCTAGCGATAGGAGAAAGCATCATATGTTCATTCTATATGTATATGAATAACCTTATCGAGGCGATGAAGTAGGGAAAAATAAAAATTAGCACAGATACAAAACATTTTTGTATGTATTCGTATATAAAACACAAATCAATCATATAATTGAACTAGTCTTAATACAACACCTTATTCCATGTCTAACCGAAATTTATTTTGATTTTAATTTTCTTGATACCAACCAAATTTAACCAATACAAGCAATATAACCCCCAGCACTTTATAGAAAATTGGTAACGAATTGATCGAGAAAAGAATTCTAGTTGGAACTGAAGACTGGTTAATCGAACAAATTACCAGTTTTTCGTTAATTTCCAGAAAAAAATTTACCTGCGGCGCCTTTTTCAGGTTTTTATTTTCTAGAATTTTCATATTTTATTGAACTCATTTTTTATTTACTTTTATTATTTATTTTAATTTGAAACATTTCATCTTTTTATAGACTTTACTTTATACGAATAGAAATGAAATATATTTACTAGTACATTACAGTATATTTGCTAGTAAATTACAAGTGTCAAATTTGTAATTTATCTTGGTTGATTAATAGGATTCTTGAATTCCCTGTATAAGTGTAGATAATTAAATTCTTTGTTTAGATTTTACATCTATTTAATTTACCTTAGCCCCACTCTGGTTGACATTTTCCGGATGGGTCCAACTTCTGACCGGATGGGCAAGTCCTTGGTGGTGCAACCGCAACCGTTTGCTGTTCAGAACTTTGATTGGTCGATCCAGGACGAATATTACCTCCAGCAAGTCTCACGTTTAAAGGGGCCATGTTGCGAGCCGGGCCACCGAAAACTGTCGCTATAACTAAGAAGATGATGGCAATAGAGAAAATACGCATTATTTAAAAAAAAATTAGATTGCGATCCAGTTGAAAGTTTGGAAGGTTGTGAGGGGATTTTTCCAAAGTGCGTCGTGGTGATGTCAGGGTGGACAGAAATATAAGCCTAGTTATTAGCGAAAGACCGACAAAAATACTCCGCCGGATACTTATTTTTAAAGTAAACAAGACAAATGAAGTCTTTATTTAGAGAGTGATGCTTCTTTTTACCTTATTAACACTTGCCATAATGACGATGCGATATTCTCGTATTTTCTAATCGCGGATGAAATTTCCATCGTTGAATGGTATACGTATCACGACGCTCCAGAAATCCATGAAAAATGGAATGGTTCTGCGTTAATGCTACTTATTAGGAAAAAAGACTATTCGTTCATTGGCAATATAAGAAAGTATCACAATCACAAAACTTTAGAATAACGTAGATACCTTGCATAAATACATATTTAAAAAAAAATTAATGTTCCTTTTTCCTTTATCAGAAATTTAAGAATGCAAAAAGTTTTATGAAGATTTTATAAAGATTAATACTGTATGAATAAAATGAATTAAAATATTCTCAATTACTATTTTTTCTGGTTATGAGTGATTTAGTGGTCATCCAAAACTAGCTGAATTTTTTAAAATTATGATCACAAAACTTTCGGTTACAAATATAATAGTTTTTAAGTCCGCACTGCGTCAGTTCGGTTAACTAAGAGTGACTCAGGTGGTCTATCATCCTATTAGAAAGTACTGTTGCGGATTCTCCGCAATAAGAAGTATGGCAACGTCGTGGGCGGTCCGGCCCCCTCCTGACTGGTGCAGAAGACGCTACGACATCGGGCAGATTCGATTTGAACATGTGCTCATTGATGTAAAAGCTGAAAGTGTGAGAATAAAATCAAGTTTGTGTCCCTCAATTATCTACTTGGATTATTCGAATAGTGTATTCAGGAAGGGTAGTTCTTAAGGTAAAGGAATTCTTTACAAGTACATTATCAGAAAGTACACTCGTGGACTTTAACATCTGACCCCCTCTGCGGGACAGAAGCCGGTTTTATTCTGGGATAGACCGTCCGAGGTCTAGGTGACGCATAGTGTACCAAAAAGTATAGTATGGGCCTTTCTGTGTCTGAGCAATTTCAAGTCAAATAAAAAGCGGCTTCTGCCCTACGGAGGGGGTCAGATATTCATGTCCACGACTCCACGAATTGTACATACCGAGCTGAAGTTCAAATTTTCGATTATTAGTCGTTATTACAGTCGAAAGTAACTCCCAAGATATCATACTGTCGATTATATATCAATGTTCCAACAATAATTTATGTAAGATGAGATGTCGAGTTCCGAAACTTGTATTTTTTAAAATTCTTCTTTTATACAGGCTTTGCACCATCCCATATCTAACCGGTTATTACTGCCACGACTAGTCTCTCTTGAATAGTTCTACACCGTCTCATTTTTTCTTTCAAGGACGAGGAGATTCTCTGTTAGTTATTGTTTATATTGAAGTGGCGCTGATGGGTTACTACTATACAGGATATTTTGTTTATTATACGTCTAGGGCTTCTCTCAAATAATATGGAATTACGTAATTTTGCGAATAGCCGTTTGATTTAACTATATATTCAGAACATGAATTGTCGACTCGGTATCATTTTTCTCATCTGTATTTTTCTGTGTTATTCTTTCATTTGTATTAATATTCTTAGAGCATCGGTGCTTGTTCCTCTACAAGGTGAGTTTAAAAAATGATTATTACAAGAAATTCGCATTATTTATGTGTGCATATCTTTAATGTTAACTAATAAGACAATAAAAATAAACTTTTTTTCCCTTTCGGGCATATTATTTGCTTTTTATCTTAGACCACGATACAATTTCAAAACCTTTGTGTACAGAAGGCATTTTAGATGAACGATCTTTTGAGTACTTTAATCAAAACTACGCGTTTGGTCGATGAAACCAACTCAAGAGGCTCACTGTAAACTGCTTAATTATGGGAAATCTGAAATGCTTGAGTGCTTGGATAATTTAGCGAACAGAGTGAAGAAAGAATCGCCATTTCCTGATGATAATGGAAACATCCAATTTGCCTTTATTGGTTATTCAAGAATTCGGCAACTTTTTTACGATTTTATTAAGGTGCGATGCCCTGATTCAAGATTTGGTTAACTGTTTCATTTAAAATTATTAATTTATACAGTTGCTTCCCCTACGATAGCGATCTTCCAGTAAAAAAGACTCATCACGAAGATGTAACCTTAAACTTTGGTCTACAATCTAATAATGTAACAGTCTCTTTCCACTGGCAACCAATATTAAACGACACTTTATTTGATTTATTCACCGAATGGGCGGATTCCAAAAACCCACCAACACTACATTTCATTCTCTTGGGTATCAACATGAATTGACTTTAACTTTATAAAATATATATTATCACACAATATGAATAGATTAATTATGCTTAGAAAATTGAACACGTGTTTTGCTCCATCACATGATGGCTAAAAATAAATATATAGAAAACCATCGATCATTTGAGGAAAACTTGGAAAAACTGTTCCCTGTATTGAAGCGCCTGAACGATAAGATGAAGGAGAGAGGAAACGGCAGCCTTGTGTGGCTCAATCAGTATCCTTCATTAGATTATGTAATTAAGGGCGGTGAAGAAGCTCCAACCTCCCTAATCGACATCGAGAAAATTCATCATTATAATTCAATCGTCCGACATATGTATTACTTTTTTACTTGTATAGCTAATCAATAATGTTTTCTAATATGTGTAAAAGGGCAAGTGATGTCAGTGTCGTTCGCGTGTGGGATTCAGCAAATCCATTGATAGAGGATTACACTCGAAGGTGTTATTTCTTAGGCAAAGCAAGTGGAAATTTACAAACACTTGGATTGACTGCCTGGATTTCGTTCATCCCGGATCCACCGTCCTTCGACAGATCACTCAACTATTGTTAAATGACGTTTGCAATAGCATTTTAAAAAAAATATCTTATCTTAAAGCGACCAAAATAAAATAAAAGTATCAACATGTATATATACTGATATTACCGATAGTTTATTTTTTTTTTAATCCAAGTTAAAGTCAATTGTAATAGTGAAGTGTTCCAAACATAGATCTGACGATGAGCATCACACGCTCAAAAAGAAATTTAAGAACCAGTTTTCAATTTAATTAATTTTTATCACGAGTCACGATCCAACCGGTTGTATTTGTTATATCATCGCTAGTTTTTCTTGCATTATTCTAGGTAGTAAGAAAGAAAAAGTTTAAGAAAAAGTACAAGTGTACAGAAATAGTCTGAATAAGCTTTTGATGATTGTGAATAATGATGAATTCTAATTTTCATCCATTCTTGCGTAGATATAAATAAATATAATAAATTTAATGCAAATGTATTATCGGACATATACTCGCACATGCATGATGAATAAGCCTCACGTGTATACGTTTAGTCATCAGTTAGTTAACAAATCAATTAAAAAGCGTTATAAGTTAGCATTTAAAGTAGTGGTCAATGGCGTGAAATATTATGATTGATCACAACAACTCTACTGATAGACTAAGAAAATATTATCATAGTTTCGTTTTCTATTTTACAGTACACTTGAATTTGGTAGTAGAAATTTTTGGTTGTACCAAGCGATTTCGTATCCAAGCGAAAGCCTTCGGTTGTTCATGTATGAAAAGGGCCGCGTCCAAAAAGGGTTTATCTTGGAATCGAAGCGAACCATTCCGAACTCCTGTTCCATAGTGCGAAGGACTTGGACATAACCTTTCAATTCATTTAAGTTCGATTCTGTAAACTTCCTCTCGATGTGAACATCTAACCCGAACTGCTTTACATTATCCAACTCTCCGGTTTGCATCAACTGAGGTAATACTCCCCACTCTCCCGTTTCAATATCTATCTTCAAATAATCGATGACTCGCTTCTGGTGGCCGAGCATATTGCGGATGCTCTCAAAGTTAAGAATTTTCCACCCTTTGCCAGTTGTCGTGTTCTTAGGGCCCAAACCGATCTTGTTAAAATGCACTCTCGGACTGTGATCGAATTTTTCCGTCGCATTTAACATGGATGGATCGAAGGAGTACACTTCACATCCGTACTTTTCCATAGCATCGTCAAAGCTCCACTCGTTTTTAATACCAAAAGAGTATACCAGACAAGAGGACACTTTGGGCGCCACTGATTGCGGCAGTAGGCATACAGCTTTTTGACCGTCGTAGTATCTGAGCTTCCCTTCGTTCTTGTCCTTAAATTTCCCTCCGAAATCATTTATCAATGGACAGGAAGAACGATTGGGCCATGCAAAGTAATCGAATACGTCTTGGGTCGACATGTCCTCTGTTTTGGTATTAATCCAAGATGGTACATCTAAGTTTGTAGTTACTTTATCCTCCTTCGTAAAATTGGTATATTCAGTCGTATCTCTGCCAATGTCATCAGAAGCCTTTTCTTCATCAAGGCTATTATTCCCGTTTCTAACTTTGTGTATGATGAAGAGCGTAGTCATCAGTATCGCAGTTAAATTGACACGCATGCACCGATTAATTTTCCTCTCCATAATCATGTATTTACCTCCTAGTTCCTATATAACAGATATATACCATATACCGTAATTTATATAACCAATATTAAGATATATAAAAACTATTATTTTGACTTACTGTAATATTCAAGTTAAGAAGGATCAAATTTAAGTCTTAGTCACTGGGAGCCTCTTTGTCTACTATGGCGTCTAGAGTATATAATCAGCCTCTATTGAATTTTTAAAAACGGGTTTCCACGTTATAGGATTTCGTTTTTGACTCGTGGCAATGCCCGCACCGACTGGATGAAAATCAGAGATCAAGTTTATTAGTAAGTATTCTGCGTGGAAACCAGTTTTTATAACATTTTACCATGCAATAGCATATTAATAGAAAATTTAAAGCTAATATTACTATAATTTACTTTATTACGGTATTGGTTTTATGAAAGCTGAAAGAAAGAATTTAGAAAGTATACAAGGCACATTATATGTATATTGTATTTTTTTGCATGCAGCAGCTTATATTGGCTAATTACGTGTATGATATGTACCGTTACACATCTTTTGGTGACGTAGCATTAGCAACCATTCTTTCCTATATTCTAAAAATGATAATCTTGTTCTGATATAATACAATGTACTAGCTAGCCCTTGCTTCGGCTTTGCCTGAAATGATTTGTTTTAATTTGAATTCATTGGTTTTTCTATTTATTCGTAAATTCGTCATTTAAAAAAACAGTGTTAAACAACTACATCACGTATTTTCAGTTGGCCCATATTGATCGTAGTGATATAACCCATAGTAGCAACCATTTCAATTTTCTTATTCCGCCAATTTGGTACTTCTCACTTCTCAGGCGGCCACCTTCGTTCCAGGGCTTAAAACAGGTTTCTCCATAATACTGATGAAAAATAGTTGAAAGTGAAGTTTTGTTTTCTAAAGTATATATATATGCAAGATAATCACCGTAGTTTACTGCTAGCGTTTAAAGCATTACCGTTTAATAAGCTCACCCATTTATTCCTCAAATACTAAAACTTTATTTTGCAAGTTAAAAGTTTATCTGCTTTCTCTAAGCCCCTACCCATTAAAATTGTTTTACCTTTACGCAAAATTTAGGGTCGTTAACTGAGAGATAAATAAAGGATGAGTGGATCGGATGAAAAAACAATGATATTTTTAAGCTCTTCTATATCTTTTAACTGCCGTCTTCATCGATACATTTAAAGTTTTAAAACCTAAAAATGACCCTAAGAATTCTCTTGAAAATAATCTAAAAAAGGACTATAGTTTGCTGGTGGCCATCACCTAAAGTAAAAGTGAACTTCATTAATGTTTCATCAATTGGAAAAAAAACTATTTTCTAGCCATATTTGTCTCTATAAATTAATAGGAAAGAAACGCGTTTTTTAAGACGAGAATCTTCGCTATAGTATTGAATATAAAAAGCCAAACGTATAGCTACATTGATTTATTTGTTCATCAATCTATCACCAATGAAATGACATTAGACAACGTATGTGGATGATGAAACATTGTCACCTAAAGCATTATTAGTCAAAGGAGACAACCGGGTTTGAAACGGTGACCTTTCGATCTGCAGTCGAATGATCTACCACTGAGCTTTATCTCCATGAGTGAGATTATCTTAAGTAAAAGTAAATACTAATTTTGCAAAGCAATTTTAATGTTCAGGCTTTGACTACACTGATAAATAAATGATCATCCATTTCATTAAAGGAACTAGTGGAAGTGTTATTACTGCTATATGAATAGTCAAATCCAGATAAATTAATGCGCCTTTTTTAATATTGAAACAGTAGGATTTCCCTGCCTTGAATTACATTGCGGAGACCATCTGGCGCGCAGCCTTCATCCAGCCAAAATAGGTCCACGAAGAGAACGTTTTCTTCCTCGTCGATCAGCTGGAAGGTTTCAGCTTCAGAGATTAGATAGTTTACAGCATTATAAAAGTTGTGGCCCCCTAAATAAATATTTTTTCGACAATTTAATGATAGTCATTGATTATCAATACAATTAACTTGCTGATATTATAAATAACTGCATACTACCTGATGTTATAAGACCACAAAACGACATTTTTAATGATTCCTATCTATTTATTATTACCTTGACGCATCAATGATATTATTAAAATAGTCGAAATGCAAGACCTCATTCCAAGTCTTACTGAAATTTTATTTTTAACTTGAATGTTCTTGATATACATTGACCGTAATTATTCAACATCACAAACGCTAGAACGACAACAGGTCATCACATCATAGAAATTCAATAATAAAATTATCAGCGAGAGAATTCAAGTCGTTCATAGATGATCCCGAGGCTGAACACCATACGACTGAATGGAAGATGCATTTTAAATTATAGAATAAATGGACTGAAACAGCCCTTAGTGGCAGCCAATTTGGGACAGTTGACTGGATCCGAGTCGATACATTGAGGTGGACACGGTATGCGATAACCCAAATTATAACACATCGTCTGGCAATTAACAGCATTGCTACTTGTTTTACACCAAGCCAGGAGGTTTGCGTCAGACCAACCACCATTACAATAAGAGTCGGACCAATTATTAGGTTGAGGAGGAGCCGAGGGATTGCAACCAGAAATGGTATTGCACCAATAGTTGCACGTCTTGTTACATTTTGTGAGAATCATAGGTGGAATGTTGACGACAGCTGGACGAGTACAGAAACCACAAGATTTCCTGCAGTATTTGGTCATTCCTCCTGGCCAATTGACAGGGTCTTGGTTACAACCAAGCGTAGCGCCGATGTATTGACAGTCATCCCGGTTGTCCTTAGTAGGGCATAAGTTGCAAGTCTTATTGCACCAACCTGCCCAAGATGCTGTATTGCAATGGAGTTGGTCGTTCAGACATCCATGTTACTATGCGTACTCGAATCGAAAGCATTTAATGCGCTGCTAGAAGATATAAGATTTTTTAGAGATCGTTCTTCTCTTCCCAATGTATACGAAAAAGCCATTCGAATGGCAAATGCAAGGTGCTATCCATTTCTGGAAAGCATGATGTGTATAAAAAGTCACAACGGAAATTGGACTGACTGACGTTACAGTGGTATTAGAAATATCCGGCTGCTCATTATTAAATAATATATTTCAATGGAGGGAAGTCCCACCGTCCCATTTTAAAATAGCAGCGCATTAAATGCTTTCGATTCGAGTACGCATAGTAGTAATAATACTCCCACTCGTTCCTATTATAAAATTGATGGTAATAAAATATGAAACTGTCAACCCTGAAATACAAAACCAGCATAAACACATTTTTCAAAATTGTATTTTATAAATTGCCAAGTTAATTAAAGATCCATCATGCTTGTATTATCATTACGGCACCTTTAGTGTTTCCCTGGACTAAAATTCGAGTCGACTACATCATCGTTTAAATGTCGAATCGCTTCGACATATCATTGCTGCTACACACAAGTGTGCCGTAGATATAAATTCTGATCAATTAATCAGCATTTTAACAATATTATGTTCAGCAAGCTTCATATATATTTCAATAGTCTATGGAATGCGACATTTCAACATACTATCCGAATGAGCGGTATAGCTGCACAAAGATGGTCGACTCCGAATATCATGTATGATTCAGGAACAATACTCAGTAAAAAGGGCTGAAAAACAATTGTAGCATCTGTGGGAGCGCGCGAACTGAAACATCGTCAAAGTTCTAAAGCTTAGAAGTACTCATTTGAAAAAGAAACGTTAGTGCGCATAGCAACGAAACAATACGTACTGTCTTATAGATCCCGCTCTGACAAAAGTTGAAGCAAGTGTTTAGGGAAGCTTACATTTTTTCTGAATACATTCCGAAACGAAATGCGTAGGTGCTGCGCGCTATAAAACGAGTACAGTCGAGCTTGCTCTCGAATCAGTAGAGACTTACACTTTCTTATAGCTTGTCGTATTTCTAGTAACAATAGATCTGAAAAAATGAGAGTCGTAGTTCTCGTCTGTTATTGCATTGGTTTCTTATTACCAGCTATTCTCTGCCAGGTACCTGGTTTTGGTAATCTAAAAAGCATTGGCCAAACACCCTATCCGCCATCGTCTTTCTACCCTGACGAAACTTGGGGTGTCAACAATGCGTACGACAGAAGGTGGCCCAACGGAATCATCCCTTACACATTCGACTATACCAGTTCCAACCCGGCAGACAACATTAAAATGAGTAGGTCTTATTTCTTTAATATGAAATCAATTATATCGGTCTGTATTATAACAGCTATACTGTATTCTGTCTATAGCACCGGAATTAGCAGCCCAACAAGTGGACCAATTTAAGGGTTTCATGAACAGTACCTGCATCAAGTTTATTCCTCGAACCAATGAAGCAGATTACATCACTTTCAGGTTTTCAACCGGGTAATAATAATATACAAACTAGCTTTATCGTGGTTTCGAATCTAGCTTTATAAATGTTATACATATTATATGCAGCTGCAACTCCAATCTTGGCCGAATTGGCGGTCAGCAGTTTGTCAATATGATGCCTTTCTGTTTTCCTACCATTCACGAAATAATTCACGCTCTGGGATTCGGACACGAAGAGAGTCGTCGCGACCGCGATTATTACACGGCTCTTAATTGGACGAATGTAAAGCCAGGTATAGGCTATAGCAGTACAGCTTATTATATCTTCTAGTTCTACCTCTATATTAATTTTCCTAATAGGTTACTATGATAGAAACAATTTTCCAACCTTTGGAACCCCATTGGATCCCAGTAAGTGATATAATTTATTTTCTGTTATCGATGATAAGATAACTTCTAATATAAATGTATTTAAATCAGAATCAATTATGATGAGTTCCCAATGGGCTGGACAAATTGATTCAGAGTATCCAGTCTTCATTTTGGCTGACGGAAGTAATCCCGACGTTAATTCTGCCTTCAAATACTTCTCAGAAGTAATAAACTCCATCTACTTCAATTCATTGAAAAAATGTTTTTTTTAATACCTAATTCCTATTTGCCAGGGTGATAGACAGAAGATCAACCGAGCGTACAACTGCATCCCAGAAGATACTTGCTGGGATGAAGACCCTTACAACTGCCCCGTCTGGGCAGCGGCTGGCGCCTGCAAAGATCCCAATTGGGTCCCTAAAACAGCTTGCCCCAAGAAATGCTGTTACGATAAATGGACCTCTGGTTGCGTTAACGACCAATTACATTGCAATACATCATCTTGGGCAGGTTGGTGCAATAAGACTTGCAACTTATGCCCTACTAAGGACAACCGGGATGACTGCCAATACATCGGCGCTACGCTTGGTTGTAACCAAGACCCTGTCAATTGGCCAGGAGGAATGACCAAATACTGCAGGAAATCTTGTGGTTTCTGTACTCGTCCAGCTGTGGTAAACATCCCACCAATGATCCTCACTCAATGTAACAAAACATGCAACTATTGGTGCAATACCATTTCTGGTTGCAATCCCTCGGCTCCTCCTCAACCTAATAATTGGTCTGACTCTTATTGCAATGGTGGTTGGTCTGACGCGGACCTTCTTGATTGGTGTAAAACAAGTAGTAATGCTGTCAATTGCCAAACAATGTGTTATAATTTGGGTTATCGAATCCCTTGTCCACCTCAATGTATCGATTCGGATCCAGTCAATTGCCCCAAATTGGCTGCCACTAAGGGCTGTTTCAGTCCATTTATTCTATAATTTTAAATGCATCTTCCATTCAGTCGTATGGTGTTCAGCCTCGGGATCATGTATGAACGACTTGAATTCTCTTCCTGATAATTCTATTGTTGAATTTCAATGATATGATGACCTTTTGTCATTCTATCGTTTGTGATGTTGAATAATTACGGTCAATGTATATCAAGAACATTCAAGTTAAAAATAAAATTTCAGTAAGACTTGGAATGAGGTCTTGCATTTTGACTATTTTAATAATATCATTGATGCGTCAAGGTAATAATACATAGAGAGGAATCATTAAAAATGTCGTTTTGTGGTCTTATAACATCGGTTAGTATGCAGTTATTTATAATATCAGAAAGTTAAATGTATTGATAATCAATGGCTTTCATTAAATTGTCGGAAATGTTTATTTAGAGGGCAACAACTTTTATAACGCTGTAAACTATCTAATCTCTGAAGCTGAAACCTTCCAGCTGATCGACGACGAAGAAAAAGTTCTCTTCGTGAACCTATTTAGGCTGAATGAAGGCTGCCAGATGGTCTCCGCAATGTAATTCAAGGCAGGGAAATCCTACTGTCCCAATATAAAAAAAGGCGCATTAATTTATCTGGATTTGACTATTCATATAGTAGTAATAACACTTCCACTTGTTCCTTTCATGAAATGGATGATTGTTTATTTATCAGTGCAGTCAAAGCCTGAACATTAAAATTACTTTGCAAAATTGGTATTTAATTATACTTAAAATTTTCTTACTCATGTGGATAAAGCTCAGTGGTAGATCATTCAACTGCAGATCGAAAGGTCGCCGTTTCAAACCCGCGGTTGTCCCCTATGACTAATAATGCGTTAAAATGTTAAATGACAATGTTTTCATCATCCACATACGTTGCTTAGTGTAATTTTATTGGTGATAGATTGATGAACAAATAAATCAATGTAGCTAATCATTAGATATACTTATATCAACTATAACTGTCACATCGAATTGATACGAATTAAAAAAAAAAGGGGAACCAAACACCAATTTTTCACCTATTAGCTATATACATGATAGACGACGTGATGGGATATATATTTGTAATGTGCTTAATAGCTTATAGCTATGGGTGATCGATTAGAGCTTTGAAATTGACCGAAAAGCCTAGGAGGTTATAAAGGCTAAATAGAAAGATACATTTGAAAATTTGATTTGTGTTTTATTAAGTTTCATTTCATATAAATTAAAAGATTTCCCCCTTTCTTAAGTAAAGTTGTATAGAGTGACAGTGGTTTGATGGATTTATATTTAAAATATGTATCACGCACTCCATACGTTAAAGTATTGTAAATATCAGCGCAGTTAAATACATCACTTCATTTGAATTCGAAAATCGCATCTGTATATTTTCGTCTTAATTGAAAAAGAGGCAAAAATGCAAAGAATTGCACAGAAATATAAAACAAAGCCAACATTCTAATAAAGAATGCCAGAGTGAAAGCAAACACTAAAAAAAAACAAATACAATAACAAATAAAATGATCTGGATTCTTTGGATTGCTCAATGTTTTTCTATCGCAATTATTTTGCTTTCTTATTGCTTGTAGAGCTCTCGACAAAATCCGCACATCGATTATGGACGACATCCGTGTTGAAACACGAGTTCTTCTTGTACATCAGCTTCACTTGGGGTCCTGGAGCCTTGACGACGACTCGAAAAGTCCATTTGACTGCTTCTTTGTAGATGAAGTTTCGTTGACTGCTGCTCCATTCAGGAGCGCCACCAACCGGCTGCAAGTTGTGCAGAGAGCAGCGCAGCACTTGGACGGGCGTCTCCAGCAGAGCGATATCCAAGCGGATATCTTTTATATCCACTACATCCAAGTTGCCGAAATCGTCGTAATAGACGACCACTTCGTTTTGATTGACCGTTTTGATGGTACAGCGGTACCAATCATCCTCGTATCTTTAGCAAAATAAGGTAAAATTAGTTTTGAAAATGTACTGAAATATAAATAATTTAAATTTTTGATTTTTACTTTGCGACGCAAAGATCTCCGGGAGCGCAAAGCAAGTCGTTTTCAGTTGAAACGCTGTCTTTGTACTTCTCGTTCAAGTGGAGACGAATGGCATCCAGTTCACGCTCAGAACGAGTGTTCTGAATGAAGATGTCACCGTTCTTGTTGACCCAAGTGACTTTGGCGTTGAATTTAGCGCCGACTTTCGGGATCTCTGCCGGTTTCCAGCTCATCACTCGGAAGAGAGTGAAGAGACGAGGGATTTTCCCAGTTTTAAGAGGGACATCTCTGATTGAAATTTGCCGGGAAGATGCTGCAACTTGGTTCTTTGAAGAACTGGGCACGATAGATCGCGAAGGAGCTAGTTTTTCACGGATCTCGTAGTGCTCAGGGATTTCTAACTGTTTGCGCACCTGACGAGCCATTGACGTCTCTCCAACCTGGACGTTGATGCTGTGGGTCTCTCCATGAGGATACCTTAAAGAAGAGTTTAAAATTAGGCTATTTCTTTTAAATATATTTTTAATTATAAAATTATTACAAGATGACGCCAGCTAGGAGTTCAGCAGTTTTGGGTGAATGACCAACATTGCCGGCATTCCAGTGCTCGAAGATAGCCACGGCACGTTTTCCTTCGTAGCGTGGCATAAAACTGAAGATCTCTTGTGGATATTGGTCGTCTTTCTTCAGTTTTCTTCCTTGGAAGCTGGCTGGTTGGGATGGCGGAAATACACCTTGGAGAGAGCATCGGATTGCTTGAGCAGGCAGCTCCAGAAATCTATGATAAATGGATTAATAGATGAACGAAAAGGAGTCGAATAAGATTAGCTTAATACCTGTTGGGTAGTTTGTGGAAAGACATGGTTGGTTCGATGGTTTGGCGGTGCCCAATATCGATGAAAAACACTTTTGCCTGTCGATGATATGTCTCGACAATAGCGCGGTACCATTGAGTACCATCAAATTGGACCACATAAGGCTGGCCTGGAAATATATTAAAGTTAATTAAGATTTTATAAGAATGCTGTAAATACTTTAAGTTAACTAACCGACAGATGGTGATGGGCAGTAAGATTCCGATCGACGAGTAGCCGAACGAAACTCTGCTTGCAGATCTTTCTGCATGTGAAGGTAACGAGGAGTATCTTCATCTTCCACCTGGATGTATACATCTTTGGGCTGCACTGCTTTCGTGATGATGACCGATGCATACTTGAGAGGATTGGACTGCAGTTGCAAACTTTCGAATTTTGGCTTGAAGATCTTGATAGTTGCTGGCGATGATCTTGATTCAAGAGGCTCTTCAATCGCTAAAGGAACTCGACGAGCTGTATTCACTAAAGAGTCCTTTACGGAGACCATCTGGCAGCCTTCATCTAGGCGAAATAGGTCGACGTAGAGAACGTTTTCTTTTTGGTCAATCACTTTCATGTTTAGTGGGCCATGATTAGTCCACTGTTTGAACATGGCGGTCATTTCTGGGCTCCAGTTGCGTCGCTTGAAGTTAGCATTCATGGTGCAAACTTTAGCGAAAGGAGGGAGCTCCATCAGTTCTTTGGGTAAAACTCTGATGCTGCTCTTCAGGATGCGCTGGTGCTGCCCATCATCCAAGAAGAAACATTTGAAGAGCGGCTCAACAGGACCGTCGTCGCCAACCTAAAAATTAATTCATAAAATAATTACGAAGCTTCTCTCAATTGAAAATCTAAATTAGTTTTAAACCTGAAAGGTGCCAGAAGGGAGCCCAACAGTTGCTCTGTGCCACTCTTTTTCGTTGGTCAGGACGGCGTAGACCTGGTCTTTGACGATGTCGTCTGGAACAGGGCAGGTAGGAGCCAACTCTTGCAGCTCTGTGAAGAGCCGGTTAAACCCTTTCAGCTCACTCCATTGTAGAATGTAGAAATGACCGGGATCGGTGATGAATGTCACGTTGACCATGACCATTTCTGGTTCGATGGTACTCGGAGCTCTGCTGCTGATGTTGTTGTTGACATCGGGGGATCCAATACGAAGGTAATCGTTGAAGATGAGCCTGACTTTGGTCGCCTCTCCTCGCTTTGCTGTCAAGTAGTTTTTCAAGATCTGGAATAATGAAAATAATAGAGCTTATAAGATTGATTATAACATAATGAGGTTAACACAGAAAGTATATTACCTGGTGAGCTTCAGTCAGCTGTTTGCGTTTAGCTTTCACCATGACTTCCATCAGCCAGTGGCTTGGGGCATTGAAACAGCTTTTCAGTTGCTCCAACAACTGATTGGTAACAGATGGGTCATCAGATAGCTCTGCAGATATGAGAACTCTTTCCATAGTTTCAGCATCTTCAGCCATTTCTCTAGCCAAGATGTTGTAGGATAAGGACAGGTCGTTGAAGGTCCTCTCCAGGTAGTCCTTGTTGTCATTCATGGTCTTGGTGACAATGTTGTAGCTGGAATGGACCTTCTCGACAAGCTCAAGTAGCTCTGGCTTCTTATCTGCATGCTCCATTTTGATGACAGTTGATTGTTGAGAGCTTCTTCTACCAGAAGGCTTATCTGGATTCCAAAGATCCTTGTATGATTTGGTTGGCACCATGACGGAAGTGTTCTTTGGCAGAGTCCTCACCGTTACTGGATGAGTGGAGCAGTACTTGCTTCTAATGTGAGAACAACAATAGGATAGGGAACCTGCATGGTAACCAAGGCAAATTAGTGAATAGTAAATGCAAGAAATTTGCAAATTACTACGGAGATATATATCTTAAAGTCTTATTACAGTAAATGTTCTGGAACATGTAAGAAGCACCAGTATGTGGTATACTTATTAATATCCAGAACAAAGAAAAAGAGTGCAACATATTAGATATCAAATGAATATTACCTAGCTGAATGAAGAGGACTAATTTAAAAGATAAGTTATTAGATGAAAACACACTACTAAGAAAAAAGGCGAGAGAACAAAACAAAGGAGCTGTAGGCCAGAAAGAAAACACGATGACTTTCACTTTTGCGGAATGTGAAACGTCGATCTATCGATTGATAAATCGATTCATTTGATAGGAAATCTTTGGCGCCAGCTTTAAAAACCAAATTTTGATGATCGATTTCACCATGGTCAAATATTAAATGGTTTATCTAGCGTGCGTCTTATTTCAGAACGCCAGGTAACCATTATAGAGTGAAGCTTTTACGTCATCTAAATAATGTGATAATGTCGCATTAATCTAATAAAATAAAAGCCATGTAAACGCAAGAAAATATCTGTATTTTTCGCCTTCTCAGTTTAAAAAAAAAAAGTGTAACAAAAACAAGATCCGCAATAAACGTGAATCACATTGATTGCACAATTAATAAAAGAGGCATGCAATGAGAGCAGTGCCAAATTGGTCAACATCAAGTACACAAAAATAGAATCCTTGTCGTTCATAAAAAATGAAACATAATACATATCACTAATTAGATTATTCTGCATGCCAATCATCAAAGTCGGCCAAGCCCAATTGAACAAGCTCTTCGTTGAAATTTGAATTGCCCTTGTACATCAGCGTAACCTGAGGACCTTGGGCATTGACAACAACTTTGAAAGTCCATTTGTAAGCCTCATCGAAGATGGAGTTGCGTTGCTCTTCGCTCCATTCTACTGCGCCTCTGGGTGGTTTCAAGTTGTGCAACTTGCAGAGCAACACCTGGACGGCCTCCTCTTCCAATGACAAATCCAGTCGAATATCTTCGATGTCGACGACATCCGAGTTTCCAAAATCTTCGTAGAGCACTCCTACTTGTCTTCCTTGGACGGATGTAATCGTGCATCGGAACCAGTCACTTCCGTACCTGTTTAATTCAAATAAATTTTAAATTAACTATAAGGTTTGGTTGCATCATGTGTAAAGGGGTAAATACCTGGCAATGCAGAGGTCACCGGGAGCGCAGAGCAAATCGCTCTCAGTTGGAAGAGTAGTATTGTACTTCTCTTTCAAATAGAAGCGCATTCTACCCAATTTGAAATCGGACTCGACATCTTTCAAGAAGATGCATCCCTCTTTGTTGAACCAGGTCACTCTAGCCTCAAAAGTATCGCCAACTTTGGGGAGTTCTGCTGGCCTCCAGAACGCCAAACGCAATGAAGTTGCACGGCATCCTTTCGATAGATACAGGGATGGATCTGAAGCAGGATAGACGGGCGATTGATGAGCATCTAGCATCCTAGTTGTCCAAACCAGTTGAGGAAACAGACTTCTGCGGATGGTGGAGTGTTCTGAGAGCTCCGAGATCTGTTTTAAGCGAGCCATAGAAGATAGACCAACCTGGCTGTTGATGCTGCGGTCATCACCATTCAAATACCTGAGAAATAATGGGGGGAAACATGTATCAAGGCTTGTCAAAATATGATATTGGCAGCTTGATATACTTACAGAACAGTGCTGGCTTTGAGCTCGCGTGATTTAGCCAGTTGGCCCACTTTTCCAGCGTTCCAGTGGTTGAAAAGAGCAACAGCCACTTTGCCGTCGTACTTCTCCATCGAGTAGTACATCTCATCGGGGTAACGATTGCTTTTCTCGGTCGAGTTTGGTGGGCAAACACCGTCCAGGGTGCAGCAAACAGCTTGGGCGGGGAGCTCCATGAATCTGCAAAATTATTTAATAAATATTTAGAAAAAGATACATTAATGAGAGAGCGAAACAGAGATATACCTGTCAGGTAGCTTATGAAACATCATTGACGGTTGAATAACTTGGCGGTGACCAGTATCGACGTAAAAGACCACTACGCTCTTCTTCCACATCTCGATGAGAACTCGATGCCATTGGTTACCGCACTGGATTGCGTAAGCGTGCCCTATAAAGTTAAAGAGAGTTAAATAAAACAGTAATTAAGTACCAAGTTATTATTCTATACATACCAACAGTTGGTGAATGAGTGCAAGAAGCAGATTCATTTGTTCCAGTGATGAACTCTTCGTTGAGCTCCTGTTGCATCAAGCGATAGCGGGCCAACTCTTCGTCATCTACTTGAACGTAAACAAAGCTCGGGTGAGCTGCCTTGGTGATAGTGACCACTGCCTTCTTAACTGGGCTAGAAAGCAGCCCTGAAAGTCCAAATTTAGGTTTGAACTTTTTCGTAGGAAGCTCAGGAAGAGTTGGTGGCCGAAGTGAGTCCTTCACCGACAAGATGGTGCGCTCTCCTTCTAAAGGAAGCTGGGCTAGGTCGACATTGAGTACTCCATCTTGAGTACCAATCATCTTCATCTTCATCGGACTACGTCCAGTCCACTCCTTGAATAAGGCGGTCGATATAGCGCTCCAAATGTGAGGCTCGAAGTTGATGTTCATGCTGCACTCTTTGGCGAACGGAGGGAGCTCCATCAGCTCTTTGGGCAGAATCCTCAGGTTGCGCTCCGAAATGCACTCGTGGACACCGACATCCACAAGAAAGCAATGATAGCCAACTTCAAATGGGTCGTCCACCACCTGAAAAGATAGATTAAGGATGTATACAACTTATAAAATGTAAATAATTTGATAAGAATTTAATACCAGAGAGATGCCATGATGTAGCGCAATGGTAGCCCGGTACCATTTTCGTTCGCTGCTTAGAACAGCATAGATCTGATTGGGGACGATGACGTCTGGAAGAGGGCAGTTGGGAGCGAGATCTTGTAGTCTAGCGAAGAGATGGTCGCGCTCTTCGATGTCACTCCAGTGGACGACGTAGAATTGACCAGGGTCGGTGATAGATGTAACGCTGACAAGGAGCTCCTCGATGGGTTTGCTGATGTTGTTGTTTTCGTCAACAATAGCAGATGATCCATCAGTGCGCAAGTAGTCCAAGAAGATCATCCGGACTTTGAAGAACTCTTCCCGCTTTGCTGATAGATACTTTTTCAAGATCTGCGATTTACAAAATAGAGTTTAATACACTGTAAAATTTGGTAAATTATAATTGAAATATAGACCTTGTGAACATCGGTTAACTGTCGATGGTTGGATTTAGCCATCACTTCCGTCAGCAACTGGCTAGGAGCACTCAAAGAGACTTTTAAGCGCTCCCAAGAGTTGAATGCCTTTGATAAGTTGCCCTCCATCTGCGTAGTAGACTGAAGAGCTTTTTCCATGGTCTTGATGTCCTCCACCAATTCTTCACTGATGATGTCGTAAGATGTGGACAGATCTTCATACATCTGCTTCAAATAGTCACTGTTTTCCTTGATTGACTTGGTTGCGATGAGGTATTTTTCATGGGCCTTGGTCACCAGATCTACTAGCTGGGTTTTGAAGTGAGTTCCGTCAGCATTCTCAGTACAGCTGGAAGTCAGCTGACGTTTGAGTTGATCCATTCCTTGAAGAGAAAGAGTGAATAAATTAAATTAAATTAATTAGGAGCGATGAATCAAACAGCAGCTGTGTAGCAAATGCAAAAAGAAAGAGTAAGTACAAAGAAAAATGTAGCTATAAGCGTTTATGTGTTACGTGAATCACACAACGAGGCAATTAATCTAATAATTATTTACTTTAATCGAAAGTATATCACTTTTTAATAGAACTTACAATTAAATAGAGTGAAAGATATTCGCAAACAATATACCTGTAGAGAGAAAAACACTTTCCAGTAAACAAGGGCGATGAACAGACCACACAAAGAAGAGGGGAGCTGCAGAATGAAAAACGTTTTCGTTTCGCACGGCCGTTCACCCGTTGCCAAGGGCAAAATGTCGATTTATTAAAATATATATCGATTCGATTGATAGGAAGTTCTGGATCATAAACGTTGCCTAGTATTTGAACTTTTTTAAATTTAAAATTTAAAATCTAGCCAGTCCTCTTCTCTAACTTTCTACCTGTCACACCTCTTTCTTACATAACATTTACGTTTACCCTCGTTTTTACCTTGAAAGTCAATTACTGGGTGGTGGGCTGGTGGCTGTTATTAATATTCAACAAAGTTATTGCATTCATTTATAGGCAAAGCACATGTCAATAGATTTATCTATTAATCTACCTACTTTATAGAAAAACTTGTTAAATAGTAATCGCGATTTGAATGGTTTTCGCTCGTTATTTAAAAATAAGTAGCAAAAGTAATCATCCCTTCCATGCATATTCAAATACGTTTGGCTATAATATATGTATATTAATGTATAAACCGTTGCCGCTACCAAAGAATGCCGACTGCTTTATTTTAATAGAAAATAATAGTGAATAACCAAAGTGAGAGATGACGTCTGTATACGTCTGTATTTTCTAGATTCGAAAAGGGACACGTATTCAATCAGCAAAAGATAACAACGAGAATCATACTGGTACATCCATAATAGTAATACTGATAACTGAATGTGCACTTGCTAGAATATAAAATCAGCAAAACCATTTTGAACGAGAGCTACATTGAAATTTTTTGAGTTACAATTGTAAGCCAATGTAACTTGAGGGCCTTGGGCTTTGACAGTAACTTGAAATGTCCACTTATCAGCTTCGATCAAGATGGCATTGCGTGCTTTAGTGTCCCACTCTTGTGTTTCACCAACTGGTTTCAGATTGTAAAGAGTACAGGGCAGCACTTGGACGGGTTTCTGCATCAAAGCGAGATTCTATCGAACGTCGGCGACGTCGACTTCTTCCAGCACACTCCCGAAATCTTCAAAGCACACCGACACTTTCTCTCCTTTGACGGACACGATGGTACATCTATACCAGTCATTCTTGTACCTATATAAACGTAATATTTAAGAAAGTAAATATCCAAAGAATCTTTGCAAATGTTGCTGTTATACTTCACAATGCAGGGATTTCCTGGAGTACAGATCATATCTGTTTTGTTTGGAGAGGAACCTTCGAACTGATTGTTCAGGTACAATCGGATCGCTTCCAATTCAAATTTCGAATTGGATTTTTGCAAGTAGATTACACCTTCTTTGGTGAACCATGTCACTTTGGCGATGAATGTATCGCCAACTTTTGGAAGTTCTGCCGGTTTCCAAGTCACGCAACGGAGAGGACGACGATGATCACAGATTAGCGACGATGGGAAAGAATTCATCGAAGATTGACCTAAACTTTGGGGAGCTAGCTGACTACGAATCTCGTAGTGCTCAGGGAACTCGATCTGTTTGCCTTCTAGACGAGCCATCCGAGTTTGGCAGACTTGAATGTTCATGCTTCTTGCGTCACCATAAGGGTACCTGAACAGTTAAATAAAAATAAAAGTTAAGTAGAGCTCATTAACTACATGTAATGAATGATTAGTAATAGTTTTATTACATGACGACGCGGGCTTCAAGTTCGCGCGCTTCATTCGTTCTGCCCACTTTTCCAGCGACCCAGTGGTCGAATATAGCAACAGCCAGTTTGCCATCATATCGAGCCATTAAGTAGAAGATTTCCTCTGGATAACTTGATAGACTTTCCACACCGTTATTCAGCCTGATATTGGAAGGTGGAAAGACGCCGTCCAGAGTACAACGAACGGCTTGGGCAGGTAGCTCAAAGAACCTGACGATGCAATAATAAGTAATTTTAGTTAACATGTAAAAATAATGTATATGAGAGTAGAGAGACCTACTTTTCAGGAAGTTCATGAAACATCATGTTGGGTTGAACAGCCTGACGGTAGCCACTGTCTACATAGAATACCACTTCACCAGAGAACTCTGACGACTCTATAAGAACTCTATACCACTGAGAACCACATTGAACAGCGTAACAATGACCTATCAATGCAAGAAAATATAATATAGCAATCAATTTAAGTAGAAAACGATTATTTATTTTTTAGTGATATTACCAATGGCTGGTGATGGAGAAAACGAAGGGGATTGTTTGGTAGCTGTGCTGAACTCGACTTGAAGCTGCTCTTGCATTAGACGATAGCGGGGCAAATCTTCGTCTTCGATGCGGATGTAAACAAAGTTCGGTTGAGCTGCCTTGGTGATCAAGACGACTGCAAACTTGAGAGGATTGAATTTCAGATCCGACGGTTCATATTTTGGTTTGAACTGTTTGAATGATGGTGGTCGAGAGACAATTTGGTCCTCTCCTTTAATCAGATCTAGATCGACATTGAGCACTCCATCTCGGGCATCAATCACTTTCATTTTCATGAGGCTATTGCGACCAGTCCACTCTTTGAACAAAGTCGTCGTTTGAAAGCTCCACATTTGATGCTTATTAAAGTTGCGGTTCATGGTACACTCTTTGGCAAACGGAGGGAGATCCATCAGCTCTTTGGGAAGCACTCGAATGTTGCTCTTCGGAATGCGTTCGTGATGACCTACATCAAGTAGAAAGCATTGGTACAAGGTCTCCGAAGGGTCATCTCCGACCTATCATAAACAATTACCAAATTGAAATAAAGCTTCTTTTTAAATTGACCATTATTTTGAATGGTAATACCTGGAAGGGGATGCAGGAGAGTTCAACAGTAGCCCTGAACCACTTCTTATCGCTGTTGAGAACGGCATAGACTTGGTCGGGGACGATACTGTTTGGTACTGATGAGAGAGGGGCTAGTTTTTGGATCCAATCAAAGAGTTTGTCACGCACTTTCATGTCGCTCCAGTAGACGACGTAAAACTTGCCTGGATTGGTGACAGTTGTAACTCTAACTAGCAATCCTGATGCATAATCAGAGTTTGTGTTGGTGATTGGAGCGGTCTCCCCGAATAGCTTGATGGCTCTCAGGCTATTCATCAAGATCTAAACGAAAAATTATAAGTACTTAATTATGTTATCGAATTTAATACGTAAAATTATACCTTGTAAGCTTCAACTAATTGCTGGCGCTTTGCTTCGACCATCAAGTTCATCAAGCGGGCACTTGGTGCATTCAAACTCGACGTAATGCGCTCAAATAAGTTGGAGATCATTGATGGATCCTTGTCGAACTGAGCTGATGCAGAGCGGATGAAGTCTTCAATGGTCTCGATCTCCTCCATCATTTTTCTATTGAAGACGTCGCAATAAGATGAAGATAAATCGTGACAGATCTTCAAATATGCTTTGATGTCTTCAATGGTCTTAGTGATAATCTGCTTGTGCTGTTTATTGTTGACTTGAGCATCTCCTTTGGGATGATCTCCAGTAGGCCTTGCTTCTTTAATCCTGTTATAGGTCGGGCGATCGTTTTCTTGTGGCATTCTATGTAAAATTAAATTGAGATATGCTATATATAAGTTTGTCATAATTCTACATGGGCCATCATGTTAAACCAAACCATAGATCAGATAAAAGACTAAATCAACATAAAATCTCCACTACTTTTAGAGTTTCATCACCCACAAAGACTTAAAGCTAACAAAGAAAACCTATTGAAGAATAGACCATAAAAAGTAGGTCTACTTAGTACGAAAAAGGAGAGAAAATCCGTACATTCAATGTTTAAAAAAAGAAAAGAAAAGTTAACTACCTGTAAGACGATTATGAAACGATATCAAACACGTTTTCTTTCAATAACAAGCTCTGCTACTTTGACGTAAAATGGAAAGTCCATCACTACGACTGTTGGTTTGTTTTGATTGCCAACGGCAAGGTAGCTTCGACTGATTGATTACTATTTATGCATGTAATTCGACGTTGCCATTTTAGCAACAGGCAAAACAAAAGTCAAAGACTAATTAAAATTAAGCAAATTTTAGAATTCAAATGTCAAAAAGTGTCAATATGTCAGTCATCAAACTACCAATTAGTCGTTTAAATTTATTGAAACTTTTCGAATTAAACTAGTTACTATACGTTTAAAAATGCCTTTTCAACACTTATTTTCTAACTGCGTTTTACTTAGTTAAAAAGTTGAAAATCCTGCAATAATTTAACTGAAATAAAGTCGCTTCACATTAACACTTTCTATTTTTGTTCATCAACGGAATTTTTTTTTTCAAATTTTGCGTTAATAAGATAAATGCGTTAACCGTCTAACCAACAAAGTTTTGTTTTTCTGAAGTGTGGTTTTTATGATTTATATTAAGTGATGAAATGTGGATTGATAATATTTTTAATCATGTACGCTTAATTAATAACGTATATTTTCCGCCAAGTATAGTACATTATCAGGTTTTTAGTTTCTTAGTTACGTCACATTTCAAATCCGATTTAAATAAAAGCGGCAACGTTAGCCGCTATCCCAAACGTCAACATCCAAATGTCGTCTGCTTAGCCAAACACGCGTTTTTCGTTTCTTGATTTATTACTTTTCATCCAAAAAGTTTGTTCTCTCTAGCAAGGTATTTTTGACTGCAAAGTTTTATTATATTTATGTCAACTTTTGCACAATACTCATTAATTTACTTAACCTGTCAATCATACTTTCTTCACGTTTCAGGTAACTTTTGGGCTGTAAGTGAAGAACATCACACTCTGAATGAACTTTTTTCAGAATCAACTAGTTCAGTCCATGCAATCTTCATGTCAGGAACCAATCCCTTAAACTCTGGCAAGATGGAGACTGACAGGAAATTTCTAGCCATGGTGACTGAGCTGATCGAGAGCAGCCACAGTAGGCCTACCTGTTCGAGCCCTGCTGAAGGCAACATGGAGTTGGACTGCTCAAGAGTGATTGAAAAATTCCTCCCGTCAACCACACCTGACATCAGCATTAGGGCTCCCAACTTCATTGAATGCCTTAGAGGTTGTTTAAACAACCCAAACAATTTATTAATTGAGTTTATGCTGGAATCTAAGCGCAGAAAGGTATATTTCCCATTCATACTCACTCTAATACAAATTATAATTGAATTTTTCTGTGTAGGTGTCAAAAAATAACTGGGTCTTGGAGCCAAAAGACATAAATCTTCAAAATAGCAATCTTCGCGGCTCGTTTCTCGTGAAAGTGACTGCCGTCTCCAATCCGGGGAAGTTCTACGTTCTCCCCAATTACAAAATTGAAGCGATGAACGTCAACTGTATAAATCCTCTCCAGAGACTCGCTCCCAACTCTCCTGTACCAGTTGAATTCCTTCCCAATCAAATGTACGCTGTTTTAAACAGCGCAGGTCAATGGAGCAGAGCCTTTATTGGGCCCCCTTCTGGCAAATTTCAGGTATAAAAGCCATTTATATATTTGAAAAGACGTAAATTAATAAGCTGCTCTTCTTCCAGGTCGGAGATGAGCCAGTGGAAACTCTGTATGAGTGTTTCCTGCTGGATTTCGGCAGTCAAGAGCGCATCTCTCAGAAGAACATTCGAGTTCTGCCAAAGCAGTTCGTAGATCTTCCTCCCTTCGCTCTGGAATGCACTCTGAATGTGAACTTTGAGCCAAAAATCTGGAGCGTTACATCGACCATCTTATTCAAGCGCTGGACCAGCCAAGGCCCGATGAAGATGCAAGTAATCGCACAGCGAAAAGGAGTACTTCATGTCGACCTTTTGGATTCCCTTGGCGACGATAACTACGTCTCGGTCAGGGACTGTCTGATGTACCTGGAGGAGCCCTCATCTTTTGCTCTTCCCAAGAAATTCAAGCCAAAGTACTCGGAGGAAGAGTTGGAAAGGAATCCACGGAAGGAAGCCGCCGTTGTCATCACAAATTCTTCTCAACCTTCGGAGATGTACGTTCAAATTGCGGACGACGAGTTACCTCTCTACAGTGAGATGAAAAAAGAGCTGCAATTTGAATTCAGCTCAACTACGATCAGCGTACCGCCAATTGTTGGTAATATCTTTACTGCTCTCTCTTGCCTAATCTTTTCTAATTGTTTTTATTGTGATTAGGTCACCCTTTCGCTGCTCTAAATGGAAATGAATGGAGCCGGGTGCTGATTGAAATGTGGGGGAGCGATATGGTGGCCTTTCACGTCGATACTGGCCTCCGTCAGCACGTCTATCCCAACATGAAGTTTCACAAATTGCCAGACAGGTAAACCGATTGCTCTTTAAAATCTTCACATTTTAATCCTTTTAATTTAAAAACAGGTATCTGAATTTACCTGCGCAAGCCATCCGTTGCTCCCTTCATGGTGTTTTTCCAGTATCAAATCTGGACGGATCTTTAAAGAACGAAGTCGAATCCTTCCCAATTGATTTGCACCTGTTCATGGCGCAGTACGAAGCCAAACCGGCTGTTGCCATCTTTATCGATTGGCAGGTCGGTGAAGTGGGCTATTCGGGAGGCTCTTCCTTTCAGGAACTCACCACCAATGTTGTTTTGTAAGTAGCCAATTTGCTTAAACTTAATATTTGGAAGTTTATGCATCTCTGCTTTATTATTTCACAGATATCCTGACGGAGATGCCCACAGTATCAACTTTCAAGTTGGTCAAACACGGATGGCTCTTTTGGGGGACGAGCAGATTGAATTTCCGTATCATTTCAAGATTCGTCGTGAGCTACAGCAAGAGCAGACCAGAATCAACAGCAACGCTAAACCAAAGCCTGCAATTTCAGATGCTGCTCAGAAAGTTTTGATGGCCTCTACCAATGAGAAACCTATCAGCAAGGTTATTACCAAAGCTTCATTCATTCCGCCGCAGACTGTTCCTCCGCCTTCCATCAGGCCAATTTGCGCTAACGCCGAACCGGAAAGAAGTGTGCGTCACATTAAGAAGTTCAAAACCAAGTTTAGCTCCGTGGAATTAAGCGCCAGCCCGCTGAAGTACGCCGCCGTCACGATAACTCAAGTGACGCAACCTAGATCTATCTACATCCGCATTGAGGACGATGATGCGCTCCGATACCTCCAGCTACTGAAAGAGTTGGATCTCGAGTTCTGCTCAGCGACGAAGAATTCTTCCTCTTATTGCTCATCTCCAATCATCGGTTCGTAAGATTCCCGCCTTTTTCTTTCAAATTTAAACTTTGATGAACGATTTCTTCTTACAGGTCAACCTTACGCAATCCAATATGGAACTCGATGGCAACGCTGCCTCATTGAATCATCACGGGATCGACAGTTGACTGTCTTTTACGTCGATACTGGGCTGCGCAATGTAATCCGACCAACGATGATGTTCCATGAACTGCCTGAAAGGTGGCTATTTCTTCTAATTCAATTAGCTTGCTTCCTTGTAAAAGACCAGCAATTTTAATCGTTAAGGTTCCTGGAATTACCGGCCCAGTCCATCCGCTGCTCTTTATATGGTGTCGATCCACCGAAGAATCCCGATGGATCACGCGGATGGAAGTTTCCCAATGAGGCCTTTTCCTTTCTAGTGCGATTCAGTGGCAAGCCAGCTGTGGCCTTCTTCAATCAATGGAAAACTGGCCAAGTAGGGAGGTGCTCATCCATTCCCGAACTTGAGGGCCGTGTTGTCATGTAAGTCTTTAAAGTTAGAGCCCTTTATTCACGCTCATATTTACACGATTTTATCGTACTTACAGCTATCCAAAAGATGAGCTGAACAGCATCAATAAGCAATTATGTTTATCACCAAGGATGGCCGTCCTTGTGGATGAATTCATCGAGCATCCGGGACACTTCCAGATCCAGTGCAATCTGGCTGCTCTGAGATCTATTGGGCCATCAGAAATGGCCCCATCAGTGGCCATCCGAGCTAGCTCTTCTCCGGATGTCCCTCTGAGAAGAGCTCCTCCTAACAGTCAGAAATTCCGCCCGAAATTCGACCACCATCAACTGAATTCGAATCCTTTAAGATACGCTAATGTATCCATCGTAAAAGCAGCTTCACCAAAGTTGATCTACATCCAATTAGAGGATCAAGATGGCCCTAGATACCGTCGAATGCAGCAGGAATTACAACTAGAATTCCGCACAGAATCGACGACTTACTCCAGTACATCACCAGCAGTCGGTAAATATTGATTAATAAGATTACAGAAAACGACCAAGAACTGAATTTAATTATCTAGGTAACGCTTACGCTGCTCAACTGGGTAACCACTGGTATAGAGTCCTTCTCGACTGTTACAAAGGACTATCTACGGTCTTCTTCGTCGACCTTGGTCATCGACTACCGTTCAATTCTTCAATCATTATCCATAACTTGCCTGAAAGGTATTTTTATTACATTACTAAACAATCTAAGTTTTATAATATTCCGATACATTGGATATAGGTTTATGGAGCTGCCAGCCCAGGCAGTGCGGTGCCGTCTTCAAGGAGTTTTTCCTCCAAGAAATCCTGATGGATCATTTGGAAGCGCATTTCCCCAAACAGCATTAGATTTCATGCGCCGATTTGATGGTAAACCGGCGGCTGCTTACTTCCACGAGTGGAGTCCAGGTCAGGTGGGATATTTCGCCCAACCTGCGCTTCGTGAACTCCAAGCTTCCGTCATTTTGTAAGGATTATCAGTAGCGATCACAGCTCTTATAACAATTTAACCTGTAATTTGATCTAAATTAGGTACTTGAGCGGTGAGAAACAAACTATAAACATGGAAATCGCTAAGCGCTGCGTCATGGCTCGGCTGTTGTACAAGCCGCCAAAACTTGGGAAGATCTACAGGACCCTTAAAATCCTTAGAGAAACCTCGTCCATTAGCACTGTTTACTACTCCGGCCCTTCTTCGTTTACCATATCGAACCAGGTCGTTGCAGCAGAGCCCAATTGGGTTGCCCCTATTGAGCCGACAAACATCGTTAGTAGTAACGATACTGCCGTTCATCCGGAAGACTTTGGTTCTGTTGAGTTGATGGACAAGACCGTTCCAGCGCTTATTCCATCAGCTTCCAGCGCCAATCTACTGAAGAAAGAGGAAGAGGTCTCCATTCCGGTCACATTCGTCGGATGTACATCTCCGGAAGCGGTTTACTTCCGGAATCGAGAACTTGCCAAAGAGTTTCTCTCAGTACAAAACGCACTCTTCGTCCATTTTGAAGCACACAAAGAGTCTGTAGAAGAGCCTATCAACTTTGACGTCGGTTTTGTCTGCGCCGTCATCTGCGACGGGCGCTGGTATCGCGCGGAAGTGACGGATGTTGAAAACTATCCGAAAATCGTAGTGATCCTTTTGGACAAGGGCTGTTCCCGCACTGTGAGTGCCGCCGAGATACGTCGGCTACCTGATGGATTGGACCAAGCTGCCGTAACAGTCATCAGTGTCTCTTTCAACCGAATTCCGCACTCCGGAACTGGATGGGCTGCTTGTGTTACTCCACAGTAATTTTCAGTTTGTTGACATTACTTTTGATTAAACCTGATATTTACTTTGTTCTTTAGCATCATCGATCGTCTTTTAGACGCGGAAAAGATAACTATGAGATGCCCGAAACCTTCTCAACCGGTTAAAGTGAAAACTCTTCCAGTTACCATCCATCTATCCAGCAAAGTATCTGCGATCCTTATAATAATTTCTACTGTTTCAATCTTGCTTAATAAGCTTCGCTCTTTATCAAGGTTCGAACCATCAATTTGAACGAAGAATTGGCTTCTCGTGAGTCAACTGGAACTCGGATCGGTGGGATCGCTCGTCGTGGTGCCCGTAGAACAGTTTGGAAATCCGCAGAGCTCCCAAAGGTCGGCCAAACCTTTTTGGCCAAAGTAAAATGGGTCAACCACAAGGGCGAATTCTTTCTCCATGATGTTTCTTCCCAACGAGAGCTGGACAGCATCCGCAAGGAACTGAGCGACGAATTCAAAGACAGCCTTCCAACGGATGCCGATTTGAACTGCACTCCAGGAGACTTGTGCATTGCCAAGTAATAATAATGTTATAGTCGACATATTCTTTTGAAATTACAGTTAATTTTATCATTATTTGCAGATACGAAGATTCCGACGACTGGCGCCGAGGCGTCATCAAAAAAGTTAATGGGAAGAAAGTGGAGGTCTTCTTTGCGGACTACGGAATTACTGATGAAGTAGACATCCGTGACATCCGACTAAACCTCCTACTTTGCAAGAAACCCGTACAGGTTATTCGCTGCTCTCTTTTCAACGTGAAGCCGGTTGGTGAAGACGCCTTGAAATGGAATTTTGAGCATCTGGATGCTATTCACGCGGGAGCTGTTGGTCGGGAATTTCGCGTGACTGTGATGGACGCTGGACCTCCGCTTCTAGTCGAGATGGTTGACAGCACTTTTTCCAGCTTCAGTAAAGGCTTGGTTGTAAATGGATTGGCAGAGTTTGTCAATCCTGATTTTGTGTAAAATCCATTCTAGAAGACAATCTTAATGAAGAGTTCTCTTTGTAAAAGATGCAGCCGTTTATTTATGGCGCACCCAACAATTGGGCGACATTTAAAATTTGGAATAACCTTTCTAAAAGGAATAATAATCATTTTCTTCTACACTAATTTTTATATGGTTTATAATCCTGTAATTTTCTGTTCTCTAAGAGGTTCAACATTTTCAATTTGATTTGAAACAATTTGACTACATTAACGTCTGTATTTTTCAATATTGTGTGTGATTCAGAATAAAAGTCGACTTTTGGTTTTCACAAAATAATTTTTTAAAATTGTAAAACTCAAAAAGATGTTCAAAAGAACCGCGATTTCAAAAGTAGCCATCTAGTGATAGAAAATAGAACTTGGTGTACCTGTACCATTATTCCGATCCGCCACGACAAAAGTCCAAGAGACCCTTCGTCATTGACGTCTTCTAGAAGGTAACACTTTGATGAAAACGGCGTGAGACATTTTCATTCGGAAATATAGGTAGGCCTAAATATGATTTTAACTGGTCATATGTTGCATTGTTCAAAGCTAATGTCTCCCTAGAGTAGTTTTGTGTGTTTATCAAGGTAAGTTTATAACCGAGTTCTACAATGTAATAACTATTAAATAGTGGTCATATGCCGGACTTTTCATTTTAACTTTGTAAAGAATTCGAAATATTATTTTAACTGGTCATGTGTGGCATTTTAAAAAGCTAATGTCCCCTTCGTGTAGATTTTCGTGTTTATCAAGGTGAATCAATCTAGTTTCACAATGTTTTAGCGATGGAAAATTTGTCACATGCCGGACAGCTGGGTCGCTCTTGGCTCGTAAGCGAAGGAAGAGAAACTATTCTTTTGAAGCTTTGTCAAGAATTTATTTGGTTTATTCTATTTGCTCTCTGCTGCTCATGATATACTCAAAGTTGGGGCTTCTTGACAAATCTAGAGTAGATGCCTGACTCAATTCTATGAGTAAATTCTACAATTCAAAATTTTCCTATGAGCGAGATTGTATAGGCCGGGTACCGAGGGTGGGCTAGAAAAGAAGGCGACGACTCCCTCGTCGTAGCGGCGTTGTGAACGTCCCACAGCCGTTGAGAGTGGCAGCTGTAAGCCTGTAACTGTGGCGCAGTACACTTTTTTCAATTTTGTTTCTCTGATTTCCAAACTTGAAGTACATGGCTTATTGATTTATCTTGTGATAACAAGTCTAGTTTATGAATGTAATTCTAATTTTTTTTGTAGTCAAAACTCAAAAGGGTTTCTATTTGATTGCTTCATTCTCATATTCAAGAACTGAACTCGTTTATTCCTACCCAGAGAAGTAAGGTAATACTACATTTTGATTTTTAACATTTTTCAGCTTAATTGTGAGTAAAATCTTCATGTTTAATTTGCCAATACTTTCATTTATGTGTACTATTATAGGCGTATTGCTGTGCTACCCAACTTGTCTGTGAAGCTAGACCGGAGCTAGACTAGTAAAAAAGTTACATTCACATCACTAACATGGAAAAAGCTGTTGTTCCCACATTGGAGGACCTAGCCTTTGAAGTTTCCTTCAAGGAAATTCTGGGTAACTTGATCTTGTGCCATGAATACCTTCCTGAAGGGAAACAGCTGCCTTTGCTCCCCTTCTCCTCCTTCCTGGCTACCGTCCCATTACCATCAAGTGAAGAGATGATGTCCTTGGTTAGGGCACGTCTTGACCAAATACTTGTGGGCACCATGAGTGATAAGATCAGGTATATATTTGCATAGTCATTTAGATGCTCTTACTTACAAGGATAAGTTTTTTCATAATTTTTTTTTATTATATATATTTTCAGAGAAAAGTATGTCAAACTGTTTTACGACAATTTGCTGGATCCTGGTAATCAGCAGAACACGATCGACATCTGGGTGTTCTTGAGCGTTGTCTTGGACAGCCACTTTCTGGAGCTGGAAACTCACGTAGCCTTCCCAGGGTCAGAGCCAAATCCCGATCTCATCTCCATCATCGCCGAGAACTCTCCGTTTCTTGAAAATCTACTGCTCGACTTCAAACTAATGAAGAAAGACAGCACAGAGCTGATGAAACCTCTGATGCTTCCGCTGAGCTCTCTAGAGAACCTGACCAAACTTAACCTGAGCTCGTTGAATAGCCAGATAAGAACGACCGTTCTGAGCTTGATAGGTGCGTCATGCCCCAAACTAACCCACCTGATTGTTAGTGGATTTCGTTTTGAGAAAAAGGACGTACTGGCCATCATGTTTGGAGGAAAGATTGACGAGTTGCTCCCCAATGAGCTGGAAGAGCCAGAATGGTTCAAAGACGACGCACTTGAACGTTTGGAACTTTCTTCAGAGTATCTGACTCCGCTTTGCCTTACTCTTGAAAAACTCACGTTTGTTGGGATCGAGGGTGAAGATACTAACAACATATTTCCAAGTACAGCTGCTTGGGCATTCCTACTTCGTCATTTACCATCGCTTCAAAGGTTGGATGTTTTGAACCGTCACCTTCGTTTGGATATCACGCTGAGCTGGGCCATCAAGCGTCTTTATTTGGTCGAAGAAACAAAAATGGAAACCAAGTTTGAAAAACCGTATCAAAGGGCTTCTGAACGATGGGGGAACGCCCCGGCCGAGCAACTCAAACTCGGACGCAGCTTGACATCTTTCTCTGGTATTCAATCACATTTTAATTAATTTTTAATTTACATTACCGTCTAATTTGTGATTTTGTTAAAGGCTGCTGTGCTTCGATAACCAGAATCGACCGCGTCAATGTGCTGGACACTATTATGCTGAAAGCAATAGGATCTCTTTGCCCATCCTTGAAGGACATCTGTTTTTACGAAACAAAGAACAGTAATCATCCATCGACTGGCCTCAAGAACAATGAGTTCGATGCTTCTACCGAGGAAATTGAATCCATCCTAAAAGAGTGGAAAATGAAGGTAATGAAATGTACAACTTTAGTTTATCATTTTCACTTTTATTTAAAAATACCACTTTATATTTATTTTAGGTGGACATTGTTGGCTGTGAAGCTGTCTCTTCTGGACGCGTCGAATCAATTTTGAAAGTTTTCGGCCCGGGCATGCACACTTTTAGATTGTGGTACTCTAAATCATTTGATTTAGAAAGCCTGACGCCTTGTCGCAAGCTGTTATCATTGTATCTAATCAAATGCACTTTTAACTCAAACAAACCTTCTGCAATTGACGTCGCCTCTTTTCTGCCGGATTTAAAAACATTCCGATGCTTCACCTGCTTGGGTCCTTGGTCGAGTCTGTTTCAAAACAAACCTCTCCAATCCCTTCTTCTCAATTGCTGTCATCTACTTGGAGATGGTAATGGAACCGATGACCCTCCTCCTAAACGTTTCAAGCCTGAAGTAAGCTTATTATATATTGATTTTTTTATATACATTAAATAGCTTTTATATATTTCAGGCCAAATGTCTTTCGGATTGGAGCCAAATCCCTCAATTTTGGGGAGAACAGATGACAGAGTTGGAAATATTGAAGTGCACAGGATTGACCATGACCGGCTTGTTCAATCTCATGCCACAATTCAAAAAGTTGAAGGAAGTCTCTTTACCCGATGCGGTCAAAACGAGTGAATCAACGGAGCTTCTCTCCAACTCCATCATCATGGAAAAGCTGACCCAGAAGATGCCATCGGTCAAATTCACTTTCACCAAGCTATCTTCTAGATGGTCCAAGTGCATTTTCTTGGATCCAAAGTGATTTGTTATTCATTTCTCCATCCAAAAAAATCTGTTGTATGTGGCTATAATTTCTCTTATAATTTCAAGGATGAATATACAGTTTTGGTTTATATAACTGAAATCTTGCAGCATTCCAAATGGTTAAAACCAAGTCGTCATGGATTACACAAACTTGATTAACTCCATGTCAATGATAAATTCAAGTTGCAACAAGCAGCTCACAAAAACAAGACTCGAAATAAATTCTTTTAGAGGTAGCTGTTTCAATACGGTATCCGGGAACTAGTTACCTATTTGGTACCTCGACTGAGGCTTATACACCCCTGCTTCCACTGCATATACCCCCAATGCTTCGCATTGGTAGAGGGAAAGTTGGGGCTTCTTGACAAATCTAGAGTAGATGCCTGACTCAATTCTATGAGTAAATTCTACCATTCCGCATTTTCTAATGTGCGTGATTGTAGGGGACCGAGGGTGGGCTAGAAAAGAAGTCGACGACTCCCTCATCGTAGCGGCGTTGTGAACGTCTCACAGCCGATGAGAGTGGCAGCTGTAACTGTGGCGTAGTACACTTTTTTTCAATTTTGTTTCGGTGATTTAGTACATGGCCTATTTATTTATATTGTGACAACAAGTTTAGTTTATGAATGTAATTCTATTTTTTTTTTGCAGTCAAATGGGTTTCGATTTGATTGATTCATTTTAATTGGTTGAAATGATATTCGAATTTTGGCGGGTAATAATCTTTTTTTTTCTTGTTTCCGGTAGCTGTTTCTCTCTTCGCTTTTCCTCGCTGCTACATGGCCTTGAATCGCCCTCTTCTGTGAAGAAAATATTTCTAGCTGCACCTTCTAGGCTCCTCCCCTTCGTACTACAGTATATAGGAAAGCTATTGCGACTCATTTTCTCGTCACTTTGTATAGAGTTCGGACACGTATTTTAACCGTTCGTGCTTTTATAGAGATACCAATATTGTATTGCCACTCTGAGTCTCTGACAGCACAATGAAACCCGAAATTCCCAATAAGGTAAGATTACTGACGAATGGTTTTAGGATTTATTGGTTAGAAAAAGCTAATTACGAGGGGTTACCCACTCTTTTCCTGGGTGAACCATGAGAAAAATTCACATGTATGATTTCTCACTTTTTTCTCACTTTTCTCACTTTCCCTGTTAAAAGATAGTAGATATTTCTCACGAACTGAACCATGAGAAATCAAGTGGGCAACCCCTCGGCTAATTATGACAACTTTTGTTTTGATAGGATTCTGTTACCAGGCACTGTGCCTACTGTCTTACTCTTTGTAGATTTCCCGCCAAATGGTGCGGTGGTTGTAAGAAGAGGGCTTACTGCTCCAAAGAATGTCAAGTCAAGGACTGGTCCAGAAAGGGCGACGGACAGCGTCACGTCAACTGGTGCCGTCGTCACGAATGTGGTGAAGAGGACGTCGACTGGGAGGTCGACCCCATTTCAAACAAAGGACTTGGAATCAGAGCCAAAAAGCTTATTCCTGCTGGAATGAAACTTATTGTTGAACCCTGTTTTTCTTCTTCTATTGCTCATCCAGGTTATTTCCACCTTAAAATTTAAATTGAAATATTCGTGAATTTCATTTTATGATTTCTGAACAGGAATCCAAGATCTGAAAGGTCGTACTTTGGAGGAGAAATTCACTAACAACATCTTAGTGGGAGAATTCTTTCGCAAAAATGTAAGCGAGCCAACTGTTGCTCTTCGCATCGCCCGTGTGAATCACGCCTGTCAACCGAACGCCGCCACCATCTACGACGAAACGGCTCGCGTCGCCATCCTCTTTACTCAGAAAGACATTCAGCCTGGCGAAGAGATCACCATTTGTTACTATTTCCCTTACTTCTTCTGGCATGTACCCGACAAATTGATGAACCTAAAAGAGGAATTTGATAAGTGTAAAAATGTTTTGGCCACCAAATTTGGCATCACTTGCTCTTCCGATTGCATCTGCTATGACCCTGCCATCTGGGCTCTCATCGAAGAGGGACGTCAGCTTTTTAAAACAGCCGAGGCTTTTGCGCATCAACACAAGACGTGAAGACGGAAGAAGCTCTTGCTGCCGGTGAGAAGTTGCTGGATATTTACCACCGTTTCAGTGTATCTTGGGAGTATCTTGGCCGCACGAAATTCTTCCTCTTTCAAATTGCTATCCAGAAGTCGGAGACGCTTCCCAGGTCCAAGGAGTACATCCGGTTCCAAGGAGTACAGTTGAGATTTTTCGAAAGATTTGCCCTTATTCCAAGAGATACACCAAGGAGTTCGAGAAGCTGTTGCTAAATCCCGAGACCTCCTCTAGTACTTATTTGTGGATTGACAGGATGGAATCTTTCTGATTTGATGTATGATGGTTCTAAGATTTGGTGAATATTCTTTGGATATTTTTAGCAACCTGAAATTCTGTCACCATTGGTCTTAATTTTTGTTTTTCTTCTACGACGTTGGTTTCTTTTCAAATACAATCTGAAATTTGGACACTGTCCCACTTTCTCTATATTCGTGTTGACTCGTATAATATTTCTCTGGTTAGCGATTTTATAGTTAAGTAATCTTCCTTTTAGAACCAGTCTAAATTTGAATGGAGACCGAAATAGAGCCTATTTACGGTATGAACACTTTTGATGAACATCGCCAAAAAATAAATGTACGTGTATTTTTTTAAACTAGCATTTCTTATGATTATTTTTTGAGAACTAAAATCTCTATTACATATTAATGAAATGAACTTTCGAAAAGAGAATCACGAAAACCGTTGTATTATACAATACATGAAATTCTGATCAAATACTATAGACTGCTGCGGCTAGACTGGCGATGGAAACTGCTGACACAAGGGGACATCTGATTTACTGACATTTAGTATTTGAACCGGGGAGGGAGAACAAATCAACGTCCAACCAAAAGACTCCGAGGCATACGGTGAACGGTGGCGCAAGGAACTTCGCAAATCGATTATTTAATCAAAATCCAATTATTATTTTTCTTTTTATTGGGCCCTTGCTGTCATGTAATTCCTTCACATTAAAACCATTTGTCACGCTAATTATGACACGGTTTCTAAAATATTTTCAGTTATACGAAAGATGAGCTAAGCAGCATCAATAAACAAATATGTTTCTCATCAAATACGGCTTTTCTTGTGGATGAATTCGTCGAACATCCGGGGCACTTCCATCGGATATAAATTTTGGTATCAAAATGTAACCTTTGAAGTTTCATTCAACCACATTCTGGGCAAATCAATCTGATACCATGAATACCTCCTGAAGGGAAACAGAAATAAGCTGAAAACAGGCAGCTGTGGTTTGCCCTTTCCTCCTTCCTCAATACATTTTGATTGCCATCAAACACGATTTAAACTTTAATTCCTCAATAAACTCAGGTCTGAGATAACTTGGAAAAGAAAAGATCTTGGAAACTCTTATTGTGGAAAATAACATTTGTCCTATTTAATATTTTAAAAATGTTAGCGTGATATGGTAGTGAAATAAATATTGAAACTGTATCACATCAATTAAATTCTGAATGTATTTATCTTTTATCCCAATGCTCCATTTCCATTAGAGTTAATATTTTGGGCTAACCCAGCATATCGAGCCAAATTTTCCAACATTCCAAGAGTAACATCATTATCAACAAGTTATAAACTGTTGACAGAAGGTTTATTCTTCGCCCAAACCGTTTGTGATCAGCAGAAAGCAGTAAACATCGGTGACAAGAGTATGGAGACAGTAGCCAACAACCGGGCCAGAGAAACCGTAATCCCAAATGGCAGAAGTCTAGATTTAAAAAATTGAAAATATAATAGATTTATAAAGATAAAATACTCATTGAATAAAATACTATATTGAATGTTATGAAGTCTTACAAGATTCCAGACGCCGAAAATGATTTGTAAAATCTTCAACTTTTTAGACGATCCAAAGAAACGATTCCCATCTGCCATGATCCCACGAAATTCGTCCAGGAAAATATGCAGCATGACGGATCCCCACCAGCTGTATACAAAAAGCGAGAAAGAGAAGCCCATCAGCGTGACAAATGCAACAGCAACAGATAGACCCACCTGTGAGAGAAGATCAAATTATAGGCTTTAAAGAATCACGTATGTAAAACTTCGTTTTGGATTCTAGACTCAATTTCTTTAAAATGGCCCCTTACGATATCCCAAATGGAAAAACCACGCCGATAGATCTGGAACACCTCTTCAAAACCATCCCTGAGAGCCACCAGCAGCATTTTTGGCGGATGGGTAGATTGTCGGGCTTTAAATTCTTGAAGAATAACTCAGATTTATACTGAAAAAGAGAATCCTAAACGAGTGAATGAAGAACAACGACGTGCAGAAGCACAGATGCAGGATTTGGGCGGGAAAAGTGCCCAATCGATATTGACAGCACAGGTGTTGCCATTTGTAAAATTGAGATAAAAATATAATTATCAAACTTCTGTCTTAAACAATTTATACAAATATTTAAAATTGAGAATGTTAAAAAATAAAGATGAACTATTTTAGTTCATAAATTTAAAGTTGATGCAAACTGGCAACGATTCAACTATTCTACTAGTCTGACACTTTCATCACAAAAATTTACAGTGTGCTGTTCTGTCGTAACAGTTTGATTATATGGCGTGAGACACTTTATTCATTAGGAAATACAGGTAAATATGATTTTGACTAGTCATATGTTGCATTTTCAAAAGCTAATGTCTCCTTCGAGTAGTTTTGAGTGCTTATCAAGGTGAGTCAATGGAGTTTTACAATGTTAACACGAATCCAAATTGGTCCCATGCCGGACTGCCGGTTGTTCTTGGCTAGTCGTTAAAGGAAGAGAAACTACTTTTCATTTCAACTGTCTAGAATTAGAAATATTATTTTAACTGATGATGGTCATGTGTGGTATTTATGTCCCCTTCGTGTAGATCTATGTGTTTATCAAAGCGAATAATCAAGTTTTACCATGGTATAAGGATTGAAACGTGTCGTTTTGATTGAATTATTGAAAAGTGGCCACATGCCGGAAAGCCGGTTGCTCTTGGCTCGTAGGAGATGGAAGAGAAACTAATTTTCTAATTCTTTTTGCTTTCTGCTGTTCGTAATATACTCACAGTTGGAACTTTTTTAAACAAATCTAGAGTAGTTGTCTGACTCTAGATTGACTGAACAGTACTCAGCCAAAGAGGGTGGCGCAGCTTTAACCGTGATCATCCGGATAATTTCTTTGATTCAGTAATTCTTTTGATAGTACCTGCGATCTACTAGAACAAGTAAGTGGGTTTGTAAAACTCTAGCTCCAATGAATTGTTCAGCTGTATTTATTATCTGTATTTATTTCGGGCTTCCACAAGGTTCGATTATTCAAGTTTTGAGTAGTTGCTATGCTCAAGGTCGTATTCTTTAAACAGTTTTCATTACTCTCCCTTTTCTGTGAATCATTTAGAAATGTCGTGGACAGTAAAAAAGAACGGAGGACCGACTGTGGTAAGCAAAAAAATAAATAAAATGCAGATAGTTTTCATTTCAAAATGCAATTGTTTTTCACTTTTCAGTCAAATATTAGTAGCCCAGCGTTAGTTGTAGGAGGACACATTTATTTCTTTGGGGACACAGACGCTCGAGATCTCCCAATGGATGAACTGATGGATGTACACATCTTAAACTCGGGTATAGTGCGATTATTTGAATTTCAGTTAAGAAATGTGTTTCACTCTAATGTTGCATCAATATTGTATAGATACCTACAAGTGGAGTGTCCTGAAAGGTGCCGAATTTCAGGGTTCAAGTTCACGGTCCGATGAAATCCCTCGTCGCCGGCGTCGTCATACTGCTGTATTGCACAATGATGTGATTTGGAAGACATTACTTTCTTCTCTGAATCGAAATCATATTATCTTATTAATCAACATTATCTTTTGTTCATATGACCATAGGTTTTCATATGGGGAGGCCTGAACAAGGATGACGTAGCTTGCAATGTTCTTTATTGCTTCAATACCACAACTCATCTTTGGTATAAGCCCAATATCAGTGGCACGAACCCACCTGCTCGCTACGGGCACTCCGCCTGCGTTATCAACGGATCAATGTTAATCTTTGGAGGATGTGATGACCAAACTCAGGAGTGTTTCCAAGACGTCCACAGGCTTGATCTCAAGACTTTCAAATGGGAAGAAGTCGATACTCGCGCAATTATTCAATTTTTATTGCTTTCTACAACGATGACTTCATTTATTTATTTTTCATTAGGGAGAGAAACCGATCCAACGCGAGCATCATTTAGCTACTGTCATTAACGACCGGATGTACATAGTAGGCGGATTTAGAAATGATGGGCCTGAAGTATTATTAGCTTTTAGTAGTGTAAATTTAAAGCAAAATCTCAATATAAAATCGAATGTTGCTCATTTTCAGCCAACAGTCCTCAATGATATTTGGTACCTGGACACACAGACGTCGAATTGGATTAAACCTATGAATGTCTTCCCCCATTCCAATGGAATTAACCATTCAGTTTGTAAGCTCAACAAAGACATCTAATGAATTTTAATGAACCTTAATGCCTTTTCTTAACTTAATTTTGCATAATTGCATTATGCGACGCAGTTTTCTACAAGAACCAGATATTCATCTTTGGCGGTTTACGTGATGAAACCCCAACGTTTTTTCGCTACAAACCAGGTATATGAAATATTATCGAAAATGTTTTCCCTTACTTTCTCGTAATTATTAAATTTCAACTAAATTAGATTCCCGCGGTTGGTCTTCCGAGGAACCAAGAGAAAATGCCGGACCATGCCAGAGATTTGACCAATGTTGCTGCTTGGTTGGCGATCGTGTTTTCCTGCTGGGTGGTACGAGGTGAAATAATGTTCACTTGTTTTTTCCGCTCTTGTGCTAACATTAATAGCTTTGATTGAAATCTAGGCGTGAAGGAGCAGTTGAAAACGGCGAATATGAAGAGGATCGAGTAGACTTTAACGACCTACATGTTTGGGATTTTGGTAAATCAAACTCATGCATTTATTGTATATAACTTTATTATCTTCATTTAATTAACTTTTCCTTTTCTCATGTTAGCACCATCGTTAAAAACTTGGGCAATCATAAAAGTCTTGGAGCACAAGCTGGACCAAGATGTACTCCCCGAGACGGTTCGTTACGATATTAAGGCCATGACAATTCCTTTCTCTAATGTGACTCAGCATTTGAACGATGTTGGACAGTGAAGCCGTGTATTAACCAGTCATTTTATCTTTTTCACTTAACATGGTTGAATGTTAAATAACCGTCACAAGACTGAAGAAAGGAAAAGAGAAATTCAATAATGTGATGTAGCTGTTTCATAAGAAGACAATACAAAAAACTGCCCTAAAAAACAGTCGTGCTTTATTGTTATCAGTCATCATTTTTTAACGGTTATTTTACTTGATTTTAAATAAGGTGGTCATCGCTATATAAATACCGTTTGAATTTAAGGAGTAAGCCTAATAACACATTTCCAACTAAAATAACAAATGAAAAGGCAACGGTTCAACGATTTACCAGAAACTATAAGTTAATTCCTTTTATAGAAGAATCATGTCTTGTTTCATCATATTCACCAATATTTTGTTAGAATATAAGATAATTATGCTTAATAATGCGCTAGATCACTTCTACAGACGTTAGTTATGCAAAATCTGGGAGAAACCGACTTGGCCTCTACTTTATTCCCTATTTTAAGCAATTTAAGGGCTTTTTTGCTTAACTTTGTGGTCATTTGGGTAAGAGTCAAATTTTTATTTTCCTCTGGTGAATGTTTCATCATTTGAAGGAGAATAATAGCATACCTATACTTTATATCTTTGGTTGCCTCTTTTAATTCAATTATTTTTCAATGTTAAAAGATAAGAAAGGATGGGACAAAATTCTGAGTGGGATTCACAATGCTCCTTGAAATGCGTAAACCAGCATTTTTATGTTTTCTATATTTCCAGCTACACAACCTGCTTCTACGCAAGATAGTAAGAAATGTGTAGACATTACACTGGTTGTTGAAGATCAGCCAACAAAAGCTCACCGTATTATTTCGATTGATTTCAATATTTCAGTCAATATTTCGAGGTAAGATCAAATTTCATTTAGTTTTTTTAAAGAAAACAATCTTGTTTAAATTTTAATTACCAAATTTATTTCATTTTATAGGAGCTAATTTACCAACTGGATGACATCTCATATTCACCATTCAACTTTTTTTCTACATTAATTTGCTATTGCTTATATTGGTGGCTTCCATTTATTATCACTATATACGCACTCAGGTGAAGCTACTGCTTCCAGAAACCAGCTCCTCCTGTTGCTAGAAAATGCATCGTTCCTCAAAATGGAAGGTGGCGGTTCCATTGTTTCTTTGCTGTTAAATTGGAAACTCAATTACTATACACTTAAAACGTTTCTTTGATTGAGTTTAGGATAACATCAATGTAACATAAGTTTTAAAGAAACTAAGTTAAATTAAGATAAGCTTAGTTAATTTGTTAACTTTTCATACTTTTAACTTCACTCAGAATCGGTGGTTTTTAACTTAACTTAACTTTTATCAGCTGAAAAATAGCATTTAACGGCCGTTAAGTTAAGACTTTTTTTCATAAAATTAAATTTCTTGTCTTCTAAGTAGGTATGTGGAGCAACACAGTTAAAAGCATCGGTTGTACTTCTTGATATGGGAAAAACGTGATGCGCGTTAACATTTCATTTAAAGGCCGCCTAGACGTGAGTCGAAGATATTTTAATTTTACATATATTTAAACCATATAGCATTATAGCACTCACACCGTAGTCGTCATTTTGCTTTAAATATATTATACACACAACTTGACCACTTATAGATATTTTAGAAAAAATTGCAGGTCTATATTTTAAAAATGTATATAAAATTGAACGAAAAGGAGTGTATAAGCTGAAATATTATATGATTATAATAACTGTATTTTTTTACAAAATATATCGTCATAAGAAAAACATTAAAAGCAACCGCCATGATGCTTGTGATTGCACCTAAGTTCTTTATTTCCAACCAAAATGCGAAATATAATGTAATGCGCTTATACTCTGATACTCTTTACGGAATTCAGTTTTTCATATTATATCAGTTCTTTAGGCGCATAGCATTATGCGGTCGTTAAAAGTGCACCTCTTACTAGTATCTGAGTGAGGTAGCCTCACATAGTAAACGTATGTAGTTGGCCTATACACGTGTGGAACTGTATGGTGGATGGAATTTGATAACAGAAAGACTTGGTCAAGTTAATTGTATACCAACTTGCAACTTCCAACTTGACAATTTCGTCAACCTTCTTTTCGAGCTTCTTTTTGTGCTGTTTCAGTTCTTGAAGGTAAGCTCTCTTTTCTTTTTCAGCTTTCTGGATCACAAGAAGAAAGTCGACCCAGAGACCCAGATTGGAACCCTCACTATCAGGGCCGGCGACAGACTTCTCCAACATCCTGTAATTAAGATGTAAATCAATAATAACAATAAATGTATTATGTAAAACTAATGCTAATTCTATAGAGTCTGAGTCTTGAACTAGAATCTCCTCGTTATCTATTTAGCTAAGCCCATTTTTTGCCTGGTTTTTTATTATTCCAAGAAATTTGATTAGACAAGCGTTGAACAACAGCAGCTATCATTTGAGTGGTGTACGTGGCTTTCATCACCAATGGTACAGAGCTGAGAAAGATTTGAAATAAACATGACGAGATTTAATAGCTATAACTCTGAGGAACCCATTTGAAAATAAAAAAATACTAAATTACTAATAGATTTTATAAAGTATATTTTCTAGCTTTAAAAACTATTATTGAATTCTAGATTTTACAATTGACTACTATTTTATTTTTATACTCTAAGCCAGTATTGTTTTTGTCAAATAAATAAATGAGTTGTTTTTTTAGCAAAGTTTGTGCAATATTGCTCAACAGATTCTGAGTAAAATCGAGTTTTCCTCTTTTTTTATGGGACAAGAAAACTAAGTCCGAGTTTATTTAAAAAAAAAAAACTAATTATACCAACCAATGCGAAATTCAAAGTTACTGATTACGAGATATTCGTTATAAACCAAGGACGAACAACAACCAAGTTGGAAGTCAACTTTAGTCTTCATTGTTTCGATGCAAACATTGGAAATTCAAGTTTTTTACTAATATGGTTGCTAGCACGTGTATTTTTACGTCTCATCTTCTGGTTTTCCCTCTAATTTATTCAAATTTTCACAATTTTAAGTGACCCCTCTTAAACTTTAGTCATTGATAAACTTTTTGGTCTAAACATTCGATCATAGTAGAAGATCGCTGAATATACATTGAATGTTTAAGCTTTATTAACTGCACATTTGCTTCTACCTCTCCTGGTGTACGTGACTGTGATTGCTGTTTTGTAATATGAGTCATTAAAAAATCCTCAAAATAATTTGGTTTCTTCTTGCTAAAATAAATAATTCTCAAGAACAACAGAGGAGAAGGAAACCCTTAGCTGAAGCAGTAGAGAAACAATTATCGATCCATAATATGATGTTCGTAACAATAAATCCATTAATTTATAATTACAATTAACATATTATCAATTGAAGCTTATTGCAACCAGCTTCTTAAATATGACTAATAATAGATTTTGAGTGCGATAACGTGCGGGTATATTTCAATACATGTGTAATATTCATTTCAATCTGTGAAAACCCATCTTTACATGAATATAAAATAACATGTTTGAATAGAGAAATCTTGTGGATGATTCCGAGGCTAGATTCATCCATAATACGATTTCATTTTAAATAAAATTTTTATTACAGCTATTGGCGGTATAAGCTAAAACAACCTTGGGTTGCGGCAAGGCTCGGGCAGCGGACTGGATCAGAGTCAACGCATTGCGGTGGGCAAATTTGTTTAACACCTATATTGTAGCACGTAGTTTCGCAATAACCAACGCTCGAACTTTTAGAATGTTTGCACCAATCGATGAGCTGTTCTGTAGTATAGTTTCCACGGCAGTATGAGTCAGAAAATGTGTTAGGTCGGGGAGGGGCAGAATGATTGCACCCAGTATTAGTTTGGCACCAGTAGTTGCACGTTTTCTTGCATTTTGTTAGGACCATTGGGGGGATGTTGACGACAGCAGGGCGCTTACAGAAACCGCAGGATTTACGGCAATACTTGGTCATTCCACCAGGCCATTTTACCGGATCTTGGTTACAACCAAGTGTAGCAGCAATGTACTGGCAGTCAGATCGGTTATCTCGAGCTGGGCATAAGTTGCAAGTCTGATTACACCATCCGGCCCAAGTCGATGTATTACAGTGTAATTGGTCGTTGAAGCATCCTGTAGAAGACCATTTATCGTAGCAGCATTTCTTGGGACAAGCTATTTTAGGCACCCAATTTGGATTGCTGCAAGCCCCAGCCGCTGCCCAGACTGGGCAGTTGAAGGGATCTTCATCCCAGCATGTATCTTCGGGGATGCAGTTGTAAGCCCGGTTTATCTTTTGTCGATCACCCTTTTATATCATGGTCGAAATAAGAAAAAAAATTTGACCTAATTACCTAGGTACTTAATAATATACGGCATTTGAAAACTCTTACTTCGGAGAAGAATCTAAATGCATTATTTAGTAACGGGTCGCTTCCGTTTTGTAAAATATAAAATGGATATTGTATATCGATTGCACTACCACAGCAACTCATCATGACCGATTCTGTTGAATATTGATGAAAATTTACCTAAACTATTTGGATAATTTGAAAAGAAAATGTTTCTTACCTGGATCCAATAGTGTGCCATAGGTTGGAAGATTTGTTTTGTTTAAGTCTCCTTTAAAAATTCAGCCCCAAGTGTACTGTTATGAAAAATTGTACATAATTGTTTATAACATACAAAAATACCCGGCTTAGTATTTGTCCAGTTGAAAGCTATGTAATAGTCGCGATCTCGTCGAATCTGCTCGTGATTGAATCCAAGTGTGTGAATAAGTTCATGAATTGTTGGAAAGCAAAAAGGTCGCAAATCGACAAATTGCTGGCCACCCATTGGACCCATATCCGCATAACAGTTAGAACTATATATTTTCAATTTAAAGCTAAAGGCTAGGGAAATATTATCATTTTAAACCATTACCCATCATGGAATCTGAAGGTAATATAATTCGTTTCGTTTGTTCGAGGAACGAATTTTAAACAGGTGGTGTTCATGAAACCTTGAAGAATGGCAACCTGCTGGGCTGCTTTTTCTGGCGCTTTAAGTAAAAATTTATCCTTACTTTCGTACAACATGGGTGTCATTTTAAAGGATATGAGATGAAACTTTTTTGATTACTTACTCATAAGAATTCCATCTCTGGTAGCGGTGTAGTTAAATGTATAAGGGATGATTCCATTGGGCCACCTATTGTCTCTTCCATTGTTCACACCCCAAACTTCATCCGGGAAAAATAATGATGGAGGAAAGGGCGATTTTCCAATGCTATTCTTGTCTCCAAACCCAGGAACTTGTAAGTGAATACCTGGAAAGAAACCAGTAACACAGCAAAGTAAAAGGAGACTTGTTCCTCTCATTTTTCAAAAAATAGATCAAGTTTGAAGGAACTAAATTTATATCTTAGTTGATCTCCCTAGTTAAAAATAAGGTAGACAAAACTTCTGGTCTTAGAAAAATACCTGCTGGAAGTAAACTAGTAATGCTCGCTCTTTTATACAAAAAGCTCAGCACCTTTTTTCCAGAAGAAAGGCGTGGCCATGAGTGGTCCCCATGTGTGGTGTTGGAACTTTCAGTAAGGGGAGGATCCAGGTGGCTGATGGGTGGAGCTCTGACTTAACATCTGTTTGTATTGATTTTTGTATATTATCAATTGCGAATCATGAAAATAATGAACACCTCAAAAACGAGATTAAGAGATAAAGAAAGAGTACCATGAAGTTTACAGGCATACTTTAAGCTATTGCCATGCCTGAAGAGATATTAAAATCCACTCTGTATCTACATGTTTCAACCTAAAAAAATCACAAATTGATTAAAAAATTCATACAAAAATGTTAATATACACCCGGTTGAAAATCTGAAAGTAATGTAATCGGTCTACTTGGTTCGAGGAACAAATTTGATGTCATATTGCTTAGAATTTCGATTCAAAAATCAGATAAACGCGAATAAATCAAAGTTTATTTTCCGTTAAGTTTTCGTTTATACCATAAAATAGCCCTCGTGAAATTAAATTTAACTCATTTATAATTACTGATACGACTTATAGTAAAGTTGCCACAGTTTTTGGTGTCAGTAACGCATTAGAGTCATGATAAATTGAATTTTAGAAGTTACGGATAAATCATGGACTCATTTCAATTTGGATTTGAGCCAGGGAACTTAAAATAGTTAGATTTAAACAATCTTATTTGGAACTTCTGCAACATGTTTTTGCAAGTTCGAAGGAATTTGGCCGTGTCCAAACTCCTTCTTAGCACCTTAATCTTCGTGTTTTTCGTAATCTCTACGGGCTCTTCTTCAACCATATCTCTATAACCAGATCAGATTTCAGCCGCCCTTTCCGCTTCCCCTCTTCTCCATTCTTACCTCCCTCCTGTTATACTCTTCTCCCCCTTTGTCCCGCACGTGCATGTTACAAAATTCCACAGATCACCAAGGACAGGCAAAGGAAATACAAAACAGCACTTGACTATCGGGTTGACAACTGCAACAACACCTGTGAGATTTGAGTCACGTTTAAGTCTGAAACGAAAAAAAAACGTTGCTTCAAGAACGTTTTGATTTTGAAAACGAAACAACAACAAATTATTTGAAATTAGCCTCATAGCCTTTGTCAATCGTTTGGAATTGTTGCAGACGGTTAATAATCATTAATAAAAGTTGATCATTATTTTTCTTTTTAATTCGGGAAAAAGGAAACGTTTTCTAAAGTGGGTTTTCTTCTCTCTTACAAAGTGAATTGCTTTTTTTTAATTCACGATGACTTTCATATACTTATTATGCTTGTATAGTTGTTATATATATACACACACACTAATGTATCGTTAACTAAAGCAGGGTAAATTGGGGTAGGTAAAAAATATATCGTCTCATCGTTTCTTTTGTTTCAATTTCTATTGTCATATAAAAACATAAGCAACAGCGTTCGATTCTGCGCGTTCTAAAAGCTGATAAACCAGAGCTAAAAAGAAAAACGGTTAGTGCTAGCTTTAGTTTATTTTAAAAATGTGGTGATCAATTTCTTTCTTCTTATGCATCATGATGTTATCAAGTGTCCAACCTCATTATACTTGGCAATATTTTAAATAGTGCCTAAATCACGATGAAAAAATCTTACGTTATACTGTAAACACTATGGTTGCGACCGACTTAAGATTGAATCACGTATTGATCGCGTCACATCAAAATGATACTTATCTGTAAACAGGGCGTGTGCCAAAATTGCAATCGGATCACGAGCATGGAATCAACATTTGTGTTTTCAACGTAAAAAAAGGGAAGAAACCTCTTCTTTAAGATATAATATTCGTATTAAGCATATCGACATTACTGTTTTTTTTTCTCTAAGATGCATTTAAAAACCCTGAAACATGTGAAGAGAAAAAAAATTTTATGCAAATTAAAACCCTAACTTCATGATTTTATTATAATTTTAAACCAACCCGAGCTTTAAATATGCTTTGGATTTTATTTCAAGGCAGTTTCAAGTCTTTCTAGTGAAAATTTTTAAAACTAAGCATCCAGCGAGTAACAACCACTAGTAATAGAAATAAAACAACGATAGTGTTAATTTTAAAAAAATGCGAATCTCTAATACATGAACTTTATCAAAGGCACTTGTTATTATATTAAAAATCCCAAACAATTAAAAACAATTATGCCAAGTTTCGTTTGTATTTTCAAACATAGCTATGGGCAAGAAAAGGCGCTAGATTCAAATTCTACGTTACAGGTGCAGAACTGTCGGCCGAAAAAAACAACTAATATTAATCAACTTTTTAAGAAAGAGGGAAAAAACTACTTCAGAAATCGTTTTATTTTTATTGAATTAAAAAAAATTATTGACTCACTTAAATTATAAATTCAAATAATATTTGCATGTAATTTTTCTTTGAGCCGTCTCCAACAATTTCAAACGATTGACAAAAGCTATGAGGTTAATTTCAAATAATTTGTTGTTGTTTCGTTTTCAAAATCAAAACGTTCTTGAAGCAACGTTTTTTTTTCGTTTCAGACTTAAACGTGACTCAAATCTCACAGGTGTTGTTGCAGTTGTCAACCCGATAGTCAAGTGCTGTTTTGTATTTCCTTTGCCTGTCCTTGGTGATCTGTGGAATTTTGTAACATGCGCACGTGAGGGACAAAGGGGGAGAAGAGTATAACAGGAGGGGGGTAAGAATGGAGAAGAGGGGAAGTCGAGAGGGCGGCTGAAATCTGATCTGGTTATAGAGAAATGGTTGAAGAAGAGCCCGTATAGAATATGAAAAACACAAATATTAAGGTGCTTAGAAGGATTTTGGACACGGCCAAACTCCTACAAAACTTGCAAAAACATGTTGCAGAAGTTCCAAAATAAGATTGTTCAAATCTAACTTCTTTAAGTTCCCTTGCTCAAATCCAAATTGAAAAGAGAGAAGCGCTCTTTCGAGTCCTTGTCATCAATTTTTTCTCTAAACTTCCTTATTTTCGCAAAAAAAATTGCAAAAACTTTGTGAACCAAATAAATCAATTTATAGCATTGTTAAAATTATTTTACATGCATCGCATTATTATATTTATTGCATATGCGCCTTCAAGGCTCATTCCCTCAATAGAGAAAGGAATGTTCAGCTGCTGTCGAGCTGGTACATGGGGAGGTGCATCTAGTCAAATATTCACGATGATGTATGATACCGACGGAAATCACTATCAGACAATAAGATTATACTCCCTTGACTTTTTATAGCTTGACGAATATGTGATCCCAATCTTGAAAAGATGAGATAAACACAGTACCACGACACTGATGCCATTGCTCACCTTCACAAACACAGATAAAGATAATGTGTGAGGATAATTGACGGGAAAATTAACATGGGAGAGATAAGGGTTGAGTAAAATCGCCCCGCCATAGGTTCCATAAGACCAATGTGAATCGCCCCTCAGAAGACAAAGGTCTGGATCCGCCCCTGCTCCGTCCCGAACAAGTCGGGACTGTCAATCAGGAAGACTTCGAAGATGAGCCTTGGAGAAAAGCTGCTTCTCGCCTTGGTCTGGTTGTTGAATCGCATATTTCCTTTTTTGGTAACTTTAACATTTTCTTACTAAATTATATCCTTTATTTTATGGATTATAAAAAAAAATATTTGACAGGAATGTTATGATTGAAGAAACTAGTGCGCTTTCTGATGAATGATCCGTGCTCGTTTCGAGCTGTCACATCTTTCTGCTGCTCTGTAAATTGGAAAGGTTAAATTTGGGAAAAGAGATGGGAAGAGATGATTCTCCATCTAGTTCTAATAAATCAGAAGAGAAAGTAGAAGAAGGCAATGAAGGTGAAAGTACTAATGATGGTGAGCACGAACTAGTCGACGAACTCAAGATAATCACAAAAAACTGGTCTACAGTAATAATGTTCATTTTCAATATTTGTGTTAAGAGTTATTTGTAATGCATTCTATAATTAATAAATTTATAGAAGCTAGAGGTCGTGAAAAATACGATAGTTGACACTACAAAATTTGTGAAAATGATTTTGGACCTAACTAAACCGACTGTGAAAAACTGGATTTCAAATATGGTTGTGATGTTGACATGGACTATTTTACGTCTTCCTGTCCCAAACTGGAGCATCTCACTTTCGATTCTTCTAACGTTATCAACGATTTGGTAACTGCTAGTCGCTGGACTCCGGCGACATTTCTACCGAAGCTGAAGAATTTCCACACACGTAACAGGTTATGTAAGTGTTTAGGATTTAGGAGCGCCATTACTGAGAAGGAATCTACGTTGGCTCCCCTTTCTTCATCTGCTACATCGGAAACATGTTATTCCGTAAATATAAAATGAATGTTGCGTCCCCCTGCTATTTGCCCTCTTCTTTACTGTCAAAAGATCGTGCCTAACAACGGAATACTTTCTCAACAAGACGGAACCTATTCAAATCACCGATTTTTCCTAGGGCGAGTACAACACGTCCCTTTTTTGGCTTGTACTTCTAATTAAATAAGTAAAAAAAAGTAAAAAAAGTAAAAGAAATTTAAAATCCGGAATGCAATGAAATGAGAAAAACAATTTGATCAAAATGAAGTGAAGCAAATTCTAATGAAAATTTAAATAAATAAAAATATACATTCTAGTTTTACTTATTGTCACATTAAAATTTGAGTAATTATTCACTGACCTACATTTGGGAACTATTAAGTCCCCATCACTACTATAGCGGTTCCCAAATGTCCCACTAGAGACCAGCATGGTTCAAAGTGGAGTCATCAACAGAATTGCTAGTTCGCAGAGCGTTCAACGCTGCGAGGTTCCCGAAGGGATTCTTCATTTACGTTTTAGGTGAGGACGATTAATTGAAAGATAAAATAAAAAAAGGAATGGAATTCGTGACATCTACTTTAGTTAAGTGTGAGTAACTGACCGCCTTATTAGCGTAAAAGAATTAGTGTATGGAAGTTCAGCATGCATCTGATAAACCATTTGGGTTTTATTTTCTTCCTAAATATAATATAAAATAAAAACTTAAGTAACCCCAATGATAACCATAAAAGATGGCCTAATATACTGGTAAATTTGTTGCATTATTATGAAAACCATCATCGTTGACAATAAAGGATATATGACTTATTGTTTGAGCGATAAATGAATTAACTGTATTGGAGCGCTTAATTGGCATAGTTTAGGGCTGAAATAATACTTGAAAGCATTGACGATGATCGATGTTCAGAAAAGATAGTTTAATCTGCACTTAGCTGTAAACCTTAGACCCATTTTTATCATTTTAGAGCGTCTAAACGTTATTAAAATCCCTAGCGCTCCTAGTGCTAATGTCTAATTTGTATTAAAAGAATCATTTTATTGCAACCTAAAAAATTCACAAAAATTAGGCAACTCAATAGCCACCTATAGTATATAGCCTACCTACAGTATACGCGTAAAACTTATTGTTTTCTTAAAAAAAAAAATAATCAGCATCAATATAAATTGGTCAAGTTGGGTACCGGTATATTTATAGTTTTTTTATACACACATTATAATTATCGATTTATCGTACATCCTTTTTAGTCCTTAAAATTCGAACAATAGTGCAAAAAACGTTCTATTATTATTGTCTTTACTGCGGGATGGATCGATACGAAAAAAAATTTATTCTTTCTTTGGGCATCTTTTTCTCTTATGTAATATGTAAAAAAAAGAAACGTTTGAAATCGTTTTGTTTTCGAACTTTTTCTCAAACCTGGCGGATGAAACATGAACAAATCAGAGAAAACAAATGTTTCCTGGTTAAAAAACCAACCGCTAGGGAAATAAAATACGCAAAAATCCCTGCCTCTTACTTCGATCTACATATATTCTTTGGCGCATGAGTCCGGTCTACACTGCCGCCACCTATTATGGATCATAGGAACCAAAAGTAGCCCATGTACTCCATGTACTCCACTACCGGATAGAATCCCTTCGGGAAATTAAGGTTTTATACAGCATTCTTGAGAGCTTCGATATAATCGTCTCCAGACTTGCCGTCTGTAGATTCAGAATCATTTTCTTTCTTTAAACAAGGAACACCGAACACTGAACACATAGAAGCCTTTCGTTTTGGTTTTCGTTTTGTATTGACTTTTGTTTTCGTTCGTGGCGCTCATGCAAATGGCAATATAAAACCAGGTCACAAAGCACGCGTCTTTTCTAGAAATACATAGAAAGAAGTGCTTGAATAATTATTTAAATAGAATTGAGCAGTAAAGAGACAGAAATGAGACAGATAGTTCGAGAGCATTCTAAGACTTTTGGTGTGTGCTTATCGTCTAAAATCTTGTTAGACATCCAATAAATTAATCTCTTCTTATTTTTCTTTATCGTTCGTTGAAGCCATTTTGATGCTCGCCATTGTCTTTACTGAATAAATAAAAGAATAACATGGATCTCTCTGGTTAAACGACGAATAACAGACACGTTATTCAATTATCACAAAAAAAATAGGGGTGCTAAAAAACAAATTCGTTCGTATCATTCATGACGCACTAAATCTCATTAGACCTACAGGGTTATTTACCCGTCTTTTGATATGAATCATAAAAGGATAAAACAAAGCAATAAAAGCAATTAAATTTTCATTTTATTATTGGATGCAAAAAAAGAAGAAGTCATTATTAAACGCCCATACAAAGAAGAACTCTTTTTATTCGCCTTATAAGTAACAAAAAATATTTCGTTTAATAATTAACCATTCCTTTAAATAATTATAAACTACATAGAATAAAAGAGACACATCAACTTCCGGTGAGAGGTTGTTTCAGCGCTCCGTTAGTTACTCTCTGCTAATCTGCTTATGGTTGCATAGTATTTTTTAAATTCTCTATCAATTAAAAGCTTGTTATTTACTTGATTTATACACCGTTATAACAAACTAGTTTTTATGTGATATTTTATGTAATCAAGAATAGTATTTGATTGTAATAAAGTAAACAAATGTAAAGTTTTTACTTCAAGTACATCATTAGATGGGATGCTGTATGTGTCGTAGACTATACACAGTTAATAAGTTACGCATTTTTATTTTGGGGTATTCGAGATTTCTTTGAAAATATTAATGAGGAAAAATGAAGAACAGAAAATTCCTGCAGTTCCATTTCATTAAAACACAATTATTTAGGTTTATAGTGCAGAGTGAGGGACGAAATGGCAGATGCAGCAATTTATTGTCATGATTTTTAACGAGGTTCTTAATAAACCCAATATATTGAATCATCAGAAGAATAATTCAAATTTTTTTTTCAATTATGTAGAATTTCGAAATTTTAGCTAGGTACTTGCAAGCAGGTGTTAGCATACTACATTTCCTACACTTATCAAGCATTATAAAAAAGATTTTAAAATACAGTAGTGGTAGAAAATGGAATTTGGTATATCTTCACCATTATTGACCCATCCGCCAAAGCCATAGTCTCGTACACCCTTCGTATTTGACGTCGCTTCTAAAAGGTATCAGTTCGATCAAAACGGCGTGAAACATTTGCATTGGAAAAATACATAGGTAAATAATATTTTCACTGACCCTGTGTGGCATTATCAAAAGCTAATGTCTCCTTCGAGTAGATTCATGTGTGTTTATCACGGTGAGTCAACCAGGTTTCCAATGGTATAAAATTTGAAAAGTGGTCACATGCCGGGCAGCCGGTCGCTCTTTGCTCGCTAGAAAGAAGCTAAAAACTATCGTTTTCCAACGTTTTTTTTTAAAGAAATAGGTTCGAGAATGGGTTTTATTTTGCTTCCTGCAGCTAGTGATATGCTTTGAGTCGGAACTTATTAAAAAATGTAGAGTGATGGATGCTTTACTCAATTCTGTGAGTAAATTCTTCAATTTCAAATTTTCCAATGAGCGAGATTTTAGGGACCGAGGATAGGCTAGTAAAGATGGCTGCGATTCCCTCATCGGAACGGCGTTGTGTGATTCCTCAGTTCTAGAGGCTTTAAAAAAATGATGTGTTTTTCTCTTATGTAAAGTAAGCATATTTAATAATGCGAACTGGCGCTATAATCTCCTCCTTTTTATTTAGCTAAGCCCATTTTTTGCCTGCTTTTTTATTATTCCAAGAAATTGGATTATACAAGCGTTGAACAACAGCAGCTATCATTTGAGTGGTGTACGTGGCTTTCATCACCAATGGTGCAGAGCCTGAGAAAGATTTGAAATAAACATGATGAGATTTAACCCATTTGAAAATCAAATAATACTAAATTACTACTAGATTTTATCAAGTATATTTTTTAGCTTTAAAAAATAATATTGAATTCTAGATTTGATAATTTATTACTATTTTATTTTTATACTCTAATCCAGTGTTGTTTTTGTCAAATAAATAAATGAGTATTGCTCAACAGATTCTGAGAAAAATAGTTTTCCTCTTTTTTTATGGTACAAGAAACATAAGTCCGGGCTTATTTTAATAAGAAAACTAATTACACCAACCGATGCGAAATTCAAAGTTACTGATTACGAGATATTCGTTATAAGCCAAGGACGGACATCAACAATCAAGTTGGAAATCAACTTTGGTCTTCATTGTTCTGATGCAAACATTGGAAATTCAAGTTTTTTACTAATATGGTTGCTAGCACATACCTCTTAAACCCCTCTTAAACTTTAGTAATTGATAAACTTTTTGGTCTAAAAATTCGATCATAGTAGAAGATCGCTGAATATACATTGAATGTTTAAGCTTTATTAACTGCACATTTGCTACTACCTGTTGTGGTGTACGTGACTGTGATTGCTGTTTTGTAATATAAGTCATTAAACAATCCTCAAAATAATTTAGTTTCTTCTTGCTAAAATAAATAATTCGCAAGAACAACAAAGGAGAAACGCTACAAGCAACGCAACAAGGGAAATGCTTAGCTGAAGCAGTGGAGAAACAATTATCGAACAATAATATGATGTTCGTAACAATAAATCTATCATTTTAAAATTATAATTAACCTGTGAGATTTGAGTCACGTTTAAGTCTGAAACGGAAAAAAATCACTTTCAAGAACGTTTTAATTTTTAAAATGAAACAAAAATCTATTATTTGAAATAGACCTCATAGCCTTTGACAATCGTTTGAAATTGTTGGAAACGGCTCAAAGAAAAATGGTACGCAAATATTATTTGAAATTATAATTGAAGTGAATCAATAACTTTTCCAAAAATTCAATAAAAATAAAACGATTTCTGAAGTAGTTTTTTTTCTTCTTTTTTCTTAGTAAATTGTTTAAATTCACGAAGAGTGTTGGACTTTCATATACTTAATCTTCTCAGATAGCTGTTATATATAAACACATTTTAATGTATCGTTAACTAAAGCAGAGTAAAGCGGGGTAGGTAAAAAAATATATCGTCTCATCGTATTTCAATTGTCATATAAAAACATAAGCAACAGCGTTCGATGCAGCGCGTACTAAAAGCTGATAAACCAGAACCTGAAAAACGGTTAGTGCCGCCAGCTTTAGTTGATTTTTTAAAATTTGGTGATCAAATATGTTTATTTTTTATTTTTTAATGGTAACCTTATCTCCGTGCTACTTTCGATGTATCGCTGTGATTATGCTAGGCGTGCATACTGCCACGTTGGCCAGGTTTGCAACGTTGCCACGTTGGCCGGGACTAAGCTTTTCTCCATAAAAATTAAATTTTGGAAGAAAAGAATACATCGACAGTACTAGTAAGGGTATAAGAGCATGCTAGTATTAAGTAATGTATTGCAATCAAATGGATTTTTTGTGTGCTGTATGTAATGCTAATTCAATATCTTCCTTCTTATGCATCATGATGCTATCAAGTGTCCAACCTGATTATACATGACAATATTTTCAATTGTGCCTGAATCACGATGAAACAATCATACGGTTTGCTGTTAACACTATGGTTGCGACCGATTTAAGATTGAATCATGTATTGATCACGTCACATAAAAATTATACTTTTCTGTAAGGGCGTGTGCCAAAAATGCAATCGGATCACGAACTCTCATCTCTTTTCTTCCAATAAATTTAGAATAAATACATTCACACTTATTCAACCAAACTGCTTTGTTGTAGGTTTAAAAAAAATTTAACTGGACTCAACATACAACACGTTTCCAACGTTAAAAAAAATGTTAAGAAACTCCATAAAGAAACAATATTCGTATTAAGCATCTAGTTATTACTGCGTTTTCTCTAAGATCTAAGAATTTTTAAAACTCAATAAACATCGTGCGAGTAACAACCAATAGTAAATAAGTAATACTCATAGAAAGAAAACAACGATAGTGTTAATTTTTAAAAATATGTGGATTTCTAATACTTCAGCTTTATCAAATGTACTTGTTATTATATTGAAAACAACAAACAGCTAAAAATATTATGCCAAATATCGTTTGGATTTTCACACATACATATTGGCAAGAAAAAGCGCTAGATCCCAATTCTACGTCTCAGGTGCAGAACTGTCGGCAGAAAAATAAACTAATATTACTATCTCCAATCAAAATAACATTTCATTAATTTACACCCTTATATTTTTTAAAGGTAAACAAAAACGAACAAAAAATTCACATTACAGAGGTTGGAATATTCACTTGAAAAAAGAGCCATAGTCAGATATATATTTTTAAATAACTCGTTTTTCAAGACTCAAACACGTTCGGTTCATTCTTCAATCCAAAACTTACACTGTCATCCTCGACAAAAGCAGCTGCGTTATTGGTGAGACTGAACGGGGAAGCATCAACTTAAACCAAATGAATCAATTTATAACATTTGTTAAACTTTACATGCTATCATTGAGCAGTTAAAAACTATTATAGTAATAAAAACTATGGTCTTATATTATTGCGCAGCATGACAGGTAGGTAAAATCGAACTACATCGGGAAGAAAACGGGAAACAGTAGCTTGCGTAAACAAAATGCATTTGATCTAGAATATATGCATCGCATATGCGACTTCAAGGCTCATTCCCTCAAGAGAGACAGGAATGTTCAGCTGCTGTCGAGGCGGTACATGGGCAGGTGCACCTAGTCAAATATTGAAATATTCACGATGATGTATGTTACCGGCGGAAATCACTACCAGACAATCAGATTATGCTCCCTTGACTTTTCAGCTTGGCGATTCACATACTAGATATGATGATCCCAATCACCAAAGATGAGATAAACACAGTAACATAATGATGTTGCCATTGCTTACGTTCACAAACACAGATGAAGATAAAATACTTGGGACATAATTTATTTCCAATATCGACTGACTTCCGCTTACAACTTTTCGGTCACATTAAATTATGGATTCAACGGCTATTGGGTTATAGATAAAAGGACAGCCTTTCATCCCGTATTTTTATTTTATTTGATAGGTGAATTTAGGTAGGAAAAAAGATGTCAAAGACTCAAAGAGGCACAATTTAACAAAAAAGTCTTATATCGTGTCCTATATCCTATATCGGTCCAAACTTTGGCAGAAATAAACAGAAATGGCTGAATTCCTCTTTTTAAAAGACGAGCATCGTTGGATTAAAGATGCTGTTTAAAAGGCTTGCGCTTGCCATTTCAATTCGTCAACCCTCTTTGCATAAAAGAGCTGAAACTTAGTGGAGAGTACGGTTCCAATAACGCCACAAATGAATTCCTATAGCGCTTAACACATAATAAAAGGGGAGAGAGTAGCCTAACCAATACATAGCTGTTCTAATTTCACCTACTCTACTTTTCAATTCTCCCAATTATCATCCCTAATAACCAACGGCAAAAAATGCCTAACACATGCTCTCTATGAGTACACGTTTAATTGCTTTGTAAAAGGTATAAAAGCCCTTGCGTTTTTTCGGCATCAATACACTCTATTTTACACAACTCTACGATCTACATCTCCGTGACTTTTTCCACATTTATCCACAACTAGAGTGTCGCAATATGGAAGCAGATATTATCATTATATGGTCATGTAACAGCATGAGAAAGTCAACATTTCTGGTTTCAAAATACGTCCATTTCCTTCCATTTAAACCAAACTTTAGTTCAATTCATAATTAATCTTAAAATTCTGCAGTACAATCGTTCTTCTAATATAATTTTCCTTTTAACAGCCAATAGAAAACTTAGAATGCCCATTCTATTAGCAAATAAGTATTATACATGAAACTACTATGAAATCCAAAAAAAACTATTAGGACATATAATATTAAAATACAGTTATAAGCTGACTCAGTAAATCATATAATTATTTTGAAAAATATTAATATGTAAATGGTTATTAAGACCCCAGGCACATTAAATAGTATATATAGCTACTTTAGGCATCATTTAATATCAGCCGGTGGTGTAGTGGTTAGAGCGTCCGACTTAGGATCCTGAGGTCGACGGTTCGAACTTCTCCAAGAGCAGATTTTTGAAAAAATAACTTAAAAATGGAACATGGTTCAGACATGATGCAACATGAGACAATCTGGGGATTACCCATTGATTAATAGGCGAATCCCATTGATTGATCGGTCCCAGAATATCATGTGTCATGTTAGTGTCTTTCGTCATGATCGTAACACGGGATTTTTTCGTAAGGTTAGTAAAATTTAGACACCCAAAAAGCTTGCAACTCTTTAGTTATTTTTTAAGCACAAAAATGCATGAAAAGAATGCATTAGAAATTCGAGTAAAAATCGATAAAAACGATAAGTTTGGCTAACTAAAAATAACTTAAAGAATAAGATTTAACTAAATTATATTAAAAAGGTTCAGCCCGTAGGACCACGAACTGGAAGCTGATGGAATGGGATGATTTTTATGCTATAAACATGTCTAAACGTTTTAAAAGACTAGTTATGTTGCAATGTTATTGGACATATCCAGATTTTATATAATTTAAGCGTCATCATCAACGTGATTGCTAGAGCAAAATTTTATTTGTTTCAAAATCCTATTAGCCGAAGCCAAACTCCCACTCCACACGCCATCACGAAAACGTGGAGTATGAACAAATTTATCGGCAGGAAGAACTTTATAGTTCAACGCCAACACACCAGTATAAAGAACAAAAATCAAGCTACGTTCAAATGACGTGGAAGCTAAACAGGGAAAAACCGAAACAAGCAGCTTTGTCGTATTTCTGTGCTATTGGTTAAAACATATTTCAGGCAAAGTTAAATTCAGGCTGTCAGCCAAAAGTCTAACGTATAAAAACGGCTATTTCAGCTTGAAATGTGCGGCATTCCGCTCAAGCACATTCACAAGTTCATCAAGAAGCAAACGCCAGCTGTGTAAATCAATCTAAAAAGTGTGGACAAGACGCTGAAGATGAAGAACCAACTAGAGTTGATAAGGATTCTGTTCAAGATTTCTCTTCTACTTGGTCTATTAAACGATTCTCTTATTAAAGCAGAAGCAAACGAAACCCAAAATTTTAAAGAGTTGACTAATGACAAAGAACTGACTTTGAATCAGAGAATGACCACAATCGAAGCAGATAATCAACAGCACAAAATGGAAATATCTCTTTTGAAGACAAGATTAGATGATGGAATAAATACCATCTTCAAGTTAGAAGCTGAAAATTTGAAACAGAAAACAGAAAACTCTGTTTTGAAGACTAGAATTGACGAAGGCAGTAAAGAAATTCAACAACTAAATGATCGAGTTGCAAGATTGGAAAGTAACTGCTCGAAAACGAAAGACAATGATGATATTCTTCTTCGAAAAAAACGTCCTGCTCAGCTTTTTCCTTCACAACAATTTGTGTAAAAAAAAATATTTTTTTTTTTTAATTCGAGATTAAAAATGTTTGAATCTGACGCTTTGTATTAAAAAGTTGACAAAATGTTTCTACATTCTAGTAACGAGGTGGTCGAGAACCACCGTTCCGAAGCTCTGAACTCCACCTCCAGGTTTGAAGGGCCTCCAGCCAACTGTTCGGAGTTAAAAATGCTCGGATACTCTCTTAACGGCTACTACTTGGTCAAGAAAACTAATCCAACCAACACCAAAAGAGTTGATATCGTCTATTGTGCATTTAGTCATGAGATGACAAGCAAGCAAAGTGAGGGCAGCTACAATTAAATACAAAATATATCTATTATTAATATTTCTAATAAATAGTTTTACAGACTACTATTGGGACCGTTGAAGTAAAGACAAGGTCTGTCTACTTTCATGGCCATATGACTGAAAATTTGAGTAAAGGAGTAATTCCATTTAAAAGAAGAGACGTGAATATAGGCGGTGCCTTAAATACATGGAATTTTACTGCCCCAGTGGCTGGAACCTACCATTTTAGTTTCTACGGGACAGTTCTTAACCCGAGACCCGATTTCAAAATGGCTACAACGGTTAACGGTTTTATTGTGGATTATATATATCTTAAATATTCAAACTATTCAACTCAATTGTTGTACTTTGCTTTCACCTATCAGTTGAAAGCAGGGGACAAAGTTTGGTTATACAAATACGGAGATTCTTCTTCTGGTACATTAGTTGGAGGTGGCAAGGTTGGATATGGTGTGTACGAGCTTAATTCCAATTTCTTTGGCTGGCTTCTGGAAGAAGATTAGTCAATAGCTTGAATTGTTATAAAATTGAAAGGCTATTTATACCACTTTTGCTTGAAACAAAAGAATCAATTTTGTTACATAGTAATACTATGTTAAGTTGGTGTCTTTATTACATGTGTGGTGACAAATATATATACTATGAACATAGCATTATTGTGTTGTACATTGTTCAATTTTGATTGTAAAGTAGATGATATCCCACCTTATTAATAGGTGCACTGCGTACAAAGTGCGTAAACGTATACTTTTATTAAATCCTCCTCTCTAGTCAGAACCTGATTAGCCATTAGGCACACTATGCATACGTCTACGGCCCCGAACGGATAGGACCCAGACCTGGGTCGTGTTGGAGGGGATTTGTGGCCAGCCACACCCCTCAAGTCCTGGAAATCTAAATGGCCATTCACATAGCTCCCTGCCCAATAACCAATAAAATCAATGCCTGGTCGGCTATGTCGTCAACTTACAATCAGCAACTCATCAATTCAATTTAGCTTTATACCAACCTCATTATGTAAAGTATTTCGCAAAGTTCAGCTGAAAATCATCAAACCAAAGATTTTTAATCAGATTTAGCATTAAATTTGACATCATCCAGTATAGTAGAATTAAAACTATAGTTTATGTCTTCATGCAATTAAATAGCTTATCTAGCTTATCTCTATTGTGTTTACACGTTTAATTGCGAGCCAGCGGAGTTTTTTGAGCGAAGCGAAAAAAACGAAGCGTAGGCGGAGCTGATAAGTCGTGCGTAAGCGTGAATAAAAAATTCAATTTAGGGACTATATTCTCTTTTCGGTCACGTTTCTGTTCGGATCAGTTTGTCATTACAACACAAGGGGCTTTATTTTCTTTTCGGTCTCGTTTCCGTTCGGATCAGTATGCCATTACCACACCAGGGACTTTATTTTCTTTTCGGTCACGTTTCTGTTCACATCAGTATGTCATTCCTACACTAAGGACTTTATTTTTTTGGCTGTCCGGTTTCTGTTCCCATCATTATGTCATTCTAACACTAGGGACTTTATTTTTTTGGCTGTCCGGTTTCTGTTCGCATCACTTTGTCATTAAAACACTAGGGACTTTATTTTTTTCTCTGTCCGGTTTCTGTTCGCATCATTATGTCATTCTAACAATAGGGACTTTAACTTTTTTTCTCAGAGGGAGGAGGTTTGATATATACTTTTAGGGACATGCAACTTTGCTTGCAATTATACATTCTCTCTAAAAATAAATACCAAGATACACATTAATGTATTCCTATTCAATTGTGTTTTAAGTATAATACAGCTATGCTGGGTTACAATATAAAAAAGGCGAGCTGAAAAGCTCTGCTTTACTATCTTAGGTAAAAAAATATAAAGGGGGTAGCAGTAAATGTTTTAAAAAATAATAAAAAACTGATTTAAAATAAAATTATTTTTTGATAAACTGGGCTACGCTTGTCGTTCTGCAGTTTATAGTTCTATTTTTATATTAAATTTCAAAGTTCAACGGACACAATGCTATTAAACGAATCCCTATATCATGCTATATATACAGTGCCGGCTCGGTTATACGGTCACTCGCTCATGCAGTCATTTTGCGTATGCGGTCGATTTTTCGGCGCATATGTTTTTAGCGCGAAACTGTGGTTTTTTTAAATATAAAAATGAGCAATGATTTAAAACAACAAATAAAAATCCTCAAGTTGCATGACGTAAATCTACTTATTCCAGTGTACTAAATGAACACCTACGAAGCTCTTTATTCAAAATGCAGTAGTTTTTTTTTTATAATCGGGTCAAAATCTAAAAAAGAAAATTATTTACATCAAAATATTTTTACACACCATAAATGAAAAGGTTTCAAAATGGCTCGCAATGGTACTAGAGGGCTGTGACACAGAACCATATGGGGAAAATGAGCAGATGGGGATCTATACAGCGATAATTAATAATATTTTTTTTATTATGTTGGCTCATTTTTTATGATACAATCAGGTAGAATCTCTTTCAAGTAAAATATTCTTATTGAAGTTCATTTTTCAGATACCGAATTATATTTTCCAGTAGATACTAGACACCTTTTTAGCCTGAAAAATGAATAAATGTCCCATTTCAATTGCCTTGGTATGCTGAGCGCATACAAGAAGAATGGCTTTTCTAATACTACTCCGATGGGTATTCGGCTATACGGTCGTTTCGCTTATACGGTCACGCACACTGTGACCGTATAACCGAGCCGGCACTGTATATATATATATAAATACTATATACACTTTTAACTTGAATTCTTTGTTTAACCGCGGTAGTATACTATATGCACTATATATACTATATGTGTATATACATATATATATATTAAAGTCCTAAATAAAAAAAAGTGAGATCAAAAACGATATAATTTGCTAACTGCCCACTTAAAATGTCACTTATTTATGATTAGAATTAGCCTTCTTTCGAGACGAGGAGATCTAAAAGGTCGTCTAAAAGGACAGTTTTTCAGTATTGAAGCTTTTTTCAGTATTGTTTCAAGTATCGAAGATACAATAAAGTATCTGTGATGTATCTTCTGTTCATTATTTATTCAATAATACAGTGCCGGCTCGGTTATACGGCCACTCTCTCAAGCGGTCATTTCGCTTATGCGGTCGATTTTTCGACGCACCACTTTTTAGCGCCAAAATGAGAAGTTTTAAAACAAAAAATAAAAACAAAAAATTCAAAAGTTGCATTATAAAAGCCTACTTTAGTGCTTATTCCCGTTAACTAAATGAATACCTTTAAAGCTCTTTGTTTAAAATACTATTATTTTTGAACAGAATCGGTTAGGTCATAGGAAACAAAAAGGATTTTCATCAAAATATTTTTACACATGAAATCTGAAAATGATAAAATATGGCATGACTATGGCTCGCGATGATGCTGGAGGGCTGTAACATAGGACCGCACGGGGGAAATGAGCTTATGGGGATTGTATACAAAGATAATTAATAATATTTCTTTTAAAATGTTGGGTTATTTTTAATAATCTAATTAAGTAGAATCTATATTAAATAAAATATGCTTGTCGAAACTCATTTATCATATAGTTAATTGTAGTTACCACTAGATAATAGAAAACTTATAACCATGCAAAATAAATGAATTCCTCTTCACAATTTCTGCGTATGCTGTGCGAATACATTAAGCGTGGCTTTTCCAATACTACTACGATCGGTATCCGGCTATGCGGTCGTTTCACTCATACGGTCACGCACCACATGACCGTATAACCGAGCCGGCACTGTAGTGGATTAAATTTGATTAACATTTAGCATACAACAAGTCCTCGTTAGTATAGTGGTTAGTATCTCCGCCTGTCGAGATCAGGGTTCGATTCCCTGACGGGGAGTAATTGATCCAAATGTTAATTTGCATGGGATTAATATTTGTATTTGTTTTCCTTGCGAGCTAGAAATTAAAGATATTTGTTTAACTACTTTTCGATTTCATAGTTGATTTCAGAATGAATAATCGTTTTGTATATTTCACTTTCCACCTACAAAATTAGCATTTTTGTTTTCATTTTACCAACGAATTATTGACTGAAACATATTGTTGACTAAAATTAGTTAAATTTCATTGTTGACTAAATTAGTAGAGTTATAATTCAAATATAAAAAGATAAGCTTCTAATATTAATGAAATTCTTAAAACTAGCTTTTGAATAACTTTATTTTCTCTTCTTCTTTTAAAAAAATGAATCAATCCAATAAAACAAAATTTAAAATATCAAACGCTTGTGATTGCAACTAATCCTTATTTTCATGCATAGTACATTTGAAAGAAAGGAAACGGATGTCCTAGATGGTTATATTGTCTTAGACCATGTCCTTGACTGTCTTAAACCTTGTTCTAAAATAAGGCCGCAAGACCCATTTTCATCATTGTAATTCCATTTATCTCTGTATTGATGCAAGCCTCTTTAAGAGACCAAAAGAAGATTGCTTTATTCAATTTTCTAACGCAATATTCATACAAGAAAATATACAAGATTGTTGTAGATGGTGGCTGGATAAGCGAGGAAAGAATCATAAGTGGCGACCAGTGTCGGGCTAGCTAGTATCTGTAGTAGTAGTACCTTAGAGAATAATCAAGGTTCGAATTGAGCGTAAAAGAACAAGTAAAAAAAAAGGTGAGGAAAAAAAGTTTCTGCGCAACATTGACGTAGCTATAGCCGCGATGTGCTGGTGTTGACTTTAGTGGAATAAGAAGCACAAAGTAAGCAGTTGCCATCTCAATGTAATGATGAACCTGAAAATGAATATATACTTGACTGCAAGAATACTCAATGTAATAAAAATATAATATAATATGAAGAAAATATGCTTCACAGTATCACGATATAGAAGGAAAGGTAGCGGATCAGCGTACCCCCCGCACGTCGGAGATTTTATAATTAGTTCCTTAGTTTCCCGATAGGTTCGCTGTTAAATGTAGGCTAACCGATATACAGCTCTTATGGCTCTAAAACGGTTTTTTAGCTTTTTAAAATGTCCGTAGTTACTATTTTGAAATCGATTAATAATCATCAAATGATAGTTTTATATATTTTGATACTCAATACTTATTTCGATGATTTTATCATTAGTTCATTAAATACTCAGGGTAAATCCTTAAGTTTATGTCGTTTTTCTAGTCACTGGATGCAAACGCCGTGTAAAAACTCTCTAATTGCCCTGAAGCGGTAAAAATCGGTTCAAATAAATACTAACATACTAAAAAAGTGATAGAAAATAACACATTTAATTTAATATAAATTAAATTCAACACAATATAAGTAAAATCAATTTTGAGTAGCAAATAAATATATTATAGCTCTAAGCAGGTTGAGTTATATAAGCTAAACACTTCTATAAGTACTTTAAAATTTAAATAAATCGTTTTAGTACCGTAAGACCAATGCAAAGGTTAGCCTACATTTTAGAGCGAACCAATTGGGAAACAGTGGAACTAATCTCAAAATTCCCGACATTTGCTACTGTACGTAAGGGTATGCAGATCGGCTACCTTTCCTTCTATATCGTGACAGTATCTTCACTTCAACAACCTTATTACTGTAGAAATCATGGAATATGTGACTTATTCATAAATAAAATCCTTCAGTTTGCTGCTTAAGTTACTGATATGCGTATTGCAAGTTGACAACCCTGCAAGAATCCACGAGAAATCATTAAAAATTCTGTTTTAAGAAGCCAACCCACCATTGTTACCATTTAGCCAATTACCATCAGCAGTGTGTCTAGTTTCTCTTTTAAAATTGGCTTCATCTACAAAAAAAAAAGAAAAAAAACGTTCTCCCACTACTGATAATATAGCTGCTTCAAGTCTGAAGTGTAACGCATCGAATGACTAAGGCGAGACACTTCAATTTCTTAGTTTTCTATTTCTCTTCTTTTTTCATCTTTTCAATAAACTTTCCCAGGGTTCTGTAACCAAAAATTGAAAATGTACAGTATTTTTCGCGGTGTTGTATAAATTCTATTCCTGTGTCCAAGGACTATTTGCAATTTTGCATGACATATAATATCAACTACAGTATGAGGTGATGAGGGAGAATTAGTTTTTTTGAAAATCCTGTAAAAGATTTGAAAACTTATACAGTTATTGAATAATATGAATATAGAAGGACACTTAAGTAAATAAAAACTGCTACCTCAATAATTATTTACTTATATGCAATGAAAAAAAATAATACAAAATTTACACTAGAGGAAACAAAAAATCTTTATATCCAATGTTCATTTTTCAAAACTTTTTCTTATTTGAAGTTTTGTTTTCTATTATTTTAAGTTCGCATGCTTTCATCATTTTTTTTGCTAAGAAATGAAATAAAATACGTAGGTGGCTGTAGCCATCTGCCGTAGGCCATTTGTTATAGAAGGTTGTATGCCTGTGTGGTATATTTCTCAATAGCTTTCTGAAATTAAAACTTCTTTTATGCTGGTAAAATTTGTTATCGAAAGGAAATGAGGAGTTTCTAAAAATGAACATGGTACACAGTATATTGACCTTCAATAAGAAGAGAAAATATTTCATTTTTGATAAAAATTAACATTTATTTTACGTGTTTTTAGTGGTCCTTGGATACAATCGATGATGTTACTTGATTTAGTTTCAAGTAGTGTGCGATTTCTAAATAAGATATCTAGTGAGAAAGAAGCAAGCTCCTACGAGGTAGCCAGCTCCTTCGCTTTCACTGGTTCACCACACTCAACTCTACTCTTCTTAACGAGGACTTCGTGGCTGTATACCTTCTGACGTCCCCTTTTCTTGGCAGGCAAATAATAATTTTATGTTTCCAGACTTGCCACTGGATGGCGCCACGCGGATTATGGGCTCAGGCTCTCAGCGGTGATAGAGCGACTGAAGCCTGCTGAACTGCTGTCTAGCCCGTTTCCGTATTGAACATCGGTGAATGACAGTTAAAGAAGGGAGATAGATGCACAAGCTTACGTGACAAAGGCCATTGTGTCAACTCAATGTTTCCAAACAAGTTCAAACTGGCCAAGAATAAAAACAAATCAAATCAAGCAATATCTCGAGTTAATTACATTTATTTAAGAGGCACAAAATTATCACACTTGTTAACCTGAGCTAATGGCTTACGAACACGACCATAGCAGCGGACATTATCTTTCTCTTTCACTACGACCAAATTTTCTTGCTGATTTTCCAAGGAATTTGATTTGAGTTTCACAACCTTTCTTTTCTTCATCAATGGTTCACCAACTGTTGAAAGATCCTTTTCCTCCGGTTGCACAACTTCAGTGGCCGAGAGAATAACAGGAATTCCTGCTTGTTTTGCTGACATTGGCCTGACTTGCTTGACTTTGGCTGACTTCTTGATGACTTTGGATCGAGGAGAGGCGACAGCTGCCTTGACTGTTTTTCTTGGTTGCTTTGAAGGCTTAGGTCCAATGTTAATGTCCTGTCCTTCACTTCCAGTTTGTGCAGAGGCCTCTAATCCAGCTGGCTGGAACACTTGGCCAGGTCTCTTGACTCCTTTGGTTCGGTTAGTCCGTTTAGTCTCCTTTAGTTCGGCTTCCCAAAGTTTCCTGTCATTCTTCGGAATCCTAATCAAAGGCACGTAAGTTGGCCGGCCCTTGATGTGGGTAGAATTACAACCCCTAATAAGTGTAATAACACAGTTTACCATTTTGTAGATGTCATGACTGTGAATAAAATAAAAGTTACTGTAGAAAAGAAAATAAGTAAAAATAATCATTTGTACCTATAACAGTTATGTGTTTACGGAAGTAAAACTCAAAACAAGGCACTTTTATAAGACCAGACCCACCGTCGTTACGTTCCAATCTACTTTTTCTACTGTCATTCACCGATGTTCATGAATCAAACGGGCGTAATAGCGGTTCAGCAGGCTTCAGTCGCTCTATCGCCGCTGAGCCCAAAAAACGCGTGGCGCCACCCAGTGGCAAGTTTGGGAAAATAAAATTATTGATCGCCTGCCAAGAAAAAGGGACGTCCTCCCTGTAGGAAGGGATAGCAGCCAGGAGGTCCTCTAATTCTTCGTTCGTGACTCTACTCTTCTTAACTCTACTCGACTCGACTCCATTTCGCTATACTCGACTCTACTCGACTCCTTTCGTTAGCAGCGCTCTTCGAGTGCGCACGAAAACCTTTTTGAATCTCCGCCTTAACAGGCACTAAAGAATAAATCAATGTCATGTATTCCTTGTGACATCACTAAGGCTGCAGAATTCAACTTACAGGAAACGGTTGTGGATAAGCTGCACATATTTAATACATGTTTGCTATGTTGTAATCTATGTTATGCATTTAAAAATCAAGAAGTTAGTTGTAAACTTGGAAGTAATGCTGCACAAGGGCTGTTCACCTTGTATCTGATGATACAGGTTGAATTGAATTGAACATGATTGAATTCTAAAGGTCTTTACACTACTTTTGAACTTGCTCTATCCGATTTTATAAGGACTCAAGTTAAGAATTTTTTTTTAAATAAGAAAATGTCAACTTCTAGATTTATGGCATTAAATAAAATTTTCAAATTCATTAACATGCAACGTAATTAATAATGGTCATCTTCGACGTGTAATGTAACAAACTATATCTAGCTGCGCAGAATAGCGTCTGTCGGACTGTGGTTCTTATTTTATCGTTATTTATGTGATGATTAAGGTTCTACACCATTTCCTCTTGCGAAGGTATAGCTTGAAAATCCATTGATATTGTTATTCCACGTTTTTCTTATAAATGAAATCATGGCATTACTTTATTCGTTTTAATAGGCTGATGCTTTTCTATTAGATATTCATATTGCATAGAATACGGATACGGTATATGCCCACGCTACATCTGCATTAGTTTTAAAGGCCAGCCGCCAACCATTAACTAATTAGATCATCTTTAAGGTCTTACAATACCATAAGTTTATTGGGAAATAACCGTACAAAAACAGAGAGAAACAGAACTAACTCTTTCCCATCACTGGACTTTAAAATTACAGATATCTGCACGTACCGCAGTTTAAAATTTTATGTTCAATCGATGTGTTAAACCATATCATATTTCAAGTTAGAGAAATCTTTTCAATCCTCTTCGGATATCAGACTGCTAGGCTTGTTATACTTGGCTTACAAATTGAATCGAAATCTACGCATCTCTCTTAATTCTCTTGTTAGATTTCACCCTTCCGCGATTTTCAAAGTGAACCCAAACTTTAAATTAAAATGTCAAAAATACAAATATGTAAAAGGGTAGGGTCACATTGTATTTGAAATATGTTGATGCGATAATGCGAATATAGGTCGGAGTGAAAGCAAATAAATCTTCAATAGCTTTTTAGGATCGTTAATAGAAATTGGACAAATCGGTCGTAGTAGAAACCAAATAAGGTCTCGGATTCATTTTAAGACTATTGATGGAAATTCATCGATCAGAGAAGTCGGGAAGGTCTCCGCAAGTTGAAATAAGAAGCGTTGTAAGAAACAAACCATTGAATTGGTCGCAGGAGTGGAAGAGAATGTAGAAGTCTCTGACGATAATTTCTGGCAGCCATAACTATAGATTTAGGCCTATAACTATATATATTATTAAGTCCGCTAATACTATAATACTATAAATAGATTGTGGGGGATAGCCATAAAAAGGTGGTGGTCGTTTCCTCTGATGGTATTTCACGGGCGCTGAAGAAAGTTCGCAGCGCGCTCTGAATTCTGATGAACTTTTAAAACTAGTTCTGGTGATGTGCGATAGAATAGATAAGATGTTTTCAGGGGACTGACAAAATGTTATACATGTATTTTATGGAGACAAAAACAAGTAATTGAATAGGCTACTTTGTCTTATTTATCATGTGAACAACCTGTGATTTCTTTGACCTATTTAGACTTCAAGTGAAACTATTTGACTGTTTAGTGTTCAGACTATGACTATATGAAGTATAATGTATGCAGTGCCTCATTCTTGAACAGAAATAAGAGTGATTAATACGTGATAGGCCTATATTAATTAATAATACTAAGAGTAACTTTATCAATGGCAATGTTGCACAAAAGAGCACATCATATATTTCGATTTATATTCGATTCTATATATCACGAAATAATTCCATTATTGAGCTAAGAGTTACCGGTAAAAGTAAAAATCTGACGAAGAAAAAGTTCACACCATCAAATAATTTTGTGTAATACTTTCTTGGTACAATATTCAGATATTACGGAGAAAACAAATCCCGAACAAAGCGAGACTAGCATATTTTTATCTCTTTATAAATCATCCGGGTTAGCTCTTATATTTTTCAGGATAGCCTAATTAAGAAGCCGCATCATTCAAGCTGGGAGAAAGTAGATACCAATCCAAGGGAAACAAGCTCTTCATTTTAAATTGACGAACCTCATCTGCACATCGTCACAAACCTGTTAAATGGAGGATTAGGATGAAATATTTAGAACTATTGAAGAATAAAACCTTATCGAGATACTTTTCTCCTTTGCTTATGTAGGCTGTGATAGGAAAAATCTTGTCTGCTGGAGTGTTAGGATAGCTTCGACCTTAATTATGTTGTGGTCAGCTCCAATCAATCGGTCATTGATGCTATTTACACAAAGAAAAACTTCTTTTCGACTGGGCTCGGGCAATCTTATTGACTACTTTAGGCATTCTTAGAAATGGACCAACTGAAGAATTCTTTGAATCGATGAACTGTGAGGCTGTTTATCAAATTTAATTAGGACATAAACATCCCAGCGGAATAAGTAGAACTGCAAACATCCCTGTTTCTACATGCCTCTTTGAAGATGAAATTGAACATTTTTAAGCTAAAATGTATGTATATTTCTCATCACTCTAGGTTTAACATGCAGCTGGTGAAGGATGTGGGGTATCGTAAAAGAGTAGCATTGTAGATTCGTAGATAAAACATCCCAGAGTAATTGTACCGGTATGAAGGTGACCCTCGCGGTCTTCGGATGTAAGCCGTTATTCAAAATCCGCCCTAGCAGTAACCCACTGTGAAGGAATCCTCAGAATGCTCCCAGGCAGATGAGGATTGGCCCATTTGGAAGTGGCCCGGGTTTCTGGATAATTATGGCACCAAATACTGGATACAAGCGCAACAGCCAGCCCTCCGCTCCGATGGGTTTTAAGAGGTTGATTAAGGTTGAGGCTGTAGCGCAACTCCCACTACGGTGGCATATCCTGATGATCCAATTACGTTATTCGTCCTTATTGTTCTATTTTTCGTGTTTTAGTCCAATTCTTTTTAGTCAATTCGTTTTTATTTTATTTTTGTACCAGTAAAGTTTTGCCTTTTTTTAAATCTAATTTTTATATCAATTTTCACCAATCCCATTATGTTACTGCGCACATGTCTACACTCTTAGAAATATCTGAGAAGAAGTAAAAGTGGAAAGATAAACTAGACGGTAATTTTTGGCTCCGTTTGTACCAACTAGTTTCGAGTTATGCCAATTGAAAGAATTGAGATGATTTGAAAGAATTATCCGTCTCGTAGATTCTATTCTCACCGAGCAACTGCTCAAATTTAAATAGATTGGACTAGACTTTGAATGGTTTCTACCCAGCATCGTCTCTTGTTTATTGTTATTTGCAGTTTTATAGTGAGTTAAATAAAACCAATTGAAAAATTTAAAGAGGCAAAGTGCTAATTTTTTGGCTCTTCTAGTTCGATAAGTTATCGAATTAGAATCTACGATGATATACATACCATTTTGACCTGGAATAGTTTTAGTACAATTATTCATACTATTATTACAATTTGATATTATAGACATTTGAATATGATTGTAGGTACAGTCAGGACTCGGTCTAACGACCACTCACACTAGCGACCAAACTCGCTCTAACGACCGTTTTCAGCGAGCACATGGTTTTGGCGCGATTTGACGAACTTTAAATCTTATATTTTACTTTGGCGCCTCAAAAAACATGCTTTTAAATATTCTACATCAGAATTTTTTTAAATAGCTAGCTTCCAAACAAGTAAATGTACAGATATTTAAAGTAATTACAATACTCATTCAAAATAATTCGTAAACAATGTTCCGAAAATTTTTGAAACATTAAAAACTATAAGTTTTTAAGCAAATTAAATATACCAAAAAAATATCTTGATGAAATAAAAAGTCAGAATCTAGCCACAGATTGTTTAGTGAGAGCGATAATATGTTATAAAATTATTTGAGAACTTAAAAAATATTGTTTCTCAATGAACATTTAATCAATCTAAATTATTTCGTATTTCTTTTCTTAAAAAGAAAATATCATATTCAATTTTTTAGTTATGAGGGTTTTTAGCACCTAAAAAGAGTATTTTTGTAAAAATAGTTATTGAAAATTTAATAAAAATGAAGCCCCTTCTGTCTCTCTGGCCAAAAGCATACTACGGTGAGAGGGGTCTCATTCTAGCGACCATTTCGGTCTAACGACCCTACACAAGGTGGTCGTTAGACCGAGTCCTGACTGTACTGAATATGCGAATTTGCTTCATTATTATAGTCATTTTGGGTTTATCAGCTCTGGAGCCGCCGCAGCTGCAAATCCAAATTGCCACGTCAACTCCCAGCGTTAACAATAGGGAGGGTACGGAAATTTCTGCTAGGATATTTAACCCGGGTGGCGGCCATTGTGGAGGATATTTTATACAGAGGCTTATGGCGGAAAGTAGTTGTTTCGGATATCTAAAAAAGAAAGATTACGACATATACTTTCATAACATGGATCAGATGCACAATTCAATTTTGCATTTTTTCATGTGTGGAGTCCCTTTTTTTACAAAAAGGTTTTACCTCGAAAAACGCTAAAAACCAAATCGACTTTGTATTCCCCCGGGCGGGATTCGCAAAGTCCGTTCGTTATTATGCATTTTAAAAGGTCAAAAAGTGTTTTAACGCGAGCTAAACGAGGATTCTTTTTCGTTCACTTTGGCTGGTCAATATGATGCAAGGTCACGTACCGGGGAATGATTCATGATCATCATCGAAAAATTGTAATAAACTTTCAAATCTGTAATAAATGTTCGATATATTTTGTTGTAAGTTTTACTTTACTGTCCGTCAGCATGCAAAAGTGTATGATTTCAAATACAACACTACATTTACCACCATGATCTCGAAGATTTACTTTTTTTCGATTGAACGTAAAGAAAAGTTGTTATTAGTACCTTTTAACAGAATCTGGACTTCGTCAGTGGTGGAACAAAAACAATCAAAAGATTGAATGTTTGGATTGTTTCCAGGAAACCATCAAGCAAATCATCGACGTCTGAGGGCTCGTCCGGGATTTGAACCCAGGACCTCTCACCTCCTTAGCGAGAATCATACCCCTAGACCAACGAGCCACAAGATTTGCTCACTATATTGGTAAATTATTTTTTTTTATATAAGCCAAAAGAGAATAAATAATTTATAAATATACATTTGTCATTGTAAAAAAATAAGCGAAACTTTAATTTAAAAAAGAAGCTTTACTAACAGCTATATCTGGTATAAATAGTTCATTTGTTGCTTCATAATTTCTTTTTTTTTCGTTTTTTATGGGAATAAAGACAAGGATGGCGATGACTACCAATTTCAACCAAAATGCCTGATGTACGCTGATGTAAGAAAAATCATAAAAAAAATTGTATGAACGAATATTCTGTGAAGTAAAGTTGTTTTTCAGCTATATAAAATTCCATTAAAACATTAAAGATTTTTCAATTTCCTTTTAATTAAGTCTAAAATTACAATATTTTCATGGGTACATAAATAATATATCTGAAAGAAAAACTTTTGAAAATGTTACGTCCACTGATTATACGAATTAGCTGCCATCAGCTTGGACGAAACAAAAAAATCGTAAAAAATGAGCTATGGATATATGATGTTATTCAAATAATCAATGGCTTGATATGATTTTTTGTTGTATGAACAAAGCTATTAAAATTAATACACAGTTCGTTTTGATTAAAGGAAAATTGTAACCCTTTCGTTAGATGAATAGCACTCTGTGCCACAAGCCTTCGAGGAATTATATCATCTGAAGGGCTTTTCCGGTAATTGAATTCGATTCATATTTTTGAACTAGTGCAGGCAAAGTAGAATGAAAAATACTACTTCTAACAAAGTAATTTATAAAAGCCTCCTTCAAGTGGTTGATGAAACACATGCGTTAAATAATGCAACAGCCTGTAAATTCTTTCAATTTATTTGTAGCCATTTAATGTTTTATATTAGTTATAAATTAATAGGAAAAACTGCCCTTTGAAAATAAAATCATTCATACTTTAATCGATTGTAATTAGTGTATTGAATTGACTGCTTCTCTCAACTTTTTTTTACTATTATGTCACTGCATCTAAAATTTTCAGTCCACTTCGAAGGTTGTTATATAGAGATGTTCGCAGTTTGACTATTGCATCGTGCATTTTATCCCATCCTAGTAAATATTTCAGGAGCCACTCCATAAGACGTATGTGACTATCAGTGCTATTAAATTAAAAAAAAAAATTACTCGATTCAAAATCGAATTTTTATTTTTATTTTGAATTGTATGATCAACATTCTTGAATTTGAAAACAAAGACGAAAGGCCCTTTGGTAGGTCTTAAAATCATCGTTCATATTGCGCACAAGAAGTCAACTTACGGATTTCTTTAAACAGTAAAACTAATCATAGAAGAATGAAACTGCGGTTTTATAAACTATAATAACAATACAAAACTATCCAACATAGTTAGATGAATGATTTAAGATGCTAATGAGCGCATCAGTTCATATAGCAGTAAATCAATATTATTAAAATAAAAAATACTTACATTTTATATTATTGTCCCCTGTGCAATATTTATTTGCTGGATTACAATACTACCGTTCACCTTTTTTATTTCATTTATGGATGAATAAAGAAAATTCGTCCAATAGAAAATTACACATACATACAAAATAACAATATTATTTATTTGCTGGAATAAAATTCTACCGTGCTGAGCTGAAATAAAGTTCAACTCACGTTTTTAGTTCATGTATGAATGAATAATAAAGATTCGTCGAACATAAAGTTAAACATGAAATAACTCTTATGATTACAGCAAAAAAAATAGTAATATTGGGCTTAAACCTATTACATTAACCAGCATATAGGTAAATCCATCATTACAATTCAAATACTAATCAAAACCTTGCTCGGTCTTAACATATATAATACGATAGTAAAGCGAAGCTTTTCACCTCGCATGATTTGCATGGCGCTGATGACCAGCTTAGCTGTATTATACCTTGCAAAGGGAGTAAATTTGACACATGTTACATATTTTCACCAATGTTACATATTTTACTTCACTTCTGTTCAAAACCACCACACATGGCCTGAAGGAATTATCTTAGGAATTTCTGTCGGTCTTAACGGCAAACTGCACCCTGAATCCATCCATACTTCCATGCGACAATCAAATTCACTGATATCCTCTTGAAAACTGTTTAATACAATATCAAAGTCATCAGAGTAACCATAAAACGCATCGAAAAGAAACTGGATCCCAGAACGGACTTCACACACCCATGTGGTAGGACCAGCTATGTAAAGATCCATTTCATTAGTTGCATATTGGTAAATGAAGTCTCGGATCCATTGCTGGTGATTTGTAACAGCTGTTATGATTGGATTTGCATAGTATGCTGAGGCGTGCTTCAATTCTGATCCACAATTGGCAGCCAAACTCTCATTCAGTTTCCACAGGGACATAAAAAAGTTCATTCCGATGTACCTTTGTTCGTTGTAATCACTTACCCAGCTTCCAACCTTTGAATCCAAGTCCTTGAGAGAAGCTACTACTTTCTCCCACTTACTCTGCACATCAAGAACGTTTCCTAAGATTTTGGATACGGTTTCCAATACATCACACCCGATTCGTAGAGAAGCATCTTCAATCACTCCTGCTTCTGATGTCACTGTAATCATTTCTGCGGATTTAGCTCTCTGCAACAATGTTAGCCCGGACTGAAAGAGAAGTCGTTTTTCAAGTAGAGCGAGATCTTGTGGCTGATTTTCGGCAATATTCATCATTTCGTTAGCTAATGTTGTTATGGTAGGGGACATGCTTATATGATTAATAAGATAGAATTCCATGTTTGCAAGGGGAGAAAACAATTTAGCGTACCTTTTGTAATTTTCGTAGCTTGATTGTAAGTCTATTCGATTCCCATTATGAGTTGGGACTTAATGGTATAGAATTAAATTATCGCATGGTGAAAAAAGTTCTAAATAAAAATTAAATAGGTAAGGGTAAACTTTTTTTTTAGAGAACAAAAGAGCAGACGATGCATTTTTTGTTAAAGCCAAATTACCGAATAAATGCAAACTTCGGATATTTTAGATATTTTAGGAGAAGAAAACCAAATAACAATCAACTGCTGCGTCAGAAAAAAAATCCGGATTTTATTTGTTACTTTTATGATTTTTTATTATTTTTATTCGAAAAGAGACCAACTAATTTACATATACTATTACAATTTTAATTTTTTAATGGACCAACCACAATTTTTCAATAAGAATAAGACCAGCTAATTGGTTGAGGAGGAGCTGGGGACTACATCTAGTAACGGTATTGTACTTGCAGTTAAATGTTTTTGTGGGGTTTTTACAACAGCTGGGTGTTTGTAGAAACCACACGATTTCTTGCAGTATTTGGTCATAATTGCTCCTGAACCAATTTAATCAAATCAGTGTATTTAGAATTTAGATAGAACTATTCGATTCTTAGAAATCGCGATTATATTTTTTTAAAATTATTACTGCTATTGTCTTTAGATCTTTTCATCTTGCTGCAAATATTTTGTGATGAAGTAAGTTACGTTATGATGAGTCTATAATATATGATATCCAGCTTTATGCAATAGTGAACTTTATTTTAATTGTACAGAAACAGGCACCTACAATTTACTGGGGTCGCTTTCAATGAAGAAAATGTTTCTCGATAACTCATAAAATATCACAATAACTCATCACAACTCTTCACAACTTCTTATTTTGACTTCTTTATTCATTTCAAAGAGTTAAAATATAGTTTTAAGATAAACTGACTTTTTATCTAAATTGTCAATTAAGATTGAATTAAACAGTCCGAGTTCCTGGTATGGGTCTAGTAATATACAATTTTACTACGTTTATGGTTCACCTGTAGGTATTTACTAATGAAAATAACCCACAGGGACCACTGTTACACTTCTATGCACGACCATATATTTGAAATAAATTAATATTTTAACCGTGGTTGATTTTAATCAAAATCTGAATGATTGAGCTTATTATGTATTATATATATACACACCAACTGAAAATACCATTTAATAATAATTTCTCATAGTAGTAAACATGATTTTTTTTGGTTGCATTGGTGAGTTAACCAATAAGATGAGTTGACACTCTTTTTCATGTATTATATAATGAATAACCTAACAAATTATAATTCAAAGTTAAAGACTAAATAAGTCATTTTATCACAATCTTATACATATAACTAATTCGAATGACCATGTTGTTACCATGAGCGACCAAATTTAACCAAATTAACGACACAGTTCTGGCATGTATGTCATCAATATAAGGCTTCCACTCTTTTCCAAAACCAACACTGTTCCTTTCTCAGTAGGTCCAAAAGTTATAAAACGTGCATCTCCTTCTTGGTTGAGGTTTACACGAGGAGGATTCTTTTCATCACAATAGTCTATTACTTCATGTGCCATTCGAAGGTAATCCTTCACCTGCCTAACTTTATGCTTAGCAATATGATAGGCTGCAGAGTGGTTAGCACCAAATTTTACACGCGCTTCTTTAATTGCTTCGATGAGTTCTGCACCTTCTAGACCGGCTTCAATTTGAGACCTTCCCACCATGCTGTTTTCTATAACGATCTTTTCGAATGCTTTGTAAGTATTTCGCATATCTTCTAAGTTATTCGAGAGGAAATCGGTAGCCTTTTTTCTCGCGTCTGCTCGTGAAAGTTTGGTGTTTTCCATCGTGAATGTTATTGCCTTATGAATCTCACAGATTGCAAATTGTAGATAAGCTGCCAATTCGCTAACTGTTTTGGGATTCATATGGGCACCAAATAAGAGAGCAGCTTTTCCAAAGGCACCCTGCAAGCCACCGTGCTGTTGAGAAATATCTGAAATACATGTACAAAGCCTGTCCATTTCATGCGGCTCTAATAGACTTTCATCCAGTTGATCACTAATAGTACAGTTGGGTAATTCTTTACGCATGGTTTTTACTGCATCTTTCCGTTGTGATTTGAGTTTCAGTTTTAACATCTTACTGATAAGCTTTTTAATCTGCGCCCCATCTTTCGAACCTAGTACTTCTGCGTTTGGATCGGTAGGAAACTTGCCTATGATGTCAGCTAATTCACGCAAGGTTTCATTATCGAAAGCAACAAGAGTAAAAATACTGATTTGTAAATGATGGTTTAGCTCTATTACTCCGTTTCCCTTTGGCACAAGGAGCGTGACAGTATTCGTATCAAACAAACTACCAAGATCTTGAAGCTTGAGTAAAGTTTCTATTACCGAAGGAAGACTAGTTTCTATCCCAGTTTGAGAGGCGATCCAGGATTCAAATTCGATTCGGGTGATGTTTCCTCTAAGAAATGACAGTTGAATCTTATTCCAGGTATTGAGCTCGTCGGCGTAGTTGTGGTTTTCACGGCAAGGGATAACAACTTCTCTAAATAGCTCCAAGTCATCTTTGAAGAGATTTTGTAAAGATAGCAAGAACTCGTCGTCTTCGATGAGGGGATCTTGAGGTTGATTTTCGACAATATTCATTTCGTTTGCTGATATTTTTAATGGTAGGAGACATGTTTATATAAATAATTACACAGATAACCGTGTTTGCAAGGTGATGGAAACGATCAAATTTATCCTACCTGTATTTTTTGTACTTAATTCCAAATCAAGTATTGTGATTCCTATTACTAGTTAAATAATAACTTTTACCCACTTAAAATTATTGAATATATACATCATCTTGTTTTTATTTATATTTTCATTTTTATTTTAAAAATAAATTTTATTACGCAATAAATGAAACCTGTTACATTAATACTATTGCTCTAAGGTCTGTAGTCAAGCGAAAGGAAGATCAAGATCGAGAATTAATGAATTATACCATAATAATTTTAATTATCGTCCATCACTTCATTTACGACCTCAATCACATCTATGTAACACTCTCGACCTAGTTTTATAAATTCCCCGATCGATCATACAATTCTTCAAACTAAGGCTGAGACTCGTTCAGAGATGAAGTAGGTAGTTCAAATACATGTTAATTTGCATTTGGTTTTTTAAGTAAGTAACTTCTCTAAGCAGTTATGGCTTTTCTCTCCACCCCATCAAGACCTGGACCAGCTTTGAAAAAAATGATCGACCAGATCGGAGAAGTGGGAGAGGTTTTTTCTACTTTTAAATGATTATCTCATCATTAAAACCCACGATTTTATGATTTTTCTTGGAAGATAATAAATTGACCCAAGTCTTTACTGCTTTGGGAGGCCAAAAAGGTTTTGTTTGAAAAATGGACGAACTGGTCGTAGAGATCGGCGAGATTTTTAAAAATCTTAAAATGACTGACCTAACCGGATAGGTTGGGAGACTTTTTGTTTTAAATGACTGGGATGATCGTAGAGGTTTTTTTTAAATGACCGGAATGATTGGAGAGGTTCATAACATCCTATGCGCGCGCACAGCCCAACAAGATAACATAACATCAATTGAAAAGTACTTAATTCGATAATAATTATAGAAACATTTGAACTAATTATTTTAAAATTAAGCCTTGATTAAAATGTGTATATTTTTTATGCTAACAGTTTTACAAGTTCCTTTCTATCTCTTATGGAAAGATACGAGAAAAAATGTATATATTTTTATCATAGCAAGTATCAATTGAAAGACACTTTTATTTCTATTAAAGTGATCAAATCGAGGATAAAATAGTTTTAGAGTCTTAAAACAGAATATTCTTATTTAAAAAATATATAAGACTACATGAGGCCATCATCATGTTTTTTACACAATAACTAAAAATATAATAATAAAAAAATACGTTATAGACCTACTCATGATAATTTTAATACTAATTTTTAGTTTACTTTCAAGTTCAACTTTTTTGTTAATAATCGATTATAATTTTTTTTCCTCATAGATAGTACCAATCGAATAAAATACTGCTAAAAAAATAAAGTATTTTTTACATGACAAATTACCATCTGTCTGTAATGTTAAATGTATACATACTAAACGGTACGAGACTATATATCAGACCTTGTAGCTTATCCGTATAATAAACTATCATTTTTCTACGCAGTTAATATAATCAAGATGTTGTAAGGCATACTATATTCATGAAAAACGAATTTGACCCAAAACTCTCTTTGAGCCAATCTAGAAATGGCATACAACTTAATTTTTGTCATCATAATTGATACAATAATTTTGTTTAAAGCTAAGGTAATTTCTTTATTCGACTAGAAATATGTATTGTAGTAATTTCTAAACTTTTGGGGACCAATAGGCAGTTTTTTTTACTGTATACATGGATTTGGTGATACATGGATTGGTTTATTCGATGGTTTATTTCATGTTATTTATTACAACCAAATGTTTATTTAAAACTGCTGTTAAAATACCTTATTGTTTTATTTCTTCAATCTATCTATACGACCCAGTTGACCCATAGTACGTTATTTATTGTCATAACAGCTTTTTTCAATTTTTTATTGTGCCAACTACGTATTGGACACCTTCGTTCGGTTTTAGTAAGGTTGCTTCGAGACACATGAATCCAGTTTTTAAGTCTTATTCTCAAAAGCATACATTTTCAAGTTAATGAACAGGTCCTATTCTTAGCTTCAATAAGATTTCGTTTATGCTCTTTAAATACTGAAATTTTTCCACCTTGTAAAAAATAAAATAAAGACCACGTAAAAATGAAATAAGATATTCATAGCTATTCTTCTTATTCGTGTTCATTATTAATTCAGAGTCGATTTATGCACATGGTTAATTGTAAAAGCATGCTTTAGAGTTGTTCAGTTTCCATTTTCTTACTCTGGATTTCGGGTTCAAAAGTAAGATAAAGAAGGTTCAAAACTGCTGTACAATGCATATTTTGGTCAAAGAGGATTAACTAATTCCATTCATTGTAAATGTCGAAATGCCAGAAAACGTTATTAGACTTGGGCTTACTGTAAAGCCAAAATATGACCCCACTCTAAAACACGTAATCAATGAGAAAAAGTTACATTTATTACAATAAACAAATACGTACCTTTCATATTTTTTTCCCCTGCAAAATATTTATTTGCTGGAATAAAATTCTATCGTGAGCTGAAATAAAGTTCAGCTCACGTTGTTAGTTCATATATGAATAAATAACAAAGATTCGTCGAACATAAAGTTAAAGATGAAATAACTCTTCATATTGGGCTTAAACCTATTACAATAACCATAGATAAATCCATCACTACAATTCAAATACTAACCAAAACCTTGCTCGGCCTTAATAAGTATAATAAGGTAGTAAAGCGAAGCTTTTAAGCTCGCATGATTTGCATAGCGCTGATGACCAGCATAGCTGTATTATACCTTGTAAAGGGAATAAATTCGACACATGTTACATATTTTCACCAATGTTACATATTTTACTCCACGTCTGTTCAAAACCACCACACATGACCTGAAGGAATTATCTTAGGAATTTCTGTCGGTCTTAACGGCAAACTGCACCCAGAATCCATCCATACTTCCATACGACAATCAAATTCACTGATATCCTCTCGAAAACTGTTTAATACAATATCAAAGTCATCTGAGTAACCATAAAAAGCATCGAAAAGAAACTGGATCCCAGAACGGACTTCACACACCCATGTGGTAGGACCAGCTATGTAAAGATCCATTTCATTAGTTGCATATTGGTAAATAAAGTCTTGGATCCATTGCTGGTGATTTGTAACAGCTGTTATGATTGGATTTGCATAGTATGCTGAGGCGTTCTTCAATTCTGATCCACAATTGGCAGCCAAAGACTCATTCAGTTTCCAAAGGGACATACAAAAATTCATTCCGATGTATCTTTGTTCGTTGTAATCACTTACCCAGCTTCCAACCTTTGAATCCAAGTCCTTGAGAGAAGCTACTACTTTCTCCCACTTATTCTGCACATCAAGAACGTTTCCTAAGATTTTGGATACGGTTTCCAATACATCACACCCGATTCGTAGAGAAGCATCTTCAATCACTCCTGCTTCTGATGTCACTGTAATCATTTCTGCGGATTTGGCTTTCTGCAACAATGTTAGCCCGGACTGAAAGAGAAGTCGTTTTTCAAGTAGAGCGGGATCTTGAGGTTGATTTGCGGCAATATTCATTTCGTTAGCTAATGTTGTTATGGTAGGGGACATGCTTATATGATTAATAAGATAGAATTTCATGTTTGCAAGGGGAGAAAACAATTTAGCGTACCTGTAATTTTCGTAGCTTGATTGTAAGTCTATTCGATTCCCATTTTGAGTTGGGACTTAATGGTATAGAATTAAATTATCGTATGGTGAAAAAAAATCTATTCGATTCCCATTATGAGTTGGGACTTAATGGTAAAGAATTAAATTATCGTATGGTGAAAAAATTTCTAAATAAAATTTAAATAATAGGTAAGGGTAAACTTATTTTTAGAGAACAAAAGAGCAGACGATGCATTTTTTGTTAAAGCCAAATTACCGAATAAATGCAAACTTATTCACATGTATCTCCGGAAAAAAGGTTGTACCTGTGAGATATTTTAGATATTAGATATTTTAGGAGGAGAAAATTATATTGCGACACTGGGAATAAAGATATGGAGATGTTGCTGGTAGAGTAGTTTGAATCAGAGTGTATTTTACTTAAGAGAAAAGTACAGCTTATATACGTTTACAGAGTACTAAAAAAGATGGTCATAAAAGAAGGTCATTCAATGTTAAAGAAAGTAGGACAGGTAGGGTGAGGAGAATGAGAAATAAAAGGTCATAAATTAATTCAAATAGTTGCAGAGTAAGATAGTTCACCGCCGAAACTTTCCCTCTACTCCCATAAATCTACCTTTGCTGTCACATACTCCATGTTTGAATAAATGTTTAAATGTCAATTACTGCACTTTTCCGTTAGAAACGTTCCCTTTTAGGTTCGAAAACAGCCAACATCACTTTCTTTGTTAATTAGACAACACCGCGAACGTTTTTGTTGTTGTTGTATTCTACACTTGAAGAGTTATTTCATTACTGAAAGTAAACATTTTCATCCATATAGATGAATTTAACCACTATAGAGAAATGATTCTCTGTAAATTTTCATCTAAATGATGAACTTTAACAACGAGGAAGTAGACAAAATATTTTTTAGTGTAAAAGATTCAGCATTCAACGCCTACTAACGAAAGGAACCGAAAAACGCTGAAGTAGTGCTTCCACTCAGGATCGAACTGAGGACCTTCACCGTGTAAAGGTGACGTGATAACCACTACACTATGAAAGCTTGTTCAGTTACATTCTATTTTATGATGTATTTGCAAGAATGTGCAAAACAAGTTTAATGTATACCTTGATGGCTTAAGTCATTTTAAGTTTAATCAAGGGAAAATCCTCTAATGATAAATGATCTCGTTTTGCCACCCGGATCCTATATATTATTAAAAAATGTGATTATGATTTATGAAATGCTTATGACTAACAAAGCTATTTTGTCAACATTATTAAAAGCCTCTTGCCGATGTGACTTGTACCATAGTTTATATATCTGTACAAACATTCTCTATGCTAATTTATATTAAGTCTTATAAGATCTTCCAGAGACATTAATGATGACGATAGTTTTTATATCAAACGTTTGATATATGGTTTGATTTTAAAATATCATGTTTGAGGACAGCTTGAATGTTTACGATAACAACGTATTATATTACCATTTTTGGCACATTTTCTGTGCTTATAATCTCAAATTCTAGCACCAATATCGCGGATAAAACCCTCGAAATAGCACGCGATTGACCAAAAAAGAAATGATGGGAAAATGGTTTTAAATAGAAGCAAATCCTAAAATAAATTGAATAAGACTGTCTTTTTATTCTTATTGTTATAAAAAAATACAACGATCACAGCAATAAATCACGAAAATCTGTTGAATCTTTTTAATATGCAAGCGTCTTTCAATTGAATGCTGCGCATATCCAAAACATTACACAACTAAAGAATGTTATAAATTTTAAATATTTAACGTAGAAGCACAGGAACTTGCTTAAAATATAAGTGTTTCCCGTAAAAAATATGTGCTAGCTGGCTAATATTTCGAGTTCCCCTTTTCTAGTTAATCATAAAGAATCATATGGGCCCACTCGTTGATCCTGTTTTCCGTTACTCGTTTGACTTTTTAAGGGGTATTTTTTTACAAGTTTATTAATTGTTTATATTTAACACTGGGGGTTAAAACAACATTTTAATAATTTTAACGATAAAAAAAAAATTCATGAAAATTGATGAAATATGGCTCTACTGCGGAAAAGTTCATTTTATTGCCTCAGTAGTCAGAATATCTTTTTGTGTGTTAGTTGTATCTTTGCATGTCTTTTTCGCCAAGAAAATATTTTCTTGATTTTTAAGGTGGGGGGGGGGGAGGTGTCTGGCTCGTTGTTACGTATTTAAAGGGGGAGGGGGTGTTGATTTTGTTATGGTTTGTTATGAAGGGGTGGGGGTGTAAAAAAGCCAAAAATTGCGTTACGTATTCATGAATGTCCCCCTGTAAATAGCAAAAAAAAAATATAAAGAAATAGGGCTAAGAGAAATACATAATACGAATTTACAGGTAAGGCATAGTACTTCCCGACAACGTATTGGTGTTTGTAGGATAATAAATTTAATTAGTCGAAAGTAGGTATACAAATAGCAGGTTATATACATAATCGAAAAATTGAACAATATCGATCTTGTCTAATATTTAAAAACTTTATTTCCCTAAGTGGAGAACCCACTATAGAGCATGAGTCCATTGCGTCTGACCGAATTGAAAATTAGTGGCAACCCTGCTTTGCCTGCTATGTTTACATTTTTTCAATGACGGGAAAAATCTGTTTCATATCGATTGCAAGATTCCATTTCAAGGCGCGCATTCGATCCATTGTGCCCTAGTTTTTTCAACAAATTAGAGAGCGTGTATCCGTCTTCGACTCTTCGTCGAGGTCGAGAATATATTCACTCAGGAGTTCCATGCTGCCAGGAATTGAACCCGGGCATCCCGTAGAAACCCGGACATCTTATCCACTAGACAACATGGGAGAGCTAATAGGGTAACTGAGAGGTAATTTTCAACAATACTGCGAACTACCTTTTAAATAACAATGTTATCTACTTGGATATTTTTGAAAATTAAGTAATAAATTCTTTACTTCACGAAAATAATATTTTCTCCGAGTTTTTTGTATGTATGCAAAGTTCAAACACGCACGAAAAATAATTATTACGGTATTATTATGACGCGTGTTTCATAATTTCAAAATAAGGCATAAAAGTTAACCAAAATACAAACAGGTGCGAGATACAATTACCAAAATAAAAGATTTTTGACTGAGAAAGAATCCAGCTCGAACGAAATATGATAAAAGGTACATTACTTCTCTGTTTGGAATCATATATATATATATATATATGATTAAAACAAATGGGAAACTTCCGGAAAGGAATTAAGTTCTTAAAACGCATTAATCACCAGTGTACCTTTTTTCTCTATTTAGGTCTACACCCCAAAATTTATGATACGTGATGAAACCGGATGAAACCTGCAAATTCATACGACATGATTCAAAATATCACATGCTCATGAGTCTGACAAGCCGAAGGATGACTGTACCTCATCGTTTTTTATCTGCAAACATTATTGGTAATTCGAATAATATATAATATAGAAATTACTTGGGAATGGGCCTCATTAAGTATATGCAGCTCAAAGAAGAGAGGGTGAGATTTATATAAAATGCGATGCTATCAAATGCTGCTTTTGCACTCGTTTGTGCTCTCTATTTATTTACATTTTAAAAACAAGTACCCTACATTTTTATTTAAAGAGAAAACAAGAACCATAAATACAAATTTCTTTTCAAAATTTGAAGAATATTACCTGATTATTATTGATGTATTGTTATTGTATTACCTACTTTATCATTTATTTACGTTTCTTAATATGAGAAAATAAATCTTCAACATAAAAAAAAATTATACAATTCGATTTGAGTAAGACAGAATAAAATAAGACAATTCTTTTTTATATATAGTCTATATAAATCACTCATTTAGATACTTTAGTGATTAGTCTAACTGAATAAATAAGCCAATTAATAACGAATCATTAAATCATTAAATCCTTTTAATAAAGTGGCCGGTAATACGTTGGTTGACATACGGGTTTCCAGCTACCAATTTCAAACGGCAAAAAGTATGTGTTTAGACGTTTAGTATACTTTTCAGTTAGAGACATTCCCTGTTATGTTTGGAAACAAACAGTACATTTCATATTATTTGTTAATTAGACTACATCGCGGACGTTTTTGTGTGGGTTTTTTTCTTAATAGGTAATGGTAATGTGATTTTTAAAGTTACAGCCAAAAACTATTTCAACAGTAAAATATTTACCATGGAATAATTAGAATAGAAATAGAAATTGGCAAATAGGCTAATATTATCAAATATTATAGTTATTGTACCTACCTCATAACTTATTTAAATTAATTATATAAAATGTAACCTTGGTCATCTTGTCTAACAATATGTTCACTTATGACTTATGAGAGATAATTGATTTATACTCGAAACAATTATAGTCCCTGTTAGAATAGTTTAATTTTTTACTGGCGACCATTATTGTACAGTAAACTAATTTTATTTCAATGGGTTGATTTTGATTTACATTTGTTTCAAATCAAGTCCTCGTTAGTGTATGCATTTTCAATTTAATGTCAATATTTTTACGAAAAACACATTGCTGACAATAATTGAGAAAAAAAAATCCGGAAATGAATAAAATTCTTAAAACACGTTACTCGTGACTCGTGAGTGAATAACTTAATTCTGGATACATTTTAAAATTTGCATAAATGTTTAAATCCAATGTAGTTTTTCTTTTGAAAACATCGATACTCCATCTCATTCCTTATTTTCACAACACTATTCTTGACTGAGGGATATAAAAAAATTATAACAATATATGTTGCATTTTTTTTACTTAAAAAGTCGATAAAATATGCTCGTTTTTGGGCCTTGTCAGTCGTCACTTTAATTTAGGCCTAAATTTGAAAGTGAGTAAACGAAATTCAACAACAACAAAAATAATAAGTGTATTTATCATGTGTTTTTCACATAGTTTTTTATTGAACTTACTAAAAGCGATGCTCAAGGCGTTACTTCTCTCAATTTTTACACTCAAAATATTAGTTTCATTAAGAAATGCTTCCCTTAATTCAAAACTTAGAAGACTTGGATAAGTCCACAATCCAATTTGGTTCCACACGCCTGAAGGCCTCCAAAAAGAAGAATTATCATGATTATCCTCATGGTAATAAAAATAATTATACAAATTAATGATACAGTACAATAAATACTTTAAAAAAAAATTAAAATGAAATGGCTTTCTTTATATACCTTGATTCTAACCTTTGAGCATATTGATATTTACACCAGCGTAGCGATTGAGTGCGGAGTTGTGAGGAAATTTGAGACAAATCGTCGATTTGAATCGTTCCAGTAATATATAGGGCACTATCTTTATATTCTTTCTCAGTTAAAAGTTGACGTCGATCCCATGTTGATATCGTATCTCAAAAATTGAAAAACGTTCAGGAAATCATCTCTTTCACAATGACTGAAGATATTATGTAATGAAGTGCGTTGTACCCATCACTGTGGTCTTGAATTCACGTATCAACTTGAAATTTTTCACTTTTTTTGCCTAACATTATCTTTCTTAATTCGAGGACCAGCAGTGATTTAACACATTTGATTAGTTTCCCGTTTAGGATATTACGATGTATTAAAAGAAGAGGGGAAATCCATCATCATTGACACTGTTAATGACATCATCTGAACCTTCTTCTAATATTCCTACTTCTATTATAAACTCACTCATACTTTGGAGAAGCAAGAGAGCAAAGATGGTAGAACTATTGTACATATACATTAAAATAAATATAAATCATCATAAATTAGAACAAAATAAAGAATCAACAAAATCTCTATCAAGCACAGGAAAAGACCACAAGGGCTCATCCGTCATGATTGACAAGATGTGTCGTATGTATTTACATGTTGCTTCATGATTTCCCTATTGGCCTATTTAGATTGTTCTTTGGAAATAGCCATCAACCATGATAGTGATGAATGTAAGAGTTGAAGGTCTCCAAGGCCGACTAAATAAGTTTAAGAAAAAAGAATGTGAATGTTGACACGTCACCAGACCCAGAAATCGCAATTCAACAGCCCCATCAACCAATATTCTTTGTTCAAAATATAGGATCGTACCATATTTTAAAACACTAATTGTATAGTATACAGCCTATTTTATTTTTTATATCATATTTATTTTACATTTTTAAAATTATAATGGTCTTTTCAGACTGAGAAAGCCCGCTTGCAATTCCCTCGTATTTTAGACTTAAAATCAAAAACTATTTGTAATTTCATTCGCACTAAGTTTATAGTATTAGTTCCAATATAACGTAGAATACTTAACGTTCCATAATAAACTCCATTGATTAGAAAATCAATTTATAAATGGTTATCATAATTATTCTTCAGGTTGCTTTGGCCATAGTTGTTGAAAGAAATGTTTTTAACATTGTGAATGATAATATTTGAAAAAATGAACTAAAACACTTTGCAAATTTCCAACGTTACGTGAAAAGTTGATAATATAATCAATTTCATTTATCGGAATTTCATTTTTTTTACTGTATCAAAATCATCATTTCCCATATTTAATTTTTTTGTATTGTCTCCAGCATATTTAAAAAAGAAATCGAAGAAATTTCATTTTGACATCACATTTTTTAGTAATAATTAAGTTAGTAATAAGAAATTAGGAACGAAAAAAAAATTAAACCATTACATTCTTCCAACTTAATCTTACTAGTCTCTCGTATTCATAAGAAATAAAAGTAACATTTTATTCCGTTAAAAAAATTTAAAGGATTTTCAAATTTGAATTTTTCGAATCAAACACAGCAAAATGTCAGATATTTCTTAACGCCCTGTGCAACGCCAAGCGGATTTTTCGTGAACGACGAACAGCCTAGGTACCCCCTTTTCCCGTTTGATCTCGCTCCTTTAATTTTTTCTCTTTTGTCTGTTACTTATTGATTTGCCATCATCTCTTCAGTTATACCGATTTAAAAAGTTGTGCTGATCCTCGCCCGTCCGCCTCCTGGTAAAATGTCTCAAATTTACTCCTTGCTAAGCGAAGCTAAATAATATTTTTTTATCAAATATGCTATTTATTGTGCCTCATAACATATTTACATTAATAATGCATAAAATAAACCTTGGCCAACTTGTAAAAAAAAAAATTATTTGTAAGAGATCATTTGCTCGTATGAGAATCCTTCGTGTAGTCCCTGTTAGCAGATTTCATTTTTTACTATGGTCACATAATTTTATTTAGGTAAGTTTACTTTAATCTACATTTCTGTTGTACACAGTCCCCGTTAGTATAGTGGTTAGTATATCCGCTTGTCACGCGGAAGACCAGCAGGGTTCGATTCCCTGACGAGGAGTCTTGATCCCTTCTAGTTCTATTCAAATTGGGACGAAGGTGGTCACATTTTTGTACCGTTTTCTTTCTTTTATTAGAAATATTCAAATATAGTTTTTATATACATATTTTTCATTTTAATACCTGATTTTACAGTGGACTCAGAGGACCGTGGTTCAAACCTCCTGACAACCTTATCTGAATTTTTTTTTTTCAAAAATAAGCTCAGAGAAATTATGTTTTAAATCTCTTATAATGGTGAAATACGGATACCTAATTACACTTTTATAATGGTTTTCCATTTCAATTATAACTATAATACCCTTATAATAGGTTTCTCAAATGAGAAATTTATTTTCGATAAATAGTATAGGTACTAGTAGCAGCAGCATTCTGTACAATATCAATGTAGGCCTTTTATGAATTACAACTGAGTATCATCCAAGTGTGTTATTAAATTCAAAAATCATAAATTTTAATAACTCTTTACCATTAGAAGCCACTTTAAAAAATTGAAATAGGAAAACTTTATTTTATTTCCCATCAGCCCCAAAAATTAATTTTAACTACTCAAAATGTAATTCATTTTCCGAAATTAAAAAACCTCTTAGTTCAAGCGGGCGAGAAATATTAATCAAAAAGCCATTTTTCCGCAAGAAATGTTTGCTCTACAACTCTACGACCAAAACGTCCATACTTTCTTCATAATTTACATCGACTTGAAACTTTTCATTTGTAGTTTATTTCTTTCAAGGGGTTGTGTAAGCAGTACTTTAACACATCGAATGAGTTTTCCAGTTAGAATAGTACGGCACATTACAAGAAGAGGAGGGGGGGGGGGGGGCTGGGGGCATCATCATCATTATCATCATCGACAGTGTTAATAACTTTATCGTATTATCGTATAGCGTACTGTTATTCTATAACTATTAATATTAATTTTTTCAAGTAAAAAATGACACTTTCTGCTTCGTGCTTTCTGGAACACAAAAGGGTGTATGTATTCTATTCAAATACACTAATACAGGACCAAAATGCTTCACCAACCTCCCATCCAGAAATTTAGAGAAGGAATTGAAAGGAAGCAAGAGAGCTCGTCCGGGATTTGAACCCGGGACCTCTCGTACTCGATGCGAGAATCATGCCGCTAGACCAACGAGCCTTGATAATCTTCTGTTTTATTTGACAATAAATCCTTTTATTCATCCTTTTATTCAATTAAACCGGGGATCATTAATAGTGCAGGATCGATGTAAATTCAGTATTAGCAACCAAAAATAACTAATTAACTATTCTAAAAATGTATATATTTAGATTGTAAAATAGTTAAAGAATATCAATTAAAATACTAAATATTTTATATTATCAAATATGCTCGTTATTCTACCTGGCCTGGGTCATTTACATTTTAAAAATACATAAATTCATTCATGAGTATCAGAGTATCAACTGTTAAAACAATATGTCCAGATATGAGGGATAATATATTTTTTTACAATAAAAAAAAACTTTAAGTGACCGTTATTATAGTTTATTATACTGGTAATGTAGATTGAAGTATCATTATTTTAGTGGATTTATTTTGATTTGCATTTCAATTCTAACGAGTCATCATTAGTATAGTTGTTATTATCTCCGCCTGTCACGCGGAAGACCAGGGTTCGATAATTCGATTTCTTGACGGGGAGCCTCATCGTTATTCTATGTTGGGTAGGTCTGAACAAGGAGGATACATTTTATTGTTGTTTTCAATGTTAAAAATAATTTTTTTTTTTCATTTTTACATTTGATTCTCCAATTCGTACCTATATATATTCCATCTTCCACACAAAAAATGGCATTCTTAATTTGATTTTAATTTTATTTACTAAAAAACTTCTATAGAGGCTGCTGTTGCACTTTGAGAGATAATTTTAAATGTCTCGTTCGTGTTCCTCCTTCTCTATTTATGTTTGAAACTTTTGTCGTAAAAAATACCGAAACAAAATAGAAAAATCTGTAACGATTATAGACTATTAATATTGGTAGGGGAGAGCAGGGGTAATTGTAACAGTTTTTGTTTGAAAAAATCCAGCACCCAGAAAAATTATCCGATTTTTATCAATTTTGTACTAAAATAATCTCCATTCATTTGGGTATCAAAAATAAAATTCATGACCTTTTTCTACGATTGCATCATATTTAAATTATTGATTATTTAAACTTCATTTTTGTTACAACCATGCCTACGATGGGTGGTAATTGTAACAACTGTGGGTGTCAAATGTAACGTGTAAATCCCCATAAGAAATGCCGTTTTCTCTCTTTATTTTTAACTTTTCAAATACACACACTTGTAATTTGAATTTCACAATTATTTCTGCGTTTGAATAGATAATTATTAGCACAATTTAAGACAAAGTAATCGTTATTTGATAAGAATTATTCGCAATTGGGACAAATCAAATTTTCGGTGTCAACTCCAGCTTCTTCCATACATTTTTCGTGAGCCCATTTCTTACAACAGGTGCACATAATCCAGACCTCACCATTCACGTTGGAGTTGTAGTTTTCTTGACATCCGATGCAAAAACAATCGTTCTCTTTTCCTTTCGGAATGCGGGTTGACTTTGAAGAACGGTTTGTTTTCTTTTTTCCATTTTGATTCTTCAACGGAGATCTGTGTCCAGCCGGCTTTCTCGTAATCTTTTTCTTTTCCGCTGCGATCGCATCACGAACTGGCGTCTCAGTCAGAACAGCACATTTCCTTTTTGGACGACCACGAGCAGCTGCTTGCTTTCTTGGTGGAGCCACTGGGAGAGGGGCGACCAATTCGGGCTCGAAAGCAACTACTGTGATAACCTTGGAGCCTGCGGGAAGTGATTCGATTTCTTCGTCGTTTGCTAAGGCTGGATTGACGACTATGTCTTCGAGACTGCTGTTTTCTAGCAATTCTTCAAGTATATCAGGTTGATCGTCTTTTGGAGCGCTCTCTCTCATCTCGTTAGTAGGAGCTGCTGGGCGGCACGGGGCGGTAGGCTGGGCAGTCGGCTCCGGGCGGTTGCTGACGTTTGAAGGGGAGAAATCTAACTCGGTGAAGATATTGCGGTCGAACGGGACGATCCCACTCACGCGGAATCCGCTCATGATGTTGTTCGGTGTGGCAGCTCTTGGAAGAATTTTTCCAACGATTCCAGCGATGTCATGGATCGTCATTACTTTTCCGGGGTTTCTCTTCATCCAGGCTTCCATTTCATCAGCTTGTAGCTTTTTCATAGGGCCGAATACTCCTCTATCTAGTGGTTGAAGTTTGTGGGAGGTGTGAGGAGGAAAAGAAAAAAGGACCACTCCATTTTCTTTGCAATAATCGATAACAGGGATGCTGATATGTGATTGGTGATTATCAAGCATAAGAAGAACAGGATTCTCCTTTGAAGGTCTTACAAACTTGACAAAGTGTTGCATGAACGTTAGAAAATCATCTGCTTGCATCCATCCAGTCCCATTAGCGGTGCCAATAGAGCCAACAGGTCCGTCTCGAATAAAGTGGTCCTATTAAAATAATAAATATTTGAAATAATTTAATAGATTTTAAGTTTTAATGACCATTTTACCTTGAAGTGTTTTCGTGGATACACAAAAATTGGAGGAATAGTGTTCCCAATCGCGCTAACGGCCACTCCTAAGGTAACAAGGGTTCCTCTCTCAGCTGAGGTCATTGCTCCGACCTGCTTCATCCCCTTTCGAGCAACAATTTTGTTGGGATTTTGAACAGTTGTAATGCCTAAAATGATAATATTTAATTACATAAATCTGATTCTGATATGTTCTGATCTGATACTGACCTGTTTCATCGAAATTGTAGATTGATCCAGCTTCAAATTTATATTTATCCATCAAGCTACCAAATTTATCAAAAAATTCATTGACTGTGTGCCGGTTGAATGCTGTAGCACGAGCAAGGCTAGTTGCTTGTGGGCATCTGATTGAAAGGTTAGGATGTCGATGCATAAAGTTGCGAAACCAGTCTCGTCCAGCCAATTCCCCTGTTAAATAAAAATTATTAAGTGGTTGCATTAGAATCGATATACTATTATTATTAATGTTACCTTTATTCCATTCGTCAGGATATTGACACTTGTACTTGACAGCAAGTTGAAAGGCAAACTTGCGAACAGTAATTGGTCCCATTCCATAATAATGATCAGCTGCCTTTAAGACATAATTAGCGATCTTTTCTTCTTGATCTTGAGTAAAAACTTTTCTACTCGGATTGTAACCCACTGAGACAGGGAGCCCCTGCTTGAGTTTAGTAGCAAACCGGTACAGAGTAACATGACAAGGAATACCAAACAAATCAGCAGCAACACGAGAAGAAATACGCTGATTAATCATAGCTTCGGCAGCTTCTTGCAATACATGTAAGGGTGTTGTACCTCTATCAGTTTTTCTTTGCTTCGACATATTTAAGAGTAACGGCCGTTTACGTCAAGAATCAAAATACATATTGTTTTCAACTTGAGTGGCTGCTCTAATAAAATAAATGTTTCATTGAAGCTGTTACAATTACCCGACAATGAGGTGGTCTCAATCAAATTTAAATAATTATTATGCAAATCTATCAAAAATGTCAAATCTAGTACGAAAATGTGCAGAATAAAAAGTTCTTTTAGACAAAATACTTTAATGTAATTCTAAGCCATAAATTACAACGAGATAAGCAAAAAACAAACAGTCGAAAATTTTACTTTCATATCCTCAATTTTATTTTTATTTAATATTTTCCTTGATTACATTATTTTAAAACTGTTTTCAACTTCAAAAATATTTTATGCTATTTAGGAAAAAGCTGTAATTTTCCCACTTTTATTTAAGTATATTTACTAGGAAAATAAGGCCTTGTTACAATTGTCGCGCGTTACAATTACCCCTGCCCTCCCCTAGGCTAATGAACATGTCACACAAGTATCACATGAGAAAATTGGGAACTTTTGTTGCATTTTATTTTTAAATTGAATGAAAGCAGCGAACACTTTTGTGAATACCGGACGGTTTTTAGAATACAATAAATAGAATAATATAATACTGATGGCAAGAGATTGAAGTCACGTTTTTGTGCACTAAAAGATAATTTTTTTTGCAATATTATGTATAGTAAGTTTTCTACCAAAAAATAATAGTAAAATAAAACAAGAACTATGAAAATATTCGAATTAGAATCTTATTACAACAATGCATGTATTGAATAGTTCATGTACACAATTCAATAACACGTTATTTTTTAAAGACACATCGATAAAACTTTTTTGCTTTATATATACACTGCTTTTTGTTGTGCAATTGATGTACAGACCAGTTTCTAGCATCAGGTAATCAGGTTAGTTGAACTGGTCAAGCATGATGGAGCCGTGTGCATTCGTGTATTTAACTATTTGCTTTACATATTTCATTTCATAAATTATTTACTAAGTATTTGCTGGTACGAGACGTGTTGTCTTATTGAAAACGAGAATTAGGTGACCCACCCTATGGTGCATTATAACCATGCATAAACAATTGAATTTTCCATTGAGAGTTTAAATTATTATACAATTCTATTGCGTTGATATGGTGCTCTTTCAAAACATCTATTGTGCTGCTGTCCCGCACAAACTTAAATTATACAAGCAACAATACGTCAATTATCCTGTCCCAAACTTAAATTACTATGGTTAAAAAATAACTATATTGCGATGAAATGGAGCTGTGAACTGTAATTTTAAATAGCAATTTAAATGAAGAAATAGTCTGATATTATGAAAATATGTTCGTTTTTGTACGTTGGATTGAATCTGGTAATTTGACAGATGTTGATTTTAGTTTTATGTCAGGGTTTACAAGGTTTTCAAAATTCTACTTCTTGTCCATATCTAATACAGGATTAAGTGGAGCAGGGAGATTACCACTGTTGCCAACCTGGAATGGTTAAATGGTCTGGAAATACAGGATAGTGAAAATTTTAGATCAGTGGTCTAACTTTCCAGCCGCTTCTCGTGGACTTGAAAGCCTGCTTCTTTAAAAAATCCTGGATTTTAAAACGATGAAACTTTGAGAAACATTCTGAAAAATTTTATTCGACCGACATCCATGTACACTTTGTGGCTTGTGTGGATTTACAATGCTTAAGAGCTTCCACCAGTTTCCAACAATCAAATCTCGTAAAAACATTGAAAGTTTTCAAGAAATATTGGTAATGTCATACTCTGAGCCAATTGGAATAATGCAAAAGATAGAAGAATTTTCAAAAATCCATTTCGTTTCGACGAGGATTCCAAGAATAAATTTTTTTCGATCACTACTTTTGTAGAAATATTGGTATTCTCAGGGCCCGCGCAAGCTAAAACTTGAAACGTGCAAACTCTGAAAATGCCGCCCTCTCTGAGTCCTCGTTTTTAACTAACGAAGGCGGGATCAATCGCAGCGTGTGTTTCTTATATTGTTAATGAAGCCATTTTGATTCAATTAGTACCGCATCACGTTGTTCAGATTAAAAGTAATTGTATTTACATTATGTAAAGAAAAAAAAATTTGAGTTTTGATTGGGAATTTACTTAATCAACTCATCAACTATAAGTGTCTATAAATATGAATGTGTTCAGTGTTCAACAGTTCAACACTGATTAAACCAATAATGATATGACTTTTCGATAAATAGATGTTTTTATATCTATACAATCGGCAGTGATCTTCGGTCGATATAGAATATAGACCGAATATACCATTCGGTAAACGATAAAGCTCAGTATTCTAACGAAACATTTTTTCAAACATACCGAAACATACTTCGTAACTTGTAGACGAAAAAGGGATGTTTGTTTTAAAAATGTAGTAAATCAAAGGAAACTAAAATTTTTTTTATTGTAGTTGATAAATTCATTTAGCTCCGTTATCAAGCAAGAGAAAATATATTCGTTACTTTAACACAGCAAAAGAGATGACACAAATGGGGTATACTATATATTATATCCATCATCACCAAAGTTAAATTCACGAACTTTTGCCACCTTTGACTCGATTTCATCTCCTACTGTAATCTAGCTAGTATAGGTAAGATGATGGAGTGATCGAATTGCGGGGGAAAATAAAACATTCTTATAAAAAGGCAAATGATTTTTTCGCCAATTGATAAAAATTGTTTAGCCGATACAATAATTGTTTTGGGTTTTAGCATCGACATTGTATAGCAGCGTAATAAAAGCTCTGCTCGATCTGTTAGTTAAAGTTTAATTCTAATTTATTTTTTCAGTTGCTCCTTTGTAAAATGTTTTCAAAGATAGGATTAAGAACGCGAGGGGTTGACGACTCCTTCCAAAGGGTGTACGAGAATTCTGGAATTTTCATGGAATTCTCAAATTTTTTAGAATTTTTCAGAATTTTTTCGGGCTCTTATGGAGATTCCTGTAGGAATTTTGCATAGAATTCTAGGGTGTACGAGAATTTTTTGAGTCGACAACCCCTCGTAAGAACGAGCTCATGTTTAATAACTTGGCATATTTTTACGCTTGAGTTTTTAAAAAATGCAAAGGTTTTCAAGCTGCCAAAGTTTCATTGATGTCGCAATTTTTTAAAGTTTTGAACTTTGTCTTTAAAATATGACGTGTTAAAAATTTTGTAAAACCATACCATATACATAATAAGAAGTCCTAAATAATAACTCACTGAATTTCGGACGCTGAAACATACAATCAATTCATTTGATCAATTACATCAGTATTAGCAATCGAAGTAAAAATAATTTACATATCTTGCTAGTAAAGTGCTAAATTGTCGTGTTAACAATTTTCCTAGCCAAAATTTGGAGGCCACTTTTACCGGTGTGCCCATAGGACTATCTGCGACGTATTATTATTTTTTTATTGTATATCGATTTAAATTAATACCGTTAATGAGTTTGACAACGTACAATAAAGCAGTGAAAGGTATAGTGCCTACAATTCCCCTAATTATTGCCAGAAGCAGGTCTAAGAATTCTACAAAAGTCATAGCACAAATTTAAACTAATAAACGACTTTGTATAAAAAAGAAACAACACTAATTTGAATTCAGCACGGCAAGATTTTTTAAAATTTAATTTTTATTTTTAATTTTAATTTTTAATTTTTAATTTTAAGGGTTTTTGCCGCCCCTGAAGTTTTTGGGAAGCGTGCATTTGCACACCTCGCACGTCCGTTACGCGGGCCCTGGGTATTCTTAATGATTGAAAAAAATTAAGAAATGTTTGTTTTTTTAATTAAAATTAAAAATGTTAAGTTGCAACTTTATCTATTACTGGCGGCCATCGCATATATACTACTAAATGGCTTTCAGTCATTGACTTCTGAATAAAATCATCTAGTTATTTAACTTAATATGAAATGATAATTTGGGTATATATATATATATATATATATATATAATAACTGTACTGATAACTAAAATATCCACATAATATATACTTGTTTGCTTCGATTGTTTCTTGAAACCATTTGCTAGAAGTAAACCAATTCTGCTCTGGATTAAGGAAAAAGTTTTATCCTTCCACTCCTTATATAGATGTAAATAGGACTAATAAGGAAGACGAGCAATGTTTTCAATAGCGAAATTACAAATTGGTTAACAAGCTTAAACAAATCTAGTTGTCTGGTATGCTGCTGAAGACCTGTTATAACTCCATGAGTTATGGATGTTTTTAATCTTTATAATTGCCATCGACCCAGAATTCCTTTTATAACAGCCCCATCATTATCGTTCATTCTTAATGCAGCATGTGTGAATTAAACGAAATGAAACCTTTTAACATATTCTCGCACACTAAATTTTTTATAAAAGGTGAATAGTAGTCTAACTTATTTTATTATAAAACTCTGAAACCCAGATCCCAATATTTGACTTTGTCATTGGTAGAACAAAACAAAAATAATAAAAGACTGTATAATTGGATTAACTTCGTGGTTCCAACTAATCAACCGTCTTGAAGGCTCGTCCTGAATTAGAACCCGGGACCTCTCGCACATTAAGCGAGAATCATACCCCTAGACCAAAGAGCCGGGTATTTTTTAATATAAATTTTTTTATATTACATTATATATATTTAATTAAGGATGAACATTTTTTGTAAGGGGTTGTTATTTTTTTCAAAATAACTTTTTATTGAGTAATAACAGAAATAAACATAATGAAAATAGAAATAAAATTAGCAAATAGGCTAATGTTATCAATATCCTCGCTATTGTACCTCGTTACTTATTTACATTAATAATACATAAAATGAACCTTTAATATTATCAACTGGTCAAAAATATGTTCATTTTTGATAAATCATTAATTTTTACTCGAAAGAATCATAGTTCCTGTTAGAATAGTTTAATTTATAGTTTATACTGTCGACCACTACTGTACAATCATTTATTTTTATTTTTTAGTGGATTTACTTTGATTTACATTCGGGTTTAAATAGTCCTCGTTAGTATAGTGGTTAGTATCTCCGGCTGTCAAGCGGAAGATCAGGGTTCGATTCCCTAACGGGGAATTCAGTCCACCGAACTATCGTTTCAGATTGCAGAAAGTGGATACATTTTATTGCTTTTTTCTTTCTCTAGTTCACATTTTAAAATATAAATATATGTGTATATTTTTAAAATATGTATATATATAAAGGCCTACATATAGTAATAATATATTTTTTATATTTCAATTTAAGCTATTCAATTTTTTTTGTTGAGTTTCTTCTCATTGTTCTGAGCTCTCTGTCTAAATAAAGATAATACAATTTATTGTTGTTTTTTTTTCTTTCTCTAGTTCGATATTTTTAAAAATATATATATTTTGTGTTTAATTTTAAATTTTGACTATAAATAAGAAAAATCGAAGCTTCCGGAAATGAATGAAAATCTTAAAACACGGTACTCGCGAGTGGACAATTTCACTTTTTTTTATCAATCTAAGCTTGATAGAAATGTTTAAATCTATTGAAAACCCAATTTTCAAAACATAATTATTTTACCCCATCCCTTATTTTTCACAATATTATTTTATATAAGTGAAATTGAAAGTTGGTCATTTAGTGTTACAAAAATAAAAAATAAAAACTTTTAAAAGTGAATCAAATATGCTCGTTTTCGGGGCCTCGTCAGCCGTCACTTTAATTTCAATTTTTAAATGAGTAAACCAAATTCCGCAACTTTATAAAAATATATATGTATCCATAATGTGTCTTTCTTATAGCTTATTTTCTTTAAATTATTTAACGCGATGCTCAAGGCGATAATACTTCTCTCAATTCTTACACTGAAAATAAAAGATTCTTAAAAAATGCTTTCCTTTAGCTTTTCCATCAGAACTGTGGATTTCTCCACAGTGTGATTGGTTCTAACAACCAAGTTCCAATTGAAATAACACTTGGGAAAAAAATGTTTCTTTCGCATATTATTCACTACCGGCACGACATTGATTTATTGACGGATAGTTTTGATAGCTTTAAAATCTGGATCTCGATTCAATTGTGTTTAATTATTTATTGAACAGCGCAAGTTTAGTTCATAGGTTGTGAATAACTGTTTAGAGAAGGTAGTTTCATCTTTCTTTTTTTTTATCACTCTGGTTTATGTCTACAGCTTTCTAATAGATTTCCATGGTAAATAGTTGGATTAAATTAACATTATCACCATAGATTTTAATTATAGAACATTTTGCAAAGGCTATACACTTTATGAGGAGCAATTGATTTTTTGGCAAGGCCTAATGCGCGCACCACAACTTTAAGCTAACTATACTGACATAATCTACACAAATATTTCTCAATAGCTATAATGCAATCGTCTATACTATATAATAAGATCTGGACTCTAGTAAAGTTCCTTGATCCTATCTTGTGGGAAGTCCCGGAGAACATAAAGTCAAGTCAATAAAATGTATAGCTCAACAGAGAGGGACACGTCGTATAAAACTGACTAGTCGGCGCAAGCGTTATAAGCCAGTTGATGGATGGATCGCCCCAACTCAAGAATTTGGGGGAGCATCGAACGCTCATGTCATACATTTAACATAGAAAAGTCCCAATTTATTGAATCATCACCCTTTACATGTGGAAGTACTAATTCTCCATTAGAATATATACAATATACTGTTTAAAATTAAACATAAGGCCAAATGATGAATATACCTAAGTTTATAGGCATAATAACCCGTTAGATGACTGGTCCACTCTCTTATGCAACGATTTTATTTCATTCAAGTCCATAACTCAAGAACCTATATGTTATATTATAATTAATGAAAATTTAAACTTATTGTATTGCAAATAAATACATTATTTGTCATGTGGTGTATTCTATTATTTACACATTGAAATATCCTTGTTAGTATAGTGGTTAATATCCCCGCCCACCAAGCGGAAGACCAGGGTTCGATTCCCTGACGAGGAATCCGATTCCAACTTCCTCTTTCGCATCACTAAGAGCATCGGAGAACGTTTTGATTTTGACTTTTTTTCTAACAGACTGATTCCGGATATTAAAACGTTAGCAGTGTAATGTTTTTCACAATATATTAACTGAAAGGTTGATTTATGATCATATAACTAAATAAGTTTTGAAAACTCTGCCAATGCTGCTGTACACAACAAAACATCATTGAAGGGACTTATTGTGTTGCTAATAAGCATATTTAGCTCTTTAGTATGTAGATAAAAATGAATTAGCAACATTTGGCTCGTTGGTCTCTACTCTATAGATTATGACCCCGATCAGGTTTTCATAAGTATAGAATTTACATGAACGATGACGTAGGTTATATTTAGTATTTTTTATGCTTCAAGCTGATTCCATAAAACTTGTCATTTAATAACATTTCAACTGTCGGAATAAGAGAGGGGAAATATTATACTGCCATTTTTTTAGGTTTAGAGTGAGCGAGAGAATTAAATCACGTTGCTGTGCTCTAAAAGATTCATTTTTTTGCAATATTATGTATAGTAAGTTTTGAACTATGAAAAATAATAGTAAAATAAGACAAAAGCAATGAAAATATTCTAATTAGAATCTTATGATAAGAATATATGCATACCTTATTCGAAAATTCATGTAATAATTCATGTACGTAATTCAATAAACCTTATTTTTTAAAAAGACACATTGGCATAACTTTTATGTCCTATATATATTTTACTTGTTGTTGTGCAATTTATGTGCAGGCCATCAGTTAGGTTAGTTAAATTGGTCAAACATGATGGAGCAGTGTGCGTTCATGTATTTAACAATTAGATTTACATATTTTATTTCATAAATCGTTTAGTTAGTATTTACTGATATGAGACGTAATATTATGCGTTGCATAATTCACAACGAGAATTGATTGACCCACCCTATAATGTATTATTAAACGTATGGAGAGTTTAAATTATATTGCGTTGATATGGTGCATTGGTGCTCTTCAAATCTTCTCTTATATAACTGCTGTCTCACAAACTCAAATAATACCTATTATACAATCAAAATTACGTTAACTATCCTGTGCCAAACTTAAATTACTATAGATACGAATAACTATATTGTGATTAAATGGAAATTTTCACAACTTCTGTCACTGCTGTTTCAAATTACCAATTTTTTTCACAAATTATTGAATCAGTAAGTTAGATAATTTATTTTGAAATGATTAATATGATATTATTTGTGATGTTCTATGCAGACCACTTGAAAAAGTGACGAGCCATTTTTACATTGGATTAATGAAAAAACGGTTCTCATCCTGTTCTATAAGAGACATGGTCACATGGGCGTAATATATTAATAAAAGAATATCACAATTTAAAATAATAATAACAAACTGTCAATGACTTTACTATTTTCAATTGTAAAATATATTATTATTTGTTTTCCTTTTAAATTTAAATTTAATTTCAAAGTCCAATTATTTATATTGTCGACGTTTTGAGACAGACAGGACAATTGTTTCACTTTTTTTTATTTACTCCATGCATAATGTGATAAATTTCTAAAATTTTAATACTCATCCACAAATATCAAAAAGTGTTCCACTTCATCACTTAAGAATAAGATTAAAGTTGGAGCTACCAAGGGCTCGTCCGGGATTTGAACCCGGGACCTCTCGCACCCTAAGCGAGAATCATACCCCTAGACCAACAAGCCTTATTAAAAGAGAACTTTAAGTCAGTAAAATTTCTTTTGTTATTTTTACCTATTAAAACAATCAGATTTTTTTTTTTAAGTTTTCCAATTAAATTCTACAAATCTCATCGTATAATTTTTAAAAATGAGAATAATAACTTTTTGAAAAAGAATAATGTGTCCAAACGAAAGGCAATAAGAACCTCATATCCTTATTTCCTTATATTTGAAAAATAAACCCTATGATCACAATACAGTTTACTTAAGAGTCATGTGATGAAAGGAATCCTAAAATATGTAAGCTTATTATTATTATTCAGATTCACTTCATTCATCACTTTAAATCAAAATAGAATTAAGGTCTTGGTATTTAAAACTAATAATAAAAAAAATCTTTTATGTATGGTTTCACATGGTAATATGAACGCATGCAATTCAAAAGCCCGCAGAGATGTGAGTCACGTGATCGCTTTTTGGCCAAAAGAAGCTTTAGAATTAGGGCTACACTCGGTGGAGTTGTGGCGCGAATTTTGAAATGTATAACATAATATTCATCGCTTTTATAAATATTTCTGTGTATGCGATTGACTCTATTTCATGTTCTAGGCGACTAGGCGTAATAAATATGAAATAACAGCAACAATAAGCTGTTTGAATATAATGATTTCATATGTTTTTATTCTAATTCCCAAGCTATTATATAAATGATCATACAATTAAGTAGTGGATCTAATTACTTTTTATCATATGGAACCTGGCAAGGGTATGAGTTTGTGGGAAATGGTATGCAATCAATTATTATAAAGGGGTTCTCTCGGTTGGGGAATCTTTATTGATAGTCTTAAATCTGTTGAGCTCGGGAACGCGTAATGTAATGGTGCTGATGAAATCTTTCTTGATAGTTTTGAGGCTACTGAGGCTGGGAACGGGAACTGTAATTATGTGTAATCGGTCCCAACGAGGAAGGAACCCCAGTAGCGTGCCCATCGTTAAAGGTCGTAGAAGATGCAAAGAATGTTCAGCACGGATTAGGGTGATGTATTAGGGTAAAACTATCATTGACACACACCTCTCCAACTATGCAACTAAGCGCCCAGACGGTACTGATCTTTTCAAATTTAATTTTGCTTTGAAAGAAATTAAACAATATACAATAGGGAATTAACATGAAGAATAGGTTTTTGAGATAAGGACACAGAAAAATCAAGAAAAAAATCCTGATTCTAAATATATATGGGACTCTGTATTAAAAACGTGAATCGGCTGAGATATTCACGCTCAAAGTCGGCCGAAGCTGCACATTCCCGAAAAACGGGGTGTGGTTAAACTTGGGGGAGGAGCCAAAGTGGCATGTCCGTCTACAGGCTCTTATGGGACTAAAACGGTTTTTCGGCCCTCGCGGGCCGACGGCTTTTTTGTTTCGTTGTTCCTTCTACAGAAATGATCTAGGAAAAATTTGAGATTTTTTAATGTCTCATTTATTAGGTTTTAATAAGTTCAAGTATTTTATTTTTAATAGCCTTGGGGCTACTTATTCTAGTGAGAAAAGGCTTCGGTTTTCCTTTTATTTACAACTTTGTAGTGGATTTCTTCTGTCAAAATGAAAAACGAAGCCTATTCTTACTAGAATAAGTAGCTCCGTAGTAGCGGAAAAAATGTGTTTTAAATTAAAATTTAATTACTTAAACTAATTGAAACTTAACGCATGGCGCATAAAAAAATCGCAAATTTTCTAAAGATCATTTCTGTAGAAGGAAAAGCGAAACAAAAAAGCCGTCGGCCCGCAAGGGCCGAAAAACCGTTTTAGTCCCATAAGAGCCTGTAGACGGACATGCCACTCGGCTTTCCCGCAAGTTTTAGCCACATCCACCTTTTTCAGAGGGGTGCGGCTACGGCCAACTTTGAGCGTGAATATCTCAGCCGATTCACATTTTTAATACAGAGTCCTATATATATTTAGAATCAGGATTTTTTTCTTGATTTTTCTGTGTCATTATCTCAAAAACCTATTCTTCATGTTAATTCCCTATTATAATGATATAAAATTATTTTTTTTTATTCAAAAGAGGACGAAATTTAGGGAACATTAGAATAAGAAAATTAGAAGTGGAATCGTTTGAGTCAGTTAGTGCTTTGAAAAAATGCATAAAAAGTCTTGTTTTATTCAGATATCCACAATTTGAATACGAAATGTATCTTATATGAGAATAATACTGTAACAGTCTTGACTCTTTGAATGGAATCCTTGCAGGATGTCTTGAATCGAATTACCACCTGCTTCACTAAAAAAACGAAACGATGGTGGTAATTTAATGTGTAACATAATTATAGTTTTAGAACGTTTGTAAGTTTTCAAACTTTCTCAAAAACTTTGGAGTCTGTGAAACCTTAGCTTAATTTATAAATATAAATTTCAGAAGAAAGAATTGTATTATATTGAAAAGAATTTTTTATTTGAAATTATGAAGGTGTGTAGGGAATACAATAGGACTTGAGAGGATAATATGGCGCAGGGTATGATAAATTTTGAAAAATGCTATATATAGTTTGAAAAAATTAGATTGATTCGTGCGTCAGTACTTACACTACTTGCTATGCTATGTATATCCATTGCATACAGACATGTAATAGGGATTAAAATTTAAACGTCAACATATTTAATATGATACACATTCACCGGGGTTTTGTAACAAAAAAGTGTGTTTTTAAACAGTTTAAGACGACTGGGTTTTTGATTAATACTTAAACCGTATATATATATATTTTTTTAAATCCGTGTTCAAAGTTCCAAGATGGTTTTATACACGGTGGATATTGTGAAAAAAGAGTTTGTTACCGAATTGAAAGAGTTCCATTTCTCAAGCCCCTATAAATATAGTGTCCAAATGTAAAAAAAAAATCATAAAATCTAGTATAAATAAAATTTTTTTTTTATTTCTTGTTTTCCTCTCTTCCTTGCCTATTTTATGATTTGTTGAGTGTTTAGCTTGCTCGGTGCGGCATATTATTGATCTTTTACAGAGTTTGAATTGGTGGGCGCCAGAAGAACGTTGGTACCTTAACCAATTTATGAAATCAATCGTTCGCTCCAATTTATTACTCGTACTCAACCAAATTACTTAATTGTCACATTGCAGTTTTCCTTTTTTGATTTTTTATCCAAAACTGTTCAGCCACAAATATTATCATGCAAAACAGCCGAAAGTACACCACTCATAAGATGAAAGTGCCTATATACTCGATTGAAAATTCTCATGCCGGGGATTGAATCCGGGCCTCCCAGGTGAAAACTGGGCATCTTAACCACTATAGACAACATGAGATTTGAATATAGTGAGGATTTTTCAAAATAGTGGAATCAAAGTTATTATTACAATGTACATTCAAAAGGGAATATATAGGCATTTTAAAAAATAATCTAAATTCAATTCCAGACTTGAAATAATCTCCCATGCCGAAAATTTCAAAATCCGAGTAACCGATAACCCCTATATAAGACAATATTACGAAACATTTTCTTTCCACCTTTGGGAATTCAAATACATGTACATATGTGAAATATCCAAAAACGCGTCTATGACTGGCTATGATCATTCAAAAAATTTAAAGGTTGTCTTGTGGATAAGTGATAACCCAGAGACAGATAAGACCCTCAGACATGAAAATTTTATTTATAAAGCGAATAATAAAAAAACCTAATGAAGAAGCCAGAGAAAATACCTTAAAATGCTATACAATGTTTTCATTAAAAATAATCTTTATCTTTAAAATCAAAACTTGTGTATTTGTAAATTGAATTCTTGTACTGGTATTGATAATTGAAAAAGTTGAAAAAAATAGAAAACACGTACTTCCTATAATAGGATGAATGATAAAATCGGATTTGTTCTAAGGATCACATACATATATACACCTTTTTCTTTTTATAAACGTACCCAATATTAATTCAGTGGGAATGAGGAACGTCTCCTGATATTTTCAAATATAACGTAAAATACTTAATGTTATTATTAAAGTCTTACAATAATAAATTCCAACCATCTATATATAATTTCAATATTTTTCAATGGTTATCAGAATAAATCATCGGATTGCTTTGGCCAAAATTGTTGAAAGAATTCTGCTTAAATAAAATAAAAACTTGAGCCATTACATTCTTCCAACTTCATTTTACTAGTCTTTTGTATTCCCCAAAAATAAAAGTAACATTTTAATACGTTATTTTAAAAATGAAAAAAAAGAGATTTTCAAATTTTAAATTTTAAAGAAAACAGAAAAAAAGTTCGGATGATTCTTAGCCCCAGAACAACATAAGAATCACCCGCTACAAAGGCTCGCCCGGGAATTGAACCCAGGACCATTTGCACCATATGCGAGGATCATACCCCTAGACCAACGAGCCGCATGAGGTTTTCATTATATTGGTTAATAAGACCCCATGTTAAAAACGCGACGAAGTGCGCGTTACGAACTTGGTGTCTAAATATGAACCGATTTTAATTATTTTTTGAACAAATCTAGATAATGCAATATTTTATCACAATCCAGACCACCGTAATTTTATTTTGTAAATTAAAGTAATTATTAATTAGATATTGCAAAAATAAGTCATTTTTCGCCACTTTTTTTAACGTGCACCCTACAAATTTAGTTTTTTCGAAAATAAAAATTAATCGTCACTTCTAACGTATTATGCACCCCAATATAAAATCCCATCAAGAAAAAAATATCTGTCAAAATTGGACACCCTAGTTCCCTGCTTGTTTTTGAAAGAAAAACTTTTAAAAATAGATGAAATTCTTATTCAAAGCAAGATTCACGTGTGCTTCATTCTCTATTAAGTATCTACTTATAAAACATCAAATAACATACCTGCTACTGTACCCCATCCTTCATTTTCACTCGAAACGCGGAAAATATGATACTTTGAAAAAGAGGTAACATAACTATGAATGGAAAATTCCCTATTGTCTGCTTCATTTAGCATTTAAATAAAAACATTTAAAAAAAGAGGAGGAAATGTTTCTTAAGAGTTTGAAAATTTCTAGAATAATATTATATTACCAAAATATATTTTTAACCATATGTGAATTCGGAATATTCTAACTATTGTAAAAAGATTTAAATCGTTCAACGATTATAAATACAAATTGGCGACTTTTCCGCGAGTTCCTTGGCGTGGTTTTATTTCTTTATTTCTTTTTTGCTGGAAAAATGTTAGTGAGGCTAGTATTTTTCTTCATAATTCATAATTACAAATTCATAATTAAAAATTGTAAAGTGGATAACAATATATTTTTTAAATTATAATGATATTGGCGAATTGGGAGAGCCTACTAGAAAGTTGCACATTTTGGGATTAAACCATGAAATTTGTTTGGCACAAATTTTATTGCATTATTTTTTTTTATGATTACCAGAATATTTCGGGTTACTTTTGAAGAATAAAGAACTCAAATTTACGGGTTAAGAATAGTGTGTTCATTAAATTACATAAAACATTTAAATAAGAAATGATAAGTCGGGTATACAAATCTCTCTCTGGATTAAGGGAAAAGTGTTATCCTTCCTCTCTTTATTGATGCATATAGGATACAAGAAGAGCAATTTTTTTCAACAGGGGCACTTAAATAAAAGTTAACAAGGTTGAGTAAATCTAGTTTTCGGGTATATGCTGCTTGACTACTTCCCGTTTTTATTCATTTTTGGAAATGGAGTATGACAACCGTGTTAACTACGAGTTGTAGAAAGACCAGTTAAAACTCCGTGAAATGTGGATGTTGTTCATGTTTCGACACAGAAATCATTTTCATAATAGCCCCATTATCAGTAATTCTAGTTGTATTGAATCATCATAACAGATGATAGCTTTAATCCAATGACAAGTAACTTATTTCACTAAGCAACTCTCCCAAATAAAATCCAATATTTAACTTCCCAGTGATGGAAAAAAAATCAAAAGACATAATGATTGGAATAACTTCAGCCGAAATTGCAGCAACCATTACTGAGGGCTCGTCCGGGATTTGAACCCGGGACCTCTCGCACCCTAAGCGAGAATCATACACCTAGACCAACGAGCCACGTAATACTTTCATCATATTTTCAATAATGATTATGTACCTATTTACGCTTATAAACTTATACGTAAAATTTACAAAGTGCAATATAAATACCTCCTTTATGTTCCTATTAACTTAAACGATCTACATCACATCTCGCCTAGGTCGGTTTAGTTCGTCAACTAAGCTACGTATATGGTCATAAATGTGATTTAGTCGGTCTCTTTGATCAGCCAAGAAATCACTAGAATTTAATCATGTATTAATTCATTTACAATCCTAGCTCTGTACAAAATATTGAAGAATCTAATGTTGGTGAATAAAGGTAATAATTTCATTCAATTAGTTTAATTTTCACTGAATGGGATAATGTTTTACTATTTCTGCATTTTGTTTATATTCGCCTATTCTCATGAATCAATTTTGCACTTTGTGCCAAGGAGTTGACCACTTTTCTATACATTGTGGTTTATGAAAATTGTTTATCCGACAATAGGAAGCAATTTGGAATTTTGACGTTTTATTGTATTTTTCCACTTTATCCATTGCATAACCAATTCATATATTTTTTGAATATTTTTTTCTAGTTTTTTTACGTATACTTTTTAAAATATCTGAAATAGTTTTTATGGTGTTTACAAAACAATTTGAGTTTTTTTTAGAAAAAATATCTGCACTGTCACATGGGTGCAGTACATTATTCACTTTCCATATTTCTTAAACTAAATAGACTCAGCTAGACAAAAAATTGTTCTGTGAAATAAAAACAAAACTTCTTCGTTACATATAAATTGGTCCAACCCGCGTTCGAACTGAGGACCCTTAACGTGTACAGCTGACGTGATGACCACTACACTATATAAGAGGTTATTTTACATTCTCCTATTTAGCATCTTTATAAGAACACTTTCAATAATTGATTCTATCAATAACACAAACACCTTTATTAAGAACAGATCAACAAATAGACTCATTTATAGGAAGATGGTAAGGCCTTTGAACAACAGATTTGTTTTGTTTTTACAAAAGTCTTCATTTTTGTTACTTATTTAATACCAATACCCAAACATTATTTGATGTATTGAAATTATACATATATGTGTAACTACACGGCAATAAAGGGCTAATACATTTTTATTTTTGCCTGTTAGTATGCATTACATTTTCAAAATCACAAAGATTGGTATCAAAGGATGTTACTTTCGCCAAGAAGATATAAATTTAATTTTAGGTTCATTAGTGATATCAACAACACTCACAAACTATTTATAATACAGCACGTGTATATAATAACATTATTAAAAATGAGAACTGCGACTACTTGCATCGTCAATATTATTATAATGAATTCAAGCAGTATAAAGGAATATCATGTCAAAAAGTACATGTGATAGTTTTAAAACTTTTCAATAAGAGACGTTCCATATAATGTTCGAAAAAAGTCCATTTCACTTCCTCTGTTGCCTATGTCTTCTCTCTATTTTATTTTTTAAAGAAAGCATTTTATCAGTATATTGAGTAATAGAGAAAACCAGGGTTCTGATTGTTTGCTGTGTAAAGAAAAGCTTTTGTAACGGATGACATTCTTATACGAACAAAGCATGATTCAAAGGTGTGTACTTCATTTTTCTATTCTAAAATGTGCAAAAACCTATCTAAATCCAATGAAAAAAAAATTCAAAACATTACATGCCCGTTACTCTCAACAAAGTGAAATCTTAAAAATAAAAAATGTTCAATGATTGATGCTGAGACACAAAATGTCTCAAACTTTTAAGACACAATGTCTCAAACTTTTATTAAGACACAATGTCTCAAATTTCAAGACAAAATCTGTCTCGTCAGCATCAATTCTGAAACAATTTTTAAGAGCTGCTATACCTCACTCACACCCAAGAAAATTAGTAAAAAAAGATTCGGTTGCTCCTCGGCTAGTGGGAATCATCGTTAATCACAGTAATTTATTTTGAAACTGGTCTGATTATAACCTCAGTTATAGGTATATAGTATTTTGGACCAGTAATTTGATTGAACAGTAAAAGGTTTTAAACGCTTAAAGCGTACATCCCACGTTTAAAGAGCAGTTGTGCATCTATTCAATAAAAACCCGAAATGTGATTATAGGCAAATGATTATTTGGTTGAATTTTAAATTACTTGTTAAGGCTTTTTTTTTACTCAATACAACTTAAAAAACTAATATCAAAGGACATACTTTTGTTTAATAAATAGGCGCACACGCGAATCAAAAAGTGTATGAAAAACATTTATTAGATGTTCCAGGAATCTTAAAAAAATTCAGGAAATTAAAGAAAAAATATGTCAACACTTTCACTACTGATGTTCTCTAAAAATATGTCAACACTTTCACTACTGATGTTCTCTTGTATTCTGAATCCATTATTTTTTAGAGTTTTTTTAATTTTATTTAAAGTAATGTAAGAATTTCCTTAAGAGGTCCGAAGCTATTTACTACTTAGAAGAGAAGATGATATAAAAATATTGAAATTTGTATGCAACTGAATTTTGAATATCAAAACACGAAGAATACCATCCATCAGTGGATGACCTCTTTGTTGAAGGGCTCGTCCAGGAATTGAACCTGGGACCTCTCACACCCTATGCGAGAATCCTACCACTAGACCAACGAGACTTGTTTCATATTGAATTTTTATTAGACTTTATATAGAATCGTGTTTTATATTATCTTACCAATAAAGAAGAAGTATTTTATACAGCAGTTTATGCCTCCTTTTGTTTCCCATATTTTAAAATTTATTTCCATCTTTTCACAATAATAAACAGTTTTGGTACTTACTAATTAGTTTGAATTTTAGGGGTTTTTTTGTTTTATAACAAATCTAATACATTTCATTTCGATATATAATTTTATTGCGAGCCAGCGGAGTTTTTTGAGCAAAGCGAAAAAAATGAAGCGTAGGCGGAGCTGATAAGCCGTGTGTAAGCGTGAATAAAAAATTCTATTTAGGGACTATATGCTCTTTTCGGTCACGTTTCTGTTCGGATCAGTATGTCATTTCGACACTAGGGACTTTATTTTTTCGGTTGTCCGGTTTCTGTTCGCGTCAGTTTCCGATACAAGGGACTTTATTTTTTTGGCTGTCCGGTTTCTGTTCCTATCAGTTTCTCATTAACACTCTGGGGACTTTATGTTTTGGGCTGTCCGGTTTCTGTTCGCGTCAGTTTGTCATTACCAATAATTTCTGCTAAGGTATTTCCGTTAAAGTTGTTTGCTTTAGCTATATCTTATATGGTTATAGGGGTAAAATTTTGTGTATGCCATTAGGCCTACATCCTAATTGGTTTTTACAAAATAACTTTTTTTATTTGGGTATGATACATCTATGATGGATTACTTTATCAAAAAGGCGAGCTGAAAAGCTCTGCTTTACTATCTTAAATAATCGTGTAAAATGAATAATTTTAAAATCCTTGTTCAAATTCGTTCCGTAAATCCAATATTAAAAAAATTATTACATACATTTTAATTTTTTTTATGGGGCATAAAAAGAAGCAGAACAATTTATTGGTAAGAACACTTGTAGCACATTAAGAAATTGATAAATGTAGAGCGTTTTGGACACCGAAGAAACTCGCCCTCTGGTCGAAATCGGTCTGATCCAGGACAATATTTTGTTGAAGCTTTAAAGATAGAAGAGCTATTTGTATTTAGAAAATATATAACCGGAGAATATATTTGCTTATAGAAATCCATTCAAAAGTTTTAAATGGTAAATGATACATTATATAGCGTGTATAGTCGGATTCTGTGTGAATTATCAAGTATTATTTCGTTACATTTCTTAGTTGTAATTGTGAATTAAGCGAACTTACAATGTTACATATAATGTTCGAAAACAGTCGTCCATTTCACTTTCTCTGTTAATTTAATAATTTTAACATTGTTCTTGAGAAAACAGTGAATCGACTAATAGAGGAACCGTATTTTCGGTTCTCGGGGCGGTCGAGTAGAAGTTCCCAATTTTTTTTTTATGTTTGAAAATGGATGAAACTGTTATACAAAGTTATACTGTCAAACAAATGATTTACAACAAAATGTTTTTCTATAGTAAGATATTTACATTCAATAATCACAATAGCAATTGAAATTATCAAATAGGCTAAACTTATCAAAAATGCTCGTTATTGTACCTACAACCTACTATAACTTGAATACATTAACAATACATAAAATGAACTTTGATTGTCAAATGATATGTTCAGTTATGGATATGGTCATTGATTTATACTCGTTAGAATACCCCGTAAAGCCTCTGTTAGTGGACTTAAACTTCTACTACGGTCACATAATTTTATTTTGTGGCTTTAATCTAAGTTATATTTTAGTTATGTTTTACATAGTCTCCGTTAGTATAGTGGTTAGTATCTCCGCCTGTCCAGCGGAAGACCAGGGTTCGATTCCCTGACGGGGAGTCTCTCCTCGTTATTCAAGATTGGGTAGGTCTGAACAAGGAGGATACATTTTATTCTCGTTTTCTTTCTCTTGTTGCAAAATGTAAAAAATATATTTGTAATTTCATAGTTGATACTACAATTCATGTAATTGCTCTGTTATGTTCCACATTAAAAACATTACATTATTTGTTTAATTTATTTCGACATAACATAACATTGGTTGATTAGATAAAAGTCCTTGGAAATGATTGAAATAAAACACATTACTCGCGAATGAATAACTTAATTTTGCTTACATTTAAAAATTAGCAGATATGTTTAAATTCATTGAAAACTAGACTTTATTCTAACTATCGCGATTGAACCTCACTCGTCCACAGTCCGATTGGCTCCAACTTCCCAACCAATATAATTATTCGCTACCTGCACGATATTGATGAATTGTTAAGATATTTTTTTATCCTTTCTTTCTAATGTAGATCTCGACTCGGATCTCGATTTACTTTATGCAATTATATAATTTTTTAGCAGCGCCGGTTACATTGTGAATAATTGTATTTTTTAAAAGAAGTGTTTGTTTCCTTTTTTAATAACCAATAGTTGGCACCATATTACACATCTTTTGCAGTTTTTTTTACTAATTATTTTGACATAATTTAAAACAAATAAAAAAACCCAGAAAACTTCCAATTTCAAAATTGAATTTTTCTAACAGCTCAATCTGATTTAGATTTGAAATCTAGTTTTTTTTTTTGCTTCATAATTTCTCTTTTTTATTCGTCTTTGATGAAAATAGCGATAAGGACGGCTTTAACCGCCAATCTCCACTAAAATGTCCCGATTTAAAATTATGTATACTGTACAGCTGTTCTTATTTCTACGGATCGCAAGTAAATAATTTTTTTCTCCAACGTCCAATCTCTGAAAAAGAGAGCTTAGAAATATGATTTATGAGAAATTATTATCCGGGATTCCCTCCTTTGAATAACAAGATGGAGCCAACTTCTGTAAAACAGATAATGGATCCTTCCATTCCTATACAATTTATACTGGCAAAAGTATAAGAAATCTATCCTTTAATTTTAAAAAATTTAGTATTAAGCTGCAGAATATTTAATTTACCAGCAAAATAAAATGTATTCTGTGTCTTTCAGTTCGAGAATAATTGTTGGATAATTTAAGGTGGTATAGCTTTAGGAATTGTTGCTAATAATCTAATATTCTCGACTTTACAAACAATTTGAACCGTCATTTTTTTTAGGAATGTGATTGAAAGTAAGTTTACTCGACGTCAATCGCACACATCCAGCTGGATGTAGTGCGTTAAAATATTGGATAATATCATCCCTAATTTTTAAAATTTATTTCATATAACAGCCCGTCATGCGAGCTATATTTTGCGTGAATCGACTTGTATATTAAATTTAAATTTAATCCCGAATGAGATCGAACATGATACAAACACTCCAGAGATGATGATTGAGAAGCACATGTCAGCTGTTATTTCAATTTGTAAGTACGCATCAGCTATAAAATTACATAATATACTAATAAACCAGTAAAAGCGAACACATTTACATTTCAAAAATCAAAAAGTACTTGTTATAGTCAAATAGTCAATTAACCAGGAAACTGTAGAAAAGTTTTTAAATGAGAGTAGAGATCGCGTTGAATTGGACGGTGTAAAATTCGTTCCAAAGCAAATGGAATTGTATGCCATTAACATGGTAAGACTAAAGAACACGCAGACGTTCAAGGATACAAACGTTAGAGTTTCTTATACTTCCTCTATACTCACCATTGACGTAAGACATGATTCCTCTCTCGACCCAAAAACTTCAAGCCAGTTTGTCGAACTCAAGACCCAAATTTCAGGTAATTTCTTTTATCTCGATTTTTAAAATTGATTTTTTAGCTTTCAGGGAAATATTTATGAATATAAACTTTAAAGCATACAAAACACCTTTAAAAACAACATTTGGTAACTGTACTCTTATTCTTTTAAAAACTTTAAATCGTAAATCTTATTAAATTTTTTTCTATACCTCGAGATATAATCAAAATCTTTATAGTTTCTGTATAATTTTTTAAATATGGTGTATATAATAGCTAAACGAAAGTTTTTTTTGTGGTTGTGACCGTCCTTAGGTTAAGTAATTATGCTAAATTCTCAGAATGAATTTCTTATGCCTACAGTAGTTTAAACAGAAATTGCAGTAAACTATGAAATAATTATTCATTAATTATTAACGAAAATGGTTAATCACGTAACAATCATTATTAAATACACTTAATTTTTTATTTAACCAAAGGCTTATTGGCAATGTGGACGTCAAGACACAGAATGTTCACTTCTATGTACAAAAGAGCACTGGTTTCAGTACCATCGACGCAATTGTTCCTTTTGACTTGGAAAGACTTAACATTGGCGGAGGAATGAATTTAACAAGTGGAATCTTCTCTGCTCCAAAAGCTGGAATCTACATCTTTTCATTTAAAGGAACAGGCATTCACGCTGGTGGAGGAAGGACTTGATTTTCCTTCGTATCCATTCGATCGGAATGGAGAATCCGTTGCGCGTGGCTATTCCCGTGTGGACGGAACAAGAGGATTTTTAACTGTTTCTTTACATGTCACTCTCCAACTGGACGTGGGGGATCAAATGTCAATGATTCTTTTAGATGGGCAACTTACTGATGGTTACACCCAATTTATGGGCTCCCTCTTAGAAGAAAACCTCGCTTTTTAATCAAAGACTTAAGTATAAGAATGAAAATGAAATTCATATTTGTTTATTGCTTAAAAATATATTTTATCATCTAGTTATGAAAATTTGGCTATTTTTATTTTATTTTTGCTATAGGAAATCAAATTAATCAATGCAATTCTTGAAAATTGATTTTGAAAATCGGACATTTCCTTAAACGAAACAAAAAAAATACAATAAATATTATTTCAATTAATTGAATATTAAACACATCACACTTGTCACAAATGTCATGCGATGTATGAAAATTGATGTTTTTATTCTTCCACTCTTTGTTGATGCAAATAGAATAGGTGCAAGGCGAGCAATCTTTTTAACAGGGAAAATCAAATAATAATTAACAAGCTTGAATAAATCTGGTTTTCGGGTATGTTGCTTGACGACTTCACTTTTTGAATCATCTTTGGAAATTAAGGATAACGACAGCGATGACTACGAGTTGTAGGGCTCAAATACCAGTTACAATCCATGAAATGTGGAAGTTTTTCATGTTAATTCGCCTTTTGACCCAAACAATTATTTCTATAATAGCCCGATTGTCGGTATAATTTTTGTATGTATTGAATGTAACACATGAAACTTTTATAAAGAATCTGACACACTTTAATTTAAAAAGCTGACCAGTGAATTTTTTCACTAAATAAATATCCAAACCGAAAAAAATTGTTCAGCAGAGTACCATGTTAATCTTATAAATGTTTTACTTCGTTAGTCGTTGAACAGGAAAAAAATATCAAAAGACTGAAAGACTGGACGAGTATCGCGATTGGAACCCGGGACCTCTCGGATTCAATGCGAGAATCATGCCGCTAGACCAACGAGCCTTAGTGCTACCACGTTTTAATTGACATCAAATCCATTTATTTTGACTAATACACATTTCTGTATTCCACCAGATCTGACTGTCCTAAGGAACGGGCTCAGTATCACTTAAATTGTGGTGTGGTGGTTTCAGTGCAGATTAAAAAAAAGGATACAAATTAGATAAAACAAATTTAAATGATAAAAAAAATATTTTTACCAAAAAATGAACTTACTTTTTGCTGTATGAGTTTCAAAGTTATTGTGACTTAAATCCAATTTCATCAATACTAGTTTTAATAGTTTTATTTGAATAATTCAAGTTGCTCTCTGTTTGTTCACTATTGGAATTTATTCTATGAAGTAAGTAATTTTTCAGACCCACAAGGTCCAACAAGCAAGTTAAAACAACATAAAATGGGGACTTTGATACGCCATCCGACCAAGGGATCACTTTCAAATACCAATTTCGAAATTCTAACAATAATTGTTTAAAATATAAAATTAAACCACTGCGTGTATTACCACAATTTTGTTTTTAATGTTTATTTTAGACTCGATTTTAGACATCAATTTTTAGGGGGGGGGGGGGGGGGGGAACTTAGATATTTAACATGGATTTTGATTTAAAAGAAGCCCACTGAGAAAACCGAGCCAACCAAAAAACCAGGCGCTCCACTGTGAAACCAGATTCAAACTAAGATCCTCGCTCTATACTGCAAAACCAGATCTCATTTTTAAACTTAGAAGTTATCTAGAAAACAACCGTAATTCATAAATCGTTTTCACTAACGTCATTGTTCAAGAGTCCATACAGTGGGAAGAGTGTCCAGCTTAATATCGATCATTTTGGGAATGATTGCACTATTTTATATAAATCTAAAAATATTTTGAAGCTGGTTATTCTCCTCAAACAGAACTTAACAATGACATATATTATATAGTACATACCTAGTACGACACATTAAAAGATGAATCATCATTATCATCAGGGACCGTGTTAACGAGATCATCTGAATATTTGCTTTGCTACTATTTGACTATATTCTCACCAATTGCAGTAGCAAGAGAGCGAAGATAATAGTGAGACCATTTGATAATGTCATCTAATTTTTAATTATTTTTTTAAACAGATCATAAAAGTCAGTATTTTATCGTATAGCGCATCTGTTATTCTATTACAATTATTTTTTCAAGTAAAAATATTACACTTTCTGGAACACAAATGGCTGGATGTATAATGTATATATATCCAAATGCAAAACCAAAATGCTTCGCCATCTTCCCATCTATCAATGAACCTGAAAGACTGAAGCTATAGGGCTCGTCCGGGATTTGAACCCGGGACCTTCCGTACTCAACGCAAGAATCGTGCCAATACACCAACGAGCCTTACTACATTTCTGTTTTATTTTACATTAAATCCTTTTATTTTGATCAATACATATTTTTTATTTCACTAAATCTGACTGACTGACTGTCTTAGAGAATGGGCTTAGGATTGCTTAAATTGCGGTGTATTTGGTGGTATCAGGGCTGTAAAAAAAAGGATGAAAATTATTGATTAAAAAAATGAAAAAAATATATATATTTTTACCAAAGAAGAAAAGAAGACCTAACTATTATCAACCAGTTATTACGGCCTTTGACCCCGTATGTATACCCATCATGATGAGTCAAACCGAGGATTAATAATAGTACAGGCTCAGTGTAAACTCAGTAACTAAATTTTCAAAAAAAAATTTAAAAGTTTTATTTTACTTTTTTTTATTAACAAGAATTAAATATGAATATTTTGTATTTACTCCAGTTCTTACATGGAATTCGAAAGATAATTTTTTTAGAAGAAGTTTGAACAATAGTGTTAATCAGAAATCAAAATATTTTTGGGCGAAACGTTTGCCTCTGCTTCACAAAGTTAATAATAAAATATTTAAATCTAAGTTCCCTAGTAGGCGCACTGCGTATTATTTGCGTATGCGTCACTTAGACTCAAATAAAACGCATAATTTCAGTTTAAACCGAGGTTTCAAAAACACAAATAAGAATATGTGTAATATTTCCCGTCAAAGTGATTGTGCGTTTTAAGAACTTAAACTTTATTTATATCTAAACCAGTTTTTTAAACCCAAATTATTCGAAAGATATCAATATAATTGTTTAAAGAATTCTGCTTTCAACATTCCAAATTATGATATTTGAAAAAAACTAAGTAATTGAAAATTTGTAACGTAACGTGAAATGTTGTTATTATAGGTAATGAATTTCTTTTTTAAAAATTTTATAATTTTAATTGAATTAAAAACAATTCCCCATGTTTTATGGTTTTTTTTGCATTATCTCCAGTAACATATTTAAAAGAAATAAAATAAATTGACACCATGAAGTTATCACATTTTAGGTAATAAGAAAATAAAGAACAAAAAAAAAACTAAAACCATTGCATTCTTCCAACTTCATCTTTAGTATTTCGTATTTCTCAAAAATAAAAGTAACATTTTATTCAGTTAAAAAAAATTTAAGTGGTTTTCAAATTTGAAATTTTCAAATCATACACCGCAAAAGGCCGAATTATTCTTGCCACCATGTCGACGTCAAGAATACCCGGAAGTAAGGCTCGCCCAGGATTCGAACCCGGGACCATTCGCACCATAAGCGAGGATCATATGCCTACACCAACGAGCCGTACGAGTTCCTCATTATATTGAATCATTGAATCTTGAATTTTTTCGAAGCCTATTTATACCTAGATATGCAAGTATGAAGAAAGTGTAAAAACATAGAAATTTAAGAAATTTTACTAAAGCTTTCATTTATCAACGTAATGAATTAATACAACAAATTTGAAATAATTTGTTACGTGAATGGTAAGACTTTTAAAATTTTTACTTTCGAACTTTCTTGTAAAAGCATTATTTTCCCTTCTGTGGTCTGTGAAAAATATAAACTTTGATGTGGTTTAGACGCAGTTTGGACTTAATTGTATCATATTTAAACGGATTATGGAATAATATCATAAGTTTCTAACGTGAAAGGAAACTTCGAAATATGTATGCATGCACCATTTGAAAATAAGTGATACGATCCCGTTTCGATCGGATGCGGGTTCTATTAATCTTGAAACCGTTCAGTTTGTGTCCGAAATTACCCAAAAACCGAATGAACCGGTTGGCATACCTAATACACTGCATTATAAGTCTATATAAAACTCAAGCTCGTAAATAATAGTTCAAGGTAATCGTCTCTACCCTCTAGATCTTTTACTCTGATAAACATTATGGGCAAAACATTTGCTACGATACTTTATTAGCAATACAAAAATTCAAGTTTTAGTGATCGAGAATTCACAACTTAAATTGTTAAATATTTAAAAGTGTTGATGCATCAAAGTATAGAAAAAAGGTTACCTATATAGTAAAATATTTTAAATCGTTTCTCATATCATTGCTACATCACTAGTATTACATTAATAGTTTACAAGTGCGTATTGTAAAAATAAAATTTTTATCAAACAAAAATATTTTAATATCCAAAAATTTCGACAATGTCCAAGGAAACTGAAACCATCAGATTTAAGATGTCATAATCAGTAATAATTTGAAGGTCATGATGATGGAAACTAAAATCTCTCATTCCAATAACAGTATTATTCTAACAATGAGGACAAATTAAACAAATAATAAACACAAATTTAAAAACAACATTACTGGTTTTACCCCATTAAAAAATTTGACAGAAGACCGTCTTGATCTTGCTTGTTTTACTACTTTTCGAGTGTACGTGGCGATTAAAAGCATATGATATTTTGAAGGTTTAATGCTCTTGGCACAGGCTTGAATTTAACTAGAATAACATGAGTCACACTGCTGAAGAAATTGTCGTACGAATATCATTCATGTTCCGAAAGGTTTTCATTCCATGCCAGAGGACGTCAAGTTAACAATAAAATCTAGCTCTACAGAGAGGTATTTAAAATTAATGGCCAAATAAGCGGATCATTCAAATTAATAATCTATTATCAGTTATATCTTTATTCATGATCATTGATCAGTACAAATCTTAGTTACAGTGCCGCTCCATTTATCAGACTACCTGATAATAGAACTACAGGTCTGGTAAACGAACCGAAATTCCCATAGACACTAGCTGACTAGCGCAACGGACCCGGTACTAAGACATAAAACTAGTGCGGGTCCCTGTTCGATTAGTGGAGCGTCAGTGTAGACCAGCTATTATATAATGCCCACCTACTCAATTTCCATCTAGCACTCATTAGCCATTAGTAACCATCGCATTCAGCAGCTTATCACGATAAAATATACTTTATTTCTTTATTTCAAACTGGCAATTGCCACACATCGAACTATATATATATAGTTCTGATAATGAATAATAGTTGACGATAAATTATCAAAAATTACCAAAAAATTAATTACGTTTATTTACCAAGATATTAGTTTTTATTGATCATACGAAATACACAGGGATGTTAATATCGGTAACAAATAAATACTATCTAATTCTCGTTATGTACCTCGCAAATTATTTACAACAACAAAATTTATTTCAATCTTAAAATATTAACATTTAATAATTATAAAATAGCAATTTAAATTTGCTTATATTTTATTAAATTTTATGCTCTTATTGTTTCTCATCACTTATTTACATTTAAAAATAAATAAAAATGATCATTGATCAGCTTTTTATAGCATAGGTTCAGTTATGAGGAATAACATTGATTTTTACTCAAAAGAATCATAGTGCGATTAGTTCCCATTATACTTTATTTACTGGTCATGTAATATATTTATTTCAGATTAACTTGATTTACAGTTACGTTAAGTCCTCGTTAGTATAGTGGTTAGTGTGTCCGCCTTTCACGCGAAGATCAGGGTTCGATTCCTTGACGGGGAATTTTGAATCTACTCCATGTCGTCGTTCAAGTAACGTTGGAAGTAGAATCATTTTTAACAAGCGTTCTCTGAATGTCGGGCAAGTAAAAGGCCTGTTTTTGATGGCACGGCAAAACTTAACTAAATTCGGGATTGTTATAACAGCCAAAATAATTAAAATTTAGTTCATTTTCTAGAATACATTTTTTTTAGATTTTTAATTCGATTTACTATGGCCGAGAAATAAGCATAATAAAAAGACACCCTTTCTGACAATTTTTCCTTAAATTAGAAAAAAAAAGCCCTGCTGCTATTGGTCCAGTTTTTCTCGTCTACCTGGAGGGCAGGCGAAAAGTATGAATTTAACAAATATGTCTGTCTGGCGGGCAAACACATGTTTTGGCGGGTAAAAAACTGGCCAATGGCTGACGAGCATTACTTTTTCTCAAGCAAGTAAAAAGTTTCAAAATCTTAAAAATAAGATTACTATTTTTGTTGTGAGATTTACTGTTTTTGTTGTGAGATGTACTATTTTTTATGTTAGATTGGTTCTTTTAACCAAACCCATTGATATATTTCTATGTTTGTTATTATAAAATAAATTATAAGAAAATATTTTCAACTTTGTATATTATAAATAACTTTTCTATATAGTTAAGCAGATAGGAATCAAAAAATTATTTTTTACCTGTTAGTTTTTCAGGAAAAAAAATCGGTTATTTTGAAGTTAAATCGAAAATTATAAACTTTTACGTACAAAGTATAATTCTTCTTTTGGTGACGCCGTGACGGCGATGCCATCATTCCGTTTGAATTGGCACTACTGAACGAGGGCGGAGCCATGGTCTTGGATTTGGGGATTTTTACTGCTCTATTACCCGGCATTTTCCATTTGAATTCTCTGGACAAAAATCTATTACAGCCACTTTTTTGGCCATTTTTCTTCTACTAAACGGAGAGAATGTTGGTATTGCTCATACTAGACATGGAGTTTCGGGAAGTCGAAAGCATCTGAGTGCCTCCTTACGATTGAAAGCAAGTGATAGAGTAGACCTACTCAATTACGGGAATGGCGGTGTACTTCATGATGACATCAAGCACTCCACCCACTTTTCTGGCTTGCTTGTAGAATAGGACTTGACCTTTTATTGTTTACTGAATTGAATGATATCCATTCGTTACCCTATTGAATTATGGCTAAAACATTTTCTTTATTATAGTGATGACTTAGAATATACAACGGGTTTTATAGAGGGTACTTATATTATAACAATGGTATAAATAAAAATGATTCACAAGTCCAGCAGTTATTGGCAGCTGTACCATTCACTTATAAGACGATGAGTATATTCGTATAAAAACTGGATGAACATTAGAATGATTCAGCTTAAAAACAAAATAATTAAAACATTTAAAACTAAAAAGTTAATAATTCGTTAAAATTTATTGCAAGTTAAAACAACGAATGATTAAAGACTACAACCAGTTATCATTTTGTAAAAACATAGAAAGTTTTCAAGAAAGTTTTTAGGCCTAATGTGATAATCTAAAAACAAATTTGAATAATGAAAAAGCTACAAGAATTTCAAAAATCCGATACTGGTATTTTTAATGATGAAAAACACTTCACTTACGTTTATTTTAAATTACAATTCAAAATTGTAAGTTGCGAATGTATGTATTACTGGAGGTCATCGTATTCATTCTATTAAAAAGCTTTCAGTCTTTGACTACGACACGATATCATCTAGTTATTAAATTAAATACGAATTTATAATTTTGGTAGACACACAACTGTACTAATAACTAAAATAACCTCATTATGTATACTTATTTGCTTCGGTTGTTTCTTTAAACCATTGGCGCTGGAATAAATACAATTTCGCTCTGGATAATTAAGGAAAGAGTGTTATCCTTCCAATCTTTACATTGATGTAAATAGGACTTAAAGGCAAGACGAGCAATGTTTTCAACAGGAGAAATTAAAAAATGGTGAAAAATATACAGAAATAAGCATACATTAAATTCTAATAAGTAATACTAATAAGTACTTAAAATATTGTAAAAACAAAGTTTTGGAAACTTATGAAAAATATAATTGAACATATTTATACAGAGGAAATTGGGGCTGTGAATAGGTTAAATCAGTAAGCATTACGCAGAGCTGAAAAGGGAGACGACGGAAGACGACAAAAAATTTAAGTGACCAAACAGACTTGCAATCAAATTTTACCCTGTCCAAAAGTGAATAAACAAGTGCAATTCTTCTATATTTACAACATCATCATGCAATCTCCGATCATCAACCGAACTCTTTCCAAGACAAATAAACCGATATCAGATCTAGATATCCATATGGCAGACAACGAGCGAAAAGCTGATCAGTTAATTTCCGAGGCGAATTCAAACAGGAGGAAAGCTTTCTTTACTTCTGTCTTTGGGAGTTCGACTAAGCGTGATGAAGCCATCGAATGCTATCGAAAAGCTTCCAATTTGTACAAGATGGCCAACAAATGGTCCAAAGCTGGTTCTGATTTAAGTGCAGCCGCAGATCTTCAACCGAAAGGTGGCCGCAGTGAAAGGTGCGATGCAGCCACAAATTACATCGATGCTTCCCACTGTTACAAGAAATCTTCTGAATCCGATAAAGCTGTATCCTGCCTCACCAAAGCTATTAAAATATGCACTGGATTGGGCAAGTTTTCTATCGCAGCAAAGCTTCATCAAAAACTTGCCGAGATCTACGAAGCCTCAGAACCGACAAACATTTATTTTGCTATCCAACACTATGAGCAAGCTTCAGATTATTTAAAAGGAGAGGGTAGTTATTTTCCTGCCAACAAATGCTTGCTCAAAGCCGTCCATTATTTCGCTCAATAAGAAAACTACGAGAAAACATCCAGATTTACGAAAAAAATGCATAAACATATTTGAGTAGCTCTCTGTTGAAGTACTGCGTCACGGAGTACTTTTTCCGCGCCGCTATGTGTCATCTATGTGTTGATATGGTGACTGCTCAAAACGCTCTCAACCGATATGAGAACCATTACCAGTTACCCAGTGTTCCAGGATTCGTGGGAATACAAATTGGTTAAAAGATTGATTGATCACATGAAGGAAAGTGATAGAGGGAATCAAACCCCAAATATAGTTTTCCTTGCTGTACTACAGCTCTACTCGTTCAAACGAAAAAAATCTGCAGGTTCATATTACTCGATATATTTTATATTTATAAAGTTTAAAACTGAAGAAAAACTATCACGTCAAATTATCGTTATATTCTATATAAAAAACACATTAATATTATCTAATTGAATAATCGTGTAAATGTACTATCAGGTTGATTTGTAGCAATAATTGATAGCGCCAAATTTCCGAAACATCAATTCATAAATAGTTATTTTGTGCTTAAAAAATTCCAGCTTAAAAATTTAAAGCTGGTTATTCTCATGATCTCCATCCATCCATTGTTCAGACACCAATAATTTGAATTATAGATTAGACGAAATGCAAATATAGTATATGGTTCTAATAAGATTTATCAATATCTCCAAAATTTTAAATTAACAGAAGCCCAGTGAGCGACGAGATATTCTCTTTGTTTAAGATATTAATGCTGATAGAAATATGTATTATGTATTTATTTTATAACTACATTAATTTGTAAGGTGTTTTGTAATACCTACAATGCTTCGGGACGAAGCTTCGTAGCTTTTAAAGGCGAAGAAAAGAAAGTCATCATGAAGGAACTAATATACTAGTGTGAACCAGTAAAAAAAGTTTTTTTTAAGTATTAGAGTTAATATGTGCCTTACCTCTACTTGTGTGGAGACAAATATTTTGAACATTTTGTTTACATAAATATAAACGTCGAATGGCAGGAAACCCCGTTTTGAGAACAGTCAATAATTGACAAAATTCGTATTTCAAACTATACAGATTTAATTACTCTTGCCGGAAAGGGAATCGCCTCCCTGTAAATTCTGAAGCAACAAAAGGACCTGAACCGTCATGTTTAAACTTTTAGAACATGCTGTCTTTATAATTTACTAGCTGGCCCTTGCTTCGGCTTTGCCCGAAATGACTCTACCGAAATGACTAAATGACTAAATTTGTATTGATTGGTGCCTGTGTGCATGGATTCATTCGCAGTGTTACAACCCGTAATAACAACTATTTTACTTTTGTTATTCAACCAGTTTGGCATTTCTCAGGCGGCCTGAGTGGCCACCTTCGTTCAAGGACTTAACTAAGGTTTCTTAAAAACTCGAGAAAATAGTTGCAAGTAAAGTTTTGTTCTCTAAAAGACATATATGCAAGTTAATCACCGTGTTAGCGTTAATAGCGTTAGCGTTAATAAGCTCTCCCATTTCTTCCTGAAATGCTAAAACTACATTTGCAAGTGGAAAGTTCAACTGCATTCTCTAAGCCCCTCCCCCTCCACAATTTGGACCAATCAGGGAATTTCTTGATACAGAAAGATTCCATTTCTGCTTTATACAATAGATAAAATATGTAGCAACGCCTTTTAAAATTAAAATTCTTTACTTTGATTTTATTAGAATTGGTTTATAAACGAAGATTTTTTTGTTTACTAACTGGAAAATATATCTGGTAACGTAGCAACTATCAACATTTCTTTGAACAAGCTGTATAACTTGCGACCACTCGCACCCTATGCGAAAGTCCTACCATTGGACCAACGAGCCTTGTTTGCAACAATTTTTGTTAGACTTGTTACACATAGAATCGCGTTTTATATGACCTTCCCGACAAAAAATAAATATTTTATACAGTATTTTAGGTCCGTTGTCCATTCAAAAATGTATTTCTATTTTTTTCAAAATAATAGTAATAGTATTAGTATTTTATAATGTAGTTTTCACATGTAAGTTCTCTTTTGTTGTATATGGATATGCGATGCATTAAACATTTTGTGATGCATTATTAATTTATTATCTTTTTGGAGTAGCTATACAGATAAACAGGATAAAAAATCCTTATAATATAGTAAGTAGGTATAAGGAATGCCCTCATGAGATTCACAGAATTCAAAACTGTCGAACGCGTCGTATTTTTTAAATGTCAAGAGAACTAGATCTTTGAGGTGGAATATTGTAGAAAACAAAACAAGAAAACAGAATTTTTCGAAGCAGGTATTTTTTACAACCTGGCATTGAGATGATGTTACATGACGAGAGAGAAACCGTGTCGAGATTAATTTATTATTATATTATTATATTAGGTACAGTTACCACAAAGTTACTACTTACTTTTTACAGTTACAAAAAGTTAACGACGTCGATCAGGTTTCAAAGAGCCTAGTTTTTCTATACAAATGATGAAGTTGGTTATAATCATCGAAAACTTTAATTCCATTCTGCTGTAAGAATGTTTCAACGATGTCAACCATCCCAGTACCTACTGGATGTGTTATGAGCAAAAAGAAATTGAAGCGTCTTATGCCCTTATTCGACCATACTTTATCGGTTAAGTTTATCTCAAATCTCCGGGGATGATGGCTGCCAGCTGCCCATCATCAAATATGTCGTATGTCGTGTATTATAGGCTATGTGTTAATCTAAATAAATTGTATTTCTAGCTTGATTTGCGATATTCTTTGATAAATAATAACGACTTCCATCGTTACTTTTATTGTGGATTGCAGGGGCATATTGGAATCATGTCAAAAAGTATGTGTTTAGTACACTTTTCCGTTAGAGACGTTCCCTATTATGTTCGAAAACAGCCCACATCACTTTCTCTGTTAATTAGGCAACACCGCAAACATTTTTGTTGTTGTTGTATTCTACACTTGAAGAGTTATTTCATTACTGAAAGGAAACATTTTCATCCATATAGATGAATTTAACCACTATAGAGAAATGATTCTCTGTAAATTTTCATTTAAAAATGATGAACTTTAACAACGAGGAAGCAGACAAAATATTTTTATAGTGTAAAAGATTCAGCATTTTACGCCTACTACCAAAAGCAACCTGAAACGCTGAAATTCTAGTGCTTCCACTCAGGATCGAACTGAGGACCTTCACCGTGTAAAGGTGATGTGATAACCACTACACTATGAAAGCTTGTTCAATCACATTCTTTTTTATGATGTATTTGCAAGAATGTGCAAAACATCATTGTTATGATCCACATCATCATAACAAGGCGATGCATGCCCCATGCCAATTTAAATACTGTATATATTTTAATAATCCGTGCACCTAAGTCATAAAAGTCAGATGTGCAACGTGGAACAATTTACTTTCCAGAAAATCTATTTTCTTACAATAAAGGAAATTGGGACCCCGGACCCATTACAGTTTATGGCATACAATTAACTGCCTTACTGCATTGGCATATTTGATTGTCCAAAATTAAACAAAATAAAGCAAAAAAACAGCAAGAATGGTGGTATATTATTTTTCTAAGTAGATAGTATATGCAAGGATGTTTTTTCAACTCTACAAAAGCATTGTAAAAGTTCACTTTCATCAGCTATCGCTGAATTTGATGAACCAAAGAAGGGAACAACCGGATTCGAACCGATGACCTCTCGATCTGCAGTCGAATGCTCTACCACTGATCTATATCCCCGTTAAGGCCCGTTATGGCTAGAGCTTGCGATTTCATATACAATATCAATACAATGCCATTTATAAATTTACGTAACCCACGATAACTGACCGAAGGCATTTATGTTTTGAAAATATTTTAACAAATATCGATCCTTATGCCACTTGAATATTTTTTTGTAAGTTTCTAATTTTGCAATATAAGATGGTTCATGCGTATTTTTGTACTAATTAGAAAAAGTATTTTACATGACGTATTAGATAAAAAATATAGACATCTAAAGAAATGTTCAAGAAGTTGTCGTGATCGGTGATTCCGGATGATTTAACTTCTGTGGTGTTTTTTTTTCATGATAGAATCCCCACTATTCATTTCTTTGAGATTAAGTCTACAGTAACCGAAGGTTTTCAAAACACATTACATTTCTATGATTATAAAAAATGTCAGCAATATTTATTTTTTGTTTTTAGTTGACAATTTTAAGTTGAAACTGTACCTATCTGTTTCTATATGGTTGTCACCGCTTTCAGTCAGTTTCAATCATTTATTAGCTATTAACTAAGAAAAAAAATTATAATTTGGAGGGATATACAGTTATATTTATTGAAAAACTAAAATGGCCCTGCACATATATACTTCTTTGCTATGGTTATATCGATGAACCATTGGCTAGAATAAATACAAACCTTGCTCTGGATTAAGGTAAAAAGGGTTATCCTTCCTTTATTCTTTATTGATGCATATGGGATAGGAGACGGATAGAAGACGAGCAATTTTCACCAATGGAGCTTACATAATAGTTAACAAGCTTGAATAAATCTAGTTTTCGGGGATGTTACTTATGACGACTTCCCTTTTTTATTCCTCTTTGGAAATAGAGGAAAATTTTCGTTTAACAGAAGAATTTGACAGATTGTAATAAAAAAAAAGCTGAATAGTAATTAATTTCATTAAGCAGCTCTACAAACCAAAGCACAATATATATTTTATATAAAGAGTGAGTGATTGGATTAATTCCAGGAGGCCTCCAGGATTTACTACCATCACAGACTCGAAGGGCTCGTCCGGGATTTGAACCCGGGACCTCTCGCACCCTGAAGCGCTAAAGCGAGAATCATACCCCTAGACCAACGAGCCGCGAGAATGCACGATTTTATTGGTAAATTTATACTTTGTATTGAACCCAAACATAATTAATCATTTATGCATTTTTATACTTTCTTCTATTATTTTTTCATCATTTGAAATTGAAAATAAAAATGATGGATACCCAAAGGTAAAGTCACCAACTTTGGGTCTTCCAGTATATATTTAAAAAACTATTTTAAATTCCAAGGTATTCAGACCTATTTATTAAGTTCTAATATTAAGTAACATTTTCATAATAATTGGTTGTCTGTAATAATGAAATTAAAATAATTTTTTTTCAACTTCGGTGACAACTTGAGATCTTAAGTTGTATTTGTAGCTCGAGCTACAAATACAGCGTAATGTATTGATAAAATATTGATAATTTATACTTTGAAGAATTTGCACGGGGGTTTAGTTTATTGAACCAAAAAGAATCATCTTCTGATCAAGTTTAGTCTTTAGTGTAATCTTAATATTAAATCCTGTCCGGATTGAAACCCGGCGGGACATCTCACAGCACCCGAAGCGAGAATTATACTCTTAGAACAAGGGGCCTTGATAGATTTTGAAGGTGAACAATTTTGTTGGTTATTAATCTTTTTCGTCTTTTATCAAACAATTTCCGTTGACACATTATTTGTAGGTATTTTGTAGTTTGTATTTTTTTTAATTAAAAATTCATCAATATTAACTTTTCATTTTTTGTCAAACCTCTATAATTGTTCGGATCCGGGTACAAATCCATCGTAAAATAAAGAATTCTGGGTTCTGACCCTTTTATATGGCAGGGTATTTTCTGTGAATTAGGTTATTAATAAGCTATTTAATACCCTTAACATCACAGACCACCATAGATGGTTCACGTAAATGGGCCGTACGATGCTCGTAGAACCCCAGCGCTGCCTGGTTTTGCGATCATGAAAGTCTCATTACAAACCATTGCAGGTATAGGATTCTACCGATTTTCGACCTACTCTCTCCCCCATCCCTTGGGAGGGAGGGGGGGGGGGGGAGACCTGCAATGCAAAAAGGGGAAGCTTCGTGATCGCAAAACCAGGCGGCGCTGTTCCGAAATCGGTTCTTCTACGTGAACCATCCATAGTAGTCCGTGCTTAACATTTATCACTTTCGAATTGGATTATTAAGTGCAATGAATGGATATATGATATATTCTAATCATGTCACTTGAAAAATTGAAGTCTATTTGGAAACTTCCAATATTACGTAGAATGTTGGTTGTCAAAAAGTTCACCTATTAAATTTTGATTGCGCATCATTCTTTTAATGATTACTACTATAATGATTCCTGTTGGTTTGATAATCACAACTGTGTGCTGGAACTTGAATTCCAGTGTTGAGAGGGTGGTCACAATTTCGTACAACTTGTGATACATTTTTTGTGTCTTTTTCCCGCATATACTTTGTAAATTATCATTTTTCAGTAGCATATGTAATTCAAAAAGAGTTATCTATTTCATACAGTATCAAATATAACAGTTATATAAGAATGTAAAATAAAATAAAAACTACAATATTTACACTCTTCCGCATTCTTCAATTGTCAACTAATTCTTTTCTACAATACTATTTAAATTTATCCAAAGGTGAAAAAATAACAACTTATTGCGTTTATTACTACCCGATTTATAACACAGTGCTGGCTCGGTTATCGCGACGGTCAGGCAGCGTAACGATTAGCGCGATTGTCTTCATATAAATGAATACAAATTTGTTTGCCACCTTGCCGCCACCAATAAATGCTATCAAATTTATTTAATAATGTGATGTTAACAGTCAGAGATGCAACGTGGTACAATTTCAAATCCAGAGGATATCTTCCCCTTTAATCTCCGTAGAATTGGGTGATGGACAAGGACACATTTTGTTGTTTCCTTTAGTTCTACTTAATTTTAAATTACAATTGCTAAAATAATTTTTATTTTTATTATAAAAATTATTCCACATTTTAAAGCCAATCTAAATATGTTTTTCACGATACTTAATCTATATTTGTGCAGTCTTATAATGAACTTTCTCTAATATTAAAGCAATTAAAGGTTGGATACTATCACGCCGATTTGAATAATTTACCTAATTTTTAACTCTCATAAATCAATACAGACTACACTAGGTTTTTCTCTCTCTTTAGAATGAATGGCTTATCTTATATTTAGAGCGCAATATGGTCTATACATTACATAGTATATGATAAAATTATATAGTAATATGTCCTATCAATAAAGTTTATTGCAAGCTAATAGGTCAAAGAAAATTCTTTATTATACTGTATAGCTAGCAAATTGCTCGCATATGGCCATCAGGATTTACATTAAGGATATCTGCAGTATTCATTAATTGATTGTACATCAGCAACAAAGAAATTCTATTTTTCTTTTAGGTTATCATTTTTAAAATGAAACTATTGATAGGCCTATGATTAATAAAACGAACTAGCATTAATAAGTTTTGTTGTGGAACCAAAAAAGGAAAATTTCCCTCTTTTTCTCAGAAAACGCGTGCTGATTTTAATTTACTGCCAATTTCCTTTTTGTATTTTGAGCAGCAACAGCTAAAAAGACTCGTGATTGTTTTTGGAGAGAAATGTTTCAGAGGCTAAGATGCGTGAGCCGGGATTCGAACTCGGGTCTCCCCGGGCAACAATGCTAACCACCAGAGCACCAACGCTAGGCTCCTAGTTGTTTTAATTCATTACTATACAAATAGAAAACCAATAACTATAAATTCCCCAAATATCAACAAATTAGATGAACAAACAATAGAAGATGCAACATTGGATGCCTGTCGCTGTCCAGTTGGAATTAATTTCACATACATAAAACGAAGTCAATTTACTTGTCAAAATTACAATGATTTACTTAACTGATATTGCAATCTTTAATTAATCAATTATAGTAGTTAATAGTATATACTCACTGTTCTCGCCGGGGACCAGGATTCTACCTTCCTCGAGTGCAACCCTCGATGGTTCGAACTTTAGAAATATTTTAAATTAGTCGGTGGATTGAAAATGTATACTTTCCTGTACTTTGACATAAAAAGTCAAGCATTTTTACTACCGAGGGGTTGTCCACTCCGAGAATTCGTCGTACACCCTTGAATTTTATGCAAAAATTCGAAAAAATTCAAAAAATTCTGAAAAATAGTGAAAATTCTGAAAAATTCAAAAAATTCGAAAATTTTTGGAAAAATTCGAAAAATGTTTAAAAGTCTTGAAAATAATCTGAAAAATTCGAGAATTCTCAAAAAAATTTCGATGTATTTTTTCGTGAACTTGTACTATCGTTTATTTTCTTATAGACAAGTTGTTGATTTAATCGGTTTGAAGTCGTGAGTAGGTAAAACCAATTATTTTTTTTCTTATCTTGCGCATCTTAATACATCTTAGATCTTAATGCATCCAAAGATCTTTTTGCAAACTCTTCAAAACAAATGTTCAGTTACGTCTGCTTTACGCACATCTAATAAGATGATCAAACTTATGAATCGCGTGATGGAAGATAAAGTTGCTGTGCGAAAAGATCCCAGCATAGAATTTCTGGCAGAAACCGCGCATTGTTAAAAATTAAATTAAGGATGGAGAATATGCCAAAACATTTATAACCTGTTTAGTTTATAACTTCAAATAAAATTCGAAAACCCATTGATGTAATCCAACATATTTTGTAAAAACAGTAGTTAAATGTGTTCGCTATTTTTCATTTTATTTTATTGTATCTTTTAGATTTTTAATTTTTAATCTAGCAGACATCATCATAATTTAGTAATTATACGAGAAAATATTTTTTTATGGTCAGATAAAGAAGGTATTATAACTTTAAATGAATTTAAAAAGTTATATTTGATTCAGATCTACTCATCGAATAGTACTTGAGCCCATTACAAAAGAAGTAATCATCTGAACGTGTGAACATGATATGCTATTTTTGTGTTTAGAGAAAAAATAAAGAACTGAAAAAACGTAAAAAAACTTCTAGTAAATCCCTTGACGCAACGTCTTAGCTTTACTTAAAGGATTTTTTATGCAATGCTTATACTACATCATTTGCAGCCAAAATATTTGTTTATGATCGTTAATCATCGCTTTATCGTTTATCATGTGACTATTACAATCATTAATATTTAATACGAACGGTAAAATTTTTTTAACGTAATCATTAGAATCATTTCTGTGGAGTGTGGAAGTATATGCATCCAGGCCACAGTATACATCAGCATTGCGGCAATCATTAAAATTATTGCTCGTACCATTAAAATCATTTACAGAAGCATCAATATATCAATTTTGTTTCTGGGCTACAGAAAATGTACTTACTGTAAGTGTAAAACCAACGAAAAAACAACCGTATAAAAATTATGCATTATTTATGTGACTGCGGGAAAAGCTATAGGATCCCTTATAGTGTTTCTGAGATTTCTACCATATAGAAAACTGCTATCACGTACAAGATTTCTTCGCAGTGCTAAATAGATATTATCACTTGCAAGTCATCGCAGCCAATAAAGCTATTTAAAAACTGTCTAAATAATTTTGTTAAAAAAGTCTCTGTGCCTCCGATTAATTCGCTTAATTTTTTAAATTGTAAAATGATGTAAGGTAACCAAAGGTGGGTTCAAAAGTAAAAAAATACATCACTTTTTCTTTAACCAGGGGGGAACACGAGGAAAAAAATATTATAAAAATTCGGGAAAATCCTAGAAAATAAAAAAAAATCGGGAAATTCATAAAAATTTAAAAAAATTGGAAACAAACTGGATAAATACTGAAAAATTCTGAGAATTCTCGAAATTCTGAGAATTCTTGAAAATTTTGAGAATTCTCATAAAATGCAAAATATTCTCAAAAATTCTTACGAATTTTTTGCCTCGTACACCCACTAGGTGAGTGGACAACCCCTCGTTTACTACTTTTACCAAAAATATTAAATTGATTAAATTACATATGTAAAAGCAGCTAAACGACGGCAAAGGGACAAGAAATTTTAATTTTCGCCCGTAAGTATACATCACGTTTTTAATATCATGAGATTGGTATATCTAATGGTATAACTCTCGAAAATAGAAATGAATTTGATGTTGTTATTTTATAATCAACAACACGCCCATACCATTTATATACTGATTCCTCTCTTTAATTCCTCTCTATCTCCTTATACGGAATATTCTTATTATAAAATAGGACTACATGAGGCCATCATCATGCTTTTTATACAATAACTAAAAATATAATAATAAAAGAATACGTTATAGACCTTCTCGTGATAATTTTTATGCTAATTTTTAGCTTCTTTTCAACTTTTTTGTAATCGATTATTAATTGTTTTCCTCATAGATAGTACTAATCGAATAAAATTCTGCTAAAAAAATAAAGTATTTTTTTTTCATGACAATTGCCATCTGCCTTTAATGTTAAATATATACATGCTAAACGATATGAGACTACATAACAGACCCTGTAGCTTATCCGTACAATAAACTATCATTTTTCTGCGCAGTTAATATAATCAAAATGTTGTATTTACTCTATTTTTACTACTTTCATAAAAAATAAATTTTAAACCTAAACTCTCTTTGAGCCAATCTAGAAATGGCATACAACTGCACGTTTTGTCATAATAATTGATACGATAATCTTGGTTGCTAAGGTAATTTCTTTAATCGACTAGAAATATGTATTATAGTAATCTATAAACTTTTAGGATCAATACGGAAGATTTTTTCGACTGTCTATATGGTTTTTGTGATAGTTTATTCAATGGTTTATTTCATGCTATTCATTACAACCAAATGTTTATTTGAAACTGATGTTAAAATACTTCGTTTTATTAAAAAAAAAATCTATTATACAGTATTTATAGTAGAACCAAAATAATATGACCCCACTCTAAAAACGTAATCAATAAAAAAATGTAATCAATTACATTTATTAATAAACAAATACGTACCTATTATATTTTTGTCCCCTGTACAATATTGCTTTGCTGGAATAAAATTCTACCGTCAGCTGAAATAATGTTCACCTCACGTTTTTAGTTCATGTATGAATGAATAACAAAGATTCGTCGAACATAAAGTTAAACGAAATAACCCTTATGATTAAAAAGCAAAAAAAAAAATATTGGGCTTAAATCTGTTACAATAGCCATGGGCAAATATCATCAATCCGACAATAACCATCACTACGATTCAAATACTCACCAAAACATTGCTCAGACTTCACATATTTAATATACATTTGACACATGTTACATATATTCAGCAATCTTACATATTTTACTTCACTTCGGTTAAAACCACCACACATGGCCTGAAGGAATTATCTTAGGAATTTCTGTCGGTCTTAACGGCAAACTGCAACCAGAATCCATCCATACTTCCATACGACAATCAAATTCACTGATATCCTCTTGAAAACTGTTTAATACAATATCAAAGTCATCTGAGTAACCATAAAAAGCATCGAAAAGAAACTGGATCCCAGAACGGACTTCACACACCCATGTGGTAGGAACAACTATGTAAAGATCCATTTCATTAGTTGCATATTGGTAAATGAAATCTCGGATCCATTGCTGGTGATTTGTAACAGCTGTTATGATTGGATTTGCATAGTATGCTGAGGCGTGCTTCAATTCTGATCCACAATTGGCAGCCAAACTCTCATTCAGTTTCCAAAGGGACATAAAAAAGTTCATTCCGATGTATCTTTGTTCGTTGTAATCACTTACCCAGCTTCCAACCTTTGAACCCAAGTCCTTGAGAGGAGCTACTACTTTCTCCCACTTACTCTGCACATCAAGAACGTTTTCCAAGATTTTTGATACGGTTCCCAATACATCACACCGAATTGGTCGAGAAGCATCTTCAATCACTCCTGCTTCTGATGTCACTGTAATGATTTCTGCGGATATAGCTTTATGCAACAAACTTAGTTCGGACTGAAAGAGAAGTCGTTTTTCAAGTAGAGCGAGATCTCGAGGTTGATTTGCGGCAATATTCATTTCGTTAGCTAATTTTTTTTAATGGTAGAGGGCATGCTTATATGATTAATAAGATAGAATACCATGTTTGCAATGGGGGTTAGAAAACAATTTAGCATACCTGTAATTTTCGTAGCTGAAGTTCTAGAATTGATTAAAAGTCTATTATTTGATTCCTATTATGAGTTTAAGAAAACATTTTTACTTACTTAATGGTATTGAATTAAATTATCATAGGCTATGGTGAAAAGTTCTAAATAAAATTACTAAACTTATTTTTAGAGAACAAAAGAGCAGACGATACATTTTCTGTTAAAGCCAAATTACCGAATAAATGCAAACTTATTCACATGTATCTCCGGAAGAAAAGGTTGTACCAGTGACATATTTAAGATATTTTAGGGGGAAAAAATCTTATTGCGACACTCTGGGAATAAAGATGTGGAGATGTTGCTGGTAAAGTAGTTTGAATCAGAGTGTAATTTACTTAAGAGAAACGTAAAGCTTATATACGTTTACAGAGTAATAAAAGGTGGTCATAAAAGTAGGTCATTCAATGTTAAAGAAAGTAGGACAGGTAGGGTGATGAGAATGAAAAATAAAAGGTCATAAAGTAATTCAAATAGTTGCAGAGTAAGACAGGTCACCGCCGAAACTTTCACTCTACTCCCATAAATCTACCTTTGCTGTCACACACTCCATGTTTAAGTTTAAAGTAATTGAAGTAACGTCACAACGAGAGTGTAACAATATCAAATAACAATCAATTGCTGTTTTCAAAAAAAAAACCTTTAATTTGTTACATTTATTTTTTGTTTAGCGATAGAGATTAAATAAGTCATTTTATCACAATCTTATACATATTTATTATTATTTTTTCACAATGATTCCAGGAAAAAATTATAGGGAACTTAACTTAACTAATTACAATGACCATGTTGTTACTGTAGTGAATATAAATAAGCTGGACTGTACTTAAGGTTCTTAGTAGAGGAGGATAACGCGTATAGGTGTATAGTATAAGTATATTGGTGTAATAGATGTTAGACTACGTTGTAAGGACAGTAACTGAACTCCATCTATAGACATCTGTCTATGGATGTCGTTAACTAAACTCCTGTAGGTAAACTCCGCAGAGTGCGGGTTTGCACCAGGCTTATAAAGCCTTGGATGGTGAATACATATAAGGAATGTAAGTTGGCGGGACTTGCTAATAGCAAGCCCCGGGCAGGTTGAGTGTAACGACCGGCAGTGCCCGGTCATTCACTACATTACCATGAGCGACCAAATTTAACCAAATTAACGCCATAGTTCTGGCATGTAGGTCATAAATAGGAATCTTGTGATCACAATTACAAATGCAAAACTTCATGGGCCGTTAGAAGATATTCTTCTATCTTCCTAACCTTATTATTGGCAATATGATAGGCTGCAGAATGGTAAGCACCAAGTTTTACATGCGCTTCTTTCATTGCTTCGATCAGTGCTGCACCTTCCAGACCGGCTTTAATTTGAGACCTTCGTACCACGATGTTTTCAATTTTTGTTCCGTCCATATAAATGATTCAAATAGTTATAAATTTATTTTAAAAGTTAAAGAATGTTTCTATTTTTTTTTCAAACGATTCTACACTTGTGGTTCTCTTTCGGCAAAAAGAAAGAGAAGTCCTTAAAAAAATTTGTTTGATTTTTTATTTTCGTTCAGTTAACTATGTTAACTTAACAAAGACAGTGACCTTTTTGACAAGATGAATTGTCAAAAACTGGTAGGATAATCTTAAGCGTAAAATATAAAAATTGGCTAATCCTAGGATAACTCGGTGCTGTGTGGGCTACGCGATAAGCCCTCTGGATAAGCCCCAATAACTAATTTCACATTGTTTTATTTATATGGGAATATATATCTATACATATGACGCGAAACTAATTTAAGTGACAATTTTAAAAGAAATAAGCCCCACTTTTAAACGTATTACGTTTAGGAAAAATATATTCAGTTTAATATTATGTCTCATTTTATATTGCTATATAATTATGAAGCATTAATAAAAACATTGTTGGTTTACATAGTGAAAAGTCTCATTGGGTATTTTATACTCATATTTTTTTAATAATACACAAAACAAGTAATAGCTATGATCTTAATAATCTTTAATCTTAAAATAAACTTAATTTCTTTGTAGATAAAACATATGTTTAGTTTGAGGGCATAGCCTTTAATTTTGATGCAATGCTATTTGATTCATAGTCCCCGTTAGTATAGTGGTTACTATCCTTGCCAATCACGCCAGGGTTCAATTCCCTGACGGGGAGTTTTCCAATCGATTTTCCAGTTGCGATACTGGAAACATTGGTGGTATTTTGCTTTCAACTCCTTTGCATTTTTTTCAATTATGTTGTTCTTTATTCTGCAATTTGGAACTTTTGTATTTTTGTTTAACTCTCGTATAAATTATGTAAATTTCAAAAGCTTTCTCTATTTAGAATAAATGGCTTATATCTTTGCAGAGCAAATAAATTGTCAACACAATTTTTTAGAAATAAAAATATATATCCTTTAAGTATACCGTTTATTGCCATAGTTATGTTACGGAAAATCACATAATTATTTACTATTTAATAAGAAACGGCTAGCAAATGGTCATCAGGTTTGGCAGTATTAAAATCAATTTTACACGATATACTCTTTACGATAAAAATTATTTTTTTTTTCAAATACTACGTTTCGGTATATTAGTCTAAACTAATACAGCTCATGATAGAAGAAAAATAACTTGATAACTTATAAAATTCATATGGTAAAATCAGTAAGGCGAGGGCGGATGTCCCAAGAAAACAAAATCCACCATTATGGACTATTCAACTTACAAGGAGAACAATTGTGTCCTAATATAATCTTACAAAATGATAATCATAAATATACTATTATAGGCTATGTGTTAATCAAAATAAATTTTATTTCTAGATTGATTTGCGATATTCTTTGATAATTAATAACGACTTCCATCGTTACTTTTATTGTGGATTGCAGGGGCATATTAGAATCATGTCAAAAAGTATGTGTTTAGTACACTTTTCCGTTAGAGACGTTCCCTTTTATGTTCGAAAACAGCCAAAATCACTTTCTCTGTAAATTAGACAATACCGCGAACGTTTTTGTTGTTGTTGTATTCTACACTTGAAGAGTTATTTCATTACTGAAAGTAAACATTGTCATCCATATAGATGAATTTAACCACTATAGAGAAAGGATTCTCTGTAAATTTTCATCTAAATGATGAACTTTAACAACGAGGAAGTATTTTTATAGTGTAAAAGATTCCAGAACAGACGCCACTAACGACAGTTAACGACAATGCTGAAATTCAAGTGCTTCCACTCAGGATCGAAGTGAGGCCCTTCACCGTGTACAGGTGACGTTATGACCACTACACTATATGAGCTTGTTAAATTATATTCGATTTATTGACACATTTGTAATAATAAACACATTCAATAAAATAGCAAATAACTCATTTATAATTAATAGGTCTTTGATTAATAGAAAACGAAGACTGTTGGGACAATCCAGATTTTGAACTTTTTTTCACGAACCTCAATACTATCGCGGCCCAACTAATCGCTCTTGATAATATAACGTTCTAAAATATTTTGGATTCTTGTGAAAAAAATAAATACCTAACTTATGTGAATTTTGAGAAAGTGTATAAGTACCTCATTGACAAATTTTTCTTTATTGAAAAATAAAAGATGAAATTTGCGTCACTTTATTTTTAAAAAGTGACCAATGATTTCAATGGCATTAAAGTAAAAGCCTCTTATATATATATATGTTAGAGGCCTTTAGGTAGAAGGTGGCATTACCACAGCTGGCATTAAATACGTCCTTAATTAAAAATGAACATGAGAGTGAGCTATATGGCAAATCAAAAGACGTTTTTATTCTTGCAACAAAGGCTTACATAACTTCATTAGTTAAAATAAAGAATATAACACCACTTAAAATATATTGTTTTTGTATTGATTGATGGGGCTTCGTTTCGTCGCTTCCGTTTTCAACAACAGAACAACTTAGGTAATAGTAAATCGCAAACATTGAATTATTTAAAAAAAGGACAAAGAGGACAAGATGGACGTTCTATGTTATTGTATTTAAAAGACTAAAGAGACAGTAGCAATCGTGTTTTAAATGGGAATAATGGAAATCCATTAATTGATAATAGAGAGAACCAGCGCCCACTGATTTAAAACGAAGAGAACTTATCGGAAATCAAATTTTAACACCACATCACTCATGAGTATATACCTCACTGACTCACTCTAATTTTACATTTCAAAACATACAAAAAAATGGTACAAATAATAAGACACAATAATACCATTCCAAACATAGAATCATGTTCGTGATAGCACATGACCCGTTATTTTCATTCAAAGTTAACAAAACTATAGTTTAAAGAGAAAATTGGCAAATATTGGTAAATTGATATCCCTTCAATCCAGTATCCCACTTGAATAAATGCAACAAAAACAGAACCGAATTAAATCTGTTAAAATTTCATCAACCATATACTACCAAATGTTTGTATTTCAATGTTTATTCAATGGAGATTTATTATTATATAAGTATTTTTTAAAACATCCATAAAGGCCCCAAACTATTTTATAGAAGAAGAAAACAATCAGAAATATTATTTAATAGTTTAATTTCAATTGCTTTCTCACTTGTGTTCCACATTGCTTTTCGATATTAACTCAACTTTTTAAGAAAGAATATTTTTTAAAAAGAAATAGATGTCGATTTGATTTAGTCTGGCTGAATATAATGGCTACATTTTATCATACGGTATGCATGCGGCTTGACTCGACACTATAATAACAAACAAATGACCAAATAGTAAGACATCGATTATTACCTTTTTTTACTAGATTACGTGACTATGGTGAGTTAGTTAGCAGAACTGAATAGAAACTAGTGTGCAACAACCAATGCAACATCATCTTAATTCTATCTATAATAAGCTGTTAGATCGCCCACTGAATACGGAATATAGTGATTTTCATTTGTAAATAATTATGTTTCTGTCTGAAAGTCTTTGATTTTCAATGATTGTAATTCAAGTCCTCGTTAGTATAGTGGTTAGTATCTCCGCATACCAAGTGAGAGACCAGGGTTCGATTCCCTGACGAGGAGTCTGATTCCGCCTCTATAGCATCTCCTGAATGTTTAAGAAATGGATTCTTTTTATTTTAGCTTATGTATTTTATATTCTTCTTACTTAAGCTTATTACTCCGATAGTTAGGTTGATTCAACATGCTACAGCTACAATGCCATTTTGTTTAAAAACAATTGATTGTAATAAATATGATGAAACATTATAATTCTATTTCAATAATTTTGTTCACTATAATTTATCTAAACTTATTAAGCTGAAGCAGAAACGGTTCAATCAACTTTTCAGTTATTTAAAAAATAAAGCAAAAAAAAATAGGATTTTGTAAGACCGGTTTCATCATTTCAGACCGGTTCAGACCGGTATCAGTTCATCTTCAGACCGAGCTCAAGATGGAGAATATAGGCTAATATAAGTGAAACCGTTACCGAATTCATTGAACTTTTGCTCGGCTCACAGACTGTTTTAATTGTTTAACTTGGTTTACCATCGCATGCGTATAAATCTGCCAAGTTCAACTGAGCCAAAGTTCAGTAAGAAAAAGTTGCTAGTTATTTTTCTATAAATGAAAAATTAAATCCACCACCCCCTACACTACCCCTAAAATGTCTATGACTACCCCAATACAGCTAGAGATTCGTAACTCAAAATAGGCTTTTGGCGCTTCTGGTATCGGATGCCAAAATTAAAGAAAATCCCACCAAAATAATAATTATTTCCACATGTAAGGTAGGCCTTCCTTGACGTCTTTGTTTTTTCACCTATTATATTACACAACTGTTTTACGTGGTATTTACCAACATTACGTGACGAGAACAATTTAGTCAGGCTATCTTTAAGCCTGTGGTAACGACGTATTGTTTTGGTAGAGAAAAATATGATTTTGTTAGTTTTTTCGTAGTTTTATAATGAAAGCTAATTGTAAACGTTTCATTTTCCGATTGCGTACATATGACGCAGTTAAAAGTTATACTGCTTTTTTTTTAAACTTAAAAAGTCAAACCTTAAACATCAAAAGAAAATTATAATAATGCGTTAGTATTCAACTTGATTTCGAGAAAATGATAATGCAATACAATAAATATGCCTTACGGCTTACACCTTTGTGGTTGGTTGTTAGTATTCTATCGTTCACACGCAAAAAGTTTTACTATTTTTGGTCTACTGTCATATTTTTATTACACATAATAAGATAAAAATATGACATAGCATTTATAATAACACTAAATGCTTTTTTACACTGAAGTTACCTTTCAGTATAGGCTACTTTAAAGTTATAAAAGAAGAGTGAAAAGAATGAAGACGTGAGAAGAATGAAAAGACTACCTGTAAGAATGTGATGTAAAGAAGCATTCTTTAAAAGGTTATTTAATACTTAAATCCAGTTAAATCGAAAAATTATTAGACCTTTAAAAATATTTACTTTAATTTTACTTTTGTTGTTCCAATGAAGATTTCAAGAATCAAAACTATCTTTCTGTTGCTATATTTGTTGGTATATTATTATTTTGGATTGTTAAAAATGCTCGTAATATTTATTTTAAATAGAAATAAAAATTATAAGTTGCAAGTGGTGTCTGTTTCTAGCGGTCATTGCATTCATTCCATTGAACACCTTACATTGACTACGGCATCAAATCATTTACGTATAATTAGACGAAGTAAATAAGAAATGATAAGTTGGGGAAATATATAATTGCAATAGTATAACTAAAATGGCAACATATTTACATGTTTGCAATTTTGGTTATATTTGAAAATGGCTATAGAATAAATGCAAATTTCTCTCTGAATTAAGAAAAAGAGTTTTCCTTGCACTTTTTGTTAATGCATATAGGATACAAGACGAGCAATGTAAACATGCTTGAAAAACCTAGTGCTTGTCCAGGATTTGTACCCGGGACCTCTCGCACGCTTAAATTTGCGCAAAATGTTTTTACAAACATTTAAAGCAGTTAATCTGATATAAATCTAGTTCTAAAATCTAGCCAGTTACTTCTTCATAATTTAAATTCATAATTTTTGTTCGTCAAATTCCAGAGTAAGTAAATAGTCTCGAACAAAATCTGATTAACGAAATAGGAAAAACAAAAAATCAGTTTAACGTTTTATCCTTTTTTTCTTTCCTGGATTACGTATTTTACCCCCGAGTGAAGCGTATATAATCATACTCGAAGAGGGTTTATAGGCGTTTAATTTTTGAGCAGACAAAGCCTTCTTGGTACAGCCCTACTGTTTAGCATTGTAAACGCCTCAGGGTTATTCAGATTTTTGCAAATTGTTGTGATTCAAGTTCCGGTTACACAACGCAACAGATTTAACTGGATTTTTTTTAACCTTCATTTAGGTGTGAAGTTGTGCACCTCCTATTTTGGAAGCTACATTCCATGTATTACTTGAGTAATTAATAAAATAACGTTCGGCCTATAGTTTACACGAGATGGTTTCGGCAACCATATATTGCAATATTGATGCAATTAAAAGCGTAAGACTAGGAGTAGGGCAAGGAAGGGGGAACCAACTCAGAGCTGATTGGATTTTAGTTACTGCCGTATATTATTTTGGACCCCGACTATAAGGACAAGGTCAAGCGATCGTCTTGCACTTGTAGTGATATCGATATAAATTTATAAATATTTTAAAATCATAATTGAATGCAAAACCGATTAAGACTATATCTAGCGTTCAATGGCTGCAATTATGATTCGCAAGTCTTATCTGTCACAGTTATGCGTATGAGCCTTCAAAATAATAATGAATTAAAGTCCTATAATTTTAGTTTGGCAGTTCAATTGTCCTAACAAATCCTAACAATAAAAATATGATTTGAAAATTCACTTGAATGATATCATGCATAACTTAACTGAATGGGGGCGAGCGCCGAAGGCGTGAACAACTAATGTAAAAAATAAAGCATAATGTGAAAATTAGAAAAGATAATTCTACTCAATATAACATGTAAGACGAAAAAAAAGTTATTCATCACTTACAAAACAAAATTAAGTTTCATACAAATTTTCGTGTCACAAAATTAACGTGATTACGCATATTTTATTTTTGTTTTATTTGGATTTGTAATCAAACGAATAACAATTCGAGAGGGTTTAAGTGGAGCGGTTGTTGTTACTCTTCAACTTTCAACTTTTTTTGTGCCCGGAATTCAAAGAAAACTTGAGGGCATCTTTTTTGGCGCAATAAACGTTATTAAATGTAATATTAAAGTTATTAAATATGCGATGGCTTCTAGGTGCATATCAAAATGAAAAAAAAAATAATATTAAATTATTTTATTTTTCAATTTTATTCACTCTAGATGTCTGCTGATAGAAGTAAATTATAACAGGAGTAGTGATATGTATAGAATACTGGTCAAGTTGTTTGTGCAGATAGTCAAGTAGTAGCTGCTCTGTGCATTAATCGTAAAAGTGCATCAATTATAAAAGAGTAAACCATTTTTATTACGATAAACTTCGGTTGTGTTAATTTGAGCTGAAAAAGCAGTAGTCCACCAGTCCGATGTATGAACAAGTCTGAATGATTGGGATAATATCTGGTCAACCCACTTAGCCCGTAGAGACCTTTTTGTAGCCACCATCGAATAAGTATTCTTATGGTAAAGCCACAATCCAATTTCCATTAAGTTTATGATTCATTTCTTTTCACCAAAATTAACCATTTAATGTTATGTACAGTAATCTCTTAAGTTGTTAAATAAACCTTGCATGATGACCATAAATCCCATTTAGTCCATACAACTCATAAATTGTACCACTTAAGGGACGTCCTTCTACACACAGCTCGAAAGCAGTATTTCTTTCTTTCTCTGTTAACTATGGGCTACATCCGGCCGATAATGCATTCTTTTTAAAGGAAACACATTGTAATAATAATTATATGACAGAATCACAATACCCGAAGACTTTTTTTTAAAGAGAAGCTTATTACTAACGAGTATAACCCATTGTTTTATTTACATTTTTAAATGTGTAGAAAAGTAAACAAAAAAATTAAAATACTTCAATAAAATTTATAAATTAATATTTTTGTGAACGAAAACAGTAGAATAAATCGCTTTATACATTTGTTTGTAGTTTCTCTTATTATTTGACCATCATTCGAAGTCGGAAAAAATGCAATAAAACTTTTAATCTGAAAATTAAGTTTTGGCAAACATTAATGGCTATCAGAAGTAAAAACCTAGTTCAGGTATTGCTCAATAATTTCTCTTTTTTATTTGTCTTCGGTGGAAATAACAATATCGACGCGATGACTACCAATACCAATCAAAATGCCCGATGTAAACATAAAAGAATTTATATAAACGAATATCCGATTAGATTCATCAGATTGAATTTCTCTTACCAAATATATAAAAGATGAATAACACTATGTGCCACAAGCCTTAGAGGAAGTAAATCATTTGAAGGGTTTGTCCGGTAATTGAACCAGATACCTTCCGCGCCCGAAGCAATATTTCACCTTTCCAATATATTATCAGCTGTTTGTCTTTTAGTATGATAACTAGCTGAGAGGCCTTTTGAATTTCTAAAAGTTTTGAAGCTGTAATATATTTTAAAAAGAATATGAGGGCTCTGAATCAATAAATATTTTAACACTATTGCAGGTAACTTAGAATGAAAAAAAACTACCTGTAACAGCGTAATTTTAAAATGCCTTCTTAACGCGTTACTTTTTACTTTTTTGGTAAGAAAAGTCATTAGAATTTATAAAAAAAACATATTTTTGTTGTTGTTCCAATGTGGACATCAAGAATTAAATAGTCTTTCTATTTCTATTTTTGTAGGTATATAGTTATTTTTAATATTAAAAAAAAGTCAGCAATATTGATTTTAAATTAAAATTTACAATTGTAAGTTACGACTGTGTTTATTGTTTCTGGTTGCCATCGTATTCATTTTATTAAATAAATTTCAGTAATTGACTACGGCATCAAATCATCTAGGTATTCAGTTAAGTAAGAAACCATAATTTGGGAGATTTAATATATATTAGCCACGTAATATATACTTGTTTGTTATGGTTATTTCTTTAAACTATTGGCTAGAATAAATATACAAATCTCGCTCTGGATCAAGGAATTTTTTTATCCTTCCACTCTTTGTTGATGCAAATAAGATACAAGACGAGACATATTTTTAACAGGAAAAATTAAATAATAGTTAACAAGCATTTATAAATCTGGTTTTCAGGTATGTTGCTTGACGACTTCTCTTTTTGATTTATTTTTGGAAATAAGAGGATAACGACAACGATTACTTTCAGTTGTAGGGCTCAAAAACCAGTTATACAAATCCATGAAATGTGAAAGTTTTTTTTTTATTCGCGTTTTGACCCAATCATAGTTTTTATAATAGCTTAATTATCAATAATTCTTATTGCATGTATATTACATTTAATACATGCAATTTTTTAACATAATCTTGCGCACTTAATTTAAAAGATGAATAGTAACTTGTCTTATTAAGAAACTTTCCAAACCAAAACCAAATATTTAACTTTGACAGTGGTGGAACAAAAAAAAAATACTGAATATGGATGGATATTGGTTTGAATTATTATTATTGATAGAGAATTATTGTTACACAGTAAGATGAAGTTATTTATTACTTACTATGTGCCATTAAACGTAATTTGAAGTTTACATAAAGATTGATGTGGGATTTTTTGAATTATCCTCAAGTATTTCAGAAGAGAATATTCTTAGGGGAAGAAATTACTACAACAATAAATGATCTAGGCAGCATGACATAGACATAATAAGAATTTTATTCAAGAACACGAGGATGATTCGATGATTCGATCCTATTTATTTTTATTATTTCTATATACACCATTTATTGATTTATCGGGACTCTTTTCTTCTTTGAAGCAGAGGTCGAAAGGCTAACCAAAATACTCAATTAACTAACCAGCAATTTTAATAAGAAAAATAGTTTTCTGGGTTTTTCCGCGTAAAATTCCTTTATTTCGAAATTTAATTAATTTTTTTTTCCTGGGTGTATGTCATAGTGTACGTAATAAAATATCAAACCAAAAATATCATCGACTTTTCTAGTTCAAGACAAACGATGATGCTAGGAATCGTCCGGGAATTGAACCCGGAACCTTAAGAAATCGGTCTGCGTTAAAGGAAGAAAACCAGAAATATTTAAATCTCTCTCCTGAAAAAAATTATAACCCGCAATCACACCAGCACCAGCTGACATTCAAAGAAACAATGAATGACAATTAATAACATTTATTGGATTTAGGTAATATTCATATGCTATATAGCTTAATTATAACGCCCGGTAAATAAAGTGTTCTAATATTCTAAAAAGGTCGAACAACTAAGAGTGTTTCGCTTGTATTCATTTTCTGTTTATTTTGTTAGTTAGACTACATCCGCTCTTTTTATTTTCAAGAAAACACTTTATTTAGTATTACAGAAAACCAGAGTTCCCATAGTTTGTTGATATAAGAAAGCTTTTAAAAATGAATGAAAACCTTGATCAACTTGTCAAACAATATGTTCAGTTATGAGATCTCATTAATTTATACTCAAAAGAATCATAGGCCTTGTTAAAATATTTTAGTTTTTACCGTCGGCCATTACAGTACAGTTCTATAATTTTATTATTATGGGTTCACTTTGAATTACATTTTCACAGTCCTCGTTGGTATAGTGGTTAGTATCTCCGCCTGTCAAGCGGAAGACCAGGGTTCGAATCCCTGACGGGGAATTAGAAGCTGAGATTCTTTAAGGTTGTGTCTCTTCTAAGAGCCATATCACAAGAAGATCGATTTCTTTTATTATTGTTTTTCTTTTTCTAGTCAAAAATTTTCTAAGATATTTGTTTTTATATTTTCATTTTTATATAATTCATGTAATTATCGTGTATTTTCCACATATAAAACTTGGATTCTTAATTTTTTTAATTTCAATATTTTTACGAAAATCACATTGTTTACTATAATTGAGATAAAAGAGAAGCTTCCAGAAATGTATAAAATTCTTTTCTTTATTTTTTTTTCGGTCATTCTAGTTTATGTAAATAGCTTTCCAATAGATTTCCATGGTAAATAGTTGTATTAAATTATTATTATCGCCATAACTTATTATTTTCAAAAATTCTGTAAATGCTACACTTTATCAGGAGCAATTTTCAATTCATTGTTGGCAAGGCCTATTGTGCGCACCAAACTTTAAAATAACGACAGTGACATAATCTGCATAAATCGTTCTCAACAGCTGTAATGCAATCGTCTACTTTTTCGATCGATCCTTATTTGTATCCTATTTTTCAAACGCCATCGAAGCATCATCGCAACTTTCAAGGAAAAGTTTTACTGAATGAAAGTAGCAAGTAGTCGAGTATTGATTTCTTTTAGCAAAACTCTACCATTTTTTGTTTAAACCAAATCAAGTAAGTTATTAAAGAAACCCTTACGACCATAATAAAACCCCGTCGACTCTTTAATACTAATACCTTGGACCACGTTATTTTATACAGAGTTCTAAAAATGTACCTCCCTTTTTCTTTGTTTATTGAAGGCTGCATCCAAACGATAACAAATTCTTTTTCAAGTAACCACAATATAATGGTAGTATTAGAGAACTACAGTTCCATTTTTTTTTTAAGAGAAGCGCATTACTCACTAGTGTTTATCTCATTATGTTATTACATTTAAAAATTTGTGTAGAAACCTCGATTATAGAAGCGCTTATCAAATATATAATCTGAATAGTTCAAAAACATTTGTGGAGCTTCATCCATTTTGATTCATATATGCTTAGGAGTCTCTCCATGCTTGTTACTTTTGATGTAGAAGATATCATTTTTGATAAAATATATTAAATTGATAAAATCATTAAATGCAGTTAAAAAATATATACATTAAAAGGAGACGTCAAAAACATGAAATAATGTTAAAATACACATTTTTAGCCAAATTTAACCTAACTATTTTCAAATATTTACTACGGCTTTTTACCGTCTATCCATCATGATGGGTCAAACCGGAGATCAAAAATAGTGCAGGATCACTGTAAACTCAGTATAAACAGATTTTGTAAAAATGTTTTTGGTTTACTTTTTTTAATAAACAGAATTAAATATGAATATTTAGCATTTACTTGAATTCTTACAGGGAATTCAAAAGATAATTTTTTGTTTGTTAGATGAAGTATGAATAATAGTGGTATTCAGAAATCACAATAGTTCTGGACGAAACATTTGCCTCTGCTTCACAGAATGAATAATAAAATAAAATTTAAATGTTATTAGTTATTATTAAATTTTCTTCATCTCGAGAATCGTTGGGGAAGAGGAAAATTTTATACTTTACTTTTAAAAAACGCGTTGACATATTTAAAATACAATATTAAATTTCTAAAGTATTATATAAAAAACTTAAATAATTCAATCATCGATGATTATCCTTAAAACAAATTGGATTTATATTGAATCTTTTAAAATATGATTAGCAAATAGGAGATGCATTTATTACTTTTTGAAGAAGTTTTAAAGTTCGATCGAATCGAATTTCATTTATATTACTTCTGTTAGTTTTTTTAATAATTCAAGTTGCATATGTGTTTACAGCATGGTAGCTCAACTGGTCATGAAAACCATCGTAACCAAGACGATCATCGTCGCAACAATGATCACGTTGAAACCTACCACAAACAGGGACATGAGTTGCATCAAGGATTTCATACTTAGAAAATATGAGAGAGGGCCGTCACTATTCTGGACATCAACAGGATAGTTCAAATAGACGCGAGGAAAGTAATCGTAATCACGGCGGCCATCATCGCGACAATGAAGATGAAAATAACCAGGATCAATAGGTTTCATTGCGCCAATAATTGGACATCTCTTAATTCTTATTATAACACTTATTGGATAAAGAAAAACGTAATTGTTTGAATAGGTATGGCATAAATTAGTTGTTACTTGTTCAATTGGCTGTTAATTATGTAAAAGTGTGATTACAATGTTATACTTTTTTGTTTTAAACAGTGATTTGATCCGCTAACGTATAGCCCTATACCATCATTTGAAATCAAATACACCGATAGCAACATACATTTGTCTCCGTTACCCCATTCAACTTGTAATAAGTAATACTAACAAGTACCTATGATAATGTGTAAAAACAAAGATTTGGAAAATTATGAAAAATATAATTGAACATGTTTAAACAGTGGAAATCGGGGCTGTGAATCGTTTAAATTAGTAAGCCAAACGCAGAGCTGAAAAGGGAGACGACGGAAGACGATAAAAAATGTAAGTAACCAAACAGACTTGCAATCACATTTTACCCTATCCAAAAGTGAATAAACAAGTGCAATTAGTCTATATTTACAACATCATTATGCAATCTCCGATCATCAACCGAACTCTTTCCAAGACAAATAAACCGATATCAGATCGTGATATCCATATGGCAGACATCGAGCGAAAAGCTGATCAGTTAATTTCCGGTGCGAATTCAAACAGGAGGAAAGCTTTCTTTACTTCTATCTTCGGGAGTTCGACTAAGCGTGATGAAGCCATCGAATGCTATCGTAAAGCTGCCGATTTGTACAAGATGGCCAACAAATGGTCCAAAGCTGGTTCTGCTTTAAGTGCAGCCGCAGATCTTCAACCGAAAGGTGGCCGCAGTGAAAGGTGCAATGCAGCCACAAATTACATCGATGCTTCCCACTGTTACAATAAATCTTCCGAATCCGATAAAGCTGTATCCTGCCTCACCAAAGCTATTGAAATATGCACTGGGTTGGGCAAGTTTTCTATCGCAGCAAAGCTGCATCAAAAACTTGCCGAGATCTACGAAGCCTCAAAACCGGCTAACATTTATTTTGCTATCCAACACTATGAGCAAGCTTCAGATTATTTAAAAGGAGAGGGCAGTTATTTTCCTGCCAACAAATGCTTGCTCAAAGCCGTTCTATATTTCGCTCAACTAGAAAACTACGAGAAAGCATCCAGATTTACGAAAAAGTTGCATATATTTGAGTAATTCACTGTTGAAGTACTGCGAATCACGTCAAATTATCGTTATACGCTTAATATAAAATCACATTAATATTATCTAATTGAATTATGTAAATGTATTATCAGGTTGATTTGTAGCAATAATTGATAGGGCAAAATTTCCGAAACATCAATTCATAAATAATTATTTTGTGCTGTTTTAAATTTGATATTTTTTAATTTAACAATATCTGATCAAAAACTTTTAAAAACTTTTAAAGCTATAAAATTTTCCAGCTTAAAAATTTCCAGCTTAAATTTTTAAGCTGGTTATTCTCATCATCTCCATCCATCCATTGTTCAGACACCAATAATTTGAATTATAGATTAGACGAAATGCAATTATAGTACATGGTTCTAATAAGATTTATTAAGTTCTAATAAGATCTCCACAATTTTAAATTAACAGAAGCCCAGTGAGCGACGAGATATTCTCTTTGTTTAAGATATTAATGCTGATAAAAATATGTATTATGTATTTATTTTATAACTACATTAATTTGTAAGGTGTTTTGTAATACCTACAATGCTTCGGGACGAAGCTTCGTAGCTTTTAAAGGCGAAGAAAAGAAAGTCGTCATGAAGGAACTAATATACTAGTGTAAACCAGTAAAAAAAAGTCTTTTTTTAAAGTATTAGAGTTAATATGTGCCTTACCTCTACTTGTGTGGAGACAAATATTTTGAACATTTTGTTTACATAAATATAAACGTCGAATGGCAGGAAAACCCGTTTTGAGAACAGTCAATAATTGACAAAATTCGTATTTCAAACTATACAGATTTAATTACTCTTGCCGGCAAGAGAATCGCCTCCCTGTAAATTCTGAAGCAACAAAAGGACCTGAACCGTCATGTTTAAACTTTTAGAATATGCTGCCTCTATAATTTATAAAATATGTAGCAACACCCTTTACAATTATAAATTCCTTACTTTGATTTTATTGGAATTGGTTTATAAACGAAGATTCATTTGGTTGCAAACTGGAAAATACATCTGGTATCGTAGCAACTATCAACATTTCTTTGAACAAGCTGTATAACTTGCCCAATTGGGATCTTTCTAGGCTCCTATGGGGTGACTTACGTCAACTCGTTTTTCACCATTATTGAAAATTTATTTATGGTCCAATAATTTTTCTTTTAATAATGAAGCAAGCGATTTTATCTACAACATACGTGATAACCTCGTTTATTTTAAAAGTTTAAGAGTGTTTCTATTTTTTTTACAAAGGATTCAACACTTGTGATGCTCTTTCGGCAAAAAGAAAGAAAAGTCCTTTAAAAAAAATTTGGTTTGATTTTTTATTTTCGTTCAGTTAACTATGCTTACACTTAACAGATAGAGAAAGAAATGCCAATCAAAACCCTGATTTTATTTTCACTGTGAGTGTAATAGCGCAAAAAATGAGAATAAGTGTGCACCCTGACCCGCTAGCCCAGTGTCTTGTGGACGCGCTGTTTACCGGTTGAGAAATGGGTTTGATTTAGTCAAAATAGTTATTTAGTGTAAAATATTCAGCATTCAACGCCCACTAAAGACAGTGATCTCGTTGACACGTTGAAATTAAGTGCTTCCACTCAGGATCGAACTGAGGACCTTCACCGTGTAAAGGTGACGTGATAACCACTACACTATGAAAGCTTATTCAGTCATGTTTTTTTTTGCCTTTATAAGAATATGATTTATACTTTAATCGCTTAAGTAATTTATTTAACCACCCGGATTTTTTATTTTATAAATGTGATTATGATTAACGAAATGTTTTTGATAAAAAAAATGTTTGTTAACATTACTTAACGCCTCCCTCCCGTTGCGACTTGTGAGCTGTGTCATAACTTAAATTACTGTACAAACATTCGCGATGCTAATTTAAATAGTTTTCTATTTTTAATTTTATAATATCATGTTTGAGAACAGCTTGGATGTTTTAAAAGATAGTAATTTAGTATCCCTGTAATATTGCGATTTCTGGCATATTTTCTGTGCTTTTAATTTCAAATTCTAGCACTAATGTCGAGAATAAACCTCTCGAAATAGCACGCGATTGGCTAAAAAATAAATTATACAAAATGGTTTTTAATAGAAGCAAATAATAAAATAAATCGAATACGATTCCCTCCTTTTCTTATTCTTGTTATAAGAAAGAAACAACGATCATAACAATAAGTAAGGAAAATATGTTGAAATCTTTTTTATGCAAGTATATTTCAATTCAATACTGCGCATACCCACATTACACAACGATAGAACATTCATGGGTTCTATATTTTCGGTATAGATATAACAGTTATTACAACTAGTTTCTATAGAAAAAATATGTTCGAGTTGATATTATTTCAGTTCTTGCGATTAGCACAAATGTATTCTTCTTAGTAAATTAAGAAAATTAGTATTTTTTTCCAAAAATAAAGACTATGCTGGTTAATATAATAATAATTTATAATATAATTGGCAGTAGAACAGATATGCACGCATAATATGGTAATAAACGAAAACATACAAAGACACAACCCTGGCCGACTTCGGAAATCGGTTTTCACTCATTTTGGAGTGAACATCGCTATGGAATTGTATTGAGTCATTTTAAAATAACCCGATATGTGTACTTATTTGTTAATAAAAGTTTACTGCTTGGCAGTTTTGCATGCAAAACTCATAAGTAGGCAAATAAACATTGATCCGCATCAATCCCATCGAATTTCACTGTCTTACATAATCCCGTTCACCATTCAACATAAGACCAGTTACATTTCTGTTGATTTCCCTATATTTGAAAAAAACCTATGGTTACATTACAGTTTACTCAAGAATCCTGTGATGGGAGCAAATTTCAATCGTATAATACGCATAATAATAATTATTACTCCAATGCAATTTTAAGCCCTAAAGACATAAATCGCAAAAGTTATGGAAATGGGTCCAAAAGTAAGGTAAGTAAATAATAGTCTTTCTGAATCCAGTAAGAACGTTTTAATAATACTCTTCATTTTTTGGTATTCCTTACGATAGAATTAAGGCATTGGTATTCAAAGCTAAAAATAACAATAATAAATCATTTTAACAATCGAAAAAGTTTTTTTTTTTTTTACTTTATATAATACCCATATATTTTAAGGTTTGAGCCAAATGTTAAAGGCACTCTCCATCATCAATTATTGGCACGATGGTAGAGTAGTGGCCTATCAAGTAAAAAAACAAGTAGCTTCTAGTCCAATCGGTTCCGCTACTCGATTTTCACTGTTTGAAGAAAAGGATTTTTTAATCTTTGATTGCTCTTGACCAGGATAAATAGTGATTGATCTAAGACCGTAGTTTCGGCTTTTAATTTGATTTATCAAGTCATGTTTTAAGTGGATTTACGTTTTTGTTAAAAAATTAAGTAAGAAATCTAACATTTTTTATCCATCAGTTAAATAATGGGACTTGCATTTGGAAATTCATATGTTTTCTCATTATAGTATTCTACAATCGTTATATCTGCTATTCACTGGCATTTTAGCTAGGATTTCGTATTGCCTGTGGTAATGACGTATTGTTCTGGTTTCATACTTCATTTTAAAAAAAGTGGAAAAAATACCATTCTATTGCTTTTTTATGGTTTTATTAAGAGTGCTAATTGTAAACGTTTTAATTTCCCATTTTACACATGATACAAGTAAAAACTATTCTGGAATATAAACTTAAAAAGTAAACCCTGAAAATAATCACGCGTTAATATCCAACTGTATTACTACATTCGAGAAAATGAAAGTGCGACGCAATAAGTCTACCTTACAATTTCGTTCAAATCGTTCACATCCAAATTCAACTAAATTCCGCCTGCTGTCGTTATAAAGCGCAGCTCTAATATATATATTATGATAGTAGTACAATATGATGCAAATAATATTTATAATAACATTCATAAGTATATTAAAACCATTTGATGTTTCTTGCACTAAAGTGACCTTTTAGTGTACTATAAATTTATAAAAGTTTCAAATAGTAGTAACTTATTTCACTAAATAACTTTCCAAACCAAGGCGCAACATTTTATTTCATTTAAAAAATCAAAATACTGAATGTATGAAATGACTCGATTAGATGAACCAGACAACATACATCCTGCAGAGGGCTCGTCCGGGATTTGAACCCGGGACCTCTCGCACCCGAAGCGAGAATCATACCCCTAGACCAACGAGCCGCTGTATTACTTGAATATATTGGTAAATAGATTTTGTATCGAACCAGAACAGAATCAACCGTTTGGACATTTTGTGGTGAACACAACTTAACTAACAGCTACAAATAGCACGAAAGGTATTGATAACAATACGCAGCTCATTCGTTATAATTTAGATTTTTAAAGAATTTACACAGGCTTTTGAACCAAAAAGAATAATTTTCTAATTTACATTACTTGTAACACTTTTTCGATCATCACCTCTTTTACGATATTTAAAGATATTGAACGGAAAAACAACTAAATTAGTTTTGACTCGAAGCAAGATGGCCATTAGCAAAGCGCTTTACAACCCACCTTAGAATATTAATAAATACTTAGACAAAGAGAACGGAATAATTTAACAAAAATTCAAGGCCAAATCAATAAGATACACAAGATCGATTGTCTCCTTAAATAAAAAGCCACTAGCTCTGCTAGCTCACTATTTTGTTAATTACTGCTCCACGTATCGTACATAATGAATACTATGCGCGCAAATTAAAATATTAAGTTCTCATACACATTTAAAAAAAGTAAATTCTATTTTTTTTTTTGGTTTATTGTGTCCAAACATGTGTTGATGAACCTACTTTATATGATGCTGAATAATTCATACAGCATTTACTGGCATAATAATAATAATTTTGGTTTTAAACATTTTATTCTTTTTTATCTTTATTCCACTAGCTCGCGCGGTGACCAGTTCCACCAGAAAGATGCAAAGAGAAAAGGCTATTCCAATACCAAAGAAGAAGAAAGAAAAAGCGAAATCCTTCAACTTAAAAGCGGACATATTCCCCGTCGCTTTGGCATCCGTCCGGCATGGATTGTCACTTCGCGAGGTTTTTTGTTTCATATGATTAACAAGGCCAGATTGCATGTAGTAAAGCATGAAACTGTAAATATACAATCGTCATTTAGTTTTTTTAATTATAATTGAGATGTAATAAAAAATGTACTTAACTCTTTATTTAGCAATTCAGTATAAGGACTATTCTTGGATACTGCAATGTGATAAGACATGTAATATGCCAAAGGTTTGGCAACTGCTGTCATTCGGCATTTATGATTCGTCTTAAAATCCGTTGAAATGAAGTGGTAAATTAGTTCCATAGTCTATTACATAATATGTACAAATAAACATTGTTTCAGCATTATACTAGAAAGCACATTATAAAATACTCCAGGATAGATGCAGTTATGGTGAAGAACATTATCGATTCCTTTCAAAATGTCTACAAAAAGAAGGTTTTCATCTAATGAATCTCTTATTTCCTTAAAGTTTCCCGAAGTAGCCTCCTAAAACATAATATTAATCACAATACATTTAACTAAATAATAAGTCACATTCTCTTCTGTACATATTAGAATAAAAATACCATAAAGTGCTGGGCCAATGAGGAGCTCCTCTCAATTGTTATTTTAAATTTATGCTGCTGCACTAACTGCTCCCAAGTGTCTACCGTTGGTTTAAATTTAGGAACGGAAAGAATGGACATCAACACTCCTCGATAAGCGTAGACTAAGACGACCATTGCCAAAAGCCAAGATCCAACCAGAATTCGTAGTGATGTCGGATATCTACCACAGTTTCGATCACGAGACCCTGTGCGCAAAAACAATCTAATAAAAATCAATAGTAATGCTAGAAATATAATATATCTTTAAGGTTCCTTGTAATGTGATAATTGCTAGAATGTATTCCAATTGATCAAAAGGTATTTAAAGAAATGATGACGATTGTTGGGCATTTTTTTCTTTATTAAATACACGGAAAAGGAAAAGACTGGATGCTAAAAAGAATATAAGTATCGATCCCACGACAAATAGCCAGGCCTGATGAGTATTTTTTTAAAATGTAAATTGTAACAGCAATTCTAGATACAGTATTTAATTTAATTCAAAAGTTATTATTACATTAGGGCTGAAAGGACGGATTGGAATTATGAGACGACTCTCTTCTTCCGGCCAGGGCTGCATCAGTGTGAAATCCGCAACCCAAAATGGAAACAGTAAATCCGCTTTTTCCGAATAGGACAGCTTGTTTTCCAATGGGAAAGAAGTTATGTCTACTTCCTAAATATTTTCAATAATCTCAATTATATATATAATTAAACATAATTTAAGATATTTTTTTTTGTACGTTGTCGACAAGCATACGAAAGACAGTGGTACTCATACCAGCGTGCTCTACTTCGGAGCGATTCACGTGAACGTATGAAAATCTATTACATAAAAAAAAACAGTGTTAAATTTAAGTGAATAATTATTTATACCAGAAGAAAATAAATAAGCTACACTTGCGTACTTGAAATTGAAGTGATTTGCAATCATGCCCAATATTTCAAGAGATTTTCCTCCGTATGAAAAATTTCCATTTGAGTTTCTCTTGATTGAAAAGAATGGCGGATACTATCGAATTGTATAACAGCTCAATTGAAATAATTGAAAATTATAATTGTCATATATGCATTGTGATAAACTTACATCAAAAGCTGGGATCCTCAATTGAAGTCCATTTAAAATATTCCCATTACCTTTTGCTTTTAAAACACTGTTTAAATTAACTGTACCACTAATTGGTATATTATTTTGTGCTTCAGCAAAGTATTGCAATATGATTGCTATAGATACCCACAAAATCAGATAAATCTTCCGCATGATTATTCTCGCTTACTTTGTCATGGTCTCTCTAAGGACCAGTGAGTCCTTGTTACACGACCCTTATCTTATGGTATTAAACATGGTACCAAATCTACACTGAATAGGCTATCAGCAGTAGGATTATCGAGGATTATTGTGCATGTAGATACATCTATAAGCTATGCTTAGCTAATATAAATACGAAGGCTACTGAAGTAATTTACATCGCTAATGTGCATGCTTAGAGCTTATTAGTGCGTTAGGAGCCCCTCATTCAATTTGCCGACTGTGTTCGACGTCTAAACCACCAGAATCTGATTCTAATTTTGGCATGTAAATGTAAAATGTATAATAGAGGGCTAGACGTAGAAAGAGCTAGTCTGGATGTGAAGGATTTGTCTTAACACCGAAAGGAAGAAGAACGTCCGAAGATGATTGAATATATTTTATTGGTCCTTCCGAGAGGCCGCAGTGAATCATTGCTGCATTATTTTCTTGTATCTAATCGGCGCTGGACGCTGGTGAATATAGTCTATATCCCATGTACGCAAGTATACTATAGCAGTATAGCAAGAGTGTAGTAGTATCGACTTTATGCGTCAGATTGTAAATGAGAGGGTCGTTGTGTAGTAAAGTAAATTACCAGTATGCGCATGTTAATGCTCTGATTAGTGTCAGAGATCCCTTCAATTCAAAGACTCTTTGCTGTCTGGCTGGCAGCTGACGTCTCTATAGCAAGAGAATATTTTAACTAGACAGAATGGTGATTACATGTGGTAAATCGGAGTATTTATTCCATTGGAAGGGAGCTACCAAAAGAACGTCATCATCGTCTAGATTGTTACTGAAGAATCCATAAACCGATAAAAAAAGTTATTAAAAATCATAAGGCTGGGCTTAAATATTACAATATATCTTGACACTAACATCTACTACGTATAACATTTTTTAAGCCTACAGCAGTCAGCAGATTACTTTTTAAAATAAACTACAAACACGTGTATGAATCAATATATATATAGCAGTAGGCTACCAAATAATCGTGCAAGATGCACTCCATCGTGAAATATAAAAGTAAATAACCCATTAATTGAAAAACGGTATACGTGCTGTTTGTTTCTGTCTAAACGTCTTTAAATAAGCATCATTTAAGATAAATTCAAAAAATTTTGGGCTACTGTGGGCATTTTCTTAAATTAAATTATGTATTCATCTGTTATCCATCATAAAAATTTAATCTTAAATAATTTTACCTGATTTTTTTGGGTAAACCACCCTAAAATTGAAAATTGCGCCCCGACTCTTGCGCCCCTTGCGACCAAGCGCCCGGATACAAAGTACCCAGTAACCCTCCCCTCGTGGCGGCCCTGAAGATGTAAATACAAAATAATTAAACCTCCACAATTTCTAGCTCTCGTTTCTTATACTATTATTCAGTCATGGAGCTAAAAAAAGTCGGTTAAGCAAATTGGACGTGGGAATATGTAGATACTTGCCTGTAAGCTATAGTATTGATCGCTCCCCAAACTATCATCATAATAATTAATTAAGAATTCATGTATGGCTGATATGATGATTATTTTTGCTTTTAAATATATGTTCTTTCACATGCACAGTTTTGCTATACAGTATTAGCTTGTTTACCCAATTACCCAATAGGGTCCGATGAACTATCGAAATGTAATGTATACATATTGTTCGGGCATTATATTATATATTTGCATTTCCTATCATGCAACGATTATTGATACCTGCCATGTTATGTACAGATGGTGATGAGTAGTCGTCAGTTGAATAGTTTTTCATTGAAATTGAGATAGAGAAGAGTAAAAAATATAAAACCTACATTTCTAAATGTTAGTGTTGAAATCGAAACCAGGAGTCTTTAAAGTCAATTTCTTCAAGTTAAAAATAATTCACGGAATTGTTAATTAACTTTATATCCATATTGATTACCAACTTAATGATGGTATATTTAATCACTTGTTTACTCAATTTTATTATGCAAAGTTTTACGGTTTTGCCTTAGCTGAGTTTTTTTTTCAAATGGATTCAGTTTATTAAGTACCTTACCCACATTTGGCTTTGTAATTCGTCTCAACCTTATTCCATATGACTATACCTTTACTAAATAGAAAGATTGATGCAATGGTTATCAGTTTGATAGCAAAAATGTATTTGATCTAGATTTTCAAGAGATAATTTCTTATTTATACTTATGAAAAGCCCAGAATGTAAAATAGTAATATTATATTTATAGGGGGGGGTAAACTATACATTATAAGGGGGAAAACGAACAGGAAAACTACTGTATATTTATTTTTCTCAGATTTTTTTTATGGTTGCTCACGGCAAAATTTCTTTCGTCTCTGGCTCGGAAATTCCTAAAAATCCAGTTGTTTTCTTTTTGTGTGTATAATGCGTTCTCCAATGCCTCGGAGAATTAAACTATTTCGATGAGAGCTGGCAGAATTTTGAATGGTCGAAGGGACTTTGTCACAGCCTTTGAACAAGCTAGGGCTTAAATCTCTGAATGTTCTGCTATCCTTAACGCATATGGCACCGACTAAAGGAACCAAGAGTTGACGATTGTCCCGCAAGAGCCAAGCCAAGTGGCAAGGATCAGAATAGCAATCGAAAGGATCTAAAGAAATTTTTAATGGTTGAATCTTTACTCTAGTTTGATTATAATATCTAACTTTTAAGCAATATTTATTACTATTGACGACACTTAAGAAAAGAGGCAAATCCTGAAGCATAGATTTGAAAGCGCCCTCCTCGAAACGAGTCAGAAGGTTTTTAGACAAGTCCACTTCTGCAGAAGTGTAGTTACCTTGGGTTTTAAATTTATTTAAAAAAATTATTACAATAATTATTCTTTACTTTAACTTTCATTTATATTATATACCTTGAAAGGCACCTGATTCCACACGAACCACTCGATTTGATGTGAGCTGTATAGTGACAGGACGCTTACTACCATCTGATGACATATAGATGGATCTGCTCGGTATGGTCATATTCACTTTATTATTTTCAATACTCAACTTTTCGAGTCTTTTAAACGAGCTTAATTGCCGAGGAATTGATTCTATCTTGGCTCCATTAGGCAATAAAAGTTCCCTTAGTGTCTGGCTTGAGCTGAGAAGTATCCAATCCAATAACTGGATCAAACCATTTTGGTTCAATTCGCTCGTCCCAGACAGGACTAATTTACTTAATCCATTTCCCTGTAGAGATGTGATATTATTTGCAAATCGCCATTTCTTGTTAAGGTCACCCGATTGAATTCCTTGGAAGTAGTTGATATAAAGTTCCTTTAGAGCTGGCATTGAGGGCAGTGTAGGAAGACTTAGCTCCAGATTCGATACGTTAGAGAAGGCAATTTCTCTAACGTTCTGAAAGCCCTTAAGAAATTTGAAATTCAAGTGGCTAGCGTCCAATGAACTCACGTCGAGATTCTGAAGTGTGTTGCTTGAGGAACGAAAAGCATTTGGGTGCACTTTCAATAATTGGAAAGATTGTGAATTTCCTTGTAATCTTAATTTCCATATAACTCGGTTATGGCCCAAAAGATCGGCTGGGATGACAAAATCCTCGTCAGATCGGTCAGGAGAAAGACTCAATAGCTCAAAGTCGATCGGTGGATCAGTCTTGTTAAAAACTATTTTGACTTCCTTAATTGGTATCTTATCGCACTTGACATCAAATACGTTTTTGACAAGGATCCCAGTATCGCAAGTGCAAGGGGATAGATTGGGGCATAGTTGTTGCGATGAGGTAGTTGTAGCAACTTGAACATATGAGCTCAACACCAACAAAGATGATAAAAGTATGGTACCCAATGACTGTTAAATTATACATAGATGTTAAAATCATAGTAAATCAGCTAATATCAACAGTGAAATGTTAAAATATAAATGTTGCTATACTTACAAGAGTCATATTGGGTTAAAAAACATAGAGAAACGCGTTGATAAGTACCAATGCCTTGTGTATACTGCATGCGTACAGCCAAGGCTGCTTTTGAATACGTCTAATAACCGAAAGCGCTGATTATTATATAATTGCCTATACGCCGCATATGAATGTATTCAAGGCAAAGGAGAATTGAAGAATACATACATTATTTATCCGGTTATAAATATTTAACATCACTGCAATGTCATTCACCCGAATTTCCGTTGTGGCAATGTGGCTTTTTATTTACTTCCTTCAGATATAGATATAGCGCCGCATATAAGTTGAGTTCACTATTTACTTCATCGCAGTGACTTGTTATTATTAGAATTCTGAAAAATATGGAAAATGTAGGACAAGAATGACATTTGCAGTTTGTATCAATTCAAAGTCTTAGTTGACATGCTATTTAAAAATTTAATAATGTATGAATGGTTTTATTAAAATGAATGTATGAATAAGTTTATTTAAAAACAAGAAAACTGACACTGAAATTATATGGAATATTAGATTAGTTAATAGAAAACTTTAATTTGACCGATGATAAGATGATTATGTACGATAGGAGCTGATAAGGTGATGCTGGGAACATGTTCGCAGTCTTTGAACAAAACAAAAATCTCTGAAGGTTGTTCCATCGCTAACACACACTGCACCACGTAACCTGTTCAAGAGGAGACGATTGTCCCGCAGGAGCCAAGCCAAGTGATACGGATCGGAATAGCAATCGAAATAATCTAATTATAATTTAAAAATGAAAACATACGTTTCTGTATAACATTAAAACAATATATGGTTTTAATATTTCAAAAAAATATCTAACACAATATTACTATTGAAGACATTTAGAAAAATGGGCAAATCCTGAAGCATGGATTTGAAAACACCTTCCTCGAATCGTGCCAGGAAGTTGTTAGACAAGTCGACGGCTACGAAGTTGTAGTTACCTGTCCACAAATGCACATAAAACCAATAAAATGTACATAAACTTATAATGACGGAAAATGTTGTCTCCTATCACCTTGAAAAGCACCTGTTTCCACGTGAACCAAACGAGTCGATTCCAAAGAAATTGAGTAAGTCGCATTTTTTAAATACGAGATGTAGATTGAACCGCTTGGTATGGTCAGATTCACTTAATTATATTTAATGGTTAACTGTCGAAGTCTTTTTAAAGAGCTCAGTTGCGGTGGAATACGATTGATTCTTGTTCCACCTCGAAAACCAAGCCAAGCAAGCGTCTGGTTTGAGCTGGGCATTATCCAATAATCTAGAAACTGAGCTAGCCTGTTTTCATTCAGTTCACTGTTAACAAAAAAGTTCCGTTCCGTTCTGACCTCTAACAGTTATAACGTATAACTTTAGAGAATTTCACCTTTTTTAAACAGAGTTCTAATGCACTGTGCTGGTTAATCCATTGCCTTGCACATAGAGTAACATATACGAACTGCCATTCCTTATTTAAATCGCCGGGTTGGTCTAAAAATTTGAAACTCTTTAAAGCTGGCATGTAGGGCAGTGTAGGAAGACTTCGATCCAGGCTCGAAACACGGAAGAAGAATATTTTCGTAACGTTTTGGAAGAATTTAGCAAAGCTGAAATTCAATTGACTTCAGCATTCAGCGATTGTAAACTAAGATCCGTCAGTGTGGTGTCGATGTGACGATGTAAGAAGATTGGAAAACGTTTGAGTCCACCTTCAGTAACTGGTGTTCTGATTCTGTTAAAGTGCTGTTATTATTAATATACTGCCATACGTAATATAAATTGGCTTGTTACTCGACTCTTGTCCAAATTTTCTGCTGGGATGATGAAATCCTCTCTGTAGGGGGCAGAGATAGTCAAAACAACAATGCCGATGAATGAATTAATCTTGTTGAAGACTTCTTTTACTTCCTTCATTGGGACAGCATTGAATTCCACCTCGATTGTATCATCAGATCGGAATGATTAAGTCTCGTAAGTGCAAGGAAATAGATTGGGACATACTTGCTGCTTCGTAGCAGTCGTAACGATCTTAATGTTAATAGAGCTCATGACCAAAAAGGCTTCCAAAAACAGGATCGATGCCGATTATAAGATGGTTACAATACATCAATTTATGGTAATGACTATATATGTATAATCAGTATTTATCCATGAAAAATCTATGGAAAAAATATTGACGCAGTAATAGCAGCGATGTGCTGATTTTGGCGTTAGTGAAAGAAGCACAAAGTAATCATTTGTCATCTCAATGTATGAACTAAAAAATGAAGATATATACTTGACTGCAAGAATACTTATGCAATAACTTCACTTTATCTACAATTCGACGGCCTTATTATTACTGTTACTTCTCAAATCATGGAAGACGTTGGCTTATTCATCAAGAAAATCCTTCAGATGGCTGCTTAAGTTGATGATATATTGAAAGTTATGGACCCTGGTAGTATCCTGTAATAGAAATCATTAAAATTTTCTTTAACAAATCCACCATTATTACCATCATTTAGCCAATAACCACAAATAACAGTTTGTCAGGTTTCTCTTAAATTTGCTTCGACTACAAAAATTGGTCTTCCCACTATTGATAATATACCTGCTTTCAGCCCGAAGTGTAACGCACCAAATAACAAAACCGAGAAACTTCAATGGCTTAGCTTTCTATTCCTCTTTTTCTTTCATCTTTTCAATAAAATTCGCCAAGGTGTAACCAGGAAATGAGAAAATGCACAGTTTTATTCGCGTTATTGTAAAGGTAGTAAAGTCTATTATGTGCCGAAGTTTTGCATGACATAATACAAATTACGGTACGAGGTGAGGGATAATCAGTTTATTTTTTTAACGTGTAAAAGACTTAAATTGACATGAAGTTAATGAATAAGATTAATATAGAAGGACATTAGGACATTTGAGAGAGAAGTAAAAAAAATACCTCAATAATTATTTATAAGTTAAATTTATATTTAAGTTATATTTAAAGTTAAAGTTTTAATTCACGATTAGTTACGCTATTCTAGTTTGAATTCCGGTGTGTATAGGGTATAAGGGATCAATTATGTTTCACCTCGTGAAAAAAACATTCGTTCTTCCAACGTACAAGCTACCGGCTACCCCTATATAAACCACTTAAGCAAAAGTATTATTCTTTTAAAGGAGTTGTGCATATACTAGACTCATTGGTCAAGTGGTATGGTTCTCGCTTCGAGGGCGTGAGGCCCGGGTTCGATTCCCGGATGAGTCACTCAGAACGTACCTCTTCAAGCCAGACGGCTCGGATAGCTACGTTCTTTTATTTATATGACTTTTCTTCAGTTTTTTCTTCTTATTTTTTAATTTATTATTAAATATATATTATTTTAATGTAAACAATGTATTAAAATATAAACTATAACAATAAAATATTTAAACGTGCGTAAATAGATCATATGATGATAAGCTGAACTTACTGATTTGCTATACATGTGCAATGTGTATTGTGCATAAACCGGATATGAATTCACCAGAAAACCACTCTAGATTAGTAATTTATTTCAATATTTATATGGGAAGATGGGATGGATGATGTTTTAAAAACAATCTGTTTGGTAAGGGAAATTTAAATTATTGGTTCAGTATTAATAACCGCCATGACATTTTATTTTGGATAAATGCAAAAATACCCATTTTAGAAGAAACACTTATTTTTCAAGTTAAGTGATAAGAATTTGGAATAATGTAATGGCTTTTTCTTAATCCTGCATTCTTATGACTTTTAAATGTGAAGCTATATAGAATTAAACAAGTCCTTTTCTGTTACATCACTTTTCACAGTAAATCATAGTTTAAAACTTAAAATTAAAATGTGAGGAAAAAGGTATTGAAAACCACACCAGCTAATATGCTTAAGGTCGCAACGCCAACAAATTAGATTTTTTAAGAGTAAAAATTTTAGAAACTTTAGACTTTGGAGGCAAACATGACTATTTTTAAAAAGATCCTTACAATCTTCTGCCGCTTTGTCTCGTAAGGCCTAATAAGGTGGTGTTGAACGAAAAGGCAATAAGTTTCAAAGTCCACTGTAAAAAAAAGGCTTCGGGTTTCAAAGGATTATCGAATGAAAACCGTTCATCCTAGCTTGAAACTTTTTCTTAGCCTTTGATCTATCAAATGTTCATCTATCAGGGATGTGCTAAGAGCTCAAAAGAGAGCCGCTCTCTATTTTAAGAGCGTAAGTCAGACCGAGCTAAATTTTTTTTTTTTTAATCAGCGAGAGCGAGATGGTTTTGTCCGCTCTTTTTCCGTCTAACTACAACACAAACAAATATATGACGGGTTGCAATCAGAAGCATGTGATGCTATAACGGTTTTGACACGTATTGGGGTGTAAATACTTAATAGAAATTGGGAACATATTTTAAAAAATAATATTAGTGAATAAATGTGAATATGGCTGTAGAAATAAAAAGTGATCGTATAATTTTTAATTGGCTGTTTTGAATGCCAGTTGATTTACATTTAGAAATCAACGTTTAGTACTAGAATCTTAATTCTTATTAAAAAAAGTTATATATTACGTTATAAATTAAAATAATTTCAGGGGCTGGAAAAAACAGTGTTTAACGATATGCGGTAGTATAAGACAGAAGTCATTATTAAACGCTCCGGCGCTCTTTGACGTAGGGATATAATACTCAGTAGAGAATATAATAATAAATCAGCACAATCGTTCTCATGTACATAGCATAAGTGCATAACTCTGCTTCACACTGGAAAGGCACTGATGAAAATAAATTAAATCATGCTAAATTGATATACTGTAAATACAAGAGGTAAATGGAAAACTCTTTAGTTTGAACCTGCCTTTAATTTACATTTATCTACATTTTATTCTAGGCAAGTCCTCGTTAATATAGTGGTTAGTATCCCCGCCTATCACGCGGGAAACCACGATTCAATCCCCTGACGAGGAATTGTTTGAGGGAATTGCATCGACAGTGCAATATTTTACACATTTGTTCATATTTTTCTTTACAAGCTAGAAATTATCTTAGATAGTTTTGACCGAGGGGCAACCGATTCTTTTTTTACTGATTTTCTTAGATGTAGAAAACCAAGAAAACGCGAAGAAAAGCAAGAAAAGTTGGGAAATTTCAGGAAAAAAGAGAAATTTACCGAAATTTTTCAAGAAAAAGCAATAAATTTACCGACTTTTCCCACCTTTTCTTGCTTTTCTTAGCATTTTCTTCGTTTTATACTCTTTTCTACACCCAAGGAAAACGAGTAAAAAAAGAGTCGGTTGCCCCTCGGTTTTGACCTTTTTAGAGGTAATGATACACGCTTATTTACATAAAAACTGGAAGTTCTTAAATAAGTTATTAAATCTGCAGGTTTAGATGCCTATTATTAGATGATTACAATATAGAAATATATGCTAATGGCTATTTATATTTTATATATATACTAATAAATAGTGGACACTTACAGGAATCATGTTGGAGATCTTTTAAATAAAATTGCTGTTGGACAGTTGTAGTGCGCATTGCAGTACAAACTCGCTGTATATATGTTGCATTCTGTATAGCATTCGCTGGGACGCTAAGCGTAGATATGGTTTTCGTGGTTATTATTGTAACTTAAGGCTTAAGATAGTCAATACTAGAAACACATTTATTTCCAGGAAGTAGACTAATGTATCGAATCATTATAAATACAAACCATATTTATTTATTTTCGTCTGAATAAAAAAAATCAAACTAAACCAGAATTTCCCGTAAATATAAATCAAGCGAAAACAAGGCCATATTATAAAATAGAATGTACCAAAGTGTAGTCAAATGTTCACAAAATACAAAAAAAAAATAAATACGGGATATTATTTATTAGAAAAGGGTGATTCACCACTCAATCACTTATTAGTTCCCTTAAACAAAGCTTTTTAATTGCTCGTATAATATATATGTTCTAAAATAAATCTGCATAGTGGTTGTTTTCCTAATAGTCCGTGTGCACAAGCTTTGATTTATTCATGTGACAGCATAAGAGAATTCTGCTTTCAATTCATTTATATTTTTCCCAACTTCTCGCAATATTTCGATAGAAACTTTTCCATTTTCATAACTCTCAACATAATAATTTCAGATACAATCTACATAACACTTACACAAGGTTTATTGCTGGTTATATGTGAATACATTATGTTTCTCTAATAAAGCTATTCATCAGTAATGTATTTACTTTATTATTACTATTATAATGAACGAATATGTCCAGTGTCGAAAGACTACATTTCGGCTCGTGCGCTCAGCACAAATGTATTTCTCCTACCAATGATGTTTTCAATTACTGTACATAGGTACATACATATCACTTCTTAAAATAATTACAACTCGCTATGTGAACCACGTTAGAGACGTCCATTTTCCATATAATAATGCTCAAAATCAGCCCTCACCCTCTCATCTTCTCCTAGCTTCTGTTATTTTGTAAAGGAGAAAATGCCCCACTCTTTAATTTCATTAGAAAAGCGCAAAAAGTAGTCCCCGTTAGTTTTTTTAATGCGTTGTATTTGGGAGCTATTTACTCAAGCTTCGGCGAGTCCCGTCCCTGATAGTATAGTTTTTTACTTTTTAAATTGTCATGTAATAAATTTGTTTTAGTGGATTTACTTTGATTTAAATTTCATTCACACCATGTCCCTGTTAGTATAGTGGGTAGTATCTCCGCCTGTCACGCGGAAGACCAGGGACGCGTCTAAACTACCACAGCACGTTTGTTTTCTTTTCTCCCTATCCTTTTGTTCATGTTGCCATAGCAACCCAAGAATTTCTGGTCCTAAATTCGGCTGCTTAATGATTTTTTTCAGACCTACTTTCTTTATTTTTCATGAAAGTTCTTGTAGCAGACTACATTCTGTGCCACATTGTTTGTATGAGCCCGTTGGCCGTTGCTACTGTACAGTGGGTATATCGTGGTATTGTATGGATTCGCCTTGAAAATTTTCAAATCCAATTCAAATTCATCAAATATATTAAAATTCGTTTTCATTCGAATGGAAAATTTCTTTGTGTTAATTCATACAAAATTTGTTTCTAAATATTTTTGCGCGAATTCCATTGAATATGTGGCTAATTCGAATTAAATTAATTGAATGAATTGAAATTCATATTCATTCGAATTGGGAATTTTTTTTGAGTTGTGGGTATTTTAGTGTTAATTGAATTGAATCCGATACTTAAACGAAGATATTTTGTGAAAAAAGAAAAAAAATGTTTCTAAATTAAAAGTGGCAACACTGACAAACTGAAGGTTAACATTTGCGTTCTTGAGCTTCACGTGGTATTATCTTTACCCAATGTGCTTTCGTGCAAATTAATCGAGAGTAGTTAAATACTTTACAATTTGAAACTATGGATCTAAATGATGTAGATAATTTGCGTGCCAATTTCGCTACAAATCTTTTTCGTAATCGTACTACTGGGTTATATTATCTTCGTACCGTCATAAATGGAGTAGATCAACCGGGTCGGTATATAATGTCTGCATCTAACTATTTGCGGTACATGGAAGGTAACTATTACTATTTTATTTCACATATTAAGAGAAACTTTTGAGTAGAAAACACTCTTCTTAAGCACTATTCACTTATTATATAATTTTTCATTATATAACAGATCACTATTATCGAAGAGGCCTCTTGGATGAATTTTGGAATTTAACACTCCAAAGGCTGTCAATCAGCCATCAAGGTAGAGTGTCAAGAAGGCTATTAATGCTTTTTTTATTAATAATTTTAATCAACCTTTTTTTTTATTTATTAGGTATAACATTGCAGACTCCACTCATTGATCAACTGAACACGTCAAGGGATAACTCCTCATCGCCCCAGTCTGATGTTGCCACAGAAACAGCTCAAAGTCAAAGTGATTGTGGTCTCAGTGAAGGGAGTGGCGGCTTACGTGAAGGGAATTCGAGTCAAGGTGTTGGAACTGCCGGTAGTGGAGGCCTTGGCGGTGGTGCTCATTTTCCTCCTCCTATCACTGGGGGTACTCATACATTATTTTATTGATATAACAACAAATTTATTTATATTTATAAAAAAAAATTACCCAGAAGATAATATGGAAATTGGCGATATTGATAATGACGGAGATGATCTTGATGGAGGATCCAGACAGGAGCGTAGCTGCGGAGGATATGCAAGTGGCCGCGGAGGACAGGATCGTGGCCGTGGTGGACATGATCGTGGCCGTGGTGGACATAATCGTGGACGTGGTGGACATGATCGTTTACAAAGAGGAGGCCTTCACAGTGTCGCTCAAATCCATCCTCTCTTCACGGATGGTACCACTACTATTTTGTATACTACAACATAATAAATAAATTAATATAAATTTCAAAAGATCACGTGGAAGACACTGAAAATGCCGTTGATATTGACGGAAATGGTACTGAGGGTATGTCCGGACTGGAGCCAAGCCGTGGAGGATTTCACCAATGCCGCGGAGGAAATGAACGAGGCCGCGGAGGACAGGATCGTGGCCGCGGAGGACAGAATCGTGTCCGCGGAGGACAGAATCGTGGTCGTGGAGGTCAGAATCGGGGCCGCGGAGGACAGGATCGTGGTCGCGGAGCTCAGGATCGAGGCCGCGGAGGACAGGATCGTGGACGTATAGGACAGCATCTTGCCGGAAGAGGAGGCCTTATTAGTGGCGCTCAATTCAATGATGGTACCAATACTATCATACATTAATATTACAGTAAATTGATTGTTTTATATTTCAAACAGATAACGTAGAAGGTGATGATAATGGCGATGATATTGAGGGTTTGTCCGGACAGGATAGTGGTCGCGGAGGATACAACCGAGGCCGCGGAGGACAGGATCGTGGCAGAGGAGGACAAGATCGTGGCCGTGGAGGACAGGATCGTGGCCGTGGAGGACAGGATCGTGGCCGTGGAGGACAGGATCGTGGCCGTGGAGGACAGGATCGTGGCCGTGGAGGAAACGATCCTCATGGTCCTGCTCACCGCGAATTATTTGATCATGCTATGACGCTCATTCTTCTCGAAACCTTCAGAGAATTTGAACCTAGGCTTCGTGGACGAAACATATCGCAGTTGACAATATGGCGTCAGGTACGTTTCCCTAGATAAAATAATACTATTTTGGTTAATCTGATTTAATTCCATACTTAAATTAAATCACTTAAAATTGCTTGATTATTCATGAAACCTGGTAAATTTCGGCGGGAAAAAAGATAAATGTAGTTGTGCAAATACGTTTCTTCCCTTTGAAGGGCTACTTACTTTAGTAAATTCCGACAAGTGAATTATGAACTTAATCAATGAATACAATTAAGAAATAAATTAAAAATGAAGGTAAATCTTTTGCATATTTTTTAGATTGCGGCAAGAATGCAAGAAAATGGCTATATGCAGTTAAGTGGCCGACTATGCATGGCACACTTCAAACTTTTAATGGCAAAGTACCGAAGATACAAGACATTAAACAGAGGAGGAGAAAGGTGGGCATATATGCCAATATTTGAAGAAATGTATGCTGATGACCCCAGATTCAACCCTCCAAATTTGGTTGAAGCAGGAGCTCGATATAATCGTGTCGGTCCACATGGAAGAGTAAGTTTTAATTGGATTTACATCACCTATTGGTTTACCCAACTATTTGAATAATAAAAAATATAATTTCATTTTCAGAGGATACAATGTGACGGCAATTATGATGAAGAAGAGCAAGAAGATTATTTAGGACGACCTGCTGCTCATAGAAGAAAGACAACGAGTCACAGCGACATTATTGAAATGTTTTACCAGCTTGAGGACAAACGAGAAAGATTCAATGAAGATCTCGTACACATTCTGTACGAGAGTATGGATATAGAAGGTAGAAAAGTGCAACTATTAAGTGATATTGTCGCACAAGTACGTGCTGCGGATGGCCAAGGACGTGCAGCGGATGGCCAAGGACGTGCAGCGGATGACCAAGGACGTGCAGCGGATGGCCATGGGCGTGCTACAGATAGCCAAAGAAGTGCAACGGAGGTATAGCATATTATATAACTAGTTGGTATTTGACATAGTTAATAATTTTTTTTGCATCTTGTAGCCTTTCAATAATCAACAGATCTCTACCCCTGGAAGAAACTTTAACAACGCTCACAGATTAGCTTATGATGGTGGTTCACCTTATACATCGTGGAATATGTATGCCACTCCTCTCCACAACAGGCAACACACTCCTGGGCAGCACACCCCTATGTACAACACTCCTGGGCAGCACACACCTAGGCAGCACACTCCTATGTTCAACACTCCTATGTTTAACACTCCTATGCTCAACACTCCTAGGATCAACACTCCTAGGCCCAACACTCCTAGGATCAACACTCCTAGGCCCAACACTCCTAGGATCAACACTCCTAGGCCCAACACTCCTAGGCCCAACACTCCTAGGCTGCAGACTAATGGGCAGCACACTCCTATGCTCCACACTCCTAGGAATAACAGTCCTTGTGTGAGCAACACAATGCGTATTCACGTGGTGAGTAAATCATGAATATAATTTGGGAATTTAAATTAATTATTTTTCTTTCTTAGACTTTGGGTAATCAACTATTATCTACTCGGAGACATGCAACAGATGGGCCAAACGGAGTTGGATTTCCAAGCCCGACTGCTTCGGATTCTACTATAACTTTAGCATCTCCGCATGGGTATTACTGGGGATCACCAAGAGCCGCACGGATTACCACTCCATTGAGTCGCTCGGCGATGATAGTCACGACGGAATCTCCACGGAACACTCCGACGGAATCTCCACGGAACACTCCGACGGAATCTCCACGGAACACTCCGACGGAATCTCCACGGAACACTCCGGCGGAATCTCCACGGAACACTCCGGCGGAATCTCCACGTCCTACGGGACTACCGGCCAGGCAAACACCGGAAGCGAATACCATTCCATCCGGATCTTCACGTACATCTTCAGCTTCTAGACCGGGGACGCCGCTCAGGTCTCTTCCGAGCCCTTACTCTCGTGGCTCTGGGTCTTTAGGGAGAGATGATCCAAATGCCATTATTGCTTCTCCACATTCAGTGACAAATTCCAGCTTATCAGTATCTACAATTGATGTCGATTTTATGGCTGAAATTGTTGATGTTGCTTTGTCCCCGACAGGGAACGAAGAAGAACCTTCATCTGTTAATTCAGTCGCATCAACAATTAGCGTTGATTTTTTAAGTTAATTCATAAACACAAATTGGAACTTTAAAAAAAAGTTGGTGCGAATATTTGGTTTCGTCGTTAAATAACACGGCAATACAACAAGAGTTTCAAGAAAATAAAACCGAGCACTAATTGTGTGAATAAATTTAAAAACATTTTGTGTTGTACTATAAAAACTTCTTATTAACTTAAACTTAGGGGTTTATTTTAGGGAAACCACTATGACCTGTATACTCTAATTGAGAGAACTGTACCCACAGCACAAATGTTGAAATAGTCGAAATACTTTTTCTTAAAGGATTGAATTTTACTAAATCTACTTTTCTAGTTTAATACGTAACAACATAAGAGTGTTTGTTTTTAAATTATATAATATAGTTTAAAGGAAAAATGGTCTATGCGCGCAGTTTATTATTAACGCTTCCAGCTCAATCAATCATCACAGTTAAAGGGAATTTGCGTAGAGATCCCGAATTTCACGTCGTGTAAGGCCTTCATAAGGGTCCTCTTCGGTATCAACGTCGTCCCCTTCTTCATTTGTGTCACTCCAGTCGCTCCAGTTATCCTCAACATGGTCACCTTCGGCATCAATGATAAAGTTGTGCAATACGATCGCTGTTCCAATTATGTTTGGGATGTATTTCAAATTGGTGACGTCCAAGAAATGAAGCTTGCGACATTTCCCCTTTAATAGGGAGTATGCATTCTCAATGAGAGATCTTTCTGAATCTTGACGTTGATTAAAATTCTTTTGCGCCGGGTTGAGCCGGCCATAGTCCCGGTAAGGCGTGAGCACCCGTGTGCCAAGAGCGTAGCCTTTATCTGCAATGATCCTGTAAGGTGTCCCTTGAAGTTTGTCTTCGATTGTGAGGGAAAGGGACGACATTGAATAGATCCTAGCATCATGGAAAGATCCTGGCCAGCCAATGCTGACATCAATGAACTTTTTCTTTGAATTGCACACCGCCTGAACCTTAAAAAAAGTAATTTTTTTGCATAAATTTCAACAATAAAAATTAATTTTTTTAAATCAAAACAATTACTTTAACAGCAGTAAGGCCGTCCTTCGTAGTGTAAGCTGCTAAATCATTGAGTGGCTGCTTGATCTCAATATCGGTTGCATCCAGTACTCCGATTACATGAGGGAGAAGCCGAAATCCACGACTCTCATTCCAAAGTTCGTCACGTGAGGGCCAGACAACATAGTCATTAATTCTTTCAGCTATGATTTCGCAAGTCTTCATGATTATGTAGTGGGCGTTTCCTCTGGTAGTACCAAACCGATCAGCGACCTGACGAAAGGTTTCTTGGTTACCTATCCACCACAGAGTCATGAGCAATTTCGCCCTGATCGGTAGCTCATTGAACTGGGCTCTAACATTCATTGGTCGATCAAGGTGTGCGCCGAACTCCATTGATAGTTCCTGTAAGGAAAATTGATTGCAGTTTGTTGTTATTAGAAATCATTCATGAGCAAATTGCATAAGGTCTTGTCGGTTTATTTCTTAAATGTGATCGTAAATTCTAAGGTAATTAGTATAGTATAAACAAATTTTTCAATTGAAACTGTTGCCCACAGTAGTGGATAATTAACAATCTAAAATTGGGGAGGGGGGGTATGTGACTATTTAAACGATTTGGCTTCAGTGCCTTTAATAATTCAATTTTTTCTACCTGGAAGGTCATGGGCGACATTCTGAAATGCTCTTGAAATTGTAAACCTCCATAGCGAGGAATATAGTAGGAAATAAAGTTTGAAATCCCGACCCTGCGATCGTTTATGATCCTACATAGAGTTTTAAGTCTAAGAAATTGGTATGTGACAAAAGGGGATGTTTGAATGCTCCACTTCATAAGGACTTTCACGATGTTATCCAAACTACTCTCTCCAAGTAGGAGGGTATAAACAAGACGACTTCTTTCACTTTCGTTCATTGTACTTAACGCAGGTATTGATCAAAACTTTAAAGGGGAACTGTTGCGTTTAACTCTACTTAAAACACACCAAAACAAAGTCGCGAGTTCGTGTTGTTGTGCTTCGTTTCAAAAGGCCGTAATACATGGCTGTGCACAGCTCCTCTAGGGGCATTAAAACAAAACTGACTGAACAAATCGTCTTTATAATATAAAACAATAAAAGCAAATTTTAACAATGCGAAATTTAAATTCAAAAACATAATTTTGATTGATATAAATTAATTTTACTTATATTCAGTTCAAAGTAGGATTTCAAAATTCTTTTATTTTAAGGAATTAGTATAACATGTTAAAAAAAATTCCAATCTTCTCAAACGAATACTCACAATTTCAATTTATAAAAAATTTTATTCAATGGCATATCTAGAAATATTTATTCATTTTCATTTACCCCTTTCATTTAAAAAATGATTTCATGTGTTATTTGCTACTTTACAGAACACTTGCAGTGCGTACGTGATAAGGAATGCACTACTATGCATGTAAGTTACTAGGCTACGTACTGTACAGCACCGTACAGTACAGACATGCAGAGATATGGCCATGCGGGCATACCCTTTGCTACTCTACACAAAAAGTGGTTTGCGTACTGTGACGGTACTGCATGTGGATACTGCACAGTACTGCACAGCTGCACACTGCAGAGCTGAATCTGCTGGCATGTTCTAAAAGCAGACGAAACGTTAACAGTGGTACAGTGGCTAAAAACGTTAGTTTAGACGCTGCCCAGGGTTCGATTCCCTGACTGGGAGTCAAGTGTGAATTTGGCAACATAAGTGCTGATGGTAACTTTGGTTTTTGTTTTCATTTACGAGTTAGAAATTAAGATATTTGTTACACTACTTTTCGATATAATAGTTGATTTCAGAATGTATAATTAATTTGTACCCCCCCACCCCCACCCCCAATTATTCCACGTACGCAATTAGCATTTTTATTTTATTTTACTCGTTAATTATTGATTAAAACATATTGTCGACTAAAATATCGAAACAATATAAAGAGTTATAATTTATTATAAAAAGAAAAGCTTCTGTAAATTAACGAAATTCTTAAAACTTGCTTGTGAATAACTTCATTTTCTCTTTCACATTCTAAATTTTCAGAAATGAATAAATAAAAAAATCAAGAATATCAAACGCTTGTGATTGCAACTAACCCTTATTTTCATGCGTGGTACATTTGAAAGAAAGTTAACTCACGCGTCCTAGCTTGTCTTGGACCATGTCCTTGACTTTCTTAGACCTTGTTTCTAAAATACAACAGCAAGAACCACTTGTCGTGCAATCTAATTTATCACTGTTTAAGTCGCCGGGTTGATCTAAAAATTTGAAACCCTTTAGAGCTGGCATATGGGGCACTGAAGGGAGACACTTCGATCCGGGCTCGAAACGCGGAAGAAGAATATTTTCGTAACATTTTGGAAGAATTTAACAAAGTTGAAATTCAATTGACTTGTATTCAGCGATTGTAAACTAAGGTCCGTCAGTGTGATGTGATGATGTCGATGTAAGAAAATTTGAAAGCGTTTGAGTCCACCTTCAGTAACTGATATTCTGATTCTGTTAAAGTGTTGTTATTATTGGTACTACCACGTAATATCAGTTGGCTTGTTACTCGACTCGTCTTGTCCAAAAGGTCTGCCGGGATGATGAAATCCTCTCCATAGGGGGCAGAGAGAGTCAAAACAACCATGTCGATGGATGAATTAATCTTGTTAAAGACTTCTTTGACTTCCTTCATTGGCACAACATTGCATTCCACCTCGATTGTCTCATCAGATCGGAATGACTCAGTATCGCAAGTGCAAGGTGATAGATTGGGGCATTGTTGCTTCGTAGCAATCATAACGATCTTAATGTTAATAGAGCTCATGATCAAAAAGGCTTCCAAAAACAGGATCGATGCCTGTTATAAGATGGTTTCAATACATCAATTTTAGGGGTAATGACTATATATGTACTTCTAAATAATGGAAACTTACATGAATCATATTGGAGACCTTTTAAACGAGATTCCTGTCGGACAGTTGTAGTGCGCATTGCAGTATAAGCACACTGTGTATAAGTCTAGAAATAGTTTTGTGGATATTGTATAATAACTACGCTTTTACTCATATTTCCGATGAGCGGTTTTGCTTTCTCTATCAGATCAGTAATATGTATGTAGACTTGTCGGTATGGTTGTGAAGAGATTGTGCTTTTTGTGTTCATGACATCTTCCGTCACACACCACACCACCGTGTGTTTCCACGTCGCGCTCCAATTTCCACAAAACGACCTTGAAATAAAGAAATAAAAACTTCATTTTAGCTAATTCAATGTTTTTTGTAACAAAAGAAGTTGCCGTCCATGTCGAATCAATATTTAAAAATTGCCTTTTATGCCCCCCCCCTCTCTATTAGATTTTCTAAAACTATAAAACGTATAATTGATTAAGAAAATATTTTATTCTAGTTTATATTTTGTGTTATTGCCTGTAAACGAGAGACAAATGTAAAGTTGAATCAATAGAAAAACAAATTTATTCTACATTTTTTAAAATCAATGAACAAAAATTTGATTGGAAAATAGAGTAGACAACATTCAGTATTATATCTCCTCATAAGGGCTCGTCCGGGATTTGAACCCAGGACCTCTCGCACACGAAGCGAGAATCATACCCCTACACCAACGAGCCGTTATATTATCCCCATCTTTAGGCTTATAATAAACATAATTTGAAAATAATAATCTATTTATATACTTAACAGGCCGGCTCATTGAAGAGAATGTATTGCCATTTATATTAACTTTATCACGATTACACTTCACCGGTTGGGTCGGTAATGTAGAGTGAAACACGGGTGCAGGGACCTTATATTAGATTTTTGTAAAAAGTATAATAATATTTTAAAAACAGTTACCGGTCTTCAATGATTTACAAACACCGGTCGGTTTCAACCATCTAAAGTTTCGATTTTTTATAGCTGCACAGACTGACGATGAACTTCTGCTTTTTTATCATTTATTGCAAATTTTATTATCGTTCTATACTATAAACAGTCGGTTTCATAGAAATTTTTTTTAAAATTTTAAATAAGTTGCTCTGAAAATCATTAATAATTACTTCGTTTTCTCTATGGTCCTATGCAGTCTAGCGGTAAAAATGCCCGGTTTTCTCCTGGGAGTCCCGGGTTCGATCCCCGGCATGGGGATCGTTGGGTGAATTCAGAATCTGACCAGTTGTCTGGGTTTGAATCTACCATTTTATATTTATATTTGTTAGAGATGCAATTTTTTAGTAAGACAATTTTAATTATATGTTGATACGTTTTCTTGATATGCGATAAATGAAGTATGCCGTAATTTATTTTGATTATCATGTAGTTTTGGTTGCTAATTGATATTATACCGTTATATATGTATAATCACTCTGCTATTAATTGGCCTCAGCTTCCAGTGTATTTTTAAAAAATCATTAATCTTATATTGTAAAATTCAATAACCTGGTGATATTACTTTTGTTCGGTTAATAATAATGTGTATACTCTATAAACTGTTGGATTGGAGTTTATCTATGTTTTTGATGGAGAATAATGATTGCTAATAATTTATGTAGGTGCCGTAATTGATACTCTGCCAATTGCCATGCAAATAGTTCTTGAACACATTTTCTAAATTTCTGGTTACATTACCCTGACAAATTTTATTGAAAATATGAAAGAAGAAGAGGGGTAGAAGGCTAAGCCAATAAAGTGTCTCGCCTTTTTTATTTGGTGCGTTACATTTCGGACTTGAAGCAGTTATATTATCAGTAGTGGGAATAGACTAATTTGTGTTTTTGGTTTCTAATTAAAGAAAAACACACGGTGGTGTGGTGTGTGACGGAAGATGTCATAGACTTTATTGTGTGTAATAATAGGTCCTTTATATTTTTGCCGGCATATTTTAAATATTTTAAATATGTGTTAAATGAAAAAAAAATATATGTGAATGTATAAGATGTGAGTCGTAACAATCTTTATATTAATAGTGCTCATGATCAAAAAGGCTTCCAAAAACAGGATCGATGCCTGTAATAAGATGGTTACAATACATCAATTTATGGGTAATCACTATATAATATATATGTACTTTTAAATAGTGGAAACAGGAATCATGTTGGAGGTCTTTTAACCAAATTTGTCTGACAGTTGTAGTGCATATTACAGTATTAACACACTTTGTATATGTTGCAATTTGTATATTATAGCATTCGCGCGGACGCTAAGTGTAAAAATGGTTTTAGTGGTTATTGTAACTGAACATTTACTTATATTTCCGTTGAGTGGTTTTTAATTCCTTTATTACATCAGTAATATGTATATAGACTTATGGCTGGTACTAGACTTATCGGTATGGTTGTGAAGAAATTGTGTCTTATAGTATTATAGAAATAGCCGCACGTTTCTTCAAAATGAATTATGGTAAGGTTATCTGCAATATTTACTTCCTTTTTAGAAATATATTTAAGATGATGTAATAAGCGCGTTACCAAATAACTGCACCATAATACCTATATAGTTAAAACCACTAGATTATTATAATATATCATTAAAAATACACTGTTGAATAATAGAAGAAAGGGAATCTCACTTAGCAAGCGATGGTCTTTTCAAAGCTCATGCGGAGTTCCCTAACATCAAGGAACTTTGAAAGTTCGAGCTTTAAATTCATCAAAATTCGTTGTATGTATGAAGGGCCATTAAAGTGTGGCCATGTAATAACATATCGAACTATTTATATTTATTTAATTTTTTATTCATTTCCATATGGAAGTGGAAAACTTATTACGTAAAAGGTACTAAAAGGTGCGAGTAAAACTTTGTTTTTCAACAAAGTCTGCATTTCACTAAAAATAATCCTCTAAATATACTCGGATTATTTGCTAGCTTATCCTTCCGACCTTTTGACAATATGTGGATAACTCTTAACGCTCCAACAAGGAACGGAGAATATTAAATTACTCATTCGTTCAGTTCGCCACCAATAAAATTTAGTTAAAATATTGCAGCAGACCATGATACATGACTGCATCAGCGAGCATCAGTAATCAGTATTTATCCATGGCAAATCTATGGAAAAAAAATTGACGTGGTCATAGCCGCGATGTACTGGTGCTGACTTTATTGAAAGAAGCACAAAGTAAGCAGATTCTGAGATTCCATCTCAATGCAATGAACAGTATGATCTAATCAGAAAATTAGAAAATGCACAGTATTTTTCGCGGTATTGTAAAGTCTATTTTTATGTGCCCAAGAACTGTTTGCATGACATAATATCAATTACGGTACGAGGTGAGAGACAATTAATTACTGTAACCTTTTTTTAAAACGTGTAAAAGACTAGAAAACTTTTACGCAGTAATTGAATAAGATGAATATAGAAGGGCACTTGAGAGTGCATAAGAAATACTTCAATAATTATTTAACTTATATGGTAATAAAAAAAAGCATTAAAAATTTACACTAGAGAAAACAAAAAATCTCTATTTCCAATGTTCATGTTTCAAAACTTTTTCGTATTTAAAGTTTTGTTTTCTATTATTTTAACTTCGCATGCTTTTCATCATTTTTTTACTAAGAAATAAATAAAATACGTAGATGGCTATGGCCATCTGCCGTAGGCCATTTGGTATAGAAAGTTTTATGCCTGTGTGGTATATTTCAGAATAGCTTTCGGAAATTAAAACCGCTTTTATGCTAGAAATTTTTTTTATTGAAAGGAAATGAGGTGTTTCTAAAAATGAACATGGTACACAGTATATTGATCCTCAATAAAAAGAGAAAATATTTGATTTTTGGTAAAAAATTAACATTTGTTTTACGTGTTTTTAGTCGTTCTTGGATACAATCAATGATGTTACTTGATTTTCTTTCAAATAGTGTGCGATTCTAACCACAATTTATCTGGTGAGAAAGAAGCAAGCTCCTACGTGGTAATTAGCTCCTTCGACTTCACTGGTTCACCACCTTCAATTCTACTCAATTCTACTCAACTCTACTCAACTCTACTCAAATCTACTCAACTTCATTCGTAATCAGCACTCTTCGAGTGCTTACGAACTCTTTCTTGAATCTCCGCCTTAACGGGCAATAAAGAGATAAAATCAATAATCTAATCTGGATTACATTTTTCGCATTCCTAACTAACACTTTGCCCGAAACGGTATTGATTCTAAAACATCAATGTTTATCATATGTTCAAGTTACACGCTTTTCGAGAAAATCAAATAGAATAAAACGTTTCAGCATGTTTTACCAACCTTATTCATTACCTTCTTCAGTTGCCTAAAATATGCAAGTAGATGTAATATGTTCTTACTCTCTATTCTGCTTAGAGTAAACGAAGGTAACTGCCATTTAAAAATACATGCAACATAACACAATAAGCTTACAGCTAATTCTAGCACACAAAAGTTATACCCGATTACTATACCTATCTCCTCATTCTTATAGCCTTTTATTTACTAGTCGATACCAATTACCATGTATCATGATCAATGATCTATTACTCATTTACGGCCGTCAAGTGTTAGCACAATTGTTAGAATTGAAAAGAATTATACTATTGCAAATACAAATTACTATTTCCACGGTTCATAAAAACGCTTGCTTGTCACCTTGTAAATGATTTCTCATTTAAAGTATTTACACAATTAAATGAATGTTACGCCAATAAAGTCAATATAAATCACAATTTACAAATCTTATTTTTAAAATCTTTTTAACTTTAACTATTTAATTCTTTTTTCGAAGAAATTTATTTTTCCGAATTATTTAATAAATAAATAAATAAGTTATAAGTAATATAAAGGGAATTTGGTTATTGCAGACGATGACATTTCCTGCTGACTAGCATAAAAGCGCCATATTTTGGCGAAAAAAAGAATATATCTAATGAAAATAAAATCAAATACGACTTTTGAAAAATGAACATGTCTCAAACTATATTTAACTATAATGATAAGAGAAAAAATTGGCTAAGTTATGAAAATTACCATTTGTTTTCTCTTAAAAAATATCGTTGGAAATACAGTTGCTACTTTGGTACGTAAAAATTATAAATAGAGTACAATTCATCTACCATAAGTATGCAGAAGACAGAGAAGCCAGCTCCTTCTATCTAAAGCTAGCTCCTTCTCCCGAACTCATCATCTTTGACTGTCTCTTCGCCTCTTCAAATTTCCCTGTAAGCTTCTTCCATTTCCTCTTCCGCCTTAAAAGGCACTGTTATAATACAAAGTAATTATTTTGTGGAGAACTCAATCCCAAATTTAACACTTGAAATACTGTCGTTACATTTTGATGAATTCTGTGGATGCTGGTGAACAACTGTGTACTGAAGAACTTATTCTTACATTGCGTAAATCATCTTATATTCTTATTATGGCATTTATAAAAATCTTCTAATTTCGACTACCGAGTAAATGTCAAATCCCGAAGACCACCACTTCAAGCGACGTTGGTTTGTAAAAACTGGTCTGGTACTATTGAAAAAAAAAGTTAGACGATAGACAATTAGCATTTCCCTTCCGGCCACCAGATCGTATCAGGAAGCACTAGCTACCTAGGAAATAAGAACCGCTGGTATTACACTCAATGCTGCTTATACTATATAATTAGGACTAAATTAATAAGGAAGGGGTTTTCACTCCTTACCTTTACCTCACACCTACAAATTCTGAACCAGCAATGAAACAATCTACGCCTTAATGGGCCAATTTAATGACAAAGAAACTGTTGCATCTTTATGTTTACGGCGTGAGGGCCATTGATGTTTCGTGTCTCATGTATAAATGTCTTTGATTATCAAGTTGAGAAGAACAAATCGGACTCCAAGTTACCATGCTGCCAAAATTATAAAGTTCTAACTAATGAAAGAGAACACACCGTAAACTATTTCGAAATTCCCTCCTATTAGTCTTTCTCTTCCACTGAAATACGCAGAATTCTGTAAAAGTTGCTCGTTGTTTTATGTATTTGATAAAGATTACGTACGCCTACGGTATAAAACAGGTTGACACACGGTTATCAATCACCGTTGCCGTAAAGTGTTTTACTGTAGGTATCTTCTTGAAATAAAATACTGCTGTAATAAATAACTTCATGTAAAGGTAAGCAATCTTATAGATTTTTTAAATGAAGTAAATTATATATGTAATAGTTTTGGTCAATGATGTGTTGAAGTTGGTTAAGGTCTTGAAACATAAAACCTTGACAACATATTCCAAATATTATAATGCTAAATTTATTAATTGGAAAAAAAAATTAATTAAAAAAAGTATGGCAAAAGTATGCTAGGCCCTACTATGTCATCATTCGAAAATAACTTTATTTAAAAACATAAGTTCAACAATCTTTTTACAATTGCAACTCAACTATCCTATCTAAAAAGTCTATGTATATAAGTGGAGTTTCCGTTGAGTTTCCGTCGAGGTCGCGGACAAACAGCACTGCCGATAATTCGTCCAACCTCGACGCGCAGGATAGTAAGTGTTTGTGATGACAAAATTGCGTCACACCACTTCCTAATAGACTTGCCAGGTAACTATTTAGTATGATAAGATGTGCGAGACCAAAAGTAATGCTGCACAAGGGCTGTTCACCTTGTATCTGATGTGTAATGTTCAAGGTCGTTACACTACTTCTGGTGATTGCTCTTATCTGTTTTAAGGACTTAGGTTAAGACAAATTTATAGAATAAGAAAATAAAATAAAAATTAATCACTAGCCTAATTATAACGTTAATCAAAAATATTTCAAATTATATCACAATAAATGCAAACTTGCAATTTAATTATCTTATTAAAAAAGCAGGGCTATATATATGTGTAGAGCCACTGTAATATGTATAAATCATGTTTACGTCGAGGGCTCGGACGAAAAGTCACCGATGCCGATAATTCGTCCGACCTCGACACGCAGGCTACGAAGTGATTTGTGATTACAAAAGTGCGTCACACCATCACTTCCAAGTCTTGCCAGGTATAGGTGTGCAAGGCTAGAAGTAATGCTGCACAAGGGCTGTTCACTTTGTATCTGATGTGTAATTCTACAGGTCGTTACACTACTTCTGGACTTGCTCTTATCTGATTTTTTTAGGACTTAGGTTAAGACAAAATTTATAATGTAACAAGAACAAAATTCAAGAAAATTGAAGATATTACAAAAAAAAATCAGCTTCTTTTCTAATTATACCTAAGCTATTTCAAAGAAAAAGCGATGATATAACAATAAATTGATTAGTGGCTAGAATTTGATTTCCATTTGAAGGGTGGCCCCTGTTCCGTCGTAAATAAAGAAGTTCTAATATAATAATTTATATTATGAATTTTAAGTTAGAAAATGGATTTAAAAAATTTCTTTTTGATTTCAGCTTTCAATTGGGTTTTTGTATCTTTAACGCAATGATAAATGGGACTGTGTTCATTAAAAATGGTCTAACTATAAGGTATTTTAGAACCAGGTCTAGGACAGTATATAGGACAGTCTAGGATCAAGTCTAAGACAGTCTTAGACCATAGTAATTTTTTACATGAAAACGGTGGAGGAAATATACATACAAGGTTGTTTATTAAGTGAAAAGAACGTTAGAATAATGGTTAAAGCCATTATATTTTTGGTTTTATATTTTTTTTGTAATGTCTGTAGCAGTACTAAATGGAAGTGTGATCATGAAATCGGGTCTAACTTTGGTATTTTAGAACCAGGTTTAGGACAGTCTAGGGCCGGGTCTAATTGGTCAAGTTCCAGGTCTAATACAGCTTTAGGCCATGATGATGTTTTTATATTAAAATGATGGGAGAAAGACATACGAGGCTGTTTATTTATTGAAATAATGTTAGAATAATAGTTTAAAATCATTCTTTCTTGTTGTTTCTATGTATTTTTCTGTCTAAAACAGTGATAAATGGAAGTGTGATCATGAAAACAGGGCTAACTACGGTATTTTAGAACCAGGTCTAGGAAAGTCTAAGACCAGGTCTTATCTAGGATGGTGATTTGTGATTTTTTTACATTAAAATTATCGGGAATGACATACAAAAATTGTTTTTCAATTGAAATTAAGTTGAAGATGAATATTGGACAAAACAATTTTCTTTTTGGTTTAAATATGGGGTTTTGTATTTTTAACAGTCTTAAGCGGAAGTTTGATAATAAAAATAGGTCTAGCTACGGTATTTTAGAAGCAATTCTAGTACAGTCTAGGACCAGGGCTAGGAAAGACTAAAACCAGGTCTAAGACAGTCTTAGACCATTGTGATTTTTACATGGAAATGTCAGGGAAAGGCATGCACGGCTGTTTATTATGTTGGCGGAGCTATATTGCAATTACTATATTGAACTTCAAATGCACAAAGACTATATCTCGTTATTTACTATTGTAAGGATCTTTAATGATTCCAATATTCTAATTCCCTTGTACGGTTTTAGACCGGTAAGTAAACGGGCAAACACTGGCTAAGCCAAACAAAAAAATTGAGAAAGTGAAAAATAAAGATTAAATAGATAGGATAGGGCGCATCAAATCAAAAGGAGCTGATTAAGAACCACATCTTTTACCAGCTGAATTACAGAGAACTAAGAATTTACTTCGAAGAAGATCGGTCTGCATTTAAAAGTTTCATGATGGGCTAAGCTACATACGTAAGCTACATACAACCGTGAAATGAGCATATGAACCTTTTCATGTACATAAAGACAGCAGGAAAACAATCGATGATCATATAAGTGGTGGCGCCAAGGCGTCGGCGAGCGTCGCAAAGGTAGCTATCAAATAAGGTCATCTTTTATTTATTAAATTAATAAATAAACCAGAAAATCTCTATCTATAAATTTCGGAGCAGATGAGCCTCATTACAATAATTATAACCTATTAGAGGAATAGTGGGGCTCTCCTTCAGGCTTGTGTATTATATAATATTGTTGGTCTCTAAGATTGGTATTTAGGACTAATTTAAAAGGAAATTCATTGAATATATAGGTTGAAGCGAAAGCAAATAAGAAATTAATGAAAATTGCTGATCGAATCGGTTGGAGTAGTCGGAGATAAACCAAATAAGGTCTCCGATAATAGCTTAAGATCGTTGGTGGAAATAAATCAACCGGAGAAGTCGGGAAGGTCTCTGCAAGTTTTAATAATCAGGGCCGCCGCGAGGGGAGGGTCACTGGGTACTTTGTACCCGGGCGCTCGGTCGCAAGGGGCGCAAGAGACGGGGCGCAATTTTCAATTTTTAGGTGGTTTGTGCCTATTAGGACCCGGGCGCCACATAGGCTAGCGGCTGCCCTGTTAATAATCATGTTAAAATAGAGCTAATGTTGAATCGGTCGGAGTAGTCGTGAAAGGTTTTTCGGGGCATCGGCTTTGAACTATTCGCACTGGTAAGGTTGAGAGAGTTTTAAAGCAGAAATACACAGGAAACTCCAGGGGTAACGCTGAACTAATTTTGGTTCGACGTCTGAGCAGTTGAGAATGGCGCACACAAGCTTACGTAAGCCGGCAACTGGATGGGAGCTGTGCTGATGTGCTGCGGATCTATACATATAGTCAAAGCAAAAAAGTAAAACGTCAAAAGTCTATTTCTCCTGCTGTTCTCAATTCTCATTTATGTTTATTGAGTAACTTCAATCCCACCACGAATACAGTTTCATAGCTGAATTGAATTACACAACGAAAAAGTACGAAAATCTCAAGCTTCGAGCTGATTGGAAGTACCGGCGCCATCAACGGACTCAGTGTGAACGCGGATGATGTGTCTTTTTAGAGCATCTTTCCTGGCAGCTTTGTAATTGCATCTGGTGCAATTAAATGTAGGTCTACGAGCAACAGCTTTACACTCGTATTTCGCGTGACGAATCAAACTCTGATTCAATTTGAACGTAAGGTCACATCCATCACACTTGTGTGGTAATCCAAGAGGACGGGCTTTGGGCGCTGTGATGAATAATATTCAATAATTAAAAATCAAAACAGACTTTGTAAATCGCAACATTATTACCGGCAGCTTTGAAATTGGCCAGCTGCGAGCGATCCACTTTATGGACTGAGTTAAGATGCCTCATGAGACTGCCTTTCCGTACTGTTCGGTATTCACACAAATCGCAAGGATAGGCCGGTTCCACTTGGCATTCGTTCTTCAGGTGAGCTGCTAGGCCATCTTTCCTGGCATAACTACGTGCACACTTGTTGCACGGGAAAGAACGGACTTTCGGTTTCACCAGTGCTAAACCAAATAAAAGTAGCAATAAATAAGATCAGCCAGTCATTTAAATAAGGCATGTTCTATAATAAGAAAATATATGGTTACGTATTCCAAATGCTGGGAGTTGACAGAGCTGGACCTTGTGAAAGCCCATGAGATGCAGCTTGAGATGATGTTTCAATTTGAATTTCTTGGCGCACTTTTTACAAGAGAAGGGACGATCGTCAGCACCACATTTATCGTCGCCCAAGTTGCGTTTCAATTGTTTGGTGGTGGACGGTCCAGCAGTAGTTGTAATAGAATCCTCATCTGAAAATGTGGGGATGGTATTAAGGCATAATATACGACATAAATACTGTTTTCTATAATAAAATGAAGATGTAATAAAAAGTACCAGCTGATGAGTCGCTTTCTTCCATCATCGACTCGATCGTCCTCTTTTCTTTTCCAATTGTGTACTCACTACGACCGACCGTCGAAGTAACGTTTCGTTGCGACTGGCTACGAAGAGTGCGGACTGTGTGCAGCATTGCTTCTGCAGGTTGCCGGCCTTTCAGTTCTTCAGCTGCTGCAGACGTCAACTTTTTATTAGCAGCTCTTTTTTGTTTAAGAGCTTGAGGTTGTCCATTGAGGTTGTTCTCGGAATTCTACATGAAAAAGTAAAAGAAAATTATATAAGAGATACGCATAGGAATGTGAGAATTTCAAACAAGATTTAAAACCTGCTGCTGCTCCTTTCCTCCAGGATTGTTCTCTTCCAATATTTCCGTCACTATGCGTTTTCCACTTTGAGAACCAGCATTGGCCCCAGTAGCCTTTCTTCCTTTCGGAAGTCTAGGAAGAATCCGGCTGTTGGACATCGTTCCTGCAGATTGGTGAACTTCCAAGTTATCAGATCCTGTAACAATGAATAATCAATACGATTAAAAAACCTCAGGGATTTAAGACTTGATAGCTTAACTAATAGTGTGTGACCTGTTAAAGCGATACCCTTCAGAAATAAATCGAGATGTTTAACAAATAAGTGATAAAGAAATACAGGATACGTTTAGAGATTGATTTATACCTTCAGCTCGTGAAACGGCAAACGTATTATTGGTCGTCACTGCTGCTCCAGTCTGGGCATCAGGCCTGGGATAAACCAGTTGATCCCCTAGATTCAGGTTTCTTTCCTGTTGGGGAACCGTCTGATGAAATAAAATTACTGAGAAACAGCTATTTTTTTGGGTTAGTGATTGGCTTACTACCGGAACTACAGAATGATGTTCATCACGACCAACTTCAGATTCCGATTCTTCCTTCATTGGACCATAAGGTAGAGGTGCGTAGGCAACCAACTGGCAATCATCTTCGTCCTCTTCAGATGTTATTTCTTCCTTTACAATGACTTTTGGGATAGGAGGATATGAAGCAGGATACTTTGGAAGTTCGTCGTTTTCATGTTCAATCATTGTATCTTGCTCAATGTTTTCCACCTGATTTAAGGTGTGAAAATAGTGGTTATCCTTACGTCAACCTGAATATTACCTGGATTCCAGAATTGATAATGAGATGTAATCTTCCAATTGGAATATTACCTTAATAACACCGTGAGACAATGGCGGGTACACTGAAAGTGTTTGCCTTTGTTTATCACATTCACTTTGGTCTTCTTCCGGTCTTGGCTCTTCTTTGATGACGCCTTTCGGAATGGGACGATAAGCCAGCGGGTGTTCCAGATGATTTTGGCTCATTATCACGCCAAGTACGTAGGATTTTCACCTGGATTTAGGTGTCAAAGTAATTCAGCTAGTCATTAAATGAAAAAAGTTACCAGAATAAGTAAATAATAAATATATATTACCAAAGTAATAATGAAGAACTAGACGAAAGTGGTGCTGTACTTTCTTTACAGACTGCAGACGAGTGTGCATCAAAACAACATGGGCATGCTGAACTCAAAAGGTATGTAACCCATGCAGCGTTCTCTAGCGGAGTCCATCGGCGGAAATATATATAAATAGAGTCGATCTTTATATGTGTTAATCAAGACAGAAAAATTAATTTATCAGAATATAAAATATTTGTGTTAACTAATACACACTTTAGTGATGAATCCCTTTATAGAGTTTTACATGAAAGATTCGACGAAAAGTTTAATTCCAGTGTCTCCATTTCCACTATTTAGCATTATCGACGTGATTTGTTCATTGATTTCTGTCAGCTTCAAACATTACTGGTTTCGTAATCATTTGATAACAATTTTTAAAAAACATTGCTTTATACTCTTAAACATAAACAAAACACTGTAAACAAGCCGCCAACTTTCGGGTTTATTTTAAGTAGAAGTTGAAGTCGACATGTTAACTTTCCAATCACTAACTAAAAGGTGGAAATGTGAATTAGGTGAAATATATTTCACGGGAAATGTGATGGTGGAAATAATTGTGGTTGCCAGGTTATTTCATTTGAAAATACAGAGGAAAATTAGGCGCAAGAAGGCGACACATTTCTTTTATTATTATCCTTTCACTCTTGTGTATATTTAGCGCTTCTGATTACGAAATTTTCGACATAAGCCACTTTTTGATGATGTGCTTGGCAATTTCTCAGGCTGCAGGAGGGCATACGTTCATCAAGTGAGAGTCCAGGACGCGCTTGAACTTGAAGGTCTTCTGGCATTTACCACACTTGAAATGCAACGTGAAATCTGTACCTTATTTGACCGGTTGAAGGAAATAATTAGGCCTCTCTTTAAGGTATAATAAGCATCACGAGAATTAACAAATCGATTTAATATATACCTGCCCCGAAAGCTGCAAACTGAGATGGATCCACCTTGTGTATACGAGTTAGATGTTTCTGCAAACAAGTGCTTTTGAATGCTCTTCTTTCGAGAGTGAGCCCGACCACACTTGGTACATTTGAACGGTTTTTCAGTATCGCTAATTTCCATTCTGGAATTGAGGCCTACTATTAAAAGATTAATTAGTTAAATTGAATAAAAGGTCTAGGTAAGGTAATAAATGTAGCTAATGGTATATCACCTGTTTTCTTTGATGGCGAACTAACTTTTGACATTGACTTTGTATTAGAGAAGTCGTAAATTGGCTGAGAAGGCCCAGTAATCGCAGTTGGGGCATGATCCTCATCTACGTAGAAAACATAAAGAATGCCAATTAATACGAAAAACATCACTAATAATAGTTTAAATAGGACATACCAAACAAATCATTAGAAAAATCCAAACCGTCCAGAGAAGAATGCTGGCTTAAAAATTCAGCAGGGTCTCCATTTCAAGATATCTAATGAAACCAATAAAAAATTCGAATTGAAACAAAAAGTATAGGCATCGTTTTCGATGCTAAACACGAACCCGACTCTTCCCTTCTTCGCTTTCCTCCATGAACTCTTCGTTATTTCTCTCAGATTCCCCAGTTTCGAATAACTGTTGCTTCTCACCATCAATTAGACAATCTCGTTCTCCTCTCTGTCGATACAGATTGTCACCAAACGTAGTCATTTCATCGTTTTCGGCCGACTCAACTTCTGATGTTGCAAACTGAACATCCAATTCCATGACTTGCTCTGTAAGCCCTAAGTCAGTAAATTAAATATAAGGTATAATAAATAAAATAAATAAAGGTAATAAAATTAAAATAAAAATAAGGTATATAAGGTATAATTAAATATAAGGTGAATATTTTATTCATAGTAAATATTTATTTATATCAATAACTAATTTAAAAATGAGAAAAATAGTAAAAAATTGTATATACCCTTGATTTCGAGAAAATCTGCTGTTTTAAAAAGAGAAGGAAGCTGGTCACGAGATACACGGACTTCTTCTCAATATGAACTAGTATAGAAGAATTAAAAGATAAGGGTTTAGAGCTGATAGTAGAAGGAAAATATGGAAATTATACTTCAATAACAGGCTGAAGGTCTTCCATCCTGATGTTTTTGAGTTTAATGGTGACAGGTCTATTAGCAGGATATTGAACAAAAATGCCCTGCAAGAAAACGTAACAAATAAAAAATTTATGTAAATATAGTCTGTGTAAAGAAAGAAGTCTATTTACCTCAAAGAATTTGCTAGAAGCACTCAAAATAAGACGGTGCACCTCAGCAGATATCAATGAGGAGTCAACCAATATCTCTTTTGCTAGCAAAGAATGCAGCTTCAAAGCGACATCAGATTGGTGATTACCCGATTTCAAACTCAATTCAGAATTTCCTGCCATCTTACCGAATGAACTACTAGTAGAAAGTAAACTGAAAATTTATCAAAGAAAACTAGACAAACCTATTCTCCAACAAACCTTTCCATGAAAGTAAACACAAACATGGTCTAATTGATACAACACGGCTTGTCAGTTATAAAAAAAACATGGCCTACTGGGTGTAGCAAGGCGACCCGTTCCCGCTTTCTTGCGAAATCTATCATTTTTAGCACGGCGTTTTAGTTTTATTATTACTCTTATAGCTCTAAAATGTAATCTTCTCTGAATATTTAATTCTATTTCATTTTTTTTAATTAAAAATTTATTTATGCGTCGTAGTCAATAAATGTGTTTCTTTCCACAGTTAAAATCTGAAATATACTTTTTATTAAATACACTTTTACCCATTCTTTAAAGTAATTAAATTGCTGCAATGATATTTTTTATGATAAGTAGCAATCCCAAGTTGCACCTGCAACTCATCATTACTCAATAATACCTATGTAATAATTATGTGTTATTCCATTAAATGAAGCTTGCTCAGAAGTTCTCCCACGGTTGCATTGTTGTATACAACCACAATATTTTTTGGGTAATACGGCGTCAATGCTAAATAGTGGAAATGGAGAAAGTGTACTAGTATGAATTTATATTCCAGGCGTGGCGCAAAAGAACACTGCACAGGTTACATACCTCATTGGATTCAGCATGCCCATGTTGTTTAGTTGAAGTGTCAAGTACAGTACCACATAAACACTTCCCTCTAGTTCTTCATTATTATTTTGGTATTTTTCAATTATTCTTGCAACTTTGTTTTCATTCAATGACGTTGCTGAATTTATTTAAACACTAAAATTTAGGTGAACCAAAAATCCATAATCCACGAGCCTCGTGACGTGATTATTATGGAGCAAGAACGTCGGGGATATCGATTGCCATTACCCTCCAATGATCCAATCTCTAGAGACTTCATCAAGGAGGAGCCGGAAGAACCAAACTATGAAGAAGACCGAGATGAAAAATTGCACAATGTTATTACTTACCGACCATTGCCACACGGTGCCATTAAAGTAGAATCCCAAATGGAATGTGAACATCCTGAATCCAATTCTAGAATCCAGGTAACCAACTAAAGTTAATCTTACAGAAACAATTACTGAAACGGTGTGATATCCAGAGCTTGTGTATCATATAATTGTTCTTGTCATTATTCATTATTTCTGTGTGTGCAAATATTTTCACACCCATATTTAGATGAAAAGCAATGAGCAAGACGCGACGAGTGCTGGCAAGGAAACCGCCGAACCACAAGAGTATCAAGCTGCTTATTCTACCAGCACGGGAGGCATCGTAAAGGAAGAAATGGAGGTACTATCTGATGAGGACGACGACGAATGCCAATTGGTGGCATATGCGCCTTTACCACACGGTATCGTCAAAGAAGAATCTGAATTTGGAGATGGTGAGGTAGATATTAAGTTGATCTCGATTCTTTGCTTATTCCTAGTGACCTTGTATTTGGCTTGATAATTTACTAGTTATAATTTGTCCTGTATTTCTTAGCCACCGCTGGGAGCCGAACAAGAAGGAAACCTTGAGCAAAGGCGGAATCAGAACCAGATAGAGGTTACTACCAGCCTGTTGGACGACGAATCATCAGTTGCAGGTTTACCACTAGTATTTTAAAATATATGATATAATATGTGTAAACATTTAAATTTTTTCCTTATTAATACAGATATATATTCTACCAAGCCTCCGAGAGGTATCAAACGGAAGAGAACTACGAAGAGTAGGCCTATCGCTTTAAAAGGTGATATACATACTAAAGGTGATTAAGCCTTTAGATCCTTACTAATAACGTTATTTCTTCGATATCTCTAGCTACAGGATCTGAAGAAGCTGTGCCCAGCAGTCGGATTCTACGGAGTCGTTTGAAAGGAAACAGTTCTCGGAAGGCAGCTGGAGCCAATGCTGGTTCTAAGCGTGGAAAAAGAATGGAGATGGAAGAATTGGAAAAGACCAATAGTGGAGAAAAGAAACAGCAGCAGGTTGTAAATTATTAATTTTATAAATTTCATCACATCTAAGCCAGTAAAACTTATTTTGTGCATTTAGAATTCTGAGCACGACGATGTGGGTATTAAACCATCCGATGGTACAGTATATCGAAGCCATTAATAGTTATTTTCTTCAGTCCTTTTACCTTCTCTTTTAATCTGCCATTTTTTTTTATAGCTGAGGATATTGTTTCTTGTCAATCCAAAGCTGGGCCTTCTCAACGGAAGAAGAAAGCGGCCGTGAATTCGTCAACGAAACCCATTCAACTTGATGAAAAAACAGGTTCAGTTACAATCTATTCCTAAGGAATATCTAAAATATAACGTAAATTTTATTTTACACAGCCACAGAAAGCCGTACGAAGAAATGTAGCCAATGTGGACGACTTTTCAAGCGGCAATCAGAGTTGAATCGCCACCTTAGAGTATCGTGTGGCGTTGAAAAATTTCCGTTTCTCTGCAAGTTGTGCGATGCACAGTATAAACAGAAATCTAACCTTCGGAGGCATCTTATCAACGTTCACAAAATCGCTCGCTCTCAACTCGCTGAATACGGAATAGGTGAATTGGTGTAGAATATCGTTTGTTAACATATTAAGAAGCGCTAACATATTCCTTTTTTTCTTTCTATAGTTGAAGAGGTTCGTCCACCACTTCCTTTCAAGTGTGTCAAATGTCAGCGCTCTTACAAACTGAAGAGCAGCCTGGGCCAACACATGACATTCGAATGCGGAGTGCAACCCAGTTTTACATGCATCCTTTGCGACTGCCGTGTGTCGCTCAAATCAAGTCTTCGACAACATCTTAAATTCGTTCATGGTGTTGATCCCTCCCAGTTGGATAACTATGGTGATGCTGGTAAAATGAAATCCCCTTTTATTAGTCAATCGCTTGTTAACAGGAGTAATTTTATAATGACGTTCTCACCTGACTTTATTATATGTTTTCAGCAAAACAGGTCCGTCCTATGTTGCCGTACAAATGTGAAAAGTGCGGGCGAACTTACAAAAACAAAAAAAAACCTTCGAAATCACTTGTCCTACGAGTGTGGCTTGGATCCGACATTCACCTGCACCCAATGCAAATTTACAACAAAGCTTAAAAGCAACCTTAACCGACATCTCCGAAATGCTCATGGTGAGGAACCTTCCCATCGCAAATGATGAATGAAGAACTAGGCCAACCATCATTCTCACTCTTCCCAATCTGCGACTTCTTTTATGAGTAATGGTGAAAGAAAGTTCTCATTCTGGCATTTTCGTTTCGTAAAGACCAGCGTAGTTTGTGTATTATATTACATAATACACTTGAAAAGTACGGACCTTGCTCAATTATGATGCATATAATATAACAAAAACCTAGAGCTCATTGGCAGAGGCACAGTTTGAGGTATAAAGTAGGTCAGGTAAAAAGTGCGTAAGAAAAAGAGTTTTAAATGGTATGGTATCTCATTGATTGTTTATTACCAAACTGGTCAGAAAGAAGTTCTCATAAACCACTTGACCGGTGTTCATGGAATCAGTCTTGTCGAGTTTACTGTCGTTTTGTCGTTTATTGTCGAGTTACGCTTTTCAAAGCGGTCTCTGTCCACAGTTTCGGTCAAAAGACTGTCCTCCGAAGCACATGACAATATGTGGTAGAAATAAGAAGCCAGATAAAAATGGTAAAGAAAAGAGTTTTATATAGTAGGCTATTATAAGTTAGATAGTACCTCGTTGATTCTTTATTACCAATCTCATCAGAAAGATGTCCTCAGAAATCACTTGACCGTTGTTCACGGAATCCGTCTTGTCACGTTTATTGTCGAGTTACGTCGTTCAAAGTGGTATTTGTCCACAAATTCTATCTGTCCTCCGAAGCAAGAATAAACAGCTGTAAACAATAACGGTTGCTGTTCTTATTGAAATTGTTTTCCTGTAAACTGTAATCTCAATTATATTCTATTTTTTCAGTTTAAAAACATATCCTTTTATTATTATTATTACATTAAACAACGGTTCAATAATTGATAGAAAGCCATGGCACTATACTTTATAGTTTATGCCCTACATTTAAAACTCTAAAACTGTAATCTCAATTATATTCTATTTTTTCAGTTTAAAAACATATCCTTTTATTATTATTATTACATTAAACAACGGTTCAATAATTGATAGAAAGCCATGGCACTATACTTTATAGTTTATGCCCTACATTTAAAACTCGACTTTCAATTGAAATAACTAATATACATAGTAGTATACATGTACTAATATACATACTATATATACATGTAATATTTAGAACGCCTGACTTGAAGATTTATTTAAAATTCGCTATTCTACATTTTCTTTTTTTCAACTCAGTAAATTGTTTTCTGATAAATCTGTGTCAAATCTAAAATTATCTAAAATATGCCATTCAAATACCTCGGCTAGATGTCGCTACAATGCTGGTTAACTGTTATATACCTTATTGCATTCAGTACACCGTACAACCCGTATTCTTTTCTTTTCCATTGTGCTCTGTGAGTGTCAAGTTTGAGCTAGTGTGTGATATTCTTCTACTCCTTAGTTATTGGTAACATAAATCATTTTTGTGGTTTAAATTTTTATTCCATTAATTATCATGAACCAAATTTCCTCGTTTAACATGAAGCCCAAATTCAGGTGGTAAATAAAGAGGACGTGACTATGGAACAAGAAAATCGGGAGCGCCTGTTAGCTTACGCACCCATTCCAAAAGGCTTTATAAAGGAAGAGCCCGAAGAGCCAAAATTTGGAGAATTTGAAGAGGAATGGGATGAACAAAGTGGAGCTTTGAAAGCGTATCCACCCATACCACATGGTATCATCAAGACAGAATTACAGCTGGAAGATAGGCAAGATGAATTCAACTCCAATGTCCAGGTAATAAGTTGGTCTCGACCATGGTATTCTAAGGACTGCTGCATGTAAGCTAAGCTATATAGCTACTTAGCTCTTTTTCTTATTTATAATCACTTTACTGTTGATTCCCCTATAGGATGTCTCAAATGCAACACCTTTAGTCGGAGATGCAGACTTCCTACAAACAGTCCCAGGCTCTGCCGTATCGCTTGCCACATCTAACCCAGAGATGGACAAGATGGATGCTGGCCCGTTTATGGTTCAGAGAAGCAATGATGAACATCGAGAGTATTTGGTCGTGAAGGAAGAACCACAATTTGAGGAAAGCCAATATGAAGGCAATGCAAATGAGCAGGTAATCAGTCGATCACAATCTGTCTAGGGTGTTATCGATCTATGTAGTGTGTGCGATGCCGGAGCAAAGAAGCATCAGATTCTAAATCAATTACCAATTAAAATCTTTCTATTCCATTGTTTTTTTTCTTTATACACATAGAATGATAAGCAGTACGATGAAAGAAGCGAGCATTCATCTCTCGATGGTGTTACTTCAACTGATGGTATAGTAACAATGTTATAGTTTCCATAATTTTCTGTTAATCGGGTTAAAAGCCAACTTATTTATGGAATGGTCTTATTGTAGAAGAGGATTTTATTCTAAATCATTCATCTGCTGGTCCTGCCCAACGTAAAAAGAAAACTGCCAGAAAGCGAATGGAAACTTATTATTCCCAAGAGAAAGGTAGGCCTATACAGCACAGTTCAGTAATTATTTCCTAACTAATGAACTAATATTCTTAACTATAATGAAATGATATATGATATTATTGTAATTACTAACTATGTTGTTTGCAGAAAAGCTACAATTCAAGTGTAAGAATAACTGCGGACGTGCATTCAAGGCAGAAAGTTACTTGAAACAGCACCTGGCCAAAGCGTGCGGTATTGAGTCCCGATTCCCGTGCAAAGTGTGCGGCAATCTTTTCAAGCTAAAACATCAACTCCAACTGCACCTTTTGCGAATTCATAACGTAGAGAAGTCTCAACTTGCCACATTTGGAGCAGGTATATAGGATTCTTTGATTAACAGTCGTGGTTATAGTTACCAAAAATATTTTTTAATTTGCCAAATAGGACCAACGATCAGGCCTGTCCTCCCTTTCAAGTGTGGCCAGTGTGAGAAATCCTACAAACAAAAGAGCGGACTATCACAACACTTGAAGTATGATTGCGGAATGGTTCCTTCGTTCCCTTGTACCCTGTGTGACTACAAAACAACGCGTAAAAGCAACTTGAGGATACATCTCACGGCCGTTCACAGCATTGACCGTTCTCAGTTTATTACATTTGGAGCTGCAGGTCGATTTCTGACAGACTTAATTTGATGCTCAATGTTAGTCATAAGGACTTAAATTACTATTATTCTCTTATTTTCACAACAGTGGAGACCCGTCCAGAGCAACCTTTCAAATGCGATAAATGTCGGCGGACTTATAAGCACAAGCAGAACCTGAATCGGCATTTGACCTACGAATGCGATGTGAATCCTTCATTTAAGTGCAACGAATGCGGTTACCGAGCTTCACAGAAGTGCACTTTAAAGCAACACCTCATCAACGTGCATGCTAGCACCGGTCTTTCCCAGCTCGACGCATAGAAATTGTAGCTCTTCTCTTCAGCCTTAGGGTTGGCCTATGAATTAATTACCGACTAGTAGTTGTGTAAGAAACGATGAGTGAATGAATACAACATTGAGAGGAAGAAAGGGGAAAACCGTCTCTTTATTAGCGCTCCTCGCCTGCACGTAGCTAGTTTATTTTCTTTGTTTTACTTTTAAAGAAGAAAAAGTTCACATCATCACACACTTTCGTGTAGTACTTTCTCGTTACAAATATTCAGATATTACACAGAAACCCGATTCCGAACAAACCGAGACTAGCATATTATTGTCCCTTTATAAATCGTTCGGATTGGCTTTTCAATTTTTCTAGGTTGATTAAAAAGCCGCATCATCCAAGCTGGGAAACAGTATACGCCAATCCAAGAGAAACAAGCTCTTCATTTAAATCAACGTTCCTCATCTTCATATCGCCAGAAACCTGTTAAATGAGAGATTCGCATAATAAAAGCATTTATGAATAGTAAAAATGGCAATAATAACCTTTTCTGGATCTGTTTCTCCTTCGCTTATGTAGACTGTGATGGGAAGAATCTTGCCTTCTGGAGCATTAGGAGAGCTTCGACATTTGATAATGATGAGGTCCGCTCCATTCAGTCTGTCAGTAATGCTAAACGCGCATAAAGAAACAATGAAAATAACCATAGGGCACAGTTTACTGAAGTACCTAAATATAACTTACTACTGCCCAACTTTGTGGTCCCATATCGATCCTGAATAAGGAGAACCGATTCCATAAAGAGAGCAACAAAAAACCGACATCGGGATAGCTTGTAATCCATCTGGCAGACGACGTATTTCACTGGCATCGACGGTGGTGGAGTAGCCCTTGTCCATGAGAGACACGGTCACTTTTCCGCCTGTTTCCAGGTTAACTACCTTCGCCCTGTACCATCTACCAACGCATTTTACGGCGCACTGAAAGCCGACGCCAAGACTAGTGGTAGGTTCCTCATCAGTTGACTCTTCGTTGGCTTGGAAGTGGGCGTGTAGAGCATTTTGAATCTTGATAAAATCTTGCATCATCTCTGGAGTACGGAAGTGGATTTCTTGCGGTGATGTGCATCCAACAAAAGTCACCCGAATGGTTGTCATATTGGAATCGTTATTTAACTGAGGGGTCCGTTGAATGGCTTCTTCCTCGGCATAATTTGTTCTGTCCAAGGTCGTTGAAGTGATGGCCGGAGCGAGCCTTTTGTTCAAATTTGAAATGGTCGATGCAGGCCATTTTGATTCTTGGGCATTTATCAGTTCTAGACGTATCTTATTTTGCTTCGGTACTTGCATAGCTAATGTATACGTGTCAATACGTAAGCCAAATGGTTATTTTGATAACCCAATTGAAGATTGATACTTGTGACGTCGTCCATAGGGTATCTACGTATTTTTAAAAAAATATATTTTGAAACTAACATCTCTTTATCCAACTTAAATAAGAATACTTTTCAACTTACAAAATAGCACCAACCATGAATTCAAAAGGAGACTTCTCGGTTGTGTGGCCTACTTGGCCCACCAACCACTCAGAGAAAAAAGCAACAGCAGGTTTGCGACGAAAAAGAGCCATAAACTTGTACGTTTCTTCGGGATAATGCAAGCCTTTGGAACCACCAGGATTCCTTGGTCGGAAGACGCCATCAAGGCTACATCGGATAGCCTGGGCTGGCAAATCCATAAATCTATTGTGAATAATTAAACGCTCATCGAATACATTTATTGCAAAATTTATTCGTAAAATTTATTCTATTTACCTGAGTGGCAATTCATGAAATTCCATGGCTGGTTGGATAGTTGTGCGAAATCCTGTATCTACGTTAAATACTAGTAGTCCTCGAGTTGACATCTCGACTAGTACACGACGCCATCGGTGGCCTATTTTAACAGCATAAGAATGACCCAACAACAGATTTATATAGGTTAAACGATGACAATTAAGCAATGATAAAATGAATAATGCACTGTCAGTATGTAGAAATTTACGAACCTGGAACAGGGACTTGACAAGAAGAAGCCGATCGACGGGAAGCAAAATTGAAATCATGTTCGAGATCCTCTAGCATTTGGTGATAAAGAGGAACATCTTCATCCTCAAATTGTATGTAAACAGAGTTTGGTAGAGTAGCATCGCTGATAACAACAACAGCGTCCCAGGCGGCACGCGATATCCGTAGGATATCCTGTGGATATAAAATGGGATGTCCAAAAGATATACAAATGATATCCTGTGGATATCCAAATGTCCGTATATCACGTCCCGTGGATATCCAAAGGATGTATAAGGGTCATTCAAAAGTCATCTGTCAATCCTCTTGGCTGTATCTGGAATATTTTACCCTATACCGTTTTTCACGCGCTACCCTTGATATATTTCATATTACGACTAGTTGGGTTAACAGCATTAAATGAATAAATAAATAAGAGCGCGTCAACTGGATTTCTTTTAAATTTATTGAATGAAATTATAAATAAACCAAAATTATTGTTTGACTTCTTATTTGGCTGTTTACACTGTTAGATAAAACAGTTACACATGTTTAAATGAGGGAACGGCGGGTAAAATCGTACAGCACGGACGAGTGAGATTGCTCAATATTCTTAAATCACGTTTTTAGCGAGTTAAAAATATAAGCACGCAACTGCAACACATTTTGATTTTTGGTTGACACTGTGACGAGATAAAAGTTAAGTTTGAGTGCACGCCCATCTTTAAAAAAATAATTAAAGAAAAGCAATATGACTTCTAGATGGCACGTATACACACAAAAAAACGTAAAACGAGATATTAAAATTGGAAAAGAATTGTGAATTAGTAGTCTTCATCAAGAAAAGGATCTTCGTCGTCTTCGCATTGTTCTAAACGTTTCATTTCCGATTTGAACCGTTGCTTGGCGTGTCGAAGAAAATTGTAAGTCCCCTGGTAGAAGTCATCGTCTGTCATGGCAGAATACTTAGGCATTCTCCTCAAGGTATCTTTTAATTATAAAAAAATATAAATAAATTACTAAAAACATCAACATAGAAAGAGAAAAAATATTTACCTCTGAGCAAAATCGACGTTCTTCTCTTTCCAATTCCATATTTCTTTTCCTCTTTTCTTTTGTTGCCATAGAAATTCATTCCCATAGCTGCACGGTTCGTCAAAATTTCTTTCCAAGCTTTTTGAATTGCCAACTGGATTGATGCTCCGCCAATTCCGCGAATGAATTGCGCCTGAAAAAGAAAAAGAAATATTAGATTAAATTACTCTTTGAAGTAAAAATGTGACTTACATATTTTTGTTGTTTCATTTTTTCAAGAAGGGATTCATTAAAGACTTTGAAGTCATCAACTGAAGTTATCGGGAGCCCGAGAGAGGACTTGACGCTTTTAACCGGAAGGACATCCAGCTCGTCACGATGAGACACGATTTCCCTTGCTTCGTTCTCACGAGCTAACTGACTAATCCCGTTGAGGATATCAGCATTCTGACGAACCATCAGACTCAAAGCCCTGCTGGAAGCAGTCTTTTTCTTTCCACCTCCCCCTATGTAACATTGAAATTGTTAATCAAACTGAAATGTGATAAAATTAATTCCTAATGGAATATTTATCATTAACCATTAGACGAAGAGGTGCGTGTCTCGACCGCCTTGTGTTTCTCTGAAGTAGACGCCGTAACGGAAGGAGTTTGGTTCTTTCCATCGATTCCTGTGAAAGATTCAAGTTGTTTAACTATGTAATAATTTTAAAAAATATATTAAACTTGACATTTGATTTACCATTCGGTGAAGAGGTGGATGAGCTGCCTGACTGAACAACCGCCACCTGCCGATCCTCTGTGTCCGAACTTGGACGGACTGGAAGAGTCTTCTTCATTCCGGCGTTTCCTGTGAAATACGGAAATTTATACTTGCCTAGAAGTAGATAATAAATTATTTTGTAATGAACGTTTTTTACCAATGGGTGAAGAGGTGGGCGACTCAACCAACGCCACCTGGCGATCGCTATTCTTGGAGCTTTTGGGCGAAAAACCAGTGGTGGATAAGTTATTGTTTGGATCATCCAAAGAGAGGACATCGTCCGTCTGATTTTCTTCTTCAGACTCATCAGTATTGGTGGAATGCAGCTTCCTGTTCTTTACTTTAGGCTCTATGGTAGATAAAGTTAATTTTTGATAAATTAGCAAACATTATTTCGAAAGACAAACCTTTTGCATTCTTCTTTCCTTTTTTAGTTGATGACCTGTCAACCGAAACCAGATTCGTTCCAATTGATGAAGCAGCAGCAGGGTCTTTGTGATTTCTCTTTGTAGCTCTTTTTCCCATTGAAGAAATTTGACCACCATCCGGCAGTGCCATCTCTGTTACGTTCGACGACATTCCTTAAAAGAGAGGACAAAAATATTAAGTGACTATCATAATCGGCTTTGAAATAAGATAACTGTGCAAAAAGTTATTTACTTTTCTTATTTTCAGAAGACTGTAGAGCTTGACCTTTAGGCTTCACAGGAGGCTGTGAAAGTTTCAATTTTGCCGGTTCGTCTTCTTCAGACTCTTCATCGGTTGAGCTCACTGTTGATTTCTTTTGTTCTTTGGAAGCGGCTGCTCTCCTTTGACTAGCCCTGGGTTGGGTGACATAATCGATGGCCAGATACTTTCCATTTGGAAACCGCTTCCTGTGATGTCTACCAAGAGCCTCATCTGATGTGGTCTCCAAGTTGTCCGTCTCCAAGGCTTTCTCAATTTTGTCAACAGCAGCATAATAAGAGCCTGATAATAATTCAGAAAGATTTAGACATGAAGCTGTACAGATGAATATAAAAAAAGTTACCGTAGCTGCCTCGAACTATGATCTTAAAATTAGGCCAGTTCTCCTCTGGAGTATAAGCCTTTTTGATAGCTTTCTCGAGTTTTGTCCCATCGCTGTAATAAGGTGGATAATAAGCCATATCTTCTTCCCACCACGTATCGGGAATAACACCTGTCTCAAGGCCAGAAGGTGTGACAAAGTCCACTAACAAGTACTTAATAGACATTCTGGAGAAAATTGCAAAGAGGAAGGATTTTCAATTAGTCTTTACTCACTCAATATATAATTAGACATTTACCTGATAGATGTAATCCTTCGGTGCACTGAAAAAATCGAGAAAACTAAAAAGGAGCCATGCTTTCGCCACGCTACCAACAGTCCAGACTCCAGAATCCAGAACAAGTCCAAACTGTCAGCTGACGGAAGCGTTGTTGCCAATATTTTTTGCTAGAAATAAAATTACAAAATATTTTTAATTACATAATTATTTAGTTTTAAATCTCTTACAATTATTATTTTTTAATAATTAAAGGAAATAAATTACTAAGTTTGGACTAAAATTAAAAATACCTAGCTATTATACTAAATTTTATTGGATTGAGAGTAGTTTTGCGAATCGTGTGTTTAGGGATTTAATACATGTTGGCAAGCTGGATATCCGAAGGAAGGAATCTCTCTCTGGCCAGTAGTTGGCTGTCCTTTGAAAAGTATGGTCACGCGTTTTCTCCATCTACCTTATTTACTTGGACTTGTGCTACATAAATAAAAAGTTCCGTATTGGCGCTATCAACAAGTGGGAAATCCTGGCATCACCATCAACAACAAGATAGCGGTGTAGATGACGTTTGTTTCTGCTAATCAGGTATGATTCCTGAAACGATCGTTTGTAATTATTTTTAAATTACGGCCCTACTTCCCATTTTTCTGTTTCTTTTAAAAATTGTTTTGCAAATTTTTTTATTATTTAATTCTTATTTTCAGGTTTGATGACCATCATATTGAGGAAGCCTGACTGACTGAACTTAATCGTTCCATTGTCGTTCCCTTCTCGTGGGTAATTACTTTGAAATTGTGTTATGAGTCGTATTTAGTTAATAAATTAATATTGTTTTTGCATATTTTAGTTTTTTAATGGTTGATCCCTTGGCCTTGGTGGCAGCCACTGCTGTATCGAGAGTCATTGCTGTGTCCACAGTTCCTTTGATAGTCACTGCTGTGTCGACAGTTCCTTCGATAGTCACTGCTGTGTCGACAGTTCCTTTGATAGTCACTGCTGTGTCGACAGTTCCTTCGATAGCCATTGCTGTACCCACAGTTCCTTCGATAGTCACTACCGTGTCCACAGTTCCTTCGACACTCATTGCTGTGTCCACTGTTCCTCCGATAGTCACTGCTGTGTCGACAGCCTCAAGAGTGTTGACAGTCATTGCTTTGCCCACAACCACTTCTACGTAAATAGTCACCACTGTGCTGCCAGCCCCAAGAGTGTCGACAGTCATTGCTGTGTCCACATACTCACTGTGTCGACAGTCAATGCTGTGTCGACAGTCAATGCTGTGTTGACCGTCACTGCTGTGCCAACAGTCACAGTGCTGTAAATTGGTAATCAAAGGATTTATAAATGTGGAAAATTTATTTCATGATAGTAAATTAATTTAATTGTTACCCAGGAACTTGTTTGGCGACTACAACATGAGTAGACGTAGGAAAAACTGGGAGGATCTGGGTACAAAGCAAAAGAAGCGACGGCTGGAGGAGCTGCTGGCATCGAGTGAAGAAGGATCAGAATCCGAAGAGGATAATGTGAATGTTTCCACCAGCGTTCCACCATCGCCTCCACAATTTGGGCCTTACGATTATCTCCAAGATTGCCAAGAAGTATCACATAATGAGGAGAGTATAGTGGAAGTAGAATGTCATCCTGACGGAATGGGAGATGAATCGGGCATTGTAATGGAGGAGGATAGTGATCAAATCTTACAGGGTAGTGATGAGAGTGACGAAGAGAGCAGTGAGTCATACATTTCGGAGAGTGATGTGTCAGATATAGAAAATATTGAGAACCTTTTGCTTAATGACTGCTCGGCAAGTTCCGGAGATGATGTTAGTGACGATGACGTCCAAAGTGAAGAGCTTAGAGAGCAGAAACTTTTTAAAAAACAGTTGCGTAATTGGAAAACTGTTACTGGTACTGCACAGACACATTTCTCTTGGCTTCTTAAAATTATGAGAACCAATAGGCATTTGTCATATTTACCTTCGGATTGTCGTACTTTGATGGAATCTATGCGGAGAGTTGAAATCGTTGAAATGGGATCGGGTAGCTATTACCATTTTGGTCTACGGGCTGGGATAATCAAATCTCTATCATCTTCTAATGTAAACAGTGACACACCATCATTTATTGATTTGATTGTTAACGTAGATGGAGTCCCCCTGTGTAAAAGCAGTGGAAAACAATTTTGGCCCATTTTAGTGCTCATCAAAGGAAAGAAAAATCCTTTTGCTGTTGGGCTATTTGAAGACGTAAAGAAACCAAAGTCGGCTGATGATTTCCTCCAATATTTCATCGAAGATGTTTTGGAGCTAGAGGCACTACCCATTTTATGGCGAGGAACTGAGATAAGTATTCGTAACATAACGTTATGTTGCGATGCTCCTGCTAAATCTTTTCTTTTGTGTTCGAAGGGACACACCGGATACTACAGCTGCTCTAAGTGCATTACGGAAGGTGAGTACTTTAAAGGCCATCGTGCCAAGAGAGGCCATGTTGTTTTCCCGGATTTGTATGCCAAATTGAGAGAGGATCGAGATATTCGGTTTGGAATTCTCGATGTAGGTGGTGATGGTGATGGTGATGATGATGATGATGATGACGAAGAAGAGAGAGAGAGAATTATTGCGACTTTATCGTACCGCAAGAAAGAGTCTCCTTTAACGAAACTTCCAAATTTTAACTTGGTCAATTCAGTAGTTCTTGATCCGATGCATCTTACGGACATCGGTCATATGAAACGGTTACTTCTAGAATGGACTATTGATGGCAAACCAGGTGTTAAGCTATCGGATGCTGATCAAAGAAGATTGAGTGATAGAATAATTGCGTGTAGACAGGACGTAACAGATGATTTTGCCCGGAAACCGCGAACAACAGGGCTCGAGGAGCTCGGCCGTTGGAAATCGACGGAACTACGTTTCTTCCGGATGCATCTCGGCCCTCTAGTGCTGAAAGATATATTACCTGATGAGCTTTATTACCATTTTTTAAATTTTCATGTAGCCACTAGGTATCTTTCAATGGAATCGTTCTGTCAAGATGAGGATTATACAATTTATTGTGAGGAATTGTTACGAAATTACATCAACGATGCAGTTCGTTTGTATGAAAAACAGATAATTACTCACAACATGCACGGGCTCTTTCACTTACCTAGGGATTCGTTGCGTCATGGAACATTAGAATCGTTCGCGGCTTATGTTTTTGAAAATTTTAATCAAATAATCAAAAATATTGTTAAGAAAGGCAATCTCCATTTGCAACAAGCAGTGAAACGATTGAGTGAGTCGGACTTGTGTAAAATTCCTGTTCCGGGAGAGTTAGTTTCGCTGATGCAGCTGGAAGACCCGCATAACGATGGCCCTATTCCGGCCGGATGGGATTCGGTTGGTACTCAGTATCGGCGAGCTAAATTGAGAAATTGGCCCTTATCTTGCGCTCACCCGAACAACTCCTTCGTTTTGAATGATGGGACCGTTGGTGTCATCCGGAATTTCTTCAAAAAGAGACAAGGTGGGGAAATTTTCATTTTTTTCAAAAGATTCAATTCTGTCCGTGATTTTTTTACGTACCCAACAGAGTCGAGTGACATCGGAACTTTCCAAGCGAGTGACTTGTCAAGCCGGCTCGAATCTCGGCCCCTTCTTCACATTAAGGCCAAGGCTCAAAAATTTGCCATGTCGGATGGTTCATATTACATCACATCACTTAATGAACATGCCGTATTTTAGGCGAAAAAAATGAAGATGGTGCAGCAAAAATAAAATTACACAACTAATTTTAATTCAATTATTGTAATTTTTAAATACAATTTTAGACTTAAATATTTCTACATCTTGTTTATTTCAAATTTTTCATTTAAAGGAAAATTTATACAAAGATCAGTCAATTTCATATCTAATAAAAAAAAGTCATTGAGCGGCCGGCGGGTCAAAGAATATATATGAGCAAACAATTTTTTTTTTTTTGACGGATGGATTTTGTCAGATAGCTTTTAGATATCTATGGGATGAAGAAAAGAGAAAAATGTGATATGGATGTGGATAGGATAAAGATAGGATAAGGGCACATCCACTGGATATCCCGCAGATATCGCGTGCCGCCTGGGGTGTTGTAGTGGGTTGGTTTTAAGTACCGATGGGCTGAACTTCGGCTTGAATGTTCTATTATCGATTTGCGGTTCTTTGTGACGAAGATGGTCTATAGATGGTCGTTCTGGCCGCAAGGGACTGGTGATGTAGGCTGATGATGGATTGGTTGGAGAGGAGGTCTTTTTCAAAGAAGCCTCTGCAAAATTAGCATAAGCTATATTGAACCACGATATAGAAGGCTTGAAATAAAATAAGTACTTGGAGAAAAAGATTAAAGATACCTTTTGCTGGTCCAGACGACAATAGAGTGTTCGTAGTTGGAAGTTTAGGAAATGGAATATTAGTTTCAGCAGCAGCATCCGTATCTGCGATGCATGACATTGAAGAAATAGGGACTGATCCTTTACTGGTAAGCGCTTGAAGCCCAGCAAGGAAATTGATGGGTAGCTCTCGTATGTTCTTCTTTGATATACGCTCTTTACGACCATAAGCGTTCAGAAGAAGAAAACATTCGTACAGGGTTTCGGCAGGCTCGTCTCCAACCTAAAGAAGAGAATATCAATTGAGGCCTCTGGCATAACATGCGATGATATAAACTAGCTTATTCACTTGAAAGATGCCACTTGGAAGCCCAACCGTGGCACTGAACCATTGCTGTTCGTTGGTTAAAACAGCATAGATTTGATCTGGGACGATATGATCGGGAACAGAGCACAAGGGAGCAATCTCTTGTAGCATCTTTGTGGCAGTTGATAAGGAGTTAGGGCCGAGTTCAGTTGATTCAAGTGAACTTATTGGATCGTCTTTAATTAATAAGCGTCTCAGTTTCAAGGTTTCATCTCGCTTCACCGTCAGGTAATCATTGAAAATCTGATAAAAGAAGGGAAAACATGATTGTAGAGAATGAAATGAAATCGATATATTCTTTGCGGATTAAGTATTGCCTGTTTTGTTTCGGATAGTTGGCGGAGCTTTGCTTTTAACAGTATCTCGATTGCCTTATTCGGTTGATCGAAGAAGGTTTTTAAGGTTTCCAAAAGGTTGTAAGCCTTAGAAGGGTCGTCAGCTTTCGTGGCTGATCGAAGAACTCTTTCTAAAGCATCGACGTCCTCCGTCATTTCTAGAATGAGGATGTGACATGACGAGGAGAAATCATGGTACATCTTCTTCATCTGCTCTACATCTTCCTTTAGAGTCTTCACAGAGATGTGGAAGCTAGTTTTAGCCTCTTGAACTAACTCTGTCAGCTCAGCCATTAACTGTTGGTCCTTTTCCATTTTGGTGAGTTGATGATGACAAAGGTTTTATACTTTATGCCCTGAAAATGATGAACAGCAAAAGCAATAGTTGGTTATTTTTCAGACTCTTATAGAGCACCAACAGGTTAGATCTGACAAGAAAAGAAATGAAAATGTATGGATGATTCAATATCGAATGGGTCGTAACTGAGTATGGAAAAAGATGACTAAAATCCTATAAATTGGCTGTAAAATGTCACCTCAGGTATAATCGTAGATCGAGAAATGGTCGCGAGAATAGGGTAGTGCACTTTTAGTGGCTTTAGTCACCTGACAAGTTTCCTAAGTTATAAGTAAACATATACCTGTAATAATTAATGAATAAGGATAACAAATTATATGATTACGTTTATTTTTGTTTAAAGAAACTGTTACCTGTGTGATATATACTTAAAAGAACTAGTGAACCACCAAAAAGGGCCACTCTACATCTGATTCTACGCAGTACAGCAAGAATTTCTTATTTTGTTTTGATAGCTTTGACAGAAATCCAGACGTTGCCAGTTTTCATTTATGTAGACCGCCTGCCAGCCGAATGCAATGCAGCATCAACCCAGCAGCTTACTCTGAGAAAAGTCGTGTTTACTTAATATGTAAACATGACCTGTTAAGAAATTAATCTTAACATTTTTGTTTAGTTTTTCTAAACAATTGTTTACTTTTTATAGAAATGTTTAGTTATTAAATTCTAAACACAAATTTCCAAGGTTGTTTACATATTCTTTTTAATTTACATGTTTAGTTATATTTTTTTCAAATAAATATGAGCAATTACTCCGAAAAGTATTTCAAGGGATCGAACCACTCTTGGAACCGAACCACAGCCCTTCACGGTGCTAGTCAAGCACTCTATCCACTAGGCCACCGGAAAGTTAAGTAGGTTGTTGTAAAAGAAGTACCATATCCTGTAAAATTACAAGAATTTTTTAAATATTGTCTCTTTACTTTAAATGTAACATCAAATTTGTATTATTATATAGTACTTAATTTTTTCATGATAAACTAACATATGTTAATGGGATTTTAAAATGAGAACAACTATTTACAATCAAATAATAGAAGTGAGATTTAAAACCTTGCCTCTAGATGGCATTTAGTGTTGGTAGAGGCGATCGAAAAAAATAGCAGACAGAAAATACTTTTCCTTTCTCTAACGGCACAACGTGTCAACGACCTCGTGTGAATTTTTTTTTTCTGGACCGTACTTCTATCTTCAATAAGGACAAGTAAGTTATAAAAACAGTTAAAGTCGTTACCAGGTTACTCAGTATTTTGGCTTAGTGTTCTATATAGTAATGTTGAGGGACCCAGAAAGAGATGGTGAGCAGCTGCCGGAATACGAGACGGCTGAGCACGTGATGATGGGGGAATTCAAGTTTGGAATTATCCCAGACAAATGGATGGACAAATCCACTGAAACTTGTCTAGTCCCGGTACCATTTGTCTCACCCTATAAAGCAGCGGAAGAAGAAAGGGATCCACAGCCGGACTGGAAAAAATTTCGCTACATCATTTCGACTGCTCACGGTAAATAAAAAATGTTTCTCTCTTTCCATTTTAGAATTTACGATTAAAATAATATTTGTCTTTTTTCAGAAACTTTTCAGAGTGCTCGTGACGGATGGCGATTGGATATGGGTTGTGAGTTTATGTAATTTTGTGAGAGCAGAACAATAAAATTGACATTTTCTCGCATTTTCTACATGTTTATTTTTTTATATAACAAGAGATGATTGTAAAAAAGAAATACTGTGAGGCTTTGTCATAAATAGCATATTAATTTAAATTTTGGTCATTAAGTTTATTAGTCAAAAATTGTGTACTCACTAAATCAAAATTAAATATAAAAAAAAAGATTCAAGTTAATAAAAGACGCAGCAGTCACCGAGTTACGATACCATGACCCCAGAATCATAAAGCAGAGGCGCTAGCCACTGCGCCACCCGGCTTCTGTCGGGAAAGCTGAAATGACTGTATATGTATTTTATCGGTAGAAGGAGACGATCAGAGTTTCGATTAATGAAGGTGAAAACCCTAATATGACTCATAGATGGCATTTTATAAGGTATGAGAACTTTTGTTTTGTCTGCTTTTAGTAAAACCTGTTTGGAATCGTGTTTTCTAAAAATCTATATTTTCACTCAAGTCTTGATTTCATTTGCATAAAGGGCTCGTCCATACTATTTCCACAAACTTCATCCTTTTCAATCTAAAAAACAACCATCTCACCACCACAAAATGTTTATGTGTCCCGTTTGCTTTGCTGATATAACTGTGTCATCTATCCATGACGTCCACATTCATTTAAAGCGTCACAAACTAGAAGGGAAATTGATCATGCCTATGAGATGTCGTCAAGAAAATTGTAAGTGCGTGTTTTTTTCAAAAATTAGTAATTATGTAAGACATTTCAATGCATTCCACGAAAATGAAATTACTCATATTGAGCGAGAAAATGATCAAGGTCAAGCCATCCCAAATGTTTTCCCCGACGCGTTATTAGAAGATTTACAAAATCCCCCTGAGGGTTTTCAACCTCCTTTTCCTCAAGTAGACCATCCTCCCATGGCGCCACCCCCACCTCATCATAGAGAATCTTTTTTTTCAAAAATATTAAATCTCAAAGAATCGATGAAAATTGCCGCCGAAACTATCATTATTGATTTGAGAGCTAAAGGCAACATTCCATTTAAAATGAGTGTCGATGTTGTCGTGCAAATGTCATCGTTTGTTGATTTAATAATAGATGGCGTCACACGGGCATTGGAAGACGAATTAAATGCTATTATTATTGATGAAGCAATTGATAGAGAATTTATTTCAAACGTAACTGGTGCTATCAAGGAACTAAAAAAAGTTCTTCCATCTTTGAAGTCCGAGTTTCGCATACGAAAGACTTTTGAGCAGCATCCTCTATTCGTGACGCCACGGCCGATTGTATTAGGATCACGCGACGAAACGATTCTAACCACTAGTCAAGGTGATTCAAGTTTCAGAATAATTTCTCGGTCTAATAATGCACAATACGTTTCAATTAAAAGCACTCTTAAGACCTTACTGCGTGATCCAGAATTTTTAAAATTGTGTTTTGAGAAACGCGATTATCGAGACGGTGTTTATTCCTGCTTCCAAACAGGTTCCCGCTACAAATCTCAGCCCTTTTTTCGGATCCAGACAACAATTGTTTACTACTTCAAATCTTTTACGATGGCCTTGGAATCACCAACCCTCTTCGAGGGGCGGCCACCATCCACAATAGTGGAATGTTTTTTTTTCTCTCTACTCAATTTGCCGCCGCGATACAATGCTTCACTCGCAAACATTCATCTTCTTGCGATGTGCAACAGTTTAGATTTGAAAAGGGACGATGGACTTAACGTGCTTCTTGATCAGATTGTAGATGAATTAAGGGACCTTGAGATTAACGGGATTGAAATTGATACACTCACAGGACCCGTTACAGTTCGTGCTACACTAGCGCAGTTCACAGGTGATAATTTAGGGATGAATCAAATTCTAGGATTTATAGAGAGTTTTTCGTGCGACTATTGCTGCGTGTTGTGTTATGCAACAAGGGAACAGATGCAGGTAGACTTCCGTGAAAATGAATTCACCCTAAGAACGAAGGAGGAGTACGAAAATGATGTATCACAATTAGATAGTTTGCCGCCGGGGAAGAATAATATCCGAGGTGTAAAATCTAATTGCAGATTGAATCAGCTACCTTATTTTCATGTAGTTGATAATTGGGTACACAAACATTTATATCCTAATTTATCTATACGGCCAAAGTTACACTTCTTCGTCCATTTTGAAACGATTATGAAAAAAAACGGCGCAATGCGAAATTTCTGGTGTATGAACTACGAGCGATGCAACGGTGCGATTAAACTGCCTTCTCACATCATGAATAATTTTAGAGATCCTCAACAAACTTTAGCCTACAGACACCAGTGTACGGCATTACATAATTTAATGGAGAATAAATACAACAGAAATTCGGTTGTAGTTTCTAAAATCAGCCACATTTCAATTCACGACATAGAGGAAGCAAAACATTTTTCTTTGTATTTTGAGCCGACGGATGATCCGCAAAGTTTTATTGATGTGTGTGACGTCATTTCATTCAATGGAACCGAGTACAGAAGTGGAATTTTTGTTATTACAGGTTTTGGAGAGCAAGGTTATTTATTTGGTAAAATATCATTAATTATTTGCGAGGACTTTGACAACCCTTTACTGTTGGTCACCCTTTTTGAATCGGTAGAGTTTGATCATTTTCACCATTGTTATTTAATTAAAGAAAGCTTTCCGCCAACCCGACGGCTGTGTAAATTTATAGAACTACTCGATCCAGTTCCGCTTGATCGCGTAAAAAAAGCTGGAAAAAACATGATTCGATTGAAACACCACGTTATTAGTGAATGCTGATCAATTTCCTTAACAGTTTGAATTAAAATATTATCTACATTAAAATAATTTAAAAACTCCATTTAATATCTTTAATGTCCATTTAATATCTGCCCCCATCAGTTTTGTTTTCTAAGAAAAAAAAATCAAGGTCAAAGAGAAAGAAAGAAAAAATAAAATCTTTTTTTTCGTATACATCTCCCACCCTCTTTTCAACCCTCTTTTTCTGCGCGTTTTTTTCCTCCCCTCTTTCTCTTCACGAGACAAAAATCGATACGCGCTACAGTTGTGCCGTAGAGTTCAGAAAAGCAACATCATGGCCGATTCCTCCGTTAAAGTGCCTATCAAAATCATTCGTTTTTCGGAACGTGAAAGTGAAAACCCGGTTCCGAAAATCATCATAACTTCATCCTTGCAACAGTTACAAGAAAAAGGTGTGTTTATGATTTGAATTTATTTTTTCATCATTTAATTTATGTTGTTCAAATTCAGCTGGAAAATATTTCAAGTTGCCTGGAGAATGTGAAATAGTGACGCCCGACGGAGCCGTAATGGAAGGAGACGACGAACTGTTTTATTTTAAAACCGAGTTTCCCTTCTTGTGCGTCCGTCCGGTTTTGTTAAATCCGTCGGGAAAGCACCCCGAAAATGTAAATATTGAGGGATCCGCAGCTTCCTCCCGCAAAGTGGCTCCAAATACTCCGTCATCGGCTGAGGATCCCGGAGAGAAATCACCCGCTCGGTCACCTAAAGGGTCTGCATCAATTGAGGGAGATCCTGCTTTACAAGGAGATGATATTGTTCAAGAAACCGCCGTTCAAAAGGTAATTTAATCACCCGTTTTTGTGTCACTGAGCATTTTAAAGAAATAGGTATTTATTTGGGTAGGAGCTGCTCGATCCACCTGCTGCTGGCACGGCAGGTTTGAATCGCATTTCCACTGTTAAAAATGCAAAAGCTCCGGTAAGATTTGTCGAGATTTTAAACAAAACTATATAGCTTATTAATTAGAATTTTTATTGTAGAAAGAGGGAGACTTTTTTCCAGTTCCTGACATCATAGTTGAAGCTCGTGCGGGAGTACAAGGAGATTCGGCGAAGGAACTGACTACTAGATTGCTAGAAGAAGAGAGCTGCTCGAGTCATGACAAAACCTTGATTATCCGTGCTACCGGCACTTGGCTCATGAACAACGCGTAAATACCGTTTATTTATTTGTTAGTTTTCTATTTTGAGAAATTACATCATTGATTTTTTTTTTCAGAAACGAAGATAAGCCTACACACACGGATTACAACAAAATGGCTCTGTCCATCGTCCATTTCTACCCGTCGACGAAGAATAAAGCCTCTAGTTATCCACAGGTAATATTTTTAAGCTTTTAAAAAGGTGTTTATATCCCAACTTTTTTATTTTTATTTATAGGACTTGTTCTACGATCCGCGGACTCACTTGGGACCTCTTGAGAGCTACGTAAGAGGAAAACGTTTTCGTAAGTCAACTGTTAGGAAACGACTGAACGAATCTTCAGTAGATTCTCAAAGGTATGGTTTATACATTAAGTGGCATTGAATTCATTTTACTAGTTCTTTGTTATTTTTTTTCAGGGAGGAAACCGAGACGCAGACTGTCTCTCTGTCGTACCCTGTGGAAGAGGTGAATGCGGCTGAAAAATTCATGCGTACCGTTCCTTTAGATGATGAAAACAAACCTAACAACAACCGGAAGGAAATGCTGGAGAAACTGCGGCTCACGCGCGATTCCCGCCGTAAATTCGTTTCCAGTGAAGCTACTAGGGTACCGGCTACAACATTCCTTAACAAATATCCAAGACTTAGGGACATGAAAGAAGCGGTAAGTTGAGATAAAATATATTCTACCCCGTATTTTGTTAAATATTAAAATAATTTTTTCAATAAAGAGTCACTTACGCATTAATAAAAATCTTTTTTATGCATTAAGATTTTTTTGCAAATATTTTATTGCTTTTTTCTTAAGAAAATGTTTGTATGCAACCTTCTAAATATTAAAAAAATCCAAATATTGATTTATATTTAGCTTACATCTGCACTTTATGTATTTACCGAATGTACACTCTTGCCAATTCATTTTTTTAAATTTAAATTTAAATCAAGCAATAATAAATCATGTTTAAAATATTTAAAATATTTTATTTTTTAATGCTATTTTTAAATTTTTGAATTTTTAGTACACATTTAAAACTTAAATTAAAAATTATATTTTTAAAAATTAGAGTATTAAAATTGAAATTTAATTTTTTGTAAAAAAAAGATTGATGTGGTGTTAATATGATTTCTATATATTTATTCATTTTTTTTAAGGTGGACGACGAGTTTTTCTTCCTGAAAAAATCGAAGCCTGAAATATTCCTGAAAAACTGGAGAAAATACGAGAGCTTTATTTTTCCTGTTTTGAAAAAAAACGACAAAAGTGCAGCAGGCCGGGAATTATTAAAAAGAGCCGAGAGAGCATCAGAGAATTTTGGTAACATACACACTCAAATAAAGTACTTGCTAGCACTAATAATTTTATTTTTTATATCTAGATGTCTCTGAGACCACCAAGTGCGCTTTTCAAGCTCTTCTTCTTCTTCTTCCGAATAAGATACCGGCGGGGAGGCGGACTCGTATGCCGACAAATGATGCATGGCCACTGCTGTTCGAACATTTTGAGGTATTTTGGACTCCAGTTCATTTTACAAAATTAGAGCTTAATATTATTCTTTATAGGAAATCATTCCTCCGAATGAGGCGGCTAGGCAGGCGACGAAAATGGAGCGTCCCGGAGTGCTCCTCATCGGGACTCAATATTTTGTGAAGGTCGACGAGAGCGCTCTTCTTCTTCCACCGGAAGTTAAAACTGTTGAGATGTCTTTTGCGTATTTGTTTATGTATTATTACATCCTGAATTTGAATTTCCCGGAACCTCTCAAATTTGTTTTTGGGTTTTTCGAGAGGCTATTTGAAATCAAATTCACTGTTGACTCTGTTGATTTGCGCAAATATTATGGGCAAATTGTGTCAGCCGCTGAAAAATAAATACACATTGAATTCAATCAACTTTTCTGCACTCTTCATTTATTTGTAAAAGTTTGTCGAAAAATAAAATAAAGAATTTTTAAATTATGTAATTCATTTTTCTTATATTTTGGTTATACTGCATAATTTGATCGATAATGGTATTACATAATTGATCAAAAATTAGTTAAAATGATTAGGTAATAAGCAAAGATTATCAAGCGGGTAATATTCAAATAGCAAGAAGGAAATTTTCAAAAGATTACGTAACATATTTTTCTCAACCAGCCGAGTTGTAAATTTAAGCGCTAGATGGCAGCCTTGCATGCGCAAAAAAATGATTTAAAGAAGTAAACAGGAAGACAAAATATTTTCTCAACTATTTGATGTTTACTTATAAGTAAACACGTTCTCGTTTACAGCAACAAAACTTATTATCCACTTTTAAAGTGATTTCGTAGTTTACCTTTTATATCTAAACATTTTGTTTCAGAGCTTACTGCGAAACATTTTTGTTAACTTATTTCTAAACAAATGTTTAGGTTTTCTAAACATTACTTTTCTCAGAGTAGCGATCGAGTTTTGATCCGTAGGCTAATAATATTTATTAAATTTTGGTATAAGAAGGATTCATTTAATAAGTTTATGACAAACACGAACAAAAAGAACCGTAGCAGCAATTTAATGAGCCGAATGCGTGTAGTCGTTATTCTCTTTAAATTCTCTTTAAATAAACTAGGTGTCGATGGAGGTCTTTAAAAAAATGTATTTTCAGAAATAGAAGAAAACCCAGCCCAGTAAAACATTGATAATAAAAGGGCATCAACTCATACTGGCTACAATCTATTATTGTGCAATAGTAGGTAATAAAAGGTACAATAAAATGGTGCATAAAATCGACCTCCCTGTTGTTATCTTTAGAATTCAACCACTTCTCTCTTTTCATTTGATAAATACCAGGATTAAAATACCAGTTTGCATTTGTTTAAGAACCAATTTTCTTTTACCACTTGGATTGGTAAATCAACTCCACTTGGAGCGGTGGTCCTGACGCTTTCACAGTAACAGCAAGTACACCTTCGACAGGTTCTTCGTGGAACAGGACGTTTTGCTCACCAGTAACGCATCGAATTGATGTATTACAGCATGCCGATGATTTGTGCTGGTTCCAAATAGCACAGCGCAGTACCTGCACGGGTTTCTCTTCCAACGCAATGTCCAGTCGGATGTTGCTGATGTCCACGATGTCAACAATTCCAAAATCAGCGAAATAGATCTCAATTTCTTTCCCTCTTGTGGCTCGAATTGTGCAGCGGAACCAGTCATTCATGAACCTGATATAAAAATATTATATATGAGTTTTTAAAGCGAAATAGAAAGGAAAATAAAAGAGTAGTACTTTGCAATACATAGGTCTCCTGGAGAACAGTTTAAATCTGTTTCAGTTGAAAGAGTGTTCTCGTACTTCCCGTGCAGATACTGTCGGATGTAATCCAGCTCCTGTTTAGAGCGCACATCTTGTAAAAAGATCTCGCCCTGTGGGTTGAACCATTTCGCTCGTGCGGTGAAAGTGTCGCCGATTTTTGGCAGCTCTGATGACTTCCACGACGACTTGAACAGAGGAAGAGAGTGTCCAGTTGTTATGGCAAGGCCCAGTCGACGTAGTTCTTCGTTCAAGCTCGTGCCACTTGCGCAAGGCTCCTATATTAATTCAGTTTTAACAAGCATTATCAGTCTGAAAATAGATAAATGAGTAAGTATATATACCTTCAAGATTTCATTGTAGATGCAAATTGTAACGGGGAGAACCTTTCTTCGACACAATTTAACTCCCTTTCCCCATCCTATGGTGATCTTTCCAGCTTCAAGAAGTCTATTTCGAATGCTAAGCAAACCTCAAATCAATAAGAAATACCAGCTGATCTTGAAAGTTTATACTTACAAATCGTTTATTGATTTATCCCAGTAACCCGTTCTAGGTGGAGGATAGAGTCCGGAAAGAGAACATCGGGAAGTGAACCAATTTTTCAGGAAGGCGACGGATCTCGCTGGCGTTGACGTATAAAGTTAATCCAGTATCTAAAAGGGAGACGACGATCTCTGGATAGCTTTCCACATCGACTACTTCAGCCCTGTACCAAATGTTTTGGCATTCAATGGCGCAAACGAAGCCGACGTCAAAATTGATGGGCTCCTCTTCATCCAATTTGAAATTGAAATTGTTCAATTCGTTTTGCATTCTGTTAAACTGTTTTTGCAGCCTTGGGGTGCGAAAAGAAACGGAATCCGGGGACTGGCACTCAACGAAAGTGACTGAAAGAGTCACCAACTTCTTCCAGCGGCTGTCCATCGCATCATCTTCTTTTTCTGTTCGACGGATACATGAGGAGGAAGAAGCAAATGACCTGGTGTTGGCAGTTAAAAGTCTTACACGAATCCCAAGATGTTCTGGAAGCTCCAGCCCATAACTACGGGCGGTGTAGCCCATTGAAGCTTGGCAAACTTGTGAGTTGATGCTGATAGAATCACCATTGGCAAACCTATAAAGTATAATATAAAATATTACATGATATAATTTTATAAGGAAGTTATCCAATTTAGTAAGTTTACAAGATAGCAAAAGCCCGGAGTTCAAGAGTAGCACCGATCTTTGCTGATTTGGTTGGTCTGTACTGATATCCCACATCGGTTCCACTCCAGCTATGGAAAATTGCGACGGCCCGTCTATTACTGTAACGACTCATGAATTGAAACACAACTCCGAGGTTACAGTACGTCTGAGCACTTTGGTTTCTCATATTTTTTACAGAGTGAAGGTGGCATCGTATAGCCTGTGCTGGGAGGCCCATAAATCTATAAATATAAAATAAAATGAATATATTAGTTAAAAATATGTTTAAAAGGAATATTACCTCTCTGGTAAAATGTGGAACATCATGTTTGAATTAATAGATCTTCGGCAGCCCGTATCCACAAAGAGTACGATGTTTCTTTTATACTGGTGGTAGCTTTCGACGAGGACTCTGAACCATTGGCCACTTTTGATGCCCTGGAGAGCATAAACATAGCCTATAATTTAAAAATGGTTTAATAAAGTTTGAAGCTTTAGTCGTCTTTAAAAAAATGTATACGAACCAACAAGTGGAGTGGCGCAATAGCTAGCAGAAGCTTTTGAAGCTAAGCGGAATTCTTCTTGTAGTTCTTTCTGCATCAGATGGAATCGGGACAAATCTTCATCGTCGATTTGTACGTAAATTTCTCCTGGTTGCATTGATGTTGTGATGATTACACGGGCGTGTTTAGGGGGATTCAATTCAATCTCCGAAGGGCTGTATTTTGGGTTCAACTTCTTTACTGGTGGAGATGGTCGATGGACGTTTTGGCCCAGATCTGGTGGTGGAATACTGTTGATATTTGGAACTGTCAGCTTTGAGGATTCCAAGTTCTGCTGCAACTGCATGCAATCCGAGAAAATATCCCTCACTCTCATTACTTCCTCTTTCTTGGCTTTCAATTGATCATTCATAATCTGACAAAGGATGAGAGTTATTATGATGAAATGAATATAACGATAAGGAGAGTCAATCACCTTCTGAGCTTCGGCTAACTGGCGGTTTTCAGCAGCTTTGATCACCGCCGAGATGACCGCTTCCATCCTGTAGTCGCAAGGGGCGTCGAAACAGACTTTGAGACGATTCAAGAGACTGTAGGCTGCAGATAACTCGTCACTTCTGGAATAAGCTGATCTGAGGACTTGTGCTATTGCTTCAACGTCATCTACCATTTCTCTAGCTAGAGTTTCGTAAGACGAAGCAAAGGCCTCGTACATTTCATTTAGACGGTCTCTGTCATCCTTCAGGGCTGATGAGATGTGAAAGTTGCTTTCAGCTTTCATCACTAGTTCTTCCAAATCTCTCACAATGTGAGCCTCCTTCTCCATGATGATAACAACTGTGAAAGAGTTTCAAAAGGACAAAATTACAATAGTTAATACATAATCAGCATTTTTTTTAAAAACTAAAATAAATATAAATAGACGAGTTGGTTTAACAGGACACAGGGAAGGGGCATCTACTAGCTTTGTTATGTCTGTGGTATGAAAACATTTGTTTATGATAGAAATCTAGTAGAAAACAGGAAAAGAGTTGACCGGATAATACGTTAATACTTATCTATTTCTGGTCAAAGTAATGCAGCTATTCATTAAATGAAAAAAAGTTACCAGAATAATCAAATAATATATATATTTTACCAAAATAATAATGAAGAACTAAACGAAAGCGGTGCTGCACTTTCTTTACAGAGTACAGAATAGTATGTTGTGTGCATCAAAACAACATGGGCATGTTGAATCCAAAAGGTATATAACTCAAGCCGCGCTCTCTAGCGGGCGGCGGTAAATATAAATTCATATGGCGGATAATTACTTGTTTTGACAATCAGGTGAAACGTTTTTCCAATTCATTAATTTATTATCCATCGTTGTTCATAAGTTTATTTGATTTAACATTTTGAAACTTTTTTTTCAAAATAACTTTTGCCCATTTTTAAAGGTAGTTAATAAATCGCTGGAATAATATTTTATGCTAAGTAGCAATGCTAAATTGCACCTGCTACTCATTATGCAATAATAAACCGATAGTAATTAGGCGTTACTCCATTAGACCAAATTCAGCAAGTTCTCTTTATATAGCTTATGGTTGTAAGCAACTACAACAAATAATGCTAAATAATGGAAATGGAAATAGTGAACTTTCCTTTTACCCGAATCTTTCATGCAAAATTATTTAAAACGTTTCACGAAAGTATGTACTATTTATCGATCATCTTTTATCTCAGGTTAAGTAACATTGTTGCCTTGGTAACCACAAATTAAAATTTCCGCCTTACAAGTTTAAATTTACGTCTGCCGCGCGATGGAATCCGCTAGAGAGCGCTGAAACAATTACATACCTTTCTGGGTTTAGCATGCCCATGTTGTGTAGTTGAAGTGCTGATTATCACGGAAAGGTTTATTGGGGAATAGTTTTGTCTAATTTTGCTTGATAAATTTTTAGTTTACTTTCTACTAGCATTTAAATTCGGTAAGATGGCAGGAAATTCTGAATTGATTTTGAAGTCGGGCAATCACCAATCTGATGTCGCTTTGAAGCTGCATTCTTTGCTAGCAAAAGAGATATTGGTTGACTCCTCATTGATATCTGCTGAAGGAAGAAGCATTAAGGTGCACCGTCTTATTTTGAGTGCTTCTAGCAGGTTCTTTGAGGTAAATAGACTTCTTTATTTACACAGACTATATTTACATAATTTGTTTTTATTTGTTATGTTTTCTTGTAGGGCATTTTTGTTCAATATCCAGTTAATAGACCTGTCACCATTAAACTCAAAAACATCAGGATGGAGGACCTTCAGCCTGTTATTGAAGTATAATTTCCATAATTTCCTTTACTATCTCCTCTAAAAAATGTTTCTTCTACACTAGTTCATATATACAGGAGAAGTCCGTGTATCTCGTGACCAGCTTCCTTCTCTTTTAAAAACAGCAGATTCTCTCAAAATCAAGGGTATAGACAACCTATTACTATTTTTCTCATTTTCAAGTTAGTTTATTGACATAAAATATTTACCATTTTTAAATATTCATCATTAAATTTAATTATTAGGGCTTGCAGAGCAGGTCCTGGAACTGGATGTTCAGTTTGCAACACCAGAAGTAGGGTCGGACGAAAATGATGAAATGACTACGTTTGGTGACAATCTGTATCAGCAGAGAGGAGATATAGATTGTCTAATTGATGGTGAAAAGCAACAATCATTCGAAACTGGGGAATCTGAGAAAAATAACGAAGAGTTTATGGAAGAAAGCGAAGAAGTGAAGAGTCAAGTTCGTGTTTAGCATCGAAAATTATACCTATAATTTTTATTAATTCGAATCTTTTATTGGTCTGATTAGATATCTACTAATGAAGACCCTGCTGAATGTTTAAGCCAGCATTCTTCTCTGGACGGTTTGGATTTTTCTAATGATTTGTTTGGTATGTCCCATGTGCTTTTAAACAAATATTATTGGTTTTTTTTTAAATTAATTGGTATTATGCTTCGTATTTTTTACGTAGATGAGATCTTGCTACGACTGCGATTGCTGGGCCTTCTCAGCCAGATTATGACTTATCTAATACAAAGTCAATGTCACAAGGCAGTTCGTCATCAACGAAAACAGGTAATATACCATTCGCTGCGTTTGTTACCTTACTTAGACTTTTATTCAGTTTAACTAATAAATTTTTAACAATAGGCCTCAATGCCAGAAGGGAAATTAGCGATACCGAAAAGCCGTTCAAATGTACTAAGTGTGGTCGGGCTTACACTCGAAAGAAAAGCATGCAAAAACACTTGTTGTACGAATGCGGGGTTAATCCTCGCTTTCAATGCTCACTGTGTGAATATCGGTCCCTTAGAAGTTAGAAAACAAGATTTGCAGAAACATCTTACTCGTGTACACAAGGTTGATCCATCTCAATTTGCAGCATTCGGAGCAGGTATATATAAAAATGATGTGTATCTCATGATGCTCATTATACTTTAAAGAGAGGCCTAATTATTTCCTTCAACCGGTCAAATAAGGTACAAATTTCACGTTGCATTTTAAGTGTGGCAAATGCCAGCAGACCTTCAAGTTCAAGCGCGTCCTGGACTCTCACTTGATGAACGTATGCCATCTTGCAGCCTGAGAAATTTCCAAGCACATCATGAAAAACTGGCTTCAATGTCGAAAATTTCATAATCAGTAGCGCTAAATACACAAGAGTGGAAGGATAATAAAAGAAATATGTCGCCATTCTTGCCTAATCTTCCTCTGTATTTTCATATGAAATAACATAATGGCAACCAGAATTATTTCTACCACCACATTTCCCGTGAAATATTTTCCACCTAATTCACATTTCCACTTTTTAGTTAGTGCGATTGGAAAGTTATAGCCTGGCCTGAACATATCAACATAGTGTTACGGAAGCAGCATTAACATCCTAAAATATCTTCTGCCATTCTTTCTATTACATCTTATATTTTTACGCCGAGAAAATTCTGCTATAGCGCTTCAACAATATCTATACAAATGCTATGATATTGCATACAAAACGTATTAACTTTTAAATTGTTCATACTAAAAAATGTTTATCTAACACCAGTTTTGAGGTACAATTCCTTTTCCATTTTTTATAGTTCATATAGAAGATTATATTTTAAAAAGTTATATTTATTCATTGAATCTATTTCATAGTTTTATTTTAATAGGTGCGTATTGCGTGACCTTATCGCTCTAAATAATTGCGCAATGCGTGCACAGTTGCAACGTTAGTATTATTTCTAAACGGGTATATATATGTAGAGCCGCACCATTAAAGTGTAATCGTTTTGAAGTCGAGGGCTGGACAAATAAGAACCACCGAAACGCCCGACCTCGACTCGCAGGCTACGAAGTGATTTGTGATTACAAAAGTGCGTCACACCATCTCTTCCAAGTCTTGCCGGGAAAGGTGTGCAAGGCTAGAAGTAAGGCTACTTCTGGACTTGCTCTATCCGATTTTAAGGACTTAAGTTAAGACAGTTTTATAATGTAATAGCCAGTGCCGGATCACCCATAAGGCCAGCTAGGCCCGGGCCTAGGGCCCGCACCGAGCAGGGGCCCGCACTAATCTTCAATTATTTTTTTTATATATATAAAAAATATTTTATGCGATGAAATTTAAAAAAAATTATAACAAGCAAATGAAACAAATAGTAATTAACGAAACTAGCATAAAATGCATTTTTATGTTGAAAGAAACTTGAAAGGTTCTAAAACCCCACCAAAAAAGCCCATTGGCTGTTAACTTGAGCGCCTCTAAGTGCTATCGGTGGCCAAATGTAACCAAGAAAGGATAAAACCATGAAATCAACAGGTTTCCAGTAATTTGGTTTGTTACCTGCTGCCGAAAAAGGGGTGAAATCTTCCTTTTTATTGGCCAAAGTTAAGTTCAGAGGACAGTGATATGTTGCGCTTTCAGATTTTGTTACGTAAATTCAAATCGATTCACTACTTCTATTTTTGATTAGGCCCCATAGTTGAGATGTTTATAATAATAATATAACCTTTTTTAAGTTCAGTCAATTTGTTGTAGTTTTCTAATAATTTACCCCCTACAATAGAAAGTAATATGTTTATAAAGTATATACGGTAGAAGAAGGACTTTTTTGAAATACACATTAATTTTTGATTGCCATTACTTGAACTATTATGCGTGACAACTAACCCGAAGACCTGTCATACAAGATCTTGTTTAGAGATGTAGTAGTTCTAATACAAGTATTTTGATAAAATCAAAGTGAAGAAATATGAATTCCCAAACTTTTAAAATGATACATTTAGTACCAATTAACAAGTCTGTAAAACCCTCTTTAATCTGTCTTTTAAAAACTTCACTTTTAATTCAACAATAGAAACATTTAACTGTTACTCTTTCAACAACAACAAAAAAACAACTTAAAAGAAGACGACAGAAAAATAAAAGAGTAGAAATAAATTTTGCAAGCAATATAGGCCTATATAACCCCCTAGCAATGTATTAAGTCTTATCCTTTTACAATGGGGAAAATACAATTGGCAAGCTTTCATAATTTTTTTTTACAACTATACTCTTAACAATATTGTTACAATCACCTTTTCAAACACAGTTTATTCTGAAGTCACATTGACAAGAAAAGCCTTACAACATGAATTCAACAAGAACAATGCCCGGCTAACAGGGAGAGCGCCTCGCTCGACCCTAGTGGGTTGCGCGCCCGACACTCTCTGGCTTTCTTAGATGGACTTCCTCTTCGATGACACCTCCGTCTGGTTAAAATAGACACTCTTCTTGTGTGTAATAAAAGGGAAAGTTCAAGAGGTGACAGTTTCATAAAGGGGGGGGGGGGGGATAATTAAGGTCATATCTGGACAGAATCTATAGCAGGGTATCGGACAACAATAAGGGGCGCTGGCCGGTCATGCACCCTTAGTTGGGCTGGGCGGTCAAAGAGAGGGCCCAGACTGCTCAGCTCGTAACAATATGATAAGTTTATTTAAATTTTGTGAAACAATATTTAGAACATGTTAAGAGACAAAACAAATTATTTCAAGCACAGCATCAATCATACAACAGCTTTAGGATGAGACTCTTCGGCACAAGCTGAAATTTCTGGAGTTGCGGGTTCAGCTTTAAAAGTACCTTGTACCTACTGAGTTTATCCGTTTATATGCATCATCGATAAAAAGGACCCTTGCAATCCGATAAAATTGAAAACTTAAAACTATTAATTTCTAAATTATCTTATTAACATAATTCGATATAATTTTACAAGATTTATCTGCTAGAATCCAGTTTCAATGGTAAATTGTGTTTATAGATGATAAAATGCCCAGTGTTCGGAACCTCAATTCAAATTTGGCAAGATTTGAGGTCAGGACAAAACTCAACCTCACAAAAAATTGAAACTCAATTCTCGAAAAAATCCTCACATCAACCTCACATTTTTAAAACTTATAATTATACTTTCAACCTATAAAAATCTCACCATTTTAATTACAGTATTTGTGCTAGATAATTCGTTAAATGGGGCTATTTGGACCTCTTTTCTTTCTTTTTCCATATTTCATGCATTTCCACGAACTGATTACAATTTTGCCGAAAGAAAATCCCACAAAGCCTTTATTTGAGTATTTGTCAACTTCAATGCTGTGCAATGGAAGAAATACAGAAGTGTACAGTGCAATTTTTATAAAACAAGGGCCTTAATAAAACAGGGGTTAAAGCTGGCCTAGGGCCCGCAATAAGGTTAATCCGGCTCTGGTAATAGCGACAAGAAAATTAAATAAAATTAAAAGATTTTATTGGAGCAGATAAACAATTCAATTCTGCATTTTTTTATGTGTGGAGTCCCTTTTTTAAAACTCGTTTTGACCACTTAAAATGCAAAATAATGAATGTACTTTGCGAATCCCGCTACAGGGCTTGTGGGGAATGCAAAGTCGATGCAGTTTATTGCATTTTTCGAGGTCAAAACCTTTTTGTAAAAAAGGGACTCCACACATAAAAAAATGCAGAATTGAATTTTCTATCTGCTCCATTACATGAAAATTGCCATGTAACTTTTTAGGATATTCACAAAAAACAACTTTTCGTCATCAGCCTCTGTAAAATATTTCTGCAATTTCCGCACCTTCCCTACTGGCGTTGTCGCATATAATAGTTGTCAAGTAAAAATAGAAGCGCAGCGTCAACGCTTTAGGTTTCGCCTGAAAGGAGTGTACTGACAACCATGTAATACCAGTCAACGGCAAAAAAAAAATTAATAGAGCATATTGGATAAAAATAATACTTGAATTTTTTTAACCACCCATGTCATATACTGATGCTAACTTCAATTTCGCCAAATTTTCTAGTTATATTTCAGTTTTTGTAATAAAAGGCGATGAGCCGATGATAAATTGACTTTATGTAAAATTTACAAATAGCTAGAAGTGGCTTTCCTTTTGCAAGGCAGGCCCCTATTCCATTTCATGGAAAACAGAAAAGTTGCTTTTGACGATTTGACAGCTGCTGCGGTGTACTCGGGTGTACTCTGACAGAGTAGTTCTCTCACACATTCTTGTCGCTTTCTAATTTCGAAATTCAATTAATCCATTCACGGTCCACAATTCGAGTGAGGTAATAGACCCTACAACGCTGTATGTGCTTGATATTTTGGAAGATGACGATTTAATTGATTTGCCAGGTATTTTAGTAATTCTGTTCATCACTGTACAAAGCTGTGATTTGTGAATATGTCTCATGGATCTGACGATCGTCCCTCGTCATCTTCGGGACCGAAACGTCCACGACTGGAGGATAACGACGGAGCAGTTTCTGCTGATTGCTTGACACTTTTACCACAGCACATTACTGAAAAGCAAGCGGTTTCCAAGTGCGGAGAATGGCCCTGGATGATTTCTGGAAAATGTTATTCCACTGGGATCATGAGGTGAGACAAACTAAAATGGAATGATATTGACCCTCTTACTATTTTTATCATTGAATTAATTATTTTCAGGCTTCACGAAGAAATTGAAGACTTTTTCGATTACATCTCTCCAAAGATTGCTGACCACAAAGCGAGGCTTGAAGTTGTAGCCCGGATCACGAACGTTGTTAAAGAGCTTTGGCCCCATTCTGTCATCAACTTGTTTGGATCCTTTCGCACGGGGCTTTATAATCCGACAAGGTATAGTTATAAAGGTCTTTTACAAGAATATTGTCCAGTTCAAAAATAAATATAGTTTCTTATACAACTGAGCCCTCGTTTCAACTAGGTTTCACAGTTAAATTTGCCTAAGCATGTGATTCATGGAATTCTTCAGTTTAGGTTAGATTATACTATCTCTTACTAGGTTTCCTATAGTGATCCAGGTGGAAAAATCTAGTTTAAAACCGTAGGCCCTAGTACAAACGGAGGTGCTATCGTTGTATGGTTTTTACCAAAGATATAACTAAAAATGTGTCCTCAAAATTATAGGTAATGAATGAGTAATCTCTTGATTTTCTCTTTCAATTGTAGTGATGTTGATCTGGTTATCATTGGAAATTGGAATGCTCTTCCTTTACGTACGCTGGAAGATGCTATAAGGAAATCGTTGATTGCTGATCCTGATAGTTTGAAAGTGATTTCAGGTGCCAGGGTAAGCAAAATATTTTAAATAAAGCATTTGTTTTATCATAACAGACGGCAAAAGAAAGTATGATGCTCTTAACCAGAGGCATAGACCGTCTAATTAATGGGTATTGAAACATAATCAAGCTGGTGCTTGTACACTTATGTTTGTTTTCAAGCCTAATTAGTGATAAATCTTCTTATAACTCATAAGCAGTATAATCTAACTATTATCTAATCAACTTGTGTTCTTAAACTAATAATGGACATTTTCATGGAAACCCTGTTAGGGCGGTTACGTGATAGAACTGATCCATATGGTAACATTATAGGTTAGATTGAATTAACTATCATAGGCACGACCGTTCAGCCAACACCCTTTAATGTCAGTAGTTTGAACTAGTAGTCCGATCTTTATGTAACTCCTCATTGTTGACAGGCTTTGTGATTTTCAAAGCCAACATTTGGTTCAAATGAGTTCATATCTTTTTGATAATAAGCAACAAGGAACGCTTTCTATATATTTCTTTCATATATCCTTTATTTGATATTTTCCTTTATATTTTTCTGCAGGTACCACTTATCAAGATGACGGACCGTGCATTAGGAGTAAATGTGGATATAAGCTTCAACACAAACAATGGCATCAAAAGTGTTGAATTGATCAATAGTTTTAAAAGTATAAAATTATTAACAGTTTAATTTCTTTATGTATCAAGCAGATTTAATATGGCTCTTTTCCTCTTTTTAGGAAAATATCCCGCTCTTCCTCGGTTGGTGATGGTTATAAAACAATTCGTTTCTCAGCGGAATTTCAATGAGACATCTGCAGGGGGCGTTAGTTCTTACAGCCTCGTACTAATGGTCGTCAGTTTTTTTCAGGTATTTATTGAATTCTAGTTCTAGTTTTATTGTCGTTGAAAAGCCCTGTATTGGTAATATACTCAAAACATGATTGGTTGCTGCTCTAAAAAAATTAAATTAGATTATTGTATTTAATTATCAGTTCGACTATACTTCGAATATGAGACTTTTAGCGATATTTGTATTATTTTAACTAATTATTTTGTCATTCATTTACTCATAGCAACATCCGCGACATGATGCCGGACAACTCACTTCCAACTTAGAAGTTTTACTCATAGAATTCTTTGAGCTTTATGGAAAGAATTTCCCGTACTGGTCGAAGTCAATCCGTATTCGAGATGGAGGTGCTCATGTACCCAAAAACGACGTATGTTAATCTGTGTATGGTTCCAAAGCTGATTTCTTAATGAATGCATAACATTTTTTACATTGTATAGAACACGCTTAAGATGCCTTTACAGCCTGGAAAAGGAAATCAACCAGGGAAACGACCCATTTTGAGCATCGAGGATCCACTCAACCCAATGATGGATCTTGGCCGTGGTTCATTCAGAGCACTTGGCCTCAAGAGTGCATTTGAGTTTGGTTTCATGACTCTCACTCAAGCTGTTCATCCACTCAAAGAGAATTTGAAGGACCCCAATGTTCACAGGTAATAGACCAAGGCTCGTGAATATATTCTTTCACTTAAAGAAAACTTTTTTTTATTAATTTAAATATTATTGCTATCAGTATTTTGGGGCGCATTATTCGAATTGAGGACGATGGTACCAACCCCCGCCGAACTATCGGGTCCCGCCGTAGCATCCCAGTTCCATCTGAGCCTCTATCCGCTTCAGCTGCTGGTCATATTGGAACACCACCAAAGGTTGAGGACACTCAAGAGAGACGAGAATAGTGGAAAAAGAAATATTCAGGAGAAAACAGCGCATGGGCCTAATATCAAAATCCAATGATTAACTATTTAGAATTAGTGAGCAAAAATTCAAATTCTTTCCAGATCTTTTGATTGGGAAAATATACTGCACTTGGTTCGTGGCACTAGCTTCTATATCGTCGAATCCGAAATTCCATATTCGTATTCTATATAGGTATACAACACGCCAGGCAATCTCATTGAAAGGTATAGAATCAACCAATAAGAATTAAAAAAAAAAAAAAAACTAGTATCCATCACCTCTACACTCACGTCATTGTCAGTTAATTTCACTCAATTTTAGATTGATTTAAGTAGTGACCTGAAATATAGAAACATGAATAGGAAATTATAATATATTTTAAATGTTTAATATAAATATAGGCGTATAGGAAATTAAAGCCCAGCATATTTACATTTTACTTAAAGGACCAATAATTCGTTTTGATTATATATATTGAGACTGGAAGACCAGAGTAAATCAAATTATTCTAATTGTTCTATCATCCGGAAATTTAAGGGAATCTTTCTCGTTTTTCTTGAATTATATTTGTTTTAGTACCGTAAGCATTGTAGCTGACCGGGATAACATAATGGCGTATAGAGAGAACGAATAAGGGAAAACAGGTACACGGACCAGATGCAGGAGCTTGTCAATATTACAACCAGTAAAATAAATATAGTTATATAGCGATCATCTGCCTAATTGCCTTCCAATCGAATATGGGCAGACTTTGAACTCGTTGCTTCCCCCAAGTTCCGAAAATTGAAACTAAAGGCGGGAAGACCGTTTTGGCCCATAAATACAAAGTAGAAGCCAATAACATATCCTGTATTTCAAGCCCTAAGGAAGTATTTTGTAACTACAAGACCTAAATTTGTATTATCATTCTCTCACATTTGTATAGTTGGTACTAAGGGTATAGGGCCACAATGTAGTCGTTCGTCTTTTAGAAACCAATTAGTTTGAAGATGAGAATATCAGTACACTAATATCCTACACTATAATAAAACGAGCTTGCTCTGATAATAGGCCTAGAATGCAGACATCATCTGCTGAAATAATCTCATTAAGAAGAGTCTGAAGTGGTGATCGAAGTGGATGGCAATTAAAGAATGAAAATGAGAGAATAAGGTGAAAAGAGAAAAGGCAACTGACAATCCAATATCGCAATGGATTACAAGGAGAGAATCTCTACTAAGCATTAGACCCATCGATGATACTTTTGAATAAGGATTTGGCCTTCTCCGTGTTTCCTTTTCCTTTCAGTGATACGGTCATCTGGTCCCCATAATTGTTTTTGCTCCACTTGATGGTAACATTGGCAAACGTGGAGCGGACTTGGGACGCAGCTGCATCCAGGGATTGGTTTGACGGAAACATCGTAACAGGATACCAGATAAATTGTCTTTAAAGAAAAGATAATGGGACACATTAAAATATTTTAAAGACGTTTTCAGGTAGCCTTTAACTGTACCATAGGTGGTAGCCTATCAAAGTTCCTATAGTATTAATATATATACACCGAAAAGTTATGTCCTACTTTCGTTGATATTGAGTTTGTACACTTAGAACCTTGGTATATGCCACACAAGTTTTGGCTAAAACTGGTTTTACTCTATTTTTATTCACTCAGTAATGTGGCAATCCTAGAATCTGATTAAACAGATAAGCTAGTAGTAAATCGAAGCTAACCATTATGCATTTCGATTACCTATATAAAATACTACAACCCATAAACTATCCCGCCCTATTTAAAATATAATTGACATGAAATTAACTAATTGAATAACAATATAGTTTTACTTATTATTACACAATAAATGAGAAAATAAATAATATATAGCCTACTCTTTGCCGTAGTTAGATTTGTCCTTTTCCAATGCAATGTGGAGGTTTTGTTTCAGCTCTTCTTGTAGGTTGCCAGCTGCAGTATCCTCTTTTGTGACAGAATGAAATTGCCTCCAAAGTTGGTCACATTGCTGGGTATCATGCTTCCCCTTGCACATTTCGCATGTAGAATTCTGTCTAAGAAGGCAATCCTGACAGCTTTTGGCGTTGCTTGACTGCTTGTTCATTCCACACTATAAAATAAATAAATAAATAAAATGGGACATCATAAATCAACCACTTGGTTTTATCGTTGACTATTTCAGGTACTCACCTTCAAACAAAGTTTGCACTCTCTCCAAGAGTGACCCAGAGTGTCACAAGTTCGGCACATCTTTGGACTCTGACAATCGGGGGCATTGTGACCGCGTTTGAAGCAGTTGTCACATATCCGATTGGAATGGGGTGGCCTCAATTCATTTGGTTGCGGGGTGAGATCTGCATTTCCAATATCCCATCCGGTGACTGGCATTGATCCTTTGATAACAGCCATTTCCTTCTCGGCTTCTTCGTAGTTCTCTATGAATTTTTCTTCCCTTCCTTGGCTGTAAAAGTCTTCCATTTCTTTGAAAGGTGATGCTAATTGTTGGGGATCTAGAAGGAATGAAACTGGATCGTCTTCGTCCCCCATTCGCCGACGTTTCGAGGCCGAAGATGGCGAAGATACGTCTGCTGATCCGGACATATTCATAGCTCTTGACTAGAATATACTAAACTGTACTGGAACAAATTAATGAAACCAGTTTACGGTAAATGTTGTGGTAAAGGATGAATCGAATTTTAGAATTAAAAGAGACAAAAGAGTTTGAGCACCGTGCTGGCTAAGGGAAGATATAGGAAGAACCCGGTAGCAGCTGTCAAAGATACCTTGTTTTTCATTTACGACGGAATAGGGGCTATCCTGCAAATGGAAAGCCACTTCTGGCCACTATAATCAATTTATCGTATAATATAATCGCCTTTTCTTTGCGATAAGCCAATAACTGAAGTCTAATTAGAAAACAACCAGGTAAGAGCAAGTCCAGAAGTAGTGTAACGACCTTTAGAATTACAAATCATATACAAGGCGAACAGTCCTTGTGCAGCATTACTTCTAGCCTTGCACACCTATACCTGGCAAGACTTGGAAGTGATGGTGTGACCGTGTGACGCACTTTTGTAATCACAAATCACTTCGTAGCCTTCGTAAACATTTTGATACAACACATATTACGTTGGCTCTACTCATAGATATAGGCCTACTTTTTAGATATTTAAAATGCAAATGTGCATGTATCACCAGTGGAGTTTTGTTTTGTATGTAGAGACAAAATGTATTATAAGTTAGAAGTGAAAACATCTTGCTATTTGCGAAAAAGAAAGATTGTAGACTAATTTTAACTTACGAATTCACAACTTTCTCTGTAACGATGCCGTCGAACTTGGTCTTAATGTAAAGCTCCTTATTCATGCTGGGGCAGTTGTTGGCTAATGATAAACATCAGGGATGAGAAGAAGTGTACCAGAGAGATAGTGGGAAGAGGAGGCGCAGTTGCCTAAAGGTTTCATCTCACATTCAATCCAGTGGGTCTAAAAAATCTAGCTTGCTCTGGTATTCCAGACGTTGAAGACCATCTCCAGCACTGATTTTAAGCGAGAAAGCAATGTGGACGAGGAATAGGCTACAAATACTTCTGGATAGTTCCCCACGTCGACCACATTCGATCTAAGCCATATTGGTCGCCACCTTGAAGAGCGCCAATTAACCAAAGGGCTTTAATAAATTATTTTTAAAATGTATATAGCTTCTGGATTAGATTATTTGGAAGGTCGCCAATGATTTGCAGTTGAGATCCAGAGTCGAGTCTCTAGTAGCCCAGGAAGAAGCCCTCTGATCGTTCATAAATATTTTATTATTTCAACATACCTTACTCATGACTTGTCTCGTTTCCGTATTTTCTTTAATAGTAATATCGTCATTGAGTCATTCAGCCAATGCTTATATAACAAATAAAATAGTGATGCCGCTAAGTGTATATGGAATTACCTGTAAACAGGTGCTGAGATACTACCATAAAATGGTTGTGCAACGTCCTTTCTTTTCAGGTGTATTGTGTAAAAATACAGTTATTACGTTGAAATTTGAACTTTCCTACACCATCACTCATAAAGGTAGCAGCAAAATAGAAAGTGTGATGCTGGCAGGCAGAACTCTTCATTCATCATTTGATACAGGCAGGTCCCTCACCATGAACGTTTCGGAGATGTCGGCTAAGATTGCTTTTAAGCTTTGCCCTGTAATCGCATTGGGTGCAGGTGAATGTTGGATCCAAGCCACACTCGTATGACAAGTGTTGTTGAAGGTTACATTTGGTTGTGTAAGTACGTTCGCACTTGTCACACTTAAATGGCAACACAGGGCGGATCTCTTTTGCTGAAATCATATAAATAAATTCAGGCGTGAACTTCATTATAATATGAAAGACATAAGTGCCTAAACGCGAGCGATTAGGTTATAAGAGCATTTAATTTCACCTGCATTCCCATAGTTATCCAACTGAGAGCGATCGACATCATGGACGAGGGTGAGATGCTTTCGCAGATCGGATTTTAGCGATGGCCGGTAATTGCAAAGAGTGCATGGGAATCCGGGTTGAACCCCGCATTCGTATTTCAAATGCTGGACCAGGCTTTGCTTTCGTTTGTAGCTGCGCGCGCACTTGTCACACTGGAAAGGAAGTGTCGGACGGAGCTTTGGAACTAAACAAAAAAAGGTTTAAAATGTAAGTATCTGTCAAAATTGTTAATAATATCATCAATCCGGTTTACCTATCCCGTATGCGGCAAGTTGAGTGCGATCGACTTTATGGATGTTCATAAGATGCCTTCGGAGGCACATTTTCTGTTTAAACTTGAGACCACATTCCTTGCAATGGAATTTACGTTCATCAACACCACACACTTCTTTCAGGTGACGATTCAAGCTTTTTTGGCGCTTGAAACTTTGCCTACATTTTCTACATTCAATAGCAGGGCGTTCTGTGACTGTTGTAGAATAAAGGTAAAATAATTTTTTCGACTGATGCTAATGAGATATTTCTTGATTTTACGTAAGAATAGATTATACCTAAACCTGTTTCTTTAGGATGAGTGGTTTTTGCAGACGACCTCACGGCCTCTTTCTTCTTTCGCTGAGAAGGTCCAGCTTTGGATTGGCACTGAACAAGATCCTCATCTATTCAAAGATGAGATTAAATAAGGCGACAAAGATAAATTGTTGGAAATAACTATTAAGGCTACGGTAAACTGTATACCATCAGGGGATTCAATATCCTCGTCGTCGTACTCAGAATTCTGTAAGCATTAAAGGAAATTAAATAATTTTGTGATTAATAATTAGGTAAGCTCGAGGTTTCAAAAATGATTAACAACCTGTCGCCGATCTTCTACTCCAGAATTTCCCACTTCTAGAGAATTTCCACTTTTAGAACCATCAGTTCCAGCAACCTTTCGAATGACTACGAAGAGCGCGGCTACTAGACATAGCTTCTTCAGATCCTGTAGCTAAAAGTGTAATTAAAGAGATTGAAGAAATAACGTAATAAGTAAGGATTAAAAAGCTTAATAACCTGTAATAGTTGTGTCATCTTTTGATGCGATACCCTTCGTAGATCTCTTTCGTTTTGCAGCTCTCTGAGGCTTGGTGTAATCCATCATATCTGTTTTAAAAAAGGAGGAAAAATGTAAATGTATGAATATAATTTATAAAAATAGATGTGGTAAACCGGCAACTGGAGATTCGTCGTCGAACAGGCTAGTAGTTTCCTCTGTCTCATTATTCTGATTCCTTTGCTCAAGGGTTTCTTCTTGTTCAGTCGCCAGCTGTTGCTATAAGAAATTCGACAGAATTATAATTGTTAGTAAATTATCAAGCCAAATGTAAGGTCACTATGAATAATAAAATAATTGAGATCAACTTAATATATGGGCTACCTGAACTCCAGGTATTGATTCATCACCACATTCCGTTTCTTCTTTAACGATACCGTGGGGTAGAGGCGGATATGCAACTAATTGGCATGCGTCGTCGTCCTCATCAGATGTTACTGGTAATTCTTCCTTTACGATACCTTTCGTGATGGAAGAATAGGCAGCTTGATACTCTTGTGGTTCGTCGTTTTCCTGGCCACTCATCACATCTTGCTCAGTGTTTTCTATCTATATATGAGTGTGAAAATATTTTCATAAAAACTAATGATGAACACTGTTAAGAGGGTAGAATAATACCCAAGCACTGTATAGGCTAACACACTAATTCAGTACTTTGTGACTGCACGGTAAACTTTAGCTTTACCTGGATTCCAGAATTGGATATAGGAGACCCATTATCCAATTGCGGTTCTACCTTAACATAGCCGTGTAGCAGTGGCGAGTACGCTAACAGATTGTGCTCTTGTTCATCTCGGTCTTCTTCATCGTTTGGGTCTTCCGGCTCCTCCTTGATGAAGTCTTTAGGAATCGGAGGATATGACAATGGATACACCATTTGTTCCTGCTCCATAATAATCACGTCACGTAGCTTGTGGGCTGCTCACCTAAAGCTTAGTGTCAAATAAATTCTGCCACGTCATTGAATGAAAACAAGAAAGTTACAAGAATAATTCAAAATTAGCTAAATAATAACGAAGAACTAGAGAAAAGTGCTTATGTTGTGTTGTACTCAGCACTTCAACTAAACAACATGGGCATGCTAAATCCAAAAAAGGTATGTAACTGTTTCAGCGCTCTCTAGCGGATTCCATCGCGCGGCGGACGTCAATTTAAACTTATAAGGCGGAAATTTTAATTTGTGGTTACCAAGGCAACAATATTAATTAACCTGAGATAAAGATGAACGATAAATAATACATACTTTCGTGAAACGTTGTAAATAATTTTACATGAAAGATTCGGGTAAAAGGAAAGTTCACTATTTCCATTTCCATTATTTAGCATTATTTGTTGTAGTTGCTTACAACCATAAGCTAAAACCAGAACTTGCTGAATTTGGTCTAATTAATATATGTTTATTATTGCATAATAATGAGTAGCAGGTGCAATTTAGCATTGCTACTTAGCATAAAATATTATTCCAGCGATTTTTAAATTACCTTTAAAAATGGGCAAAAGTTATTTAGAAAAAAATATATTCCAGTTTTAAAATGTTGATTCAAATAAATTTATTAACAATGATGGATAATAAATAAATTTATTGGAAAAAAAACGTTTTCACCTGATTGTCAAAACAAGTAATTACCCACCATATGAATTTATATTTACCGCCGCCCGCTAGAGAGCGCGGCTTGAGTTACATACATACCTTTTGGATTCAACATGCCCATGTTGTTTTGATGCACACAACATACTATTCTGTACTCTGTAAAGAAAGTGCAGCACCGCTTACGTCTAGTTCTTCATTATTATTTTGGTAACATATATATATTATTTAATTATTCTGGTAACTTTTTTTCATTTAATGAATAAATGAATAGCTGAACTACTTTGACCAGAAATACGTAAGTATTAACGTATTATCCGATTAACTCTTTTGCTGTTTTCTACTAGATGCTTTCAACTATCTGTCCATCATAAACGAATGTTTTCATAACACAGACATCACAAAGCTAATAGATGCCCTTTCCCCGTCCTTTTAAACCAACTCGACTATTTATACAGTAATTCTTTTGTCCTTTTGAAACTCTTTCACAGCTGTTATCATGGAGAAGGAGGCTCATATTATGAGGAATTTAGTAGAACTGGTGATGAAAGCTGAAAAGAAGTTTCACATCTTATCAGCCCTGAAGGAGGACAGAAACCATCTAAATGAGATGTACGAAGCCTTTGCTTCGTCTTACGAAACTCTAGCTAGAGAAATGGTAGATGACGTTGAAGCAATAGCACAAGTCCTCAGATCAGCTTATTCCCGAAGTGACGAGTTATCTGCAGCCTACAGTCTCTTGAATCGTCTCAAAGTCTGTTTCGACGCTCCTTGCGACTACAGGTTGGAAGCGGTCATCTCGGCGGTGATCAAAGCTGCTGAAAACCGCCAGTTAGCCGAAGCTCAGAAGGTGATTGACTCTCCTTATCGTTATATTCATTTCATCATAATAACTCTAATCCTTTTTCAGATTATGAATGATCAATTGAAAGCCAAGAAAGAAGAATTCTTGAGAGTGAGGGATATCTTCTCGGATTGCTTGCAGTTGCAGCAGAACTTGGAATCCTCAAAGCTGCCAGTTCTAAATGTCAACAGTATTCCACAACCAGATATGGGCCAAAACCTCCATCGACCATCACCACCAGTAAAGAAGTTCAGCCCAAAATACAGCCCTTCGGAGATTGAATCAAATCCTCCAAAACACGCCCGTGTAATCATCACGACATCAATGCAACCAGGAGAAATTTATGTACAAATCGACGATGAAGATTTGTCCCGATTCTACGAGATGCAGAAAGAACTACAAGAAGAATTCCGCTTAGCTTCAAAAGCTTCTGCTAGCTATTGCTCCACTCCACTTGTTGGTTCGTAACTCCGTATATAATATTTCAATTGAAGACGACTTTAGCTATGATTTTATTCAACAATTTTTCTTAATAGGCAATGTTTACGCTCTTCAGAGCATCAAAAGTGGCGAATGGTTCAGAGTCCTTGTCGAAAGCTACCACCAGTATAAAAGAAATCTCGCATTTTTCGTGGATACGGGTTACCGAGAATCTTTTAAATCAAACATGATGTTCCACATTTTACCTGAAAGGTAATATTCGTTTTCAATGTATTTTAAAGTAATAAATTAATTTGTTACCTTATAGATTTATGGATCTCCCAGCACAGGCCATCCGTTGCCACCTTCACTCTGTAAAAAATATTAGGAATCAAAGTGCCCAGACGTACTGTCAACTCGGAGACGTGTTTCAATTCATGAGCCGTTACATTAACAGACGGGCCGTCGCAATTTTTCATTGCTGGACTGGAACCGATGTGGGTTATCAGTACAGACCAACCAAATTGGATAAGAATGGTGCCACTCTTGAACTTCGGGCTTTTGCTATCTTGTAAACTTACTAAATTGGATAACCCCCCTTATAAAATTATATTATGTAACATTCTATATTATACTGTATAGGTTTGCCAATGGTCATTCTACCAGCATCAACTCACAAGTTTGCCAAGCTTCAATGGGCTACACTGCCCGCAGTTATGGTCTGGAGCTTCCAGAACATTTTGGGATTCGTGAAAGACTTTTAACTGCTAACACTAGCAAGTCATTTGCTTCTTCCTCCTCATGTATCCGTCGAACAGAAAAAGATGATGCTGCACCAGACAGCCGCTGGAATGAAGAAAAGAAGTTGATGACTCTTTCAGTCACTTTCGTCGAGTGCCAGTCCCCGGATTCCATTTCTTTCCGCACCCCAAGACTGCAAAACAAGTTTAACAGAATGCAAAACGAATTGAGCAATTTCGATTTCACATTGTATGAAGAAGAGCCCATCAATTTTGACGTCGGCTTCGTTTGCGCCATTGAATGCCAAAACATTTGGTACAGGGCTGAAGTAGTCGATATGGAAAGCTATCCAGAGATCGTTGTCTCCCTTTTGGATACTGGGTTAACTTTAAACGTGAACGCCAACGAGATCCGTCGCCTTCCTGAAGCATTGAGCCGCATCCCGGGGGCGATACTCCGATGTTCTCTTTTCGGACTCTATCCTCCACCTAAAACTGGTTATTGGGACAAATCAATAACTGATTTGTAAGTATATATACTACAAAGACCTATAGTTGTTATTGAGTATTTTTATTCATTTGAGGTTTGCTTAGCATTCGAAATAGACTTCGTGAAGCTGGAAAGATCACTATTGGATGGAGAAAGGATGTCAAATTTTCTCGAAGAAAGGTTCTCCCCGTTACAATTTGCATCAACAATGAAATCTTGAAGGTATATATACTTACTCATTTATTTATTTTCATACTCGTAATGATTGTTAAAACTGAATTAATATAGGAGCCTTGCGCAAGTGGCGCGAGTTTGAACGAAGAGGCGGAAGAGCTACGTCGACTAGGTCTTGCCATAACAACTGGACACTCTCTTCCTCTGTTCAAGTCGTCCTGGAAGTCATCCGAGCTGCCAAAAATCGGCAACACTTTCATCGCACGAGCGAAATGGTTCAACGCAATGGGCGAGATCTTTTTACAAGATGTTCGCTCTAAACAGGAGCTGGATTACATCCGACAATATCTGCACGGGAAGTACGAGGGGACACTTTCAACTGAATCAGATTTCAACTGCTCTCCAGGAGATCTATGCATTGCAAAGTATTATACTTTTATTTTCCTTTCTATAGCGTTTTAAAAACTCATCTGTAATATTGATTTAAATACCAGGTTCATGAATGACTGGTTCCGCTGCACAATTCGAGCCACAAGAGGGAAAGAAATCGAGATCTATTTTGCTGATTTTGGCATTGTTGACGTCGTGGACATCAACGACATCCGACTAGACATTGCGTTGGAAGAGAAACCCGTGCAGGTTCTGCGCTGTGCTATTTGGAATCAGCACAAATCATCGGCATGCTGTAATACATCAATTAGGTGCACTACTGGTGAGCACAACGTCATGTTTCACGAAGAACCCGTTGAAGGTGTACTTGCTGTTACTGTGAAGGCGTCAGGACCACCGCTCCAAGTGGAGTTGATTTACCAATCCAAGTGGTAAAAGAAAATTGGTTCTTAAACAAATATTAACTGGTGTTTTCATTCTGGTATTTATCCAATGAAAAGAGAGTAGTAATTTAATTCTAAAGGAAACAACAGGGAGATATCAAATTTATGCACCATTTTATTGTACCTTTTATTACCTATTGTTGCACAATAATAGATTGTAGCCAGTTTGAGGCGATGCCCTTTTATTATCCGATGTTTTACTGGGCTGGGTTTTCTTCTATTTCTGACAATACATTTTTTAAAAAGACGTCCATCGACACCTCGTTTATTTAAAGAGAATGACGACTACATGCACTCTGCTTATTAAATTGCTGCTATGGTTCTTTTTGTTCGTGTTTGTCATAAACTTTAAATGAATCCTTCTTACACCAAAATATAATAAATATTGTTAGCCTACTAGGCTGCTAAAGCTGCTGGGTTGATGACTTGATGCATTGCATTCGGGTGGCAGGCGGTCTACTTAAATGAAAACTGGCAACGTCTGGATTTCTGTCAAAGCTATCAAAACAGAAAGAAATTCTCACTGTACTGCGTAGAATCAGATGTAGAGTGGACTCTTTTTGGTGGTTCACTAGTTCTTTTAAGTATATATAACACAGGTAACAGTTTCTTTAAACAAAAATAAACTTAATCATATAATGTGTTATCCTTCTTTATTACAGGTATATGTTTACTTATAACCTAGGAAACTTGTCAGGTGACTAAAGCCACTACAAGTGCACTACCCTATTCTCGCGACCATTTCTCGATCTACGATTGTAATCATTCTATTCGACTACAACTGGGTGTTGACCTTTTATTGGCAGCTCTTTAACGCCTAAAGCAAAAACAAAAGACAATCAAGGTAGCCGACGTAGGCGGCAATACTAGACAGAACCCTTCAGATCTTTTTTAGCTCTTGTAACGTCAAGATGTCTGATACTGACACCACCTCACCTTCTCAGCATCGTCACCCTCGTGCTGCACGTGAAGAAGAAGACTACATCGATCTTCCAGATGACGATTATTTCGGTAACGCTAATCTTGCCGACGAAGTAGAGGAGGGTGAGGTGGGTGGAAAAATTGACGTACCAGTTGATTGCGTTTTGTCTAAGAGTAAGTCTAAGAAGCTAAGGAGCCTCATGGCTCATGGCCTAGATCGGGTAGAGATTAAAGACGTGAAGGGCAATTATCCAGTCGATTTAAGGGACTCTTCCTTTGAGTTCATGTGCCCTGAAATGGATGAGGCCATGTACCGTCGTCTCAAGGTTAGGAAGAATTCGTCTGCTAAAAAGAGCTCTATTGATTCGCAAGACAGGGAACTTTTTGGTATTCAGAGTAAAGTTCTAGATTTAGCTCGCCCTCTTCTCTTTCTTTGGGGGCGCGAGTTTGAGGACGCCGAGTGCCAAGAAGCTATCGAGTCAGCTGTTAAGCTGTGGAGTGTTGCGTTTGCTCACATTACCGACCGGCGTAGGAAGAACATTTTAAAGCAGACTAATCCCTCATTTCTCTCTCTCTTGGACGAGCCTAGTAACTTTTCTTCGAGTGAGGTTAACGACCTCTTTGGCCGAAGATTTATTAAGAAGATGGTGGAAGCTGCAGAGATGGAGGCCAAACTGGACCAAGCTGATGGTCTTCGCTCTTCTTCTAGAGGCCGCTCGGGCGGGCCTGGCTTTCGCTCTGCTGGTGGCAGGAGCTCATCTCGTGGCACTCGGGGTGGCCACTCGACGAACCAGTACTCCAGCAATTAATCGTCTGCTCGTGGGGGCTTCAACAACTCTAATAATCCACAAAGGTATTTATCCTCGTTACCTGTTCAAATTCCCATTGCTGGCAGACTGTCCCATTTTTTAAATGCTTGGAGGGATATTTCTCCTGATCCATGGATTTTGGACGTTATTGAACATGGCTACCGTCTAGAACTTGAGTCAAACCCTCATCAGTTTTCTTTTCCAAATAACCTTGTTTTCACTGAGCAGCAGAAAGCCATCTGCAGTAAGGAAGTACAGGGTATGTTGGCGAAAGGGGCTATTAGGCCAGTCGGTAGAGAGAGCATTACTTTTGTTAGTGGGATTTTTGTGGTTCCTAAGCCCTCCGGTGGGTGGCGCCCCGTTATAAATTTAAAGTCCGTGAACAGGTGTATTGTTTACCGGCATTTCAAGATGGAGGGTATCTCTACAGTTAAGCACCTTCTTTCCCCCGGAGATTGGTTAGCCAAGTTGGACCTGACTGACGCCTACTTTACGGTTCCATTGCATCCTTCCCATCAGCCGTTTCTCCAGTTTTTGTGGGATGAGATTTGTTATCAGTTTACTTGCCTCCCCTTTGGCCTCTCATCGGCCCCTTGGGCTTTCACTAAGGTACTAAAGCCTGTCATTTCCTTTTTACGTGAGAGAGGTGTTCGTCTTGTGGCTTATTTGGATGATATTTTAATTATTAATTCGTCCAGACTTGGCCTTGTGAGAGATATAGAACTCGTTCGCTCCACCTTAGAGAAGCTAGGGTTTGTCATTAGTGAGGAGAAATCAATTACGACACCTACTCAGGTTTTAGAGTATCTCGGCCTGATGATCGATTCTGTATTTATGTCATTTTCTTTGCCTTCCAAGAAGGTGGATAGAGTCCTACTTCAGTGTCGTTCTCTTCTTAGTGCTCAATCAGTCCCGTTGAGAGATTTAGCCTCTTTTCTTGGCTCTCTTAATTGGGCATCTTTTGCTATTCCGAGAGCACAAGCTCACTTCAGGTCGTTACAGTCAGATTACATTTTTGGCTCAAAGAAATTTGGAGGTAACCTAAGGCAGCGCATTGTCCTTTCAGCTGTTTCGAAAGAGGAGTTGAGATGGTGGGAATCTAACGTGGTCGGAGCTAACCGTAGACCATTGTTTGATCCGGAGCCGTCCCGTATTATTTATTCAGATTCGTCCCTTTCGGGATGGGGAGCCTCTTGTGGCAGTGCTTCTACTGGTGGTCTTTGGACCGCCTACCATTCGAGTTGGCATATAAATGATTTAGAACTTCAGGCGGCATTTTTTGCTCTCAAGTGCTTTGCTGCTGATTTATCGGATTGTGCGGTACAGTTGGGAATGGATAACACGACTGCAATTTCATATATTAATCGTTTTGGTGGCTCTAGGTCCTCTTCACTTTGTAAAATCGCTCTTGATATTATTTCTTGGTGTGAGACTAGAAACATTTCTTTGCATGCTTCTCATATCCCTGGAATCCTTAATTCTATCGCAGATCGAGAGTCCAGAACACGAATGGACTGGAGCGAGTGGATGCTCTCAAGGGTCGCTTTCGTCTCCGTAATGACCGTGTGGCCCATGCAGGTAGATTTGTTCGCCTCGGCCTGGAACGCCCAGCTGCCCGATTTTGTAAGTTGGCTTCCCCAACCGGATGCAGTCGGAACAGACGCTCTCTCAATTCCATGGAACGGCTTGAGAGGGTATGCTTTTCCCCCGTTTTGTCTGATAAAGGATTGCCTCTCCAAAATAATCCGGGAGAGGGCGGAGCTGGTTCTGATCTGCCCGTTCTGGCCGGCCCAACCCTGGTTCCCACTCATCCTGTCTCTAGCGATGGACGTGCCGCTGATACTCAGCCAGAGGGCGGATCTATTGACCGACAACATGGGAGTCCCACATCAGCTGTGCCTTCTTCCGTCCTTCCGCCTAGTCGCTTGGATGTTGTCCGGAACCGCTTCCAAGACCAGAGCCTTCCGGAAGAAGTGGTCAACTTACTCTTGGCCGGCCAGCGCGCTACGACGCTTTCCGCTTACCAGTCAGCCTGGGGAGTGTGGTGTGATTGGCATAAGCAGCGGAATTCCAATCCCTTGTCGAGCGATATAGTAAGCGTTCTTTCCTTTTTATCTCATTCTTATCAGTCCGGTAAATCTTACAGCACGATCAATATTTATCGTTCAATGCTCTCTTCTACTTTAGCCCCTTTTGAGGGCCTTAAGGTTGGCTCTCATCCTTTGGTTATCCGTCTTATGAAAGGTATTTACAATGGGAGGCCACCTCTCCCTCGATATAATTTCACTTGGGACGTTGACGCCGTCCTTGCTTATATTAAGTCAATTCCTGCTGAGTCTCTTTCTTTTCGAGTTTTGTCCTGCAAACTTGTTACCCTTTTAGCTTTGTCCACTATGTTACGCACTTCTGAGATCGCCTCAATTGACCGGGGTTCGGTCGACTTTCAACCTGGTTGTTTAACCTTTGCTCTCACTAGACCAACCAAGACTCAGCACCAGGGTCCTCTCAAGTCGTTTTCGATTAAAAGTTTGAACGATCCTTCTATTGACCCCGTCAAGACTCTAAGAGATTACTATAATTTCACCGAGCAGTTTAGAAACGAGACCAACTCAAAGCTCCTCCTCATTGGGCTCTCAAAACCACACAAACCAGTTGGTGGTTCAACAGTAGGCCACTGGATTAAGATCTTGCTGAGGGATGCTGGCGTGGACGCTTCCTTTACGGCCCATTCTACGAGAGGTGCTGCGGCTTCTAAGGCGGCCAGAGCTGGCATTCCCATTAATTCCATTCTTCTTGCTGCGAGTTGGAGAGCTGAGAGTACATTTACCAAGTTTTACAGAAGAGATGTTATCCAGCCGTCTGTAGCCGATGCGATTCTTAGTCAAGGCATTTTCTTTTCGCTTTAAAATCACCCAGTTGTAGTCGAATAGAATGATTACAATTGAGGATTGCTCGAGGCCGAAGGCCGATGACCAATCATAATTGTATAAATTAAATGAAGACTACAACTGTAGTCTAAAACCCGTGCCCTCCCTCCCTTTCTTTCTTACCATCCGCTAATTATTTGTGTTTGTTCTAATGCAGATTCAACTACAATCACGGCCGCGGTGGAGGAAGCAGTCGAGGTGCATCAAGGGGCGGAGGAAACAGTACCAACACGGGGGCCGCGTCGTAGTTCTCGGCTACAGAGCGGCAGAAATCCAAAGAAGAAAAAGATCTGAAGGGTTCTGTCTAGTATTGCCGCCTACGTCGGCTACCTTGATTGTCTTTTGTTTTTGCTTTAGGCGTTAAAGAGCTGCCAATAAAAGGTCAACACCCAGTTGTAGTCTTCATTTAATTTATACAATTATGATTGGTCATCGGCCTTCGGCCTCGAGCAATCCTCAATTATACCTGAGGTGACATTTTACAGCCAATTTATAGGATTTTAGTCATCTTTTTCCATACTCAGTTACGACCCATTCGATATTGAATCATCCATACATTTTCATTTCTTTTCTTGTCAGATCTAACCTGTTGGTGCTCTATAAGAGTCTGAAAAATAACCAACTATTGCTTTTGCTGTTTATCATTTTCAGGGCATAAAGTATAAAACCTTTGTCATCATCAACTCACCAAAATGGAAAAGGACCAACAGTTAATGGCTGAGCTGACAGAGTTAGTTCAAGAGGCTAAAACTAGCTTCCACATCTCTGTGAAGACTCTAAAGGATGATTTCTCCTCGTCATGTCACATCCTCATTCTAGAAATGACGGAGGACGTCGATGCTTTAGAAAGAGTTCTTCGATCAGCCACGAAAGCTGACGACCCTTCTAAGGCTTACAACCTTTTGGAAACCTTAAAAACCTTCCTACACCAACCGAATAAGGCAATCGAGATACTGATAAAAGCAAAGCTCCGCCAACTATCCGAAACAAAACAGGCAATACTTAATCCGCAAAGAATATATCGATTTCATTTCATTCTCTACAATCATGTTTTCCCTTCTTTTATCAGATTTTCAATGATTACCTGACGGTGAAGCGAGATGAAACCTTGAAACTGAGACGCTTACTAATTAAAGACGATCCAATAAGTTCACTTGAATCAACTGAACTCGGCCCCAACTCCTTATCAACTGCCACAAAGATGCTACAACAGATTGCTCCGTTGTGCTCTGTTCCCGATCATATCGTCCCAGATCAAATCTATGCTGTTTTGACCAACGATCATCAATGGTTTAGTGCCACGGTTGGGCTTCCAAGTGGCATCTTTCAAGTAAATAAGCTAGTTAATATTATCGCATGTTTATGCCAGAGGTCTCAATTAATATTCTCGTCTTTAGGTTGGAGACGAGCCTGCCGAAACCCTGTATGAATGTTTACTTCTTCTGAACGCTTATGGTCGTAAAGAGCGTATATCAAAGAAGAACATACGAGAGCTACCCATCAATTTCTTTGCTGGGCTTCAAGCGCTTACCAGTAAAGGATCTGCCCCTATTATTTCTTCAATGTCAGGCATCGCAGATACGGATGATGCTGCTGAAACTAATATTCCATTTCCAAAACTCCCAACTACGAAAACTCTCTTGTCGTCTGGACCAGCCAAAGGTATCTCCTCTTTTTCTCCTAGTACTTTTATTTATTCAAGCTTTCTATATGTGATTGGTTCTATTATTAATGTTAATTTTGCAGAGGCTTCTCTGAAAAACACCTCCTCTCCAACCAATCGATCATCAGCCTACATTGCCAGTCCTGTGCCGCCAGAACGAGCATCTTTAGACCATCTTCGTCTCAAAGAACCACAAATCGTTAATAGAACATTCAAGCCGAAGTTCAGCCCATTGGAACTTACAACTAACCCACTACAATACGCTGTTGTTGTTATCAGCGATGCTACTCTACCAAACTCTGTTTACATACAATTTGAGGATGAAGATGTTCCTCTTTATTACCAAATGCTAGAGGATCTCGAAAATGATTTCAACTTTTCTTCGCGTCGATCGCCTTCTTATTGCCAAGTCCCTGTTCCAGGTTTGTATATTTCTACATAGGCCTATTGATAGTGCATTATTCATTTTATCATTGCCTAATTTTCATCGTTTAACCTATATAAATCTGTTGTTAGGTCATTCTTATGCTGTTAAAATAGGCCACCGATGGCGCCGTGTACTAGTCGAGATGTCAACTCGAGGACTACTAGTATTTAACGTAGATACAGGATTTCGCACAACTATCCAACCAGCCATGGAATTTCATGAATTGCCACACAGGTAAATTAAATGAATTTTTAGAAATCAATTTTGCAATAAATGTATTCGATGAGCGTTTAATTATTCACAATAGATTTATGGATTTGCCAGCCCAGGCTATCCGATGTAGCCTTGATGGCGTCTTCCGACCAAGGAATCCTGGTGGTTTCAAAGGCTTGCATTATCCCGAAGAAACGTACAAGTTTATGGCTCTTTTTCGTCGCAAACCTGCTGTTGCTTTTTTCTCTGAATGGTTGATGGGCCAAGTAGGTCACACAACCGAGAAGTCTCCTTTCGAACTCATGGTTGGTGCTATTTTGTAATAAGTTAAAAAGTATTCTTATTTAAGTTAGATAAAGAGATGTAAGTTTGAAGATAAATATATCTTTAAATACGTAGGTACCCTATGGACGACGTCACAAGTATCAATCTTCAATTGGGTTATCAAAATAACCATTTGGCTTACGTTTTGACACGGAAATTAGCTATGCAAGTACCGAAGCAAAATAAGATACGTCTAGAACTGATCAATGCCCAAGGATCAAAATGGCCTGCATCGACCATTTCAAATTTGAACAAAAGGCTCGCTCCGGCCATCACTTCAACGACCTGCTTGAACAGCAAAAAAGATGCAGAGGAAGAAGCCATTCAACGGGCCCCTCAGTTCAATAACGATTCCAATATGACCACCATTCGGGTGACTTTTGTTGGATGCACATCACCACAAGAAATCCACTTCCGTACTCCAGAGATGATGCAAGATTTTATTAGGATTCAAAATTCTCTACACGCCCACTTCCAAGCCAACGAAGAGTCAACTGATGAGGAACCTACCACCAGTCTTGGCGTCGGCTTCGATTGCGCCGTGAAATGCGTTGGTAGATGGTATAGGGCGAAGGTAGTTCACCTGGAAACAGATGGGAAAGTGACCGTCTCTCTCATGGACAAGGGCTACTCCACCACCGTCGATGACAGTGAAATACACCGCCTTCCAGATGGATTAGAAGCTATGCCGATGACGAAAATTTGTTGCTCTCTTTATGGAATCGGTCCTCCTTTAGGATCGATATGGGACCAGAAAGTTGGACAGTAGTAAGTTATATTATGGTACTTTAGTAAACTGTGCCTTATAGCTATTTTCATTTTTTATTTGCGCGTTTAGCATTACTGACCGACTGAATGGAGCTGACCTCATCAACATTCAATGTCAAAACTGTCCTAATGCTCCTGAAGGCAAGATTCTTCCCATCACAGTCTACATAAGCAAAGGAGAAACAGATCCCGATAAGGTTATTATTACCTTCTCTTAAAAAAAACTATTGTTCAATACTTTGAAATAGGTAATTTTTTTTAAATCTGGATCTTTCATTTAATATAGGTTTCTGACGATGTGCAGATGAGGAGCGTCAATTTAAATGAAGAGCTTGTTTCTCTTGGATTAGCATCTACTTTCTCCCAGCTTCGATGATGCGGCTTCTTAATTGACCTGGAAAAATTGAAGAGCCAATCCGAATCAATTTTAAAAGGATAATAGTATTCTGCTGGCCTCCATTCGTTCTGAATTGGTTTTCTGTGTAATATCTAAACATTTTCTCCAAGAAAGTATTACAGCACGAATTGTTTGATGGTATAAGAACTTTTTCTTCGTCGGATTTACTTTTACTGACAACTCTCGTATATCAAAAGAATTATTTCTTGGTATAGATCTGTATCAGTCGAATTATTTGCGGTATTTAGTGCAACATGAAGTTTATAGTATAGGCGTATCATTTGGGTTGTTGGAGACGCTTAGCACTTATGATGCGATTCAACTCTATCCATTTATAATTCGATTAATAAAGGAACTATACGCACGAGTTTGAACACAACTTGACAGGCAGTCCAAACAGTAAAGAGAATAAAACTGATCCGCTATACGAATCTACTTTCATATTATACTTTTGAAAATATAATCTATCCTAAGTTTTTTGTTGGTAATGTAAATCTCTATTATCATTCGATATTAGCCTTCTTTATCTTTATTACCATCGATATCATTCGAATCCATCCAGAATTTCAAAATATAAATCTTCAATGATAAAATATGATGGATTTCATGCAAATCATCCAGATCCCCGTATTAGCGCTCTTCTCTGATCAGGGATGAGTGGCATCCATCGTCATCTCGCTCTAGATCTTTAACTTATATAGATGTCAATTCTAGAAGATCAACCATCAACCATAGATCATCTTCCGGGCACAGTAGAAGCCATATTCTAAGATCTCACCATCAAATCAGTCATCGCATTATCTAGGGATTATCGAAGACCTACTAGTCCTCATCAGAACAATCGGAGTAGGTCTAGGGCAGAGGTCTAGGGATGATTGGATAACTACTTGTTCTCATCGGAACCATCGGAGTAGGTCTAGGGATGATCGGATACCTACTTGTCCTCATCAGAACCATCGGATTAGGTCTAGGGATGATCGGATACCTACTTGTCTTCATCGGAACCATCGGAGTAGGTCTAGGGATGATCGGATACCTACTTGTCCTCATCAGAACCATCGGAATAGGTCTAGGGGTGATCAGATACCTACTTGTTCTCATCGGAACCATCGGAGTAGATCTAGGGATGATCGGATACCTATTTGTCCTCATCAAAATAATCCAATTAGATCCAGGGATGATCGGAGACCATCGAGTCCACATCGGAAGCATGTATAATATGATCGAATTAGGGCTATTGACGATCGAAGGCCATCTAGTCCTCCACCCGAATAAATGAGGATCGTACACCATCGGAATTCTCAAATTCAATAAAAATCGTCTGCACCAATGTTATTCGTACCGGTTTTTACCTCTCGGAGCACTGCACTCCTGAGCATATCTTCGATATGCAGACCATCCGCGTTCCGTCAAAGAACTACTTATGAATAGAAAATATTACAGGACTACGGAATAGTTGTTGTTGATCTGGAGCGCTTCCCGGAAGAAGAGGCGGAAAATCCGGAATCTATTCAATAAGCATTCTGCGTCGTATCCATTTCCGCAACATCGATTACAAATGACTGTTGCATACGTACCACTTTCTCAGGCCAAGATTCGATTCATCTAGTGGTAATTCTCGGTACTGGCTTCTGAAGCGGCAATTCTGTTTTTTTATAGCCATAAAGTCGACTGATGAATGTTCCTTGATTGCTGGATACGGCGGCGGTTCAGTATTCTCCAAACCGGTAATCATTCAGCCAGCTAACAATATCCTTTCTCAGTTGGTGTATAACTTGAAGCGACTTTGTTCAGAATCTGTAGCACAGAGCGGTAGTAGCTCTAGTTCCAGATTTCGATGAGTATACATTCCTCCTTTGCGACACAAAGCCCTACATTTCGCAGAATCGCATTTGCGCTCTTAATTCCATAGACAATTGATCAGCTACGCTTCTGATGAATAAATAAACTGCAAAATAAGTGTAAAGCCTAGTAAATAACTCTTGAAACTAGTGCAATTGATTGAAATATACATTAACAAATTATTACAAAATATTAAATCGTATTACACGTATTTAAGATAATTATGATTGATAAATTAATAAATTTTTATGTGAATTATATCGCGTTGAACTCTTTGTTTACGGGATATAGATTGACTCATCATCATTGCGTATAACTCCGCAAGTTTTGTGCAATGGCCATGGGCCGGTAATCAATATTTAAGTTTTGAATAAAAATGCAATTCCAATGAGTTAATAAACTCAAAAAGCCAATCTTTAACATTCACTGGTTCGATTATGTATTGGTATCATTATTGACCACAATGTATCCAATAACTCTTATGTGTATTATCGAAGCAGAGTACACTTATCAGTTTGTATGATGCATAACAGCAATTAATTGCGATATCCTTACATCTACACATCAGGTATATACAGGTAGCTGAAAAGGGCACGAAGATACAGGATTGGTAGGTATTCCTAGATTGGTACCAGTTTTTCTTGCTGACGAAATAATTTTTTAATTTCGGTGTCGCACTCCGCACCCTGTTCGAACAAGTGTCGAGGCAATTTGACGTATCGAAACGATTCTAATTGATGGAGAAACCATATCGGTCATGCGAGCCCAGAGCACTTTCGAACTTCCAACGATTCTAGGAGAGACCAACGCTAGAGCAGCTGATGATTTCAATCTAGGCAAGGATTGTGGCCCTATTTCAATAAAAATATATATATAATGTTATAACAAGACCGCGAGTTGGTATTACGTATCTGTCTCGATGTGGCAGCAGCTTTAACTGAGCAGCAATCGATGAGAACATGACAATGATCGAGAACATGAGGGTCATTTGGAATAATGGGAGGCTCTTCTTTCTCTGCACGACCCTGTCAAACTCGGTCATATTTAATGTAAATCGCTCTTTCAGGCTGGGACAGCATTGGTTAATGGACATGAGGGTTGAGACTTGAGAAGAAGTGGGAGAGTGGCAGTCTGATGAGGAGGGCTAGTAGCTAGTTACATGAAGTTTTCATCCAGTATACAATCCAGTGAAGTGAAACCAACTTCAACATATTTCTGGTTCTCTGGTAATGCATTTTGGCTGTTGCCAAAACAAACGAATATTTTTAGTGGAATAAAAAAGATAAAGTAACGCTCTCTCCTGTACGTAGCCTGTACTTCTGTGTATTTATAGAATCAGTTTAGATAAAGAACCAAAGGATATGGTAAACAGAAGGAAAAAACAGTGTATACGGCTGTAATTAAGGAAAAACAATCAATTTAACTGCGACGGATTTTTCTGCATGACTTTCTCCATATCAGTCAGGCGTGCTGTTGGTAAGAGCACGAATTGAACCCCGAGATGCTGAAGAACCGAATCTTTTTCCATCTTTTGGATAAATCTTGGATCAGCTCAGGCTCCGTTTCCGTGATGGATGTGGGCAACACCACCCGCTTTAAGCTTTTAAAGTGAGGCAGTAGATCGGATAGGATGGCGGTCGTAAGACCTGTAGACTGCTTCAAACGTAAACGTTTCAAATGCTTCCAAAACTTGGTCATCCTACTCCATTCCAATCGCGGAAGCCTGGCCTGTAAATTAATTTCATTTTTATGGGTTTTCCGTCATTTAAGATTCTAAATAGTATACCTCTGTTCCGATGTGGCAGCAGTTGAGTGTGAGATCCTTCAGTGTCCTCTTGACTTCGAACAACGGAGCCCAAGATTCCAAACAGGTGTCGCTGTCCAACACTTGCAAAATAGGTAGAAATCTATCTGAACGAACGTCGCCTCTCTTTTTCGGCTTGAAAGAGCAGTTTCGGAGCACCAAGTGCTTCAATTTCGTGCAGTATTTCAATAGCTGAAGATCTAGCTGAGTGCAAGAGTGGAACTCGACGCGCTTCAAGTGCGGGCCCAATGCACGTAAAATGGATTTGACATAAGCGGAGTCCACGTCTTCAAAGATGATAATAGCCACCATCTGATGAAAAAAATACAAATACATTTTTCTATTTTTAAAAATAGTTTAATTTAGTTTTAAAGTTATACCTTTGGCCAATTCTTCAAAATGGATTCAACCTCACCAGGACGAGTTTTCGAAATGCTGAGTGGTGTGCTGATAAAAGTAATACTACGCAGATCGGGGCACAGAGATCCGATAGCTCGTAGAGTATCAACATCGTCTACTGAGACCTTGTCCAGCTTGGTAAGGGAAAGGGAATCTGTAAGATTACAGCAGAAAAAAGTATAAAACAGTATTTGTAAGTAGGTGAATGAGCTGTTACCAGATAGGAAGCAAAATGGTCCGATTAGCTTTCTTTTTCGACCAGTACACAGAGCTGATTCCCGGCAAAACTCTTCAAATTCTGATTGCTTTGTCTCCATCTCTTGCATCTTGTGAATAAATTTCAGGATTTCAGCCATATCTATCCATTTATCAGTTATGGATTTTAACTTGGAAAGGTGGCGCATAGCAAACGCGAACGTAGCAACCGAAGGCGTAGATTTGTCCAAGTGATAAAGACACAGTTCTTTCAGGGTAAAACAAAGTGGGCTCAAGAATTCTGATGGAATCTTCAAACTCTTCAGAACCGAATCGTCACGGAACCGATCGCACTCGATGGGGAACAGGACATCGTTCCATTCTCCGAGCAGCAACGCGAAAAAATCCCGCTTTCTGAGATGAAAGCAGCAGATAGACAATTCAGTAAGAGCTGGGCAGCATTGAGCTACTGTGCTCAAGATAGATTGGTAAGGTTTATCCAAATCGTGAAGAGGAATGTAGTCAGTATAGGCAATAGTGAGTTCGTTGCTGCCGCTATGGGAATAATGATAGTGTTGCGAGTGGGATATTTCAAGATTGGTCAGACTAGGAAGAAGAGCTTGGCTCGTAGAAGTTGTAACAGCAGGCCCCAATTCGATTTTCAAGATGGTTTCAATATCACTACCTTCATCATAATAAAAGATGATGGTGCTGAATTCTACTTCTAGCTTTGTCAGCTCAGGTGATCGGCGTGCAATGACGGACAACATGGCAGGAAAGAGTTTTATGGCTGAATTGGGAACATTGATTTCCAGTTCAGAGAAGGTTGGATCCAAGACACAGTCTAGAACCGCACAAATGTCCAACATGAACATTACTTCTTCTTTCTTAGTCTTGATGTGAAGTGCCTCTCTAATGGATGTAGACATGAAGTAGTTGCGGGACAAGTTTTCGATACACCTCACCCTGTAATGAAAAATTATTATTAATATAAAAATTACCACACAGATGTACAAGAGTTACCTGATAGTTTTTCTCATAGACCCTATAAGTTGGTGATGGATACAGTCCCTAACAAATTCGACAGTGGCTGGAGTAACTTTATAAAGCAACTGCTTGTAAAAGCTGTCAAAACATAAATCTTGCAATGTAGGAACGGAATAATTGTGGGCTTTCATGATGAGATGGCAATCTGAATAAATGAGAAATATTATACATCCCCGATGAAAATAATTTCTTTTAAAAGAAGTTAATGTTACCGAAATCGTGACGTGAATCGTGATGTGTCAAATGTCCAAATCTTTCAGGGAGAGCAGACGAAAAAATAGTTTTCACTATGTAAACAAAAATGAAGGATGCTGCTAAAGAGTATCCCGTACAGTATGTTACAGTTTTCGTCAATAAGAATTTGAAAGAAGATAATTAGTTATTCAGATTTTTATCTTTTATGAAATTGTGTCAAAACTGTTACGACAATTATTTTTAAAATGAATATCAAATGACATCGCAGTATGGTAATCATTATTCAACGAGTTAAAAAAAAGTGGTTTTTACTTTATAAAAGATTGAAATTGTAGGGTAATGAAAAGATCGATTCAAATTTACACAGATCAATAGAATTTCTTAATATCTTTAGAGTTCATTTAAAAAAAATCTAAACATTTGTTTCCATTTTAAGAAACTCGTTTTATTTTATACTGCTTTTCAAATTTTCAAATAACTAAATACGTAGTTGGCTTTGCCGTAGGGCATTTGTTATCAGGAGGCTGAAAGCTACTACGTGATGGGTAGCCAACAAAACTTAACTTTTTTTACTTAAAAAAAATTATTTTTGGTTTTAACAATTAAAACACACTGTCCCAAAAAAAGAACATTGCTCAAAGTGCATTTTAATCTCTTAATAAGACAAAAGATTAGAACTCTTTTCGAATATTTCTATTTATTTTACATATTTTAAATTGCCATTAGATGCAGACAATGTTTCGGCTTGACTTCATTTTAAAAACTGCATGCTTTTTAACCAGCAACAAGTGAGCCAGTGAGGTAGTAAAAGCAGGCTCATGTGGAATAGCTAGCCCCTTTAACTATAATGCTTCATCCCCATTTCCGCAAGGTTGATTGTAGTAATGGTTCTCCGCACTAGCACCGTCGCAGAGATCATTTCGCGAAGCTCCGCCCTGACGGGCAATATTTGAAAGCGATAATAATATTTAAATAAACGTGCATAGTAAAATGGTAGTTTCCGGCCTAGGGACATGTTAAAACTGTGTATCAGATGAGTATAGCTAGTTTCCGAGACGTGTTTTAAAACTGAAAGTAACTTCTCATATCCTAAGGACATGACACGTTCTCAAATTCAAATGCACAATAATTCGGCCTACAGTGCCGGCTCGGTTATACGGCCACTCTCTCAAGCGGTCATTTCGCTTATGCGGTCGAGTTTTCGATGCACCACTTTTCTGCGCCTAAATGAGAAGTTTTAAAACAAAGAATAAAAACAAAAAATTCAAAAGTTGCATTATAAAAGCCTACTTTAGTGCCTATTCCCGTTAACTAAATGAATACCTTTAAAGCTCTTTATTTAAAATACTATTATTTTTAAACAGAATCGGTAGATCATAGGAAACAAAAAGGATTTTCATCAAAATATTTTTACACATGAAATCTGAAAATGATAAAATATGGCATGACTATGGCTCGCGATGGTGCTGGAGGGCTGTAACATAGGACCGCACGGGGGAAATGAGCTTATGGGGATTGTATACAGCGATAATTAATAATATTTCTTTAAAAATGTTGGGCTATTTTTTATAATCTAATTAAGTAGAATCTATATTAAATAAAATATACTTGATGAAACTCATTTTTCATATAGTTAATTGTAGTTACCACTAGGTAATTGAAAACTTTTGAGAATGCAAAATAAATGAATTCCTCTTCACAATTTTCTGCGTATGCTGTGCGAATACATTAACCGTGGCTTTTTCAATACTACTACGATCGGTATCCGGCTATGCGGTCGTTTCACTTATACGGTCACGCACCACATGACCGTATAACCGAGCCGGCACTGTATAGGACAACGTAAGAAATATAAAGTGGTTTGATTATCGTCAGAATAGAAGAAAAGATCTAAAAAAAAGTTGTATTAATAAGACATTTAAAATTTTTAAAGAAATATATAGCGACTGCTGCAGCATATATTTTGAGAAGAATTTTATAATATTATTGCCATACCTATAATTTGCCTACAGCAGAATATTGTATCAATACAATGTAATTAGTAATTAAGATCGCCATTGGTAATAAAACAGATAATAAATGATGTTATATAATGTAACAAGTAGCCAAACTTTAAAATATAAGTGACCTTGTCATTGTCAAATTACCCACTCCAAAATTATGTTTCATAATCTTCCCGACTGAAGGACTGAAGAAATTATGCTGATGAAGAAGCCACCCAACCCTCTCAGTTGAATAACGATGTTGAGCAGTTGAAATGACCAGTGTTTTCATGAATTACCATGAATTCATGGTTCTGACTTCATAAGAACCAAACCTTGTAATTGTTTAATTGTTTCGATAATTCGACATCCGTGATGTTGAAGTCTACTTGTTATTTTTTGGTTTTATTAATCACTTTTCCCAATCTTCACCTTGCATTCTTAAAATGCTTTATTTTAGATTTTTTATATTATTCTAGTAGATATTTTTATTACATTAGCGCACTCCTTGTTTGGCAACCTCGGTGCTGAAGTAGTGAGCTCCTCTCAGCAGACATCAATCTCATTTTCTTTCACAAACGTCAGAGCAGAGAATCAAAAAATAAATTCCCTGGTCCAAACTTTGTTGTTTTGAACACTACTCTCATTCTTCACAACGCGGAGAAAAACAATGAGCATTCAAAGCTTGAATAGTTGAAAACTCTAAAGATTTTAATTTCGCAATAATATAGAGTGGAAACCCGGTATTCGACCTGTACAGTACCTCAGCCGGGCTTTGGTCAACATTCGCGACGCCGATGTACACCACCGCGCTCGGTACATTGACCCCTCGTCAGTGCGACCTCTACCGCGGACTAATGTCTGGTATGAATTAGAAGTCAAGTCAATCTGTCAATCTTACCAACGTTTCTCTTGTAATCTGGTTCAAAATAAAATAAAGTAAAGGCAAATAAACCGGTGCCGTTCTTACTTTGACTATGACAAAATTTCATCGATTAACTATCATAAGTATAAAAACTGACATATTCCAATTGAAATTTCTATATTCAGTTAATCTAAGAAAGAAAGTTTTACTGGAAGGTTCGTAGTTAGTCTTACAATAGTTCCGTGTATTTCAAACGAATGTAGTCTATGCCTGTTCACCTCGATGCGAAAAAAGACAATTTCAAAAGGGGAACCCTCTCCTTACGTTATGTATGCCTTAGAGTGGAAAGAAAAGAGCCCAAATTTTAGTTGACAATGAAAAAAACAAAAAACTTAAAAAGGTATCAAATGAGAGAGACATAGGTAATCAGACAGAGAGAGACTGAAGATGGTACGGCTACATGAGAGAATCGAATAAAGTTCATTTTTCGATAAGAACGAAAGCATCCACTCTGACCTGGTTGAGAACAAATTATATCAATATATATATATATATTTATATTAAATAATAGTAAGACAATCTTGAATACTTTTCTCGTGGTGTCACTATTTGGAGCCACCTCTTCGGGATTCGTTTTATCAACGACTATGCTACATCCAAATATTTGAATTTTTCCAGAAGCGAGGGTGTCCTTTGCCAGAGAAGCGTGGCCGTGTGAATCGTACTCGAGTAGACAGGTTCCTCTGTTTCTGCGCCGATCACCTGGTAATTTATCCATAACTTTCACCAATCCAGCTGTGTATAAATAATATGATTTAAAAATTAAATGGAATAAAATATGATTAGTGGTAGGTACCTGTAACTCTTGCAAACTCGTTCTTAATCTCAACTTGGTCTTTGCATTTGGGAATATTACGGACCAATAATCGCAGATTCGGGATGCTGATGGAAACTTCTAGCAGCTGACCTCTGATTGCCTTGTCATTCAGTTGCAGGACTGCCATTTCTGCTGCCTCTGGTTTCGTAAAAGTCACACACCCGTAGCCCAAACTGCGACTGGTTTTAGGGTTTGTCATCAATCGGTGATTCCAGATGATACCAAATTTTTCAAAAGTCGGGATCAGCTCGTCCTCGTACACACTGAGCGATAGTTGACGGTAAGAAATCTAAATGGGGAAATGACTTTCAATAAAGATATGGTATAAAAGAAATCATGAATGACACATACTTCACATCCGTTGGGAGGAGGATCAAAGTAGGGAGGATTTCGAGAGTATTTTCTTTGTCCAGTTGTGGATTTCAATGTGTAATCGGGACGTGACAGTAGCATCTCTTGAATCTTCTTTACATTGGGTCCGTGTATATGGACATACTTGGCATCCCGAGACCTTTCTCCGGCCACTGCTGGGAAAGGAACAACTACATCAGGTCTAGCTGCACTAGGTTGCATAATCTCTTCATCCATCATCAACCTTTGTCTATACGGGGAATAAGTTTTAAATAAGCCTATTTTCCATGAAATATCTTTTGTATACCTCTTATATTGACTGGAGCTGCTTTGGGCTGCTGAATTGCTGATGTTTACTGGGTGTTTGTGAACTTGCTCTTTTTCTTGGACGTGGTCTAGGCTTCCCGCCGAATGGGCCTCACGGATGCCGGTATTACGGTAACTACTGCTGCTGGCAACATCAGGCTCTTCTTCTCTCTCTGCCATCGCTGATCTATGAAACAAACTGCGATTCGTCAAAAGTACATGATAGTGAAAAAGAAGAAAAAAATAGAGAGCACTAAACCAAAAGAATATGGCAAATGTTTGTAACTGTGAGGTTTAAGAAAGCAAATAAAGACAGAGTTGGGGCAGGAAACTCTTGCTTTTATTATACTTGTTTCTTTTGCCTGTTTTTCGAGGAACCAAATCGTTATAACAAATTACCGTAACAACTTTCGAAAGACGAAGAAAGGCCACGTAAAACCAATGCGTTCAATATGATTTCAGAAATTTCTATTCAATGGCTGTCAACAGAGGTTTTCAACTAGAACAGTGCCAGAAACTGCCAGTAAAAGCCGCCAAGCCGGGCGATACCGGCGATACGTCTAGATGATTCGATTTGCGGTGGCGCACGGAACTATAGAAATCGATTAATAAATCTTTGTCAAACTTTTTTCTTCTTTTTTCAAAGAAATGTTGATCAAGTAAAATACTTTTTCATTCCAATAATTTAAAAATATTTTATTTTATTTTTAAAATAGTTATCAATTATAGAAACCATCTGAAAGTACATATTTAAATACTGATTAAGTATCGCTTAGGCGCTTAGCTGATTAACGTACAGATGACGATACTTTAGTTTTTCCTCCAGTCTTTCTTTTACGCATCGTCACTTTCGACTCGTCTTACATATCGGTCGTCTTAATTTTACGAAGTTATACAGTATAATTTCCAGTCTTTACTCAAGAACAACATTTTTTTCGTTAGTAAAACCACTCTCCTCATCAATAGTAGTTTTATCCGACTTATATTTATATATTAACGAGGTGGGTAATACTATAATATCCTCTTTAAAGAGTCTAAATATATAAACTCCTTGAACTTGTTAAAACCTACTTTCTTTCTTTTCCTGTTGTTTAATTTTATTTGTGACTTCATCCAGTTCTCACTTCAGTATATTAGGCTTGAACATGGCAGACCCTGCTGTTGGAAACATGGCCCCTTCATTGAAGGATATTTCCTATATGGTCTTTCTAGAGGACATTATTTGCAGAGCTAGCCCGGCCACAGCTGAATTTGTTAAGGAATACATTGAAGTTTGGGCAGCAGTTAGAAAATATCAGAATGACTTTAGGTAACTTGTCAACAGCTTTATTATAAATACAGTGATGATTCTTATATTTCCATTCAAATTTCAGATGTAATTGCATCGTACAATTGAATGCGCGCTGTTTTACGAAAAATGGACAGACTTCTCTGGATGTTTGTGCTATCCTGGATTGTGTATTGGATGACACTTTCACGAAGCTCGAAATCAGAATTCCATATGAAACCATCAAGTTTTTCTCAAGCCTGATGTCGGTCATCGCTCATCGATCCCCCAAGTTGAAGACGCTTAAAATCACATTCTGCTCTCTATACCCTCAGTTGCAGCAACCTCACACTGAGCCACCTTTTAAAAAACGAAAAGAGGACCCTCTGAAGCTCTCCGATTGTATCAGCATCCCTCCTCTGAAGTGCTTGACAAGTCTTGCTTTACACCACAGGCACACCAATGTGGCTGGACGAGCCAATATCATCGCTGACGATCTTCCTTATGAGCCTATTCTTGGCGTTGTAGCCAAATGCTGTCCGGTGTTAACCGATTTATCGGTCCGTGGTCTTTGCCTTCGCGTTAAGCGAGACCTACTTGAGCTTATTCTTGGAGACTACGCAACGGATCAGCTCGCTCCATTTGACAACACTTTATGGAGTGGAGATGAGGTCCTTCCGAGCTTGAGGGTTCCAAAAGAGTTCTTGTCTCCACTCTGCTCAACCCTTCAGAAGATCGAACTTATTTGCCTGTGTTCCAAAATTAGTAAATGCTTCTGCTTCCGCTCGTGCAAAAACTCTATTCTTCACCCATTTACATTGGCCCACCTCCCAGAGTTGCAAATCGTCAAGTGCGGTCGGTCTATCACCACGCCTTCGTACTACATCGGTGGTCGCCAGCGCGAGAGTACTGCCCTTGACGATGTGGAAACACATTTTATTGGATTTCCCACTTTTCTGTTTGGTAAGCTGTTGCGTCTTTCTTATGTTTTACTTTATATTCAAATACTAATGAAAGTTTCGTATACGTGCAGGCATCTTTTCTACCTGGACCAGTCTGGTAATCCCAGTCAAAGACATCGAGATGATGCGTGATGCCGGAGCGCTTTGCCTTAATATGAAGCATATCGAATTCACTGGCAATATTTCCAATCGTTTAGAAAACATCAATGACAAGACCAATTGGAATCAACATACCGATCTATCACATACGACAATGCATTCTATCCTGAACAATTGGCCCAAAGTAAGTTTTAAATGTTACCATTCGTCCAATTCATCATATAATACTGAATGTAAACCATTTTTTTAGGTGGATGCCATAACTTTGAAATATATTAATTGCGCTGCTTGCATCAAGTGTATTCTCAATGCACTCGGCCCTGACCTTCGTAGCCTTACGCTGCATTATATCGATGAGGACGTCGGAGACTTCATTTCCTTCTTGGCTCCCTGCACCAAGCTGGAGAATTTGACCATTCTTGATACTCTTGCGCTTCCTTCTACCTTTAGCGGACCACCTGATGACTTGGATTCAAACAATTTCCTCCCTTCTCTTAAGCAACTTGAGAGCAATACCTGTCTGGGGAAATGGTCACCATTGTTGGAGAGTAAACCGACGTTGACCAAGCTGAAACTCGCTTGCTGTCATATTGGAACAGTGGTATAAATACTTTCACTTCCATTAGGTATCAATTAAATATTAATCCTATAAAAATATTCCCATCTAGTCTCGTTTGCCACCCCTTGAATGGAACCAAACATCAAAATGTTGGCCAAACATGAAGAGTTTGACGTTAAACCAGTGCACCGGAATGACGATGGCCGTGCTTTCTTCACTGGTTCCTCAGTTGAAGAATTTGGAGGTGATCGAGCTTCCCACATCTATCAGGGAGAACGAAACGGATGAGCACGTCCGCGAGGTGGTGGATGGGCTGATGAAGAGCAGGGAAGACCTTAAAGAAGTCGGTCTTTGGCGCTCCTTGTATTCAGACTATGAAAGGTGCAGTTTCCAGAGCACTGAAATTGAGAACGGAAAAGAGAAAATTTTGATGCGTGTTTCATTGTTCTCTGATCCTGAGCTAAATGTGTAATTCACAATGATTCTATACTGTCTTTAATGAGAATAATAAATCTTCGCCTCGTTATTTAATAACATCGTAATTTAATAAATGATGTGTATGAAGATTTTTAATTAGTTTTCCCTTCATTCTTTCATAAGATAAATCAATTAAACGTATGGTTACTCAAGCGGGCCCTTATACATGCCAAAATCAGTGCTATTCTTGGCAGACTGTCCCCATTATTTACATGACAAGCGCAAAAACCTGATTCAATGAAAAGCTATGGAAGTCGTTATTACATCATAAGCCTCATTTATTTTATTTTTTAATGGATAATAGAATTCTTTATTAGCGCACTGTATCTTGTACAGTTTTATAACTTGAACTGGTGATTCTCGTGAGAGTAGCAATTTTCCCAGCTGAGTATCCCTCTCGACTTCCTGATTATATCATGCTGATGAAAGATATAAGTCGTTGGCGCAAATGCCATGGGCACCTCCTATTTTCTCCTTGATTATGATGTCGTTCTAAGATGCTACCAAAACTAAGTCGATAGAATTTTAATGGACTATCTAGATTCTCTGCCATTACAATAATTAACCCGTAATAAGTACGAAGGATAAAACCTAGCAACCTTTCTTCCTCAGCTGTTGATGTAAACTCAAATAAATTAGACAGTAAACCACATATATTTAAATAAGGAAAGAAGGGGTTGTATTCAATCTCTCTTAAGATGGAGTCGCATACAGTTGAAAAATGAGCTTATTCCTGCATAGGCTATCACTCATCGTCTCCAACGAGTTGCTGATAGGCGGCCAGCTCGTTCTGGTATCGGACCTTGTCTTGCTCAGCCATGTGTTGGTAAATGGCTGTTGCAGATTCATCCATCTGATCCCAACGGAATTTGCACGCCGAACCGACAACTTCCACGATTTGATCGTCATTCAAGCCATCACGGCGAAGGACATCCTCCATTTCGTCGCGCACTGAAATCAAGAACCTGAAGGGTATGGTTTAAAATTATTAGTAAATAATCTTTTTAATATTATAATTATTTAAAAGTTACCAGATAAAGGAAGGGAGATGTGGCTCAGGTGGCATGAGGGCCATTTTCCTGTTCTGTAAAAAAAATTAGATATACAAACATTTCTCAACATTCTACAATATCATCACTAAAAATCTCTAATGTTAGGGACACCAATTGACTATTGAGATTTTTACAGGTAACCGAATTATCTTATAGTCAAGCTGGAAGAATTAAAATTTAGCAAGAATGGCAAGTAGGTAGCAAGAAATGATGTGACACAGTGAAATTATGCAAGTTCTTCTAACTCTTACTAGAGAAATAAAATAACTAAGACTTTGACTACTCACGATTCATGCTTAAATAGTCATACATGCCTTTGTAATAATGGAATATTTTAGCATTTGTTTTTGAATATAGACGTTTGAAGGTACAGCCTCGAAGAGAATGTCAAACTTGACAGCGACTACGCCAAGCAACGTTCGACCTACCTACTGATTTAAAAGAGTTCAACGAATTAAGGATAATATATAAAATCGATTAGGAGATATCCCTTTTTAAGGTCAACTAGAAATATAATTCACATACCTTCAACGTAAATTTTATTGTGCGTAATTTGTGTACTTTCTAAACAAAACTGCAAAAGCTTGCTGCCTTGCTGGTGAGCTGAAAATGCTGAAAGCCTGAAACTTCTAGAAGCTTAAAATATTTTCGTCTACTTGTCGTTCAGCGGTTGAGCATTAGGTCTAAACAGCATCCCGCGTCCTCATCTTCCTCACCCAGTTATCCTTATCCTCTTGGTTCCTTCTCATTCTTCACAACGCGGAGAAAAACAACAATGAGCATTCAAAACTTGAATAGTCGAAAATTCTAAAGTTATTGGCGCATTGAATTTGTTTAAAGAAGAAATTAATTTGGCTGAGTTAGTAAACGAATACACTAACACACTTAATTAGCAACAGGAATTAAGAATTTGAATTTGAAACAAATCAATATTTACTAAATGTTTTCAAAGCAAATTATTATTCATTTGAATCAAGGCTAGTAGGGCAATGATGGTCGTCACGAGAGATTGGTGGAACAATTAAAGTGTGCGATTCTAAATACACATCACAGACGGAAAAAGTAGATGAGTGGAAACCTTAAATTCGGCCTGTACCTCGCCCGGGCAGTAATCAATATAACGTCCGCGCTCGGTACAACCCCTCTGTGCGACCCCTACTGCGGACTACCATCGTCGTCCACACGACAAAATCTATTGCCTCCTTCGGCGGTAGGCTTTAACACCAAAATTTAAAACATTTCTTGTCTTTAAATAAAATGTTCCCACAATCGAACTGTTTACTGTATTGATCGCGCGTGACTAGTTAGGGCAACACACTGTTCCGATAGAGGAATACACAAGGCTTTTGTGGGAAGTAATATTCGAATTGAACGGTAGCCAGTTGCTGGATCGATGCCGGAAAAAAAACTGAGCGTTGATGAGGAGCCACTTAACTGTATTCCAATAATAAACCAAGTTGCATTATTATTTGACAGTTACTTTTACTTAATACAAGTTTTAGCGAAGAAAATTACGGTTACAACCAACTCATTACACCACTTTATTCGCGCTGCTAATACCACAAGAAAACCAACTCAATCATTCAAAATTTCAAGCCAAGATTATTCGGAGAACAAAATCACAATGGTGGTGGATAGTATTTGGGTTCAAACATCTCTTGGTAATGAATGAAGGGAACATTTGGATCAACCAGATTGGGAATGTTTCTATCCAGAGAGAACCAATACCAAAGAGCCGGTCGCAGCGGAGAAACTTTATCCGCCATCGAGGAACGAATATAATTCAGCCGACTATTTGGGAAGTTGTTTGGGAAAGTCAAAATAAATGCAACAATATGTTTCATGTTCAATGCAAAATCAGCAATAGTAGACTCCATATTATCTGGATGCTTCCAGGCTGGGCCACCAAAAAAGAGCTCTGCATCGACGAGAAAGAGCCTTTCCAAATCGGGGGAAAATTTCAAGATCGATTTTAAAAAGGTGACAAAATGCTTGCCATCTGCGTTCATATTCAATCCAAGTCTATGATCAATTAAAAAAGAAGTAATGCTTAGAAATAATTTTTCTTATTTTAAATTAGGACTAAATTATTATATCGGAATAGAAAATGACAGCAAAATCAAATTACCCCAAGTTGCGCAACTTGACAGCTAATTTGAGAAATTGGTCAAACTTGGGGAAGAAAGTTTCTGGATCAAACAACCCGCTCATTATTTGGAGATGTTTCAATTTCGGGCAATGTTGAACCATCTGCTTCAAACAAAAACAATGCTATAAACGCCACAATCTTTGTTAAATGTATACATCTTAGCCGATATTACCTGAACCAAGCAAGCGCCATCATTCATTTGTATACGGCCACGTAAAGTGAACGTAGTAAGCTTTGAAAAGCGAAGTGCCGATACGAAACTACCGTCCATTGGCTGGTTGTGTCCCTCGGATGTTCTATAGTTCATTTGAAGGACTTCCAAATTGGGGCAATATTTGGCAAGCGCTTCAACAACATCTATAAAAAGATTTAGTGGTATTACATTAAAATATTAGAAATTTAAAATATGTCAATAACGAACGTCGATGGTTTTGGGTGCTCTGGATGTCGTAGACGAGGACTCTGAGCTTCGACAGTTTCATAGCCGATTCTAAAATTGACGGAACGTAATGTGAAATTATGTAGAAATCGACATGAAGATATTCCAGGGTTGGATGCATCAACAGGAACTCGTCAAGCATCTGAATAAAAAGAAAAAAAAATCAGAATGAATAAATGGAAATAGATAACCAGTTTCTAATTACCTGTGTACATCCATCATCATTCTGGCAAGTAGCTCGAGCATACTTCAAGTTGGGAAGGAATAAGCCTCTAGGATGATTGGTGAGCGGCTCTTCGATTGGTATCACGGCGAAATGCTCGAGATGCTTGAAGCGTTCGTCGGGAGTGTTATCGACAAACCAGTCTATCTCAATCCCATGAGTATCCTCTTCATCCACAACGTGGGTTGTCATGGGAAGATGTGGGGACCAGGAGTGAATCTCAGGCCCCGTCGCTGAAAAATCTTGAATCCAAAGGCGACGTAAAGAGACTGGTTTACGGCTCTCGGAGAAAATCAATCCCAGAAGTTGGTTGAGCAAAAGTGAACGGACCAAGTTCTTGTGATCTGGAGGAGCATTGGTAAAAACTCCGAATTTGATCAGGATAAGACTTCTCAAATTGACAACCCAGTCCATTTTCTGGAAAAAATCATTTTGAACCAAATTCTTGATGTCGTTTACAGCAGAGGATAACGCCACATCTTCATCACGATCTACAGAGTCATCATCCCTGCCGCTGTATGTCACCTCGACGTTCAAGTCAGTGCAGTCACGGCACCAACTATTTTTAAAAGAATAATACAAACTACAACGTGAACTCTTCGTAATAAATCACACCCTGACTATGTGCAAATAAAATATTAGTTTATACCTCAAAATCCTTATTATCAAAAGCCACGGATCGTTCAGGTAGTCTCTAGCATCTAGTGAACAGGTAGTAATCTTCAAATCGGTTAACTTTTTGAAGCCTTCAGTGATGGAAACCGCATTTCCTTCCGACAAATCCTGCTGGACATCTTCCCAATTCTTTTCGCGGTAACTAAACTCTAGTTTGGTAATCTTCTTACAGGTCCCAAAGATCCTGGCAAGATGTGAGAATGAAATTTTTGTGTCTTTCACGTAGAGTTCTTCCAAATTCTTCATTTTCGTGATGACTTGAGAGAGAATGATAGGAGAGATCCAATAACAGTTACTGGCATTGAAGATTGTGATATTCATAGGAAAGTAGAGGTGCTGATTCAGGTATCTGTCCCAAGAAGTTGTACCAGTGAGAAAATGGTACTTGTAGCTCACTGTGATTTCTTTCTTATTCCTGCAAGAAGAAATATTAAGTCAATAAAAATTTTTTGTTAGTTAAGACCATGAAATGTTGTTTACTGATAAATACACATCACCATTTTGTGTTGAAAAAAGAAGCAAATCCATCAAAAGTTCCCGAGAGAGCTAATGCTATACGGTCGGCATCTTCCATGGGCTTTGTGATCATATAGACAAGTTCATTCGGCAGTTGAATGGGCGGCCTACCCTCGTCGATTTCACACATTTTGATCTTTCCTGTGAATGGAATAATAAAATGCTTTGTATACAGTAACAGTAGTACACATCATTTCAAGCGCTTGGTGAAATATTATGTCACTTAATAATGCTGTTAGCTTACGTCTTTCAACTACGAATTCACGACTTTGATTTTGTTTGAGAGCTGCAATAGAGCCAGAGAATGTTAAAGAAGTTAAAATATATGAAATTAAACTAGATAATTCTGCAGAAATAGTTAAATACCTCTGTAATGAATAAGCTGAATGTACACACACAGGATGCACTCGGGCAGAATGCACACCTTCTTCCCTGTGAGGAACTGCAACTGTCAAAACTCAGGAAGGAGAGGGTTGCTGCTAATGGGTTTCTTTTAAACGGTCATCGATAGTCGGCCTCTCAAAAAGTGTGACGCCAGAGCAAGAGTCTTCATGCGAAAAGTCGTGCTGTATTTGAAATGCAAATACTCCCACTATGACAAATACTCTTCAAAAGCATTAGTGAATTACGGTCAAACGTCTACTAGGGTTTACCGGGTCTTCTACGTAAAAAGAAGTTAGTACTTTTTGTTTTTATTAGAGCGCCTTGCTTATATGATAATTGATAAGGAATGGCCGACTTTTCAACACACAACTGTCAAATACTACCGTGAATAAAATATTTGCTGTAATACAAAACTGCCAAGTTTTCAATTTCTTTGGCTTCTCTCTTTGACCGAGAAGAGAGATGAAAGACGTTCGTGAAAGACAACGAGACTGATAATAAATAATAGGAGGAGGGAATAAGAGGAAATAATAAGGAGCTCACCAAAGCACACGTGCCGTAACAAACAAGGAGTGCGCTAACCAAAAAAAGATTTACTTAAATAATAATAGAAATGCTACTGTAAAATAAAGCATTTCACCAATGCGAAACGTGAAGATTGGGAATAATTATTAATGCACTTTTACACGTAGAATCAACAACGTCACTAATGCCAAATCGATGCTGCAATTTAAGCATTAAACATTCAACAATAAAATTGAATTCGTGTGAGCACCTGACCCACCTCCTGCTTAAAAATTTGAAATTGATTTGTAAAGTGTAATCTACTTTGACATGAATAATCATTTGTAAAAAAAAATATCTGGCGGTCGTGTTATCAAGGTTGAACAACGTGAGTAGCTCCAAAAACATTCTCAGCGACGATGGGTTGATGCCAAGCTACTGTATTGGGCGATATTACTATTTTAAAGGATGCGGTACAATTAAACGATCAAGCACTGAGAGCATAAGCATAAGAAAGATAATTTTATTGGAAGGTTCGTAGTTTATAGTCTAAAGCTTACAATAGTTCCGTGTATTTCAAACGAATGTAACCTATTTCTGTTCAAATTGATGCGAAAGAAAAAAATTTCAAAGAAGAACCCTCTCTTACGTTAATATGTATGGCTAATATTGGAGAGAAAAGCGCCCCAATTTTTGGTTGACAGTAAAAAAAAGGGAATCATCAAATAATCAAGAGACTGAAGATGGAACGGTTTCACGAGAGAATCCAATAAATTTCATTTTTCCAGAAGAGCGAAGGCGTCCACTCTGACCTGTTTTTAAACAAATTATATAAACATTTATGTTTATACCTATAAACAAGACAAACTTGAATACTGTTCTCGTTGTTTCACTATTTGGCGCCACTTCCTGTTTTATCAACGACTACACCATATCCGAATATTTGAATTCCTCCAGAGGCGAGAGCGTTCTTTGCAAGAGAAGCCGTGTGAAGCGTACTCGAGGAGAAAGGTTCCTCTGTTTCTGCGCCGATCACCTGGTAATTTATCCATAACTTTCACCAATCCAGCTGTGTATAAATAATTAAAATTAGATGGAATAAAATTGTGATTAACAGTAGGTACCTGTCACTCGGCTAAACTCGTTCTTAATTTGATTTTGGTCTTTGCATTTGGGAATATTACGGACCAATAATCGCAGGTTTGGGATGCTGATGGAAACTTCCACAAGCTGACCTCTGATTGTCTTGTCATTCAGTTGTAGGACTGCCATTTCTGCTGCCTCTGGTTTCGTAAAAGTCACATACCCGTAGCCCAAACTGCGACTGGTTTTAGGGTCTGTCACCAATCGATGCTCCCAGATGATACCGTATTTTTCAAAAATCGGGACCAGCTCGTCCTCGTACATCCTGAGTGGTAGTTGACGACACGAAATCTAAATGAAGAAATGGATTTCAATCAAGGTATGGTTGAAAAAAAATTAAGAACGAGGCATACTTCACATCCGTTGGGGGGAGGATCCGAGGGTGCAGGATTTAGAGCGTATTTTCTTTGTCCAATTGAGTATTTCAAAGTGTAATTGGGACGCAACAGTAGCATGTCTTGGATCTTCTTTACATTTGGACCGTGTATAGCAACATACTTGACATCCCGAGGACTTTTCGCGCCCACTAGTGGGGCAGGGACGATTACACCGGGTCTAACAGCACTCGGGTGCATCATCTCTTCGTCCATCGTCAACTTTGGTCTATATGGGGGAAAGTTAAAAATAAGTCTATTTTCGAATAAAACATCTCGTGTACCTTTTATTTTGATTGGAGCTACTTTGGGCTGTTGAATTGCTGTTGTTTATAGGATGTTTGTCAACTTGCTCTTGCTCCTGGACTTGGTTTAGGCTTCCCGCCATTTGGGCCTCACGTATACCGGTGCTATGGTAACTACTACTGCTGGCAACATCAGGTTCTTCTTCTCTCCCTGCCATCGCTGATCTAAAACAAACTGTGATTCGTCAAATGTATATGATAATGAAAACAAGAACACCGAACAAGAACAAAATAGAGAAAACAAAGCCAAATGAAAATGTCAAATGTTTTTAACTGTGAGGTTTTAGAAACCAAATCAAGGCACAGTTGGGACTTGACGCGGGAAACTCTTTAGTCCTTATTAGACTCGTTTCTTTTGCTTGTTTCCCGAGAAACAAAATCGATATAGCAAACTACCGTAACGAACTTTCAAGAGAATGATATCACAATAACCACTGTGTTCAACACGATTTCTGAAATTGTAATTCTAATGCTGTCTACTGGCTCCTTACTTGAACAATGCTGGAATTAAGTGGAAACTGCTGGCAACAGCCGGCAGGCCGGGCGATACGTCTAGATGGTTCGGTCGACGGTGGCGCAAGGAACTATACAAATCGATTATTTATTCTTCGTCAAACTTGTTTCTTATTTTAAAAGAAATGTTCATCAAGTAAAACTCTTTTGCATTCAAATAATTTTTAAAATATTTTGTTTAAATTTTAAAATTAAAGGTTATACAAATAATGGTAACGAATATTTATATACTGTTTAAGTATCGCTCAGCTGATTATCGTACAGACGACGATATCACGACACCTTCTTTACGCATCGTCACTTTCGACTAGTTCTACATTTCGGACCCTTGAATCAAACTTAAGAGTTTTGTAACACTTTTAAAAATTGTTTACGCTGGTATTTGCCGAATTCGAGTGGATAAAAGTGTCACTCTTGCTACTGATTACATTATAATACATTTTTTCCGTAAAGATATCTAAGTGAACATTTACGTTGATAATTTGAACATAAATACTGGAATCCAAAAGGCTTTTGAAAAGTATCGCCACAACTTCACTGGCATCAGAAGAAATCCTGTTCTTCGCCCTCCGCTTTCTGGTAAGATTTATCATGGAAAATTCTAATACTTTTTTTGTGATTTTAATCTTTAAAATTAAACTATTCAGATTTTCTCGGACTCTCTGAGGTGCAGGATGACTTTTTTGGGCTAACCGCAAATTTTCTTCGGGCCATTGGATACATTTGTCCGAATTTAAACTGCTTTGTGTTCGATGAAAAAAAGCTGCATCCTGCTTCAGATTATAGAGTAGCCCCAGAAGAACTCGCTGTTTTATTGAGTGCTTGGCCAAAAGTATTTTCTATACAAAAATTTACTTTTCTCAAATTTTTAATAAAATAATTGTATTATTTTAAAAGTTAAACAGGGTTTCTCTAAAGAATTTCAAGGCCTCCCACTCGGTAAATCCGATGAAGATTGTGCTGGATACTTTCAGTTCCAGTTTGACTTGTCTTACGATCATGGAATGCAGAAAAGGGGTTAATTTGGGGTACTAATCCGCCTGTACACAGTTGCAGCAGCTTCGTATCTCCAACTCTGAGTTCTACTCCAAAACTTCCTTGGATTCCGACACATTCCTTCCTTCTCTGAAATATTTTCAGAGTAGTTTCTGTTTGGGCGAGTATTCTTATCTTTTTGAAAGGAAATCCACGTTGATTGATGCTGAATTCAACTGTCACCACATCGGAACAAACGTACCTATAATCAATAACAATTATTTTTAATAAGATTTCACCTTCTTAACAATTATTTTATAATAGGCCTATAGCAATACGTCATCCGTGAAATGGAGTGAAATGCCCAAGTTGTGGCGTCATCTACAATCTCTACGAATTGGACAAGCTACTGGACTCACCATGGGCATCGTTTCAAAATTTGCATCTGAAATGTCTGAAATTTCACTGATCGAAGTGCCCAAGTCCATTACGCTGGAGCAGACAGCTGATCATACCCACAAGATTACCCAAGAAGGCCGCGAGAGAAAGAAGCGGCTTATCATTCGTCATTATTGCGCAAGGAATATTTAAGAACATGTCTTTATCAGTGAACTTGAGAAAAGAATAAGTGCTCATTATAAGTATTGAGAAGGAGATGTGTTGAGGTTGATACTCTTTTGATGTACTGATCACAATTGTAATCCCCCAGCAGAAATTGTCGGATGGTTAATGAATTGATTGTATTATATTGATCGGATTATATAATGCTGATGAAAGATATATAAGTCGTTGGCGCAAATGCCATGGGCAGTTGGGCACCTCCTATTTTCTACTTGATTATGTCGTTCTAATAGACGTTCTACCAAGACCAAAGACGATAGAATTTTGAATGGCAACATTTCTGCCTCAGCTGTTGGTATAAGCTCAAATAAATTAGACAGTAAAGCATACATATTTAAATGTAGGGAAAGAAGGGGTTTTTGTATTCAATTGCTCTCATGTTGTCGCATACAGCTGAAAAGTGAGCTTATTCATAGGTAGGCTACCACTCATCGTTTCCAACGAGTTGCTGATAGGCGGCCAGCTCGTTCTGGTATCGGACCTTGTCTTGCTCAGCCATGTGTTGGTAAATGGCTGTTGCAGATTCATCCATCTGATCCTAACGGAATTTGCACGCCGAACCGACAACTTCCACGATTTGATCGTCATTCAAGCCATCACGGCGAAGGACATCCTCCATTTCGTCGCGCACTGAAATCAAGAACCTGAAGGGTATGGTTTAAAATTATTAGTAAATAATCTTTTTAATATTATAATTATTTAAAAGTTACCAGATAAAGGAAGGGAGATGTGGCTCAGGTGGCATGAGGGCCATTTTCCTGTTCTGTAAAAAAAAATAGATATACAAACATTTCTCAACATTCTACAATATCATCACTAAAAATCTCTAATGTTAGGGACACCAATTGACTATTGAGATTTTTACAGGTAACCGAATTATCTTATAGTCAAGCTGGAAGAATTAAAATTTAGCAAGAATGGCAAGTAGGTAGCAAGAAATGATGTGACACAGTGAAATTATGCAAGTTCTTCTAACTCTTACTAGAGAAATAAAATAACTAAGACTTTGACTACTTAAGATTCATGGTTAAATAGTCAAACATACCTTTGTAAAAATGGAATATTTTAGTATTTATTTTGAATATAGACGTTTGAAGATACAGCCTCGAAGAGAATGTCAAACTTGACAGCGACTACGTCAAGCAACGATGGACCTACTAACTGATTTAAAAGAGTTCAGCGAATTAAGGATGATATATAAAATCGATTAGGAGGTATCCCTTTTTAAGGTCAACTAGAAATATAATTCACTTACCTTCAACGTAAATTTTATTGTGCGTAATTTGTGTACTTTCTCAACAAAACTGCAAAAGCTTGCTGCCTTGCTGGTGAGCTGAAAATGCTGAAAGCCTGAAACTTCTAGAAGCTTAAAATATTTTCGTCTACTTGTCGTTCAGCGGTTGAGCATTAGGTCTAAACAGCATCCCGCGTCCTCATCTTCCTCACCCAGTTATCCTTATCCTCTTGGTTCCTTCTCATTCTTCACAACGCGGAGAAAAACAACAATGAGCATTCAAAACTTGAATAGTCGAAAATTCTAAAGTTATTGGCGCATTGAATTTGTTTAAAGAAGAAATTAATTTGGCTGAGTTAGTAAACGAATACACTAACACACTTAATTAGCAACAGGAATTAAGAATTTGAATTTGAAACAAACCAATATTTACTAAATGTTTTCAAAGCAAATTATTATTCATTTGAATCAAGGCTAGTAGGGCAATGATGGTCGTCACGAGAGATTGGTGGAACAATTAAAGTGTGCGATTCTAAATACACATCACAAACGGAAAAAGTAGATGAGTGGAAACCTTAAATTCGGCCTGTACCTCGCCCGGGCTGTAATCAATATAACGTCCGCGCCGCGGTACACCGCCGCGCTCGGTACAACCCCTCTGTGCGACCCCTACCGCGGACTACCATCGTCGTCCACACGACAAAATCTATTGCCTCCTTCGGCGGTAGGCTTTAACACCAAAATTTAAAACATTTCTTGTCTTTAAATAAAATGTTCCCACAATCGAACTGTTTACTGTATTGATCGCGCGTGACTAGTTAGGGCAACACACTGTTCCGATAGAGGAATACACAAGGCTTTTGTGGGAAGTAATATTCGGATGATATTCCAGGGTTGGATGTATCAACAGGAACTCGTCAAGCATCTGAATAAAAAGAAAAAAAAATCAGAATGAATAAATGGAAATAGATAACCAGTTTCTAATTACCTGTGTACATCCATCATCATTCTGGCAAGTAGCTCGAGCATACTTCAAGTTGGGAAGGAATAAGCCTCTAGGATGATTGGTGAACGACTCTTCGATTGGTATCACGGCGAAATGCTCGAGATGCTTGAAGCGTTCGTCGGGAGTGTTATCGACAAACCAGTCTATCTCAATCCCATGAGTATCCTCTTCATCCACAACGTGGGTTGTCATGGGAAGATGTGGGGACCAGGAGTGAATCTCAGGCCCCGTCGCTGAAAAATCTTGAATCCAAAGGCGACGTAAAGAGAATGGTTTACGGCTCTCGGAGAAAATCAAACCGAAAAGTTGGTTGAGCAAAAGTGAACAGACCAAGTTCTTGTGATCTGGAGGAGCATTGGTAAAAACTCCGGATTTGATCAGGATAAGGCTTCTTAAATTCACAACCCAGTCCATTTTCTCGAAAAAATCAGTTTCAACCAAATTCTTGATGTCCTTTACAGCAGAGGATAACGCCACATCTTCTTCAAGATCTCCAGAGTCATAATCCCTGCCGCTGTACGGCAATGACAAATTCTCCTTGACATCTTCCCAATTCTTTTCGCGGTAACTAAAATCGAGTTTAGTAATCTTCTTACAGGTTCCAAAGACCCTGGCCAGATGTGAGAATGAGATTTTTGTGTCTTTCACGCAGAGTTCTTCCAGGTTCTTCATTTTCGCGATGACTTGAGAGAGAGTGATAGGAGAGATCCAATAACAATTACTGGCATTGAAGGTTGTGATATTCAAAGGGAAGTAGAGATGATGATTCAAGTAACGGTCCCAAGAAATAGGACCAGTGAGAAAGTGGTACTTATGGCTCACTGTGATTTCTTTCTTATTCCTATAAGAATAAATATTAATAATCAATAAAATATTGTGTTAGTTAACTAGTTAAGACCATAAAATGTTGTTTACTGATAATAAATACTATAAATCACCATTATGTGTTGTAAAAAGAAGCAAATCCATCAAACGTTCCAGATAAAGCTAATGCTATACGGTCGGCATCTTCCATGGGCTTTGTGATCATATAGACGAGTTCATTCGGCAGTTGAATGGGCGGCCTACCCTCGTCGATTTCACACATTCTAATCTTTCCTGAATGGAGTAATAAAATGTTTTGTATACAGTAACAGTAGTACACATAATTTCAAGAGCTTGGTGAAATATTATGTCACTTAATAATGATGTTAGCTTACGTCTTTCAACTACGAATTCACGACTTTGATTTTGTTTGAGAGCTGCAATAGAGACAGAGAATGTTAAAGAAGTTAAAATATATGAACTTAAACTGGATAATTCTGCAGAAATAGTTAAATACCTTTGTAATGAATAAGCTGAATGTACAGGCACAGGACGCACTCGGGCGGATTGCACACCTTCTTCCCTGTGAGGAACTGCAACTGTCAAAACTCAGGAAGGAGAGGGTTGCTGCTAATGGGTTTCTTTTAAACGGTCATCGATAGTCGACGGCCTCTCAAAAGTGTGACGCCAGAGCAAGAGTCTTCATGCGAAAAGTCGTGCTGTATTTGAAATGCAAATACTCCCACTATGACAAATACTCTTCAAAAGCATTAGTGAATTACGGCCTAGAGTCTACTAGGGTTTACAAGGTCTTCTACGTAAAAAGAAGTTGATCCTTTTTTATTTGGGTACCTCGTTTATATGATAAATGATAAGGAATATCCGACTTTTCAACACACAACTGTCAAATACCACCGTGAACAAAATATTTACTGTACTACAAAGCTGCCAAGTTTGGTTGAGGCGAATTTCTTGGGCTTCTCTCTTCGACCGAGGAGAGAGATGAAAGACGTTCGTGAAAGACAACGAGACTGATAATAAGTAATAATAAAATGTCTGCTAAAACAGCCGTTGGGGAGCTCACCAAAGCACATGTGCCGTAACAAACAAGGAGTGCGCTAATTAAAAAAAAGATTTACTTAAATAATAATAGAAATGCTACTGTAAAATGAAGCATTTCACCAATGCGAAATGTGAAGATTGGGAATAATAATTAATGAACATTCACAGGTAGATTTCAACGTCACTAATGTAAAAATATTGATGCGATTTAAGTATATTCACCATTCAACAATAATATTTAATTCATGTGGTAGGCACCTGACACACCTCCTGATGAAAAATTTGAAATTGATTTGTTAAGTGTAATCCCTCAAGTGTAATCCATTAAGTGTAGTCCTCCTGATGAAAAATTTGAAATTGATTTGTTAAGTGTAATCCACTTTGACATGAACATAAAAAAATATCTGGTGGTCGTATTATCAAGTTTGATCAACGTTTAGTAGCTCCAAAAACATTCTCAGCGATGGGTTGATGCCAAGCTACTGTATTGGACGATATTACTATTTGAAAGGATGCGCTACAATTAACTGATCAAGTTCTGAAAGCAAAACCATAAGAAAAATAATTTTATTTGAAGGTTCGTAGTTTTAAGTCTAAAGCTTACAATAGTTCCGTGTATTTCAATGTAACCTATTTCTGTCAAATTGATGCGAAAGAAAGAAATTTCAACGAAGAACCCTCTTTTACGTTAATATGTATGGCTAATATTGGAAAGAAAAGCGCCCCAATTTTTGGTTGACAGTGAAAAAAGAGAATCATTAAATAATCCAGAGAGCGAAGATGGGACGGTTTCATGAGAGAATCCAATAAATTTCATTTTTCCAGAAGAATGAAGGCATCCACTCTGACTTGTTTAAAAACAAATTATATCAACATTTATATAATTATACCTAAAAACAAGGCAAACTTGAATACTTTTCTCGTCGTTTCACTATTTGGCGCCACTTCTTCGGGATCTGTTTTATCAACGACTACACCATATTCGAATATGGTGTAGTCGTGTATTTCCGATCCTTCAGCCGTTTTCTTATTACGCCATCTTCCGGTACTGAGAACTGCAACTTTACCCCCGATGACAACATTCAGAGCCATCCTACTTCTTTATTCCGATCGCGATTACGTTGATTATTTCAAAATAAATACTGGAATCCAAAAGGCTTTTGAAAAGTATTGCCAGAACTTAACTGGCATCAGAAGGAATCCTGTTCTTCGCCCTCCTCTTTCTGGTAAGACTTATCATGGAAAATTAAAATACTCTTTTGTGATTTTAATCTTTAAAATTAAACTATTCAGATTTTCTCGGACTCTCTGAGGTGCAGGATGACTTTTTTGGGCTAACCGCAAATTCTCTTCGGGCCATTGGATACATTTGTCCGAATTTAAACTGCTTTGTGTTCGATGAAAAAAAGCTGCATCCTGCTTCACATTATAGAGTAGCCCCAAAATAATTCGCTGTTTTATTGAGTGCTTGGCCGAAAGTATTTTCTGTATAAATATTTATTTTTCTCAAATTTTTAATAAAATAATTGTATTATTTTAAAAGTTGAACAGGGTTTCTCTAAAGAATTTCAAGGCCTCCCACTCGGTAAATCCGATGAAGATTGTGCTGGATACTTTCAGTTCCAGTTTGACTTGTCTTACGATCATGGAATGCAGAAAAGGGGTTAATTTGGCGTACTTATCCGCTTGTACACAGTTGCAGCAGCTTCGTATCTCCAACTCTGAGTTCCACTCCAAAACTTCCTTGGATTCCGATAAATTCCTTCCTTCTCTGAAATATTTTCAGAGTAATTTCTGTTTGGGCGAGTATTCTTATCTTTTTGAAAGGAAATCCACGTTGATCGATGCTGAATTCAACTGTCACCACATCGGAACAAACGTACCTTTAATCTATAACAATTATTTTATAATAGGCCTATAGCAATACGTCATCCGTGAAATGGAGTGAAATGCCCAAGTTGTGGCGTCATCCACAATCTCTACGAATTGGAAAAGCTACTGGACTCACCATGGACATCGTTTCAAAATTTGCATCTGAAATGCCTGAAATTTCCCTGATCGAAGTGCCCAAGTCCATTACGCTGGAGCAGACAGCTGATCATACCCATAAGATTACCCAAGACGGCCGCGAGAGAAAGAAGCGGCTTATCATTCGCCATTATTGCAAGGAATATTTAAGAACATGTTTTTATCAGTGAACTTGAGAATATAATAAGTGCTCATTATAAGTATTGAGAAGGAGATAGGTTGAGGTTGATACTCTTTTGATGTACAGATCACAATTGTAATCCCCCAGCAGAAATTGTCGGATGGTTAATGAATTGATGGTATTATATTGATCGGATTATATAATAGAAAGATATATAAGTCGTTGGCGCAAATGCCATGGGCACCTCCTATTTTCTACTTGATTATGTCGTTCTAATGTGCTACCACAACTAAGTCGATAGAATTTTGAGTGGGCTATCTAGATTTTCTGTCATTAAAATAATTATCCCGTAATAAATACGTAGGATACAAACCTAGCAACATTTCTTCCTCAGCTGTTGGTATAAGCTCAAATAAGTTAGACAGTAAGGCATACATATTTAAATGTAGGAAAAGAAGGGGTTATTGTATTCAATTTCTCTCATGTTGTCGCATACAGCTGAAAAATGAGCTTATTCATAGGTAGGCTACCACTCATCGTCTCCAACGACTTGCTGATAGGCGGCCAGCTCGTTCTGGTAGCGGACCATATCCTGCTCCGCCATGTCTTGGTAAATGGCTGTTGCAGATTCATCCATCTGATCCCAACGGAATTTGCACGCCGAACCGACAACTTCTACGATTTGATCGTCGTTCAAGCCATCACGGCGAAGGATATCCTCCATTTCGTCGCGCACTGAAATCACGAACCTGAAGGGAGCAGTTTAAAATTATTAGTTAATAATCTTTTTAATTTTATATTTATTTAAAACCAGTAAAGGCAGTAAGAATTAAACACCAGATAAAGGCAGGGAGATGTGGCTCAGGTGGCTGAGAGCCATCATCTTCTTCAATGTCAGAGCCGTGACTGGACATTTTCCTGTACTCTTTGTAAAATAAAATTAGATATAGAAACATTTCTCATCATTCTAGAATATCATCACTAAAAATCTCTAATGTTAGGGACACCAGTTGACTCTATTGAGATTTTTAAAGGTAACCTAATTATCTTAAAGTTAAGCTGGAAGAATTAGAATATAACAGGAACAGTAAGCAGATTGCAGCAAACGATGTGACACAGTGAAATTATGCAAGTTCCTCTAACTCTTACTAGAGAAATAAAATAACTATGACTTTGACTACTCAAGATTCATGCTTAAATAGTCATACATACCTTTGTAATGGAATATTTAAGTATCTGTTTTAAATATATTCGTTTGAAGGTACAGCTTCGAAGAAAATGTCAAACTTGACAGCGATTACGTCAAGCAACGTTCGACCTAGCAACTACGTCAAGCAACGTTCGACTTACCTACTGATTTAGAAGAGTTCAACGAATTAAGGATAATATATAGAATCGATTATGAGATATCCCTTTTAAAGGTCAACTAAAGAAATGTAATTCACATACCTTACCAACATACCAACGTAAATTTTATTGTGCGTAATTTGTGTACTTTCTAAACAAAACTGCAAAAGCTTGCTGGCAACATGGCCTCCATTTCATATGCCTAGGATAGGGCATGTTCGCGTTGGCATAGGCCTAACAGTGTTGCCAAGTCGTACTGCGCACTGAAATATCCACGGCGGAGCCGTGGATATTCCCCCCGATGCAAAGCACTGGGATAGGGGACGGGGTGGCCTAATGGATAGCGCGGTAGGGTGCGCTACGGGAAGGGTGCCGAGGGTGGGTGGGATCGATCCCCGGCGCTTCCTTATTGGCTTTTTTTTGCTGGATTCTCATTGGTTTGAGTTTTCCTGCATCCTTATTGGTTTTTTAGCTGTTTAACATAAAAATTAACATAATTTATTAATTAGGTCCCGGGTAGGTCACTATTAAGCCAATGGTAGGCGCCGTGAGTAGGTTACTTTGATTTCCCGAGTAGGTGAAAATTACGTCCACTTTTGGCTTAGGGTAGGTCACTATTGCATAACCTTTAGGTTAGGTTAGGTTAGGTTAGGTTAGGTTAGGTTATTTTATGCAAATTTAGCATAAAAATCAATTAATTCATTAGGTAGGTTGCGGGTTGCCGAAACCGATGAGGTTTCAGCATTTCAAATGTAGGTGGCGTAGTAGGTTTCTCCATAAGAAAACTGCCCACGCGAATATGCCCTATCTAAGGCATATGAATTGGAGGCCAGGCTGCTTGCTGGTGAGCTGAAAATGCTGAAACTTCTAGAAGATTAAAATATTTTCGTCTACTTGTCGTTCAGCGGTTGAGCATTAGGTCTAAACAGCATCCCACGTCCTCATCTTCCTCATCCAGTCATTCTCGCATCCTCTTGGTTCCCTCTCGTTCTTCACAAAGTGGAGAAAAACAATATGAGCATTCAAAGAATAGTCGAGAAGGTAAAGGCGAGTCTAATTTGTTTAAAGAAGAAATTAATTTAGCTGAGTTAGTAAACTAATACCCAACACTTAAATAGCAACAGGATTTTAGTTTGGAAAAAATCAATACTTTGCAGGATATTTTGATTTGTTGATACATTTTTTCAAAGCGAATTATTATTCATGTGAATCGGGGCTAGGGCAATGATGGTCGTCACATGATAATGGCGAAACAATTAAAGTGATGTGCTATTCTAAATACACAACACACAGACGGCAAAAAATAGGTTGAAACCCGGTATTCGGCCTGTTCCTCACCCGGGCTGTTATCAACGTCCGCGCGACCAATGTACACCACCGAGCTCGGTACATCACCCCGTCAGTGCGACCTCTACCGGGGCTTCCATCATCGTCCGCCCGGCAAAATCTACGACTTCTTCGGTAGATTTAAACGTAAACCAATCCCAAAATTATTAACGAGAAGTAATATGCACCTTTGTTGAATGTTAATAATTACGAGCCGAATTGATCGACAATTAAAATAATTGTAAGCGTAGAAACCATGAAAAGATGCTTTAAGTACTATACACCACTTTATATGCACTGCTAAGAACACAAGAAAATCAGACTCACATCCAAATTTCAAACTAAGATTATTCGGAGAAATACATCACAATGGTGGTGGATAGTAAAAGGGTTCAGTCATTTCTTGGTAATGAATGAAGGGGACATTTGGATCAACAAGATTGGGAATGATTCTATCCAAATCGAACCAATACCAAAGAACCGGTCGCAGTGGAGAAACTTTATCCACCATCAAGGAACGAATATAATTCAGCCGACTACATGGGAAGTTGTTCGGGAAACCCAATATAAGAGCAACTAAATGTTTCATTTCCAAAGCAAATTCAATGATAGTGGACTCCATATCCTCCGGATGCTTCCAGGCTGGGCCACCAAAAAAGAGGTCTACATCGACGAGAAGGAGCCTTTCCAAATCGGAGGAAAACTTCAAGATCGATTTGAACAAGGTGAGGAAATGCTTGCCATCCGCGTTCATATCCAATCCGAATCTGTGATTCAAAATATACATGTGATTCATTCGCTATAATAATATTTCTTATTTTCCAACAAAACCAATTACCCCAAGTCGCGCAACTTGACAGCTGATTTGAGGAATAGGTCGAAATTGGGGAAGAAAGTTGCTGGATCAAAGGAGCCGCCCATTATTTTAAGATGTTTCAATTTTGGGCAATGTTGAACCATCTACTCCCAACAAAAAAAGGTATAAGCGCCACAATCTTGCTGGTTAATGTATACATTTTAGCTAATATTACCTGAACCAAGCAAGAACCATCATTCATTTGTACACGGCCACGTTAAGTGAACGTAGTAAGCTTTGGAAAGCGAAGAAGGGATAAGAAACCGAGATCCAATAGCTGATCGTCTTTAACTGTTCTATAGTTCAGATGAAGGACTTCCAAATTAGGGCAATAGTTGGCAAGCGCTTCAACAACATCTATAAAAAGAATAAGTATTATTACATTTTAAAAATAAGAAATTAAGGCTATGTCAATAACGAACGCCGATGATTTTGTGTGCTCTGTATGTCGTAGACGAGGACTCTAAGCTTCGACAGTTTCATAACCGATTCTAAAATTGACGGAACGTAATGCGACACATAGTAGAAATCGATATGAAGGAATTCAAGGGTCGGATGCGTCAACAGAAACTCGTCAAGCATCTGAATGAAAAGAAGAAAAAAAAAGTTTATCAGAATAAATGAATGAAACAGATAATCAGTATCTAGTTACCTGTGTACATCCACCATCATCCCAGCAAGAGGCTCGATCATACTTCAAATTGGGAAGGCAGCCTCTAGGATGATTTGTGAGCGGCTCTTCGATTGGTATCACGGCGAAATGCTCGAGATGCTTGAAGCGTTTGTCGGAAGTGTTTACGATATCAGAGTAGTCCAACCAGGCCAATTCAACCCCATCATGAGTCTCCTCTTCATCCACAACGAGGGTTGTCATCGGAAGAGATGGGGACCAGGAGTAGATCACAGCGCTCGTCGCTGCAAAACCGTGAATCCAAAGGCGACGTAAAGAGACTGGTTTACGGCTCTCGGAGAAAATCAATCCCAGAAATTGGTTGAGCAAAAGTGAACGGACCAAGTTCTTGTGATCTGGAGGAACATTGATGAAAATTCCGAATTTGATCAAAATAAGGCTTCTCAAATTGACAACCCAGTCCATTTTTTCGAAAAAATAATTTTCAACCGAATTCTTCATGTCTTTTTCGGCAGAGGATAACGCCACATCTTCTTCACGATCTTCAGAGTCATCATCCCTGCCGCTGTATGTCACCTCGACGGTCAAATCAATACAATCCCGGCACCAACTATTTTTCAAAGAATACAAATTACAACGAGAACTCTTTTAAATAAGTTATATATGCAAATAAAATATAATTTTATATCTCAAAATCCTTATTCGCAAGAGCCACGGATCGTTCAAGTAGTCTCTAGCATCTAGTGAACAGGTAGTAATCTTCAAACCAGTCAACTTTTTGAGGCCTTCAGCGATGGAAACCACATTTTCGTCTGGCAAATTCTCCGTTACATCTTCCCAATTATTTTTGCGGTAACTAAAATCTAGTTTGGTAATCTTATTACAGGTCCCAAAGACCCTGGCAAGATGTGAGAATGAGATTTTGGTGTCTTTCACGCAGAGTTCTTCTAGGTTCTTCATTTTCGTGATGGCTTGAGAGAGAATGATAGGAGAGATCCAATAACAACCATTGAAAATTGTAATATTCAAAGGGAAGTAGAGATGATGATTCAAGTAACGGTCCCAAGAAATAGGACCAGTGAGAAAATGGTACTTGTAATTCACTGCGATTTCTTTCTTATTCCTGTAAGAAAAAATATTAATAGTCAATAAAATATTGTGTTAGTTCAGACCATGAAATGTTGTTAACTGATAAATACACATCACCATTTTGTGTTGAAAAAAGAAGCAAATCCATCAAAAGTTCCCGAGAGACCTAATGCTATACGGTCGGCATCTTCCATTGGCTTTGTGATGATATAGACGAGTTCATTCAGCAGTTGGATGGGCGGCCTACCCTCGTCGATTTCACACATTCTGATCGTTTTCCTGTCAATAGAGTAATAAAATGTTTTGTACACTTTAACAGCACACATATATTTCAAGAGCCTGGTGAAAATATTATGTAATTTAATAATGTTTATAGCTTACGTCTTAGGTAATAGGTACGACTACGAGTTCACGACTTTGATTTATTTTAAGAGCTGCAATATTGCCAGAGAATAATGTTGAAGAAGGTGAAATATATGAGTTTAAACTAGGTATTTCTGCAGAAATAATTAAATACCTCTACACGACAACACTGAATAATCTGAATATACACGCACAGGACGCACTCGGGCGGATTGCACACCTTCTTCCCTAGTTCCCTGTGAGGAACTAGAAATGAGTGGAACTGTCAAATCCCAAAGAAGAGTGTTGCTGCTAATCAGTTAACGAGTTTCTCGTCGCTCGTTGACATTCGGTCGTCGGTGGCCTCCCAAAATTTTGACGCCAGTGCAACAGTGAACAGTCTTTGAAAAGTCGTGCTGCATTTGAAATGCAAATACTCCCACTACGACAAAATAATCATCAAAAGCATTAGTGCATTATTAGTAGGGCCAAAAGTCTACAGAGGTTTTAAAGGTATTTTACTTAAAACGAAGTTAATACTTAGTCCTTATATAATAAGGAATGATGACGGACTTTTCAACACAAAACTGTCAAATGTTACCGTGATCAAAACATTTGCTGTACTACAAAACTGTACAGTTTGGTTTCCTGTTAAAAAAAGTGCGGCTTCCCAGTAACGGAATTTACGGTTGAATACTGGCATCGCCACATATTGTGACTTTTATTACTCAAAAAATTTAAATCAAGATAAATATATATTTTTTTTAATTGCGAGAAAATTAAATTTTCAAAATTGTAGGAAAATTCAATTTAAAAAATGCGCGAAAATTTAAGTTTGCAAAAGTTGCGTGGATTTTTTTTTAATTGCCGAAAAATAATATTTTTTTAATAGCGGGAAAATTCAAGTCTTAACTATTAAGATCCCATCGTGTAATATCTAAGTGTAATATCACGGAAAGGAGAAACGATATATTAGAACTAAGAAGAAATGTAAATGCTTCACTTTTACAATAAAAAAGAACAAACAGAAAAATATATGACAGACAGAGAGGTACTCACACATTAGATAATAAAAAAATACATGCAACTATTAAAAAAAAAATATTTCTCTCTTTTGAAAGGAGCGGGCGTGCTTTCCTCCCCCCCCCCCCTCTCGATACAATTCCCAAGTCGGCGTTGCGATTTGCGACGATGAACGATTGATGAATATAAACCAAATTTTTGCATATTTAATGTACACAATTGGTTTTAAATAACGTTTAAATTATTATTAACACGTTTTATAGTGTCTTAAATCTATAAAAGGTTGTTTTAATTAATTTTTTCGATATATATTGAAAATTTAGCAAGTCTGGCAACGCCGTATCAGACCTTCTTCTCCAACGGCAAAAAACTGGTCTTCACGTGCGGCTTTTAGTCGGAGTGAGACCGCCGTCTTATTTTACGTAAATCGAAATTTAGTTATTTACTGCCATTTACCCCCGATTGACAATTAGTAATTCATTTTCGTCAACTTCTACCCGGATTCTGGTAAGTAGCATAAACATATTCCACTCCATTCCCTGCATGAAATTTTGTGTATTTAAAATGATCAAGTCAAACGATGTTTGAGATATTTACTGATTTGAATTTCACGTTTTCATCGTTGACTAATATTAATCGTGTCATAATTTGTTATGTTCATTTTTCACAGTTTTTGAATGGCTTCCACTGACATGGCAGATCACAGGTAAGTTTTAGTTGTGTAGAATGTGATGTTAAACATGATATATATTTTAAACTAGGCACAAATGGTGTGTCATAATGTGGCATATCCTAGAAGAAAAAGGTATCAGATATGAAATCATCATCCAAATTTCAGGAAGCCATTTTAGAAAAACATATTTTATTATTTATTTGTCAATAAAAATAAGAGGATTGAAAAGTAACTTTTTCTGTTATATTGGTAGAATAACAACTCTAGTCGACTCTGGCTCTTACGGAAATGCTTCTATTGACTTTACTTTGTTAATATCTGCACAGAAGAATGAAGTATCAGAACCAGTAAGTCTTTTGTACAAGCAGATGGGTCTACGTTCCGGTTAGTTGGAGTAGTCGACTTGGTAGCCCGTCTCAAGGGTAAAACCTTTCCTCTACGGTGTGATGTATTGAAGAAAATGGGTACTCGGTCCCTGGTGGTAGGAAAAAATTGGATTCAGGATAACAATAAAATCCACCAGTCGGACGGAACCAAATGGAGAGTATCCGTTGGAAAAAGGGTAAGAAGAACTATACCAAAGATTGTCAGTCACCAAGAGCAGTAATGAAACTGAACGGGGTCAAGAAGGAAGAAGTTGTAGACTCGGGAGCAACTGATAGCCATATACCTTAGAAATCTGCATGAAATGGATTCTGACAATTCCCAGAGTGATTCTGACTGTTGCAGTGATCCAGACTCTCGCAGTGATTCTGACCCACAGGGTGAGCAAGAAATGGAGGCCAGCTACAAGCAATTCTGGCTCTCTCCTGCATCCACCGATTTGATGAACGCTTCCCTCCCTCCAAATCTCACTCTGATTGAGAATTTATCTTACACCTTCGTTTCTTGCACCAGCTTCTGTCTTGCCTTCTATTTTGAGGCACGTGTATTAATCATATTCATTTCCAGTTTGCATGTAGCTCACAGTTCTTGCTGACACGATCTTCCTTCTATGCACCAGGTCATGGAGAATTCCAAGTCAACCCACATTGAGACTATGCTGGAACCTGCCTGAAAGGAGAACTCATCTATGATGTTTCAGCTGAGTGACGTTCGTCGAGGCAAGTCGGCCAAGCTTGACTTCTACCACTGCCTCGGTTGGTTCTTGAAAAGCCATCCGCCCACGTTGCTTAAAAATCTCGAGCATCTCCCCTTGCATGGCTACTGGAAAGACCTCCTCTTTCTTGTCCAGTTTTCTGTCATTGGCAACATCGAGTTGGTCACGAAGAAGCAAGTCAAGCTGCAGAAGAAAGACAACCTTCTTGACTATGCCAATATGACTCTGGGGGATTTGATTCGCAAGCGTGTTGATGGCGAGATCAGCAAAGCCGCCTGGAAGTCTTATTTGGCTCGGCTCTCCGACCCGAACGTGAAGATGGCGGCCAAGGAGCTGTACCAGAAGCTGGTTAAAGAGATTCACGCCCAGCGCCACTTGGAGGCCAAAGCCAGACGCTCGGCCAAGAAGAAACAAGTCTCTACTCGGATCAGAGACTGTATGGAGGACGCCAAGTTTGCTCAGATGAACAAAGCCGTGGAAGGCATCTTCATCAAAGGTAATTTTTAAAATAAAGTTTATTTATCTTGTTTTATTCGTCTAATTTTTTTTAAATTTGTTAGCCTTGATGCACGATGTTCGAGTGTTGGAGAAGGAAAAGCTAGACTCGACCGTTCTGTCCGGCAAGTGGGCTTCCACTATCGGCGGCTCATTTGACGTCTCCACTCAGTTGGACGTGTTGGAGAAGGAAAAGCTAGACTCGACCGTTCTGTCCGGCAAGTGGGCTTCCACTATCGGCGGCTCATTTGACGTCTCCACTCAGCTTGGGAAGAACATTGCGCGCGCTCTGCTTGCCACCGTCCGCGAGAAAGGTGTCGGCGAATCGAACGAGCTGTACGACAAAAAGGTTTTCTGCTCGTATCAGAGCAAATATCTTACTCGTGAGGCCATCGACGTCGTGGAGTGGCACACGACTCGTGCCATCCCGCCTACACCTCCTTCCGCCTTCCCAAAGGTAATTCCTTTCTTTTTAATCTAGTGGAATTAAATGAGTCTTGAAATGTTATATATGAAAATTTGAAATGTTAACACACTGTTCACGATTTTTTTTCAAATTCCCTTAACACACCCTAAACACATCTTGTCTTTCCCTAAACACATCTTATCCATCCCTTAACACATCTTATCCATCCCTTATCACATCTTACCCATCCCTAGAAACATCTTGACTATCCCTAAAAACTTATTATACAATATTATAGCTAAACATTTTTTATTTATCAATTAATTACTTTCAATTTTATTTGTCAATGTCAATTTTCTTTATTGTAATCAATTAATTTTATTGATTTTTTTAATTTAATTTTTTTAATTTGATTTGTTGCGCAATCATTTAGTATTTTTGGAATTGTATTTCTGAAACATTTCGGAATTTGTTACGTGACTTGAAAGTTTCTTTTTCTCTGGATGTTACGTAAAATTATTATTAATTTTTTTTTCAACAGTTGACTTGAGATGATGTTCCGGATTACATCAAATCGTTCGAGGAAGCTGGACTTCAAACCCTACTTCTAGAAAACATCAAGGCTTCCCTTGCAATACCCATTTCTCGGTAATTATTTTTTTTCTTGAAATTTAAAATTAAGATTAATCTAATTCTATTTAATTAGGCTACAAGCATTCATGGTGATCGTCTGCAGAGTCAGCGTGAGCAGGCCCTCTGGGATTTCAAATCGGACCGCCACAACATTTTGGTGGCTACCAACGTTGCCGCTCCTGGATTGGGTAACGAATCAAACTAATTAACGATATCCCTTGATGATTATTTATTTCTTTTTTTTTCAGACATTCCCGGAGTGGATTACGTGATCAATTATGAGCTTCCCAAGGATATGGAGGAGAACGTGCACTGCATCGGTCGCACTGGTCCTGTTGGAAATGTGGGACGATCCATCAGCTCCTTTGATCCCGAGTACGATGGAAACAAAGCTGGTCTCATTGTCTCAAAACTCGTCGATGTAAGTCTTAGCGTTTTCATTTGAATAATTGAGCGATAATTAATATGCATAATCCCAATACACACTTGACCATCCCTAAATACATTTGACTATCCCTAAACACATTTTGACTATCCCTAAACACATCTTGACTTTCCCTAAACAAATCAAAATTATTAACAATAAATTATTTTTATTTATTACTTTCTTAATGATCAAAAAAGAAAATTGACAAATAATATTTTAATTTTAAATGATAAATGATAATGAAATAAATAATGAAATATATATAAAAAATGTAAAATTAATTTAAAATATTTGTTATTTACAGATATTCCAGAACTTTGTTATAACTCCAGCAGGGCGCACTCTTTGTGTGGATTTCAATTCGTCATCAACATTGGATGATTTCCAAGATGTAATTCATCAAAGAGAAGGGATTCCACCATCTGCGCAGCGGCTTCATTTTGGTGGCTCACTCATTGGGCCCGATCATAAATTTCGCCACGGAGACAGTATTATGCTGAATTTGCAGCTTCTTGGTGGACGGGGCGGACATTGCAATTAGTAAAAAAACATTTTATTTTTTATTAAAGAAAATTAATGAATTATTCAAACTACTAAAATAAAATAATAATAAAATTAAATAAATGAAAAAATTAATTCTTAAAAAAAAAATTAATTAAATTATTGTTCTACAGCGGTTTGGCAAATTTATGAAGGGTTTTGTGCGGAGTGTCAACTCCGCCTTGAAGAAACGAATCCAGTGCGCCAGGATCTTGAAAAAGAAGGGGAGGAAGAAATAAGTAATAATGATAAAAGAAAAATCAATATATGTTACTTAAATTTTAAAATTACATTTCTAAAAATAACACAAATAAATTGATTAATTTTTACTTTACACCATTTTGAAAAAAAATTCAGCCTGACACGATGTCGCCGGAAGCGATGTCACCGGAATCCTTATCACTGGAAGCCTTGTCGCCAGAAGTTATGGTGCCGGAAGCTATCTTACCGGAGGAAGTGAGCTTAAATATATATTTATTTAAGTATTATTATTTACATTTGAATTTCTTTTTAGGGACTACCAGCCATCACAGCAATGGTCCACGAAACTGTCATGTATCTGGACTTCTCCCTCGAGCTTTCAATCGAGTCATGAGAGTGGCAGTGGCTCTAGCCGTCCGCACTTTTAACCCTGTTCAAAGCCAGGGTATAATTTTTTAAATTAATAAAAAATTATTATTTTTTAATATTAAATTTTTTTTCTTTTTTTTTTAGCTCTCCAAGATGCTGGATTGAGTGAAGGCGTTGTGGAAGGAGTGCGAGTGGGAAGTGGCATTGGAGCGGGGTTTGGCCTTGGCCGAAGGTGAATTTTTTACATTTTCTTCCTCTTTTATGCATTATGATTAAAATAATTAATTTTTTTCATTTAATTAATTTATTTTACTATTTTATTTTTATTTTATTTTATTTATTTATTCATTAATTTTTTTCTATTAGGGGACTGGATTCATTGCCCATCTTGCAAGCATGCTCTCAAACGGAATGAAGTGTGGTATGGGCATGTGCCGGGCTGCGGCTACGAATTCCGCCGCGTAGGTTGCCCTTTTGACGGTTGCGACTACGATGCTCACTTTGAATATCTTTGGTCTTTCTTTGAGCTCTTTGAACACTTTGAGTATCTTTGGACATTCTACCACTGTACACCGCCATCTGTTTGACATGTAATGGATCGTCTTTTCACCCTTCTGGTGGAAATTTGAATACCTTATTTCGCTTCTTGATTTGTCTCTATCTCGCCGTTTTATCAATTTAAAAAGACGAATAGATTACACAACATCCATTTATTTTTTCAACTCTGTTGTCTTTTGTTTTTTTACGTATATGCGAACCGTCTCTCTGCCTGCGTTTTTAGGGAATCAGAATATAACAACCCACTATGATGAGATTCTATAAGCAAACCTCTATACTCGTGGATGATAACTCAATCATGTCTCAAATAAGTGGCGTGTATTCCGGCATATTGATGCTCCCACACTGATATCAGCAAAAAATGTTGCCACTAGATTGAAACATTGAGTTTAATTTTTTTTTAAACAAGTCCTAAACGATACATCGGTGATTGTCCCTGAAAAGACGAGAAAATAGAAATATTGGTACAAAAACATTGAAAAGTTTCTTTTACTGTAGTAGTGATGTGGCTCCATTTCTTTGATTTCAAATCCAGTTTGTAGACGTTTTGAGCATACAGAGACAAATTACGGCCAGATCTACCAAACACGTAGATAGCATCGTTGATGACACACGTGGGAAGTTTAAAGAAATCAGCATTTGCAGGAGGCATTGTGCCGGTCACAATGGGCTTTGTCCAAATATTATTGCTTGTGTCAAAGCAGAGTAACACATTCCATAATTCCATGTTGATGTCAGCAAAAAGATACACCTGTCACGAATGAAAGATTTAAGTTAATTCAGTTGATGATTGAGATTTCGTAAAGAATTCAGAGTTTTCCAAACCAAGTCCTTGTAGACAACAGCTGTCCGCCAACGTATATGGTAAGGCAGGCTCTCATTGATAATTGAATCATTTTTGTTTCTCAGAAAACTCCATTGGTAAGTCTCTGTAGAGTGAAAAGAAAAGTAAAATGATAAACAATTCCTATTACCAATTCAGAGTAGTATTTTATATTACCAGTTTGAAAGACTTGCACATCCAACGGTCCAAATGACGTGAAATTCCTGTTGAAGAAATAAATCTTGTCCTTCACACCTACAGCAACATCAGTAGGCCCACTTCGACGGTAGCCGGTCTGAAAATGACACAAGGTATTAAAGAAAACAAAAGACGCTGTATGTTATTTTCATCAGGTGCTTACAAATTCAGGTTTCCTTTCGACGTTTACTGACCAGCACGACATTTCTCAAAATTAGTTTGTGTGACTGTGCAACTTACTACGCGACGGATGACAGAAGTTTCGTTGGTCACTTTACTTGATACAGAGTTGGGGACAAAGGAGAGCGCGAGAGCGGACTGATTAACAGTTACATCCAGGGTTGCCGAAATAATGACGTGTAAAATCTCCATATCGCTTTCGTCAAAAGTATTAAAATAATTATATTGTTTCGTAACATGAGTCTATTAATTTTAAGTTATTTTTTAGAATAAAAATAATTTGCTTATATACAAATATTTAAATAACAAAGAGCAATCAGAAACCCTGGAAATCGATCATGGCCCCGCCCTTCGTTATGATACCGCATCATCGGCAAATGTTTGTAAACAAATGCTTCTGTCATTATTCTCTCTACCTAATTCCGATCAACCCGTTTTCAAAATAGCTTGAATAGTCGAGTATAATTCTACGAATCTTTTAAAGTTAAAAGAGCTTATACTCAAAGTGAAATCTTCCCACCAAAGTGCTTCATATTGTCTTACATTCAAGGTATGATATAGCCCGGCATGCATTCCGGTTACCTTAAATTGGTGCAAGTAAAGATTTATATAGAAACAATTTGACCAGGAAAGGTCCAACGAAGATTCAAGTAATTGCACAGCGAAAGGGAGTCCTCAATGCCGACTTTTTGGATTCGTTTGTCGACGACAACTACATCTCGGTAGCAGACTATTTGGTTTACTTGAAGGAGCCTCCATCCTTTTCGGCTCCCGAAAAAGTTTAAGCCAAAGTACTATGGTATTGAACTGGAAAGAAATCTGCGAAAGAAGCCACCGTCATCATCATCAAATCGTCACAAGTGTCGGAGATGTTCGTCCAGGTTGTGAATGACGAGTTATCTCTCTATCAACCAGTGAAGGAAGAGCACCGATTTGAATTCAGCTCTTTATTAATTTCTGCTACAGTTTAAAGGCAAGCCAGCTGTGGGCTTACTCATCAATCACTGGAAATCTGGCCAAGTAGGGAGATGCTGGTCGATTCCGTAACTTGAGGCCGGTGCTGCCATGTAAGTCTTTTACATTGATACCTTTTTGTCACGCATATAGTAAATCGATATTGTTACATTTGCAGTTACCCAAAAGATGAGCTGAACAGCATCAAGAAATAAATATGTTTCTCGCCAAGTACAGCTCTTCTTGTGGACGAGTTCGTCGAGCAGCATCCAGGGCAGTTACAGATCCAGTGCAATCTGACTGCTGCGAAATCTAGTGGACCATCGGTCATCATTGTAAAGAAAGAAGCCACCAGATTCAATCCTTTTACGTATGCATTAGTTGTAGCGTTCATCGGATCTTAAAAAACAGTTTCAAATAGCAAGAAATACCAACTGAAATTCGATTACCATCAGCTGGATTTCATTCGCCGATACGACGAGAAACCGCAGCCTGCTTACCTTCACGAGTGGGATATCGCGCCAAATCTTCACTTTGTGAATCACATCAAGCTTTTGTTATCTTCTACAAGTAATCTATCTGTAATCAAAGCTATTGTATTAAATTAACGATTATTTATTTTAAATTTTTGTCAGGTATACCATCGTAACGATGAAAAGAAATGAAGCCGCTACAGCTCTTCCCATGGTTTCCGCATTAGACAACATTAAAGGGACATGCTGGCTATAAAATCAGCGAGGTCTTCATACAAGATGTTTGCTCCCAACCAGAGCTGATGGATAGCTTTGTGAAAGATCTGAACGATAAATACAAAGGCAGCATTCCGTCGTATGTTGATCCGCGCTGCATTCCGTCCGGGAGAGTTTGTCCCTAAGTATAGAATATAACAAATGATCTATTCTATTAACGTTTTTAATAATTCTCGTATTATGCTTATCGGGTATAAAGATGCAGATTGGCAGCACAGTGCAGCTCATTAAATTGTAGCGGAATGAAAGTGGAGGCCTTCTTTGCGGACTAAGAACTTGCAGATGAAGAGAACATCTATAACATCAGCCCGAATGACTTAATATTCAAGAAATCCGCCGACGTCATGCGCTGCTTTCTTTATAACTTGGAGCCCATTGGGGACGACGACCTAAAATGAAAATTGAATCATCTTGTTGGTATTCACTTGAAAGCTATTAATAAGGAATTCCGCGGGATTTTAAATCCTTTTATATTTTTTCTCGAAAACAAAATTACTTTTTTTATTTAAATTAGGCAGCAGAGAATCCAGAACTATTCATAGATCATCACTCTGCTGGCTTATTTCTTAGGCTTTTGTCACTCCTAGTTGCTCACTCACTTCTTTTACAGAAAAGGCCGCCTTCTCCACCGGTATTCAACTGTTATCAATATTTTATTGTAAACATTAAATCCTATTCTTTATAGGACGTTCGTGATGACAACGACGTACCAAGAAGATGTAAAGAATTGCGCAGAATTCGGTCCAGAAAAAGAAGAATCAATGCTCATAACGCAATCATTTTGATACAGTTTACTCAGTGATGCGAAGAAAAAATGTTCCAGCGATCCGGTTCCAGTCAATCAAGAAGTGGAATGGCTTAGACATGAAGTAGATTTTTTTTTAATATGGTAGAATTTATAAGTATTCTAATTTCATTATTAAAACAGGATTTTAGTAATCGATATGATGAATATTTTACTCCATTTGCATACGATTGCAGAAGTCGTTTGCGCTCTACTCATCTTCTGTTACCTTCCTGTAGATCCGGTAAATTCATAATCAAATATTTCTTTAAATTAAAAAACCAGGTACATATCTTTCTTTCTATTTAACAGACTTTGATCGATTTCTACGTCTTATGTATTGGAGTCTGATGTCTGGGCGGGCAGTTAATTAACTTACTAAACTGTTGGTTGTCTATGAAAATAACCTGCTATCTAAAGAGAAAGCTTTTATATTTCACTCACGAAGTCGTCACGAAGTACAGAACATAGTTGTTACCACAGTAAAGACTAACATATTGCCATTTCTAGCGCGCCTATTATAAATGGGTTTATCCGAAGGACTTGTCATCGTCAATTTAAAACATTTAACTTGAGCGACGGCGTTGATGACGTACGAAAACGCTTATGTTCTTAGATTATGTATACATGTTCATAGATTATGTTCTTAGTTAAAATAAACTCTATAAGTTTACTCGCATAGTTTTTTATGAGCCGCCTGAGAATTGATGGCTATTGACAGTAGGGAGGCAATCATAGAATCCATCGGTTCATATTTCCCTTGTTCGATAGATTATGGCTGACTTTTTCGATAATCAAGCCATGGATACAATTATTGTATTTAATTATATTTTGTTATGTAAATATAATTTTGTTTCACTCTACATTTATTCTATTTATTGGGCATTATTATAGCTTCGCGTAGCTTCTTCTCTCTGAATTCAACCAGTTTTGATTAAAGCGTTGACTTCCCCATTTATCTTCTAGTAAAAAAGCCAAAATGACGAAGAAAAATAAAATAAAACACATAAACTGCTCATTCTGAGAGACGTTTTGTATTATTTCTTCTGAAACAGCTTCTTTAAGTTTTGTTTATCAAATGGGTTTCTCTTCTCTTTCTCAAATCTAAATCTATTAAGTATCATTCAAGTGGTAAGTGAAAAAAATAGGGTGTTTCAAAAAGCTGCCACTATTCATCATTGTTCCCAGACTGGAACTCTTCAGGATTGGTGAGTTTAATGTCAGAGCGGATCGTCTCAGGTAAGCCTTTTTGGTCCAATTTGTGCTCAAGCACAGCCACGATTGACATCGTCTTTAACGACGGTGCTATGAGAAAGGAAGATAAAAAATATTTATAACCAAGATGCCAAGCTTACAAACATGAGATTACTTTACAGAAATCACAAGCATGGATGTTGTTGAAATGATCAGGAGGGCTAGGAGAAACCGGCCACGGACTAGATGGTATTGAAAGTGATTAAGGTTTACTCAAAATAGGAAATGATTGAATATAATGTTACAATTGGAGTCCGCCAAAAACAAAAGCACGATCTTGAATGAGGACGCAAGAATGATGGAATCTTGAGCACGGTCCATTTCCTTTCGTTTCCACTTGAGACCAACAGCGAGAATCTAGTTTGATTCAATATATTAGGACTACAAGAAAATGTATAGATAAAAAATGTTCGATTCACTATATTGTACCTGGATCGTAACTCGCAAAGTAATTGTAGGTTTCTTTGCGTTCTCTACTGTAGCCTCCAAAGACTAGCAAAGACCCCTTGTAGCAGACTATTATGTCGTGTAAATCAAAAATAGAAAATTGAATTTTGAATTGTAATGAATATAATTTAATGAGCAAACCAGCTGAGTGGCCAAGTCGACCGACAGGGCGGTATCCATTCACTTCATGTGTAACCCACGTCATGGTCTGCGTATCCAAAGAGATAACGTCGTCATGGAAAATTTCCTAGAGACAATCCGCAGAGAACGCTGTTAATAAGAGCTCCTTTAAGCATAATACAGTCTATAAATAAGCTACGTTTAATACCTTATCTCCATAACCACCATAAATGAATATGGAGTTCTTGATTGCCGTCTTTGAATGACCAAAACGATACATCGGTGGTTGTCCCTGGAAAGACGAGAGAATAAAAATATTGGTACAATTACAAAGAATGAAAAAGCTTGAATTGCTTACTGTAGGAGTGATGTGGCTCCATTTCCATGATTTCAAATCCAGTTTGTAGACTTTTTGAGCATACAGGGACAAATTACGTTCATCAAAACTACCAAAGGTGTAGATGGCATCTTGGACGACACAAGTGGAAGGTCCAGAGAAATCAGAAATAGCAGGAGGCTTTATGCCGGTCACAATGGGCTTTGACCACTGATTGCTGCTTGTGTCATAGCAGAATAAATTCCAGGATTCCACGTTGGTATCAGCAAAAAGGTACACCTATCATGGGTGAAAGATTTTAGTTAATTGAGTCAATGATCGAGTTTCGGAAAAGAAATCAGGGTTTTCTAAACCAAGTCTTTGTAGACAACAGCTGTCCGCCAACGTATCTGGTAAGGCTGGATCTCATTGTTAAGTGAAACGTTTTCATTTCTCAGAAAACTCCATTGGTAAGTTTCTGTGAAGTGAAAACAGAAGTTAAGTGAAAAACAATTCTTATTGCCAATTCAGAGTAGATTTTTCTGGTACCAGTTTGAAAGACTTGCACATCCAACGGCCCAAATGACGTGAATTCATTATTACTGTAGTTATCGTCGAAGAAATAAATCTTGTCCTTCACACCTACAGCAACATCAGTAGGCCTAATCATACGGTAGCCGGTCTGAAAACGACAAAAGGTTTTAAGAAAACAAAAGACGCTGTATTTTATTTTCATCAGGTGCTTACCAATTCCGGTTTCCTCTTCACGTTCACTGCCCAGCACGACATTTCTCAAAATTAGTTTGTGATTGACTGTTCAACTTACTACGCGACGGATGACAGAAATTTCGTTGACTTTACACAGGTTGCGGACAAAGGAGAGCGCGAGAGAGGACTGATTTACTGTTACATCCAGGGTTGCCGAAATAATGACGTTCAAATCTCCAAATCGCTTTTGTTAAAAGTAATTAAATATATATATATTGTCTTGTAACATGGATTCATTAATATTAAGTTATTTTTTAAAATAAAAAGTAATTTGAAAACAGACAAATATTTAAAAAAAGAGCAATCAGAAACCCTGGAAATCAATCATGGCGACATGGCCTCCTCCGTGGTGATACCGTCCGTGATCGTACCGTGCATACATAGTACATACAGATTTTGTAAACAAACGTTTCTGTCATTATTCTCCCCGCCTTATTGCAACCAACCCTTTTTTAAAAATAGGTTCAATCGCTATTGAAATATTCTAAACATTTCAAAGTTACAAATAGTTCACCTTAAGTGAAATCTTCCTACCAAAGTGGTCCTATTTTCTCTGCTATTTTCTTACATTCAAGGTACAGTACATACCGGTAGCCGGCGTAGCCCGCTCGTATTCCAATTATTTTTTATTGGTGCTTAATATTTATTATTTAAATAAAAACAAAATTCTTTTCTAGTCCTCTCAACAGATGATGGACCCACCAGACTGATTTAATACATGACTTAGTAAAATAGTTCCTAAAGACCTCCCTCAATTTCGCTTTGGAGTGGCCCTTGAAAGTCAACTTTAAGCTGAAAATCAGGAGCGTCACATCGACTATCTTTTTCAAGCACTGGACCAGCAAAGACCCGATGAAAATGCAAGTAATTGCACAGCGAAAGAAAGTCCGGTGCCGACCTTTTGGATTCGTTTGTCGATGACAACTACGTCTCGGAACGGGACTGTTTGGTTCACTTGGATAGCGATGAGCCCTCATCCTTTCCGACTCGCATACAGTTAAAAGTTTAAGCCAAAGTACTTAGAGATTGAACTGGAAAGAAATCCGCGGGAGGAAGCCGCAGTCATCATCACTAAATCGTTACAACCGACGGAGCTCCAATTTGAATCAGTAAACTGAACGGACAGTGTACCGCAAGTTTTTTGGTAATATTTTAAATAATATTATAATCCTCAATACTTTTTATCTTTTTTTTTTATTGTTAATAGGTCATCCCGATGCTGTTCGTAATAGAAATTGAAGACGGGCAGAAGTCCCACACGAGATTTTTTCATGTCTGCGGCAATTTAACAACAAGCCAGCTGGGCAAGTAGGGAGATGCTCGTCGATTCCCGAACATGAGGCCCGTGCTGTCATATAAGACTTTTTATATTTGCATTCCTTTTCGTCACGCCTATAGTAAACCGATATTGTTACATTTGCAGTTACCCAAAAGATGAGCAGAACAGCATCATCAAACAACTGTTTTTCTCAACGAGTACGACTCTTCTTGAGGACGAGTTCATCGATCATCCAGGACACTTTCAGATCCAGTGCGACCTGGCTGCTGCGAAATCTAGTGGACCATCAATCGTCGTAAGAAGCCATCGGAACCAATTCTTCTCTGAATAATAGCAAGGAAGTTCCAAATAGCAAGAAATCCCAACTGAAATTCGACTATCATCAGCAGGATTTCGTTTGCCGATACGACGAGAAACCGACGCCTGCTTGCTTTCACGAGTGGGATATTGCGACAAACCCCTACAAATCTGTACTCAAAGCTCTTGTATTAAATTAACGATTATTTATTAATTTTGTCAGGTATACCATCGTAGCGATGAAAAGAAATGAAGCCGCCACAGCTCCTCCCGCATGGTTCCAGCATTAGATCACATTAAAGTAACAAGGGTCAAACAAAAAGGGAGCCAGTTCTTCTTGCAAGATTTTTGCTCCCAACCAGAGCGGAATAGTTTTGAAAAAGTTAGTTATTTAGTTTAAAACACAAGAATTATTGATCTATTCTATCAACGTTTTAATAAATACTCGTATTATACTAAACAGGTATAAAGATGCTGAATGGCAGCGCAGCGTAGTTTACAAAATTGTAGCGGAGAGAAAGTGGAGAGGTCTACTTGCGGACCTCGGACCTACAGATAAAGAGGACAACTATATAATATCCGCCTGAATCTCTTAATAATATCCAAGAAACCCACCAAAGTTTTGCGCTGCTCTCTTTATAACATGAAACCCGTTGGTGACGACGCCCTGAAATGAAAATTGAACCATCTTGTAGGTATTCATTTGAAAGCTATTAATCAGGAATTCCGCGTGACTTTAAATCCTTTTATATTCTTTCTGGAAATCAATATTTCTTATTAAAATTGGAATCAATAAGGCAGCAGAGGATCCAACACTATTCGCAGATTATCACTGATGAAGGCTAATTTCCTTGGCTTTTCGAATTTCTACTTATTCACTCACTTCTTCTACAGAAAGAGCTGACTTCTCCACCGGTATTCAACTGTTCCTAATCAATATTTTTGTTTTAAACAATAATTTAAAATACTACTCTTTAAAGGAAGTTCGTGATGACAACGTACCAAGAAGATGTAAAAAGTTACGAGGAATTACCTCCGGATAGAGAAGAATCTCTGCACGTAGCGCACGTATCTTTGCAAAGTTTACTCAATGATGATGTGAAGCAAAAATTTTCCATAGCGATCCGGTTCTACTACGACAAGAGTGGAATTGGTCAGACGACGAAGAAAAGATAATAAATAAATGAAACACATCAACTGCGGGACGATTGTATTACTTCTTCTAAAACAGTTTCTTTAAACTTTGTTTACTAAATGGACTTCTTTCCTCTCTCTGAGGTCTTACATCTATCAAAATGGTTAGCGTAAGCAGCTTAATTTAGCACATACAATTCGCCACTATTCATCATTGTTCCCAGACTCGATCGCTTCGGCATTGAAGAGTTTAATGTCAGAGCGCACCGTCTCAGGAAGACTCTTTTGGTTCAATTTGTGCTCAAGCACAGCCAAGATTGACCACGTCTTTAACGACGGTGCTATAAAAAAGGGGGAACAAATATAATCACCAAGATGAAAAGCTTACAAATATACAGATAGATAAGTTTAATTTACCAAAATCACAAACATGAATGCCGTGGGGAGGATCTGATCGATGCACAGAAGTATGCCACAGGCTGGATGGTGATAAAAATGATTAATGTTTATACTTAAACAGGAAATGATTGAATATAATGTTACCTTTGCAATCCGCCTAGAACAAAAACACGATTTTGGACGAGGACACAAGATTGATGGTGCCTTGGGGATGGTCTGTCTCCTTTTGTTTCCACAACAGACCAACAACGAGAATCTAATTTGATTTAATAAATGTATTAGGCTTACGTGAAAATGTAGGTAATAAATATAATTGATTCACTATTGCACCTGGATCATATAGCACAAAGTCGTTGTAAGCTGTTTGAAGGTCACTGTCGACTCCTCCAAACACGAGCAAAGACCCCTTGTAGCAAACTATGAAAGAATGTAAATCAAAATAGGAAATGCGATCATGGATCGTTAATCGTTATTATAATTATCATTTAAACAGCATACCAGCTGAAGGAGCAATTCGACCGACAGGGCGGTATCCAATCACTTCAGCTGTGATCCATGTCATCGTCTGCGTATCCAAGTAGACAACGTCTTCATAGGCGATTCCCTAAAGACAATCCAGAGTGGATATTACTGGTATGAGATCTTTTAAGTTAATATAATAAAGGTTATAAATAAGCTGATTCGTTTAATATTACTTCATCTCCAGCTCCACCATAAATGAAGATGCAGTTCTTGATTGCCGAAGCTGATTGTCCTACGCGATGCATCGGTGGTTCTCCCTGAAATGTTGATAAAATAAAAATGTTGGTACAAAATATAAAAAGATTGAATTACTGTTGTAGTGACGAGGCTCCATTTCTTGGAAATCAAATCCAGTTTGTAGACGTCTTGAGAATACAGACACAAATCGCCGTCAAAACCTCTAAACATGTAGATGGCATCATTGACGACGCATGTGGAATGCCCAGAGAAATTAGCCGCTGTTGCAGGCATCACGCCGGTCACGACGGGCTTCGACCAAACATTACTGTTGGTGTCATAGACGAATAACACCTTCCACGATTCCTCGTTGATGTCAGCCAACAGGTACACCTATAATGAATGAAAGAATTAAATTAATTTGGTTGATGGTTTAGAATTTGAGATTCAGAAAACAATCAAATTTTCCAAACCAAGTCTTTGTAGACAACAGCAGTGTGCCAATGTAACAGGTGAGGCTGCATCTCATCCAGTGAAAAATTTTCATTTTTCAGAACACTCCATTCATAGGTATCTGATGTAAAGGGAAAAAATAAGTGATGTAAACTATTCTTCTTACCAATTCAGAGAAGTGTTTTATAGTACCCGTTTTGAATACTTGCACATCCAACGGCCCCATTGACGTGAGATTGTCTTCATCGTAATCGTCGAAGAAATAAATCTTGTCCCTCAGTGCTACTACTGTAGGGAAGCCCGCCTGAAAAATCTCATAAGGTTTTTAAGAAAAATAAAGACGCTGTACGGCTGTAGTTTGTTTTATCTGGTACTAACCAATTTCGGGTTTCCTTTCACGTTGATTGTCCAGCACGACATTTTTCTAATGTACTGTAGTTGTCTAGTTGACTGAGCAACTTTTTTACAACGCATCGGCCGAAATCAGAAGTTTCGTTCACTTTCTGGTCGCGAACGCGAACAAAGGAGAGCGCAAAAGTGGACTGTTTTACTGTTACTTCCAGGGTTGCCGAAATAATGACGTGTAAAATCTCCAATTCGTTTTCGTCAAAGGGTAATAGTAAAGTATTTATATTGTTTATTAACATAAATCTATTAATATAAAAAAAAATTAGAATCAAAATTAGTTTCCCACGTACAAATATTTAAATAATAAAGAGCAATCAGAAACCCTGGATATCAATCATGGCCCCTCCCTCTGTGATGCTACCGTGGTGGTTCACCGTCACCGCAAATACAAGCACATTTGTGTAAACAAATGGTTGTCATGTGTTGTGGTCATTAGTCTCTCCACCTAATTCCAATCAATCCGTTTGCAAAATAGCTTGAATCGCCTTGTAATGCTAGCATAACTTTCACAGTTAAAAATAGTTCACTTTAAAGTGAAATCTTCCTACCAAAGTGCTTCATGTTTTCTTACATTCAAGGTGTATAATATACCGCCATACCGGTAGCCAGCAGGCTCGCACTTCAGTTACCTTATATTGGTGCTTAATATTTATTATTCCGGTAGAAACATTTTTTAAAAATTACTTTTTCAAATATATCCTCTCAACAGATGACGGATGATGGCCCGCTAGACTGATTAAACAATTACATTTTTTTACATTCCCTTGTCGAGGACAACTACGTATCGGTACGGGACTGTTTGATGTACTTGGAGGAGCCCTCATCCTTTGCGGCTCCCAAAAAGTTTAAGCTAAAGTACTTGCAGATTGAACTGATGGAAAGGAATCCCCGGAAGGGAGCCGCCGTCATCATCACCAAATCGTCACAACCGTCGGAGATGAACGTTCAGGTTGTGAACGACGAGTTATCTCTCTATCGACAGGTGAAGGAAGAGCTTCCTTTTGAATCAGTTTAACTACGGATAGCGTACCGCCAGTTCTTGGTAATATTGAAAATGCTATTTATCCTCTATTCGTTTTAACTTTTTTTTTTGTGTTACTAGGTCATCCTTATGATGTTCTTAATGATAATTAGAGGCGGGCAGAAGTTTCCAAATGAGGCTTTTTAATTTCTGCTGCAATTTAACGGCAAGCCAGCTGTGGACTTATTCAATCATTGGAAAGCTGGCCAAGTAGGAAGGTCCTCGTCGATTCCCGAACACGAAGCCCGTGCTGTCATATAAGTATTTTATATTTGTATACCTTTTTGTTAAGGCTACAGTAAACCGATATTGTTACATTTGTAGCTACCCAAACGATGAGCTGAATAGCAGCATCAACAAACACACCTGTTTCTCACCAAGTACGGCTCTACTTGTGGGCGAGTTCATCGAGCATTTGGGGCACTTTCAGATCCAGTGCAATAATCTGGCTGCTACGAAATCTAGTAGACCAGCGTGCGTCGTCGTTGAAAAGATTGAAGCCATTATGCATTATTAGTTGTGACGCTCGTCGGATCTAAAATGAAGTTGGACTTCGTGAATCACAAGGTTGGGTCATCTTCTAAGTAATCATATAACCAAAGCTCTTGTAGTAGTTTAACGATTATTTATTAAGTTTAACAGGTGACAGGTATAACATCATAGCGATGAAAAGAAATGAAGCAGCTACAACTCATTCCATGGTTTCGGCATTACATTTACCCTATTAAAGTGACATGGGTCAACCATGAAAGCGAACTCTTCTTACAAGATGTTTGCTCCCAACCACAGAGTGGGATATTAGCTTTAAGAAAGAGCTGAACGATAAATACAAAGGCATAATTCCGTCGTACGTCGATCCGTGCTGCATTCCAGGAGGTGTTCATCGCTAAGTATAGAATATAACAATTGATCTACTCTATTAATATTTATATTAATACTCGTATAATGTTTAACAAGTAGTTGCAGATGATGATTGGCAGCGCAGCGCAGTTTACAAAATTTAGCGGAGAGAAATTGGAAGTTTATTCTATGGACTACGGACCTGCAGATGAAGAGGATATATCGCTATAATATCCGACTGAATCTCTTAATATCCAAGAAACCCGCCCAAGTTATGCGCTGCTCTCTTAATAACATGCAACCCGTTAATGGTGATGACACCCTGAAATGAAATTTGAATCATCTTCTTGATTTCGTGATTTGTAATCTTTTTACATTCTTTCTTGAAATCAACATTTCTTATTTGATTTGAATCAAGTAGACATGATTAAATCCGTCCTTTTTAAATTCAATTTAAATAAGCGCTAAAGGTGATCTTATCATTTCCTCTAAAAAATATGAAAGGCGCTATTAACACAACTGTGTGGTAATGAAGCAACACAGAACGTGAAGGTTAACCGATGTAAACTTCATTTCTTCTTCGATGTATACTGCAAATGGCAGCCTAGTTATTACACTTTCAAAAACAACTTACAATTTGGCATGCTAATTTAAATTTGTAGCGTTTAATGTACGGTATTGTCACTTTATACACTTAATGTTTAGGGGGATACTGTTACATAGAAAATCCATCTTAAATTATTCTAATAGTTATAAAGCTATATTTATACATTCTTACCTTGTGTCAGCGGTTGAGAAATGTAAACTAATTTATAAAAAAGAGAGACGAGCTCCGAAGAGGAACTGAGCAGGTTTAAGCTGGTTGGCACAGTTTTGACCGAACTAAAGAAGTATACAGAGTGCGGCGCTGCCACTACAGGCATTCCGCACTTCGGAGTAGCATCAGATTTTTAAAGTGGCTCATTTCAGGTCTATTGATAGCACTAATTATTAACCGTGGAGGGAGAAGAATTTCATCTCCCAGCTCCTTTTTACCAGATATGAATTTAGGCTTTCCCTGTCTATGTTAAAAATTTAAGCTGTTTGGTTGACGCAAACCCACTCGGAACGAGTTTACAATATTAAACTGATTGGTGTGTAGTCTAGCCCACTCCATAACTGAATTTACTGACTGGAGCTACGATGTACAGTACAAGAAATTTTTCATGTGTATCAAATAAAGAGAAATTTTTTTCTAGTAAATCGCTTTCACCCCAGAAATTGAAAGGTACAGATAAACATATTACATTTACTTGCAGTGTAATAAGAAAACGACCAACACTCAACAATTGTTCGTGAGATACAAGCTCTACGTCTACTGCCAAAAAAGGGTCACATAAATCTTTAATTTCAATACAAACGATGAACATATCTTGACATAGTTGTGTACATTGCAATGAACGTATAAGAAGCCACAACGTTTTTTCAAAGAGTAGAGGAAGCCAATCCCAATGATATCAGTTCTACACTCATGTTGGTTTCCACAGAAGCGCCGGGCAACTTAAAAAAAAAACAATAATAAAACACATTAATAAGAAAATAATAGTGGCAATTCTATAAAAGATTACCAGATTAGGGTTCCTCTTCTTATCACGGATGTAAACAGCGGCAGGTATGCCATTTCCAGTTGACAAATCTTTGGCATCCTTTCGAAATCCAATGGAAATCCCTTCCGCTCCATTCAATTGGTCAATCACACTATCAAAAACAAGATATTTATATACATTTTTTAAAAAATGGTGGTAATGAATTATTTGAAAATATCTTACTGTTGGGTAGCTTTGCGGTCCCAAACAGTTCCCGATTGTGGGCGGATCCCAGATAAGGAGAAACTGAGCAACGTCTTTGGGTTGGTTTTCAATCCATCAGGAAGATGAAGAATACTTCTAGCGTTGACGTTAAGGAAGAGAGCTATGTCGACGAGAAACATGGTTACATCTGGGTAGTTTTCCAAGTCGACCACCTTTGCTCTAAACCAATGGTCGCCGCACTGGAGAGCACCAATGAAACCGACGAATAGCTGGATCGGAGCCTTGGGTACATCTGTCCTCGACTGGACTTTGAAGTAGAATTGTAATCCATGTTGAAGTTTGATGAATCTTTCTGCCAATTCTGGAGTCCGGAAGTAGACTGCATTGGGAGAGGTGCAACCGACGAAAAAGGCAGGAATCAGCTCTTCATCATTCATAAAAGGATTGCGCATGCAGATGGCTTCTTCTTTCAAGACGATTTGCCCTTTCGCTTTTTGTCCGGCTAGTTGTTGGCGGATTTGAGAGTGCTCCGGTTTCTCAATGTTGTAAGCCAAGTGAACCATAGAATGTTGACCCAGTTGAATGTTAATGCTATCTCTGTCACCATCCAAATACCTTCAGTTATATAAGATGAGAAAATATTTTTAAATATATGGATCATTTGAGCATCATTTAAAACAAATTTCTTACAAAACGGCAATGACTAGAGGTTCACGTGGGAAACCATCAGCATTTCCGAAGATAGCCCATGCATCATCTCGAGCTAGCCGCCAATGGTCGAAAAAGGCGACGGCATCTTTTCCGTTGCATGTGGACATGACATTTTGAAAGAGTTTCTGTGGAAATTTGTGATCCGTCATGTCCCATGATCCATCGGCATTCTTGAATAATTTGCGGTGCACGCCAAGCAGTGAGCATTTGATAGCCTGTGCTGGCAACTCCAAGAATCTGTTGGGTAATACACATTAATGGATTTAAATTAAAGGAATAATACGAACGAGAGTAGGCAATAGTTTTACCGGTCGGGTAAGTAGTGGAACATCATTTTTGGCTGGATGTTATAGCGATAGCCAGTGTCGACGAAAAAGACCATCAGCATAGCAGCATCACTGACGCACCTTTCGATTTCAACTCGATGCCATTGCGTACCACATTTATAAGCGTAAGGGTGGCCTTAAATAAAAAAGAATTAGTTAGTGGGTTACGCGTCTCAAATGGTCACATATAGTTAATAATAAAATAGACGATTGATATACGAACCGATCTTTGGTGATTCACAATAAGTGGCTGAATGAAAAGTTGCTCCACGAAATTCTTTTTGAAGTTCTTTCTGAAGTTTGCGGTAGCGAGGAGAATCTGCATCCTTCATTCGAATATAAACAGCTTTCGGATGAAAGGCTTTGACGATCAAGACTTCAGCATACTTCGGTGGATTCAGATGCTGTTCCAACAGGGAGAATTTTGGCTTGTATTTCTTTACAACAGCTTCTGGTCCAGCAGGTGTCTCAATTGGTATAGGTAAACCAGCAAAATGATTGGTAATAATGCTGGAATAGAGAGGAGCAATAGCTGTGCGAGCAGATGATGACTCCGTGACATTGATGACTTGTAACTGGTTGTGAAGAAGGACATCCTCTTCTGGGTTACTGAAACCAGGAGGTGGAAGGGTAACATCAAAAGCGCGGACCTCATCAACTTCTTTTGGTAGCTCTTTTGAAGGTTTGTTGCCAATGGAAGAGAGGTTAGATCGCACATCATCCGTTTGACTTTGGAGTGTCAGTCTAGTCGTGGTGTAAGAAGAGAGGCCAGTCAGGTTACTGGGCAACAGCCGTATGTTTCTCTTTGTGATGTGCTCGTGCTTACCAACATCTAGAAGAAAACAGTCGTAGAGTACTCCGTCGTTCAACTGGAAATGATAAAATGATTCAATAATGATTTGTAAGAAACCTATTCAAACTTGATAAAGATATGTGTACCTGAAAGATTCCATCACAATAAGGAACTGAGAGGGTAGCTCGGCACCAATTTCCATCTTTGTTGAGAACAGCGTAGGTTTCATTCAGTTGGATAAAGTGAATAGCGGGTAAGAGAGGAGCGATTCCTTGGAGCGTGCTATAGAACCTGTCCTGTTCTTGTATGTCAAAAGAGCTGCCAGTACGAGCGAAACCGTCAGTTGTGAAGGGGCTAGGTGTCGGTTGGTCCACCAGTTTGTTGCTGTCGTAGTTCGATAACATGGACCTGGCCTTCAGTACTTCGTCCTTCTTCATCGTCAAATAGTCTTGGAAAATCTATAACATGAATTAAAGAAATGGTGATCAAAAGGTATCATATTTAGATCGATGCCAGTTCGTTTGTATACCTGTTGAGTTTCTAACAACTGCTGCTGTTTCATTTTCGCCATCGCCTGCATGAGCTTGTCGTCGGAAATCGTAAAGCAGTTTTCCAAACTTTTCAGTAATGCTAGAGCCTTGGACTTGTTGTCATGTGTGGTTGACAGGAGCATTCTTTCCACCAGCTCAGTATACTCCACCATCTCTTGAGTTAGGCTCTCACAAGATGTTGAAAATGAATCGTAAAGCTTCATCAGCTGGTCTTTGTCCTCTTGCAGAATTGTGGCAGAGATATGCAAGAGGTTTGTGTGTGCTTCTTTGAGTAGCACCAATTCTCTGGCCATGCTGGCCCGTAGTCTTATTGTGTCTTCCTCAAAGTCCTCCATGTTGATACCGATGATTATTGACACATTAGCTCTACAAGAACCAGTCTATAGGTCGTTCTATGGTGAAAAGCAAAGAGAAACTGTTAACTTCAAACACTGCAGATGAGATATTCGATTGCGTAAACTGTCAAGTGCTGTATAATTTAACAAATAAAATTTTTCTTTCCCTTCGATCTAGAAGATCTAGAAACGATGACAACTCAATTGAAAGACATCACAAAATACTATACCGATAGTTATAAAAAAGATTGGAGCCACTAAAGTCCCTCCGAGCACCAGCCTACTACCTTGGCTAGCTACTATACGCAGTCCGGACCCCGGCCATCACGGCCCTATTCCACCGCGGTACCACAGCTGTTCCCAGAAAAGTGCAATGTTGCCAATTTGTTATCACCTCGAAAGAATGCGCTATGTATACACGAGCAAAATTTTCTCCGCCCTGCTACATGGAGTATGAAGAGTGTTTGTAAAAGTTAATATAATCCGAAATAAATACCAGTAATACCGCGACTAAATATTTGTATCAATCACTTCCTTAAGTTCCTCAACTTGTTTATGTGGTTCGTCATTATATGAAACCATTAAACCACATCAATAAAACCTTCCATATTGATGATGCTGCAGCCTTAATCTTTGTAATTTCAGCAGCTTCTTTATGGGTTACAATAGTTCTTACTTCTGGAGCAGAGCGCATGTTCCGGATGTGAGATCTGCTGATAAAAGGAAAAACAGAAGAATTAATTTCAACTCTTGTTACTATTTGTTCTTGTTTGTCCCTTCAAATAGATTACGATTTCAATTAACTGTACGCACATATAATAGAAATAATAATTAAAATGATTCTCCTTCTTATCTAATCCATGTATATTGAGTACCTAACTTCTAAACCACCACTTATACTGTTACATAGTTGAATTGAATTACACAACGGAAAAGACGGCAATCTCAAACGTCGAGCTCCTATGAAGTACTGCGCCGCCACCAGTTTATGGAGAATGAACGCTATTCATATGACTTCTGAGGCTTTCTTTCCGGGCACCTTTGTACAGACATTTGGTGCAGTTAAATGTAGGCTTACGAGTGAGGGCTTTACACTCGTATTTCTCGTGACGCCTCAAATGCTGATTCAACTTGAACGTAAGGTCACATCTGTCACACTTGAATTGCAATCCTCTAGGGCGGACATTTGGCGCTGCAATGAAGAATATTACACGATTAAAATAGAAGACAGAATAATGATAATCGTGAAACTATTACCAGCAGCCTCGTAATTGACTAGCCAGGAGCGATCCACGTTATGGGCGGAGAGAGATGTCTCATGAGGCTGACTTTCCGTGCTGCTCGATAGTTACACAATTCGCAAGGATAAGCTTTAGGCACTTGACATACCTCCTTCAAGTGAGCTGCTAGGCTTCCTTTGGTAACATAATTGTTACCGCACTGATCGCACTTGAAAGGACGGACTTTTGGTTTGGCCAGTGGAGGATCGAATTTTAAAAAAATTGAGAATATGATAAGCCAGTCGGATAAATAAGGAATGAGCTTTAAAAAGAAACTGCATGATTACGTATTCCAAATGTTGGGAGTTTAGAGAGCTCGACTTTGTGAACGCCTATGAGGTGATCCTTTAGATTATATCGCAATTTGAATTTTTTGGCGCACTTTTTACAGGAAAACTGACAATCGTCGATACTGCATTTATCGCAGTCCATCATGTCGCGTTTCAATTCCTTGTTGGTGGTGGATGGTCCGGCAGTGGATGTAATTGGATTCTCACCTAATGAATTAGAGATAGTATTACCATGATCACAATCATAATGAAGAAAATAGGTACCAGCAAAGGAAGCGCTTTCGTTCATCATAAACACGATCGTCTTCTTTTGTTTTCCAATGGTTTCTCCACTACGACCAACCGTCGATGTAACGCTTCGTTTCGACCGACTACGAAGAGTACGGCTCGTAGCCACCACTCACGGCATTCATCTTCATCCTCTTCAGATGATACTTCTTCATTTACAATGCCCTTTGGGATAGGAGGATAAGAAGCTGGATACTTTCGAAGTTTATTGTTGTCATGGTCAATCATTGTATCTTGCTCAATGTTTTCCACCTTGATTTGGGTATCAAAATTGGCATAATTAGTAATGATGAATAAAGTCAACAACACTATACAACAGGCTCTATACATCTCACTACAGCGCCCACTTCTTTTACTGTAACTTTATAACCTTACGATAGCTTGAATATTACCTGGTTTCCTGATTTGATACATTAAGATGCCCATATTCTTCTAATTGGGTTTCTTCCTTAATGGTGTGGTGTGGATGTGGATAAGCTGCAAGTGGTTTCCCTTGTTCATCAATTTCACATTGGTCTTCTCCCGGTTTTGGTTCTCCTAGCTCTTCTTTGATGACGCCTTTCGGAATGGGATAATAAGCCAGCGGGTACTCTCGATTATGTTGGCTGTGAATTTCCGCCTGAATTTTCAATTTTGATATCGAAGCAGTTCAGATGGTCATTTAATGAAAATGTTAAAAGAATTTAAAAAAATAATAAATTTATGTCACCAAAATAATAATGAAGAACTAGACGAAAGTGGTGCTGTACTTCCTTAACAGACTGCAGAGGAGGCGATGACTGTGCAACTAAACAACATGGGCATGCTAAATTCAAAAGGTATGTAACTCATGCAGCGTTCTCTAGCGGATTCCATCGACGGACGTAAATATAAATTCAAATGGCGTTGATTTTAATATGTGTGTATCAAGACAAAAATATGCCTCCGAAAATTAAAGATTTATGATAATTAATACACAGTTTTATGAAACATGTTAAAATTTTATTTTACATGAAAGATTCGGAGAAAATTTTAATTACAGTTTCTCCATTTCCACTATTTAGCAGAATCACTGTATGGTGTACAGTACACAGTACACTCAAGAACTGATATACGCTCAAGAATTGGTATACGCTCATAAGCTTTCATCAGAGAGAATTTATGAAAAAGTGTTTTCTTCTAGGTACTAACTAGGTATTCTTGAGTAACAACGAAAAGCAAGTCCAAATCAGCATATAACTTAAATAATAAATCAGCGAATATAATGGCAAAGACATATTTTTTAATTAAAAAAATTATCCGATGAAAATCTGTGCAATCTGTTACATCATAAACCTATTTTAACGGTCGTATTCCCTTATTACGCAATCGCCTATGTGTTTCGGTCACTTAGTGGCGGTGCGCTTTTAAATCGTTTCGTCGATTTATTTCGGTAAAGTTTACAATAAATGGTTAATTTCTTACTATAATAGTCATCCTAGTTTGGCCGCAAATTTGTGTAAACGGTTTTACGCAACATCTCTTCGGCTGTCGTCCGAAACTCAAAACAATAACAAAAAGACAGGCGAAAAAACAATCTTTTGTATTATTTTCTTCCATCAGTTAATATGAACAAAAAATAACTTGGATCCCGGACGTAGATGATTTGGGTTTTTCCACTTCTCTTTAACACAAGTTTTACATTAAGTAACTTTATGTTAAATGTTAAACTTTAAGTTAAATGTATTAATCCAAGCACTTATAAATAGGAGTGTATCTTAATCGCAGCAAAATCGCTGAATAGTATTAAGCGGAACCGAGTTTCAGATGTAGGGAGAGCGGGGAAATTTAGAAATTTTCTTTGTGTTAAAGTTACTTTTAATTTTCATAAAATAAATATATCGTATATGGTGACCCGTTACCGAAAGCTCAACGGAAACCAGACTCAACGCCAGAATGTCCGTTTTCGAGATCCGGTAGCGCCGCTATTGATGGCATCGATGATTTGCATCTCATCGATAGGCGCTGATGTGAAAACTAAGTCGGTATTATAGGAATCAATTATTTGGTTTTACCGCAAGATCGCAAATATTATGCAAACAATTCTATAAATGTTTGTTTATTGGACATCCCTTTTCTAGAAACGATAGTAGAAAGGTGATGTTTCCTAAAGAAATTATTCAATTATATTATAAATATATCCAATACAAAATTTCACAAAAAATGCTTCTTGTTTCCTTTCTCTGTGTATTGCTATTTTTCTGGTGCTGAAACAATAGAGCATTCCGTTTCATGGGATTTTCTGCTTCCTAATCTGCTCTCGCCCTTTCAACATATTCGGTAGTTTTAAAAGTCGGAATGAACCAACAAAGTAGCATTGGGGCATCCTATCAATATTTCGTCGTGGATTATGAAGAAGAGACAATACAAAGGGGCTATATCAAGGCATAACTATTATCACACCACCCAGAAAAAAGAAAAGGGTAGAAAATAAAGAAGATATTGAGTAATTACGACAAATTGTTCTCAAATGGCGACAGCCTGACGAAATAAACGACATTGAGATGAAGGATGTCTGGTCTCTAAAGAACTAAAATTGTGGCGGAGCAGAATAAGGATCGATAGGGCAGACCATCTCATCATAATGGATTTCGGGGACCGATGAATCGTTCGCTTTTGGAAGCTCCGGACCTAGATGGAACCAAAAGGGTTGGCGCCGAGGAATGATTTCATTCACAAGCCGTTGGTGGAGATGCTCAGCGGTGGTAGGATCAATCTGAAACCCAGACAAACAGATTGCGACGAGATGCTCCTTCTTCTTCACAAAATGAGCAGAAAATCTCCCAATTCTGCATATTTGTTGAGGTCTAGCAGGACGTCATCAGCATTGAGAATCAAGGCAAGTCTTTGAAGGCGCGGGCAGTTTTTCAGAAGGGAATCCAAGAAGAATAGAGGACGGGACATGTCACCATGACAAACGTTCCATTCAAGCCTATATAAAAATTGATTTAGAGTTAAAAAAAATACTAATACAAGGAGCCGATGACTGATCAAAGTACCTTAAGTCCCGAAGGTTCACAGCATTTGGAAGACAAAGAGCCAGGTGAAGGAAGAAAGTGTCGCTTTCAATACCACTGCATGTCAATTGAAGCCGCTCCAGTTTCGGGCACTGTTGAATCATCTATTAATAGTAGAAATAAAGATATTAATCGGTTAAAAATAGGGATAAAAACTATGATGCTCTTACAGATGGCAAAAAGGATCCGTCAAACATCTGACCACGGATGCTCAGTTTCGTCAAATATTTGAACCGAATGGAGGAGAAGAAATGAGCCGTTTCAGTCTTGCCAAGCGGTACCAAGGATGAAGTGTGAAACTGGTCAATGTTCGGGCAAGCTTTACTAAGTTGATCCAAAATTCCTGAATAAATGAATAAGCTTAAATATAGGTGCCCAATAAGATTGAAATTTATATAAGATATAAATACTTTGAGATGGTGTTTGGCTGTTGTAGACGAGCACTTTCAAAAGCAGCAGCTTCCAGTCTCCTACACCAAAAACTTGAACATTGGCCGTTTGGAAGGGTGTCATGAAAATCAATTCTTCGAGCTTTGGATGGAAACGGCAAAACTCGTCAAGATCCTAAAAAGAGTAAAGTTTATTACATATTAAAGTGATGATGGAAGCAGATCGGTTAGACTTACCACCGCCCGAAATACAACCCCACGAATGTATTTTAAATTGATAAGTTGATCAAAGCGCGAGAAAATGACGTCGGCCAAATGCTCCAGATTTCTGTAACGCTCATTTTCTACCAAAAAAAGATGCCGATTGGCCAGAAAGATTCGAAGAGGTAGGATAATGGATTTGACTGTAGGAGCAGGTAGATAGTTTGCACCCTTTTCCACAATCATTTCTTCAGTGAAGAGTGTCTCGTCCACCCAGAGCCGTTCTAGAGAATCGAGTTTGCTGATTGGAAGCATCACTAACGTGAGGAAAAATTTGATGAGATGACTCTGCCCCTCGAGGTCCCTGGAGTGAGAGCTCCTCTTGAGAATGGACAGACTTTTCAAGGTGTTCATCCAGTTGAGACTACGTTTCAAATCTGTAAGGGCGTGAAACGTCTGACCCGATCGGACTACGTCATCCTCCTGATAGTCGCCAATGTGAGGATAGAAAGCTATTTTGATAAATAACTCCTCGCAATCTCTACACCACCTGTTATAAACGATAAATCAGAGTTAGTTAAGTTTTAAAAAATTAATAAGAAGAAATAATTCGTAATACGATAAGACTTCAAGTGTGGCGATCCAAGGTTGAACGCAGTACCAATAATTCAATCTCGGAGCCATGCAGGTGAATATGGTCAGATGAGTCAATCTAGCAAATCCTTTCTTCATCTGGTCCAGAACTTTTTCATCCATCTTGTTGTTGAGATATTGGTTCACATTTTTTTCTGCAAGGCTGAAACTGAACTTGGTGATTTGTTGACAGGCCTCAAACAGCAGAGGAAGTTTTTCCAGTGAGATCTTGGTGTCGTGTATACTGAGCTCCTTTAAATTTTCCATTTTCACAATGTAGGAGCAAAGAGCTTTAGCCGGGATCCAGTAGCAGGAGCTGCAATCAAAGACAGTGACCAGTGATGGGTTGATCATACTGAAGAAACTGCCCCATGGCTCGGGAAGAAGATAATAACACTGGCTGATGACAAGTCTTTTCCTGTAGTGCTCAAAATATAAAATATGAGTAAAGAGTAAGGAAAATTAAAATTTGTGATTGAAATGTTACCTGTTGGTAGTGAAAAGATCGGTAAACCGGCGGCTGGCACCTGAAAGGACCAATGCCAAGCAATCTTTCTCACTCAGATGCCTAGGGAGGGTCAGCAGTACAGTGTCGGGCAATTGTTTACGACCATGTACTAACATGAATTCGTCATCGTCACTTTCGTCAGTCGTGCTGAGAGAAGCCATGGCAAGATCTAATAACGAATATTTAATGCAATAAGAAGTTTAAATCTGATAAGTTATTGTGTAAATGAAGCGCGACGAGAACGATGACGCTCACTTTTCCCAGTCGTTGAAAAGTTATAGCAGTCGATGGGCGAAAATCTTATGCAATGTTGCCAAGTGGGTTTTATTCGTGTTTAGGCTTACCAAACTTATTCAAATTCGGTTTTCTACAACAGAAGCATCTTTATAAGTAAAAATTTTTCTCATTTCCTGAGCAATTATGCGCCTGTTCCGGATGCGAGATCTGCTGGAGCTAGTAGAAGGAAAAACGGAAGAATTAATTTAAATTCTGTTACTATTTGTTCTATTATTTCGGAAAGCCTCACTAGGACGCCCTTTAAATAGAATGTCGTACAAAGAGAGTTATATATGACAGGAACAAATTTCGGTGAAAAGCTTTGGAGCTCGTTACGTCATAAGACGTCATTTTATAAGTGGAAAGTCGAGTTCCTTAACCGAGATCACAGCAATAGTTTTCCTTGCTACGAAGCTAATATGTACGGTAAGATGAACATAGTGCTGCGGTTAACTATTTTTTATCCAACAGATCAAGTTATTGTTTTTCTTTCATCGTTCACAAACTTTGAATAGAGGGATAAAAAAAATAGTTGAAAATTTGCTTGATATCCTTTATTATAAGAATAGTGTTGATCCCTTAAATATATAGATTTGAGTAACAGAAATAATAAGCAGGGACTAATATCATTCATATCAACAAAACTTTATCATTATCATTACATTATCATCGAAAGCGGTTCAGAGGAGCGAGCTGTATAAGATCTTCAATCTTCTATAAGTTGAATTCTACACTAGACTAAACCATTGTCTACACTAGATTTGAAAACGAACGTCATAATTTACTTAACTATCGGTATTATGACTATTTTCCATATCTAAATGATTTAAAAATATAAATCAATAAAACGTGTGGCCACTCAAGAGTATCAACCATTCTGAAAATCCGGAAATTTAACGAAAAACAAAAAAATTTGTTTGATTAATCAGTGTTCAGTTAAAACAATTACGGATCAGTTAATCATCATTTAATCGACAGTTAATCGAAAAATTTTAGAAATCATTTAACCAACTAATTGGTTAATCGATTAAAAGTCAATCGGTTATAAACTGGTTTTCATGATTAACGCAAGGCTCTGAATTGAGCTCCCCTTTTGCAGACAGCAGACTCGTTGTCTCTCACGAGCGTCAAAGAGAAGAAAAAACTATTCCGGGAGACCAGGATACAAGCTTTTCTAGTTTAGTAGTACAGAAAATATTTTGTTCGTGGTAGTATTTGACAATTTTATGTTGAATAGTCCGTCATACATTATTGTATAAAGGAGGTACTTAATGACACAATTATTCTTGAGCTCTTGGAATGTGTTTGAACTCACTGACATAATCAATTTACTTTGTTTATTACCATTCAGATCTTTCTTCAGCAGCCTTGAACATGTCAGACCCTGCTGCTGGAAATATTGTCCCTTCATTGAGGGATATTTCCTACCAGGTCTTTTTGGATGAAATCATTTGCAATGCTAGGCCTGCTACAGCTCAATTAGTTCGGCAGTCCACTAATGTCTGGGAAGCAGTGACTAAATACCAGAATGACCTTCGGTAACTTGCCATAAACCAGCAATTAAAAACCAATCAATGCTTCTAATTAATCATCCTCTATTTTTCAGAAAAAGTTGCACTGCACAATTAAACGGACGCTTTTTCACGAAAAATGGAACCACTCTCCTAGATGCTTGTGCAGTCCTGGATTGTGTTTTGGATGAGGATTTCACAGATCTGGAAATTGATATTCCCTACCTAACGATCAGGTCTCTCTCAACTCTGATGTCGGTCATCGCTCATCGCTCTCCCAAACTGAAGAGTCTTCAAATTACATTCTACACCATCAGCGGCATCAGTCCTCTGTTGGAGCCGCCACCCAGAAAAGTAGACTGTTCGGAGCCATCGAACAGCATCAACACCTTGAAATCTTTGACCAGTCTGTCTCTGCATCACCGCGACACTGGAGTCGATGGATTCCCTTTAAGCAGTGTAGATGAGCCTTACGAATCCATCTTTGGTATTATAGCCAAATATTGTCCGGTGCTAACCGATTTATCGGTCCGTGGTCTTCGTCTTCGTGTTAAGCGAGACCTACTTGAGCTTCTCCTTGGAGACTACGTCACCGGTCAACTGTCACCGATGGACAACACTTTATGGAGCAACACTTTTGTCCTTTCGTGCGTGCGGCGGGTTCCACAAGAGTTCTTCATCCCGCTCTGTTCAACCCTTCAGAAGATTGAACTTAGCTGCCTCTGTTTCACATATAATCATTGCGCCTGCTCTAACAGTTTGTTCAAACACTCTGTTATTCCGTTTGCATCGCTTAATCTTCCACAACTACAGTCCCTTCTGTGGGAAAACTTTAGTCAACATCGATGGTTCAAAAAACACACTGAAGCAGTCACTGCCCTTGTTGGGGAAAGAAATTTTATTGGATTTCCCACTTATTTATCTGGTAATTTTTTCGTCGTCTTTTTTATGTTTCTCCATATGTTTGAATGCTAAACAATGTCTCGTATTTCATGCAGGTATCTTTTCGAGAATTAAATCCCTGGAAATCCCAGTTGATGACATCGAGATGATGAGAGAGGTCGGATCGTTTTGCCCAGAGTTAAAGTATATCAGATTCTCTGGTAGTTTCTCCTATCGTTATGGAAACATCACCCAAATGGGGAAGATCAATATAAATTACCACACCGATATATCTCACCATCCACTCCTTGCTGATTCGGCAATCGATTCCATTCTCAATAATTGGCCTAAAGTACGTACACTCAAAGTGCTTATATTCGATCAATTCATAATACTGATTGTAAACCTTATAATTTTTCTAGGTGAAATCCATATCTTTTCTCTCTGTTATTTAGCTGCGCTGCTTGTATCAAATAAATTCTCAGTGCACTCGGCCCTGAAGTCATTGAACTGAATTTTGTGACGCGGGACGATTGCGAAGGACACGCAGACTATGGAGACTTGTCTTTCTTGGTCCCCTGCACTAAACTGGAAAAGTTAACTTTTCAAACATGCATGCGTCCTCTTGTTTTTAGCGAACCACCTGCCGACTTGGATTCAAACAAGTTCCTTCCACGTCTGAAGGAACTGGAAAGCAATGCCTGTCTGGGAAAATGGTCACCGTTCTTGGAGAGTAAACCGACGTAGACTAAGCTGAAACTTAGTTGCTGTCACATTGGAACAGTGGTAAATAAATATACTTTCACTTTGCTTATGTTACAACAAATAATATTCCTTTTCAAATATTTATCTTGTCACGTACTCCGCCCCTGGAATGGAACCAGGCCCCAGAGTATTGGCCGAACATGGAGCATTTGATATTAGACCAGTGCACTGGAATGGCGATGACTGAGTTTTCTTCACTGGTTTCTCAGTTGAAGTATCTGGTAGAAATCAAGCTGCCCTCGTCGGTCAAGGGGAACGAGACTCGCGAGTTCGTCGACGAGGTGGTAGATGGGATGATGAAAAGCAGTGAAAATCTCCGAAAAGTTAGCCTAAGTCGCTACTCGGACCCATTGAATGGAACATGTTATTTTCAGAGCGCTTGAAGAGGAATAAAAATGATTGTTGCTTGTTTCATCGTTCTCTGATTATATGCAAATTTGTATTACACGGTGTATTTCAATCTGAATGTAACGTTTTAATCTGTATAAACGTTTAGCGCAAGAATGGGCGATTCCTTGAATGTCGAAAAAAAAGAAAAGATTTGAAATCTTGTTACTGAATTTTGGGCACATGCAAGAATTATACGATATTCAATTAGTAAACGGCAATATTCATACATGTTACATTGATACTGGAAGCTCTTATTCGTATATATATTTGAATAGAAACCAGGACTGAATCAGAGAAGGAAAATAAGAAGAGAAAATAAGGGAGATTGCTCCGTTCATCGACTCCTTATTATTTCGATTAAATTTTTAAATATAACTGATAGATAACTACTCCATTTGTATGAAATCTAACAGAGGTTATAGACGAAATTAAAGAAGATCTAAACAATTACGAACGATGAAATCGAACAGCCTCAATATCAGCTTAATCAATTCTTTGTTGCACTGTGCTGTTTATGACATGTCATTCTCCCTATAGAGTAGACTATGAAAATTATTTTGAGAGGGACCTTTTTTTAGTTTTGACGGCACGATTACAATGCCGATGGAAAATATTATCCGGTATTGTTAATGATGTACATAATTATCCTGCTTGACTATCCGAAGAATTAGTACGGTAGAGCAAGACACTGCAATAGGTCTTCAGCCGCCGACGACCAGCATCAACGACCAGCATCGGTAATATATACTATTATACTTTAATCAGATTATCATGGCGTCTAATAGGCCTAGTTTGTAAGGAGAATATTAGATGTCGTCGCTGTGGAATCGATATTGTTCTCTGAAGGATGAAACAATTCTTGCTACAGGATTATTATCAATTAGAGCTCCTTATGTATACTCTGGCAGAAGAATGGGATGCACAGTACTACTATGAATCATTTTTCTACGACGAACCAATAATTTTTTTTTATTTGAGAATTTCGGTGATAATTTGAGATGAGAAGTGAGAAGCGTATCACTTTCGTAAATGAGAAGATATTTTGATAATTTAGAAATATCACATTTTCCAGTGATAATGAGATTTGATAATTTTTAAATATCACTTTTTAAAGTGATAGGACAAAACACTGCCCTAGACCAACGAGCCGCTAAATCCGGCTAAAACCGGCTCGGTTTTCCGGCCAGTATCTCAAACGGCCATTTCGCGTATGCGGCCGGGCGATACGCGAATACAATTTAAGTTTTATCTTACACTGATTATAAACGATGCGATTGTCAGCCCCAATGATCGGAGAGATGAATTCGCCTATTTTTTTTCTTTTATCCAAATATTATTATTTTTTCCTTTATAATAACTTAATTTAATTCAGCATTCATAATAATTAAACATAATATAATTTTAAAAGCTTAAAATGATTTTAAAAATAATGTATTAAACATTTTTGCTCCCCAGTCGAGTTTTTATCTAAAATCCCGGAACCTTGGTCTTCGATGGACGAATATGGTCCCCATTCAATACTCATTAAAAAAAACATTGAACCCATCTAGTATCCTTCAAATTTTTTTATAAAATTTTATTTTATATTTTGAAATACGATTGAAACTCAAACAAAGTCAAAACCAGCAGTGAATTCATCCAGAATTTCGGAATCTCGACCTTCAATGATAAAATATAAATGGATTATCATCCAAATCATCCATATTCTCGCCCTCCTCTGGTCAAGGATGACCGGTATCCATCGGCATCTCGCTGTAGATCTCCAACTAATCGAGCTGTCTATTCTTGAAGATCAAATATCAACCATATAGATCAACTTTCGGGTCCAGTAGAGGCCATATTAAAATTTGCCGACCGATTTTCATCATTCCTCTATTTTCCCAGAATTTCTAAGGGAAGGCTTCAAAAATAAGTTATATAAGCTTTTATTAAGAAGTAAAATTGATCTGACGCACTTGTCTCAGACCTCATTAAAACCGATCCCTAGCCGGCTAGCCCCTCTGGCTCCTGCTAGGCATTGGTAGGCCTATAACTACTCTACTAAACTTTTACAACGAATAAGCCAATTGAATGAGGAATAAGCTAATCGGACGATGGAATCGAATTATCGAATAGGACGATCGATTCGAATGATCCAATCAATAAGTAATCGAATCGAATGAACGAATCGAATTTTACATCGAATCAATTTTTTTCATTAAATCGCATTTTGATCCTACTATTATAATATGTTTTCATTTGTAAATTAGTTTCATGGACCATGCGTGTCCTTCCTTCTCGTCTGTCATATGTGCACATGTGTATTATTAGGCTACAACCACTTTTAAGATAACTATTATAACATTTAACATTGGGACATCAAAGTCAACTAGATGCCCTCTTTTGTCTGAGTAGTTTGCAGGAAGAAAGCTATTACCATCCATGCCGATGGTTCTGATGAGGACTAGTAGGTCTTCGATCATCCCCGAATATAATGGGATGGTCGATTCGATGGTGAGCTCTTTGAATAGGGCTTATACTATTCCCGGAAGATGATTTATGGTTGATATATGATCTTTTGGAATAGACAGTTCAATTAGTTAGAGATCTAAAGCGAGATGACGATTGATCCCAACCATTCCTGACCAGAGGAGAGCGAGAATCCGGGATCTGGATGATTTGGGAGAATATCGATCATATTTGATTATTGAAGATCGAGATTCAAAATTTCCGGGTGGTCTGCATTCAATGTTAGTTTTGACCAACGTTTTGACGAAACCATCAAAGCTTCTAGGATTTCAAATGAGTTCGATGGTTCTTTAGATTAATGCCGATCATATTTATGCATCGTAGAACAAGGTTCTGGGACCTAGATGAAACTGGGCCGTGTTTAAGCATCGGAGGGCGAGATTCCGGATTTTTTTTTTATGGATTGAAAAAAAATGTTGAAGAATGCCATTCATATTTGACCACAAAAGAGAAAGAATCTTGATATTTCGATAAATCCAGAGATGGTTCGAAAAAGAGCACGAATGTAGCAAAATATCTCGTTGGAATCACTCGTTTGAACTCGTCGAGTTCAAATGGCAGAGCCAGCAAAACCACTATTGGGTAGAATTTTCCGGGTTTTCCGCATTTTATCCCAGAAAGCATGGCTTTCGAAAGGAATTTTGGATGGAAACACCAATAATTTTGCTAAGCGCTTTATAATCCGACTAAGCGCTTGGAATCCAAGTCAGGTGGAGCATGAGAGTTATAACAGTTTACTTTAGGACTCGAAATTATTCGAACTTGTACGTTCACAATCTTCGCCTTAGCGAACCTGTTAGGACCTGCTGCTTGCGACTGAGGCCTGCTGAAATCCTAACATTTTGACCATTTATGCTTTAATTTTAGTTATTTTGAAATAGGAAGCAATGAAATTCAGCTAAATTTGGTTATCATTTTGATACCAAATATGTCTTATTCCTGATAATTGACACATGTTTTCATATTGAAAACGAATATTATCACTATTTTGGGAAAACGAGAACCAGCCAATCGCAATGTTGCCGCATAAAGAAAATCCTCTAGACGTGAAAGTAGAAACAACAAAAAACTTTTACGGATATAAAAAAATAAATTGTTTCAGCAAGCAACTCTTCAGTAAGCCAGGTATAAGTAGCAATTAGAAATGTCATCAAAACTATATAATTGATTACATCCAGAATTTTAGAATCTCGATCTTTTTAATGATCAAATATGATCGATATTATCAAAATCATCCAATCTCCGGGATCTCACTCTTCTCTGGTCGGGAATAATCGGCATCTATCGGTATCTCGTTCTAGATCTCCACCAAATAGAGCTGTCTATTCTAGAAGAACAAATATCAACTAATATAGATCATCTTCTAAGCACAGTAGAAGCCCTATTCAAATATCTCACCAAATTCAAATTCAGTAAAAGATTTCAAATCTAATGTTCCTTCTTTTCTACGTTCAGGGATAAGGCTAAAGAAAAGAGGATACACGCACGTAAGAAAAGTCAAATTTTCAAGCTTATTGTAGGGGACCAAGAAAGCCAAGTCCCCATACTCTACGTGTTTTTCGCAATCATCCCGCGTCACAAAATCCAGTTCAATGAGTTCAGGGTCGATCGAAAGCATTGAGAATTTGATACAAGCAGCGCAATTCAAAGAGTGACAAGTTATGGATTTCACCAAATAAAATTAAGGTTTGTATTTAGTATTATGAATTGAACGAATATATAAGCACTTCGAATATACTTTGAGCCAATTTTTCAGAAATGGAATCAATTGCCGAATCAGCAGGGAGTGAGATTAATCGGTATGGTAATTCCTGTTGATCTTTCCCATATCGGCGATATTTCCACAACGGAGGAAAAAGCTCCAGAGAATATGATTTTCTTCAACTCTGTACAAAACGATCCGACATCCCTCATCAATCGTCATCTCGATTCTCGATGTAATCGAATTCGATTTAAAAAACAATAAAAGGTTTACGGGCAACGGCAACCCTGTGATTTAGTGATTTTTGCATCCGTCTGCTAGTTTCTTGTTTACTCATCAGTCATCGCTCACAGCTGCCGAGACTCCCGAGTTTGTTTTCCTTTTCTGTATTCTACGTATTTTAAAAGAACAAAAATGGCTTCATCTAAATGCAAAGAAATGTTAGAAGATGTCTTCTTATGTGCAGTTTGTGCCTGTCCATTTGATGATTCCGAGAAAAAGCCAAAAATCTTGACTTCATGCTTCCATACTCTTTGCCTCGCTTGTATCATGGTAATGCCACTCTAATATAATTGTTATTTCCATTTAAATTCAAACTCTGTTTCCTTCTTTCTAGAAAATGTACAGTGGATCGTCTATTCTCTGCCCATTTTGCAGGAAGCAAACAAATATCACAACCATGGTGGTCAACGGGGAGGTGAAGGCAATGGTCAATAAACTCCCAAACAACACTTATGTCTTGTCATCACTTCATGCTCTGTCATCCCTTGATCGCAGGTTTGATTGAATTTTCATATAAACTTAGTCTGAATTTTGAAATTGAATATCTGAAATTTCTAGATCAAAGACCAGTCAACGGTGGTGCCTGGCTTGTGGGAAAGAGGCCAACCAATTCTGCAAACAGATGCCAGCTCACATGCACCACAACACCGTCCTTATTGATTCTGCATCTCCCAAAGAATGTTGTGAACTTCAGGAGAAGATGGACTCCATGGAGCATCTTCAAGATAGCATCATTCCTAAGAGGAAAGAGGCCTCAATTTCCCTTGAGCAGCTGTCAAATTCCCTCGCTGAAGTATCGGACGGGATCAAAAACAAGAAGGACGAGAACGACGTTCGTCTAAAATTGATCATCAATCTCAAAGCTGCTGCACGTACCATTGATCCAGAAGCAGTTACGGTCAAATCCCTACGTTTGACAGTGGACGAATCCTTAGAGATTGCCAGTAAAGATTTGAATGACGTTCAGCAGCTGGAAGAAAACTATTTGGATCAACTCAAAACGGCCGTCAAAATCTTCCAGTCCAATCTGAAGATCCCAAAGAAGTTTTCTACTGAAGAATTTAATCAGATTGCTTTCGAGAAGTATCTCTTTCATCTGGAATTCACCCGTGCAGGCCAAAATATAGGATCGATCCAGATCAAGCCAGATCAAGCTTTCTACAGGCCTTTCATCAATCGGCTGGCTCGATTTTGTCATCAATCTCCGATGGTCTTTGGAAGCTCCATTGTGAAGGTAATATCTTGTTTTAGCTAATGATTTTAAATTGTCTTTTAAAATTGATTCCCTGTCCTGTTTTTAGTCTTTTCCGAATGGATACACCACGTTTGGATTCTTTCACAACGATTTCACCGAAGATGTCCCAGATCCTGCCAGTTTTCATGAAGATGCATCCAACCGCAAAGTGAAATCAAAGCTGGACGTTGGATTTCTGGATTCTTCCTATGCTGGAAATTCCATCCTCGAGTTCCAGTTGGTGTTGCAGATCCAGGATCGAATGAGGAAGTGCCCCCTCTTTGGAGTGATCGTTGAAGGCGCAGAGGTTATCGATATGTTGAGCAAGAAGCCACCCAAAGAGAGGGGCGCTTTTGAAGTGTCCATTCAATTATTGAAGCGTGATGATTGATTCGATGGAGTGCCTATTTTTTTTACTCAATGAACCATTTTTTTGCTTACGTGTAACTTGTTTGATGTTTTAATTCGGAAGTCAATAACAAAGAAAAAGTTTCGTCTTTAAAGAAATAAAGATTTGAAAAATGGTTTTGTTATTCTAATTGAGTGCGTTATTCAGTGGGCAACCTCCAGATCTCCAGATGTTGCGTAATGCCGTAGTCAAGGTGGATAAATTGAGCGCCGTTCTAGATTTTGATGAAAATTAGCCTTTTTAATTTTTTTACGTTTTATAAGGTTGACTTAACTGAAGACTTGCTTATTTATTAAAAGTTGTCGAAGCTATTATGTATTATCTCTCCTCATTTTATTATATCACGCTTGATCTTTCTGTATCGTGGAAGACATTGTTTATTGCATAAGAACTGTCGTATCCCATAAGCTCATTCAAAATAGGCGCGCTCAAAACGGCAACGCTGCTATTCTCTACAGTTACCATGGCAACAAAATTTACACTTTGTGCAGACTTCGTGAGTGAACGAAAGCGAGAACGAAAGTTAACTTGGTCTTTGAATAATATTGTGATGTCAATTCATTTTTCACGCCATAGACTCATATTTTCTATATATTATTCTCCTTGCTGACCAGAGCTGCTTTCTAGTTTTTAAACGCTGGGCGTTTAATGTTGAAGATTTATATAACACTTTGTTGATTGATATTGACAGTGATTTTTGGTGTCACAATGTCCCTCTTTTCAGAGCTGCTTATGGTAACATATTATTTCCTTGTGTGATTCGATGTGATTAATAAGTATATCATTCCCATTATCTTTAGGTTGACACAGTATTTAGGTAGCCTCTATAATAACAGACAAATATTCTAATGGACTTGCCAAATCCAGTCAACAAGCTGCAAATTCTCAACCTTGGCAAATTGACAAAAGTGTAAATTAAAATTGGCTACTCATTGGCATTTGCATTGTTCAGGTTAAGTTGGTGCCCAAATATTTAAAAGTGTCACTAGTGGCCCTCTTAAATGATTGATTATTAATTTATTATTACATCTCAAGTAAGTGACTTTGAATTATAGTTTTATATACCTGTTTTTATTTAAATAATTTACCTTAATCTTCATTCTTTTCAGGTATCAAATAAAAAATAGTCCAAAGTTGGATGCTTCAATTGTAACTTGAGTGCAAAATAAGGTTATCTTTAAAATAAATTTTTAGCAATTTTATTATTTAGAAATTTTCGTCGTACTCATCAAAATATTCCATCCTAATCCATAAATCAATTTAGAATATTTTTTTCAGATTCTCAAACAGACTGAAAAAAAGTGCCGTTTGAAAAATCTAGAGCATCTTGTACGAATATCTACGTGCGGGATCCAAAACTTTCGCGTTGCGCCGTTCTAAACAACCGTTCTAAAGAACGAAACAGAACCATGTTTTAAAGACATAATGTTTTTCGAGCTTTAAAAATCACTTTCTTTTTTCAATCATAATTAAAGTTTAACTTTTTTTCAAATCAAGTTTCTGCGGAGTTGAGCAACCTATTCCAATAACATTCGCCGCCACTTCACTGAAATTTTCCGTGATTTTGACTTGTTTTAACAAATAATATTTTTCTTACTTTTCTTGGAATGATTATTGACCGTGGGAAATAAATAAATAATATGAAAGAAAATAAGCTAGTCACGCGTGATGACATCATCCGCAGCAAATAAAATAAATGAATTTTAAAGAGCGAGTGCTCAGCTACCTGTACAAATTATCCTTCACGAAAAACACTTCCCGAATCTTAACTATAAGAGCTAGGATGCACAACGATTCTTTTGCACATATACTAAAATAAATTATGTAATCTATAATGTCCCGCCAATAGGCAAGTAGAAGCGTCGTAATCGCAGCAATGCCATGATGCCACAATAACTGGAAATTAAGGAATCAGGCAATCAAATAAAAAAATTAGGGTTATGACGTAACAAGCTCTACTCCTTTTCATCGAATCTATATTCTTGCATTTTATATACAGTAAAGAATAATATTTTTTTTAATGCCCGTATAAATAAGTACCGGTTCACTGTTTACTTGATTTATATTTTTAATTAGTGAACGAAGAAATGATAAAAAATCGCCATAATACGCACCTTTTATAAAATTGCCATGTTCATTTTTTTCAAATCCAATTTAACTACCTCAAAAAATTGATAGATAGATAAACAGTCAAAGAAATAGTCGTTCATCTGGACGGCATTGGGCGACACCAACAGTATATCATGACTACTCGAGTGCCTAGCTGAAAAAAAAATACTTCAACAACATTTCTGAAAAAAAGAATATGAAATAATGCTGTTTTTTCTTTATCTAAAAATGAACAATACTTCAATCACATTTTCTTGAATTAAAAGAGAATAAATTAGCAAATTCGTGAGAATAGACACATTTATTTTGATTTTCAAGGCTTCCGTAAATACAGCCAATGTTTGGAATCCTAGAAGCTTTAAATACTTCCTCTGGGTAATATTTAAGGCAAGCATCTACCATCGTACTTCACAGTAACCAATCTGTAGTACAGCTTCACTTGACCACAATGACGATTTCATTGGGACTGCGGGAGGGACTGCGGGAGGACAGCTTAGCAGCACAAACTCTTGAGGTTTGAGAGATTTGTGCGAGACCTGCAAGCCTCTTAGGAACGCTCTTCGGAAACTGGTCAAAACGGCCAGTTTCAAAACATAGTTGCTGAAGTGTTCCGTGAAATCTGAGTGGTACCATTAAATAAACAAAATAAACCGAATTATCTTCATTGAACAACTTCTTTTATTATACTAAATCGGCGATATGATATCAGGTTCCACACTTGTGAATACACTAAAAAAATCGTGTTCAAAATTTCCTTGCACAAATTAAATAATTAAACATATTTTATGTTTTGATTCCGGTTCCCAGCCTTTCAAGTGTGGCGTCTGCGTATATAGAAGGGATTATATAACAAAGTTTATATTAAAACAGCAAACACTAATACACTGTCAAACGGTTTCATATAGCCGAGTGCGGAACGCACATCAATAAAGAGAGCTGTTTTAAAATTTAAATGGAATAAAGAGAGCGACTTAAAGTGGCATAAAAATTTTGTTCTTCCCTAGTTGAAGATTACAGGCGTCTCCAGAGTCCAGCAGCAGCCCAAACTTACATCCATCTCTTCGAAAACATCCCCCTTCCCCCCAGCGACTATCTGCGTACATATGGGCGTTTTCTGATATGCAAGGTCATAGATATAAGGTAAAATATGATCGACCACTTTCAAAATTTTCTTTAGATCTACCCAAAACCCCGGAATCTAGCTCTCCGACGGTCCAAGACGATGATCGTACTTCAACACGTGCAAATCGATCTTTCTCTTTGATGGTTAAGAAGGAGCGAATTTCATCAAAGTCCTTATCAAATCCATCAAGATTAACAGAATCTAAATCTTCAACGATGAAAATGGAGCAGATTTCAACTAACCCATCTCTGGATTCGTCCAAACATCAAGATTCCTGTCCTGTCGTGGTTAAATATATATATGCTGATCAGTTTTATTAAAATTTGTAGGCCTATTTCATCTTCCAACTTAATCCGCACTACTTTAAACTTAGAAGGGAATAATTACTGATATTATACATAATATGAATTTAGCTCTTGTGGGCCCCCAAAAAAGTAGTTACAGGTAGGTCTTAAGACTCCCAGTCCGCCACTGAGGGAATCTTTTCAACTTCATGAAAATGGTTCATCTCATTAACCTAATAAAAATTATCAAAAGAAAAACAAAGATTGATGATGAATTATTAGATTTTGAATATACTAACAACCTCTTGAAAATGGTCATACCAAAAACAAGGTCCGGCGAATCTTATTAAAGTTTAAACATATTCAAAATGGTTAAACCTAAAACAAGGACTAACAAAGTAAAAGGAAAATATCTGATCAATAATAACCTCATAAAAATGGCGAACATTTTCAACCTCATGAATATGGTTCATTTTATCAGACTCGTGAAAATTATCAACGAAGGATCCAAGATTAATGATGTAATTATTAGCCATCAATATATCTTATCAATCTCATATTAAAAATGTCAAGTTTTTTTTCAAATCTCATGAGACCACAAAAAATGACTTTATAACTTTATTATTATAGATCAAACAAAGTTACACCTATGAGACTTCTTAAAAAAGATTTCGTTACTTACTTTTTCAGCAATGTCAACGCTTTTTTTCAATTTTATCACTTTTTCTACATTTTCTTTACATAGATATATCATCATATTAAATTGTGGAATATGGTTCTAATAAGCTTTCCCATGAAAAAGATAGGTTGCCGTGCAACAATTCTATTAGCGGGCTGGTTTTTCGTACATTACTGTTATCCCTTTCAGGATCAATACTTTGTTGTATATTTAGGATAGCATGTAAATCATCTAAGCGATCGGACGAAGAAGTATAAGTGATTCTGTCAGATCCTGTACATAGGCGACCGGTTCGTCTACTTAATCATAGTCTCGTTCCGCTTCTATATGGAAACAGAGCTGAGCGCAAGATCAAAATCCATTTAACGTAACTCTTTAAAGAATAAAGTAGGGGGACGGACAGCGAAAAATAAGAACCAGGAGGACAGAAAAGCGCGATGAAGGATTACTTACGAGATCTCTCCTAATAATAAAGAATTTATTTTTAACTAAAGAAAAGAATAAGATACCAGCACAGAAATATCTATGACTTAGACTGTATACTTCTGTCACCGCAAGACAGAGTATACGAGTGAAGTAAGGCCAGCTTATTCGAAGCCAGATATCGAACATTAAACCTTAATAATACCAATAGAAACGATGGAACAATCATCCTGATTGGAGCGGACGTCGCGTCCATCTCTTTATTGGTCGGTTACGTTGTTTCCCGTATAGTCAATAGGGATGCGATTGTACACGACGAATATGATAATGATGTTTTTCAATAGAAAGGTAAATATACAAGCAACCCGGGAACTGTTCAGGCCTGGGACGTATAAGGACAAGAAAAATCATTTATATAGTAGTATTGTGCATCACATTCTTCTGCCAAAGTATACACAAGGAACTCTTATTGATAAATGATAATCCTGGAGCAAGAACTGTCTCATCATTCAGAGAACAACATCGATTCCACAGCGACGACATCTTCACATCTATTCTCATCACAAAAATGTTAGACGCCATGATAATCTAATAATTAGAGACTTCAGCATAGTACTGATTTTTAGTTTTATTTTAGAGGCATATTTTTTCGTTTCCAAATTTGCATTTGCATGGGGAACCGTATTTTAGTTTTTCAGATGATCATGTAGTATAATTTCGAAAATCATTACCAATATCGGATAATACTTTCCATTGTCATTATAACCCGGACGTCAAAACTAAAAAAGGTCCATTTCCAAATCATCATTCGTAGTCTTAACTTCAATTGCGGCGCGATCACCTCCGGGGGATATCATAAACAGCAGCAGTTCACAAATTAGAATATATCAAGCTGATATTGAACCTATCCCATTTCATAGTCCGTAATCGGTTATAGATCTTCTTTCACTTGATCATTCGTCTAACCTCTGTTAGTTGGATTAATTAGGCCTACTTAATGAAGATGTGATAAATAGGAGGACTTATTAGCGACTGTGCGAGAAATTTAGATATCTGATTTATAGTTAAATACAGTAACGAAATATAATAGAGTATAATTGTTCGTTTTTCTTCGTAAACGGTACTGAGCTTCGACAAAATTAGAAATCAGTAAAGTTATAAATAAGTGACTATCAAATGGCTTCTAATTTTGTTCAACCAACAATTTGTGAGATGTTCTTACATACATTTTACTCATATTACATGGATGAATTTATGTTCTATAACCTCTCCAATATCTTCGTGCCGTTGAACTAAATTATTTGATTTTAGAAGTTCGGATTTATGATAATATTTTACACATCGGAAAACGCATAACTGTTCGCATAAAAAGTTTTTATATAACCATTTGCAGAGAAATTGCTCTGATGTAGTTTGTTTCTTTTATAAAAAAACTATGATGAAACCTGGTGATAAAATTTCAAACCCCTTCTTAAAAAAAATTAGTAATATGGATTAACTTTGTAATGGACAAAAATTCACATTTAATTCTAATACTAATACCATTTTTAAACAAATTTGAATAGAAAAAAACTATGAGTGTTACAGCAGCAAGTGCCACATGCCCTGTAACGATTCCGAATACTATATAGGCCATCGTATACGATCAAGTTACCCATCTTCCGAAAGTGAATGAGGATTGCACTGGATGCACTATGTGCCTCTTTGTCTGCCCCATCATTGATTGCCTCAAAAATGTAATTTTAGTTAATTATTAATTACAATATTATAGCAATAATTAATTTCTCTATAAGGATGGTTACGCTCAATAGATTCCGTACATCTCAAAACGCGACGTTTCACTGTGCGATTCTTCCATTATGCTTCTTCACAGGATTTAATTGTGCTCATTTACACGATTGTTGTTATTCGTTACAAATTTGTGGACCAAGGTTTTTGTAAAGGTGGCGGTAATACATTTTGAGCTTTGTTACAACTGGTTATTTTCTTAATTTCAATTAGTTATTAGTATATCATGAAATGGCCGAACCAGTCGTAGAGGTCTCCTCCATTTTTTTGTTGTTTGTTACACAACGCTGATCGCTAGAAGTGTGCAGATAGAAGGGCTTGGCAAGCTAACCGATCAAGCCGTAGAGGGAATACGATGATGAGTATCATTAATCGAAGGTTGAAAAAGGATTTAAAATTTAAAACAAGCAGAAATACTCCATATTTTGTATGGTGTTTGTATAATATGGCTCTTTTAAAAGAATCCACGCTATGGGAATAATCTATTTTATTAATTACAATTTAAATATTTAATTCTATTTAAAATGTCATCTTACTTTTATAGATATTGGCGTGATGTTGCGGTAGCTTATTTTCACATAATTTTCATATTTTATAATTTGAAAATCACTGATTCGTTGAATCTCATATGGTCTAGTGGTTATGACACCCAGCTTACAACTGAGCGACCCGGGTTCGATCCCCGGTATGAGAGCAGTCCATGCTCTATATCTTCGGAGTCATTGCCATTGAACCTTTTTGAAATTGGAAGTCAATTCTGCCATAGAAAAAAAATGGAATGAGTCAAATTTAATTTTCTTTCAGAATCTCAAATGTTTTTTTTCCGGAAAGGTGTGATATAGCGAATCCGGAAATAACTCACAAGCCGGAGCGGATTACTATCATTATCCTTGATCGGAATGAATTAAGCCGTTAATAAACTTGAAAACCATAAACCAGGGACCAAAAAATTCGTTTCTTCGTTTAACTTTATTACATCCGCATCGATTCTTTAAGTCGAGAAAGTCTGAAAAAGAGAAAGCCATTTTCCCTAATATTCGCTGATGTAATCAGTCGATAGTAATTAAAGAAAGTTTAAAATAATGAAACCTGGAAATGACAAAAAAATTGGAAATCGATATGAATTTCAAAGCTTATAATAAATAATAATATTTCGTTTGGAGCCTTTAGCCGTAATTTATTAAGACGATAAAGTGTAAAATGTGCTAAATTTCATGTTTTTATTTTCAGAATATGTTATGAAATAGCGAACCGAAGATAATTCGCAAACCATTTAGCGGATTATCCCCAATATTTTGGTGGAAAATAAACTTAGAAGTCTGGGACCGAAAAAGTCAGATTCCTGGTTAAATTTTACATTTTTTCAACTATCGTTCGGGATAGTCTGGAAAATGTCTTTTCTCCGAAATTATATTAATGAATGGAATCAAGGATAATTTGCACTTTTGGCCAAAATTTTACTAAATTGATGTTTCAATCATAGAATGTATTTAATTAGTAAATGTAATGCTCTTTCCGATACGTGGTATGTTAGTTTATAGTTTGAATGAATTTTAGATAGAAAACCGGCGATAATCCGCTAACATAATTTTCCAAAATCAAGTCAAAGGGTGTACGATTCATGTCTATAATGGGAAGTGCGGCAAAAAGTTAAAAAAAAAAGTTAAATTCTAATATTTTTTTTTATTTGGTTGTCTCCCTCTTATTACAGATTTTTTACCCATAGAACAGCAGGAATAATTCATGTAACATAAGTAAAATATCTGTAATAAGAGATATATTGAATATAAGAGAATATTGAAGTTATATAGAACAGCAGGAATAATTCATGTAACATAACTTCAATATTTTCATGTTAACCAATTATTTTGATACTAGAAATTTTGTCAGTATTAAACTTTTTAAATGGCCATTTCCAATGCTGTTGCTCTGAATCTCTTATGTAATTTGTGCTGATTGATAAACTAAGATCAAGAAGATGTACTTGGTCAACTCGGTGATAATTCAAATCCTTTATCTGTCAAGCTTGAAGCTTGTATTCGATACCATTATGTGTAATTATAACTACAGAAATTATAGGATTTTTGTAAGCATATTTTAAATCTTAAATGCCTGTACTCCATGTAGGAATGCCATTACATTATAAAAGCGCTTCAGAAGATTAAACTGTAAAATCTTCTCTAAGTTGAATTCCATAGGGTGGTGTGTGTCTAATTAAATCATGCACCCCCATATTTTGATTAGAGGTTCCACATTGTGATTCATTATGAATTTATTTATATATTTCTAAATGCCCAAATAATATCTTTTATTTGTATTCTATGACAGGTATAATTATATCAATATGAAAGATTCAAAGAGTAATCACTAAAGAAATCCAGCAGTCAGAAAGAAAAATTATATATATTATATTATAATAATTAAAAAGATTGAGGCAACTGATGCTGATGTAATTAGATCCAAAAATGTGCAGACCCATTACGCCAATGAAGAAATCATAAAATTAAATAGAAATTATCACCAGTTTGGCGGTTAAGCTCTCAACCTAATAATTACGGATTTAAAAAAGAATTGAGTATAAACAAATACTAATTTATCTCTATCTCTAGAACTTTGGGCAAAATCAAATTGTTAATTTAAATAATATAAATATGATTTAAGTATTTTGCATTTATAGGAGAAGAAGAAAAAAATTATTTGATTATATCATATTATTTTTAGTCTGAAATACAATAAAAAAAATAGTTTTGGTCAATAAATTGCCATGAAATGCGGCAGTTATAATGCTGTGGAAATTACAAAAGCCTTAACTTTATTTATTGAGGTAGTCTACAATATTTGAAAAATGAAAATCACAACTTGCTTTTAAATCATCCGTTTTATGACTATTTTCAATTACTTTTACCAAAATTATTTAAAACGATAAATCAATAAAACGTGTGGGCCACTCAAGTTAAGTAGCAATGATGAAAATGATTGCAGCAAGCATTTTTAAAACTTTTTTTTAAAATACCATTATTATAGATTTAAAAGAGATCTTCATTTTGTAGTTTAGCGCTAATTGTCCTATTTAGAATTTCAACAGTATTTTTACTACGTGTCTCTATATTTTATAGCATAAAAACAAGTTGGTCTCTGTATTCCTCAATATAAGCCTATCGATTTTTAATATACAGCTTTAACATAGCTTTAAAAAAATCCCCCGATAATAGGCCTACTTGAAGTGATGGTTTTCATTTAAAACCATCAAAACCACGCAGTTTACAAATTAACTACTAGGTACAGTTTTTTGGACTAATTATACAATCAGCTACACAAGGCAAAAATCGGTTATCACAACCGAATATTTTTTATCAACAATAGTATTAAAATCTAATTATATATTTCATAATTGTTGAAATGCTGAGGTATTTTTAGTTCCTGAATTAAAGCAATTCAACACAGCAGCATATTATTACAAAGTAAACATTTAATAGGACTTAAATTTTTAAGTTCATTTTTAAAATGAATATTTACATTGAGAATCGGTGACGATTACCAAATTAAAATCTCATTTGATATATTTTTTTAAATGGTAGTGAGGCTCTTTTTAAAACTGCCTTTTTAATTCGGAATAAATTTATATTTGCCCCAAGGGTGCTAGAAAGTTGATTCATTTTTCACCGGTTCGATAAGCGGGTAGATTCGATAGCTATATTGTTCCGATAATCAAGCCAGCACTAGCTGTATTTCGTCAAATAAGAAAATAACTACAAAATAATTTAAAAAAATAGACAATAATTGCGACATGCACAACATTGCAGAGTTTTCTCTTATATTCATCCTCATGTCGTCTCCTTAATTTCTCACGAATGATTACTCTAATTTAATGTTGATTGAATAAAGGGTCCACTCCAATTGAGATCGGGTTCGCCTACAGCTTTGTATCACGGTCATCAGTCATAGAATAATCTCTGACCTCGCGCTTTGAACCCAACGCAATCTTCACAGTGGTGTTAGGCAACACGTCATTCAACCATGGTGGATAAGAGGACTCCTAAACATCCACCGTGATAAGGGCGAACAGTAAGAAATCTTTTCATCCACTATGATATAAATAAATGTTGGTAATCAGGCCATTATTTAAGGCTTCGAGAATCCCAAACATGGTCTGCAATTACTGGCGATTTACAAAACAATCAAAGAATTGTTCATTCATCTAAAATGCAAGTTAATTCTAATTTTATTCAAGGAAAATTTGATATGATTATTGTTCATTAATACTCCAAGAAAAAACAACATGAATTCTTCTTCTTTTTCCCAAAAATAAATAATTTTTTTTTCTCAATAAGTCACGGAATATGTTGTGTGTAATAAAGGGTTGGTAGTACTATACAATTGAACGCAGTCTTTGCGACTGATTATCTGATTTTCATATGTATTTCATATTTTTTTAGTAAGTCTAAGTTCGTAATTTGTGTCGATACTTGAGTATCGTAAATTCGTAATTTAATAAATGATGCGTATTACGACGGTCACTAACTATTTTTGCCGACATTTGCTAAAAATAATAAATCAATTAAGCTTGCGGTTTCTCAAGTGGACGATCGACATGTATTTTTAGTACAAAAAAAGCGACTTTTTAAAATATTGGCTGACATTTTATTTTTTAAATTGAAAAAAAAATTATTCGTTGAAAATCGGTGCAACCCGTTATATCATAATCCTTTTGTTTTTACGGCCGTGTTCCTTTATTACGTTATCGTTAATGTGTTTCGGCCACTTAATAGTGTCGCTGCGCTTTTAAAGCGTTACGCCCATTTGTTTCGAACTTTCGATTAAGTTAAAAAATGATTAATTTCTTTCTGCTTGTTATCCTAATTACACCGCAAATTTCTGTCAACGGTTTTACGCTACATCTGTCCAGCGGTCGTCAGGAATAATAAATACGAAAAAAAAATTATTTTGAACATGACACATTTCCCTGTGTGTATTATTTTCTTCACACATTTATGAACCCAAAAAAAATTCGATACCGCACGGAGAGCTCTGGATTTTTCCACTTCTCTTTGACACAGCCTCTTTCTTCTGAAATAAAATTTTAAAAAGAATTTATTTTAGGAATATGAAAAAATATTAATTTAAAACGAATAAAATCATATTAATCACCTTTTGCATTGGCGGGTTTCCAATGGAGGCCTCTTATTTGGGACTCTACTTCATAAGAAACCTGGAAAAAGGGGTAATAAAGTTTAATTGATTAATTAAAACAGGTATAGGTAGGAGTGTATCTATCTTGATAGCAAAACGTACTTGTCAGTAGTCACCGTCTTCATTTCTAGCTGAAGGGATTCAACGGCTTTAGTAAGATCCATGACGTTATCTTTCTTCTGCTGGAAATCTTCCACCTCTTCTTGGATATCCACAGAAGTTTCTTCCGATTTCAAGCGCAGGGATTTTATCGAATCATCTGGATTAACTTTCAATTCCGACTCTTTAATTTGGGAGACCCGATTAAGAGCAACATGGTTTTCATCTTGGAGATCTTTCAAAACAGCGGATAACTTCTCCAGAGAAAATTCGCGATCTTTCAGCTTTTGAATAATACTCTCCAGCTGATCATCATTGGCCCTCCTAATCTTCTGTAGATCGCGACAGTCTTTGGGAGCTGCATCTTTCAAGACTGTTGGATGACTTGAACCTGGCATCAGCCTACAGAATTTGGTGGCGGGTTTGCCACATTCCAGGCACCAGAGAGGATTTTTCTTTGGGCTGAAAATAAAAAATAAAATATTAAAAATCAGACTGTATTATTCAGAGGGTATTTAAAGTCTTAATCAGACCAGGAATTGAGCCAATCCAGAACATAAGGGTTGTTTGGCAGAGTATTGACCATTCCGGCCTCAATCTCTGTACACTTCCTGCAATAGGGGCATCTCAGCCTAGATGTACCAAGCTCATAGATGCGCTAGAAAGAAATAAATATGATTAAACAGTAAATCAAAAATAATGATTGTAATTATGTAATACCGTAAGGCATGAAAGGCAAAAGGTATGAGCGCAAGATAAGAATTTTGGCATTTGTACAACTTTGTCAAAGGTTAGTAGGCAAACACCACAGGTGTAGAGATCTCCAGATTTCTTCATAGGATTCGATGAAGCTATTTCATTGCTGGCCATTTTTATTCTTCTTATTAAACAGATTAGAAAAAAAAAACTTTGTTTTGTTTTTGTTGTGAAGAGACTAGCAGACGCGAACACGCGAATGCATGAATAATTGCAATGCAGGGTTGCCAATATTTTATAAATTTGTTTACGAATCATGGATGTTTCTTAAGAATGACGTGACATGTATAGAATAAAATACTCAAGATATTAAGTATTATTACTGGATATTGTAAGCTTGATGCTCAGCTGCTGAAGAAGCACCCCTCATCATTAAGCTCCTGGTGACTCTGCATGGCGATGACGTAAAGAAATCAATGCCATATAAATACAGATTTTTTTTCTGTGATTACTCTCACGTTTGTACAAAAGAGCACAAGGTGGCTAACTGTAAATTATAGAACTAGGAGAGCAATTTGTTTCAGAATACTCTGGTTTTGATGATCACTTAACTTAACTATTTCACAAAAAAAACTTTCCAAGGCAAGATGGTGAATTCTAAACCATCCTCCATGGCTCTGTTCTAAACAGTTGTCATGGCGGATTTTTGCTGAACTAATGGCGCCAATTTTGAATTTGCTTCAATTTTTTTAAGTCCACTATGTCAATAAAATTCTTAGACAATTACCTCAAAAATTAAGTTTTTTTTAACAAATGCAATTGTAAGCTTCACACTTTAGAAAAAAAATTCTAATAAAAAATAAAAAGTAAAAAGTCTTATCAGCCCCATGCGGATTCGATCCCACCCCAACCATCTGTTCCATTTTCTGAAGCCCGTACTATACCGCTGCGCCACCAGCTACTTTCCTGTCATGTGAAAATCTAGGATATTTTTCTTGTTGGAGGGGGTAACCTTCTCTATGGCTCTGGCCGTGACCTAATGGAATCGTTAACTAAAACTGGCAACGCCGTTCATAGGGAGAGACGAAGGAGGAAAAACCGCCCTTTCAATTTCTAAATAAGGGTTACGTAACTTTCGTGATTTAGCATGGCTTCAAACAACCTACCGGGATGTCAAATTAAAGAGGAGAAAAAGGACCACACGTTGAAGGAGAATATTTGGTATGTTGAAAGAGAGTCAGTAAACATGATTGAGTTCAATTTTCGTTATTTATATTCCCACTATTAGCCCGCAAGCAACTGTCACAAGTTTCTTAGGAGTACCATGGGTCTTTTATTGCCTACCAACACTTTTTTATTAATCTTCTTTTTCAGGGTTTCAGCACTCCTCAGTAAAGTGCAGGTGAAGGGAGAACTTAAATTATCAACACTGGTGGACAAGATGCATGGGAATGTGGACTCTAAGAAGGGTCCGGGACTGGAGTACACCTACATCAACATTGTCAGGTGTGAATACAGAAAAGGTATTAAACAGAGTTGATAGCCTATATCTCAGTAAGATTTACTATATCGTCACCACTTTTAGATAATACACACCTGGTGTGGCTTCTTTATGGGGACCCTGTCCACGCTCACCTCCACCGGTACACCTTGACCAACAGGGCCGCACAGAGGGTGGGGGATCCGGGTTGGTTTCCCCCGGGCATCACGTTGAAAAGGGCATCAAGAAGCGCCAAAAATGCCCATTTTTGACGATTTTTGACTGAAAATTCGCAAATTTTGCGGCCTGCGGCCGGTTACCCCCGGGCATCACCGGTTCTCTGTGCGGCCCTGTTGACCAAGTCTTCCTACCCATCCACAACTGTCGTGCTCACAGTGTCCGTGACATCTCTATGGTCCCCACTAGATCAACTTTGGGAGTGGGCCTCTCTCCTCCAGGACCATACCGGAGGAGCTGTCCCAGGCCTTTCCAGAATACCAGCACAAATGTAATTTTTAAATTTTACTGTTCACCTCTCCCTCTTAAAAATTCTATATTTTTTAAAATTTAGATGTGATGTGGTGGCAGGAGTATTTAAAAGCCTGGAAACTGCCCAATGAAGGCGAATATATGTGAGGAAGCGGAGAAGCGTTACCCAGTGCCGATCGAGTTGAGCAACTAATTTCGACTGATTAGCAATTTTTTATTTATTTATTGACGTTGTCTACATTATATTTTAAAAGTGAACTTTTTTATTTTTTAACAGATAAAAATAAAGAGATTTTCAATTATTTTCCCCCTCATTATTTGAAAATATAAATCAATAAAACGTTTGGGCATTCAAGTGAACTAGCACTGAAGATATTTTACCTCATTTCTTATGAGATTAACTAATTAATAATGGGCTAATGGCACCTGTAATTGAATCTATGAAAATTGATGGAGCTTGTTACGTCATAACCCTATTTTCTCATCAGACGGCCGAGTTTCTATACCGCTAAAACCTGGCACTGTGGCACATAAACGTTATGGAACCTTATAGCCACCATTATGGCGCTGTTACGCACACTGTAGAACAAGAGATCAACACCTATATATTTGCATCATTAAAACAGGTGTGCAACTCATTTATGTATCAATGAATCAAAATTGAGAAGGTCCAGATCGCCTTGGTGCTCTTCTGCTGTTTCGGTACAATTTTATGGTTATTTTCTATTGGTGCACATGGGCAGCTGTAGGTCTCTTGATGTTGGTGGCAGTTTAAGCAAGAATTACGTATTCAGTTTACCTAAACGAAATTCAAAGAAAAATGATGGTATAAAATTGGAGGAGATAAAAATATATAAATATTGGATAACTAACTAGACTGTGAATTCACCATGTAAATCTTGACCCAGAGGTGAAGGCTTCGGGTAGTAAAAATTGATAAATTATTTTCGTCCAATGATTATGGAATAAAAACTACGAATATGCAAATTTTTTGTTCCCCTCCATCGCCAAAATAATCAAAACAAACAGACGACAAATTTTTAAAATATAGCTGACAGCGTGCCAAGCGGACAAACTATACACTAATCAACGTGTCAAAACTCGAAATATTTTTTTTTAAATCAAATCAAAATAACTCTGAAACTCCTGAATAGCTACGGTATTAAACAAATGTGATGGCAAAATTTTTATTTATTATTATGTCATCAAATGTTAGTTGATTCGACCTCTTTTTTTTTTTTAAAGACGTCCCCAAGGTCAGCACTGTTGACATTTTTCGATTTTCTAATTATGCAAGAATTAATAAATGCAAGTTTAAATCACAACTTAAAATCATTTATCATACAATCATTATTCATCGTTTCATCCCAAGATATATTTTTTAAATTAAAAAAAAAAATCTCTTTTTTTTTCTTCGAAAGGCGGCCATTTTGCCTTCATGCTGCTACACACCGAGCGAGTGTAGAAAGGAGATACACACCGCTCGAGTGGAATGATACACACTTGCTCCCCTTCGTAGTCTTTTCTGATTGGCTGTTGAACCGTCTCGATCCACGCTTACTGCCCTACTGCTCCTCCCACTTTCAAGGTCTGGGCTAGAGAGCCGAATTTCTCGATCATTCGTCCAGACCGGTAGCTGTAGTAGAGTCGTCGTTGTCAGTCTAGACACTTTTTTAATAATCAAATTTTCGAGTTTTTAATCCAACATAGCGTTACGTGCTCTCATCTAGCAGTGTCCTCTGGTTTTTTTCTTAAAGGTAAGTCTATTTCAAATATATTTAATTTTAGAGCAATCGTTTGTGGTGAGTGTCGAGACATCTTTTTTTTTTCGACCGCACGTGGCAGCTCCTTTTGGCCAGCGCCAGCACCTAGCCGCTTTTAGTCTCATTTTCTCTTTGATCAAGTTAAATTATTCCCACTTTTACTTATTTAACTTTGCTAATCTTTTACATCTTAAAATTTTTTGGCGGGCTCACGTGTTATGTAAGAAGTAAGCGCGCCAAAAGTAGACAAAAAGAGATGGCGCTTACGCTAAAGTGTAAAGGATTTTATCATCTCATTATTTTCTTTTTATTATTTCTTACAGATTTCATTTTTGTGAATCGGAGCCTCCAGAGAAAAGAGAAATGCCCGCCAAAGCTGACAAAAGTGGTGCCCCCAAGAAACCTCTTTCCGCCTTTTTCTGGTTAACAACAAATCATCTGTGTATTCTATTACATTATAAGCTCATTTTCCCTCCTATTCTTTGTAAGGTTTTGCAGTGAAGAGCGTCCCAAGGTGAAGGCCGCCAATCCTGACATCGCCTTTGGGGACGTGGCCAAGGAACTGGGTCGTCAGTGGGCCGTCGTCGACGAGGCCACCAAGGCCAAGTACCAGGCCAAGGCTGACGAGGACAAGATCCGCTACCAGAAGGAGCTGGATGCTCAGCAGGGCTAAGATTTCAAACCCAGCTTCATGATGTAACCGGATGTAGCCTCGTCTTTCTTTTTTTCGTGTTCACCTAGAAATATTTTGGTTTTTTAATCTTATTTTCTCTTTTTTTTCTTCTAATTTGTGTATCGAAGCTAAAGAGTAATGTTTCTAGTTGCCCATTCTTTAAAGACCTTGATTGGCAATCTTCTTACTCTTTCTTAAACTTTTTTTCAGTGCGTGTTTGGATTCTGATGTAACGTCAATACAGATGCTATGATTACGTGTACAGATTTACATTTTTATCTCATTTGAGGATTCGGTAAATTCGTCTTAACCTGTTGACTGAAGTTGTGTGAGTGGATACAGAAAAAAAATTATTATCGTTATTGGAATTTGAAATTCAGCCTCTCTTTACTGCTAATTGCCGTGACTTTTTTTTCTAAATTGATTCGTAGAGCTGCTGTCTTTGACCTAGCTACCACGTAATGAGTTTCTTTTTTCTCTGAACAATAACAAGCAGACGACTTTTTTGTTTCTCTCCCTTCCAATCTGTCACCATGGTAACCGGAGAAACGTCATCAAGTTGGATTTCTTTTCAGTTTCAAAATAAGCTTCCAGTCTAGAACTTGTGATAAGTAATTCAGAATAAAGGTAGCTTTTTTCTGCTGAGTACAGCCTTTTCACGTTTGTGATTCAATTTTTGTTTTACTACTCGGTAATGAAACTTGGCCTGTTTACATTTTGAGAAGTATCTGAAATCACCTGTTCATCACATGATTTTATTGAAATTTTTATATTCTCAAACACTGCTGTGGTCATTAAAAAATGCAATTTTCTTCTGATTTATTGTAACTTTATTTTTCAGGTTGACGAGTCACCTAGTCCCATAGTGACAAGCAGTTGACACAAATTTCTCTGGCTTCCTTCCCCTCTGGAACGAGAGTGTGGAGAGGTGTGATGATGACAGTGGCCTCGGTGTGCTACCTGAAATGACAGCACCAGAAACTCTACACGACAACTTTGTAGCCAAAAAGATGAGAAGTTTTTTCAGTCTGACCAGGGAAGTGGACAGTACTGGAAAGGTGGATATATTTTCTTTACATCTTAAGAAATATTTTTTAAAATGTTTTTACATTGAATATACAGGGCTCTCTGTTGGTCAAGCGGATGGCTATACAGAGTCAATCATATCCTTCAGACCGGAGCTCTTCTCCTTCACCCTCGGTAAAGAACCAATTATCCTTCAAAAAATTTAATGAAAGCTTAAACTTTAAAAATAAAAATTTGAATAAATAGGAATGGATGCTAATAATGAGGCAATCAGCATGCCTAGTCTATCTTACTATTTTACATTTTTTTTTACGTTTTAATAAAAATATTTTTTTAAATCTTTAGAAATTGTGCATCATTCAGACAAGAATCATTTGAATTTTTAATTATGTCTAATAAATTCAATTGAATGTTCGGAATCGAAAATGAACCGTATATAGAATTTACTCTGAGAATTTACAAATCTTTTTAAGAATAATTGATAATTTTAGTCATAAAAAAAAATAATATTTCTTCAATTTTTTTTTTCAGAAAATGATTTAACAGTTTTTTTCCTCTGTTTATTTAAAAGGAGCAACAAGGAATGATAGTACCACTCTCCACAGCTTTATGTTGGAAGAAATCACATGACGGCCGAGCCTCTTCTACCCATTTAACCGTTTTTTAAAAAATGAATTGTTGAATTTATATGCAAATTTATTCCGCGAAATTCAATTTTTCCACTTTCCGCCGAATAGTGCTTGTTGTCATGGTTACTGTTGTCATGGCTACGTTTGAAAAATAAAAATCATTTTTCGTATTGAAATTAACTTTAAAACTAATAATCTGGTTCTTAGTGATTAGTTAAATTAATTAAAACAATTTTGAATCATTAAAAATTTTATTCTATGCAAATTAAAATAATCAGAGTTTTAGCAGACGACGCATCATTTTCCACATGTGACAGCTCGTTCCAGGTCTTCATAAAATCGAGTCACTTTGTTTACAAGGATTTAATTAAAATTTACATACGTGATTTCAGGGTTAGGTCCCTTTATTTTCCCTGCTGGTATGACTTTTAATTTGCTTCAAAGTGATCATTATGTGCTGAAAGCCTTTTGGCTGAACAAGCTGCATGCAATTTTCCCTATTTTTGAATGATTTTTTACTTAGTAAATTGTTTGAAAATATAATTTTCACTTTTCTCATTAACTCATTTTTTTTTTCAGAACTCATCTTGTAGTCCGGAAGATGTCAGATGCTAACAATGCTGATGGCCTCCTCGTACCAGAACCTGTATTGCATTCCCAGCCTTTATTTGGTATGCTCTTTTTATATTTTTTATTTTTAATCAATAATATTATGCAATTTTAAATTATCCAGGTTTTATAAGGAGGTTCAAAGGCAGATTGAGGTTTGCCTTCCCTCTGGACTCAGTGATGACCAAATCTTTGATAAAATTGGAGAGCAGTGCCAAGTGCAATGGGAGCTCCTGGATGAGGCCGGAAAAGACAAATACCCGGCCATGGCTGCTGAAGATAAACCGCTACCGAAAGGAGCTGAAAGCTTATCATGATACTCAATAGAGGAAAACCTGGGCGTCACGATGACCAGTTATTGAAGTGACCTCGTCGATTATTGCTTTTTCTCCTTAATTTTATTTTTGAAATTCTGCTGCTTCTCATTTAAATAAAAAAAAAATCTAACCATCCTCAGCTAAACCTGCCATCATTGCGAACGTAACATTCACTCATTTATTTACTATTCACGATAATTGCTCTTGCAAATAGAAATTTGAATATTTTCGAATTGAGAAGGGGAAAGGCGGGAAGTCACGTGCACCTCTCCGTCGGTTGCTAGGGCGACAGCTGTGACGGCCATTTCCGTCTGCTCTTTTGCATCATCATTGTTTGTTTTCGTTTTCTGGAGGACGTGAGTGATACCGATCTACTGGTTATTAGCATAGAAGATTAGCATATTTCTTTGCGGTAGCTGATTTTATTATGATATTATTACGTTAAGCAAGATTTAAACTAAAAAGATCTGCTCTGTCAGGAACTGTCAGAGGGTTAATTGCTGAATTTTATGGTTATACCAGGTGAATTATAGATTTATTGACTGATAAAATATGGAATTTTTAAATGTTTTAACCCTTTTTAAAAATTCTTTTATAATATTCTCTAGATCAGATAGTGAAGATGACCAATTTAGAGGACCTGGGCATCAGCGATACCAAATTCTCTCCCCAACCTGGCTGAATTATTAAAAACTTGTAAAGTAATCACCAAACTGGATTTTCAGTTATCAACATCTAAAAAAAACCAACTACTTCTCTCTTTATTTTCAGGATCCAACTAGATAAATCAAAAGTGCAGTGGTACTCTCATGTGGAGCAGCTGCCTGAGAAGCTACGATGGCCAGTTTTGTGGACCCACCTCTGCATGAGACCTCAAAGCACTGCTTCTTTAAAATAAATTTAAAATAATTCTTACTAACACATCTTATTCTGCGTGCGTATTATTTATTATTAAGGAAATAAAAAAATACAGCACAAAATGAAAAAAAAAAGAAAAGTGCTTTACATTTGGCGCACACAGAAACCGTAAGAGCGGATGTCTTCTTCGTTGGGCGAGATCCAAAATTCTCCTGAACCGGCTTCTCCCTCTGAGATTTTGAGAACAGTGTGAGGATTTACGCGGTTCTGGATGATGGCTTTGAAAGTCACTCCATCGGTGACGATTGTTTGAGCATAGAGAAGGGCCACTTGAATATCAGGAGTTGAGTAGATTCCCGTACGACCGTTGCTCAATTTGTAGCCCTCGGAAGAGATGGTCAAGCCGTTGTTGTTGTGGCACGTTCCGTGATAAGAGACGATCCACTCTCCAGCCGCCGATGAGGTCTCTTTGACTCGTGGGCTGCTGCCGGAGAGCCAGATGTTGTCTTCGTAGAGTTGGTCGCATTTGAGGGCGAAGCGCATCCAGCCACACGGACGGCTGTAGAGGGTTCCACCCCGGTAGAAAGTAGAGTCGACATCGGTCAGCTGGGTCAAGTCGAAGTGGTACCGGTCGTCAAGCAGATGTGTAGGTGGCATCGAAGACGCATGGTTGGCGCAACTCAGTAAACTTCCACAATTCATTTTAATTGTGGATTCATTCTGCAAATTTAAATCAGCAAATGTGGACTTGTAATTATCTAGTCGACGGCTTTGGAACGTGAGCCTTTGATGGTGGAACATGAGGCCAGTCTTCTGCTGAATTAGTTTATGCAGGTACAGAATTTTGGCATTTGAGTTGATGTTGAAAAAAGTCTCAGTTTTACAGTCCTGTACGTATGTATGCTCGATGTTGTAGTGACCTGGTTCCAATGGTGGATTCACAGCAAGAAGTACCAGTTCTTCTTTGCTGAAATAACTCTTGGTGGACTCGGTGTTGGCATTCTTCAGAAGCTCCTCTTGGGCTTTCTCTGGTGACATGAAATCTGATGTCGGTGCTCGTTCGCGAAGGATTTCATTGTAATTCAAGACGAGGGTGAGATAATGAGCTCCAGTGGTCGAGTCCATTTCCTAAAAAGAAATTCATACCAATTGGAAAGTTTAAGTATCTTAGAACTGAATTAGAGACAATTGAGTGAACAAAATGTGAATCTTTTTAGTATAGTGAAAATCCTATTTTATTACCAATCGGTTCTCGAAAGATGAATCCGAAATAATGACGGTTGAGGGTCAATTTGACAGAACCATGACAGAACTCAGAAGACCTGACAAAGTAAACAGAAATAAACAATGGAAATGATCCAATGACGTTTCCGAGGTTGTGTGACATCTATCGGTGAACGATAGAAGCTCTGGTCACGTGACTTCCGCCAAAAAAAAGGAAACTGGCGTAAAAGTTTCACAAGTTTTATTTTAAACGAAAGGGCGGGACTTTTTTCAAAATAAAAAAAAAACTCCCGTATCCAGAATCCCGCTCAACGTCGTGAAAGAATTGCTCTGAGTCTCTGACTTTGATTGATTCAAATTTCTCATCTTCCAAGATTCCTCATCCCGCATGTTTCCCAACTCCCGTGAACCGGAATCCCGCTAAATTTTGAAATTCTCGAGATTCTAAAGATGTCTAAAAAGATACTTAACATATTTTCTGCATTTTGCTAGTAATTGGGAGAATCGCTGTCTTGTGTTGAACCTCACACCTACTTATAACGATTTTGATAAATCCTACACGATGAGCGGTTTGTCTGCTCAATCAGCGGTGAAGTTGTGCCAGTAGAGAAACCCAACAAAACAAAAATCACAATGATCATTTCATTTGTCACAGATAATACAAAATTTCACTGAAAAACATGACATTGAGCAAATCAGGGGTGGATAAACTCGTTCGCCATTCCGGCCAAAATCTCATCCGCACTTTGTGTATAGAACTAGGAAAAACATCACTTGTTGATCAAGTGTTAAACGTCGTTGAATTGAAGATTGAAGTTAAAAGTTAGAAGAATGGTCGCCATTTAGTATCCGCTATCGCTGCCGGTAGCCTTCTTGCCGACTCACCACGCATCTTCTGGATGAGTAGCTATCAGCATCGTTGAAAGCAGGATTGAGATTCACTTGTTCATTTAGAGAGTGACAAAACATTGATCTCCCCAATTCTTGCTAAAAAATTACATAATTTATTGCTTTAAAAGAATGTAAGCATATTAAGAAACAATTTATTTAATGAAAATAAATTATTTTGAATATTCTTAATTTAAAAATAAGAGATTCTAGCTTCTTTATGCATCTTTAGAATCTTGTAATCTTCAGGAAGGACTGATTTGATTTAAATAATTTTTTTTAAATTAGGCGGGAAAAATTTATGTAAAATTGATAAAACTGCGTTTTTCTGTAAAAAGAAATTTGTGGTTTTTAGCTATAAATAATGGTGACTAAAGAAATTAATTTGTATCTTCAACAAAACGTCAAAAATAGTTACGTGATTGATCTTATAACTTTTTAAAAAGAGAGAATAGGCTGATTTGGTAATTGGATATATTTCCAAGGATTTTATTTTATACCTTATTATCAGCCGTTACGACTCGACTAAATTGGTGTAAAACAGGCATCCTAATCCCCATACGTCTCTTTCGAGTCTATGAGAACTTCGTGTTGCAACCTGAGAAAATAAATTTAAATAATTTGCTTTAAGAATATTAATTTAAATTATTTACTTCAGGTGAAATGTAAGTAGGAGTTCCACACATTGTCATGTGCTTCTTAACAACAGGTCTTGTCAACTGTGTCGCTAGACCGAAATCTGCAATTCGCTTTTAAAGAGATAAAAAATTAATTAGAAATTGAGAAAAAAAAATTTAAAATTTAAAAATTACAATTTTCATGTCTCTTGTTGTGAGAATGGAGGTACAGCATGCTGTCTAACAGCTGTGTCATCACTTCCCTCACTTCATCCTCTGAGAGGAGGTGACCGAGAGCTTTCAAGTACTTCTGGAGCTTCTTGTTTTGACAAGGTAGACAAAATCATTGTCCTCAAAGTAGGCGTAGAGCTTGAGGACAGAAGAGTGGCCCAACCCTGGGTGGATTGAGGCTTTCTGCCTGACATGATTCACCATGCCAACAGCCTACATCAGCTTCTTGTTGATCTAGGAATGAAGAACCATTTGTATGTATATTTTGAACTTATTTTAGAAACCTTTTCTGAAATTTTCTAATTAAATTGCAATATACCATTTTAATGGCAACAAAAACCCCATTCATCCTACATCTGTTTCTGTGGACAGAGGCGAAGACTCCTTTTTCAATTTGTTTGTAAAATTCATGGTCCTAAAGAGAAGTGACACGTTAAAAATGTAAATAAAGACTTGAAAATGTAGACTACAGACTGAATCATAGATTACGAGCTACCAGCGCTTTTAGCACTCTCTGGTGGTTGGAGTGGCCAACCACTCCTGTACACTCTATAGTAAATCTCCAAGTTCTATATCCAGCCGCCAGAGGCGCTTCACAAGTTTTCAGTCTATTCATTATATCCATCACTCTTTCTTGCCTGTTGACTGTTGTGGTTAAAATCCGCTCGCGACCGTGTCTCAGTGCCGTTGAAAAGATCACGTTCGTTCATAACGGTATGCAAGATTTTAACGAAGAAATACCGGTAAATATTCTCTTGATAGGTTAGATGTGGTAAATTTTAAGTGCTACAGTCTCCTTTGAGAAGTTTTGTGTGTTTTCAAGGTGAGCTAGCTCTCTTTTTTTCTCCTAAAGAGCAGCGCTTATAATCATAATAACGTCACCAAAAGATACTAAAAGTTGCATAGAACGAAAGAGGCTCCATCCTCGGCTCCATCCGCCCTTTCTTTAAACTTGACATTTTATTAACTATTATTCGTTTATAGAGAAAGGGACGAGAAAATAAAAAAGAAAGAAAAAAAGGCGGATCACCGACAATTGTTCAGCTGTTAAATGATCTTTAACGAACGTTTAGACGTTTAAAGTTAACTCGTTTAATTCAAGTAGGTCAAGGTATGTATCGCCATGTGGGTCGCGTGAACATGCTCAAGCAGAATATTAAAAAAGGGATTTGTCCGGCGTCCAATTTCATCGGCGTGTTATTACGTAGAGCTACGAAAAGGAATTTTTTTCTCTCTTAAAATCTGCCGCCAGTTGTGTGAGTAGTTGTATGTTTCTTAGAGAAGTTTGAACGTGGAAACCTTCACCTGATTTTGAAACAGATATAAATTAAATTAAATTTATGAAAATTTAGTTTTTAAAAATGTATACCTTTGACAAGTCTTCGCTGTCTGGCTCGTCCTGCACATCAAAGTCGGGAGTAATGTCGCGTTCACAGATTTGCTCTTGTCCGGATGAGAGGACTTGCTTGGCCTTGGAAGCGGATGCAAAAGAGTCGTAAATGACGAAAATGGAACCACGGTTTTTGCCCCTATATTTTGGGGAGCTGTCGAGGATTACATCTTTGACTCCATCTAAATTAGAACGTTAAAATTATGAAAATTCAATTTTAAATGGCAAAATTTCTGTATGATGACATTACCCGTCGCATTTTCAAAGTGAATCTTCATTTGAGCTGCAGTTTTGGTTAACGGGATGTTACGCACCAAGAGCCGCATACTGGGGATGTTAACCACCAAGTTCGTGCCCTTCTCGTACTTGCCATCGAGCTTGATTAAATTATATAACTGATTAGTTCGAAAAAATTTAAGAAATGGTATTAATACCTCTCGGGCTGCCACGAGAGCGTGGCCGGGTTTTAAATATCTCACGAAAGCGAATCCACGATGATGACGCTTTGATGGGTCTGTCATCAGTTTCATATCCCAAATAAGGCCTATCTTTACAAACATTGGGATCAGCGTATCCTCATTGGTACACTCTGAGATCATTCCACAATAAACCTATAAAAATAATATAAATTAAGTTGAAAGATTTTTATGAAGAAATAAAGAGTACACACTTCAAACCTCGCATTCTTCAGAGGGAGGAATTTCTGAAAAGTTATGAGGGGGTCCACATTTCCTCATGTCATCAGTGATAAGCAATTTGTATTGGTATTTCTCCAACATCTTTTCAATTTCATCATAAACGGAGCTGCTGAAGGTTGGGTACATGGGTATCCACTTCATTAATCCATCTGGTCCCGGTTGCAAGATCTTGATCTTTGATGGTTTTAATCTCATCTTTTGTCTAAAATGTATTTAAAAAACATTAGAAACCACCACTGAAAGTGCATTTAAGGTTATAAGTACTGATAATAGTTTAGGATGCACAAGAGAAGAAGTGTTTTGTCTGGGGCATACTCCTGCCTGGATTTCAGTACCATTTTTAGTACTTCAAGAGCTTCATTGGTTGAGAGGCATTTCAGGTGTTCGAGGCCTCCAGAGGCAGCCACTTGGCTATGGATTAAGATGCCTAAAGAAGAATATATGAGAAAAATATCTTTTGACAAAGATGTGATCACTGATACTACTTACCATTTGAATAAATCTTTGTGAGTTCTTTTTCAACAGATGGTTGAAATCCAAAATCACTCAAGGACTTGTGATTCTCGTCGGATCTACTGATGCCAGCCATCTCTCTACTGGTTTATAAAATGAATGGGGGCCAAAGATATTGGTAGCTATGTAACCGAAAACTGGTAAAAGAATGTTAAACAGTTAAAATGAGGTAACTATGAGTTTTAAGTTTTGTCTTCAAAGTTTAAACTCCTATACGTACATCGTTTTGGACGGCTTCAAGAATCGACAGTTGAATGAGTTGCAACCAGATAAGTTCGTCTGCTTTCTGTTGTAACGTGCTCTGTTGCCAAGTTTAAAATTCATCTTAAGAATTTTTGTTATTCAATCAGACCAGAGAAACGCAGGGATTTACGTGCCTGTACCACGGTCACGGTGGATCATAAATTGTTATGTAAATAATAATCTCATGCCTGATAATTATTGTTGTATGAATTAAAAAGTCAGCACAAAATACTTCTAGAAGCGCCCAATTGTTGTTTTGATAGCAGTATACGACAAAAAAGTTTTAACACCAAATTTCCACTTCCTCCAAGATCCACTCCTCGTATCGACCTATAAATGGAATGGATTCTTTTGAACTTTTAAGGTCAAGGCTATTGGAGAGATAACACTTATAATCCCCCCCCCCCCCTAATTGACCAATTGAATTTCCAATAAATCTGAGTAGTCCAGTAACCAGTATCGCTTCAAAATTTTAAAATTGAACGAAGAGTAAGATGGTTCAATTGGGGCTGCGTGTAGCTTTTGAACCAAAATGTATTAAAAAAAACAATTACACAGTAAGTAGTACGTATAAAAATTATGAATTGCTCAACTTTAGGCATGGCATTCTTCGTTTAACCCATTCTTCGACTAGCCATACTCATATATATTTTTTAAAATAATGATTCTAAAGCAGATTCAGTAAAGAAATTCATAGTTTTTTATGAATAATAATAACCAGCCGACAGTCATCTTGAGAGCTTCCTCGAGTGTGAGTTGAAAACTACGGGAAATTGGACCAATTTAGTATTTACCAATTAAGTATTTACCAATTTTTATTAGAAGCCTTCATGTTATACAGGCATAAAATAGTAAAATACGAAGAGTAGAAATTAATTCAATACAACGCGCCCCTACAAATTGGACCTTGTATTATCTTCAACGAATTGGTTCAAAATATTTTAATGAAAAGGCGTGCAGAATTTTCCTATGTGTATTTGTCGTCCCCTCTTTAGGTAGCCACATCAGCATTATAGTATATATTGTGTAATAAAATACAATCTATCAGGCTCTCTTTTCAACGAAAAACCGGTTGGTAAAGACGCTCTAAAATGGAATTTTGAGCATCTGGATGCTATTCACGCGGAAGCAGTTGATCGGGAATTCCGCGTAACTGTGATGAGCACTGGACCTCCGCTTCAAGTCGAGATGATTGACAGCACTTCTAGATTTTCCAGCTTCAATAGAGACTCAGTTGTGAAGGGATTGGCAGAGTTTGCCAATCCTGATTTTGTGTAAAATCCATTCTAGAAGTTAATGTTAATGAAGAGTAAAAAATGCAGCCGTTTGCCCGTTTATACATGGCGCACCCAATTGGGCAATATTTAAAATTTGGAATAATGAATTAACCTTTCTAAAAGGAATAATAATCATTTTCTTCTACACTAATGTTAAAGTTTAAAATCCTGTCATTTTCTATTCTCGAAGATATTCAACATTTCTCATTTGATTTCAAACAATTTGACTACATTGATGTCTGTATTTTTAAATATTGTGCGTGACCCAGAATAAAAGTCGACTTTTGGTTTACAAAAAATAATTTTAGAAAACTGTAAAACTCAAAAAGGTTTTTAAAAGAACCGCGATTTCGAAAGCAGCCATCTAGTGGTAGAAAATAGAACTTGGTGTGCCTGCACCTGCTGCACCATTATCGACCACAGCCCAAGCCCTACGGTTCCTTTGTCATTGACGTCGCTTCTAGAAGGTAACAGTTTGATTAAAACGGCGTGAGACATTTTCCTTCGGAAATACAGGTAAATATGATTTTCACTGGTCGTGTGTTGCATCTTTAAAAGCTAATGTCTCCTTCGAGTAGATTAGTGTGTTTGTAAAGGAGAATCAATCAAGTTTTACAATGTTATAACGACTGAAAAGTGGTCACATGCCGGACAGCCGGTGGCTCTTGGCTCGTCGTATAATAAGGAAACGAAACTACTTTTTATTACAACTTTGTCAAGAATTGGGTTCATTTTCACTCTCTGCTGCTCGAGACATACTTCAAGTTGAAACTTCTTAAAAAATCTTGAGTAGATGTTTTGTTTAATTATGTGAATAAATTCCACTATTCCGAATTTTCCTATGAGCGAGATTTTAGTTGACCGAGGGTGGGTTAGAAAAGATGGCCGCGATTCTCTCGTCGTAGCGGCGTACGTTGTGTGATGCCCTCAGCCAACGAGTGCGAAGTCGTAACGGTGGCGTCGTACAACAATTTCTATTTTATTTCTCCGATTCCCAACTCGTCGTACATGGCTTATTCATTTATTTTGTGATAGCACGTCTCGTTTATGAATGTACTTACAAATTTCGTTTTAGTCTTATATTTCTATTGATTGATTCCTTCTCACTTGTTTTCTTTAAATTTTTGAAGAGATTACTAGCAACGATGGGCGACAAAATCATGATCAAAACAGACCATGAGGAAAGCAAGTTATTGGAGGACGAAACAGTTGCTTCTTCTATGGCTCCAAAGAGTGAAGGCAAGTCGGAAAAAAGTATTTCTAAACCTTTTTTAAAAATAAATAATCTACTGCTTCTTGTTTTCAGAAAATGTTGGAGAGGAAGCTGAAGCTGAAAATGCCTATGGAGCAGCGATCGGTAAATTTTGAAATAGTACTAATGAAATCAAAATACCTAATCCTGTTTTTTCATCTGACCATTTTTACAGAGGTCAATATCAACAAAGGGGACCAAGTAATTTTACATATTTCTTTATTATTATAAAATGTTAAAACTTGAATTGCTTTAGGGCACTTTGGAGAATCCCGGACTTCCAGCCAAGGCGCGGACTGCCTTTGAATTATTCTGCATTGAACAGGAACACGTTGCAGCTGGGGACCATCCAGGTGTTGGAACGGTACGACGACTTTTCATATACAGTTGATATACATAACATGGTCTTCAACATGTTTCATATATGCAGGATGAGTGGAAGGAAATGATGGCTAAGACGTACGAAGCCATGAGTGAGGATCACCAGAAGAAGTATGTCGAGTTGGCTGAGGTGGAATTGCTGGAAGTGTACCGACTGGATGGCTTGAAATTGGGCCCCATCCCAAATCTTGAAGATATGATCAGGAACATTACGTCTTCGGTTCAGTTCAAAGATTCGGTTGGCTTGTTCATTGCTGAGATGACTAACTTAAATCAATGAATTCGTCTCTATTAAAAAAAAAATTCAGCAAATGTAATAATAACATTTTTTTCCTTTATTATCGCATTGATTACCGTACGACTTTTAATTTTAACTATTCTTTTCCTATTTTTCAGGATGCATCTTTTTCAACTTCATGATGTCACTCTCTACCGACAGCACGCAGACGCCTTTGCTGTCTACCGTCTCTTAAGCTATCTATATATTACTCTTTGAAATAACTTTGAAATGGGCTGTTGTACTGCACCTCTCAATTGAGTGCAACATTTTTTAAAGTGAACAGCAAAATTCTATTCTCCTTCATCTTTCATTTTTCTGGATAAATACATTATTCTCTTGAATTCTATATCTAAATTTAATCGTATACTGGAGATTCTAGGCATCATAGCCAAGGCTGGTGGATGAGAAGGGCGGACCTGGTGGAAAAGAAATGTTGACCCATCGTAATTAGGATCACTTTGAGGGAGAGGTGGATCAGATCCAGGTCGAAACGGTGGAAGATGTGCAACTCAAACTCATCGTTCGCAGTAATAAAGCCTTATTACATGCTCGAACAACTCTACGTCATCTTTCTTCATCAGTATTCTTATACATCCTGTACAAGCTAAAGGTTTAATGCAGATACTTTTCGTCGTTCTTGAGTTTTGCTCAGTTTTCTCCCTTTGAAGCTGGCTGGATGGGATGATGGAAAGACACCCTGTAGAGAGCATCGTATAGATTGGTCTGGAAGCTTAATAATTCTATGATAAACGGTTAAATGGAAGAATGAAAAATTCGAATATGAATATATAGCTACTTATTACCTGTTTGGCAGTTTATGGAGCGATATTGTTGGTTCGACGGTTTGGCAGTGTCCGATATCGATGAAAACCACTTTTGCTTGTCGATGATACGTCTGTTGTCTGGAACAGGTCAGGTATAGGAGCTCCATCTTGGAGCTCAGTGAAGAACTGATAAATAAATCTTTGAGGTCAGTCCATTGCACTATATGTTAAGATGGTAGTTAAAAAACAGGTTCGATAAAGAAATTCTTATATATTCTGAATAAAATATCATTCGAGGATCATCTTGAGCGCTTCCTCGATTGCGAAAATTTACGGGAAATAGTGCAACTATTTACCAATGTATTGTTTACGGTAAGAAGCCTTTTTGTTATTCAGGTAAAACAGTAAAATTACTTCAATATATAACGCGCTAATCCTTCCAATATATTATAATGGATGAGACGATATCTTATCTTACATCTTATAGCTCTCCACAAAAAAATAAAACCAATAATGCATTTTGTAACAGGCATCTGGACATCTGGTGGCTTTCATGAATTGGTTTAAAATATTTAAATGGAAATGCGTGAAGAATTTTCCCATGTGTATTTGTCGTCCTCTTTTAAGGTAGCCACATCGCTCAGCAGTATAGTATATTGTGTAATGAAAAACAATCTACACCACGAAAGAATAAGTGAAAGTTATTCGAATTGGGGAAGAGCATGAAACGGATCAATGGGATTAACAATCTCGTCGTAGTGGATTCTGGGAATATCTGGATCATTTGCTTTCGGAAGAGACTTTCCTAAATGAAACCAGAAAGAAGGACGGTCCGGGCGGATTTCTGCATCAACGTGACCATGAACTGCTTCTTGGACGTTTGGTTGAATGTTGTAGCCAGTAAAAGAAAAGGCAATCAAGCATTTCATCTTGGACAAGAATTCGACCAGTTGTTGACCAAGATCAATTTGAGATTCCCAGCAAACGTCATCGTTGATGGGACTACGACCATGCAGGACGAGCCTTTCCAGTTTGGGGGAGAATTCAACAAGGTACTGGAACAACATAATGATGTTGGCTTCGATCCCTTTGAAGGTATGCCGACATTCAAGCCTGTTAATTAATGAGAGGCGATGAAATAAATGTTTACTTTTAAAGAACAGACAGGAGCATTATTTTTACCGAAGTTCACGAAGCTTTGAAGCCGTCTTGAGGCACGTTCCGAAGTTAATAATAGGAAGAGTAGAGTCCAATTGGGCCATAAGGTGAAGTCGTTCCAATTTGGGGCACTGTTCGAAGACCTAGGAGAGGTATAAACGGTAAAGATTGTGATTATTATTAATATATACGTTATGGAATATATCAAGCTCTTTAAAAGTTTCATAAAGGATATTGACCTTAACAAGATCAGGACTACCGAAAGGCATATAGATCCGCCTAAAAGACAGCATTTTCAATTGATGGAAGCGGATTTGAGATAAGAAGTCATTTTCGGGGAAAGGAAGATATGGGTTGACCAAATGCAACTCTTGAATGTTCATGCACTTCTCAACCAGATTTCTCATAAAATCTGAAATCCATAAAAAAAAATTAGTATGGCCTAAGATTATTTTAAGTATTGATGATTACCTGCAGAATGACGGTCACTACTGTACACGATTGTTTTCAAACAAGGAAGAGTCCAATCGCCATGTCCAGTAGAGCCTTCATAAAACTGGCCGTTCGAGTCATAACAACCGTTGACGAACTTCAATATCTCTAGGTTGGGATGATGCTCGCAGAAATTATTGAAGCCCTTGAATGAAAAAACCAAAACAAATAATTTACAAAATCAATGAAAGAAAAAAAGTTAATTTAGGTTGAAAAATAGTTTACCATTTCACCCATGCAGGTACCTTGAACGTATTTCAGTGCGGGCAAATGGGCGAGAGTAGAGAAATAAATCCCACCGAGATGTTCAAGCTGGTAGAATTTATCATTCCCTTCAGGACCCCACAGGTCGACACCCCCGTCTCCCTTCCACATAAGCAAAGATTTCATGGCTACTGACGGCTTTTTGTGTAGGTTATCCAGTCCGTAAAATCGTGAATTCAACTGAGTCTTCGATCCACATGCGTTCGATACCAGATCTAGGAAACTGTTGAGCTTCTAGAATTGCTGAACGGAGCTCGACGACGATCGGATCTACTGCAACTACATCAAGCAATAACTCGCTGTTGCTGCGACCACGGGAGATTAAGACGAAACTTTTCAAGAACGACGTCCAATTGAGATGAGACTTATTATCGCTGATGAAGTTTCGAATCTTCGCCAGTACTTCTTGCTCGTGGGAATAATCACTGGGCTCTTGATCATGATAGGCAGGTTCTATATGCAGATCAATGCAATCTCGACACCACCTGGAATATAAATTGAATAATCACATTTGCAAGAACATATGATAGTCAGTTTAAGACTAAAAGTTAAAAGGATACCTGAGGATGCCAAACACAACTGGCCAGATATCAATTGATGAATCATTCACACTCATGGGGAAGATCTTCAAGTGAGTCAAGCGACCAAAGCCAAATTTGATGCTCTGGAGAGACTTCTTTCCAATGATGCTTTTCTGGTAGTTGTCCAAATTGGCCTCAACTAGACTGAAGCTGAGTTTCTGAATCTTCACACAGGCTTCAAAGATTTGGAGTAAGTGACCAAGGTTGATTTTGGTATCATGAACAAAGAGCTCTTCCAGATTGCTCATACGAACAATGGCCTCACAAAGGGTATCTGCCGGGAGCCAGTAGCAGTGGCTGGCATCAAATATAGTCACAGCCAAGGGAGTGATGTTACGGATGAACCTATTCCAGTCATTCAGGGTGAGTGGTTGGTACCGGCTGATAACTAACTTCCTGTAAAATAAAATAAAAAGTGTCATCACGTGAAAGAGAGAAAAAATTTGAATCGCAACTTTATACCTGTTGGTTCCAAAGAGCTCGGCAAATCGTTTACTGACACCGGACAGGGCAAGAGCCAAGCAATCTTTCTCACTAAGGAACTGCTTTGCGAGGCGATGAAGTACGAGGTCTGGCAGTGGGGTGTTCCCATGTTTCAGAATAAACTCCTTCTTGACGAGGTTAGCCATGGAAATGCGTGGGGAAGCTACTCGTATTTTATTAAATCAGCTATTTCAAGAATAATCTCAAACGAAATTTGAGAATGAGTGAATGACATTCACTTTTCCCGTTGTCGTGAAATAGCAGTCGACACTAGGCTGCGCATGCTGGGCAGATGCAACGCTGCCAAATGGTTTTGTTCAATTTTGGTTTCAACACAGTTTTTTCAACACAGAACACACATTTTTCATTTTCACATTTTGATTTGAACACAACACAAAAAAGTCCTTACATCCGACAGTTAGGTCAACAATCAACATGTTTCAATAATTCAATCATGTGTTTCAATGATCCTATTCAGCTCATAAAATTGAATTTTTCATACATATTTTAAACACTTCTTACAGTCGTTATTGAAGAGTTGAGATCAGCATGAATTTGTCTAAATCCCATTTAAAATATCAGAACCATCAGTATAAGGTACGGGATTGATTTCATGCCAATATGATGCCGGTGTGAAATAGAGCGTTCCGCACTCTTTCAAGGCCCTCAACACAAGAAATATGAAAAGAAAACAGATTTAATGACGTACGAGCCAGGATTTATTTTAATATTCCCCTCAGACATTGAAGTTCATCGCCATGTACGTCAAGATCTGCTGCCAAAGACAGATTGGATGAAATCTCTCCAGAGTTTGTCGGTCATCAATCTAGGATTCTTTGAAGATTCTGAATACGGTTTGGTCCGCAGCCGTTTATTGCTCGATCATCTCTTTGACCGAATGTTTGCAAGCAAACCAAGCAGTCCCAATAGTCAGCTTTATCTTTGGATACATCAATTTCATTTCCCTCAAAATTTAGTACTGCCGATAGCTCCCTCTTTGAAAGCTTTTAAAGTAGATCAGTTTGGTTATTCCGGAAGTTACGGAAGATTCAGCGATATTGAACATTTTGGCGAATTTCGCTTCTTTGCTCCGCTGTCTCATCCACTGAACTTGAAAACCGCGTATGGCGTTGCTTCCCTTAGGCCTATTGACCCACAGAAGGTACTCATATATATTCCCTGGCACTATTAAAGTGCTATTAATTTTGATGAACACATTTTTAGTTGCAGAATTTTATTCGGGAGCATCCAAATCTCGAACAGTTGAGCGTCCAATCGTTAAAGCGCATTAATAATGATCCGATTATCCGAATGCTGATGGAAAATTGTTGAAGCTCAAGAATCTTTTCTGGCTTCTAGTTTTAGGAATTATTACGGAAGGTAATCAGTTGTAATTCATTTTCACATGCACAATTACGAGATCTTATACCGTTTAATATAGAAATGGTGCCTATGGTGGAGTATTTTGTCAAGGCTTTTCCGAATGTTCAAGTTCTTGGTCTGAAAAGCCGAATGCTAGATGTTTTAAGCCTTCCCGGGAACGAATCCCTTTCCGCAATTAACTTCCCGCGTTTAAGTTCTCTGAGTCTCGAAAAATGCAACCTGCGTGACGGTTCATTCTTGCCACTGGTAATTTTCTTACCAATAATCGATTAAATAGGTTTACATAATCATTTAACCTTTTTCCAGATGATTGCCCAATTCCCGAAATTAGAGAGAATCTATTTAGACGGCACATTTTTGACGATTTCTTCCTTTACCCCAAATCTAGACATTTTTCTTGAAAAGGCTCTCAAATTACAAACTATAGTTTAAAGCTTTAATTCTTCTTCGATAATTTTAATTCGATTTAATTTTCTAGACTACAATTTGTAAGAAACTAAAGAAGGGATTTAGATGATGCAGTTTGCATTCTAAAATCTCTCTCGAAACGTGCTCCAAATCTGCAGAGGATCAACATTAAAATGGTGTGCAAAACCCTTTCTGCCAATTGGAGTTTTCCTCTTGCGGACTTATAGTCAAACTCGCTCTGAAGATGGAACGTCTCACGTGCCTATCGCTCACCTTATGCGAGCTAAAAGAGAGTAAGCTGATTGAGGAAGTAAATCGACGTATGGCGGAAGAAGTTCTACTCACACGTCTTGCTCTCTGGTTTCACTTCAGTAGTAATATTGCTGAAGCGTCAGATCCAAGTGTCCCTGCTGTACACCACCGCGAAATGATCATCACTAATAACTTTGATCCTCCTCCCAAATTTTGATCGATTTGTTATTGGCGTTCATTAATTAGCGATTTTTGCTTGGTAAAAATTAATTTTATTTTTATAATGATGATTTTAAACAGATTCAGTAAAGAAATTCATAGTTTTTTTGTGAATAATAATAATCAGTCGACAGTCATCTGGAGCGCTTCCTCGAGCGTGAGGTGAAAACGACGGGAAATTGGGCAAGTATTTATCAATTTTTATTAGAAGTCCTCATGTTATACAGGTATAAAATAGTAAAATAGGAAGAGCAGAAAGTAATTCATTACAACGCGCTAAATCTACCACTACAAATGGTACCGTGTCTTATCTTATACGAATATACGTCGATGAGCTCTGCAATAAACAACCCATAATACATCCCGTTACGGACAACTAGTGGCTTCAACGAATTGGTTCAAAATATTTAAATGAAAATGCGTGAATAATTTTTCTATGTGTATTTGTCGTCCCCTTTATAGGTAGCCACATCAGCAGTATACTATATTGTGTAATGAAATACAACCTATACCACGAAAGAATATGAAGTGAAAGTTATTCGAATTGGGGAAGGGCATAAAACGGATCGGTGGGATTCACAATCTCGTCGTAGTGAATTCTGGGAACATCTGGATCATTTGCTTTCGGAAGAGACTTTCCTAAATGAAGCCAGAAAGAAGGTCGGTCCGGGAGGATTTCTGCAGCAACGTGACCACGAACTGCTTCTTGGACGTCTGGTTGAATGTTGTAGCCAGTAAAAGAAAAGGCAATCAAGCATTTCATCTTGGACAAGAATTCGATCAGTAGTTGACCAAGGTCAATTTGAGATTCCCAGCAAATGTCATCGTTGATGGGACTACGACCATGCAACACCAGCCTTTCCAGTTTGGGGGAGAATTTAGCAAGGTACTGAAACAAAATGATGATGTTGGCTTCGATCCCTTTGAAGCTATGCAAACATTCAATCCTGTTAATTAATAAGAGGCGATGAAATGAATATTTAATTTAAAAGAACAGACAGGAGCATTATTACTACCGAAGTTCACGAAGCTTTGAAGCCGTCTTGAGGCACGAGCCGAAGATAATAATCAGAAGAGGCGAGTACAATTGGGCCATAAGGTGAAGTCGTTCCAATTCGGGGCACTGTTCGAAGACCTAGACGGTGTATAAACGTAAAAGATAGTGATTATTATTATGAGGCACAATTAGGAATTCGTAAAGTTATTAAACGGTTGCAAAAGAGACTGGCCTTAGCAAGAGCAGGGCTACCAAAAGGCGTGTAGATCCGTCTAAAAGACAGCATTTTCAATTGATGGAAGCGGATTTGAGATAAGAAATCATTTTCGGGGCGAAGAGGAAATGGGTTGACCAAATGCAACTCTTCTAAGTTGATGCATTTGTTGGCAAGATTGGTCATAAAACCTACAATTAATTTAAGAAAAAATTATTTGAGGATGAAAATTCCTTTGAATATTAATGATGGGCGTCACCTGCTGAATGACGGTCAGTACTGTACACGATGGTTTTCAAACGAGGAAGAGCCCAATCGCCATTTCCTGTAGAGCCTTCAATAAACTGACCATTCACATATAAACCGTTGATGAACTTCAAATGCTCTAGGTTGGGATGATTCACGCAGAAATCAGTGAAGCCCTTAAATGGAGAAACAAAAATCACATTATTAAGGAAATCAGTGAAGAAAAAGAGTAAAACAAGTTTAAAAAATGGTTTACCATGTCATCCGTGCAGGTACCTTGAACGTATTTCAGTGCGGGCAAATGAGCGAGAGTAGAGAAATCAATCCCACCGAGATGTTCAATCTGGTAGAATTTCTCATTCTCTTCAGGGTCGACACCGTTATCTCCCTTCCACATCAGCAAAGATTTCATGGCTACTGAGGGCTTTTGGTGTAGGTTATCCAGTCCGTTAAATCGTGAATCCAACGAGTCTTCGATCCACATGCGTTCGATACCAGATCTAGGGAGATGTTGAGCTTCTAAAATCGATGAACGCAAATCGACGACGATCGGATCTACTGCATTAACAAACTCGCTGTTGCTGCAACCACGGGAGATCAAGACGAAACTTTTCAAGAATGACATCCAAAGGAGATGAGGCTTGTATCGCTGATGTAGTTGCGAATCGTCGTCAGTACTTGTTGCTTGTGGGCTTCATAATCACTGGGCTCTTGATCATGATAGGCAGGTTCTATATGCAGATCAATGCAATCTCGACACCACCTGGAATATAAATTGAATAATCACATTTGCAAGAACATATGATAGTCAGTTTAAGACTAAAAGTTAAAAGGATACCTGAGGATGCCAAACACAACTGGCCAGATATCAATTGATGAATCATTCACACTCATGGGGAAGATCTTCAAGTGAGTCAAGCGACCAAAGCCAAATTTGATGCTCTGGAGAGACTTCTTTCCAATGATGCTTTTCTGGTAGTTGTCCAAATTGGCCTCAACTAGACTGAAGCTGAGTTTCTGAATCTTCACACAGGCTTCAAAGATTTGGAGTAAGTGACCAAGGTTGATTTTGGTATCATGAACAAAGAGCTCTTCCAGATTGCTCATACGAACAATGGCCTCACAAAGGGTATCTGCCGGGAGCCAGTAGCAGTGGCTGGCATCAAATATAGTCACAGCCAAGGGAGTGATGTTACGGATGAACCTATTCCAGTCATTCAGGGTGAGTGGTTGGTACCGGCTGATAACTAACTTCCTGTAAAATAAAATAAAAAGTGTCATCACGTGAAAGAGAGAAAAAATTTGAATCGCAACTTTATACCTGTTGGTTCCAAAGAGCTCGGCAAATCGTTTACTGACACCGGACAGGGCAAGAGCCAAGCAATCTTTCTCACTAAGGAACTTCTTTGCGAGGCGATGAAGTACGAGGTCTGGCAGTGGGGTGTTCCCATGTTTCAGAATAAACTCCTTCTTGACGAGGTTAGCCATGGAAATGCGTGGGGAAGCTACTCGTATTTTAATAAATCAGTTCAGCTATTTCAAGAATAATCTCAAACGAAATTTGAGAATGAGAGAATGACATTCACTTTTCCCGTTGTCGTGAAATAGCAGTCGACACTAGGCTGCGCATGCTGGGCAGATGCAACGCTGCCAAGTATTTTTTATTTATTTTGGTTTCAACACATTTTTTTTTCAACACACATTTTTCATTTTCACATTTTGATTTGAACACAACACAAAAAAAATCCTTACACATTTCGACAGTTAGGTCAACAATCATCATGTTCCAATATTTCAATCGTGTATTTCAAAGATCCTATTCAGCTCATAAAATGGAATTTTTTGCATTTAGTTTTACGAGCGTATGAGAAATTGTGAATCGATAATGAGAGATGATTTCAAACAAGAGAGAAGAGACGATGGCCACTTTCAGCCCCACTCTATCATCCGTCCTGCTCTTAGTGTATCCAGAGAAGCAGGCCTTGGTGCACAACGTTCTCTCTATCTGTGATGTGACTCTCATCCGATACGTCCAGCCTGAAACGGGCTCAGAAGAATGCTTATCATCACAGAAGATCGTCATCATCGTGAAAGGCGTTTAACCCTTTATTTCTTTTATGATATACTTGGTTCTTCATTTTAATTAAGATAAACACGGTTCGATACTTCGATAACAGTGTGTGTGTGTATTAAAAGGGTGATCAATATTACAGACCCCATCTTTCCGATTTTGAATACATTTCTCTTTGCTATTCATTTGACTTATTTTACGAATGTGTTCAGTGTGAGACGTAGAAGAATTTAAGAAAGAAAAGTCAACCCTTAATTCAGGTTTCTACTCGGGTTATTCAGGAATTAATTTAGAACTTACTTATAAACAGTTCCGGAATTTAGTAACAACTATTTCCAAGAAGTTAAGAAATACATGCTCAGTTATTCCGCGTGATTCATATCCCATATGATTCTATATGATGAATTACTGTTTTCCTATTATTTTTAAAAAGTATATTCTAATTGAAAATTTAAATAACTCTTTTATTTACATTTATCTAGTCGATATATTTATTAGATTAGCGCACTCCATGTCGTCCGGCGGCTCTGTTAGCAGACGGCATCTGTTTTTCACGAGCAGAGAGAACATTCACGAGTGTCAGAAAGAAACAAAGCCATTTCGTTTCAATCAAACTTTAAAGTTTTGTAACACTTCATACGCGCTAGTAATTTGATATTGTTGCGTGATTTAGACTTATCCCTTTTTATATAATCAAGTTACGTAATAACGAAACTATCTGCAGAGCCAGTCCAGCTTCAGGCCTTCAGCTGAATTCGCGAGTCCACTGATGTTTGGGCAGCAGTGAGGAAATCGAGGGAAGATTTTCGGTAACTTGTCAACCATCTGTTTATAAATAGAGTGATGATTCTGAAATTTTCTTCTAAATTTCAGAAAGAGTTGCATTGAGCAATTGAATGCACTCTGTTTCATGAAAAATGGACAGATTCCCCTAGATGTTTGTGCAATCCTGGATTGCCTACTGGACAACAAACTCATAGAGCTGGAAATCACAGTTCCTTACCAGAACATCAAATCTTTCTCAACCCTGCTGTCGGTCATCGCTCTACGGTCCCCCGAATTGAAAAGTCTTTATATCAGACTTTGCACCTTAAACCCTCAGTTGGAGCAACCAGCCATAGAGAACCATTTGGAGCGACTCAACAGTAACAGCAGCTCTCCGCTCTTGAAATTTTTGACCACTCTGTCAATTGATAACGATCCCATCGAGGACGAGTTTGGATTCCCTACACGCGGTGATTAGTCTTACGAGCCAATATTTGGGATTATATTTGGCATTGTATTCGAATACTGTCCGGCGTTTACCAATTTATCAGTCAATGTACTACTTTATCGCATTAAGCGAGACTTCCTTGAGCTTCTCCTTGGAGGCTTCGTCGCCGATCAACTCCCTCCGTTTGACACAACTCTATGGAGCCGTGATGAGGTCTTAAAGAGCTTGCGAGTTTCACAAGAGTTCTTTATTCCGCTTTGTTCTATCCTTCAGAAGATCGAACTCCATTGCTACTGTTGCGAACCTTGCTCCTGCAACCTTTCATTCGTTATCTCGGTTCTTCCGTTTGCATCGTTTCACCTTCCAGAGTTGAAGACAATCCATTCCGGTTGATGTATTATTTCATCTTCATTTGCCCCTTTTCCTGATATGAGATCACTCGATCAACATCGAGTTGAGTTCGAAAGGTCCTACAAAGAAATCGCTGCCCTTGTCGGAGAAAGCAATTTTATTGGATTTCCCTCTTATCTATCTGGTAATCTCTGCGTCTTATGTATTTTCATTTATTCAAATGCTAATCAAAGGCTCATATACTTGCAGGAATCTTTTCGCAACTTACCTTCTTAGTAATCCCAGTCGATGACATCGAAGTGATAAGGGAAGTCGGATCGTTTTGCCCCAATTTGAAGCACGTCGAATTCTTTGGCTTTCTACCCAGTCGTTTTCCAAATTGGTCTATTACAGACAATGGACACATCAATTTGAACTCTCATGACGATCTACGACAGCATTCACCGATTACCGATGAGACCATTGGTTCCATCCTCAAAAGTTGGCCCGAAGTATGATCAAATAAGTGTTTTTATTCGTTCATTTAATAACACTGAATTTAAACCTTCATTTTATGTAGGTGAAGGCGATTACTTTCAACCCTGTTCGCTGTGCTTTTTGCATCAAGTGCATTGTCAGTGCATTTGGCCCTGAACTGGATAGTCTTACGCTGCATTGCTGCACATATAGCTTAGAGTCTTAGACTTATCTTTCTTGGTCCCTAAGCTGGAAAAATTGATTATTTATTCATTCTCGCATAATCTTTGCCTTAGTGGACCACCTGCCGACTTGGATGGATGGAGGGCCGAATTCCTTCCCTGTCTAAAGGATTTTGAATGCGATGCTTGTTTGGGAAAATGGTCAGCACTGTTGGAGAGCAGGCCGACGTTGACCAAGCTGAAACTTAGTTGCTGTAACATTGGGTCCAAGGTATGAAATATATTTTCACTTTTCTCATATATATAATTAAATAAAAATCCTTTTAAACTATTAATAGTACCGTTCTCCGGCCCTGGAATGGAACCAAGCCTCAGTATTTTGGACGAACATGGTGCGCTTGACGATAGACGAATGCACTGGGATGACGATGGCCGTGCTTTCTTCACTGGTGCCTCAGTTGAAGCATTTGGAGGAGATCGAGCTGCCTAGACCCGTCAGGAAGAACGAAACTGATGATTTCGTCCGCGAGGTCATAGATGGGCTGAAGAAGAGCAGGCAAGGTCTAAAGGAAGTTAGTCTGAGACGCACTTGGTCAGGCGGAAGCTGCGGTTACCAGATAATTTGAGAAAAAAGAAGATGAAGAAAATTGTGATACGTGTTTCATCGTTCTCTGGTCCTGAGTCAAGGTGCTTTGTATTTAACTCTGATGGTACCGCTCTAATATACCATGAAGTCTGAAGAAAATCTTGGAAGAATTCGTTTACTATTTCTGTTCTAATATATATAGTTGCATCAATAGTAGAAGCGTATAATGGTGAGCCAAGACAAGACTAATGCAGTTCCTATTATACAATAACTGTACAGTCATTGCCATAAATTGTGTTCAGGTATAGAAGCAAAGAAAAGCGAAATATTAAAAGAAAGAAAGATTTGTTAAGATGAATCCTAATTTTCGCAGAAGGAATAACAAGCGTCAACAAGAATAAAAAGCTGAAAAAAATTGTAATGTTCTTTCAGTTGGAAGATCTATGCCGCTCTGAAACGTCAGAATGTGAAGCTCTATTTCAAGTCCCTAGTCCTTACCGAGTACCGGCTACGGCTACGGGCCACACGTACCTTCCTCTCCCTCTTCTCCCTCCTCACCGCTCCTCACGTCCCCTAGTCCCCTATCTGTCCTACAGTCCTCTACCCTTTCTAAAGAATTTAGATCTCAAACTCGCTGCTAAAATCTCGTGATGCTCGAGGGTAACCCAAGAATTTTATGGCACCGTTGAGCTTATGGCAGAGACTCAGCCTTGTAGTTATGATAGCCAAGACTCTTCTCCGGTGTAGATGCCCAGCTTTCCGATGGTTTTCTTCCGCAGAAAAATCTGGTTTCAATAATTTCAAGCGTAGACGTGATGTCAAGGCTTCTACCAACTGTTCCCGTGTAAGGCACGGACTGGATCGTTTTAAATGATTCAGGGGGGTATGTACATAATGTGGAATATTTTAACTGAAAAATCAAAATAATATTTGAGAACAGGTGGTTTATTAATCAGAATCGGCATTAGACGCAAAGACAATTGGTTCAGCTTTGTCGAAGTCATAATTGGGATCGAATTAAGTGGCATAACGTCCAACAATTCCCGCACGATCAGTACGACCAATGCTGTGCACGTATTAAACTTCATTCGAGTGCTCGCAATAAATTACATAATCCACTCTGGGAATGTCGGAGTATTTATATATACGGAGTATTAATATTTTATTTTAAATAATATTAAATTATTTAAAATATAATTTAATATATTTTAAAGATATATTATATATAGATATCTTATAAAAAATATATAAAAAATTATAAATAAAATCTAGAGCAAACAAATCTCAATTATAATTACTGTTGGAGCACCTCCACCATTGTTGGATTCCCAACAGCCTCCACGGGGCTGTTCACTGCTCTTGGTCTCCCAAGCCAGAACTCTTGGAGTGGGCAATTACCAGAGAGCGACTGTATGAGAATTATAGTCGCATCCTGGGAAAGGGCAAGTAACATCGCGGAATTCATAGCCGCAGCCCCGCACGTGCCAGTCCCACACATCATCGTTTTTAATTGCATGTTTGCAACTGGGGCAATAGATCCAATCACCTAATAAAATAAATAAAAGAAATTCGGAAGTGTCCTTCTTAAGAGGATTCTGCATTGGAGTAAGTCCACCTGAGCAGCATCTTCGTGGTTTCTTCATAATGCGGAACAGTGACAATCGGATTGGTCGAATGGCCCGAGATGGCAGGCGATTCCGGCATGCCCTCTACTCCATAAAAAAAGATGGACCGATCCGTGTCATCTCCGAGCTATGGAGGTAGTGATGGGAGCTCGTTTTTAACCAGATCCGGAACAGGATTAAATCTCATTCTCTTTTCTTCCTGATTGGCTAAAAATATCTCCAATCTGAAAATAAAAGTAAAAAAATAATTTATTACTCTATTGAGTCTCCGTCTTCGACAAACAAGGGAGCAGGGCTCAACCTCACTGAAGTCACGGCACTTCAAACGGCAATCACCAGTAAAAATTTAACGGCAGTGATCGTCTAAAAGGCCGAGCTCAACCCGTCAAAGATCCGGCGCCTCTAACGGCCATCCCCGATGAAAAAAAAAAATCGAAAAAATTCCACTGGTTCTGACACTCAAGAAAGCCGGGCTCAACACAGCTAAATTCCCGACTCATTTACGGTCGTCGCTGCATAAAAAAATACATTGAAATTTACCTTTTGTCTTCTGAAGTAGGCGGCGGCTTAGTCGACCGGGTAGCATCCGTCGTTTCAACCACAGAACAGTACACAAGAACGCGAACGGCCTGTAGGTCTCCCTATACCCCCGTATGTCGATGTTTGAAGCCGGCTTAGCGTCGTCTGATTTTTTGGGAACTAGATTTACATTGTCTCTTACGGGAAAATGCGATTATGCCTTGATTGAAAAGAATTGAAAATACGTGCTTGCCCGTAACTGACTTATGTTACGAAGAAAAAAATTGGGCATTTTTCAAAGTAAATATGTGTCCACTTTAGGCACATAGTGTCCCTTTAATTCTATACAACGACATACGGGGGAGATAGGACGATCGCGTTCTTGTGTACTGTTCTGTGGTTTCAACGATCCAACAAATAGGCGCACGAAGCAAAAGAAAAATAATGCTCTTCTGGCAATGGAATTGATTTTAAAAAAATGGGAAATAACGTGATCCATTTTGAAAGGCAAGGGGTGGAATATAGTCGCCCATGATGATTCAATCGATATCGGAAGCAGCTCTTAACTTTCCCAAGTTTAATAATGACGAATGATGAAGATGGAAGGAAAGCTTAATTATTCAAGTGAGGTTGAAAGTGAGCGGCAATATGTGAGGTATGACAAAGAGTAAGCAGACTAATGGCGTTTTCCAATCGTCAATTTAGAGCGCTCCAGAGATATGTCTAATTGGCGTTTTCCAATCGTTCATTTGGAACGATTGGACCTCCAATCTGTCACTTTTCTGGCCGATGGAGTTATCGTCGTTAACGGATCGGCTACAGCCAGCGCCCCTGAAGACCGATGCACGGAGTGTCTCCAAGTGAAGCCGGGAGTTTTCCCTTCCCGCCGTGGCAGAATCATCTTCCTTTCTCCCATGTCCCCTGAAAATTTTGCCGAGGTAAATTTTTTTTAATCATTTAAATTATTTAAATTTTATTATAAGCTAATTTTTTTTCAGGGTCTCGAGCAAATGAAATCGGAGTAAATTGTCTAGGAATGATAATGGCAAACGAAAGAAAATTTTAATTCCTCCGCGGTTACTTTCTATTCTTCAACTTCATTTTCTTTTTTAGAACAGTAAACTCAAGTTTCCCTTATTGTATTGTTTACAATGCTTCGGAATACTATTAATATAAAATGGCTTTTGATTGGCATTCTTGCCTTGTTATCTATTTTTCTCACATAGTAGAATTATTTTTTGCCCTTTTTGTCATGAATGATGGATGGGGACGCGATCCGACAAATCTTTAAACTTATAAGCAAACCTGACGATCTCTTACCTTTTGTGTACGTGAACCCCTTTCCGCGTGAAAGTTGAATTTACCGCTAAAAAAGTAGTCTGCCAGTTTCGTAATAACTTGATAATAGCTTTTACAAATTTGAACTGTACCTTAAAAATTGCAATAAGGATGTTTAACTCAAAAAATGTTTAAATACTTAAATTTAAATAATTTTAATAATGGATTCTACGAACTGGCAAACATTTTGAAAGACCCTCTTTTCTCTAGCAGAAGATGTTTACTTTGTTTTGACAATCAGCTGATAGTTGCACGAACAGGAAGAAGAGATTTTCCTCTTTTTCCCTCCTTTTCTTCACATTGTCGCGTAGATAGAACGGCGTTTTATCATTTTATTTTCGTCCGTCCCTGTGTTTCAGTTTTTATACTAGTATTTATTTAAATTAATATTTTACTGAGTAGAAGTAAGTTTGGATTGAGGGCTCATTGATGAGGTCAATGTTGTTAACATCCAAACCTAAAACTTTTAAAATATATTCAGGTGAATTTACATATATTACTTCAACTAAAACCATGGCGGATTGAAATGAATTATTCATAGATGGTTGCCACTATTATGGTGAGGAGTAATTCCATGCTGGGTGATCTCATCCCGATCACCAACTCTGAGGCTCAACATTTCGCAGCCCACTGCCATGTCACCTCCATATAGCTGAAAAGCAAAAAAAGGGTGAGCCTATTAATTTGAAATCTCTTTTCATCTATCTAAATCCAATTTCTTCTCACTCTGCTTGCAGTATCCAACAAGATGAAGAACTCTTTTAGGGCAGCAATGGTCCTCACTTGCCCAAGAAGCTGCCAGGCCAGCTTCTCTGTGGACCTAGCTCTGGACAAGGCCGGACAGGTGATCCAGGTCCTCATTTTGGGGGAAGTTAAATGCTTGCATAACATGGAGCACTGCTTTTGTAGTATATGATGGGCTCTGTTAATTTTATGTAAACTCTTTAAATTAATTTCAATAAATTTAGGCGGATAATTTACTTTTGGAATCACTTTTACCTTCCACTGGTTTGGAAGGTCATTTTTTCGTTTTTTATAAACCAGTTTTACCGGGGTTACTGCTGGCCAGCTTTGTAGACCCACCTCTGCACAAAGCCTAGGAGGTGGCTTACAATTTGGGCTGAGCTAAAATATTGAATGCTTGCACACCTCAATAGCACTGCTTTTACAAAATAAAATAAAAATATTGAAATTTTTCTTTCTAATAACTGTTTTTCTTTCTAACACATCTTATTCAGCGCGCGTATTATTTTTTATTTCAAAGATAAGAAAATACAGCACAAAATGAAAAAAAAAGAAGGCTGCATTACATTTGGCGCATACAGAAACCGTAAGAGCGGATGTCTTCTTCGTTGGGAGAGATCCAATATTCTCCGGATCGCGTTTCTCCCTCGGAGATTTTGAGAACAGTGTGAGGATTTACGCGGTTCTGGATGATAGCCTTGAAGGTCACTCCATCGATGGTGATTGTTTGAGCGAAATCCAATGCGACCTGCTTGTCCGGTGTCGAATAAATTCCGGTACGACCGTTGCTCAATTTGTAGCCCTGGGAGCCGATGGTCAAGCCGTTGTTGTGGCACGTTCCGTGGTAAGAGACGATCCACTCTCCATCGGCTGATGAGGTCTCTTTGACTCGTGGGCTGCTGCCGGAGAGCCAGATGTTGTCCGAGTAAAGTTGGTCGCATTTGAGAGCGAAGCGCATCCAGCCACACGGACGGCTGTAGAGGGTTCCACCACGGTAGAAAGTAGAGTCGACATCGGTCAGCTGGGTCAAGTCGAAGTGGTACCGGTCGTCAAGCAGATGAGTAGGAGGGACATGGGGCGCATGGCTGGCGCAACTCAGTAAGCTTCCTGAGAGCTGAATGGTGGAATTATTTCTCAAATTGCATTGAGCAAATGTGGCTGAGTAATTTTTCAGTCCAAGACTTCCGAACATGAGTCTTTGGTCATGGAAAGGGATTCCAGTCTTCTGCTGAAGCAATCGATGGAGGTACAGAATTTTGGCATTTGTGTTGATGTAAAAAAAAGTCTCAGTTTTGCTGCCCACTACAACAAATGTATGCTTGATGTTGTGGTGACCCGGTTCCAGTGGTGGATTCACACCAAGACGTTCCAGTTCTTCTTTGGTGAAATAACTCTTGGTGGACTCGGTGTTGGCATTCTTCAGAAGCTCCTTTTGGGCTTCCTCTGGCGAAATGTCATTGGATGTCGGTGTTCGTTCGCGAAGGATTTGATTGTAATTTAAAATGTGGGCGAGATAATGAGCTCCAGTGGTCGAATCCATTTCCTAAAAAAAATTCATACAAATTGGAAATTTTAAGTATGTTAGAACCGACTTTTAAAGACAATAAAGGGCACACAATGTAAATCTTTTAAGTAAAGTTCAAACACTATTATATTACCAAATGGTTCACGAACGATGAATACGAAATAATGAAGCTTGAGGGTCGATTTGACAGAACTCAGAAGAGCTGACAAATGGTGAGTTCGGGTGGGCTCAATAGATTCAGATTCAGATTCCCATTACACTGCTGCAAGAGAAAATCCAGATTCGTTGCTCAAACTTGCTCTGAATATTTATTTTCTGCTCTGAGAAAATAGGCAGAGCAACTTTTCAGATTTAGAGCAGTGTCTATCAGAGGACAACCATGATGGGAGGGGCTGAGGGAGGGGTCTCCTGGGCGCATCTTGGCTGTGGGCACTGAAGGGGCTTTCGCCTTTCAGCTTCTACCTTACTACATACACTCTTGCTGTCATAACTACAAGGCCGATTCTCAAGCCATGTAGCATGCATGTAGCAACGGCATAAGGATTTTACGCATCCCTCGATCTCGGCGTAACGGTCAAAGTTTGAACCTCTTTGTAAAACGTCTTATACACGCGGAACAAACAGAATCAAATTCCGTGAATAAAGTTGTAATCAAACTGCTATCTCACAACATCAATCAGTTCATTCTTTAAATAGCAATTGCACCCACATTTCTCACCCATGTATTTAAAAAAAAGTTAAGTTAGGACCTGTATACTGTGAAAGACTGCGGTAATTCTGACCCTCGTTCATGATTCGACGTTGCCCAAATCCTTAGTTGACCGACTGACTGAGAGTTGAAGATCAAGCCAACGTCATCACGATCAACTACTTTATTTTACTTTCACGAGGCCGACTTTCAGTTTGTCATGGAGGGACAATATTACCATGGCAAGTGCGGGCAAATCCAGTTTCTATTAGGCCTTCATCAGTGGCGCAGTCGTTGCGCCGTAATACATGTTGGGTAAAAAGCAAAGAAAATCGGTATACATGACAGATTCATTTATAAAGATAAATCTAATTTTATCAGAAGCAATACACAAATCAACAAGCATATAAACAACAAATATCATGACAAAATCAGTTGGAAATGGTATTTGTTTATATCCTTAATTTAGCTAATAGCTCTATAAACCTCTAGCATGTGAAGCTCTGCCTCTATTAGTCCCTACCGAGCACCGGCTACGGCGACGGGCTACACGGCTACCTTCCAGCCTTCCTCTCGACCCATCTTCTAGTCCCCTCGTCCCATCTGTCATACAGCGCCTAAAGTAATATTCCCTTTCTGAGGAATTAAGTTCTCAAACTCGCTACTAAAATCTCCAAAAATTGTAGGGCACCGTTGTCTTATGGTAGAGATTCAGCCTTGTAGTAATGATAGCCAAGCTAGATTACGTATATACCATTTGCTCGTGTAGCCTATATACTACATGAGCGATTTTGGACTGGCCCTCTTGCCCGTATGAAAGGTTTGAAAAAAAATATAACAGCAATAACTCGCGCAGTTTTTCCTGCTCTTTCTGATCATACCAAATGTATAACTCAGTAATTTTGTTTGTATAATTATATTTTATTTAAAAAAAATTATTAATTGTGCGTACTATGATACACGTTTACCCTTCTCTCTTTTGATTTTATCTTCTTCCTTCTTTCTACCTTTCGGGGATGAAAGAAAAGGGTGATCGGGGGAGAATGAAGGAAAAGGGTGGAGCGTGGGTGGAGCAAATCTTTTTTATTTATTTTTTGAATCTGAATCTGAAAAGCCCACCCGAACTCACCAAAAGTAAACAGAAGTAAACAATGGAAATGAGCGGGTTGTGTGACATCTATCGGTGAACGATAGAGGCTCTGGTCACTTGACTTCCGCAAAAAAAAATAAACTGACGTAAAATCGCGAGTTTTGATTTTAATGAAATGGCAGGATTTTTTTAATAAAAAAAACCGCCCGTGATCCAGAATCCCGCTAAACGTCGTAAAAGAATTTCTCTAATTTTTCTAACTTTCAAATCTTATCAGTTTTATTCAAATTCCTCATCTTTCAAGATTTCTCATCCCGCATGTTTCCCAACTCCCGTGACCCGGAATCCCGCTAAATTTTGAAATTCTCGAGATTCTAAAGATGTCTCATAAATTCTAGTAGGAGTGGAATTTTCATTTATTTTTTTAACGTCTGAATCGAGTGGGGTTTTATTCAGTGCCGGCCAAGTACGTCCGTTATTCAGCGTCCCCTAAATTTGTCCTTTCCATGAAAAATTAGTTAGAGTCGTTGCCAATACTCGGAAAAATTTTAATATTTCGATTTATATTTCAGGTAGTAAACCTTATGAGTGTTGCCGTTGCGGAGCTGGTTTCATTTGGCTCGTAAAGAGGAGTGAAAACTGATAAAGAGGATGGATCGGGAAAGATTTCGAGCACCAGCGCCAGGAAGATTTAATCCGGCTGCTCAATCAGCGGCTGACGAGCGCCGATGGGGTCCAAGAGGAAGTGAGCGGGAGTCGGATCCCGGCCGAAGGAGAGGCGGAACCAATGAAACTCCGGGGTGGAGGTGAACCGTATCGATGAGACTGTCGTCGCAGTCGTTGGACGATGTGGCCGCTGCTGTTGTCGTAGACAGCATTTCCAATTCAGTGTAACAGGTAATATCTTGTTAATTGGTTTGATTTGGAGATGATTAACTAAAACCTTTTTTTTTATTTTTTAGGGCCAGAGGACAACTGAAGGAATTTCGATCATTTAATTTTTGAGACTAGGGCGGTGATAATTGAAGAGGCACTGTAACCGGCCGCGCGCGCACGACCCGCCACGGAGCGCCGGCCATAGTTGAAGCAGTAACCTGGCGACAAGCTCATTCCGTCTTCGCTACTTCTTCTCAAGACTCGACAAAAGGCTTCCACTGCACAATTTTAACCAAAAGATCTCTTTGTTTATAACTTACTCCTTTTTTTCCCGAAAAAATTATTTTTTTCCCTTCCGTTTCTTTCTTTTGAAAGTTGAAAAAAAGTAAAACAAGAAAAGAAAATCCAAAAAACCCCATCACAATTATCTTTTCTTTTATCACCAGGTTTATCACAGATAGTACAGAAATATACACTGAAAAATACATTATTATTGCGACCAAAATCTCATTAGAACTTTTTACAAGAAGTTTCCGGCATCCGGAATAGAAAATAGCCTCGAAATCCGCATCGGGACCGTTCTCCATTAGTAAACATTTAGCACGGCTGCTGTAGAGAATCACTTTGGGAGTTTTAGCTTTCACTAAATTCACAAATCTGTTTAAATAAATTCAATTTTAGAATTAGAAAATTGAAATGATTGATTGGATAATTCAAGTTACCTGGCCGCGTAGAGGTACTTTTTCCAGTGCTGTTCAGATAGATTTTCGTAACTATAGATGGAGTCGGATCCTTTGACAGGTAAAGGTGCTGGAAGCTCTGCAACTGCGATACCTCGACCGTTATTAGGTTGATACATAACAATCTGCAAAAAAAAATTTGGGTCTGCGTTAAAGACATTTTTCTCAAAACCGGTTAACGTTTTAACTTTTTAAATTTACCTTCATTCCGTCACTCGAGATGCGGCAGACATCGACGACCCTTTCAGCGCCGTTCTTCATCCGGATGAATTCCAGGCAGACTTCTTCTTGATCTACTATAGAGCAGATGGCGTTCTTGGTCCTCTGTCGAGTGGGTTTTAATCGAGCTGTCGATAGCGGTGGAGTGAGCTTCGTAAGACTTTTAATAGATGCTGCACTTGGAGAAGGTTTAGATGCAGCGTGATGACACAGGCATCCGGCGGAATGAGAGCAAGCACCGTGACAAGGTGAGGAATGATGACTGCAGCGATTACTACGGTAAGTATTGCTGAAGCTCGTCTGCTGTTGGCAAGGATTGTGATGGCAACTGTGCCTTCCGCACGGATCTTCAGAGTGCGGATGAGAGGCTTCTGCGCAAGGCTCACCCCAGGAATGGGCACATCGGGCTCTGTAAAATAATAAAATAGACCTGCGTTATTGTAAAAATCTTAAATGGTTAATTTTTAACCGTTTACATTAGAAATCGATTTATGATTTTTTTCTTTTATGATTTTCAATTGTTTAAAAAATCAAGTAAATCATCTCTCAGGTGAGCGTTATTGAGAAAAACTACGACTGGTTAATTTTAACTGTTTAAAGAAATACAATGGGAAAAAATATGATTAAATCTAGTAAAAGAATAAGAGTTTAAATAATTACGAATGCTTGCTGCTGGTGGATGGGTTACTATCCACCAGAAGATAATAGATAATAGATAAGAAAATAAAAATTGAAAATATGCTTTAAAATTATTAATTTAAACTATTTACTTTTAGGTGAAATGTAATTTTCAGTTCCACACACTGTCAAGTGCTTCTTGTCAGGTCTTGTCAACTGCATCGCAAGCCCGAAATCTACAATTCGCTTTGTCAGAAAGAAAAATAAAAAAAATTGAAAATTCAACTTTAAAAATGTAAAATTACAATTTTCATGTCTCTCCTTATGAGGTGGTTGGCGAGTGACAGGTCCCTGTGCAGAAGGTTGTAGGAACCCCCTGCGAGGAAGTAGTGAAAGAGAGCTTTGAGGTATCGCCTGTATTGATGGGGCTCCATAAGGACAAGCCCATGTATAGTCTTGCCAATAAGGCTGCTGCAATTGTTTCTCTAAATTCATAATAATTAGTAAATAATAATTTATTAAAAAATTATTTTGCATTAGAATTGTACCTTTAGCATTCACTGATGGGAGCTCGTGATGATGATGAAGGAAAATATGACCATCTGTTTACTGGTAAAGAAGTTCACATGAGCAGCTGTAGATCATTTGATGGCTGTTGAAACAAGAATACGTAGAGTTTACCTAAACGAAAAAAAAGGATATGGAACGGATATCGAGGAGGTAAAAAGGGCTGTGGATCCACAATGTAGATCTGGGCTCAGAGGTCAAGGCTTGGGGCAGGAAAAAATTAGTTTTCTTCAAAATGAATACCAAATAATACTTAGGATTACAAAGATATGCAAATCAGATTCATCCTTCATTGAAAATAATCAAAACAAACAGACGAATTTTTTATACATGTCTGACAGCGCGCCAAGCGGAAAAGCTATACACTAATCAATGTGTCCAGTGTCAGCAATTTTTTTTTTCAAATGAAAATCACAATAACTCAGAAGCTCCCTAAAAGCCACTGATAGCGAACTTATGATTTTATCTAAACTTGAATTAACCTAATACTGATCAAATGCTCTTTGATTACACTTGAATCGAGTGACCGCTAGCGCCTAGCGGTCAAGTTGTCCCCAAGGTCAGCTCTTTAGATATATTTCGATTAGGTAATCATTCAAGAAGTAATTAATGCCAGTTAAACTAATACTTACAATCGTTTATCATACAGTCGTTATTCATAATATTTATTTAAAAAATAAAAATTAAATTAAACTTTTTTTTTAAAGGCGGCCATTTTGCTTTTAGGCAGCAACACACCGAGCGAGGGTAGAAAGTAGATACACACCGCTCGAGTGTGAAAAGTAGATACACACTTGCTCCCCTTCGTAGTCTTCCCTTATTGGCTGTTGAACCGTCTCTACAATCTGTCCACGCTTACCGTCCTACTGCTCCTCCCACTTTCAACGTCTGGGCTAGAGGGCCAAAGTCTCGATCATTCGTCGACCGGGCACCCGGCTGTTCTCAAGTCGTTACTGGAGTTCTCCCTCTCTCCAGTGAAAGCCACGTTTTTGGAATAGATTTTTCGCTATATTTTTTAAAAGTCAACACATTGTTACGTGCTTCTCAAGTGGTATTCCCGATTTTTCTTAGAGGTAATATTTAATTTTGGTTACTTATTTTAGACCGGTCTTTTGAAGTGATTGTAGAGCCATCTTGTTTATCTTTTCGGGGACGGGTGGTAGGCTTTTTTTTTTTTTTGGCTGACACCAGCAGCACCTAGCCGCTCTTCGGATTTTTTCTTCCCCTACGTATTTTATTTTCTTGTTTTAAATATTTAATTTTTAAAGATTATTGCCACCCTTTAATTTTTGGCGCTTACTCGTGTTTTGCTCTGGAAAAGTAAAAGCGCGCTAATTTTTTTTTTGGTCAGACAAAGGGATGGGTTGGTTGAAACTTTCGGGAGAGGCACCATTTTCAAATGCCCGGCGGCGGGCGGGAGGCCTGTTGATACTACTCGTCTTTAGGAAGGAAAAAGTTCTTTTATTACTTTATTCTAGAAAATTGATTTGTCTTTGAATCCTTATTGTGTCGAGATTAATTTTTTTTGTCCCGTCGATTTAGGATGTCGTCTGATTTGCAAAATTTGCAGGAGTGGATTGTCTATGTCGTTCAAAAAAAAGCAAACATAACGGTATTTTTTATTTAATTTATTTAATTTAATTAATTTAATTAATTATTAACTATTTTTATTTCTAGGTTCAATTGGAAGCCATTAGTGCTGATAGGGAAGAAGAGAAGAAAATCCTGACTCAAAAGCTGGCTGAAATCACGGTACCGTTTTTTCTTCTTTTTATTGCTTCTTTTATTTTAATATTTTTTTTTAGGCCACTTTGGAAGTTGCTAACACAGAATTGGATTATGCCGTCACTGCTGAACAGAAGAAAAAAGAAGATGCATGTGAAATACGCGCTACTAATGTGACATCTGTGCCGTTCATCCAAATGATGGCCAAAACAGGCAGAATTGAAAAGCAGGAAAGTGTTGGTATGCTGATCCACAGCACTCACTGTGAACAAAAGCCTGCCCAGTTTCCCGTCCGCCCTCTACCGGACTTCCTTTGGTAACAACATTTAATCCATATTATTTTATTATTATCTTTAATCCTGACTTTTTTTTAAAGGTATGTCAACGACGTGCGCGCCAGCTACATTTTTGACAAGGAAGCAGTTGACCTGGCTCGTCAGTGGGCTGTCGTCGACGAGACCACCAAAGCCAAGTACCAGGCCATGGCCGATGAAGACAAGATCCGTTACCAGAAGGAGCTGGATGATGAAAAGCAGGAGAATGGAGGTGCGTTGATCTACAGCGCTCACTGTGACCAGAAGCCTGCCCAGTTTCCCGTCCTTCCTCTACCGGACTTCTTGTGGTAATAAACTTTAATCCATTTTATTTTTGATTATATTAAATCTTGGCGAATTATTTTTTACAGGTATGCCAATGGCCTGCGCGCCAGCTATATGTTTGACAAGGAAGCAGTTGACCTGGCTCGTCAGTGGGCTGTCGTCGACGAGACCACCAAAGCCAAGTACCAGGCCAAGGCCGATGAAGACAAGATCCGCTACCAGAAGGAGCTGGAGGCCCAGCAAGTTTGAGATATAACCGGATGTGGTCTCGTCGTCGTTTTTCTTTTCTATTTTCACCTAGAAATGGGCGTCTATTTTGCGTTATCTGTGTCTTTTTAAACTTTCTTTTTTCCTCTTCCAAGTGGCGAGTAATATTTTTTTTTCATTCTTGAAAAAAAATTGCTAGACAATCGTTTTACTCTTTCTTAAACTATTTTTTTAAATAAATGTTTGCATTAACATTAAACGTCAATACAGATCCCTTAAATGCGTGTCCCGATTTTTTCAATTTATTTGAAGCTCAGTAAATTCAGTAGACCGAATTGAGACCTAGAAAGATTTCTCTGAAGTTATAGGAGTGCTGGCCATAAACCTAATGCAGCAACTGTTGGTTTATAACGAGAGCTTGGAATTCGCCTGCCCTCATTTAATTTTAAAACGTTAAATTGCCTCCCTTTCCCCGCTAATTGCTAGGGCATTTTAAAAATTAATTCGCAAAGCTACTCTCATTGTTTTTGTTACATCATCCTGTAGAGAGTTCACTGAACTTCACCCTGAACAACAACAAGCAGACTACTTTTTCGTTTCTCTTCACTCCGTCTGTTTCCATGGTAACCGGCTGCCACACTACTTCTGCTTTCAGCGGAACTGTCAAGTAAACAAGTTGAATCTCTTTAGTCTTTACTCTTTTTCAGGTTCTCAATTACTTTTCATCTTGAAATATAGATTTAAATTTGTTATGTGATCTCAGAATAAAGGTGGCTATTTTTAAAATGTACACCTCTTTTGGTTTTGTGCTGCAATTTACATTTTATTATTTATTAGAAACGATAACCCTGGCATGTTTACCTTTGGAATGGGATGAGCTCAGGACGTTCTCCTACTCCTGCAACTCAAGCAGTTTTGTCATCGCAGTTAAAGCAGAACAGGTAAATTATTTGAGCAAAAAATGAAATTTTTTCAACTTTTATAATAATTTTTATTACAAAATGCAAAGGCTGTTTAACTACCACACCCATAGCTCCATCCAAAGCTAAAGAGATATCAGCAATCATCAAAGAGGTTTCTGCAGTCCTCAAGCCTGTCAACAACGTGAAAATCACTTCATCAACGGAGAGGCAATTTGGACGAGCAGATGGGAGCTTTTGCTCAATCTGTAGCTGCTGCTGCTTCCCAAAACAAATAAAAATTGAAAAAGAAACGGGCGGACACATCCAAAATGTATAAATATTGATAATCTTATCTTTAAAAAAATATTTAGATTTCAGAAATTAAATTTTAGTAATTTTTTTTCATTTTTAAAGAAGCACTTGAATACGATTTAACAAAATTTTAATTTTTTTTTTTCATTTAATAGTCTCCCTCCACATCTGTCCAAAGGTTCACGGCTCCCACTACGCAGGTATTAATAATTTTCAAAACAGCATCCATTGATTAATTTCTGATCGATTTATTGTGCATCAATAAATCTAGTTCTCAATTTAAAAAAAAAAATGAATTTTTTTTAAGTAAACGTCTCAACGTCTGTTTAGGAATTTTGAAAATTTAATTTAAAACTTTTTGGTATTTTCCCCGTTTTTAAAAAATGCCTTTTGAAAGGAAATAAATCATAAAAAAAAATCGAGTTAATTGGCTTGAGATCCCTGGACCTCTCTTCTTCTGCTTGCCAAATTGATTCGTGATTAAACATTTAAACTTGTGATGCATTTTTCCCGCATGATTCGAATCCATCTCAATAAATAAAGAAATGTAAAAGTAATTTATCTATTTACAGTAATGAATCTGCATCTTTTGATTCTTTTTTTTCTGAAATAAATTTTATTTGGATAGGCCGGAAATCGAGAGAATTTTATAATTATAATATATATTTTTTAGGAAAGTGTGGCAACTTTTCGTTATTTAAATTGAATTCAAGTTTTTAATTCATTTATTATTATTTTTTTTTATTAGGAGCAAGTGGAGGGCTTCCTGTGGGACATTTTAAACTTTTACCAAGTGCGGAAGCCGATATTAAATTTGGCGCGTCAGCATCGCGATACCTTCACGCGTTTTATGAACGAAATGAGATATTTAATTCCTATTTTCAGATCTTTAATAAATTCAGCAAATCGTAGAATTGTTTTGTTTTGATTGTATCTGATTGAACCATCTTTTTGTAATAAATTTATAAACGTTTTGTGTCGTTTAAACATGAGGGTATGAGGGAAAAAAATAGGCTCTGTTAATCTGTTTTCGGTTCTGTTTTCTATTCTTTTATTGAATTACATAAGATTTTAAAATATTTAGATTTAATAGCAAGGGGGACTTCACCTTCGTACATGTACTACAAATTTTGATAACATAAATTTCAATATGGGATTATATAATTTGAAAATTAAAAAAAAAATTAGATCAGAGTCCGAGTCGTGAGGATTTTTGAAAGTTTTATAATATTTGTAAATAAGGTTGCAACGGACACTGAAGAGTGGAAAACAAGGTGGATGGTTGAATGAGATGATGTACGAGCGGTAGCACTAATAAGTGGTAATTGGAGTTTGATATACTGCCTGTTCGTGTGTGATACGCTTATCGGTTTGCGGATTATCGCCGGTTTGGTCATAAAAAAATTGTCGAAATGACACGAGATTTCGCAAATTTCTAGTACTAGACAGCAATTACCGCTTTGCATCACTTCTATATAAGGAGGTAAAACTCGTTTTTTGAACATTGGCCTTAATATTATAATACGTAACCTTCAGTCGCGTAATTATATTCTTTTTGTGGGAAGGGAAAAAGAGTACATTTTCCTTAATAACGCACAAACCAATCTATCAGGTGTTGATGCTCTTTTCTTTTCATTTTAAAAGATCCGCCAAGAAGCATAAAATCACACTATCGTTTTCAGTTTACGACCGATAATAAACCGCTTCGGTTTGCGGATTATCACCAGTTTCGATACGTAAAATTCTTCGAAATTAAAAAGTTATCAGATATTTTGAAAGAGCACACAATTTCAACTACTTATCTACAATTTTACGAATAAAAATAAATAAAAATAAATACAATTCGAAAAAAATGTGCAATTCTATGACCACTCGAATATTGAATAGAAAATTACTTCTTACATCGATTAAATTGAACTTTTAGGCTACATCATTCTTTTTTCGGACGTGTACACTTTGTTACCTAGTAATCGACGAGTTGCGTACCATACACAATACACATTCGTCTTTTACAATAGCCATACGACGATACAAAGTCAGACAAATATAATAGTGGTTTATTAATTTTTTAAAGCTGTTTTAAAAAAAATTCCACTTGCGATGGATTTTTCAACGATTCAAGAAAAACAATTCATCACTCAAATAATATTTAAAAGGTGTTAGCACAGTACATTAATTATTAGTGTCCAAATTATTTTAAAAATCAATCAAACCCATCCGAAGGTTGAATAAGTCCATGCAGTGGATTACAACGCAAACGAGTTGCATGCATGGATGAGCGATCATATTTTTATATAAGTGACTAACCTTTCAGAGAAAACTAGACATGCCAAGCACATTGGAGTCAAATGAATTTAGTAGAGCTCAAAGCGGAAACATAAATCAAACAACTGGGAAATACGATGACGGAGAGTGTGCCATCTGTTTAGCTTCGCCACAAGTTAACAAATCTTTCCCTCCTTGCAATCACACCTTTTGCTATGAATGCATCAACCGATGGTGTGACACTAAGGACGATTGCCCTATTTGTAAACAGAAGATGCAATCTTTCCGCCACAGTGAAGGGAGGGAAGTGAAGTACATTCTGCCGAAAGACGATAATCTTACGTTTCCTGAAGGAATCCCAGAAGTTGTAACATATTTTTACCTAGTGCAGGATTTGAGAAGTCAATGTTCCTTAAAGGAGAGTGAAAAAACAAGACTTATAAATCAATTGGTTACAGCAAAGCAGGGTGGGAATATGGAACAAATCGGTATCCGAATAACAGTTCTGTCTAGTTTGATTGATAGGTTTAATCGAGCTATAAATGTACCGTTCCAGAGTGGATCTTTACACAGAATGTTGGTTCTGAGTGTTGATATTGGTCTAGATACTTTTAGGGAGAAAAGAGGTGATTTTCAGTTCGCAACATAATCATAGAGTGATCATGTATTGCTGTATTATTCAAAACCAATATTACAAACTTAAGTGAAGGTAATTAAATACTTATTCTTGGAGCTTTGATAATCTCGACAACCACTGCATTTGTATGAAATCTAACAGAGATTATAGACTAAATGAAAGAAGATCTAAACGATTACGAATTATGAAATGGGATAGTCTCAATATCAGCTTAACTGACTGCACTGCTGTTTGTGATATCCTCCGGAAGTGATCGCGCCGCAAATGGAGGTAAGGCTACGAATGATGATTTGGAAATGGGTCTGTCTTAGTTTTTACGGCACGATAATAATGATGAAGGAAAGTATTATCCGTTTTTGTTAATGATGTACGAAATTATCCTACTTGATTATCTGAGGAACTATAATACGGTAGAACAAGACACTGGAGGTCATCCGCCGACGACTAGCATCAACGACCAGCATCTTAATACTATTAATTATTATACTTTGATTATTATCATGGCGTCTAATATTCTGCGAGGAGAATAGATGTCGTCGCTTTGGAATATCGATGTTGTTCTCTAAAAGATAAACCAGCAGTTCTTGCTCCAGGATTATCAATTAGAGCCCCTTATGTATACTCTGGAAGAAGAATGGGATGCACAATACTACTATAAATCCTTTTTCTTGTCCTAATACATCCCAGGCCTGAACAGTTCCCGGGTTGGTTGTATTTATGCTTTCGTTGAAAAGCATCATTATCATGTTCGTCGTGTACAATTGTATCCTAATTAACAGTACGGGAAACAACGTAACCGACCAATATAGAGAGGGACGTGATTATGCGCAGTATCACGATAGACGCTGCTGACGAAGATAAAATCGACGTTTTATAAACATTTTATTTATAAACAACTTCAATCTTTAGCTGTTGCTGTTTAAGAATCAGAAAAGTTGAAGAGGAAAAGTGGCGGAAATATCCTCAATGCAAATATGATCATCGTTTTAAAAATGTAATTTATTGTGCTGTCGATTATGTTTTAGCAATTACTTGATTGATTTTAGTAATTTTTTTCAATAAACATTTCTTATAAAATATTTGAATACAATTTAACCAAAAACATATATATTTTTGTATTTAACAGCAACAACAAGAAACAGGATTGCTACTCTGCCTTCTCATAGGAAAGAAAAAACTTGCTTTTCTCTACATTATCAGAACTGAAACAGCAGCGCGGAAGTGCGGCTGACTTCCTCGTCCACTACAAAATCTGTACACGTCCGTATTTTAAACGCTCCTACCCTTCTCTCTCATTTGAATCATCAGATACCAATTTCCACTTGGACAACTGACGATGTCTGCGGGAAATAACTCTTACGCTATTTTAAAATTTACAGAAAATAATTTCCCAAATAAATCAGGACGGAATGCCGAGTGCCGTGATGGAAACGCCAGCGTCTGTTGCTATGGTTATGAAAAGAATCCCTTGTCAAGTTGCACGCAACAATCTAGGTGAAAGGAGAGCCGAAACGACATATGAATGCTGAATGTGAATGTCATCGTTTATCTGACGGACTGCCCTAAAGAAACTGCATCTAACTATCTGGTCTCTTAGACGACGTGTCCTCTAAACCAAATTGTACCGCTGAACCCAATACACCGGTTGCTTTAAACCAAATTTGTCACAATCAGTGCGTGGGAAATTGTAAATCACGCTTTAAAGTAATTAACGGTATAACATTTTTATTGGCCTTTTTTTTTAAAAAGCTTTCAAGGATTCCTAAAAATCAAAAAGAATCTTAAGCGTAAAATCTCCATGGGATCGTGTATTCCAAATGAAACATTTTGTTCTTATTTCAATAAGCTTCTTAGCGCAGCATCGTCTCCTAGGATTAATACTTTTTAAACAAGGGCAACTAACTTTTCAAAATCTTTAAAAAATCTTTGGCGCAGAATGGTGAGCCAAAGATGCTAACAATCTGTGAATGCGCTGTTGCTGATTCCTATCAGGTTGCATTATCCGGTGAGCTCATTTGTTTTAAAGAAAATAGAACTTAAACTTGGTACTAATTGATAGTTTATTTGTTTTTGTATTGGTTATCGAGAAAGAGATCCGCTGCTGCTTCTGTACTTGACTCCATAATTCACTTATATCTTTGGTTTCAACTTGAAATCGGTGCGCGTACAGTGGATAAACGGTCCCCTTCGAATGCTGGTGAAGGATGGGTTTTCCCCCTTTCAATTGACCCTTTAGCTTTACTTGAAATAATTTTATTTGAAATAGTCATCAGGATCTATTTGTCCACTAACGTCGAATAGTATTTTTTTTTTTAATACATACTTGTTGTATACAGTTATTGCATCGAACAGAGCATGTTAATAGTTTACCAGAGATCTCTCGTGCCAGTTGCAGATACCGGATACCCTTGTATCCCGATTCACTTACGAAGGCCATCTATTTCTCTTTTAAATCACCAATCTCGTTCAGCCCAACATTAGTCAGACTCCGAAGGCCCTAACGGCCGCTGTGGAGAGATCGACCCCCGGCTTAGAAGGAGAAATTGATCCGGACTACGGCGGGATTTCTTGTTTTCGGGATTAAGATGGTGGCCACCACCATTATAAACATCTCGTTGAATAAAAATAGCAACCGGAAGAGAGCGATATTGCCTAGCCTTTTCCAAGGACGGTCCAATCGATAGATCCCTAAGTCCTTAATGGGTTATTGAGAACATGAGCTCACCGGCTTCTCCGACCAGCGTGTTGTAAGAAGCGCATACGACTCTTGCTACGCAAGAGCTCCATAAGCAGAGGCAATTGCAGAACCCAATCCTTTTTTTGGCGGGTGTTATTGAGGAGGATTTTCTGCATCCACAATTAGTGCATCAAGCATAGATAATCGCTGATTGCTTTGGTATTAAATAAATGTTCTCTTGAGTCTCCTTAAATTCGTCGGTGATGGCGGAGAGGATGTTGTACGGTGCGGATAGGAAAGTCAGCTTAACTTGCTGCGTAGTTCGATAACAGAGCAGCCGGCGGCTGCTGCTGGATCCTTGGTGGTAACGGCTGAACGGGTTTTTATTGACCAGCAGACAAGATCCAACTTCCGTTTGAATGGATTTTGACTCCTTATTGGCAATTTCCTGCAGCTGGATACCACTGGTGCAAGGATAAAAAAAAATGAATCGTAAGGTCTCAAGTTCTCTTCCTGGCGGAGCGTTTGAATCGCACTGGTATCCAATAAAGGAATCCGTCTTGTAACCACAAATGGTTTGGATGGAAGTCCCAATTCAGCTCTTCTAATAGGACCGGAAAAAGTTAAATGTACCTCTCGTAGAATTCGAGTGGTGCTGATGAAGGTGACTCGTTCGTTATTTTGCGATCCTTCTTTTATTTCAGTTTGATTCAGTATCTCTTCACGATCATGCTGCTTCACATGTTCCTTGCGGATGCGTTCTCTTTCATTCGGGTCTGCTTAATGACCCAATGCAGCAGCAGCAGATTCCGTTTCCGCTTCCGGATCTATATAGGTCAACGGATGATAAAGAACCAATGAGGAAAACAGAAAACAGATGAGGAAAATATAACTTAAACGTGTAAGATTCGCTTCGGGAAGCAGAGTCAGTGATGTCGTCCGAGCGTGACGGATGTTTTCTCCTAAATTTGAACAAAAAAAAAGATGAAAAAAAAATGTAAATCAATCAGCATTTATTTGATACATCGATAACGATGCTGGGATTTCATCTATTCGGTTTCCATCATGTGACTAACAATAAATAGATTTTCATCAAAAAATGAAAAGGTTTTCATCGATACTGACCGGCTCAGCTTCTCATAGTCTATTATACATGCAGCACTCAAGCTACTCCAAACAATAATATAACGCATTACTGCTGTAATCATGGAAAAAATCCTATATACTGATTTCTCTAATTCTAATATGACGCGCGCGTTTGGAAATCCGATGAATGTTCTCATGAGTCTTCTTCAATTCGTCGGTGCGATGGCGGAGAGGATGTTGGACAGTTTCATCATAAATCGATAACGATGGTTAATGACGATAACGCGTTGCATAATGACAGAGGAAGAGAAGAGCCACCGGTTCCCCTCAAAGCACAGATAAACTCGAATGCGATAAATCAATCAAGCACAAGTCTATGTCTAATAATTCGTGATAGGGTTGAACCGTCGATCGAGTTGTTTTGTTGTTCTTTCGAAGGTTTCTTGTTGGTAAGATGAAGCGACCTAGCGCTCAAATTTTCAACTGTTATATCTATCTATCCATTTATTATATTATATAATTATGCCTCTAGATTTTATCAAATCACTCTATAAATTAGTAATTCTTAATATTAAGTAGTACACTAGCATTCGAATTTCTAGATTTTAATCCACGCAACCTAAAAACATATATTAAAAACAAAAGATTGCGCGGAACAGTTGCCAGAGAAGCTCCGGAGCTCCCTCTCTTTCTTGTGTGTTTGTCTCGTTCGAGCAGTTTGTGTCCGCTTGTATATCAATATTTTCATTACAAAGTCGATAATTTTATCAGAAATTCTCCATTAATTAGGTATGAAAAACACATTTAATCGTATTCCACGTATTCTAGTACATTGTAAACCTCTTGAAAAACCAATTTTAATAATTTTATATGACATTTCCTGTCAAGGCTTGAGTAACACGTGATTCTTGTATACCAGGAAAATGGCTGCCGAGAAAAGGGGGACTGGTAAACTCGCTAAAGATGATTACGTCCGTATGGGCAAGGTAAATTTTATCACATAATTCATTTCTCTTAGTTTAATTTGAAATATCTCTTAGCGGCACTGTGAGGGGGCTGCTGACAAACTCGCTGAGGCTCTCTGCGCCTGCTGTGGCATCGGCACCAAGGTAAACCGTCTCTCCTCTGTACGAGTCAACCGAGGAATGACTTAACACATTTTTTTTTTCATAATTAGAATTGCCCTTTTCAGTATTCTGGGCCTCTGTTCAAGCTCAGTGGTGTACCATCAGGTAAACTATTATTATTATTTTTTTTTTTTTATTGGGTAAATAATTATTTATAAATACATTTATCACTAGGTGAGGTTGGGAGCACTGAAAACCAGGTAAACTAAATTCAAAATAAATCAGTTTTAATTTTTTAAATAACATTTTTAAAAATTTTAATTGTAAATAAAGATGAGTTACGGTTATCCATCGATGACGAAATCATTTGGAGAGTTGGAATTGATGGTGGCTTCTGGTAGTCTGGTGAATCCAGGAATTATTGTCGTTGTGGGAAAGGAAGGGACCGGCAAAACGACTTTCATTCGACTGTTGGCCGGACAAATCGAAGGAGACGGAGATTTGGCCCGAGATACCCAACTGGATGAAGGTGCTTCCATCAAAATCAGTTACAAACCGCAGTTCATGTATCCCAGTGATCGTCCGGAAACCGTTGAAGACTATCTCAAAAAAGAAATTCCGGATGCCATCACTCGCCCAGAGGTAATATCTTTCTATTTTTTATCTAATAGCATCTAAGTTATTCTGTTTTAATTTTTAATTATTTTTTTTACAGTTTGACTTGGATGTCATGAAACCTCTCAAAATAGATCTTCTCTTGGACAACACTATGGATGAGCTCTATCCTTACGAGTTGCAGCGCGTCTTAGTCGCCCTATGCTTGGGAAGGTCGGCTGATGTTTACCTCATTGATGAGCCTTCTGCCTACCTGAAGCCGGATGAATGTGAGGTCGTGGCCAAAGTGATCAAGCAGTTTATCCTCAACGAGAGAAAGACGGCTGTCGTTGTGGAGTCCAACCTCCAATCTGTCATTTTTCTGGCCGATGGAGTTATCGTCGTTAACGGATCGGCTAAAGCCAATGCCCCTGAAGACCGATGCACGGAGTGTCTCCAAGTGAAGCCGGGAGTTTTCCTTTCCCGCCACGGTAGATTCATCTTCTTTTCTCCCATGTCCCCTGAAAATTTTGCCGAGGTAAATTTTTTTTAATCATTTAAATTATTTAAATTTGATTAAAAGCTAATTTTTTTCAGGGTGTCGAGCAGATGAAATCGACGTAAATTATTAAGGAATGATAATGGCAAAAGAAAGACAAGTTTTAATTCCCCCGCGGTTACTTTCTATTCTTCAACTTCATTTTCTTTTTCTATTTTAGAACAGTAAACTCAAGTTTCCCTTATTGTATTGTTTACAATGCTTCGCCAAGGAAAATTATTAATATAAAATTGCTTTTGATTGGCGTTCTTGTCTTGTTCTTCCATTTTTTTTCAAAGTGGAATTATCTTTTGCCTGTTTTGACGTTTTGTGAAATTTAGATTTATATCTGAAAGATGGATTTAAAATTTGAGATTTATCTTTGAACTAAAAGTAAACCTGACACGACGAGTACGTAAACGCCATTCCTCGTAAAAGGTAAATTTACCGCCAAAAAAGTAGCCTGCTTGATAATTGGTTCATTTCAATTGTAAACATTGCCAGTTTCGTAATAACTTGATAAAAGCTTTTAAAAATTTGAACTATACATTTAAAACACTTGCAATAAGGATGTTGAACTCAAAGATGCATTTAATAATTAATACTTCGATCAATTTAAATGATTTAAGTAATTGATTCTACAAATTGGCAAACATTTTTGAAAGCCCCCTTCTCTCTCTAGCAGAAGATGTTTACACTGTTTTGACAATCAGCTGATCGGTTGCACGAACAATAAGAAGAGATCTTTCTTCCTCTTCTTCCTTCTTCTTCCTTACCGCGTACTGTAGATAGAAGGGCGTCTTTCATTTTATTTTCGTCCGTCTCTGTTTGAGAAGACTACTGAGAAGAAATAAGTTTAGCTGTTTGCATATTGAATTGTTGGGAATGAGGGCTCATTGATGAAGTCAATGTTGTTGACATGCATGCTGCTGACAACTTTAAAAAATAAATTCAGATAAATCCTTATTATTTCAACCAAAATCATGTATAATTGGTATTTATCTTTCCCAGAAAGTTGCCACTATTATGGTGAGGAGTAATTCCATGGGTGATCTCATTCCGATCACCAACTCTGAGGCTCAACAATCGTGGCCCAACACTGCCATGTCACCTCCATAGTTAAGAAGCAGAAAAAGGGTGAGCCTATTAATTTCAAATTCCTTTTCATCAATCTAGATCAAATTTCTTCTCACTCTACTTGCAGAAACCAACAAGAACAATTTTTTCAATCTCCAGAAGGGAATGTGGTAACCTAGCTGGATTTGTTATTGGAAGCAGAGGGCGGAGGTAAAACATATTCCCGGCCTTTTCCCAAGTCGTCTTTTGGCTCCTTTCTATAATACCAGCCAGTGCCGAGTGCCTTTGGGACGACGAAAAGGCAGAATCCGTCCTGATTCCTGAAAAGGGATCTGTTCTGGGTAATTGCCCAAAGCAACTGTTAGAAGAGTTTCAGTATCTGAACGGCTGGTGCATCTTTCCTCAACGACGCTGCCATTTCGACAACGATTGTGGGGATGGCCATCTATTTCCGCTTCTTCCGGATCTTGCAAAGGTACAATTAATTTTGTAAAAATTCAAATGACTCGTAATTAATTTCTCTTAATTTAGAAGGAAAATTTACGTGCGCCTCAATCTCAAAGCACCTTTTCCTTCCGCCGGCTTGGAAGGTCAACGGAGAGAGCGACTATTGTTACGGATCCATTGAAGTAAATTGCGGAATAATTCTCACGACGCTTGGCTATTTAAGGTATTAATTTTTACAATTTCACCTGTCTTGATCGACCAGTTGATTGACATCCTGTATGACCATCAAAATCCGGGTCTATTAGCGGTGATCATCGGTTAAACTGAGTCGATGATGGACGACAGTTTGATGATTAAAATTCCGGGCTATGATCAACTACACGACCGGTGATTTTTTTACAAAATGCTAATATTATTTTTATTTATAATTAATTTATTTTTATTTTTTTACGGCGGCAGTCAATATCCACCCCTACTGACGCCTTATCTGACCGCTTTCCCGCTGTGAAACCGCCGTTCCGATCAGGTAAATCAATCTTGAAAAAATCATTCGTAGATCTAACTTTCATTCAATCCTACATTTATTTTTTTCTTACAGTGGCTAAATCTCCAATCGATACCCGGCCTCTGGATCCATCAGCTCGTCACGCTGGATCACCTCAAGAAATTTGCTCCTTCCAGAGATTTATCCTCTAGGATCGCGGATGGAATAGCCGATCCTCGTAGTCATGAGGGACCTAAGACTCCGGACGACGTATCTGCTCTATCAGATACGTTTATTTATTTATTTATTTAAATTTAATAGCAAGAATTTTAATTAAAAAGAAAAAAAATGATATGTTTTGATTTTCAGTTTGCACCACCATCGAAGCCCAGGTCTCCGCCCTCTACCTTGAGACTATGAAGTCCGGTATAACCAAAGCTCAGCAACAGCCGTATACTACCGCAGGATGGGCCATTAAATCTGCACCTACACACACCGCTGTTGCCGTCTCTTCCGGCTACATGATTGAAGCGGCCACAATGGACAGTCGCCCTTGGAAATTTTGCCGAATTTTATTGAAGACTATGAGTGTATGAGGCAGTTAGCTTTCCGGTAGTCGGAATGGTCGTAGAAGTCTCTCGGAGAACTCAATTCATCGTGGATCTTAATGTGGGGTTTGTTGTACTACGTAAACGGAAAGGGTTTTGCTTTCTTTCGATTCATTCCTCCTATTTTTAAAAACCCTTTTGTAAGGAAATAAATCGTATTATTTGGCTTGAAATTTCTCGACCCGTTAATAATCCCGCGTGAAAGGAGCCCTCTTCTTTAGCCTGCCAAATCGATTGGTGATTAAGCTGTCTTTTGTAACTTCCTAAATAAATTTAAATTAAGTTAGAGAATAATTGTTTGATTTGATTAACTATCAAGGTGGATTAAAAAAGAATTTTTATTTTTTTCTATTTTTCAAATGGACTTTCAAGGGACAACGACGACGACTTGTTGGTGGCGTGAGTGGCGGTGCTATCGCTTGAAGAAGCGCAATTCTTCCGTGAGTCCGTCACCTTGAAAGGGTTGTTTTGTTTTGCTTGTTAGTTGAATATTATGTTAGCTCGGAAACGGGTTACTAGGGACTCGGTCTCAGTGCGACAAGATGATTGTATTAATCGTTCTGCATAATAGATATATATATAGAAATTAGCTTGGGAAACATAACTTGCAAAGATAAATTATTGTACCTGTGAGGGCAATCTATGACTCTTGTCCCACAGAAACAGATCGTACAAATCACAAGTGCGTCTACCCAGACTCTCTTGAATCTGTGATAGAGAACAACATGAGTAAATGACATTCACTATATAAGGGGCATAATATTATAAACTTACAGAGAGAGAGAATATAGGTGGCAAGTGCTCGAACCCACTTGGGCCAGTATAAAATACAATGCAATCACAGTCCACTATAAGGATAATTATATAAGTCAGTAGGTATTATACAAATAGATGTTCATAATACTAATTACCTCGGACTGGACTACAGGAATAAGAAGAGACTCGTGTGGATAATAAAGATAGAGAGAGCTAATTGGTGACAACTCAAATTGTTCCAAGACCTGACATTACAAATGAATCAAGTAAATATACATTATAGGGCAATACATCACAAATATAGAAATACCTGCGTCTCTCATCCCACACACAAATAAGACACTTTCACAAAGATAAATCACTCGACACTTGTTACTCTTTAAAATGAATAAGGGACATTGACAGGACGTTTTGACATTCTAATTTGAGGGACCCTCTGGCGGCGTGACGTCATCTGAAGTTGCCAGATCGTTTCTCTCTTTCGCCGTTCCATCCTCCCCCGAATCCGGAAGCTGGATGACGGATGAGTTTGGCTCCAAAAGGCTGAGTCTGCTAACTCCCCTGTTGTAGATGGCTCCATCTGATGTACGGAAGTCGACCACTCGGACCAGACCGTCGTCTCCAGGGTAGACTTCATCCACAAACCCCGTTCTCCATTCTCCTCTGCGTAACTGTGGATCCAGTTCCGCCACAAAGTCGCCTACAGCTAGGTTCCTCTCCTTCTTCTTCCACTTCTTCCGCTCGGCCATAGACTGAAGGAAGGGACCCCTCCATTGGGACCAGAAGAAATTCACGATGCGCTGCACATACCGATAGTAGTCCCTGGGAGGCGCTCGTTCAAAGTTGCCGGCAGGAGCGTCAGCGGTGGATGGCCGGTTCAGCAGGTCATTCGGCGTGAGCGCCCGGAAGTCCGCAGGATCTGAGCTGGTATATGTGAGAGGCCTGGTATTGAGCAGCCCAGCAACCTCAAACAGCACCGTCTGGAGCATGCTGTCAGTGGGAAAACGTAGACCCTTCTTCTCTTCATCCAGCGCAGCATACAAGGCTCTCTTGGTGGACTTTACCAACGACTCATGGGCTCCACCGAAGTGAGGGGTCCGTGGCGGCTGAAACACCCAGTCGATTCCCTCCTGCCGGCAGAATCCTTTGATTTGATCCGCGCTGTTGAGCTTCTCCACTGCCTCCCGAAGCTCTCTCTCTGCTCCGATGAAACAGGTGCCGTTGTCTGAGTGGATGCGAACGGGCTTCCCATACATGGAGATGAATCTGCGGAGTACCAGGAGAAAGTCGTCGGTTGAGAGAGAGTGTGCCACGTCAAGGTACACTGCCCTGGTCACCATACAAGTGAACAAGGCTCCCCATCGCTTGTTGGTCTTATTGCGGCTGATTGACGTTTCCATTGGCCCGAAGTAATCCACAGCAGTGCGGCTGAAAGGAGGAGCACCCGCAGCTAGTCGACTCTCCGGCAGATCCGCCATCAGCTGAGAGACCGGCTTGGCTCTCTGTAGTTTGCATTGGATGCAGTCCCGCCTGACTTTCTTCACTGCTTCTCGGCCGGAAGTGATCCAGAAGTGCTGCCTGATGTGAGAGAGCACGAAGTCCGTTCCAAGATGGCGGAGCCTCTCATGATAGGCCCGGATGAGCTTGATGACGAGCGGATGACGACCAGGTAGAATCACCGGATGGATGCTGTCGTACGGCAGGGCAGTGTGTCTCAGGCGCCCGCCAACTCTGATGAGCCCGTCCGACTCTATCATCGGCGTGAGTTGCAATAAACGGGAATCGTGGCGAAGATTTTCTCCCCGTTTAATCCGCCGGATCTCATCCGCAAACTCTTCTTCCTGGCACGCTCGCACCAGGTTAAGGTACTTCTCTTCGAGCAGAATGATGGATGGAACGTCCTCTGGAATGATGTCAACTTCGTTCCAGTTGACTAATGGCTTGGCTGCTTGCGTCACCATTGCCCGGATGGATTTCTTTTCGTCCGGAATTATCCTTGGATCCAGATCCTTTGGCCAGCTATCTATCTTCCCATAAAGGAAAGCCGGACCCTGCAACCAGATGTAGGGAAGAGCCTCTGCTTCTAGCGCCGATCGTGTGGCAGCATCCGCCGGATTCTGCTTCCCCGGAACGAATCTCCATTCGTGCTGCTGTGTTAACAGTTGTATCTCTCCAATCCGGTTGCTCACGAAGGTTGCATACTCGCTTGCAGTAGCTGGAATCCAGTGGCGCACGGTGCTGGAATCCGTCCAGAAATAACGGGCGTGGAGTCTGCTGCTACCGTCGGCCCTCTTTGAGAGAGACGATTCAACGAAATGTGCGATCCGGGCAGAGAGTAGGGCTGCATTCAACTCTAATTTCGGGATGCTGATAGTTTTCATCTGGGCGAGTTTGGTAGCCGATTTCACCTGACGGACGATGACGCTCCCATACTCGTACACATTCCGGATGTAGCAGACTGCAGAGAATGCTTCCTCCGAAGCATCGCCAAAGGTGTGAAGCTCCGAGCGTATAATGTTGTCTTCATCCGGAAAGAGGCAACGCGGAAACTCGACCAAGTTGAGTTGCTCCAGGTTGCTGAACCAGTTCCTCCACCAGTCCAGCATCTCACCAGTGATAGGATCGTCGAAAGCGTAGCCTTTTACCCCGAGCGCGCGCAGCTGGATCCGTCCTTTCACTACCATCGGCGCAGCTGATCCTTGAGGGTCGAACAGCTTCGCCACTTTGCTCGCCAGTCCTCGGCGGGTGTAGACAACATCGTTCAGGTTCTTTATCTTGAAGCCAATCATGTCCCTCTTCGGATCCCAGAAGATACCAAGCACCTTCTCTGTACTGTCGGATGTGATGGGGTGTGCTGATGACTCTTCTCTCCCCGCCGGAGATGATGGATGAAGTGATGACTGGAAAGAGGGATGATTTGATACCCAACTGCGCAGATGGAAGTCTCCTCGAGCAAGTACCGACTCGACTTCAGATGCTACCTTGACGGCTCCGTCCAAGTTCCTCGCCGACCCCAAATAGTCGTCAACGTATAGATTGTTTCGCACTGCTACCGCCGCATCCCTCATCTCTGGCCCAGCGTCATCAGCAGCTTTCCAAGTGGTTTTAATCGCCACAAAAGGGGAGCAGTTCACCCCAAAGGTGATGCGAGTCATCCTGCAGACGGTAGTCGATCCATCCTCTTCCGTCCAAAGGAATCCGTGGTAACTCTGATCCCTTTCGTTCAGCCGGATCCTGCTGAACATCGCTTTGATGTCACTCGCCCATGCCACTTGGCCTTCTCTGAAGCGGATGAGCACAGCCGGAAGAGCGTTCTGCAACGGTGGCCCACTGAAGGTTGCGTCGTTTAAGCACCATCCTTTAAACTTGGCTGCTCCGTCGTAGACGATGCGGATAGCTTTGTGGTCCTCCGGATCTCCTTTACTGACGCTGAAGTGCGGCAGATAGTAGCAGGGTGGATTAGCAGTCAACTCTTCCGCCGACATCCGCACCGCGTATCCCTCGTCGAAGTTGGTCTGCATGGCTCTACGGTACCGCTGCTCATAGTCAGGATCCCGCTGAAATTTGTTCATTAAACTGCGATTACGTTGCTCTGCTAACTGCAGGTTGTTCTGCAACTTTGGATGACCTGGCCGCCAAAGGATGGATGCCTCGTAGCCGACATCTAACTTTCTGGTCCCAGCCTCGTACATTTCAATGGCCTTCTGGTGCTCAGCTACGACGTGGGCGCTTTTGTGCTCCGTTCCGAAGTTCTCCGACTCGAAAAGGCGGTGTAATGCAGCGGTCAGCTCCTGTCCTTCTTGATCCGGAACAAGAGTGGAGAAAGCAGCTCTGACGTGGAACCGGTCAGCTTTGGCATCAGCTCCGATGACTCCTCTCACCACCCATCCAAGTCGAGTAAGAGAGGCGAAAGGTTCTCCTTTTCTCCCCGGTCTAGATTGCAGGACGGCCATCAGGTGTCCATGGTTGAGGCCAAGGAGGATGTCGATACGCCCACCGCTTGGTTTCAATGGCAGATCGCTTAAGTGTGGCCAGCGAGACTGAAGCTGGGTCCAATCAACCACCGGAACCGGATCCGTAACAACTGGCACCGTTGAGGTTTCTATGACGAGTATGTCGCCATCATCCGTCATTAGCTGGAGATTGAAGGGGGCTGACTGCACTCGCTCTAGGTGGCCACCGACTCCGATGACGTCTACCTCTTCTCTGCAGCGGAGATTTCCACCAAGCTGCTGTGCTAAATCCTCTTGGACTAGGGTAGAGTCACTGCACTCGTCGTACAGCAGGTTGACTGGAACAAGCTCCCCGTCAAGACCGATGGCGTTCAAAGGGATGACTCCATAGGCTACCTTCGGTTTCCTCTTTCCCCGACAAGCAGAGGTGGCGTGAGAGTGAAAGGTGACACTCGGACCCATATCATGCAGCAGCCGGTGATGTTTGGTGCTGCATCCATCGACTCCGCATCCCTTGTTGAAAGAACAATCACGGGACGAGTGGCCGGATCCGAGGCAGCAGAAGCAGAACATGTGATTGAGGCAGAACTTGACTCGATCCCGAACTGGCAGCTCCTTGTAGACCGTGCAATCATGAAGGCGATGCTCCCCTTCACATTTGAAACAGAATAGTTTGTGCTTCTCCGTTGGGCGCCCTCCGCCCCTTCTATGGCCGCCACCCCTGTTGGAGCTGGTGGAGTGACTGCCACTGGTGTTGCCGGTGGATGTGTGGTGCGCCCGGATGTCGTTCCGCTGCCGATGACCGTGACTGGATGGCGGACCACCTCTGTGGCCGTTGGATTGACGCGAGTGGTCCTGATGCTGATGCTGCTGTTGCTTCGTTCAGGGTTCGGTCATCTAAATCACTCCTGGCTGCTGCTGGATCGCTGTTCCATGCCATCTTGGCATCTTTGGGCAGCTTCCGGCAAATCCGCTCGATCAGGTCGCTATGGCAGGTACCTCCAACCCGGCTGAGGTCGAAGAGATGTATGCGTGCCCTCTCGGCGGTAGTGAGGAAGACTGCTGCATTGACTCCTCTAAAGTCCATCGACTCCAACACCTGGACATGTGCGGAGCGGATGATCTTCCGGTTGCCGTAGCGCAGCTTGAGCCGTCGGAGCCCCTCCTTGTAGCACTCCTCTCCTCCGCCGAGACCGTAAACAAGATCTCTTGCTTCCGTATCCTTAACTTTCTCCTTCAGGATGGCAAACTTTTCCGCTGGATCGGCAGGTGAGCAGTGGACGAGGGAGTGGAAAAGGTCGATCCACCAAAACCAATCGAGAAATGTGGCTGGAAAGACGGGCAGCTCCACTCTGAAGGCTGACTGGTAGCTTGAAGCAGGCCGGACTCTCGTAGCTCCCCGTCCCTTGACGTAGTCGTCGATCCAGTCGTCTGGAGCTGGGCCAACAGGAGTTGAAGAGGAGAGTCCACTGAACAAGACTCGGGACGGACGTCTGATAGCGCCGGTATTAAGTTGTCGTTGCTGAAGGAGGTACTGCTGCGCTGCTGGACTGAATGGTGGTACCGCTACTCGGGCACCAGAGTCGCCAGAAGAGTCGGTCGCTTCCTGCTCGGCGGCCTGAAGATCTCGTATGCGCTGCTCAGCATCATGCAGCGCTTGGTCAGCTTGCCTCTTCGTCTCTTCAGCCTGCCTCTTGGCTTCCTCGGCTTGTTGACGTACAAGGTCCCGGTCTCGCTCTCTCTGGGCGCGCGCAGCTGCTCGCCGCTGTAACTCTTGTTGGTCGGCACCCCTCTGGAAGCCTTGACTGGCTACAGATTCGGCTTCATCCTTCCTCCGCTCTAAGTACTCGTCCGCCACCTCCAATGCATCATCAGCCTCTTGGATGTAGAAGTGGTGCCGCTGGGTCTGCTCATCGAAGGCGGATGAATACTGCTGCCCGGTGAGCTCCTTAACGATCAAATCGTTTACGTCGTCTGCTTCCTTCAAGTGCTTTTCCAACTTAGTCTTGAAGGAGTTGACTGCGCGGCGGGATGGCTGCTGCAGGAGATTACTGAACAGACCCGACAGGGATTGTTTGGTAAGAGTAATCTGCCGGCGGATTATTCGCTGCTGGCCCGTGAGTGCAAGGAGAGCAGGGTTGGCTGCTGCTGCAGCTGCTAGAGCCGGTGTGCTTGGAGCATGTGTCCCACCGGCCGCAGATATACCACTGTTGGCAGCAATCATCGATGTAAAAGGCGTTGACATGCTGTTCGTGGTGGTGGTTATAGACGGCGTAGCGGAGGTGACAGCGGAGGCGGTTGTAATGCTAGACGAGGCCGCCGCAGTGGCCGCCGTCGTAACAGGAGGAGGCAGATGTTTATTCTTCTCGTTCGTCATCTCGACGAAAGCAGAGCTGAGAATCCGAGTTCCGGCTCGACGGACCAAATGTTAGCTCGGAAACGGGTTACTAGGGACTTGGTCTCAGTGCGACAAGATGATTGTATTAATCGTTCTGCATAATAGATATATATATAGAAATTAGCTTGGGAAACATAACTTGCAAAGATAAATTATTGTACCTGTGAGGGCAATCTATGACTCTTGTCCCACAGAAACAGATCGTACAAATCACAAGTGCGTCTACCCAGACTCTCTTGAATCTGTGATAGAGAACAACATGAGTAAATGACATTCACTATATAAGGGGCATAATATTATAAACTTACAGAGAGAGAGAATATAGGTGGCAAGTGCTCGAACCCACTTGGGCCAGTATAAAATACAATGCAATCACAGTCCACTATAAGGATAATTATATAAGTCAGTAGGTATTATACAAATAGATGTTCATAATACTAATTACCTCGGACTGGACTACAGGAATAAGAAGAGACTCGTGTGGATAATAAAGATAGAGAGAGCTAATTGGTGACAACTCAAATTGTTCCAAGACCTGACATTACAAATGAATCAAGTAAATATACATTATAGGGCAATACATCACAAATATAGAAATACCTGCGTCTCTCATCCCACACACAAATAAGACACTTTCACAAAGATAAATCACTCGACACTTGTTACTCTTTAAAATGAATAAGGGACATTGACAGGACGTTTTGACATTCTAATTTGAGGGACCCTCTGGCGGCGTGACGTCATCTGAAGTTGCCAGATCGTTTCTCTCTTTCGCCGTTCCATATTAAATGCTTGCAATTACCTCAAAAGCACTGCTTTTATAAAATAAAATACAAATATTGACATGTTTTTTTCTAAATTTGTTTCAAACAAATTTTATTCAGCGTGCGTATTATTTATTATTTAGGAAATAACAAAAGAAATACAGCACAAAAGGAAAAAAAGAAAAGTGCTTTACATTTGGCGCACACAGAAGCCGTAAGAGCGGATGTCTTCTTCGTTGGGCGAGATCCAGTACTCGCCATTCCCTTGATCCGAGAGTTTAAGAAGGGTATCGGGGTTGACTCGATTCTGGATGATGGCCTTGTAGGAGATACCATTGATGGTCAATTTTTGAGCATAGAGTAGGGCAATTTCAATATTTGGAGTTGAGTAGATTCCCGCGCGGCCGTTGCTCAGTTTGTAGCCCTCGGAGCCGATGGTCAAGCCGTTGTCGTTGTGGCACGTTCCGTGGTAAGAGACGATCCACTCTCCATCGGCTGATGAGGTCTCTTGGACTCGTGGGCTGCTGCCGGAGAGCCAGATGTTTTCTTCGTAGAGTTGGTCGCATTTGAGGGCGAAGCGCATCCAGCCACACGGACGGCTGTAGAGGGTTCCACCCCGGTAGAACGTCTTGTCCACATCGGTCAGCTGGGTCAAGTCAAAGTGGTACCGGTCGTCAAGCAAATGAATAGGTGGCACCGAGGATGCATGGCTGGCGCAACTCAGTAAGCTTCCTAAGAGCTGAATTGTGGAGTTATTACTCAAATTGCATTGAGCAAATGTGGCCGAGTAATTCTTCAGTGGACGGCTATGGAACGTGAGTCTTTGATCATGAAAGGGGATTCCAGTCTTCTGCTGAATCAGCCGATGGAGGTACAGGAGAGTGGCATTGGATCGGATGTCAAAAAATGTCTCAGTCTTACAGCCCACTGCAACATATGTATGATCGATGTTGTGGTGACCTGGTTCCAGTGGAGGATTCAAGGCAAGAAGTTCCAGTTCTTCTTGGGTGAAATAACTCTTGATGGACTTGGTGTTGGCATTCTTCAGAAGCTCCTCTTGGGCTTTTTTGGTGAAATGAAGGCTGAAGTCGGTGCTCGTTCGCGAAGGAGTTCGTTGTGGTTTAAGATTTCGCCGAGAAAACGAGCTCCAGTGGCCGAGTCCATTTCTTACGAGTCTAACCAAAGAAAATCATACAAATTGGAAAGTTTAAGAAAAGATAACAAAGCAAATAAAATCCGCAAATGATATAAATGTGGCATAGTGCAAACTTAATTATATTACCAATCGGTTTATATCGGCGGAGTGTAGTAAATAGGTTCGATGAAGACGAATAGTGAGACGATTCGAGCTGAACTAATCCAGGAGATATATTATAACGTGTGATGAGCAATTTGACAGAATGGCTGACAAAGTGACAAGGCAAAAAAAAGTAGCAGACAGAAAAAAGACCGTACAGACTGAATCATAGATTACGAGCTAGCAGCGCTACTAGCACACTCTGGTGGTTGGCGACACCAACCACCCCTTTACACTCCATAGTAGATCTCCAAGTTCTATATCCAGCCGCCAGAGGCGCTTCTTAAGTTTCCGGTCTATTCATTATATACAATCTGCTTGTTGTGGGTTTGTGAATGGTTGACAAAATCTGCTCGTCTGTGTGTCTCAGTTCTATTGAAAAGATGACAGTTGGTTCACAACGGTGTGCGACATTTTCACGAGGAAATACAGGTAAATATTAACTTGTTAGGTTATGTGTAGCATAATTTAAAAGCTTTACTCTCCTTCGAGAAGTTTTGTGTGTTTATAAGGTGAGTCAACCAATTAGAAGAGTGTAAGCGATTGAAAACTGAAAAGGGAGTTGACGCAACGGCCATGGCTTGTGGGCTAGGAAAGATGGCCGTGATTTCCTCATCGTAGCGACGCGTTGTGTATACTTATTGTGTCTTTTGTTGTCGTGGCCAATTTTCTTTTCCAATACTCAGATTCGAAATCTTGACGTACAGTGCTGATTTATTTATTTTCGTATAGTAATTCTAGTTTACCAATTTAATTATAAATTGTGTTTTAGCCAAGCAGATTTCGATTGGTTACATTCCTTCTTGATTCACAACTGTTTTCTTTTTCCTCTTCTCAGGAGAGTACTAGCAAGATGGAGAACATCAATCAGGGAAGTGAGTTAAGGTTTCAATATTATTCAATAGTTGAAAATTATTTAAGTTTGAATCATCTATAGCACTTTTTGAAGAACCATGGCATCCCAGCCAAGGCTCGGACTGACAAGGAACTATTCTACTAGGAGAAGAAAAAAATTGTAGCGAAGGAAAACCCAGGTTTTGATGAGGTATATTAACTCTGAGTTTGCCCTTGACACACTAAATTGTATACTTGATTTATATTTGTAGAAATAGTTGAGGAAAATCACCAACAACATGTACAAAGCACTCAGTGAAGAAGACAAAAAGAAATATGTCTTGATTGCTGAAAAAGAGTTTTTGGAACTCAAGAGAGGGAGGAGACTGTACATAAACTATCAGTGAGATATATTAATCTTTAATTACCTAAAAGAATCAAATTTTAATTTCACAATCCAGGAAACAACTGAATTCAAACAAAGCCAAAGGTTTGCCGCCCAAGATGCCTACTCCACTCCAGTTGTACACTGATGCTGAGAAATTGGCTTAATTCAAAGTTGACCATCCTGAAGTTGATCTGTCTGCCAAGACTGCTTCTCTTTTGACAGAGGATGAAGTCAAAATCAAGGACATGTATGTGATTTACCTGTCTTTCTTGTTAACGTTAATTGTATTTTTTAATATCTTGCATGCTAATTCAATTAACTCAACTTTTAAATAGGTACAACTGGCAAACCAGAGAAACCACCGACATCAGGGTATTACCTTTATGCGAAGGAGCTTTTCTCCAGCGACCGTCTCTTGGGACTCGAGAATCAAGAACGAGCCATTAAAATTGATCGCATGTGGAAGGAATTGGGAGAGAAGAAGCAGACAAAATTTGACGAACGCGCTCTGGAAGTAAGTTTGACACTTTTAAAAAAGGAATAATTCATGGTTGGTCATCTAATAATTACGATTATTATTTTATGAGCAGTTGAATCATCAGTACCATCTGAAGTACGCTTCGTATCTTGACAACTTGACGGAAGAGCAGTGAAACGCAGTCCTTCTTGATTTTCTTACCAAGGGAAAGAAACGCTCTAATGCCAAGAATCTGCATGACAAGGTTGGCAATTACATCATTTGTGGTTTCTTGGGAAAGTAATAATTTGTTTTTAACTCAAGGGGGAATCCAAAAAGCCTAAGAAGGGTGAGATGTTGGATTAGTCATCGAAGTTCAAGAATCGAATTTGTTGCAGCCGCGCCCAAACCTCCTCTCAAGTCGTCTATGTAGATCTCCATTTAGAAAGATGACTTTCATTTCCTTTCTCTCTTACAAAACAGAACATTTTTGTCAAAAAATTTCCATGTCGACGTGCAACTGGTCACGCTAGTGCTTATTGGTGTCCAGTGCTTTTTACTGATGTTTATAAGCCAAAGATTTCTTTACTCGTTCACGTCGGTCGCATGCGCTGCCGCCGCTTCTGATGCTAGTACATGGTTGCATAATGTCCGACGGCCGGAGCAGTCCGACAATCACAAACTGGAGCTTATCTTTTTTATTTTTATGAAGATGCTAAAAGGATTAGGGGTCGAATAGGAAAAACACTTCTGGGAGGAGAGGTGGATGGAGCGCGGTATTTCATTTTTTAACAAGGCCTCCAAGGTTTCTGTTTTTCTTTGAGAACGAAAACACTGCAACTTCGCAAGTGATCCCAAAAGAATTGAAAAGTAATTACTAGGATGTGTATTGTACCTTAAAATTGCATTAAGAGTGGTAATCCCAAAAGATTTAGTTAAACTTCAATTTTAAAAATAATTTTAAAATAATGGATTCTACGACTTGGCGAACACTTTTGAAATTCCCTCTACTCTCTAGCAGAAGATATTTACTTTGTTTTCACATTTGACAATCAGCTGATAGTTGCTCGAACGAGAAGAAAGCTCTTCAAAAAGTTGATTACAAATTACTACTCAATAACTGATAAATAATTGCTCGATTTCAAGTAAATCGTTCCTTTTAATAGCACACTACATGAAATATACTTCTCATTTTATTTGAGCCGACTGACAGATATTATTCACGTATTTAGGCACCCCTTTTCCATGACATCAACACGAGAGGGCCACGGCGTGACTAGTCTAGAAGACCTGGCCCCGGACGTCTTCTTCTGAGGATTTAATCTTTTAAGCTACTCCAAACTCGGTTGAGTCTGTAAGAGACTGGACTGACCAGCAACAACTAGTTGGCAGGGTGAAGAAAGCAGTCAGGTAATATTCTCATAATATCACAGAACAAGTTGACAATCGGTACTCAATTTTCATTTTGTTTTCAGAGAACAATGTGTGAGGAAGACGAACAAAATCGGTGACCATCGAACTGCATACCCAGAGCACCAGAAAGATGTTCGAGAATCAAGATAATCATGACACTGTCGCAGCCAAAGCCAAGAATATGATAAATGGTACGCTTTTTTCACCGTGTTTGGCCACGAAATTTACCAGCATTTCGGTCAGTTTGCTACCAGTCTTTTGAGTGCCTCGACCATACCCCTTAAATCCATATATTTTGTTTTCTTTAAATTTCAGGTGGAAAGAATGAGCATCCCTCATCTCTTCGCTTAATTGGGAATAGTTTGGTCTGCTTGGCTCCGATTTGCTTCCATAATCGATCTGACCTTGCTCATAAAGTGGCCGTTATTATGCAAGAATTGCATCCCGACCGGTAGCATATTTTCGATTTCGTTCGCTTCCCGCTCCCGACTGAGTAATTTAATGCTTCAGCGAGACTGCGAATCTATAGGCACCCATCCTTACAACATTTTTGTGAACGTCCTATTCTTATTTAATCAGCATTGTAATGTCTGTTCTGAAAAATATTGCTGTATCTCCTATCTAATAATTCCACATTGTTGTGGAAGAAAGAGTCTAAAGATGAAATTGCTTGTTGCTAAATTGTAAAAAATTCACTTTCACGATGATGGCTTGATTCATCGTTATCATCACATCTAGTTCCTATTCTGAACCATAAAACGGATCTTTTCTCGTAGTGGGGCAGTGAGTCTTTTCCGCAACAGCAATTAACCAAACATATTTTTACGCTTCCTTTGGTCAACACGGAGCTCCACGTCTTTTATCACGATCAGTAGGGCCCAGGCGTTGATTCAAATGCGACAATTTTGGTCGGTAAAGGTTTTATTGCATGCGCAATCGTCATCCGCGCACTTTTCAAGACGATAAGATTATTGTATAATAGCTCACAACTTTCATTATAGTTATGGCACCAAGTTGAATAAAAGGACAATCTTCAGAATTTAGCTTGAGGTTGGGCCATTGGGGTCCCCAAAAATGGCTGGGAAGCAGGAAGAGTCTCAGATCGCTGATGGCCACTTCATTTACATTTTAGTTACAGCTGGTTAGTTCCAATGCAAGCTGCTGATGAGGTGTTACTGGCAATCCCAAAATGTGAATTGATAGTTTCACTTTTGCCTGAGAAATAGAGGAGTAGGATTAAATCGAGTTTTATGTGGAATGTTATGAAGTAAACCTGGCGTTGCTGGGAGCTGATGGAAGGTCCCAAATAAGGATTTGCATAACTTATTTTAAGGAAGATCCGAAGATAATAAGTCCTGCCCAAAAAATTTTCTGCTGACACTTTAGTTACGATGGACGGTTACTGAAAAAATAATTTAAACTTTGAGCATTTTCTTAGAAAACGCTATCAAACCAAGCTTTGTATCAAACCGACGACAGTTTTCTTTTCCATTGTTTACATCCGTCAGCGCCATCTAGATTCGTTTAAAAGAACTCTCTTCTTCTTTCCTTCTTCTTTTCCTCATCTCTTCTCCTCTTCTCTTCTTCTTTCGGAATTTCTTTCGGAAACAAAAAAAAAGTGTTTTCACACTTACACCTTAGTAGAAAAAAAAAAGATCTTTGATATGGAGGAATTAATTCGTCAAAAACTGAGAGTGGGGAGAAATTTCTTAAAACCGCGCTAGAATATGATGACGAGACTCACCCGGGCTGTTATCAACGTCCACCCACCCAATGTAGACTGCGGCGCTCGCGGTATACCGACCATTGGTTTGTGCGACCAAGGGTCGCACAAACATGGTGACAGTCTACTGCCTTCCTCGGTTGCGATATAAATTTAAACTTTCAGCCAGTTTATTTTCATTAAATAAGTAGAAATAACATCATTATCAAACAATGACGAAAAACTACAGAATACAAGTTAATAGTACGTCGACATTTTACCATCTAATTTTTAAAAATATACATGGAATGAATTTCAAATTGCACGGCACCAAGCGTCCAAGCCCTGAATCTATGGCTTCTTATTGGCCGAGACGGTATCACGTGACCCACATCATGGCGGGCTTTATGAATTTCATATCTACTCACCGTGCTAGTTTTTCCCTGCTTCAATGAGCCCGTGCGGCCTTATATTACCATGCTCTTTGCTTAAATTATGGAAATCTTTCCGAAGCTAATAATTAAACGTCTTTCAAAAATGTCAGAAAGAATGCCTTGAGCTGTTGAATGTCTTCGCTACTTGACTTCTTCTCAAGACACTGTAGCTTCTTCTACCTCAACAGTTTTGGACGAGAGATCCATCTTTTTTTACTTTCCTTTTTTTCTATCCCAAAAAATTATTTTCCCCATGTATTATCTTACGTCACAAACAATTCAAATACATACACTGAAAAAGAATTTAGGGGGTTGGCAGTTTGGGGTGGATAAACTCGTTTACCATTCTGGTCCAAATCTCGTTCGCACTTTGCTGTGTATACAGCATTAGGAGGAGTCACTTGATCCAGTGTTAAACGTCCTTCACCCTATTAAACACAGAAAATATATTGATTAAAATTTAAGTTTCAAGGTTTCAGAAGAAGGATCACCATTTAAACTTACGTCATATAGGTCGAGCTCGCCGTTTCCACTACTGCTGCCGGTATAGCCTGACCGACATGGCGATGAGAGCCGCCACAGACGGTACATTACTTTGGAGCTGATCCAGCAGGATCCCGTGAGCTATTAGCCTGGCTACCGTCTGGATGAAGGCGCTGACGGGCTCGTCATCAAAAGAGCTGTTTCCTTCTGACACATCCGACTCACAGCGAATCTTTTGGACGAACAGCTGGAGGCCCGAGTAGCTAGGATCATTGTAAGCAGGACTGCGATCCACTCGTTCATTTAGAGAGTGGCACAAAATTGAGCTTCCCAATTCCTGCAAAAAATTTACATTTATTGAATATTTTGTTAGATTGTAAGCATATTAAGAAAAATTAAATTATTTAAAATATTATTATTTAAAAAATAAAGATTCTAGCATCTTCTGAATTAGGGAATCTTCAGAAAGGACTGGTTCATACCTGAAGAGGAGTCAAGTGGATCATATTGGAGACAAATTCTTTGGCGACTTGAAAGCGATCCTCCCACTGGCTAAATGGGTCCAGGCATTCCTTCAGGAAACGTTGAACGAGATCTTCCGCTTCAACTGGCAGATTTGAGGTCAACTAATAGAATAGAATGTAAATTTAAATATGTTAAAGAATAATTATACAACATAAGTTTAAGAGTATTATTGGAGGCGTAATAAAATGTTTAGAAAAATGATTCTAGCCGTAAAAAATAGAAAAATCTAATTATTTAGAAAATTTTAAGAGTAGAAAACAAGAAAAATTCAAATTAAATATTCAAAAACTGCGATTTTCTGTAAATAGTAATTTGTGGTTTATAGCTATAAATAATGGCGACCAAATGAATCAATTCATATAGGCGACTATTCAAAGGTTTTAATTTATAACTTAAAAAACGTCAAGAATAGTTGTGTGATTGATCTTTAAACTTTTAAATTTGAGAGAATAAACTGAACTGGATATATTTAAAAGGAATTTATCTAATACCTTATTATCAGCCGTTATTACGACTCTAGTTAAAGTGGATTTTACGGCATCTGCATCGTAAGGTGGCCGTCCAACTAAATGTGTGTATAACAGGCATCCCAATCCCCATACATCAGCTTCGAGTCCATGAGAACTTCGTGTTGCAACCTAAGAAAAGAAAAATTTTGAATATGCTTTTTAAAAATATTATTTAAACTATTTACTTCAGGTGAAATGTAATTTTTAGTTCCACACATTGTCATGTGCTTCTCATCTGGTTTTGTCAACTGCGTCGCTAGCCCAAAATCTGCAATTCGCTATATTAGAAAGAAAAATATTAAAAATTGAAAAATTCAAGTTTTTAAATGTAAAATTACCATATTCTTGTCTCTTGTTGTGAGGAGGTTGGCAAGTGACAGGTCCCTGTAGAGAATGTTGTGTGAACGGAGGTATAGCATGCCATCTAAGAGCTGTGTCATGGCTTCCCTCACTTCATTCTCTGAGAGTGGGTGGCCGGGAGTCTTGAGGTATCGCTGGAGCTCACCAATCTCACAGAGCTCCAAGGCAAGGTAGACAAAATCACTGTCCTCAAAGTAGGCGTAGAGTTTGAGGACAGAAGGGTGGCCCAGCCCAGAGTGGATTGAGACTTTCTGCCTGACACGATTCATCATGCAAGCAGGCTGCATCAGCTGCTTGTTGATCTGGGAATGAAAAATCATTTTAGAAAACTTTCTGAAATTTTCTTATTCAGTTGAGATATACCATTTTGATGGCAATAAAAACCCCATTCGTCCTACATCTGCCTCTGTGAACAGAAGCAAAACCTCCTTTTCCAATTTGTTTGTAAAATTCTTAGTCCTAGAGAGAAGTGACAAGTTAAAAAAGATATATAAATAAGTTTTAAAATGTATTTTTAAAATGGGTTACCTCGATGGAATCTCAAAAATTAGACATAGAGGATGACAAATCGACATAAAAGCTGGTTCTATCAGCCTTTAAAAATTTAATTAAATTCAAACTGTTTCAAAATTCAATTTACTATTTACATAAAAATCAACTTTTTGACAGAAAAACAAAAGATTGTATAGACTACAGACTGAATCATAGATTACGAGCTACCAGCGCTCCTAGCAGTCTCTGGTGGTTGAAGTGGCCAACCACTCCTGTACACTCTATAGTAAATCTCCAAGTTCTATACCCAGCCGCCAGAGGCGCTTAATCAGTTTCCAGTCTGTTCATTGTATCTATCACTCTCGCCGGCAGCCGGCTGTTGTGGGCTTGTGAGTGGTGGACCAAACCCGCTCGTCTGTGTGTGTCACAGTGCCGTTGAAAAGATAACTGTTCGTTCACAACGGTGTGCGACATTTTCACGAGGAAATACAGGTAAATATTCTTTTGATAGGTTAAGTGTGGTAAATTTTAAGAGCTACAGTCTCCTTTGTGAAGTTTTGTGTGTTTTCAAGGTGAGTCAACTTATTTTAAGTGTGTATTAACGATCATAAAGTGGAAAGTGAGGTGGACTGGGCGGCAAGAGCTTGTTGGCTAGAAATGATGGCCGCCATTTCCTCATCGTAGCGACGTTGTTTTCTTGTGACGTGTGTGTCGTGGCGTGCTGTGTCGTCGTACGCCAATTTTCTGCTCTATTATTTAGATTTCTAAACTTGACGTGTATTACTGATTTATTTATTTTCGGAAAAATATTTTTAAATATTGTTTTTAGCCAAGCTGATTTTTATTGGTTTAATTTTTATTTGTTTTCTCTTTTAGGAGACTACTAGCAAGATGGATTATATCAATGAAGTGGGCGAAGTAATGTTTCAAATTTACTCAATAATTTTAAATAACTAAAGTTTCAATTTTTCTATAGGACACTTCGATGGGATACTTGAAGAAACTGATGCCACCCAAGGCTCGTACTGACAAGGAACTTTTCCACATTGAGATGAAACACATTGCAGCGAGGGATAATCCTGGTGCTGATGAGGTATAATAACTTAATGTTTATCCTTGGTATGCATATAAGAATGTACATTATTTATATTTGTAGATGGAACTGAGGGCCATTACCCAAAACATGTACAAGGCACTCGCTGAAGAAGACCAAAAGAAGTATGTCCTGGCTGCCGAAAAAGAATATTTGGAACTCATGAGAGGGATGAGAGTGTTAATCAACCATCAGTGAGATATATTATTCTTTAATTATCTAAAAGAATCAAATTTTAATTTCACAATCCAGGGATCAACTGGAGTCAAACAAAGCCAAAGGTTTGCCGCCCAAGATGCCTACTCCACTCCAGTTGTACACTGATGCTTTCATGCCCAAGTCCTTCATGTCGGAAATGAGGGCTTCAGTGGCCAACAGCCTTTGTGCTGATTCATACAGGAAGATGAGTGGAAGCCAAAGGATGAAATGGATTCAAATGGCTCTGGAGGCCAAACCCTCCTATGATGTAATTTAGTGTTTTTAAAAATCTCACCTTCTTTCATTCTCATTTTTTATATTACTTCGAACGTTTTCATTTTATTTTCTGCAGGAGAAATTGGCTCAATTCGAAGTGGACCATCCTGAAGTTGATCTGTCTGCCAAGACTGCTTCTCTTTTGACAGAGGATGAAGTCAAAATCAAGGACATGTATGTGATTTACCTGTCTTTGTTGTTAACGTTAATTTTGTATTTTAATAACTTTAATTTTAATTAAATTTCATCTATGTTTTTAATCAGGTACATTGGCAAGCCAGAAAAACCACCGATATCCGGGTATCTTCTTTATGCAAAGGAGCTTTTCTCCAGCGACCTTCTCATGGGACTCGAGAATCAAGAACGAGCTTTGAAAATCTCTCGCATGTGGAAGGAATTGGGAGAGAAGGAGCAGACAAAATTCGACGAACGCGCTCTCGAAGTAAGTTTGGAATTTTGTTTAAAAGAAAAAAAAAATTATGGCTGGTCATTTAATAATTACGATTATCATTTTATGAGTATAGCTGAATGATCAGTACCGTCTGAAGTACGCCTCGTATCTTGAGAACTTGACGGAAGATCAGCGGAATGAAGTCCTTCTTGATTTTCTTACCAAGGGAAAGAAACGCTCTAATGCCAAGAATCTGCATGACAAGGTTGGCATGTTACATCATTTGTAGTTTCTTGGAAAAATAATAATTTTTTTTACTCAAGGGGGAATCCAAAAAGCCCAAGAAGGATGAGATGTTGGATTAGTCATCGAAGTTCAAGAATCGAATCTGTTGCAGCCGCGTCTCAAGTCGTCTATGTAGAACTCTCTTTAGAAAGATGACTTTTATTTCCTTCTCTCTTACAATACAGAAAAATTTTCGTCAATAAACTTCCCTGTCGACGTACATCTGATCATGCTAGTGCTTATTGATGTCCACGCTCTTTAAACTAATGTTTATAAGCCCTAGACTTCTTTTACTCGTTCACGTCGGTCGCATGCGCTGCCGCCGCTTCTGATGCTAGTACATGGTTACATAATATCCGCCGGCCGGAACAGCCCGACAATCACAATTTGGAGCTTCTTCTCTTTCTTTTTTTAAAAAGATGCTAAAAGGATTAGGGGAGTAAAGAATAGGAAAAATACTTCTGGGGAGAGAAGTGGATGGAGCGCCGTATTGAATCACTTTTTAACAAGGCCTCCAAGGTATCTTTTTCTTCTTTGAGGACGAAAATACCGCAAGTGAACCTAAAAGAATTGAAAAGTAATTACTACGATTTGTACTGTGCCTTAAAAATCGCATGAAGAGTGTTAAACTCTAAAGCGTTAGTTAAAACTTTTTAAAATAATTTTTAAAAAATAATGGATTCTACGACTTGGCGAACACTTTTGAAATTCCCTCTACTCTCTAGCAGAAGATATTTACTTTGTTTTGAAATTTGCCAATCAGCTGATAGTTGCACGAACGAGAAGAAAGCTCTTCAAAAAGTTGAATACACATTACAACTATATAACTTATAACTGATAAATAATTGCTCAATTACAATAGTAAATCGTGCCTTTTATTAGCAAACTACATTAAATATACTTCTCATTTTATTCGAGCCGACTGACAGATATTATTTATTTACGTATTTAGGTACCCCTTTTCCATGACAACATGAGAGGGCCACTGCGTGACTAGTCTAGAAGACCTGGCCACGGACGTCTTCTTCTGAGAATTCAATCTTTAAAGCTGCTCCAAACCCGGTTAAGTCTGTAAGAGATTGGACTGACCAACAACTAGTTGGCAGGGTGAAGAAAGCAGTCAGGTAATATTCCCATAGTATCACAGAACAAGTTGTCAATCGGTACTCGTTTTTTTTCAGAGAACAATGTGTTAGGAAGGCGAACCAAATCGGTGACCATCTAAATGCATACCCAGAGCACCAGAAAGATGTTTGAGAATCAAGATAATCATGACACTATCAGCCAAAGCCAATGATGTAGTAAATGGTAGGCTTTTTTTCACCGTGTTTGGCCACTAAATTTACCAGCATTTCGGGCAGTTTGCTACCAGTCTTTAGAGTGCCTCGACCGTACCCCTTAAATCCATATATTTTGTTTTCTTTAAATTTCAGGTGGAAAGAATGAGCATCCCCCATCTCTTCGCTTAATTGGGAATAGTTCGGTCTGCTTGGCTCCGATTTGCTTCCATAATCGATCTGACCTTGCTCATAAAGTGGCCGTTATTATGCAAGAATTGCATCCCGACCGGTAGCACATTTCCGATTTCGTTCGCTTCCCGCTCCCAAGAGAGTAATTTATTGCTTCAGCGAGACTGCGAATCTATAGGCACCCATCCTTACAACATTTTTGTGAACGTCCTATTCTTATTTAATCAGCATTGTAATGTCTGTTCTGAAAAATATTGCTGTATCTCCTATCTAATAATTCCACATTTTTGTGGAAGAAAGAGTCTAAAGATGAAATTGCTTGTTGCTAAATTGTAAAAAATTCATTTTCACGATGATGGCTTGATTCATCGTTATCATCACATCTAGCTCCTATTCTGAACCATAAAACGGATCTTTTCTCGTAGTGGGGCAGTGAGTCTTTTCCGCAACAGCAATTAACCAAATATATTTTTACGCTTCCTTTGGTCAACAAGGAGCTCCATGTCTTTCATCACGATCAGTAGGGCCCAGGCGTTGATACAAATGCGACAACTTTGGTCGGTAAAGGTTTTATTGCATGCAATCGTCATCCGCGCACTCTTCAGGACGATAAGATTATTGTATAATAGCTCACAACTTTCATTATAGTTATGGCACCAAGTTGAATAAAAGGACAATCTTCAGAATTTAGCTTGAGGTTGGGCCGTTGGGGTCCCCAAAAATGGCTGGGAACCAGGATGAGTTTGAGACCAAAAATGAAAAGTTATTCTATTACAGCTCACAGCTTCTATTATTGTTATGACACCAAGTTGAATATTAGGGCAATCTTCAGAATTTAGCTTGAGGTTGAGGTCTCCAAAAAGGCTGGGAACCAGGAAGAGTTTGAGACCGCTGATGGCCACTTCATTTACATTTTTGTTACAGCTGGTTAGTTCCAATGCAAGCTGCTGATGAGGTGTTACTGGCAATTCCAAAATGTGAATTGATAGTTTCACCTTTGCCTGAGAAATAGAAGAGTATAATTAAATCGAATTTTATGTGGAATGTTATGAAATAAACCTGGCGTTGCTGGGAGCTGATAGAAGGTCCCAAATAAGGATTTGCATAACTCATTTTAAGGAAGATCCGAAGATAATAAGTCCTGCCCAAAAAATTTTCTGCTGACACTTTAGTTACGATGGACGGTTACAGTATTGATTTCTCAAAAAAATAATTTAAACTTTGAGCATTTTCTTAGAAAACGCTATCAAACCAAGCTTTGTATCAAACCGACGACAGTTTTCTTTTCCATTGTTTACATCCGTCAGCGCCATCTAGATTCGTTTAAAAGAACTCTCTTCTTCTTTCCTTCTTCTTTTCCTCATCTCTTCTCCTCTTCTCTTCTTCTTTCTCTTCTTTCGGAATTTCTTTCGGAAACAAAAAAAAAGTGTTTTCACACTTACACCATAGTAGAAAAAAAAAATCTTCGAAATGGAAGAATTAATTCGTCAAAAATTGAGAGTGGGGAGATGAGATGAGATGATGACGAAACTCACCAGGGCTGTTATCAACGTCCACTCACCCAATGTAGACTGCGGCGCTCGCGGTATACCGACCATTGGTTTGTGCGACCTTAGTCGGGGCTATCACCATTGTCCGCCCGACAGTCTACTGCCTTTCTCGGTTGCGATATAAATTTAAACTTTCAGCCAGTTTATTTTCATTAAGTAAGTAGAAATAAAATCATTATCAAACAATGACGAAAAACTACAAAATACAAAGTTAATAGTACGTCGACATTTTACCATCTAATTTTTAAAAATATACATGGAATGAATTTCAAATTGCACGGCACCCGACGGCACTAAGCGTCCAAGCCCTGAATCCATGGCTTCTTATTGGCCGAGACGGTATCACGTGACCCACGTCATGGCGGGCTTTATGAATTTCATATCTACTCCCCGTGCAAGTTTTTCCCTGCTTCAATGAGCCCGCGCGGCCTTATATTACCATGCTCTTTATTTAAATTATGTAAATCTTTCCGAAGCTAATAATTAAACGTCTTTTAAAAATGTTAGAAAGAATGCCTTGAGCTGTTGAATGTCTTCGCTACTTGACTTCTTCTCAAGACACTGCAGCTTTTTCTACCTCAACAGTTTAGAAAGAGAGATCCATCTTTCTATACTTTCCTTTTTTTCTATTCCGAAAAATTATTTCCCCCCCCCCTGTATTATCTTACGTCACAAACAATACAAATACATACACTGAAAAAGAATTTAGGGGGTTGACAGTTAGGGGTGAATAAACTCGTTCACCATTCTGGCCCAAATCTCGTCCGCATTTTGTGTACAGCACTAGGAGGAGCGTCACTTGATCATGTGTTAAACGTCCTTCACCCTATTAAACACAGAAAATATATTGATTAAAATTTAAGTTTCAAAGTTTCAGAAGAAGGATCACCATTTAAACTTACGTCATATAGGTCGAGCTCGCCGTTTCCACTACTGCTGCCGGTATAGCCTGACCGACATGGCGATGAGAGCCGCCACAGACGGTACATTACTTTGGAGCTGATCCAGCAGGATCCCGTGAGCTATTAGCCTGGCTACCGTCTGGATGAAGGCGCTGACGGGCTCGTCATCAAAAGAGCTGTTTCCTTCTGACACATCCGACTCACAGCGCATCTTTTGGACGAACAGCTGGAGGCCCGAGTAGCTAGGATCATTGTAAGCAGGACTGCGATCCACTCGTTCATTTAGAGAGTGGCACAAGATTGAGCTTCCCAATTCCTGAAAAAACTTACATTTATTGATTATTTTTAAAGATTGTAAGCATATTAAGAAAAATTAAATTATTTAAAATATTATTATTTAAAAAATAAAGATTCTAACATCTTTCGAATTGGGGAATCTTCAGAAAGGACTGGTTCAATGTAATAAAAAAAATAGGAATAGAAATGTATACCTCAAGGGGAGTCAATTGGATGGTATTGAAAACGGATTCTTTGGCGACTCGAAAGCGATCCTCCCAGTTCCCACTGGCTAAATGGGTCCAGGCATTCCGCGAGGACCTACGATTCTAACCATAAAAAATAGAAAAATCTAATTACTTAGAAAATTTTAAGAGTAGAAAACAAGAAAAAATTAAGTAAAATATACAAAAACTGCGTTTTTCTGTAAATAGAAATTTGTGGTTTTTAGCCATAAATAATGGTGACTTAATGAATTGATTTATATAATTGTTACGTGATTGATTTTAGAACTTTTAAAAAGAGAATAATTTTTTGTATTTATTATTTTCAAGGATTTTATTTTATACCTTATAATCAGCCGTTATTACGGCTCTAATTAAAGTGGATTTTACGGCATCTGCATCGTAAGGTGGCCGTCCAACTAAATGTGTGTATAACAGGCATCCCAATCCCCATACATCAGCTTCGAGTCCATGAGAACTTCGTGTTGCAACCTAAGGAAATAAAAATTTTGAATATGCTTTTAAAAAATATCATTTAAACTATTTACTTCAGGTGAAATGTAATTTTTAGTTCCACACATTGTACGTCATGTGCTTCACATCTGGTTTTGTCAACTGCGTCGCTAGCCCGAAATCTGCAATTCGCTTTTGAAGAAAAAAAAATATTAAAAATTGAAAAATTCAAGTTTTAAAATGTAAAATTACCATCTTCTTGTCACTTGTTGTGAGGAGGTTGGTGAGTGAGAGGTACCTGTGGAGAATGTTGTGAGAATGGAGGTTCAGCATCCCGTCCAACAGCTGTGTCATCACTTCCCTCACTTCATCCTCTGCGAGGGGATGACCGAGAGCTTTCAGGTACCTCTGGAGTCCCGTTCTCACAGACCTCTGGAGTGCCCGTTCTCACAGAGCTCCAAGGCAAGGTAGACAAAATTACTGTCCTCAAAGTAGGCGTAGAGTTTGAGGACAGAAGGGTGGCCCAGCCCAGAGTGGATTGAGACTTTCTGCCTGACATGATTCACCATGCCAGCAGCCAGCAGTGTTGATCTGGAAATGAAGAATCATTTAAGAAACCTTTCTGAAATTTACTTATTCAATTGAAATATACCATTTTAATGGCAATAAAAACCCCATTCATCTTACATCTGCCTCTGTGAACAGAGGCGAAACCTCCTTTTCCGATTTGTTTGTAAAATTTATAGTCCTAGAGAGAAGTGACAAGTTAAAAAAGATAAATAAAAGCTTTAAAATGTATTTTTAAAATGGGTTACCTCAATGGAATCGCAAAAGTTAGACATAGTCGATGAAAAAATCGACATAAAAGCTGGTTCTATCAGCCTTTAAAAATTTAATTAAATTCAAACTGTTTCAAAATTCAATTTACTATTTTCATAAAAGTCATCTTTTTGACAGAAAATCAAAAGATTGTATAGACTGAATCATAGATTACGAGCTACCAGCGCTCCTAGCAGTCTCTGGTGGTTGAAGTGGCGAACCAACGCTGTACACTCGATGGTAAATCTCCAAGTTGCATATCCAGCCGCCAGAGGCGCTTCAGAACTTTCCAATCTATTCATTGTATTTATCACTCTCCCTCGCCTGCTGCTGTGGCCTTGTGAGTGGTGTACAAAACCACAGGTCTGTGTGTCTCAGTGCCGTTGAAAAGATAACAGCCCGTTCACAACGGTGTGCAACATTTTAACAAAGAATTACAGGTAAATATTATTTTGATAGGTTAATTGTGGTATATTCCAAAAGCTACAGTCTTCTTTGTGTAGTTTTGTGTGTTTTCAAGGTGAGTCAATTTATTTCAAGTGTGTAAACTATCAAAAAGTGGAAAGTGAGTGTGGGCGGCAACAGCTTGTTGGCTAGAAATGATGGTCGCCATTTCCTCATCGTAGCGACGTTGTTTTCTTATGACTTGTGTTTGTCGTGGCGTGCTGTGGCGTCGTACGTCAATTTTCTGGGTTGCGTCTAAAGTACACTTCAATCTTTTTTTCGTTTTGTTTCTGTCATAGCAGACGATGACAGCAGACGACTCCTCAAGTCTTTTTCTCTCTCGCGGCCGGTGGAACCCTTTTTCGTCTGCTTCACTTTTTCTCAGTACCGTTTGAATTTTTCTTACCCCACCCCCATCACCATAAATGCAAAAAGTTTTCATTTTCTTTGACGCCATGGCTCAGGCAACATGCCATTTGGATCGCAATAAAATAATTGCTGCAGTGAGAAGCGTCAGGCTGACACTTATAAAATATGCGTTCAAGGATGGATCTTTCTTCCATTGTATTGGTTTTAGCGTTATGGGACAACCGAGGGAAGTGTTTAAAGTTAGTGAATATATGATGCCACGTTTAATGGGTTAGTATGAGCAATTATAGGATTTTACTATCATTTTTACATCACTGGATTTACATTTAAACCTTCTGAGCCCCTCTCGTCAGTGATATATAATTTGTCAATACCGTGAATTCTCCATTCCAATTTTTTTCCACGTAAACGCCTCCCATTTCCACGTTTCCACCACTTAGTGTGTCTTGAACAACGTCATTTGACGTGTGTTTACGTTTTCTCATAATGTGTCAACTCTATATATTTCTATCTAAAATAATAGATGATGAATTTCGCTTACAACTTCGCTCAGACTTTTTCACTAGACATTTGACTAGCCAAGGGTATCTGCTAGGTATAAAAGATTTTTTATTATTCCCTTCAGAAAAATATTGCATGTAAACTAACCATTATCTTTTTTTACAGGAGCAGCAACTCCATCACTTGAGCAATTAAATAATACGCTGGACGAAGAAGGTAATGTCGTTTCACAGCGTCTCACTAAACTACATCAATTGAGAAAGGAGGATATAGCAAGCATTGAATCCACTCCGATGGAGCTTCGCAGCAGTGATGATGAAAGCAATAATGTGGCCCATTCAACTTCCAACAGCTCATCGGTCTCTTCTTCAAATAGTGGAAATGGTATGTAATTTGGTCAAATTGTTAACCTATTAACTTTCAATTTTTCTCTGTAGGAATGCAACAGAGTGAACACATCACCCAGGGAGAGAGACCTACGGAAGCTGGTGAATTTCCCATCGAAAACAATTCTTCTCAACTTGCAAGCAGCACGCAGGGTATGTTGTGATTCAAAAACAATTTTTATAAATGGCATATAAAAAAATTAATATATAGGGATGCAACAGAGTGAGAACATCACCCAGAGAGAGAGACATACTCGTGCTCTTAATGGGTTGCCCATGGGGAGCAACTCTTCTCTTGCAAGCACCACACAGAGTAAGTATATATACTTAATTAAAAATAATTTGAATAAATGGCCTATGTTTTGTTAATTTCAATTTATTTTTACGAAACGAAGGGATGCAACAGTGTGTAAACAACACCCAAAGAGAGAGACATAGTGCTGCTCGCAATGGAGTGTCCATTGGAAACAACTCTACTCCTCTTCCAATCAGCACACAGAGTATGTAATGCATAAAAAATAATTTTAAGCATGCGTGTACAAAAAAAAATCTATAGGGAGTGACCACAGCAACCAGGAAGAGAGACATACTGCTGCTCGCAATGGATTGCCCACCGGGAGCAACTCTTCTCCTCTTGAAATCAGAACACAGAGTATGTTGTGCATTAAAATTAGTTTTAAGAAAGTACAAAACAATAATTTAAATCTACAGGGATGCAACAGAGTGACATCACACAGGAAGAGAGACATACTGCTGCTCGTAATGGATTGCCAATCGGGAACAACTCTTCTCCTGCAAGCATCACACAGAGTATAAATATATTTAATTTAAAAACATTATAAATGTCCTTCATTTTGCAATTAAAATGTATTTTAGTACCAAATCTAGGAATGCAACAGAGTGACAACAGCAGCACCCAGGAAGAGAGACATAGTGCTGTTCGTTATAGATCAACCATTGAGGACAGCGCTACCTCTCCTTCGAGAAGTACTCGTGGTATGTTTTGATTATTCATTGTACTTAAATCGAGCATCTTTTAAAAGAATGATTTTTTTTAATTTTACAGGGATTCGACAGCATACTGAAATGCATTCTGCTATTCCACCGACTAGCAATGAGTATGTCTATCCGTTTCAAGATTCCTCTTTTCATCGCGACGACTTACCTTCCCCATCTCAAACGGATACAGCAGAAGGGTCGCCACTCTTATCACCAGCCAGCAGTCTGGCCGCGTTTAATCAAAGGAGTACGCTGAATCCACTTCGCACCGGTTCTATCACACTATGTTGTTCGCCCCGAATAGCAAGCCCATCCGCATCAACTGCTGCTGCAGCCAACCGTATTAGCCATAGAAGAGATCCTGCTAGTCATGAGGGAGAATCGGCCCTGCCGCGGGAAAGAAACGCGCCACGGGCTCGCCCAGTCAAAAGCCGGGGCAGAGGGAAACCTCCCGGTCAGCAGCAAAGAGGACGGAAGGGAAAGCGCAACTCGAGAGGATCTAACGGATTAGGAAGAGGATGGGTCCGTGACGACGGTAAACTTTAATTATAATTTAATTATCTTCTCTTTCCCTCATAAAGTCTATTTTTTCATTTATCTTTTAAAACAGATGAACAAGATGATGGTAACGACAAAGAATACTCACCCGAAGAGGAAGAAAATGGACCGGATGAGGGCTTGTTTAACCATGAGAGAATTCTACTTCTCCTAGAAGTGTATCAAGACTTTTATGACGACCTTCGTAGAAGACACGCTCATCATTATAGTATTTGGAGAATGGTAATCTTGTGTTAATTATTAACCTCAGTAAATAATCGTAATATTTCTTCCTAAATAGATTGCGGAGAGAGTCAAAGAGCAAGACAATGGATGTGCTGAAATTACGGGCCGCTTATGCCAAGCAAAGTATCGTTCCCTGTTAGCCCAATACAAAAAGAAGAAGGGGAAAGATGGAGAAGAGCAATGGCCTTACTTTCAGATTTTTGAAGATATAACCAAGAACGATCCAACAATCCATATTCAGAATATATTGGAAGGCGGAGCAGCCTTCAACGGCAATGGACGGAATCAAAGAAGGGTACGAGAGCTACATTTTGATTCAATCTTTTTCATGTAGCTAATAAAAATATTCTTAATATTAGAGACGAGAAGAAGATGATGATGATGGTGATGACTACGCCGGTCGACCACCTGTGCACAGAAGAAGGGTTACTAGCAATGCAGCTGTATTGCAGATGACCTATGAATTGGACCAAAGAAGAGAAGTGTTACATCAACGACTCATGAATCCATTAAATCGATTATGTGATTTGGAGGAGCGAAAAGTCGCGTTACTTGAGAAGCTTCTGCAACCGAATGCAGGTGCAGGAAATCAATAAATTCATTCCCCGTCATCTTATCTAACGATGTTAATGGTTCAATGTATTTCATTAGAAGAAGACGTAAATTTTTGTTTATTTAAACCATTAATTGAGTAGATAAAATAAAACGAAGGAGAAATCAATTCTATCTTTTCTTATTATTTTTTATAGTGACGTCGACAATGGTTTCAATTTCAAAGCATATTTGCTATTCGATTCCGAATGGTTCTTGGATCAAGTTCATCAAAATCTTCCCATTCTGTGTTGCCGAACGTTCGAGGGTGTAAAGGGGACAAGTCATCCTCGTCGTGAAACCCTTCTACCTCAAGTATGAAATTGTGTAGAACTACAGCAGCGCCAATGATTGAAGGGATGTATTTCAGGTTTGTAACATCCAAGAAATGAAGCTTCCTGTCCTTTCCTTTTAGAACGTGATACGCACGTTCAATGAGGGATCGTTGAGCTTTCATTTCTCTGTTGAAATTCTTTTGTTCCTCATTTAACCGCCCGTTGTTCCTATAAGGCGTCATCAACCTAGTTCGGAGTGGATAACCTATAAAAGTGAAAGAATAAAAAATTAGAAAGCGATTTGCAAGAATCATTCCATTAAAACTTGTTTTGAAATTAAATAACTCCTTAACTATTCTCTTTCTAGGAAACTAAACTTATACCTTTATCACCCAAAAGATAATAAGGGGTTCCTTGGAGTTTCCTGTCGATGACACCGCTTAAAGAAGAAAGCTCGTAGATTCTAGAGTCGTGTAGAGAGCCGGGCCATCCGATGCTTACGTCAAGAAACCGGCTTTTAGAATCACACACAGCCTGGACTTTCACTACTGTTTTTGACTTAAAGTTAGTGTAGGCTGCTAGCTGTTGTAAAGGCTGTTTGATTTCAATTGGTGTAGTGTCGATTATCCCTATTGCATTTGGGAAATCGAATCCAGCACTTATGTCACTGAGTTCCTCTTTCTTTGGCCAGATGACAAAGTCAGTGAGACGATTTGCGATAACCTGGCAAGTAGTCATGATGACGTAATGAGCATTTCCTCTAGTTGTTCCGAATCTATCCGCCACTTGACGGAACGTCTCCTGGTTAGCCAACCACCATACGGTCATCAACAACTTCACTTTAACGGGAAGTTCATTGAACTCTTTGCGAGTACCGGGAGAGTCCATGTATCCGCCAAATTCCGTGACGAGATCCTTATTAAATAGATGAAACCACCATTTAGAAGTTATCAATTAGAGGTATTATGTTCACAATGCGCTTCAATGAAAAATAATTGTATATACAAGCAACTATTTTTTTATTATATCAAATAAGAATAAATAAATCAATAACTTTAAAAAATGGTCGAACTAACTATGAGTAATAATCACCTCAAAAGTAGCAGGCGCCATACGAAAGTGCTCTTGGAATTGCAGTACACCGTAACGCGGAATGAAAGACAGAATGTAGCTTTTATTTCCAATTCGTCGGTCTTCTCTAATTCGTCGCAGAGTAGAAAGTCGTTGATGTAAATAGGTTTTTAACGCAGAAGTATGATAGCTCCAGTCTAATAACAGATTTATCACTTTGGCCAGTTTGTTCTCCTCCAACATGACCAAAAGAATTTCTTTCTTGACATTCTCAGGAATGACATTACGAACTTCTGTTCGCACTTCTTCATGGATGTTGGTTGATTGTTCTATACAAAAAAAAAAATGAAAGTGAAAGGTGACTGTTACACATTGTTGCTCAAGTTTAATACCAGGCACACTGGTCGTAGAGGCTGACGAGATATAACGGATTTCTGTTTGCGCCTCATCATGGCTATCGGTATCACTAGATGGTTCTAGAAAATAGTTTGCATTGTTGGAAAGTATTATGTTCTCGTCGTCACTGCGGATTTTCAATGGAACGGAATCCACTTTGGCTACATCATCTTTCCTCAACAAATGCAGTTTGTTGCTTCGTACAACCACATTACCTTCTTCGTCCAGAGTATTGTTTAGTGCATCAAGTGTGGGAGTTTGTGTATCTACAGTAAATAAATATAATTAAGTTTTAACATTAAAAAATAGTAATTTGGATTTTACCATGTAAAAACCCATCCTTTTCCAACATTTATAAAAAGTAATTAGTCCGTAGATCTAGGCGAAATTCGTGATCTAGTAAATTATATAAGAGAAATATTATAAACAAAGTAAACCATAGCACACATCACGTGACCTTATGAGACACGCACTCAATGGAATAAATACAATTATTATAAGAAATAAAACTTTTTATGCACTCACCATTTAAACACCGCATCATGTGCTGGCTAATTTTAAAAGTTTCGGTGGGTTCACCTTCAGCAGCAAAACGAATACAATGCAAACGTGATCCATCTTTAAACGAAAATCTTACAGCTGTTAGAGTAATGGATGTCACAGCTCTAAATAATAATTCACGATCCCATCCAAATTCATCAACTAACAATTTTTCAAGAGACATGGCGTCGAAACAAACTAATGATTATTTTTTTACTTGGTGACCAGTTAGGCTTACAAATTATTTTCTCAGTCGTGAGAAAGAGAAAAACGACTGTAGCCATAAGCGGAGGCCGAGGCTGGATAGAAAAAAAAATTTGTCTGCTAATGGTATGTTTTACCACGCAGAGAAACAAATGTACGATTCGGGGAGTCGTCTGCTATCATCGTCTGCTCCCACAGAAACAAAACAAAAAACTTGGAAGTGTAGTTTAGACGCGACCCTGCTCTATTACTTAGATTTCTAAACTTGACGTGTATTACTGATTTATTTATTTTCGGATAAATATTTTTAAAATATTGTTTTTAGCCAAGCTGATTTTTATTGGTTTAATTTTTATTTGTTTCCTCTTTTAGGAGACTACTAGCAAGATGGATTATATCAATGAAGTAGGCGAAGTAAGGTTTCAAATTAACTCAATAATTTTAAATAATTAAAGTTTCAATTTTTCTATAGGACACTTCGATGGGATACTTGAAGAAACTGATGCCACCCAAGGCTCGGACTGACAAGGAACTTTTTCACATTGAGATGAAACCCATTGCAGCGAGGGATAATCCTGGTGCTGATGAGGTATAATAACTTAATGTTTATTCTTGGTATGCACAAGAATGTACATTATTTATATTTGTAGATGGAACTGAGGGCCATTACCCAAAACATGTACGAGGCACTCGCTGAAGAAGACCAAAAGAAGTATGTCGTTGCTGCCGAAAAAGAGTTTTTGGAACTCATGAGAGGAATGAGAGTGTTACTCAACTATCAGTGAGATATATTGTTCTTTAATTACCTAAAAGAATCAAATTTTAATTTCACAATCCAGGAAAGAACTGGAATCAAACAAAGCCAAAGGTTTGCCGCCCAAGATGCCTACTCCTCTCCAGTTGTACACTGATGCATTCGTGCCCAAGCTCTTCATGTCTGAAATGAGGGCTTCAGTGGCCAACAACCTTTGTGCTGAATCTTACAGGAAGTTGAGTGGCAGCCAAAAGATGAAGTGGATAAAAATGGCTCTGGAGGCCAAACCCTCCTATGATGTAATTTATTTATCAATTTTACTTGTCTTAAAAAATCTCATTTACTTTCATTCTCACTTATTTTCTATTACTGCGAACGTTTTGATTTTATTTTCTGCAGGAGGAGTTAATTAAATTCAAAGCTGACCACCGTGAAGTAGATCTGTCCACCAAGGAAGCTGCTCTTTTGACAGAGGATGAAGTCAAAATCAAGGACCTGTATGTGATTTTCCTATCTTTCTTATCAACATAAACTTTATATTTAAATATCTTTCATTTTAATTCAATTTAATCTAATTTTTAATCAGGTACAATGGAAAGCCAGAAAAACCACCGATATCCGGGTATCTTCTTTATGCAAAGGAGCTTTTCTCCAGCGACCTTCTCATGGAACTCGAGATGCAAGAACGAGTTATTCAAATTGCTCGCATGTGGAAGGAATTGGGAGAGAAGGAGCAGACAAAATTTAACGAGCGTGCTCTCGAAGTAAGTTAGGAATTGTGTTGAAAAGAAAATATTTATAGCTGGTCATTTAATATTTATGATGATCATTTTATGAGTATAGCTGAATGACCAGTACCGCCTGAAGTACGCTTCGTATCTTGAGAACTTGACGGAAGAGCAATGTAACGCAGTCCTTCTTGATTGTCTTACCAAGGGAAAGAAACGCTCTAACGCCAAGAATCTGCATGACAAGGTTGGCAATTACATCATTTGTGGTTTCTTGGAATAATAATAATATATTCTTTTTTACTCTAGGGGGAATTCAAAAAGCCCAAGAAGGGTGAGATGTTGGATTAATCGTCGAAGTTAGGATCGAATATGTTGCAGCCGCGCCTCTCAAGACGTCCAAGTAGAACTTAGAAAGATGACTTTTATTTCCTTTCTTTCGTTCAATACAGAAAAATTTTCGTCAATAAACTTCCCTGTCGACGTACAACTGATCACGCTATTGCTTATTGATGTCCACGCTCTCTTTTCTGATATTTATAGGCCCTAGACTTCTTCTACTCGCTCACGTCGGTCGCATTCGCTGCAGCCGCTTCTGCTAGTACATGGTTACATAATGTCCGCCGGCCGGAACAGCCCGGCAATCACAATTTAGAGCTTCTTCTCTTTTTTTTTTTTAAAAAGATGCTAAAAGGATTAGGGGAGTAAAGAATAGGAAAAATACTTCTGGGAAGAGAAGTGGATGGAGCGCAGTATTGAATCACTTTTTAACAAGGTCGCCAAGGTATCTTTTTCTTCTTTGAGGACGAAAACACCGCAAGTGATAAAAAAAAATTGAAAAGTAATTACTACGATTTGTACTGTGCCTTAAAAATCGCATTAAGAGTGTTAAACTCTAAAGCTTTAGTTAAAACTTCAATTTAAAAAATAATTTAAAAATAATGGATTCTACGACTTGGCGAACACTTTTGAAATTCCCTCTACTCTCTAGCAGAAGATATTTACTTTGTTTTGACATTTGACAATCAGCTGATTTGTTGCACGAACGAGAAGAAAGCTCCTCAAAAAGTTGATTACAAATTACAACTCAATAACTGATAAATAATTGCTCAATTTCAAGTAAATCGTTCCTTTTATTAGCACACTACATGAAATATACTTCTCATTTTATTTGAGCCGACTGACAGATTTTATTTATTTACGTATTTAGGCACCCCTTTTCCATGACAACACGAGGGGACCACGGCGTGACTAGTCTAGAAGACCTGGCCACGGACGTCTTCTTCTGAAAATTTAATCTTTAAACCTACTCCAAACTCGGTCGAGTCTGTAAGGGACCGGACTGACCAGCAACAACTAGTTGGCAGGGTGAAGAGAGCAGTCAGGTAATATTCCCATAATATCACAGAACAAGTAGTCAATCGGTACTCAATTTTCATTTTGTTTTCAGAGAACAGTGTGTGAGGAAGGCGAACCAAATTGGTGACCATCTAAATGCATACCCAGAGCACCAGAAAGATGTTTGAGAATCAGGATCATCAAGACACTATCAGCCAAATCCAAAGATGTGATAAATGGTGGAATTTTTCACCGTGTTTGGCCACGAAATATGCCGGCATTTCGGTCAGTTTGCTCCCAGTCTTTTGAGTGCCTCGACCGTACCTTTCAAATTCAAAAAATAAATATATATATATTTTAAATTTCAGGTGAAAAGAATGAGCATTCCGCATCTCTTCGCTAAATTGGGAATAGTTGGGTCTGCTTGGCTCCGATTTGCTTCCATAGCCGATCCGGCCATGCTTATAAAGTGGCCGTTATTATGCAAGAATTGCATCCCGACCTATAGCCCATTTCCGTTTTCGTTCGCTTCCCGCTCCCAAGAGAGATAAAATATTTGCCTCTGCTTGACCTTCAGCAAGACTTCCTCCAATAGAAGATACCCCATCTCTTCCGGATCACGACTACAACATTTACCGCGTCAACCGGAAGAGTAAAGCTGCGGCTGAAGCGGCTCTAGAAGTTGTAGGATTGGACTCCAAGACCGGCGCATTATGGAAGCCTTGTTTGCCCTTATTACACCATGTTTGTGAACGCCCTATTTTTAATTATTCAGCATTATAATTTATGTTTTAAAAATATTGCTGTATCTCCTAGCGAATAATTGCCCATTCCTGTCTACTGAAAACTAAAAGCTATTTGCTCCGCCGTGCTATAAGAGTTTACTTTTAAAAGATTCTTTTATTTTCTCTGATGCTAATTAACTTTAATAATGAACAAGATGCGTTTTGGTATTGAAGACGACAACAATGCAGGACATAGTTAGGGGATTTGCGGGCTGCTCTCAAAAGGAGTTTACAAGGTGCAACATGATCACCAAGAATCCCGGTCCATCACGCTCACGCGGCTCAAGTCAATGCCCCATCGGTTAATGTTTAATTTCATGCACACGTCGTTTTTGCAGGAAAGCTAAAATGAAAAGATTATTCTATTACAGCTCACAGCTTCTATTATTGTTATGACACCAAGTTGAATATTAGGGCAATCTTCAGGATTTAACTTGAGGTTGAGGTCTCCAAAAAAGCTGGGAACCAGGAAGAGTTTGAGACTGCTGATGGTCACTTGAGCTACATTTTCGCTACAGCTGAAGAGCTGATGAGGTTTGAACAACATCCTCCAAGATTTGAATTGATTGTTTCACTTTTACCTGAGAAATAGAAGAGTATGATTAACTCAAATTGTATGATGGCAATATGTTATGAAATAAACCTGGTATTGCCGTATTCGGAGCTGATAATGGAAGGTTCCAAGGTTCCACATAATTTATTTAAGTAAGATTTCTGTTCAAGCCTTGATCAAAAAGTGTTGGAATCTTTTGACTCTTCTGCTGACGCAAGCTACGATGGACGGTTTCAGTAAAGATTTCTTAAGAATTAATTTAAAGTTTGGGCAATTTGTTTTAGAAAACGCTATCAAAGCGACGACAGTTTTCTTTTCTGTTGTTTACATCTGTCAGCGCCATCTAGATTCGTATGAAAGAACTACAAGCTTTGTATATTCGCCGGTAGATGGACTTTTCCTCTTGATCGTCCTCTTCTCTTCTCCAAATCCAATCTTTCTTTTCTTTCGGAAAGAAAACAAAAAGAAAACTACAGAGTACAGAATAAAAGTACGCCGACATTTTACCACCTAATTAAAAAAAATATATATGGAATGAATTTCAAATTGCACGGCACCAAGCGTCCAAGCCTTGAATCTATGGCTTCTTATTGGCCGAGACGGTATCACGTGACCCAAATCATGGCGGGCTTTATGAATTTCATATCCACTCACCGTGCAAGTTTTTCCCTGCTTCAATGAGCCCGCGCGGCCTTGTATAACCATGCTCTTTATTTAAATTATGTAGATCTTTCCGAAGCTAATAATTACGTCTTTCAAAAATTTTAGCAAGAATGCTGCTGTTTATTTTCTTCCCAGTTTGTGAGCCCAGACTTCCAATTCTTCCAAATATGTTCTTCCGAAACACATTACATCATCAGCGCTAATATGATAATCACATAATATGGAAAGGACATGAGTTATCCCGGGCAAAGAAAGAAGAATAGATTACAATAGGTTTGTTTCTGCCCGCGTAGTCTTTTACCATCTTTTGAGTAAGAGCAGGATCTTGAGCCATCACATATTTCGGCAACACGATGCGACGCAACTTACTGAACCTCGGAATAAGCTTCGCAACCATAGCCATCGTAAGTCCAGTGCAATGCCCCATTTCCAAAGACTCCAAATCGGGCAATAGCTCGGGCAAATTGCTCCATTCAATGCGAGGATTATATGCCTGAATTAAAAATATTTAAGAATAAATTAAAATTGAACTCACAAAATTGTATCTTTAAAAAAAAATAATAAAAAGAATTTACGTTTGTTCCTACGTGGCAGCATTCGAGAGAGAGACGAACCAATTTCTTTTTATTCTCAATGAGGGCGCCCCAAATCGGTCCCAAACAATTGCCGCTATCATTCCGGAAGTGCGTCAATTTGCGCAGGAAGCTCTCCTGAGTCCAGACACTACAGTCTCTTCCGAGTTGTTGATGATGATGCCAGTTTCATAAAAGCGGAGTTTCTCCAGGATACTGCAGGTGGACGCCAAGTAGTTCATGTCCATTTCACCACACTGCCAGAATTCCAACTTTTTCAAAGTCGACCCAAAAATGTCCAAAATCATTTTCGCAATCTTGGAATCGCAGTACGAAATTTTGATAGCTTCCATCTATTGTGAATCACAAAAAGATAAGCATTTAATTCCTTAAAAATTATTTGAAAAAAATATATATAAATAAATGTGTTACCTTGGGCCAGTCTTGCAAAATTGTTTCGGCAGCATTCGTCATGCGTCTCCCTTCCAAATTGATTTCTTTTAAATCCTGGCACAAAGCTGAGACAGCTCTAAGCGAGCGTGGATCGTCGAGCGGGATACGCTCAAGTTTCTTCAACGATAATGAGCCTATTATGAACAAAATATGTTATTAAAAATATAAAATAAAATGAGGGAAAGAAATTGAAAATTACTAGAAAAGAAACTAGGTGGTTCGATGACATCCAGACCAAGGCGAGAAGCAGCTTCCCTCCAAGCGTCTTCGAAGCCTTCCTGTTTGACATCTCCGATTAGGTAGAGAAGTTTCACCAAGTTGATAGTCGGATAATCTTCAAGATCCGCGTGTTCTAGCTTGGAGAGGTGGCGCAGGGCGAAAGCGTAGGAAGATTCAAGTTTGACTTTCCGAGAGTGAAACCCAAAATACCTGGAATATGCTGCCTCAATTTTCACTTCTTTTAAAGTTGTGCAAAGAGGGTTTAGAAATTGCTCCGGCACCCTCAAGCCTTGAAAACTGCATCTTCGCTCCAACGACGATCATCTTTTGGGAAGAGGATGTCGCTCATGTCTTCCTTCACAATGAGCGCCAGGATGTCCCTTTTGGTGGGCCAACATCCGTCGATTACTAGCTTGGCAAGGACGGGGCAGACCTTCCCAACCAGGGCGAAATTCAAGATGGGTTGGGCAGCTACATCTGTGTCATGACAATAACTAAACCAGTCCAATTGCAGAGTGAGACTCTCCAGGGAAAGAAGCTGTGATCCAGGAGGGATAGTATATTGACTTAGATCTTTCTTTCTCTTGCTGTCCTTCCGTAAGCCAGGGGTCTCCTTGAAGTTGAACCTGAAGATGACTGTTAGCTTCTTCAAAGTTGGGCACCGCCGGGTGATGATGGCCATCAAGGCGGCAAAGGATTCAGCTGCAGAGAATGGGAGAGCCACTAGCAGGCTCTCAGATTGTTCATCAAGGGCACAGTCGATAATGGCAAATGGGTCCTCCTCGATCAGGCCTCTGTGACCCCAGAACATTTCATTACACCTCTGGATGAAACTTTCCCTGCCAATACAAAAAATTGATTTATTAAATTGAATAAAAAAATATAGTAATTAAAGTACTACCTGACAGTTTTCTTGAATGTACCGACTAGCTGTTTATCCGTCATCTCTCGGATGGAATCAACCGTCTGGGGAGTGGCTTTCCTAACAACTTGAAAGAACTTTTCATAAGCCATACTTTTCAGACTGTTGGGCGAGTGGCCAGAGAAGCTACCAGCATCAGCCATGGTGAAATGCAAGTTGGACTTAATTAAGAATAATTGAAAATTGAGCAACTTTGAGCGAGCAACAAGCGATGACAGTTTCTTTCTTAACTATTGTTTACATCCGTCAACGACTCAACGCCACCTAGATTCTTGTAAAAGAATTAAAAGTTTTATATTTTCACCGGTAGATGGACTTTTGCCTCGTCCTCTTCTCGCCGGTTTTTTCGTCTTGCCTCGTCACGATATATGATGAGCACAAGCTCTAAAACTTTTCTCTCAATCCGGAATTAAGACTATTGTAAGCGCTCCCTAAATCAAAAAACATCAGGGCGATATTTGATGGCGTCAGCCGGCTATAATAGGGAGGGCACTCGCGCTACAAGATAACGAGACAAGAGCGTAAACAGTTAACGTGTTGACGTCATTAATTTTGTCGAAGCTAGAATGATTAGTTATACAATTTTAAACTAAATTCCGTTTCATATATTTTCATGTCGTTGATAAAGACGTAGAATTCGAAGATATACAAGCAACTCTGCAAATTTGGAGAAAACGGTCCGAAAGCAATTAAAAAGAAATTTTAGTTTAATAACGAGATGAGCCCTTGTATTAAAAAAAAAAAATTAATATAGTGCGCGCCCTTTTGAGTGAGCCCCTTGGGAAGGAAGTTCCATCGGCTCACGAAATACTACCTCCAAAAGTCTTATAGCGTCGTCATATAGACGATGCTGAGGGTGACTCAATAGTGTCCCTCACCATAGTAAAATATATATTTTCCCGACGAGAGTTGAATCTTTAAAAAACGGTGATGAGAGTGACGTCCCGTGACGTTGCACTAAAGATGAATAATAAGACAAATAACCGCGTTTTGACAACTGCTGCTCTTCCATTCATTTACCTTTTTATAAAGTGTAGGTCATGAATCGTGACGCTCTACAACATGGTTACCAGGTGTTCAGTATACAGCGGATAACATACAAAAACAAGAGAAAATCTTGTCAACGTTGAATCGACTTTGAAATGTTTTGGTCTCCTCTGAGATTCAAATGTGCTTCGGAAGTTCGGATTTCGATTTTTCACAAAATAGGGTCTCATTATGATTAACGCACTCCATGTTTGGCAACATCTCTGGTCAGATATGCCCGGTTTCTCATTAAGCAGACAGCTTCTCGTCTTTCACAGTTTCACTTGTCAAAGAGAGACGAAGCACTTCGGCGAATAGACTTTATAGTTTTGCAACCCCATAAATAAATTGTTCACGCCATTATTTGACACTGTTTGGTGAATTATCTCTTACACAATCAAAGTAAGTATTTATTAAATCGTGCTGGCACTCACTGACATGGTCCTACTCTTTCCGTTTCTTTTGACTAAATTCAGGTACTCATTTCAGTATAGCCTTGAAAATGGCAGACCTTACTGCTGGACACATTGTCCCTTCATTGAATGATTTGGCCAACAAAGTCTTTATTGATGGAATCATCTCTCAAGCCAGTCCAGCTACAGCTGAATTCATTCGGCAGTGTGCAGATGTTTGGAGAGTATTGATGAAATACCACAATGACTTTCGGTAACTTGTCAATTAGAATTTATGAATAGAAAAATGATTCTGATATTTCCTTTCAAATTTTAGAAAGAACTGCATTGTGCAATTGAATGCACACTGTTTCACAAAAAATGGACAGACTCCCCTAGATGTTTGTGCAGTCCTGGATTGTGTGCTGGACAACACATTCACAGAGCTGGAAATTAGAATTCCTTACAACATCATCAAATCTCTCTCAACTCTGCTCTCCGTCATCGCTCATCGATCCCCCGAATTGAAGAGGCTCGATATCACATTCTGCACCATCAGCAGCATCAGCCCTCAGTTGGAGCAGCCAGCCATAGAGAACTCTTTGAAGCAACCCAACAGCAACCTGAAATCTTTGACCAGTCTCACAATTTATCACTATCACACCGACGAGTCTGGAGTCTCTATTGGGGGTGGAGATCAGCCTTACGAGCCCATCCTTGGTATCATTGCTAACCGTTGTCCGGTGTTGACCAATTTATCAGTCCGTGGTCTTCGTCTCTGCATTAAGAGAGACATACTTGAGCTGCTCCTTGGGGATTACATGATTCATCAACTCTACCCGTTTGACAACTCTGTATGGAGCAACGATGGTGTCATGAACGGTTACTTTCGGATTCCTGAAGAGTTCTTGACTCCGCTGTGCTCAACCCTTCAGAAGATCGAACTCCTCTGTCTCTGTTCCACATCTGATTGCTCCTACTTCCGTTATGCAGACTACCAAATTGTTCTTCAGTTTGCAGCGGTTCATCTGCAGGGGTTGCAGTTTATCCAGTTTGGCCAATCTATCACATCATCTTCGGTTAAACTTTTAGAATCGATCAAGCGATATCGTGTTTCTTTCAATGAAGTCTACCGAGAAGTCGCTGCCTTTGTCGGGGAAAGCAATTTGATTGGATTTCCAACGTATCTCTCTAGTAAGACATTTTGTCGTCCTTGTTAGTTGCTAGGTGTTATCATACATTCATATGCTAATTTAAGTTTCGTACATTTTCGCACATACAGGCATATTTTCGCGTATTACCAAACTCGTAATCAGAGTCGATGACATTGAGATGATGCGGGATGTTGGATCGCTTTGTTCACAGTTGAAGCGCGTCGAATTCGTTGGCATTCTTCCTGGTCGTCTTGCAAATATAACCGACAATGGAAATATCAATTTGAACTATCATGCCGATCCGTTACAGCATTCACCTATTGCCGATATGACCATTGGTTCCATCCTCAATAGTTGGCCCAAAGTATAATCAAATTGTTTTAATTCGATCAATTCTTAAAACGGAATTTAAACCTTCATTTTATTCTAGGTGAAGGCCATTACTTTCAACTCCGTTCATTGCGCTGCTTGCATCACTACCATTCTCAGTGCACTCGGCCCTGAACTGGATAGTCTTACGCTATGTGGGAGCGGAGGATACCGAGACTTATCTTTCTTGATCCCCTACACGAAGCTGGAAAAATTGAATATTTACACTTTCTCTGATCCTTTTGTCCTCAGTGGACCACCTGCCGACTTGGATTCAAACGAATTCCTTCCCAATCTGAAGGAGCTTGAAAGCGATGTCTGTCTCGGAAAATGGTCATCGTTATTGGAGAGCAAACCGACCTTGACTACCCTGTGGCTTCGGTGCTGTCATATCGGAACCTTGGTATAAAATATATTTTAACTTTTCTCGCTTTTAAATAAATAATCCTTTTAAATATTGATGTAGTCCCGTTCTCCGGCCCTTGAATGGAACAAAGTCCCAGAATGTTGGCCGAATATGGAGCGCTTGACGTTAGATCAGTGCACTGGGCTGACGATGACCGTGCTTTCTTCGTTGGTTCCTCGGTTGAAATATCTGGAGCACATCGAGCTGCCCACGTCCGTCAGGCAGAACGAAACTGAAGAATTCGTGCGCGATGTTGTTGGTGGGATGATGAAGAGTAGCAACAATCTCAAAGAAGTTAGCCTCTGTCGCACCCTAAGTTCAGGCGGTTCAGGCGAAAGGTGCGGGTTCCAGAGCACTTAAAGAAGAAGAAGAAAAACTTTGATTCGTGTTTCATCGTTCTCTCATCTTCGGTCAAGGTGTATTTTACGGTGTATTTCATACTGCTTGTACCGCTCAAATATACTCAGAAGGAAATCTTGAATGAATTCGATCTTATCTCCGGAATTACGACAGTAGATAATAATCTAGTCCAATAAAAACAATAATTAGGCCGGTTAACAACAGTAACTCAATCTTCAAGGACTCCACAGGCGGAGGTGCGGAAGTAACAACCCTTCTGGCCCGGATGGAGAGCACGATAGCAGTAATAGCGACCTGGCCAATGCTATCCGACGTTCCCTTCATCGGAGATTATATAATAGGCATGAAAGCTGTGTAGGAGAGCGCTATTCATCGCCCATCATCTTCTTTTCTTATTGAAATTGAACAAACTTGAGTGGAAAAGCGCGACGATACTGACATGAACGCTTAAAAATAAATAAGATTTGTTATGGCTTCATAAAACATTCATATACTCCTCGTTGAGAGGGCTACTTCCTTTATATTTAGTCATAAGAGATTTCATTAGAAAGAAATATAAAAGAATGTTCTACATTCCTATATAACTTGGAATTCCTTCCGGACGCAACAATCGCATGCAATAAGTCCGGTTGTAATCTAACTGATAAGAAGAAGGAAGAAGGGCAAACCATACGTATAATTCCATCGATCTGGTGGATCAAGCCCGACTTTTGATCAATTCGGCTCTATTGGCATCCTAGGAAATACATCTTCAGCCGCTTCCTTTTCTTTTCTACGATGGATGGAATCCAGTTCATCAGATAATGGAAGCCGAATAAAAGGCGAGCCGGAGCAGCACATCTCCAGAAACAAGCCGTCTCGGTAAACGAGAAGATTATTTCAAATATTAATCCGGATTTCCATCCCACTTCTTCTACCCGATCCTATCTGGATTGCAGCAGCAGCATCAGTCGATGATGATGCAAGGATCCGGCGGAGTAGAGCCAGAATCGTTGAGCCGAATGATCGGAGGTCTGCGCATCTTCAACCACGAAGCCTACTGCGAGCTGTGCAACAAAGAGTTTTGCAACAATAAGCACTTCTTAAAGACACACAAAGCCAACAAGTACGACAATACGTCCGGACCTCCAACGACGACCAGCTCTCCGCCATCCGGAAGCAATACACCAGTCATTGCCGTAGTCAGCGCTGTAATGACTCCGACAACATCTAACATGAACGGAGGAGGGATTCCTGTCAACTCTGCGCTATCTCCGCTGATCTCTGCGTCATACGATTCGCCACTGCCCTTAACTGTGGGCGCCATGTCGTATCCGATGCATCCGCCGCTTCCAAACGAACCGACGGACAACTACTCTACGACCATTCCGTTACCGGTCACTTCTTTCAGCTTGACATTGAAACCATCGAACATGACATGAATCATTAGAATAAATCCGACTTATACTCTGTTGACATACAGTAGCAGCGCAGCGGATTAATGGGTTTCTTTCCGTTGAAGTCGAGCTCACCGTCTCCCCGTCATCAACAGCTGGTGATGCGGATTTCATAAAAATCCCAATTCCGCCGCTTCCGTCATCCGGAATGAGCAATTACTAAGTACTAATTGTCTCTTCCATTCGGCGGATGCTGCTGGGTAACAACAACACCATCCGGACCATCAGATGAATGAACCGGATCAGATGCTCGGCAAAGATGTTTCCTCTTTCTTATCTATGCCGAAGATGCCACCATCCGCAATTATTTTTCAAATACGTTTGGTAATGGCAACAATAACTCGCTCCTAGATCGAATCAAATGTGGATCATCATCATCTTTCTGACTTTCCGAAGACGCCTTCGGATATGACGATGATGGAAGAAGACGAAGAGATGACCAATCCCGATTAGGATCACAAAAGTCTTTCTCTATTGAATACCTATAGGACCCGTTAGCTCATCAAAAGGAATATCAAGAAAAATGCTACAACGACTGTCAACCTTTGTTTTTTGTGTCTAATTTAGTATAAGAGACGACCCATCATTGAACCAAAAACAGGGAAATTTACAATTATATGTAAAAAAGGAGAAGATCCATGACGAACGCTTCCATCGTTCCGCAATTGCGCGGATGACGCCCTTCATTTCCACTTCGAGATTATTTTTTTTTTCGTGATTGAAAAAGTGCTGTAACAACTCTCAATTCAAAATGTATTTTTGTATGTCTATGAGGGAAAGAAGAAAACAACATCATCATTAATGAGAGTCATGCAAATTAAGGAGCTGATCTCCCATCATCGCGGTGATATTTCGGTCGGGTGATCGGGTCGTCATTAAAGTACGTTGCGCGCCTCCCATCTGGCGGTCGACATCTCTAATCGAATAAGGGCCGATCGATTCAAAGGTTATAATAACGAAGCTCAGTAGATATGCAAAACTAATAATAATACGGCAACAATGGATGGTAAGCAATCAAAAAATGTTAGTAACCCCTTTTGGGGATGCTATAAAAAGCACCCCTGCAGCTGATATTTGCTCTTGACCTTTGCCTTTCTCATTCCCTTGTGTACAAAATAACAGATCCAATTCTTAAGCCTATTTATTTTCTAGAAAAAGAAGATGAGATCGAAATGACGCGAGTTTTTGCGCTGCGGTATCATCATCATAAATGGAGATGAATTGCTCATAGATGTACATCACAAGCTGCTTCCTTTTTTCATTTTTATTTATATAGAAAGGATGTTGTACAGTTCATTCCTACATAACTTGAAATTCAAGATTAGATAAGAAATCGATCATGGAAACATGTAGGTATAGAATATCTTTCAAAACATAGGCGTAGAGTATGCGGGGGCAACGGGGCCAGTCGCCCCCGCCGGACTTGATCTTGCCCCCGCCGGAAAATCAGAAAACTTTGCATAATTTTTTATTTCTTCTTCTTTTTTTTATAAAAGTTGTGTATGTGCTCAAAATTGCGGCCTGCGGCCGGCTATTGCTGTTGGTTTCCGCATAGTTATTATCATCTAGACCCTATAATTAGTGTAAAATCAATTTTCCATTTCCACTAATTAGTTATTTGCCCCCTCCGGAAAACCCAGAACTCTACGCCTATGTTTCAAAATGAATAAAAATAAGGTGGTCTTCTATCTACTTCTATATGAATGAATTCACTTATGCGACCCTTTAAACAGTTTATCGTTCACTTAAAATAAAGAATCGTCTTATTAAAGACGGATGGTTGATTAAAAGTCTAATTACCGTAATTGATTAATAAGCGAAAATGCGAAATCAATAGTAAAATTATTTTCTTGAAGTTTTGTACAGCAGTACTGAAGATTACAGACCAGAAGAATAGAATCTCATGTCTCAATGTAGACGGTAGAGCAATGAAAGAATGAATTTTGTTTTATTTATTTAAATATTTAATTGCCCGAATATATGGAATAACATACGTCCATTATTATTGCATTCTTGAAAACGATTTTCACCCCAACCTGCGGATGAAATTAAACAGCATTTCGTTTTTCATGAAACCGATCAAACCATTGAAATGAATTTATCTTTTCTCCTTCTGTATTTTTCTAAGAGATAATGACCAATAATTGAAAGTAGCAGTATTGAAAAACAGCTCGATAACGCACGCCTTCGATATTCGTCAACATTGTTTAAGAGACTACGTCGCATTAGAGTTGGAGAATGGGCGTAGTCACCGTCAGGGCCTTGATGAGGGCTTGGATTGTTTCGGGTAAGCAATCTAGGTTTAATTTTAGCTCCAGGATTTTCATGATGGCCAAAGTCTTCAACGAAGGTGCTATGAGAGTAAAAAAACATGATTGAGAAAAGAAAATATTACGAAATATTTTGAATACTTGGCGAGCCTACCAAATTCCAAAACATAAAGATCGTTCAAGTCCGTGTTACGATGTCCAAGGCATTCCAGCGCAGCAGCGTATAATCCCGCTGATCTTTGTACATTGGTTCATACCTATGAAACCGAATGTATATAATGTTTACAAAAGATAATTTGCAGGAAATAGAAATGAATGTAGGTACCCCACCCCACCCAACAGGAATAAAATACAAACTTAAAAGCGCGTTATTCAAGTGGTAGTCTTGACACGAGATCGGCATCACTAGCGCAACAATGCTTTATTCAACTTTTTATCGAATGTGGAACCAACCAATTGAATAGAAAGCTGTATACTTATATATACCTATGCGGCTCATTACAGATGATTCAAATGACTATCTCAGTGTAGCTTATATCTACTACAACAAGTCATAGGCCGCGATGCCGAAGAAGGGAATTCATTTAAGAACTGATTTGTCGTCTGTTCGCTGCATGGCGATGCGACGAACGAGCCCGAGCAATGAGAAGGATGCTGCCGGTATCATCAATTCCTTAGACGATGGCGGTAATCTGACGGCGTAGAGAACCAATTTTCGTTGATCGGACGTGTTCAAGAGAAAGAATTGCAACTTGTATTATCTTTCTCTGAATTCCGATGCTATCAGAAATTCAATGTCAACCAGTCGAAAGTATCATACCTCTATATATTGACAATAATACATGTCTTTACACAAGCTGCGATGAAAAACAAATATGTTCTTCTAAATTTAAACTAAATTAAACATTCTTTTAAAATTGCAGTATATCAGAAAAAAATGTATAACAGTATGAGAGTGGCAGGCAATCATTATTATTACCGTCCAATAACGGGCGGATGATGCACGGACGCGAGGGACGAATATTACCTTCATACCACGGTCTTCATACCTTGAAGAATACTTTATGTGATTTGTAAATACATATGTTTGTATAACAATTATTTTAGGTGCAACAATAATAATTCTTGTGGTCGTAGACCTCTTATTCATAATTTCATTTTGTACCGGATGAATCTTAGGGTTTTTGTTACGCGATAAGGCCCTCATCCAGATAAAAATAGTAACGAATTGGAATCCAAATCTGTGTATTTTTATATCTACTGTCTTGAAAGCAGTATACGAAGAGCATACACAGTAGAAAACAAGATGAAGACCGACATAGATATAATAAGAGGATCGATTCCAATTTTCCTCAATATTATACGAAAATTAAAATTTAGGAGAAAGACACATATCAAAAGGGTTAATCATCTCTTGATAATGCATCCTGGTTCGAATTGTTTCCTTAATCTCCTCTGCACATCTATATTATAGAATCCACCATCATCCATCGACGATCCCAAAATAGTTCCGCACACATCAAAGAGAGAATTCAGTTCACTTTTAACAATAAGGACAAACTGATCCCTCTTTTTCAAACGTGCATACTGTTGCTATCCTTCAAAGTTAACGTGAATTCTTCATAAAAACTGTAGGTATTACTATCACAGTAGAGTTTACTATTAAATATAAAATTATAAACTAAGGTGTGTGATTGGTTAATTAAATCTGAATACAGTTTAAATAAGATTCATTCTTTTCATTTACGAGTAAATTCAAGATCGATCCTGATGTATCAATATACTGGCTAATTAAACCAACGACATCTGCCTGCCAGAATCTCCCCATAGATGAGAGGTAAAAGAATCCTTCTTCTATCAGAAACTATGTGACCAATTTTCCACAGCTATTTATTGTTTGAATTCGTTCGTGATCCTTATACACAAACCGTTTTATAAGGTGTGGTCTCTCAACTCTCCGTCCCATATAAACTAGCGTCGTTTTGTCACCACTGTTGGACGTTTTATGCGCTTCACCTAAATGTTAATCATGGCCCTTATGGACATTAGAGATCTTCTGAGCGCGTGCAAGTGCCTGCGTTGGAGCGTTTACGCGAATCTCAACGATCCTGGCATAATCCTCTTATCAGATTGGAGCAGAAGGTTCGATCCTTGCGCTGCTGATCTATGCGCTCAGCATCCAGTTGAGATCAGTGCCTCCCGCTGAAGCAGGTTCGTTTCAAACGCATCTGGCCCCCAGGATGGGTTTAAGAACGGTATAAAGAATTACTGCTGTCTTGCACAGATGTTGCTCGTCTATATTGTAAAGTATCTGGATGGATTTAGTTAACAAATTTTGTTTGCTAGAGCCTTAAAATACGCCAATTCACGCTAGCTTATAGAACACCTTAACCCTAATGTTTGTTTTCTCATTTACTATTAATCATAAAAATGACTGCTAAACGATCCTAGTATAGAACACTGTCCTTACATGAACGGCGGACAGTGAGGTTTAACTTATTATCCTATATTGATACATTGCATACCGGATTTTCTCCGCTCTCTCTTATTAGACTCATCTTCTCTTATATTCTTTAAAAAAGGGGAAAAAACTAATAGCTTGAGCTCTACTTCCAACTCTAAATAAATTTGAATCTAGTTTTAAATGCATTGTTTTTCTATATATAAACTCTCATTTTATATTAGAGGAGGATCCATTGAGAAATTTCACTGGAAAGACTTTAAGACCGGCTTCATCCGACCCTACCGGTGACCATTGGCAGTCCGATAGGGAGCTGCGGTCATCTGACGCGCAGTGAAGATGCGGCCGACTGGTCGGATGATGACAATAACGTCGCCTTGAATGGAGACTTGGTATTCAATTTATCAATAAGACCATAACATTTATACAAGTTTTTTTTAGATTAGGAATTATACCTCAAGTTGCTGGATTTACGACCGACGGTAACAGTAAAAAAAAATAGACATGACGATAACAAGAGAAAATAAAAGTTAGGGCGATTATATAGATGTGATTTTGAGAAAGAAAAAAAGAGCGCTCTGCCTTGTTCGTCTAGATAACTCATCAAATGGTCAATCAGTGTGTCGAGGAGGTGGTGCTCTAACTAGGGACACCACTCACTCACTCGATACTCTTATTGAGGACAAAAACAAGCATCGATAAAGCAGCAGAATAAAACTACAGCGCTCTATATACTATACCAAATTTTCTTATTTATAGAAACAGGTGCTAAAAAACAGGTGCTTACCTTACCTTATTCTCTTCTCTAGCGTCGTCGCCGTCGTCGAGGGGTAGCGCCAACAGATCCTTATTTACGAAGGAAGTAGAAAGGATTTCTTGGCAGGGATTTTCTGGGAACAATGAAGCTGGTTCCATCAATGGCTCATCTTCTTCCTCTTCGTCCACTTCTACAATAGAATCGTCGGAAAATCCCGAAGGGTTTGATGGAGGAATGGGAGCAGTCTTAGATACGGCGGCTCTACCGAATATGCGCCACACGGCCTAGTGCCGCCGGTGGGTAAAGTGCTGACGATGGTCGACCGCCTTGAAGCGCTAGGTCTCTATCCCGCACGAGAGACACTGATTTTTTCAGCTGCTGCTCCATTATACCAGCACATTCACGCAGTTGATTCAGTTTTATAATTTAACAAAAAATTTACTTAATACATAGTTTAGTTTAGTAGAGTAGAGATGATGGATGGGGAAGACGGGTCCATTTAAAAATAGTGCAGAGAGCTAGTAGATGTACTAGCCTGTTTTGGCGCTTCTCGTGTTGCTGCTACGGCGTTTGTTCGCTATATAGTAACAGTTCATCTATTCCGTCGACGTCTGACCAACAAGGAAGTAATGGGGAAGAAGAGATATGCCATTCTTGCTAGATCTACCAGCAGAGTTGTTTGAAGATGGTGACGATTTGAGAGGGGTGTTGGGTCCGTATATGCCCCTATAGGTAGTCCGGTACTGGATTTGTTTAGGAAACGGGACCGTCATCTGATTGGAGATATGTCATGTGATTGGAGTCGCTGCGGGACCTTCCCCACTAGGTGGACCACAGGGCGCTTGCATTCGAGGGCCGTGATTGTAGGTATCTGAGGGAAAGCCAGACCAGCAACCTTGCTCCTGCATCATGAGTCTTATCGGACCCATCACGGGCTGTTGAGGTCCAATACTGGGCTCAAGCGCATCATTTCTCCATCGTTGCCGCCTTGCACGGGACCCATGGGACCGGCCTTATACACATGTTGTCAATATACCCATCAGGTTGTTTACCCTAAAAAATAAAATAAAACAACGTTTAGAATAAATTAAAAAGTGTGCATAGCGATAAAACATTCGAAATTATCATTTTAAAATTTATGTTTATGGAAGATTTGCCGCACAAAGTATATATTAATGTACCTTCACAAAAAAAAAGTCAGAGAGTAATACTGACCACCATCCGCTCATCTGAAAAACGAAAATCACACAAGGATCGTATAGAATGATGAGCGGATGTTTCCGAGGGGTTGTCCACTCATCTATTGGATGTACGAGGCAAAAAATTCGTAAGAATTTTTGAGAATATTTTGAAATTTTTCCGAATTCTGAGAATTTTCGTGAATTTTCAGAATTTTCAGAATTCTTGAAATTTTTCAGAATTTTTAAAATTTTTGCCCAATTTTTGAATTTTTCAGAATTTTCTCGAATTTTTTTTAATTTTTCCCGAAATTTTAATTCTCTTTTCTTGTTTTTTTCCCTGGTTATTTAACAAGTAATGTATTTTTTTACGTGTAAACCCAACTTTGGTTAGCGTTTATCATTTTACAATAATAAAACAATATTAAACGAGTTAATCAAAGGGAAAGAGACTAAAAAATGTATTTTAGACAATTTTTAATAGTTTTATTAGCTGCGATGGCTCTTACGTAATAATATATTTTTGATACTGCGAAGAAATCTTGTATACATTGTAGTTTTCGATATAAAGGAAGTCTCAATAGAAATACTAAAGTCTCTTTAGCTTTTTACGGCAGTCCTCTTCCTTTTTTCCTTTTTTAAACAGTCACATAAATAATGCATCAATTATTAATGGCTATTATGATTGATTTCACACTTGCAGTAAGTACACTTTCTGCAGTACAGAAACAAAATTTATATATTTATGCTTCCGTAATTATTTCAATGGTAACAGCAATAGTTTTAATGATTGCCGCAATGATGTGCTGTCCGTGGATGCATACTTCTATCGACTTCCACAGAAATGATTCTACAAATTATTATTAAAAAAATACCATAATTATAAAAAAGGTACCGTACTACCGTCCATGTTAACAATTTTAATAGTCACGTGATAAACGATAAAACGACGATTAACGATCATATAAAATCATAGCATCATAGACACAACATTGCACAAAAAATTACGTAACGGTTAAGTCGGTACCGAAAGCTATGATGTGTTGAGGGGTTTTCTGGTATGTTTACTTTTTTCAGTTCTTTATTTATTTTTTCTTCTGAACGCTATAAAAATGAGTATCATGCACCGCTTAGTACTTCTTTTCTAATAGTGTCAAGTGATATTCGGCGAGTAAGTCTGAATTAAATGTTATTTTTAAAAAAACTTTATTCAAAGTTATGCCCTTTTCCCGGGTTTCCTTGAACACGTCAATACCAATTCATCTTACCGAGAAATAGCTCTTTATTTAACTGGCCACAAGAAGTATTTTCTCATGTAATTAATCTGTTATATTAAAATTAAGTTGATACCGTAAAATAAATAAAAATATTAAACTCTGTTAACTACTAATGTTACCAAATACATTGCATAAAATTTATTCTCTTTTCTAATTTTTTTTGTCTTAGAATTTTCTCCATCCGTTATTTAATTTCTAACAATGCGTCTGTTTTCTGTCAAAAATTCTACGGTGGATCTTAATTTCCCAAAACAACGTTATCTTCCAGCAATGAATCATAAGTTTGATCATAGTCAAACCATTGACTACATGTCTATGGGTTGATCATCAAAACAGTTTTATTTTTAGGCAGGCCCACTTTAGGCAACAACACTTTTAGGCAGGCCCATTTAGTGAATAAGTTTTTAATAAATATATAATTTAATTTATATATATAATATAAATATATAATTTAAAAAATCACGAAGTCTAAGTTAGCGCAAGGCGAGTGCGTAAAGCAAACTGAACGTTTATTTTAAAGGGACTGCCCAAAGATTGTAGTGTATTCTACGAAAGTTTATCATATGCCAACCAACGCACGACTTCAAACTGATTAAATTAATAACTTTCCTATAAAAAAATGAACGTAGTACAACTTCGCGAAATAGTATATCGAAAAATTTCTTATGAATTCTCGAAATTTTCGCGAAATTCTCGAATTTTTTAGAATATTTTTCAGAATTCTCAAAATTTTTCGGATTTTTTCAAAATTTTCCGAATTTTTTGAATTTTTTCGAATTTTCAGAATTTTTCAGTATTTTTCCGAATTTTTCCGAATTTTTGCATAAAATTCAAGGGTGTACGACGAATTCTCGGAGTGGACAACCCCTCGGATGTTTCCTGCTCTTGGCATTCAGCCCAGTACGTTAGTTATGTCATCTGCTCTTTACATCAGAGGAAAGAAGAGATGTTATGTTATCGCGCACTATATACATATAGTTAACCAAATGCTTACCTCCGCGCCCATTTATGGAGATTGGATACAGCAGCCGACGAAAAAAATGGGGAAGATGCCAGGTAATATCTAGAATCTTTTTTTTCCCCTCGTTCTAACTGGGCACATATTTTGTAAGAAGAGAAGGAAGAAACCTTTTAGCGCTCGGTAAACACTAGTAGTAGATGGGTACTCCATAAGATTACGTCAGCTGTTATTGTTTTTCCATGGTGGCCAAAACTTCTTTTTTTTTCCTTCTGATTTAACACAAAGTGAAGCAGCACCGAACTCTTTTTTTCACCAGAACAATATACAGGAAATTGTTTGTATCATTATTCTTATTTAATTTCAAGTATACCTCTTTAATATTATGCTTGTTCTCACTTATAGGAGAGGGAGGCGTTCGTTTTTTAATTTTTCAGAAGTTCTGGTGGCGGTTAAATGTATGCGGTCAAAAGTCGCGCGTGCCTATTTTTCACGCTAATTGAACTTTGAATTACTCTACTTATAAATATTAAAACTCGGTGCAGCGACAAATCATCCCCCCCAATGAACGATAACGCGATGATGATGATGAAAAGGATAACGACCCGCACGAGGGCAGCTAATTTCCCTTTGATATCCTTTTATTCTCTTTGATATTAACGACGACGAGGACGACGGTGCAGGAAGGTGGGTGCGGTTACCAGCCGGTCACCACTCGCACACACATATCCTGCGTGAGCTCTATGTATTTATAATAGGCCCTCCTTCTCTCATCCCCGTTCGCCACTAAAGTCGCAATTAAAACACGAAGCTTCATATCACACCTTGTGTAAAGTTTCCTTGAATCCAAAATGGATTGGGTTCATCTTTTATATAAATTTAGATATAGCACGCATGTCTCTAGCTGATTTGAAGTTTGGAACGTATACATATAGTTTGTTAGTAGAGCTAAAGACCAAAACCGCTTCGTCTATATTTTTGTTTTTTACATTTTCGTGGTGGAAAAAAAAGTTGTTTTACATTAAAAAAAACATTGACACCGTGAATTTTCGGGAGCGGGACACGCTTCTTCTCTGGTGTATAGTACTTTACAGCTGTACTATGTGAATAAATTTCGCGAGCATGACGAAGGTCTTCTCTGGTGCGTGATTCACGCACACTCACGACGTACATCGATCCCGCGTGCACTTAAAATTAATCAAATTAGATCTTTCTTCTTCCTTTTTTTATGAATATGGCTATAATTTATTATATCTTGTCCTCGTCAGGATTGGTTTTCTCTTTACAACTAATTCTCTCGATAAGAAGGCCTCTATATCATCTACTACATAATTGTTATATTCACGTACGGTACCTCCGATCTTGTTTTCTTCTTTCTTCTCCTTATAAACAAAATTACAAGGATACGAACTGAAAGTATCTTCTTCTTGTTTACATTTGAGTAATAACTTGAGAGAAAAAAAGGAGGATAATGACGTAATCCTCTCTTATATTATTATTTTAAGAATGTTAAATTAGATTCTAGGGAGTGGTGCTGATACCGTTGATTCAATTCAAGGGCATTCAGTCAGCACTCAGCACTTATCAAACCCTATATAGACTAGATTTTCCCGTACTGGTAATGCTCCGTCCTTTGCTCGCGCAGGTGATTCACCATCAATTAAATCAAATCTAAATAGCACCTTTCAATATAAGAATAATTCCAAAGAAGGAAAGTATATAGAAATATTCCGTTGACCAGTCAGGAAAAAAAAATTAGTTACTGCCTTCCTTTTTTCCGTACTGCCCGCCCTTTGCTCGCGGCCGTGCTTCATAGACCGCGTTTTCTTTTCTTTGGACGAGGGACGTCCCTTCAGAAAAAAAAGAAGAAGAATAAGGAAAAAAAGTGTACTTAAGCCCAGTTCTCTTTCTGGTGCTGTCCAGCTCTCATTATATATGGATTTTGAGCCGGCACCATTACATAAGTGAAGTTATTAACAATTAATTGTGTCGATATGCAAGTGAGGTACACATCTGAGCTGATGAATAAATCTCTGTCTGGCTTTTGTTTTTGTTTTTCTTATTTATATAGATCGCATGATAATATTACTGCACACTACAAACGATATTATATGTGTCCCGCACGTCGTCGTCTGGATCTTTAGTTTCTCTCTCTTGTTTTGGTGACCATTTAAAAGTGGTTAGTAGTGATGATGGTGTGGAAATCGTGGATGTCTTAAGAGGTGAGTGACCTAGCTATGTTTAATAGAATTTTCTTACTTGGTTTCATTAAGTACGTTCTGCTCTCCTTTTTTTCTAGATTTTCAATTGCATTTTTTGAAAGAGAGAGAATCCTGCGTCGGATGACAGTCAGAGCAGCTGCTCTACGGGAGCTTATAAACCGAAAACCATATCCCGCAGCAGTAGCCGACGGAAGGGATTTTGAAAGCGGAAGAGGCGTCAGCGCCACCTAGAGGATTCCTCCCAAGGATCTTCTTCCTCATCATCATCCGGAAAAGAGGAAGAGGAATCATCCGTACTCATGATGAGGAGCTAGGACGATGACTGTGACTGCGGCGATCCTTAGAAATCCACCCGTTGAAGTTGGAAGCCGTCCATCGGATGAAGCCTCTTCTGGTCCGGCACCGCCGGATGGACGACTTTAGAGCCTCTCGGTGCCCGCCTTCGTCGCAGAGCTTAATGGCCCCATTTGATGGCCACCAGGCGGACAAGCGGGAATCAGTTGGAGCCGAGCTCAGTGGGTGGAAACACCGGGCCCAATAATAATACACTGTTAAAAATAATAATTCATTTTGGGAAAAAAATATCCTAAAAACGATTTTCCGCCAGAACGTGGATTTTAATTCACGGAATTTTGAAACCGTGAGTGGATATTTTATTTCGGATTAGCATAATCTATTTACGTGAATAATAAATTCTTGAAAACCGGTTATTTTAATTCCGTATTTAAGTATTTAAAAATCCGGTTTTCGAATATCGATCGCGGCGAATAAAATTTTAAATTTATGTAACAATTAAATTATAATTTTTAGCTTTTAATTACGTTCACGATCGGCACTACCACTACATACTGCGCTGTATCTGAATAATTTGTTAGTGAATTGATTGTTCGAATTAAGATGTTTTACTTAAACCTAGGATCGAACTCACAATCTTTGGAATGACAGTCCGTCGCCTTACCTACTGAGCTATCAGGACCTATCCAACAATGTTCTAAGTAGCTATATATATGATGATTCCAATTTTATGAACAGAAAAGTAGTATTTGAAGGGAAATAAACTTAGTACCAGGCAGTGGTTGATGCACAAGAAGATGATAAATTTTAATTTTGTTTTTATTTCTACGGACTCTAAGCATGTGAAACCGATTTTTTTGGCATTCAAACCAAATTAAAATATTCGATTTTAGGAGTGAAGTATTCTAAAATCGGATATTTAAAATACCAGAAACAGTGAATTATAAAATAACCTGAATTAGGAATATAGTATTCTATAAACCGGATATTAAATACCAAAAACAGTGAATTATAAAATAACCTAAAATAGGGGATTAAAATAGACTGATATTGCAATATTATTTAACCAACTTCAAAATTTATTAACCGTTTTCAGTATTTTTTTAACTCTGAAAAATCAATCATAAAAAAATCTCTAATTAGTAATGTTTTAAACAAATTTAGGAAAAAATAATCTTAAAAACGTGTCGTCCCGGTTTTAGTAAATAAAAATACTAATTCAGTTTCCTCAACACTCTTTCAGGATTATGGTATTTCCGAAAACCGATTACCATTTTTAACAGTGTAGGGCGATGATGCAACATCTTCCGGCGGTCATCATCCGAACGGCGACGATGCCAGCGATACGGATACCTCGGACAGGTTAGAATTCTTTAATTAAATATTAAATTTAAATAAAAAGAAAGCTTGCGCTCGCTTGCGCTTTAGCACGTTGAGATAACATAACATACAGATGCCAATTGTCAATGGAATTTGGTTATTAACATTTACCAAAATTTCAGGGATTGGACGGATGTTGGAGGTTTATCAAACATGGACGACAATGTCTATCAGTCTTCCGGATTGATGATGGGCGACCTGTATCAACACGGGCAGCACCCTTTGCATCGCTCTTCTTCAGGTTTATATTTTGGCGGAGGTGGAGATGTAATGCATCCGCCCTCATCCGGCGGCTCCTGCGGTGGATCTTGCAACCACTAACCGCAATTCTCCTTGGGGGCAGTATCTCCGGTGGAATTGGCACCATGAGCTTCGCCGACAAGCGGGAATCGACGCGGTATAGGGCGCGGCCGATCTCAAACTGGATTTTAAAAGCCCCCACTCTTCCGGCGGATCTCTGACTCCCGGAAGCCCACCTCCTCAGGTATATTACATAATTTTTTAAATAAAATCAAATAATAACTTTAAAAAATTATAAATAATAGATTATGTATAACATAAAGTGATATCAATCTCACCGGAACAAACCGCTTCAACTGATCTTGCTGGATGCGCAAGATACGGTTCCAAGATCTAGCTCAGCCTGACCCAGCAGAGGCACGGGGATCAGTCCTCTTCAGATCACCATCGGGATCATTACCACCATCACCAACACCACCATAACCGCAGGGAGAATAAAGGAGAAGAGAGAGGAGGAGAGAGGAGCTCCATGGCAATCATATCGCACTACGCTCCCACAGGATTGAATTGAGGGTTTTTCTTTAAGATCCTTTGTGAATATTTTATTGATATTCAGTATTCACTTCTTCTTCAAATATTTGATCTCAGTAAGGCACGCGCTAAACATCAGACTTGCATTTTTTAAAGATATAATATTTATTGATGTTAGATGTCTATAAATATATAAATATCGGTCAAATATTAGTTGTAATCCGATGTCAATGTTTTCGTACTATAAATGACTGCCCCGAACGAAGTATAAATTAATTGCTATTCGATATTTAAAATATCAATCTCATTATTGATTAATTGACTTATTTCTGTTCAATGCAATTCTCTAGTTGTTTCCTGTTTTATTTTTACCATTCATCTCTTCTTATTATTGTCGCTGGTCATTGTACAATGATCTATGGCTGATTTTTTTTCACCTTGTACCTGTAATCACTTTCAGTCTAAAGGTCGTAATCGAGAGACTATTTTCATCTTTTCCGACATGAATTTTTCTGCCGACTTCTTATTTTTCTTATAAACATTTATTCATATTAGTTTGAAACATTCACATTTTAAGATAAGTAGAACAGCACTGTCTATAAATTCCCTTTTTATTTTTTTTTACTTTATATTAGGGAAGCGCAGCGGTTTTTAAAAGTTTTTTATTTTATTGATCGTCAATCGAGTTACTATCGGGATTCGGAAACAAATATCGATTTGATTCGATTAAAATTCGTAGCAGACTCGCAGTTAGCAACAAGAGCGGAAAAAAGAAGAGAGCTTCGTTATTTCATTTGTCACATTATTATTTTCTATTTACGTCACTTGTAATCGAAAGGTATACAGTTTTAGTTACTTAAACATGATAATTATTTGTTAATGTTCGTAGTGAAAGGTTTTCCTAGAGCAAGAGATTCAACCTTAGTTTAATAGTTTTAATTCATCGACTGTACTTGACATCCCTCTATTTACGTTATTACAGCAGGGCTTTTTCCACCTAAATTTACCAGATATTTAGCATTGATTATCAAGCAGTGTTGGACTACTATTGTTTCCTTACTTTCGCTAGGTATTACACTATTTTTTTTCTCGATTAAACTCAGTTATCGGAACAATTATTGTGTCAACTAATGCGCAACTTCTTATGATCTAATCTCTATATAAAATTTCTCTCCACATTTTTTTGTGTTTATATGAACCCGTAATCTCTGATTCCGTATCATTTACCTAAATATTTCTATTTTTGTCATACAAATTCTCTATGTGTAGGAAGATGACTGGGAAGGCACCTGTCATCGGTATTGACTTGGGCACCTCTTACTCCTGTGTAGGTGTTTATCACCAAGGAAATGTAGAAATCATTCCCAATGATCTGGATGAAAGGACTACACCATCTGTCGTGTCTTTCAGCGACACTGGACGTATCATCGGGGAGTCTACGACTGTAAATATCCCATCCAATAACATCTACAACATCAAGCGACTTATTGGCCGCCCCTTTAACGACCCATTCATCCAGATGGATATGAAGAACTTGACTTTCGAAGTCATAAATAATCGAAGTAAATTTACTTTCTTTATGATTCATCGAATAACGTGACCTAAATTTCTCAAATTTTAGATAAGTCTCAGATTCGTGTAGATTACAAAGGGGACCAGAGATCTTTCTACCCCGAAGAGATCTCTGCGATGACTCTACTCAAAATGAAAGAAACAGCAGAGGCATTCTTGGGTACAACTGTCACTGAAGCAGTCGTTTCAGTCCCTGCTAACTTCAACGACACGCAGCGATGGGCTGTTAAGGATGCCGGAACCATCGCCGGCCTCAGAATCCTTCAACTCATCAATGAGCCATCTGCTGCCTGTATGGCTTATCTTCATCAAAAGAAGGTATTTAATGCATATGCACCTGGTTTGTTACAAATTTTATTCTTTTATTTTTTATAATACATTCAGGATTTTCGCAATGGCACAATTTTGATTGTCGACCTCGGCGGAGGGAATCTACAAGTCTCCATTGTCGCTGTTGTGGAAGGCATCCCTTTGGTGAAATCGAATATGGGCGACTCTCACCTAGGAGGAGAAGACTTTACCGAAAATATGATGGACCACTTCGTTAAGGAGTTGCAGCGGGAACATACTGAGAAAGATCTCTTGAACAACAAGAGTGCTCTCATTAGCTCACTACGCTCTGCTTGTGAAAGCGCTAAAATACGCCTGTCCACTTCAGAGAAGGCTAGTGTGGATATCGAGCTTCCTTCTGAGGGGGTCCTCGTCAAGAAAGTCATCACGCGTACTCGCTTTGAAGACCTGAATGATCATCTCTTCAAGACAATCATCAGACTCGTTGGTAAATCCATCGAGGATGCCGGACTAGGAGACAAGTCAATGATCGACGACGTCGTCATAATTGGCGGATCCTGTCACATCCCAAAGATTCAGAAGATGCTTCAAGAGTTTTTCTTTGATGATGGTAAGAGTCGCTTCAACAGCACGCCGATCCATCCGGATGAAGCCGTCGCCTACGGTGCAGCCTTAAAAGCCGCCATCCTGCAAAGGGTGGATGACTCTATTATGATGAAAGAGTTGGCTCTCTTCCAGGAGATAACTCAATTCTCCTTTAAAGCTAGAAGCAGTGCAAGCAGAATGGTTGTTCCTATAATAAAGCGTCACTCTAGCATCCCGGCGTCTGCCAAGAAAACCTTTCTCACCACCGAAGATGATCAAGAATCCGTTGAAGTGCAAATCTATGAAGGGGACGAGATCTTTGCGGAAGATAACAAACTCCTTTTCACCATTCGTACTGAGGGCCTTACTCCAGCTCCTAAAGGCCAAACGGTGATTGAAATTCAATTTCAAATTAACCAGGTATTTAAAAAAATATTATTAATCTTCTATTATTTAGATTTTTTAAATTATCTATTGCTTTATAATTAATTTAGGATGGCAATCTTTTGGTTCCAATGGGAACATTGGAAGGAGTCCCCAAGTTAACAGTCATGAGAAATGAAAGAAGATTTACCAAAGGAGAGCTCACTCAACTGGTAGCCACTGCGGATCGTATGCGTCTGGAGGACATCCAGCAGCGAAGAATCGTTGAAAAGAAAAACGACTTGGCTGCCTACTTGACGGCCGGCAATTCAGCCCTGTTGAGGATCGTTCAACAAAAGGCGTCCACACTGAAAACGATCAATGCTAACAAGAAGCTTTTAGATCACATCAACAGTGAAGAAGAACTCGACCAAAAGAAGGAAGAGATGAAACAGTTTTTCGCTTCCAAAGGGATTCTCGTTCCCGATGATTTCCTGGGTAATGAAGATCATCTGCAGCAGGTGAAGGAGGATCCAGCTGACGTTGAATTACCAAGCGGGAGCAAACGAGCCCGAATGTCACAACGCATCAAACAAAAACAATAATCTTCTTTTCATAATACCGCATTTAACCTCGATGTTTCTCTTAGATTATTTTGTATGTTTGGTCCTTCTCTTTAAAAACAAAGTCATTTCAAATGTTTCATTCAATTTGTATTGTGAGCTTCTTGGTGGTTGAGTTCGATAAATTACACGGAACTTTTAGAAAACTGAAACCTATACCTTTAGTACAATTTGTTTAGTTATAGTTGCGAGGAACTTGTGTGTAACGGGGCTACGGTAAAAAAAAGAGAACCGATCCCACTTCCGTGTTGTATAATAATAAGGGCGAGGGCTTTATATGATGAGAATTCATAGAGAATTCTGGCCGCCTGTCTACATCTCTGGCATTTTTTCTAGCGGTATAAAAGAGATGGGAAAAATCTCATTCTCTACATGTGATAATGTTCATGTCATGATAACGAGCAGCAGCTAGCGCAATAAAAGATAATATGAAAACTATTATATCGCACCTCTCCAGAGAATTCAATTTCGGACAAAATATAGCGACGGCCCAAATAACACACTAGATCCTATCAAGCGATAACTTTTTGGTATATCGAATGGCTATCGTGTGGTGAAGGAAAAGCGTGAGTAAACCCGCAAGGAGTATACGATTAGCACAGAACCGTGTGAGCAAACATCTTCTGTGGGAAGGCTCATTCACGCTACTTTGAATCGAAGTAGCGCAACAAGCTTTTTAAAAATATATTGCCAGATAGATATAGAAGAATCGTGTATCACCACAAGCCCACCACAAGTAAAACACGAAGCTTCATCACACCTTGTGTGGAATTTACTTGGATCCAAAATTGAATTCAGTTCTTCTTTTATATAAATTAAGAGATAGCACGCGTGTCTCTTGGTGATTGGTATAGTTTGGAACCTATATACATATATTTCCCTCCCTTTTTTCATTTTATTACGTGCTATGGGCAGAGAGTCAATTATAGATTATATATATGATATGATTATAGGGATATAAGCTAGCCTCCTTGTCGCCCAAAAAGAGAGCTGCTGGATGAATGTATATAACCGCTGAAATTGGGGGATGGCGCACAAATTTCTTAAAATTTCTTCCTACCCCTATAGCTAGCTCTCTTCCTGTACTGTTGCTTAACGGAAGCCATCATCATCATCGGAGCGCGGTCGAAATGGATCGTCGGGGTTGTCGAAATGAACTAGCTAGCAGCCTACCACCCACTTATTATTATACCACCCAACAGGGCGGCCATCTTAATGGAAAAGGTTATTATTAAGCATATATCCATGTATGTAGGATTAATAATCTTTGGTACTGGATGATTTATCCTGCCTCGCGGGATTTAATAAATGAACCACTTACTTGAAATCAAGAAACCTATTAATGTTTGGGCACACAAACAAGGTTCGATTCCGGAATAGAAGTCATCCGTGAGTCCATGACTTATATCCTTTTTTTTAAAACATCTAATACGGTTAGAATACTAAAATTGTTTAGTTATTTTCGTGATTATTCCATGGAAAGCAATTTTATAGCTCAAAACACTCAGAAAAAGTGTTCCTCGAGGCTCGAGGACGTAATTCGTGGCGCCATCACCTACATCGAGCGCACCAGTATTCCAGTAATAGGAAGACGGTGACTGACATGGGCGTCGCATATATTAACGTCTCTTTTAACATTCAGCCATCTTATTAAACTTTAGCCCTTTTCAGGGCCGTCAAATTTCAAAAGAAAAGTCTTATTGTTATTGCATTTCACATTATTGCATATTTATTTTTGATATTTTAGTAGCTGAAGTTCAAATTGTTTGTAGATTTGCTGTGACAATAACTGATTTTACAGCGTTTTCTTGTACTTAACAGTTCTCAAAATGATTCCGCCATGTATTAAAAAAAGCATTTATATTTTATACGAGTCAACTACCAAACCGTACTGGCAACAGCAAGTAGACAACTAGAAGCATACACGCTAAGAGCTAAACTTTTTATCCAAGGCAGCAGATGAAGGTCTCCATTTTCAAACTCCTCTAAAAAACATACATCTACACACACAACTAGCGGCAGACTAAAGGGGGAAAAGCTACTTTTTTACAGTTGCTCTACGTAACACGCGTCTATGAAATTGGACGCCACAGGAGAAAACCATTTTTTCTGCTCGAGCATGTTCACACGATATGTAGATGTCAGGCCTACATACATAATTTTACGGTTTTTTCTAGTTGTGAAGAGTCAGATGAATAAAACGAGTTAACTTTATACGTTTCCAAGTTATTGGTTTGAGCAAATCAAGGTTTAATACAGTTATGCAACCGATCAACAAGAAACTAGTCATTTTAAAATTTAAATGGATTTTAAACATTTTTCTATGTTATAATTTAGATAGAGAAAATGCAAAAGATCGAGGAAAGAATCGCCAAGAGAAAGGAAAGCCTCTGGAGCCATTCTCTTTTACAGTTTGAATAATACAAAGCTGATTCACCAGTTCTTCAGTGGACATTATTATTTTAACAAGCTTAAAAAATTACTTTGACGACTTTCAATCGTAATTTCTTTACTTAACTAGGAGCAGTTTTTGGTTAGGCACATAATAAAGCCGTATTCTGAAACTGTTCTTTTAAGTCGATTCTTGACCGAAATGACCATCTCTAGAACGTCTTTATTCTGCACTATCCAGAAAACGACTGAAATTCCAAGGGGCTCCTCTCTTCCTTTTATTCCTGCGTAGAAACAAGAGAAATGCATCTAAGTTGTATATGACCTTGTAGAAAGCTTTTATAAATCCTTAATGCCGTGTTTCGATAAGCAGTTCAAGGTTCATGCGGGGACATAGGTACAATTATTTTTGTATTATCTCCCATGGGCCTAGAATTCAGGCTTACAATTCACATGAGGCGTAGTATATATGTACACTCGGTCACATAATTATTATAACTGCTGGAGAGCACAAGATTCACAATCCAAGATTTAAAATAATCTTTCTATTATATTAAAAAAATTATTGTGTATACTTTCAAATCACCGGACTGATGATGCCATCATTACATGCACAAGAAGAAAATGTCTTGAAGTATGTTATCTTATCATGTAACATATTCGACCAATACAGAGTAAAATATAAATATATAGGAATTTAGTAGAGAAGAAGAAAACTATCGCATCATATAGTTTAATACTTAGATATCTTTATGGGACTGTTAGAAATCTATGTGTTATTCAGAAGGAGAATTCCAAGCGGGCTGATATCTGTGAGGCGGTGGTGGCGCTCGACGCCAGACTTGCTTATATGACGATTTATTAAACTTCATTTTAAAAAATTGTTTGATGGCCTTTAGACGCGATTAAAAGAGTTAATTCACACGCATACACAGCAAGCGCGTTACATTAATTTAGCATAAAGTTTGGAAAACTCGAATGAAAAAAAGGTAGGTACCGCAGATATTATATTAATTTTTTCTGTTCAAGTACATTAGATTCCATTTTAAGAGTCATTAATCTCACCAAGAAGTCAATAGTCAAAGATAAACTTATCGTCATGTTCCTCTTGATGGAAATGTAAATGAAGTAAACCGGGATTGGCGTCTGATGTCCTTCCTCTCTTTTTAAATGTATAATGAGATTAAATGACTTAAAAGACGTTCGTATTAAAAAGTAACTCATCAAATGAACAGAGCAGTTCATGTCTTTCTATTACTGTAGTAATGGAGGACGATATGATTTCTAAAAGACGTATAATCTTGCAACATAAATGAGGGACATTACGGCAAGAAGAACGCCATGTAAATATAGAAAAATATCGAATTAAGAAAAAACAAATATTTAAATGAGGGATACATATATTATCAATACAAATATAGACTTTTGGTTTAGGGCGATTAATTTCGATTTGAATGCGATGTGTTCGATTTGAATGCGATGTGTGCGACTATTTAATAAAACAGTATAGTATAGGCTATAGTTAATGGAAAAAAGAACTAAATTAAGAATCTTGGAAGTCGTGTGGTGAGAAAATGATGGAAGCCAAATACAAGAATTTAAAAAGGTAAATTTGACATATGACGTTAAAAAACTATATGCAAAGACTTTGATGACTTAAAGTACTTTACATTGAGTTGAGTACAATTGAAAGAAATGAAGTTCAGGAGAATTCTAAGCTAAGTATCCTTCGAGTTAAAGAATTTATCTAAAGAAATTGGCTAAATTAGGTAAGCTAGTCTAGGAAAACCTCTAAACTTGAATATAGATCTCAACATTGCTATCACCATCATCGTATGGGTAATTCTTAGACTTTAAATCCTTCCGATTAAGTGTGAAAATTGTAACTAAACTTGAATGTAACATGTAACATGTAAATAATTTAGTAACGAGAAATCTCGGGTTTCAGAATTTAAGTTTGGAACTCGATATGAATTTTAAGCAACTCTTTACAGGAAGCAGCATGAATGGCTGTTTCAATACTACTCTTCAAATAGCGATTATTCACACTATTCGTAGGGATCTCCCCGACAAAAGATTGGGTCGCCAAATAACTTCTATATATCAAAGTTAATAAGCCGATTTCCACCACAGTACAACAAGTTCATCATTAGTAAATTGATTTAATTAAAAATGAATCTGGTTATTTTAATATAACATCTCATATCATAGACCCGTGTGGCACATGAAATAGCCATTTGTAAAAAACATCGCACAAAATTGAATCGACCTTGTGAGTTTGCCAGGAAGTGTGAAAGGTAATCACGTAAATTGAAACCAATGAGAGATCTATACTCGACGATGGAAATATCCTGCAGTCAGATAGTATCCGTGAATCTGCTGTTAAAAAATGAAACTGATCAAGAATATCTATTCTACAGCCCACCAACAAATTGCTTTAAATGGTTTCTACATGGTCAAAAAGCCTACGAAAGATGAGAGATTTATGCATATAGGAATGCTTGGTGTCGTCTTTTGCACTTTTAAACAAGAAGGGGACTTTAAGTCATATCTTGTTGAGAAGAAACTGATGCCATCCCTTTTCACTTCTCCTTTTTTGTAAAAATCCTGCTTTACCTTCACCAAGGTTCCGTCGGGAGATGACGTCTACTTTCGGTTTATGGAAACAGTTCAATTTGATCAACCAAATTAATTGGATAAATAAACTTAATGATTAACTGGATGAAAGAAAGAAATTCTATTACAACATGAGAAAATTCTAATTTGATCAGTTTGAGAAGAACAACAGAATAATTAAAGTTATTTCTTAGTACGGTCGACCCGGGGTCGTACGGGCCGAGACATTGTTGACCCCGACACGATGATTTCTTTTATGATTTTTAGACTTTAGTTTAGTTTTGTTTTGATTAAGATGTAAAATTGACCAAACCCAGTTCAGTGATCAGCTGCGGTCACAACGGTGGATACTATATCGTGTTCTTGATGACTGATAAAACCTTCCATGGCGTTCGTTAGAGATCAGCAAGAGTTTTTATTCAACCGTACTACAGGAAATATCTTTTTTTCCCATTCTTGGCATTCATTAAATTGAATGTAATGATATATACTTTATTAAATGGATTAATAGCCTTTCGATTATGGAATATTGGCTGGTCTTCCGTAGCTATTTGGGAATAGATGTTCATCATGATAATGATTTCACGACGTTACACCCTGTTCGATTTAGCACACCTCATATTATTTCGCTTCTGAAAACGACAGCCCTGGCCGACTGCAAAACCACCATATGCTGGTCTGATCTTCTCTCATCAGTTTGAAAATAAAGATGAATGTAACACATAAGGCCACTCTTTACACTTTATACAGGAAACAGCATTAATGGATGTTTCAATACTACTCGAAGAAGCAATTATTAATATTATTCGTAGGGATCTCCCGACAAAAGTTGAAGAAAAAAAGAAAGAAAACTTGAATCTAAAAAATTAAGGCAAGTTATTCCAGGATTGATCCCAAGCCGATAAAAAAACCTTCGAAATGCAAGACAAAATGTGTCTCAGGCTCGCTTTTTAGAGAGTAATTATTAATCTTCAAGTGGCATTGAATTTGAAGCTGAAGCCGTTTGATTCCGTTTGTATTTAAGAATCTACAATTGTGAGTAACAATAATAGTTTTTCAACCGTTTCCATGTTTTTTTTTTGGTGAAATAGTAATGGGTTCTCTTTTACAACCGACGTTATTCATTTTTTAAAAAATGCAAGGCTTATCACTATAATACTGCGATAAGAAGGTTATTTAGCACTTGAAAATAAGGTCGATATTTGATTCAATATATTATTTTTACAGAACCCTCCTTGGGTGCACTCATGTGCAGCTTCGATCTAAAACCGCAACTAAATCCTTGTCATGTTGCTCTTATGAAAGAGAGTGATCAGATCGTACTAATTAATCGTGAATTGAATTCTCTCTTTGATGCTATTTGGGATCATCGATGAATGGTGGATCCTTAGTTTAATTAAGTCCGTGCAATTATGGTATCTGTCAAGACCACAGCAGTTAACGATGAAGTCGCATTGGTTAAATGCGGCTCCTCCATGTCAATATCTTCTGACGAAATACAACAAATCACGTTTTCTTCCATAATGAAGGAACGGATTAGCGATAATCCTCATTTAAGGGAAGCGATAGACCAATAGTAGTACGTTCGATAACATGACTCTTTGGATTGATTGGGAATAGATGCGCAGGTCAATAGATCAAGGAAAAAATTCGAATCAGAATCGATCCTGAACGTTTAAATATGAAAATTGAATTAAGCTGAATACAATAGGCCTATCATATTATTTACGAGTAAATTCAAGGTCGATTTTTAAAATATACTCTTCCGCTGCGAAAATCGGGATCATTTTCTGAACTTATTGTTTTATCGCAATATACTCCGGATCCTGTCGTAAGGATGGTACCTCAAAAGCTCGTTGAAGATATCGCTGTGCCTGCAAATTAGACCAAAGACATCTGCCAGCCGCATTTGTATAAAGATTATCTTAACTGTAACAATTTTAATTCTTATGGTTGTAGACCTCTCACTCATAATTTCATTTTGTACGCGATAAGATTCTCACTCAGATAAAAATAGTAACGAATTGGAATTCAAATCTGTGTATTTTGATATCTACTGCCTTGAAAGATACAAAGGTTTTGTTTAGTCTTTCTCTTTGTATCATTGTATGTAAGAGAAGAAAAGAATACCTGAAAGAAACGCAATATGATCAATTGCTGCGCATCAATTATTTTAGAGCCACAATATTAGCAGTACACGAAGAGCATATACAGTAGAAAACAAGGAGATGAAGACCGTAATAGATATAATAAGAGGATTGCTTCCAATTTTCCTCAATATCATACGAAAATTAGAATTTAGGAGTAAGGCACATATCAAAAGGGTTGATCATTTCTTGATAATGCATCCTGGGAACGGATGGATCGTTACCTTCAACGGACTCGAGACCTACATGACACCAAAAAGAGGGACGGAGAGGGAGGATCGTTTCATTAAGCTTCTCCTTGATTGTTTCAGCTCTGACGGGATCGATATTGAAGCCAGTAAGGTAAAAGAACTCGAGGTGCTCCATTCCACTCGTGAAAGTCAAGAGATAATCTTCCAGCTCTTGAGAAAGAGAACACTTTCCTTTATATTCAATAAGCGCAATTCTTTCAAGTTTTGGACAACTCTTTTTCAAGTTTTTCAGCAAAACGAGGATTCTGGCTGACACATCCGAATATCGGCGACGAGTGTCATGAGAATGATGGTGGATACTCCAAGACAATCTAACATTAGTTTAAAAAAAGGTTAATTAATCAATAATATATGAATTGAAAAACGACTCGAGCTACCTTAAATCACGAAGATTCTTGGCCACTAGAAACTGCCGGTTGAGCGGAGAGAACAGAGTGTCAGGTAGAAAGCAGCCATCTAGGTGTAGACGTTCAATGTTGGGGCATTGCTCTGCAATCTATATAAACACAATTACTTAATATAAAACGTTACCTTAAATTTACATCTGAAACTTTTACCAAAGGGAAACGAGATCCATCTCGCAGACAAAGTCTATCCACAGTGAGCCATTTTAACTTCTCAAAGCGGATTGTGGAGAAAAATTTCCGAGTTTCGGCCATTCCGGTCTCATCCGAGCAGAAGTTACCGAATGAAACATGCAACTCTTCAATGTTGGGGCAGGCATCCACCAAGCGGTCTATATTACCTGCAAAAGCACGATTGGTTTATTTTTTATTTAAGTCTTAAGATACATAGCAAACAAGTGCTAACATTAAGAAAAAGAAACTTACGTATCTTCACCCTGAAGCAGAGGTAAGATAGGACTTTGAGGCGAAGAAGTCTCCAATTACCAGCAATAGCAACTTCCCTGTCGAACTCGTGATTCAAATACAATTCCTCTAGCAGTGGATGAGTTTCGAAGAACTCTTTGCAGCTCTAATAAAAAGGAAATTCATTAAATTTAATTCAAAAAATTTGGCTAGATAGACTAAATGGTATAAGTATACTTTTTTGGACGTCTCTCCACGAACAAACTTGAGATGAGGCAGATGACGGAAATTTTTGTGAAAGTAGATTCCACCCAATTGTTCCAGCTGGCGAAATCGCTCGTGATCCAGTTTCTGTCTCTCCGACGAACCATTTCCGCTGACGAGAAACGATTTAACGGTTGGACAAGTGAAATCGTTTTCAGAAATCCACCAATGATTCAATCCGTCCAACCAAAATCGCTCTAAAGAGGTCGGCAACGGCAGGCAGTCCCTGTACTCGTTCTTACAAAAGATCCAGGAGATGAGTTCCTCTCCAAGAGGATCGATAAAACGAAAGAATTCTTCGCTTCGCTTGACTATGAGCAGACTCTTCAGGGAGCGCATCCATTCGAGGTGAGGAAAGAGCTCCTTCATGCGACTAAAATGGGTCGTTAACCTTTCTTCAATATCATCATCATCGTTATCACTATCATAACCCATTGAAGAGGATACGGCCGGTTGATTAGCTGGGCTGGGCCGAGGTGAAGGCATGTCATGAGTCAGTTCTATGAGCAGACTTGTGCAATCCCGACACCACCTGCAATCCGTAAAACAAAACATAAGAATATGGATTGAATTATTTCTAGTTAAGAAGGGCTTACTTCAACACTTCTAGGGTAATAAGCCAGGTATCTCCGATGGAGCACTGGTCATCGGGTTCGTCATAAATCCCAGTTAGTATGACGTACAGTTTTAAATGAGTCAATCTTGCGAAACCAGCAGTCAGCAAATCCAGGGATGACTTCTCCATCACACCTTCCTGATAGCGCTCCATGTTTCTCTTTGCCAGACTGAAGCTCAACTTGGTCAATTTTGGGCAGGCTTTGAAGATGTTGGGTAGATCCATAAGAGATATTTTGGTATCGTAGATCCTCAGCTCTTCCAAGTTCTCCATTAGAACTATGCAGCCACAGAGAATCTCTGGAGAGAACCAGTAGATATGGTTGGCATCAAAGACCCTGATTGATGCTGCTGAAGGCTTGATGTGCTCCTGGAAAAATGCCATCCAAGGTTGGGGAGCGAGGAAAGAGCACCGGCTGATATCAAGTACTTCTCTGGAAGTTATAACAGTATTTTAATAGTGAAATTATTGTGGCAAGATAATTGTTTTACATGGCTTATGGCCAGATAATATTAGCTGTAAAATAGTACCTGTTATTTCCATACAAAAATGTGAATCTCTCACTCACACGGTCACACCGGAGAGGGCCAGAGACAAGCAATCCTTACTTTTAAAGTAATGTTTGGCCAAGTAGAGAAGCATGTCGTCGGTTAAATCGATACCCATTGTGCAAGATAACACACCGGTTCTTTCTAAATTGTAAGGATCAGGTAGATTGATAAATTAATATAAATTTTAAACGTATTATTTGTGGATACCTTTATTGGAACTCTTTCTTTCACGTGGTCAGCGGAACAAGGATTAAAATCGTCTGCTCAAATTTGTAAACGAAGCCATCTAGCGAAGGGAAAATTATTTTTGTAAATCTACAATAAAAAATAAAATAATTTTTATGAGTGGGAAAAATCTAGCATTCCATATCTCCATAATATTTTTTTTATTTATCAATTTTTTTCATGTATTTATTTTATAAAATTAAACTTGGGTTGAAATCGGCAACATCGATCGTCATCATGTTGTTATGAATTGCACACGAATTTTCGGTGAACCGTGCCGTGTGATTAGTGGCGTGATTCACGACTTTATAAACCAAATAAAAGTTTCTAAATAATCTTAGGTTCAGTTTTTTAAAATCCTTATGCTTTGAATCGATTTTACCGTCGTTGGTATAGTCCCGACGATCAATCCTAGATCCTTGCTCTCCAAGGAATAAGTATGATCGGTATTCATCTAAAGAACCGTCGAATCCATGTAGAACCCTGGAAGCTCATTCTTTGATGGTGAAGCACGATCGAAACCTCGTCTAAACTAGATTTAAATCCATTCAGAATTTTCCATCTCGATTTTCAATGACCAAATACGATCTTTATTCATTCAAATCATCCAAATCCCAAGATTCTCGCTCTCTTCTGGGCAGGGATGATCGGGATTCAGTGGTATCTCGCTTTAGATCTCCATCTTAATAAGCTGTATATTCTAGAAGATCAGATTTCAACCATAGATCATCTTCCGGGTACAGTAGAAACCCTATTAAAAAAATCTAACCACCAATTCAACCATCGATCCCAGTAAATATAGGAATAATCTTATACCTACTAGTCGTCATCAGAACCATCGGAATAGGTCTAGGGATGACCGGAGACCTACTTTTCATCATCAAAATCATCCGGTTAGATCATGATCGGAGACCATCTAATCCCCATCGGACCCATCCACAACATATTCGAATTAAACATGTGGGCAATCGAAGGCCACCTAGTCCTCCAAAATAATTATTTGTTACATAATAGCAGCTTATACTGCATACAACACTAGCGAAATCGAATAATACAAGAGGAAATCTATGAAAAAAGGTTCAAGTGATTTATAAATACTTCAAGAATTTCAACCAACAGCATCGATAAGTGAAACTAAGCAATATCAAATGACTTTTCCTTCACGCTTGACCCTATTTTTATCACAATGGGCCGATTATATAATAGAAAAATAATATGAAAACGCTAACTGTTCAAGTGACTTAATAATCAACTTCAAATTTTAATCCGTTTATTGTTTCAAAAGCATCCAAAGGTTGATGACAATGCTAGGAGTTCTGTGAGAAACTGTCTGGATTACTGCCGGAGAAGAAACGAGGAGGGGCACGGAACGCATCGATGGGACAAACGATTTCGTCGTAGTGAACCCTTGGAACCGATTTGTCGTTCCCTTCAGGAAGCTGAGGACCGACAAAGAACCAAAACGGCGGACGATTCGGAAGAATTTCTTCATCAAATCGTTGCTTTAACTGCTCGACTTCGCCTGGATCGCAATTAAATCCTACAAGGCAAAGAGTAACAAGTCGTGTCATCTTGGTGACAAATGGAACTAGGAAATGGGGATGCAGAATCATTTGATGCGGATCTGTTCCACGTCGTTCGTCGGCCTTGTTGATTAAAACGAGTCGCTCCAAATGAGAGGAACACTTCAGGAGAGATTGGCCGAAGCGCTGGAGATCGGACATATCCATTGGACCATTCTTGTTCCACATCAAACTGTGAAATAGAGACAGCATCAAATTAGCTTAAATCGCCATAGTGTGTGAAAGACCATCTCAATAACGAATACCGTAGATCACGCAGATTAGAAGCAGATGAAAGGCACTCAGCAAGGTTGGAGAAAAAGAGGCTCTCGATAAATTTGCCTTCCAAATGAATGCGCTCCAGTTTGGGGCATTGATTGGTGATCTGTTAAAAAATAGGAGGTAAAAATTAAAAAGAATATAATTATTTTCCATGGTAATAGAATCATACCATGGGCAGAAAGCATCCATCAAATAAGTCAAGTTCACAGATGCTCAGTTTCGTCAAATTTCTGAATCGGATTGACATGTAGAATTCAATCGTTTCAACCCTTTCGCGTGGCTTGTTTGAGTTATCATTTTTCACATCCAATTCCTCTATATTTTGACACGATTTGACCATGTATCCCATCATACCAGCTATAACAATAAATAAAAAATAAAAAATATCCCATCATACCAGCTATAACAATAAATAAAAAATAAAAATAAGTATGAAGGCATTCTAAGAATTCGTGAAATAATTACCCTGAAAAGTGGTATCCCAAAAACGATAGACAAGAACTTTCAACAACGGAAGCTTCCAGTCTCCATTCCCAAAATCCTCAACGTAGTCATCGTTGGGCCAAACGCCGATTGTGTCAAAATGGAGCTGCTCCAGCATCGGATGATTTTGACAGAATTCGTTGAGATCCTGTGAAAAGAAAATGAATATTATAAAAAATAAAAATATTTAGCATGGGATTATTTACCTTGTAGTCACAGTGACATTCACCACGAAAGAATTTCAATTTGGGGAGGTAATCCAAACGACTAAAACGAAGCCCGGATAAATGCTGCAGCTGACCGAGTCGCTCGGGTTCATTCAACGGAAAATTGGGAAGAACGGGAACATCCTCCTCTTCATATTGATCCAGAACTAACGACTTCATGAGAGACAATGATATCGTCATAACTTGTTCAGAATAACGACCAATGATGCCGTCATCGGTTAGCCAAAGGTGCTCGAGATGATGGTTTTGTTCCGCTAGCCACTCGAGGATTCCATTAAGGACAAAACGTTCCAGTTGAGATGGAGAGTGATATTTATTGAAAAGCTGGCTAACAACCACCAGGCTCTTCAGATTTCTCAGCCATCGAACAATATGAGAGATTAATAGATCATATGCGATCTTGAAAATTCTGCGGAGCTGTGGATCACCAAAACCAGGGCGATAAGGATCTCTACCGTCTCTCTCGATGTTGGCAACCTTGATGAATAAGTCAACGCAGCTACGGCACCACCTAATCACGATTCAATCAGTAAGCATCATTACAATTAGACAGGGAAGAGCGTATATAAAACAATCATGTATATTACTTTAAAACTCCGAGGATAACGAGCCATGACTCATCGTAAGTGCCACCCAGAGCAAACATGAAGATTTTGAGATGCGTGATTCTGTCGAAACCTTGCGTCATCCAATCCATGGTGTCCTTTTCAGTGCAACCCTCTACATAATCATCTAGATTCTTTTCAGCAAGGGTGAAAGCCAGCTTGGTGATTTTCTGGCATGCCTTGAATATTTGAGGTAGGTGCCCAAAACGAATTTGGGTGTCCTGGATGTTGAGCTCTTCCAGGTTGGAAAACTGATGGATGTAGTGACACAGATCCTCAGCTGAGAGCCAGTAGCATTGGCTGGCATCGAAGTGATGAATGAGTGTTGGATCAATGTGTCGATTAAAGAATCGGTCCCAAGCTGACTCAGGTGACAATGAAGCAAGAAAGTAGTACTTGCTGATAACAAGACTCCTCCTATATAAAATGGAAATGTGCTTTAATATAAATATTGCATAATAAAAAGTATTAGTAAATCTAGCCAACCTGTTGGATCCATAGAAAGAGGCAAATCTCTCGTCGTTACCAGTGAGAGAGAGCGACAAGCCATCTCTTTCCCTGATATAATCTTTAGCAAGGAGAATGAGAAGGTCGTCCGGTAAATCAATGCTCTCGGAAGCGAAACTGTCGTCATCAGCATTCATGTTTAAATACTAGTAAAAAGCTTTTTTCTATTATTTCAATCAATAATTATTGCAGATTCTCCACACTTTTGTGACGACACGATGACGTGCGCTTTTCACGTTGAAATCGTTGATACAGAAAATTGCTGTCTGCTAGCCCTTTTCCAGTGAGTAGTAATGCAAAGGAAATACTACATGAAGCCATATCTTGCAAGGAGAAATAAATAAATTGAATTCTGATTTCCGATAAGCACTTTCATTCCTAATTCCTAAATCTCATAAGGCTAACGCTTCAATAACATAGCATTCACGCAATAGGCATGATGATAAACTCTTGTAATAGATTACATAACATATTAGTTCGAGTATTTACAAAAGTTTGCGCTTACTCTTCTAAAAGTTTTGCACTTACTTTTCTAATATTTACAGAAGGTGAAGTGCTATTATACCCGTGACCCGTCCACAAAAACGTAAAATCCGAAACGGAGCTCGTCTCTCTCATAATTTCATCCTCATAATCTCATAAATTTGGCATTAGCAAGAGAACTTTACGTGTATTACCAAAAGCGATAAAAGTCTTCGCGTTGCTGATCCATTTTTCATCGCTAAAAATATTTGAAGTATTCATAATGTTATTTTTATCGACTTCAAATACATGCTGGTTTCTACCGTTTAGCCAAGATTTACATTCGAGCATCTGAAATTAGAATCGAAAAAAAGTATCTACACAAATGACGACTAGAACGGGAGGTACCTTGTCGCTTAATATGGACCTTTTTTTTAAATCTTTTATGTATACCAGCTTGGCAGGGTTAGTACGAAAACCGATGATCCAGGTAAAATACTCTTAGACAAAAGTGGTATTGAGAACCTCTCCGACTATACGCAAGTTTAAGACAATACCGAAGCGGATGTTACATCCAACAGCAGCTAGTGACAAAGTGGCCCTGGTCGATGGGGCGGAGAGTTGAAAGACCAAACCTTGTAAACCGATTCATAGGCCTATATATAAGGATCACGAATGACTGCACGCAATTTTGAATTAGTTTTCATTTAGGGATTTGTAAAACCTCGATGGTGTTGAATGTTCGACACGAAGATAGTTGTTGACGACCCCATAAGTTCAACTCGAGTATTTGTTCCGCCCGCCTCCTCACGTTCGGTGCACTGTTGGCGTAGATATCTAATTCATACTCACAACCGATGCCGATCTGCGTCGCATATGCAGTTTGGACTAGATCCAATAAGACTCGACTCACGACACGGTCTCCATCCCATCATAGTAAAAGAGAGAGAAAAATACTTAAATTAAGGTAAAACGTGAATTTTTTAGGGCTAGGCTCTTACCAGCTGAACAATTAAGTACACTTGAAGCTATTGACCATTACAATTGGATCTAAAGTAATCGGGTTTGCATTGATAATCCTGCAAAACCTCCAGGCATTTGGAGCAGGTACCTTCGTATTGACAAGCATTTTTGCTGTGAAAGTCGATTGTACGTTGATGGTTCTTCGCGGTGGTCTCTGAGAACAGCGGCGTTCTTAGTTTCCTTTAGAATCTTAGCAGATTATTCATGTCCGTAGAAGAGAATTCGGTCATGGCGTTGGATGTTTCAGTTGCGGTCCAGCCGGGTAAACAATCGGGAGAAAACGGCACTATTATTCAATGGGCAGAAGAATGAAAGACCAAACAAAGAATCGAACCCCAATGGTCAGTCGACGAACGGCCTGCCGACATGAATGTCTAGGATTGATTACCAACAAAAGTTATGGTCTATCGATGATGATAGCTGGCATCAGTAACCATCATATCCGGTCCTGTAGGCTACGGTAGATGTTTACATTTTGGCGTTTGGTTATTTTTTTAAATCTAATTTTGATATTAACTTCTAAATCCTTTCCTCCGTCGTTGTTCATGTTGCAATGGTTTCATCCACTCTATATGCCTGGAAAATATGAAAATGTGTCCATGTCGACAAGCACATGGATTCTTAATATCTCTTAGAATAAAAATTAAAGAAAACTAAACGCGACGACTAATATTTAGGGCTGTTTCTGTATTATCATCCGAGAAATAGGCACACGTTGTTAATGAAACAATTGAAATGAATTTTCTTTTTTCTTTCAGGATTCTTGTATGAGATAATGACCAGTATATGAGAGTAGTTGTAGTCTTGTAGAGAATCAAAAACCGATTGGTAATGGCCACCTTCGCTATCGTTTTTAAGCCTTGTAACCTTGTAACCTTGTACCGTCGTTTTTAAGCGGCTACGTCTCATTAGAGTTAGGGAATAGGGTTCATTGTTATGCCCTTAATGTGAGCGCGGATTGTTTCGGGTAAACCATCTTGGTTTAATTTGAAATCCAAGACTTTATTAACGGCCAAAGTCTTCAGCGAAGGTTCTGTGAGAATTTAAAAACCGTAAAGAAAAAAAAAATTACTAATTGTGCCGAGGTTTAAATTTTATAGTTTAGTCTACCAAAATCCAGAACATGGAGGTCGTAGAATCCTTTTCGTTCAACCGTTGGTTCAACAATTGAAAATCTATTAGAAATCAATTGAAATCTATTATTAAATGCAAGTAGATAATGTTTACACGATAATTTTCCATAAATAGAATTGAATGTGGGTGTACCCAATCCCTCCAAACAGGAGAACACGATCGCCAATCACGCAACATGAATGATTACTCCGAGGGCACGGTCCATTTCCTGTTGGTTTCAACACAGACCAACAGCGAGATTCTAAATAAAGGTTTAAAAGTATAAATACCTTACATGGATAATTTATTATACAATCTAATACCTGGATCGTATCGCACCAAGTCGTTGTGGTACTTTTCTTGACGGATCATCTTACTAGAGCCTCCAAAGATGAATAATTGGCCCCTGTAGCAAACTGGATGTAACCATGCAAAACAAAACAGTAAATATTATCGGGTTTATAGAGGTACTTGATATAAACTAAACTCACAAGCTGAATGTCCCCACCGACCTACAGGGCGATATCCATTCACTTCTGGTCTGATCCATCTCCCCGTCTGTGTATCAAGGACGATAACTTGGTTATCGTAAATTTCATCCTATATATAAAGGTTACGCCACAGTTTCTGTTTTTAATTGATCTCTTAAACTGTAAACTAAAGTAAGGTCCTTTATTTTACCGCAACTCCGACGGGGTTTTGTTCGCCTCTTTGTTCAGCATATCCACCAAAAAAGTAAATGTAATTATTGATGGCTGTAGCTGAATAGTGACGACAGATAGGCGGTTCACCCTGAGAGAGAAAAAATATATTAGAAGTCGTTATACATAATCATACAAAGGATGAATTACGGTACTCACTTTGGTACGGACTAAACTCCACTCAAAAGAATTCAAATTGAGCTTGTAGACTGGTTGACGAGAAAGCTGAGTTTCTAAACCAGAGTCACCAAAGATGTACATTGAATTGTTGATGACACATGCAGAATAATTTGCACGTTCCGTCGGTTTTTCGCCGTGGACACTCGGTCTGGACCAAAGATGGGTTCTGGTATCGAAGCAATATAGAGTACCTTCACATCGCCTACCAGGAATAAGAAAGCCTCCAAACATGTACACCTGGAAAATGTATAAGAATTTAGTGAGACTAATGATGAATAAAGTAAAGAGAAAAAATTAATTTTCAAACCAAATCATTGTTCACAACAACTGTGTGCCCAGTTCGGTTCAAAGGGATTTCCTCATATTGTGAGCTTGAGCAGTCTGGAGTTTTCAAAAGTCTCCATTGGTAATCAACTAAATCGGGATAAAACATAAATTACAGTGGGAACTTTTTTTTAGAATGCAGTATTAACAATAATTTTATACCTGTTTCCATAATATGGACATTCATGGGCTTAGTTTTCTGATAATCATCAAGAGTTAGAGTATGGAAACCACCAAATGAGTATATTTTATCACCCACAACAACACTAGCAGCAGAGCGCACCTGTAAAGTTTTAAGTTGTGTCCAAACAAAGATTCTATATGTAAGTATTATTACTTTCAAGTGTTCACCTGTTTTGGTATTCCGTTGATTTTCTTCACTGTCCACATTTCCAAATGTATAAATCGATGAATTTTCAGTGAGTAAAATGAATCAGAACTAGGTTTTTTAGTCACACGTGAAATTACCAAGATCTCAGTTTGTTATTGTCAAGCAGAAGACAATCTTTCTGGCGAACTTTCCCGATTTTCTCCCCACGTGATCTAGCGGCGGTTTTTACAACTATATTCAAAAAGAAGAAGGAGAAAACGCGGATGATTCATAAATTCTAATTCTAACTCTATTATTATCACTTTGAATGTAAAGTAAATAGAATAAATTTGTAAATTTATTTTATATTTTATTTTATTATTTTAAAAAATTTTTAATATGTAAAATATGGCTTCAGTTTCTTAACCTTAAACAGTCACCGATTAATCAAATTGGTTTAAATCGATGGGTTCAATATTTATTTAGAAGTGTAGCTATGTCTAATATGGTTAATCTTTTTTAGTATTGCCTAACCCTGGCTTAACCATTTCCAAAATGCAATCTCGTCAAACTATCCCGACCATTTACACGAAATAACTTTTCAGACCTTTCGCGCTTGACAGCCAGATATGGAATGCTCCATGGAATAAGTCGAATAAGTTTTAACATGACCGACCGTATAAACTTTTATCCTTCCGGAGAAGAAAAGCTGGCCGTCTAGCCGTCTAGGGCGAATCTAGCCTGTACGGCTGTCTATTCCGTGTTCGGATATCTTTTTCCCACTCAACTCCCAGAAATTTCTCCGATGTATATACTGGTCACAAAAAATGTTTTAAAACTATCAGGCTCTTTGGACATGACAGATCTTGTTTTCAAAATAGTTTATAAAATGTATGAGACCTATCCAACCTCTGCGATCAACAAAGTTTCAGTTTGACTTCTATGCAGTAGTATAATACCCATAAATAATAATTTTTTTTTAATTCGTGCTGGTTAAGAAAAAATTCGGAGACCTCTCCGACTTCTTCGACTACAAATCAAATAAAAATTTTCACATTTACAAAATTTAAAATATTTACAATATAATTCAGCGACAGTTTACAAAATGTCGGAGACCTATCCGACCCCTCCGACCAAAACCTCGTTTCAGTTGAACTATTAGCCATGCTGGAACTGACAGAAATTTCAACGTTTCAGTGGTCTAATACTGGTCAAGAAGAAACGTTGGACACCTTTCCGATTTCTCCGGCCTAAAAAATGTAATTCACATTTCACAAATCATTTTTGTTAAAATATCAGTATCTTCCGTAGTTTACAGTTTCAGAATCGGAGAATCCAGATATTCGACAAATAAGATGATTAGCCAACTACAACCATCTATACTTATTTGGTCGGAAGCCCAGTGCGATCCGAATGCGACCATCTAATTGGTTAAACTCGAATCCATAGATCCAGGCTATACGTTCTCTACCTTATACTCCGATGTCGATTCCGTTTTCCGATCCAATATTATTTGCTTTATAAATTCTTTTAAACTTGATATGCTGTTTAACATTCTCATCTATATCATGAGAACTAAAACCCGATTAGGCCTAAATTGCAAACAATATTATTGAACAATAAAAATTGTAATGCAAGATAAACGAATGAGGATGTATGCTGCTGGTGAGTTTAGATTGCTTGAAAGATGATTGGCATTTGGAAAATTTACTTGGTTGTGTTTTCAACAATACGTAGTAATATCTAATAACAGCAAAAACTCGGAAAAAGGGCGTTTTCTTCTCAAATAAGTTCCTTTATAAAATCCACCATTCACTGTTGTCTTTACGTCATAGCCTATCCAATTTCGATACATTTAGTTTTACCTAACAAACGCATCAATAAAATAAAGAAATCTTTGAAATCAAGAATTATTGGCGGATATATGGGTTGTTCCACTATCTTAAGGTGACAGTAATAGGAACTATATAAAAAAAGAAATATTTTACATAAGAAATATTGGTCCAATTAATACTGGTTAACAGGAAATGTTTTCCAAGTGCCAAACTTCTTTGACATAATTTATCATCATGTCGAATGTCGAGGAAAAGTTTGGACGGAGAGGCAAACGGAAACTGATTTGTCTTATAAGCTGACCAACCCATAACTTTTATATATTACGACCAGTAAGGAAGGTCTAGACCCTTACAACCTGATGGTCGCTTGGTCCCGTCCAGATACCTTTTTTCGCTCAGCTGTCATTCAAACCGTCCTTCTCTCTGGTCAATTGTGGACCCGATGAGGATTCTTACCATCATCTCGAAATGGTCATCAATTCTGATTATTAATTTCGCGCTCCTCCATCATTTAGACTTTGTAGAATGCATGAATCATTGCTGTGTTCTCAAATACAGTGATAGGCTACATGATTACTTGAACCTATACTGTATTTGGAATACAATGGTAATTTCATGTTCGATCTTCTTTGTGTTCAGTGCACTGAGAAGTTTTCCTTCTCTATGAAGCGCACAATCCATTTCTCATTATTTCAGGCGAATGCATGAACTTTAATGACGAAGCTGCTCTATACCAAGTAGATTTACGTGACTGACTCTGAAAAAAGGAGCTCCAATTCTCCGCACTACAGTGCTGGCTCGGTTGTAAGGACGAGTTGTGCGTGTCCTATAATCGAGTTGTCCTTAAAACCGAGTACTCGTCGTAGTAGTAGTGAAAAGGCCAATTCTAGTGCAATGCGCAACTTTTAAAATTCTTTTTAAGTTTCAGGTAAAATCCTTTTCTTCATTTTCCAATCATTCTCCCTCCGTATTTCATCGTCCAAAGGAAGAAAAGAAGAAGGCGAGGAATTAGTGAAAGAAGAGTATATATTTTGAGAAATTCTCCTTTCGCGCCAAAAAGGCGTGCACGGAAAAATCGTCCTTACAAGCGAATGGTCCTTATAATTAGGTGTCCTTACAACCGAGTCGGTACTGTATAATACCGACTCACAGCATTCTTTCCTCCTCTTCTTCTTCTTCGTTTTATTCTACGGGTCATAATAACTAGTTTCACGCTCTATCATTTGTAATAAGGAATACTAGAAATACGATGCATTTTGCTGTACTGGCTTCAAAGAGAAGCACTTATTCTTTTGTTTGGACCGGACTGAGTGTGAGGAAGCGTCACAACATCACCCTATATGAGATATGGACCCTCATATCGAAACCAATCTGTGATAAAATCTATAGTTATTACATTTAAAATATAATTTCAGCTGCTTAACAATTATTTTATAACACACCTTTAACGATCCAGCTGTGGAAGAGAGTCAAGTGCCTAATATGTGGCCTCAGCTAAAATCTTTGCGCATCGGACGATGAGCTACTGAACTTTCGATAGACAGCGTATCGAATTTTGCAACTAAAATGACCGAAATTTTTGTGAAGTGCCCAAGTCCATCACGCTCGAGAAAACTGCTGATCACATCCGCATTCGCCATTCTCAGAAATCAATATTTTTTGTACTTACCAATTTTTTAGTACAGATCAATTTTGGTGAAGAGTTTTGCTAATTCACTCTCTTGCTGAAATTGTCAGACCGATAGTAAAATGTTTTTCCTCCTCTCTTTCATTTATTAAAATAACTTCCTTGCATTTTATACTTTTCAAATTACTGGGTCAACATGTTTAGTGGATATATATTTAGAAGAATGGACGAGAAGCATTTTTCATTATTGTTACTATAATGATATACATCCTGGTTGATGATCTGATTATCTAGTACAGTATTCTACCGTTGAATGGTCAGACCAAAACGAAATAATATGGCAAAGGAGGACTCGTTCCCCTTAATTAAGATTGCCCACTACGCTAACTATTCTAACTATATCCAATTTTTCTAACCAACTGGAAATAATTTCATTAATCCTGCTATAAAAGGGTTAAAGGGATCGACGGTATCGGATGGATCCTCCCAGCTTAATGAGTGGGCCAGTTGTTTTACAAAATACAACTCCAAATCAAAGAGGGGAATACTGAACAAGAATTGGTCGGCAACCACAGTGATGAACGAGTCGGTCGAAGCGCGCGCTTGTACCGATTTCACGGATACGCTTATGAGCGTATTAGAGACTTAATATTTAGGCCAATAAATATGTGCGGTTGGCATCACTTATTTTCTACAGATTGCAATTTATATAATTTGCTCTGAAATCCAAAATACCGGTATAATAAAGGAGTTTAAGGACCATTAAAACAAGTTCGGTAAACACCCGCATTTTCACAAATGATTAATACTACAAGAAATTCATCGTAAATCAATCGCTGTTTGTATAACGTCATAAATCTAATGTTTAAGTCCGTTTATTGTTCCAAACCAATCCAAATGTTGATGACAATGCTAGGGGGTACGTGGTAAACTATCTGGATTAGTGCCGAAAAAAACGTTCGAATCGAGGAGGAGCACGGAACGCGTCAATGGGACAAACGATCTCATCGTAGTGGACCCTTGGAACGGTTTGGTCGTTCCCTTTAGGAAGGTGGGGGCCAACATAAAACCAAAACTCAGGACGATTCGGAAGAATCTCGTTAGAGAAACGTTGGTTCAATTGTTGAACTTCGCTTGGATCGCAATCAAAGCCTACAAGGCACAGACAAACAAGTCGTGTCATCTTGGTGACAAATGGAACTAGGAAATTGGGATGCAGAATCATTTTGTGCGGGTCTCTTTCGCCGGTGTTGTTGATCAAAATGAGCCGCTCCAAATGAGAGGAACACTTGATGAGAGCTTTGCCAAAGCGCTGGAGATCGGACATATCCATTGGGCCATTCTTTTTCCACATCAATCTGTGAAATAAAGGCAATATGAAATTAGCTTAAATCGTCATAGTGTATGAAAGACCATCTCAATAACGAATACCGTAAATCACGTAGATTAAAAGCAGATGAAAGGCACTCAGCAAGATTTGAGAAAAGGAGGCTCTCGATAAATTCGCCTTCCAAGTGAATGTGCTCTAGTTTTGGGCATTGGTTGGTGATCTGTTATAAAATAGAAAGAAAAAATTAAAGAGAATATATTTATTTTCCATAGTATTAGGATCCATACCATGGGCAGATAGCATCCATCAAATAAGTCAAATTCACAGATGCTCAGTTTCGTCAAATTTTTGAATCGGATTGACATGTAGAATTCAATCGTTTCAGCCCTTTCGCGTGGCTTGTTTGAGTTATCATTTTTCACATCTAACTCCTCTATATTTGGACAAGCTTTGACCATATAACCCATCATACCAGCTGTAACAATAAATAAAAAATAAATCAAGTAAGAAGGCATTCTTAAGATTTATGAAACAATTACCCTGAAAAGTGGTATCCCAAAAACGATAGACGAGAACTTTCAACAAAGGTAGCTTCCAGTCTCCATTCCCAAAGTGCTCAACGTAATCATCATCGTGCCAAACGCAGTTCGTATCAAAATGGAGCTGCTCCAGCATCGGATGATTTTGACAGAATTCGTTGAGACCCTGTGAAAAGCGAATGAATGTAGAGCTATCAGACTGGCCTTTTTAAGCATATTTTAGCGTAGATTAAGTGTTTAACTACCTTGTAATCATAGTGACATTCACCGCGAAAGAATTTCAAATTTGGGAGGTGATCCAAACGGCTAAAACGGAGCCCGGATAAATGCTGCAGCTGGCGGAATCGCTCGACGTCATTCAACGGAAAATCAAGATAATCGGGAACATCATCCTCTTCATATTCATCCAAAACTAATGACTTGACAGGAGAGGAAGATCTAGTCATTACTTGTTCAGAATAACCGCCAATGAGGCCATCATCGGTTAGCCAAAGGTGCTCGAGATGATGGTTTTGTTCTGCTAGCCACTCAAGGATTCGATCTAGGACACAGAGTTCCAAATATGATGGAGAATCGTAACTGAGAACGACCAGCTTCTTCAGATTTCTCATCCAGTCCATAATACGAGGGAATAAAAGATCTAGGGCTGTATGAAAAATTCTGTTGAATATGGGATCCTCCAGGTCAGGTCGATTAGGATATCCACGGTCCCACTTGGTGTTGCCCATCTTGATGAATAAGTCAAGGCAGCTATGGCACCACCTAAATACAATAGATTAAGTTAACGTAAGCATTGTTACAATAACAAAAAAAAAGAATAAAACAATGCATATTACTTCCAAACTCCGAGAATAACGAGCCAAGACTCATCATAATAAGTGCCCTCCAGAGCAAAGGAGAAGATTTTGAGGTGTGTGATTCTGCTGAAACCTTGCATCATCCATTGTAGGGTGTCATTTTCAGTGAAACACTCTTCGTAGTCATCAAGATTCTTTTCAGAAAGTGTGAAGCTTAACTTGGTTATTTTCTGGCAGGACTGGAATATTTGAGGTAGGTGCCCGAAACGAATTCTGGTGTCCTGGATATGAAGCTCTTCCAGGTTGGAAAACTGATGGATGGAGGGACATAAATCCTCAGCTTGGATCCAATAGACATGGCTGGCATCAAAGTGACGAATGAGTGTTGGATCAATGTGTTGCTTGAGGAATCGGTCCCAAGCTGACTCAGCTGACAGTGAAGCAAGAAAATAGCACTGGCTGATATTGAGACTCCTCCTGTAGAAAATGGAAATGTGCTTTAATATGAATATTTCATAATAAAAAGTACTAGTAAATCTAGCCAACCTGTTGTATCCATAGAAAGAGGCAAATCTCTCGTCGTTACCAGTGAGAGAGAGGGACAAGCCATCTCTTTCCCTGATGTAAACTTGCGCTAGGAGAATGAGAATGTCATCTGGCAAATCAATGCTCTCGGAATTGGAACTTGCGTTATCAGCACTCATGTTTGATACGAGTAAGAAGCTTATTCTTATTATTACAATCGTCAATCAATGGTTATTGTTCTCTACACTTTTTGGGACGAGAAAATCACGAGACGATGACGTGAGCTTTTCACGTTGAAATCGGAAACAGAAAAATGCTGTCTGCTAGCACTTTTCTATCGAGTAGTGACGGAAATAAAATACTGCATAAAAGCCATATCTTGCCAGGAGATATTAAAAAAATTAATTCTGAAATCTGACAATAAGCGCTTTTATTCCTTTTTCCTAAAGCCTAAAGATTTCGTATTTTGACATTTTGTACTAGTATTTCTAAAAGTTTGAAAGTTCTGCACTTTTAATTGTCATTCAGATTTAATCAGAGGGATGGAAAAGAATACAGTTTTTACTTTTTTGGAACACACAAGTCTTTACATTGAGAGTCTTATTTTGTTTTCTTATTAATTTATTCACTGAAAGCGGTCAACGGTCGCTTACGGTTTATAGAAGATGATGAAGCGCTATTATATACCTAGTGTCTACAAAAAAAAAGCGAAACAGAGGTCGATGCTTCAATCTCTTGCAATTGGCGTTAGCTAGAGCTTGGCGAGGAAACAGGGGAGCATGATAACTGGATCTCTTTCGTCCATCTCCTTGATCAACACGAGTCGTTCAAAGTGAGGGAGCCCCTGAGCTGATCTTTAAAAAAAAGTTCGAGATGGGCCACATCTATTTGAGCATCCTTCTTCAATTTCAATATGAAATTAATACATCATCTTGTATAACACAGTTATATTAGTTTAAAGGTAGAAGCAAATTAAATATATCTAATTAAACTCACGCAGATTGCAAGCTTTTAGAAAGCACTCGGAAAGATATAAGAATAACGAGCTCTCGATAGCACGTCCCTCCAAAATGATATTACACGCACCAGTTTGGAAATTGATTTCCATAGAACCGGAGAAAGCGTAAAGGATTCCCATTAGCAGCAACCCTCTTTCTAGGCTCCCTGACATTTGTCAAACTCAAAGGGACGCCAGTGTGTAGAATTGAGAGCTCTGTCTTTGTCCCTACAATAACTTATTGAATAAAGGTATTTAATTATTCATCCTGCAATATAGCATTATTACAGACTTGTAGTTCGCACATTTCTACTCATTAATCTTTTGTGCCTCTCTAAATTGATTAAATTTACAACTTATTATTTGTAGATACCTACAGTCAGTCCATCGCCATGGAGGTTCAGGGTGAATACGAGGCCCCGTCTTTAAAAGATCTTTGTTTGGAGGTCTTTTACAGAGATCTGATCAGCAAAGCTACTCCAGCCACAGCTGAATATGTCCGAAATGGGATTGTTGATTGGGAAAGAATGACCAAAGGAAGAAGAGGAGAGAAAGGCTTTCGGTAGCTTCCCATCATTTAATATTTACTTTGACTGATATCTGACAGTAGCAATACCTAAAAATATTTTCCTTCAATTTCAGGATTGAATGTATTGAAAAGTTGAATGGGAGCTTCTTCACTGATGTGTTAGATAATGGTACCCATGAACGGATTCCTCTTGATGTGTGTGCAATCCTGGATTGCCTTTTGGATGACGATTTCACTGCGTTGGAGCTCAACCTACCGTCTCAAACCATCAAGGTTTTCTCGTCGTTATTGGCCATCATCGCTCATCGATCTCCCAATTTAAAGGATCTTGTAATCAAATTCAACAAAGTCGACCTTCCTTTGGAGAAAGCTTTTACTGATGGACCACCTAACAAGAAGATGAAACTAGAGCCTTATTCCAACAGCAGCAACTCTCTTTTGCCTTCGTTGTCCAGTCTTGCACTGCTCTACACAGAACCTGGTTCATCGGGTGTTCCTCTTTTGTATGCAGATGAGCCTGCCAACCAATCTATTCTGAGCATTGTAGGCAAAAGTTGTCCTGCACTGAGCAAGCTCTTGGTCAGCAATTTTCGCTTCCGTAAGCAGGATGCACTAGGTCTCATACTTGGAGACTTTGCTGACGTACTCTTCTCTTCTGATAACATGAAGTGGGTGGAAGTTTCAGTTCTCGATAGCTTGTGGATTCCAAGAGAATTTCAGAGCCCACTTTGCTCTTCATTGGAAAAACTGGAACTCTTCTGTCTCTGTCCCGATGCTAATTGGAGAGACTGCACCTGCTTAAATTTGTTTACAAATACTGATTACGCCTTCGCCCTACGTCATCTCCGAAATTTGAAATCAGTCAGCTTCCACGAATCCACTCATGAGTTTCAGGTAGACAACATTGATCCGTACATACTTGAAGCTCTCAAGAAAGTAAAAGTTGAATCGCAGCAAAAAGAATTCGAAGAGATCTGCCTAGCAGCCGCTGCCAGATTGGAAATGAAGTTGACTGGATCTCGTCTCTCCTATGCTTCTGGTTAGTTGTTTTGTAACCTTGTTTTACTCTTTTCATCACTTGTACCCACACAGATCTAATCAGAGTTTCTTTCAGGTCCACTTGCACTGACATCATTTGCTGAACTCCCGATAGATTACATTGAAATGATACAGGATGTTGGATTTATTTTTCGAAAGTTGAAGAAGGTTGAATTCCTTGGAAATTGCAAAGACAAGGCCAATTCAAATCATCACACTCATACGTCGGAGCATGAACATTGTCATGATGTTGAAATCGATTCTATCCTGAGGCAATGGCCAAACGTGAGTAAACCATGTTAAGATCAATTCAATTATTACATCGGTTTGATACGTCGTTGACCGTTCTTCTTATGCGTCGAATTCCAGGTGGAATCCATCACTATAAGTTATGTTACGTGCGGTTCATGTGTAAAGCTCATTCTAAATGCTCTCGGTCCCGCGCTGAAGAGTCTCCACTTCGAAAATTCCCACGTCGACTTGGCTCACTTGATTCCCTGCTCTAACTTGGAACGTCTTACCATCGGACATGAATGGGATGAATGCACTGTCATGAATGATGGAGCAGTCGAAATTGACAGCTTGATTCAACTCCCATATCTACCGGTCTTGAAGAACTTTGTCAGTTATGCCTGTTTGGGAGAGCGGTCTCCTCTGTTCGAGAGCAAACCTAGATTGACTGAGCTTCGACTAAATAGCTGCTGCCACATCGGACAAGGGGTAATCATTTATAGCTTATCATAAAGTAACCCAACATTCTGTAATATTAACCATTTAAATGTGTAATGCTATTGTGTGGATTAAACAATATATATAGGACACCCCTCGTCTAGAATGGGACCAAGTGGCTGACATCTGGCAAACATTGGAAACTTTGGAAGTGAGACGAGCTTGTTCTGGGCTTTCGTTGACGACGCTTGCCCAACACTTTTCTCGGTTGGAAAATTTGCGGACTGTCGTGTTACCTATTTCCGTAACGGAGAACGAAACTGAAGCTGAAGTCAACGAGATTTGCCAGAGTTTTATGGAAAAGAAAATAAAGATAACATTCAGCAGCAATCTCGGCGGTGAATGTGAGTTATTGGATGACGAATGAGAAGCTATGTATCTCATCTTGGCGTGTACACGATCTGATCTGATGCACATGGAATCTCGTAATACACAAGTTGCAAAATTCTAAATTGCTATTATGGATGCTGGTTTTAAAAGGTATTTCGGAGTTTAATTTTCAATTTGTATTGTTGATGTTTTTAGTTTGCTACCATCCCATATTTCGTAAGACTTCAAGCAAATCTATAAACTATATGTATATATAGAATTTTTGCAGAAATTACGATGAACTTAAAGGGTGAAATTAAAGGGCTTAACAGGCTCAACTTCTGGATGTTTTTGGTTTGCATTTCATGGGTGATGATTGCAGTCGTGCGCTCTAATTTTAAAAATTTATTATTGACGGGTAGCGGTCTATTCACGCGTGATCATTGCAGTCGTGCACTCTAATTTTAAAAATTTATTATTGACGGGTAACGGTCTATTCACGTGCACTGAAATACATATATTTCTCCGGATTCTCCCTAATAATGGTAACGTATTTAGGACTTCATTTCCGTGAGCATATATAATAGAAGAAAAATAGTATTCCTCCTTTGTGACACAAAGCCCCGCATTGCACATTTGGACTCTTACCATAGTAAGTTGATCAGCTCAAATTCAGCGCGCGAACTTGTCACGTGACTTTTTTTTCATTCCATTTGTTGTTATTTTTAAAAATGCCATCGACATTCAAACTGTCAGTCACACTATTATTTTTCGTTGGTTAATCTCGCAATTTTCATATGCCATATTCTTAAAAACTATGAAAAGTTAAAGTGCTTCATTTTAAATTTTAGTTTAGTCTATTTTTTTATGTTTGGCGCAGCTGTGATGTAGTGTAGTGAGCTCCCCGACGGCTTTGCTAGCAGACGCCAATCTCGTTTTCTTTCACGACCGGAAAGAGGCGAATTAAAAACAAGTCCGTGAATCAAACTTTAAAATTGTGTTAAACTTTTTAAAACTCTTTACGCTAGCATTTGGTGATATCGATTGACGATTTCCAGTGGACAAGTGTGTCATTCCTTCTTCTGTTTACATTCATACACATTTTTCCCATGGAGATCACTTGTAGTAAAGAGGTAACACCAGAGGTAACACGAATGGAGAAGATACGAGAGAAAGGTTCCGATATTAATCTTCTTAAATGAATTTTATACAGTTCTCATCAGCATGGATAATCCAGCTCCCATTGTCGTCCTTTCAGGGGCCCTACCTCTTAAAGAATTGGGAGCAAAGTTTTATCAAGGGTTTTATACAAGTTGTTCTGCAAAGCTACTCCAAGCACCGTTGAGCTTCTGAGAAATTACATGGAGAACCAGGGAGAATCTATAAGGTAATTTATCAAGTTATATGCATGTGATTCTTCATTACATATTTTATTTATTTCCAGGGTCAAATGTGTTCAAAAGTTGAACAAAGCAGGAGAAGGCAACAGGCGGCCACCCACCAATGTTTGTGCCTTTCTTGATGCTATCTTAGACGTCAATATTGTGGACAAATTGAAAATCATCGTCCCTTATCAATCGAACTTCCAGTCCTATTCACAACTGTTCTCTATCATTGCCCATCGGTGTCCAAAGCTCAAGTCTCTGTCCATGGGTTTCTACAATGCATCATCACCAAACACACTGGTGTACAGATTGCAACACTCCAACCTCTCACAATTGGCTCATCGCCTCAATTGTTTGGAGACGCTTGATCTATGGCACATCCACGATCCCCCATGCCGCTGTACCGATTATGCCCATTTCTCAACTATTTCTGATGCATCTATTTTGGCCGTCGTAGCCGAATTCTGCCCTGTACTGATCAACTTGACGGTCAAAGGCTTTTACATCACGGATAAAGACCTTCTAAGCCTCATCACTGGGGCATCCTTCCAAAACTTGTTTCTTTCCCCCAATGACCGATGGCGAATCAATTTTTCAACAATTCACTCCTTGGTAGTCCCAGCCGAGTTAGTGAGCCCTCTCTGTTTCACGCTTAAGAATCTCCAGTTGAACAGATGGTGGCATTATTGCGACTGCAATCCTAAAGTTGGTGACACTTCAGCCGCTTTCGCTTTGAAACATCTCCCGGAACTGAAAACTTCAACTATACATCGGATTTCATCTACCCAAATCATCCAACTTCTTTACTCCAAACGCGGTGATGGTACTACAAAATCTGATGATCAAAAGACATTTGAAGAGTTTTGCCGCCAGTTAACCGGCATCAGAAGGAATCCTCTTCATCCTCCGCTCTCTGGTATAAGATTTTTCATGAAAAATTCTAAATAAAATTGTACTTAAATTTTTGAAAATTAAACTATACACTATACAGGTTGTCTCGGACTTTCTGAGGTGAAACCGTTAATGATACTAAATGCAGATTTCCTTCGGGCCATTGGATACATGTGCCCCCATTTGGATCGCTTCATTTTCAATGAAAAATCGATGCATCCTATAAGACATTCCGATGACGCTGATCAGGAAGATATTTATGATCCCTCTATACAGCTAGTAGCCCCAGAAGAACTCGAATCTATATTGAGCACTTGGCCGAAAGTAATATTGATATAAGTCAATGCATTTAAATTTTTTCCTCGTCACTAATTTTTTTTTTATCCAAAAGTTGGAAAGACTCTCTCTCTTGAATTTCAAGTCCTTCTCGGCACGCACGATGAAGATCTTGTTGGACGCTTTCAGTTCGAGTTTGACTGTTCTGGAGCTCAAAAATTGCAGTCAAATCAGCTTGACGCACTTGTCCGTCTGTACACAGTTGCAGCAGCTTCATGTCTCCAACTCTTTCTTCTACTCCGACGCTTCCTTTGATGCTGACAAATTCCTTCCTTCTTTGAAACATTTTCAGAGTAATGTTTGTTTGGGAGAATTTGCTCATCTTTTTGAAAGAAAATCCACGTTGATCGATGCGGAGTTCAACTGCTGTCACACCGGAACAAGCGTATGGTCTAATTACTATTTAAATTATAATTTCAGCTGCTTAAAAACTATTATTATTTTGTTGTAGGCGCATAGCAATCCGGATGTGGAATGGAGTGAAGTGCCCAAGTTGTTACCTCTTCTGAAAGCTCTACGAATGGGACAAGCTACTGGACTGACGATGGACGTCGTATCAAATTTAGCATCTAAAATGCCTAAAATTGCTCTGATCGAAGTACCCCAATCCATCACGCTGGAGCAAATTGCTGATCATACCCGCAAGATTACCCAAGACGGCCGCGAGAGAAAGCAGCTGCCTGTTATTCGCCATTTCCAGAAATCGCTAGAGCCTTGTCTTTATCAGCGTACCTGAGAAAAGAAGCGCTCATCATTAGTATTAAGGAAAAATAGGTTTTGGTTGATACCATGTTGATGTACTTATCAGAGATCATTTTTTTCTAGAAGAGTTTTGCTGGTAAATTTCCCCTCTAAAATTGTCGGACGGTTAATACAATGATTTCTTTTCCTCATCTCGGTCTGTTATTCAGTTTTTGTCTTGTATAGCTCGTTGATTCAGTTGAAAACTGGATTAGTATGTGAAGTCTATTTATGGCAAAAATAGTTGATTCATCGTACGTAGAAAAGAACGTAAAGATTTGAAAACTTGGTACTGAATTTCGGGCACATAGGGAAATTAAATAGTAATCAAGTAATGACGACAATATTCTATTCTTCGCTGGGTAAGGTAAGCTCACAAGTAGATTTCTGTGAATCAAACCCGTGCCTGATGTGAGAGAAGGAAAAGAAGAAGAGTAGGAAGGTCTCTTCGGTGACTTTGAGCATACATTTATTAATTTAATAGCTATTGTAACAATAATATAGATGGTTCCATGATATAGATGATCCAAGTGGTATCCAAGTATATAATGTTCAAGTAGTATCCAGCAAGTGGTATCAGAGTGGTATCAAAATATCATCGAAGACCCGATCATCGCTTCGGATCTGCGGGTGCTCGTTCAACTCCTCCTGTTCAAATGTCCGTCTTCTTCTTGTCCAGCTCGGATGAATCTATTGCCGTTCAACAGTTTGTAGACAGGGATAAGCAAATTCTCACTATAGAGGCGACAGAGCTTTACACGAATCTTCCGATCTGTAGGATCGTAGGTGCAATAAGATAATCGGCCATCGCCAAAATCTTCATGAGTGAATTCCGTACAAAATCCACTAGAATCTTGCTCCTCAATGGTAACAGGTGATCGAGTCCCAGCACTTACAAATCGATGCTTCCTTACGAAGGTCAAGAAGAAGCGAATTTCACCAAATTCCTCACCAAATCCATCAAGATTAACAGAATCTAGTCCTTCGATGATGAAAAGTGAGCAGATTTCACCTAATAAACCATCTCTGGATTGGTCGAAATTGATTTTGACTCTGCCATATGGTGAAATATGATCGCAACAGTAATCAAAATCTTCTTCCAATCCATGAGAAAATCCTGAATCTCGCCCTCCGATGGTTAAACACGGCCGAGTTTCAACTAGACTTCTAGATCCTTGCTCTTCGAGGAATAAGTATGATCGGTATTTATCTAAAGAACCATCTAGAACCCTGGAAGCTCATTCTTTGATGGTGAAACACGATCGAAACCTCGTCAAAACTAGAATTAAATCCATCCAAAATTATCCCATCTCGATTTCCAATGACCAAATACGATCTTTATTCATTCAAATCATCCAGATCCCAAGAGTCTCTTTTGGGCAGGGATCAGGGCCGGATTAACCTATAGGCGACCTAGGCGGGCGCCTAGAGGCCACGGCGTCCAAGAGGCCAAAAAGGCCAAAAAATTAACAAAAAATTTAAAAAATGCAACAAAAAATGACGAAAATGGCCCCTAAATGAGCGCCTAGTCCCCAAAAAGCTTAAAAAACATAAAATTTCCCAATATAATAACAATTAGGGCCCTTTTCGGGCGAAATACCAGAGTCCGCCTAGGAGGCCATCATGGCTTAATCCGGCCCTGGCAGGGATGATCGGGATCCAGTGGTATCTCGCTTTAGATCTCCATCTTAACGAGCTGTATATTCTAGAAGATCAGATTTCAACCATAGATCATCTCCAGGGTACAGTAGAAACCCAATTCAAAAAATCTAACCACCAATTCAACCATCGATCCCAGTAAAGCTAGGAATAATCTAAAACCCACTAGTCGTCATCAGATAATCCAGTTAGATGCAGGAATGATCGGAGACCATCTAATCCCTATCGGAGCCATCCAGAATATGTTCGAATTAAACATGTGAGCAATCGAACTATCGAATGCCACCTTTTCCTCCACTCTGATATACCTACTTTTCTAAGGCTTGGTATAGTTATTTATTAGTCAATATTTTAAACTAGCGGACATAGTGGAAGCCATATTCAAGATCTAACCATCGAATCAACCACCCCATTAGATCTAGGGATGTTCTCAGATCAACTAGTCTTTATAAGAACCATCGGAGTAGGTCTGGGGCAGAGGTCTAGGGATGATTGGATACCTACTTGTCCTCATCAGAACCATCAGAGTAGGCCTAGGGATGATCGGATACCTACTTGTCCTCGTCAAAACCATCGGAGTAAGTCTAAGGGTGATCGGATACCTACTTGTCCTCATCAGAACCATCGGAGTAGATCTAGGGATGATCGGATACCTATTTGTCCTCATAAAAATAATCCAATTAGATCCAGGGATGATCAGAGACCATCGAGTCCCCATCGGAACCATGTATAATATGATCAAATTAGATCTTGTGACGATCGAAGGCCACCTAGTCCTTTACCCGAGTAAATGAGGATCATACGCCATCGGAATTCTCAAATTCAATACAGATTGTCTGCACCATTATTCGTACCGGTTGCTAATTCTCGGAGCACTGCACTCCTGAGCACATCTTCGACGGGAAGACCATCCGCGTTCCGTCAAAGAACTACTAATGAATAGAAAAGACTAATACAGGACTGCGGAAGAGTTGGTGGTCGGCTGCACTTCAGTCGGATCTGCTGGAGCGCTTTCCGGAAGAAGGTGCGGAAAACCCAGTGTTGGCACCCGGTCACTAAAAATGCGACCGCGTCAAATCATGCGGTCTTTTTTGAAAACAGTGACCGCGGTCCGGTCATCGGTCTTTCGACCGGTCGCGGTCCCGGTCGCGGTCACTGAAATCATGACCGCGGTCGTAAAAATCAATGCGGTCACCTGCTTTTCCGCATTAAATAGCATGTCCGTTTATTTCCATCAAGCAATTTACCACTACTGGGGGAAAGGATACATTATTATTCATCAATTATTCATTTTTATTTTACAGAACAAGACAGTACCTTTTAAAAAATTCTAAAATTTTTGCAGACGACGTTTTGAAACAGTTTTTCCAATAGATGGCGCAGGTAACGAAAAGACTGGGTTGCCAAGCCACCAAAAATCCCGGTCGAAATCGCAAATTTCAAAAAGTGACTCCGGTCCGGTCGAAATCATGTGACCGGGACCGCGACCGGGACCGCGGTCACTTTTTGACACCGGTCGTCCCAACACTGGGAAAACCTGGAAGATTCTACCCAATAAGCATTCTATCGTTTCCATTTCCGCAGCATCGATATAAATGACTCTGGTATCCGTGCCGCTTTCTCGGGCCAAGATCCGGTTTATCTATAGTGGTTGTTCTGGGTAGTGGCTACTAAAATGGCAATCTTGTTCTTCTATAGCCCTCACGTCTACCGACTGAATGTTACTTGGTTGCTGGATACGGCGGTGGTTCAGTATCCGCCAAACTAGCATTCATTCAGCCAGCTGACTATCTCCTTTCTCCATTAATGAACTTGAAGCGCAACTTCGTTCAGAATCTCTAGCAATATTTTTAATTAGGTAACTGCGCTTCAGCGCCCCACGTTTGGCACAGCCTCATTCCTGTATAATAGTCGCCCCAGCGGTTATGCTTGCAGAAGATAATCTCGTTTTCTCTCACGACCGGAAAGAAGCGAATGAAAACAAGTCAGTGAATCAAACTTTTAAGTTTTGCACTGTACAAAAATTAAAAAACACTAAAGATAGATTCCAGTGATGTATAAATACTTTAAAATTTCAACCAACAGCATCGATAAGTGAAACTAAGCAAGATTAAAAGACTCTTTCTTTAAATTTCAAATTTACTCACGCTTGACCCTATAGTTTTATTCACAATGGGCCTATAATATAATAGAAAAATAATATGAAAACGCTAACTGTTTAAGTGACTTAATAATTAACTTCAAATTTTAATCCGTTTATTGTTTAAACAAATCCAAAGGTAGTTGACAATACAAGGGATTATGTAAGAAACTTCCAGGATTAAAAAATCGTATTTGAAGTTAGAATATAGGAGGGGCACGGAACGCGTCGATGGGACAAATGATCTCATCGTAGTGGACCCTTGGAACAGTTTGGTCGTTCCCTTCAGGAAGCTGGGGGCCAACATAAAACCAAAACTCAGGGCGATTCGGAAGAATCTCGCGAGTAAATCGTTGGTTCAACTGTTGAACTTCGCTTGGATCGCAATCGAAGCCTACAAGGCACAGAACAACAAGTCGTGTCATCTTGGTGACAAATGGAACTAGGAAATTGGGGTGCAGAATCAATTTGTGCGGATCTCGTTCGTCGGCCTTGTTGATCAGAACGAGTCGCTCCAAATGAGAGGAACACTTCAGGAGAGATTGGCCGAAGCGCTGGAGATCGGACATATCCATTGAACCATTCTTGTTCCACATCAAACTGTGAAATAGAGACAGCATCAAATTAGCTTAAATCGTCATAGTGTGTTAGTGACAATTCACAATTGACAATCGCAATAACGAATACCGTAGATCACGCAGATTAGAAGCAGATGAAAGGCACTCAGCAAGGTTGGAGAAAAAGAGGCTCTCGATAAATTTGCCTTCCAAATGAATGCGCTCCAGTTTGGGGCACTGATTTGTGATCTGTTGTAAAATAGAAAGTAAAATTAAAAAGAATATAATTATTTTCCATGGTAATAGGATCATACCATGGGCAGAAAGCATCCATCAAATAAGTCAAGTTCACAGATGCTCAGTTTCGTCAAATTTCAAAATCGGATTGACATGTAGAATTCAATCGTTTCAACCCTTTCGCGTGGCTTGTTTGAGTTATCATTTTTCACGTCCAATTCCTCTATATTAGGGCACGCTTTGACCATATAACTCATCATACCAGCTGTAAAAATAAATAAAAAATAAATATAAGTATAAGTATAAGTATGAAGGCATTCTAAGAATTCGTGAAATAATTACCCTGAAAAGTGGTATCCCAAAAACGATAGACAAGAACTTTCAACAACGGAAGCTTCCAGTCTCCATTCCCAAAATCTTCAACGTAGTCCTCGTTGAGCCAAACGCCGTTCGTATCAAAATGAAGTTCCTCTAGCTTTGGATGATTTTCACAGAATTCGTTGATACCCTGTGAAAAATGAATGAATATTATAAATAATAAAAATGTATAGCAAGCGATTATTTACCTTGTAGTCATAGTGACATTCACCACGAAAGAATTTCAATTTAGGGAGGTAATCCAAACGACTAAAACGAAGCCCGGATAAATGCTGCAGCTGACCGAATCGCTCGGCATTCAACGGGAAATTAGGAAGAACGGGAACATCCTCCTCTTCATATTGATCCAGAACTAACGACTTGACAGGAGATGACGATCTAGTCATAACTTGTCCAGAATAACGACCAATGATGCCGTCATCGGTTAGCCAAAGGTGCTCGAGATGATGGTTATGTTCCGATAGCCACTCAAGGATTCGACTAAGGACAATGTCTTCCAGTTGAGATGGAGAGAGGTATTTATTGAGAGGCTGGCTGACAACCACCAAACTCTTCAGATTTCTCAGCCATCGAATAACGTGAGGGAATAACAGATCATGGGCGGTCTCGAATATTCTGCGGAGCTGTGGATCATCTGAATCAGAGTCATCTGAATCTTCATCGTCTCTCTCGGTGTTGGCAACCTTGATGAATAAGTCAATGCAGCTACGACACCACCTAATCACGATTAAATCAGTAAGCATGATTAAAATTAAACAGCGAAGAGCTTGTATAAAACTATGATGTATATTACTTTAAAACTCCGAGGATAACGAGCCATGACTCATCGTAAGTGCCACCCAGAGCAAACGTGAAGATTTTGAGATGCGTAAGCCTGTCGAAACCTCGCATCATCCAATCTAGGGTGTCCTTTTCGGTGAAACCCTCTTGATACTTGTCTAGATTCTTTTCAGCAAGGGTGAAGCCCAGTTTGGTGATTTTTTTGCATGACTTGAATATTTGAGGTAGGTGCCCGAGACGAATTTTGGTGTCCTGGATGTAGAGCTCTTCCAGGTTAGCAAACTGATGGATGTAGCGACATAAATCTTCAACTTGGAGCCAGTAGCAATTACTTGCATCAAAGTGATGGATGAGTGTTGGATCAATGTGCTTGTTCATGAATCGGTCCCAAGCCGAGTCAGGTGACAGTGAAGGAAGAAAGTAAAGCTGGCTGATAATGAGACTCCTCCTATAAATAGTGGAAATGTGCTTTAATATAAATAGTGCATAATAAAATGTACTAGAAAATCTAGGCAACCTGTTGGATCCATAGAAAGAGGCAAATCTCTCGTCGTTACCAGTGAGAGAGAGGGACAAGCCATCTCTTTCCCTGATGTAATCTTTTGCAAGGAGAATGAGAATGTCATCCGGCAAATCAATGCTCTCGGAAGCGGAACTTTCGTCATCCGCACTCATTTTTAACAAGAGTAAGAATTTGGTTTCTTATTATTACAATCGCCAATCAATGGTTATTGTTCTCTACACTTTTTGATTTTGTGACGAGACGACGATGACGTTGGCTTTTCACGTTGAAACCGAAACACAGAAAACATGCTGTCTGCTGGCAGTTTTTTAGTGAGTAGTGATGGAAAGAAAATTCTACATAAAGCCATATCTTGCCAGGAGATATAAAAAATCGATTCTGATAAGCGCTTTTATTCCCTTTTACCAAAGCCACGGTCCAAAGCTCAATAACCCCGCGTTAATGCAATAGTCAAACGCGTTAATATTAGATACAGCGCTATATTATATACTATAAAAGAGTTATATTAAGGTAGAAGCAATTTAATTATATATACTTAAACTCACACAGATTGGAAAGTTTTGGAAGGCACTCGGAAAAATATAGGAATAACGAGCTCTCGATAGCACGTCCCTCCAAAATGATATTACGCGCACCATCAGTTTGGGAATTGTTTGATGATTTGATTTTAGTAGAAGTAAGTAGTTTGAATAGAATTATATTGTTTTATTAGGGAAGATAGGTTTACAATAAGTAGTTGAATTGTACCACAGGCCGTAAGATCCATCAAACAAACGAGTTTCACTGACTATAAAATATGAATGATACTATAATAAATTGGATTCCGAATTCCGATAAGCGCACACTTTTCCTTTTTATTCATTAAATTCTTTCGTTCTAAAGAAATAAAAAGTGCCGACTACCGGAGAGAGCGTCAAGGAAACCCATTAGCATCAACCCTCTTTCTGGGCTCCCTGACAGTTATCAAAGCTCAAAGGGACTCAAGTGTGTAGAATTCAGAGCTCTGTCTTGGTCCCTACAATCGCTTATTGAATAAAGGTATTTAATTATTCATCCTGCAATATAGCATTATTACAGACTTTTAGTTCACACATTTCTACTCATTAACCTTTTGTGCCTCTCTAAATTGGTTAAATTTACAACTTATTATTTGTAGATACTCACAATCAGTCCATCGCCATGGAGGTTCAGGTTGAATACGAGGCCCCGTCTTTGAAAGATCTTTGTTTGGAGGTCTTTTACAGAGATCTGATCAGCAAAGCTACTCCCGCCACAGCTGAATATGTCCGAGATGGGATTGTTGACTGGGAAAGAATGACCAAAGGAAGAAGAGGAGAGAAAGGCTTTCGGTAACTTCCCATCATTTAATATTTACTTGACTGATATCTGACAGTAGCAATACCTAATAATATTTTCCTTCACTTTCAGGATTGAATGTATTAAAAAATTGAATGGGAGCTTCTTCACTGATGTGTTGGATAATGGTACCCATGGACGGATTCCTCTTGATGTGTGTGCAATCCTGGATTGCCTTTTGGATGACGATTTTACTGCGTTGGAGCTCAACCTACCGTCTCAAACCATCAAGGTTTTCTCGTCGTTATTGGCCATCATCGCTCATCGATCTCCCAAGTTAAAGGATCTTGTAATCAAATTCAACAAAGTCGACCTTCCCTTGGAGAAAGCTTTTACTGATGGACAACCTAACAAGAAGATGAAACTAGAGCCTTATTCCAACAGCAGCAACTCTCTTTTGCCTTCCTTGTCCAGTCTTGCACTGCTCTACACAGAACCTGGTTCGACGGGTGTTCCTCTTTTGCATGCAGATGAGTCTGCCAACCAATCTATTCTGACCATCGTAGGCGAACGTTGTCCTTCTCTGAGCAAGTTTCTGGTCAGCAATTTTCGCTTTCGTAAGCAGGATGCACTAGGCCTCCTACTTGGAGACTTTTCTGACCTGCTCTTCTCTTCTGATCACATGAAGTGGGTTGAAGATTCAGTTCTCGAGAGTTTGTGGATACCAAAAGAATTCCAGAGCCCACTTTGCTCTTCATTGGAAAAACTGGAACTCTTCTGTCTCTGTCCCGATGCTAATTGGAGAGACTGCACCTGCTTCAACTCGTTTACGAATACTACTTACGCCTTCGTTCTACGTCATCTCCGAAATTTGAAATCAGTCAGCTTCCGCGAATCCACCTATGAGTTTCAGGTAGACAACATTGGACCGTACATACTTGAAACTCTCAAGAAAGAAAAAGTGGAATCGCAGCAAAAAGAATTCGAAGAGATTTGCCTAGCTGCCGCTGCCAGATCGGAAATGAAGTTGACTGGTCCTCTTTCCTATGCTTCTGGTAAGTTGTCTTGTAACCTTGTTTTACTATTTTCATCATTGATACCCGCAAAGATCTAAACAGAGTTTCTTCCAGGTCCACTTGCACTGACGTCCTTTGCTGAAATCCCGATACATGACATTGAAACGATGCGGGATGTTGGAATTCTTTTTCGAAACTTGAAGAAGGTTGAATTCCTTGGCCATTTTACAATTGAAGAGAGGACGAATTCAAATTATCACTCTCAAACTTCGGAGCATGAGCATTGTCATGATATTGAAATCGATTCTATTCTGAGGGAATGGTCAAACGTGAGTAAACCTTGATGTTAAGACCAATTAAATTATTAAATCAGTCTGATACGTTGTTGACCGTTCTTCTTTCTTAATGCATCACATTTCCAGGTGGAATCCATTACTATGGGTTCTGTCCACTGTGGTTCATGCGTACAGCTCATTCTAAATGCGCTCGGTCCCGCGCTGAAGAGTCTCCACTTCGAGCACTATCACGTCGACTTGGCTCACTTGATTCCTTGCTCTAACTTGGAACGTCTTACCATCGGGAATGAACGGGATGGTTGCACTGTCATCAATGATGGAGCTGTTGAAATTGGCAGCTTGATTGCACTCCCATACCTACCAGCCTTGAAGACTTTTGTCAGTTATGCCTGTTTGGGAGAGTGGTCTCCTCTGTTCGAGAGCAAGCCTAAATTGACTGAGCTTCGACTAAATAGCTGCTGCCACATTGGACAAGGGGTAATCATTTATAGTAAACCATAAACGAACTTATTATTCAGTCATTTTAATCATTTAATGCTATTGTGTGGATTAAACAATGTATAGGACAACCCTCGTCTAGAATGGGACCAAGTGGCTGACATCTGGCAAACATTGGAAACGTTGGAAGTGAGAGCTTGTTCTGGGCTTTCGTTGACGATGCTGGCCCAACACTTTTCTCAGTTGAAAAATTTGCGGACTGTCGTGTTACCTGTTTCCGTCACGGAGAACGAAACTGAAGAGTTCGTCGATAAGATTTGCCAGAGTTTCATGGAAAAGAAAGTGCAGATAACATTCAGCAGCAATCTCGGTGGTGAATGTGAGTTATTTGATTACGAATGAGAAGCTGTTTAGCTATGCATTTCATTTTTGCGCGGATACGATCTGATCTGATGCACATTGAATCTCGTAGTACACAAGTTGCCAAATTCTAAAATAATAATCTCTGAACTACTCTTCTTGATGTTATATGGTGTTTTATTACCTTTATTGCTTCTATAAGTTTATGGTTTAAAGCGCAACTGCGTAATAGATGGTTTTAAAAGATATTTAGGAGTTTAATTTTCAGTTTGTATTTTTTATGTTTTTAGTTCGATACCATCCCACATTTCGTAAGAATTCAAGCAAATCTGTACACTAATATATATAGAATTTTTGCAGAAATTACAGGGATAAGGGGTTTAACTTCTGGTTGTATTGGTATGTATTTCATGCGTGATCACTGCAGTCGTGCACTCTAATTTGAAAAATTAATTATTGACGGGTAGTCGTTGATTACTTATTTAATAACTCCGTACCATAAACGAGCTGATTTTACGATGGATATGGCTTTTCCAAGAGCCTTACTAGCTTTCCTTCTGCCTAAACATTGAAGCAATCCTTATTTTCAATAGCTCCGAGTGCGCTCAGCAATATATTTATTCGGCGCCGTTGAAATAGAATCCTAAATGAGACATTTATGGGTTTTTTTTTGCCTACTTCTGTTCGTGTTTTTGTGTCGTTATTGTGCCGTTTTATATTCTAATGCACTGTGACCAAAATCGTTTTAATGAATACATATATTTCTCCCTAATAATGGTAACGTATTTGGGATTTCATTTCCGTGAGAATATATGGTAGAAGAAAAATAGTATTCCTCCTTAATTATGACACAAAGCCCCGCATTGCAAATTTGCACTCTTACCATAGTATGTTGATCAGCTCAAATTCAGCGCGCGAACTTGTCACGTGACGTTTAAACTTTTTTTTTCATCCCATTTGTTGTTATTTTAAAAATGCCATCGACATTCATAATGTCAGTCACACTATTATTTTTCGTTAGTTTATCTCGCAAATTTTATAGACCATATTCTTAAAAACTATGAAAAGTTAAAATGCTTGAGGCGAATTAAGAATAAGTCCGTGAATCAAACTTAAAAGTTTTGTTACACTTTTTTAAACTGTTTTCGCTAGCATTTGGTGATATCGATTGACGATTTCGAGTGGACTAGTGTGTCATTCCTTCTTCTGTTTACATGCATACACATTTTTCCCGTGGAGATCACTTGTACTAAAGAGGTAACACCAGAGGTAACACGAATGGAGAAGATAGGAGAAGAAAGGTTCCGATATTAATCTTCTTAAATTAATTTTATTGAGTTCTCATCAGCATGGAAAATCCAGCTCCCACCGTCGTCCTTTCAGGAGCCCTACCTCTTAAAGAATTGGCGAGCACAGTTTTATCAAAGGTTTTATACAAGTTGTTCTGCAAAGCTACTCCAAGCACCGTTGAGCTTCTGAGAAATTACATGGAGAATCAGGGAGAACCTTTAAGGTAATTTATCGAGTTATATGCATGTGATTCTTCATCACATATTTTATTTATTTCCAGGGTCAAATGTATTCAAAAGTTGAACAAAGCAGGAGAAGGCAACAGGCAGTCACCCACCAATGTTTGTGCCTTTCTTGATGCTATCTTAGACGTCAATATTGTGGACAAATTGAAAATCATCGTCCCTTATCAATCGAACTTCCAGTCCTATTCACAACTGTTCTCTATCATTGCCCATCGGTGTCCAAAGCTCAAGTCTCTGTCCATGGGTTTTTACAATGCATCATCACCCGGCACGCTGGTTTCCAGATTGCAACATCATTCCAACCTCTCACAATTGGTTCATCGCCTCAATTATTTGGAGACGCTTGATCTATGGCACATCCATGATCCCCCATGCCGCTGTACCACTTATTCCGGTTTCGTAACTAATTCTGATGCATCTATTTTGGCCATAGTAGCCGAATTCTGCCCTGTGCTGATCAACTTGGCAGTCACTTGGCTCTCATCATCGGGGCTTACGCCAACATCTTGTTCCCTATCCATGACGACCGCTGGAACAGCGAATCGATCATAAAGTATTTTCCCTCTGTGTTTCACTCTTCGCAGTCTGCATAATTGCATTTTTGGCGTCGTATTCCTCTCTCCGACTGCTGTCCTTTCCATTCCGTCGCTACAGTCAGTTTTGCGTTGCGTCTTACAGATCGGGGCTTACTGATCTGTATGATCGTAGATGTAAGGTGAAATAAGATGATCGGCCATCACCAAAATTATCTTCAGATCGACCTAAAATCCCGGAATCCAGTTCTCCGATGGTCCCAGATAGGTGAATTCCAATATTTATACTGAAATCTTGCTCCTCGATGGTAACAGGTGATCGAATCCCAACACTTACAAATCGATGTTTCTCTTGGAAGGTTAAGAAGGAGCAAATTTCATCAAATTCCTCATCAAATCTATCAAGATTAATAGAATCTAGCCCTTCGATGATGAAAAGTGGGCAGATTTCACCTAAAACATCTCTGGATTCATCGAAATATAATAAGAATTCTTACTCTGCCATTCTCAAATATGATCGCGACATTAATGAAAATCTTTCAATCCATTAAAAAATCCGGAATCTTACCCTCCGATAGTTAACATGCTCGAGTTTCAAATACCTGTATATAGAGACCTATTTTTCATAACCAAATTAATCCAATTAGATGCAGGAATGTTTATAAGAAATCGGATTCAAATAACGATCGATCCAATAAGTAGATGAATGAACTATAACAGTTGAGGGCAATAATACTAGATTATGTTAATATCGTTAATTTAATGTGGTGCATATAGGGCCTAACTCAAAGTAAATTGAAAATGCTCCTCATAAAGTGTAGCAGCAGTCTTTACACAATTTTCTTAAATCTTTTAAACAATAATAGTTATAGTGAAATTGTTAATAACTTATCCAAGTCGAGATTTCTAAATTAAGGAAAGCACTTTTTAATGAATCCGATATTTGTTTAGTGTGAGGATTGAGATATTGTTTAAGTATCGCCTTGAACATCGCGATTATGTAATAAAAATTAAAACCTATATTAAATACACATTAGAATTACACTTATAAATTTGTTTAAAATTTCGGAGATTTGTATACTCATTTTAAATTTTTTATTAACGTGACAACTGTCACGTGAAGAAAAACGAGCATATTTGATCAACTTTGGAAGTAAAAAAAGTTAATACTAAATGACCCACCATCAATTTCACTCACATAAGAATGGCGTTCAATGGATTTTAACATTTCTGCAAGCTTAAGAATGATAATAGAATGAAGTTTTTCGCTCGTGAGTAACGTGTTTTAGAATTAGATTCATTTCCGGAAGCTACTTTTTTCTCATTTATAGTCAGCGTTTTATAGTCTGTGTTTTAATAAAAAAATGAAATAAAAGGTAAGCTGCCATTTTATGTTGAAGATAGAAAATAGTTATACGAATTTTAAAATCAACTTGAAACATTTTTTAAATATTTCTAACTATGAGAAAGAAAACGACAACAAAATGTAATCACCTTCTTTCGTAAGACTCGAGAACGTGATCGCCGACCCCTCGTCAGGGAATTGAACCCCGGTCTTCCGCGTGACAAGCAGAGATACTAACCACTATACTAACGAGGAATACTTCACATATAAATCAAAGTAAGCTAAATAAAAAAATTTATATGACTGTACAGTATCGGTCTACAGTAAAATTATAAACTATTCTAACAGGGACTATGATTCGTTCACAACAACAAAACAAGGAAAATGTTTGATAATATTAACCTATTTTCTAATTTCTATTTCTATTCTAATTATATTTACTATTGAATGTAACTATTTAGCCTATTTTGTAATGGGAATAGTTTTTTGGTTGCAATTTATTTGCGAGGTTTGATTTGTATTTATCAACTTTACAAATCAGGCCCCCCCCCCCTTTTTTAAACACAACAAAAAACGCTCGCATTTTGAGTGAAAATCAAGTGTGAGGTACAGTAACGACCATGTGATGTTTATAAAAAAAAATCAATTAATTTCTATACGTTTCTGCTATTCTGCATGATTATAGAATGTAAATACTAAATTGAGAATATAAGTCACCCGGATTTCATGCTTTATACAAGAATTTTATCCATGTTAAAAAGCTTTCGTAACATCAATAAAATAATAACTCTTTTCTATTACTCAATAAAGTATTTTCTTTTAAGAGAGTGAAATGGACTTCTTCGAACATTATATGGAACGTCTGTTACTGAAAAGTGTTAATAATAAACATTAATTGCACATCCATTTTGACATCATGTTTTTATGCTGCTGAAATCCATAATAATAGTGATGACGATGCAAGTCGTCGCAGTTCAGCAGTTCTTGTCTTAAATAGTGTGTATTACAAACGATCTACGGTTGTAGATATAACTAATAAACCTTATATCTTCTCGACGAAAGTAATATCATTTGATAACAATCTTGAGATTTTGAAAACGTGATGCATAGCCTAATAACTGGTTTTTAAAAAAATTGTTGGCCCTTTATTGGCGTGTAGCTGCACGCACATGCTGATTTTTAGAAGGACTACGATTACAATGATGATGAAAAGTATGAACCCTTATTAATGATGCACGGTAGTACGAGATTTCTATTGATCATCGGAAGAACTAATACGGTAGAGCAAAGGACAATAATTTCATAATTTGATCAGCTACACTTCTGGTAAGTATATAAGAACTGTAGTAGAAGGCCCATTGAATCACGTAATTTTCTTCTTCATTTTTTGTGTAACAAGAGCACGATAAATGTAGCAAACTCGTTGAACGAGGTGATGGCAGCAATCGCTAACGTAACAAACCGGTTTCCAAAAATGATTATCCATATTCAACATCAGCATTCAGCAGCAATATTCAGCATCAGATACTTCTTTATTTTACTACGTTAAGAGTAATTCCTTATAGAAATGCCGTTTTCAAATTTTTATCAATGTAAAACCAGGTGTTTGTTGACCTCGTAACCAGTACTCATCATATCGGGAGTGCGCTACGCGTCTCCATGAGCCCAGCTAGCCTTACAGCCACCTCTTTTTTGCTGGAAATATTTCCCCTCGTCCAGCGGCTATTTGCTTACAGATTGGGGGTTTCCTGATCTGTAGGATCAATTCCACCAAACCCACTGGAATTTTGCTGTTCGATGGTAACTGGTGATCGAATCCCAGCACTTACAAGTTATACAAATCGATGCTTCTCTTCGAAGGTAAAGAAGGAGCGAATTTCACAAAATTCCTTATCGAACCCATCAAGATTAACAGAACCTAGCCCTTCGGTGATGATTGATGAACAGTTTTACAGTTACAATTATGATCCGCATTCATCTAAGGAACCATCGAATCCATTTAGAAACCCCAAAGCTCATTCTTCGATGGTGAAACACGACCGAAACTCATCAAAACTAGAGTTAAATCCATCCAGAATTTTTGAAATCTCAATTTTCAGTGATCAAATATGATCGATATTCATTTAAACCATCCAGATCCGGTCAGGAATGATCAGGATCCATCGGCGTCTCGCTCTATAGATCTCAACAAATCAAGGAATGATCTAAGACCTACTAGTTTTCATCAGAACCAACGGAATACGTCTAGAGATGACCGGGAACCTACTTTTCATTATCAAAATCATCCAATTAGATGCAGGGATGATCAGAGACCATCTAATCCCTATCGGAACCATCCAGAATATATTCGAATTAAACATGTGGACAATCGAAGGCCACCTAGTCCTCCACTCGGATATACCTACTATTCTAAGTTGATATAGTGAATTAGCCGATATTTTAATTAGGTAACTGCGCTGTAGCGTCTCACGCGGTTATGCTTGCAGAAGATATAATCTCGCTTTCTTTAACGACCGGAAAGAAGCGAATGAAAACAAGTCCCGTTAAAAATAGTTTACAGTAAAAAGGTAACAAGAATTGAGAAAATATGAGAAAAAAAGTTTCGATATAAGTCTTCTAAAATTAATTTTACGCCTGATTAACGTCACATAGAATTTATAAAGATTGTAAGTGTTGAAATTGACTCTGAAATATAAAATTAACCGTAAATAAAGGAGTTTTAGGACCATTACTTGTTGACGCGAGCTCTTCGGAAGGCCTAATGGATATCGAAGAGTTAAAGTAGGCCTTACCAGTGCCTAACAATAGGGAGCTAGTTACCTTCTCAGCACGCAATGTGAATTATTCTTTGTTACATTATGGCAGCTATACTGCGTATACAGCACTAGCGAATCAGAAGAAATAATACAATAAGGAATTTATAAAAATAGATTCCAGTGATGTATAAATACTAAATTTCAACCAACAGCATCCACAAGTGAAACTAAGCAAGATTAAGAGACTCTTTCCTCTTTAAATTTCAAATTTACTCACGCTTGACCCTATTTTTATCACAATGGGCCGATAATATAATAGAAAAAATAATATAGGAAAACGCTAATTATTGACTTAATAATAAACTTCAAATTTTAATCCGTTTATTGTTTCAAAAACATCCAAAGGTTGATGACAATGCTAGGAGTTACGTAAGAAACTGTCTGGATTACAGCCGGAAAAAAGTTAAAAACAAGGAGGGGCACGGAACGCGTCGATGGGACAAACGATTTCGTCGTAGTGAACCCTTGGGACCGTTCTGTCGTTCCCTTCAGGAAGCTGAGGACCGACAAAGAACCAAAACGCCGTACGATTCGGAAGAATTTCTTCATTAAATCGTTGCTTTAACTGCTCGACTTCGCCTGGATCGCAATCAAAGCCTACAAGGCACAAAAGAACAAGTCGCGTCATTTTGGTGACAAATGGAACTAGGAAATCGGGATGCAGAATCATTTTGTGTGGATCTCGTTCGTCGGTCTTATTGATCAGAACGAGTCGCTCTAAATGAGAGGAACACTTCAGGAGAGATTGGCCGAAGAGCTGGAGATCGAACATATCCATTGGGCCATTCTTTTTCCACGTCAAACTGTGAAATGAAGACAACATCAAATAAGTTTAAATCTTCATAGTATGTGAATGACCGTCTCAATAACGAATACCGTAAATCACGTAGATTAGAAGCCGATGACAGGCACTTAGCAAGGTTGGAGAAAAAGAGGCTCTCGATAAATTTTCCTCCCAAGTGAATGCGCTCCAGTGTTGGACACTGATTGGTGATCTGTTATGAAATAGAATAGTAAAAATTAGAAAGAATATAATTACTTTCCATAGTATCAGGATCATACCATGGGCAGATAGCATCCATCAAATAAGTCAAGTTCACAGATGCTCAGTTTCGTCAAATTTCTGAATCGGATTGACGTGTAGAATTCAATCATTTCAACCCTTTCGCGAGGCTTGATTGAGTCATCATTTTTCAAGTGCAACTCGTGTATATTTACACACACTTTGACTATATAACCCATCATAGCAGCTGTAACAATAAACAAAAATAAATGTAGTATGAAAGCAATCTTAAGATTCGTGAAATAATTACCTTGAAAAGTGGTATCCCAAAAACGATAGACAAGAACTTTCAACAACGGAAGCTTCCAGTCTCCATTCCCAAAATGCTCAAAGTAGTAACCATCGGGCCAAACGCCATTCGTATCAAAATGGAGCTCCTCCAGCATTGGATGATTAACACAGAATTCGTTGATACCCTGTGAAAAGCAAATGAATATTATATAAAGCTGTTAAACATTAACATAGGTAAGCGTTTGTTTACCTCGTAGTCATCGTGACATTCGCCACGAAAGAATTTCAAACTAGGGAAGTAATCCAATTGGCTAAAAGGAAGTCCGGATAAATTTTGCAGCTGACGGAATGGCTCCACGTCGTTCGGAAAATCGGGAACACCCTCCTCGTTATCATATTTATCCAGAACTAACGACTTGATAGGAGACAATGATGTCGTCATAACTTGTCCAGAATAACGACCAATGATGCCGTCATCGGTTAGCCAAAGGTGCTCGAGATGATGGTTATGTTCCGCTAGCCACTCAAGGATTCGATCTAGGACAAGGTCTTCCAGTTGCGATGGAGAGAGATATTTATTGAGAGGCTGGCTGACAACCACCAGACTCTTCAGATTTCTCAGCCATTGAATAACATGAGAGAATAACAGATCATGGGCGGTCTCGAATATTCTGCGGAGCTGTGGATCATCTGAATCAGAGTCATATGAATCTTCACCGTCTCTCTCGGTGTTTGCAACCTGGATGAATAAGTCAATGCAGCTACGGCACCACCTAGATCACGATTAAATCAGTAAAGCATGATTACAATTAGACAGGGAAGAGCATACATAAAGCAACTGTGAATATTACTTTAAAACTCCGAGGATAACGAGCCATGACTCATCGTAAGTGCCACCCAGAGCAAACGTGAAGATTTTGAGATGCGTAAGCCTGTCGAAACCTCGCATCATCCAATCTAGGGTGTCCTTTTCAGTGAAACCCTCTTTGTATTTATCAAGATTCTTTTCAGCTAGTGTGAAGACCAACTTGGTTATTTTCTGGCAGGTCTTAAATATTTGAGGTAGGTGCCCGAGACGAATTTGGGTGTCCTGAATGTTGAGCTCTTCCAGGTTAGCAAACTGATGGATGTAGCGACATAAATCCTCGGCTTGGATCCAATAGACATGGCTGGCATCAAAGTGACGAATGAGTGTTGAATCAATGTGTCGGTGAAAGAATCGGTCCCAAACTGACTCAGGTGACAGTGAAACAAGAAAGTAACACTGAGTTATAACAAGACTCCTCCTGTAAAAAATGGAAATGTGCTTTTATATAAATATTGCATAATAAAAAGTACTAGTAAATCTAGCCAACCTGTTGTATCCATAGAAAGAGGCAAATCTCTCGTCGTTACCAGTGAGCGAGAGGGACAAGCCATCTCTTTCCCTGATGTAATCTTTTGCAAGGAGAATGAGAATGTCGTCCGGTAAATCAATGCTCTCGGAAACGAGACTGTCGTCATCAGCATTCATGTTTAAATACCAGTGAAAATCTTATTCTTATGATTTCAATCAATAGGGCCTAGTTGTTTCTCTATTACACTTTTTGGGACGTCACTATGACGTGCGCTTTTCACTTTGAAATCGTTTACAAAGAAGAATGCTGTCTGCTAGCACTTCGGTTGTGAGTAATACCGCAAAGAAAGAACGACATAAAGCCATATCTTGCAAGGAGATATAAATTCGATTCCGGACTCGTCCGTTGATTCCTGTATAAAACGCTTTTATTACTATAAAGCCGTGTTAAATTGACTATAATAATAATATAATATAACTTCGCGTTGATGCAATAGACAAGATGTGAAACTTTTTGTTGGATTTTGTACCATATTTTTACTAGTATTTTTTTTTTTATTTTAAGTGGTTTAGCCATTTAGATTGCAGTGGAACATGCCTAAATAATTTAGATAATATAATAAACTTTTCCCCATTATTGTTCATAATTCGATATAGAATGGAATTTTGATCGTCATCGAGCTAGAGAATAAAGATATCTTAGTAGAGATATTAATGGCGATCCATAGTTTTGATATCATCTCTATATCATTTCGCAAATCTATTTACGCCGCAAATATTTCAAGCATGGTTTCAAGGATGAAGCTACGGAGGTCTACATCACTATATGCAGTCCCTTTAGATACACATAAATAAAATAAAAAAAAAAAAAAAAAAAAAAACTATTAGGTTACATTTTACAAGACCTACTACTAGCCCGCCTAACGAATATCCTCGCTGTAATCACTCGAAAACAGCTTCTCAAAATAAATAGAAATAAATAAAAAATAGGGAAAGAGAGCTTCTGGACAAATCATTGACTGTGTATATATAGTCATCTTGACTTGAGTAGAGCTCCATGGAATCCTTCATATTCTACCCGGCCCTTCACGTTGCTGGCTTTTGGATCTCCGTTAGCGCATGCATATAGAATTCTTATTTGCTAATAACCGTGCCAATCTACGTCGCATATGCAGTGCCCGCCAGATTCAAAGTCACGAAACTGTCCGTCGTCCGTGTAAATGTGTTTTTCTCGCATCATTTAACAGTCCATTCGATCATATAAAAAGAAAGGCCGAAAGGGGAAAAAATGAGAGAATTAAGGTATAAAACTATAGCGTTAATGGAAGTGTTTAGGGTTCTTAACAGTAGAATATTTACGCTCGAAACTGAAGTAAACTACATCCGTGCAGCTGATTCCTTTAGTGGTCACTGATGCTGTGATGAATTTGAAACGACGAGTGACATCAACAGGAGGCACTAAACAAAGATCAAACGTAATGCTACAATCTGGTCCGGTACGGTCGAGGTAGGTAAAATCTCTAGCGAACGTCTTGTGTGGTATAACTGGACACTTTAAGACCTTTCGAACGCTTGTTAATACCAGCTGGGCAGGGCTGGCACAAAAACCGATGATCCAGGTAAAATATTCTTAGACAAAAGTGGTATTGAGAACCTCTCCGACTATATTCGGAAGCGGATATTACATCCAACAGCAGTGACAAAGCGGCTCTGGTCGATGGGGCGGAGAGTTGAAAGACCAAACCTTATAAACCGATTCATGGGCCTATATATAAGGATCACGAATGACTGTACACAATTTTGAATTATTTTTAATTTAAGAAATAGTAAAACCTCGATGGTGTTGAATGTTCGACACAAAGATAGTTGTTGACGATCCCATAAGTTCAACTCGAATTCTTTGTTCTTCCAGTCTCCTAGCGTTCGGTGCACTGTTGGCGCAGATATCTAATTCATGCTCACAACCGATGCCGATCTACAACATGCGATACTAAGCTATTAGGCTCTTACCAGCTGAACAATTAAGTACACTTGAAGCTATTGACCATTATAATTAGATCTAAAGTAATCGGGTTTGTATTGATAATCCTCCAAAACCTCCAGGCATTTGAAGCAGGCGGTACCTTCGTATTGACAAGCATTTTTGCTGTAAAAGTCGATTGTACGTTGATGGTTCTTCGCGGTGGTCTCTGAGAACGGCGGCTTTCTTAGTTTCCTTCAGAATCTTAGCAGGTTATTCATGTCCGTAGAAGAGAATTCGTGCATGGCGCTGGATGTTTCAGTTGGTACCGGTCCAGCCGGGTAAACAATCGGGAGAAAACGGCACTATTATTCAATGGGCAGAAGAATGAAAGACCAAACAAAGAATCGAACCGCAATGGTCAGTCGACGAACGGCCTGCCGACATGAATGTCTAGGATTTATTACCAACAAAAGTTATGGTCTATCGATGATGATAGCTGGCCTCAATAACGATCATATCCGGTCCTGTAGGCTACGATAGATGTTTACATTTTTACGCTTAATTATTTTTATAATTTATTTTGATATTAACTTCTAAGTCCTTTCCTCTGTCGTTGTTCATGTTGCTATGGTTTCAGCCACTCTATGTGCCTGGAAAATTGCAAAACGAGTGTGTCCGCGTGTCGACAAGCACATAATCATGATTACCTTATCAAATTATTGCCAGGGCCGTCGACATGGGGGGGCCAATGGGGCCAATGTACCCAGGGCGCCACGAACCAAGGGGCGCCCGGGCGGTCCAGTTTTCCTTTTTGCCAAAATTGATTTTGGTCGAAAATGGGCGCCAAGCAGGGGCGAGCCCCAGTCAAAAAATGGAATCACGACGGCCCTGATTATTGCCGGGCTGTTATTGACCCCAGTCTAAATCGGTGAACAAGTGATGATGGTTAACTTTGCCCTTTTCAAATAAAATGATGATATATGTTATCACAAGTTCGCAAATGGTAGTTTAATTTCAACTGTTTATATCATTTGCCGACCTACAGGTTTAATTTGTAAATAATATCTGCGATAGTTTTGTGAGAGCAGAAAGCCCTTGCAGGCATAACAACTATTGTTATTTCTAGATTCAATTTTGTTTTAATGCATCGCATTTTGTCTGCAATCGAATAGAAACAAGTTTTATAGAAGAGGATTTCAATGGAAAAGAGTAGAGAAAAACTGGTATACTACGTGTTCTTGTAGACGATTATTGGATTATAGGCTTTGGTCTACATGACAATTATATAAGGAACTGCTCCGCTGCACGTCTCATTGAAATTTTCAAATTATTCGACCGACTTCTTACTTAAATTCCTGTATCCAAATGACTGACCTTCTTGATATCTCGTAGAATGAAAATAAATTAAAATTAAACGCGACGACTAATGTTGAGAGCTGTTTTTGTATTATCATCCCTGGAAGCGCACACGTTGTTCAAGAGTTCTCGTATGAGATAATGACCAGTATATGAGAGTGGTTGTAGGGAATCAAAAACAGATTGGTAACGGCCGCCTCCGCTAGTCTTTAACGTCGTTTTTAAGCGACTACGTCTCATTGGAGTTGGGGAATGGGCGTAGTCATTGTTATGCCCTTAATGTGAGCGCGGATTGTTTCGGGTAAACCATCTTGGTTCAATTTGAAATCCAAGACTTTATTAATGGCTAAAGTCTTCAGCGAAGTTTCTATGAGAATAAAAAAAACCGTAAAGAAAAAAATTACTGATTGTGCCAAGCTTTAAATTTAACAGTTCAAATTACCAAAATCCAGAACATGGAGGTCGTAGAACCCCTTTGATTCAACCATTGGTTCTTCAATTGAAAACCTATTAAAACAAGTGAAAAATGCTTACACGCAATAATTTGTCATAAATAGAATTGAATGTGCATATACCCAATCCCTCCAAACAGGAATACACGATCGCCAATAACGCAACACGAAAAATTACGTCGAGGGCACGGTCCATTTCCTGTTGGTTTTAACACAGACCAACAGCGAGATTCTAAAAAAAATGTAAAATTTAAAGTATAAATACCTAACCTGGATAATTTATTATATAATCTAATACCTGGATCGTATCGCACCAAGTCGTTGTGGAACGTTTCTGGACGGATCATCTTACTACAGCCTCCAAAGATGAATAATTGGCCCCTGGAGCAAACTGGATGTAACCATGCAAAACAAAACAGTAAATATTATCGGGTTAATACTTTATAGAGGTACTTGATATTAACTAAACTCACAAGCTGAATGGCCCCACCGACCTACAGGGCGATATCCATTCACTTCTGGCCTGATCCAAATCCCCGTCTGTGTATCAAGGACGATAACTTGGTTATCGTAAATTTTATCCTAAATATAAAGGTTATATCACAGTTTCTGTTTTTAGTTAGTCTCTCTTAAACTGTAAACAAAAGTTAGTTCGTAAAATATACCTGAACTCCGACGGGGTTTTGTTCGCCTCTTTGTTCAGCATATCCACCAAAAAAGTATATGTAATTATTGATGTCTGTAGCTGAATAGTGACGACAAGTAGGCGGTTCACCCTTAAAGAGAGAAAAATATAAGTCGTTTTACATAATCATACAAAAGGTGAAATACGGTACTCACTCTGGTACGGACTAAACTCCACTCAAAAGAATTCAAATTGAGCTTGTAGACTTGTTGACGAGAGAGCTGGTTTTCTAAGCCGGAGCCACCAAAGATGTACATTGAATCGTTGATGACACATGCAGAATGATTTGCACGTCCATCCGGTTTTTCGCCGTGGACACTCGGTTTGGACCAAAGATTGGTTTTGGTATCAAAACAATAAAGAGTATCTTTACGTCGCATACTAGGAGTAAGAAAGCCTCCAAACATGTACACCTGGAAAATGTATAAGAATTTAGTGAGTTTACTGATGAATAAATTAAAGAGAAAAAAAATGTAATTTTCAAACCAAGTCATTATGTACAACAACAGTGTGCCCAGTTCGGTTGAAAGGGATCTCCTCATACTGTAAGCTGGAGCAGTCTGGATTTTTCAAAAGTCTCCATTGGTAATCAACTAAATCGGGATAATGAGTTAAAGTGAGAACCTTTTTTTTTAAATTTCAGTAATCACAATAATTTTGTACCTGATTCCATAATATGGACATTCATGGGCTTAATTTCCTGGTAATCATCAAGGGTATGGAAACCACCAAATGAGTAGATTTTGTCACCCACAACAACACTAGCAGCAGAGCGCACCTGTAGAGTTTTAAGTTGTGTCAAAACAAAGATTCTTATATGTATATTGTTTTCAAGTGTTCACCTGTTTTGGTATTCCGTTGATTTTCTTCACTGTCCACATTTTCAAATATATTAATGGATGAATTAGCACTGAGTAAAATGAATCAGAGCTAGTTTTTTTTGTCACGCGTGAAATTACCAAAATCTCAGTTTGTTATTGTCAAGCAGAAGACATTCTTTCTGATCAACTTTTCCGATTTTCTTCCCACGTTATCTAGCGGCGGTTTTTACAACTATATTCAAAAAGAAGAAGAAAAAGAAACGCGGATGATTAATTAATTCTATTATTATCAGTTTGAATGTAAAGTGAATGGTATAAAATTGCATTTTTTTAAATTTTTTATTTGTAAAATATTGTTTCTGTTTTTTAACCTCCATCAGTCACTGATTAATCAAATTGGTTTAAATCGGTGGGTTCAATATTTATTTATAAGTATAGCTATGTCTATGGTGAATCTTTTTGAGTATTGTCTAACCCTGGTTTAACCATTTCCAAAATGCGATGTCGTCAAACTACCCAGACCATTTACATGAAATAACTTTCAGACCTTTCGCGCTCGATAGCCAGACATGAAATGATCCATGGAATGAGTCGAATAAGTTTTAACATATAGCCGACCATATACACTTTATCCTGCCGAAGAAGAAAAGCTTGCCATCTAGCCGACTAGGGCGAATATAGCCTGTACTGCTGTCTTTTCCGTGTTCGGATATCTTTTCCCCACTCAACTGCCAGAAATTTCTCCGATGTATACTGATCACAAATATTTTTTTAAAACCATCAGACTTCTTCGACATGACTGTTCTTGTTTTCAAAAAATATTTTATAGAATTTATGAGACCTATCCAACTTCTCCGATCAGGAGATCAACAAAGTTTCAGTTTGACTTTAGTGGTATAATTGCCATCAATAAATTTAAAAACTCGTGCTGGTCAAGAAAAAATTCGGAGACCTTTCCGACCTCTTCGACCACAAAATAAATAAATAATTAATATTGCAAAATTAAAAATATTAAAATATCACTGAGCAACAGTTTACAAAAATGTCAGAGATCAATCCAACCTCTCCGATCAAAAACTTTGTTTCATTTGAACTATTAACCACGGAACTGACAGAAATTTCAACGTTTCAATGGTCTCATACTGGCCAAGAAGAAATGTTGAACACCTTTGCGACTTCTCCGCCCAAAATATTTTATTCACATTTTACAATTCATTTTTATTACAGTATCAGTACTGAGTTTACAGTTCCAGAATCCAGATGATCGACAAAGCTGACTACAGACATCTCTATTTATATTTGGTTGGAAGCTCAGTGCGATCCGAGTGCGACAATCTAGTTGGTGAAACTTGAATTCATAGGTCCAGGCTTTATTCTCTATACTTTACACCAATGTCGATTCCGCGGTTTCCGATGCAATATTATTTGCTGTATGAATTTTTTGAAACATGATAGGCCTATGCTGTTTTTAATTTGCTATCGTGAGAACTAAAACACGATTAGGCTTAAAATGCAAACAACATTATAGAACAATAGAAATGTTAATGCAAGATAAACGAATGAAAATATATGCTACTGATGAGTTTCTATTGCTTGAAAGGGGATTGGTAGTTCTTCATAAAGGTTCTCGTCTTCCTCCCGCAAGGTTAGCAGTTCACCTTCTGACTTATTTAATTGGTTCCTCTTCTCTGCGGGTTCAAGTGGCTCGCATTCTTCCGCTCGTACATCTTTTTCCATCTTCTCTTTTTGAGCAGTAATCTCTTGAATTTTCTCCGTTACGTCATTCTTCTTGCAAGATAAATGTCTCAATTCTTCATCAGCAATCCGAACTTTGTTTTCCATCACTTCCACCCGGAAGCGGAGAGACTTGGATCTTCCCTCTGAAATCATTTTAAATCAATTACAGCATTGCTTTCATGAAATAATAATCCTCCCATTAATACCTCTTCTCGATGATGAAGAACGAGCTGGTTTAGTGATAATGTGTGAAGGACCAATATCTTCCAAGAATCACGCTGCATTCTCGTAGACCAAACTGATTTTTCCCACCACGAACTTTTTTGTTTTTCAATGATTTAGGAGCTAGTCCCTATCGAATCAAAATATGTTATCATTGAAATTCTGGGTGGAGCGGGGAGGAAAATGACGCTTTACAATACCTTCTCATTGGAATGTCCCGTATTCTTCACTCCTCTTTTATGGGGTTTATTCAAGTGTTGGGCTAAGATGCTGTTCGTGCAAGCCGAATAATTGCAAAGGTAACACTGATGTTCGAACTTATCAACATGGCGATTCATGTGCTTTTTGAAATGACCACTGCTAGAGTCGTAAAATCGCAATATGTGCATCGACACAGAGCCCATCCTTGTGAAAGGCAGAGGACAGATTCATCAGCATCATTTTGAGAAGACACCGAGGATGGGTGGTGCTTTTTTATGTGTCTCATCATCCAGATATTTGACGGGTTTTTGTAGTTGCAGTTAGGACAGGAGATATATTTCTTTCTAGAACCACAAGCGTGCCACTCACCTGGCTGTAATTAGAAGGGGGAAAAATCAATTTAAATTAATATCTAAACTAATATTTACTTATATAGTCAAATCAAAAGCTATTGAAGAACTTACGTTTTCAATTATATGGTGACAACGCGTTAGGTGGAAAGAGATTCTGCTTCTTGACTTGAGGGAATTTATTTTCGTGTTGAACTATGTGACGTTTGAGGTGAACCGATTCTTTTGTTTAATACTCACACTCGGCACACCGTAACAAACGGTTTTGCTTGACTACTTTCTTCTTGCATTTTTGCTTATTACATGATGAGGATGATTTTAAGCATTTTAAGGATGGCTTTCTGTAAGAAGAGATTGTTGTTATAGGAATGAATGCCCCAGTCTATTACAAAAATTTTATGATTTTTGAAAATAGTTTCATAATTTACCTTCCATTCTTCTTGAAATTGCTGTCTAATATAGATATCCAAAATGTCATATATGTGAGTGAGAATAGAAAGAGTCATGGCCATTATATTATGTATACTACAAATTAAAAATAAAATATAAAGTTTCATTTAAGGCAGGTTCCATTTTTTTATAGATGAACCTATCCAGTTCTCCCCCAATTCGAGGCCCAGCGATAGAGGACGGGGTGACCTAATGGATAGCGCGGTTGGGTGCGCTACCCGAAGGGTGCCGAGGGTGGGTGGGATCGATCCTAGGCGAGTTCATATTTGCTTTTCTTTGCTGGAATTTCATTGGTTTGGGTTTTCCTGCATTATTATTGGTTTTTCACCTATTTAACATAATATTTTGCATAATTTATTAATTAGGTCCCGGGTAGGTAACTATTAAGCCAATGGTAGGCGCCGTGAGTAGGTTACTTTAATTTCCCGAGTAGGTGAAAATTAATTCCACTTTTGGCTTAAGGTAGGTCACTATTAGCCTATCTGTCACCGTTTTTACAGCACAGAGAAAGGAGAGAAACAAAAGAAATGTCAAATTTCAGAGACCGCTGAAGGTAACTATTTATTTTCCTTCATGTTTAAAATGGGTACCTCTGCTGCTGCTGCACTCCCCTACATTTTCTCAGTGGGTCATCGTAATTACGATGATAAGCAGAGTTTCCTTTGCTAGTCAACTCTGTCAGTAATCTCTAAAAAAAATTATCTATCTAAATTAAAAAAAAAATTTAGCCATGTCAAGGGCTGTAATTGTGGATACATTACAAGTTAACATTAGAAATGTTAACTTCTACTAAATTTAATTCATTATTTGCAGCACTAATGACTACCGGGAAGGAGGCTCTCATGGAGAAGGCTCTCATGGAGGTGGTGGAGGAGGAAGAGGGGACGGGCTGGCCCCATTTAAGAAGAATCACTACCAACCCCAGGCAAACTTGGCCGCCAAATCCATCCATGAAATCCAGTTATACAGAACCACCAAGCAGATCACCACAAAGGGAGCGGAATGTCCCCTACCAAAATAGTCCCAGCAATTGCGGGGACTTAACCATCCCTCGATGGATGCCATGGTTGATGCGGGAATGCAGGACCTAATTCATACGGATTTCATTAGCGACTATTTCTTCAATGAGCCTAATAGGCCTGTTTTACAAAATTCTCCATTTTTTCTCAGTGGGTCTAAACGAATGCAAAACTATTGAATTACGATGATAAGCAGAGTTTTCTTTGCTAGTCAACTGTCAGTAATCTGTAAAAAAAATTTATTTGTCTAAATTTTGAAAAAAAAATTCATCCATGTCAAGGGCTGTAAATATGGATATGTTAACTTTTACTAAATTTAATTCATTATTTGCAGCACTAATGACTACGGTGAAGGAGGCTCTCATGGAGAAGGCTCTCGTGGAGGTGGTGGAGGAGGAGGAGGTGACGGGCTGGCCCGATTTAAGAAGAATCTCTACCAGCCCCAGGCAAACTTGGCCGCCAAATCCATCCATGAAATCCAGTTATACAGAACCACCAAGCAGATCACCACAAAGGGAACGGAATGTCCCCTACTCAATCACCCAGTCTGATGAGGTCAAGTTCCCTGAAAGTCATGTTATGGATGAGGTCCGTCGCCACAACTTAGTGGAGCCCACCCCAATTCAGGACCAGGCCTGGCCAATCGCTCTGAGGGGAAATGACCTGGTCGGAATTGCCCAGACTGGCTCTGGCAAAACTTTGGCTGTGAGTTAATTCTTACAAATTTAAATCTCAATAATTTACTAAATATATATATTTTGTTTTGCAGTATGTCCTGCCTGCAATCGTGCACGTGAATGCACAAGTTGAATTGGAGCCTGGAGAGGGCCCAATTGCCTTGATTCTGGCCCCTACTCGTGAGTTGGCCCAACAGATCTCTGCCACCGCCGCCAATGCATGTGTTTTAATGTTAAAAAACTTAAATAGTCCCAGCAATTGCGGGGACTTTACCATCCCTCGGTAGATGCCATGGTTGATGCGGGAAGACAGTACCTAATTGATACGGATTTCATTAGCAACTATTTCTTCAATGAGCCTAATAGGCCTCTTTTTCAAAATTCTCCATTGTTCCAGTGTCTTATGGGTATACATAAGATTTTTAGAAATTGTATGTCCATGAAGTTGAAGCTTTTAAAATAAAAAAGGAAATTAAAAACGAAGGGAAGGGATGTCCCTTACCCAATCACCCAATTTGATGAAGACCACTTCCCTTACACCAATGTGTTGGATGAGCTCCGTCGCCAGAACTTAGAGGAGCCCACCCCAATTAGAAAATTTTGAATCAGCCGTTTCTTGTATTCGTGCGGTACAGAACCTCTCCGATGAAAGATGACAATTGGAAACAAAGGTCCTACTATTTCTCCTTAACCTGAAGAACAGAATGGTTGGCTCAGTTTTAGGCTTAGAGCAAGTCATCCAGCGCCTTTTATTACGTGGTACGAGTTGCATTAGTTGCAATAATATTTTTTTAAATTATAAACCTGAGCATTTTTATGATGAAGACCCATGGATCATTTTCATAATCTTTGGCATCTTAAACGGCAGTGCTGATTTTAAAAGAGGTGAGCTTCTTGAAATCTTCTTTGACAGATGTATTAGCAAATTGGTTATTGCTGAACATTCCAGGCAGATAATGGTACGTGAAATCCAATTTGGTGATGTTATGGCAAGTGTCCAGTACTCGGGCCAGCTGGGGGAGAGAGACCTTGGTATCGCTGATGGACAACTCCTCAACATTTTTCATCTTCACTATTGTGTCAGTAATCTGTTCTCCCGGAAGCCAATATACATTCATAGCTGTTGGCACCGAAACTGGTGATCAACTCGGGGATGATGTACAGGGTGAAAAAATCATTCCAGGATCTAGAGTGAGAAAGTAGGACATGGAGCTGCGATGGTCATTTCACTTAAATTATTTGAAAATAATGAAAGAAATAATTCATTTACAGAGTCAATTTTTAAAAAAGCGAGTTTACCTGCTGCCACCATAAAAAGAACCGAACTCTTCAATGACTCCCGAGAGAGAAAGAGACAAACAATTCGCATCTCCTCCCAACTTCCAAGCAGTGTATCCTATCTTTTTTTTAAGCCTTGAAGATAGAAATACTTTTTTCCTAAAATTTAAAGATAAGATAAGATAAAATACTCCAAAAAATACGCCACAAAAATAAAGATACTATCTTCAAAAAAGTAGATACTATAAAAGATACTTAGTGTAAAAAAGTTTCAAGTAAAGGGAGGGGGGGTGATTTCTACTCCTTAATACCTAATTTAGTTTATTTAATTTATTGAATTTATGCTGAGCTGCTAATACTCAATTTTGCAATAATGAAACGGGCTGCCGTGAGCCGTCTCGTTTTAATATTGAAAAGTACAATAATACATTAAAGCTTTATCATATCAGAAGGTGGGTTTGAGTTTAAGTTTAGGTGCATTCGAGGCCCAAGCTCCTGGCTAACGTGTCCTGGATTCGAAAATCCCTTCACACCAGCCAATTAAGTAGTCGAGGTATGTATATCTTTGTTACAGAAGGTAATGATAAACCTGTTGATGGTTGATGGTCGATACAGACTTAACTCTTTCGATGATATTTTAATAGAAGGGCAAGCCAAATCCAGGGGAAACTTATAATATTTAAAAATTATTTCGCCTCTTTAGGATCAGTCAGTTATGCGATAAAAACCTAATAGTACTCTCACTGGAAAATTGAAAAAGTATCTTTAAGTATTTTATCTTATCTTTTATCTGTTTAGTATCTTCTATTTGTCTTGAAGATAAAAATACTTTTTTTAATTCGATTTTTAAAAAAGATAGAAATAACGAAAAGATACCAAAAGTATTTTATCTTATCTTTTGTACCTTTTTGAAAAAGATAGGATACACTGCTCCCAAGTACTTTACAATATATTGGAGCATTTCATTTGATAATTGGGCTCTTATGACTCCAGACATTTTACGCCTATTCTAATTATTGCTTCAATTTTAAAACCACTTTCAAAATAAATAAGCAACAAGTGTGAGTAACGTAAACGACACTTGAGTATTATGTTGTTTTGAAGTTGGTCGTCACTACCACCATCTGGCGATTAAATATTTTTGACGCAAACTAATTTACCCGCTTTTTTTAAATGTCGTATTAAATAATAATCCCGTTTCGATGACCTCAAGCAGTAAGATATACACCTGGCTTTGCGTTGCACATTTGTTCTTTTTTTAAAAACTGCTTTACTATAATAGCTTAGGGGGAAGAGGCAGCCAACCAATGACCATTGGTCTTTAGAGAGAAAAAAGGAGAGCACACAACTAGTTGCAGCAGTAGTCTCGTGTAACAATATCTACCAAATTTGGCAGGTGCAAATAAGTCGCACGCTCTAGAGCTGTTGATATCGGTTAACAACGAAATTTCATTGAAATTCAGATATCGGCTTTCGTCAGCAGACTGGAATGTAAATCACTTCGATGCAAGAGCATGACATATGCCCCAATTAAATTGTCTTAAAATGTTATTTCTAAATTTAAACCATTTCGAATCTAATGATGCTAATGTGGAGCAGTATGAAGGTAATGTAATTTGTGGCCCATTTCGGGAGTTTTCGGGAGCACGCTCACGCTAGACGCCCGCCAGCTGAGACTCACACGGACTCACAAGAAAAGATATTCTGATCGATCGTGAAGAAATTACGAATCGACTGTTATTGTAGTTCTTTTCACTTTTGGACTTGTCCAACTAAATGACTGTATTCTGTATACTTAAATTTAATTCAATCAGTCTACCACTAAACAATGCAAAAAGTAATTTATCTGGATTCTGTATATTCAGCTACCGTACGTTTTCATTCTAAACAGGCGCATCACATTCATATATAATCCATGAAAAATCTCTCTCCTTAGAATATTTAATTAAATAGCTAATTTAGCGATTGTGAAGGCTGACGTGTTCCATCAAACATCACAAATTTGTCGTAATAGATGGTTGAAAGTAAGAGCATATTTTTCGTGCAATGTGTGCCTTGTTAATTGGGATGTGCTTTGAAATAAAAAGACGAACACCATAATTTATGAATCCAGGGAATGTATGTAAAGTCGATACACAAAAAAAATATGAAGAGAAGAAAGCCAACAGAAAAGAAAAAAAAAGTTTTGTGATAGAAAAAAAAAACGAAACAAAAAGGACGGTTGGGATTGGCGATATTCACCATTCATCAAAGCAGTATAGCAGCAAAACACACATTTGCGCAAACTAAAATTATTTCACACGACAGTTATTTTCTTGCAGATCTTTAAGAATAATCATAGCGGCCAGATCGTGCGTCTTACAGTCATTAGATTTAATAAAAGAGGGTTTTTTTCATTATGGCTCTTTTTGTGCAGCACTTTTTTCTGTGAATATTAAGGGAGGGCACAAGAAAATAGGAGCCAATATTTAGCTGCACTTAGTAGAGGCACCTTCTCATCATAGTATAGGCAAAATTGTCTTAATTTTTGGAACCGCACTGATATGAGAAAAAGAAGCTCATTAACGAAAAAAAGAAAAATTCAGAATTGCACAATATACAATTACAAAAGACAAAGAGAGAAAGTAGATTATTGAGATTGCAAAAGTCCACAGAGAGAGAGAGAAAAAAAAAGCAGTTAATTCTTCATGTTTTTAAGATGCCTATTATAAAATGATATTCATTGATGCTAGACAATTGTTGCGACTGCTCCAGTATTAGCGGTCGCCGTCATAGGTGTCGGTAGTAGTTTGTTTTGGCCGTACTGTCCGATAAACGAACCGTTCTCGGCAAATTCTCCTATTTAAATAAAGAAAAATCAATCAATATTTTTCTTAAGTAATTTTTTAAAATTAAATGGCAACACTGGATGAATGATTGATACCTGGTTATATAAATGTACACTCGGCGGGAATAAAGAGAAACGCAAATTAAGGACACACAACAATCAGACAAGGGTGGCGAATGCCGACGATCCGTCCCCTCTTTTCTTGCCGTATTGGCCGATAAACGACCCGTCCTCATTCATTCCCTCTACAAAAATGACAATACAACAAGTTTAAAAACACGACAATCATGCAAAGCCGTACATCTACATGCTATAAAGTTAAAAGGAATCGATCAAGTTTACCTGCTTCACCTTCGCCGTATTCGGCCATTGAGTCCGTATCGTGATCGCTCTCCGGAGGCATCTTGGCCTCGCTGGATAGGGAGCTCTTACTATGCCTACTTCCGCCGACCCTAAATTAGAAATAGTTTAGCTTAATGAAAACATAATGAAAGAGAATATATAATTACGGTTGAGAGTATTCATGGAATCCTGCATCTTCGTTGAAATCTTTGCGGCCGTGAGTGGCTTCACGTTCGTGAACGGCGTATTTCCCGCCACGATTCCGCTTCACGACGCAGACGAGGACCAATACTAAAAGTAGGAGAGCCAGGGCGAGCATCATGCCGATAAACCAGCCAGTGGAAGCCACCGCCGAAGATCCCTCGATATAAGGACCATCTATAAATTAAAAAGAAAAGTTAATTCATTGAATTTAAAAGAAGATTTAATTGACTTACCGGCATACATCTCCACTTCTTCGGGATCGCTCTCAGTGAAATACTCTCCATCGACGACCACCACTCGGATCTCGTAGAGTTGATTGGGTTCCAGCCCACGTAGGATGATAAAGTTCTCATCAAACTCATCCTCACTCTTCTCGTAGATGGTCTCTCCCTTGCGGCGCCACTGGACGAAAAAGTGGGATCCAGGCTGGCCGTCCACATTCGGATGCCAGACGATCTTAATAGCCGGAAATCCGTTATTCATCGTCACTTGGTTCCACGTAAATTGAGGTTTATCGGGAGGGTAAGCGTGACCGTTCCTCGTACTCCGTTCAATGTAGTAACTGTTTAAAATACAATTAAAATTAAGGTATGTAAGAATGGTAATTACGATGATTGATTTAAAACTTACTCATCGCCTTCTCCAGCATTTGTAGTTGCTTTGATATGCAATCTGTATTTGGTATTCGGTTCCAGACCGGCTAATTTAGCTCTAGTTTGGAGGGGGTCTCTGATGGGTGGCTCCCTCTCGATCTGTGGACCGATCTTGGTGCCTTCAACCTTCTCGTAAAAGATCTTGTAACCTCGGAGGTTACCGTTGGGCTCTTCCGGCTGCTTCCAGATCAGGTAGAAGGCGGATGAGCCGAGAGGAGCGGCTTCAAAGTAGTCCACTGGTCCAGGTTCTGGAATAAAAAGAAAGAGAATGAATAAATGTGAATAAAAAGAAAAGTTGTTTTCACGCTTGACTTACTTCCTTCCGGAGTTTTGAATGAGAGAACGTCGCTGGGTGGTCCACGGTAGGCGGAATTGATGACTCGAACCCGGACAAAGTTGACCGTAAACGGAACAAATTTGTTGACAAAGGCTTTGGAGGCGTTGCTAACCATTTCTCTGGCTCGTAACTCTCCTTCTTTCTCCGTCCAAGTTTCTATTTTGTACCCCTTAAAGTGGCCTATATTTTACGAAAGAGAGAAAGGTGTTAAATCAAACTTACTATTTAAATAATAAAAGATAATATACCTTGAACGGAATCGGGATTGACGGGATTCCATGATAAGATGGCGCTCCTCTCGTCAATAATTTGATTCAGAGTGAAATTTGTGGGCGCTTCCAGCGGAACGTCCTCACCGGAATAGCCAGTCACCTCTTGAGCAGCTACGTTTGCTTCACCAATCTGGTTAAAGGCCACAACTAAATGAAGAAAAAAGAAGAGTTTAATTCATTTCTTTCGCTTCAAGAAAAAAAAGAGTTCACCTTTGAGTCTGTATCGTTTAAACGTCGGTTGATTGGGAATCAGGATAGAAGACTGCCTCCAATCACTAATCATCTCAATATTCCAATCTTCCCCAGGAATATCCCTCCTCCAGTAAACCCTGTAATGGAAATTCCGGCCATTGTGCTCAATCTCCGGCATCGGGTTCCAGGTGACGACCAAATTAGTCGGAGAAGATCCACGGCCCTCAACATTATCAGGATTCTTGTGAGGCACGTCGGGCGGAGTGGTGCACATCGGCGAGTGATCCGACGGCAGTGACGGACCAATCTTATTCCTGGCAATCACTCTGAAAGTGTAATTCGACCAGGGGCTCATCTCTACTTTAAATCGGGTCTCAGTGGCTGGAACGTTCTCAAAAGAGACTTCCCAGCTGTCGGGAGTAAAGCTCGTGTTGAACTGGATCGTGTAGGTCAAGATGGGCGCTCGATTATCTCCGGATGGAGTCCATTCTATGACGGCATCTCTATTATTACACTGAATTCCAAGCATTCTTGGACGATTCGGCACATCTAAAAGAGAGAAATAATTTTTAATTCCAAAAGAAAATCTTTTAAAATAATAAAATAAATATTTACCTTGAACGATTAGAGTGGCTTTAGCTTCAGCGTTATCCAGGATGGTTCTAGCCCGGCAGATGTAATCGCCCGTGTCCAACTCGGTCGTCTTGGTGATGGTAAGAGACGAATCCTGTGACTGAACGAATCGAGGCTCCTGCTCGAAATCAATCAGCTGGTCAACGTGAAGCCAATCGATCGTCAAATTGAGTGACGAATCAGCTACGGCGTTGCAGCGGAAAGTGGCCGTCTGGCCAGCTGCCACTTCGTAGTCTTCCGGTCCGTCCTTGATGATGGTTCTCTCTGAGTAAACGAAAAGGATATAAAGTAAATAAACTTTCTCTCTTTTGAAATAAGTAAACAAAAGTAAACATACCTTTAACTATGAGTGTTCCGTTTGCATTGGCGGACCCAAACTTGTTAGTGGCGTGACAGGAATAGACGCCAGCGTCGGTAAACGTCACTTCCCTGTAAAAGAAAAATAAAAGAAAAGATTATCCAAACTGTCATCTTGGGCAACGAGCCAGAGAATCTGTCGAGCGACACCATTTGTCACTCACTTAAAAAAATTATTACCTAATATTTAAATCGCCGCTTTCCATAACGTGATATCTTCCGCCAGTTAACTCCAATCCATCGCGGATCCACTTGACGAGCGGTTTAGGTGAGCCGAATACTTTGCAAGTCAAATTGACTGCTAAGCCGTCCACCGTTGCCACATCGTCGGGAGCGTCCTCGATATCAGGAGCCAGAGCTAAGACGTTCAAATAGACGTCTTTGTAAACGTAACCGATGCTGTTGGTAGCGTTGCATCCGTAGTTTCCGGTATCGCTCTTCTGCAGCCTGTCGATGACGATCCTGTTGGGATAGACTTTACGGCGAGGATTGACGGCAGCGTCCTCGATAGGTTTGCCGTTGTGGATCCACTTGATCTCCGGCGCCGGTGAGCCGCTGGCTTCGCACCGGAATTCCGCAGTCTCATCCTCCGCACCGACGTAAACTTCGGGCTCAACGGTGAAATAAGGAGCGGCAAGGACTTGCAAGCTGATTGAGTAGGATTTCGCCAATCCGACACCGTTGGACGCCTCGCATTCGTAATTTCCGGCGTCCTCCATATCGACGCTCTTAATAATGAGCGTCTTTCCGTAGGAAGAGTACGTCGTGCGGCCGACAGGTAGAGCGGCACCTTCTTTAGTCCATCGGATCTGCGGTAGAGGCGTGCCGCCAAAGACACACCACAACTCTATACTCTTTCCACGATGGGCGACAGAGTTCTTGCGTGAGACGTACTGCTGGACGGGTTCGTGACGATTCTGGGCTGCGGCGCTGCCGGTCGCTATCACGTCCAAGTACACTTTATTACCCAGCTTGTATTCGTTTCTATGTAGATATAAAAAAAAAGGTGATTAAGGATCTTGTCACGCGATAATGTTACATCTATCGTATTCAAAATTAAATAGAGGTGGTGGAGGAGGAGGAGGTGGTGGAGGTGGTAGTGGAGGAATTGGAAGAGAAGATGATGTAGGAGATGGAGGAGGTGGTGGTGGAGGAAATTAAGGATTTTGTCACGTGATAATGTTACATCTATAATCTATCGATCGAACTATGAAATTTAAATAGAAATGTTAAAAGTAATTAAGTTTTTTTCCACGATGTCACGTGATATTAAAAACCACACGGATCGATAGAGTAATATGACACATTATGATGAAGCCCCTGAGGGGCGTGGTGGTGGTGGTTAGTTATGAGGCTTTTTCTTTTCTTTTACCGGAAGAGGGAAGTGGCGGAGCAAGCGTAGACAAAGTCGTCGCTCGTATCTTCCCGAGTTACATTAGAAAACCATAGAGTTCCTTCGGGATCCACCGTCATCCGGGATGAGTTGATGCTCCTCAAAGCGCCGTTCTTATTCTGCATCATCCAGTAGACGGACGGTTTGGGCCAGCCGTCTGGAGGCTGACAGCGAAGGCTGAAAGGTGAGCCTTCTTGGGCAGAGACAGTCTTCTCCGGCTCGTCTTTAAATGAGTTTAGATCGGATTTTCTGACAAAAACTGAGTTGGATGTGGCCACACCCCATTCGTTGGATGCAAAACATTGATATTGACCTTAACAATGATAAATAAATTGAGCTAATTATTCATAAATTCATTTGATTTATTAATTAATACCAATATCTTCGTCTCTGGGTGTGGTGATGACGAGTGTGCCTCTACCGGGCTGCTGCGAGATTCGGTCATCGTAGCTCTGCCATAAAAAGTCGTAACCGTTTTTAATCCAGCGGTACCTTGAATAAAAAATGAGTTAGACAATGATTGATGCAATGTAATTAACTGAGCAATTATTACTTTGGTGATGGCTCTCCTTCCGCCTCGCATTCGATGATGAACGGCTTGTCATTCTCATCCATCCGCTGTGCAACTTGAAAGAGGAGTTCATCGCTCGGCGGTTGCTTAACAACTTGCGGCGGTGATTGCACTAAAAGTATATCAAGTTAAAAATATAAGAAAAATCGTGACTCTATAGATATACAATTACCTAGCGCTTGAGCTGTTGTGATGAAGCATAGTAGGGCCATTAGTAGGCCGGAAGCCCCGAACCGCGGGCCGGCCATCATGTCTAACTGGCGTGACAAAGAGAGAGAAAACTTTCACCTAAAATAAATAGAGATATAAAAAAAAACCTTGGTTAAAGAGAATCTTGACATGGATCGATGTGAGCAAAGTATTGATTCTAACATTGTGTCGGGCGTTAAGCCAAATGGACACGACATCTGCCGATGAGATCCTTTTCAGATTTATCTGTATCGATTATTAGGTAACATCCTATTTAAATAAGACTTGATTGGCAGAGTTTTGAGTATTGATCATATACAACAGGTTATGCATGATAAGAATCCATCCAATTAGCAGAATCAAGTCATTATTAAGGGCGTGGCCGGGAGTAGTTGCGCGACCCCAGCGGGACTTGACATTATGCCCCCAGCCAACCCTCTCTCACTCGAGTGCGGTGATGCGGACCGCGTCTAAGGAAACTCAATTTCCCCTTCAATCCTAAAGCGGATCTAATGCGTAAGAAGAAGAAAGAGGGATGACTCATCCTTCCGGATCGAATGGAAGCGTTCCAAAAAGCACTCATCCTTTCTAACCCCCGTCGAATCATTTATTCAAATTCAGAGAGAGAAATCTTTTTTAAATCGATAGCTAAGAGCGGATGGGATGCATCACTCGTCGAGTAGGGGTGAAAATAAATAAATACAGTCGTGCGTGATGTTACAAATTCCGTGTGAGAGTGAAGCCCAGACAAGAATAACATTAGCGTGTCTACGCTCGACTGACCGCAAGATGCATAATAATCAGTGCAGCAGTCGTTAGGTCAATATTACGCACGTCAGTAAGAAAATATAAAATAAAACCTGCTTGACACCAAAAATGGTACAGCCAATTAAAAAAGATTCGAGTCATTCTTTCCTTGTTTAAAAATACTTCAAAATATGCCCTGGAGGTGTAGAAAAGGCTTGGCTTCTTCTTTATTTATTATAAACATTTAAAAAAACTGGCATATTTCCACCACTTTTGGTGTGGGGCGCCATTCTAGGGACACACAACAATACACACACCCTAGTTTCCTGTCTATGCATACCTTGATATGTAGCTGTCAGTGGTTTTTAATCACATCCGACAAAAGAATGACAAAAACAAAAGAAAGACGAAAGGCGAAAAGTGACTAGAAGAATGTTTTTCCAGTCTATTTTTTTTCTGTCACTTATCCAAAGAATGTTTTGAGTTTTTTGTGTAGAAAGATGCAACACTGACACACAACTAATTTGTCGGACGCAACTCACGCTTGTACCCACCAGAAGACTGAACTCGGGGACCACGCCTCTGAAACTGCTGAAAATGCCAGCCGACAAAAAAAAAAAGAGGGGGGACCCAGCGTAGTAATGCCAAGCGGTATTGTGGCGCACCTAATAAAAAATATTTTTTTGTGCTTTTTTTTAATTATCGGTTATGATGGGTTATTACATAGGGCGAGAGAAATATATATAGGATTATGAAATTGTTATTGCTCTTAAAAATAGGTTATTAATTTTTTTTTCATGAGAGGTTTGCTACTGGTGAGGCATCTTTTGGAGTGAAGCCAAGTTTTGAGAAATGTAAAAAAAGAAAGAAGGACATCATTTACGCTATGATGAAGCCAACTGACAGCTATTTTTTTCACGATAAAAAGAAAGAGAAGAATGAATGATAGAGTTCCCCTGGGAAACTACCCGTCCTCTAGTGACATCATCCTTTCTCTACGGCATACATTCCCATGATTAGCCTATGTATATGAAAGTAAGTTGCAATATCAATCTATGTAACATTGCGAGGATTTTTTTTTCGTGAAAAGTTCAGTGAACCTGTTATTGGTCACGCTGACTTTAAACATCCCGCTTCATAATTTTATTGGAATTTATATAAAAGAATGCTATAAACAGGATGGGGCCGCTTAACAGAGCATCTTCCGTCCTTTCGACAACTATTTTTCTTCAAGTTTATTTTAAAAAATATTAATAGCCCGATAACAAGGTCACTATTTTGGGAGAGCTGGCATTTTCATTTAGTTTGTTGCCATTTATTATTAACTTCATTTAAATAGACCGCGTTAACGATCGTTATCTAAATTTTAAAATCTAAGTAGATTACGAATTTTTATTTTTTATTTTTTATTCTTAACTTATTCTTAACTTAATTTTTGAAATTCTTAACTTATTCTAAACATAGTTTTTGAAATTCTTAATTTATTGTTATCTTAGTTTTTGAAAATCTTAAACTAGATTTAAACCAGAACTTATAGCAATTAAAATGAGCCGTTATTAATAAGGCATGTAATATAGGCGTTATTCAAGAAATATTCATCTAAGTGTTTACACCCAAATGACCAGCTCTAGAGGTTCCGCCTGTATTAAACGCTCTCTGGGCAACGACTGATTTTTCAAATGATGTTTCTCTTCATTTTATACCAGCTCGAAATAGGGCAGAAAGGTAGACTACCTGTATCTGATGCAGCTGCAAACATAGAACCTTGAAATTCGAAATGTTTTTATATCCCTAATGACCTGTTGGTAGTTTATTCCAAGAGTTTCAGAAAAATAATCCCATGGGTACATAGTTTCAAACTTTCAAAAGGGAAAAAAGACTACCCCCGTGAAAACTAGCATAAAAAGTTATCGAATAAACTTTAATTTAAATGCAGTAAACATAAAACATGTTAAAAATAATCGTTTTCATGCACGTTATCGACTAAAATTCGGTTAATAACGCACACCTACCGTAAACACTGCAGTCATAGCAGACGAATTCACGCTAATTTTCGGTAAACGGACTGTTTTTATTGCGTGAGGAGTCGTGACGACATTTTTTTGCAGACAGTCACCGACTCCCGAAAAATTCAGTTTGAGCTAGTCCCGTGCTGTTCTTCATAATATAAACTTTATCTGCAAATATGGCCTTTTACATGTTGCCCCAAATCAAATCTCTGTGTCCACTGAGGGCAGTCTCAAACCTTTTGCTCTCCAAAGTCAACTTGATGGGCGCTACTTCGGCAGGTCTCTTGAACCACAGGGCCATACACATCACTGAAGTAAAGAATTTAAAGTTAAAATATTAATTTATGTGTTGATAAACAGTAGTGATCACTTGATATGGTTCTATTGCTGTGAGCGATATTGATTTCACTTTCAAGGTCATGTCTAATTTAATTTTTATTTATTGCAGAATGTATCATCACACCAACCAGGATCATTCTGCTTAATGTTTGATATTGATGGTATAATTTTTTAAAAATTATTAAATTATTTTTTAATCACAAATTAATAATTTAGGAGTGCTCGTGAGGGGGAAGGAAGTACTTCCAGCAGCTACAGAGACTTTTAAAAAATTGGTGGACTCTAATGGAAAATTTAGGGTCCCAGTCATCTTTGTTACAAATGCTGGCAACAATCTAAGTAATTTAAAATTAATTAAAAAATTAAAATAATACATTTTGCTGAAATATTAATTAATTAAATTTATTTTTAAAGGATGTCAAAAGGCACAGAAACTTACAGAACTGCTTGGAGTAAAGGTATAACTGTAAATCAATATTTAATATTCAATAAAAATAAATTAATTACCTCATTATATTACAGATCTCAAAAGACCAGGTTGTTATGGTGCACAGCCCACTCAAAATGTTTAAACAATTTCATAATAAAAGAGTCTTGGTCTCTGGGCAAGGTAAATATTTAAAATAAATAAAATATCAATGATCCCCCCTTTCTAATTAATTTTTTAATAATTAGGACCCATAAGAGAAATCTCTAAACAGTTGGGATTCACCAACGTTTGCACTGTGGAAGATATCCGCAGAGCTTTTCCCGTCCTAGACGTTGTAGATCAACGAAAAAGGGAGAAAATGGTACCTTAAAAACCCATTTAAATCATTCGTAATTAATTTTAATTCATTTATCTTTTATTAGACTACGAAAATAGACAAGAATTTCCCGGATATCGAAGCCGTCGTACTGATGCAAGAGCCAACCGAGTGGGATTCAGCTCTGCAGCTCATCATCGACGTTCTGATGACCAACGGTCAGCTTATGAAGATGCCATCTCAACTACCATATCCTCACATCCCGATATTGGCATGTAACATGGATCTACAGTGGATGGCTGAAGCCTGGATGCCGCGATTCGGTCACGGAGCGTTTCTAGTCTGTTTGGAGGAGCTTTACAAAAAGATTACGGGGCGAGATATGATCTATACTGCACTTATCGGAAAGCCGAGTGAGCTGACGATGCATCACGCAGATTATACAGCGCAGTTGTACGCAAGAGCTCTCGGATTCCAGAGCTCTGTAAAAAGAATCTACTTTGTTGGGTAAATTTTACGATTTTTTTTTCACCGACGGTGGTCGACTCTCCAAGCCCTATTTTGACGATCAAAATGGGGGTGAAAAATCAGCCGCTACCGGGGTCCCAAAAAAAAAAAATGTTTTCCTTAGTTGACAGAAATAAGGCGCATCAAAGGGGACATTGACCTTTCATTTTTATTTATTTTTTACAACTTTAACAGGGCTAGGTTACCGGGTTTTAAATTTCTTAGTAGTTAACTTAGATTTTACATCGTTCGTATTGAAATTCACTTTCCATTTTTACGTAAGCTTTGATCACATAACAGTCTATGGCATGTTATAATCGCTCACCAGCATAAGGATTAACAAGCAAGGACAGCAGAGAAAAGCTTTACTCATCATTAGGGAGTTCAGTACTACATTTTCTCTTTTTCCCCCCATTTCATTCCCAATAGAGATTTAGCAGCGAGTCCAGAGATAAGCGCAAAACAATTTATTGCCGCCGCCATGCAGAGTACGACCTTGTCGATCTACCTGGCATATATATAAGTGGAATTTCTTTCGTTTGAAAAATCATTTAGCTTTTGACTCTTGTCGAATACGGTCACATTTACAGCATATTGAGAGCAAACATTTCGATGCCGTGATAGGGCTTTCCCTAAACTTGGAGTTAATTCAAGTTTAGTGGGAGTGCCTAACGCGTCATCCAGATGTTCGTTCCAATTTATTTAAGTTAAATAATTTTTAAATTATCCATTTCAAGGATTTTATTTTTTGTTGTCGACATTAACTGAGAAATTATTAGTAACAATTTTATTTATTTTAAGTAATTGGTAGAAAGTTCCAGTTATTAAAAAAAAAAGTTATGATCTACACCGCACTTATCGGAAGTTTATACGGCACAGTTTTACGTGAGAGCTCTCGCATTTTAGAGCACTACAGAACGAATTTACTTTGTTGGGTAATTTTAAAAGAATTGTTTTTAAACTCTCCGGCGGTGCAGCGTCATTAAAGATTTCCTGTTTAAAAAACGAGTAATTTAAAAATAGATTATCCAACTGCCATTTTAATAACAGCCAAAGCCAATTTGTCACTCACTAAAAAAGAAATTAAGTAGTTATTACCTAATATTCAAATCGCCACTTTCCATGACGTGATATCTTCCAACCGTCAGTTCCAATCTATCGCGGATACATTCTTATTATAGGAGAGCCGAATACTTTGCAAGTCAAAGTAACCGCTAAGCCGTCCACTGTTGCCACATCTTCGGGAGCGCGCTCAATTTCGGGAGCCAGAGCTAGCACGTTCAAGTAGACGTCCTTATAGACGTAGCCAATATTGCATCCGTAATATTCATTATCGTTTCTCTTCCGTCTGTCAATGACGATCTTGGTTGGGTTGACTTTACGGAGCAGCGTCCTCGATACTCGATAGACTAATGCCGGTTTGAACCATCCAAATGGGGGACGGAATCGGTCATAGTCGGGGTCGCTTTTTTATGTTTTTAAATCACCGACCGTGAGCGAGATTTCAAGCCCAGTTTGACGATCCAAATGCGGGTGGAGAATCGGCCAGTACCGGGGTCAAACTTTTTTTTCTAGTTTGCTTGGTTGACACAGTTTTATAACTATTTATGCTTATTTAGGGATAATTTGAATACCGACATATTTGGAGCGAATCTATACCACCGCTACTTGACCCGAAATCGGTCGGGCCGTTCTTTGGCCAGCATCGCGGCGGTCGTAACCGGACGTGGCGCCAAAACATGCCAATTAGAAATTGATACGACAGATGAACCAGTTCAAGCCAGTGCTGAAGAGTGTTGCAGCATTCTAGTCCAGGTTTCTACTGCCTTTATTTCCATTTATTTAAATCAAAATTTTATTTTATTTTAAAAATAATTAGACGGGTGTGCATAACGCTAATTCGACGATGGATTTGAATCATCCGCCCAGAGATTTTCTTCCGGTGGAAGAAGGATTGAGAGAACCTACATTTACCGTCCCAGACGTCCTTAAAGCAGTCGAACTGGTCTTCCAGAGAGAGAAATTTGTTTGAAAAGAAACTATTATACCTACTATAAACTCTCTATTAGTGAAAAATTTGAATTTTCCCGTGCAGTGCAAACTATTTTTTTTTCTTTCCTTGTAGATATGTTTTCCTTATTTATTCCTCGTTATCCGTTGTTTTTATGTACAATTTGTATATTATTTTATTCACCCACTATCTTCACTCTTATTGTGGCATTTATTATTATACAACAACCCAGTCATATACTCGTCCTAGATTAAAATTGAAGCAATGTTTACCTAAGGATATATCCGACCTCAGGTACGACATATGTAAGCGTGCAACTCTTATCTACACCAAAACTATATTTACTGCGATCTGTACAGTGACACGTGAATCGATAATTAGAATACAATTTTTCACCCGTGAATACTCTTAAACTTGAAAGCATTTTTTAAAAATTCGATGAATAACGAACACATATTATTCTGGCAAAAGTATATTACTTTTAATTTCACACAGCTTTTGATATCATTAAATAGTTTTTAATGTGATGAATAAAATTTCTCGTTAGATTTTTTTAAAAATACAAAATTTCCATTCCTTTTTTTTCACCGCACACTTTACTGACGCACATCGAGAGCAACCTTTTTTTTTCTATATTATGGCAATAGCCGCCGGTGTATTGACAGGTAGTCTTACCATGTTGACTCATTTCCAGCAAGTTTAAGAGAGAGAATTAGATTCTTTCAATATTTAGCGTGACCCGCGCGGGAAGTGTCTAGTACAGTTATCCAATCATTTAAATTGATCAAAGTTTAATTAAACGCGCGTAGAAGATACAATATAAATTCTAATGAGACATGTGTTTATTGTGAAATTTTCTTCGAAGAGGAATATTCCGTTTAGATTTATAATCGAATGTGATTTTAAATTATAAACGGGCAAAAACTTAAACAAAACTTTTTTTTAAATCATAAAAGATACTTTTTTATTATCGTGATGTATTAATACAAGTAATATACTTTATCAAGAAAATTATGAACATAAGGTCGTGTGGCCCAATGGATAAGGTGTTGGACTTCGGATCCAAAGAGTGCAGGTTCGAGTCCTGCTACGATCATCAAGTTCCTCTTTCACACTTTGCATACGTGAGAGAAGAATTATTTTTTATAACTTCATTGAGTTCTAGATGATTTTATGACATTGATTTGTGCTTACAAGAATTTTTTTTAAACTAAACACATTTAATTTTCCCAGATATATTCCCAGATATTAGATGTATACTTAAATTTGATTTTTTTATATTTTCCTATAAAATGACAAAATTCGATGAATATTGAGCACTTATTATTATTTTGGCAAACATATTAATTACAGTTTTACCCAGCTTTTGATATCATTATCATGCCTTACTATCTGAATGAATTTTTAAATCAGCCAAGTCTATTAAATAAACTATTTACCCATTTATTTATTGACCTAATTTATTTATAATGTAGCCATGAAACGATTGAAAAACATATCATAAAAATTAAATGAACGGTAAAAATGCAAATTTAACAGTGAAGTTCACTGAATCAAATTAAAAGATTTTTTAACTTTCATTCTTTTTTGAAAAAGAAAAAGAAAATGGTTTCTACCTGAGGCATTGAACATCGCCCATGGGATCGAGTTTTTTCTTAATGACAACCCATTAACCCATTGAAAGAATTGCATTTTTTTCTAGTATCATCAACGAAAAACATGCAATTAATTGTAATGTTTATCATCATTTTTTCGTACTCTTATCGACGCGGCAGCGTATATAAGGGTACGGGGTGCTAATTAGATACTCATAAATTTATAACATTAAGCGCTAATGATATTGTTATGTGTCCAAATATCTCTATTTACTGTTTCCAAAAAGTTTTGTAATTGAAATTTTGTTTTTTAAAATTGTACATAAACCATCCGATCGCCGCCGTTGAGTTGATGATATACGCGCGTCAGCCCTGACGATCATAGTTTTGAAAGTATCGCATCTTTTTTATTTTATTTGTAATTTTGTTATTAACATTATTGACAAAACGAAGGTTACTCACTAGAAATACTTCATGAGAAATAAGATATTAACAAGATCGAGTGGCTCAGTGGATAAGGCGTTAGGCTTCGGGTCCACAGACTGCAGGTTCGAGTCCTGTTACGGTCATAGGTTTTTATTTCAAAAAAAAAAAATTCAAAATATCTTCGGAACAGCAACCGGTGTTACCGGTCAGATTTTCAAATTACGAGCACATTTTTAAGGGAGTAGTTGAGATAATTTACTTGAACATTTATTCATTCATTTTTATTAATATTGCACGAACATATAAATAAAAGCCGCATCCATCGATCAAGACTCAAAATAGTCCCTCATCTATTAAATATTTATTGAAATCAATTCTATTTTTTCTGGGTATAGTTAAGTTGATAAAGTTTAAAATTCAATCGTTAGTTTTGGTTCAACTTGCATTATCTGGGCGCCAAAATTTAAATAAGCTGTGCTACAATGAATGATTACATATATTAGACTCGAAATAGTCCCTCACCTATAAAACATTCGTAAAATTGAATGGATCTTTTTCTGCTAGTAGCCGAGATGATGGACTTTCAAATTCATATATTCCTTTTTCTCAATATTACGTAATACGAGTGAGAAAATTTGAATAAGCTCTTTTCCCCTGGAAATTGCAGAGATAAATGTTGCAGCTTATTAAAATAAGACTTTTATGGCATCCAGTTGATTTCCTTTTTTTTTAAGATCTCACGACCTTTTCAATCTTTTTCAATTGATTATTTTTGCCGCAATCATTCATCTCTGCCACGCATCTTCCGCCTGGCTATCCAATATCCATATCTCCCTGATCTTATTAATTCGTTTGGATCTATTGTAACTATCCTTTGAGCGTCACAGCTTATTCGACTTTTATTTGCTCTCATCCATAAATTGTTTGTATTCTAAAAATTAATCTTCCTTTGAACTTGTTCCAAATGATTCCGAATTCTTATTACTAATCAACTAATGACCATATTTTTAAAAATGTAAGAAATAATTTATATGATTTTTAAAATGTTTCGTTGTGAACATCCGTTTTTGCTTTATAACAACCTCATTTGGTAATCCCAACCGAATAAGAATATTTCTCTTCGTAGAAAAATTTACAATACACAAATACATGTCTATTAGATTTTAAAAGAATATAATTTAAATCTTATACGTTCAATAATATTTTTTTAAAAATTAATTTTAAAAGAGAGGATACCAAAAAACTTTCCTCATAACACGAGCCCTTAAAATTCTTTCGATGCTGGGATTTTGTCTAATTAATTCCATTAGCTATAATTTTGTTTAAAATTGTTTCCCAGGTTCTATGATGAAGTACGAGGGGATTTGGAAGCTGCTCTCCCTGATGACTTCACGATGACTCACGTCGTGGTAACTGTTAGAGAATAAACAGTGGGTGAAAATGCTGTCAGACGAACCCATCGAACCATCGAAGTACCAATAAGCAGCATGGCCGAGGCTGCTGAAAAAGCCTTCTTTGTGAGGGAAATTACTTTCTTCAAGAAGCTCATAATAAGAGAAGTAAAATGTGGAACTGATTGCAAGAAGCTCAAAGAAGATGGATCTGGAATTGATCGGAATGAACATTACGGCAAAGGACACTATAGGCAAGGTCGAGTGAACTAAGATTGTTCATCGTCTATAACATTCGTAGAATTTTTTTTAAATTTAATGTATATTTGACAGATGACTTGAAGTACATTTAATACATTTCCACAATATAACATGGATAATTGAAATGAAAAGGTATTTCAAAACTATTTTAGAATAAACCTCTTATGCTCCATGGATATGAGCGTTCCATCACGCAAATCAAGTATAACCGGGACGGTAATTTACTTTTTTCTCAGCTAATAAAGATAACCATCCTTGTGTGTGGTATTATTCAATCAATGGCGAAAGTCTTGGCAACTATGAAAGCCATCAGGATGTAGTCGCTGGTCAATTGATGTTGACTGGGAGTCGAAATTTTACGCAATAAACGATTATACTGTAAAATTCGTTAAATTCATAATTGGAAATGAGACTCATCATACTTGATAGATAATTACAGAATAAATCCACCCGTGAATCAACTAATTTACTTAACTTAATTATGTTTTCTTTTGCTAAATTATTTATGTCAATACTCAATCTAACGTAATTTATTTGAAACACTAACGACTCGTAAGGAAAGTGGAGCACATTAGTCCTGACGATCAACCTGTTTTAGTCGATCCTTACAATCCTTACGGTGAGGCAACTTACGTGCGTAATAAAGGATCTTCTTCGGGACAGCAGCAACCGGCAAGATTCGCAAATTACGAACACATTACCAAAGATTACGATGCGTCAGCTTACGGTCGTGCAACTATACCTCCAAATTATGAAGATTACGAGCTGTATCCCCAACGGAATTATCAAGAACAATGCGGAATACGCCAATAGACAGCAGTTTCCCAGAGTATATATAATACTTCAAAGATATGAGCTTCTTTGTTTACTATTCTAAATATTTGGTTTTTCTCGTTCCAGGATGGCGTCCCTTTAGCTGATATGCAGAGGCAGGTTTCAATGATATAAAACGGATCTTCTCCATTAGTTCAACTCGCAAGATTTACAAATAACGAAAAGTTTCTTAAGATTTCGATAAAGTAGTGTGTTAAACCACATTTAGTTTATCGATCTTTACAGTAGTGCATGTTCTAATTGACCTTAACTTAAAATTACTTCTTGAATTTTATTTTACTTAATTAATATTAAAATAGAAGTAAATTATTTGTTATACAAAGGTCCATCAGTTACTGGTGAAGCGGCAATAAAAGCGTGACATTCTTGAAACGTCTCACTTTGTGAATAATTCACTCAAATGAGCAGCTTTAGAAGCCCGTCGTTATTACACACTTTCCAGACAACGACTGACACTTCAGTTAGTTTTTCTCTTTCTTTTATACCACCTGGAAATGGGACCGAAAAGGTAGACTACCTGATACACTTGCAAAAATAAAAGAAATTCTTTTAATGTTTTCATTCCCAAATGACATAAATCCCAATAGTTAAAATAATCCCCATAAACTTTCAAAAGGGGATAGCAATTTGCAATTTAAAAATAGCATATTAAGTAACAGTGATGTTTTCAGAAGACTAGTTTCATATGAAAAATTACGTTTTCTTTTTAAATTATATATATAGTTTAAAAAATATCAATGTCGGTTGCACCGATAAAAATTCGATGAATAACAGTATACTAAAGCGCTTAAACAACTGCGTGTAGTAAACATTTCATAGGAATTTAATAAAGAAAAGCGGCTGTGGAATTCAATATAAAGCAATTTTTTAAAATATATATAATTTACTCTTTTGAGGATTACAAAAACAATGCATTATTTAAAAAAAACACTTTTCGACGCATATCACCCATGGGACTATGGGAGCGATTATTAGCGACCTAGCTTTTTTTTAACTGACTCTATAGTCCTAGCCATAATCCATTTTTTAAATCCCTATGAACTATTTAAATACGCCGCTCCAATAAGAATATTTTAATATACTTGTTTTTAAAAATCGTTAAAAATACGTTGATTCATCTCCATTACGTTCTTTTGATGACAAAATGCAATTAGATACCGGCGTAATAAATTCAATCAGAATTCCGAGAAGCAAATTAATCGTGAAATAGAATAGTCTAACTTGTTAATTGTAATTCAGCCATCAAATGGTTTAAAAGTTAACGCTTAAATAATAAGCACTCAAGTTCAATTGACCAACTTGTTGTTTATGTGATGGAAATATTTCCATTATGTAATGATTATCCGGCCACGAGATCCGGGCGGCCTTTATCCCTAATTGACACTGACCTTATTGACGGAATTTCAAGGTTTAGCAGTTGAATTGCGAGTTCACGACAGGTAGATTTAAAAAATATATATAAATAGTTGTTGGATTGGATTGGGTCGTGATTTAAACACACAATAAACAGTTTAAAATCTATAAAGAATTTAAATTAGGTAATGGAAACTGATGAGCAAAACGATTTAGATTTGAAATTAATATTCTAGTCGGGTCGTATATAGAAAATACTATTGGAATGTATTATTATTGAGCTCTAATACATAATATAGGAGTTATAAGTTCAATCGGCATTAAGGAGCCAATCGTATTCGTCAAAGACAATCTTGAATTGACCAGATGCTAGCAGTAGATCAATCTGAATTTTAATGTCGTCATTGAGAAACTGACTGATCCATCTAATTTAAAAAAAAGTAGATTATATAATTGCTCATTTCAAATATGTTATAAATTAAATTACTTGAGAATTTCTACTTCATTAGATCCGAAATCAGAGCCGTACCTAAATAAGCGATTAAAAATGGAAGAAGCTTTAAAAAATATATACGATTACGCAATAATAAATGGTTATACCATTGAAATATTTTTGAAAGGTGAATTTCCTTTTCCTTCACGATTAGCAAATTTTCTCGCAGAAAACTGACTGCAGCCTGATTCAATCCCGATTCCAGGTTATTTTCATTATAAACTGCAATAGCCGGACACGACTATATTACACCAAATAGTAAATTAAATATCCGGAATATTATGTAATATAAATAGTATAATTTCACCTTGGCTCCACAGTTCAAGGCAAAGTGAATTCTAGCATCCAGCCGATCCATCGAAAATTTCAATCTCGGATCCGAGTTAGAAAACGGTTTCATAATTCCCGAAGGATGCTTCGAATTACCTAATAACAATAAGTAAAGAAATTAATAATTGTTTAAAAAAGAAAGGTGTGCGTTATTAACTGAATTGCTTTCGATAACGTGCATGAAAACGATTATTTTTACCATTTTTAATGTTTACTCTATTTAATTTAAAGTTTATTCGATAACTTTTTATGCAAGTTTTAACCGGGTCAGTCTTTTCTCCCCTTCTGAAAGTGTAAAACTTTGGACACCCATGGGATTATTTTCATAAAACTGCTGGAATAAACTACAAGCAGGTCATTTGGGATTTAAAACATTACAAATTTCAAGTTTTTTTTGCAGCTACTTCAGGTGGTCTACCTTTCTGCTGGTATAAAAGGAAGAGAAAAATCTTTTGAAAAATTCAGTCGTTGCCCAGAAAGCGTTTAATATAGACGGAACCCCTAGAGCTGGTCATTTGAGTGGAAACACTAAAATAAATATCTCTAGAATTACGCCTATATTACATGCCTCACTCATAACGGCTCATTAGAATTCGTTAAATTTCAGATTTAAATCTAATTTTTAAAATAAACAAAAAAATAAACATTAAGAGCATTCATTAAACTTAATTTCACTTTAATTTAATTAAATCTTCAAATCGTTAAGTTTTCATTAAGTTTTCAAAGTAAAGAAATTAAGGAAAAATTTAAATTTAATAAATAATAAATACCTCGCAATACACCGTGTTCAATGTCATCAAGAGAAAATACCAATCCATTAATTACGTAACAAGTTTCTTTCCAGAAATGCTTCACTTCTATTACCGAACTCGGCAAAGGATCCACTTTGCACAAGCCATGAATGGTTAATGTGTTGTATACATCTGTGTACATTACTCTTTAGTGTAAATAATACATAATTTTAAAGATTTATTATACTGATAAAAAAGGCTTTTCTCTGGAGATTATTCAAATCGTTCAAGTTCACGCTGGTCAGCTGACGAGCCAGCCCTTCAAACTCCTCAAAAACGTCGTCTGCCCTAAGTCCGGCGTAATCTACTGATTTTCCATCTTCTGAAAGATATTTTCCTTTCAATCTTTTTACATCAACAGCATAATTAAATATTCAGAGCATTTTGAATTGATATTATGTAATATTACTTTAAGATCATCAGCTGCAAAAGTGAAGCAACTTGTAGAGCTGACTGATTCCCATGCGATTGAGCTGAATTATTGACATCTTTAGGGAGATTCAGAACATTCATTTTCCAGCAAAATGCTGACAGAAAGCTGGAGAACATTAAAGTTACGCAACTAGTTTATTTAACAGCTGCTGTGTGCTGTTTACAAAAGCAATTACTTTACTAGCACTTGTTCAGCCAAAAAATATGAGCATCATCAATCGTAGTCAAAACGTACTCCCGACACACTTGTTTACATAACAGCGTGAGTCATGTATTTAAAATCCCTTCTTCGATCTCAGTAAAAGCTTGTTTTATCCACCGCTAGATGGCGTATGCGTCTAAGGTACCGTTATATTGCTAGATGGCGCAACCTGCTCATTATAAACTTATCTCTGAAGGAAAAAAACCGAAAAGAGTAGATAATGAAACATTCTTATCACTCTAAACAATATTTACCTCCAATAAAATTTCAAATTCAAACAGCATTCTCTGAATACTAAACTTCTAATTCCCAAAAATTCATAAATAAATCCACCTGAAAAAGAATTGACTTTTATGAATTTCTTCGAACCGGCAACGCTGTGCTTACGGCGTCACGGGCCAAGCTGTCACACACAGAAGTAAAGCCCAAAAGTTGATCATCAGACGAGGGCATTTGTGTGCGTCATAAAACAGCCCTTTTCAACGTGCATTTTTTTCCATATTTATTCCCAATCAAAACTCTATTAAAAATATATCAATTCAACCATTCAGCAGTGTTGATCACTACTCAAAGTGTTTGAAGAATTGTGGGAGCGGCTTGTATTACCTTTTCATTCCCGCCATTTACATTGCCACACCGACCTATCCCTCTCCACTCCCATAAGCCGTCGAAATCTAAACTTTGTGGCCCTAAATAAAGCTGGGCGAGGTTCTTAACTCTCAAATTCTTGAATAATTTCAGTGGATAACTCAATTGTGAGTGCAATTATCAAGACTTGGCACATTAATTTGGATTATATTGGCAGAGAAATTGAAATCTGGCCAGTGGCAATGGGGCAGCGAGAAAGTGTCTGATGACTGACATCAACAACAAACCGGGTAAAAAAATTTTTTATTGATGATGTGCTACATTCTGACTGACTTAATCCCTGCTTTAAAGACATTCCTTTTTCTTATTCCTCAAGAGTAGTAGAAGAGAGATCAATAATGCATTACATGGCGGGGCCGTACTACTCTGTGAAGTAGTACTCGAATCGATACACGGAGAGAAACATGTTTTTCATGATGACAGCATCCGACCAATAATCCAACTTGGAATCTCTTGAAATTCTGATTTTTCTTTAAAAATTTTGGTCAAATTTTTCACGTATCTTTGCCATGAAATTTAGTAATTTTAAAAATTCTCGAAATCTCTAAAATTTTATTTAAAAAAAAATAGAAAATTTAAAAAATAATTTCAAAGATTAATTAAAATTTTTGTCAAATTTTCCGAGATTTTTTTCGAGATTTTAGACGTCTAAAAAAATAAATAAAAATTTCGTAAAATTTTCAAAGATTAATTTTGAGATTCTGAATATCTTTTATTTGAAATTTTTCACACCTGTGAATGAAATAATAAAAAAAAGGAGGCCGGACATGATCCAATAGGAGAAGAGAGATCAATAAGAGAGCTCAACATCCGGATGGATCGATGGGGGGAGAGATGAATCACACGTGTATCACACACATAGGGGTTGGGCATTGTGTCATCACCGGACGTCTATTATAAAAAGCAGCTCCCCTCTCTTCCGCAATACTAACAATAATCCTTTTATATTTAAATAGAGAATGACATCGACCAAGACTTGTAACACGGACGAGACTTTTCTGTAATATTTTTATTATTTACAAAAATAATAAATCCTGCCTTGTTACTAACTTTTCTTTTTTCTTGCGTGACTGAATGACGTAAAAAATCTAACAGTTTTGTTGAGCGCCAAGTGGAGCAAAGTCACGAAGAGCGAACTCACTCAAAGACTGAGACGTTTACACGGTAGATGTCATCATCCATGACGATTGAGTATAGAAATAATAAATAAATATGTTTCTTACAGGCGAATGTATTATCCAGCGGACGGTAACCAAGGAAACGTGAGCGGCGGCGGTAGCAGTGGCGCCATGCCTCAATACACGTAAGTCAATCCGCCGCACTGCGCATAAAACACCCGAGATCCCCTTTTATAGTTACCGAGTTTGTAACTCTATACTTTGATGTTGCCCAACAAGAATTTAAAAAAAATATTTCTTTTATATAAAAAATCAATTTGAAGTTGAAATTTGGTTTTTAAATTTGTCAGATTTTGGGATGTTGGACATCTTTTAGAATCTTAATTTTTTTTTAAATTAGAGATTTTAAGAAATATAAAATATCATTTTTATTGGATTTTTGCTAATTTTTACTGAATTTTACAAATTTTTTACTGAAATTTTGCGGGATTTTTACGGATTTTTTACAATTTTTTTACTGAATTTTACTGGAATTTTACGGAATTTTTACAAAATTTTTAACGGAATTTTTACTGAATTTTTACAAATTTTTTACAGAATTTTTACTGAATTTTTATTTATTTATTCTTCAGGTTGGGAGGAGATCCGACGGGTACTTATGGCCATACGACTTACTCGAGCAGCAACGGCGGGATTATGGTGGACGAAATGCCGGCAAACGCCACCCTCGTCTCCCGGACAAAACAGCAGCTCACCACCCAGCAAGTGCGTTATCTCTATAAATATATTACTCATAAAATAAAATATAAAGAAAAGGCACAGGAAGGAGTTCTGCGTCATTTAACTTATCTACACTTTTTTAACGATAAGAAAACTAAATCCATATAAATTCTTTTCAGGTTACACAAACGACTCAATTAGTGCGGGAAGTGCAGCACATTGGTCCCGACGGCCAACCTGTTTTAGTCGATCCTTACAATCCTTACGGTGAGGCAACTTACGTGCGGAATAACGGATCTTCTTCGGGACAGCAACCGGCCAGATTTGCCAATTACGAACACATTGCAGAAGATTACGATGCGTCGGCTTACGGTCGTGCAACTATACCTCCGAATTATGCAGACTACGAGCCGTATCCCCATCTAGCGGCTTACCACCCGACAGCTCAAGCACCTCCGGGAGTACTTTATAGGGATTATATGCCCGATAATAATATGGATCCTGCGGGAGCGATGCCAGTCTATGGCGATAGGCCGCCTACACCTCCGTCTCCTAGCGAGCAATCTGAATCTCCATTACCACACCATTCCAGAGGTGAATTTTTAATAATTATTAAGTCACTTTAATTAAATTTTAATTAGATAATTTTTTAGAAATTTATTTGAATTTATTTAGATTTGATTAGTAATTTATTCGAATTTATTTGGATTTAATTTCTAATTTATTGAAATATATTAAGTAATTTATTTGGATTTATTTAGATTTAATTCGTAATTTATTTACATTTTATTGGAATTTATTTAGATTTAATTACTAATTTATTTGAATTTAATTTCTAATTTATTTGAATTTATTTAGCAATTTATTTGAATTTATTTGGGTTTAATTTCTAATTTATTTGAATTTATTTAGTAATTTATTTGAATTTATTTAGATTTAATTAATAATTAAAAATGGCAAATTATCTCACGCGATCCTGAATTTTTTATTTTATCTTTGATATCTCAATTAAAAATAGATGACGTCATAGTTGATAATCAGTATTGTTGTTGTTGAAAAAAAAAGAAAAGGGCGGTCCTGGTATAGTGTCACTAGTGAGGGTTCGATGATCCTTGTGCTGCTGTCGACATGTGCTATTTTAGGGATTGCGTGTGGCTGAATAGAGGGCAGTGCTTGTACTAGTATCCCTTTTTCTCTTGTCCAGAGTGGATGTTGTTTTTAGAATTTTTTTGAAAAATGTTTAAATCTCACATCTATTTCGAGCTAAGTAGGTTTTTTTTAATTCATTTCAATTTTATTAACTAATTATAATTTTTAAAATAAACAGATTATTCGAGACAATATCCACCTGGTGGATATGCAGAAATGGATGGAGCCGTTCCGCCGGATCACTACGGTAGAGAAGATTTATTATGTTTTTGTGGTTATAGTTGTATGGGCGGTTACATCATGAGCTTGTTTTGAGGCCTCTCACCCGCCCATCGAGTTGTGTTTTGTTGTTGCCTGATGAGCGCATGCCGTGTAGATTGTGTGCACCTGCAGCTCCCGCAGTGGGTATCCCGCTGTGTGTGTCCGCGTTACCAGACACACAGTTTTGCATTATCTCGTGTTTTTCAAGCATAATTTAACCATTTAAACGCAACTTTTTGAATTCTGGTTAGACATTGGGTTCGGCAACCCATTTTAATTGAGTTTAAATTTGAATGAATTAAATTTTTAGGTTGCCGAACCGGGTTTTGAGTAGATAAAATGGGTTCGGCAACACTTTTCATGCTTTTTAAAATTTGCTTAGCAAACTAAAAAAATTGGATTCGGCAACTTTGAATTAATTGAGTTTAATTTGAAATGAATTAAATTTTATGGGTTGCCGAACCGTTATTCAAGTAGATAAAATGGATTCGGTAACCCTTGAAATGCTTTTTTTTAAATCTGCTTAGCCTTTTTTGAAAAATTGGGTTCGGCAACTTTGAATCAATTGAGTTTAATTTGAAATGAATTAAATTTTTTAGTCTTTTAAATGGATAAAATGGGTTCAGCAACCCATTGATAGAAAAAAAAGTTGTTTAGCTGCTTTTTATGTTTGAATTGCTGGTTGCCTAACCCTTTTTAGTATGCAAAAATTGGGTTCGGCAACTTTTAGTTTGTGCTGTTGCTTAAAAATGCATGTTTGGTTTGTTTGTAGCTGCTCATTCCCCTTACGGCCGATCTGCTTACGCCAATGTGAACGGATTGGATCCGGCCGGTTCCGGCGGATATGGCCATCACCATCACCACGATCCTCATCAGGATCAACTGCTGGAAGAATCTCAAATGCAGCAGAATCAGGATTCTTTCGGGATGGGACCTGGATACAGTCCAACTAGACGGATGGCACCTCCGATGCCTCCTTCGCGCTCTTCCGGCGAGGGGATCTATCAGCCGAGACCGCCTCCGCCCGTTCCGGCTGAAGCTATGGCCAGCCTCAATATCGGCCTAGATAAAAGTGGTCCGTCCATCTAGAATTTGTCCTGCTTGAATGCTTCTTCGTTCTTCGTAGTTACTGCTTGCTTCTCCAGTTTAGAAATCATTGGAATATGCTTGACATTTTCTGGATTGCTAATTTTTTTCCTCCAAATCCTTCTACTATCCCTAAACACACTTTTTCTAGTCTGCCCCTAAACACACATTTCTTAAATTCTTTTTCATTTTTATTAAAAAAAAAAAATCCCTAAACACACAATTTTGGTCAATCCCTAAACACACTTTTTCGAAAGTCACTCCATCAACACTTTTTCTGGTAGAGTTTTTCAATGATACCCTAAACACACTTCTTTAGTCAATCCCTAAACACACTTTTTTAGTAAATCCCTAAACACACTATTTTGGTCAATCCTTAAACACAATTTTCTGTAAAGTCAATCCATTAATGTCTGTCAATGAATCCCTAAACACAATCCCTTCTAGACACACCGTGAACTTTCCCTAAACACATTTTTTTACTTCAAATCCCTAAACACAATTTTTTATTTTTGACATTTTAGGTGTTCGATGGCGCGATCCTGATTTACACGAAGTGATCGCCTTCCTCAACAACCCGAACGCCGTCGTCAAGGCTAATGCGGCCGCCTATCTACAGCATTTGTGCTACAACAGCGATCCTGTCAAGCAGGAAACGAGACTCTTAGGCGGAATCCCGCTTCTCGTCGCTCTTCTCTCCTCTGATCAACCAGATGTCCATCGTAACGCATCTGGAGCTCTAAGGTCCTTTAAAAAAAATTTATTTCTCAATTTTAAAAAACTAAAAATAATTATTATATAACAATTATATGACATTATGTAACGATAACGCGAGAATATTATTTAATTAATTTTTAAAAAATTATATAAGTTTTTATTTTATTTTAATATTATTTATTTATATTTTCCCTTTTATTATTACAAGAAAAAATGGCTAACATGATTTATTACATAATATAGGAATCTGTCTTACGGCCGACAGAATGATGAGAATAAGAGGGCGCTGCACAAAGCTGGCGGAATTCCGACTCTAGTGCGACTATTGATCAGAAGTCCGGATCCCGGTGTACAGGAATTGGTCACGGGGGTCCTCTGGAATCTCTCATCCTGCGAGGTATTTTTAATTTGTAATAGAAATCTTGTTTCATCTTATTTATTAATTAAATTAATTAAATTAGGAATTGAAGCGAGTAATTCTGGATGAGGCGTTGGCAGTGCTCGTTGCTCAAGTGATAATCCCGCACTCGGGCTGGGACCGGAAGAAACCTGGTCCAACACACTGGACGGCACTCTTACGCAATGCTTCCGGAATTCTTAGGTAATATTTTGAAAAGATAAATTTTTTAAATCAACTTAATTATTTTTATGTTTTTTCTTTAATTACTCGAATTGTTGCTCGGTTATTTCAACTTATGAAATGTTAAGTTTAAGTTAATTAAATATTTTTTAAAAAATTAGCAAGTACTTTATAATTTTAAGATAAATACATTTAAGTTTAATGACTTCAATGAATGGCTGATGACTTACAAATAGATTTATTTAATTTATTGAATGATTTATTTTATGAAGTATCAAGTAATCATTTATATTTAATTAGAAGCAAACTTTGATATCTCATGATTAATCAATAACTAATTACAGTTTAACAAAACTAATTAATTGAATTAATTAATTTTGATACATTTTAGAAATGTGAGTTCTGCGGGTATCGAAGCGCGCCAAGCTCTGCGGCTGAAGGAAGGCGTCGTAGAAGCGCTGTTGTACCTAGTGCGGGGCGCCATCGATCAGAACCACATGGACAACAAGAGCGTGGAGAACGTGATCTGCGTCTTACGCAACCTCTCCTACAGATGCGAGGAGGTGGTCAACCCCAACTACGACAAACAGCCGCCCGGCTCGACGGGCGGCGCAGCCGGAGGAACAACAGCCACCGGCCAATCCAGAGCCACAGCTCAACACTCTGGTAAACATAATAATCTTCTTTAACTTAATTATTTTATATTTAGTTTAATAAATGTTTATTTACATTTTTTAATTATTTTTCAATAGTTTTTCATTTAATTTTGTTTTTAATATTGTTTAAATTTTTCTTTATTGCGTTTTATTTAAGTATGTCAACCACATTTAAGTTTAATAGTGATAACATCTTATACTTGGTTTAATTAATGTTTATTTATTATTTTTTAATCATTTATTTTATTTTATTATTTGGCTTTTATTGAATTTTATATATTTTCTTTCGCTTTATTTAAGTATGCCAACTTCATTTAAGTTTAATGATGATAAACTTTTTTCCACCTCCAAATTTTTAGTGAAATTTTTTTTCCAATAAAATCTATTTGATACTTTTCCACTATTTCTAATAAATTATTGTTTTACATTTAAAATAGGTGAGAACCAAGGCTGTTTTGGAGCCAGCCGGAAGAAGAAGGACGGGTCGTCCGGAAGTGGAAATCTACTTCCGTCTCCTTCCTCCCCATCGGCCAACAGTGGTGGCGCTGCTGCCGCCAACAGCGGCTCGAGCGGCAATTTACCCCAGCGGTCCGATCCCCCCAAAGGCATGGAGCTCCTCTGGCAGCCGGACATCGTCCAACCTTACCTCGCCCTATTATCCAACTGTTCCAATCCGGAAACGCTGGAAGCGGCCGCCGGAGCCATCCAGAACTTGGCCGCCTGCTATTGGCAGCCATCCATCGACATCAGGGCGGCCGTTCGTAAAGAAAAAGGCTTACCCGTCCTCGTAGAGCTTCTCAGGATGGAGGTGGATCGGGTGGTGTGCGCCGTCGCGACGGCATTACGTAATTTGGCCCTGGATCAACGCAATAAAGAGCTCATCGGTAAAATTTACTCTGTTTCCACCACAAATTTCCACCTTTTAGTTGGTCCTTATTAAATATCAGTCTATTGCCATTTCCACTTTTCCACCTTTTAGTACTCACATTTCAAAGTGTCGATCGATGACCACTTCCACTTTTCCACCTTTTAGTACCGAATTGTTAAGAACTCGTTATATTTCTGATTTCCACTTTCCACCTTTTAGTACATACTTTTATAATCTATTTCCCTGATTTCCACATTTCCACTTTTTAGTTTGCACCTTTGAAAGTGTCGATCGATGACCCACTTCCACTTTTCCACCTTTAAGTAATTTTTTTTTTCTTTTCTTTTCATTATTCAAACAGGGAAATACGCAATGCGGGATCTCGTACAAAAGCTTCCTTCCTCATCGCCCATGGCGGGCAACGGGAAAAATGCGGTTCAGCAACCACAGCAGACGAGGGATCTCGGCGGAGCCTCCGACGAGACCATCGCCGCCGTCTTGGCCACACTCAACGAAGTCATCAAGAAGAATGCGGAATTCGCCCGATCCTTATTAGACGAAGGTGGAGTGGATCGCCTCGTCTCCATCACCCGCCAGAAAGTGCGCTACTCTTCCAGGGTTGTCAAATTCGCCTCTCAGGTCTTAGCGGCCCTTTGGGCCCATCAGGAACTGAGGGATGCGTACAAGAAATCCGGATGGAAAGAGTCGGATTTCGTGAGTCGAAGCGGAGGAGTTTCCGGGAGCGGGAGCAGCGGAGCCGGTGGGATGTCCGGCGGAGCGTCGAGTCCGAGTCATTCGGCCGCTAATTCGACGCTGAATCGGCCCATGTCGAGTCAGGGTGGAACCCGCTACGAGGACAAAACGTTATCTCTACAGAGACCATCAAATAATGCTGGATCCGGACCTTCTTCCGGCAACGGATCCGCCAATAGGCAGCAATCTTACAGAGTACTATATTACTACTTCAAAGAGATTCTCTTGTTTGTTTACTATTCTAAATATTTGTGTTTACTCTTTTCAGGATGACGTCCCTTTAGCTGATATGCAATATCCGGAAGGATCTACGCATGCGCCACCCCCTGGCGGAGTCAGGATATTTCCACCAGGAGCTGTAAGATTTAATTTTTAGAATTCCACTTTTATTTTTCCACCTTTTAGTACACACCTTAAAGACTGTATTCCATCAATAATTTCAACTTTTCCACCTTTTAGTACACACCTCCAAAACTGTATTCCATACATAATTCCACTTTTCCACCATTTAGTGTCTTCCTTTAAAAGTGTATCCTACAATTAATTTCCACTTTTCCACATTTTAGTAATTTTTTATTTATTTTATTTCAGAAAGCGGGAGAGCCGGTATACGCCCAAGTGAACCGGGATAAGAAGAGGAGCAATAGGCAATACGAAGGGGGTCCCGGCGGTCAGGACCATATGGGTCCGGGTGGTTACGATGAGACGACCCCACCGTCCCTATCCCGACTCAATATGGATCCTCACGGTCAAGGAGCTGCTGCTGGAGATTCTTGGGTTTAATTAAAAAATTTGTGTAATTAATTAATAAAAGAGAAAAAAAGCTGCTCATTTATACTCCTCCCAGTTACTGCTCAGCACACAAACACACTTAAATATCGGCGGCTTATTATTATATAATCCTCTTCTCTATCTCTTTTGGTAGACTTTTGTTTTCTTGTAGCTATATGTTATAATTTTTTCTCTCTTTTTTTGAGATATAATATTGTGCCTTTTTTTCTTTTTCTTCTTATAAAAGTGTTTAGCTCATTTTTAGTTTTTTGTATAATTTTCTTTTTTTTATAATATTTGTCTTTATATGTGGAACAATCATATTGTGTATTTCCTTCTCTCTCTTTTTTTAATTTTCATGCAGCTTTTTGTGCACTACATTCCATGGACACGCGTTATATAAGAGGCAGTCACTTCACTCCCCCCGTTTAATTAAGAAAAAAAATGTATTCTCTCTTTTTCTAATCTCTATTGATTGTAATATTCATTTTCCATATGAGGATAATGAAGAAAACTTTAAAAATAATAATCGCGCTTCCTCTTTTAATTACCACACACTATCGTCTCTGTTGCATCATTTTTTTTTTTGGGTGTCATCGTGTTCAGAATTGAAACATACCAATGTGCAGGCCAATACATAATAGCTAATGGTGTAATCATTACCTAAATTTACTTTTTAAAAATATTTTAAAAGAATTTAATTTACAAGATAATTATTTTTAAAGAATTTATGGATAACTCTTGATGTCAGTAAATAGCTTGATTCAAGATGATTATGTCAGTACCGATCCCGATCTTGAAAGTTTAGGGATACAGTTGCCTAACCGCTCTCTCTAGGGACACCTTCTAATTGCTATAATTACCTCATTATCTTACGTAGTTATTCAAATAAAAAAATATCTGAAAAATGAACTATATAATAATCGACATTCCACATCTTATCCGACTACTTTCATCTTCATAATTCAATCATCTGCGAAATAATTAGCCCGAAAAACTGGACATTTTTTAAAAATTATTTTCTCTAAACTAATCGGCGCCCAAATTTTTTTTTTACAATAATCTTTAATAATAATAATTTAAAATAAAGGTGATAATAAAGATGACTTTTATCATTTTAACATTTTAACATTTTAAAATCTAATTGAATGGAAAGTAAAATTCATAAAATTTGAAAAGATAATCTAAAAATTTAACCGCCCTAAAATCGTTTATACCTTGTATCATCAGGATAGTGCTACACATCCAGGTTTATTTCTATGTATTTAACTTAATTCTGATGCTCGAGCTTTTGAAAAATTCTGTACGCCCATGGGAGCGACCAAATGAGGGGAACATTTCATTTTACCTTGAACTAGTACAGAAGCAAGGCATTTGGGAATTATTGTATGCTATTCTAAATAAGCTCTTTGCAGGTGCAAGGAATCTCCAAGGTCTTTCAGAGCTTGTTCCCCTTGTTCTTTGCAAGTATAAAAAGAAGAGAGGCACCATTTGAGATTTCAGTCCTTGTAAAGAACGTGTCGAATAAAGACGGGGGTTCTAGAGGTGATCATTCGTTAAACTATCCACCGAATGAACAGTTTCTAGAATTACTCTTCTATATTGGACGCTTCACTAAAACACTTTTTAAAACTGAAAAAGGCTCATTTAATTTAAGATTAATTTAAGTAATTTGTAGAAAATATATACTTATCGTATAGTGTATTACATTATTTAACATCTTCCTTGATTTCTTCAATAATTAATGGAGAGAAAAATGAGGGGAACCAATATGATTTGTTGTGGTTATCCAACCAGGCCACTCCATCACGAACGAGTTCATTTAAAATCTGGTTGCATCGGTTCTCATCCCATTTCAATTCAGTCCTGAAAAAAGTTAATTCAAAATTAAATTAATTATTAATTTTAAAATATGTAAATAAAAGATATTACATAAGCGCTTTGACAGAGGTGAAGGCCTGGTTTTCTGCAATTTTGAGGACAGCTGTGTGATCGGCGCTGAGCTCTCCGGGTACCGATCGAATGAGGATGTTGTCAGCTGCATCCTGGCTCCCACGAAGTGGAATGATGGTGAAGCCAGAGCCCAAGATCTTGAGCTTACCAATGGCTCTCAAAATATCATCACTGAAAGAAGAGAATGTTAATAAGGGAATTATTAATAATTATTAAGTTAAATATACTTTGAAATTTCTTGGTGATGCTGGGCTTTTCCCCTGGCCTTGATCAATCGCTGCCTCAGCTCTTTGAGGGTGATGATGCCCCCGTTCAGGTGGGATGTGGCCATGCAGACTTCAATGACCTGCACAGCAAGCTCATAGTAGAAATCACCAACACCGAGGAGTTCTGCCCAAAATCCCTTGCTGGAAGCCAGTGGGTCAACACCGATGGAGGCACACATCTCCTGGAACTGTCTCCGGAAGTTGGGGTCCTTCTTTATCTCATTCCTGTGCTTGGAGGCGAAGGTCTCCAGGTTGGTGCGGAATTTCTCCATCTGCTCCGTCATGTGCTCGAAGGAGGCCTCCTGCAACTCGTTCCCCTTGTCACGGAACTTCTCTTGTTCCACCTTTTGCTTGTGGATGGCACCGATTCCAGGACGTTTCCTCATTTTCCTGTTGATTTATGACATTATGTAATGGTTATTTTGGTCGGTAAATAAAAATTCAAGTTTAAATTTACCTACCAGTTGTAATTTCCCTAATTTATTTGGCCTTAAAAGAGGAGAAAGAAATGAAAAGCCGCCTTTGACAGAAGTCAAAAATCAAAACAAAATTGACGTCGTCTGGGGACGTCTACTCGGTGGATATGGAAAAAGAAAAAAAAGGCTATTGCATAACGCTAGACACCCTATTCAGTGGAAGCGGAATGATATTCAAAAATTTGTTAAAATAGAAGCTAATGGTTGGATATATTTGTTATATTTCTTTTAAATTAATATTAATTCTACTTGAATCAATAAAATCCGCACTGTAATAATTTTTAAGAGATTTTTTTTGTACAAAATAATTTAGAAAATAGAAATCCAATTATCCGCATAATCTTTAATAATTAGAAATAAAGACAACAGTGGTCGTCTGAATTCGCTTTTGTTTTGAAACTAATGATCATCATTGCGATCGCCTTTGCCACGCTTTGCGGTTTTTGCATTCTTGTTAGAAAAATTAGTGAAGAGGAGAAGTGAAATATTAATATAATATTCCAAAAACTCATTACGTGTATGGTAATTAAAGCAGGCCTCTTTATATCAATTGTGCACGCTTTTATTTTAATTCGTATTTTAATTAATCTAAAATTATACAGGTTGATGATTTTATACCTGCTCTAACATGGATGAGGATCCACCAGAAAATGATGAGGTCTCTGTTAGACAGTTTCCCAATGAGCTTTTTGCTACCATCAGGAAATATGTCAGTGGTGAAGATTGTGTGGCTTTAGCTCTATCTGGACAAATTAATGGCTTTGCTGAGTTCAATCGTGATGATGGGTATTAATTCTATTTTCTAATTAACCTGATAATTTTATTTATTTCTAATAAATTTTCATAGGAAACATGTCATCAGTCACAAGTGCTTTTACATCTCTCCAACTTCATGGAGTGGTTTCTTCAAGCAGTACATCCTTCCAAATGCAGTCACTAGTTTCAATGTGAATCATTTGTATTGGATGCCACCTGACCTGCTTCGTGCTGGCTTAATCCAAATGGAGAATTTAGAAGAGTTGTGCACTAAAGATACCCAAGTGTCACTGCCCATTCTAGCTGAAGTTTTGAATACTTGTTCAGACATCACCAAACTGGAGTTCAGCTTCCGCCTTGAGAGAGACAACACCACCAGTCTTGAATCATTATTCACTCAAAGTTTCCTTAAACTTTCCAGTTTGAAGATATCTAGCTGTGTGCATGATGCCAAACATTATCGGCATGATCCGTGGATGCCTATCTTACGCTTTTTGAGGTAATAACTAAACATATCTTCATCTATTTTTGAAACCGAAACTAATTTAAGTATACTTTTTTAGCTTGTGCAGCAAAAATTGCGTCCACCTTAGCGTGGAAATCACCTACACCGGAAAGTCGGAAGGGTACATTTATGAAGATTGGGATGATTATTTAGCCGCTACAAATGACCCGGTAGAAGAGTTCGCAACCTTCCGCACGCATGCTCGTTTAAACGTGTACCCCCTACTTGACTGGATGAGGTCGCTGACAAGTTTAGTGCTTATCAAACTCGGAGAGTACGCTAATGACCGTCATATGAATGAGAGATACTGTGACAACGATGCGGTTTTTTCTTTCATGCTCGATGATCTTCTCGACTGGCTATTTTCCGCTGCTGAGCTTGGCGAAGATGATTTTCCCCGTTCTTTACGAAATTTCTGGGTCCAAGATTTCTCCTTACAAAGCGACCACCGACCTTACATCCAAAACAGCGCAACATCTTTGATTTCCCTTCAAAGGGATCGTGATGGAATTATAGCCTTCAATGAACCACAACAGTTGCCTCAATTTCAACAGCTCGAGCATGTTGCCGGTATACAGATCGATTCGACGTTCAGAGACCATCACGGCCGTTCTTTGGCACATTTTCCTAATCTGAAGTACGCTCATGGAAGATGCCTCCTTCGCGATGAAGCAGTAAGATAGATTCATCTTAAAAAAATCTCCATTTTAAATTAATTCAATATGGTTATATTTTTAGACTCTGAATGAGTTTGTTGGAAAACACCCAAACTTGGAATCCTTATCTGTTGAGTATTACTGTGATAATCCTAGGCCCCAAGTTCAAGTCCCTATTTGGAATCTCCCTAGTCTCAAAGTGCTCCATTATTCGCGACCTGTCTTCAATGCAGGTATGAATCTAAAATCAAAATTTCGTGATTTTTTTTTATTTATTTTAAAAATTCAAATTTATAAACAGGAATTATTGAATCATTGGTGAATGCTCATTCTAATTTAGAAATTCTGAGCCTGCATAACACTCACTGGAGCTATGATTGCAATTTTCCGGCCGAAACCGACCAGGAGCTACTCTCGTTAATCGAGTTTCCCAAATTAAAACATCTGTCCATCTCAAAATTCCATTACTTTGATGGCTCTTTTTTGCTAAAAGTAATCAAATCATTATTATATGAATGTTTGGGTGAAAGAGCTACGACTTCCAATTATTTACTACATTTATTACAGATTGGCCGGCAGTGCCCAAAATTGGAGCGAGTTAATTTGATGAATTATTGTGGCACAAGTTTGAAGCGGACGTCGTTTGCTTCACACTTCGATCGGTTTCTTCAATTTGCTACTCATCTGCAGGATTTCAGGTGAACCAACTGATTATAGTCGAATTCATTCAGCGCAATCGATTTTTTTAATACAAATTTTGTCATTTCAGTTTGGAGTATCATTTCAAAGGAGACAGCTCCTTCATCTTTTCGCTCCTGAAATCTGTTCTAAAACATTCTCCTCAACTCAGAAGATTCGTCTTGTTGGACACATGTGAGCTAGATGATCACGACTCTCTGGATAATTGGAAACTAACATTCGAAATGTCAGATTTTATGGTTCGATTCGCTTTGGAAATGCCTAATCTTATCTGTCTGTGTATTTCTTCTTGTCAGCTTAATTCTGATTTGATTGAGGAAGTGAACCGTCGGGTTGTGGAAGAAGTTCTTCCATCCAAGCCACCCCTTTGGTTCTGGTTGAATACTTCAAGACCAAAACCATCCACTTCAAATGTTCCTCTGATCCACTACCATGAAGTGATCTCTCCCAGCCTTGCTAGGGTTCCACCCAAAATTGAGTTGATTCCCTAATTTGTGATTACTCTTATTTAAAAGTCCTCAAGTCTCAACTGCGTCTCATTTTTCTTCTAAAACTTGTGAGGATGATTAATACAGAAATGATGTTTTGCCAGACTTTTGCTGTTCGACTTAAAAGAATCATGTTCGCTACATTTTTTAAAACTATAGCATTGTTTAGTATAATTTTAAAATTAAAACGGAATGATTTATCGGATATGAGAGATGATGTAATTAATTTACCAAATACTTATTATAGATTATATTCATAATTCTTTTTATTTTATGGGGTTTTCTTGTATTACGGTGTAGGAGGTAACTTCCTTTTTAGTTGTTTACCTTCCTTGATAAAACCAATTTATGAACTAATGCTCAAATTTAAGAATCTTCAATTATTATTGAAAATACACACAAATAAAAATAAAATTAACGAATTAAAAAAGATTGAAATTTCGGGACGCGTATATTAATTTCAAAGAAACATTAAAAAGTCAATAACACAAAATGAATTCATAACCAATCACACTCATCTGGAACTCTGAAAACTATTCTCTTCTTTATTCTTCGACTTCTGAGTCGCATGTTTCATTCGGCTTCGAAGGGACCCACTTTCCATTCTCACGGACCCATGGTCTTGGTTGATCTTGCCACATCACAGCGGTAGCCTTTCCAATCTTAGGAGCTGGCGGAATGTGGTAGTGTTTGGGTGATGTCACAGACGATCGGTTCAACTTGATCGGATAACAGTTTTTCGCTTCTGGATCGACGACTTGAGTAGAGTATGGACGCAAAACTAGAGCTCTGTTCGTTACTACCGGGACGACGACGGTTTGAACGTTTTTGGTAATTAGATTTTCAGAAGATGGTTCTTTGAACCTGATCACCTTCTTCTCAGTTGGTGAACACACAACTGGAGCTTCGATCTTATTTACTTCGGGCACGACGACGGTTTGAACGTCTTTGGTAATAAGATTTTCAGCCGATGGTCCTTTGGCGCTGAGCAGCTTCTCGAGGGCATCGATCTTTCTCGTGTTCACTCCTTTCATTGCCGATTGAGCAGTAAGATCTCTTCGATTAGCGCGGCTCTCCATATTGAGTTTACTCAAGCCCACCTTGTGCATCTTATTGATGGTTTCTTGACGATCGAACATCTGATCAGCCCACTCGATATTCTCCCCGATGCATTCATGGGAGACAATCCATTTCTTCTCTTTACGACTGAAAACTCTTCGACATTTCTGATGGAAAGAGATCTTCTTCTTTGAAACTTCATCATCAGCATTCAACTCGGTTGATTCCTCTTTCAGCTCGGCTTTAAGAATGGGTTTCTTAGGTACAGGAGGGACCTCTGGCAGGACGAGGTCATCATCGCTGTTTGGCTCATTCTTCGGGACGTGAACGACTTCTTTGATGATCGGTGAGGGTTTTAGCTTCAGGATCTTCTCTAGGGCTTGAATCCTCTTGGAATTGGCCTGGTTGATCTTCTTTTGAGCGGCCAGTTCTTTATTGAGAGCACAGTAATTCCCTCTGATGCTGGAAATGCTCTGACAGCGGGCCTTGTTGATGCGCTCTTGACGCTCGAATATTTCCGAATGCCAGCCCATGTGCTCGGCGATGTGATCTTTGGAGAGCGGCTTAAGAGCATCATTTGCTTTTCTGCACTGCTTGGCGACTTTCTCTTGTACTTTTCCGAAGATGGTTTTCACAGGTGAAGACTGCATTGTGAAAGTTGGGTAAGATGAAGTTGTGATCAATATATAACCAGTCTACATCCTTATATAGGCGCGACCTATAGAAACTGAACTTGCAACCACGAAAATCTAATGCTAATTTTTAAATAAACATTTTAAATAATGCTAAAAAAGGTTTTATCAACTCGAATTTAAATAGATGTATTTTCCAATTATATACGATTTAACTTTAAGACATGAAATACAAAGAATACTACTATAATATTTACAGTAAAAATGTTCGTTCTCCTCTTTACTTGTATAAACATTTTCACTCTTACTCATTTTGTTGGAGAGGAAAACCATCTGTTTACCGTCTCCATTCACTAATAATGGGTTCTATCAATTATCACCGTCTCTTTGGCTCCTTTGGCAAGATGTGAAGACGATTCGCGCGGTTCGATGGTCTTGATGTAAGGGCCATTTTGGAGGGATGAATAAACGAATGATAGAGCTTCTTTGGATGTCGGCGGATGACTGGTCTTGTTCATTTTGATCATTGGATGAGGCATTGATGATTCCAATGATAGCAAATAATTGATAAATTATTTCATAAATAATTAATGAAAGATTGTTTCTTCTTCTTTCAGTGTAATATGCCTATGTATCATGTCCAATGCACAATTTTCTCTCATTTTATTAACTTAAAATTATTTTACTGGTATATATTACCGTCTTATTTTTGAGCTTTTAAACGCATAATTTTTAGAATACTATAGCTGCGTTGCGTGTTTTGCTTTAGCGTATTTTAGTGGATGTAATATTTTGATATAAAGAAGAGGAATGTTCGGTAAAAGTAGCGAAAAATGTGTAAACCGGTTGAAAAGAAAATATAAGTTATTATTTTTTTTCTCACGCAGCCTATAATACGTACGACACCTTCGCTATAGTGACCAATAAGTTATATACTCTTAAGCTATAGTGTTTCTTAGAACTAATATATTTTAACTGTAATTATATGAATTTAAAGCGGTCAAGTTTTCGTTAAGGAGCAGCAAGAGATAATGAATTTAATTTCACAAATATATTTGGATCATTCGTCATTCTTTTTTAATGGTTTTGGGCGATCGTTCTTATGATCTCAGCTGGTATACATTTTCGTAATTCATCAAGATGCTGGCCTTACATTACTTTTACTTGCGAACAGTATACCGCAGTTTATGAAATTCTAACTTTCCTAATTATTGGCTGTTAAATAAAAAAAAAATATATATATATTATAGTTGTTGAGAAAAATAATACCAAGTAATAAGTCGAATTGCTATTTTGGTTACTTTGGATATGTAGAACAGATTAACAAGATTCAAATTTTGATTCGCTTCAAAATGTTTCAGATCATGAACGATAATAACAAGAGATTTATTTCTTATGGACACATTATTTATTAGAAATAAATATATTACAAAAATTAAAAAAGAGACGCAAAAAATACAGTTACACTAAAAGAAAATTAGATACATAATCACGCTCATCTGGAACTACAGAATATTTTCTTTCTTTATTTTAGGACCCATTACAGTGCCGCCTCGCTTATAAGACCACTTGCTTATAAGACCAATTCGCTTATAAAACCGGTACGGGCCACCAGATGGCATATGGCCCATATTTCGCTTATAAGACCAATTCGCTTATAAAACCAGTACCAGGTGGTCTTATAAGCGAGGCGGCACTGTATTTATCATCACGAATTTTGCTTTACTCATAGAAATTTTAAGAGATGGATTTGTATATTTTTTCATACAAAGACACAGGGAAAACACTTAGTTGAAAAACATAGGATTTATAATTTTTTAGACGCGTTACATAATAGTCAATAAGCCAAGTTCCACTCGCGAACCACCGGATAATATCTCGTTTAGTTGCTGGTAATTGACCTCAAAGGGGCCCACTTTCCATTCTCACGGACCCATAGTCTTGGCTGATCTTCCTTCGACATCAAAAGGGTAAGCTTCCCACTCATAGGAGCTGGCGGAATATGGTAATGTTTGGGTGATGTCACAGACGATCGGCTCAACTTGATCGGATAACAGTTTTTCGCTTCTCGATCGACCACTCGATCAGTTGACGGACTCACAGCCGGGTCGCTGATGCTCATAACCGGGGCGACGACGGTTTTAACATCTTTTGTAATGAGCAGCTTCTCGAGAGCATCGATCCTTTTAGTGTTCTCCTCGTTCACCTTTGATTGAACCGCAAGCTCTCTCTCATTAGCGCAGATCTCCTCTTTGAGTTTACTCAAGTCCACCTTACGGTTCTTGTTGATGGTTTCTTGACGATCGAACATCTGATCAGCCCAGTCGATATTCTTCTCGATGCATTCATGAGTGACGACCCATTTCCTCTCATCTCGACTAAAAAATCTTCGGCACATCTCCGAAAAAGACATATTCTTCTTTGACGCTTCCTTCTCGACATCATCAACTGGATTTGTCGGAGCATCATCATTCAACTCGGTTGATTCCTCTTTCAGCTCGGCTTTAAGAATGGGTTTCGTAGGTACAGGTGGGAGCTCCGGCAGGACTAGACAATCGTCGCAGTTTGGCTCATTCTTCGGGACGTGAACGACTTCTTTGACGATGGGAGAGGGCTTCATGATCTTCTCTAGGGCTCGAATCCTCTTGGAATTGGCCTGGTTGATCTTCTTTTGGGCAGCCAGTTCTTTCTTGAGAACATAGTTCTTCTCTCTGGCGCTGGAGATGCTCTCACAGCGGGCCTTGTTGAGGTCCTCTTGTTTCTCAAATACTCCTGAATTCCAACATAGATGCTCTGCGATGCTATCTTTGGAGAGCGGATAAAAGGTATTCCTTGCTTTTCTGCACTGCTTGACGACTTTGTCTTGCGCTTTGCAAAGAAATTCTTTCACAGGTGAAGACTGCATTGTGGGAGTTGGGTAAGATGAAGTAAGTGATTATTAAATGATAAACATACTTCCTTGTATAGATACGACCTGTAGAAACTGAATTTGCAACCACGATTATCTAATGATTACATAATTTGTTATTGTTAAAAAAATTACATCATAATTGTTTATAGACTTTTCTTTTATTCTTCTAATATGTTATTAAGCCTATCTTAAATGTACAATATATATTCAGAAACCAAAATGCTATTTACTGCTCATTTATTATCTTCCATATAGCTAATTGCATTGATAATTATGTGTTTATTGCCTTTACAGATAATAGTATCGCACATTATTATTTGCTAACAGTCAGTGTACTCTGGCTGTTATCAGTTATAGCATGATTAAATTTTTATAAGCTTTTCTAGCAACCCTTTCTAGAGTTGTATTGTAATTTCTAATGCCTATTTACAAGTTAATTGAATATATATAAAAAATTAATTCTTTTTAAAGAGATTTTTTAAACGTATAAGCATATAAAATACAAATAATACAGTAAGATTTATATCATCATCCTTATTTTGTTTGGGTGGAACGAATCTTTTGTTTTTCTTGGTCCATCGAATCTCCTTTGGCTAAATGCGAGGAGGGCCGAGGACTTGTCTTTGCGCGGCTCGATGGTCTTGATATGAGGTTCGTTTTGGAAGGGAACGAATGATGGAGCTCGTTCGGATGATACGGGATGATCGGCTAGCTTGTTCTTTTCGATGATCTGATCGGGAGCTGATGAATTCAATGATGGAAAATCATTAAAAGTAGGTTCTTCTTTCGATTTAGAATGATATTGGTGGGATGATTTTAAGGCTGAGACCCCCATCTTGGGATAAACGCCGCTAGTCTGTTTGGTCATCTGATGCAGTAATGATGATTTCAATATTCGTATCTTGTTTTTGTGGTTCAGTAACAAAGTATAGGCTCTTCTTCCGACTTGAAAACTAATTTTCGAGGATCAGATGAATCCAAATGCGAGACCACTTCTTTCTCGATCTGTTGGATCCTCTTTTCCTTGCGTTCGATCTTTTCTTCGAGGAGTTCGATGAGTTTCTTTTGGAGATCTTTGGAAGCTTCCATTTGGGCTGCGTTGATTCTTTCTTGATTTTCGTTAAGTTCGTCTTGACGTTCGAACTTTTTCTCAATCAATTCGAATTCATTCTTGGAGCCTATAATACCTTGTTCTTGACTTTCTTGGCGACTTGTTTGAATTTGCTCGGCATTGTGCTATGATGCTATCTAACATCAAATAATGGCGTTGCCATAATTATAAAGTAAAATCTACGTTTGCACCGACAATGATTTTAAATTTTTAAAAAATAATAAAACCATGATATAGTAAGATATGATATAATAAGTAAATTCTCCAAGCTGATGAGTTTAGTAATAGACCTTAATTGTAGCACGTTTATTTGAGAAATTTACGCAATACAAGGAAAATAAAACCTGCACTTAAGTTTATTAATTTGTATAATAGCGTTACCTAAAAAACGAAGAAAAAATATTATAATTCTGTCAGCAATAAATGTTGATCATGAATTTTTTTTGCGTGGTTTTATGTTGCATCTAGTTTTCCTGGTAAACTTTATATCTTTTTCGAAAGGGAAAAAAAGGATTTTCCTGTCTGATACTTATGAAGAGATAAGGAATTCCCCTTATGTACTGTACTTATTACTTGTCAAGTTTCAAAAATACAAAACATAAGTGTGTTGTGCAATACCACGACGTGTATGTAAAATCAGATTTATGTGTATATATTAAACTTAAAAACTATAAAAAAGACTTAAACTTTGAGCAATTCAATTTTCAAAAGGATAAAAGAGGATTTGCTACACTTGTAAGGATATATGGAATTCCCCTTACGTGGTATACTTATTTCTTATCAAGTATCAAAAATACAAATATAAGTGTGTTGTGCAATGCGTACCACGTCGTGTATATAATATCGGATTTCATACAAATACTTAAAAGCTACAAGTATAAGGATTAAATTTTGCGCAATTCAATTTAACTTTTTATGGCCATATTCATAATCAAGTGTATTCTTTTTAAGCACATATAATAGGAATTGGAATGCGAAGAGTATAACATATTATCGTCCTCTCATAACATTTAATTGCCTATTAATTCATTTCATAACTTTTTCATACCAATTAGAAAAAAAATATTTTTCATTTAATCTAGGCTTGATATGAACGTTTAAAAGGCTGCTGCTGCTGCTGTCGGAGGTAAGATGCCTGCCTCATAAAGACCATCATTAGCTGTGGATTACTTCTCAGGATCTGAAGGACTTTCTGCTTCTGCTGTTGACGTGAAATCGATGTCGATTTGAGTGTGTGTAACAACTCTCTCAGTGCTTGGGGTAATTGACGCTGATGATTTCCACCACCAGGATATTCCCAAATATTCTGCTCTGCTGGTTGATTATGCGTAATTGAATCATCTTGAATAATATTATTAGGATTGAGAGCAGGAGCTTCGCTGGGCTGTTCACCAATCATTTTCTTTATAAATTTTCACCTGATAACAATCAAAATAAAGGAAAAGCGTTAGACCTATTAAATAGTTAATTAGTTTTGCAATTACCACAATTAAATATACCTCAACAACCGACAAAAATATTATATATAAGTTGACGAAGCGGTTACTAACTAGTTTCTATCGGCTGAAGAAAGATTCTAGTTCTGAAATTTTCACCAGTCTGAGCTTTGTTTATATACCGAGTTAGTGAGTCTAATACAAGGAAGTTGACATTGAATATATATGTCTATGTGGCACGGATGCATGAAGAAATAGTGACCCGCCCCTTTCCGTGGCCGTTATTATACAGTAAAGGGATTTTTTGTATCTTCTTTTATTGCGATCAATTATGAAAACAATCGGAAAAAAAACTCTGCTACTTCTATCAAACCATTCACATGTTTTTTTCTGTATATCAGATTATTATTAATGTAAAGATAAATTGCAGGACGAATGAACCAGGATGTGACATTCAGATAAGAGTAAATACCCGGTTGAAATGCAACAAGAGATGGGGAAATCATGGACAGTGCCTAGTAAGCATTGATACGGGACATATGTCTTCTTCAACCTTACACAAAAAATAACCAACGAACATTAAAATATAAGTTTTTTAAATCTTTAGAATATAACAAGTCGTTAATATTGATAGCGTAGATTAACCTGACAGCCGTACGTGTACCAATTACCGCAATTACTATTGACATGCAGGCATTGTATAACTCATATAGTTAACACAACATAACACATGGTAGGTATAACACATAGCAGATATAGCTAGTGGTAATTTGGTGCACTCACAGATGACGAAACTGGGTCCAAATTGATCGGATCACAGTTGTTTGCTTCTTGACTGACCACTTGATCTGTTGACGGACACAAAACCGGGTCGGTGATGCTCATAACCGGGTCGACGACGGTTTGAACATATTTGGTAATGAGATTTTCAACCAATTGTTCTGTGGAAATAATATATGAAGTCGATGATTCTTTGGTATTGGGATTTCTAACCGATCATTGATTGGTAATGAGAATTTCAGCCGATGATTCTTTGGCATCGAGCACCTTTTCAATTGATGAATTAACGCAAAACTGGAGCTCTGGTCTTTCCTACCGGGACGACGATGGGTTCTACGGGTAATAAGATTTCCAGTCGATGATTCTTAAATACTGAGCAGCTTCTCGAAGGTATCGATCCTTTCGATGCCCTCCACCCATCTTCGATGGAGCAGCAAGCTCTCTCTGATTAGCGCAGCTCTCCTTGTTGAATTTAGACAAGTCTAACTTGCGGTTCTTGTTGATGACTTCTTAACGATCGAACATCTGATCAGCCCAGTCGATTGTCTTCTCGATGCATTCATTGTTGACGACCCATTTCCTCTCATCTCGACTGAAAAATCTTCGACATTTCTGTCTAAAAGAGATCTTCTTTTTCGACACTTCATTCTCGACATCATCAATTGGATTTGTCGGAGTATCATTCAACTCGGTTGCTTCCTCTTTCAACTCAGCTTTAAGAATATGTTTCGTAGTTACAGATGGGAGCTCCAGCAGAAGGGGACAATCACATCGCAGTTTGGTTCATTCCCCGGGATATCGACGAAGAGATCTTTGATGATGACCGCGGAGAGGGTTCTAGCTTCAGAATCTTTTCTGGGGCTCGAATACTCTTGGAATTGGTCACGTTGATTTTCTTTTGAGCAGCCAATTCTTTTCTGAGCAGCGTGCCTGTGAGAGCGAGGGATTATACATAAATATACTTTTGAATTTCAGAAATGAAGCTGTACAAGTTTATGGCTGTTTTATCAATCTTCTGTGTTATCTTAAATGTATGATATATCTTTACAGACCAGAATAATTCCATCTGCTTTATTATTTCAACCATATATCACGTAGGGTGACGTACTGACGTGCTTATAGTGCTTATACCTTTGTAGATAGGGGATTATAGTAGCATCGCGCATTACTATTTGAGAAATGTTAATGTATTATTCTATAGCTGTTGTCAGCTATAAGATGATTAAATTGTTTAAGTTGTATTGCAGTTCCTTGGGCCCAGAATAAATAAGATAATCGAATTTAAAATTTTTGATCATCGAATCTCCCTTGGCTAGATGTGGGTACTTTTCAATGCGTGATTCGATGGTCTTGATATGAGATTCGTTTTGAAGATTAACGAATGATGGGGATCGTTCGCATGATGTAGAATGATCGGTCCTGTTCTTTTCGATGATCTGATCGGGCGTTATTGACAGGGCCGCCGCGAGGGGAGGGTCACTGGGTACTTTGTACCCGGGCGCTCGGTCGCAAGGGGCGCAAGAGACGGGCGCAATTTTCAATTGTTGGGTGGTTTGTGCCTATGTGGACCCGGGCGCCACATAGGCTAGCGACGGGTAATGATTTAAATGACGGCAAATCATTCAAAATAGATTCTTCTTTCGATATAGAGGATTTTGGTGGGAAGATTTTAAGGCTGAGACCCCCATCTTAGGATGGCCGGCGATGGTCTGTTTGATCATCTGAAGCAGTAATGATGATTTCAATGTCTTGTCGTGATACATCAGAGTAGGCCCTTCTTTTAACTTGAAAACTATTACGTTGAAGTTAAGATGAATTCATATGCGAGGCCATCACTTCTTTCTCGAGCTGCTGGATCCTCTTTTCCTTGAGTTCGATCTTTTCTTCGAGGAGCTCGATGCCTTTCCGAGGTCATCGGAAGCTTCCTTTTGGGCGGCCTTGTTTCTTTCTTGATTTTCTTTAATTTCTTCATGACGTTCCAACTTTTTCTCGATCAATTCGATTCGGTTCTTGGAGCCTAATATCTTGTTCTTGACTTTCTTAGCGACTTGTTTGAATTTGCTCGGCATTGTGTGATCTAATAGTTTAATCAATTATAAATACATCGAATCATACCGTTATTATGTTTATATAATATAGTAAAGTCCACAATAATTTTCTCATAAAATCCTCAATAAAATCATGATTTCAAAATAAGTTTCGATTTAAATTTAGTAATATAGACCTGAATTGTAGCACGTATATTTATGACATTGACGCAATACAAGGAAAATAAAACCTGCTTTAAGGTTTAGTTTTTTAAAAATGATACTCATAAAAACGGAAGAGATATGATTAAACTTTAAGCAACACATCTTGGTAAGGAAATATTTATTGCGTGGTTTTTACACTTTATGTTGTAGCTTATTTTCTTGGTAAAACTTTTATCTTTTTCAAAAGGAAAAGGGATTTCTCTGTGTTACACTTTTAAGGAGATAAGAAATTCCCGCTTGCTATACTTATCAAATCTAAAAAATAAAAAGTGTCTTTTGAATTACCAGTAATAATAAATTTTATACCAGTAATAAATGTATTAATTAATATCACTTCAACTATAAATCAAGCTTACATTTTGGGAAATTTAATTTAACTCTTTATGGCCATTATTACAATTACGTTTATTCTATTTAAGCACATAATAAATAGGGATTGGAAATTTGGAATGCGAAGAGTGTAATATATTATCGTCCTCTCATAACATTTAATTGCCTATTCATTCATTTCATAACTTTTTTTCATATAAATTAGAAAAATGATTTTTATTTTATCTAAATTCCAATAATTAAGCTTGATTTTAACGTTTAAAAGGCTGCTGCTGCTGCTGTCGGAGGTAAGATGCCTGCCTCATAAAGACCATCATCAACTGTGGATTACTTCTCAGGATCTGAAGGACTTTCTGCTTCTGCTGTTGACGTGAAATCGATGTCGATTTGAGCGTGTGTAACAACTCTCTCAGGGCTTGGGGTGCTTGACGCTGATTTCCACTACCAGGAAATTCCAATATATTCTGCTCTGGTTGATTATGCGTAATTGAATCATCTTGAATAATATTACTAGGGTTGAGAGCAGGAGCTTCGCTGGGCTGTTCACCAATCATTTTCTTTATATATCTTAACCTGATATCAAATAAAATAAAGGGAAAGTATTAGGCCTTTTAAGTAGTTAATTAGATATAAAATTATCACAATTAAATATACCTTAACAGCAGAAAATTTTAATATAAGTTGACGATGCGGTAACTAACTAGTTTCTATCGACTGAAGAATGATTTTAGTTCTGAACTTCTCACCAGCCTGAGCTTCGTTTATATACCGAGTTAGCGTGGCGTAACATTCGCCTCATAAGGAAATTGACATTCAAAATATTTCACTTGGTTGTGTTATATGACCCATGGATTGAGAAATAGTATAAATGCCCTCGGTGCACCGCCCCCTTATTGCCTTTTCGTGCCGTTACTATAGAGCAAAGGATTTTTCCTTTTGGGTGACCTATCGTGAAACAAAATAGAATAAGATATCCATTAAACCATCATTTCGCAAATTTTTTCCCCCGCCCTATTAGATTATTATTTGTGTACAGAAGGGCGAGTGATTCCGGATCATGGTCCGATGATCTTTGATAAGTCCTTAAAGTAAAACATTCAGATAAGATAAATAACCCGGTTTCAATGTAATGTGAGATGGAGAAACAGGGCAACCATGGCCAGTAAGCATTGACATGTGATAGCCAGTAGCCACTAGATCTTGGACCAAAACTTACCAACGAATAAAGTGGACAAATTTCCCAAACATTATCGTGGAACGGTGGAAGAACCGATAGCAGGACCGCAACAGCAATAATTACCATTGAAATGTGGACAATTATTTGAATAAATTATCAGATCTTTATAACAATTGAATAACTGAAAAACCACAATATCTTCAAATAAGAGAAAACGAGAAATTCAGAGATCAAAATACAAATTGCGAAATGAAAAAAAAAAAAATCAAATGCGTAGCATACGCGCACATCTATGAGTTTACGAACGCACCCTCTCGGCCGAGTTTTGAATTCAGCTGTCAGTTGCATCCCCCCACCCCCATTAAATGTCGGACGCAGCTTGTTTGTAAATTTGACGGTTATTAAATGTTTCCGTGTTTATGATAGAAAAATAATTACTTCCTTCTTCTGTGGTGGACTCTATTTTATGTCGATTTTCGTCATCCACCATGTCCAACTTTAGCAATTCCATTGAGGTAACTCGTTAAAACTACATTTGCAAACTTTTATTTATCTTTTTAACTTGTCACTTTTCTCTCTCTAGGACTATGAATTTTACGAACAAATTGGGAAAGGAGGTTTCGCCTCTGTTCACAGAGGCAGATGTAGGACGAATGGAGTTGTGGTTGCCATCAAAATGGTATATTTCAATTGAATAAGAAAATTTCAGAAATATTTCTAAAAATGATTCTTCATTCCCAGATCAACAAGAAGCTGATGCAGGCTGCTAACATGGTGAAACGTGTCAAGCAGGAAGTCTCAATCCATTCTGGGCTGAGCCACCCTTCTGTCCTCAAGCTCTATGCCTACTTTGAGGATGATGATTTTGTCTACCTTGTCCTGGAGCTCTGTGAGAACGGGGAGCTCCAGAGGTACCTGAAAGCTCTCGGTCATCCCCTCGCAGAGGATGAAGTGAGGGAAGTGATGACACAGCTGTTGGACGGGATGCTGTACCTCCATTCTCACAACATTCTCCACAGGGACCTCTCGCTGGCCAACCTCCTCATAACAAGAGACATGAAAATTGTAATTTTATCATTTTTAAAAATGAATTTTTTCAATTTTTAATATTTTATTTTTATTTAAAAGCGAATTGCAGATTTCGGGTTAGCGACACAGTTGACAAGGCCTGATGAGAAGCACATGACAATGTGTGGAACTCCAAATTACATTTCACCTGAAGTAAATCATTTAAATTAATATTTTTAAAATACATTTTTAATATTTATTTTCTCAGGTTGCAACGCGAAGTTCTCATGGACTCGAAGCTGATGTATGGGGATTAGGCTGCCTATTATACACTTTATTAGTTGGGCGCCCACCTTTCGATACAGATGCCGTAAAATCCACTTTAACTCGAGTCGTAATGGCTGATTATAAGGTATAATATTTACTATTTAAATTGCTTTCAAAATTGAATAATTATTCGTTTGTACTTTGGTTATAACTTTCCGTAACTTTAAAGTGATTGAAATTTAGAGTATGTATATCATTTTAAAACTGTTCTCTCTTTTAAAATTAGCCAACTACTCTCAAAATAATTTGTATAAATTTATCTAATTTAAAATAGTATGTTATTTTAGTTGGCCCAAATCTTTCAGCTGAAGCTTTTAAAATATATCCATCTATACTCTCTTTTAAAATTTCAAAATCTATCACCAAAATTATTTTTAAAATTTCTTTTGTTGCCATAACTTCACTATAAAGTATAACATTTGATTTGTATTTAAAATTTGGCACTCTCAATTTTTAATATTTTTTTCTAGATATATTTATATTTCAAAAAAATATTCTTCTAATTTTAGCTGCTTAAATAATATTTGCTAATGAAATAATATTTGTAATTTATTAAAATTTTACATTTAATTTCAGTTGCCCCCAAATCTGTCAGCCGAAGCGAAAGATCTCGTTCAACGTCTCTTGAAGAAGAATCCCAAAGAGAGGCCCACTCTGGACGAGATCGTTGACCACCCCTTCATGAAGAAGCGATACCGCAGTACCAGTAACAGCAGTAATAACCACACGGATATCGATTCCGGACTTTTTACAATGTCGACAGTGCCATCCTTGATGGCGCCTTCTTTAAAAGTGCAACATCCACCTCTTCTACCCAAATTGAGGAGGTGTAACAGCGGTCGGGAAATGACCACCAATACTGGGCCCGTATTGGCTTTCCCGAGTAGTAATCCAGCCACCAGCAGCAAGCATTCGTAAGTATAAAATGTACTGAAATTAAGAAATTAATCAGTTATAGTTTTTCGCAATTATCTTTAAAAGAATTAATCAAAATTCAATTACAAAGTTAAACGGTTAAAAATTAACCGCTCAAATTTTTTACATTAACGCAGACCCACTTTTTAAATTTTACAGAGCTCATTCTCAAATAATTAATCATAAATTGATTACTAAGTTAAACGGTTAAAATTAACCATTTGAAATATTTAACATTAACGCAGACCCAATTTTTTTTTCTTTTACAGAGCTCATTCTCTGCCTGATAATCGAGGCCAATCAGAAGGTCGAGCCCGATGTGCCCATTCCTGGGGCGAGCCTTACGCCGAAGCCTCTCATCCGCACTCTGAAGATCCGTGCGGAAGGCACAGTTGCCATCACAATCCTTGCCAACAACAGACGAGTTTCAGCAATACAAACCGGAGTAATCACTGCAGTCATCATTCCTCACCTTGTCACGGTGCTTGCTCTCATTCCGCTGGATGCTTATGCCATCACGCTGCATCTAAACCCTCTCCAAGTGCAGCACCTACTAAAAGTCTTACGAAGCTCACTCCACCGCTATCGACAGCTCGATTAAAACCTACTCGACAGAGGACCAAGAACGCCATCTGCTCCATATTAGATCAAGGAGAAGTCTGCCTAGAATTCATCCGGATGAAGAATGGTGCTGAAAGGGTCGTCGATGTCTGCCGAATCTCAAGTGACGGAATGAGGGTAAATTTAAAAAAAGTTAAAACGTTAACCGGTTTGGAGAAAAATGTCATTAACGCAGACCCAATTTTTTTTTTGCAGATTGTTATGTATCAACCTAATAACGGTCGAGGTATCGCAGTTGCGGAGCTTCCAGCACCTCTACCTGTCAAAGGATCCGATTCCATCTACAGTTACGAAAATCTACCTGAACAGCACTGGAAAAAGTACCTCTACGCGGCCAGGTAAATTAATTACTTAAATCAATCATCTCAATTTTCTAATTGAATTTTATTTAAACAGATTTGTGAGTTTAGTGAAAGCTAAAACTCCCAAAGTGATTCTCTACAGCAGCCGTGCCAAATGTTTACTAATGGAGAACGGTCCCGATGCGGATTTCGAAGCTATTTTCTATTCCGGATGGAAACTTGTAAAGAGCCAGAGTAACCTGATCCTCACAGAGCCTCACGGTCCAACTTCGACCTACTCTCTTAGTAAAGGAGAACCTCTATTAGATCGAGAGAGCACCAGAGAGCTCTGGTATCACCTCAAAGAGTGCTTACTCCATTGTGAGAGGATCGAGGCCGGAGTGAACCAACTAGCCGCCCTGCCGGTCAGTAATGGATCCTTGCCGTTCTTTCCGATGACTATCGGGAGGAAGCCTGTCACGCCGCCTTCAGCTGGAGTCAATCAGCTGTCCTCTTCCAGTAATAAAGAGAACAGGATGATGAGCGAACCGGTCTTATCTGGATTGAGATCCTTTGATGGATCTCTGAGGAATAGCAGTACGGCGTCGTCGTGCAAGAGCTCGTCTACGTCCAACAGGAAGCCGGATAAGTTGGATCCAGTCACTCAAACAGCTGATGTACCCGGAATTGGTCGGGCTTTACAGAAACTCTCAGGTTGGTTATCAATGGAAATTGAAATTTTTCAAAATTGGCGGGTTTTTATCATTCTAAATGGTGGAAGTGGAAAATTTTAAAATGTTGAATTTCGATGGATATTGCATTTTTTATGTTTAAATTAATCTTTTTTTATTGGCGGGTTTAATTATATCATAAATGGTGGAAGTGGAAAATTTTGAATGGTGGAATTTTTTTATTTATTTATTTTGACTTTATTACAGGTGCATTTGAGCTTCAATTCTATGATGGATCGAGGATATCCATCACGCCTGATTCGAATACCATCATATTCAACGATTCCGGCGGGTCTTCGCAAGTGTACAACGCCAAGGAGGCGTGCATGCCGGAATTGGTGCGCCAAAAGTTCTGCCTCGTCCCGAAAGCCCTGCAGTGTTTTGTATCGGCCCCCGCATCCAAACAGGCCATGTTGAGATGATGATGGATAACCTTTCCTTTGCATTGAGTTTTGAAGGGTACTGAATTAAATAAATATTGAATAATCCTGCCAGTTATTGTGAATGACCTGTATAAGTGTATTGATTGAGGTAAACATTACATGAATGCTTTTTTTGTATAAAATAAAAATGATCTTTATTTTTGAAACGGGAATAAATAAACTGCGTAAGATTTTTTAACAATTATTTTCTTGCAAAGATTTTTTTTTATGCGGCAACTTTGCGATTGACTGGTTCTTTTTTTCTTTTCAAAGTAGTAGATATATTATTCGTTTTCAATATGAAAACATCTGTAAATTATCAGGAACTAGACTTATTTGGTATAAAAATGATGACCAAATTCGGCTCAATTTTATTGTCGGGTTTTTTGTCAAAATTTTCAAAATGTTCTAAAAAATGAAGTATAAATAGTCAAATTGTTTCAGAAATTCGTAGGCCTTGTAGCACAAGACGTAAGGATTAGGTTCGATAGCGGCCTTTAAATAGTGACGTCATCGGTCTAATAATATGTAAATGGAAGTGAAGAACACTAGTTCGAATCTTCCCAAGGCCTTTTTTCAATTTTATGAGGATATTGAGTATTGACGCAGAATATAAACATTTTTGAAAATTTTGGTTTGCAGGTTACAACCGGTTGGATTACATAATATTCATTGGAAAATCCTGCGAGTTATTGTGAATGACCTGTATTGTCGCATTGATTGAGATAAACATTACATGAATGCCTTTTTTTTGTATAAAATTAAATGATTTTTATTTTTGAAACGGGAAATAAATAAACTGCGTAAACTTTTTATTATATATTTTTTTTATTTAAGACCTTTGTTACGAGGAATCCGATTTCCTAGTATTTAAAACTAACTGTTATGAATGCTAATTATGCAAGGTTCTTATACATCCCGTATTATACCAATTTAAAATAATTACAAAATATTAAGAGAATTCAAACTATTCTATATTCCCGCCATCGTTTAAGAATTTTGTTAAAATGAAAGACGAAAGACCTTCCCGGCCTATCCGACCAATTTGGTTATATCTAATGATCTAATCCACAATTATTGGAGCATCAAAATTCGCATATTTATTCTATTTAAAAATATATAATAAATCACGTACAAGAAAGTTATTTAGAAAAAAAAAAATTGCGTCAATAAAATGCAAAGACGATAGTCGATAAATCATGTATTGCTTAATTATAATAGGTATTCTTTTTTAAATTTGTTACAACTTCCAGCGGTTCGTTGGTCTAGGGGTATGATTCTCGCTTAGGGTGCGAGAGGTCCCGGGTTCAAATCCCGGACGAGCCCTTTGAAAGAGATTTTAGCAGTAATTCTAACAGTCTCTCTCTTTTCGAAATTTTCATCATATTAAAATTATTTATATATTTTTTTTGAGTTATGTATGTTGAAATATGACTTCATCTTTAAAGAATACCTTTCTGGAAAATTATCAAGTTTAGCTTCCCAGTTCTCAAAATTTCCTTAAAGATAAAATAAGTTAAAGATTTAAAAAAAAAACTATTTACGAAATATTGCGATTTAATTTTTTTTTTTAAATGTGTATTTTTCGGGATTATTGATGAGTACTTAATTTATACTGATATTTTTCATTATTAAAAAGGGAACATTGGATATTTAGAAGCAGGCAATTGAAAAATAAATATTGGTAACTATTTCTCACTTATTCATCGTCGTCATACACGCATTCCATGATTCATTAATTTAAAAAAAAAATAATTAATTTATTTTGTATTAAGAAAACGAAAGTATAATTTTTAAATTAACCTCAGCTGTTTCATAGCAATTAGCATGGATATTACTAAATCTAAATTAATTTCGAACAAAGATGTTGAAGATGATCCGCTTCGGTTTGCGGATGATTTCCGGTTTAGCTATCTCAAATTCCTCTATTTAAGAAAAGTAATCACAAATTCTTTCAAGAAATTTGCAAAGGCATTTCGTAATATAAGTAATATTTAAAAAGAAAATTACTTGTCCTTTTACTTTTGATCACTATTTAGACTATCCACATTTTCAAGCTCTAATATTTCATAACTTTCTGCTCTTAAAATGTGCAATAGTTTCAAAACTATTTTATGAAAAAATTAGATATGAAAGCGATTTAATCTTCGTATAATTGGTTCTCTAATCGAAAATAAAAAGAAGATTACACTTTAAACAAAGCTCATAATGTATTCCCGCCACCTTTTGAAAACAAAACCTTGGTCTACAAATTGTGAAACTAATAAAACCAACTGCGTTATAAATGAGCACAATTAGAAATCCTGGGAAGGAGCCACTGCTACGCGCCTCATGGAAGAATCGCCCAGTGGAACTCCACGTTTTGGGATGTACGGAATCTTGCGCGGAACCATCCTTAAAAATACATAAATTATTGTTATAATATTATCTAATTAATAACTAATTAAAATTTGTTACGTGATGCAATCGATGATGGGGCAGACGGAGAGGCACAGAGTGCATCCAGTGCAATCCTCGTTCACCTTCGGCAGATGGGTAACTGGATCGAAAACGATGGCCTGGTATCCGGAATCGTTACAAGTCATGTAACACTTGCCGCAGTTGATGCACATTTCCTATTTAATTAAGCGATAGAAATAGAAATTAATCGGTTAGTAAATTAACTGCATAAGATTTAAATCATTGACGCACACCCGGTATTATTTGATTTTACTCCAAATTAATTTGATTTCATATTTGTACTTTAAAAAATCAGTAAATAAATTAAAATGAGGAAAACGAGTTAACCGGTTAATTTTTTATGATAACGCAAACCACTTTTTCTAACTAAATCAAATTAATTTGAATTTATTTAAGTAATGAAAAAATGAGGAAATAAATTTAAAAAGACTATAAAAGTTAAAGGGTTAAAAATTAACCGGTTAAAATTTTTATCATTAACGCAAACCGCTTTTAAAAAAAAATAAATATTTACTTCGTCAATCATAGCGACGACTTGTTGCTTATTATCCAAATCTGCATAAGTTCCAATCCTGTTCACAGCAGCCGCTATAATAGCCCTAATGGGCGGCACAGGTCCAGAGGGCGCATTAGCCGGACGAATCGGTTTCGGCTGATTGGATTCCGCCAACAAATCCTCATTTTTCTTCTTCTCAGCCAAAAGCGCTTCTTTCTCTTTCATAAAATTTCCAAAATTCGGCAAAGTCTAAAAAAAAAAATATTTCATAAAAAATTAATTCATTTAAACTTAAACTTAATTAAATTACTTTACAAAGTAAAAAAAAATCCTAAAAATTAATTCATTTAAATTTAAACTTAATTAAATTACTTTACAAAGTCTAAAAGAAAATATTTCATAAAAAATTCATTTAAATTTAAATTTAATTAATTCATTTAAATTTAAAGTATAATTAAAATTACTTTATTTCCAATGGGCTCAACTGGTTTTCCCTTTTGATGAGGAACGGTCGGAGGACTCTGTCCGTCCCATCCTTTGAGACTCTCCATCGATTTCAAATACATAAGAGCTTTCAGGCCGGTTATGTAATCATCGACGACGGTAAAATCTTGATTCTGGATCGAGCTGCAGATCTATATTGAAAAAAAAATTTAATAAAAGTTGTTTTAAATTAATTTTAAAATAAATACTTGTAAGACACTGGCGCCACATTGGAGAAATTGTAGAGCGGCATCCGCCGAATCAATTCCGCCAGTAGCTAAAATCGGGAATCCTGGCAAAGCTCTGGCAATGGCAGATACGGCCTAATATAAATTAACTTTATTATTTTAATATTTTAAAAAGTTGGAAAATGAAAATAATACTTTGAGAGCGATTGGGCGGATGGCGTTGCCGGACATTCCGCCGTAAGTGGTCCGCTGCTCTTTACCGATGGATGGCCAAGCGGATCCATCACTACGCACACCCATCAAACCTAAATTGTGATTAATTAGATTATTTTCAAGATAATGAGAATAAAATTTTAAAAAAGAGGATGATTACCTGAGACGGTGTTGGTAGCTGTTACGCCATCGGCCTGTCCTTCATAGGCCGCTTTGGCGATGGCAACGATGGATGTTACGTTGGGCGTCAATTTAGCGAAAAAGGGGATTTTTACGGCGGCGCGGACCCAGCGGCAAATATTGCGCACCAATTCAGGATCCTTATAATATGAAAAATCGATTTAAATGTTTATTGAATTAACACACCTTAAGAAAAATCCCTAAACACACCCTAGTGATTATCCCTAAACACACACAAAAATTCGATTTCCCCGGAATTCAAATTTAAGAACGATTTTAATAAATTTTACTCGAACATCCCTAAACACACGATTTTGACCATCCCTAAACACACTTTATGAACAATCCCTAAACACACACAAAAACTTGGTTTTCCCATATTCAAAGTGAAGAACGATTCTACAAGTTTCGCGTGAACATCCCTAAACACACTTATAGGCTATCCCTAAACACACCTAATGAACAATCCCTAAACGCACAAAAATTCGATTTTCCCGCAATTCAAATTAAAAAATGATTTTAATAAATTTTTCTCGAACATCCCTAAACACACTTTTGTGACCATCCCTAAACACATTTTAAGAACGATCCCTAAACACACAGAAAAAAACTCAATTTTCCACAATTCAAATTTCAAAAGTAATTGACGAGTTTCACGTTATCATCCCTAAACACACTTTATCGACCATCCCTAAACACACTTAATGAACAATCCCTAAACACACAAAAATTAAATTTTCCCAAATTCAAAGTTAAGAACGATTTTACAAGTTTCACTCAATAATCCTTAAACAAACCTTTATCATAATCCCTAAACACACTAAATCTTGATCAAAATAAATGATAATATAAAGATTAACCTGTCCGCATGCGAGGCCCATGCCTCGTTCTCCCATCCCATGAGGGCATGAAAGATTCAGTTCCAGCGCATCCGCTCCCGCTTTCTCGGCCATAATGGCTAATTCCGTCCAATCCGCTTCGTTGTAGCTGCACATGATGCTCGCAATCAATATCTGCGTTAAAGGTCGTCATAACGGTTTACATCACAAATCCCGGCTTAAATATAGCTCAATAGTTTCATAGAAATAGGTATATATAAATTACGTGGTGCGGAAAATCCGCTTTGAGCTCCGTAACACTGCGGCACCAGTAAGCAGCTGTCTTCTCCGAAATCAGCTCTATATTCAAGAAGGATCCTTGGCCAGGACCGAAAATGTGTCCCGAAGTAGTTCCTCTAACGATCCTCGGTGATACATTCGTCACAATATCCTGTAATATTTAAAAAGTTATTAGTAAAGTGCAATATTATACTATAAAACTAATATTATTTTAGCTATATCATCAATATTATCCAGTATTAATTCAGTAATAATGATATTTATAGTTCTAATTTGAATATTATGGGATATTTTGTGGTTATAATGATATAATATACAACTAATACAGTTCTAATTGCGATATTATACTATAAAACTAGGATTAGAATGATTAGAAAGCATTAATAGAGCTATAATATCGATATTATTCACAAGTTATATAGTAATATTGATATAATAAACCAATAATATGGTTCTAATTACAATATTATAGAATAATTATGCAATATTATATGGTTTAAATTATATAATATACCATTAATACAGTTCTAATTACGATATTATACAATATTAACTATAGAAATATGGTTATTAAGGTATTATAACTAAATTTAACATAATTAATATGATAATTTTAATTATTAAAGAGATTTATTAAGGATTTTAATGGAATAAATAGATTGCCTTATCGAGAGAGAAGGTTTTAGTGAGCGCAAATCCCCATCCAGCTTCGAATCCGCGGCGGATCATGGCGGAAGTGGTGGTAGGTGGAGCGGAAGCGAGCCCAAAAGGATTTGGGAATTTAAGACCGCACACTTCCACGCTGATATCAACGGAATCGATGGGAGTGTAGAATTTAGGCAGCTTGGGTTCCGCCGGAATTGAGACTCCGTGAAGATTCTGGATGTAACTGTGAAGGAACCAAGCGGCCGTTTTTCCGTCGTTGACGGATTCGACAGTGGTTTCGGCAACTCCGGCTATATCTCCACCGCAGAAGACCCAATCCTCGCTGGATCGCATCGTTTTTACATCCACTTCGGGAAGGCCCCATCGGTTAAATTTGAGCGGCTCCATCGCAGCTTTAACTAAATTTTAAAAATTGGCGGGAAATCAGTGAAATATTTTAAATTAAAAAAAAAAAAAATTTAAATTATCTTAAAACTTAGTCGAAAAATCTATTAAAAATTCGAAAAAATATTTTTAAATGCTAAGAAAATGATTTAATTAATTCCACCTAATTTAGAGAAAATCTTAGTCTTGAATTTAAATGAAAAAATTAATTAAAAATTATCTAAAAACTTTGGCTAAATAATTCAATGGTAAGACATGATTTAATTCATTTAAATTATTTATAAAGAAATCCAACTTCAGGATCGATTTAATGGATCGGCTAAATTTTGAAAAATACCATCTGGATTTTCGAGTCCGGAACCGAAAGCAGAGATAACCCAATCTGCTTTCAAGCGTATTTCCTGATCCTCGTCCTCGATCCAAGTGCCATCTTCCAGCTGCTCAGTCCGCAGAAATTTGAGTGCGGCTATGCGATCCTCTTTCATGATAACCTCTTTGGGGGCTAAGAAAGGCATGAACTCGCATTTCTCCTCAATTGCCAATCCCATCTAAATTTTAAATAATTAAAAATCAGCAGAAAATTTCATTTCAAATTTGATAAAAGTTTGATTACCTCTTCGGGAACTGCTCTAACATTATTAAATCCTTTCCGAAAAACTACAAAAACACGACGAGCTCCGCATCTCAAAGCACTTGTAGCGCTGTGCAAATTTAATTAACTCGATTATGTAATGAAATTAGGTAATTAAAAAATGTAATTACCAGTCAAAGGCAGTGTCACCAGCTCCAAGGACGATCACATTTCCGTACAGAGAAGGCAGATTGGATTTACAAGCGCACATTCCTGTTACATAATGAGTTAATTAACTAATCCTTATTACTAAATTAATTAGATTAAAATCACCAGGTTTGCTGGCAGCGGAAACTTTGGGCAAGAAATCTTTGGAAGTGTAGAATCCCATACTCTGATCCAACTTTTCAAAAATCGGGATTCTTTTAGCTTGAGGTAAACCGATCCCGATAAAAACTCCTTTATATCCTTCATCTCTTAATCCCTATTTTTCAATGGATTAGATAATATTCTATGAATTATAGTGAGGTAATTTTACTTTAAGTGTGATGTCTTGGAGGCTCAAGGATCGGCCGCGTTCAATTTTCACGCCGAGATCCTTCATCAATTCGATCTCAAAGTCGACGACTTCGTATGGAAGTCGATATTGTGGAATTTCCGATGAACTAAATAATAAAAAAAACTTAAATAAATTCAAATTTTAAGGCTTTAAAGGTTACCTTAATCCACCAATGCTTTGATTCTTCTCAAAAATAGTCAAATCAGAATATCCCATTCGAGCTAAGAAAGTTGCACACGAAATAGATGCAGGACCACATCCAATCAGAGCAATTTTAGATTTATATCCATCTCCTAGTTCTTCTTTATTCAAATCTGGAGCTAAAACTTGTGGAATTTTCATCATTTTAAACATCTATAATAATTCAATTAGACATTAATAAATCATAAAATATTATTAAGTTAAATTATACTTCAGTGGCAAACTGTTGAAGTCCACCAATATTGATTGGTCCCTCTTCAGAGGCGTAGAGATTACATCCACCCACGCAGAGGTCGCTCGTCGGACAGACCATTCCGCAAGTTAATCCTAGCGGATTATCCGAGAAAATTGCCTTAGCAGCCCCGTAGTAATTCTATTAAATAATTAATTAATTAATCCTCTCTTTATGTAAAATTAAATTCTAATTGTACTTTGGTGGAAATGTTTCCAATGAAACTTTTGACATCCAATTGAGTTGGGCACGATTTCTGGCACGGAGCATCCGCACATTTCAAGCATCGTGAAGCTTCACGCAGAGCTGCACGTTCACTTAAAGTAGTATGCTTGATATCTTCAAAGTTTTTAAACAAATCCGGTGGTCCACAAGTCTATGTTTTTGTTTACATTTCTTAAAACATTTTAAAATCTTTTTAAAAAATGCAACGTTGCCAGTTTTACCTGACAATTCTTATCGCCATTCCTCTTCCAATGTTTCTTGATTTTCTTGGTATCAGCTGATGGAACTAAACTTGCAAATGGCTTGATTCTCGCATTCAAGGCCAAAATATTCTACTTACAATTCACCAAACTGTTTAAAATATAATTTATCAATATTTAAAAAGAAGTTGTTTACCTCGATGTCTGGTGCATCACGACTTAAACTGTGATTATCAGCCATGTTTTCATTCAGTTCTAAAGGGCGTGACAGCTAACTGTCGACTGTTGCAGGAGGTCCGCAGTTTCTGTCTGTATCCTTGAGCGTTTTTATATTTTTTTTCTTTCTTCTATTCTTAGGTCATAGAGAGACTGTATGGGAAAGTCTGCGGCGCTATCTGCTGGCCTAGATAGTGTTGTTGTGTTTTCGTACAGCACGCGCCTTTTATGTGACCCTGGAAGTGTGAGCTGGCAGTGTCAACAACGTTTATATAATACACGAATAACCAGTTTTATATGTTGCTATGGGAAAGCATTTAATGTGATTATACTGTACATAAAAGGAGCTTTTGTACATGTTTTACATGGAAGATAATAAATAAGATTATTGAATTTTTGATAGCTTACACCATCTAGCGGTGAACGAAAGAAACTTGATTTAAAAACTACGTGAGATGAACCCCAAAAATGGCAATTTTTCTTCTTCTATCAACAATCCAATCAAATGCGACGTGTATTTCGAGTGCAATCCAATTTCGTTTACATTTATTTTCACACAGCGTTGCCATTTCTCAAGAGAAATCAAATATAAAAGCGATGCCTTTATATACACACATTTTTCTTTATAGAAGAATAAAAAGATGAAAGGAGCTCAATCTGATTACAGCCCTTTCCTTAGTATACACACACACTCTGGGATTAATGGGAATGATTGGCCAGCATATATGATCCCAAAGGGGGATCCCAAGATTCAATTAGGAACACCACTGCTGAAGATAAAAAGAAGAAGACAATTTTCCGACATATTATCATCATCTTTTGTACATTAAATATCCGCCTCATTAAATTTAATGGCATTATAATGAGCTGCCTCTTAACGGTTGAATAAGAATTTCTACTGCAGAACTGCTATCATCAAATATTGATATCACGTAAAGAAAGGGGTTTGTGTGCAGCATCTGTATCGATTTTTCTGCTGCACTTTGCAGCAGCAGAGCAACTCTCAAAAGATGTGTCATCTACGCTTGGCTTGCTTCTCAACCATACTGCGTCGTCTGCTAGTGCGCCGGAATTCTGATGATGATAATCGAGCGTCGTCATCATCATCGATCCATCTTTTTTTCATTTAAGTGCTGACAAAGTCAAATTGCAACTTATAAACCGATATACAAAGTAATACGGGCAAGGTCAAGAAGAGGCTTCTAAAAATTTAATCAGCAGACGATGTTTGAATTATTAAAAAAATTAAATCATAAATTGATATAAAGTAATACGGGCAAGATAAAAAAGTTAAGTCAGAAGAGGCTTCTACTAAACTAAATTTAGTTTTTATGTCAGTCAAGAAGTCAAGAATGTCAACAATAATCAGAGAAGGCCTAGCAGACGACGTCTTGAATTATTCAACTCGTTGAGTGCAGAACGCGTGCACAGCATTGCAAATTATCCCATCTGACGTCAATCAACAACATTGAAAAAAAAGAAAACAAATTTCCACATTTTTTTTTATATATTTCCACTCATTCAGAGAAAAAAGAGAAAAACAATTTTGTTTTTACCACGCACACATTTTTTTTTAAAGAAGTGGGGCTAATATCTAAAAATTTTACCACAACCAGAAATAGAGAGAATTATTATTAGTTTGATAAAATTAAAAAAAGGCATCAAAACTGGAATGATTTTTTATATTATGCTAAAAGACTCTAGTGTGTGTGTGTGTGCTAAATTTTTTAATAAAAATCACAAACTGGAGAATATTTAAAATGAAATTTTTAAGGAGGGGATTCACGCAAAAAGAAAACACGCACAAATTGGCAACCTCGGATTAAAATGTGCATCCGTTCAATATATATATTATATTTTTTTTTTGGAACAATCGGGTTAATTTTTTTTTAAAGAAGAAGTTAAGTTCCAAATATCATAATTAAAAGAGAGAGAGAATTTTTCAAAAAAAATGCAATTTTTTTTTAGAGAGCTGTTCCGCCGCTAGAGTCGTTCTCATCGCCGGGTACTGTCAACGTCGACCTACTGCTACTGGCCAACACCAAGTGCCTCATCTGGCGGATAACAGCTGTTGCATGGAACGCTTGCTGTAATTTAAAATATTTAAAAATTAGAATAATAAATTAACCATTTTAAATTACATTTAAAACACATTCATGCTGCTGCTAATTTCTTTAAATGACTAATAATTCTAATTAACGCACATCCATGCACCACACCATTGAAGAGTGCAAACACTGATTCGAGTTGTGCGTTAATTAACCGGTTATTTAGTTTTTTAGTGATTTAAATGGGCTCGGGCGACACGTCCATGACGGTAGGTTGATCAGCTGATTGAGGGTTAGTAGTAGGTTGCTCCTCGATAGGTGGAGCCTCTTCTTCTAAAACGGCCGGCTCTACGACGACGGATGCAGAGGAGGCAGCAGCCGCCGACATGGACGAGGAAGAGAGGGCGAGCCGCTGCATTTTATGCACCATGGCGATGGCGTGCATCAATTGCTATTCAAATTTTATCCTCTTTTATAAAGCCATAACTTGCCTTTTAAATGTTAGTTTTGCGTGCAGCCTTATGTAATAATTCTTGTCAAAAAATTGGGGAAAAATAAAGAGATGAAAGAAGTGATTTCTTACCCTCCATCGGGATTTGGCGAAATTCTTTTTCAATTGCTCAGAGACGGAGCTGTGGATATTCTTGGTGCTTGCAGCATTGCCAGATATCCTTAAAAAAATAATTAATTGAAATTAAATTAGTGTAAGTAAATTAAATTAAATTAAAATACCAGGGATGTTGTAGGGCTTCGCGGCAAGTGAAGCGCTTATTGACATCGACGCACATGAGTCGGCGGATGAAATCCTTGGCGGAATCGCTAATATCATCCCAGTACGGAGAGTCAAACTCGAATTCACCTATAAAAGAAAGAAAAGGATCGATCCTTTCTATTGTACTATGCACAAAATCGATAAGACCTCCGTACGGACCTCCCACGTAAAATTCCTCCATTCTCTATTGACAACGCTGTACGAGTAAAAATATAAAAATAAAAATATGTTTTTACCTTTCAGGATTTGTGCAAAGAGATTGGCGTCACTCTCGTCGTAGAAAGGCGGATATCCGCAAAGTAGAATATAAGAGATGACTCCGATGCTCCAGACATCAACGGCTTTACCGTACGGCTTCTGCGCCAACACTTCCGGAGCTGCCCATAAAAAAAAGAAAAAGAGATAAGAAATCATCAATACAATTTATTTATATATATATATAGGAGAAGGACATTACCGACGTAGCCGGGAGTGCCGCAAGCCGTCGCCATAATCCCGGAATCTTCCATTTTGGAAAGTCCGAAATCGCTGATCATTATCTTGCTGTCCTCATCCGGGCAGTAGTAAAGAAGATTCTCCGGCTGACAAAGAAATAAACAAGTTTTCAGAGTTAATGAGATTATAAGGACCGCAATAGAGAAAAAAAAAATCCCTAAACACATTTTCCCTAAACACACTTTTTTGGGACATCCCTAAACACACTTTTGGAAAAATCCCTGAACATATTCCAAACTTTCCCTAAACACACTTTTTAGTCATTCCCTAAACACACTTTATGATCAATCCCTAAACACACTTTTTTTAAATTCCCTAAACACAATCCCAACTTTCCCTAAACACACTTTGACCAATCCCTAAACACAATTCATGATCAATCCCTAAACACACTTTTACAAAAATCCCTAAACACACTTTATGAACAATCCCTAAACACAATTCATGATCAATCCCTAAACACACTTTTAAAAAAATCCCTAAACACACTTTATGAACAATCCCTAAACATATTCCCAACTTTCCCTAAACACATTTTGACCAATCCCTAAACACAATTCATGATCAATCCCTAAACACACTTTATGATCAGTCCCTAAACACACTTTTACAAAAATCCCTAAACACACTTTTCGACCAATCCATAAACATGTTCCCAACTTTCCAATCCCTAAACACAATTCATGACCAATCCCTAAACACACTTAAATTCAAATAAAAGGATCGACAGGATCTTACTTTGAGGTCACGGTGAACGACTCCCTGTTCGTGCATATAGTCGACGGCTTCCAGAACCTGCCGGATGAGATCCGCTGCATCCTTTTCCGTATACGATCCTTTCTCGACGATGCGGTCAAACAGTTCCCCACCAGTCACTCTATTTTTAAGAGAAAAAAAGAAAGAGAAACAAGTTATGTATATATACAGGGCAAGGATCGATCGGGAGCAGCGGCGGCGACGACGGCTAGAGCCGCCAGGAAATGCCTCTGGGCGCTATATAACAAAAACAGCGTAATAAAAAGAGCGGCGGGGGCTGGAAGCAGCAGCACACCCTTTTTTTTCTCTTCATCGATCCGATCCTTGTACACACCAAAAGCTTTATATAATGGTCAACCTATGTTCAACCCAATCCATTTGGAAGAAGAGAGGCCTCTTTTCATGAGAATTTAGTATAAACTTACAGCTCCATGACGAGATAGACTTTGCTCTTGTCTTCATAAGTCTCCAACAGCTGGACAATGTTGGGGTGTTTGAGCCTGTCGGAAAACCAACAAACAAGAACGGGACAGATTACACAAACAACTTTAGTGTCACACAGGTGTTCCAGTCTCTTAATTATAGCGTTTATAGACAAAAGAAATTTTTCACCGGCTTTGGCCGATGAGACCCCCATTTGGATCGTCAAAATAGGCATACCTTCGGCCAAGACCGGTGAAAAAAAAATATAATTTTTTTTTCAAATCTACCCCTAGTAATATCACCAAAATAGGCTTCTATTTTAGTCCACGATCGGTAAAAAGTAAAAAAATTGAAAAAAAAAATTTCACCGGCTTTGGCCGATGGTGCACGCCCAGGATGATCCTCAAACTGCCGGTCTCTACTAAGCCACGACCGGTAAAAAAAAAAAAGTGATTGAGCACGCTCTAGCATATATTATCGATCGAGTACTTCTCTTTTGTAACCCTCATCTTTTGAAATCCTGCGTAAGGATCGATCCTCATTTCCTCTACAACTGCGGTGGACCAACTTAATGAAAGGGGATCAATACACAAGGCGAGTCTATTTAGTGTGCGAGGCTAAAAAGGCGTCGGCAGCCCCCCAACTATTTATCTAAATGCTTTTCCATTGTTAACCATCCGCACACAATAAAAGATACTCTGATAAGAATTAAATCCCAGATAATCTTTTCCCCATTACCGCATTAGTAAGAAAGAAAAACCAAGTCATAATAAATCTTCTTTTTAAAAAAGTAGAGCAGAGTTATACTTGCAGTTATACTTTCTAATGAGAGTTGTATATATAGACTTACCTCCTCAACACTTTGATCTCATTCTCTAAAGAGTCTTCTTTGCCCTTCAGCGCCGTCTTGTCGATGATCTTGACGGCAAAGAGTTGTCCGGCTTCCGTTTTTGATTCAGCAAGACGTACCTGAGAGAATGCTCCCCTAGAAAATTTTATAGAAATTTTTAAAACTCTCCCCTCGTAGCCATAAAATACAGACGACCTGACCTCAATTGAGGAAAAAAAATAACCAGTTTCTCTCAAGAGAACCACATAACCCAAAAACAGAAAATGGAGAATATATGACCACATTTAATTATTTATTTACGTTCCAAGTAGGTCCTTCAATTCGTATCTGTCTTCAAGGGATGGTGAAGATTTGTCATCTTTCTTCAGCAAATTGGTACTCTTCTTGGATTCCTTCTCCTTGTCACGTTTTCCGAAGAAAGGCATTTTTTAAAAGTTTAAAGTTAGGTTTTGAGTTGAATTTAGAGTTGAACTATTGTTTTTCTACACCATTTTATTGTTAATCCTGGGAATAGAGAGAGAGAGAGATGCATCAATAAATCACGTTGTGATGTCAACCATCATCGATTATTATACCTGGTTGAGAGAAAGACGCGTAGTTATCGATTTACACTGAGAATTGAGGGATTTTCTTTCACTTTTTAGATATTATTAAGAGTGTAATACTGATAGGAAATGCATTTCTAATCTAAACACACACCAATTAAAACTATTAGAGAGCTTTTGATATCAACACCCTGCTCACAATCAGTTCGGCTGTCAACTGAAAATTCCCCCTTTACGAGTTACAACTGCTATAGGAAGAGTCAGAGAGAGAGAGAAGGGGGGATGTATAGCAAAAACAGCACAATAGATTTAGATAGAGGGACAGCCCACGCCATCTATCAAAGAGATTTAAAAGTAGAATATATGTATTTGAAAATTGCGAATTATTTGGAAGGGTCACAAAGAACAGAGAAAGTTAATGATAGTTCTTGAATAGAACTTGAGCAATTACTCCTTAAGAATGGTTATATTACGTAATATGAACGAAAACAAAACTTTTAGTATGGTAGCAAAGTGCACGACATTTAACCATCAAGAGAGGAAAAAGGGGTTTGTGTCGTATAAACGCAGTGCACGCGAGACTGCTTCCGGGAAAAATAAAATGGGGGTCCTAAAAAGATGAGAATATACAGTAAGAACTTTATCGATTAAACAGTGCGAGTATAGCAAAGTGTTCCCTCTCACGGCGTGTCAGCACTATACGTGATGGCAGGTGTGCCAAACTTGAATAGGGACGAAGCACTTTTGAATATTGAAGTCGTTTGTATTATTATTCGCACTCACGGAAATCACGATTTAGCATCATTTAGCAGTCGGATGTCAAATAGAATTTGAGTTTAAACATTATTAGATTACTTAATCTATGAAAGATGATCTTATATTAACTGTATTATTATTATAAAGGTGTTGAAACTTGTATATTTCGTAATAGAAGATAACAATATATATGTCGTCGACCACATCCTAAGAATGTTGAAAGCGCAGAAGTTGCGCATCAAGGAAAGTAATTTATACTGAAGGGTATAGCTTTCCAATATAATACGAAATAGTACAGTATACATTATAAATCACAAAGGAAGAAGAAGCAGGCTGTGGAATTTGAGATAAGAGAGAGACTGTGCTGCTAGACAATTTGATCTATATTATTGCTATAATAAAGGGCTATAGAGCGAGTGAAAGTGGAGATTCCGCTATACACTTTATTTGACGGTCGTAATAATAATACAATAAGAGTTTGAGCTGATATAAATAACGTCTTTAATCACGGTATACTATTTATATAGCCTAACTCTTATCTTAATTTATACTTATCAAATATACATTTTTAAATTCTAGAAAACTGGTCATAAAACCAGGTTTTAGTCTGTTGCCTTCCTCATTTAAATATATAATACTTGTTAACAAGCAAGGGTAACATGTTATATAAAATACTGGTTGTATAGTTACATAGAGAGGCTTACAAATCCCTTAAGTCCCTCATGTCTTTACTGTTTCGAGCAGTTTGAGCTGAATATGTTGAATTTATAAGGTCGCTCCCATGGGCACACTGACTATTACAGAGTTTTCTTCAATTTTAAATTTGAATAACCTCTTTTGGGCTGAATTTAGATATAATAATGACAGAAGAACTAGAGTTTGAATAGTTATTAAGTGTCTTAATTTTAAAGAAGCAATAATAAACGACATATAATGAAGCACTCAACGCACTTAAGTCGGGATTCGTGTACTAAAACCCATGGGAAGGAGCACGAGCGAAGTTCGGTAGTGAGCATTTCCTTTTAAAATACCTGGAACTGCGCTCGAAACAATAATTCATTGGGGACATAGGGTAATTGGAAAAGCTTATTTTTTGCAGCTGCTAGGATAGTTTTCAAGGTCTTTTAGAGGTTTTTCTAATCAAGTATAAAAAGAAGAGATAAACTAATTAAGATTTCAGTCCATGTGCAGACCGTATATCTAATAAAGACGTGTAAACTAGAGGTGCTCATTTGATTAATCATTCATCAATTGAGTAGTTTCTAGAATTGCTCTTCTTTATTTTATGAGTTATAGTAAGTTTAGTAGTCATTTTAACTATTCTATCGCATTAAAAAATTGTGGAGAAGCTAATTATTATTGCACAAACTATCGTAACTACGATGATAACATATCTAAATAATCTAAAAGTATAAAATCGTTCAAGGCCTAATAAAGTAAAACTTCAGATCGAAAGTTAAGTTTTTAAAGCTTTCTTTATTTCATAATATTTTGACATTTAGACGTTTTAGTGATTACATAGTAATGGAAGAGTTAAAGAATATGAACGAGAAGAAAGTTGTAACTTTTTGCTGTGCAAATATACAAAAGAATATAAAACAAAAGTTTTGTTTCGTTTTCCCAAGAGTTGTATACTGGTTTTGCAATGTAAAAATAGAACTTTTTACTTATGTATAGAAGCCACAAGACGAACTTGGATCAAAAGTTTATCTTTTTACAGTCTGCGAGTTGCAGTTTTTGACTGTTTTATTGCAGTCACGTTCTCTGATACGGGTCGTTACTTCACGAAAATCACTGCTCGCAAGCACATCACCATATAAATCTTAAAATAAATTAAATTTTTAAAAACTGCATCCCTTTTTTTACTACTTATTTTATAGATTTTTATATTTGAAATTCAATTTAAAAATATATATATTCAAAAAAATATCGAGTGTTTAGCATCAACCCTTTGTGTGTGTAGAAGAAAAAAATTGTTTTGGTATTCAGCGCCACTCGTCACTAGCGGAACGAGCGTGAACACGGTTTTCACTCTTTGTTGTGGTCCGACTTTCCTCTGAAACATTCTCGTGATCTTTCAACACACCTCACCAGGCCCCCCGTCACCGATTTATTTCTCTCTTTACTCACTTTCACTCTCCATTTCTGTTTACCTCTTATCTAAATTTTTCACTGTTGAAAAAATTGAAAAATGTCGGATCCAATGGCTGATAATTTATTGGATGACGGGATGATGGCCAACATCACCTACTGCTTCATCGCTCTACTCGTCTTGTTTCTCATCTCCGTCTTCTATTTATTCGTTCAATCGGGCCTGTTCTCGTCCATCATCATCGATACCCGACGCCCACCTTTTGCTGGTCTCCATGTTGCTTACAAGTTTGCCAGGGGGGCCTACAAGAATGCCGGGCACTTGTTCACCGAAGCTCACACCCTCATCCCCGAGCTCAAAACTATTGGTGTAAGTCTCTCTTAAATTTAAATGTATTACATAACTTCAAGGTCACTCATTATATTCTAATTTTTTTCAGGTTTACTATGATGACCCACAGCAGGTGAGTTTTAATTCATTTTAAATTTAAGTTTGATTTTTCACAAATTTAATTTGTTCAAAGGTAAACACAGCTGATTTGCGATACTGCGTGGGTGTGGTCCTCTCAGATGGCGAAAAACCCACTAATGAGGAGCACCTCAAGGCTTACCTTGATCGTGGCTTCAAGGAGATACGATTCCCGGCCGTAGATCACGCCGTTCTCACTACATTCCCGTTCAGCAACACCCTGTCCATCTTCATTGGAGTAGCCAGAGTCTACCCAAAGATTGCTGCTTACATTCAGGTAATTATTTATAGAAATGAACCTTTTTAATTTCAGCTAATTTTCCTTTTAAACAGGAAAATAAGCTGTGCGCTCATCCCATGATTGAAATTTACGACAAGGACAGCATCCTCTTCATGACGCCACTCTCTCGTCAAGACGAATTCTACGTGGAAGAGACTGAAGAGGAAGAAGACGAACGAGTCAACTCTACTCTCGAAGAATCAGAGAAAGAAGGTTTGGAATTCTTATCTTCTAAATTTAAATAGATTAATAATTATCATAATTTAAATAGGTTCCATTTCCGATGCTGATCAACGCCCTGCTGCTGCCGCTCTAGATGAAGATTTAATCGATCAACCCGCAGAGATCAACGGCCCAATCGACGACACTGAGGACAGCTCCGCATCTTCTTTCGAAGAATTGCAGCACTAGATGTATAAATGTGTGTTTAAAAAGAAAAATCGTAAAAAATCTGTTGTAGATGTGTCCCCTTTTCTTCTTTTTTTTCTTCGCGCATTAATACAAAGACTCGAAAAAAACAAACAAAATTCATCGTTTATTAATTACATTTAATATTATCTCTTTCTTGGATCTCTTTTGCCACTCGTTTTTGCTGCTGTCGGTGGGGCAGGTCCTCGAGGAGGGAAAGGTGCAGAGCCATTTCCACCTTGTTGAGGTGGAGCGTTATTAGCAGGCCAACTGCCTCCATTCACATTCTGCTGGGATTGTCGGCCGTTGTTGCCTCCCTGAGGTCGAGGTCCGGTTGATGATGGAGGTATGGGGCTGTTGTTGGACTGGGGATTATTGTTGTTGCCCTGGACACTGCCCCCGACGGGGTTGTTGGGCATCTGCTGGGCAATGTCGGGGTTGGGTTCGCTCATGAAGGGTAGCTCTGCGAAGACCATGCAGAACTCACCGATCTTCTGGATGTCACCACCTTTGCCTGAATAATTATGTTAAAATGGGATTGATTGAAATTTAATTATGATTGATTACCTATGTAGAGGGTGAGGCAGTTCTTCCAGACGGAGACATAGCCCTTGGTGACCCTGACAATGTCCCCGGGCTGGAGAAGGACACCTGGCTCATCCCAGACGGAGAGGTTGATGGAGCCTGTCTTGTCTGCAACCTTGCACGATCTGACTTCATGCTGGTCTTTGGTCACATTGGGCCTTCCTGAAGTGATACAATTGGGTTAGTGGGATTGAATTGAAAAGTTGTGAGAGAAAATGTAAGATTACCGATGTCAAGAACTATAAAAACCATGCTCAAATTCTTCATGGCGGGTTTAAGATCTCGAATGGAGGTGATTTCTTGCCGATTTTCTTGCATTTTTTTGTAATTAATCAACGACAGGAGATGACTACACTAGACGGCCAACTTTTTGCATCTTTTTTGACATTCATATGTGTACTGCTAGGCGACGTTGCCATTTTCTGAAAATCGGCGCGTCGCTCTTTCAAATTACGATTAGTTACGTTTATTCAGGCTCTGGTTTATTTACAATTTTATGTATTTAAGAATCGTGATTCAGTGATTTCTATAATAAATTATTTATCGTAAATTTTTAGACGGTTCCATACTAAAAAAAATTATTTAATTTAACAATGTAATAAGTCTAGCCGTCCACTTTATAGTTTATGTGTACAAGATAAAATAAATGTAATTTTCTCGTTTTAAATTGTCATGCGGATTTTAAATCTCTTTTTCAGTTTTAAGGAAAACCGATCATTATTCAATTTGTAACGTTCAAGAAGACCAGCCAATTAATTCAAAATTTTCCAGGGAGATTTTCCTCTTTAAAAAAAAAAAATCACCAGCCACATTAATGTTTTAAACTGTATAACAAATTAATAGAGTGATCATCTTCAAATAACTTTAGGTTAGAATCCTGTGTTATGTTTTATGACATTTTAAAACACAAAATGAATTAAATGATTCAAAATTTTGTCATTTTATATGGAAATATAACAAAATCTAATTTAAATAAATCTAATAAATTATCTGGGAAAAAATATGGATAAATTAAATATGTTTACTAAATATTCTTGCTAGTGCTAACCAATTTCATAAAATCATCTATAATTGAAGGAAATTATTAAAACAATCCTTTAAACAACCCAAGGGTTGAATAAAGAATTCAATGATCGTAACAGGACTCGAACCTGCAATCTTTGGATCCGTAGTCCAACGCCTTATCCATTGGGCCACACGACCGTGAAAATGAAGTGTTTCTTGATGAAACATTTATAGTTAAGAGCTTTCGTTTTGTCAATAATGTTAACATTAAAAAATACAAATAAAAAAAAGATACGATACTTTTAAAGCTATGATTGCCGCGGACTGACGCACGAGCTTGGCGCGACCAGTGGTATAACTTGTTAACTCAACGGCGGCGATCGGATAATTCGGATGGCGTACAATAAAAAAAAAAATCAATCACAAAACTGATTGAAAATGGAGATGTATAGATTCACATGACATAACAATATCATTCGATTTTAATGTTAGAAACTTATGAATATCCAATTAGCAGCCCCCCGCACCCTTATATTCGCTCCCGTCGATGGGAGTATAAAAAAATAATGATGTTGTGTTCAACTCACTATATTGTTAAGACTCCTTTAATAATTCAAAATTCAATAAAATCATTTTTGTTACTTCCATTGTTATTCTAAGGTTAACTCTGCTAAATTTAAACTTCAAAAAGTGGGATTAAGTAAATTGAATAAAAATAAATAAAAAAAATGGAGAGAAAAACACATTTCCAGATGTAATATTCCATATTATTACACAACACTCTGAGAGAAATAGAAAAAAGTTGAAAAACAAATGTTCTAAATTTCCAAGAGATGATCGGAGTCCGTCAAAACATCGTTGGACGATTTGCCTGTTTTTAAAAAGAAAAGAATTAATTAAAAATTACGTAATTGAGCTGAGATATAAATTCTAAACTTACTGCTAGTGTGAACCGTGTGACCACTGCCAACGATGCAATCCTTGATATCACAGCGAGGTTCGATCGTAGATCCATCCATAAGAACACTTCCATTCAGAGTCGTCCTATTTAAAAAATATTAATTAATAATTAAAATGATTACTTTAATTGCAAGTTAAATTTAAGTTACCCTTCTTTCACGGTGACGTTATCCATCAAGATGCAATTAGTAATCTTCACTTTGTCGCCAATGTGGCAGGATTGTCCGATAACCGAGTGCTTGATGGAACACTTGTCCGACAACTGGGAAGGCTCTCCAATCAAGCAATCAGCTCCAACCTAATTAAATAAATACATTTTAAATTTAAATTTTTCTTAATTATGTAATAATAATTTACCTGTGCTTTGCCTGTCGGAAGGGATACTTCTTCATCAGGAAACATTGAACTCCATCGCTTAATCACCTAAAAAAATAATAAAAAATTCATTGAAATTTTCTTATTTTAAAAATTATTCTTAAATTAAAAGTTCCTTTAAAATCTCTACAAAATTCATTTAAAAATTCTTAAAAAATTAAATTAAAAAATTCTAAAAAAAATTTCATTTTAAAATTCTAAATATTCTATTTAAAAATGTTTACCTGTCGATTGAGTTCGCAATAAGTTGAGACCGTATTGGCCCTCAAGCACAAGCCCTCTTTAGCGACGTATGCAAAACAGCGGATGCTCTGATCCTGATAGGGTCCGCGCAAATCTCCAGAGTGATCATTCCAGGCAGAAAACTGTCGGATTTTCTCTTCGTCTTTGTCCTCTCCCAAAAAGCTGTAAATATCTTCATAACACAATATAAAAAAATAAATAAATATTATTTTCGGGATTTTTAATTAATTTTTTTTTTTTTTTACCTTTATTTGCAGTATTAAGTGAAATGACGGATACATCCGGATGAGGAAGCTCCTTATCAGCTCGAGTTTTGGGAGGCTTGCTAAACTGTTTCCTGACAAGAAGTGGCAAAATTTCTCCTCTCAACATCGTGTGAGCTCTGATAAAAATATAATTATTAATAAAAAAAAATGTTTTCCTATTTAGTTAATATGTTGGATAAATAAAAAGGCTGCAAAGATAAATTAATAAATGAAGATAATTTAATTCTATGAAATTATTTATACCTGTTTTCCGTGATGTAATCGCAGACCCACTTTTTCATGACGTAAACGTGCGCATCTAAGAGCTCACTTCGAACCCTCAAATTAGGGAAATATTTCATAATTGATTTCGGGATTCCCAATTCCTCTTCGTGCAAATCAGCCTCAGAAACCATGAAAACTAGACGAGGTGTTTGGGAATCCAATCCAACCAAATCTCGCTCTAGATTTTCAACTTTTTAATTAATATTCTTCTTAAAATGAATTTTTAAAAGAGAGAATTACCTGGCTGGAACTTGTTTTTAGGGCCTGGAACAGGTGCTGAGGCCACTTCGGGAGCCACTGGGCAGAACATTGCGGTCACGCTCGAATTGTGGGTTCGATGCATGTCGAATAGATTCTGAAGTGGTATGTCGGTCACCAAATCAGAGCTGACGACGAGCACATCAGTCTAAATTAAAAGTAAATTTTAAATTAGAAAATAATTTATTAAATAAATTGTGATTTATACTTTGATTTTATCATGAATCATTCTGAGAGAATCAGCAGTTCCAGGATGATCTTCATTCTTGGGATTTGGGATGCTGCAGATGTCCAGTTTTATGCTGAGACCGAACTTGGCTGGAACGGCTGCAACTTCAGATTTGTGTTGTTCTTGGACAATCACAATGGCCTCTGAATAATATATTTATCAAAATTAGTGGGTTTATTAAGAGATTTGACTATTAGGATCACCTTCAAAGCCAGCTTGTTGGAGCATTTTGAGAGTGAACCAGATCATGGGTCTGTTCCCGATTGGAAGCAGGCATTTGGGCCTGGTGCCGTGGGTGAGTTCTGACAATCTTGAGCCTTTGCCCGCAGCCATGACAACAGCCTGAAACTCCATTCTTGAATATATACTGGAATATTTAGAGAGAAATTGAATGAATTTGACGTAACAGATGGGGACGTTCCGATATACACATGCTTATTTTATTGCATCAGCAATATGTGACTAGTAATATTATAAATTTAAAAATTTATATTTTTAAGCAATTATAGTACCTAAGAGCTGCCTTTTAAAGATAACTGAATTGAAAGGAAATAATATTTGTATTAAAACGATGGTGGTGGAGAAATAATTTTATACGAATACAACGACGGACGACTTTTTTCCACTTTTCACGCGTTCATAACAACCGTCGGCCAATTCAACGCCGCCATCTAGCGATAGAAATTACAACCATCTTGATTCTTTTTTTAAATTTTATTATTATATTTCAAAATGAATAGAGAAAAATCACTCCTAAGGTTGAAAAATAATATCATAGTGGTAATATTCCAATATTTGTTCCATCAAACCGCTTCGTGCTGCAATACCTAAACTAAGCCATACCATTGTCAAATTACAACATCTTATTGACAAAGAATATATATTTAAAAATTGAATATTATCTGTGAGTGCATTAAACTAATTAAATTACAGAGAAATTATATTTTATTCTAAAAAATGGAAATTATTTTATAAAACGATTTTTCCCCTTTTATTTGTTCGCAACAACCAAAGGCTAGTGGTACGCCATCTAGCGATAGAAATTGCAACAATCTTGAATTTTTAGAAACATTTTAAAATCAGAGAATGTAGATTTGAGACCATCTCGAGCTTTCTCGAGGATTTCAAACTTTTCAAATGCAAGTATATGATCAATATAATATAGAGACTATTAGAGAATTATTTTACTTCATCATCATTAACATTAAAAAGCGCTATATATATTATACATATTCTACACTCTAATTTACCTTTCCGTGTCCAAGATGTTTGAAAATTGTTAACGTAGATTAATGCTCTGGGTAGTACCCAAGTGTAATCATAGCAAAGTTTCGGAGTAAATCTAGTATATAAATTATGGAGTTTAATGCTTCTCCATTGAGACGGGATCGACTCTATTCACATGTAGAAGCAGGGAGTGACAAATTGGTAGAAACTACTCTAACTTTGATTTGTTCAATTCCTCCCACACTCAATTTACCGTACCTACGTAAGGATTCACGGGTGAAAGACAAGAGTGATTTCTTGATTTTTTGTACATGTTATACATTTTTTTAAAGTAGCGCCTGCGTGATTTAGGCTAGGTTCTAAAGAATGATCTGACCCGGAGTATATACTAAGGCTTCCTACCAGTTTGGTATGGCGACGGCGACGGCAGCGGATCCCAGCTGATAGCGTAGGAAGAAATGGATCGTGTGGCAGTTGCTCCCGGAAAGTTAAACCAAAAACCAACTAGCTCTCCATCGATCCCGCTTTCACTAACTCCATAGAAGCTATTGTTATACTGTCATCCTAATCGTCACCCACATCTCAGTCCTTTTCTTATGATCCGTCCAATAAAATTCTTGCTTAGAAAAAAACCTGATAAAGTTCTCTCAGTTCTGAGTAATTTAGCTCGTTTCCAACTCATCAAGTAATGCAAAAACAATGCGCGCTTTATAATGATTAAAGGAATAGTCAAGTTTGAAGTTCCCCCTGTGTCTCAAACTTTTTTTTTATACGGGCATTATGTTAACTTGCTACTTATTCATGACAAACTTCAAATTAATTTCATAACTTCGAGAGAATGAGGTATAAAGGCTTTACATATTATAACCTGACAAAAGAAGCATATCGCGCTTATATAGCGCCAGCACTGGCACTAATAGCGTAGAATAGTATCATAGATTCATAGACAGTTAATATAACAGTATAGACACTGCATAAATTAGGCTGCTGCAGCACATATAATTGGATTATTGGCTACCTGAATACAAAATGTAATCAGCTATGCTATAGTTTCGATGCCAAAGTCGTCACTTTTTATTACATATGGGCTTAATTCGAAGTAGTAAAATAGAAGCTATAATTTTTTCTTAAATAAAATGAGGTTGCACATTAACAAGCTCATACAATTTTACAAGTTAATATTAGAGTTCTGACTATAAATTTGTTAAGACTCTTTCTATTAAGTAAAAAAGATCAGCAAGGTAGATTGTTTAATTAGTTGCGGATTAAGGTCAACCATTAAGATGTACGCATAGTGAAGTAAGCATTACATCCGTCTCTTAATATAGTTCAATATATAATACTCTTAGCTTGCATAATTAACCGAGTTCTCTACTTCGCTATAATATATTTCAATCAGCACGTTTATAATGATCATCATCTTTCATGTATGTCTTATATCAACCAATTTTAATTAAAACGAGATACGATCGCGACTTAAGTTATTATCTCAATTAATCAGACAAAAGACAGACAAAGGAATTTTTCAATGAAAAAAAAAATACATTCCTTTCATATTAAATACCAAATGGATGCTTTATAATATGCTATACTTACACAACCGTACAATATCTCCAAGATATATATTACATAAATGCACAATTGCACACTGCCTAGCTACTTCTTACAGCATATTGAAAAATTGTCATCAAGCATGTAGAATTTTCCAATCAATAGAAAAAAATCCGGTCGCTCTAAATGTTATACAAGAATACAACCATGTATTTATTCATAAATCCTTTAGATTTAATATAACGAATATTATCTAAGACGTTATTTTATTAACCAGATGTTAGTATGTGATTTTAATTTTTCATAGAGCCTCTAAAGTCTATAATGGTATACCCAGATTCCGGAAATATAAGGGAGCTCTTATATGGCTATCAATATTCAATGTCATCAATGAGAAATCGAAAACTTACTCCACTTGATTGTATTGAAATTATGTTATTGAATTTATTAAAACGTGCGGTTGTGAACACTTTTTGAAAGAAATCCAATATATATACAGTATATTTTTTAAAATCCTAGGAATTACAGTCCATCAGTCATGATAGATGTAAGACAAAATGAATAACTTTTGACTTTTGAGGCTATATTAAGTGTAATATTAAATGGATCATATGTGTGTTAGTTGACTGCGTACCGTATTTAAGTTTATACTTGTCAATTTTACATATATTATGTGTATATAACTTTTTTCGATTATTGAATTGATGTTTCATTATTTTATTGTGCTCACTCGTTTTAGACGTGATAATTTACTTGATTTTCTCTCAAAGTCAATATATTTGATAGTGCAACCTGTAGCCTACCTCTAACGCGACTTGTTTAAGAAGAATGCAACTGATCCTGTTGAACATATTTCTTTTTATAGAATTATATAAATACAATAAAATCACTCACTCCTCCGGTAAGTAGTAATATAACTCTCAGAAATACAATTTATAGGTACGCCTGTACATTTAATACGGTAATTCAAATGGTACAGGATCGTGGGATATTTCAGTTTTTCTCTCGATGCGCATTTTAATAAGTCGATATGCGTGGGAGAATCAAACAAAAAATATTTGAGCTGTTGGAACGATGTGGGACCCTTCTTTGGCTTCAGAGAATGTTCATCGGTTGATTGTGATGTTGGAAAAGGAGGTGCCGATGGAGGTGAACATCAATATTGCTTTCTAGAATTAAATCCTGCTTCTTCCTATTAGTAAAAATTCTCGAAAAGGCGATGAAGGTACGTCTAGGAATTTAAGTGATGTGACTGATAAGGAATTCTTTTTTCCCCTCTTGTGAGAACATAAAATCCTCGGAGAAATGACAGGAATTCGTATAATGTTAGACGTGCACGTGCAGTATTTAGTTGAGATGATGGAAAGTTCAGATGTAATGGAGAAACTTTTCTCTGCTTATTGTACGGAACTGCCTGAATTTCCAAAGAGAACTGACTAATAAAGTGCGTGATTAATATTTTCCTGCTATCTGGGAATCCTCTTTTGTGCAGAGAGACTGTACACTTTACAGTAAGATAAGTTCTAGATTAGTTCATAACTTCATCATGTAATATGATAATTATTTCTTGGAACTTTTATAGCCTACGCCCTACGGTATAATATAGTTCAACTTACTTGAATCTTGAATCACAAAAAACTGAACGGAAGTATTTAGTTTCACAGTGGGCATGCATTTGTTATATGCAGTGTTCCAGATGCCAAATCATATCAAATATATATATTTTTTTTTAATGTGAATGTTGTATTTGATTAGATTGTAAATGGTGGATTTTATTTGAATTGTCTTAAAAACAATAAAATCTCTAGTCGCTTTATAAGGGATCGAGCCTCTGAAAGTGTTTGGACATTTCACTTAATAAAGCGATATTGCGCATATAACCTCAATATTCTCATTCCTCATTCAAAAATATTAGTCCTATTGTATATTATTATCTATGAACCTGAAATTTATGACAAATTATAAATGATGAAATAATAAGAAAAATAAAAGACTATACCAATATTATAATAAATGCACGAAGCAACAGCTGGAAAGCTAATTTAATGGGACACGTACCTTACGCCCTAATGAATGCCGAATTAGAATCGGCGCCTCTTCAACTAATTAGCAGCACAAAAGAAATAGCTGGATGAGCCTACAGAAATAGTGCATGTATTCTAATCTATTTTGGAACAACTTTTATAATTAGGCGCTATTCTACAGAATCCAACGCATGCATACATAGTGTTATTATTAGTCTAATGAAGGATAAGCCACAGTATGTATAACATGGTGAAGATGCAATAATGGAATAAAGTCGCAGACAAAGCATTTATTCAATCCATCGTTCAGTAAAAAACGGTATAATCAATTTCACGTTAATATGAAGACCATCTCAATCCACAAGAATACAAAACAAGTAAATTGATTCAGAATTCCAAAGAATGGTATATATATATATAGGCAATATGTAACATTACCACGCAGCAGCAGCCATATAGAAGCCAAGATTTGTTATTAGATTTTCTCATTTCAGCACTATTCGCTATTTTAAGTATTCTTTGATCACTTTGTGATGATGCGTAATAGAATTATTTCACAGCTTTGACACCATACCCAAGGATTTACTTATTTACTTATTTGTCAGCGGCTTTGTGGTATATAATATTGTGGACCATTATAAGGAGTCTTAGAGATTTTCGCGCTTGCGCTTTTCAAGATATATAGTGATGAAAATGAGTCTTCTTATTTCCTTCGATAACGTATTGGTTGCCGCTAGTCCAGCTGAGAACCTCAGGCTAGATCAAAGCTCGTCCAATATCTTCTTCAAAAGAGACCATATCTATTGCTATTATTACCGTCTATTTCACCAACGACAGCGGTACAATCGAAAAAAAGCAATAAGAAAAATGGGTTTCGTCAATCCGAGTGAAAATAACAACATTAGTGCTGACTCTGATTTGAATCGTTCAAATATTGTGCAGTGGGCGGAAGAAGACGGGAACGTATCACTAACTCAACTCATTATTAACTCCACATCGCCATTGTACAACATTCAAGATGTGAATAATAATAGCGAAACAATTACTCCAGCTGCTATTACATTTGCCGTTCAATGTCTCAATTTCTTCAATTTATACTACCTGATTCTCATAGTCGTACTCGGGGTGGTGGGAAACACGCTAAACTTCCTCGTCTTTACTCAGACTCATCTGAGATTGAGGAGCTCCTCTTATTATCTGGCAGCTCTGGCCCTAGCAGACCTTGGATTCCTCTTAACCTTGCTGATCGTCTGGTTAAACCACGTTGGTATTAATCTCTTCAATCGGCAGGGCTTCTGTCAGGCAATGGTCTACGGCAGCTCCGTCTTCTCCTGCCTCAGCGTTTGGCTCACAGTCGCCTACACTTTCGAAAGGCTTATTGCGGTCCAGTGCCCACTTCAGCGGGCCTCCATGTGCACAGTCCACCGAGCTAAAATCATCATCGGAGTCTTGACGTTTGCCACTTTATCCGTTCACATTTATTCTCTGTTCACAGCCGGGATTACAGAGGACGTGGTCAATAAAGGTAGTAAAATGTGTGGACTGAAACCAGACTACTACGAGTTGATGCACGTCGTGAATGTCGTCGACACTATCGTCACATTGGTCATCCCTTTGGTACTCATCGTGGTCATGAACGCTCTCATCGCAAAGAATTTGATCGTCTTCAATCGAAGTTTTAAGAAATCGAACCATCGCAATTCGACTTATCACAGTACCCAGGTATCGCGTTTTAATACAATTTCAATTTTATTTTATTTTTGTTACTGTTTGATGTGAAATACTTCCAATAACAGATGACGAGGATTCCCTTCTGATGAGGCCGAGGTGATATATGTGTCCCCATTTCTTTTGTATAGTATAAAGGCGCATTCATATGATTCAAACAGCTTTTTTATATTGGGTTTTGTACCGCATATGGGTTATGTGCACAATACAACGCCCGCCATCCGGCCATCCTGGTAGTCGATGATTATTATAGACTAAAGAGAGTCGTGTTTTGATGTGGAATGAGCGTGCACAATTCCATACTTCCCGTTTCATACAAAAAAAACTCATCAACATAGGTTATTAAAAGGGATATATATATTGGTTTTGAAGTCAGCAAGGAAGGGCCCACCAATCATTTCAGTCACAATATTTACCAGGTTTCCTTTGAGACTAAATATAATAGCAATACAGTAATATTGATATATTTCTGATTGGCAGCTGCCAGCATGCAGTCTTTGTAACTTTATAGTTTCAGGAATCCACTGTAATTACCTGTTTGTACTAGCTATACAGTTAGATTCATCATGCTGCCAGCTAAACATCAATTTAATGTATACTATGCATCTGTGTTAAGTCATAATAATAGTGCAACAAATAGCGTACCATATACAGCAGGAGGCAGAAGCATATGCCTCAAAGTTAGTAATAGACTAATAGTACGGAATCCAACGGTGGTATTTTGCATTTATGTGGTATTCTCGTGATGCGAGGAATCTTATTGATGACTATCTTCTTCAATAAAGGCCTCTGTATAACACTCAACAGCAGGTTTATATAAAAGTGACACAGCAGGCTTAACAAGTCTTATACATAGGAACAGCTCTGATTCCCACTTGCACTCTTGATATTATGTCTATAATACGCTTTAACTTGTCAAAAGACAAACACTTCAGCGCATCTCCATGCAGCTGCATTATTAACGATGGTTCAAGGGGTACATGGAGTGCCAAAGTCTCAGGAGATTTCACAGTTCAGTTTACTGCTTGTCGTTCGTCATTAAGTATTCAAGCTGCGGCATAGCAAGTGTCACTGCCAATCAAGTGATTTTGTTTCCTCAAAATTAAAGTGATGTGGAGGCCATGTGGCATAATAGGTGTGTGACCTTTATTATACATGGCATATGCCTATGCTACTATCGATATTGCTTAAGCTCATGGCTTCCGTACCTTGCTGGAATTGATGCTGAGTGCTGCTTATGGCAAATATTGCATTTTACGAGTACAATACATAGGCTGCGTTCTATTTTAGTATTTTGATTAGTCTACATCAGAACACTGGATATATAGATGTGCTGTTCAAAATGAAATGGAACTTTTTAAAATTTGAGCAGACGATAAGTAATTGAAAGCCATTTCTGTGAATTCCTTTCCCCTTGGGTGCCGTGGAGAAATCCCGAAGTCAATTACACTTTCTTGTTTGTTACAGTATTTTGAAATATAATTTATGTCTGTCGTGAGATATATGTATATGATTTCAATAAGTTTGCGTATATTGTTTGACATTTTGCCATTTCTTTAAAAAATGTGCGCTTGTGAAGTCTCGAACGAACTTTTTTGCAACACAAATAGGCTTCTATCCTAAGGATTTTGGTTCCCAAGCAGTTTCAAAGTACATTTCACGCATAGCCTGTTATTGCGTATACTATACATTACTGCTATAGCTAGTGCTATTAGTGCTTTAACAAACTTTTAACACAATCCCGAGCACAGCCCATTCTTGTCATTTGATAATTGAATCATCTAATGTTGGACTGGCTGTATTATAATGATTGCCTGCGGCCTGCCGCATGCAGGTCAGAGATCTATCCAGATCTACCAGGATCAAATTAAATAAATTTCTTAAAATATTTTTGAGACACGAAAAACGACTATAAGTAATGGTTATCAATAAATCGTTTGATATTGCGTTTTCGAGGTGGGAATATCGATAGTTTCTTTCTTCGATGATTTATTTCTATGTACTATGTAGACTACCTAGAGCTATGCTTATTGTTTATTATTTTGGCTGTTTCAGACGATAAGTACTCGGCTGAATAGCAATGTCAGCTGTAGATGGCATCAGCAGTCGGTGAGACAAGTGGTGGATCACCAGAAAATTGGGCCGCTCACCGTCAGAGCCCCGTCCGGCCTCGATCCTGGCACGGATTGTCAGTCACCTCCAGCAGTTGGGGGCGTAGTAGATCAAAACCCTCCGATGCAGCAAGGAAGTAATACTACTAATGCGATACAGCAGTATCCATCTAACGGAGGAGATATAGAGCATTATCATCAGGGAGCGAATCAACACGCTCCCCGCCAGGACCAGGAAAGCGTTACCACCAAAAACCAATGCGATAGTAAGCGCATTAAAGAATAATAAAGCCAAACTATTAACTAAACATAGTAGAATGTAATTTTACCCAAAGACTTTATTTTAAGAATATTGTTTTTTTTTATCTGTGAATGACAAGGACTCGGATCAGTTTCAGTGGATGACCAGCTGCTTCAGCGCAACATCCTCTCAACTAGAACGCAGTACTCCATCACAAAGATGCTTCTATTCATTTCAACAGTTTTCATTCTTCTCAATCTGCCAAGGTAAATATTATTCATACAAGCTTACTTTAATCTGTTTTGAGCCTCTTGATTGCTATTATTTCGATAGTATTTTAGACTATATTAGCTTAAAATATCTGTATCATACGTAGCAATCATTAAAAAGAGATTGGAAATATGATATATATGATAAAGACCACAAGATCTTTTTTATTATCCGGATTTATATTTATATGATAATTACTTCATCGATTTAATACGGACGGTATAATCCTGAACGGATTACTACTTGTAAATATACGTGCTTATTTGCACCAATTACAACTAATTATTTGTTACACATACAGCTACGTGATCCGCTTCGAAGCATTCATCAGCGTTGTCATCGCATCTTCGGGCGGCCCTCTGCCGGAGAACAGTCGTTCCGCCTGGATCGCACAACAGTTTTCCATGGTAAATGTTTGAAAATACATGAACAACTTTACACGGCTGTTTATTCACTTTACTTAATCAATTACGCAGCTGCTCTATTACACGAATTTCTCCATCAACTTTCTACTTTACTCAGTATGCGGCTCAACGTTTCGTCACTGTCTTTGCCGACTTCTCCGTGATTTTTTTGACCCCATTTGGAATCGGTGTTGTGGGTGCTGCTTGAAACTTTGGAGAAAAAGAGTAGCACAAGCAGTAGAAGTCAATTGCTGATAAAATGTTAATTCTTATATTTTCAATATATATAATTAGACTATAACATCATATGTTTTCTTCCCGAGTTGTTATCTTAATTGTGTTTCTATCATAATGGTATTCTCCTTTTCCAATATATTATCTATATGTGTATTATAAATGTATTTTCAAATGAGCTGCATACTTGTGTAGCTGTATTTGAAGTGCTATTATTTCAACAAAGAATTTAATGTTTCGCTTTTGTACCCGATGTGTAAAGAAAATGCATGAAAAAAATCGCCGAGATGATATGAGATACATGATGAAGTATGAAAATGATATATGAAAGTCACTGGCACAAACTAAGCCCCATATATACAGCCTAGGCAACGTCATTTATAACTGTTGCTTTCACACATAGTACCTAGCGCGATTAGAAATAATAGCAACATAGGGAACAAGGTGCACCCATTACATGCTTCGTTCACAACCGGCAATTTATAAACAACAATATATGATATACTATATCAAGTTCTTTTAGGTGTGGTCTCTGGAGACAAGAACTACTCGATAATAGAGGCAAACACATTAATGGCACACACCCACTATTTAACATAACTATAGTACGTAATGAGGAAAAAATGTAAACAAATAATTTCGCACTGTATCTGAATGGTTTTCTATAACAAATATATTATGGCGACAATATTTAAAATGTATCCATTTCTTCAATTTTTATTCATACATACACTCTTTAAGTTCACTTTTTGAAAAAAAATATTAATACGCAGCTGCAGGAAATTGGACACTGCGACTCGAGTCATATAATATTAATCACGAGCTGGGACTATTATAAATGTATGATGGTGAATTGTGCACGCACGCTACCGCGTTAAGAGGATGCCGAGAACTAATATTACGGAAGAAAAGCCCCCCCCCCCCCCCCCCCCATTTCTGTCAAGGTTTTTTGTATTAATCTTTTGTCGCCAATTGTTTGTTGTTTGCTTCTTTTCTTCCATTATTCACCGCCTGGTAATCTTAACTCCAATCAAATTTTGACCATCTTTTCATGACCGCACAATGAAATGCTTCTCTCAAAATTGAATGGCGCTACACATCACTTTTGCTCGGGCAATCAATAGTACTACAATGCCGATTGCGCTCGATCCTCCTCCTTCGGGTTGCGGGAAAGGAACACATGCTATATGGCATATGAATGATAGTAAGGCGGTTCAATCGGGGTCTAGTCGAATAAGGACTGTCATGCCGATTCTGCTACATCAAGCGAAAAAAATATGGTGTGATGCGTTCTCCACTTACGAAATGAAATCGATATAGAAAAGAGGATTTGCAAAGAAGTTTCTAAGTTTAAGGTTGGAACCATGAATCCTTGTATGTTCGATGTTTAAGTTTATTATTTATATTTCTTATCGTCATGATTTAAAAAAGCTGGACGGATACCCGACTTTTTAAAGCGAATTCTACATGATGATTATAAAAGTTTCTGTTGAATTCATCCAAAATTGTATACGAGGAAGCAGTGCACGTCCTTGAAAGATTTGATAAATTAAGTAGCGGTACTGTACCTGCAGTAAAGCTTCACATCTCTATTTCCAGAAAATATATAGCGAAACATTTTGAACATGATGATAGAAATCTGCGATAAAGCGGAAGTTGTTCAGTAATTTCATTTAAACAAAAAGCGATCCTTGATTTGTCGAGGCCTTGGTTAATGAGCACTCATCAGCTGGATATGTGCGCTGAAAGCCAAAACTTGGGAAGATATGAGTGGTGTGATGACAATTAGTTAGCTGATGTGGTACGTGTTTTGGTTTACATAAGATTATACTAGCTGTATATGTTTCAACTTTTCAACAGGATGTGTCAACTTTCGCTACGGTATCAAGAATCATGAAAGGAAGTCTCAAAGGATTTACACGTCTCTTATTCATTACGGTAGAAACATATTAGAAGCTTTCAAGCTATAGAGGACTTGGTGGTTGAAAGTTTTTGGGTTGGAAGCTACGTTTGTATAATAGTGTCTATCATCTTTTTAGATTACTCACAGGAAATGCATTAAAACATGTACAAACAAGAATCTTACCTTATTTTTATGAAACTGTACAATAAATAGATTGACTTTTTGGACAGTTTAATTGTACGAAAACAATATTGTTGATGTAATCCAACTTAGTAGGTATCGTCCTACATAAAAAGACAAGGATAAATATTACTTGTCGCAAAATATAAAAAAAAAGAAATTTCGGAAAGACCGATGTCATTTTACTTGCAGTTTTTTATTGGTAAAATCTGTGTTTGCATCATGCGATCAATAATTTATATCTAGACATACAGTTGAGTGCATACTGTACGTGAGTTACTTCCTAAAGTTGGGATGATAGGAATTTGACACTCAGCCATGAGCCAGCGGAAATCTATTTATACCTTCTCCCTTTGATTTACTGTTATAAAGAGTAAATATATGACACGTAAACCATATGTTGCACAAAAACCATAAACATTTAAGCGAAACTTATAGGTCATCATAAAAAAAGCATCGATCTAAAGGACGAATGAAGTGATACTGCCTTATACTGACACGAAGAGAACATAAACTATATGCTCTGGTTGCACAGCTTTATCTTCTACGAAATACCTTTTTGTGAACTTAGAATTTGAAATGTCAATTCTTTTAAATTACAATAACGCAGGAATAGCTCCTCAAATTTCATGTTTTTTGACCCATTAACGCAGCTCTTTTATTCAATTTTTTCTATGATTCAAGCTTAACTTGGCATATTCAATAGTTTGTCTTTTGTTATTGCGCCTTGGAATACAAAGTTCTATATGATGGACGAAATTCAATTACCAGTTTTACGTCAAACGTAAGTAGAATTTCATTCGGGACAAAGAGAGAAATAGTAAGAGCCAAAAACGTCAAATTCTTGCTTTGTTATTCCTTATGTAAATTGTTAAATGTAGCGCCTGCGTGATTTCGACGCATTAATATGCAGCAAGATTGTGCCTATACGAAATAGATTCAGTCACGTAAGGATGTCCGCTGAAAACGATGATGCGACCCAAAGTATGCTGTAGCACACTGTCAGAGTGTCAGCGTGGTGGCGACGGTGGTGGCAGTAGCGGATGCCGACCGACGGCACAGGAAGAAATGGATCGTGGGCCAGTTGCTCCTGGAAAGTTGGATCAAACACCAGCTAGCTTCCCATCGATCCCGTCTTGGTTCACGCTCCATGTAAGCTATTGTTAAAGTCACCATCATAGTCATTGAGATCCTTGTGCTGTGTTGTGATTGCGCTTCTACTTGACCAGACCTTGTAAGACAGCATATAATTTAATCAAGATTCAGTGATGCAGTGGGGCATCAATGGCTCGTCATTACTACTAACCAAAGCGATGCAGGACAGTAATGATGATATTGTGATGGGAACGTATGAGCAGTTAATGATGGAGGACGGCTCTTTGAATTCCTCATTATCATCACTCAATTCGACATTGAACAGTTCGTCGGCGATGATGAATCTATCCAGTCAATTCACGTTTGCCCAAAAGTGTCTCAATTTCTTCAATTTCTACTACCTGGCTCTCATCATCGTTTTCGGGATGGTGGGAAACACGCTAAACTTCCTCGTCTTCACTCGGACTCATCTAAGATTGAGGAGCTCTTCTTACTATCTGGCGGCTCTGGCCCTAGCCGACCTTGGTTTCCTATTAACCTTGCTGATCGTCTGGTTGAACCACGTCGGTATTAATCTCTTCAATCGACAGGGCTTTTGTCAGGCCATGGTCTACGGCAGCTCTGTCTGCTCTTTTCTCAGCGTCTGGCTCACGGTTGCCTTTACTTTCGAGAGACTCATTGCGGTCCAGTACCCACTCCAGAGGTCCTTCATGTGTACAGTCCATCGAGCCAAAGTCATCATCGGGGTCTTGACGATCTTCAGTTTTCTGGTCCACGTCTACTCTCTGTTTGCGGCGGGGATAACGGAGGGAGAGAACGGAGCTTTCGTGTGCGACCTACTGCCAGACTATTACAAATTCATGCATGTAGTGAATTTGGTGGACACGGTTGTCACTCTGGTGATCCCTTTGATTCTCATCCTGGTCATGAACTCGCTCATCGCTAAGAATTTGTTCGCCTTCAGCAGGACCTTCAAGAAGCCGCCCACACCACCCCGCTTCGGAACCGAGAACATTCAAGTAAGAATATGTATTATTATGAACGTTAAAAAAGATAACTGTTTTAAATGTATCAAATTGTTTAATGAAGAAAAATAACAACAACAAAAAAAAAAAGTTGAGAATAACAAATCGTAAGTGAACATAAATAACTTTGACGGAAAATGTAACGAGGCAGTATACATAATTAGAGCAAATTATACCTATGAAAGGGGGGAAAAGCACCAAGGAAAATATGAATGCTAATTGGTATGTTATTCAATTTAAGAAACATCATTAAAAATTGCATCATTAAATGTAATAGAGAAGTTAACAAACAATGTTTCCTAGTTAGAATAATAATGGATAATTAGCGATGTGAACATAGATGCGATTTTCTTCTACCATTTTCATTAGTCATTTTCAAGAAAAGGGTTATATAAAGACCAGATTTGTATATGCTATCACAGTAGCAAAGATGCCTTGCTTGTTACTTGAAAACGCGATGTTTTATAAATATAATAAGAAATTAAACTAAATGTATGCAACTTGCAAACTCTGAGCAACCATAATTTTACAAGCATTTAATTAGTCGAAAAATCATTTATAGCTTTTGAAGGAAAAAAAAAGATTCTATGTAGTGTACTGTAGGAGATAACGAAGTACGTAACTTGCTAATACAAAGTAGATAACTCATCTTTATGTCAAGGAAAATTCATGCCATTTTAATTCAAAAGTAACGGATAACCTAAATATATAATATCGACGATTATTTTCACGACGGTGATATATATAAAATGCAAGCTTTTTTCAATTTGTAACAACTACCAAAAGAAGAACTAATAAGTGCAGTTCGTCCAATGGAACAAGAATAGTTTTCTGTTTATCAGATAGTAAGTGATGGCTTCTCTATAAAGTATAAACGGACTTCGTTGATTGCATACGTGTGCCGGCGCCAGCACGTACGTATTATACTGACTCCTCAACTTAAATCCGTTTAATGAACGAGATAGGTTTCCACAATAGTGCTATCGTCTGAATAAGCCAAAATGTGGGCTAACATGGGGTATTCTGTTTTTTTACTGTGTATACATGGTAACAACAATAATTTTATCATTCTTTATCTTAAGTATAATAGTTTGCATCGGATGCAGCTATACATCCTATTGTTCTATTAAACGATAGATCTCCTAGTAGAAGCTTGATTTTCAGTTAGTATAGCGTGAGGACATCTATTCCCAGGGCCCATTTCCTCCCCACAAAAGCCATCTTTTTTGTATATTAGGCTATATACGCTTATACGCGATGCTGATGTATTGATGATAACTGCTGAATTGCAGAAAATATTTCAAGAGGGCGGATAAAAGTCGGCATCGTTCTACTAATGGGTATTCACTAAAAACTTGCTAGGCTCCACCTTTTTTTAGATGTACACACTAAATATGTGACGAAAATAATATTACAATCCGGTGTGATTTTTTCCAATACTATTTTTTTTTCTCAATAGATCCTCGCCTGAGATCAATAAGTTAGCTTGTCAATCATTTATTATTTTGTTTATCAAACGATCTGATGTAAGGTTACATAATAAAAAATAGTACCCCGTTCGTACCCTACGGTTTATACCAGTACTATAAGGGCCTGTAGTGTGTATACAGCTGTATAAAAAGTTCTATTCAATATACACACTGCGACCTGCTTTTCTTGGTATTATATACCACTCGAGGAAAGGAGACCCGATTGGACCATTGTGCAGCAAACCAACTTTTTGATGATTCAATACATAGCAATAGTTAAATGTTGTATTAATGAATATTGACAGTGATGAATATGCTGCCGTCCTTGATATTTGAATGCACCACTTGATGACTAAATATTGATTCACTATGGTGGATGATAAAAGTCATCTGATAGAGAATCCCACTCCTGTTAGATCGCTAGCTGCAGCTTCTATGTGTTTGTGTGAGCAGAGGCATTACACATTTGACAACAGGGTACAAGTAACCGATTTACATCTCGATTCGTGATTGAAGCAAGTGGAAAAGGCTACAACTATCTACTAGCCCTATTATAATCTCTTTATATCACTTGTATTTCACTTGTATTTATATTTTCCGCGAAAATGCAAAATCTGTGAAAATTTTTATGAATTTAATATATAATTATTGGTGATAGTAATATTTTTAACAATACAAAAATTAAATTGTAATAGGCTATAATGTATTTGTATGTAATCAATAAATGTATTTCCTAGTATAATTTTTAAAAATACATTCCTATAAGTGATAGCATTGCAGTACTGTGGCATTACCGTATTATCTTTCACGCATTTCACTCTGTGTGATGTTCTCTAACGAAAACTTTGCTTTTTAAGTACAGTGCCGGCTCGATTATAGGGACACTTAGTTGTAAGGACAATTCGGTTATAAGGAAGATTTTTTCTTGCACGCCTTTTTGGCGCGAAATTCGATTTTTTTTTCAAAAAGTATCTCTCTCTATTTTCATTAATTCTTGCCTAGCCCTTGTTTTTCTCCTTTAAGCGATGAAATACCGAGCCGGCACTGTATACAACCGATTTTATGTGATGATTTGCATGTGAATGAAAACATAGGTAAAGCTAGCTGCATGACATATCGCTTTTCTAAGTGTGATTCCTTTTATATAGATCTACCAAAATACTATTTTTTTCCTTTTCTTTTTGAACATCTCTGTTTCCATAGAGGAATAAGAGTTTTAAGCACAAGTCAATGTAAATATTGAATGTAGGATTTGCCGACTGGCAGAATAAATGTTATTCTAGAATAATCAATGAACGTATAATAAAGGGGAAAACATGAAAGGGCAAATGCTGTTATGCTGATAGTGGCTTATGGATTAAATCGCACTCATTTGAATTATGTTCACTTAGAAATAGTTATGATTACGATTTGAGTCTTTAAAAACACCCAAATATTTAGAACTTGAATCATTATATGTCTATGTGGTCGCCCTTACAGAAAGATTGTTTTCAAGAAGGAAATAAAATAAAAACAAAGTTATCCTTATATGTATTGTGCTTTCATGCATGCCCATGCTTTCCAAAGTGGCCACCCACTCTTTAATTAGACGATGTAATATAATACAGTGTCTAATTGGATCCTTGAACTTATACATTTATGCGAAGATTCTTTGAGTACAAACTAACAAGTCGAAGTGGATACAAAAACCCACCTAAAGTTTGAAAAGGATATTATTCAAAAGTTACGAGCTTCCAAGAGTTTTACGCGTGAAGACGCTCAAAAAATCAAAATGGTGGTAACTGCACAGTTTATGTTCTGCGCCTTTTTCAGACTTTTATTAAGCATTTTTTCAGTAATTCGACGTCCTATATAACAGTGAAAATATAATATATATAGGTAATAACTCAACAAAATTCCATATGCACATTATAGGAGCAGCTGAAGAGCAAAGAAGTGTTGCTTGCTATATTTGATAAAAGTGTCGAAATCAAAATATGATAGTTCATATTTTTGTTCCGTTTTATAGTTAGAGTTATTTTCTCCAAGCTCTTTTTATTTACAGAATCCTTGCAAAGCCCTTACGCTCGTCGCAGCATTCTAAGATTTGATTAGTTACATTCGATAAGCTTTTGAAATCCTAGAATTGCCTCTTTTGAATTCTATATTCATCTTGTACCTCCTTCGTTCTGAAAACTATATAGCTTCCGATAGTCTAAGGGATCAATGAATCTTGGTGATTAGCTTTCCATCCTCATCACACTGGATGAGTGAGTTAATTTTTCTTCCCTGAACCGTGGTTCTTGAATGATGGAGACGAGGATAGCCTTAGCATCGACTTTATATCTTTAATTTAGTTACAGCAAAGCCGATTCGTATGCATACGTCCCGTGCTTATTATGTATAAGTAAGGATTAAAAAATGTTGTGTGCTCTATGCCCTTAATTTAATCAATTACCAAAAGGCATTTAGGCACTGTTGAATCTTGCCGTGCAAAAAAAAGGAACAAAGCCCTTAGGATCACCTTAATTCTTCAGCATAATAAGGTGTATGTAATTGGTGCACGCGTGGCACTGCTGTGAAATTTAAACGACGAAAATAGTAGATTGATAATGTATTACGATTACACGAAACTGGGTGCTGCTGTATTTGTTTGTAGTAATGACTTGATTGAAGGAGTATCAGAGAGAATGATCTGTGTAAGGATCAACGATCCACTAGGCGTATAGGCTTTTATTTAATGGGCCAAAAATAATTAGTGAGAGAACTTTGGTTGTTATTTTTTCAAGAGGCCTCATCCTATCCAAATTATTTTAACATACTATATGGAAATGATATAAACAACTTATACTAAAGCTTATATATTTTATATATTCCTGCGCTACAACGAGAGCTTATATATTGAGAAACATAAGCACAGGCAACGGAGCTAGTAGCTAAATGGCCCTTCATGTAGCTAACAATGACAGTTAATGATGGTTGGTGTTTACTGTATTAGTTTTCAAGGTAAGATCTATTCATCTTACGCATCAACTTTGTGCCTTGGAATACTTTAAATAATTAAAAATCCAATACCTTCTGAAACATAACCTTCATGACGGAATAACTGTTAAAATTCTGTGACGTTATTCGCACATCCTATGGCATTCGATTTGTGAGTAAATTTTAAAATCTTTGTTTTCTCTTTTTTCTTATGACGTCGTGTGAATAAAACATTTGGGATTCTTTTATATTTATTTTATTTTTCACATAGAAATGTAAAATAAATCTTTGAATAAAATCACGTGTGAACTAACGTCAGTAGTTATTCTGCGTCACAAGATAGTCGCACTTCTGACGCTCAATACCTTCTAACTAAAGTCTTGTCTCACTTTCTAGTATTATATTATATGTTCAGGGTCACCCGCTTTTTTGCGCATCTTTGATGTTGCTTTTAGTAGTCTCACATTTTTTCCTTACGAATTCAATCTGATCGCGTACACTTTCGATCAATATACAAACGATGTGCTGAATAAAGAATCTAACTAAGAAAGCATCTTCATGTGAGTCGCAAAGCATTACATATAATACTATACATATAATGTTACAGACTGTATGTGCATAGTGAGATGAAGAAACTCGATTTATAGATGCACAGTACAATTCGAATATTATATACACCATAGTGATATCATTGCTGAACACTTTATTATTAATCATCTTGGATACACAATTCATTCCAATTCCTGGACTCACAGCGCGCAAGCTATAGCTGAAACGATTACGAGAAGCAGAATTCGAGATTTTAATAAAATCAGTTTCACGTCTCCTGCACTTTCTCAATTTATTTTTATGTCAAATATAAGCCAGAATACTGTGCCGCGCTGAAAAAAATTATGAATATGTTGGAAACTTGCAAGTGATAGAAAGACTGCCATATAAGCCTATAGTCCTACTATATATTATATATACGGGGGTCGAGAGTATTAATGAAACTGTCATTCATCCTTCACAATCATAAAGTTGTTTCACTCAGTCAAGACAACGGGTTTCTACATAGCACTGGATCCCAAGGTATGTTGTACTCAATGTACACCCTCGTCATTTCACCACTTTCTGCTATTTCAGGACAAAAGAGGATTACAATATAACAACAGTCAGCGCACCAAGCGCAGTTGATATAAAATAGCGAAGTAAGAGGGAAGGAAAAATGGCTTTGTATATCAGAGGGAATGCTTTTGGATGCTAGTTTGTTTTATTATGCTATTTCAAATTAAGCCGTAAGAATGTAGCCTAATCCAACAACAGAAAACTTGCTATACTTTGATTTTTGAACTCATACAACACCATTTTAAAACTTTTTGCAAAAAAAACTATCAAAAATAATGAAATATGTATCGCATTTACCTCCGTGCAGCAGTTTTTAAGAATAAATATACTAACATAATTTATGTGGAAACGCTACAGGAAATATCGATGTATCTTGTTGTTTTGTGTGGTAGAAAACTGCTTGCTATTATCAACCATTTAATCCTGGCTGATAATTGAACGTATGTAAATACAGAATGTGTCTTTTCCTTCACATTCAAAATCTACAGAAGAACTTTTCCCCCAAAAGTTAGGCCTTAATCATCCATGCTGATCACGCGTTCATCGTACACACTATTAAAATTGATTTAACATGCAGAGAAGCATGAAAATCAACTAAATATGAGTCAATGACCTTGATCCCAACTTTCATGATGGAACATATAATAAGCTTTGATCTGACTCCTTTGTGCTGTGAAGATAGAACTACACATGTATAACTTGGTCTTGTTTTATGTCATCAGGAAATTTGCCTCTCCTCTCCCGATGAGCCTTGCCTTTTTTTGAATCACATCACATGCTATATGATATGGCTGAAGCATACCCATCATTTTTACTCTACATCACCAAGATATCATCAGTATACATTTCCGTAGTCGTCTGTGCTATTAAATAATGTCAGCCGCACAAATAAAATACATTACGCATCGTGCTGGATGAGATGAAAGCGTTCATATAATCGGTGTTTGTTTTCTATCATAATGCCTTCGTTCTGCAATATTACTATATCTTCATATATTGCTGATGCAACGACTATACATACATAATGCAATGTCCTCCTTATATCCGTTTTTAATGGCTTTGTTCACTCCATATATGTAGCCTAGTTTAAATAAATAGAAATTATGTGAAGCTGTGCTAATATATTGCCTATTTTATACCTAAAGCTCAGATTATTTTTCATACAAAAAAGCATAACTATATTATACTATTCAAATATAGACTATATCTTGTCATTCAAAAAACGAATAATTCATTGCGCTGGTAAGTGTGGATTTGTATCAGGACATATCATCAGCACTTTTTTGTGTGCCTGACAATTCAATAGCATTATTTTCAAATGATGCGTGACAAGAATCGTTTTGTGTACAATAGGTATACAACAGCACGCAAGGGAATTCAACACAATATAGTAAAGAAAATAAGATTATAGCAGCATCAGGGTTCCACATCACCATTAGTGATGCTGCTCATAGCTCATCATATGTTGCCCCTATTCATTTACTTGAATCTACGAGGATCTAGGCAAGTTGTTGAATTTTACTTCCCTTATTTATTCCCCCCCCCCCCCCCCCTATGTATTATGATACATAATACATATATTCTTATTCTAGGGAAGTTGAAAAATCATAACTTATGCAGTAAAAAAAAATTATCCGTTCAGGACTTCAACTTTTTTATGTCGATTGGTTCAATGATTGGGTTAACAACAATGAGCTACTAATCATGACCATATGAACACATCTGAAAAGAAATATATAATGACCACTATTGCAATTAAATCTATTTTTATTTAACCTTAAATATCAACAGATGAAAACTTTACGGGTGTCTGATAGCAACAAGTGGCCAGAGCCGGACAGCGGCCAGGTTTCCGTTTCCAACCCTTCATCCGTTCATTCCCAACAGCACAGCGGAACGAGTGGAGGGAGCGGCAGACATCAACATCACCGTCATTCAACCCATCAACATAGACAGCACTCTCAGCCCAAACATTCCAAAGCAGTACCTCTAATCTCAGCCGTCGCCTTCAACGGGAAAAATCACCGAGCATCAAGTAGCAGCACTTCTGACGGTAGTCAGAAGCATCAAGTTATTTTGGCTGTCCATCAGCACGATGCATCAGGAGTAGAACAGCAGCAGCAGCAGTTCAGCCGTAAAAGCTATAGGAATTAATCAATGTCTAATATACACATATATGTATATGCAAGTAATTTACATCAATGTACATGAGTACATTCGGGATCGTTTGGGATTAACATTAAAAATTAGCTCTACTGTCTACTGATGTACACACAATCTCACATCCAAGGATTAGGAATCCTAGCTAATATGACAAAATCAGATTATAGACTACTACATATATTTCAAATTAAGAGAATAACAACATTACAAACAGATAATATATGCATTTAAAATGTTTTCAGTGATAAAAAAAAAATACTGGAACAATTCCAAGACAACATACTGTTAACTGTAAATTTATGACTATAGAGAAGCTCCAGTATCGGAACATCTTGTCAATCCGGATCCAATATTCAATCACTAAAATCTCCTTCTCATCTCATCCGTTTTCATCCTGCTCAATCTTCCAAGGTATTCTAAGATTTTAAGAAAGATAATATATACGAGGTTCCGTTAGTACATAAACCTGAATAACCTTATTTTTAAAATTTTATATCGAATCCGCTGTTGTATAGCTACGTCATCCGCTTGCAAGTCTTCGTCAGCGACGTGATGGTAACTGGAGGAACCGATACCAGTTCAACTGCCTGGCTGCTACAACAGTTTTTCATGGTAAGTGAATAACAAAACAGCCTGATATGTAATATACTGCTGTGTCACTTTCATCACAATGTATTACCATAATAGATTTTTGTATTTACATTGTTCATATCAAACCCAATTACAGCTCCTCTATTATACCCATTTCTCCATCAATTTTCTGCTGTATTCCACCTGCGGTGCCACTTTCCGCCATTGTCTCTGCCGCCTCCTCCGAGACAAAATGGACACTTTCCGTCGCATTTGGCTCCGCTTGCGATTTTGTCCTCGTTTGCCGGCTCTATTTGTAGCACCAACTTCAGTCCCATTACCGCTTCAGGAGGGGCAGCTGCAACAGAATGAGTGTCCAGTAGCAAACCCCGAAATTGGACAACAGTAATAAATTTTTATATCCATCATGTTCCACATTTTAAAATTTATTTCTAAAGCTAAATCTATGTACCTTTCTGGAAAATTACATTTTACTTGAAATCTCAATCACAATTGCTGTTCGATGTGCGTCCATAATTGCTGTTTCATATTTATTCTACTTAACATGGGGGGGGGGGCAACTATATTTAGTTTTATATAACATTTTGTAAAACGTACTTTATACTTTAGCATATTTATACACACACTTGTGTAATTAATAAAAGTGTATCAAAGTTTGATGAATTTCTAATTAAAAATGTTTTATTTTCATGCATTGAAGGTTGCCGCTCCATACGTTATTACATTTTTACGTTACGTGTATGTACACTCACTTTTTACGTGATATAAAATAAGTTGTCAACACGGCGTGGAAAATGTCATTTCTTACTATATACTTACTTAATATATTATTACAAACTTACGCCCACAGTTCTACATATGCACAAGTCCGACGTATCTACAGATCGAAATTATCCCTGACCTGATCTATACCATCGTATGTCCCCTCTCTTTCTTGATTTTTTATCTTTGGAGCGAGTCAGAAACCTTTATTTCCCTTGTCTCTTGTTTACTCTTTACTGACTGGTCGGCAATATGTACTTTATGTCCATTCGTTCTACGCCATCTCTAATACTCTACATTCCCTTACGAATACATCATTGTACTTCTTTGAAGACATTGGTCTACAGTCTAATATCGAGTTCCCGTAAGGCTTTTTTGTTATGTTCAATATATATAAGTATAATATAATATAATAAAGGTAATTTTTTTAAATTCAATCTCTGTATAGTTGGTAAAATCGGTTGACATATTTAAAGGGTCCCTTAAAAGAGTCGGCTGTGCTTCCCTACGGGGATCACGTAACCAATGGGGATGTTTGCAAACCTTTTTCATCTCTAATATTACTTTATTAAAACGAGTGCAGTTATCATCACCACGTTATTGGAGGGTCGTTTACTCATTCAGTAAAATATAGAGCTATTATTATATTGATTGTTTACTTTTATTTCATATGTAATATACAGTGAAAGATAATCGATAACGCACTCCTACTGACAATTTGATCAATACATATTCGTTAAAAACTATGTAGCGTATATGCCGCTGAAAAAAATCCTTTTTTTAGTTGCCAATACCTCTGAATTGATAGATGATAATTAAAAACGCTAATACCGTTTGTGTACACTATATAAAAAAATCAGCTGTGTAATTCTACTGGAAAAAATATGAAATTAAATTTGTTTAATGTAGGTATATACCTGGAGGATCAACTGCCTATTTACTGGAAGATGTAAAAATGAAAGTCTCCTATCATCTTTGCCCGATTGCGTCAGTTCTACAATGAAAAGAGTCATCTAAATTGGAAAATATGAAACTCTTTTATCATCATTTAAAAAAAATCTTCATCTGTTAATACCTCCATTGTCCTCGAAGTCGATGATGTCGAATGAAAATTGTCTCTTAAGCGTCTTAGAAGTCTTATAGATTCCTTTGCTTTTTATTTAATGGATAGCTGCTTATTAAAAAATAAAATTAATGCATTAAATATTAATGAATATTATACCAGCCGAATGTGCACGATCTGCCATATAACAAACGAGTACAAGGCGAAGGAAGTAATCAGTAGAATCGAAGAGATCCCAAAGGATAAAGCTCCATAACTTATTATCCAGCAACAAGTTGTCAATTACATTATGATATGACGCGAGTAATTCGATGAAACTGAAGCAAGTAGCAGTCATAAGAGTGAAAGAGAATCCGTTATTGAGAGCATCGTGAGCTTTCTCAATGCTTTTCCAACATTTCATGATGTAAAAGAGATCATCCCTCTTAAATGCTTTCTGGTCGCGATTTAAACGGTTCGATATGTGCCGGTAGTAAGACGTAATCAGCTCATTACAAAGTGCAAATATCCAATAGGCTTGTAAAGAGAACGTTTGGGTGAACATTCGAATGCAAATCTGAAAAGTTTCCAGCTTTGTTCTTTGAAGAAAGATGACCAAAATCCAATTAAAAACTATCTAATCGGTTAAATTATACTGTTTAATCTAATAATACAAAAAATAGTTTCATAATGGTTGTATAATATACCACTGTTGCGATCCAGGTAGCAGCCAAAATAGATTTAGTACGAATGCAAGAGAGATCGTGGAATTTCAGTAAACGGTTGATTGGTTTAAGAGCAGTCCAAAATGACTTGATAGTCGAATAAATGGTGATGTATAGCATAATATGTGTCATAAAACTGAAAATAGGTGCAGCGAGATGGCGTAAAATGAATATTAAATCCCTCATTAATTCAGTTCCGCTGATATCTTGATTGGCTGCAAGAACGTTGACCATGGTTCCCAAAGCATTACGCGATGCGATCAAGTAGGCGTTATTCTGTATGCTTACGAGAATCCAGAAAGATCTTATGAGTTTAACGAATATGTTCTTCCACTTGCTTTCATCTTCGAGATGGTTCATCAATCCGCACATTTTGAGAAATGTTCCTAAGATTATTCCCATCGAAGCTATAAAATGTTCGCGAATAGATGCTGACGATGTAATAGCCACTTCCATTCTTATTGAAGTGCAAGTCACAAATAGTAACATTCTGCATTATCAATCGAACGGCGGCAGTTGCTATAAACCACTTTAGAAGGTATTATTACAAATATATGCCACTCTTCAATAATAATGAAATTTATAATGAAATTAGTATCGATGCAGATTCGATATTATAAACTACATATTTAACTTTACATGCAAATAATTTCTTTAAAGAAAATATTGAAGCAGCAAAGTGCGATGATGTTTACATACCTCTTCTTTTTGTAACTTTTATTGCATACTTATGACAACAAACGTCAGAATAAATTGATACATATTAGTTGTTCGCATTATTATCGATTCTTCGTAAATATAATGTGTTTTATTTGATAGCTGATAAAGAAAAGCTCAGATAAATTTTCTTTGGACTGATAGGCCTACATGATTAAAAACCATTGAATTAAATGCAAACATAATAAAAATGTAGAATTTATTCGCTAAACCAATAGCGGTTCCATCAAAGCTAATAATTATAAGCTGGGCTGCTGGGTGATAATATGTTGAACAGTATTATCATTAAGGGCTTAATATACAGGCATCTTTATCCACACTTTAAACAAATTGATTAAATACAACCCATTCTCTTAGAATGTAAAATAAGTTCTGTGTTACTATAGTCTACCATTTTTTAGTTCCTTACGTTAAATGAGAACCTATTTATTTAATTGTTTTCATTAATATACTATACAATGAAAATGCATCTTTATAATACCATATATTTCAATAGACTAACGCAGCTATTACAAGTTATTATCAGCACTTTATCTAAGTGCATACTGCATTAAAAAAAGAGCCATTACCATATATTAATTGTTTATTTTCATTCTAGATGCACAATTAGTAAAGAAAATGAATGCGAATGAATAATTCACTCCTAACTACGATCACGTTGATCAACAACTTGATCAATATATATATTTGTGGTATGGAGAATTTATACTTAAAATCGTGGGGGTGTTATTCTTTTAGTTTCCAACACCTTTGAATTGGTAGATGATGATTAAGAATGTCAATATGGTCTGAAAGCACTGAAATATAAAAACCATTTAGGTAATTTTATTTATTAAGGCATTATTCGCCGGCGTTCTGGACCGGGGAAATTAATGCGCTCGCTGCAATGAGGGATGATGGCCATTTGGTCGGACACTATCATATTTGGCAATACTCGTAGGCAAATTTTTTACTCAATAACATGCAATAAAGATTTTACTAGTCATCTAGCCGTCTGAGCACCATTGTATATTATAAAACATCTTGGTGCTTTTGAGTTTTAAACAAATTCGGTAGTTTTCTATATTTTAAAAATTGCTACAACTGCGAAGGTACATCTTGTTACTCAAAAAGACTTTCAAAATTAATCACCGACAAATGCTTGGAAAAAAGTAAATTATTTTTTTTTACTAGCTTTGGTCATTCGACTATTAAGCCACTTTTGTCTTATTAAAAATACGTTTGACATTCTGTCGAGTCCGGTATATCCCCTGGCCCAAAACGCTCGACGAACGCGCGCCCATCAGTTATTAGATTGAGTAATATTAAATAAATAAATTACCTGAAGAATTAACGGTCTATTGACTGTAAGTTGTAGAAACGAAAGTTTTCTATCATCTTTACCAGATTGTGCAACTTCTACAATTAAAAGGCTGATCTAAAATTGACAAAATACAAAATCATATCGATCGTCATTTACATTTGGTTATAATCTTTGTATACCTCAAGTGTCCTCAAAGATGATGATTTCAAATGAAAACCATCTCTTAAACTTCGTAAAATTGGGATAGATTCCTTTGCTTCAATGATATAAACCAGAAAATAATTCATTTAAACCAAACACTAATGAAAGAACTAAACACATATTACCAGCTGCATGCGCACGATCTGCGGTGAAACAAACAAGTACAAAACGGAGGAAATAGTCAGCTGTATCAAAAAGATCCCAGAAGAAGAAGCCAAAATTCTTGTTATCCGACAACAAGTCCTCGACAACATTATGAGATGACGTGAGTACTTGGATGAAACTGAAACAAGAAGCAGTCATGAGAGTGATTGAGAACCCCTTATTGAGAACATCGTGAGCTTTATCGATGCTTTTCCAACATTTCATGACGTAAAAGAGTTCATATCTGTTAAATGCTTTCCCATCACGATTTAATAGGTTCGATATGTATCGATAGTAGGATGTTATCAGCTCGTTACAAAGTGCAAATATCCATATGGCTTGCAAGGAGAATGTTTGAGTGAACATTCGAACGCAAATCTGGAAGGTTTCCATCCTCGTTCGACGTAATGGGTTTCGAAAAAGAAAATTGGTGCAAACCCAGTTAAAAAGCACCTGTTAATAAATTAGATACCATTCAGTTATGCATATTACGAAATGTGAGTTTACTCTGTAAAAAGTGATATCTTAAAAATAATGAGATTTATGAGAACATGTTCCAAAATGAATGATGCTAAGACAAAGAAATGTCGCAGTTTAAGGCAATTTTTTTAAATCGCAATATAAATCGCTCTCTCAGCATCAATTTTTTGACAACATTGTTAGAGAACAAGTATATTACCACAGATACGATCCAAATAGAAGCATATATTGATCTATTACGAACTCCAGGGAGGTTATCCAGACTCAGTAAACTATTGATGGGTTTAAGAGCAATCCAAAATGACTTCATTGTCGATCCGATAGTGACGTAGAGCATAATTTGTGTTATGAAACTGAAAAAAGGTACACCAAGTTGACGCAAAATGAACATGAAATCCTTTATTAATTGAGTTCCGCTCATATCTTGATTGGCTGCGAGTACGTTGACCATTGTTGCCAAAGTATTGCGTGATAAAATTAAGTAGGCGTAATTCTGGATGCTTACGAGAATCCAAAAAGCCCTAATCAGTGTGACGAAGATGTTCTTCCACTTTTGATCTTCGATGTTTATTACTCCGCACATTTTGAGAAATGTTTCGAGGATTACTCCGATCGTAGTCAAAAAGTTTTTGCGAATAGACACTTCCATTCTTATTGAAGTTCAAACTACGATTAACCTTTACTTCGATGCATTATTCGTCGTTTCATCAATTGAACGACAATCGTTAAAATCCATTAAAAATAAACTATAACAAATAACCCTCACGACTACTCCTCAGGTGGACAAACCTATGCGTAGAATTGGTATCGATTTTATTCGGCTTTTTATTTGTTTTAATAATTTTTTTTTATTTACTAAGTTAACAGTTTGTGGTGTTTTAATGAAGTGTGGGAGTTGTTCCTCTATATTTAATACACTTCTTATTAAATTATATATTATCGTGTAAATGTTGGAGAATTTTGTTCAATTTCCTTTGAACTGATAGATAATTATCAGGAACGTCAATATAGTTTGAGTACACTACATTAAAAACAGATCTCATTAGAATACAGTAATAGATAGCAGCGATAAAGAAATATACAAATTTCACCTGAAGGATCAACTGTCTATTAACTGTAAGTCGGAGGAATGACAGTTTTCTGTAATCTTGACCAGATTGGGCAAGTTCCACTATGAAAAGAGTTATCTGAAAGACATACAGTAGGCTCATAGCTATATTTTCAACAAATCTATTGCATAACATATGATATACCTCTTGTGTCCTCGATTTTGAAGAAAATGAATGAAAACTGTCCCTCAATCGACGTAAAATCGGAATAGATTCCATCGCTTTATCGATATGAAATGACTATTAATTATAATAATTACAAAAATATAGATTCTAATCGCAATACCAATCGATTGAGCTCGATCCGACGTGTAACAAATGAGAGCGAACCGAAGAAAATAGTCAGTTGCGTCAAAAGCGTACCACAGGGCGATGCCTAAACACTTATTTTCAACAGCCTGGTAAAATGATGCAAGCATGACGATGAAACTCAAGCAAGAAGCAGTCAATAGAGCGAATGAAAAACCCATGTAGAGAATATGATTCGCTTGTTCGATGCTTTTCAAGCTTTTCATAGCTGCTAGAAGGTTAGCTCTTTGATGTACTACAAGTTTCTTGTTTACATCACGACTTAAGCGATCCAAATGATTGGTAATATGTCGGTAATAGGAACAGATTAGCTCGCTACAAAGACCGAAAATCCAAATGACTTCAAAGGAGAATGTTTGGACCAACATTCGAATGCAAATCTGGACAATTTCCAGACAGGATGGAATTCTATGTCGTCTGTAGTATATAAGACAGGCCCAATTATAAACTATCTATAAATATAATAATAATTATAAATAATTTTGGATAAAAATATTAAGTTATACTGACTGATGTTATGATCCAGATCATGGCAAAAATAGAGGTTTTACGAATGCCAGAGAGATCTTTTAAGTGTAGTAGTCGATTAATTGATTTTAGGGCAGCCCAAAATGACTTCATTGTCGATCCAACAGTGTTGTAGAGCAATATATGTGTTATAAGAGTGAAAAAGGGTATACCAAGCTGACGTAAAATGAATATTAAGTCTTCCATCAATTGATTTCCACTCGAATCTTTGTTGGCTACGAGCAAATTGATCATTTTTCTGAAAGCACCGCGCAATACGATTAAATATGTGCAATTTTGAATGCTGACGAGGATCCAGAAGAGGCTACAAAGTTTAACGATTAGGATGCCCCATTTTGATGACGATTTCCGATCGAGATTCACGCCGGTGATTTTGAGAAATGTACCAAAGATTCTGATAGAGGTGAAGAAATGATCTTTCGTTGTTGTAATGAGTAGTGGATGGATTTTAATATTAGGTACGTCGTCCATTCTTCTTCAAGTTTAATGGTTAACTGATGGTTTTTGTTAATGGCACAAGCGAAAGATGGTAATTATTGGTTTTAATAGTAGGCCGTGATGACGTCTATTGCCACTTATTAGGGAAGTGATAATAATAATAAAACCAGCTCAATAGGTACAAGCAAATATTTACATAATGAATATTAAGTGATCTTAATTGTTTTATTTCCACAATAACTATTCAAGACGAAAGTAAGTTCTTCCAGTTGAAGATATACAAGGAGGGTAGGATTTAAGGAGGAAGCACGCTCCCCCATTCCTCCCACACAATCACTTACACGAAAGTCATTGTTAATCCAGATGAACTGCATAGGAATCAGATAACTACTGTAACCGCCTTAATGAACAGACCGGTAAAGGGAGCAGGGACGAAAACATTCTGACTTTCGATGGTCCAATTAGAGACAAGCACTGCCTCATCCTTACACGGAAAACATAGAAATGAAATACATTTTAATTTTAATTTCTTCTTGCTGAAAATAGATTCATGTTCGTTCACACTAGCGCGAACTTTTTTTTCAGCCAGAGGAATAAAATCGTTGCGGAAACGTTCCGATCAAAATAGGTTTTTTGCAAGAATTGCAAGTTCTTCTGAAGATTAACTTCCGTTACACAGTCATGATGCTGGGGGTTACGATTCCGGCCAATCTATTGCCACACTTGATGTAAATCATATCGAAAGAACGAGTATTGGCATTTAGTATTATGGCCGCACCGGCGGATGCAACTGCCGGGGCTCTCCCCTGTTCCTGCGCCCTGTAGTGGCGAAGAAATGGTGAAAAGAGAGAACTTGAGTAAGCAATCGGTCTACCCTATTTTAAGTTATTGTAAAAAAAAATGTTGATTGCCAAGTGCGATATATAAAAATGGTAATGGCAAGCATCCATATACAGATAAAAAAACTTATGCTATATTATACCATCATACCACGCATACCATAGGAGTAGGACCGTGTTTTATAATTAGTCGTTTAAAATATAACATCACTAATTAGCTCTCATTTTAAGCTGCTTGACTTTTAAACTGTCAAGCTATACAAATTAGTGAAATTACCATTTAGTCGCCAGATATTAAAGAATCAGCGAAAACAAGTTGATTGAGATACGTGTAATTAGATTCTAAAATTTAAAAAAAAATCCACTTTGAATCAAATTTTAAAGAGGGTGCTATGGCAGTTGAGAGTGCCAGAACGGAAGGGGAGATACGCCCGTTATAGGGGTCACTTCGGGCATCGGCGAACCGCAAATATTCGAGAGCGGTTTTTTCCCGCTTCCGAATTCATTTTCACAAGGAATCACAGTGACCATTAGAAGTCCGCTCAACTAGCTCTATCAGAATCTAATATACCGTATACTTTGTTTAGACGGGAAGAATCCATCCATAGTAGTAAACTGTCCGTCTGTCTAAATGCCTGCGAGATGCCAAATATAAGCATAAATAAGTATGGTTGTATCGACTGAACAACTTTGACGCGATCTTCTGTCCATTTGCGGCGACAAACCCTGAATTCAAATCAAACTGAAATCGATATTTGACTCGGGGATGCCTTAAATAATGCGCCCGCATTACTTGCCATTATATGATTCACTGATGATGACGACGAGCTTTCCAAAAGAAAAGGTGCCCGATATTGTATTCGATATGGTAGAAACTAAAAAGTATTGCATGATGAACATGGCGCATACGCTCGATATAATAATCATAAGCAGAACAAAATACAAGGATTATGTGATGCGCACTTTCAATATGTGAGCATAATATTTACAATTCCTTTACAATATGTGTATTAGAAAGTGTACTACACTCTAAACCTTTTAGGGGTATTGTAAGGGTATTGTAGCTACAATTGAAAATGGAAAACGATTGTTACTACAATATACTATTGTAATTTTTAATTGCAATTTACAATATGGCATTTTAAGCCTATATTGTAACAAGGAAAATTATGAAAAATACTTTTTACATTATGTATATTGTATTCCCTACAATATGGTATTGTAAAGTTTACAATATAGTATTGTAATTATTTTTTTAAAAATCTTTTGGGGTACCGTTTCACCCTCTTTCTCGTTTCAGACTTTAAAAGTAAACACATATAAATATAAATATAAATTTAAAAAAAACTTTTTGATTTTGCATTTATTAACGAATCAGTAAGATATACTCTGCGAATCATATTTCTTTAAAATGTTGAAAGAATTGAAATACATGTAATACCAACTTATAGCGAAAAAAGTGAAGAAGGAAGAGAAGTAGTACATAAATTCCTTTTAGATAGTCATTTCACAAATAAATGCAAGATATTGGTCAACATAGGGGGAAAACTGTTGCTGCTCGTTCTGCTCGTCAACAACATGTAGGCTCGGTGGTCGGTTTTATTTTTCAGGAATTAATTTAAGTCCGTATTTTTCCTATGAAACATTGTATAAATTAATTTGATAAAATATGAATTGGAATTTATGGAATAATACCTAAAAACACAGGCCAATCTCCCAACAAGATTATCTTGGTCGTGGCTGAAGATTCTTGTAGTTTGTCTTCTAATGAAAAGGGAATTATCTTTTAAACTTTATTTCCAGACAGCTCATCTCGTTACCGAAACGTATTATCTACGTAGATTTGGTTGGTTAAGACTGAAACATAGGGATATACATCTACGTAGATTTTACGTTTCAGCAACGAAACGTTGTGTCTCTGATGAATAAACAGATAAACAGTACGAAGTAGTACCTGGTGGTGTATGCGAAGAAGTAATAATTCCGTTGGAAAAATTGGAACTGCTATAACAAAAAAATATGACGAGATAATACTTCTTGAATAAGCGATTATCAATACACAGCAGTAGTACCTGGAGGTGTTGTCTTAAAGTTTCGCAATTTCGTTGGATGGTACGGTTACCTTTTGCACTTTGCCTCTGAAATCAAGTTGACAAGTCAAGCACGAGTTGGGATAAACACAACCACTTTGAAGTCATTAAGCATCCTAAATATTTTGTTGTTTCCACCTTCACATTCACCTAAAGCTTCCACCTTCGCAAGAGTTGAGTTGTAGCTGTCACAGAATGAAAACTAGACAAAAAAATGTCGCTTGTGTCAAAGTTTCAGCTTGACTTCCTATTAGCGGCTGCTACAAAGGGTCTTACTAAACAGCAGTAAAATGGTGTCATCATTCATCCCAAGTCTTAAAGTGGTCGTAACTAAGAAAAATCACGTTAAAATTTTCCAAATCATTAACTCCTTCGACAATATTTTGAAAAATAATTTATATTATGAAGTAGCAGATATATGTTACTTAATGAAAGTGACGCCTACTGCCACAAGAACACCATCAGTCCAAAAGGACTAAATACGATTAAAGTGTTGGTCTGGTTGTATGCATAATAAAAAAAAACTCTTTTATAAAAGTTTCACTTTTTTAAATCGACAACTTATCATGAGATGGGCTGTTTTGTGTATATCACACCAAATAAAAAAATGAATTATTAATTGTCGAAATTTATTTTAAACCAGATTATTGATATGGAAATTTTTCTAATTATTATTTGAAAAAGTAATGAATAACTATACCTATTCAATCAAATAATATAAAAACAAATAGATATGACAATATCGCTTTAATAATTTATTTTCTTTTATTATTTGATACTGACAATTTTAAGGGCGACCAGCATGCAAGTCCATTTAGCGCAGTTGATTGAGCGTTCGGCTCATCGCTACGTCATACCCTCTGGGACACACGTTCAAATCCCAGGTAAGGATATATTTTTATTCTCCAGACATAGAATACTTCAATTGTAAGAATATAATACGGCTATAAGGTTGGCGTATTGTACCTTACTAAAATGAATGTGTTCATATTGTAAGGAATTAAGCCATATTATCCTAAAATATCCCTGTTGTAATTTCAATTGTAAGAAAAATAGATTGTAAAGCCCTAAAATAGGGTATTGTGGAATCAATTGTTAGGTCTTACAATACCCAAAAGATTTAGAGTGTAGTTTGAAAGCCAACTACAATAGACAATATGACAATAGGCTCATGGAGTCTAATGGAATACATCCTGTAGAGTCCAATGAAATCGATATATAGACTCTTATTGTATTGCAACGATCAGCTCGGACTAATACGGTTTCCATCAAAATCTCCTATCTAATAATTGATTAGAAGGGATTGTGACGTGCTTTGATATTTCCTTGAAATTGGACACAAGTATTTATATAACGATGCAGCAGTACCGTGCGCAGTGCACAGCCATGCCGGGTGCAACGCAAATCTCTAAAATTTGTATATCCTAGTTCAGAGCGCCAGCACTGGAACCCAAAATCAACTCACTTTTATGTATATAATACTGTTGTAAAAGGGAAAATACCAGAGACTCTCCAACTTCTCCTGGAAGCAGGTGCTGTGTAACAAACTACCAAATATTCTTGGGCCCATTTGTAATAGTAATCGCAAGTATATCGCAAAATTTATGGTATTTACGTTACCGCTTTACAAAATTATAGTCAGCATATATATTTGATGTATTTATGATGGTTAACACTTTTTTTGCTGACTTTATAAAAAAATATATACCAGCGAATAGAATGGAAACACTAACTGAACCGAGTTATACTTAGAATTTAAACTTTTCTAGACAATTAATAAATGGATCTATTTTATTTCCTGCTGCTTTCACTTCATCTTTTATTGAAAATGGTAAACGGAGACGATGAGGTCTCATCACCATTTTCTACCAACAGCAATTTGAATAACTTATCTGGGAAAGAATTAAATGTCGTTATTAAACCGGTAATAGTTGGTTCTTATTTAACCTTAAGTACTGTAGCTATAATAAACAAATTATTTATCGATTTTCCCCCCATTTTTATGCGCCTAGCTGGCTTCTTTTACTCAAGTTTTTCGGAATGCTTCTGGACACGTTACTGGCTTCGGTGGGATTTTTTACGAACAATTAATGTGGTTAACTCGTCGACTTAACTTTAGGTGTGTATAGTTCTACATTTTTTGTAACATAAAAAATCAAACGTTTGTTATCTAGACATAAGCTTATATTGCTTATATTAATCTTATTGCACTGTTCATAATAACAATAAACGTTTGTTTTTAATATTAAACCTTTCAGTGTGCACATTGAACCATCGAAAGACAACGTATATGGTACTCCAAGCGCAAACGGATCTTGGAGCGGAGTGATTGGGCAGCTACAACGCGGGGTAATAAAGTGGCGAAATAAGTTATCGAATTGAATAATTTGGCAAAATACAGATTATCACAATTTATTTTAACAGGAGGTTGACTTGGCCCTCGTCCCATTTACTCATACTTACGCAGAATATGATTTGGCTGTTTACGTTGTGGGTGATGGGTTCGGCATGCTCGTCAAATACCCCACTCCTAAGACGGTCAACGATGGTCCAATTAAAGTCTTTTCTCTCTATGTAGGCTATTTATCTAATTAACTAATCAATACCCTAAGTAAAAAAAAGAAACATAGCTATAAAAAAGGAACATTTTAAAATGCTAAATCATGTTGAAGTTAAACTTCAATAACTTAACAAGTATTAGGCTGATTAATTCCCGTTCTATATAGGTTTGGATTGGTTTGCTTCTTTCAATTGTCGCTTGCATTGGCTTTATGCAATTTCTGACTTTCCTCAGAAGGAAATATTTACCTTCTGATGTTAATCAATACCAATGCTCTAACAATATTACTCTGGCCAAAACCTGCATGTTCACCCTCGGAACTCTTACCAACCATTGTATGTTCGCTGAGTTATTCATATCATCGCCAATATTACTGATATTTTATTAACCTTAAATTGAACAGGTGTATCATTAAGAAATAGTCCCCTATCTGCAGGAATAATAACTTTTTTTGGATTTCGGCTACATTTGTTTTCGTCAATGTCTATAGCTCCTGCATTATGTCATACATGTCTCTGAGAGTTCAGCGACCGGACATTGACACATTTGAAGACTTGGCAAAAAGTCCAAATTACTTACCGATCGCTTTTAAGGGAGTCGTGCCCGAAACTTTGTTCACTGTATTCAAATCACTTATTAGACAGTAGTTTTATCAAATGTTATTACTAACAAGTTTCTTTTGTATTATTGGTTACAATAGGGAGCGAAACCAGGAACGATGAAGAAAACAATTGGAGACAAGTTTCTAAATTGTAATGACCGTTGTAGACTTTTGAATTATGATGGACTGGTGAAAAATGTACTTGAGGGTGATTTTGTCGCCATTTTGGTAATTGATATTATACGGCATATATTGATCAAGTGTTATAAAACATTTTTTTTATTTTGAAAATCACATTCTTTGCACTAAATTACTTTTTATATTAAAAAATTATTGTAGTTTTCTCATTAATTTTGCATCGATCGAATATCACAGGCAACACTTTCAGGCAACTACTACATAAAGAAAACAATGACCGCCGACCGCCAATGTCGACTAACGATGGCTCAAGAAACGTTAAGTCATATGCACATGTTTTTGGCAGTGCCACGCAGCCGCCCTTACGTCATGGAGCTAAATAAAGTGTAAAGTTATTGTTTTCTCTTTAACTCAAAATATATCTCATGTATGTTCTATACACTTTAACTGAAATCTTGACCTCAATATTAGATCTTTTTGGTACAACTCACTTGGTTTTGAGAACTACTGGACGCAGAAAATGATCCCCGTTCCACGTCAATGCCTACTTCAATACAACAAACAGGGAGAAGTCGTTCAACTTGTGGATCTGGCTAAATTAAAACTGGAACAGTTTTATGTAGCGTTCATCGTTCTTTTCGTCGGTTACGTCTTGGCTCTGCTACAATTCCTTCGAGAGCGATTTATTACTCGATGCTAATCGCACCTTTAATTACTACCATTAGAAGACCAGTAATCAGAAAGCATTTAGTCACATTATACCACATATTATATGCTAGTTTTAAAGATTATATGATATCAGGCTGAATAATATTTACGCACAATGGCACAATTAAACATTCTTCTTTATTATAAAAAATTATATATTTTTACAAGCTTCATTCGTAGACTCATAGTAAGAATTTTAGGGAAATTTATAGTAAGCACAGGAAAACACCTAACTAAGCCTAATTTGGCATGTATATACCTGTAAACCTATTACGTTTAAAAATATTCATTTATAGAATCATTATATATAAGAATTTTAGGGAAATCTATAGCAAACACAGTAAAACATAATTTGCTTCACCTAATTTGGCATGTAAACCTATAAATCTATTACATTCGAAAATATTTTAAATATCATAAGCCTTCAATAACTATAAGTTAAGCAGTTAAGCCCCCCCCCCCCTTTTAAATCGGCAGCCAAAATGAAAAAAAAACCTAGTGAAATATAAATTTATAATTGTGGTAGCACTTGTACATCCACTTACATACGCATTTATATTAATCTTAATAATCTCTATTAGAATAATCAATTTGAAACGAGTTATAAGATATAGTTATCGCTTTCATACATTCAATTCACATATTTTGTATGAACCTTAAGATATATATTTAGCGTTTAAGTTAAAGGAAGTTAAGAAGAAAACGCAAAATGCTCTCTTTTAAAAGATAATTGTTATATAGCTAGATAGACAGCACCAAAATGCTAACACGAATCTTGTGTATTTTATCCGTATTATTTCTAATACACTCACAAAAAAAAACCTAAGCGCACTCCGATTTAATACTATCATTTTATTATCTTGTGCAAAGCATAATTACTGTTTGAGTTTTAGGGGTCTTGCCAAGTAAATAGCAATATAACTAATATCTTTCAATGGAAAGCATAGAGATAGTGTAAAAAATCTTATGAAACTGTAAAAGTTTTCCAGTCCAGATCGAGTGCCAACTCCGACCCAATCATACACTACCTAGATGTAAATTGTGTTAATATTTTATAAGTTGATTTATTTTTATACCAATATAAGCACCGATGTAATGAATAATGATCCAAGTGAAAGCAACGATTCGGAGCTTTTATGAATGCCAGATAATTCGTTTGGTTTAAGTGGATGATTTATTGGTTTAATGACTATTTTATGATACTATTTTCCGAGCGCGTTTATTCTTTAAACAATGTAAAATGCTGGATTTTTTAAAATAGTAAAGTCGTAGCCTATATAATACTAAAAATAATGTGTTTTAGATTAAATAATTTGTTTTGCTGGATTATAGGAGTAAGAATTGTCTCATCCTGGCTAAGCAGGGAATAAAATTAATGCACTTTTAGCTTCTCCGGCAGTGTTGTTCTGACGCAGTGTTTAATCAGATATGGGATGCGGAGGCGTCGTAATTAGCAGAATGGTAAATAAAGCATCCCACATCTGACTTATTTCAATGCGGTCTTGTTGAATCAACAATGTCCCATCCAGGATGAGGAGAGAAATCAAAGAAATGCAATTCTAATTTCTTCCAGTTAAAGCTATATAAGGAGGTGTCCTATGCCCTCTTACTCCCACACACACTATCACTTACACGGAAGTCAGTGTTTATCCAGATGTACTGCATTGGAATCAGACAAATGCTGTAGCCGCCTTAATGAACAGACCGGCAAAACGAGCATCGCCGCCCACTTTCTGACTTTCAATGGTCCTATTAGAGATAGACACTGCCTCATCCCTCACACACAATCACTTACACGGAAGTCATTGTTTATCCAGATGAACTACATTGGAATCAGACAAATGCTGTAGCCGCCTTAATGAACAGACCGGCAAAACGAGCATCGCCGTCCACTTTCTGACTTTCAATGGTCCTATTAGAAATAAACAGTGCCTCATCCTGACATGGGACACAGAGAAATGAAAGAAATTTAATTTTTATTTCTTCTAGCTGAAAATATATTGATGTTCGTTCACACTATAGCGCTAAGTTTTTTTTACTGAGATATAAAAGAATGAAATCGTCACCCTGAAAGCACATGTGTTCACCTCGTCCCCATTTCTAACTAATGCAAACTAATCTTAATTATCATATCATAAAATCCTCAAGCATATCATGAAAGGTTTATGGGGAAATAAAAGGTTTAATAGTAGGCCGAGCTGACGTCTATTGCCGCTTATGAGAGAATTATCAATAATAATCAAACCAGCACTGCAGTAGATACTGTACATGATCACTAATGACATACTAGATATTAGTGATCTTAATTATTTATAACTTTACGACCATAATCGTAGAAATTATATTTTTAACTTTTAGACAATGAGGATAAATGATTAATTTTGATTTTTGATAATGCTATGTATCTACATTTAAAAATGACAATTTATTTTAGTTTATATTCCTAACATGTTTCAAGAGAGAATTCGCATTGACTAATTTTACACCAGATGGAAAATTTAGAATGCACATAGTAATTTTCGAACAGGGTTTTATTTATTTTAAAACAATGTATTCGAACTTTTCCTTTATTAGAAAAGTCTTGAAAAAATAATTAATATGTGAATAGCCTACATGTATATAATTGAATAAGATTTTATTGTTTTATTGTATTAAAACGGTGTCGAATCGTCGATGATCGTAGATCTTAAGCGTCATCAAATTTGAACTGAAAGATGATGATAAGAAATCCTAATACTGTCTGGGTGCACTATAAAAATATTAATATTTACAAAGCATGCAATAAATAAAATGCAAATAATTTAATTTCACTAATATATTACCTGAAGAATCAACTTTCTATCAACGGGAAGGTGAAGAAATAAAAGTTTTCTATGGTCATGGTCAGAGTGAGCCACCTCCACGATGAAAAGAGTGATCTATACCGAGAAATAGTGACCAATAGCTTCAACCACAATTTCAATGTTAATGTTAGCACTATTATTAAGCTTATACCTCTTGGGTTCTCTTATTAATTGATGAAAATGAATGAAACTTGTCTCTTAAACAACGCAAAATAGGGATTGCCTCTTTTGCTACAACAAAATAGTTCACTTTTCAAAAGCAATGTAGTACAATCACATTTTATTTATATTAATACCAGAAGAATGTGTGCGATCCGCCATGTAACAGACGAGTGCAAAACCAAGAAAATAGTCTACAACATCAGACGCCTCCCAAAAGAATAATCCAAGAGGTTTGTTGTCTAACAAGTAATCCACTGCAGTGTAAGATGACGTAAGCACGACCATAAAAGTCAGACAAGAGGCGCTCATCAGCGTGAAAGAGAAGCCCCTGTTGAGGGCACGATTGGTCTCTTCGATGTTTCTTAAACATTTCATGATCAAAAGAAGTTCCCCTCTATTTATTACACGATTATCCTTATTCCGATTTAAACGGTCTAAATGATTCATGATGTTACGATAGTGCAACGCAATTAGCTCACTGCAAAGAGAAAATATCACTATCGATTCCAAATAGAAGGTCTGTGTAGACAATCTTATGCAACTTTGAAAGTTTTCCATCAACGGTCGAACGTTCCCTCGGTAGTAGATAATACAGGCCCAATTATATAAGACCTATTACATAAATAATAGTTATGTAACCATCCGTTAGCAAGAAGGTGTATGTAATATCACACCTACCACTATTACGATCCAAATCAAAGCAAAGATGGAACCTTTTCGAATGTTAGAGAATTCTTGTCGGCTAAGTAAACGATTAACCGGTTTTAGAGCAACCCAAAAGGATGTCATGGTCGATTTAATGGTCATGTAGAGGATTAAGTGCGTTGTAAACCTGAAAAAGGGTACTCCGAGCTGTCGTATAACGAATATCATTTCGCTCATCAGTTGACTGCCGCTTGAATTTTCGTTTGACGCGATTAAACAGGTCATAGCTGCGAAAACACTGCGCAATATGAGTAAGTAAGCGTAATTCTGGATACTGATCAGTATCCAGAACCAGCTGCAGAGTTTAATTAATAGATTCTCCCATTTTGATGATGGTTTTTGATCGAGGTTCACGCCGGTAATTTTGAGGAATGTTCCGAAGACTCCGATTGATGTGAAGAAATAGTCTTTAGTTGTTGAGAGAGTAGTATTGGACACGTCCATTCTGTTTCAATTTACTTATTAGACTAAATTTGTTGGTTAGAAAATGTACAAAACTATTGACAGCATTGCACTCCACCTTTAAAATCTCTAAATGATATAGGCAAATGACAAGGTTAAACCACTTAGTATAACGTAATTCTTATAATGACCTTAACAGAAGAGTGAATTATTTTTATTGTAATGCTTCATGCTATCTAATATTTATTCATTTTAACGTCGTCATCGATTTTTGTTCTGGTGCGCATTTGATCAATATTTATGTAAAGTATGTCTTCATAAATATGTTATTAAAGACCAATATATAGGCCTACGCGTTAAGTTATATTTTTAAAAATGTTGATTGCTAAGAGCAGGGAGCTGCGGTAATAAGCAAATTTAAGTATATTTATTATTTTATCAGTCAGTTATAAAAAAAACTGCGTAGAAAATATTGGCACTCAAATTTATGTGAAATATACGGTCACTAATTAGTTGTACGTATTTCACAGTTTTTAAAGTTGGTACAAGCGATCTCCCTTTCCTATGATTAATTGGGTAATATTGAAACAAGTATGAATGGGACGAGGATGGGATAGATATTATGATGGCAAATTTTTTCCTTTAGGAAACAAAACTGTTTCAGATATTTCTTATTGGCTCGATGGCTATTTCGTTCCTTTCCAATAAATTTTTCTTTCGAATTTCCCATTGCCTTGGGGAAATCGGAAAAATGGGTTCGAATTAAGATTAAGAAGGAGGCATTTAAAAATATATATAAATATAAATAAAAATCGCAAGCAACTGGCGAAATTATTATCCTCTGCAAGTGAAACATGAACACTGCCTGGTTTTGCTTTAAAAACTAAGCCCGCTCGAATAAATCGGATTTTCTTTTATTATTATATAGATTTTCAAAAAAATCTAGAATTTCTATTTTTCCCTGGATATTAAAAGATTTTTTTAGAAATTTTAGATTTTTTAGATTTTTTCCAAATAAAACATGTCAACATGTCAGCCGTTTGTATCGAGTTTATGAAAATTCAACTCGCTGCAAGTCTAAAAATCGTTAAGCTATCGTTGATTTTCCGACGCAACTCGATAGCCAGCACCGACTTTCACCTATATGCGCGCGAAAAGCTGCGAAAAGTTTTGTGAAACAATAGATGCAGGCTCTGAAAAGTTCAAAAATGTCGGGTTTTTAGCGAAATTTTCCACAAAAAAAGTGCCCAGCAGAATTATCTTTAAAAAGGTACTAAGAGTAACTAAAAGAGACCTGGCTATGTGATGAAAATTTTCAACATGTGAGCAAATAAGTCCAGCTATACTATGTGTATTAGACAGTATACTATGTTTTGAAAACCAATTAATAGGTACAATAGGCTGAATGATCCATGACTATTCAATGTTGGCCTACTTGCAAACATATCTCTACCAAGCACACAAAAGGAAGCGATATAATAAAGCACACCGACAAGTCAACGATCAGCTGGAACAACTGATGTGAGTAGATATTCAACCGTTATTATTAGTTATTCAAACCTAATTCTTTGACACAATAAAGGCTACGGATACGCGAATCGTGCATTGAATCAAGCTTTTCATTGCATTCACTTGCTTTGCAACGATCAGTTCGGCTTAATACGGGTTCCATCAAATCTCCTATCTATTAATTGTTGATTGGAAGTGATTGTGATGTGCTCTTATATTTCCTGGAAATTGAACACTAATATTCAAATGACGATACAGCAGTACCGTGCGCATTACACGGCAGTGCCGGGTGCAGCTCAAATCTCTTCCTGTGTAAACCCTAGTTCAGAGCGCCAACGCTGCAACCCAAAATCAACTCACTTTTATGTATAACGGACTGTTGTAAAAGAGAAAATACCAGATACTTTCCGACTTCTCCAGGAACCAGGTGCTGTACAACAAACTACCATATAATCTTGGGACAATCGTAGGAATCGTAAGTAGGCCTATGCCAAAATTTATGGCATTTACGTCACAGCTTCTGAGCCTTGCAATTATAGTCATACATCCAATGCATTTTTTATGGTTTCAACTTGTTTTTGGCTTATTTGTTTAAAAAATTACATTATACCATCAAATGGAATGGAAACTCTAACAGACTAACTGAACCGAATTTATTTACAATTAGAACTATTCTAGACAAGTACAAAATGGATCTAACTTATTTACTGCTGCTTTCACTCTATCATTTATTGAAAATGGTAAATGGAGACGATGAGGTCTCATCAACATTTCCTACCAACAGCAATTGGAATAATTTATCTGGGAAAGAATTAAATATCGTTATGATACCGGTAAGTTTTGGTTCTTTTTTAACTGAACACTATTTTAGTATTTTTTTCATTTTGCTGCGCCTAGCTGGCTTCTTTTACTCAAGTTTTTCGGAATGCTTCTGGACACGTTACTGGCTTTGGTGGAATTTTTTACGAACAAGTAATGTGGTTATCTCGTCGACTCAACTTTAGGTGTGCATGTAGTTTACATTTGCAAAATTTCTAACTATATACAATTACTATTATCATGCGTATTATTACTAAAAATGATAACAGCTCGTTTTACATATTATCTCTCAGTGTGCACATTGAACCATCAAAAGACAACGTATATGGTACTCCAAGCGCGAACGGATCTTGGAGCGGAGTGATTGGCCAGCTACAGCGTGGGGTAAGCCGGCGAAAGTTATCATATAAAATGATTTGGCAAAATACAGCTTATCATAATTTATTTCAACAGGAGGTTGACTTGACCCTCGTCCCATTTACTCATACTCACCCAGTTTATGATTTGGCTGTTTACGTTGTGGGCGATGGGTTCGGCATGCTCGTCAAATACCCTACGCCTAAGACAACAAACGACGGTCCAATCAAAGTCTTTTCTCTCTACGTAGGCTGTATTTATCTAATTAACTAGTCAATAACCTAATTTTAAAAAGGAAACATAATTAGAAAAAGGAAACATTTTAAAATGCTATTATATGACAAAGTTAAACTTCAACTTAACAAGTATTAGGCTGATTAATTCCCGTTCTACATAGGTTTGGATTGGTTTGCTTCTTTCAATTGTCGCTTGCATTGGTTTTATACAATTTCTGACTTATGTCAGAGGGAAATTTATACCTTCTGATGATAATAATCAAAGCCAATACTCTTACATAACTCTAGCTAACACCTGCATGTTTATCCTTGGAACTCTTACCAACCATTGTATGTTCACTACGTATATATCATCTCTAATATTACTGATATATTATTCAACTTAAATTAAACAGGTGTATCATTAAGAAATAGTCCCCGATCTGCAGGAATAATAACTATTTTTTGGATTTCGGTTACATTTGTTTTCGTCAATGTCTATAGCTCCTGCATTATGTCGTACATGTCTCTGAGAGTTCAGCGACCGGACATAAACACATTCGAAGACTTGGCAAATAGTCCAAATTACCTACCAACCGCTTTTAAAGGGGTCGTGCCCGAAACTTTTTTCACTGTATTCAAATCACTTATTAGACAGTAGTTTTATCTAATGTTATTACTAATAAGTTTCACTTCTATTATAATATACAATAGGGAGCGAAACCAGGAACGATGATGAAAAAAATTGGCGACAAGTTTCTAGAATGTAATGACCGCTGTAGACTTTTGAATTATGACGGACTGGTTAAAAATGTACTTGAGGGTGATTTTGTCGCCATTTTGGTAATTGATATTATAAGGCATATATATTCACAGGGTTATATATATTCATAATTCTTCTATTGAATAAAGACGATGAAATGTTATACAGATTATTACCAAAATTTGAGACCTTTTAATCACTTTGCACTAAAATACTTTTCATATTCTAAAAATGTTTTATACTTTTTATTAATAAATGTCGATTGCATCGATTGAATATCATAGGCAACCCTTTCAGGCAATTACTTCATTAAGAAAACAATGACCGCCGACCGCCAATGTCGTCTAACGATGGCTCAAGAAAGGTTTAGTCACATGCACATGTTTTTGGCAGTACCACGCAGCCGCCCTTACGTCATGGAGCTAAATAAAGAGTAAATTTGTTGTTTTCTCATATTATTTCGTGCATGTTCTATACACTTTAACTGAGATTTAGAAATATTGACCTCAATACTAGATCTTTTTGGTACAATTCACTTGGTTTTGAGAACTACTGGACGCAGAAAATGATCCCTGTCCCACGCCAATGCCTACTTCAATACAACAAACAGGGAGAAGTCGTTCAACTTGTGGATCTGGCTAAATTAAAACTGGAGCAGTTTTACGTGGCGTTCTTGGTTCTTTTCGTCGGTTACGTCTTGGCTCTGCTTCAGTTCTTTCGAGAGCGATTTATTACTCGATGCTAATCGCACCTCCAATTACTACCATTATAAGACCAGTAATCAGCAAGCACTTATTCGCATAATACAAAAAAAATATACAGCTAATTTTAAGAATTATTTCTAAGCTTACGAGTAATATAAGATTAGGTTCACAATCAAACTGAAGATTTACGTACACTGGCACAGCAATTACACAAAACTTTCTTCTTTTTATGTAAAAAATTATACAAATTAATATGAGAAGCTTCGTTCATAGACTCATTATATATATAAGAATTTTAGGGAAATCTATAGCAAACATAGTAAAACATCTAACTTAACATAAATCTATCTATTACATCTATCTGTTAAACATCTAACCTATAAATCTATTACATTTGAAAATATTTTAAATATCACAAGCCTTCAATAACTATAGGTTACGTTTTCCCCCCTTTTAAAACGGCAGCCAGAATGAAAAATCGTAGTGAAACATATAAATTTAAAATTTCGGTAGCACTTATACATCCACTTATATATGCATTGATATTAATCTTAACAATTTCTATTAGAAGATCACTTTGAGACTATTTCGACAGTTATTGCTTTCATACCTTAGGTACTTTTACATATTTTTTTATGAGTGATACTGTATGTATTTAGCATTTAATTTAGTTTTAATTTAATTTAGATCCACAATTCATACATACATTTTTTTTGAATCGATGCTGCCCTAAAAAAGTAGATCGGAGAAAACATAAATAGCTGTCTTGAAGACAATTGCTATAAAGGTATTTCAACGGCACCAAAATGTTAACACGAATCTTGTCTGTTTTATCCTTATTATTTCTAATAAACACACAAATTAAAACCGGAACGTATATTTTGGAATCGTTTGGTTGAAGTAGTCGATATATCGATTTAATGGCAGCCCAAAAAGACTAGCTTTATTAGTAGTATTTTAATAAACCTTTTTCAAAACATACACAGGTAGGCTTGCCTATAAAAAGAGTACTATAAATATTAATCCTTTCTCAACTGTATTAATTGGGAACTAAAAAAAATCAATCAATCAATTTACTTTTTTATTGCAGCTCCCCTGTCAAAACCATCTTACAAAGGTAGATATTTAGAAAGCATTATAAATAGCAAGATTTTTTTCTTTTCCTCCATATGCGCATAATAGCAATAACATTTATAAAGTTGGTAGGACTTTATCCGATCAAAAACAATACTAAAAAACAAATACCGCATCCATAATCAGCATCATCAGTATATTTATTTATGAACTGTAATACTACTTACTTTATACAGTTTGATTACTTAGTAGCCCGGCAATTTTCTAATCTCGCTAGTGACTCAACTGAGTGACAAATTTCAAATCAGATCCTGCTAGGTTTTTTTCTATCCATTGATCAATTTGATTGTTTAGTTCCGGACTGAAATGGTTTATCCAATCGCCTGTCTTGCCTGCAAGTAATACACATGTATAATTTGTTCTGAATTCAAGTACATAAATAAGCAAATAGTAATTTCAACTGCTGAGCACCTTGGCGGAGGAATCCGCGATCTTCTAACCCTTTAGCGTTGACAAATCCTGAATTTACCATGTCATCCGACCTCAATCTGTCAGTCTTGGAACGATTGCTGAATTTCAAAAAGTTCGAAAGCTTTTTCACCTCCTCTTCCGTTATCGGTTTGTTCAAGAAATTCGCCACTTTTCTTATCTCTCCTTCAAAATCCTTTACAGATAAGATAATCAATAACTAAGTCATGTTTACTGAAGCTGTTAACCAATTTAAAACCTTTTTCATGTCTTCGTAGAACATGAATAACATATTAGGATGGTTCCTTTTGGACCAGGCATCCAAAACATGATTGAAATATGGAGTAGAAATAACTGCGCACAATCGCACATAAATATAAATATGACTTCTAAATTTAAAAACTATAGTTTTACGTACTTTCGTTATTCATGAAATATTTGGCGAATAGTTCAACATTCCCTTGGAAATCGTGGATTTTTACTAGTTTGTGGTGATGACAGAAGGAAACGATGACGTCTTTTGGATTACGCGCCACGTAAATAACCTTTGAGGTATCTAGAAGCTTCGGATGAAGCATGTAGAAAGGAATATGACTCTTGAAGGTTCTCGGTGAAGGCAGCTTTGCAAGATCATCAATAGATAATAAATTAGAATCCGAAAAGAATTGAAGTGCCGGAATAGTCGCCGAACGTGAAACGAAACATTGTCCCCTATTGTTGTTTTGTTGAATTGAAATAGTGCATTATGATGGATTGTATGATAAAATATTGGATTAGAATAAACTGATAAAATGAAATAAAAATGTGTTACTCGAGCATATTAAACCCGTCATTAAAGGTCCCCTTTATTGCTTCCGTATCGCAATTGTTTAAGATAAGCCAAACAAGATCCGTTGTCCAATTTGTGCCTTAAATTTGATTAGCAAAAAAAAAAGATTAGTCTACTGTATCATTTATTGTTTAAATATCAACATATTTTTAGGGGAGTAAGTCCTAATAACATCGATATATTACCTGATTTGGGGAAAGAGAAAACCCAGATATCATCTCTTCTAGGTTCAAAATTGTAGATTTCCTGCGCATCCCGAGCGTAGTCCGGTGTCAGAGTGATTCCACCAGGTTCAGCTCGAACTAGCCCTTCTTTATAACCAAGAAAATCTCGAGTGAAAGGCTCATTTAAAGTATTTGGGATCAAATTGAATTTGATATCCGATCCTTTGAGCTCTAATGGTTCGTTCGTGTTAGTTGACATGTTAGAAACGACTGAAACTATAGCACCTGCTATGTGCTGTATAAATAAGCCACGAAAAGACCCGCAATTAAACTTTACGAACTCAATTTTTTCGATAAGATAAAAACAGTTGATAAAACTGAACACACCAGTTATCCTGAGGAATGTACCAAACGTTCAGATAAAGGCTACTATAAGTGATCTCTTATTGTGGGAATTCTTTTCTTGAAGGGAATTCTTAGATGCTGCATCCATTCTTTCTTAAGCTCAGACTTTAAGTAGTATATCTTTGAGTAGTTCCGATAATAAAGGCAGCAAAGTGATCTCTTGTATTTGTAACAAGGGAATTGTTAGATGATGCATCCATTCTTTCTTAAGCTAAGATTTAGAGTAGTATTGATATACCGTTTTTTTCTATACATATATAGGTATCCTTTAAAAAAGTACCTCGAATATTACAGTACTTATACAGTTTTATTACTTAATAATCCTTGCTAATCTCGTTGGTGACTCAACTGAGAGACAAATTTTAAATCAGACCCTGCTTGATGTTTATCTATCCATTGATCAATTTGATCATTTAATTCCGGACTGAAATGGTTCATCCAATCGCCTGTCTTGCCTGCCAATAATACATAAACAATTAATTTCAAATTTTAGTGTACCCAAGTAAGCGAATGGTTTTATCAACCGAGCACCTTGTCGGAGGAATCCGCGATCTTGTAGCCCTTTAGCATTGACAAACCCTGAATTTACCATGTCATCCGATCTTAATGAGTCAATCTTGGAACGATTGCTGAATTTTAAAAAGTCTGATAGCTTTTCCAACTTGCTCTTCCGTTACAGGTTTATTTAGGAAATTCGCAATTTTTCTTATCTCTCCTTCATAATCCTTTACAAATCACATAATAAATAATTCAACCATGTTTATTGATAGTCAATATAATACCTTTTTCATGTCTTCGTAGAACACGAACAACATATTTGGATGATTCCTTTTGGACCAAGCATCCAAAACGTGATTGAAATATGGAGTAGAAATGACTGTAAATAATCGCACTCAACTATGAATTCATCTTATTCGATTGTAAACTAAATTGATATGTATACTTTCGTTATTCATGAAATATTTGGCGAATAGTTCAACATCCCCTTGGAAATCGTGAAGTTTTATTAGTTTGTGATGGTGACAGAAGGAAACAATGACGTCTTTAGGATTACGCGCCACGTAAATTACTTTTGAAGTTTCCAAAACCATTGGATGTAGCATGTAGAAAGGAATATGACTCTTGAAAGTTCTCGGTGAAGGCAGCTTTGCAAGTTCAGCAATAGATGGTAATACAGCTTTTGAAAAGGATCGAAGCCCCGGATTAGTCGTAGTCGAAGCATTGCCCCCTTTTTAAAATTAAATTGGTATAATATATCCGAAGAATAAGTCGATAAAATGAAGAAAAAAAAATTACTCTAGCATAGGCGAACCGTCGTTAAAGGTCCCCTTTATTGTTTCTGTATCGCAGTTGTTTAAAATTAGCCAAACAAGATCGGACGTCCAATTAGTTCCTTTGGTTAGCAACACAAGATAAAGTAAGAATAGTAGTAGCTGGTTAATACTAAGGTTACCATTACCTGATTTGGGGAAAGATAGGACCCAAACATCATCCTTTCTAGGCTCAAAATTGTAGATTTCCTGGGCATCTCGAGCGTAGTCCGGTGTTTGAAGGATTCCTCCGGGTTCGGCTCGAACTAGCCCTTCTTTATAGCCAAGAAAATCGTGAGTGAAAGGCTCATTTAAAGTATTTGAGATCAAACTGAATTTGATGATATTTGGCTCTGCTGTGACTGGTACGTCCTTACTACTTGCCATTTTGAAATTCACTGAATGATGATGACGAATCGACGACGGCGACGAGCTTCCCAAAATTAGGCCTACCCATTACTCATTATCTTCGACAAGATAGCATATATAGAAACTAGAAAGTAGATGAATACCATATTATAGATAAGAACCAACTCGTTCTTTTGCTAATAATATACGCCCTTTGTGTATTATGGCAACATGAAAAAGTATGCGAGATGTTTAACAGAATAACTGAATAAGTGTCTATTCAGAGCGTCAGTTATTGCATTTGACCAAGTAAAGTACGCTCTATTCTTTCTCATGGTTCAGCTGGCTCACAAATTTTAAATCCGATCCCGATAAATTTTTCTCTATCCATTGATCAATTTCTTCTTTTAACTGTGGACTAAAATGGTTCTTCCAATCGCCAGTTTCGCCTATAAACAAAATACCAACAAGAGATATATGCTGTATATTACATATTGAGCTTAAGAAAAGCTTATTTATCAAGCGCTTACCTTTGCGCATGAATCCGCGCTCTTCGAGGCCTTTAGCGTTAATCAAACCAGAACTCTGCATGCCATCCAACCCATTAATTTCATCTTTAGAGCGATTACTGAATTCTAAAAACGTGGACAGCTTTTTCACTTGCTCATCAGTGATGGACTTATTCAAAAATTTCGCCACTTTTCTAGTCTCTCTTCCAAAGTCCTATTTAAAAAAAAAAAATGACATCATATTATACATAATAGGACCAATAAGTCTTATTTTTTTATCACCTTTTTCATGTCTTCGTAAAATAAGAACAGCATGTTTGGATGACTCCTTTTTGACCAGGCATCCAGGACGTGATTGAAATATGGAGTTGATATAACTAAATAATATATATTTTTTAATTAGTTAATCGTTGTTAACTCTAATTGATTGGATATACCTTCGTTATTCATGAAATATTTTGCGAATAATTCGATATCTCCTTTGAAATCGTAGAGTTTTACGAGTTTGTTGTGGTGGCAGTAAGAAACGATGACATCTTTCGGATTCCGTGCCACGTAAATCACCTTTTAAAAAACATAAATTATACTAAAAGTAAATAGTAATGTTATGATAAGTAAATCAATATAAAACCTTGGAAGTATCCAATAGATTTGGATGAAGCATATAAAAAGGAATGTGGCCTTTTAATATTCGAGGTGAAGGAAGCTTTTCAATCTCTCCAATAGTTGGAAACTGTTTGGCAACTTCTTGCAATCCTGGATGTGTCGTTGAACGCGGAATGAAGCATTGTCCTCTATAATTTATGATAAATTAGATAATATGATTGGAAATATTTGATAAACTGTTATACTCTATAAAGGGTGCCCGAAGCCTATTCTCTTTTAGGTCAATTGCTTTTGTATCACAATCGTTTAATAGAAGCCAAACGAGATCCGCCGTCCAAATCGTACCTACATTTAGGTATAAAAAAGAGAAGACATTTTTTTTTCCTCTTTATAAAACTTATATAAGGTCTATTTTTACAATATAGCAATTAAAATATTTGTTTTAAAACAACTAAAAAATGTTAATACAATATAATTACCGGATTTTTGGAAGGTGAGAATCCATACATCATCATGCCTTGGCTCAAAGTTGTAAAGTTGCCGAGCATCCCGAGCGTAGTCCGGTGTAAGAGTGATTCCGCCGGGCTCGGCTCAGACTAGACCTTCTCCTTCAGGATAACCGGCGAAATCCCCAATGAAGGGCTTATTCAAAGTGTTCGGGATCGAATTGAATTTGATATGAAACTCTTTTTCGTCCTCAGAGTTGTTGCTGCTTGCCATTTTGAAATTGGTTGCTTTTTGATTGTTTTGATTTTTGACAGCTAGCACATTTAAAATACCGTATTTGGACAGCATGCGCCATCTAGCGCTCGTCTTTATAGTGGGTCAGATTTGAAATTAATTAGCTTATTTGAAACATAATTACAGTTGAAACTACAATTAGCGCTGAAACGGATGAATGAGTAATTGAAATATCGAAACAGAATTTGTTGAAAATACATTTAGAACTGAATAAAACATTTAACGAGTAGTTGAAATTTCGATACATGTAGCTACAAGAACAAGAATGGTCGACGATCGCTTTTGAAGATGATGGGTTCAATAAGGTTTACTGTTTTTACCGCACATGAAAACTAATTTTAGGGTTCAAGAATGCTGGCCTGGCTGCCTAAAAATCAACAAATTGGTGCGTCATTCTTATAATCAATTAAAGATGTTAATAAAATAAATACAAGTGAAATGAAATTACTTCGAACGTCTCTTAAGCTTGTGAGTAATGTTGAATTAATCAGAACTTCTAAAATACAAAACAGATGCCTTAATAAACTTAATTGAACCGAGTGGGTTCCCGCCACTTGGGGCGGGAAACATAGATAGTAATATAATAATATTCACAGACATTACGATTCAAGTGCCTTCTTTTCCAAGTCTTCTTTTCCAAATTACTTTATAACCTATAAGACTGCAGTGATTATAAAGAGACCGGAATTGTATATTTCGGTGTATTATTTGGGATCTTACAATTGGCGGACTTTTCCCGCGGACTTGGACTTTCTAAACGAGCTTTCTAAACGCGGTTCAACCAATAATTCGTTGTCAACAAACTCTTTGTATGTTCCAACTATAATTACCATTGACAACGCAATATTTACCCAACAATGATAATTGAGAGTGAACGCTCATCTCTTCTTTGATTTATTTCCATACCTATTAAGTTATTCATTAGAATAACCTACGATTTAATTAAATTTTTTCGTATAATTTTTTATTTCTTCAAGATTCCTAACGTGGTCGAAAAAGTATCAACCTATTTTCAATGAAATGAATATATACTAATTTTGGAGGTTCGTATTTTTCAGTTTCCAACACCTTTCAGCTGATAGATTATAATTAGAAATGCCAATATCGTCTGAGTGCACTAGTAAATGAGAATCAAGGAATAGTTGTAAGATCAGAAAACATGACCAGTAATCAAAAAAATTAACAAGTCACCTGAAGGATCAACTGCCTATTTACTGGTAGGTGTAAAAATGAAACCTTTCTTTCATCTTTACCAAATTGAGCTACTTCTACAATGAAAAGAGTGATCTGAAATAGACAATAGAAACAGCAAATTAAAAAGACTAATATCTTTAACAAACACATGGTTGCAATAATTATACCTCAAGTGTCCTTGAAGAAGATGAGATTGAATGAAAACTGTCTCTCAAACGTCGTAAAACTGGGATACATTCTTTTGCTTCAATTAAATTAGAATGTTAGCTTCTGGAGTTACAAAAAAAACTGACGAAATAGTTTATATAAATAAATATTACCAGCCGAAGGTGCACGATCCGCTGCATAGCAAACAAGTACAAAACGAAAGAAGTAATCAGTGGCGTCGAAAAGATCCCAAAAGAAAAATCCCCATATTATCTTATTATCCACCAACAAGTCCTCAATAGCATTATGAGATGACGTAAGTACTTGGATAAAACTGAGACAAGAAGCAGTCATAAGAGTGAAAGAGAACCCTTTGTTGAGAGCATCGTAAGCTTTCTCGATGCATTTCAAACATTTCATGATGTAAAAGAGTTCATCTCTTTTCAATACTTTCATGTCCCGACTCAAACGATTAGTTACATTTCGGTAGTGTGACGTAATAAGCTCGTTACAAAGAGCAAATATCCATATGGCTTGCAAGGAGAATGTTTGTGTGAACATTCGAATGCAAATCTGAAAGGTTTCCAGCTTCGTTCGTGATAAGTTTCGTACAAGAACGTTCGTGCAAATCCAGTTAAAAAGAACCTATTTTAAAATAAATTAATATATACCAACCAATTTAGCATAATAAAAAAATATGCATAATACCACAGTTGCGATCCAGATAAAAGCAAATACTGATCTCTTACGAATTCCAGAGAGATCATGAGAATCCAGTAAACGATTAATCGGTTTAAGAGCAATCCGGAAAGACTTCATTGTGGACCCAATCGTAATGTAGAGCATAATATGTGTCACGAAACTCAAGATCGGTACACCGATTTGACGCAAAATGATTATTACATCCCTTATTAACTGAATACCGCTCAAATCTTGATTGGCTGCGAATACGTTGACCATGATTGACAAAGCCTTGCGTGATGCAATTATGAAGGCGTAATTCTGGATACTCACAAGAATCCAAAAAGCCCTTATAAGTTGAACGAATATGTTCTTCCACTTGGTTGGATCTTCGGGATTCATTACTCCACACATTTTGAGCAATATTTTGAAGAATATTCCAATCGAAGTGAAAAATAAGTTATCACGAATAGTTTCTGATATAGTATCCACTTCCATTTTCATCGAAGATCCAGCAAAGAATGTAGCATTCTGCATTATCAATCGAACGACTATCGTAATAAACCATTTTAGTAATCATTTTGCATAGATGATAACAAGCACTCGCCAAAATGAGAAAAATCCAATATAATTGGATCTAGGATGTGTATTAGTAGAATTGATATCGATGCACTTCCGACGTTATATAGACTGAATATCAATACGAACTACGAATACATATTATAATTTTATAATTGACTGGATTTAACTTGTAAAGACCATAAAAAAAATATAAGTGAATACTAATGAATTTACAATTGAAATAACTTATTTTACACATAACAAAATTATATCTATTACAACAAGGATTCAAGCAAGAATCAAGAGAAGACTTATATATTCTTCACTGGATCACCAACTTGATCGAAAGAAATATAATTTGAAGGAATTTTGATTTTTCAATAATGTTGACTTGGTTTTTTAAAAACCTTGCAATGAGACGTTCTAATCCATATTTTCAACTCGCCTTGAACTGGTAGATGATAATCAAGAATGCCAAAATCGTTTGAACGGACTAAAAATAATATTGAAAATCATATCAAGTATATACATAATGTGAATCTTCGATGACGAAGTTTAATACCTGGAGAATCAGTTGTCTATTGACAGGAAGGCGAAGAAATGTAAGTTTTCTGCTGTCGTGATTAGATTGGGCTATTTCAACTATGAAAAGAGTAACCTGTAATACATTTAATGAAAGATTAATTGTAGAGATTTTCAGATGATTGAATAATAAATATACCTCTTGGGTCGTCCTCGATTTAGACGAAACTGAATGAAAACGATCTCTTAATCGGCGCAAAATTGGAATGGACGTTTTTCCTTAAAAAATAGAATCTCCTATTTATTAGAAAATTTAGAATGTAGTAATGAAGCAGTTATACCTGATGAATATACTTGATCCACCGAGTAGCAAATGCAAAAGAACCGTAGGAAAAAGTCGATCATTTCCAAAACATCCCAAATTAAGAATTGGAAATTACTTGCGAGAAAATTTTCAATGATGTAGTAGGAAGAAACCAGTGTGATGCTCACACTTAGAATCGAACTAGCCATAAGCGTGAGAGAGAACCCATTATAAAGAGCATTATTAGCTTGTTCGATAGTTTTCAAGTATTTCAAAATGTGATTTAATTGATACTGATGGACATTAGTTTTGCTAACAACTTCTTGCTCCTCTAGCAGAGTTTCAATGTAGCGGTAATAGCTAGCGATTAGCTCATTGCAGAGTGCAAAAATCCATATGGCTTCCAAGGAGAAAACAGTTTGTGTAAACATTCGTATGCCGGTTTGAAAGATGTTCCACTCAGGTAATGACGTAAACCAGTATAGAAGAGTGGTCATGACCGAATTATATAACATCTAATACATAAAAAACTGTACCATAAAATTACAATAACAATAAAGGAATATATCTTGAAATTTTGCACTAACCACTGCTGAAATCCACACCAAACCAATTTTGGAACACCTTTGAATGCCAATGAAATTCTTATAAGAGTTTAATAAATGATCAATTGGTTTGAGAGCATTCCAAAAAGATTTCATGGTCGATCCGACAGATGTATAGAGCATAATGTGTGAGACGAAACTAAAAAAAGGTATACCAAGTTGACGGTAAATGTAAATGAAATCTTTCATCATTAAACTGCCGCTCTGATTGGCGACCAGCAAATTCATTATCGTCTCAAATGGTCCACGATGGACGATCAGGTAGAAATTGTTCAGGATGCTGAGAATTACCCAGAACCAAGCACAGATGTTGACGAATAGAGGTGTCCACACAGGACTATTAATTCTTCGATCAAAGAACATTACTCCAGTAATTTTACAGAGTGGGACAACAATCCCTAAAGAACTGAAAAACATTTCCATCCCCTTGATCTCTTGGTTCTTAAAAGTAGGAAACTCGCCGTCCAAGAGTGTATAAATATGAGTCTTTATTATAAGAACTCGTTATTTTTGTATCACCATTGGCAACGCAATATTTGCCCAGTATAATATAGTTGTATAGAGTGCGCTAGTACTTTCATACATTTTAAATGATTAATTCATTCTAATTTAATTGGATCGAAAGAATAATATGGGACAAAGAACAGAAAGGAGGGATAAATCGTTTAACAAACTTAATAAACTTCTATAGGGTAGCAATATATAGCATGATGTACTATTTGTACTCATACCTACGGTGTAGAGTAAACAACCAATTCAAACGTTTATTGATATAACTAGCTGGCCCGCGTTTCGGCTCCGCCCGAATAGATTTTAAATTTTGGTGATATGCATTATCTATTCTTGATTATTAATCGATGAATCAAAGGGACCTGATAACTATATGTGGTATGATTTGTTTCGAGTCTTCCCAATCAATCCGCATTACTTTAAACTCAATTTTCACTTCTATATTTCTACTCCTTTTGTATTTGTATAACGGTCCACATATTTCCATTTGATTCGTTTTAGTAGTAGTGTTCCCGTAACCTGTAATAACAACTACGGTATTTTAATTTTAATTTTGCCAATTTTGCATTTCTCAGGCGGCCTATGGCCACCTTCGCTCCAGGGCTTAAATAAGGTTTCTTGATAACTCATGAAAATAGTTGATTAATAATATAGGTTGGTTAATATGATTAATATATATAGGTCGATTAACATGATTTACCGTTAGCGTTAATAAGCTCTCCCATAAACTACATTTGCAAGTGAAAAGCTCAGCTGCATTCTCTAAGCCCCTCCCCCTAGAAAATTTGGACCAATCAGGGAATTTCTTGAAACATTCCACAAACTTTCTGCTTTATACATTAAGATAACCTGACTATTTTTTAAACTAAAACCAAATCCAAAAAAATGTCGGAGAAAACAGGTAAACGGGTAATCGGGGTAAAAAATTATCGGGGAAAACGGTTAATCGGGTTGAATGGACAATCCGTTAAAAACTCACGGGTAAACGCGGGTAATCCGAAAGAAAAATGCCCGCACCGTTGTAATCGGTGCGAGGGTTCGCCCCACACCGCCATAATCGGTGCAAGGCCCGTTTAAAATAATCGGTGCGTCGTTTTCCGCACCAATTACTACCGGGGCCGATCCCTAACACATTTTATGTGAACTTCCCAATGACTGTACAAGAATGTGGTATAAAAATGAGCCATCAATATAAGATATACATGCACTCTAGCCATTATAAGGTACTATGAAAATAGTTATTCTATTGCAACGCCAATTAGCAGAGTTGAAATGATCATACGCGACGATATTGTCAATGTTTCTCGCCCAGCTTCCATGTGATTTTGCAACGGCAACAGACATTATTCTGGTATTAAGGTTATATGACCATATATTATTCCAAACATCTCTAGCCTTAATTTTTGACCAATTATCACAATGATTTGAAGGATGTGATGAACGCAAGGAATTCCCCGCACATTAGCGCAAAATGTACCGACTATAATTTTTATTGCATGAACTGTCTGCAATGGCCACATATTGTATGGGTAGATACCTCTAGCCAATACACATTTTCTGGCCACCCTGGGTACCGAATAAAAGTTGGAGTTAAACGTATGCAGATCGAACCCAGTGACTTCGTCATAGACGTAGACGAACCACCTATTATGGTTCCACCTCCCGCCAAGATATTGCGAAATGATTAAAGCTAAATCCCAGTTTGACTTGCCCTTAATTTCTTTCAAGAATAACTCGATCACCTTTGGAACTTCACCTTCAGGAAAGAATTTGGGTTCGTATTCGTACTTCATCCGACACAGGATCTTTGCATTGTGAATAGGTACAAAATTCGTCCTCAAATGATTTCCTGTGCCATTCACAAGCCATGTAATACAATTTAAAAATATAAAAATATGCATTTTATCCATAGTAACATGGGTTGGTTACTGCCACGTTCTTTGATGACCAGTTGGCATCTTTTTCAATAGAAGCCTCGTATCTCCCAATTTCCGAAACGAGTGTCTGATTGACGCCAATTTTTTCACGGACATAGAGGTGGTCCCTTCTGGGCTGAGTGATGATTGAGGTGCTTACATTATTCCAGTTTCCTTCAGCATCATCCCAATTATCTGTAAAGTCCTCTTCAAGTGATGCGGATGGATTTTGAGTAGTCGTTTCCAGGATCGTTGACCAACAATTATCGTCATCGGCATATTTGGCAGGTTCCATACTACTCATTTCATTTAATAGAATGGGTCTTGGGATGGTCGTTAAAATGTTGCTTGAGAACGATCTAATAGTTGATCTTTTAGAAATGGGTTGAAGTAAAGCAGAATTAGTCATCTCAGTTTTGATCTGCTGACATTCAGATGCCTTTGCATTTATTGAAATATAAAATATATTTTTTGATATCAACTTCATATTTTGGCAAATTATTTTATGCTCACCATAAGGCTGTAAGCAGAAGTGAGCTGATTTTTTCCGTCCATTAACAATGAAAGGGAAACAATCAGCATCAACTATAGTAAGCGAAAGATGGTATTGCTTACCATTTTCGTACAGAGCAACTCTACTGCTGGAATGTCCACAGTAGACTATGCACCTAATGGAAAACTATTTATAAAGGGCTAAATTTCTCAACGACCAGAATCCAACAGGATCTTCTTAAATTACTGGCCTTGGTAGAGCTATAATATATCTCTCAAAGAGTTATTGATGAAATCTTATACGGGTAGCTCAGAGTTAATATTATGTTATCTCTCTTTGAAAGCAATGCACAAGACTTCAATGTTTTTGTTGTGTCTAGTAGCCTATTTCCCCCTGCATGTTGCTTCTTAAGAGCGGGATTTACTTTGAAATGAAATATTATCGGACTGCTTTTTATACTGTTTATACTCCAGGGGTTTGGATCGTGGACCGTTCTTCAACTCTTAGATTACCGCAATACAATAAGCCAAGTCCATTGAACAATATATTTCCTTTATAACTTGTTGAAAAAATTCTTTGCTACAACGAATTCTCAGAGTTAGAAATTTATTTCACACATAAATTCAATAACGAAAAGTAAAAACAGTCTTATTTTGAAATTTGATAAGAATTAATTAATTTTTTCCCGGCTTGAAGACAAGCCGGGATAGCGAAATTATTCTCAATGTCCGATGCCTTTTAACTGAAATATGATTATTAGGAACGCTAAAATGGTTTGAGTACACTGTAATAAAAATATACTTCGAATTATCAATAAATTTAAAAAATACGGCTCGTCCATATCATAAAACACGCCATATGTGTATAGAACCCCTTTATGTTACCTTAAGGATCAACTTTCTATCAACAGGAAGGCGAAGAAAAGAAAGTTTTCCATCATTTTTATGTTCAGATTGAGCCAGTTCCACAATGAAAAAAGTAATCTTCGTATATAAAAACAGCCTATCATAATTATAAATCTTAATTTTTGAAATTAGTCAAATACTTGCCTCTTGGCCCGTCCTCTCTGTTGCTGAGAACGAATGAAAACGGTCTCTTAAACAGCGTAACTTTGGAATAGATTCTTTGGCTTGAATGATTTAAAATTTATAATACATATAATATAAATTATATTCAACACATATTTACCAGAAGAATGTGCACGATCTGCCATATAGCACATAAGCACAAAACCTAGAGAATAGTCTACAACATCAAATATTTCTGATAGAAATAAGCCCAAGGGCTTATTTTCTTTCCAATAGTCCGCCGCAGTGTATGATGCGGAAAGTACCATGATAAAATTCAAACAAGAGACATTCATCAGCGTAGAAGAGAGCCCTTTGTTCAGAACATGGCGGGCTTCTCCAATGCTTTTCAAATTTTTCATAATAGAATGGAGCTTAGCTCTATCCGTTACATTGATCTCGTCATCACGATTTAAGCGATCTAAACGATTCACAACGTGACGGTGGTAGGTCGAAATCAACTCGCTGCAGAGAGAAAATATCCAGGTGGCTTCCATGCAGAAGGTTTGTGTAAAAAATCTTATAAGACTCTGCAAGTTTTCTAGCCAGCTTCGAACGCGTAGTCTATAGTAGATTACAAATCCCCAGTAATAGCAAATCTGTATTATTAACGAATTCTGCTAATTTTAATATCTATAAATATTAGGTTAAAGATATATCATACCACTATCATGATCCAAATGAAAGCAAAAACGGACCTCTTACGAATACCAGTTAAATCTTGACGATTCAAAAGACGATCGATAGGCTTCAGAGCAGTCCAGAACGACTTCATTGTCGATCCAATGTTAATGAAGAGCATAATATGTGTTGTGAGCCTGAAAAAGGGTAAACCTAGCTGGCGTAGAACGAATATTAGGTCACTCATTAGTTGGCTTCCAGTAGAGTTTTTGTTTGCTATGATTAAGTGGAACATAGTTGCGAAAGCACTGCGCAGTACAACTAAATAGATGTAGTTCTGAATGCTGGCTAGTATCCAGAATATGCCGCACGTTTTCATCATCCAAAAATCCCGGTTTGGTGCTGATTTTTTATCAAGATTTATACCGGAAATTTTGAGGAATATACCGAAAGTTTTGATAGAAATGAAGAAATTATCTTTTGTGGTCTTGAGAACATTGTTAGCCTGGTCCATTCTTGTTTGAAGTTCGATAATAACAAAATTTATTTAAAAAGCCATATGCTATACTATAATAAGGAATATGCTATGCTAATACAGTATGGAATACACTAAAGAGAAATATAGAGCACTATTTGAATTTGCATGTTTAAAGTCAAAGGGCGCGCTTGTCAATCAACAAAGTATCACTCATATTATTAACAGCAGAATAACATTTGCCTAACAAAGTCACAATGTAATCATTTAGAGTGTGAGCTTCTTCGTCTATTATATTATCTGCCATAACATATTTGTGTTAAGCACATGTCCTTCAATTAGAATTAGTTGAAAGCATATTAATTATTGCCCCCAAGTTGACCAACTTTACGGTCAAAATTTACAAGAAATTTCCTATTTGAATCTAAATCCTCTTTAAAAAATAATAATTCGATAAATTAAAATGCATTGAATCAGATAAATTAAATTTCAACTATTAGCATTAGATCAATAGCAAAGATCAAATTGATTCCGTAATTTGTATTGCACAAGAAATGAGATTGAATAATGATGTTGTAACTTGATAAAAAGAAAAAAAAATATTCATAACTGGACATTTAAGAATGAAGCTACAAACTCATTCACTTTATCGGGATTTTCTCTATGAATCCAACGAGATTTCGAATCTTCAATAAAGTGGTACTCGAAATGGTTCACATGTCTGGCACATTCTCCAATCATTTTCTGATTAAAACTGCTATCGTGTTTACTACAAAGTAATAAAGTCGGTACCCTAACTAAAAGTTGTGTATCGCTTTGCCAGAGCAACGATTTCGGGCTAAATAGTCTTCGATAGTAATTCACGGGTCCACTCCAAGCACCTTTAATATATCAGAAATTCATATTACCAATCCTATTTAATTCAAACACGAATAAATTTTACCTTTTTGACTATAATAGTGTTTGTATGCTTCTATTTCTTCATTGGGATCTTGATCTGTTGCCAACCCAACCTTAGCAATGCTTTGCAGCACGAAATTATCTTCCGATTTGAGACAGATTTCTGGAATCCAAGGCATTTGGAAGAAAAAGAGGTGCCTACATTAATTAATTAGTATAATAATAAGGCTAAAAAAACACTTATGCATATGTTATGCTTTACCGATAATGGATAAACTCCTTGACGGAGCTGGTAATGTGACGACGAAATGCCGATGGGTGCGGCATGCTAAGAGAAATGTAATGAGTCAACATATTAGGGTGATTAGCGGCAAAGATCCATCCGATTAGCGCGCCCATATCGTGCCCCATCAGCACACAAGCCTTGTTATTCCCTATAACCAAGAATTAGAACAATATCTTAACTTTCTAAACCTTAAAAATTGACCTATTAACTTGACGATTAATTGGCGGATATCATCAATTATAATTGAGAGTTGATATTTATCGGCCCATCTCGGTTTATCCGAGTCACCATAGCCTCTCATGTCCAAGGCAACGACCCTATAAATTAATATTTAAAAAATATAAAGGTTTGAGTGCTTACTTATTATACCAATGTGTTTTAGAAAAAGAGCGCAGCTGATTCTTCCAAGAGTACCAAAAGTCTGGAAACCCATGTAAACAAAGCAGCAATGGCTTATTTTTGCTACCAGCTTCCACATAATGTAATCGAATATGCTACAAAAAGTAAATGATGCAAGTATTTATAATTGACTTATTTTTTAAAATTACTTATTACACTTAGTGTGATGTAAGTGTGACGTCCCGACGAATAGCGTAACATACATTGAAGGATGTTACAACAAAAGTGCTTATTTAACTAATGGCCTCTCAATGCTTTCATTGTAAATATAATTTTAAAAAAGTTCGGCGAACTCTGAAGATCTGTAAAGTACTTTGTACCATAATAGTTATGCTATCACACTACAGTTAAAGCTATTATGAAAACGAAGTTAATCATCGATGTAGTAATGCTGAATACGTAATAGTTATTGCTTGTTGCAGATATTACAAGTTGGAAAAGTTCACATTGTTCTTATAGATACTATCTGTAGTAGCCTACTTCGATCATGGTGTACCTATTGCTGTTATTGATTTCTCTACTTCCGTTGATTGAATCATCTCATTCCTCAGCATTCGTTCACCAATTTAAAGAAACTTTGAAAGATCACAAAGAGTTCTATAGCATCTGTCCAGGAATTGTGGTCTCCACGGATGACATTCTCGACAGTAATACCTACTATCAAGATTTCATCAGCGAATTTGTTGGAAATGATCTTAACTTTCCAATTGTAGTGCTTCAAAGTGACACAAATATTTCTTCATTATCTGAGAACTATCAACAAGAGGCCGTGTGTCAGCATTTAATTCATTTCACTAATGATTTGTCAAATTTTAACGAAACTTACCAGCAGTTAAAAGAATATCTCCATCTTAAATATACTTTCGTTATTGTGCCACACTCTGTTGCTAAAGTGAATAATCTCCATGAAACACTAAATGATCTACAGAGCGAAGATGTTTTATTAATTTTAATATTGGAAAGCGGCTTATTCCAAATATATCAATGGAGAGTGGACGGACAAGTTCATCGAACAAACCTTTTGGAAGATTCAATCAAATACCTTCAAAATATTAATGAAAACAATTTCATGGGTAGAAAGCTTCGAGTAGGGACTATTCACTTTCCCCCAGCTGTATTCATAGATGCTAAGGACGAATCAGTTGACGGAATCGAAGCAGATCTGATTCATCTATTAGCATCCACATTGAATTTTACGATCGAATACCATTTCAACGCCAATCCTGAAGAAATGTGGGACGGATTAAGAGGAAAGCTCATTCGTAGAGACATTGATATCGCTTTCGGTGAGCTCTACATCCTCGATAAGTGGTTGAGCTTCTTTTCCTTCAGTGAATCCTTTAACATAAATCACGAATGCTTTCTCGTTCCTTCTACAAAACCGTATGCTAAATGGATGGCTGTTATTTTCCCATTTTCACTCTCAACATGGATCGTTACTGTTTTCTCTGTAATTTTTGCTGTTTTAACCCTTCACTTTGTAGCCCGATGGTCTAAAAACAATTCAGATGCTTCTTTCAATGACAGAGTACTTTGTATCCTTCATATTATGGGGAATTTGCTGGCCGTTCAGCAGCCTAGAGGAATTCATTCTACATCTAATCGGTTCTTCATGATCGCCTGGCTCTTTGCTGCTGCGATCATCTCTTCAGCTTACCGTTCTGGATTCATTTCTTTCCTTACTCACCCTGCTTCACCGTCACCAATAAAAACCATCGAACAACTGACGAAAAGTCCATTCAACAAGATGATTTACAATGATTATTACGTCGAAATTCTACGAAATTCGAGTGATCCACATCGAAAATTACTCGGTCAACAGTTGATTGCTACTCTAAATGTATCCTACATGTTCTCTCTACTTGATTCTGGATCATGGGCCGTAGAATCTACAAAAGATCGCCTTCTTTATGAAGCGGATCTTCATTTCTCAATGAAAGACCAACAGGAAGATTCTTCTCCGTTCTACTTAATGAATGAATGTATCTTTCCAACACGATCGTCGTTTGGCTTGCAAAAGAACTCGCCACTGAAACCATATGTTGATCGAAAGATTCTGAGATTCATCGAAACTGGATTGGTCACGTACCAACGATCGAAATTTATAAGAGAATTACGGGATTCTCAGCTACAAACGTTAACTCAAGCATCATCAAATAAAGAGATAGTTTCTTTTACTTTGAATAACCTTCAAGGAACTTTTTATTTGTTCACTTTTGGTGTAGGTCTTTCAACTATTGTTTTTATTTTCGAATTGATTTTAGTAAAATTTGTCTAATAATATCTGATGAGAAAACATGATAGGAGAAAGATTACGATTGGGCATGCGCTAACAATATAAGCCATTTACACAACCTGTAAAAATTATGACGATGACTAATAAATATTAATATGGATGCGATGATAGGAAGTTGTTGGATATTATTACAAAGCGTTGTAAAAATCAATACATAACTGCAGCAGTTGAAATGTTCATATTTTTAAAAGTATATGATTTAGGCCTAAAGTGTATTCGTCATTGGGGAATGGGACATGATTATTGTATTATTGATTATCCTTATACAACAGACGAAACTACAATAATGTTTACATAACTAATAACGATCTACTATTCCAAAAGAAAACCAATAAAAGGGTACAACACGTTCATTATTATATGAATATCACAATAAACAGTAGCAAGTCCTTAAGGTACAGAATGAATTATTTAACAATTGAGTTAATCATGGCAACCAAACAGTAATGATTATATCGAAATAATTAATTTTCTGTTTGGGCTACATTAATTCACAGTATAGAGGCTGAAATGTCTATTTTTAGTAGCACTACCGTAATGTCTCGCCTTGTGATCATCCTATTAACGTGCCTTCAGATATCAGCATTTTCTACGATAGATTTCTTTGAACAGTTCAGAGAGAAGATCAAAAATCACAGAGAGTTCTTCGATACATGCCCTGGAACTGTAATTGTCGTAGATGAAGTGTTCGAAAGACCGTATCAAGACGTTATAAACGATTTTGTGTAAATGTATAAACTTCCTATTATTATAATTAATATCGACAATGCTGTTTACAATTTTTCATTATCCGAAAGTCATCACCAACAACCAGTATTCGTGTCCAACCATTTGATTCAATTCACTACTGCCTTATCGGACATGACAAAAGTGCATTATAACAAGGACTTGAAAAGATTGTTTTAAAGTATGCAGTTTTGCAATTGTAATGAATGTTATTTTAATGTTGCATTTATATTATTAATTTTTTAATTAGAACATGTGTAAATATTACCGTTGAATGAGACTATGAATGACGTAACACATATTGAAAGATGTTACAACAAAAGTACTTCAACTATAACGACCTCACAATGCTTTCATTGTAACTGTAACAAAAAAAAGTTCGTCAGACTTGGAAGAACTGTAAAGTACTTTGTAAGCTATGCTATGCCACTCCAGTTAAAGCTATTATGAAAACTAAGTTAATCATTGATGTGGTAATAAGGAATACGTAACAGTTATTGTTTGTTGCAGGTTGTTGCAGTTACAGTTTGTTACATACTATCGTACTACGATCATGGCGGTCTTATTACTGCTATTGATTTTTATACTTACGTTGATTGAATCATCTTCTTATTCATCATTATTTTTTCACCAATTTAAAGAAACGATGAAAGATCATAAAGATTTATATCGTATCTGCCAAGGAATTGTGATCTTCACTGATGACATTCTCGACAGTAATAAGTACTATCAAGATTTCCTCAACGAATTTGTTGGGAATGATAAAAACTTTCCAATTATAGTGTTTCAAAGTGACACGAATATTTCTACATTATCTCAGAACTATCAACAAGAACATGTGTGCCAACATTTAATTCACTTCACTAATGACTTGTCAAATTTTAACGAAATTCACCAGCAGTTAAAAGAATATTTTCATATCAAATATACTTTCGTTATTGTGCCACACTTGGCTGCCATAACGAATTATGATATTGATAAAACATTAAAAAATCTTCAGAGCGAAACTATTTTACTAATTTCATCATTAGAAAGCGGCTTATTCCAAATCTATCAATGGAGGATCGATGGAAAAGTTCATCACACCAACCTTTTACAAGATTCAATCAAATATCTTGAAAATGGCAAAGATGTAAACAACTTAATGGGTAGAAAGCTTCGAGTAGGGACTATTCATTTCCCCCCAGCTGTGTTTATTGCTTCCAAAGACGAAACAGTTGACGGAATCGAAGCAGATCTGATTCGTTTATTAGCATCCACATTAAACTTCACGATCGAATTCCATTTCAACGCCAATCCCGAAGAAATGTGGGACGGGTTGAGAAGAAAGCTCATTCGAAAAGACATCGATATCGCTTTTGGTGAGCTCTTCACCCTCGAAAAGTGGTTTAGCTACTTCTCCTTCAGTGAATCATTTAATATAAATCACGAATGCTTTCTCGTCCCTACTCCCGGCCCATATGATAAATGGATGGCGGTTATTTTCCCATTTTTACTCTCAACATGGATCGCTACGGTTTTCTCTGTAATTTTTGCTGTTTTAACCCTTCACTTTGTAGCCCGATGGTCTAAAAACAGTCCAGATGCTTCTTTCAATGACAGAGCACTTTGTATCCTTCATATTATGGGAAATTTGCTGGTTGTTCAGCAGCCTAGAGGGATTCATTCGACCTCTAATCGGTTCTTCATGATTGCCTGGCTCTTTGCTGCTGCAATCATCTCTTCAGCTTACCGTTCTGGATTCATTTCTTTTCTTACTCACCCTGCTTCACATTCACCAATACAAACAATCGAACAATTGACGAAAAGTCAATTCAACAAGATGAGTCACAATGATTATTTCGTTGAAATTCTCCGAAATTCGAGTGATCCACATCGAAGATTACTTGGTCAACAGTTGATTCCTACTCTCAATGTATCTTACATGTTCTCTCTGCTCGATTCTGGATTATGGGCCGTAGAATCTACAAAAGATCGACTTCTTTATGAAGCGGATCTTCACTACTCTTTGAAAGGCCAACATCAGGAAGATCCACCGTTTTACTTGATGAACGAGTGCATTTTTCCAACACGATCATCGTTTGGCTTGCAAAAGAACTCGCCACTGAAACCATATGTTGATCGAAAGATTCTGAGATTCATCGAAACTGGATTAGGGACACACCATCGATCGAGATTTATAAAAGAATTACGGGATCTTCAACGACGATCGTTACCTGCAGCAACAAATAAGGAAATAGTTTCTTTTACTCTGAATAATCTGCAAGGAGCTTTTTATTTGTTCACCTTTGGTGTAGGACTGTCATCTATAATTTTTATTTTCGAATTTATTTTTGTCAAATTTGTCTAAATAACTTATAAGAAAACATACAATAGAAAAAAATTAAAGAAATTTCACTGTAATAGTTGTGACGATGACTTTGATGAGGCTTTAATAAATCTTCATTACAATTCGTTCGAATAACACAATTCTACTCAGCTTGGCTAGAAGTGATCATTTTGGGATGTTCTTGAATTACAACTTAAGATCGAATGGCAATCTACTATTCTTAAGGAATATACAATAAAAGGATCTATTACTAATGTATTGTTTAACTATTGTGACGGCATAACTATATTACATTACTGATCTTTTTTATCGAGTAGCGCAGAATATTTTATTGCTGCGCTCATAATAAGAGAAATTAATAAATACGACCGTTAAATGAGATGAAGAAAGATGTGAAAAATATAAAATGATTTATTGCGCTTAAGAAAAATACTTCCAACTAACGTGTCTTATAATTTTCAAATGTTGAATTTGTAAATAAATAAAAAATCTCCAAGGTTGAAGAACTATTTGAAAAAAGTACATTGTGTTCTGTAGATATTTCATCATTACGTGTTGTTATAGCTCTAATATTATACAAACAAGCACTACTGGAATATGTATAAATAAAGTTGTTGTGCACCTGCTTGTTTATAATGAGTTTTCTGTGTTCTTTATAGAGCATAGGCTTTACTACGTCGTAGACCTACTTCAATCATGTCGCTGTTGCGGCTGATGATTATTTTTCTGACGTTGATTGAATCTTCATCTTTATCCGATTTTATTCGCCAATTTAAACAAACCTTTGAAGATTATAAAGACTTCTTTAATATTTGTCCGGGAAGTGTGATCACCACGGATAGGATTTTCGACAGTGATAACAACTATCAAAATTTCCTCGATGAATTTGTTGAAATTTATAGTAATTTTCCAGTTATAGTGCTTCAAAGTGACACGAATATTTCTTCATTATCTGAGAAATATCAACAAGAACTCGTTTGCCATAATTCGATTCACTTCATCGATGAATTGTCAAATTTTACCGAAATTTATCAGCAGTTAAAAGGCTATTTCAATCTCAAGTATACCTTCGTTATTATGCCACATGACTTGATTACAATTATTTATAAAATACTAAACGATTTGCAGAGCGAAAATATTTTATTAGTGTCATTATCAGAGAACATCAACTTATTCAAAATCTATCAATGGAGGATCGATGGACAAGTTCATCACACAAACCATTTACAAGACTCAATTAAATACCTTCAAAATGTGACAAATTTAAATGATTTTATGGGTAGAAAACTTCGAGTAGGAACTATACATTTCCCCCCAGCTGTATTTATCCATACTAATAATAACGAAAGTTGCTTAGTAGTGGATGGAATCGAGGCAGATCTTATTCGTCTATTAGCATCAACATTGAATTTTACAATCGAATTTCATTTCAACGACAGCAATCCTGAAGAAATGTGGGATTACTTGAGAATAAAACTGGTCCATAGAGACTTTGACATCGCTTTCGGTGAACTCTACATCCTCGACAAATGGCTGAGTTACGTCTCCTTCAGCGAATCTTACAATTTCAATCACGAATGCTTTCTTGTCCCTTCTCCTAAGCCGTATGCTAAGTGGATGGCTGTCATTTTCTCCTTTTCGCTTTCAACTTGGATCGTTACAGTGGTCTCCATATTTTTCTCTGTTTTGACACTTCACTTCGTAGCCCGATCGTCTACAAACAATTCAGATGCTTCTTTCAGTACTGATAAAGTACTTTGCATCCTTCACATTGTGGGTAATTTGTTGGTTGTTCAGCAGCCAAGAGAAATTCATTCTACATCTAATCGGCTCTTCATGATGTCTTGGCTATTTGCTGCTGCGATCATCTCTTCGGCTTACCGTTCTGGGTTCATTTCTTTTCTTACTCGCCCAATTTCACCTCCGCCAATACAGACCATCGAACAGCTGACGAAAAGTCCATTAAATAAGTTTATTTACAATGATTATTACATAGAAATTCTTCGAAACTCCAGTGATCCACATCGAAGATTACTTGGTCAACAGTTGATTCCTACTCTAAATATATCTTACATGTTCTCTCTACTCGATTCTGGATCATGTGCAGTAGAATCTACCAAGGATCGCCTTCTTTATGAAGTGGATCTTCATTACTCTTTAAAAGGCCAACTTCAGGAAGATCCTCCGTTTTACTTGATGAACGAGTGCATTTTTCCAACACGATCATCGTTTGGCTTGCAAAAGAATTCACCTCTAAAACCATATATTGATCGGAAGATTCTGAGATTCATTGAAACTGGATTGATGAAATATCATCGATCACAATTTGTGAAAGAATTGCGAGATTCTCAGCGACAAACGCTAACTGAGGCATCAATTAAAGAAATGGTTTCTTTTACTTTGAATAATCTTCAAGGAACATTTTATTTGTTCACGTTTGGTGTAGAGTTGTCAATTATTCTTTTTATTTTCGAATTGATTATAGTAAAATTGTCTAATAATAAATTGAGAGAAAACATAATAGGAAAAAGATAAAGAATGGACATGGACAACGTCGGATATTTATTATTATTATATTATCACAATCCGTAGTAAAAAATAAATACAATACAATACTACAAACGCAGTTCAAATGTAAATATTTTATTTTTAGTATGTAACATGCAGTGCATTTTCGTAATTGGAGGATGAGGCACAATTATTGTAATATCGATTATCGTTATACAACAGAAACAACTCCAATAATGTTTACATAACTAATAACGATCTACTATTATAAAACAAACCAATAAAGGGTAAAACAGCAGAGGGTCCTTAAGGTATTGGACCAGGCATCCAGAACGTGATTGAAATATGGAGTAGATATAACTAAATTATGTATATTTTAAAATTAGTTAATCGTTTTAAACTCTAATTGATTGAATATACCTTCGTTATTCATGAAATATTTTGCGAATAATTCGACATCTCCTTTGAAATCGTAAAGTTTCACGAGTTTGTTGTGGTGGCAGTACGAAACGATGACATCTTTCGGATTCCGTGCCACGTAAATCACCTTTTAAATGAGATAAATGATTGAACAAATTATCTATATAATATTACAATAAGTAAATCGATATAAAACCTTTGGATGTATCCAAAAGCTTTGGATGAAACATATAAAAGGGAATATGACCTTTTAATATTCGAGGTGAAGGAAACTTTTCAAGCTCTTCAATAGTTGGAAATTGTTTGGCTACTTCTTGCAATCCTGGATGTGCCATAGAACAAGGGATGAAGCATCGCCCTCTATGATTGATGATGAATTAGGTTTTATGATTGAAAATATTTTAAAATGTCATACTCTATAAAGATTGCCCGAAGCCTATTCTCTTTGAGGTCTATTGCTTCTGTATCACAATCGTTTAAAAGAAGCCAAACGAGATCCGCCGTCCAATTCGTTCCTATTTAGTTTAAAAAGTGAGAGAGAGAAAAAAGAGAATCATTAAGTATTAAATTGATGGCATCTATGAAAGAAAGAGTATCCTTTTCAATAAATAGAATGTACCGGAAGTAAATGTAATAGTTGAATTTATAAACCATAAATGTTTGTAGTTTGATTGATTCATTAATTTAATCATTTGTTCTTTATAAAACTTACTTAATAAGGTCTATTTTAAAAATATATAGCTTTAGAAAATGTTTAAAAAAAAATTTTAAAAATTTTAATAGAGTACTATTACCGGATTTTTGGAAGGTGAAAATCCATAAAGTACATGATCATGTCTTGGCTCAAAGTTGTAAAGTTGCCGAGCATCCCGACCGTAGTCCGGTGAAAGAGTGATTCCACCGGGCTCGGCTCGGACTAGCCCTTCTCCTTCAGGATAACCGACGAAATCCCCAATGCGATGTGTTCGGGATCGAAACGAATTTAATATGAAACTCTTTTTTGTCATCAGAGTTGTTGCTGCTTGCCGTTTTGAAATGCTGGGATGCTTTTTGATTGTTTTGGTTTTGACAGCTGGCACATTTATAATTTCTTGGGACAGCATCCGCTATCTAGTGCTCATGTTTATAGTGAATCAGATTCGAAATTAATTAGTTATTCAGTTATTTGAAACAAAATCGAAATTAATTGGTTATTCAGTTATTTGAAACAAAATTAGTTGAATTACTTGCGCATTTAACTGGATCAGCGCTATATGTCTATAAATCTGATCGAACTAGTTTTAAACTACCTGAAAATGAATTTTAGGGTTCAACGATGCTAGCCTGGCTGCCTTTAAATCAAGAAATGAGTTCGTCATTCTTCTAAGCAATAAAAAGGTGCTAACATGGTAAATGCTAGGGTTTATTAGTTTAATTGATTAAGATACTGAAAAAACTGAATTGCAAAAAAATTTACTTTATAAGTCCATTCGTGACGACAATGGATTAGTTTCAATATTTTGCCGAAATTAAGTGATTTCAATGAATTTACAGAATTAAAGTTCATTAAGTACCCCCCCCCCCTACGCAAAATCCTGTGTTCCCCCCTTTAACAACTTGAGAGATTTAAATCAAATTGATGAAAAAGCATAGCCGTATTCTATAGTTTAGTATTCTATAGTTTAACATTTAGCCCATATATATACATGTATATATATATTTAACGAATTCGTACGTATTATCAACATAGAAGTCCCATTTTACTCATTCAATACGATCAATTTAAGCAATTACTGTGTATATTTAACTGATTTGTTCATATCTACTCAATAAATTACTCACTTCATCAATATTTTTAAATTTGAAATAAAATACACACGTTTAGAATAAACTGTGTAAACGCATTTTCGATGGAATGAATACTTATTTCGGACATTATTTTTCCAGTTTCAATCTCCTTTCAATTGATAGATAATAATTAGAAAAGCCAATATGGTTTGCGTGCACTAATAAAGTAAAATTAATGAATTGTTGTAAAATTAGAAAAATAGTAAAAAGTAATTTATAAATTTATATTTAAGTTTAAATCTATCACCTGAAGGACCAGCTGCCTATTTACGGGCAGGTGTAAAAAAGAAAGCTTTCTTTCATCATTACCAATTTGCCCCACTTCTACAATGAAAAGGGTGATCTAAAACGGACAATAGAAACATCAAACCAACAAGAAGATTTAAAAAAAAAAAAACACATCTTGTTGTAATCATTATACATTTATACCTCAAGTGTCCTTGAAGTGGGCGAGATTGAATGAAAGCTGTCTCTCAAACGTCTTAAAACTGGGATACATTCTTTTGCTTCAATTTAATTAAAATTTTAGCTTCTGGAGTTTAAAAAAAAACTGATGAAATAGTCAATATAATTAAATATTACCAGCCGAAGATGCACGATCCGCTGCATAGCAAACAAGTGCAAAACGAAAGAAGTAATCAGTGGCGTCGAAAAGATCCCAAAAGAAGAATCCCCAGATTATCTTATTATCCACCAACAAGTCCTCAATAGCATTATGAGATGACGTAAGTACTTGGATAAAACTGAGACAAGAAGCAGTCATAAGAGTGAAAGAGAACCCCTTGTTGAGGGCATCGTGAGCTTTCTCTATACATTTCAAACATTTCATGATGTAAAAGAGTTCATCTCTTTTCAATACTTTCAAGTCCCGATTCAAATGATTAGTTAGATGTCGGTAGTAGGATGTTATCAGCTCGTTACAAAGAGCAAATATCCATATTGCTTGCAAGGAGAATGTTTGTGTGAACATTCGAATGCAAATCTGGAAGGTTTCCAGCTTCGTTCGTGATAAGTTTCGTACAAGAACGTTCGTGCAAATCCAGTTAAAAAGAACCTTTTTTTAAATAAATTAATATATACCAACCAATTTAGCATAATAAAAAAATATGTATAATACCACAGTTGCGATCCAGATAAAAGCAAATACTGATCTCTTACGAATTCCAGAGAGATCATGAGAATCTAGTAAACGATTAATCGGTTTAAGAGCAATCCGGAAAGATTTCATTGTGGACCCAATCGTAATGTAGAGCATAATATGTGTCACGAAACTCAAGATCGGTACACCGATTTGACGCAAAATGATTATTACATCCCTTATTAACTGAATACCGCTCAAATCTTGATTGGCTGCGAATACGTTGACCATGATTGACAAAGCCTTGCGTGATGCAATTATGAAGGCGTAATTCTGGATACTCACAAGAATCCAAAAAGCCCTTATAAGTTGAACGAATATGTTCTTCCACTTGGTTGGATCTTCGGGATTCATTACTCCACACATTTTGAGCAATATTTTGAAGAATATTCCAATCGAAGTGAAAAATAAGTTATCACGAATAGTTTCTGATATAGTATCCACTTCCATTTTCATCGAAGATCCAGCAAAGAATGTAGCATTCTGCATTATCAATCGAACGACTATCGCACGTAATAAACCATTTTACTAATCATTTTGCACAGATGATAATAAGCACTCGCCAAAATGAGAAAAATCCAATATAATTGGATCTAGGATGTGTATTAGTAGAATTGATATCGATGCACTTCCGACGTTATAGACTGAATGTCAATACGCACTGCGAATACATATTATAATTTTATAATTGACTGCAATTAACTTGTAAAGACCATAAAGTATAAGGGAATATTATTGAAATTACAATTGAAAATAAATTTTTTCATACATAACATAATACAGTCTATTACAACAAGAATTCAAACAATAACCAAGAGGACTCTTATATACTCTTCACTGGATCAACAACTTGATCGAAAAAAAAGAAAAATTGAAGGGATTTTGATTTTTCAATAATGTTGACTTGTTTTTTTTTTAAACCTTGGAATGAGACGCCCTAATTCATATTTTCAACTCGCCTTGAACTGGTAGATGATGATCAAGAATGCCAAAATCGTTTGAACGGACTAATAATAATATTGGAAATCATATCAAGTTTATACATAATATGTATTGAATCTCCGATGACGAAATATACCTGAAGAATCAGTTGCCTATTGACAGGAAGGCGAAGAAATGTAAGTTTTCTGCTGTCGTGATTAGATTGGGCTATTTCAACTATGAAAAGAGTAACCTGTAACGCAACAATTGTAATGCAAGACTAATTATAGGGATTGTCATATGATTAGATACCAAATATACCTCTTGGGTCGCCCTCGATTTCGACGAAACTGAATGAAGACGATCTCTTAATCGGCGTAAAATTGGAATGGAAGTTTTTCCTTTAAAAATTTAAGTCTCTTTTTAATGGGCAAAAAAAGAATTCAAAGGGATAAGATATATACCTGATGAATACACTTGGTCCACCGAGTAGCAAATGCAAAAGAATCGTAGGAAAAAGTCGATCGTTTCCAAGACATCCCAAATTAAGAATTGAAAATTGCTTGCGAGAAAATCTTCAATGACATAGTATGAAGAAACCAGTGTGGTACTGACACTTAGTATTGATGTAGTCATAAGCGTTAAAGAGAATCCATTATAAAGAACATTATTAGCTTGTTCGATAGTTTTCAAATATTTCAAAATGTGATTTAATTGATGCTGATGGACATTAGTTTTGCTAACAACTTCTTGCTCCTCTAGCAGAGTTTCAATGTGGCGGTAATAGCTACCGATTAGCTCATTGCAGAGTGCAAAAATCCATATGGCTTCCAAGGAGAAAACAGTTTGTATAAACATTCGTATGCCGGTTTGAAAGATGTGCCACTCAGGCAATGACGTAAAGCAGTAAAGAAGAGTGGTCATAACCGAATTATACAACACCTAATTCATAAAAAAATAACTTTACCATGTAATTACTAAAGCACTAAAGGAAGATATCTTGAAATCGTGCACTTACCGCTACTGTGATCCACATCAAACCAATTTTAGAACACTTTTGAATGGAATTGAAATTCTTATAAGAGTTTAATAAATTATCGATTGGTTTGAGAGCTCTCCAAAAATATTTCATGGTCGATCCGACAGATGTATAGAGCATAATGTGTGTGACGAAACTAAAGAAAGGTATACCAAGTTGGCGGTAAATGTAAATGAAATCTGACGTCATTAAACTGCCGCTCTGATTGGCAACCAACAAATTCATTATCTTCTCAAATGCTCCACGATGGACGATAAGGTAGAAATTGTTTAGGATGCTGAGAATTATCCAGAACCAAGCACAGATGTTGACGAATAGAGGTGTCCACATGGGACTATTAGTTCTTCGATCAAAGAACATTACTCCGGTAATTTTAGAAAGTGGGACAAAAAGCCCTAAAGAACTATAAAACAATTCCATCCCCTTGATCTCTTCGTTCTTAAAAGTAGGATACTCACCGTCCAAGAGTGTATAAATATGAGTCTTTATTGTAAGAACTCGTTATTGTTGTACCACCATTGGCAACGCAATATTTGCCCAGCATAATATAGTTATTTAGAGTGCGCTAGTACTTTCATACATTTTTAAATGATTAATTCATTCTAATTTAATTGGATCGAAAGAATAAAATAGGACAAAGAACAGTAAGGAGGGATAAATCGTTTAACAAACATAATAAACTTCTAGGGTAGCAATATAGCATGATGTAATATGTGTACGTTAAGTACGTATACCTACGATGTATAGTAAGCAACCAATTCAAGCGTTTATTGATATAATAACATATTTTATGTGAACTAATCCCAATGACTACAAGAATGTGGGATAGAAATGAACCATCAGTATAAGATATAATTGCACATTAGCCATCATAAGGTACTATAAAAATAGTTATTGTGTTGCAGTGCCACCTAGCAGAGTTTGTATAATTATACACGACGATATTGTCAAAGTTTCTAGTAACGCTCCCATGTGATTTCACAACGGCAACAGACATTATTTTGTCATTAAGGTTATGGTACCATATATTATACCATACATCTACAGCCTTAATTTTTGACCAATTATTACAATGATATGAAGGATGTGATGAACGCAAGGAACTCCCCACACTAGCACAAGATGTACCGACTAGATTCATTATTGAATTGGTCGTTTGTAATGACCACAAATTATATGGATAGACACCCCTAGCCAATACACATTTTCCGGCCACCCTGAGTACCGAATGAAAGTTGGAGTTAAACGTATGCATATCGAACCCAGAGACTTCGTCGTAGACGAAGACGAACCACCTTTTATGGTTCCACCTCCCGGCAAGATTTTCCCAAATGATTTCACTTAAATCCCGGTTTGACTTGCCCTTATTTTCTTTCAATAATAACTCGATCACTTTTGGAACTTCATTTTCAGGAAGGAATTTGGGTTCGTATTCGTATTTCATTCGACACAGGATCTTTGCATCGTGAATGCGAAATTCGTCCTCAAATGATTTCCTGTGCCATTTTCACAAGGAATGTAATACGATTTAAAAATATAAAATATGCAATTTATGTTCGTACTTCTTTTCAGGAGTAGTCTTATCCAATATGAAGTAACCTGGCATCACTCCCAGTCCCATGGCCAATAATTTCTGATACGAATTGATCTTTTCCAAGAAATTCTTTCGATGTCCCTATATACACATAATTCAAACTATTTAAATCATGAATACTATCTATATGAATAATAGTTAAAACTTCATTACGTTTTCCTTTGTGTAAGTAGTCTGGAGCAGGTCGAAACCAGAAGTACCCACATTTCCTTCAAGAGACTCGGAAAACGCTCTTAGAGCACGTTCAAAATCCCGACAGTATTTTTTAAAATCTGTTTCAAAGTCTTTATTGCCTGGATACTTGGCCGATTTTCCTATGGCATCGACGCAGTATTTTATGACCCTCTCGTGCTCAGTAAGTGTTGATTGGGCAATAGCAGCCAACACGGTTTTCTCGACCATGTTTATTTGGTGTGTCATCACATACAGGCTGTCTTCAATGTTACCCAACTTTTTCAATATTTCTTCGCTCGGATCTTTCTGGGCTTTATTGTTGATGAAATCGTAGATACCCATGACACCCGATACGAAGCCAACAATGCCGGTAATCAAAGCTATGGTAAATGGCTCCCTCTTGACACGTTTATTCAACTTGGTATCTAAAATTAAGAAGAGATTTTAAAAATTTATGACCGATATTTGAATATAAATTTTACTATGCCAAGCCGAGAAGAAGCTGTAGCGGTCGTGAGGTTTTTCTCTGATTATAACCAGGTTTCCATCGTCTTGGATACGAACTAAGCAACTTCGAGGGTCACCTCTGCAATCTTCTCTCGGATAGAGTACTAAAGGGACTCGATAGTTGATACTTAATCCTTGACTGTTGCTGTTATTTACCCTTAATATCAGGCGGCTGTCTGGGAGCAGCTCAATCTCCTGGACACCGTTCCGACCTCCAGAGCCCACAGTCAACCCGGATTGATTACTACCCCGCTCTTTTATGACTAGTTTGCCATCTTTTTCAAGGGAAGCTTCGTATCTCCCGTTTTCCGAAACGAGTGTCTGATTGACGCCAAATTTTTCACCGACGTAGAGGCGGTCCCTTCTGGGCTGAGTGGTGATTGAGGTGCTTACATTATTCCAGTTAACTTCATCATCAATCCAATTATTTGTAAAATCCTCCTTGAGTGATGGATTTTGAGTAGGCCTAGCCGTTTCCAGGGTTGTTGACCAATAATTATCATCATCATCGGCATGTTTGGCAGGTTCCTTACTACTCGTTTCATTCAATAAAATGGGTCTTGGAGTGGTCGTTAATATTGAATCGCTTGAGAATGAGCTGGTTCTTCTTTCATTAATGAGCTGAAGTAAAGCGGAATTACTCATGCCATTTTTTATCTGTCGACATTCAAATGCCTTTGCATTCATCGAGATAAAAATATCATTTATTAATAGATCTATATAGTGGCTAATTATTCTGTGCTCACCGTAAGGCTGTAAGCTGAAGTGAGCTGATTTTTTCCGTCCATTAAACATGAAAGGAAGACAAATGGCACCAGCCAAAAGCTAAAAATTGCATTTCTGGCCATATTCATACAGACCAACTCTACTGTTGGAATGTCCACAGGAGACTATGTAAAAGAAAACTGATTATAAAGGGCTATACATTTCTCAACGACCAGAATCCAACAGGATCTTCTTAAATTACTGGCCTTGGTAGAGCTATAATATATCTTCTAAAGAGTTTCTGATGAAATATTATACAGCTTCTTCAACTTATGCTTGCGGGTAGTTCGCAGGGTTAACATGTTATCTCTCTTTTATATCAATATACAAGACTTTGAAGTTTTTGTTGTGTCTACTAGACTATTTCCCCCTGCGTGTTGTTTCTTAAGGGTAGGATTTATTTTGAAATGAAATAGAATCGGACCGCTTTTTATGCTGTTTACTCCTATGGTTTGGACGATCGTGGACAGTTCCTCGTCAACTCTTAGTTTATCGCGATAAAATGAGCCAACTATACAAAAAAATATTATCCTTAATTAACAAATTGATGAAAAAAGTCTTTGCTCCAATAAACTCTTAGAGTTGGAAATTTATTTCACACATACATTCAATAACGAAAAGTAAAAACCGTCTTATTTTGAAATTTGATAAGAATAAATTTTAAAGACGGGCCGGGATAGCGAAATTATTCTCAATGTCCGATGCCTTTTAACTGAAATATGATTATTAGGAACGCTAAAATGGTTTGAGTACACTGTAATAAAAATATACATCGAATTATTAATAAATTTAAATAATACTGCTCCATATAATAAAACACGCCATACGTGTAATGAACCGCTTTACATTACCTTAAGGATCAACTTTCTATCAACAGGGAGGTGAAGAAACGAAAGTTTTCCATCATTTGTATGTTCAGATTGAGCCAGTTCCACAATGAAAAAAGTAATCTTCGTATGTAAAAACAGCCTATCATAATTATAAATCTTAATATTTGAAATTAGTCAAATACTTGCCTCTTGGGCCGCCCTCTCTGTTGCTGAGAACGAATGAAAATGGTCTCTTAAACAGCGTAACTTTGGAATAGATTCTTTGGCTTGAATGATTTAAAATTTATAATACATATAATATAAATTATATTCAACACATATTTACCAGAAGAATGTGCACGATCTGCCATATAGCACATAAGCACAAAACCTAGAGAATAGTCTACAACATCAAATATTTCTGATAGAAATAAGCCCAAGGGTTTATTTTCTTTCCAATAGTCCGCCGCAGTGTATGATGCAGAAAGCACCATGATAAAATTCAAACAAGAGACATTCATCAGCGTAGAAGAGAGCCCTTTGTTCAGAACACAACGGGCTTCTCCGATGCTTTTCAAAATTTTCATAATAGAATGGAGCTCGGCTCTATTAGTTACATTGATCTCGTCACGATTTAAGTGATCTAAACGATTCACAACGTGACTGTTGTAGGTCGAAATCAACTCGCTGCAGAGAGCAAATATCCAGGTGGCTTCCATGCAGAAGGTTTGTGTAAAAAATCTTATAAGACTCTGCAAGTTTTCTAGCCAACTTCGAACGCGTAGTCTATAGTAGATTACAAATCCCCAGTAATAGCAAATCTGTATTATTAACATTTAATTCTACATGAGTTCTACTAATTTACTAGGTTAAAGATATATCATACCACTATCATGATCCAAATGAAAGCTAAAATGGATCTCTTACGAATACCAGTCAAATCTTGGCGATTCAAAAGACGATTGATCGGTTTCAGAGCAGCCCAGAACGATTTCATTGTTGACCCAATGTTGATGAAGAGCATAATATGTGTTGTGAGCCTGAAAAAGGGTAAACCTAGCTGGCGTAGAACGAATATTAGGTCACTCATTAGTTGGCTTCCAGTAGAGTTTTTATTCGCTATGAGTAAGTGGAACATAGTTGCGAAAGCACTGCGCAGTACAACTAAATAGATGTAGTTCTGAATGCTGGCTAGTATCCAGAATATGCCGCACATTTTCATCATCCAAAAATCCCGGTTTGATGCTGATTTTTTATCCAGATTTATACCGGAAATTTTGAGGAATATACCGAAAGTTTTGATAGAAATGAAGAAATTATCTTGTGTGGTCTTGAGAACATTGTTAGCCTGGTCCATTCTTGTTTGAAGTTCGATAATAACAAAATTTATTTAAAATGCCATATGCTATACTATAATAAGGAATATGCTATGCTAATACAGTATGGAATACACTAAAGAGAAATATAGAGCACTATTTGAATTTGCATGTTTAAAGTCAAAGGGCGCGCTTGTCAATCAACAAAGTATCACTCATATTATTAACAGCAGAATAACATTTGCCTAACAAAGCCACAATGTAATCATTTAGAGTGTGAGCTTCTTCGTCTATTATATTATCTGCTATAACATATTTGTGTTAAGCACATGTTCTTCAATTAGAATTAGTTGAAAGCATATTAATTATTGTCCCCAAGTTGACCAACTTCACGGTCAAAATTTACAAGTAATTTCCTATTTGAATCTAAATCCTCTTTAAAAAATAATAATTCGATAAATTAAAATGCATTGAATCAGATAAATTAAATTTCAACCATTAGCATTAGATCAATAGAAAAGATCAAATTGATTCCGTAATTTGTATTGCACAAGAAATGAGATTGAATAATCATGTTGTAACTTGATAAAAAGAAAAACATATTCATAACTGGACATTTAAGAATGAAGCTACAAACTCATTCACTTTATCGGGATTTTCTCTATGAATCCAACGAGATTTCGAATCTTCAATAAAGTGGTACTCGAAATGGTTCACATGTCTGGCACATTCTCCAATCATTTTCTGGTTAAAGCTGCTGTCGTGTTTACTACAAAGTAATAAAGTCGGTACCCTAACTAAAAGTTGTGTATCGCTTTGCCAGAGCAACGATTTCGGGCTAAATAGTCTTCGATAGTAATTCACGGGTCCACTCCATGCACCTTTAATGTACAAGTTATTCATATTACCAATTATATCTAATTAAAATACGATTAAATTTTACCGTTTTGACTATAATAGTGTTTGTATGCTTCTATTTCGTCAATGGGATCTTGATCTGTTGCTAACCCAACCTTAGCAATGCTTTCGAGTACAAAATTATCTTCCGATTTGAGACAGATTTCTGGAATCCAAGGCATTTGGAAGAAAAAGAGATGCCTATATTAATTAGTTAGTATATTAAAGGTAAAAAAAAACACTAATGCATATGTTATGTTATACCGATAATGGATAAACTCCTTGACGGAGCTGGTAATGTGACGACGAAATGCCGATGGGTGCGGCATACTAAGAGAAATGTAATGAGTCAACATATTAGGGTGATTAGCGGCAAAGATCCATCCGATTAGCGCGCCCATATCGTGCCCCATCAGCACACAAGCCTTGTTATTCCCTATAACCAAGAATTAGAACAATATCTTAACTTTTTAAACCTTAAAAATTGACCTATTAACTTGACGATTAATTGGCGGATATCATCAATTATAATTGAGAGTTGATATTTATCGGCCCATCTCGGTTTATCCGAGTCACCATAGCCTCTCATGTCCAAGGCAACAACCCTATAAATTCATAATATAATTTAAAATATAATGGTTTGAGTGTTATTTACTTATCATACCAATGTGTTTTGGAAAAAGAGCGCAGCTGATTCTTCCAAGAGTACCAAAAGTCTGGAAACCCATGTAAACAAAGCATTAACGGCTTATTTTTGCTACCAGCTTCCACATAATGTAATCGAATATGCTACAAAAAGTAAAAGATTCAAGTATTTATAATTGACTTATTTTTTAAAATTACTTATTACACTTAGTGTGATGTAAGCGTGACGTCCCAATTCGGGACTAAGGAGGCACGATGGAATTGAAATCCTTTCTTTTGGTGTCCAGAACTGACTTCGATCTTTAGTTGTGATCCAAGAGCATCCCAAAATTATCACTTCTAGCCAAGCTGAGTAGAATCCTATCAGTCGAATCACCCAAACTACTATCAAACGTTTAATATAGTCGAAATTTAAAAAATCTTGTAAAAAGTTCTGCCATCCTTGTGACACGATCCATCTTGATAGAAGGAGAGAGAGATTCAAAAACTTGTTCACTTTCATGACGTTGAAATGAAAATGGGAAAAAGAAGAGAATAGTAAACAGCTGTTTTTCTGTATAAATTTTCCCTCCAGCAACAACTATTTAGATAAGATAATTTGGACTTTAAACTTGAAAAGTGACCCTCACTCTCTGAGATGATGATGATTCATCATACATAGATAAAAAAGAAAAAAAAAAACATGCTCTGAATAAAAAGAATGAATAGGGTTCAACTTCCGAAAATATGCATAGATTGATAGGCCTAATACAGACAATTTATGTATAGCTATTTTAATTATTTACCTATTGGATATATATGTATCGACATATAGGTTTATTACACCAGTAATAGCGAAAAATGTTTTTTGCCTGCTGCATTTATAATATTATGTAAAAATATATAAATATATTGCCGTTTAATGAGACGACGAATGACGTATCGTACATTGAAGGATGTTACAACAAAAGTGCTTCAACTAATGGCCTCACAGTGCTTTCATTGTAAATATAATTTTAAAAAAGTTCGGCGAACTCTGAAGATCTGTAAAGTACTTTGTACCATAATAGCTATGCTATCACACTACAGTTAAAGCTATTATGAAAACGAAGTTAATCATCGATGTAGTAATGCGGAATACGTAATAGTTATTGCTTGTTGCAGATATTACAAGTTGGAAAAGTTCACATTGTTCTTATAGACACTATCTGTAGTAGCCTACTTCGATCATGGTGTACCTATTGCTGTTATTGATTTCTCTACTTCCGTTGATTGAATCATCTCATTCTTCAGCATTCGTTCACCAATTTAAAGAAACTTTGAAAGATCACAAAGAGTTTTATAGCATCTGTCCAGGAATTGTGGTTTCCACGGATGACATTCTCGACAGTAATACCTACTATCAAGATTTCATCAGCGAATTTGTTGGAAATGATCTTAACTTTCCAATTGTAGTGCTTCAAAGTGACACAAATATTTCTTCATTATCTGAGAACTATCAACAAGAGGCCGTGTGTCAGCATTTAATTCATTTCACTAATGATTTGTCAAATTTTAACGAAACTTACCAGCAGTTAAAAGAATATCTCCATCTTAAATATACTTTCGTTATTGTGCCACACTCTGTTGCTAAAGTGAATAATCTCGATGAAACACTAAATGATCTACAGAGCGAAGATGTTTTATTAATTTTAATATTGGAAAGCGGCTTATTCCGAATATATCAATGGAGAGTGGACGGACAAGTTCATCGAACAAACCTTTTGGAAGATTCAATCAAATACCTTCAAAATATTAATGAAAACAATTTCATGGGTGGAAAGCTTCGAGTAGGGACTATTCACTTTCCCCCAGCTGTATTCATAGATGCTAAAGACGAATCAGTTGACGGAATCGAACCAGATCTGATTCGTCTATTAGCATCCACATTGAATTTTACGATCGAATACCATTTCAACGCCAATCCTGAAGAAATGTGGGACGGATTGAGAGGAAAGCTCATTCGTAGAGACATTGACATCGCTTTCGGTGAGCTCTACATCCTCGATAAGTGGTTGAGCTATTTCTCCTTCAGTGAATCCTTTAATATAAATCACGAATGTTTTCTCGTTCCTTCTACAAAACCGTATGCTAAATGGATGGCTGTTATTTTCCCATTTTCACTCACGACATGGATCGCTACGGGTTTCTCTGTAATTTTTGCTGTTTTGACCCTTCACTTTGTAGCCCGATGGTCCAAAAACAGTGTAGATGCTTCTTTCAATGACAGAGTACTTTGTATACTTCATATTATGGGTAATTTGCTCGTCGTTCAGCAGCCTAGAGGGATTCATTCGACCTCTAACCGGTTCTTCATGATTGCCTGGCTCTTTGCTGCTGCGATCATCTCTTCAACTTACCGTTCTGGATTCATTTCTTTCCTTACTCACCCTGCTTCACCTTCACCAATACAAACCATCGAACAGCTAACTAAAAGTCCATTCAACAAGATGATTTACAATGAATATTACGTAGAAATTCTCCGAAATTCGAGTGATTCACATCGAAGATTACTTGGTCAACAATTGATTGCTACTCTCAATGTATCTTACATGTTCTCTCTACTCGATTCTGGATCATGGGCCGTAGAATCTACTAAAGATCGCCTTCTTTATGAAGCGAATCTTCATTACTCTTTCAAAGGCCAGCATCAGGAAGATTCACCGTTCTATTTGATGAATGAATGTATCTTTCCAACACGATCGTCGTTTGGCTTGCAAAAGAACTCACCACTGAAACCTTATGTTGATCGAAAGATTCTGAGATTCATCGAAACTGGATTGGTGACACACCATCGATCGAAATTTATAAAAGAATTACGGGATTTTCAACGACTATCATTACCTGCAGCATCAAATAAAGAAATAGTCTCTTTTTCTCTGAATAATCTGCAAGGAGCTTTTTATTTGTTCACCTTTGGTGTAGGCTTGTCATCGATGATTTTTATTTTCGAATTGATTTTTGTAAAATTTGTCCAATAATAACTGATGAGAAAACATGATAGGAAAAAGACGAATGGACATGCGCTAACAATAAAATGACATTTACACATACTATAACAACTGTGACGATGACTAACAAATAGTAATATGGATGCGACTGTAGAAAGTTGTTGGACATTATTACAATGCGTGGTAAAAATAAATATGAAATTACAGCAGTTCAAATGTTCACATTTTTTGAAAGCATATAATTTACAGTGTATTCGTCATTGGAGAATGGGACACGATTATTGTATTATTATCGTTATACAACAGACGAAACTCCGATAATGTTTACATGACTAATAACGATCTACTTTTCGAGAGAAAAAAACAAACAATAAAAGGGTACAACACGTTCATTATTATATGAATATCACAATAAAAAGCAGAAGGTCCTTAAGGTACAGAATGAACTACTGTATTTAACAATTGAGTTAATCATGGCAACCAAACAGTAATAATTATATCGAAACAATTAATTTTATGTTTGGGCTACATTATTTCACAGTATAGTGGCTGAAATGTCTCTTCTTAGTAGCACTAACGTAATATCTCGCCTTGTGATCATCTTATTAACGTTCCTTCAGATATCAGCAGCATTTTCTACGACAGTTTTCTTTGAACAATTCAGAGAGACGATAAAAAATCACAGAGAGTTCTTCGATACATGCCCTGGAACTGTAATTGTCGTAGATGACGTGTTCGAAAGACACTATCAAGACGTTATAAACGATTTGGTGCAAATGTACAAACTTCCTATTATTATAATTAATATCGACAATTCTGTTTTTTTTTTTCGTTATCCAAAAGTCATCACCAACAACCAGAATTCGTGTGCAACCATTTGATTCAATTCACTACTGCATATCGGCCATGACAAAAGTGCATTATAACAAGGACTTGATAAATTTTTTTTTAAGTACAGTTTTGTAATCGTAATGAATGTTTTTTTAAATGTTACATTTATAGTATTTATTATTAGAACATGTGTAAATATTACCGTTGAATGAGACGATGAATGACGTAACAGACATTGAAGGGTGTTATACAACAAAAGTGCTTCAACTATAACGACCTCACAACGCTTTCATTGTAACTGTAACATAAACAAGTTCGTCAAACTTTGAAGAACTGTAAAGTACTTTGTAAGCTATGCTATGACACTCCAGCTAAAGCTATTATGAAAACTAAGCTAATCATTGATGTGGTAATAAGGAATACGTAACAGTTATTGTTTGTTGCAGGTTGTTGCAGTTACAGTTTGTTGCATACTATCGTACTACTATCATGGCAATCTTATTGCTGCTATTGATTTTTCTACCTACGATGATTGAATCATCTTCTTATTCGTCATTATTGGTTCACCAATTCAAAGAAACGATGGAAAATCACAAAGAGTTCTATCGCATCTGTCCAGGAACTGTGATCTCCACTGATGACATTCTCGATAGTATAAATAACTACTATCAAGATTTCCTCAACGAATTTGCTGGGAATGATCAAAACATTCCAATTATAGTGCTTCAAAGTGACACGAATATTTCTTCATTATCTCAGAATTTTCAACAAGAACTTGTGTGCCAACATTTATTTCACTTTACTAATGACTTGTCAAACTTTGACGAAATTCACCAGCAGTTAAAAGAATATTTTCATATCAAATATACTTTCGTTATTGTGCCGCACTTTGCTGCCATAACGAATTACGATATTGATAAGGCATTGAAAAATCTTCAGAGCGAAAATGTTTTACTAACTTCATCATTAGAAAGCGGCTTATTCCAAATCTATCAATGGAGGATCGATGGAAAAGTTCATCACACCAACCTTTTACAAGATTCAATCAAATATCTTGAAAATGTCAAAGATGTTAACAACTTAATGGGTATAAAGCTTCGAGTAGGGACTATTCATTTCCCCCCAGCTGTGTTTATTGATGCTAAAGACGAAACAGTAGACGGAATAGAAGCAGATCTGATTCTTCTATTAGCATCCACATTGAACTTCACGATCGAATACCAATTCAACGCCAATCCCGAAGAAATGTGGGACGGATTGAGAAAAAAGCTTATTCGAAAAGACATCGATATCGCTTTTGGTGAGCTCTTCATCCTCGATAAGTGGTTGAGTAATTTCTCCTTCAGTGAATCATTTAATATAAATTACGAATGTTTTCTCGTCCCTACTCCAAGTCCATATGATAAATGGATGGCGGTTATTTTCCCATTTTTACTCTCGACATGGATCGCTACGGTTTTCTCTGTATTTTTTGCTGTTTTAACCCTTCACTTTGTAGCCCGATGGTCTATAAACAATTCAGATGCTTCTTTCAGTACTGATAAGGTACTTTGTATCCTTCATATTATGGGTAATTTGCTGGTTGTTCAGCAGCCTAGAGGGATTCATTCGAACTCTAATCGGTTCTTCATGATCGCCTGGCTCTTTGCTGCTGCGATCATCTCTTCAGCTTACCGTTCTGGATTCATTTCTTTCCTTACTCACCCTGCTTCACCTTCACCAATACAAACAATCGAACAATTGACGAAAAGTCAATTCAAAAAGATGAGTCACAATGATTATTTCGTAGAAATTCTCCGAAATTCGAGTGATCCACATCGAAGATTACTTGGTCAACAGTTGATTGCAACTCTTAATGTATCTTACATGTTCTCTCTGCTCGATTCTGGATTATGGGCCGTAGAATCTACAAAAGATCGACTTCTTTATGAAGCGGATCTTCACTACTCTTTGAAAGGCCAACTTCAGGAAGATCCGCCGTTTTACTTGATGAACGATTGCATTTTTCCAACACGATCATCATTTGGCTTGCAAAAGAACTCGCCACTGAAACCATATGTTGATCGAAAGATTTTGAGATTCATCGAAACTGGACTGGTGAAATTTCATCGATCAAAATTTGTGAAAGAATTACGAGATTCTCAGCGACAAACATTAATTCAAGCATCAATTAAAGAAATAGTTTCTTTTACTGTGAATAATCTGCAAGGAGCTTTTTATTTGTTCACTTTTGGTGTAGGGCTGTCATCTATAATTTTTATTTTCGAATTAATTTTAGTCAAATTTGTCTAAATAACTTATAAGAAATCATATAATAGAAACAAATTAAAGAATAAGCATGCTACATTCACAAAGAATATAGATATTAGCTGTTCACATACACTGTAATAATTGTAAAGATGACTTTGATGAGGCTTTAATAATTTTTTTATTACAATGCGTTCGAATAATACTTACCCAATTCTACTCAGCTTGGCTAGAAGTGATCGTTTTGGGATGCTCTTGGATCACAACTAAAGATCGAAGTCAGTTCTGGACACCAAAAGTTTTATTCGTTTTTGCCTTTGTATAACTATTGGCAATCTACTATTCTTAAGGAATATACAATAAAAGGATCTATTACTAATGTAATTGTTTAGCTATTGTGATGGCATAACTGTATTACATTACTGATCTTTTTTATCGGGTAGCGCAGGATATTTTATTGCTGCGCTCATAATAAGGGAATTAATAAATACGACCGTTGAACGAGATGAAGAAAGACGTGAAAACCAACTAACATGTCTCATAATTTTCATATGTTGAAGTTGTAGATAAATAAAAAATCTTCAAGGTTGAAGAACTATTTGAATAAGTACATTGTATTATGTAGATATGTCATCATTGCGTGTGGTTATAACTCTAATATTATACAAACAAGCACTACTGGAATATGTATAAATAAAGATGTTGTGCACCTGCTTGTTTACAATGAGTTTTTCTGTGTTCTTTATAGAGCATAGGCTTTACTACGTCGTAGATCTACTTCAGTCATGTCGCTGTTGCGGTTGATGATTATTTTTCTGACGTTGATTGAATCTTCATCTTTATCCGATTTTATTCGCCAATTTAAACAAACCTTTGAAGATTATAAAGGCTTCTTTAATATTTGTCCGGGAAGTGTGATCACCACGGATGGGATTTTCGACAGTGATAACAACTATAAAAATTTCCTCGATGAATTTGTTGAAATTTATAATAATTTTCCAGTTATAGTGCTTCAAAGTGACACGAATATTTCTTCATTATCTGAGAAATATCAACAAGAACTCGTGTGCCATAATTCAATTCACTTCATCGATGAATTGTCAAATTTTACCGAAACTTATCAGCAGTTAAAAGGCTACTTCAATCTCAAGTATACATTCGTTATTGTGCCACATGACTGGATTACAATTATTTATAAAATGCTAAACGATTTGCAGAACGAAAATATTTTATTAGTGTCATTATCAGAGAACATCAGCTTATTCCAAATCTATCAATGGAGGATCGATGGACAAGTTCATCACACAAGCCATTTACAAGACTCAATTAAATACCTTCAAAATGTAACAAATTTAAACGACTTTATGGGTAGAAAACTTCGAGTAGGAACTATACATTTCCCCCCAGCTGTATTTATCCATACTAATAATAACGAAAGTAGCTTAGTAGTGGATGGAATCGAGGCAGATCTTATTCGTTTATTAGCATCTACATTGAATTTTACAATCGAATTTCATTTCAACGACAGCAACCCCGAAGAAATGTGGGATTACTTGAGAATAAAACTGGTCCATAGAGACTTTGACATCGCTTTCGGTGAACTCTACATCCTCGACAAATGGCTGAGTTACGTCTCCTTCAGCGAATCTTACAATTTCAATCACGAATGCTTTCTTGTCCCTTCTCCTAAGCCGTATGCTAAGTGGATGGCTGTCATTTTCCCCTTTTCGCTTTCAACTTGGATCGTTACAGTGGTCTCCATATTTTTCTCTGTTTTGACCCTTCACTTCCTAGCCAGATCGTCTACAAACAATTCAGATGCTTCTTTCAGTACTGATAAAGTACTTTGCATCCTTCACATTGTGGGTAATTTGTTGGTTGTTCAGCAGCCAAGAGAAATTCATTCTACATCTAATCGGTTCTTCATGATGTCTTGGCTATTTGCTGCTGCAATCATCTCTTCGGCTTACCGTTCTGGATTAATTTCTTTTCTTACTCACCCAATTTCACCTCCGCCAATACAAACCATCGAACAGCTGACGAAAAGTCCATTAAATAAGTTTATTTACAATGATTATTACATAGAAATTCTTCGAAACTCCAGTGATCCACATCGAAGATTACTTGGTCAACAGTTGATTCCTACTCTAAATATATCTTACATGTTCTCTCTACTCGATTCTGGATCATGTGCAGTAGAATCTACCAAGGATCGCCTTCTTTATGAAGTGGATCTTCATTACTCTTTAAAAGGCCAACTTCAGGAAGATCCTCCGTTTTACTTGATGAACGAGTGCATTTTTCCAACACGATCATCGTTTGGCTTGCAAAAGAACTCACCTCTAAAACCATATATTGATCGGAAGATTCTGAGATTCATTGAAACTGGACTGATGAAATATCATCGATCACAATATGTGAAAGAATTGCGAGATTCTCAGCGACAAACGTTAACTGAGGCATCAATTAAAGAAATAGTTTCTTTTACTGTGAATAACCTTCAAGGAGCATTTTATTTGTTCACGTTTGGTGTAGGGTTGTCAATTACTTTTTTCAGTCTCGAATTGATTATAGTAAAATTTTTCTAATAATAAATTAAGAGAAAACATAATAGGAAATAGATAAAGAATAGACGGATATAATAGAAATGTCGGATATTTATTATCATATTATCACAATTCGTGGTAAAAAATAAATACAATATACTACAAACGCAGTTCACATGTAAATATTCTATTTTAAGTATGTAACATGCAGTGCATATTCGTAATTGGAGGATGGGGCACAATTATTATAATACCGATTATCGTTATACAACAGAAGAAACTCCAATAATGTTTACATAACCAATAACTCTACTATTATAAACAAACCAATAAAGGGTACAACAACAGAGGGCCCTTAAGGTACAGAGTGAATTCTTTAACAGAAATTGAGTTAATCATACCAACCAAATAGCAGTAATATTATATCGGAACAATTAATTTTCTGTTTGGGCTATATTAGTTCACAGTATAGTGGCTGAAATGTTTCTTCATAGCAGTATTGTTGTAATGTCTCGCCTTGTGATCATCCTATTAACATCCGCCCTTCAGATATCAGCATTTTCTTCAACAGTTTTATTTGAACAATTCAGAGAGGCAATAAAAAATCACAGAGAGTTCTTCGACACATGCCCTGGTACTGTAATTGTTGTTGATGATGTATTCGACAGACAATATCAAGACATTATAAACGATTTTGCGCAAATGTATACACTTCCTATTATCATTATTAATAATGATAATGCTGTTAACTTCTCTTCATTATCTGAAACCCAGCATCATCAGCAACCAGAACTCGTGTGCAACCATTTGGTCCAATTTACCACTGCCTTATCGGACCTGACAAAAGTGTATAATAATAAGGATTTGAAAAGAAAATTGTTTGTGAAATACAGTTTTGTAATTGTGATAAATCCATCAAGTAAAAATGAAGATGTTGAACAAATACTTGACGGCATTCAAAGCGAGGAAGTTTTACTAATTCAATTAGACAATCAATCATCGAAAGGTCACTTTGATATCTTTCAATGGCGGATCGAAGGACAAGTTTATCACCAAAGAAATACACTACAAGAGCCGATCAAATATCTTACAAATCCTAAAGTGAATAATTTAATGGGAAGGCAACTTCGTGCAGCGACTCTACACTTTCCACCAGCTGCAATCATTATACCAAGTAATAATGTAAGTGCTACCCACTACAACACTGTCTCTGTGGATGGTATCGAAGCAAATCTTATTAGCCTATTGGCGTCGGCATTAAATTTCACCATCGAGTTTCGCTTTAATGAGAATCCCGATGACATGTGGGGAGGATTGAGAAGAATGCTCAAACATCGAGAAGTAGACATGGCGTTCGGCGAACTCTACATCATTACCGATCCCGAGTGGGAAGATTACATATCGTTCACCGAAACGTTTAAAACTAATCACGAATGCTTTCTCGTCCCTACTCCAAAACCTTACGCCAAGTGGATGGCTGTCTTTTTTCCTCTTTCTGTCTCAACATGGATTGCCACAGTGTTCTCTGTGATTTTTGCTGTTTTGACCCTTCATTTTGTAACTAAATGGTCTGTGACCAATACTGATTTCTATTTTAGTGACGGAGTTCGCTGTGTTCTCTATGCTTTGGGTAATTTACTGAACATTCAGCAGTCTAGAGGTATCCATTCAATGCCGAATCGTGTGTTTATGGTTGCCTGGCTTTTTGCGGCCACAATCACAGCTTCGGCCTATAGATCTGGGCTCATTTCGTTTCTAACTCAACCTTTTTCACCGCCACCAGTTGAGACAATCGAGCAGTTAACAAAAAGTTCTTATAACAAGATTATTTTTGACACCTATTACAAATATATTTTAATGAACTTCACCGATCCATACCGACGTCTTCTTGGCGAACAGCTGATTACAACTTACAACTACTCGTACATGTTCTCTCTACTGGATACCGGAACGTATGCCGTAGATTCTACAATAGATCGACTACTATACGAAGCAGAACTTCGATATCCATCTAATCAACAAAAGAATCAACCATTCTATTTGATGAAAGAATGCATTTTACCTACTCGATCGTCGTTTGGATTGCAGAAGAATTCGCCTTTGAAACCTTATTTTGACAAGTTAATCTTAAGATTCGTTGAAACTGGGTTAGTAAAATATCATAGATCGAAATTGGTCAAGGAAATGAGAGAATTTCAGGAACCCATCACCATATCAAAAGAATTGGTTCCTTTTACTATGAATAATCTTCAGGGAGCCTTTTACTTGTTCGCTTGCGGTGTTTCTATATCATCTTTGGTTTTTCTCCTTGAACTAGTCGTAGCGCTGGTGCAAGCAATTTTACTCATGGCCTAACTAATCCAAAATAGGTTGTGATGAGGTTCCTAAGAACCAGACATATTTAAAAGCTCATCAGGTGATTCTTATCATAATGAACGAAATATAGTTACAAGAAAATGAAATGTATACACGGTGCTACTAAACTATTGTTTTATTCAATTTGCAATTGCAAATGATATCACCTGTAAATACCTGTAATAAAAAAATTATGTACAATAGACAAGTAGTCATGATAATGTCAAGGAAAAAACGAAATACCAATATTCAAGCAATACCATTCCTTTCATCATGTTAACCACTATGGTTTGAATCATCATAATTTTTATGTTCGACTAACTGTGGGTAGTCGAACTGTATATAAAATTAACTGAAAAAAATGATAATTTAAAAAATAGTTTTTCGCTACATTTCAATAATGCATAATAAATAATGAGTGAACAACAGTATATATATTCAAGCATTTTTTGGAATATGCCAAATTAGAGTCGAACTCAGTCAGCCAAAATAAGCGAAGTCGAAAATCAACATCAAAGATATCAAATTTGGCCTTTTAAAAAAATAAGCAAACGTCACAAAGGGTGATATTATATTAAAAATTATACCTCGTGTGTAAAAAGCTGGTTTGTAGATGTAGCCTTATTACCCTTATCACGTTTTAAACATTTGATGCGTATGTTGTTTGACTTGAACGGTTTAAAAAATCAGTCAAAAGTTCTTGCTGTTACAAATATATCCCAGTAATATAAATATAAGTTACTAATCAAGTCAAAATGTATATTAAGACGCCAAATAACCTCTGAAAATAAAATATAAAAAGCGAACTCCGCTAACTTAACAACTACACTTATCATACAGAATTTATAGAGTAGGATGACATCTTATAGATTATTTTTTATTGATTATATTACATAACATACCAACTACGTATACACATCTGGGCCTATAAATAGCTTATATAAAATTCACGATACGCTCGTGACTTACTTATTCTCTAAAAATAATGGGTGCACAGTAGAGTCATCATTATAGATAAATATTGAATAACGATTACAGGAATACTGGAGAGTTTGGAAACATTTATTTCGTACAATTGAGCTATTCATGCCAACTAAATACAATAAGTGTGTCGAAACGAATGTTTTTCTGTCATGGCTGCTGCTGTTCAGTATGGGTAGCTATAAGAGTTCTTAGAACACAACTGTTATATAATGTTGCTTGTTGTGATTCTACTTTTATTGACGCTTCTTCAAGTGCCTTTATCTACAACATTTTCATTTGAACAATTTAAAGATGCGATTAAATACCACAAAGAGTTTTTCGGCTCTTGTCCAGGAAGTGTAATTATTATTGATGAAATATTTGACACTAACTATTACCAAGAATTCATCAACGAGTTTGTGCAAATTTATACTTTTCCCATTGTGATAATTGGTAAAAACGATGTAAGTGTCAACACATCTTTAGAAATGTATAAAAATGAATATCAACCAGAATTTGTGTGCCACCATTTGATTCGATTCACATCTAACTTACCAAATAACTTAACTCAACTGTACAAAGAACTAGACGAATATTTCTTTGTGAAATACAGTTTCATCATTGTGCTAAACTCATCGCACATAGAAATGAAAAATGTTGGGAAAGTACTTAACGATATGCAACGTGAAGAAATATTGATAATTACACTAGAAATGTTCAACATATTTCAATGGAGGATCGATGGGCAAATCCACCAAACGAATACACTTCAAGAACCAATCAAATACCTAACAAGTCGTAATGTAAATAATTTAATGGGAAGGAAACTATTGGTTGGAACTCTACACTTTCCACCAGCCGCATTTGTTGGTAGTGATCCAATTACAAATTCTACAATTGTGGATGGAATCGAAGCAAATTTAATCCGTCTACTAGCATCTAAGCTGAATTTCACCATCGAATTCCAATTGAACAAGGATCCCGAACAAATGTGGGAAGGTTTGAGAGGGATGCTGCAGCGTCAAGAACTAGATATCGCGTTTGGTGAACTCTACATCCTTGACGATAAGTGGAAGAACCATATATCATTTACCGAAGCGTTCAAAACCAATCATGAATGCTTTCTCGTACCTTCTCCAAAACCATACGCCAAGTGGATGGCTGTCATTTTCCCTCTATCGGTTTCAACGTGGATCGCAACAGTTTTCTCCGTTATTTTCTCTGTTTTAACACTTCGATTTGTAGCTAAATGGTCCACGAACAATATCGATACCTATTTTAGTGATGCATTTATTTGTATTCTCTATGTTTTGGGTAATTTACTGACCGTTCAGCAACCTAGAGAAATCTATTCTGGGCCCAATCGTGTTTTCATGGTTGCCTGGTTATTTGTAGCCACCATTATATCATCTGCTTACCGTTCGGGTCTCATTTCGTTCTTAACTCAACCTTCATCGCCTGCACCAATCCAAACCATCGAGCAATTAGTGAAAAGTCCATTCAACAAGATAATGTATGATGACTATTACCCAGACATTCTTAAAAATTCGAGTGATAGTTATCGTCGTCTGCTTGGGCAACAACTGATAGCCACTTATAACATTTCCTACATGTTCTCTCTTCTGGATACTGGGGTATGGGCTGTGGATTCTACAATAGATCGACTTCTATACGAAGCAGATCTTCGGTATCCAATCAACAAAAAAGAGAATCCGCCATTCCATTTAATGAAAGAATGTATGCTGCCTACTCGATCATCGTTTGGATTGCAGAAGAACTCGCCTTTGAAACCTTATCTTGACAAGATGATTGTCAGGTTTGTTGAAACTGGCTTGGTAAAATACCATCGATCACAGTTCGTCAAGAAAATGAGAGGATTCCAAGGGACCGTAAGCACTTCGAAAGAACTAGTTCCTTTTACTTTGAATAACCTTCAAGGTGCATTTTATTTGTTCACTTGTGGTGTTGCTCTGTCGTGTTTGATTTTTTTACTTGAAATATGTGTAGCGTTGGTACACGAAATTATATACTCTTGGTCTGATTAATCCGAAATCAACTCTATCATGTAACCTCTCATATAATACTAAAAGTTATGTGAAGTTATATGAACATATATTAAGTTTATCTATATGATTTACAAAATCAAATGTAATCAGTAAGCAATAAAACTATTGAACAGATAGCTTCTTACGTACGGTCAAACATATCTAATTATATAATTCTTTTTTATTCTTTGATAGATGTATATTCTAGTAGTTGTAATTGTGTTTAAACACGTACTAATACGGCTGGGTAATTTGAAAAATGAAGCATTCTTTAGTTACTGTTGTCACGTGAAAACTCATGTCTACAAGACCTAGGCTAAACATTTCTTGAACATTGCTGATTTGCTTTAAAATTGTAATAAACAGCAATAATGAGCTAGTGTCTCCAGCTATTCCATACATGGCCCATTTAATATTAAAGCAAACAAACAAACTATTAAGACGTATATTGATGAACGAGTTCTTATTCTCTATACCACGCGCACAAAAAAAAAATATTAAATTTCAAGTCAAAGAATCTATCGGCGCAAGCGTGTTTCATCCAAAGATAATAACGCGGCGGCTGGTCGCAGAGTTCTTAATAATTTATATACTCACAGTATATGCCTGTATAAATATGTACAATAGGCATTTTCAATTCAAAATTGTCAGGGGTGAAAGTCACAGCGTAGGACTATTGAAGTAACATCTAGTCTGCTAGTTCGTTTCTCTCGCCATGTCGAACGCTAAGATTTGTATCATCCTCGTAGAAATTAAACTTGTATTTTCTCTAAATCTAATACAGCAGTTAGAGGAAGTGATTTTAAATCCAAGAGGGAGTTTTCTATCTTGTCCAGGAGCAGTCTTTGTCATCGACGACTCTTTCAACAGAAATAACGATCGTCAAGATTTCGTTGAGCGGTTTTTAAGAACAATTACGATGCCTCTTGTAATACTTAAAAATGAAAACGCATCATCTTCGATTGTGTCAGAAAACTATCCTCAAGATATCGTTTGCCATTATTTGTTAAAAACCGCTCAAAAAATATGGCTTAAAGCCATATTTCAATTGCGAAATTCTACATTTCGCCTAAACTAGAATCACCATTAAGTGAGATCTAGAGTCACCACCAACAAAACTATACCAACATCAAGTTTTGTTCTCACTGTGACATTTTTACCGAAGTCAACACCTATCTGATCCCCTCTACAAGACATTTCCGCTTTTTATTTTTATTGACAGTACCCAGACATAGGAAGGCCCATTCTATACTTTTTGGTACACAATGCACCACTTAGACATCGGAATGTGTTCTGTTTTTTCTCATATCTTGTCTGCAATTCCGCATTCTCATATTTTCATATTTAATCCCGCGTCCAAATATCTTGCAGTATGTAATGTGAGTCGGGATTCAAGGGCACGACTATAGCTCGTTATCGATTCAACAGCAATTCTTTCCCTTGTGACAGACAAAATTCACCATGTCTGAAAAAACTTATTCCACTGTTGTATTTTTTTTAAATATCTAACTGCGTGTTACAAGTACTCATGAAGGATACAATAATACTAATTAATACACAAATAAAGAGGAAGCAGCAGGGTACATATATTAATTTGTTGGTTCAATATAATTTTGTATCCTAAATGATAATAAAATATTAGTTTACATCTGGTCAAATGCCCATGCTGCTCATCAGAACTGAAGGTGAATGCAGGTTTGGGCGAAGGCCAGGGCCCAGCCTTGAGTTAATTAGTCTTACTGTTTACTGATAACCCAAATTCAGATGTTTTACAGCTCCGCACTCATTTTTTTCAAAATCCAGTGTTAAATATGATTATGATTTCACTACTATACAACATAATTATTTTTAACTTCGATTGAAACCATAATTACGGTTTAGCCTACATATAATTACTTGCATAGCTTCAAAACTATTTTTCCGATGACCGAAAATGCTGTTTGGAGGTTAAAACTATTTAAAAATCATATTTAAAAAAAATATAATTTTGTTCTTTGATTAGCTGTGTTTCACATCTTTATCTGCAGTATCGATATTCGCTTTCATACACTACGATAGCTTGAAAATGAAGCAGCAGATACTAATTTGTAAGTTCAATAACAAAGTGTAAATATATATAATCGCCGCCATTTTGAGCTATTCGATTGGCCAATAGCAGCTTGTTTTCAAAGTGTTGATCAGTTGGCTATTTTGTATAAAAGACAAGCAACTCAATATATGACATACTTATGAAAAAAAGTGATTTTACCTTCATGAAAGATTCTTGTGTATGATAAGCAGCGACAGCCAATTTGTTAAGACCGAGAAGATGCTGAAAACCACGAAACCTTCATTATTTTCGCTGGTAAGCCCAAAATAAATTTGGAAATCCTTTTGGTAATATACACTTATAAAGTGTAAATTCTTTTAAAATGATGTAAGAACCCATTTTTGTCAATAAGCAAACCTTTTTCGTTCGTCAAGCAATTAATAAATCGACACTATTTATTTTTCTATAACTGTTTTCTGGTATGCTACAGATGGTCACTTTCATCGCCGTCGGGATGTTAACTGCTCCCTGTAACGGGTTGTATAATTGCTATGGCAACTTTACGCCATGTTCCTGTAACGGTCCCGCGATCGAATGCGAAGGCATACCTGCTGTGACGGTGAAATCCGTATTAAGCAAAATTCAAACTAGTTACTTTGATGCGTTAATCCTCTCCCTGCCTAATGTCAAAGACAGCAACACGCTCATGGCTGACCTAAATGGAAATATCACTTTCGGTACCGTTAGCATCGAATGTCTGTGGCCCACTCCTTTGGTTATCAATGCAAACGCTTTCAGACGATCAACAGAATCTGCAACCCAACAGTTGTTTGTTATCAACTGTGACTTGAGTCAACTCAACTGGGGATTTGTATCAAATTTCAACCTGCAACGTCTAATTTTAAAGAGAAATCGCAATTTTCTTACCACTTTCTACACCTTACCCTCGGCATCACTGACCGCTCTCACTTACCTTGAGATCGTGGGTGATACCGGACTCAATAATGGATTCCTTAATCTATCTCTGCGGTATCCGGAGCCTCTTAAACAAGGCCTCTATCGCCTTGATATCACCGACAGTTCTGGCCTGTCTGACTTCGCCCTGAATTGCTTTTTGATCAAGTGGGTCACTAAGTATTCAAAGAATACACTGCAAGTCATCGACATGTCAATGAATAATCTAACAAAAATCCCGAATGAAATACGAAATTACAATAATCTTGCGTCCGTCTACGTGGGGAATAACCGACAGCCTTTGACCATACAAAAGAATGCATTCAACCTAAAAAAGAACGCACTTTCTTATAACATTATATCTTTCTCCAATTCTAAAGTGACTTCAATTCAACCAGGAGCATTCCAAGGTATAGTAGCAACCATTATAATTACACTTAAGGAATAATAAATTGAAAGGCAGATCATAATGCAAAATTCATATACCAGGCATATAATATTGAATATTTTGCAGGCTATTATGGCAACTATCAAATTTATTTGAAAGACAACCAACTAACGACATTCGATGAAAGTGTTTTTAAGACGATTGTTCAACAAATGATGTCAGAAACTGGCGGAGGCTTTCCTAGTGTCGACGTTTTCAACAGTATATTATGTTTTTAATTATTAAAAAATATAAAAAATTACATAGTTATTATGTTCGTTTGCTAAATTGCGTTTTTATGTATACAAACAGATCCTTTTGATTGTTCCAGTTTAAAGAGCCTGTGTAATCTGGCCTGGCTAGTCCGTGATAATCCATCGTATCTAAATAACTCTGATTATAAAGGTGTTAAAGAAGCACGATGCACTAACGGTACTAACTTTAAGGAGTTGAACGCCGTAGCCCTACGCTACCCAATTTGCCCCTAAAAATAGAGAAATGAACTCACAACTATGGGTCATTTATATACACGCTTCGTAAATTTGCCATCCTATACTAGTTCTGTATAGTTTAGTAATAAAATACACGGCGTCATATGATAAATAGTTTGTTCGATTAAAGCGCCAGCTTTAGCTTGTAGCCTTCTAAAGCGATGTTTAAACCTTTGTGATGGCCCGTTTCATAATAAGAAGCCCATTTATCATCGGCTGATGAAGTCTCTTTTTTATTTTGGCTACCATATTAACTATATTAGGTTCACATTCTTCATAATTGTTAAACAGTCATTCTCGGTTTGAAGGGGGACTAAATTTTGCATTAGCTTTGAAATGAAATAAAGGGGGGGGGGGGTGACAGATGAGGATGGCAGCACGACAACATCTTTAAAGACTAAGGGGAAGTTCTCAAGGTTCCTAAGGCTAGAAGGTGATGATGAGCAAACATACATGTTGAGCAGCTTCGAGAAGTTGTTCCGCAGCCTATTAGCATCAAACCATTCTCCTACGTCACGTACGCATGCTATCGGAGATGGCAATCGTTTAATGGTCTAATCAAGTCTTCATACATTTTTTAAAATAACAAGTTCTATTTTATATATTTTAGCTCTTACCGCTCACTTTTACTTTTGCTAGTTGCACACGAATTATTTCGAACGGGGGAAACAAATTAACAAGGCATAAATAAATTGAATAGCTCAATCCAGATGAACAAACTATTATTCGTGTCATCCCGAAGCCATTTTGAAATTTTGATGGACCAATAGCAACAGAAATGCGTTGGCGATTGTATACATGAGGTGTAGTCTCACCTATTGCTTGTAAAGTAGATTTCAATCGCTCAAAAACAATTTTCAACTGAACAACCAACGACTATTCACAAAAAACGAGACGATACGGAAAACACAGAATTTTCAATATTCACTTTAGTAAGTAAAAAACTATAGTATAGGCCTATATACATCCAGAAAATCAGGATAATTTGAGTTCTAAGATAATTTTTAATGATCAAAATCCCCATTTTAAGGTTGTTATAATAGTAAAGAAAGCATTTGTACAATTTGTTATACAGTTTATAGCTGCTGCCTTCTTTTACTCCTGTAAGGGGTCTGTAAGTTGTCATCGACGCCGTCAACAACCATTACACCGCAAACTTTTTAGGCAATGTCGCTGCCGCTGTATATACTTGAACATAATATGCCCTTGATGATATATATGCCCTTGGTGATCGATTCGGCTGCTTTCAGTCACACGGCACCTGTAACCAAAATTTTGGGCGTTGGCACGGGCTGCGATGTAAGTCGACTTAACTGGGGCTTCACGTCCACCTTTACCAATCTGCAAGAATTGAACTTGGCTGGCAACAATTTCCTAACCACTTTCTACACCTTACCCTCTGCATCATTGCCCATGGTCACTGCCTTTGGTCTGTATGGTAAGGATCTCGAAAAAGGGCTTGTAAACTTTTCGACGCGATATCCTGAACCTCTCAAACAAGGCCTTTCTAGACATTCCATTAGAAACAATAAGGACCTCTCTGACTTTGCCATAAACTGCTTTTTGATCAAATGGATCACAAAGTATTCGAGGAACTCTCTGATTTCCATCGACTTGCCTGGAAATAACCTAACGAAAGTACCGAATGAAATAAGGAACTATAATAATCTCGAATCCATCAATATATACGGATATGGTAACTCAGTATATTATAATGGTAATTCAAAACCTTTGACTATACAAAAGGATGCCTTTAAGCTTACCGCGAATGAGTATAAATATCTGATTTTAAGCTATGGTAATATCTCTGCTATTGAACCAGGAGCATTTCAAGGTATCTATGAGTTTGTCTTGAAATTTTTTGGTTGAAATGATAAGTTATGTCTATATATGAAGGAAATGTTGCCAATGCCTCCATTATTTATTTGGACAACAACTCAGTCAGTAGTCAGTATTCTAGCTTTCGTCAATTGAATACTTATTTTAGTTTTTCTCGAAAAAAATAGACTTACAGTAATAAGCCAAAATATTAAGGACGTCAAATTTTATTACATTCCAATAAACCAATATGACGTGTTAGGCCAGATAATAGTGCAATACTAAGAGCCGACGTATGTTTACCACAACAAAAACCAGAACGATATTATGTATGTTAGACTTATATAATATATCTATTACAGGTCATTAAGAGCTAAATTTTTACAGAAGCCCCTTCAGTTTAGGATGAATAATTCCGGCTAAAGCAGATTGAAATCCCGCATTGTAGTCAATGGCGACTTCATTCTGAATGTAATTGTTACGATCATCGCTGTAAACGTCAGTTGAGTTGGGTCCACCGACTAGCGCTCCATTGATGACTTGGTCTGTCGTGAAATGCACGACACTTTATGTTTCCCACGGTCAAGTAGAGGATTGCGCTGCAATCAGTTGCTCTCTTTTCTCTTTTGTAACCCTTTCCTAATGTTTCTTCATATCGCAACTCTTTCACAACCCTCTTCGTCTTAGCAGCTTTCTTTCTCTTTATTTTGTAGTCGAGAGCTGAAGCTCTAAGAGAGAGGTTGTTCTCAATACACTTCTCTAAGTAATCTTAGACTATTTACGACATGGTCATTTGGATTTTGAGAGATCAATTGGTCATCTCCGCAAGGTAAAGGTCGATTTGGGCAAGATCTATGTTGAGAAAATTTGTTTCTAAAAAATTATTTTACTTATTTTCTATAACGTGTATAACTTACGCAGTGATGAGCATGTGTAGGTGGATTTACCCCAAAACCTACCACAAAGCTGCGCCATGTGCTTCCTAATGCGTAGTCAATTTGGCTCTTTGCAAAGGTCCGATATTGAGTGGGGTTTCCAAGGCCCATGTTAGCTACCATGAGGTACCCGTACGCCGCGTTTGCTGCCTCGTTCAAGAACCCCCAGAAATTCCGGCGGCTTTAAAGTCCCAGTTGAAAGCGGTTTCAGGACCTCCAAAGTTAAATTGTGTCCAATAATTGGCAGCAGCCTTTTTGTACGATTACTCTGTTGTAGCCCAAGCCATCATTGCAGCAGCAAAAGTCAATTCATCTTCAAACGCACTGGACCTATAAAATAGTGGTTGAAAGGATGTATAGAATTTCGCATGCGATGTTACTAGTGAAATCACGCGTAATTGACTGGATTTTCAGGGTAATTAGTTGAATACATTCCACGATAAGTGTCAGCGAAAATTTAGAGTTCACGAGCAACGGATAAACATTTGGCTGAATAAGTTGGATCTACTTGTTTGAATAAGATGGATGCTGCAGCCAGTGCAACTAGATCCGAACCTATTTTGATTTTAAATGTGTATGAGAAATCTTTCGATGTAAAATTTGATATATAATATACGGTACAATTTACCAGGATGTTGAGGAGAGAGGGCGATGGCTGTTCGCTTACTGGTGGCGGGAAATTCTTCCGGTCTTCCCCAATAAGCGTGATTGGTTTCCGTATCTCCCATTTGGGCGTAGACTTTATTGCTTTTTATCTGACTAGAAGCCTATGTTTCAAATAACAATGTTGTAGGTAGAGCTAAAAAAACTATCTCACTACAAGTTGATATATATATATATATATTTACTTTGACCATAAAAGAAGTGTTTTATCTGAAAACTGTGACTGTCTTAGTTTCAGAATTTGACAAGGAAGTTACTTAAAAGCATTCAAAATGAAAATGTCCTTTTAATTCCATTCAATATCAGCTTTCTATTAGACAATTGTGAACCCTATCAGTGGGGAGTTGATGCTCACATTCACCATCACAGTACCGTACGCGAATCAATCAACCGTCGCAAGAGTTTTAAAGTAAGCGCCAATTACTTTATGGGAAGGAAACTTCGGATGGGAATTCTCCATTTTCCACCAGCTGTATTGATTTCAAAAAACAGCACGGCTACGATAGTTGATGGATATGAACAAGCATTGCCTAATCTATTGGCATTTTCTCTCAATTTCACCATAGATTATGTCTTTTCTAATCCAAGTGAAATGTGGGGATGGGTGATAACTCTTGAAGGTGGAAGAAAAAGGATTGAGAGGAATGCTTCATCGTCGACAAATTGATGTTGCAATAGTTGCATTCGGTGAATTTTACATCATTCGCGAGTGGTTTAATATGTTTTCCTACAGTGAAGCATTCAAAACCAACTACGAATGCTTCCTGATCCCTTCTCCTAAGCCATACCCAAGACGGATGGCACTTATCTTTCCGTTCTCAGTTTGGACATGGATCGTCACTTTTATCTCTCTGATTCTCGCAGTTCTTACACTGAATTTTGTAGCCCATTTGGCTAAGAACAATCAGGAATCTCACCTTAGAGATGGCATACTCTCTGTTCTCCACATTATCGGTAATATGTTACATATTCAACAACTTAAAGGGGTCCATTCGATGAAAAATAGACTTTTCATGGTCGCCTGGCTTTTTGCAGTTGTGATCTCATCTTCAACTTACCGTTCTGGCCTCTTTTCGTTTCATTTCAATCCCTCTTCACCTCCACCGATACAACTCATCAAGCAACTGGTTGAAAATCTGATAAACAAAGCATCTTACAATACGTTTTTAATAAATAAAAATATAAATTCCACTGATCGTCACATTGGTCTACTTGCTCAGCAACTGACTCCCATAAACAACATCTCACAAATGTTCTCTCTGTTGGATTCTGGAGACTGGGCAGTAACTTCTTCGATCGACCGCCTTCTTTACGAAGCAGTGCTTCGATATCCTAACAATAACAACAAAGATCCTCCCTTCTACTTCATGAAAGAGTGCATTTTGCCTACTCGTGCAGCTTTCGGATTGCAGAAGAATTCACCCTTGAAACCATATTTTGACCGAAAGATTCTCAGGTTCGTCGAAACTGGGCTGGTAAAATACCATCGATTGCAATGTGTTAAGAAACTAAGACATCAACAACGACCGATTACTTCAAATGAGATGGTCCCTTTTCCACTGGACGACCTGCAAGGGGCCTTCTACTTGTTCGCTTGTGGTGTCATTATATCGCTTGTTGTGTTCGTCATCGAATTAACAGTTCAGAGTTTATTTAAAATGAACTTATCTAATGATACTAGTTTATAAATGCTCTTTGGCCCCTTCTTGGCTCCGAGCACCTTTCAAGCAACTATCTAAAGTATACGTAATAAAGCCTTAGCTATTCATATTATAGTTTGCAGCAAATATATGTCCACAGCTCAACAACATGCGACATCCATAGCTTTATATAATTTAATACAACACGTGACAAATCATTCAAGTCTTTTTATTATTGTCACTTTTTGCTGAAAAGTGAGTAGTATTGAAACCTCTATTCATGTTTTTAAAATTAGACTTTGCATAACATGAAAGAATTAATAGCCCAATAGGATCGACGGGTCTCAAAAAAAATATTTATTGGCCGAAACCCTTACAGGCCTACGCTAATGAACTTAATAGTAACTTAAGGAAGTTTCTTTCCATGCTGGATGTTACCATATTACAGCATATTTTTTCGATAAAAAGGAAAAAAATGTTATAATCGACTCCACCTTGCCAGAAAACCGTAAAAAGTATAAAAAGAATGCAGTTACAGAATATGAGCAGCATAAAAAATAATGAGAAAAAGGGTTACGATACTCAGAACTCCACTGCCACTAACGATGCTTGCAGATGAACGACTTGACGCATTGTCAATACGACTTCAATACGAAATTCTTCTTTGAACTAGAGCTATTATTTAAATACGAATCCAATTTATGTTGCTACTACGTACATAAAGTTCTCTTTGTCTGTAGGGGAAGTATCCTTTTCAATCCATAGCCTACTTTTTCACAAGTAGTGAGTAAACAACACCAGTGCAATGAATGGTACGGCGAGCTTGTTGTTCAAAGTGTTAACTACTATCACAATTATTTTCTTTGAGGTAACTTGTTCGTCCACATTATTACCCCTGTTTCGACAACTTAGGGAAGTGATGATTGATCGCAACATTAATCAAATCTACAAATCTCCTTTCACTGTTTGTCCAGCAGTGATTCTTGTTGTGAATGAGTCATTTGATCCACATTTTATCGGACAATTTGTTGGTGTCTTTACTGCTGCTACTCCTATTATGGTGCTTCAAAGTGACACTATTTTTCGCTTAGATTTAGAGCGGCATCAACAAGAAAACGCGTGTTACCAATTAGTGCAACTTACATCACATTCCCTCCTGCAATCTGAACAAGTTTATATTAAGTTGAAAGAGGTTTTCCACATAAAATTTACATATTTAGTGTCAACGTTGGACTTGAAAGCTTCGGATCAGTTACTGAAAAACATACAAAGCGAAAATGTAGTTCTAATTGCATTTAACAACTCGTGGTTATTAGACAGTTTCCAAGTGTACCAATGGAGAATCGATGGTCACATCCATCACCAAAATAATATAGTTGAATCAATAAATTATCTTACCAAATCTAAAGAAAACAACAATAATTTAATGGGCAGAAAACTTCGGATAGGAACTCTTCATTTCCCTCCAGCTGTAATCATCAAGAACGACAACATTAGTAGTGACATTGTGGTTGACGGAGTTGAGACTGCATTGATCAATCTACTGGGGGATTGTTTGAATTTTACCATAGATTATGTTTTCCCCGATCCAAGCGAACTATGGGGATACGTCAACAGTCTCGAAAATGGAGGAGTGGCAGCAACAGGACTAAGAGGAATGCTCTATCGGAAGGAAATAGATGTCTCCTTCGGTGAAATGTTCACCATCTACAATAAGCTCTTAACTCATTCTTCATATAGTGGAGCATTTAAAACCAATTACGAATGTTTTCTAGTCCCCTCTCCTAAACCATACCCGAGATGGATGGCCGTTATCTTACCCTTCTCCTTCTGGACATGGATCATCATTTTCTTCTCTATTATTTTGGCCGTTTTTGCACTTCATCTTGTAGCTCAATGGGCAAAAAATAGTAGCGATTCTTACTTTAGCGATAGCTTGCTTTCATTTCTCAATATTAGTGGTAATTTATTGAACGTTCCACAACCAAGAGGAATCCACTCGATACCGAATAGATTTTTTATGGTTTCTTGGCTTTTTGCGGCCACAATCATATCGTCAGCCTATCGTTCTGGCCTCATTTCCTTTCTTACTCAACCTTCACTACCTTATCCAATACAAACTATTGAGCAACTTGTTAAAAGCCCCATTTCCAAAGCCACGTATGATATGTATTTTATAAATAGTACCAGCAATTCGACTGATCTAAATCGTCGTAATCTTGCTCAACAAATGATTCCCACTTACAACATGTCGTACATGTTCTCTCTACTGGATTCAGGAGAATGGGCAGTAGATTCGACCATCGATCGCCTTCTTTACGAAGCAGTCCTTCGGTACCCAATCAATAGTCACAAAGATCCTCCGTTCTATTTGATGAAGGAATGCATCTTTCCAACCCTGTCATCTTTTGGATTGCAGAATTATTCACCTCTGAAACCATATTTTGATCGACAAATTCTCAGATTCGTCGAAACAGGACTGGTTGAGTATCATCGATCCCAATTTATTAAGGAATTGAGACATTTGCAACAAGAAATGACCACTTCAAAAGAAATGTTGCCTTTTTCTCTGATCAACTTGCAAGGGGTTTTCTGTGTATTTATTCTTGGCATCTCTGTATCGATAGTTGTATTTATACTTGAATTATCAATTCAATGCTATCATATTTTTAGTATATGAACAAATAATTGATTTTTGGTGTACTTAAAGTTTGTTCAATATATATGTTTATATGAAATTTGGGCAAAATCAGTATTATCACAAAACAGATTTGCAAAATAAAAGACCCACCCATCCTTTATAAGTGTGTTAAGTTAAAGAGAATAATAGATAGGCTTAATCTATTATATCATCATAAGCCCAGCTAATATGCTTATTATTCATATACCATCCATCACGAATGATTAAAGAATTGGGGCATCAACTTGGGAGTTTCTCTGCCTATTTTTTCATTCCTTAATGGGGTCTAATTTATCATGATATTCTCGATAAGTAAAATAGTCTGATAACATTAATCGAACCTATTTCATTTGTACAGATAACAAAGCGCGGCCCAAAATATTCATTAAGACATTCATATTTTATTATTTTTCAATAAAGAAATATAATGGTGTGGGCTATAACATGACATATATAAGTCCATAATCACCTTTACAAATACCGTTTAAAGATAAAAGATATACGATTGGTAATTGACTTAATACACAGAATAATTGTTTTCATTAAAGGCTATATTTGGAGGTACAACCCCTAATGAAAAGAGCCCATTTGGATTACAGGAATCCCTTTAGCTTAGCTTGTATAATACCAGCTAAAGCAGATTGAAATCCCGATTCCGGCATTTTTAGTGTCCCAATCAAAAGAGGGCTGAACAGCTCCGAAACCGAACTGTGTCCAATAATTGGCAGCAGCTGCTTTAAAAGCCTGCTCTCCAGTAGCCCATGCCATCATTCCTGCAGCAAATGTTAACTCATCTTGATAGCTACTGGACCTAAATAAAATAAATTAAAGTTCATAATAAATATGAACGCGTAACAAATATACTTAGTCAGTATAAGCATATACCCATAATTATCAGCAGCGTCGGGTACAGATACCGAATATATTCCACGATACTTGTCGGCAAAAGCGTATAGTTGACGGGCAACAGTTAAGCAGGTGGCTGAATAGGTAGCATTTGTTGATTTAAACAAGATTGACGCTGCAGCCAAGGCTGAAGCATAATTAGCAGCCAAATCAGTACCTGTTCATTACAAATGTTATATTATTATATTATTATAATATTATGTTCGATAATATTATAATAGAATATAATTAATAGTATAATTCGTATACCTGGGCTTTGAGGAGTGATTGCTATTGCTGGTCGTTTACTGGTTTTTGGAAAATCTTCAGGTCTTCCCCAACAGGCGTGATCGGTTGCCGTGTCTCCAACTTGAGCGTAAACCTTGTTGACATTCAGCTTAGTAGCCTTTAAAAGTAAATAATTCACGCAAAGCATCAATTGAAAGTTTATCAAAAATATTTTGCTCAAATATAGCATTCCAATAGATGCCAAATAAATAAATAACCTTTAGAATCCAGTCAGTGCCCCAACGAACTCCATTTAGACCATTTTGGTACTCTCCGGCAGCCACGTAGGCATCTTTGTAATCAATCATACCCCAAGCCAAGAAGATCAGAGTGTATCCTAAAGGGAATCCGTATTTCATTTGGTCTCCAGCTAACAAAAAAATATGTTACAGAGATGATAATGCTATGCGGTCATAAAACTTCAATGCAAAAGTTCAAATTTCTAACCATCGAAATATCCTCCTGTAAGATCGACTGCACCATCGGAATCAGTCATAAAAGAATCTCCACGCCATGGGATGCGATTATTAATTAATTTTCCGGAGCGCTGAGCCTCGTAAAAAAGATGGACTTCGATAGAGCTAGGTTGTAGTCGTAGACTGCTGCTGCTGCGGACGTCGTCTGTGCATCAACTAATGGTAGTTTTAATTGGCTGCACGCTATTACGGCGCAGATAACTAAAGAAATCTGATACAAAGATATTGAAATTAGCATAGTAGGTAAATACTGGTATTATATTAAATGAAGTAAAATATATTATTTAATTTGCCTGTGTCATTTCGCGCAAAAGGATTTTTCGTTTCTCGTCTACTGCAACAATGTCACTGATAGCTATATAATCGAGATGGAATTGTCTTATATTATAAAAAAAGAATTCAGATACTTGTAATGATTTGAAGGATTCACTTAATTCGAGCATCTGCTTCGCATCTGTTCTAATAAAAAAAAGTATTGGAAGAAAAAAATGGGTTTGAAAGTTTATTGGTGAAATATAGCAGCGCAGGTATTCGACTATTAGTCTATGGATATATATATGTTACAGATTATTGTATTTGTTACAGATTATTGTTGGTGTTATCTGCACTTTTTTATATACAGCAGGTATTTTGTCAACAGTCAGCAGTCCTTTAACTACAATCAAGCTCTGTCAAAGTTGATTCTTTTCTACGAGGCTCAGCGTACTGGTAAACTAGTCAACAACCGGTGGCGTGGGGATTCCTTTCTGACTGATTCAGATAATGAAGTCGATCTTTCGGGAGGCTATTTTGATGGTAAGTTTACTCCAAAAATCGATAGGTTGCATTATGTCTTATATTAGTACATTATTAGCTGGAGACCAGATGAAATACGGACTCCCTGTGGGCCACACTTTGATATTCCTTGCGTGGAGCATGATTGACAATAAAGATGCTTACGTCACTGCTGGAGAGTACTAGAACGGTCTCAATGGGGTTCGTTGGGGTACGGACTGGATTCTAAAAGTATACGCATGAATACATAAGTTCAAGCAACATGATTTGCTTAAATTCTTACATGCAATATTTTTTTAGTAACATAGACTTTTAGCCAGATAAAAAGCAGTAAAGTCCACGCCCAAATGGGATATACTTAAATGTATACATTAATATTTTATATATTGATGATCACTTTAGTAATGTATTCCCTTAATGCTTGTGGTAGTTACCAGACAATGATAAAAAGTTAATGAGCAAATGGTTTGATACGAGGAAAAAGGTTGACAAACTTTAATATATATTAAATGAATATCGATAAACATTAAACATCCCTAATACCAGACAACTAATATTACTTTTCCTTTCATACATTACATTATTTGGCTATTACAACTATCTTATAGAGTATGGGCACTTTAAACTTAGACTCTCCCAGATATTGTATTCTAAAATTTACGAGTAGAGTATTTGGTTGAAAACAGCAGATGTGAAATAGGTGCGCTCAATCAATAACGATATATGTTGCATTTTCCGTCAACAGCAATACTGGTAGTTTCCAGCCAGTAAAAATTGTGTTACGATAAAGTACTGTTTCAGAGGAAAATATAATAACTAGCATTATTAATTTGACACCATTGCGATAGACGTGCCGCAAGGAAGAACTCCTGTACGAGAAAGATGCTGAAAAAATTAAGGTGATATCGAACTATAATATAAATTAATATTACATCATAAGAAGTGAATTTCTCTTTTCTATAATAAATTCTTTACAGATTTCTTTGGTGGTCTGCGTTGAAAGGACATAAAAATAAGCCCAAAAATAGTCTGAAACTCTTACGCTAAGATGTTAGGCTATATTAAAAAATAATAGACTGTATATGTACCGAGGTAGGAACATCGTTATTTCTTGCTACGACTCTACAAAGTAACTATACATAGATGCATTTATTTTTAAAAGTTGACAGTCGCTTTTTACAATAGTTTGATCATTACATGCAATGTCCATATTTTATTCTGTGTTTTAGACCATGCCTAAAGAAAATAACAATATGACGATGATGCAACGATTTGAAGGACCGATAAGAGTTCATTTGTTGTTTCCCCTAATCCATCATGTTAAAAATGAGGCCAATTTGAGATATTTATCTTGGATCCAATCTAGAATGGGTTGTAATATCTATTTTGTTTAAATAAAAGGCCACCAAAATATACGAAAGGCTACAACATTGCAGAACTGTACAATGGCCGGCGTGAGGTGGTTGATAATGATCAGCCTTCTCGTTAGCCCTTATTTCACTAATATAACTTTATCGTCCATACTACCTCTAGTTCAGAAACTTAAGCAAGTGATTGACATTAATTATATGAACTGCCCTGGCGGAGTAATCCTTGCTGTAGACGAATCGTTTGACCAAGATTTCATTGATAAACTTATCGCCAATTTTGGTACTGAAATTCCCGTCGTGGTCCTTCAAACTGACAGTATATCTTCGTTATCATCGGAACAGCATCAACCAGAAATCGTATGTTACCATCTGGTTTATTTCACATATCATTTACAACAATTTGAAGTTGAGCAAGTGCATGACAAATTAGGGAAAGTGTTTTATTTCAAGCTAACATTTGTCGTGGTAGTGTCAGAATTTGAAATGATTATTGAAGACGTAGAACAGTTACTGAAAAGCGCGCAAAGCGAAGATCTTATTGTAATGGCTTTCAATACTAGCTTAACGTCAAATCAATTTCAAGCTTACCGATGGAGAGTTGATGGTCAAATCCATCAACAAAGTGATGCAGGGTTTTTCAAAATAAAAAGCACCAGCAATCTGATGGGCAGAAAACTTCGGATTGGAACACTACACTTTCCCCCAGCTGTTTTCATCACCAACAATATGAATAACACTTCATCTGTTTATGGAGTTGAATCGGATTTGATCAATCTTCTGTCATCCAGCTTGAACTTCACCATAGATTACGTATTCTCTGGTCCAAACGAAATGTGGGGTAACATTTTTACTCACGAAGATGGCAAAGTGGAAGGATATGGACTGAGAGGAATGCTTCTTCGCAGGGAAGTGGATGTTGCTTTCGGCGAACTCTACGTCCAAGACAAATTGCAAAGTCATTTTTCTTTCAGTGAAGCGTTCAAAACCAACCACGAATGCTTTTTAGTCCCTTCCCCTAAACCATATCCGAGATGGATGGCAGTCATCTTCCCGTTCTCACTTTCAACATGGATTGCTACTATTTTCTCTTTGATTCTCGCAGTAATAACTCTCAATCTAGTAGCCCGCTGGGCTAGGAAGAATAATCAGGACTCCTACTTTGAAGATGGAATACTGTCTTGTCTATACATCGTCGGTAATTTGTTGAACGTCCCGCAACCAAGAGAGATCCATTCGACGCCAAATAGATTGTTCATGTTTGCCTGGCTTTTTGCTGCTGCCATCGCTTCTTCAGCTTATTGTTCGGGCCTGATTTCATTTCTCACACAACCATCGTCACCTAAACCGATTCAAACCATCGAACAGCTCGTCCAGAGCCCGTTGAATAAAGCAACTTTCTTCAGGTTTTCCATCAATAGTATCATCAACTCGACTGATCCTCACCGCCGTCTTCTTGGTCAACAATTGACCATTACCTACAACATCTCATACATGTTTTCTTTACTCGATTCTGGAGAATGGGCGGTAGATTCCACTATAGATCGCCTTCTTTATGAAGCTGATCTTCGATACTCGAAAAATAAAGATCCTCCATGCTACTTGATGAAAGAATGCATCTTGCCAACTCGATCATCCTTCGGGTTGCAGAAAAATTCACCCTTAAAACCGTATTTTGATAGAAAGATTCTTAGATTCGTCGAAACTGGGCTGGTTAAGTACCATCGATCCCAATTCGTAAAAGAGCTGAGACATGGAACTATACAACAACAAGCCGGTTCCAAAGAGATGGTCCGTTTTTCACTAAGTAATTTGCAAGGAGCTTTCTACCTGTTTGTTTGTGGTGTGTTTCTATCATTTATTGTATTTTTGTTAGAATTGACAGTCCAACGTATCAATCATCAATCTTCGATGCAATTCGAAAATAATGTTGAAACACAGTCTTTTGATGAATAATTATGTAAACTTTCCTCATAACCTCTCTACTATGTAAAACCGGCAATAATTTGTATCGATATTCCCTCACATACGTTCTTCGAAAACTATCCCCTTAAATTAGTAGATTCACAGCGTATGCTTTGTTCGGCTAACATTCAAAACTTTTTTTTCTCGTAGTACAGCAATACATCAATATTAAAAATGATATTGCGGAAGATATAGCCATATTCATAAAGGTATTGCGATAGAAATGTCTGTTTTCAATATTTTTACCATGTATAATATGCACGGGTATGCTAATTATTATCTCAGTAGACGAATCAAAATGTATTTTGTTTCTATATTAAATTTCCCTCACAAGGGATTTACTAACTTAAGAATGTCGTTGTGTAGTATGATTACATACATAGAAACCATAACCAAAATTATTTAATTCTGGACGTTGCTACATGTAAATTTATAATATCGCCATACCATTATGTAATATGATGAGAACTGTAAACAAAGTTTCAAGTATCATTGCACAGAACATCGGAAATAATGTTTACCTACATTCCTATAACTATGTATATCAACTTATGTAAGCGAACTTGTGTAATTCAAACAAAGTAATAAGACACAGCAACGATATTTTTAGTTCGTTATAATTGCTTTAGATATCACTTTTAAAAATAAATAAATAAATAAAACAGCTAACTATAATACTTTTTTATAATGCAGCAATGAAGGATTTTAACCGGTAGACCAGTTACTGTGATCGTTGTTTTACTATAGCTAGTAAGCTAGTTGAAAACAATTTCGATTAACTCAGATTCAGTTGTTAAATCAAATCATAGTTCATTCCAATAGGTCCATTCTTACTTGTTCTTGAGTAAACTTACTAGTAAATAAGAGCCAAAGAGTTAAACATTTTACTTATGAACCTCTTCTTATTCACCTTTTCAAGATATTTAAACTTTTTAGATTCATTAACCAGATGAAATTTGGTTAAGCCTAGTAGTATTAGTTATTTAAACTATTTTTCTAGGAAAATAACAGACAAAAATTCAGTTAAATTTAAGATGAGTAGTATTTATACTTCCATTCATCTGTTCAAAATCGAATCAATAGTGCATATTGTCGGTGCATATTGTCGGCATTGCATGCCGTCATTTAAAGAGAAAATGTTATTAAAATAAATTTAAGAAAAAAGGAGTTTATAAGCCATGAAACATTTTTATTAAACAAAAGGATGAATAAATACCGCAGGAGGGAAATAGTTATTTTGCGTGCTTCAACGCAGGCAAAATACTCTCTATACAGGCATATAAGTCAGTTGACTTAAGATAGTAAACAATTACAATAAATTTAATTTTTACTGCCACCGTTATCTAGAGATGTTCATATCTAATGCCATTTTTATGGGTATCCAAATAAAATGACAACACTTCACGAAGTAAAGATGCGTAGATGCAATTAAAAAAGCTTATTTGTATATACCCAATAATTCTTCAAAAAGACTTCAAAAGACTTACCGAATCATTCGCAAGGCTTTGCCTTTGCAGCCCACGTTGTCATTCGAATCGTGCACGCAATGAAGTACTGGTTGATAGTAATCAGCATCGTTCTTATTCGTATAACTGAAAAAGTCATCCATTTAATTACCCTTAATTCAGCAACCTGTAGCCCACGCCATCATCGCAGCAGCAAAGATCAGTTCGTTACTTCGTCGTCATATTCGCATTATTTGACTTTTTTTTAAACAAGATTCGCACGGCGTACAGACCCTCGTGAAAATATTACAATGCTGTCGGTTTTTTAATATTTCTTTTTGATGTGGGTAGATGATTAATCTGGGTCTAATGGACCAGATTCCTATCACATCAATTTCTGGATCTTCGAATCCTCCCAAAGTATTAATAATAATCCTTCTATCCCATATTAGCTCCTAATAACTACATACCAATTAATATTTTTTAATTGAAAGGTTTTTAGAGAATTAATACCAATCAAAATTATTTTTCGTTGCTCTCGTTTATGTTACTACAGGTCAGGTAAGAGTCAGGTCAGGTCTAACACATTCCATAAAAATTCCATTTCCAAGGTCAGTTGAGTCCTCAAGGCATGATTGTATTGATGCCTGTCGAGTCAAAAGTGCAAGTTTACAAGTGTTGCAAGTTTTACTGCAAAAGCATTGAACAATTATACTGTTCTAAGCCAGTCCGGACCTAAGAGAGTTCAAGTCTTTTCTGACTATTAAGAGCATTGAAAAGTCCTGTCCGATTTGAAAAGCTTTGACTAGTCCAAGCCTAGCTGTTAAGCCACAAGGGCATTGAAAATCCATACCTACCCAACCCCAACAGCATGGAAAAGCCAATAACTGTCGGCCCTACTGGTATTTACAGATCGAGTGCTATCCAGCCCCAAGGGCATGACAAGTCCAGGTCTGCCTTACCCCACAGCATTGTCAAGTCCAAACCTGCACGTCCAAGCCTGGATGGACCCAAGGGTATTGTAAAACGATGCCTTCCCTCCTCAAAGGTGGTTTACAAGTCCAGACAAGCTTATATCCGAGAGCATTGGACAGTCCAGACCCGTCCGGTTCCAAAGGCATTGACAAGGTTAGGCCTTTTCTCCCAGCTGGATTGACAAGTCCATGCCTGCTCGGTCCCAAGGGCATAGACAAGTCAAGGCTTGTACGGGACCATGGGCATTAACAACTCCTGACCTGCCCGGTCCCAAGGGCATTGGCAAGCCCAGACCTGCCCGTCCCCAATGGCATTGACAAGCTCGGGCATGTCTTGTTCCATTGGCATTTACATCTATTACCCTGTTGAGTACGGACAACATTTTCTTTCATCTTAAATCCTTGAAGGTAATATAAAATCACTGCTATAACGATTAAAATTATGGGTACTAGAATCAGTACAGCCTACATTAACCCGAAGTAATTTGTTTAAATGGTCCCCATAATGACCTCATTTAATCCTATCCTATAATATTTTTAATTTCAATGTAAAATTAAACACACCATCAGATTCTCCTCTTTGCGCTGGTTCTAGTGGTGCTAATAATTGTATTATCATTAAATCCTAACACCCCGTTGTCAAGCATTTACTTCCGTTGTCAAGGAGTTCCAGGTATATTTCGGGGAAAATCGTCCGTAATTGAGAGGTTTTAAACTAAAATAATTCAAACTACGGCGTGAAACGTTATTTTCTTTCGATTTTTGCACGCGACACTCGAGCATCTTTTGGTGGTTCTTGATATAATTTGTCAAAAATATCGTGTGAAATTCAGACCCCTAAAGAGGGATAACAAGGTTTTTTTCGTTCCCTTAAGGGAATGCTGCAAAACCTTATGTCGATTCCTAGAACAACGTCGTCTGCTTGAACAATAAAGGCCAGAGAGACCCTCTTCGAGTGTTTTCTTTTTATTCTAAAAACAAACCTCCTCTACACTCGGGGATAATAATTATTCTCTAAACTGAATGGTGTATTTAAAATAGGCTATGCTTATAATTATCGGCCGCATCAGGCTGTCAGGCACTGGTACGGAATGTTTTCCACGAAATATGTCAGCGCGAAATCGTAAAGTTGGCGAGCTACTGACAGAGAGGTGGTTGAGTAAGTTGGATCTGCACCTCGATCCACAGCCGCTAAAGCAGAGGCGTCGTCGCAGTCAGCATAGTTTGAGTTGTCAATAGACTCCAAATGTGAGTGCAGTTTGCACTGAATTTGACAAGCTCGCGTGTTTCTCAAAAAAAAACTTTGCATAATGATACAGCAATGTATAGTGTATTAGCCTGAGGAGTATACTGTACCAGCGTTTATTCCTTTCAGTGTGTAAATCTAACTTGTCAATAACTCTTTATTAGTTGGGAAACGATTTGAATCAGTCTTGAATATGTGAATAAGTCTTATTTTTTTAGTTAATTTGAAGGGGTAATTTTAACCTATAGTGCATGTGGAAACCAACAAAAGTTACAATATGTTAAACAATATGCATATTCAGTGGTTATGGCAAAGGTGTAAAAAAAGGAAAGTATTAAGTAAGAAAAACGACATAGGCCTAAACATAATAAGCATGTGTTAGAAAACTCAAAACTTAATATTATATAACTAAGGTCAGGCATTTCAACGGAAACATAGTTTTTTTAGATCAGAATCAATGCCCTATTACGAGCAAAAATATAAATGGTAGAAGCTACAATTCATAACATTCGGATTCAGTTCTTACTTACAATAAAATTCACTGTCTGCGATGATATTTTCATAGGAGAGTTGATGTTTCCATAGGAATGCTTGACGGATTCGATAGTGACAAGTGCGTGGGTATGCTGTTGAAAACTTAATCCAAATTTTAGTTGCAAGCGTCTGTCCCTTCCCTGCAAGCCCACTCACCATATGCAAAATTCAAAACCTTGGTTTGATTTTCTAACTTATTGTTTCAACGCACAGCAACTACTGAGAGGATTGTATACCTATATTGCCACAGGCTTGGTCGTATACAGTATGTAGTTGAAAATTTGGTATAACCAAAGTTGAAATACAATTCTAAAATGAAATAAAGTGTGGGAGTACCCCCCCTAGTTATAAGCCCGCGCTACTGAGTTTATTATTTTGTTATAAGCCCACCCTACTGAGTTGATTTGTTATAAACCCACGCTAGTTGTATATTTTGTTGAAAAGTTATGTATCAAGGAACACCCACAGCAGTGCCGTGTGCAATGCAACGGTAGTGCCGGGTGCAGCGACAATCTTCCCCCTTACAAACCTTAGTTCATAACTCCGCCGCTGTAACCTAAACCATCCTACCTCGCATCTGTACATAAGGAGGGACGTTCTATCATGAACAAAGTCAGAGAGTTTCTGGTCTCCAACATCTTAGTTACTCACACACATTTCCTTCAAGCTTCAAAACATCTTTGCCAAGACAAGACAAACTCTTTTATTTTGTTCTATTATTTCTAATTAAATACGAAATAAGATTAACTCTATATTAATTTGAAAGATTCCGACTTCTTTTAGGCAATTATGATGGGCAAATTTCATTTGCTCCGTTTATTTCTAATTGCATTATTGAGATTAGTTGGCGGAAAAGAGCCGTTATGTATGTCTACCGATGATAACTGCATCGATTTCAATATTCTGTCCGGCAAAGAACTAAAAGCAGTGATGATATCGGTAAGAGTTTCTTCATGTTTATCAAAATTTGTTCAAATAAATTAAAGTGTCTAAATTTTCCTTCGTCTGATATTTCGTTTCCTTTTTCTGTAGATGCCTCCTTTTATTCAAATTTTTCGAAATTCATCTGGACACGTAACTGGCTTCAGCGGCATGTGGTACGAAGAGATACAGTGGTTAACTCGTCGATTCAATTTTACGTGCGTATTAACAGTTTTATCATACAGTTGCAGTAACTGTATAATCACGAACTTTGAATTTTTTAAAGTATGCACTTTTTTACTTATTTTAGTTTGCACATTGAACAAGCGAAAGATAATGCGTATGGGTTTCCAATTGAAAATGGAAATTCGACTGGTTTATTTGGACAACTACAGCGTGGGGTAGGCCTACTGTAATAGGATATTTTCATTCTTTCTTAAACAAAATGGTAATGAAACTCCTTTATTATCTAAACTTATACCATCTTTATAGGAGATAGATTTAGCCATAGCCGCTTTTGCTAACACCTTTGGAATTTATCATTTTGCTATTTACCTTGCTGGCGATTGGCACGGCATGCTCGTCAAATACCCTAAACCTGAAACTGCAATCGACGGTCCGATCAAAGTATTTTCTCTAAATGTAAGTAATTACATTTACATTATTTCTTTACACGTAGCACACTTATTTCACTCTAAAAACTTGTCGTGAATATAATTAAATTGACGTTTCCGTACTTGTGAGATTTTTTGTCAATGTCAAAATAGACTGGAATATTTTTTATTCGTGTTTTTTTTTTAGGTCTGGATTAGTTTGTTTCTTTCAATTATCGCTTGCATTGGCTTCATACAATTTTTAACTTTCCTCACAAGGAAACTCATTTCCGATAAAAATCAATACTCTGACATCACTGTGGGCAATACCTGGTTCTTTATCTTTGGAACCCTTACCAATCATAGTATATTAATCAAATTGATTTATACAGTGCATATTCATTTTTTCTGTGCAAAATTAATCTTATTTAATAGGCGTATCATCCGGAAACAGTCCCCGATCTGCAGGAATAATAGTTGTTTTTTGGATCTTTGCCACATTTGTTTTTGTAAACGTTTACAATTCATGCGTAATGTCATTTATGTCACTGAGATTTCAGCGACCGGTCATTAACACATTTCAAGATTTGGCAAACAATCCAAATTACCTACCAACGACAACTAAAGGAGTTTTCCCAGAAAGCATGTTTATGGTAGCCTCCTATAATAGATCATAACGTTTGCTAATCATCATTACAATTCAAGAATTAAATAACATTTGTTGCATACATTTATGTTAATATATCTATGTATATAAATTTTCAATTTAATATAGGGAGCAAAGCCAGGGACAATCCTGAAAAAAATTGGCGATAAACTTCTTGACTGTGATGGCCGTTGTAGGCTTACAAATAATGCTGGAATGGTCTCAAATGTTCTAGAAGATAATTTTGCCGCTGTACTGGTAATAAATGTCACATTTTCATTTTAAGAATCCAAATTTAGGCTGTACGTAGCGGTAATATTTATACATACAATAATATATAAATTTAATCGGGACGTTAAGCAAAAAAAATAATAAAATATTTATAATGTACAATATTGAATGTTATACCATCAAGTTCATTGCTTATGTGTGCGCATATGATATGCATAAGTTTTAGAACGTAAAAATACAATTAATTCAATGTATAAACGTGACTAATTCTATATCTATTCGTTTTTAATAGTCAACCTACGAATGTCATTACTACATTAAGAAAACTATGACCGACGACCGCCAATGCCGCCTGACGATGTCCCAAGATAAGATTGGTTTCAGGCATACTTTTATGGGGGCACCAAAAAGCAGCCTTTACGTCAGCGAGTTAAAGAAAGCGTATAAACATTTATTTGAAAATAGCTCCCATGTTAGCAGCAAACACTATATTACTGAAAACCTGCCTTTCGTTAGATCCTATTGGTACTATTCACTTGGTTTTGGAGTCTACTGGTCGACTAAAGATATTCCTGTACCACGTCAATGCCTGCTTCGATACAACAACAAAGGAGAAGATGTTGAACTGGTCGATGGCGCACGCATCAAACTTAAACAGTTTTACGTGGCCTTCGTCGTTCTTTTCGTTGGTTACGTCTTGGCCCTGCTACAGTTCCTTCGGGAGCGGTTTATTATCCCTCTGAAAAAGTGAGGTCTTAAAAGCTATAACAGCTCACCGTAATCAATTAGGTACATGATTTAAAGGCCTATCGTCACCTTAATTAAAATTATGAATCTATACCTAAAAGGACTAAAAAGGGATGAATTAATTCTATTATTGTTTCCTTTTTTTATAAGATACTTCTTTGAACGGCAGAGTTTTTGGGTGAATTTAAATAGAATAGTGTTGGTAGTTTTTCGTGTTAGTAAAATACGTACAGACGGAAACCCTAATCACTTATTCACTTATAAGTGGCACTAGTACCTGATAATAGATTAACAATTTATAAATCTACTCAAATGATGAAATGACGCAGAAAAAGGTTTTGCAAGATTATATCGCTCGTTGCACATATTATGTCTTTGTTGTAGACCTATACAACCATCAGTACTACATCTCCGTATATGTAAATCACCGTCGCTATATTATTGCAATTTTTCTAGAAAGAATAAGAACTTGGCTTAAGGAAGCATTTGGCGTATCCTATTCAAATTCGATGCTTTTACCCACTTCAGATTTTTGTAGTATTTTTTTTGCAGCTGCAAATTTTCTATACTTTCTTTCTTTGATATGTTTCCATGTAACTGCTCACTCTTCTTTGTTCTATAGTTCTATTCCTGAAATTATATTCTAATCTAAGTAACAATAACATTAGTGTGTATTGATTGTATTTTGTTAACCGGCGCTGGCTATATTATTTCAATGACACGTTTTACATAATGTTACGTAATCATTAGTATTTCAAAGGCACCATTAAAATTAATTGTTGAAAGTTATGGCGAAATTCACATCAGTGTCCACAAAAATGGTTTAAAATTTTCAAATACACCAAATAAAACACAAATATTCAAAAGAGTTGATGCAGTACTTTATTTTCAATTTCAATGGAAAATATTACTGTAGATAGTTGTGCCTTTTCTAAAAAAAAGTTGACCTATAGCTATATAATATATGGTCCCCTCATTCGTTATAAAAATATCTACATTCATAAAGGTCCCTTAGCTTAATATTTTAGCAAATCCCAAGGACCCACTTACAATTGAATATCCAGTAAGATAGGATGGATTATACATTTTTAATTTATCTAAATTTATTATTTCGAATAGGTTATTCCATAGAAATCGTCGGCGAAAGTGACACACAAATTAGCTAATTGGATTCTGAAGAGTGTGCAGTAGCTTCTTTGATAGATCGCCTTCTTTACGAAACAGTGCTTCGATACTCAACAACAATAGCAACGAGGATCCTCCCTTCTACTTTATGACGGAGTGCATTTTACCTATTCGGGCGTCTTTCGGATTACAGAAGAATTCAACCCTGAAGCCATATTTTGACCGAGCAATTCTCAGATTCGTCGAAATTGAAAAAAATCAAAACATACCATCGATTGCAATATATTAAAGAATTAAGATTTCTACAACGACCGATTACTTCAAATGAGATGGCCCCTTTTTCGATTGACGACTTGCAAGGAGCCTTTTATATGGAACGCCGTTTGGCAGTGGCGCGATCAAATAAAAAATAGAGAAGCGTTGCGCACACACAAACAAAAATGCACGCACAAATAATAAAATTGTGCGCGCACATATAAAACGAAGCTTAACATAATACTATTTTACATTCCGTAATTGGTTATTATGTGACACATTTCGACACCCTTAACTTTGAAAATGAATTAAAGTTAAATTATATTTTAGATTGTAAATGGCTAAAAGCCGTAAACTTTTACAAAAACGGAATGAAAAATTGGAGGTGGCAGCAAATCACAGTAAAATCAGATAAACAATTAATTAGGTTTCATTTTGTAGTTTTGAAGTAGATTTTAAAGAGTATTATTTTTACCTTCGAAATTGACTATAAGCATAGACAAATATAGATGGTCCGCGTACTGGTTCCACCTTTTGGTAGCCCTCTGGTGGACGATCACCTTATGGGCTTTCCCATGTGTTTTCCGTAGCCATCTATCCGTTGATCGCTCTCTATCCGTCCATCTATCCGTAGATATCACTCTTTTAAAAACAGCTAGCTAATACTATTTATAATACAGCAATAGAGGATTTCAACCGATAGACCAGTTACTGTGATCGTTGTTTTAATATAGCTAGTAAGCTAGTTTAAAAATTTCGGTTAACTCAGATTCAGTAGTTTAATCAAATCATATTTCATCCCAAGAGGCCCATTCTAACTTGTTCTTGAGTAGAATTACTCAAAGAGTAAAGACGAGTCAAAGAGTTTAAATATTTTACTTATGAACTTCTTCTTATTCATCTTTTCAAGATATTTAAACTTTAAAAAAATGTATCTGCTTTTCTAGACTTTTTGATTATAACTTAAGATTACATTTGGCTAAGGATAGTAGTATTAGTTATTTTAACTATTTTTCTAGAAAAAAAAACAGAAAAATTTGCAGTTTAAAGTTCAAGATGAGTAGTATTTATACTCCCATTCATATGTTGGAATAGAATCAATAGTGCGTATTGGCACTGCATGTGCATGCGCAGTCGGAATTGTATGTCGTCATTTGAAGAGAAAATATCATTAAAAATAAGTTTGACAAAAGAAGTATATAGGCCGGAACACTTCTATTAAACAAAAGACCATGTATAAATATTGAGTGAAGAGCATGGTTATTTTGCGTGCTTCAACGCAGAAGCACGCAAAATACTATATCTGCTTAGATCAGTTGACTTAATATAAACAATGATAATTATTTTTTTTCACTCCCATCATTATCTAGATATATTCAAATCTAATGCCATTTTTCCGAGTATCCAAATAAAGTGACAACACTTTACGAAGTAACGATGCGAAGTGCCAATTACAATAGTATATTTGTATATACCCAAGAATTCTTCACAAAGACGAAGCCAATTCGTGATGGTCGTCTTTGTGTTATATAATTTGCGTCGGTAAATGCTTTATCGAATCATTTGCAAGGCTTTACTTTTGCAGCCCAAGTTGTCATTCAAATCGTACACGCAATGGGCGGAGTGAAGTGCTGGTTGATAGTAATAAGCATTATTCTTATTAGAATAACTGAGATTGTCGTATCATCCATTCCATTCCCCTTAATTCAGCAACTAAAACAAGTTATTATCGATACTAATCATCAATACAACGGTTCAGTTTCCGTCAGCTGTCCAGGAGTGATTCTTGCTGTTGATGAAACATTTGATCAACAAATTATCGACGAACTTGTCGATGCATTTACTGTTTTAATTCCCATTCTAGTGCTTGAAAGTGACCACATTTCTTCTTCATTATTAGAACAGAATCGGACAGAAAAAGTGTGCTACCACCTGATTCAATTTACTTTGAACTTATCCGAGTCGGAAAAACTTTATAAGAAATTGATGAAAGTATTTTATGTGAAATTTACAGTGATGATAGTGATGTCAGAACTTGATATGACAGAAAGTGCGAATGGGTTACTTAAAAATGTGCAAAACGAAGACGTAATTGTAATTGTATTCAACATAAGTTCTACGTTCTATCATTTTCAAATCTACCAATGGAGAGTTGATGATCAAGTTCATCAATACAACAATGCAACCAATTATCTCAAAGTAAACAGCATTACCAATCTGATGGGCAGGAAAATTCGAATGGCGACTCTACACTTTCCTCCAGCAGTTTTTATCACCAATAATACGAATACCAGCTCTTTGGTCTATGGAGTTGAACCAGCATTGACCAATCTACTGTCATTCAGCTTGAATTTCACTATAGAATACATCTTTTCTAGTCCAGACGAAATGTGGGGAGATATAATCACTCTCGAAGATGGCAAAGTGCAAGGAAACGGACTAAGAGGGATGCTACATAGGAAAGAAGTGGATGTTGCTTTTGGTGAACTCTACGTTCAAGACAAGTGGGATAATTATTTCTCATTTAGTGAAGCGTTCAAAACCAACCACGAATGCTTTCTGGTCCCTTCTCCTAAACCGTACCCAAGGTGGATGGCGGTCATCTTTCCGTTTTCCCTTTCAACATGGATCGCTTCTTTTTTTTCTCTAATCTTTGCGGTTCTTACACTGCATCTTGTTGCCCGTTTTGCTAAGAACAATAAAGATTCATTCTTCAGAGACATTATTCTGTGCATTCTCTTCATCTTTGGTAACTTATTGAATGTTCAGCAACCAAGAGGAATCACTTCGATCCCCAATAAATTTCTAATGATTACCTGGCTCTTTGCGGCAGCTATCACATCTTCAGCTTACCGTTCAGGCCTGTTCTCGTTTCACACTCATCCATCTTCGCCTACACCCATTCAAACCATCGAACAACTCGTTAAGAGCCCGTTGAACAAAGCGACTTTCAATGATTTTTCTATCACCAATATCATCAACTCGACTGATCCTTACCGTCGTCTCCTCGGTCAACAACTGGTTCCCACTCACAACATTTCTTACATGTTCTCTCTTCTGGATTCCAGTGATTGGGCAGTAGATTCTACTATGGATCGTCTTTTATACGAAGCAGAAACCCGATACCCAACCAACGGCCGCGAAGATCCTCCGTTTTACTTGATGAAAGAATGCATCCTACCGACTCGGTCATCTTTTGGATTACAGAAGAACTCCCCCCTTAAACCACATTTTGATCGACAAATTCTTAGATTCATTGAGACTGGAATGGTAAAATATCACCGATCCCAATTTGTTAAGGAATTAAGACATCTACAACGACACAGCACTTCAAAAGAAGTGCTTCCCTTTTCACTTGATAACTTGCAAGGGGCTTTTTATTTGTTTGTTTGCGGCATCACCTTATCGACTATTGTATTTATGATTGAACTAATGATACAATGTTATTCAATTATTTAAATCAATCGCCCAATCCCGATGTATTGTATTCAATTTATTCCAGATTTTATACATGATATAAAAATAATGGTTATACAATTATTAAACTCATCCAATGGAAAAAGAATAGTATCTAAAAATACTAATTTAAAGTGTTTCAGTTATTTATATTAATTCAATTTATTGTAAATTTGTAATGCATCCATAACACATTATGACCAAGATACAATCACAGTTAAAGCATGGTTTTAACCTGTAAAATTAAAAATGTCTTTAGATAGTAAAACTTGTATATAGTTAGGCACATTCGGGTATATTTATCAAATTTTTCATTGTAATTGTCTCACCCTTAACCATGACCCTTTGTATTCTGTTTGGTTTACATCTCGTTTCCAATCTTGTTACAAATTTGTATTTTTGGATGGTGAGAAATCATGAATACATAGACAACTATTTAATGCCTTTGAATATTATTAGGTTTATTGTTTCTATCATAACTGCGCTAAATATGTAATTGCAAAAATCATTATATTAGTGTACAGTACTTCATCGTTGTAGACTTGTAGTGAATCCAAACTATTTTACAATCTTTACATGAATCCTTTTAGTTTAGCTTGCAGAATGCTCGCCAAAACACTTTGGAATGCGGCATTGTAATCAATTGCGACTTCATTCTGAACGTAGTTATCACGGCTATCGTCGTAATTATCGCGAGCATCCGGTCCCCCAACGAGCGCACCATTGATAATTTGCCCGTTTGGCAGCGGGGAGCTGTAAGTGCTCCAGTCACATGGTGCGGGCCGATCCGGACAAGACCTAAAATAAATTTTACGATATCCTAAATGATTTTAAGTTTAAACTATTTTACCATGTCTTTACTCTTTATCTACACTTACTTAATATACTTCATGATATTTATTTCTATATAAATAATCAAGCGCTAACGATGATTCAGTTTTTATAGATTGAAAACATAATCTTGATGGTAATGTATGTACAATTACGCAATTCACTTACGCTGCTGCGTGATGAACGTATTGGGGTGGATTTACACCAAAACCAACCACAAAGCTACGACCAGTGCTTCCCAGAGCGTAGTCCACTTGTTGCTTAGCAAATGCTCGGTAATTTGCCGCGTTTCCAACACTCAAATCGGCCGTCATGAGGCATCCGTAAGCGGCACCCATAGCCAAATTAAGAGAGGCCCAACGGTCGATGAAAACGAGACCCAGCGGAGTCCTTCGAGAAGTGTTGATCCAATACTCACAGTTGTTCTGGGCACTAGTCTTGTATTTTTGATCTCCCAGAACACGGGACAAAAGGATCTATAATTCAAACAAGATGTAAACATAAATCAATCCGTAAATGAGTTGCATTTTCAAAAGAATACAACTTACAGCAATTCCAGCATTTTTGCCGTCCCAGTCGAAATATTCCCTCGCATATCCAAAACCGAATTGAGTCCAAAAGGTCGCAGCTGCTGTTTTGTACGATTGCTCACCTGTAGCCCACGCCATCATCGCAGCAGCAAAGGTCAATTCATCTTCATACTCACTGGATCTATTTTTTATTTTATTTATTTGCTCATTACCGCTCTGAACTGACCATTTGATAGTGTATCAAAAACAGGTTAATACCCATAGTTATCGGCCGCATCGGGCACTGATACGGAATATTTTCCGCGGTATTTATCAGCGAAATCGTAGAGCTGGCGAGCCACTGACAAACAATTAGCTGAGTAAGTTGGATCCGCATCTCGGAACAAAATAGATGCAGCCGCTAAAGCTGAGGCGTAATTAGAAGCCAAATCCGTGCCTGAAAATATTAAAATATTCATTTATGTCTTTTCCTATGTATACGCAATAAACTTAAATGCTAATCGTAGAGAGCGTAATGACGATAACAATTATTTCAAAACAAACCAATAATAGTAGATAAGATAAAAGCTATCACCATGTTACTTAATGTGTAAATGTAATAATTCCGCAACATACATAAATTTAATTTGTAGTTTATACCTGGTTTTTGAGCCGTAACTGACATTGCCGGTCGTGGGAGGTTCGTTGGGAATTCTTCGGGTCTCCCCCAGTAGTCGTGATCGGTGGTAGTATCACCAACTTGAGCATACACGATATTATTCCCAACTTCTTTACTAGCCTGTATAATTGTATAACATGATATATAGGCAGGCAAATTCAATTTGTATATAATCGAATTATATACTTTCAAGATCCAATCAGTTCCCCAGCGGACTGCATTGAGGCCGTTCTCGTACTCTCCAGCAGCCACGTAAGCATCTTTGTAGTCAATCATACCCCAAGCTAAGAAGATCATTGTGTGACCCAAGGGAAATCCATACTTCATTTGGTCTCCAGCTAATAAATGTGTTCAGAAAAAAAAGTCTTAATGTCTTGGTTCACTTTACTGTTATTCATTTTTGAATATCATTTTTGTATATGAAGGGCTTACCATCGAAATACCCTTCGGAGAGATCGATTCCATCGGCATCATTTAGGAAAGAATCTCCACGCCATGAAATCCGATTGTCAGCCGGTAGTTTGCCAGAGCGCTGAGCCTCATAGAAGAGTATCGATTTCTTCAGAGCCGATTCGTAATCATATTGAGCTCGAACAGCCCCCAAAGAAAGTAGGGAAATGAATAAGCAGATCAAAATAGTAGGCTGTGGAATAAAAAAAATTGCTTAATTGTTCAACTTTTCTGTTATTAAATGTAGAAATATTATACATTCATTGTTTAAAATATACTAATAATAAAAGTTGCAAAGCAACGAAATAAGAGAGCAGTGGCTGATTTGTATTGTCCTTCTCTAAACTCGGTGGGCCAATTATTTTCCAGCGGGTCGACCCTTTTGTTATCTTGCGCAGCTTATCTTAGTTTTGTGCTTGTTTACTTATTTTTAGGATGAGTTGCAACTTTTGAGTTACTAAGTCTAGTAAACAATTATGTAGTGATACCCGGATGATGGGTATACTAATAGGTTCGAATAAGGATAACGCAGTACACTTGGTGAATGCTTAAGAATATGTAATGGGTACGAATGGTAGACTAAGATACACTAAAAGAACTCCGCAGAATGCGGGTTCGCACCAGGCTTATATAGCCTGGGAGAGGGGGAGTACATTCAGCATAAGGTAGTTAGCGGGGCTTGCGAATGCCAAGCCCCAGGCCACTTGAGTGCAATGACCGGCAGTGCCCGGACATTTACTACAATAATAATAATAAATATTAGCGCTATATCATGTATATTGTACACACATAGACATCACAAACACTTACTTTTCAATGGTTCACACGATTTCTCGATCAAGTAATCAACATATAAGAATATACTGCTGGATAATATCTACACATTTTTAAATAATAGATAATAATGACTTTTTATATGATATTCCACCCCTCGCCATTTTAATATAATATATTGCTTTTATTTTAAGAGTAACCGATGTTGAAATAAGCCATAGACGATAGTGCGTGTGGCAACTAGCAAATATAGATATTATTCATAACATTCAGATTCACTTTGTACTTCAACATCAGCATAGTTTGAGTTTTTACGAGTTTCAATGTGAATACTGACCAGACTGGTTTGACAGGCTTGCGTGTGTGTTAATGAAACTCTGTATATATTGACAAAGCAGTGTTCTGTGGTAAGCGCCGCGTGCTGCGTTTAGCCCTTCCAGGATAAAGCCAACTAGTGAATACCTCATAGTTCAAAATTCAATTGATCAACTTATAGGTAGAGTTTTAATTAGTTTCATATTTTATTATTTTGGTGCGTTAGTGCGTACATGATATACCAATAGAAATTTTCAGAACACCACTCGTAATCTCGGGTAGAACAGAAATATTGCAAGAATGTTACTGTAATTGAGAAGATGAATCATACTAACTGAATTGGAAAATGTCTTAAATGCTGGTTAAAAATGCAGTTTACCACTGATTTATTTTTTGAATAAGCTTTGTGTGTATATATACCTCATAGGAGATAGGTCTTCACCACTTGGCTTATTATTTATCTTTTATTCAAAATAAAAGATTTTGAATCAACGCAAGAATTTTTATGAACAGATGAACAAATGAACAGTATAACGTTACATGGTGTTTTACTGTATCCTATCGGTTTCTAAATGTCCCATTGGTACACAAGATACTTTTGATATTGTTTACCTTTTCATACAATTTTATTTTATAAAAGCATCGTTCTAAAAAAGATACAGAAAAATACCAGATATATATATTTTTTTCAATTTGGTAGTAAATTCACCCCACGAATCTCAGCGTGGGAGGAAAAATGACCCCATATTGAATAAGTTTGGTGAAAAAAGCAACCTAAATATTTAATGTCTGCTCGGCCGGTCTTGTCGGACTTGGACGGTGAAAACTTTCGTACGGGCTATAACCAGCTCGCACGCGTATATGCCTGAATAACCTGAATGCTATTTGAATAATTTGACGTTGAAAATTTCAAATAAGCGAATAGCAGTGTCGTGTGCAGAGCCAGGGAGTGCCGAGCGCAGAGTCCACTTCCTCTCTGTAAACCCTAGTTTATACTTTATAGCGCCGTCGCTGTAACCTAAACCTGGCTACAATGCTACCTATATTCCACTTCGAACAGCACGCCAGTTACTTTCAAACCTCTCCCATAGCTGTTAATCCCTGGTACCATTCATATTATATTTCATTTCCTTCAAACTGCAATAAAATTTGAAATACATATTTTCTCTCCTCCCCGTTCGATTGTGTTATTGTGGGCCTAATACTTCAGCCAGTAAAAATGGACCTACTTCTTTTACTGCTTATATTTCTTAATGTATTGACAATGGTTTTAAGTGGGAACGAAGAGGTCTCAGTATCAACTGACAACATTTTCCATTCCAATTATTTATCTGGAAAACAGCTAAATGCGGTTATGATACCGGTAAAAAATTTTTCTTAGAATGACAAACAGATAGCATATGAATGCAACTCAGTTTGTGTGAATAACATATTTTACTTCCACTGATATTATGTTTCCTTGTTCAGATGCCTCCTTTTAACCAAGTTTTTTGGAATGCGTCAGGACGCGTGACTGGCTTTGGTGGTATGTGGTACGAAGAGGTGATGTGGTTATCTCGCCGACTTAACTTTAGGTTACTATACAACTTTAACATTTCTCATCTACCTATATAATTACCGTCGAAAACGAAGTATTTGGTATTGAGTTTACATTTCAACTATTTCAACTTTCAGTGTGCAAATTGAACTAGCAAAAGATGATGCGTATGGTGCTCCCAGCGAAAATGGAACTTGGAGTGGAGTATTTGGGCAGCTACAGCGTGGGGTACGATTGTGTGACATTTAATTTTTGAGAACGAACTTCTTAACACGTTAACAAAAATCTTGACATTTTAACATTTATTGATGCGTCGTATATACTCTACACAGGAGGTAGATTTGGGGATGGCTGCTGTGGCTGAGACATTTGGAGTTATTGATTTTGCTATTTACGTTGGTGGCGCTGGGTTTATCATGCTCGTCAAATACCCTACTCCACAGCCTGCAATCAATGCCCCAATCACAATTTTTTCTCTGAATGTAAGCATTGTAAACTATTATTATATATTTTATACCAATTTTGTGCATACTCGCATTAAAAAAAACTGATTTCTTTAATCGGGTCAAGGTATCAAATAAAAATAATAAATTCTTGAAACTAATTTAATTCTCTTTATAGTATATGGCACTAACATACACCAGTTTGAAAAAAAATAGTCTCTGGCCTCTTTATTAATCTAGTGACCTTCAAAAATCATTCGATCTATTTAAATGGTTATAAATCGTTTAGAAAACCGTCTATTTTTCTTTTTCGAAATATAAGCAAACACAATGGGGTCAAAAAGTGTATAACAGAGCCGCTTATAACACACCATATAAGCCTACTCAAAATGCGGATGCCAGTTTTAGCAAGAACGACCGTAACTTAATATTTGCTCATCCGATTTCGATCTGAATTGGCCAATTTTTTTAAACTCGTCTTCGGCGATGTTAAGAAATTGCGATTCTTTTCTGTCCTATTTTAGGTTTGGATTGGTTTGCTCCTTTCAATTACCGCTTGTATTGGCTTCATACAGTTTTTGAATTGCCTCGCGAGAAAATACCTTGGCGATCAAAAGAAATACTCTAGGATTACTGTGAGCAATACCTGGTTATTTATGCTTGGAACCCTTACAAATCACAGTATATGAAAATTATTTTAATTTAATTTTAAATATGTGTAATTTTTTTTTATTTATTATTTTACAGGCGTACAGTCATTAAATATTCGTCGTCCTCGATCCACAAGAATTGTTACTACTTTTTGGATTTTAACCACATTTGTTTTCGTGAATGTATATAGCTCCTGTATAATGTCATACATGTCACTGAGATTTCAGCGACCGGTCATTAACACACTTCAAGATTTGGCAAACAATCCCAATTACCTACCTACGGCTTTTAAAAATATTGCACCCGAAAACATTCTAATGGTATATGATGAAATGGTCTCATATATATATATATCTCTAACGGTTTCATGCGTATGTAAACTGTATTAAATATGTAAGCATATATATATGTAACGAATTTACAGAGCGCGATACCAGGGACGATTATGAGAAAAATTGGAGATAAATTCTTACAATGTAATGACCGTTGCAGGCTGGTTGATCACAGTGGAATGGTCAAGAATGTTTTAGAGGACAATTATGTCGCCTTTATGGTAATAAATTACATACTAATTATTCCAAGTTGATAGCATAATCTACATATTATTCTTCAATTTTATTACCAAAAGAACTTCTAAATAATTGATCAACATGAACACTAATTCATTGTTTTCTACTACAGTCACCATATTTAGGCGATTACTACATTAAGAAAACCATGACCGACGACCGCCAATGCCGTCTGACGATGGCTCAAGAATCGATGGGTTACATGCATGTGTTTCTGGGAGCACCAAAAAACAGCCCTTACGTCAGCGAGCTACGCAAAACGTATGGACATCTATTTGATTAAAGCTCTCTATGCATTTGCAAAAAAAATCTTTATTATATTGTCGTATGCATTATTGTGATTGATTACATCATTTGTTTTCTGTTACATTAATAGATCCTTTTTGTATGCTCAATTTGGTTTTTTACTCTACTGGAGGAGAACACTGACTCCTGCTCAAAGGCAATGCCAGCTTCAGTATAACAACAAGGGAGAAAATGTTAAACTAGTGAATGGGGCCCCAATCAAACTTGAACAGTTTTACGTGGCCTTCGCCGTTCTTTTCGCTGGCTACGTCTTGGCCCTACTACAATTTCTGCGGGAGCGGTTTATTACCCCTCTGAAAAAAGTTAAATCCAGTGAAAGTTAACTTAAATTTTCAATCCTGGCATCATGTTTTTAGAAACTCGTTTTTAGTTAATTGTGCGTTATTTAAAAAAAAGATCCATTGTCAGAAGTAGTAAAAATTCTAAACATTTAAGAATAACAAAAACTTCTAAAATAGGTCTTCGGGGTCAACTTTAACTTAACTTAACTTAACTAAATCCTCAATAATCCTCACCAATTATTGAATTACATGGGTCTATTGCCTACGTATAAAAATTGGTATATTTACAGTTCACAACTTCAATCAAAATTAATCAATGTGAAATATTTGGCTACTTTAATGTAAATAGTGGCATATCATAATATTATTTAATTAAATAAGCCTATAGTGCTTACTCTAAAAGTTCAAATCAATTAATATAAAAACTAATATATTTAAAGCTACTTTAAGTCAATGATAAAAATATGAGTAGAAAAATATGGTTTTTAATATAGTTCTTCAGTACCAAGTAAGGCTACCATATATTAGTACAGTCCGCACGTCCGCGGACGTCTGACCATTGAGTCTTTTCCTACCTGACAATTGAATGTCTCCCCGTCGGATTCCTTACGGCAAATTTGTTACTTATTATTTAATATCATATGAATTCCTAAATTCATGTATATTGCACCCAAACTGAAAGATTGTTACAGTGTGGTTTTCTTTAAAAGTTAAAACATAATAATACAAAAAAAATCGAGATAAAAAGTTTAAAATGATCTTAAATGCTTTGATGAGCTCGATGATCGCAGTTCACTACAACTGAAATTAAGAATAAATACTATCCAAATGTAAAATGTAAAATGTACCTATCCAATACATAATTAGTTTATGAATTCAAAAAATCGAGTTCAAAACCAACAACTTCGTTTAATTTCAACCGGTGGACGAATTCCTAGGATCGTTGTTTTACTATAGATAGTTGAAAAGAATTTCGATCAATTAAGATTTAGTTGTTAATTCAAATCTGCTAATCATAATAAATCATTTCAGGAGGCCCATTCTTACTTGTCTTTGAGTAGACTTATTACTAGTAAGAGCCAAAGAGATTAACATTTTACCCATGAACTTCTTCTTATTCATCTTTTCAAGATATTTAAACTTATTCAAAGTTCTTTTTTCCAGACTCTTAGTTTAGAAAATTACGTTGGGGTAAGCTAGTAGTATTAGTTGTTGATTTTTTTCCTTTTTAGGAAAATAACAGAAAAATTTACAGTTTAAAATTCGAGATAAAATTTAGCCCATGTTATTTAATACAACATAGATTTCAAGTGTAAATATAATTATAATTACGCAGTAAATATTATTTTAATTTGTGGTTTTTACCTGGTTTTTGAGCCGTAACTGAGTAACTGACATTGCCGGTCGTGGAAGGTTCGTTGAGAATTCTTCGAGTCTCCCCAAGTAGTCGTGATCAGTGGTAGTATCACCAACTTGAGCATACACAATATTGTTCTAACTTCTTTAATAACCTGCATAATTGTATAGCGTGATTTATAGGCAGGCAAAATCATAAATAAAAAATAATTTAAACACATTTGTATATAATCTAATTATATACTTTCAAGATAATCCAATCAGTTCCCCAGCGGACCGCATTCAGGCCGTTCTCGTACTCTCCAGCAGCTACGTAAACATCTTTGTAATCAATAATACTCCAAGCTAGGAAGATCATTGTGTGACCCAGGGGGAATCCATATTTCATTTTGTCTCTATTGAAGCATAAGCTATTGAAGGCATTTTTTAAGACTCTTTATTTTGTATTGTTTTATTCTATTATTATAAATGTTAATATAAAAGGCCTACCATCGAAATAACCTTCGAAAAGATCGGCATCATCCAGGAAAGAATCTCCACGCCATGGAATCCGGTTGTCAGCCGTTAGTTTCGTTTACCAGAGCGCTGAGCCTCATAGAAGAGTATATCGATTTCTTCAGAGCCAATTCATAATCATATTGAGCTCGAACAACGCCCACAGAAAGTCGCGAAATGAATAAACAAATCAAAATTGCTTATTTTGTTGCGATGAAGCGATGTGAAAGAGCTAGCCGATTTGAATTGTTTGACTTTCAACAATAGACTAAGACCATGCTAAGACTACCCTCTCTAAAACTCGGTGAACTAATTTTTTTCTAACAGGTCCGTCCATTGTTATCTTGTACATCTTATCGTACTTTTTGTTTTGTTGTTTATAAATTTTTATTTTTTTAGGATGGGTTACAACTTAAAAGTTGCTAATAGTCTAGTTAACAATAATAATAGTAGTAGAGATTAGCGCTAGACATATCTCGTACATTATGTGCAACAGATATCACAAGCACTAATTGCTGTTAAAACTGATGGTTTAAAGTTACGGAAATGAAATTGATACATTTTAACTGTTGTTGCTAATAACAGTAAAGAATATCGTTCTAACGTTTAACAAACAAAAAGTTTACACGATTCCTCTATCAAGTAATAAAAATATAAAGATATACTTCTAGACATCTACAGACTTTTAAACAATATATAGTAATTACTTTTTATGGGATATTCCAGCCCTCGTCATTTTAGCCCTCGATGTTTATAAATAAGCCATGCGTTAGTGCGTGTGGTAACTAGAAAATATAGGTATTTTTCATATCATTCAGACTCACTTTGTACTGAAACATCAGCATAGTTTGAGTTATTTTTATGAGTTTCAATGTGAATGCTGACCGTATGGGATTGACAATTAAGCTTGCGTGTATGTCAATGAAACTCTGTATATATAATGATATGCCAGTGTTCTGTGGGAAGTAGCGCATGCAGCGTTTAGCCCTTCTAACCAGATTGGTAACAGATTGGATTTGATTAAAAAACGAACAAGCCTCAACCATCTGGTCAGCTGACGATGATGCTTTTCATAAACCCGATGGTATACTATCTTGGATATATATATTTTATAATATATTTTTTAATGATGGTATTTTCGACTCACGAATCTCACGAAAAAATGACTTCCATATTGTATCAGTTAGAGGAAATAAGGCAATTTGAATATTTAATGCCTGCTCTGGTCGGTCTTGTCGGACTTTGACGGTGAAAACTTTCGTACGGGCTATAGCAAGCTCGCACGCGTATATGTCTATATGCTATTTGACGCTGACAATTTAAATTCAACGAATAGCAGTGCCGTGTGCAGTGCCACGGGAGTGCCGAGCGCATCAACACCCACTTCTTCCCTGTAAACCTTGGTTTATAGCGCCGTCGCTGTAACCTAAACCTTACTACAAAGCTACCTTTATTGGCTGTATATAAGAAACTGTTCTACGTTGAACAGCAAACCAGTGACTTTCCAACCTCTCCCATAGCTGTTAACCCCTGGTACTGTACGTATTATATAATTATAATTCATTTTCTTCAAACTGCCATAAAAATTTGAAATATATTCTCTATTCTGACTGTGTTATAGGGCTACTACTTATTCAGCCAATAAAAATGGACCTATTTCTTTTACTGCTTTCATTTCTTAATGTATTAAAGATGGTTTTAAGTGGGAACGTCTCCATATCTACTGATAACATCTCCCATTCCAATTATTTAGCTGGAAAAGAGCTAAAAGCGGTTATGATACTAGTAAGACCTCCGTTTCCTTTTTATCATCTATACTATTATATACGATTATAAACATACCATAAACGTTATACTCAGTTTGTGTGAATAACATATGTTCCTTCACTTTCATATTTAATTTCCTTTTTTCAGATGCCTCCTTTTACTCAAGTTTTTCGGAACTCATCAGGACGCGTGACGGGCTTCGGTGGTGTATGGTACGAAGAGGTGATGTGGCTATCTCGCCGACTCAACTTTAGGTGCCTATATTAGTTTAACGTCTCTCAAATACTATACAACTAACCTTAAAAACGAACCTAAGTATTTAGTATTGAGTATTAATTTTAACTATTTCATTTTCAGTGTGCACTTTGAACTAGCAAAAGATAATGCGTATGGTGCTCCCAGTGAAAATGGAAGTTGGAGCGGAGTGTTTGGGCAGCTACAGCGTGGGGTATCGTTACGACATTTAATCATTGCAAACAAACTTTTCAACAAGTAAACCAAAAAAATAAAAATCTAATATCTGTATTGTGGTATGTTATGGTACAGGAGGTAGATTTGGGGATGGCTGCTGTGGCTAAGTCATTTGGAATTTTAGATTTTGCTATTTACATCGGGGGCGCTGGATTCATCATGCTCGTCAAATACCCTGAGACTCAAACTGCAATCGATGGCCCAATCAAAATATTTTCTCTGAATGTAAGCTATTTTTTTTTACCAATACCTACACTTTGTGTTGAACACTGAAAAACGGGGTTCTAAAATCATTGATGGTTGACAAATATATTATATCATTTAGAAAACTTATATGTTTTGTCATCAAATTTCGATGTGAAATGGCCAAGTTTTATGAATCAGTCTTTGGAAATTTAAAGAAATTCTTTTATGGTTGTATTATAGGTTTGGATTGGTTTGCTCCTTTCAATTACCGCTTGCGTTGGCTTCTTACTGTTTTTGAATTTCCTCGCGAGAAAATACCTTGGCAACCAAAACAAATACTCTAACATTACTCTGAGCAATACCTGGCCATTTATGCTTGGAACCCTCACCAACCACAGTATATATGAAAATGATTGAAATTTAATTTAATTTTGTTATTTTTTTATCTTTCTTTATAACAGGCATACAGTCACTAAATATTAGTCATTCTCGACCCACAAGAGTTATTACTACTTTTTGGATTTTAACCACATTTGTTTTCGTGAATGTGTATAGCTCTTGTATAATGTCATACATGTCACTGAGATTTCAGCGACCAGTCATTAACACACTTCAAGATTTGGCAAACAATCCCAATTACCTACCTACGGCTTTTAAAAATATTGCACCCGAAAACATTCTAATGGTATTTTCACTGGTTTAATGGATATGCAAGCTGCATTAAATGTATAAGGATAAAAACTTTACTAATTTACAGAGCGCTACACCAGGAACAATCCTGAGAAAAATTGGGGATAAATTCTTACAATGTAATGACCGTTGCAGGCTTGATGATTACACTGGAATAGTCAAAAATGTTTTAGAGGACAATTATGTCGCTTTTATGGTAATAAATGACATCTTTCTTTATTCTTTTAATAAAAATATATAGGATTTTTGTCGAAAAAATAGTCTACATATTTTATTGATCTTATATATTATTATATGCTCTTTTTAATTCTGAAGGTGTAGTTTTCCTTAATCTTATTACCAATTAATGTATCTTTAAAAAACATTTTAAAATAGACCTATTTTTAAACACTAATGCATTCATTTCTTTTACAGTCACCATATTTAGGTCATTACTTCATTAAGAAAACCATGACCGACGACCGCCAATGCCGTCTGACGATGGCTCAAGAAACGATGGGCTACATGCATATGTTTATGGGGGCACCAAAAAGCAGCCCTTACGTCATCGAGCTACGCAAAGCGTATAATATTAATTTATTTGATGATATACGTTTGAATCAAAAACTCATTATTGCATGGTATGCGTTACTCCGATTGATAACATGATTCGTTTTCTGTTACTTTCATAGATCCTTTTTGTATGCTCAATTTGGTTTATTACTCTACTGGACGAATACAATGATTCCTGCTCAAACCCAATGCCAGCTCAAGTACAACGACAAGGGAGAAAAGGTTACACTGGTGAATGGGGCTCGTATCAAACTTGAACAGTTTTACGTAGCCTTCATCGTTCTTTTTGCTGGTTACGTCTTGGCCGTGCTACAATTTCTTCGTGAGCGGTATATTGCCCCTCTAAAAAAAGTGAGATCTATTTAAAATTAACACGAATGTTTAGTCCTAGCACTATGTTTTTAGAAAACCGCGTTAAATCTTGAATTGCTATTTAAACGATCTATTTTCAGTCTTATTTAAAATAATTCCATATCGTTGAAGATTATATAAAACATAAGTTATTAAGGAAAAATCTTGTCATGTATGAACTATGCGGTTTTCTTATTCGCTTAATTTTTCACACTTTCTAATGATCTCAAATGTACTCTAAATAAACTAAGTATTTTCAAAGTAGTTTAAAGTAGGTAGCACTAAAGTTTGTTAACCTGAAGTATTACATCTCAATCTTGTTATATCAATACACATACATAAAATATGCAAACGCATTACTGCATTTTCTCGTCGCCTACAGCTAATTTACAGCAATATAAGCTTCTTAGTTACGAGTGGTGATGGCGGGAAAAAGGTCAGGAGTTAGGCTGGTTACCTCTTGCAAATTTTCTGGGAAACTTGTGCGGTTGTTGACGATAACCGTAGGACGGTGCAGTCCGGGTGGACGCAATACAGGGTTTGCTGGGAGTTGAGTTCCTTTTTCCTCGACATGAACACATAGTAACTAGTAGTTTTCTTCGATAAATAAAATTTGATATCTTTGAATTCTTCCGGAGGCTTGGACAGACGAAGGTAACGGTTCATTAACCATTTCAGCAGACAAACAAAAGGTAATCATCTGTTTTGAATTAGTAGAAATTGTGTAACACGCCCGGGAAAGATAAAGTAATAAGAGCCGTATACCTGTGTAGAATTACTCCTTGTGTCGGTTCTACCTCAACCGTTAAATAAATGAATCTGCCATGGATATGGTGGCATATTAAATTCAAGCTGTGCTATCTCGATCGACAGCTGCTTTTGGTTCTTGTTGCTGGTGGTCTGTCGACCGATCAATACGTAGACCCTACCAGAATGGTTTCGGTCGACGATTTTTGAATCGACGACACTTGCAGCAATCAGGCGGACGCAATCGGTTCTGCCGAAGCTGAGAAGCAACAGTCTGCTCGCTGGCATATGCGCCGTGGTTCAGGCGATTCTACAGGGCGGCATAATCATCACCAACAAAAAAAAAACGTTAGCGGTTTGGTAACAGTTACTGCAAATTGAAACGTGATAGAAAAATTCGTTTCTTACTCATTTCTTCTTTTAAAATTTGTTTACTCCCACTTGGCGGACATATGGTCCGTGGTTTTTATGGAAAGGTCCGCCAAATAGTCTTCCGCGTACACATATTATCCAGTACCGTATGATGATAGTGGCTTCGTGAGAGGAAAAATATTACTCGTAACATTTCTAGTTCAGTATTTACTTTATAAGCAAGTCAATGTCTGATGAGATTTTGGGATTCAATGGGGTTAGTGCTGAATGCATTGGATGGCGACAAACTCGCGTGTATGTCGTTGGAAACCAAATTCCCTTGTAGATGCAGGCCCATGTATATCTCTTCCTTGAAAACCAAACTAATCATTAAAAATGTAAAACTTTAGTTTGAATTTCTACGAGTCTCAGAATGCAACTGCTGATAGGATTGTATTGCTAACTTTTTCGTATATAGCGTTGAAGACTTTTTAATTAAAGGACTGACGTACGAAAACCAAATACAGTGTTGGAGTGCTGGGTGTAGCTTCCAGCTTACCTTCCCGTGTCAATCCAACTTGCAGCCTAGTTTCAAAATGCAACAGATAAGTTTGTTTGAATTTCCATATGCTGATCGCTGACTTTTATTTATTTGTATAAACAAGCTCGCGCTATATGCCTAGTTGTATAATTCTTTGAAAACTAAAATAGTAATACCCACAGCAGTGTCGTGTGCAATGCACGGTAGTGCCGGGTGCAGCGGCAATCTTTCCCCCCATAAACTTTAGTTCGTAGTTCCACCGCTGTAACGGTGTAACCTAAACCATGCTAACTCGCACCTGTACATAAGGAAGGACGTTCTATCGTGAACAAGCCAGGGAGTTTTTCGGTCCCTTACAATTCAGTTGGTTCTTTTCGACCAGTATATTTGATTTCCTTCTAACTCCTTTTTTCTGTTTATTCATTGTTCATAGTTTGATATAATAATAATTCGAAAAAAGAATTTACTAAATTAACTTTAAAATAACCACATTTCTTATTTAGGCAATTATGATGCGCCTATTTTATGTCCTGCTTTCATTCCTCGTTGTATTATTGAAAATGGTGGGTGGAATAGAGCAGGACTGTGTGTCTACTGATGGTAACTGCATCAATTTCAATTTTCTCTCCGGAAAAGAACTAAAAGCGGTGATGATAACGATATATAAGATCTACTTAGACATATTTTTAAACTGATATTTGATCAATGGAGGGGGGGGGGGGGGAGAGTACGAGGTTGAATATAGTCTCATTAGTGTCTGTGAGTTATATTTGTTCGATTTTTATCCTGCAGATGCCTCCTTTTAATCAAGTTTTTCGCAATTCATCTGGACATGTGACTAGCTTCAGCGGTGTGTTTTACAAACAAATTATGTGGTTAACTCGTCGCTTCAACTTTACGTGCGTATTAATAGTTTCATTCCTTAATCGCAATATTGATAAATTTTCACTTCTATATTTCAGTCTACACATTGAGCTAGCAAAAGATAATGCATATGGGTTTCCGATTAAAAATGGAAATTCGAGTGGATTATTTGGACAACTACAGCGTGGGGTATACGCCCACGATGTTTTCTTTTGTTCTTAAATCAAAACCGTAAAAAAAACTCCTAATATGTTATTGAAACGTAATAAACAGGAGATAGACTTGGCTCTGGCCGCTTTTGCCAACACTTTTGGAATTTATCATTTTGCAATTTACCTTGCTGGAGATGGGCACGGCATGCTCGTTAAATATCCCATGCCTCGAACCGCAAACGATGGTCCAATCGAAGTATTTTCTCTGAATGTAAGTCGTTACATTTATATTAACTCTTAGGGAATTTCCATTCATAATGACATTTCCGAACTTAAGAATTTAGAAAGTCTTTCATTTCTCTTGATTTTACCTGTCTTAACATAATATCTTCAATATTCAAATAGAGTAGTCTATATAACGCAATTATTTATGTCGCCAGGTTTGGATTGGTTTGCTCATTTCAATTGTCGCTTGCATTGGCTTCATACAATTTCTGACTTTCGTCACAAGGAAATACATAGTCGATAAAAATCAATACCCTGACATGACATTGGCCAATACCTGGTTGTTTATTTTTGGAACACTTACGAATCACAGTATGTACGCACATCTCGCAGATTAATCAAACTTATTTAGAATTTTAGATACTGTAATCATTCGTGGTATTTTCCATAAACCTAATTTAACAGGTGTACCATCTGGAAATGGTCCTCGATCAGCAGGAATAATAACTGTTTTTTGGATTTTAGCTACATTTGTTTTCGTTAATGTTTACAATTCGTGTATTATGTCATACATGTCACTGAGATTTCAACGACCGGTCATTAATACATTTCAAGAATTGGCAAACAATCCAAATTACCTACCGACAGCAATCAAAGGAATCTACCCAGAAAACATGTTTATGGTAGCCTTTATAGTTGATTATAACGTTTTAATAATCATTACTATTCTTGAATTATATAACCTGTTATCATAATTTATATACGTTTCAAAATTTTTTTAATAGGGAGCAAAGCCAGGGACAACCATGAGAAAAATTGGCGATAAACTCCTGCAATGTAATGACCGTTGTAGACTTACGACCAATGCTGGAATGGTCCAAAATGTTCTAGAAGACAATTTTGCCGCTATATTCGTAATAAATGACACATTTTCATTTTTTGGGTCAAAATGTAGGCTATATACGTAGATACTAAATTACTAATATATGTCTGATCAAATATTCAAATACGTAATAACTTATTATGACAAGAATCATTATATATTTTTGTTGTATTTAGCTCATTGCTAGATAAGTTAAAGAACGTTTAAATAATTTGTTTATATCCATAAACTAATGCAATTTCTATTAACAGTCAACATATGAGTGTAATTACTTCATTAAGAAAACCATGACCGACGACCGCTAATGCCGCCTGACGATGGCTCAAGAAACGATTGGTTTTAGGCATCTGTTTATGGGGGTACCAAAAAGTAGCCCTTACGTCAGCGAGTTAAACAAAGCGTATAAACATTTATATGAAAATGACCATTAATAATATAACCACTTATAGCATATAACTAATTGAAAACCTGTGCTTCATTAGATCCTATTGGTATATTTCACTTGGATTTGCACTCTACTGGACGAATAAATATATTCCTGTTCCACGCCAATGCCTGCTTCAGTACAACAACAATGGAGAAGATGTTAAACTAGTGGATGGGGCACGAATCAAACTCAAACAGTTTTACGTGGCATTCATCGTTCTTTTCGTTGGTTACGTGTTGGCCCTGCTACAGTTCCTTCGGGAACGGTTTATTATCCCTCTGAAAAAGTGAGATCTTAATAGCTGTAACAAATCACCCACCAATTATAGGTGTATATGATAGAAAGGCCTACCGTCAGCCACATTGAAAAGTCTATAGTTAAAGTGAATCGAGGCATAAAATAGAAATGAAGGATTTTTCCCTTTTTTAATTAGCTGCGCCCCTGTCAAGCAGAGATTTTTGGCAATTTTCAAAAGCATATTATTAGAATAGAGTTGGTAGTTTTTTCATATTGTTTAATCAATAAATTACAGTATCACTTATTCACTCAAATGTAGAACTAGCTTTTGATTATAGATCCACTCAAATATGGTACGAATCAACAGAAACTAGTAAGATTAGCTAGATCGCACATATCATGTCTTTGATGTGGACCTATACAACTAGGGAGCGAATACTATGGCTACGTATATATTACTGTAGAGTGTTGATCACTGTCGTTGTATTACACTATTTATCGATATACAAAGAACACAGCTAAATAAAGGAAGCAATCGGCGCATCCTATTTGTATTGGATAATTTTACCTTACTTTCCTATACTTTCTTCGATATGTTCCATATGTAATTCACTCCACCTAGTTCTATACCTGAAACTATGTTTTAATCCAACTAAAATATGAGTGTATTGAGTGCATTTTTAAAAATCTATGGCTGAATTATTTTTGCACTTAGGCCTATACATCATGTATTCGACCGTTCGACGTAATGATTGGCAATTCAAGCGCACCATAAAAGGAATTTTTTAATTTTATTATTGATTACTGTATCTCACTCAGTGTCACACAAAACGTTTTACAATAGTAAAATATGAAACAAATTCATGCAGTGCGTAAAAAACTTGCCCAAACTGGCAACGCTGTTGGGCAACACAATAAAGCAGTACACAGTCGCAACACAATAAAGCAGTAGCAGACGAAGTTTTCTCAACTGTCATTCTTCTGGCACATGTGCTTTTTAGTGAATGTTCTCATTTTTCCTTTTTCCAACAAATAAAAACTGATGAAGAAAAAATAGTGACGAATAACTTTCAAAAATGGCAAGTTGTGCAGATTCAGATGAAGAGAAATCTCATGTCCAAGTTGTTGCATCCTGTGACAATGAAGGTGTGACAGTCATCAACGAAGATGCTTCCACTTCCATGGCCCTGGAGGAAGGCCTCGTTGAGGTGGCCTACATCAACATCAGTGAAGCCATGATGCTAGACGAGATTGAAGGAATTGAAACGTCAACAATGGATGATGACACGACCAGACAGAGCTGGGAATTTGGAGCTCTTGAAATAGAAGAGGACATTGCCTTGTCAGAAGAGGAAGCTGTCACAGTGAATGAAAGAGATGATGAAGAGCAAATTGCTGTGACCAACGCCTACCTGGCCGGCCAGATTTCTTTCCAGGATTTCATCACCAGAGTGGAGGGGCCTAAGAATCCAGAAGAGACTTCTGATATAGAGGAGAATGATGACAATAACATGAGTACCGAGGAGGATCCGGAGTATATCCCTCCTCCTCCTGAACCCAAAGAGAAAAAGAGTAAAGGCAAGAGTCTTAAAGGGAAGCCAGTCATTGTTGAATCAGCCATCATTCCAAGCAGTGGAGAAATCCCTAAATCGTCTAAATCACCACAGAAGAAAATTAAAAAGGCTCGCAAATTAGGCCCCAAGATCAATAAGAAACTTCCTGCTAATCTTTTAGGTATATTTTATTTATTTTTAGAATTGAATAAATATTAAATTAATTTTTCTTGTTTGTTTTACAGCTCTGATGGGAGAAGCCAATTTACGTTGGGCCAGAAATGAGAAAGAGGATGCTATAAATCTCTGTATGGAAGTGATTCGCCAGGTATATTTTCGTTTATAACTTCACGTAAATGAGCTTTATATATTTGTATATAGATTATCACAAATTATTATTATAGGCGCCGAGTTATGCAGAGCCTTTCCAAACGCTCAGCATGTTCTACGAAGAATTGGAGGAGTACGAGAAAGCATACCAATTATCTTTGATCGCCGCCTATTTGTCACCTCAAGATGCTGATGAATGGCTTCGCTTGTACGAGGTATAAAATAAATTATTATTTAATTTTTTTTATTTCTTAATTAAAATTCTTTCTCGTTTATCAGTTGTGCCTTAGTCGAGGCGATTTAGAGCAGGCCTCCAAGTGTCTCGCTAAAGCAGTTCAGGCTGATCCTTCCAATTTGGAAATTCACAAAAGGTGAAATTTTAAATAAATTTTCATTCTAATTTAAATCTAATTTTTATTTTGTATTTTAGACGCTGTGAATTGCTAGAGAGCATGGGAGCCCAACAAGAGCTCGTCGAGGCCTATCTCAATATGCTCAGAGGAGTCCACCCGGACGATGACAAGAAGGCGGAATGGGTGGAACTCGCCGTGCGTATAGCCCGCATGAGGCACGCCAGTGGTCACTTCCACTCGGCTCGAAGGGCTCTCAGTAACGCACTCATCCATTGTGCCGATAACTTCTCTATGGAGAACTACAATCTTTTACTGGATCTACTCATCTTGACCAAGCGCTACATTGAAGTAGTGAAAGTAAGTTGTTTTGAAAAAAAAAAAAAAGTTTACCGACCGAGGCTGAAGGTTCTCGCCCGGTTTAGTGATCTAAACGGGCTTGATTGTGTGGCCGCAGCCGGTAAAAAAAAAATTATCAATGAAAGGTTGATTTATAGTTTCTGTTTTATTTTTATAGGTGTTGCACAAGCATTGCGGATTAATCCTCGATAGACCCAAGATTGTAGACGAGCTCGATCTTCAGGAAGCGACAACAATGAGCTTCTCTCAGGATCTTCCAATCGACATCCAGAGCAAACTCTGCATCGCTCTCATCCACTGCAAGAAAACGGACTTTGCTTCACCTCTCGTCAATTCCATTCTAGAACTGAATGTCGACGACTACGGCGATATCTTTCTCGATGTTGCCGAAGCCCTCATGGAGAAGAAGCTCTTCGAAGAGGCCGTTATTCTCTTCGAATCGCTAGTGGGTAGCCAGACTTACAGTTTACCTGCCGTCTGGCTCAAACTGGCCCACTGTTTTGGCGCTATTCCGGAGCGGACTGAAGAGGCGATTGACGCCTACAAACAAGTGATTGAGCTAGCTCCTTCCAATCCGGATGCTCGTCTAGCTCTTGCTGCACTACTCACCAGCCTAGGTAAAACTTAAATCATATTGCTTATAAAATGGGATTGAATTTTAATCATTTTTAAATTATTATTTAGGTCGATATGAAGAGGCTTTGGAAGCTGTTACCCAAGATTCTGAAGTAGCCACCATCGAAGCCAGTGTATTACATCACAGATGCCTCTTGCTGCTCCAAGAAGACCGGATGGATCAGTTCGTCCAGACTTATAAGCTGCTCATGATGCGCCATTCGAAGAGTATCCGGTCCAAAGACGACATCCACATCGCTTGCGGAGCCAAGAGAACCGGATGGGAATCTGAAGAAGAGGCCGAAGAAGATGAGCAACAGTACGGCTCCACATCAATCCCACTGGAAGAAGAGTTCCGGCTATTACGTCTCGCAATAGAATACCTCTACAACCAAAAGAGACTGGTGGAAGTGGCTAGAATGTGCTTCACTGCTCTCACTTCCAGTCTCTTCCGGAGGAAGAGGGAGATTCATCGGGAAATCCATTTCTTGACGCTTCAAGTGTGCATCACTAAAGGTGATTCTTACTACGCTTATAACCTTGTGAGAGGCCTTCTGACGAGGAGTAGGAGCAACCTATACAACAACCGAGTCTGGAACTTGTTCATTCAGGTGAAATTTCTTTATTTATTGATACTTTTATAAAATATTTTAAAATTTATTTATTCATTTTTAGGTCATTATGAAAGGAGATGACATTCGATACAATCGTTTTCTGATGCGACTGTTGGTGAAGCATCCGGATAACTCGGCTCTCAGCGTTTTAAACGGGCATGCCTGCGTGGCTTGTGGAACCTACAAATACGCTTTAGGTAAATTTGTTAAATATCTTTTAAACTATTATTTAGTAAATTAAGTTTGGATTTTTATAAAAATATAGATGAATATCTATCGGCTTGCAAGATGGATCCAGAGAACCCTTTCTTTTTACTGCTCTCGGCTGTGGTCCTCATCCAGCTGACTTGCCAGAAATTTTCGAGCAGCAAACATTCCCTTGTGACGCAAGCTACCGCTTTCTTCGACAGCTACATGCGAACCCGTGGTGATTGCCAGGAAGTGTACTACAACATCGGCCGAGGGATGCACCAGTTGGGCTTGCTTCCTCAAGCCCTAGAGTTTTATAAGAAAGCGTTGAAGTGTCCACCGAGCGTGACTAAAGGGAAGCACGCTTCGTCTTTTGATTTGACGAGAGAAATCGCGTTCAATTTGTCGCTGATTTATAGAGCAGCAGATCCCGCTGGTCTTGATATTGATGTGGCGCGTATGTACATAAATAAGTATATTGTCATCTAAACTAGTTTCTGTTTGTGCGTGTGTCTTACTTGAAAATATACTTTGATTTTTCTAGAATGTGTTAATCCTAAAATAATTTTCAATCTATTTTTTAAATAATGTATTTGAAATACGTGATTGAACTTGAGGTCTATTTTAATCTGAGTATTTTCTAATTGAGTTAATTGTTGATCAAGAAAGAATACTTTGGGTAAATATTGTGTCGGCGATTTGGTAGGGCGACGGTAGCTACACTAGCTTGGTTGCGGCAATAACCAACTCAGTACAATTTACAATATTTAATCCGAGTACAACTGTGTGCGTGTTAAACTAAATCATATCTACAGAAAGACAACTTTTTACTTATTTAAATTATGCATTTTTTTCACATTTGAAATTCTATAGACTCAGTTAATGAATTACATCGATTGGTGCATAAATCAGCGTAACTTAAAATAAGAAATGATTACAGGAACAATTTGTTTCGTCGTTTCGGGCGTTAGGTAGCGCAAAGCGGTAAGGAAATTTTGAATAGCTATCTCTTATTGATTCTTGGATGTAAGGAAATTGATTGCGGTTTACAATTATTAGCCAATGACAAATTGGTTGTTTTTAATGACAAGCAAAAAGGTTGTTTTAGGACAACCTACGTTTTTAAATCGAACACGAATTTATACAGATTGGAGCTGCGATACAAGAAAAAATGCATTGTTGAGGCCTTTTAAATACTGAAATCTCTATCGTCTTTTGGAACTTATCTTAAGCGAATCAGTATTGAATTTTGATGCAATTCCTTCCCGGGTATTGGAATTATCCCTTGGCTGACTTACTAGTCAACTCTGCTCTGAAGTGGACGAACAAATCGTTGGTTTTTTTTTTAATTTCTACAACTTGGGTACTGATGAACTGATTCATCATTCAAAGCACATTTTTCTGCCTTTTTAAAAACCTTCAATGAAAATTTTAAGTTGTTATAGAGATTATCAGATACCTAATTTTTTTTAACAGCTTGGTATATTGAAGATCATACTACTCTCTGTCTGCCTTTGTGCTCAGGAAGGAAGGAAAAAGAGATTGAGCATGGCTTATTTTGCTTAGGCCTATAATTAGTTTTTACATATAAAAAAAGATATGTATAACAATCTAGGAATATAAGCTAGTAAACTGATATGAGAAATGCTTTTACGTTATCTTCAAACTAATATAGTAGTACTAGTTACCCGCTTTAATGCTTTATAGCTAAATATTATAGAGCCTCAGATATAGTATACAACTAAAATTATGAAAGTTAAGGTTCTATAGTGGAAGCTTTCCCGTTGCAGAAAGCGTTTTGCCTATACCTACATGGCTTTAATTACCTCGTTCCAATGTATGATAAAGCCAACGTAGTTGAAGCTTTCCCATTGCAGAAATGGATCTAGTTCTCCATTTAAATCTTTTTACATCGGAATGATGTAAAGCTCATAGCTTATGGCGTAAGCTTTCTGGTCTAATATGGAATAATTATAGCATTTAGCTATCATCATAGTTAAAGCTTTCCCGTTGCAAAACAAAAAATCCTCATAGCTTATGGCGTAAGCTTTCCGGTCTAATATCGAATAATTATAGCTATAATTATAATTAAAGCTCTCTCGTTGCAAAAGAAAAAAAAAAACGTAAAAATCATAGCTTAAAAGGCGTAAGCTTTCCGGTCCAATATCGAATAATTAAAGCTATCACCATAATTAAAGCTCTCCCGTTGCAAAACAAAAAAAACCCGTAAAACTCATAGCTTAAAAGGCGTAAGCTTTCCGGTCCAATATCGAATAAATAGCGACCCACTTTATAGCTAAAAAGTCATAGAGCCGTAAATATAGTATATCTATCTGAATTTATAAAGCTGACTATTCTATATTTTAAGTGAAAGCTTTCCCGTTGCAGAAAGTACTGTGCCCAGTTATACATGGCTTTAGCTTCTTCATTTCAATAAAGGGTAGTTAGAGGACCATCGTAGTTGAAGCTTTCCCGTTGCAGAAATGGATCAAGTTCCACATTTAATAATATAGGGATGATTTAAAACTTATAACTTATGGCTTAAGCTTTCCCGTGGCAAAAAACCTAGTAAATGATTTTAGCCATGAAGGATAAAAAGAACCTATAACTTGTATAGTGAAAGTTTTACCGTTGCAGAAAGCACTGGGTGTGGGTAATTAGCGGGCAACGGGCAGCGGGCAGCGGGCGGATAATTAGCGGACTTTTTTAACGGGCATTACTTTTTTTGCTGGTGGGTAATTAGAGGGCATGTAAAAAGCGGGCTGGATAATTAGCGGACTTTTTTTAGCGGGCACTTTTTTTTTTGCTTTCCTTCCACATACATTGCGGGCATTAAAAAAAAATTAGCGGACAACTTTTTTATTTATATTTTGCTGTCACACATATTGCAGACATTTAAAAAAAGTTTAGCGGGCAACTTTTTCTTGATATTCTATTAATCACACATGTAACACGGGCATACACAAATTTGAGCGGGCAACTTTTATTTTTAAATGCGGGCATTTAAAAAAATGTCTTTAGCGGGCATCTATATTTTCTGTCAATCGCACATGTATTGCGGGCATTAATAAAAATTTTTAGCGGGCAATTTTTTTTGTGTGTACATTGCGTGTATGTGGCGGGCTTTAAAAAAAGCTTTTAGCGGGCAATACTTTTCCACACAGTTAACCGCTGCTCTAATCGCCTCTAATATTGCGGACAATACAAAAATTAAGCGGGCAACGTTGCGTTGCGGGCGTTGTAAAGAATTAGCGGGCAACATTTTTTTTTAAAATTTGCTTTCCTTCACATGTATTGCGGGCATTGAAAAAAATTAGCGAGCAACTTTTTATTTATATTTTGCTGTCAAACATAAATTGCGGACATAAAAAAAAAATTTAGCGGGCAAATTTTTCATCCACATATATTTGGGCATTTGAAAAAAATTAAAGGGGCAACTTTTGAATTGAAAAAATGTTTTTGCTAGCAACTTTTTTTAATGTGCTTATAAATTGTTGCCGGCTACAACAAAATTAATTTTAAAAAATATGAACGTAATTGCTATGAATGAAAAAATATGACGGCAATTTTTTAACTAGAATAATTCCCCGAAAATGTATCATTTTGCATGACCCGCAAAATTATGACCTAAAAGTTATTTACAAAATTTCAATTGCTATAAAATTATGTGCAAATTTTCATGCCCAGCAAATATAAAACCACACATATTTAACCGATAAACTAAATTTCAAAAATTATGCGATATTTTCGCATGGCTATTGGCAATGTCCGAAAATTCTATAAGTTTTTTTTCACGGCCGGGAAAGTTGTTTCTTTTTTAATATTTGGGTTTTTGAATATTTGGGTGGAAATTTTTTTTTTAAAGGTGGGCGTTAAATTTTTTAAAAATAATTTCCGCAATACATGTTCGATGGGCAGCCAATAATAATAATGTTGGCAATACCTGTTCGATTTTAAAATTTTAAAAAGCTGGTACGGTAAATACGTTTTTTTAATGCCTACAATTCAAAAAAAAAGTTGCCCGCTAATTTTTTTTTATTTATGCCAGCAATATATGTGTCATTGACAGCAAATATAAAGATGCCCGCTAAAATATTTTTTTATGTCCGCAATACATGTGCGATTTTAACAAAACGTTGCCCGCTAAAATCTTTTTTTTTATGTCCGCCATATATGTGTGACAGTAATATATAAATAAAAAGTAAATCTAATTATCCGCCAGCAAAAAAGTAATGCCCGCTAAAAAGTCCGCTAATTACCCGCCCGCTGCCCGCACACACACGTTCATCGACACAAAATAAAAATAAAATGCCCGCAATATATTTAGATGGAAATCAAATAAAAAAAAAATTTCCGCTAAAATGTTTTTTATATATATGTCCGCAATACATGTTAAATGGACAGCAAATAATAATAAAAATGTCGGCAATACTTGCTACTATAAATGCTACTAAAAACTGTTATTTATGCCCGCAATATATGTGCGATTGACAGAAAATATGATGCCCGCAATTTTTTTTTTCAATGCCCGCAATTAAAAATAAGCTGTCCGCTAAAAACTTTATTATGCCCGCAATACATGTGTGGTTTAAAACATATAATCAAATAAAAAGCCGCCCGTAAGCCCGTGAAATTTTTTATGCCCGCAATACATGTGCGATTAACAGAAAGTTAATAAAAAGATGCCCGCTAAAATCTTTTTTCATGTCCGCAATAGGTGTGACAGCAAAATAAAAAGTCGCCCGCTAAAAAAAGTCCGCTAATTATCCAGCCCGCTTTTTACATGCCCTCTAATTACCCACCAGCAAAAAAAGTAATGCCCGCTAAAAAAGTCCGCTAATTATCCGCCCGCTGCCCGTTGCCCGCTAATTACCCACACCCGAAAGCACTATGCCAATTTGAACATGGCTTCAGCTTCCTCGTTCCAACATACGATACTGTAGTTAGAGCCAACGTAATTGAAGATTTTTCCATTGCTAAAATGGATCCAACCACTTCTCTATTAAAAAAAAATGAAATCGGGATGATGTAAAGCTCATATAGCTTACAGCGAAAGATTTCCAGTCCAATTTCGATAATTCTAGCCATCATCGCAGTTAAAGCTTTCTCGTTGCAAAAAACCTTAGAAAATGGATCTAGCTTTTTATGACAGGTAAAATTAACCTGAAAAGCTGTATTCAGAAAGCTTTCCCGTTGCAGAAAGCACCATGCATACTGCATACGTCTACACCTTTTCCGTTTCCTCGTTCCAATATAGGATATAGTTAAAGCCGTCCTAGTTAAAGCTTTCCCGTTGCAGAAATGAAAATAGCTTCTCCAGTAAAAAATATAAAGATGGTACTCAATAAATGAAATCAGGTTTCCCATTTTGAAAAACAGTGCTGGGTTAATATCGTAATCTAATATTATAATAAAGAATATCGGGCTAGTTCGTAATCCATGACTTATGTATTAAGGATTAGGGTGAACGTCTCCCGTAGCGGGATGTCTTTTTGAATAATAAGACTACCGTGCACGTAAAGTTAAACAATTCACGTTTTCCCACATGCAATGAAATATAATAGCCAATCGATTTCTTCAGAATAATATCATCATACCGATAATTTTCAATTGGTTAGAAGGCCATTTCAGGCAAAATCAGTAAAAATGTTGGTGGAATTTGATAGCTATTTGAAGGCTTAATGTAAGTTCACTATGAGTGGTATTTTCTTAAAAAGAGGAAAATAAATAAATAAAAATGTATAACTTAAAGCCCTTTTAAAACATAATAAACATGCTCTAAAATACATTTTAGTAGGGTTCATTGAATGACTTTTTTAAAAAGAATACCTTAATTTGCCCGAAAACATTTCATTATTCTCACAGAAATGATTTTTTTGTCAAAATGTCTGCCATTTTGGTACGGTGATAGATAAACCGAGATCAGAAAATTCAAATTAATACTTAAAGTGTGACCTTCTGGTGGCCAGAGCCTAGAACTATCACATTTAACTAAGTTTCAAAATTCAGACGCCAGAGGCACTGTGGGCTAAATTTTAGTTACGAATCTTTGACTGGGCTATATGAATTGGAGGGTGGTAAAGAGGGTGGTAAATTTAGTTTTTAATTTACTGTAAATCAACTATTGGTTATATTTGATCGATCCAGGGCTCATTAGAATTCCACTGAATTTAGACGTACGCTGGTATCAAATTTCACTGATGAAATGGACTATGAGTCCAGAAAAAGTCGAAGGAATTCGGCAACGGGTGCCCATGTTATTTGCCCTATCTCGAGCTCGGTCTGCAGACGATGCCGGCGCCTTTCGACGCTCGTTACATTCGTCACCAACTTCCGGTGACGATGAGACCGAGCTTAAAAAATTTCTAATTTTTTGCTTGATTTTTTGGTTACTAAGAAGTTGAGAACTTCTGCTTTTTCTCGAGGTAAAAGCTTAAGCCCTGGCCGGGTGGGAGGTTTTTGCTTCAGCCTTATAAGTTTAGAGAAGATAGAAGAGAAGTATACTATAGTTGGCTACTAATATAGTGTGTCTAGATAATCAATACCACAACTACGGCTTGCTATAATTGGTAATGAAAGTAATTTAACAGCAACAAAAGGCTACATTTTAAGTAATTCAACAGTAGCTGGGGCCTGGAATGGGCATTTAAATTTCACTAAATAATGTCGGGGTTGTGTAGCTAAGATGGTTCGATGGAGACAATTGGTTTGAGTCATAAGTGTATTGAGACGGACTACATCTTGTAGAACTCTCTCTCTGAGACTGAAGAATGAAGTGGAGGATACTAGCTATTTATACAGCCAGTCCTTCCGCATACAATGAGAGAATTGAGGTCATGGTGACACATAGATAATTTAGGGTTATTGCATGTAAAGGTATTTGCGGAGGGTCAGGTAATCACCCGATCTATCGAAGAGGGGGATGGTCTCTTGACCTCTCCGTCTCCGATAACTGATAACATCTTTATTACTCTCGAGGTCTACTGTCACCTGATGTGGTGATTTACTAGCTAGTGGATGCATTCCACTAGCTTTCTATTTAATTTGTTTATTCATTTACTTAAGCGCGACAATAAGGAGTAAACCAATATTTGAAATCAACAACATGTATAGCAATCAGCATTACAATAAATCGAGTGCAATGCTACAGAATGGAAAGCGTGCATCCTTTTTTTCAAACTACAACATTATAAGCAAGCATTTTGACGAGTATTTAATTTTAAATTGATTGATCTGAAGTCATGCTGCGCATAATTGCTCATTTCGTTGGAATTCGCAGTTTTATTTATGAAGCTGGGCTGGTTCATTTCACCAGTATTCACTTCCAAATTTTCAAAATCAATTTTCAGTCCACTATTTAAAAAATACTTAGATTTTGTATTTGTCCAGCATAAAAAGGCAATGGTGATCAGGCAAACGTGGAAATTCGCATTAAAGAATCAACGCTAATTAAAAGAACTCATTCTTCAACCGTAACGGCATGTCATGAAAAGCAAAAGATCAAGCATTTTAACGACTATATATACTAATAATTGAAAAGTGATGCACTTATATAACATTCGAAGTTCGATATACTGCTATCCTGATGGGAACGAATTTATTTCGATATCTTAAGATTCCATAATAACGCCTTTTTTTCCCGTGTGTCTCATTCCAAGTATGTAGATTCTTTTTTTTTTACTTCAAGTTTTCGAATCGGAACGACTCTCAAAAAAAAATTAAAATACTGATTTCATTTATTTCTTATTTGTGTGAATATGTTATTCTTTTCTTATCGATATTGCGGCCTTCAGGTCTGAGTAAAAAGTTCATTATTCGGAAATCAATCGATAAATCAATCAATTTGATTATCGCTCGGTCGATACATGATTGGTGGATCTTGTTATGTACGCATACTACTTTTTTAGCTTCAATCAGACTTATTCCGCTGTTACAACTATGTGACTACAGTGTAATCTATGCAGTGGTAGAGCGAACCATTAATCTAATTACATGGTTATTTAGATTTAGGCCTTTTAGTCTATCAAACTACATAGGCTAACACGTGTTCGTGTTTTCAGAGGGATCCTCCGCGGGATTTTGGATTTGGCTGTTTACATTGTTATTTGAGCTTAATTTATTTTCTGTTGCTTTCATTTCTTTATGCACTCTTAAGAAAGGTAAGCGGAAACGACCAAGTCTCATCAAAGTTTGTCAACAGCATTTTGAATGTATCAGGGAAAGCACTAAATATCGTCACGATGCCGATTGATTTTTCTTCTCATTGAAACCAGCATCAATAGCAATATAGATTTCTTTATTGTCCGCTATACAATGCGTATTTAACAGCATACTTAAGTTTTAAAACCAATTAACAGGCAGTAGGCTAAATGAATAATAATCCATGACTATTCAATGTAAACTCTCTTGCAAACTTGTTTTTACCAAGCACACAAAAGAATTCAAAAATAAAGCATACCGATAATTCAACTATCAGCTGGGACCTCTGATGCGGCGCAGGAGTAATTCATTAATTCAACCATTGTTAAGTATTCAAACCTAATTATATGACACGCAAAGACATGCGAATCATTTTTTAAATAATTTTACTTTTTAAGAGAGCAACATATGGACTGCATATGATCGAAGTCGATGGAATGAATAAAGCTTTTCATCTTATTCACTTGCATTGCAACAACCAGTTGGGTTTAATATGGGCTTTATCAAATCTGCAATCTAATTTTTGATTATAGTAGTGACGTGCTCTAATATTTCCTAGAAATTGAACACCAATGTTCAAATGACGATACAGCAGTACCGTGCGCAGTGCACGGCAGTGCCGCGAGCAGCGCAGCAAATCTCTTCCTATGTAAATCCTAGTTCAGAGCGCCAACGCTGCAACCCAAAATGAACTCGCTCCTGTATATAAGGGACTGCTTTGAAAGAAAAAATACCAGAGACTTTCCGTACTCCCCCTAAAGCAGGTGCTGTTGAACAAATTACCAAATAATCTTGTGCCGTATCGTAATAAGATATCGTAAGTATACCAAAATTTATATAGTATTTTCTTTACAGCTTTTCCCTGACGTAGTAAAATGTATTTTACTACTTAAGGCTTTACAAGGTTTAAATGTGGCGCCCTAGAGTGTAGCCCCCCACATCTTTATATAGTAAAACAGTGGCGCCATCTCTGAAAAATCTCGATTTAGGTAGCAATAATCGATTAAAATCGCGCCATCTATGAGAATAAAATTTAATAATCGATTCTTAACAGGAAATTTGAAAAGAATTAACCTAAAGAAGGTCTAACGTAATTTTACTACTAATTTGCGTATAAATAGCGTGATAATGACCTGATACAGTCTAATTATTTAAGAAATATTCCATTTAGAGACTTTAAACGATATTATTTTATGAATGGAATAGAAATAAAAGTACCTTCCAATCACAGGCTCTGTTTCTAATTAATATATTCAAGTGATTGAAAAAATCTTAAATTGTGTTATTGTAACTTTGGAAATAAATCAAGTTCTAGTTCATTAGAGTAGATGTAATATAGTTTAATTTGGCCATATACTGTGTATTCTTGGTTACAGAAAAACTGTCTTACGTCAATAATATTTACTTTTACTATTATATAATAAATTGTTTTCATTTGAATTATTTTTATGATTTCTTTGCTCATTTGTTATATAAAGCAATCTACTACTTGAAAACAAAAAATATTTATTAAAAAAAATACTACGTCAGGCCTCACTCAGGCTATTTTATAAAATTTATAAACCCTGCAATTATAATAATATATTAGATGCATTTGTTATGGTTTTAACTTGTTTTTGGTCGAGTTAAAAAACAACAACACCATAACAGCGAATGGAATGGAAACACTAACTGAACCGAATTATACTTACTATTCAAACTATTTTAGGCAATTTAAAATGGAACTTTATTTTCTACTATTTTTACTCTATCATATACTGAGAATGGTAGACGGCGACGACGAGGTCTCATCACTATTTGATGCCAACCGCAGGTTGAATAACTTATCTGGGAAAGAATTAAATGTCGTTATGATACCGGTAATTGCTGGTTCTTGTTAAACTAAGTATCTATAAAAAATAGATATTGGTTGAATAGATAATTGATATTTTTCTCTATGCAGCTGTCTACTTTTATCCAAGTTTTTCGAAATTCTTCAGGACACGTAATTGGCTTCGGTGGAATTCTTTACGAGCAAATGGCGTGGCTATCTAGGCGATTTAATTTTACGTATGTGATTCTAATTATCTTGTTGCAACATATTAATATGACAAATCTTAAGCTTCTATGTAGATATCGTACTCAACATTTTCATGAACTATTCACAAAACTTAACTTTATATATATATATTTCAGTATGCATATTGAGCCATCTAAAGATAATGTGTATGGCGTTCCCGACGCTAATGGCGATTACAGCGGATTGTACGGACAGCTACAGCGTGCGGTAACCTGAAGAAAGCTATATCTCATAGTAAAAACAAACTACTGCAAGTCGCTTACTGTATTTTATTTTAATAGGAGATTGATTTGGGCCTTGTTCCATTTATAATGAGACACAGAGTCATTGAGTTGTGTGTTTACATTGTTGGCGATAGCTTTGCCATGCTCGTCAAATATCCTGTGCCTAAAACCAAAACCGATGCGCCAATCCAAGTCTTTTCTCTCTACGTAGGCTATGCATATGGCAATGCATTTTCATGAATTGAAAAATTACAGAATCGATGTTTGACGTTTTCTTTTACTTATGAAAAGGAAAACTAAACATCGAAAAACGTGATAAAATAGCCTGAGTAAGGCCTGACGTAGTCTTTTTTTTCAATTTAAGGAATCATCGCTACTGTGCTAGACATTAGCTATTGTCGAGGCTATTGTTCTATGAAATGAGTAATCCGAATAGTAATAGAAAGATTGCACCAGATCTACCTCGGGCTATTTTACTCTTAAGTTTTATACTACAAGTTCCCAAATCCCTAAGGTACCACACTCCAGAGTGGCTGTATAAAAAATCATTTTTTTTCATTAGTTGGACGTATTTATACGTCCTACTAGGCATACCTAAAGTGGGTTACTTGAAAAAATAAATAAAAATAAGTAATCGATTCTTAAAATAAAATCGATTCTTAAAAGAAAATTCTAATAGATGGCGCCACTTGTCAATCGATTGTTGCTATCAAATTCGTCGGTATCGCTAGATGTCGCTACTGTTGGACTATATAAAGCTGTGGCCCTCTACTCTCTAGTGGCGCCACATTTAAACCCAGTAAAGCCTTAAGTAGTAAAATACATTTTACTACGTCAGGGAAAATTGAACATTTATTAAAATTGGCTGACTTTTTTTCTCATCAGGTTTGGATTGGTTTGCTCCTTTCGATTATCGCTTGCATCGGCTTCATACATCTTTTGATTTTCATCACTAGAAAATACTCCCGTTCTAATGATGGTGAAAACCATCAATTCTCTCACACTACTCTGAGTAACACCTCCTATTTTATCTTTGGAACTCTCACCAACCACAGTACGATTATAATATTAAATGAAATTGATTTATCAACATTGATTATACTGATATATTTTATGCTTTGTAAAAACCAACGTAATTGAGCAGGTGTACCATCTGGAGACGGTCCTCGATCTGCAGGAATAATAACTGTTTTTTGTTTGGATTTTGTCCACATTTGTTTTCGTGAATGTGTACAGTTCCTGTATTATGTCATACATGTCACTGAGATTTCAGCGACCGGACATAAACACATTCGCAGACTTGGCAAACAGTCCAAATTACTTTCCAACCGCTTTTAAGGGAATCGTGCCCGAAACTATATTTATGGTATTCAAATCGTCTACATTATAGTAAATGCATTATATGCCATTAATTAGTCTTATTTCTATTACATCATACATAATAGGAGTCGACACCAGGAACAATGATGAGAAAAATTGGGGATAAACTCCTAGAATGTAATGACCGTTGTCGGCTGTTGGACTATGATGGGATGCTCAAAAATGTACTTGAAGGGGATTTTGTCGCTCTATTGGTAAATGATATATTATTCATCCTTCTATTAAATGAATACGATTAAGTGCTTTTAAAGAATTGGCTTTATAACCAACCAAACTTAATTTTATTTGTTTAATGTGATCTACCTTTCTAATACTTTTTAAATTCTAAAAACGGCTTTCATTTAATTTATTTTATGATGTAGGTAACACTTTCAGGCAACTACTACATTAAGAAAACCATGACAGACGACCGCCAATGCCGCTTGACGATGGCTAAAGAAACGGTTGGTCATAGACACATGTATTTGGGAGTACCAAGAAGCAGCCCTTATGACAGGGAGTTAAACAGAGAGTATCAACATTATTATTATTTTTTAAATTTAAACTCAACCTATTTTCATATGCCGTATAATATAACTTAAATTTATATCTTGTAATGTATTTAATTATTGGTCAATTTGGTACAATTCATTTGGTTTGTTGAACTACTGGATTCAGAAAATGATGCCTGTCCCACGTCAATGCATTCTACAATACAACAATCAGGGAGAGTTTGTTCAACTAGTGGATTTGGCCATACTAAAACTGGAACAGTTTTACGTTGCCTTCGTCGTTCTTTTCTTCGGTTACGTCTTGGCACTACTTCAGTTCCTTCGAGAGCGATTTATTACCCGCTGCTAATCAGCCGCAGATTATCAATTTGGTTGATCGAAATACCAATAATCAGCACTATCGTAATAATATTAAAGCAGAATGTGGGTTCAAAGTATAAGATAGTAAGATAATCAGGTTTCAAATAAGTAAAAGACGATGAACTCGTGAACAATTAAAAAAAAATAAAAAATCATTCTTTTTTTGGTTCATCAGAAATGGTAATATTAGTTGGTCAATCACCTCACTTAGTGGTCAATGCCATTACTTGTAGTTCCCACTATAGTAAAACCTATTATACCTACCAATTATACCTAGAAATTAGAAAAGCCTAGTAAAATCTCATCCTACCTATAGCCTATCATACCTATATCCGTACCTATAGCCTAACCTAATTTATTGCGTAGCCTTCGACCACATTCTCTTATAGAACCTATCCTTTATATAAGAACAGCAAGTTAGCCTATTGTATTTTCTATCAATATTAAAATAATTTATGTTTACTTGGCCCACATATATAGCCGATTAAAAAGATTTATATAACATACGATGTAGCTATCGATACCATTTTAGATCGACGCAATTTTAGGCACTTTAAAATAATTAGCTCGAGGTGTTACTAAAGTTAAAGTTAAAGTAAAACATAGTTCTTGAGGAAAACATTTTATGAAAGGAATCAGGTCATTAGTGGTATGTTTCCTAAAAATAACATAAAAATGATTTAACCCATTCAAGTAAACGTTCACTTATCGAGAAGGCGGAAGTAAGGGAAATTGCAATATTTTACTTTTAATCATACTCGTTGCTTGTTGAAATTAATTAACAATTAAATTCACATATCACGTACATATGTTATCAATATATGCTTACCGACGGAATCGTTGGTTGATTAGGTAGCACGAAACTGGCAAAATCTTTAAAAGCGTTATTGTATTTCTATATTATCTCTATTGCAATACACGCACCAGGAAAAAAAAATCAAACGCTGTACCTGTACGGTGGGTTGTCTAACTCTCTTGGACATGTTCAACACGGCAGCAATATTTAAAATGTCATGTCACATGTAGGCAAGTACCTATAGTGTTTGCCTTTGATTGGTATATGATGGATCTTATAGAAAAGTTTTTTATCGGAATTATAAAAGTAAAACCTAACTTTTTCGAGGTTATATTAATAAACAAAATATTTGAAATTAAATTCTTTAAAAGAATGAATAAGCACTTATTGAATAGTTTCCGTTCTCTGTACTCATCCTGAAAATTCTGCTTTCAGGAAGATCGGAAAAAAATCGGTGAACATTTTAGTTTTTTACAGGACGGATGGGGGTTCTTGAGTGGCCCCTATAAACCCCTTGCATTCGGATCGACTTCGCGCGATATACGTGCGGTTGGTAGGTACCGTATAGACTCAGATCAGTATATTTTGCTACATTCGTCTTTTCTAGAAGTACACGACTGTACGAGAGGGTAAATTTTAGGCAGCGGCTAAAATTTCTAGTTCCTTTGAACTGTCCATTACGGTTGAATTTGATTTGGTATACGTAGAAGATTTTCGACCGTCGACCGTTTACGTAAATTTAATCTAGATATTTGCATATTTGACGAAAGCTATACATTTGGTGCGGGCTGCCGGCAACGCTTCGATAATCGATATGAACGGCATCGCCATAGGGGATAAGAGAATATGGATATGCAGCAGCGGTACGCTATGATTAAAAAAATTGAATACGGAAATATTGTAATGCTGGTTTTCTTTTAAGTAGTGGTTGTAAATCAAATTAAATAGATGGGGTCTTTACTTTCAATCATTCATCGCCAGATCACAGATTTACATTTGGTTCAAATTATCGGAAAACAGCATACTGGTGGCCGATACGTGTTCCTCAGAATAATTCCGTGTTTAATCTGTGTATATGTATTCACTTAGTTTTATGAATTACATAATTGGTCATGCAGCTGGTTAATTTGACCAGTATTCCGAATTTTCAAAACCAATTAACCGAATACAGAAAAAATAATCTAGAAATTGATTATTTGTCAAGCATATAATGACAATAGTGGTCGCATTCGTGAAAGGTCGAAGTATTCTCTTATTAAAATTTCAGTTCTTCAGTAAGAATAATGGAGTACACAGCTGTAGTTAGTATAATGATGCTATTGGCTACTTACTTTTCTTATCGGAATTATGGTCCTCAATTCTGAGTAAAAAATTCAATAGATTTGATAATTGATAGACCACCGACGTTGATCAAACAAAAGAATCCTTGCCAACCAGGTCGACAGGGGGGGGGGGGGGTCTTGTTATGTACAGTACCTAGCAATAAAATCTTTGCGGTTTTCCATTTCCACCAAATAGACTCCATGAAATTCTTAGGTGGTTCCACTTCGCCACCTGGCGGAAGTAAAGGTTTTATTGCTAGGTACTGTACGGTACGCAGTATCCTACTTTATTTCCAGCTTCAACTAGGCTTATTATTTCCGCTTCCACCATTATACAGATTGCATATTGTTTGGATATTGTTTGTTAGGCTTTTTAGTCTGCAGTCTACTATCAAACTACAAAGACGTAGATAGATTGTTGTTTTTAGAAGAATCCTCTTGTACTGGTACTGGACCGTTCAAGTGTAAAACAAATGAATAACTCTACTTTCTTGATATAACGTTTTACTGCAAACTATATATTTAGTTAATCTATATCTAATTCAAACTTTTCCAGGCGATTCAAAAATGAGCTTTATTCATTTACTTTTGCTTTCATTCCTTCATGCATTATTAAGAATGGTAAGCGGAAATAACGACGAAGTCTCATCAATGTCTGTCGACAGCATTTGCAATCTATCAGGAAAAGAACTAAATATCGTGACGATACCGGTAGGTTTTTCTTCATATTGGAACCAATAATCCACACCAATAATGAATTGGACTCTTTTTTAAATTATTATTTTGCTGTGAACAGTATGCTACTTTCTCCCAAATTTTTCGGAATGCTTCAGGACACATAACTGGATTTGGTGGAATTTTTTATGAACAAATGACGTGGTTATCCCGTCGCCTCAATTTTAGGTACGCAATAATACATTTTTATTGTTGTAAATGTATATATTCCATTCCAAGTTTCCAGGTAGATTTTGTACTTTCACATCATGAACTTATTCACAATAATCTTCACTTTTTTCAGCATGCATATTGAGCAATCTAATAGTTATGGCAGTCCCAGCGCGAATGGTTCTTGGAGCGCAGTGTACGGACAGCTACAGCGTGCGGTAACCTAAAGAAAGCTTTATCTCATAGTAAAAGCAAACTATAGCAAAGTGCGCTTATTATAATATATTTTAATAGGAGGTTGATTTGGCCATGATTGCATTTGCAATGAAACACGGAATTTTGGATTTGGCTGTTTACATTGTTGGTGATGGGTTTGGAATGCTCGTCAAATACCCTATGCCTCAAACGAAAATCGATGCACCGATCCGTGTCTTTTCTCTCTATGTAGGCTCTGCATATGGCTAAGCATTTTTACTGATTTATATTACTGATGAACCTATGTTTGACCCCTTTAAATATTATCCAAAAACGTGGTTAAATTAAATATTAAACAAAAATGTATGTCTCCCGTTTTATACCAGGTTTGGATTGGTTTGCTCCTTTCGATTATCGCTTGCATCGCTTGCATACAACTATCGACTTTCCTCACTAGAAAATACTTACGTTCTAATGATGGTGAAAACAATCAATACTCTCACACTAATTTGAGTAACACCTCCTATTTTATCTTTGGAACTCTCACCAACCACAGTACGATTATAATATTAAATGAAATTGATTTATAATCATATAATCATTGAGTATACGGCTATACTATATGATTTGTAAAAAAAACTGTGTAATTGAACAGGTGTACTTTCTGGAAATAATCCTCGATCTGCAGGAATAATAACTGTTTTTTGGATTTTGGTCACATTTGTTTTCGTCAATGTATACAGTTCTTGTATTATGTCATACATGTCACTGAGATTTCAGCGACCGGACATCAACACATTCGAAGACTTGGCAAACAATCCAAAATATCTACCGACAGCTATTACAGGAATCGTGCCTGAATTATTTTTCATTGTATTAAAAAAAATTTATATCTTTAATTCATAAGTGTATCGTTATTAAAGATATATTTCTATTGCATCACTTATAGAACTCGAAACCAGGAACAATGATGAGAAAAATTGGGGATAAATTTCTAGAATGTAACAATCGTTGTAGACTGTTGAAATATGATGGGATGATTAAAAATGTATTAGAGGGGGACTTTGTCGCCCTCTTGGTAAATAAATATTCTCCATTCTTTCGTTATAAAATGAAAATGATTAAGTGTTTTCTTAATTGACTTAATAAGACTAACATTTTATTTGTTTATTTGTTGTATAATATAGGTAACACTTTCAGGTAACTACTACATTCAGGAAACCATGACTGCCGAACGTCAATGCCGCTTGACGATGGCTCAAGAAACTATGGGTTTTATGAACATGTTTTTTGGAGTACCAAGCAACAGCCCTTATATCAGGGAGCTAAACAAAGCGTAAAAACTAATTGCTCATATAAGCTAGTTTCATGTATAAGCTTTAATGGAGATCTTGTAATGTATTTAATTATAGATCAATTTGGTACAATTCATTTGGTTTTATGAACTATTGGATTTATAAAATGATTCCTGTCCCACGCCAATGCCTGTTAAAATACAACAATCAGGGAGAATCGGTTCAACTAGTGGATAAGGCTCCATTAAAACTGAAACAGTTTTACGTAGCCTTCGTCGTTCTTTTCGTCGGTTACCTATTGGCTCTGCTACAGTTCCTTCGAGAGCGGTTCATTACCCCTCTGAAAAAGTGAGATCTTACAAGCTATAACAAATCACCAAAGGAATCAAAGACTAATCAGTAATTGGCCGCTCGATATCAATTTGGTTGATCGAAATACCAATAATCAGCACTACACAGACGAAATCTTCTGTTTCAAATTTAAAAAAAACTTTGAATTTTGCCTCACTCTTGCGATTCTTAAGTAAATGGTATAATATATTAGTGGCCAATATCTTTTGTAGTTCCCACTTTAGTAGAACCTATTGTACTAACCTCAAACAATTAGCGTAAGTTATTCTATCGTGTTTTCTATCACCATTTAAGAAATCTTAATTGCCCACATATATAGCAGCTTAAAATTATTTACATTTCATATATTCGTCGAACCCATTTAAGTAAACGTTCACTTATCGAGAAGGCGGAAGTAAAATACATTGCGACATTTTACTTCTATTTATATTCAAGATTAAATGGCTTAACAATTTCATTCACATAAAGTATTACGAACATATATGTTAACAATATATGCTTAAAATGAGGTAATCGTTAGTTGATTACGTACCGCCAAAATGGCAAAACGTTTAATAACGTGAATGCATTTTAATCTTATCTCTATTCTAATACACGCTGCACACAAAAAAAATCAACCCCTGTTTATTACATTATTGTCTAACTGTCTTGAACATCTTCAACATGGTGGCAATATTTTAAAATACCATCTCAATGCTATACTGGTACCGAATTTAAAGTATATTGTATTATTGTTCGACGCTCTCCTACTAATAGCGTGCGGAGTAGTGGATCTAATGGCCTACGTTTGTGTCACTTATTATTTCAAAAAGGGATTTTATGAGAATTAAAACTAATTACTTATAACTTCGCCAAAGTTGTAATAAAATATTACAAATTAAAATCTTTAGAATAATCATGGAATGAGCAATCACTAATAGAAGTTTTCGTTCACGTAATCACTAAAGTAGCTCTCTGTATTCATATCAGCAACAACTCTACTTCTAAGAAGATAAAAACATCGGTGAACAAATTGGTTTAACATAGCACGGATGACGGTTCTTATTTGAGTGGCCCTTGTAAACAGGGGGTGGTATAACATATATTTTACACCTTAATATATAAGATCCAATATTTCCACATACTATTGACCAGTTTTCGTAAAATTAAAAATATATATTGAAAATTTATAATGACGAATTTGGTGATTAGATTTTAATTATTTCAACCGGAATAATAATAAAAGAATTTCTGACGTATCAGCATTACTTATTACCATTCAACATTTTCCATTTATATCTTTTTTATTTATTAATAATACCAAGGTTTAGCGATGCTCTGATCATTCGTAAAGGGAGATAGGAGTTTAATAATTACCATGAATATAAATATTAGGAGCATGAAATGACCATTCACAATCATACCAAGGACGACACCAAGTATAACAGAAGAAAATGCTGCCGTAACACCAACCCAGAAAGCAGCTTTCTTCCAATTGAAAAATTTTTGTTTTTTCGCTGGATGGAGAGGCAGAACTGTTAAGTTTTGGGGCTTTTCCTCCCCCGGAGTCGGAAGCTTGGAGGTGTCGAGATTCGTGGTGAGCACAATCTCTGGTTGGTTGGCGAGAGGAGGTGGTGCCGGTTCTTGTCCCAATGAAGTAGGCTCCTTCATTTCTTCCGATTTTGCGACAGGGTTCGCTATATCCTCCTTATTGGTCTTTTCCATCTTAGCTAGCGGTGGCTCTGGCAGAATCCTAGAAACCGACTTTGAGTCCTCCAGAGCCGGAAGCTTATTGGGGATGCCGAGATTTGTAATGGTCGGAATGATCTCTGGTTGGTTGACAAGAGGAGGTGGTATCGGTACTTGTTCCAACAATGTAGGCTCCTTCATTTCTTCCGATTCTTCGACTGGATTCGCTAAATCCTTCTTATTGGTCTTTTCCATCTTAGCTAGCGGTGGCTCTGGCTGAACCTTCGAAGCCGACTTAAAGCCTTTCTTATCCCTGGAAAAAAAGTTTTTGATTGTTTTCACGAATGACATTGTTCAAGTGTTTCAGTTGCAATCTGGTAATGCGCGCCTCTTATATATATAGAACATCACTGATGAAACTTTGTTGGCAAATATATTCATTTAACCACAATCTAAATTGATAATGGTATTCCGGTAATCTAAATGCTTAATGGGTATTCCGAAATTATTTTAGCAAATTTAAATAATATAAGACCTTGTGATGTGAACGTTAAAACTTAAAATCATTAAAAAAAAACTAAACCTTTTCGATGATACTGTACATTAGTAACTGTAAATATATGTTTGTGATGAACCAATTTCTTTTACAGTGCTTTAACTATAGTTTAAGTATGAAACATAGAAGCTATATGTATGGTAAAATCAAAACCTTCAAAAAATATTAAATCATGGATTCAGCGTTCGCAAACCCAAACGTTAAAAAATCATTCTCGTCGAGACTTTATAACCGTGTCGGCACAGGAACAAAGATCCAATAAACCAAGGGACTAAAACCAATAAACCAATTACTGTTCAACAAAATAACAACTCAAATGGTAATTTAATTTATTTCCGTCCCACGTACGATTTCCGTCCACCTAAATTACGATGTGACATCCAGCTTCCTTGCTGATAATTGGGACCATATCCCATAGCGGATTCGATAAAGTTTGGTCATAAGATCAAACGCGTCATTTGTTTCTCCCTGAAGTTCTGCAAAATTTGTGGTTCTACCGACAGTCGACCCATCATACAGTATGATTATATTTCCACTTTATATTTTCTTCAACTCAAAAGTGCATAGCCAAATTGTCATCATTTATAGGTACAACAACAAGTTGTGGCCATTACTCTTAAAGGTGGACTATTCTTCCGATAGATAAGAGCACACATAAGGACAAGGGTTGTATGCAAAATGTATGAAAAGTGGACATGATAGCCAAAAGTATCTACGGAGATGCCCTAAACAACTTGGTTCAAAACGACTGGGCAAACGGATTTCTTTTAAATTTGGCAGTCGAGAAATCATAGCGGAAATCATGGGCATTGTAAATCCCTCGTCAGAACACTTAGTAGTGATCGACAATTTTTCTAATTGTGGCCATATCTCCGGGATGCTGTTGCAGTCTGGATAAATGTTAGCCTATTCGTAAACAAAATATATATTATTCAGTTACAAAAGTAAACCATTTAATATCAAGAAAATCTAAACTTACTTTAGTCCCGATGTGGCAACAAGCGAAAGTGGCACTCGTTAATCCAGAATTCTCTTCGAATAGACGAGACCAATTGCCCAAACAAGTGTTAACTTCGATTGTCTCCAGCTGAGGAAGGAATTCATTTGCTCTCAAATTAGGCGACGGAATTCCTTTCAAGTTTGTGGTCAAACTTGAAGACATAATGGATAAGCTTTTAAGGCGGGCGCAGGGCAAAAAGTTTGATAAATCAACATCTTCACAGTTTATAAATGCCAAGTGCTGCAGTGATGGGCCGAATATTTTCAAGATGAGTCTCACGAACTCAGGAGCGACTGAAACAAGGGTGATGCTATCAAGCTGCTTTGGAAAAAAAAGAAAATTTAATCATTTTCAAAACAATATGCCAAAAAATAATAAGATAAATACATACTTTAGGCCATCCATTTTTAAAAACATTTTCCAAATATAGTAAGCTGATTTGGATCCTGTTTGGCGACTCGTAAAAATATTCTTGATTGAAAGACACTTTTTTAAGGTGCGGGCATTTTTCTCCGATCAATCGGAACAATTCTTCTTCCATTGGGATCATATTGATGTCTTCGATTACAGTTAAAGATAGAGTCATGTCTGTAATAAATGTAAAATGAAAATCAGTTTAAAAAATAAAATAATAACGTAATAAATGCAATGTTAGTACCAGGAAAATTGCATTGAGAACTACTAGCAGCTTGTTGCCCGACATTTTCAGCTCGAAGAGAATTGTAGAGTATTTTAATAGCTGCAGGTAAACATGAAGTCCCGCCAACTTCGCGCAACCGAGGAAGATGACGAAGTGCAAACACGAGACCTGATTCAATGTCACCATCCATTTCTTCAGTAAGATATAAACTTTGGAGAGTTGAGCAGATGGGGGTCAACATTTCATTGGGCACCACCATGTTCTCAAGTTTCAATTTATCATCTTTACTCAAATAGAAGTAATAATCGTTCGGATCCATCGGGAACAGTTCATGAGCCCGTTCTCCGAGGATGAGAGCCACAAAATCTCGGTTGATAGCATCGATTCTGCCCAATAATCGGAATGTGGAGAGCAGTGGGCAAGACTTGCCAACGAATTTCAAGACGGATCTACAGGACTCTGGTAGGTCAATGAGAGTCAGGCTCGTCAGGTGAATTAGAGAACTCAGTGATTGAATTACACCACCAACTTTTTCCACCGTTGGCATTATTGGATGTTTGAAATATTTGAAACTAATTTCAAGTTCCTCTAAATTACTTGAACGATGGGCAATAGTGAGAATGATTTTTATATCATTCTTGTTCAAGTCTGTGTTTATAGGAACAGGTTCATAAAGTTTCTTGAAACTTTCGTCCAGCACGCAATCCAAAATCATCCAAGTTTCTGGGATATTTTGATGATATTTTGATAGGAATTCATAATTGAAATAATATTTCAAATACTGCTGCCTTTTAAAAAAATCAATAAAGATTAGTTCAAGTTATAATATTTTTTGAAGAGTTTAAAAATATATATATACTATCGAATACCTGACTTTGACACTCACCCTCCCAATAAGGTGATAGGAAAGACTGTTTCTTATTCCATTGATGGCGTGTTCCATGGTCAATGGGTCCAAAAAATGATGAGATGAATACAACGCTTCAACTGGTCGGTTCTCTCCAGGGTGATAATCATTACACGCGAGCAATTTACTAACAATGTTCTCCAGTGAGACAACAAAGGCTATCTCTTCAAGACGTGGAATGACTGAAAAGCTCATGTTGACGTCTATTGTTATAATAAAAACAATTATTCATAACAGTATATAGTATTGGGTAAAGTATGAGCGTAATATGCATCTCGCCCAGCACCAACCGTAATGAGCCGATTAACTAGAGAGAAATAATCCGATGTATCCAAGAGTAATTCGTCGTTAAGTCTTAATCTGAAACGAGAAACAAAGTATTAATCATTTTCTGGCCTTGGATTAACACATTTTAAGAGTTCTCTACTTCAGTTCATATAAAAAATTAATAGCCACTAAGTAACTATATAGTAGAACTATATAAAGAAGTTGACCACTAGTAACTATATAAAGAAGTTGAACAAAGTTATATATATAACACGACAACGTTAAATTTAGAGTACGATATGGTAAACAAAACTTGGCCTCTGAGCTATAATATAGTACTTTCTATTCCTAAAAAATAAAAACCCGAGTGATCGAGTAGATTTATTAAACTCGAGTAGGTAGCTAGTCCTAAGTTGGTCTCCAGTGCAGAGTAAAATCACAGGTAGAATCATTCGACAGCACTAATCCACCAAATAGTCTACGATATCGCGAACACACCCGAGCAATTCTAAACAGTCGATAAGAATTAAGAGAGCTTAGAGCTATTTCAGTATTTCTTATATTCTTTTTCTTTTTCTGTGGTCACTAGAGAGGCACATACTTTGTCGCCAGGTAAAATGGGTGGATTGTGGCAGTGGGACTACTTTTCACCTGTTATGGATACACGCTATATTCTTTTGCGTTCTACTTCTACAATAGCAAATCGTTTTAAAATAAGACATTAAACAGCCTCAAGAGTGTAAAAAGTACACATTTCCAGTACACACGCTTACAAATGAATCAATAAAATAGGTTGTTATAGTGCAGATAACATTTTTCTACGCGAAAATATTTTTTGCGGATTCTCACCCTCCTGTAGTTGAGAATAAAAATATCTGCGTATAAACGGTGATCAGTCGTACTCGATACTCGATTCACGCACACTATAACAACACGTCAATAGTAGAGAACGGCGCACGTATGAATGAGAGAAACGTCGAGACCGATGTGAACTGATTGCTAGTTGCTACAAACTGGTAGACTGTTCCAACTTCCACTCAGTACTCGTCTACTAGCACTCGTCGAGTATGCTAAGTTCCTTCTTTTCTCTCTCTCTCTAGAGAGTGATTAGCTCCTTAGCTCATCACTCTCGTTGATAACACCTGTTGCTGTGGAGGTTAAGCTATCTTGCTATCACCTTGAAACCCGTTAATGAAGGGAGGGGAGGAGGACTCATGCATTCCATGGTAGATGTGTGGCTAATGAGTATTGTAACTAGAATTTTTGACGTAATATGCTTCGTGAATATTTTTGCGTTAAAAAAATCGATTAGAAATTAATTAAATAAATTGGTTCATGTCATATATATTTGGTCACCAGGTGGTGTTAATGGTGTTATATTCACCTATTTTTTTTTACCTATGCGGTATGATCCTCTCGTAACGAGAAAAAATCTGATAATATAAACCAAGGTAATTCAAGTGTCTTATTAGGCCTACCGTACTTATATTTTACCATTTTGAGTCGTTACATTGAGGTAAATTTGTTCACCACACTGTGCGGCTCCACCACTCGAACTCGAAAAGCCTGAAAAATGTAGGGATATTTTTTTGGGGGAAAAAGATCGATGTTGAACCGTTTTATTATTTACATACATGAAAGATAAGGATCCAGGTTTAACAGGTGTACAATTCTGGCTTCCTAGTTAGCAAAAGCGCTATAATAATATAATCAAGGCGAAAAAGGTAGCATTAACCAGGCTCGCAGAATTAGTTACTCATTTAGAGCTTGCCTGATTTACTACACCCGCCGATGAGCCGATCCAACCGTGGGGGAAACCCTAAAAATGGTGTAGAAATGTAGCTCGGGGAAAAACCAATGGGTTAAAGTACCGATAAACCCAAATGACAACACCTTTCTCTTGTGCGTCCCCGATAAAACTTTATTGTGCTTGTCGCAGCCAAAGCTGTTGGAGGAGGAGATGCAGTATTACAGGCCATGAATAGCAAAGATGTCTCACAACAGTGAGCAAGACTCCCAACAATTGATGTGTACCTGTGCACCAACGGTTTGGTAACTGCGCAAAGGTTGCCACGCAAGGCACTCCACATCAAACTTTGACAATGGTTCCATGTAAAGTTAATGATTATTTTCAATCGGTGCATACTGCTGTATGTGATCCCAATGAATGCACCAGTGTGTCATCGGCTTGCTCTACCATTTAGTGTGCAGAGTAAAAATGAATCACAGTATTACATCATTTAACTATAAAATTTGGCTGTTGTAATGCTCTAGACATTCATACAATAAAGAGAAGATTATGATGCGATGAATATTTGAATGAGCAACTTGTTAATTTTCCACTGTATATATATGTCTAATACGCAAAGTCGCGAACCCAATTTTTTCACGTTGATAAAAAAAAAGATGTATCTATAGACACTACAGTTGACAATTTATAAAAATTAAGTTTTTATTCGGTTCTGATTTAAAGCTACATTAAGAAATGAAATCAATGAATGTTTATTCGGTATTATAAATCATAAATAGAATGCAACATTATGCTGTTGCAGTCTGATGGATAAATACTTGCCTATCCATAATAAACTAGATATTCCCCAGTTACACTTTTTAAAATAGTGTATGAAAAGAAAATCAAAACTTACCGAAGTGAAAATGTGGCAATAAGTGAAACTGACACCCGTTAATCCAGAATTCTCTTCGAGTACACGAGACCAGTCAAGTATCAATATCAATTTTCCCACATTGCCATTGGAAATTTGGTAGATTCAATTTGGAATAGCCAAAAAATTGCATTACCGCTACCGTATATATCTTGTGTGGGTACAGCTGAAAGTGAATCAAACCAAGATGGGTCAAACTTAGAAGACTACCGTACTTCTATCAACAGTATTTTTTAATATGCAGGATATTTTTTTAAAGCAGTCGATCAGTTGCAACTTGCAAGGTAATATTACTTTTTGACTTACACAACTGTACTGATGAGCTGCCATGTCCCAAACAATTAATAAGTTCCATTCTCAATTATCTTCAGCTAGGGGATACATTTTTTTCTAATGTTGAATGTTACGCCGATGTTATGTAGGTAACATAGTCGCTAAAAGTAATAATGAGGTGTTTTTCTTATTTCTTTAAATTTACATTGTATTAATATCTTATTTCATTCATATAATTTTGCACTACAATATTTAACTTCTTAACCTGGATGATATCATCGAGACGGTGGACGATACGGAAACTCGTTCTGACAAGAAAATATTACACGCAATGTCCGCATGCCAAATACATTTGGGTTCGTGTATTAGACATACCATTGGAAGAATATTAATATTAGTTGTTCGTCGCATTATTGTAGACACTACAGTTGGTTGATTGAATTTGGTTCTGATTTAATAACGTCAAATAGAATGCAACAATAAGGCAATAGGTACCAAAAAAATGCGACCAGTTGATTGATGTCGGTAATTGCCTATTACTTCTTATATTAATCAAAATCAAGTAGGGAAACGATCTATGTGTACATTGGTAATGAGTTATCTTAGTATTGAGTAGTTTTTAAATCCTATTTTGCTGCGCAGAGGGGCAGTTTTGATTTTTGGTGCTCTACTTTGAGGCAAATTTCGTTATTATTATTTGAATGGCCACTAAGTGAAAAACCCAGTATATTTGTAATTTAAAAACTAAGAGCTCATATTTTTATCTCATAATAAGCTATTATTGCGAGCGAAGCGAGCCTAATATGTCATTTCCCTGCTATTCATTTCCCTATGTGGCATATGAATCGTACACAGCAGTATATAGTCCCTCCAAACTTTTTCGGACCCCTCCGGCAGTTTGCTCTCCGGGCTCTTCCTGTCTTTCAGGGATTTTTCCTATTAATATGTGATAGTCCATTCGATAGGAAATGGCCGGCATCTAATTATCATATTTTTACTTTTAACCGTAATTATACTTAAAGATATTGATTTTATTAAATACCGGCAAGTTAGCATCACTCCGCTACCTAGCAACCATATGTTGTTGTTTTTCGTTCGTCTGCTTGACTTCTACTGTATTTACGTGGTGGTGAAAGACGTAAACATTGACGTTCAGTATTTCCTTTGGTATTTCCAGTGTGGATAAGATATATTTTGAAACATTTATATATATATGGATCATTTAAATAATTTATTTCTTTCCCTTTATGCACGAGCGAATGTGGACCAACGCTATGCCCGTATTTTTCATGCAGAATAGTTTATCAAGAGTCTGACCGATTCCAACCACTATTCACTCTGCTTTCATACTTATGTGGCATTCAAGAGCCTCTGCCATTCCATACAATATAATGTGCACTCTGCCTTTGTACAGGGCATTCTTCACTCAGCCTGTGTACATGGCATTCAAGAGCCTCTGCCGTTCCATGCACTATTCACTCTAGCTTTGTGCATGCTCAAGATCCTCTGCCGTCCCATGCAATATTCACTCTGCCTTTCTACATTTTTCAAATCCAGAGTCCATTTTTTAAATATTTTTTCTATTAAAATAATAAATGTTAGCTCCATTTTCTCATTGAAACCCGTTTTTATAACGAAATATTTGTAAATTTTAAATTTTAAATACATATTTTTAAAATTGTATACCATGTCATATTACGAATCAGTAGATAACAAAATATTAATATGTCTTTCATTATAAAATATAGTATTGTCCAATAAATTTATACAATAAAACCATTTACGATTATAATTATATATATTATTTGTGTTTTTCGAAAAATAATAATCAAAAATATTCCATTGAACAAAAATTCCACCATCATACCATTACCAACCCAATCGAAGTAGGGTAACAACCCAATCTAAATAGGATGCGGGGAAAGAAATTAGCACGCGGGATGGGTTAGGTTAGGCTAGGTTAGGTTTGGTTAGGATATATAAAATAAATCGTCATACATAACACCATTGTAACAGTCACAGTAGCAGTGAAATAAAAAAAAATACCAAATCCAGACTATTATTTTAATCAACTCATTACTTCTATGAATTTATTACTTAGCCAAAAAAAATTATAATCCGTATCAACCCATATTCATTTGTTATTTTACTTCGAGCCAATTTCATTCAAATAACCCTTACCAAAATCTATCAAATCTCTTGAGATTAATTCAGGCGAAGTCTGAATTATCCTATTAACCGCGAGCAGAAAAGCTCGCTTTACTATCTTATAATTTATTTCGACTTGAATCCATTTTTTTTTTTTAAATACAATAGCCCAACTTTTACAGGTATACATAATTAGTTTGGTGCAGTACGAGTAGTAGTTCAGTTTTGAAAGAGTTGTGCTATTTGTATTCTTCTAAATACATAAATAATTTTCTTAAATTAAATATTATTCAATTATATGTTGTACATTTAATGATTTAATGAAAATTCAGCTGGTAAGTCCAGTGTGATATTCAAACTACACTTAGCTATAGGTCATTCCAAATTTCCAATAAGATTTTAAAGCCGTATGTCGTGGTTATTTTGCGTAAAAAGCGCAAATTGAAAGGGAAAAAATGTCAAAGTAGTTATAATTTAGGTCTTTATAGTAGGGCGCCAGTGTAATAAGAGCTAAAACCTTATATACTTATTTTAATAGACACCCTTGACGTATTTCCTTATTGTATTATTGTCTCCTCCCATGAGCGTAGCCAAATTGTCATAATTTGGTCGAAAAGATCACAAGTGGGAATCAGTATTTGTAAACAAAATATACAAAGAGTGGAGATGATTTACCAAAAATATCTACGAAGATACGATGAACAACTTGGTTCCAAACGACTGGGTAAATGGATGGCTTTTAAATTTGGTAGTTGAGGGATCATAACGCAAATTGTGGGCATCGTGAACCCATCTTCAGAAAAGCACTCAGCAGTGAACGACAGTTTTTCTAAATGTGGCCATATCTCCGGGATGTTGTTTCAGCCTGGATAAATGCTTGCCTATTTATAATAAAAACAAGATATTCATCAGTTTATACTTTACACTAATAAAACACTTTGCAACAAGAAAACCAAAACTTACTTTAGTCCCGATGTTGCGACAATCGAGACTTACACTTGGTAATCCGGAATCTCTTCGAATAATCGAGACCAATGGCCCAAACAAGTTTGATCATCGGTGATATTCAGCTGAGGAAGGAAACCACAAAAGCGATGTCCTCTAGACGGGGGACGACTGAAAAGCTCATGTTGACGTCTAATGTCTGAGTTAAAACAATTAAAATTAGGTAAAGAATGAATCAGTTTCTGGCCTTATAAATTAAAAAAAATTAAGACGTCTATACTTCAGCAGGTCTTTACTTCAGCTCGAGTTACTATCGATGGTAAAGACATCGAGTATAGAGATAGCGAGTCGATGGTAATAGGCCACCGGTGCAGACTGTAGAGTAGAATCACAGGTAGAATAATCAATCAACAGCACCATATAGTCTACAATTTAGAACACACGCGCGCAATGGTTGACAGCAGAGAGCTCATCTTATTCCCTTTTTTGATTTCTAGAGAGGCACATATTTTGTCGCCAGGTTGGGGTAGAAAGATCGTTATGAATTGCACGATTCTTGTCGTGCACCGGACCCTCCAGATGCCATAAAATGTAAAACTTCTACATCATTAGTGATGGAGTTGGCATAGAACTCTGCTGGGCTATAATCGATATAACTCTGAGAATGGTAGGTATTAAGTGAAGGCTGAAAGATTGCTGAAGCAGCGGAGTAGCTATTCCAATCGATAGCTTTGAACCGGACCCAGAACTTGCCGGCTTGCCGGGCAAGACGAGCCAATTGGGTGAAGCTGTTGGACTTGGGTGGTTCTGCGGAGCACCGTATGGCACGGTTGATATATTTAATATTCATCTCATCCGTTAACAGCCATGGTAGTAGCGTTTATATATGTATATGTAAAGTGTCTCCGAAATCACATCTCTGTATTGTTAAAAATCAGTTTCAAACGTATAAGACTGAAACAGTTATTTAATTTCTAGATTTTTACAAAAGCAAGTTGATAAGAATAGGAAGGTGAAAAGAGAAAAAAACAGTGCTTTAGAAGACCCTTCACATTTAAAAAAGGATAGGCGCGAAATTCAATCAGAACTGTAGTATAATACCAACTGGTTATTAATTAAGTGAGGCAGTAGAACTACGTGTCCTAGGACGTTTTGGTAAGGAATCCTCTCGGCTGCTACCTGATCCTGATGGAGAGGGGTTCTGCAGATGTTGATGTCCAAGCAACTCGGAAAAATATTGGTCCAACTCTTCAGTCTTTCGCTTCACATCTTCTTTCTTCGCAATGGGGTCCTTCCCACACCATTGGATTGAATCTTCACACAATTTAGAGGCCGTCGATTTCTCCTTGACGATTTTGGCCAACAAGGATTTGTAAGCCCTGCTTCTAGAGATGAGAGAGCTCTTGGCTTCGGCCAGTTCTCGAGTCTCAATATCCTCGATGCGCATTCGCTCCGCAACTTTAGATAGCTGAGCTATCTCCACGTTCGTCAGCCGAGTTTCCTCCATCGTGACGATGGTACTGGACTGTACAACAGGACACCTCTCGGCTGCTGACGTTGCACTCAAGATGCCATCCTATAAAAACGAGTGATAATTAAATTAAGTAAAAACAAAGTATTAAGATAATTATACCGATTCAACTTTGAAGGTTAACGTAACCCTAGTTTGCCCTCTAGGTGCAGGGCGAAGGCCATTCATGGTAATCATGCCAATCAATTTGTTGTCCTTTGCCCTCACGTTCTCCCCTTCGTAGATCTTGAATTCAATTGAGTGCTGATTATCGGTGGTGGTGCTGATGCTCACCGTAGCATCAGCGCTTATTACATCACGACGGAAGATCATGGTGTGCAGGATTTCACCCAAAGAGACTCCCAAAGAGTAGTGAGCTAGGTCCGAGAGACGTATGCCAACTCCCATAAGCTCTTTGGGCATTGAAAAATTAAGCAGAGCGGCATGTATAGCAGCGCCATACGCTACAGCTTCTTCTGGTTCGATCAAGTTGTTCAGCTCTTTCCCGAGGAAGAACCTTTTAAGTAACTGCCGAATCCTTGGGATACGAGTAGATCCACCAGCAAGGACGATCTCCTGGATGTCCTTTTTCTCCCATCCAGCGTCCCGGAGAGCGTTTTGAACGAGATTCAATGTGGGCCAAATTAAATCCTCGTTCAGCTCTTCAAACTTTGCGCGAGTGATGGAAGATTGGAAATCAATCCCTTCAAACAAAGAGTCGAGGGAGATAACAGCCTCTGATGTCGATGTCAGGGATAGTTTAGCACTCTCGCAGGCCGTTCGAAGGCGAAATAAGGCAATCTTGTCGGTTGAGAGATCCTTGCCGTGGTCCTTCTTGAACTCTTCGATGAAATGGTTCACCATCCGGTCGGTGAAGAACTGTCCGCCTACATTGGTATCTTCTGAAAAGGATTTGACCAAGCAGGAACCGCCAAGAACGTGAAGAACGGAGACCTGGAAGGACCGGGAGCCAAGATAATAGACCAGAATGCTTTTCATGGCATTGTACTGAAACAAAATTTAATAAATATACGGTATATATTTTTAAAAATGAAACCAGTATATTTGTTATCATACTACCTTTTTTTCAAGAATGTGAGCCATGGCCGCCGCTGAAGGTTCGTTGATGACTTTGAGTATGTTGAGGCCGGCTATGGTTCCAGCGTCTTTGGTAGCCCATCTCTGAGAGTCGTTAAAATGAGCTGGGACAGATATCACAGCTTTAGAGATAGCTTTGCCCAAATAAGCCTCAGCAGACTCTTTCAATTTGAGCAGTATCATGGCACACAATTCTTCAGGGAAGAAAGTTCTCTTCTCTTTTCTGTATTCTACCTGGATTTTTGGTTTCCCTATAAATGAAGTAGAACACCACAAAAGAGTTGAAAAATCATTAAAAATATATATAATTATTATTTTAAAAATCACCTTGATGATTAATTAGTTGAGTGGGCCAGTTCTTCATACAGGCATGAACAACAGGGTCATCAAAACGTCTGCCAAGGAGATGCTTGGCTTCAACTACAGTGTTGCTCGTTGGCTTGACATTCAGGATGTTATTGGCAGCTTCACCAATGTGTCTCTCAGTGTCTGTGAAGACAATACAGGAGGGTGTGATCCTTTTACCCTTTTCGTTGGGAATGATGTTCACTTCCCCGTGCTGAAGGACAGCAACACATGAGAAGCTGGTTCCCAAATGGATACCAATGGCAAGGGAATCTTCATCAGTCATCCTATGGAAACAAAAAAAAAAGATTTATAAGTACATGACGACACTGTTAATCTGATTTAGCTTTGGTATAATTAACCAGGTAGATACCAATACGGTACGAATTATAATATTCTAAAATATAGATGACATAAAATACATATGGCACAACAATGGCAGATGACAAGTGTAAAAATTAGTTAGTTGTTTAAAAATAATCTAAATACCTGTCAAAATAAGTTTGAAATGTCAAATGTGACGTAAGCAACAGATATAATTCAAATAAAACTAAGACCGTTGTCAAGTCTTTTTCTCACCCTCGTTTGCTCGTCTAAGTCGTTGAACGGTAATGAGCGAGGTTGCTACTGCGCAAGTAGGCGAGTTTTAAGAATCAATTCTTAATCGTTCTCGAATCTCGATATTTAATTTTCAGCAATCGATATAAACGTGTTTTCCCATTTAATCCGGGTTGATGTTTTGGTGCACCATTTTCATGACGAGGAGAGGAAAAAATTCCTTCTCCTTTTAAATATTCTTTTAAGATACGTTAGCATAAGATCAATGATAGAAATGTCCATGTCAACCGCGCGCTCGTCATCGTGGATGTCTGACATAATAGCGACTGGAGAAGACAAGATCTCTTTTCTGTGCACATAATATACATTGACAGTTGATACCGATTCAGTCGAGCGATGGATCATCATTAATGTCCGTGCTTCATACTGTTCATGGAGAAGAATAAAATTATTATGCACTATTATAGCCGCGCGAGCCGTATAATCATGGTAATTGACGAGGCTCGAGTTTAATAGGACGGTTATTGAATGCTTGTGAGAGACGGACTGTTTGATATGTTGGGGGTACAAGAAGGCGCCTCGGCTGCTAAAAGAGAAAGATCGGCGACCTTAACGGTCGACGGTAATAAGTACTGCGGCGATATATATGTAAATATAGTATTGGATCAATTAGGATTTTAAGCGCAGTAGTAAAATTATAGTTCGTTTGAGGATAAATACGAAATGCAAATCGCCAATAATAAGGAAAAAGAATCATATTTTCATTTAATATGTTTCGTCATATGATATGTTCTCTTTTTACCGACCAATTGCCGGTAATAAAATAATCCAAGCTGAGCAGGGAGAAGGTAGATTCAAGCCGAAAGGGTTAATCGAGCACACACATATCCGACGTGTTGGTCCAGTCTAGCTTAGATGACCGCTTAGAAGATGAATATAATTTTGATACCGTCTATATTACCGGCAGTAGCCTATAGACGCTAAAGTAGTAAACTAATCTTCTTCCTTTTTCTTCTTTGCCTTTCTCCCAAACCATCTTCTTATCCCTTAAAAAGATGATTAAAATTTTAATAGGAGAAGCGCTTGGAATATTTCATCACGGCAGAATGGTGAACGGTAAGCCAATTGGATATATTCATTTTGGTTCTTAGATCTATCCTATCCTAATAGGGGATTTCTTTTCACTGAAATAAGTAAGGAATCAAACTTATTGGTTAGTTTGGCTGCGACCACAGATGACGCCAGTATAAAAAAGGATGGCAGTGCATTCCTAGGAGCAGCGTGAATAGTGTTCCAGCAATGATTGCTGGATACGGTTGTGGATCACGATCCGGATCTGGAATCGGCTTCAATTCATGACTATTTCCTTCTTCCATTATAGGAACCTTGAGCGCAGCGGCTTGGTCGAGACTTGCGAGCAGAGAGCGCAGTAAGAATGGAATATGATCGAAAGGAGGCTCCAAAACAAGGATAAAATAAGGTTATGACTGCTTAGTAAAACATCCTTATAATAAAACATGTAGACCTATTTTACATTCATTAATCCAGTCCAGCAGTTCTGCATCATTTGCCAATGTCACTGAATATCAATGTGATGTTGCTGGATGGGAATATGCTGCTGATCCTCACCTGCTTGGTTCATAACTTGCTTCTATTGACTTACTAGACTAAAACTGGCCAGTTGGTTTGACTGTCGATGCTGTATTATTCATAATGAGTTGTTGTCCAGCAGAACTCATCTTTCTGTTCTGCTGAGCAGCTGATGGATCACGTACTATTTGCTGCTGCTGTTAATTATTAGGTGCTAGTGTTGCTGCCCAGCAGCTGGTTTCTCCACTTGCTGTTGCTCATCCAAGTTCATCATATGATGCTGCTGCTGGCTAGTCGAGCTTATCATCTGCACTACTTCGACAAAAGAATGCGTTAAAACAGCGAAGGGCCCATTTGTAAGTGCTGCCTCGTGCTATTTAGGGAAGAGATGGGCGACTGAAAAGAATTATGACCAGGAGGAGGTGGAAGATCCTTGGATTAACTCATTAGTCGAGCTTTTAATGCATCTATTACCCTGCGCCGGCTCCTCTCCGTGTCAAGGGAAAGTGATGCTTCTGCAGTATTCGTGATTATGGAGCTGGCATATAGGACACTGCTGGGCTATAACTCGTTGGATGGTATTAAGTGGAGGCCATTCCCATCAATAAGTATGAGCCAAAACTTGTGGACTATCAGGGCAAGGCAAGCCCATTAGGTGAAAAGTTGGAGTTATTGGACTTGCTGGTTCTACAAAATCTACAGCACCGTTGGGTTTGGTTGTTAGTTTAGATTCAGGTCAGATATCAGCTTTTTTTTGCGTTAAGAATAAAATAAAGCATAATCTCTGAGACCACATCTGTATTGTGAAACTGAAATTTCAAACGTATTTATTAGACTGAAGCATTATTTATCATACATCTGAACTTAGGCAAAGAGAAATAAGGCTTAAAAAGAAAAAAAAAAAGAAAACGATGACCTATAAGGCCCTCCGCAGTATAAAGAAAGACGATACTTTATCATAACAGTAGTATTAACTACTCGAATATTAATTAAATAAGGCAGTAGTTAGTATTGAATCGTAATTTGTAGTTTTATGAAACTGCAACTTTCATTGAAAGTCGACAATACTAATAAATAGCTGTGTGTATTACAGTACCAAAATTAAATTTACCAATATGGGTCTTTGAATAAAATAATAAGAGCCTTGATTATGAAAGCTACGGATATTTTAGTTGGTTGTTTTATCTATTTTCCGTCCAACGATTTCGGTCCACCTAAACTACGATGCGACTACCAGACTACCTTTCTGATAATTGGGACTACCGTATATTCTATAGCAAATTCGATACTATAGTAAAGTTTGCCCGGAAGATGAAACGCGTCATTTGTTTCTCCCTGAAATCTTAAAGAATTATTGGTTCTATCGACAGTCGCCCCATCATACTCTCTGGTTTCATCTAGAAAATAGGGGTATTCCAGATGCCACAGATCAAAGTACTTCTATTCATTAAAGTCCACACATGTTCACCAATATATAACTTCGATCTTCCACCCATAAACAATGATTTGTTTTCTACCGATAAAATATATCTATTTTTGATAAATAATAGCTTCTCCCATTATTTTGGCTACAATACGGATGTGCAGCTAGAGAAAGGGAAACCCTAAAAGCTGAGTATTACTCAAATTGACTTCTTTTTTTTCGTCTAGTTAAAAAAAAAACACGAATTATATTTCCACAATATATTTTCTTCGACTCAAAAGTGCATAGCCAAATAGTCATCAGTTATAAGTATAACAATAAGCTAATATGTCCAGTGCTCTTCAAGGAGGACTATTCTTCCGGTAGAAAACACCTGTTGCTGTGGAGGTTAAGCTATCTTGATATCACCTTGAAGCCCGTTAAATAATGAGGGGAGAGGGAGAAGACTTAAGCAACAAATGTGGTGTGCTTGGTGAGGAATTCAACTGGAATTCTGATGTAATATTCGTGAAGCTTCTTTTTTCATTAACTCTATACCGATCCCGTATATGTAGCTTGCAACATTCAAATGCCTTTAATTATATTTACTCCTATAGAGTTATTATCTTGGATTCAACTATAAAAAATCGGAACCAAAAAAAAAAAAATACACGAGAAAAGTACACGAGCAAGTATCATCAAACTTTAATCATCCCAAAACCCATCACCTTATTTATCCATCACAATTCCAATAGTTAAATATAATAGTCAAATAAAAAATATATATATTTGAGCGCAAGAACGAACTGGAATTTATGGCATCAAGATCGAATAGGAATTTAGAACGACGATTTTAAGTTATTTTATCAATATATTATAGGCATATGGAAAGCCAGTTTCTATATATTTTTTTAATATTTTATTTATTTCTTTGTTCTTAAATCCAGTTAGCTAATGGTGCAACGTGGACGAAATCAGCTAGGTTGGCGGTGTTGCATAGGTTGCCTTGTACACCTGAGAACGAGGAATAAACGCCAAATATTCTATTATTTTTTGAATGAAAATACCGTAATTAGAATCATCATTTCCACATCAAATATGATGAAATATTAGGTGGTTTTACATACCAGCCACTACTCATCGGCGCACATTTGATAGGGACGACGTATGCCAACCGGTAAAAGTAATTTAGTTGATGGCATTTTGAAGTTGCACTGAATCAATCTGGTTGAATGGTCAAATCGGTGTACAATAGGCCGGATGGTTCATCGGGAATTTTCTTGTACTACAATCAATACAGTTATACATGCACATGATGGCAATGTCATACAACTATATAAAATTTATGTTGAAAGAAATAAATACCTAGTACAGAACGAGTACGGAGTAGTTCAGTTATGATTGAGTTGTATTATTTGTTTTCTACTAAATAAATAAATAATTTTCTTAAAGTCAATATTCATTTATACAGTATGTTGTTATATTTTGTGAAAATTCAGCTCTTTACTGCAGGATGATTATATTCAATCTACTCTAATAGCTATATAGGTCATTCCAATCGGATTTTAAAAAACAATTTCGTGGTTATTTTGCGTAAAATGCGTAAATATCATAAATTAGGCTGTGCTTTCTAATAGAGCGCCGGTACAACAAGAACTAAAACGTTAACACTTATTTCTGATTGGCACATAGGACGTATTTCGTTATTGTATTTTTATTTCCTCACATGAGCATTGCATAGTACGTTATGGCCATTAAGCTCTTATTCGCGGTAGAAAAGAGCACACGTAGTTATCTTGATTGCATACAAAATCTACGAAAAGTGGGGATGATTTCCAAAAATATCTACGAAGATACCACGAACTCTTTGAAGATGTCGGTCTCAAACGATTAGGCAAACTAATTTCTTTTAAGTTTAGTAGCTGAGGAATCATAACAGAAATCATGGGCATAGTAAATCCCTCTTCAGAACACTCAGTTATGGACAATTTTTCTAAATCTGGCCATATCTCCGGGATGCTGTTGCAGTCTGGATTAATGCTGGCCTATATATATTCATAACAAAAACAAGATATTAATCAGTTATATTAATAAAAAAAAAATTATAACAAGACAATTAAAACTTACTGAAGTTCCGATGTGGCAACAAGTTAGGCTGACACTCGTTAATCCAGAGTTCCCTTCAAATAGACGAGACCAATGACCCAAACAAGTTTGAATATCGATGATCTTCAGCTGAGGAAGGAATTCATTCGCTCTCAAATTGGGAGGTGGATTTCCTTTCAATAAGCTCGTACAATTACCCCATCTTCCATTGATGCGCAGGCTCTTAAGGCGGGTGCAGGGCAGCAAGTTTGATAAATCAACATCATCACAGTCTTGAAATATCAAGTGTTGAAGTGATGGGCCGAATATTTTCAGGATGAGTTTAACATACTCTGGAGGGACTGCATCAAAGATGATGCTATCAAGCTAGAAAAATAAAGTGATGATAACATGAGCCAAACATAATGGAGAAAAGTATACAACTTTATACATACTTTAGGCCATCCATTTAAAATATTTTCCAAAGGTAGTTCACTGAGCAGGATTGGCCACTGCCCGCTTATATATTTTTCATCGAAAGAAACCTCTTTTAGGTACGGACACTTTTCCCCGATGAGTCGGAACAAACCTTCCTTCGTTGATACTACGCTGATATCATTGATTCTAGTTAAAGATAGAGTCCTTTCTGCGCGATAAAAACCAGTTTATATTTAAAAAATGATTAGAAATGATTAGAAAAGAGTTAAAACTAAATCGGAGTACCAGGAAAATTGTTCAGGGAATCATTAGCGTCTTCCTCGACATCTTCATCATCAAAAGAATCGTAGAATATTTCAATAGCTTCAGGTAAACGATGTGCCCCGCCAACTTTGCGCAACTTGGGAAGATGACGAAGGGCAAAAACGAAGCCCGATTCAAGATTACCTTCAAATTCGTTTTCAATGAGATATAAACTTTGGAGAGTGGAACACATAGGTGTAAGCATTTCTTTGGGCACCACTAAGCCCTCAAGTTCTATTTCATCATCTGTACTTAGATTATCGCAAGGAAAGAATTCGTCGACCCGCTCCCCGAGGATGAGAGCCACAATATCTCGGTTGGTGGCATCGATTTTGCCCAATAATCGGAATGTGGAGAGCAGTGGGCAAGATTTGCCAACGAATTTCAAGATGGATCTGCGGCTTGTCAGGTGACTTAGAGAACTCAGTGATTGGATCACACGACCATAGGTTTTCAGCGATGCCAGTGGCAATTTGGTAGATTCGAAACTAATTTTAAGTTTCTCTAGTCGGCTTGAACGATGCGCAATAGTGGGGATGACTTTAACATCATTTTCGTTCAAGTTCGCATCTAGAGGAATAATAGGTTCGTCAAATTTCTTGAAACTTTCGTCCAGCACACAGTCCAAAACCATCCAGGGATGTGGTATAGTTTTCTGATCTCTGGATAGGAATTCGTCATTGAAATAATAACTCCAATACTGCTGCCTTAAAAAAATATTAAATAAATAAAAAATTAAAGCAAGATGGTGGTAATGACTCTCTGGTTGCCGGTACGCGCGGCTCACAAAACTCGGAGAAATGCGCTCATTTGGTGGAAATACGCAAAGCTCATGCTCACGTTTAATCAATCAAAAACAATTCATTAATAAATAGTTATTTATTTTTGCAAGGAATAAGTAGAAATGCTTACTGAAGATAAGATAAAATAGAAAATAACATAGGAGACATTAAGATATCAGGTTTTGAACCGTGAGTATAATTTTACTGAGCTGAGACGAACTCGAAAAATTAAAAGTTTTATTAATAGCAGACAAATAGTTTTAATGATGTAAAATTGCGTACTATTTATTGATTGGTGGTCATTCCAATGGGATTTTTAAGTCATATATATATATATATTTGTAAAATGGAAAATTGAAAGGGGGGAAAAATATGTATAGCTATAAATTAGTGATTGCTAATAGGGGTAAGACGTTCTAGCGGGAACTAAAACGTTTAATACATATAGTTAAAATGTTATATTAATTGAATAGTTCTCTTTATATTCGTCAATCATAACTATCGAATATTTGAAAGGGTATTTCTTAAAGGTTAGCTGTTGTTCCGAATGTTGATTTTCAATTGCTCAAGTTGAAGCGCCTCTTCTGTCGTTGCTGCCGAGTTATCAAGGGTAATGATTAACGATAAGAAACTTAATTGGTTGAAAGGAATCATATTCATTACGAATTTACGGGAATTTTTACAACACAGCGATGATAGACGAATTTGTAGTCGTATACCCCAATATTGAAGTTCTTGAGCTGACCAGCACACTGGATTTAAATGATTTGGAAAGTCGATCCGACGTGGAATGCCTATCTTCAATTCATTTTCCGCGTCTTACTTCTTTGGGTCTGCAAGAATTCAATCTACAAGACGGCTCTTTCTTGCCAGTGGTAACTTTAATCGGTTAACTTTAGTGTTTAGTCGGTTTAATAGTAACAATTAAGTTAACGTACGACTTCTCTCTTTAGCTCATAACTCAATGTCCTAAATTGGAGAGGATCTCTTATGTCTACTTGGACGGTATTATTTCGGAGATATCTTCTTTTGTGTCTCATCTGGACACTTTTCTTGGACAGGCTCTCAAGTTGCGAGATTTCAGGTAGTTTAAGCTATTTTTAATACGTTAAATTAAATACAGCGCACTATTGAAAAACTGACCGTCCTTTTTGCATTAACACAGACTGGAAATGGCATCCCAAAGGAGGAACATAGCTGATGCTATATGCATTCTCAAATATCTCTCGAAATATGCTCCCAATCTACAAAGGATCGCCATTGAATGGAAGATTGAAACCCTTCCCGCTGACTGGAATTATCCCCTGGCCGATTTCATTGTCCAGTTGGCATTGAAACTGGAACGCCTCACGTGTATATCACTTAATTTCTACGAACTGGATGACACCAAACTGATTGAGCAAGTTCATCGAAGGATGGCGGAAGAAGTGCTGCCTAATTGGCCGGCCCTTTGGTTCCATCTTGGTAATGAGTATGCTGAAGCTTCAGATCCGAGCGTCCCTGCTGTACACTACCACGAAATGGTTTTGACCAACAACTTTGATCCTCCCCCAACATTTTGAGTAGTTCTCCTACTGAATCTGTGGTACTTGTTTTTATATAATACATTTTTCTTTGATGGGGACAAGATTAATTCGCAATAAAACGGTAAGAGTTATGGAGAGAAATTAAGCAAAACAAGCGCCTTTTTTGTGCTACATTCAACAACGACGATGAATCAATGTAGTTAACACTTAACCGATGGATGTGCTAAGCGTCATGTGATATGGTACTCGTTGTTTATACTGCTCGGACCGCCTGCAATAGTTACTGCCCAATAGTTTACTGATATAATTCACTCATAAGAATTACCAAAAGAGAATAGAATGACCGAAGGGTTGCGCATAGCACATAGCACGAATGTAGTACGCGCGCGTTCCCTTCCATTCTGTTCGAGTTGTCGATGCTCGCGGGTAGGAACCCAGCCAACGCGTGTCATCATTTCTACGAATCGATGGGTACTGGGAAGGATCACATTTAATGTTGTGGCGCTTAGTCGCCAGGTAGCGGTTGTTCAAATAGCAGCTAGAGCTTTCCTCCCAAATGCTTCAGTTATCTCTAGAAAGTGAAAGTGACCGGTTATCCATTCAAACTCGTGTAAGTTGCTTAAAACCAGTCAGTCTTTATCTCACATCAAAATGTCTGACGTAGGAACGATTGTTGAATTGCCCGACGAACTCCTGTTTTATCGCCAAATTTCTTGACAGCGATGAACATTGTTTATCTCTGGCTATGTCTGGAGCTATCAAAGGATTTTCTTCGTTGTATACTGAAAGCAGGTGATGTATATTTATACAAAAGGAATAAAGCAAATATGAACCCCGATATAAAGTATCTAATATTCTTATTTGATTTTTCCTTTATTCTAGAAGCTTATATGGCTTATCTCTCGATCACGTCAAGTGTATTATTCTCACCCCTAGTCCTTGGGGTGATCACTTCAATCAACACATTTCTCCAAAATCAATTACGAATTTCGATACCAGCTAATGCTATTGGCTCCCTAAAGATGAAACGTCTCACTTGTCTTTATCTGACCTTCATCAAACTTGATAATGACGCGTTGATTAAGCAAGTTAATCGGCGTGTCACCGAATAAGAGGTTCTTCCAAAACGTCCAGCTCTGTGGTTTTATCTGGATAATAAAGCCGATGCGACGGATTCAAGTGTTCCTGGCGTTCATTACCACGAAATGATCTATTCAAACAATTTCTATCCTTTACCAACATTTTAATTTAGTTCTTTCTACTATTAAGCCTTTAATAATTTGGTTGGTCTACTATTTCTATTTTCTTATTCGATAATTGGTATCAATAAAACATATAAAATTTTATTTAACTGAGTTTTTATTTAACTAAATCATCTATTAGTAAAACTTATAGTTAGTGGGGTAGGTTGATCTCGGACGCGAAAAGGGAGCGCTCACTTACAAGCATTTGAGATTTTAAATGGCTCATACAAATCTTGACTAAAAGAGCTCTATATAGATTAACATATCCAGATTTAAAAATAAAACCGCAGGATGTGCGGCTTCAAAGCGAGAGTGCTGAATGCTTCATCTGTTTCCATTTGACATGAATGCCGGATTGCCGATTTGCCGGTAATATAAGCCAGTCTCAGCTTGTATATCGCGGATGACTCGGACACACAGAAATACTGATGGAGAAAAAGAGAATCAATCGTCTCCTGGCCCTGTTTGTTATCGGGATCAATATCACCGTCAAATAATTTTCATATTGAAATTATTCTGCACTGTACGCTTATGAAGATAAAGAAATTTAAATTGAGAGCGCCACAAAAACTGTTGATGCACTGTAACCAAAGTCAAGTAGAAAACAGGTAACATTTTCGGTGGAATTTTTCAATAGGAAAAACAAATTTGTGCAGTACGGTTGATGCGGCAAGCGAGCGCCTCGCGCCCATCCAGCTCTAGTTGCCGATAAGCTTTAGTTGTCACGGCCCAATTCAAAATTCTTCAATCTTCATTAGACTAAATAAAAGGCCTATTGTATAATCAAGCCTACAACATACAGAAAATAATTGTTTCAGCAGTCTTACTTCTTTAGTCCGATAGGCCTGAATTTGATTTTAAAACTTGATTTAATAGGAAGACAGAATATTGGCTTTTCGAATGTTCACTATTTTGAAGAGAAGAACTAGTATTTGAAGATTTTAATTACTGTGTATTACGATGCCGAAAATAAAAGAATGAATAGTTTCTCATTAGGCCTGGAAATCGCATACAGTCCAATGGAATTCAAAAAGAGAATCTGGTAAGAGAACCACCGATGTCTTTCTGTCAAGGAGACGTTGAAGAATCTCGTCGATGTGCTGATGGGTTTCGTTCGCCGTGATGGACTTGGGCACACAGGCGTATTTCAAACTTGTCAGCTTAGAGAAGTGTTCGGCCAACACGGTCAACGTAAGTCCAGAACACGATCCGATATTCAGTTTTTCCACTGTTTTCCACAATTCTGGGATTTGGCTCCATTCAAGGCGAGGAAGCTCCTATATAAATAAAATATGTAAAACGTTTGAAGAGTTCAAATTGTAGTTTAGAATGAATCATATATAGTTATTACCCCTTTTCCTATGTGGGAGCAATTCAATTGTAGTTCGGTTAACGATGTTTTACTCTCAAACAGTGAGGACCAAATTCCAAGACAGGAATAGCTACTAAACTTCTTCAACGATGGTAGAAAGGGGAGAGAAATCAGTTGGTCGATTTCTAAAGATCCAGAAGCATTGACCAAGATAGAACAATCGTCTGAGATTAAAAGACTCTCTAAGATGTTGCAGGGGATCAAGTCCAACAAGTCCAGTTCAGAGCAATCAATGAATTCAACACTCTTCAATCTAGAGCCAAATGCCTTGATAATTTGTTTAACGCAAGCTCGGCATTCAATCTCGACGATACCGATAGATTCCACCTAAAGAAAGAACATTCAAACATATGACAAATAAATAGAAAATAAAATAAATCCATACAACTATTTACTCACATTCGGAAAGCATTCTCTCAGAATAGCATAGATTTCGTCATCATCAAAAAGAGATGAATGTTCCGCCGTAGATGAATGGGCACTCGTATTAATCCGCCCGCTGTAGGACATGTTCCCAACGAATGAGACATCGGTTGCATTTGGAAAAATAGTTCCAACTTCACGGATCATTTCAATATCATCTATCAGCACATCAAGCAAGCATCTAAGTGAAATGGGGCCTAAAGGAAACTCTGATTAGATGTTGAATTAAGAAATAATAATAAGGGGCTACTAGGTAAAAGTTCTCTTACCAGAAAAGTAGCTGAGTGGTCCAGTCAAATTCCTCTGCAATCCGACGTAGGTAGCTGCGAGTCCCAGGCAGGCCTCTTCAAATTCTGCTTGCTGGCATTCAACTCTTTCACTCTTGAGTACTTCGAGTAGACGTGGGGATGGTCTGGTCAGGAACGATCCAGAGCGAAGATACTTGATGTAATGCAAATTTCTCAGGTGACGTAAGACAAAAGCATACGTAGATATCGAGAATGGAGGATGGGTACATTTCGTAGGATACTGGCAGCTACAGTATACTTCAAGTTGCTGAAGCGTAAAGCACAACGGGCTCATGAACTCTTGAGGAATCCACAAGCTCTCCAGCACTGTGTCTTCACTCCATCCTTCGTTATCGAGAGGGAAGAGTACGTCCGCCACATTCCCAAGGATTAGACCAAGAATATCTTGTTTCCGACAACGAAAGCCTCTGACCAACAATTTTTCAAGAGCCGGACAACGTTCACCTACGATGCTAGGGATTGGTTCAGGGGAAGGCTCATCTATACTTCCTTCAATAAAGGCTCTGCGAGTTAATTTGCAGATCAATGACAGACTGGTCAAATCTTGAAGAAGATAGATGTTGCTGTTGGAAGGCTCATTCATCTTCTTGGTAGGCGGACTATTTGGAGGCGGTTTCTCTAAGAGAGAGTTGACCGAGCTGGTTTTGTAGAATTTTATTACAAGATCCTTTAGCTTGGGAGATCGGCGGGCGATGACGTTCATCAGCGATGCTAAGGACTTGATGATTTGATATGGCATTTGGAGCTTCAACACCGTCAAGTTGTCAGTCAAGAGGCAATCAAGGACAGCGTACACATGTAGAGGGATGTCTAACTCATCACTGAAGTGACTCTTATTCAACTTTTTAATACACTCCTCCCTAAAATTTAAGAATAAATATTAGTCTATACTCTAAAGGTATATTGTCAAAATATCAGTCAGATGGATTTGAAATATTGTATAAGGGAAGTTACCGAAAGTCTTTCTCTCCTCTCCTTCCTTTGGTCACTCCTTGCCAACAATCAAGCCCATCTCGTACATATTCAGCTGTGGAGGGAGTAGCTTTGCTGATCAGATCTCTGTACATGACGTCCAAACAAAGATCTTTCAAAGAAGGTGCATCTCCATAGTCATATGTGATTATTCTTCCTTGGCCATCAATTCTTATGGTGACATTATTATTCTTCATGATGATATAGATTTCAGTACGTCTCTAAAAAATAATTGTAAATTTAACCAATTAGATAGAAACAATTGGTTAAAGAGTAAAGAAGCAAAATATTATACTTAATCATACCAAAACAGTAGAATAGTCTAGACCAGGTATCAACTACAACCCAGCATTAGCTAGAAAAAAGGTGTCTGAATTCAAGGAAAACCCTGGAAAGTTAGACAAGAATAATAAGCATATTATATGGATCAAGAAAATTTGCATTATCCAGTTTACTTTCAAGCCAAAGACGTGATATATAGCCCAACAAATTTTTAGAGAATCACCTGCGTACGTCGGCTAATAAGGGCGTTCAAGGGCAACGGCGGTCGACACTCTGGAAAAAACGTTTTAAAGGAATAAAGTTGGGCAAACATGGAAATTATAGTCACCGCCGGACTGTAAAATATTTCAGTAAGTTCATTTTTACCTGATCACAAAAAGGAAAAGATAATAAATAATAAATGGGCGAAAGGAAAACCGGAATCTCAAATTTCTAAGCTGATTGCCCTTCTGGCCTTCTCGCAAAGTTACTCGTTCATGTGATGCACGACGAAAACAAAAGACGAAGGCCGTCGGCTGCCGTTTCTATCAAAATGTTGTTTTTTTGACCGTCAGATGGCGTAGTTATGCCATAATAAATTATTTATCAAACATTCGACAATATTATGAAAGGATTAAAATAAACACCGAAATATCCTTTTTTTATGAAAGGGCCCAGTCAGTCTAAACATTCCACACGAGATGTTTTAATTTATCTTAAAATTACAGTCAGCACGACCGCAAGAGAGCGCCCATTCAGCTTTGATTGCTGATAGCCCGATACGTTATGCTTAATTGCTTATGCACGACCTCCAGTCGAAATCATATTGGTAATACAATACTGTAATCAAATCCGGAACTTAAACCTCGGTCGTTTCCAGTGTCGTTCTTCCTTATTAGTCTGAAAAGTCTCTATGCATCTTATTGAATTTCGACTCGTAGGAGAGTAAAGAATATTGAAATTTCGAATGTTTAGTATATTTGGCCGCTAGGGTGTTTTACATATGAGCTCTTCCCATTCGAGTTGCCTTTCTCTATAGTTCTCTCAGTGAACTCAGTCTCTCTACTGCCTGTCACCTGTCCGGACTTGCAACCAAAACAAAACACTTTTGCACATGAAAGCGTTAATGTCTTTATGAGCAATCATTTATTATTGTAATACGAAGTCCCTGACGGTTTGTACGTGATTTTATAATGTTTGGCATGGAACTGCAGAGTGTCCAATTACCCCCCGAAATGCTTCTTCTCATCGCTAAAAATTTGGACGGCGAAGAAGATTGTTTATCCATTTCTCTTTCTGGAGCCTTCGACGGTTTTGCTTCTTTGTATGGTGCTACCAGGTGACACTCATTTTATAATATTGGTACATCATGATTAATTAATCTCCTTTTTCTACAGGCAGAGACATGGGCTCTTTATAAGCCACAAGTGCTTCTTCCTCACTCCCAGCTCGTGGCATGAATTTTTCACCAATTACATCTTCCCGGAAGCAATCACATCTTTCAGTGCCAACAGCTGCTATTGGCTTCCAGGACAGCAGATCTGTGATCACATTTTGAAAATGAAGAGTCTGCAAGAGCTAGCTGTCAAAGACACCAAGGTGTCTCTCGCTCACCTAGCCATAGTGCTTGAAACTTGCCAAGACATCACAAATTTGGATTTCAGTTACAATCATCTGCCAGGAATGGAAAATGAGAATGGCAAATTTGAAACCCCAGCTGTTATGGCAGCCTATAAGAAGCTCATCAGTTTGAAAATTTCAACATGTGTCAAGAAATCCAGAGATTATGTAAATGATCCCTGGTTTTTTATCATAAAAATGTTGAGGTAAGTTTAAAACTATTCAAAATATGTCTACCTAATTTTCACAATATATATTTTCTTTCATTAGCTGGTGTCGCGAATGCGTCGATTTGACGGTAGAAATAACGTACAGGGGTGAATCACGCCAGTACATGTATTTTGAAGATTGGGACGGATCATCAAGTGATATTGATGGACCGAGTCTACCCAAATTAGATGAGGATGTTTTGCCGTTACGATTGGTAGTCGAGATATGGTTTCGTAAAGTTGTGGTCCCGAACTTGGACTGGATGATTACGTCGTTGCGAAACTTTGTATTAATCAAACTCGGACCATGCGACAAACTCGACCGTGTTCAGATTGGCTCTCGTTTACTCGTCCACCTCTTCGACTGGCTATTCTTTGAAGAACCACAGCCTAAATCTCTCTTGTGCCTCTGGATTTCCGATTTCTATTTCCCCGGTGAACTATACGACGAAGTCCTGGAGATTGCTCCACCGTTGAAAGCGTTTCTAGTACACGATCTATTCATACTAGAAGAAGAAGAAATCTACGAGCAGTTCCAAAATGTTGAACAGATTAGTGGGATTCGTTTTTCATCTGCACTGGCTCATCTAACTAATCTAAAAGCAGCATCGGGAATCTACGATGAAAGTGGAGATGACAATGTACGTATTTGAATAATTAAAAAAAGTTTGAAGCTTAAAATATGGAATACTCTTATAGATGCTTCGATTCCTTCAAGCGCATCCCAACCTGGAACATCTCTGTGTTTATTACAGGTACAGTTTATATGTTCCAAATGCAGTCTGGCAGCTTTTTCAGCTCAAAAGTCTTTTCTGTGGCTGTAGTATCATCGATAAAGGTAATTACAAATTAGTGCGGTACAAGTTGTGATATTCTCTTTTACTGCACTTAAATGCAAGTGTCAATCTATATCGTTTTTCAATAGGAATGATAGATGACATTGTTATGAACTATCCTAACATTGAAGCTCTCCACCTGGAAAATACTCAGGACCAGGGTTATCGTTTCGAAATGGATTTTGAAAATCCCGACGATAGAGATAGTCTCTCTTTCATCTCCTTTCCACGGCTCACTAAATTGAGTCTACAAGGATTTCATTTGCACGACGGCCTCTTTCTTCTTTCGGTATTTAAATTTCAATAAAAATTCAATTAGAAAAGATAAGCCATTAATATAATTATTTTGTTTACAGATCATCAAGGATAGTCCTAGATTGGAGAGGATCCACTTGAGTGACAATATATCCTCTATTTCCTCTTTCATCCCCAATTTGGACTCTTTCCTTGAGAAGGCTCTTAAGTTGAAAGACTTCCGGTAATTTATTTTTAAAAAATTCGAGCAGCTCTGTTTACTTATTATTTACTAATTCGTAGATTGGAGTTGAAAAGCCTTAACAAGAAGATGGATGTGAACGATGCTTTACTCATTCTGAAATCGTTGAAGCAGTTTGCTCCCAAAATAGAGAGGATCAGTTTGGAATTTATGTGCAAAACGTATCCGACTGATGAAGACCATCTCATGGTGGATTTCCTTGTCGATTTCACCTTGAAAATGAAACACCTTTCTTGCCTTTCTCTGTCTTTGAAACAACTTGATGGGACATTGATTCAAAAAGTTCATGAGAGGATTAAGAAGGAGGTTCTCCCTACCCGTCCATCTCTCTGGTTCCACCTGGGCAGTAAAATTCCCAATGCTGCGGATCCTAGCGTGCCTAAAGTGCATTACCAAGAGATGATCCATACGAACTACTCTCACCCTCCTCCGAAATCGATGGATCTGTGAATTCTCTAGCGTCATTCATTAAATCCTGTCATTCATTTCTATGTAAGTCAATACAGAAATTTCCCTTGGCACAAGATGTTCAACTGGAATTTACAAGTTTCAAACTTAATTGTGGCACTTTAAAAAAATTTAATTCAAGAATTGGTTGCAATATGGTGAACTGTGATGGCGACAATAAATGCGCACTTAAAGCTTGTCGCAATGAGCTTTTTTACTTCACGACCATCCAGATAACAAAAGAAATACGAATTAAGCTGCGTGGACTACAGTGCGGCCTTGGGGAGCGCGTATCGAAATCCGGTACACTCGGCGGGAACAGGAACAGGTACGAACGGAAACGGGTACAGTAATAGTAGATGAAGAAAAGAAGACTTATTAATCGCTACTTGGAGTATGTTAAAAGTTTAAAACAGAGATGAGCAAACTTGGTGTTACAGGTATTTTGCCGTATTTTCTGCCCAACCGAAAAACACATTTTTACAATAGTTTAACTTTTTCTCGCTTTGCTATTACTTTCTTACAAATTGTGAAATGTCGCCAACATGATCCCACCAAATATTTCTTAAATCAAGCCTGCAATGCAACTGGCCAATGTGTGGGAAGCAGAAGTGCTGGGCTGATGGATCCCTTCACGCCCTTTGTGAATGTGTTCTGCTGAAAGCAGCCGGTGACCGCGTAACAACCAGTTACTCAAGCTGGACCCCAAAGGAAGTCAACTACCGGAGCATTTGGATCCTGCGCTGCCTCTCTTTGAAGGAAAAACAACCAGCCAAATGGGACAAGCTGGTTAAGATGACAAAATCACTGCACTCTGCTGCTTCATCTCAACAAATTGGTGATGGCTTCAAAGACGTCGTTAACTTGGTGAATCAGTGGCTACCGGACATCAAAATCCCGAAAGAGTTGATAACAAAGATCTGCTCACTTTTTTGTGCCAGTTATTTTGAAATTATTACAACTAACTTCAGGGGCTCATGCGTAAGCCTTTTTTCTCTTTGTTTTTATGATCTGCATATTTGTATTGTCTTTGTTTTATCAGGGTATTTATTCACTGGCCAGCATGATGGATCACTGCTGCGTTCCAAATGCCACTTACGGTTTCAAAGAAAACGGCCAGATCGTGATTCGAGCGGCCGTACCCATCATCAAAGGCAGTAGAATCTACAATTATTACACGATAAGTGCGTTGTGCTCCATAATGAAGCGCCTTTCGATCCTCAAGAATACCAGATTCGATTCGTGCTCTTGTCAGCGCTGCAAAGATCCCACCGAACTTGGCACTTTTGCGAGCGGTGTTACAATGTTACTGCCCCAAGTGTTCCAATCAAGAGGGCATCCTCCTGTCAGTAAATCCTCTTAATGAAGATGCCGATTGGTTGTGCAACAAGTGCTCCTTGCGGCTGCCTTTCGAACTTATTGCCAAGATGTCAACTGATGCAGTGATGAGGCTGTTGAAATTGGACCGCACATCTATCCAGGATTGCGAAAACTTCATATCAAAATTTGCGAAAGTTCTGCACCCTCACAACTTTTTGACTGACGTCAAATTGGCTCTTATCCACTCTTACTGCATTTCACCCGAAAAGAACCTGAACGGTGCAAGTGTAATAAACTATTTCTTCTAAATAATACCTTTTGATATTTTTAAACAATAATTTCCTCTTTTTTTATTGTTGTAGATGAAATGCTTAAAAAGAAGGGAGCCTTAATTTTAGAGCTGCTCAAAATTGCGGATGTCGTTTCTCCAGGTAATATTACCTAACATGATTTTTCATTTATTAATTTTCAAATCTTAACAAAAAACTATTTTTAGGATCAAGCGATTTGAGATCGATTTTGATCCGCCATTTCTTTGCCGTTGTTGACATCCGGAATGCTGCCGGTGTGATTGATGAAACACGCAACACCGATGAATGCATTGGACCTACTCGCGCGGAGCTATAACTACATGAAAAAATATAGAAAGTCTTTGAGATTACTGTTTAATTCCATTCAAAAGACGAAAAAAGGAATTTAAAGAGTGAATAATCGATGGAGTTGAACTCGGAATTAAATAAACGATTTCATCTGAATTCTATTGTATACATTGTTTTACATTGAATAATATCCTCCGTCAGACTTTGTTAGTATCCCTTTTCATTATTAGCTAGTTTATCCACGTAGAGATAGAAGACTATTCAAAAGTGATAGCTCGTAGAACAGGGTGACTTTTATGTAGTCTGTATACTCAAGCACCAAACGGTCGATGCTTTCCATTCTGCTCCAACTATAGCGGTCATGGTCAGATGGATGCTGCATACTGAGCGATTGTCAGCAATGAGGAAATAAGGACATCTTCAAAAAATAATTATAAAGTAGCATGCATAGCAACGCTCTTCTTTGAATGGATCTTTTCGTTTAATTACCGAAATTTTAACTAGTTTTATTCGATCATCGCTTGTATTTTTGGAGCTCACTATTCACTGGTTTTATACTTATTAGCAAGTTTTTACTTTTATTTTTTGAGTTCGATAAAACATAAGCCTTGTAAATCGTCGCCAATCGGAAACGAAATTTGATTGCGCGCAGCGGGGATGCAGACATGCAGTACCGTTGCGCTACCGGTTCCTTGACGCTCGAAATGCCGATGATCTGTTCGCTGCGGGGTCGAAGGATTACAGTCTCGGAGGGTACCGTATAAAAATATCTGGTCAAAATATCAAACAACATTTTAAGATGAACGCAAGAAACATCCTACCTTATTTATATGATCATATTGTATATTTGAGCTAAGGCTGTAGGCCTATACACTATATTGCGAGTAATAGAAAAATCAACTATTATGAATATACGTTATCATTATAATATCTGAAATTACTGTTTATTTACTCATTAGGAAAACGTGTGCAGTTCAGATCCGTCATTAAAAAATCGCTACTATTTTAAAAAGATTAATATAAATTTAAAATGGCAGAATATAGAATTCTAAAAATTTCATTCCCAATCTGCCGTTCGTTTATAATGCGCTTTGCTATTGTAAATTTTATAAACCTGTAGATTTTCCATGCTAAATTGTAAATTTTCATAAGAGTGGATTATATGGATGAATAAAATCTGCTCGCTTTCCCAAGGCAATTCCCATGTCGATTTCCTCACTATTATATAGAAACATGCAAAGCATATGTGGTGTTTGGATCGAGAAAGATATCCTCCATAAACTTTTCTACCGGGCTACTTGAATGCGCGTCGAATTTTGTATTTCGCTGAGGATTGGGAAACGCACGATTTATTATTATTACGATACACTTAAAACCCAACTAGAATTATCATATTCATCTATAAAGGTGGGGCGCTTTACTAGTGCTGTATTATTATATAATAAAAATAATTGACTAAAAATCATACAATAACATTGTAATATACATCATACGATAATATTGTCACCGGTATACGTATACCTGTACCGTTTATTTTTCTTCCAAGTAATAGTGATAAAAAATATGATCAGCACCGAGTTTTGAGAACGTAATCTGTTCATCGCTAAGCCCATACGGTAAGCTATCGATTTTTTTACCATGAAACTAATTTACTACTGTAGAGAATTTCTATATGATTACATTCTTAGAATGTTATTCCCCTCTTCATCTGACCATCGTCCATAATACGTTAGCAGGATTCTATCCATTATAATCTATTCGTATTTTCCAGTCTTTTCATTAGTTTTATAGTTCTAACTGGTGAACTGGCAACTTCAAAGTGGGTGCTTAATAATATATACGATCTGTTCATTCACTTACGATTTACGTACTAGATTCATCGTCCTTTTTCTTCATTATTTGCTGCCCAGGTAATATCAGTTTTTGAGTTGAGTTAACATAACATAAGTTTTGAGTCGCTATTTTCATTGCAATTTTCAAGTGCCTACTGTTTTGTATAGTCTAATTTCAATAGTTTCTAAAATCAGATAATTCAGATTCCCCGCAATTGACCAAGATGGAAACAGAAAATGATGAAAGGAACATCCCGACCTTAGAATATTTATGTTTCGAGCCTATTTTCAATGAAATGGTTTACAAAGTGACACCAAAGAATGTCCAATTCGTTAGAGACTTGATTGATAACCATCTTGTTGGAAGAGTGAAGAACAATTTCAGGTAATGCAACTTTACATGATGATGATTGGGTGATGAGTGACGATTTCAACTTTTTTCATTATTATTTCAACTTTTAGGAAGAAATGTATCGCAAAGCTTAATGAGATCTTTGATCTAAAGTTTGGTCTCTTTTCTTCGTTATTTGATGAGTCAGTTTCAGAGGAGACCAACCAAATGATTAAAAAGTACAACAAGGACATTTCTGTGAAGGAAAAGGACGCCCTTGAAGAATTTGCACCTTTGAATTGCGCCTTAGATGAGAATTTTGAAGAACTGACCATCCAGACTCCCATTCCAGTTTTTAATTCCTTTCTAGTTCTTATTTCAATCATCACTGAACGGTCCCCTAATCTGAGGGAACTTTGCATCTCATTCTGTGACACCTCTTATGATTTAATCAATAACATTTCATCAGAATTGGTGATTTCCCAAGATGCTCGTCTCCCGTGCCTGACATCTCTTAGTTTCTACTACAACAATTTCATTATGGCTTCTGGTACTTATGAAGATCCATTCAGTGGGCATCACCAATCTATTCTGAGTGTAGTAGGGAAGTACTGTCCAAATCTTACTAAACTGAGCGCTACATTTGGTTTTCCACTGAAGAAGAAAGACCTTCTGGGACTCATTCTTGGAGAAAAGATAAGAGTCATCACTAACGATGAAAGATGGAATCAAGATTCGATTCTTGAAGAATTGCAGATTCCACCAGAGTTACTCAATCCTCTCTGCTTCACAATTCAAGAATTGGTCCTTCAATCCAGTGGGAATCACTCTTCTCTTTCAACCTCTGTTTGCGCTTTTGCTCTCCGTAATCTTCCAAAATTGCGTAAAATAGATATGAATAATAAGGCTGCTCTGATGAAAATCCTGAAAATCATCCACAATGTTAAGGAGAAAGGAAATCAGCATCATCAAACGGAATTCGAAGAATTTTGCAAATTTTCCGCTTTTGGAAAAACTTCTATTACAACACCTGTTCAATTCACTAGTATTTTTTTTAAGAAGAAGCATATGAGATAACAATAATAACTTTGATTTTTTTTTCTAATAGGTTTTCTCCTAATGGAAGAACTCAATTTTGTTGTACCAATCGATGATTTTAACTTGGTTCGGGCTGTGGTATCTCTGTGCCCAAATTTGAAGAAGATTTGTTTCAGGGAAGAGTTTGATTCAAAGTCTAGATTGCATTCTTTATTGAACGATGATGAATGCACCACCTCTTCTGGTGAGAATATCTTGCCTCCTGCTGATCAACTGACCTTAATATTGCGTGGATTACTGAAGGTATTGGAGAATTCAATAGATTTTTAAACCGTTTAAAATCATTTAACTTATACATATATATATTTATTTTAATTTAAGGTGGAAAATGTTTCCCTTTCTAAAATGAGCATTATGTCCACGAATCCAGTTTTGGATGTTTTAGGGGCAGCTTTAAAAAGTCTCGATCTCTATCGCTGTTGTTCTATCGATATGGGACAACTGGGCTTCTGCAGTAAAATGGAGAGGCTATCTATTGTGAAATCTCCTATCAACAGCGAAGATGTTGAAGCTGCCAGCAACTGGACATCGGATACGTTTCTTCCTCTTCTAACCCATTTCCGCACGAATGCTTGCTTGGGGGTTTGGGCCCCACTTCTGGTTGAAAGAAAATGTAGACTGGTTGATCTCTCGCTCGATTGCTGTCACATCGCAACGGATGTAACCATCATCTTCATTTATATATATATAGAATTAATAGTATTAATTCTTATTAATTATAGGCGTGCAATCCTAGACTGGAATGGATTCAAATTCCAGAGTTATGGACTAACATCGAATCGATGGTTCTTAGGCAATGCAGCGGACTTACGATATCTACGATATTGGAGCTTATTTCTCGGTTAAACAAATTACGGTGTATCACATTGCCCGAAACCATTTTGCGTGGAGATACTGAGCTCATGAGGGCGGTTGCAGACTTATTTTTAGCTGAACAGAAGAGGTCAGTTGAAATTACTGAATGGCGATGCGATTATCCGGATTTAACTGTTGCGTGCCATTTCCAACCTATTATTATACCTGAAGTTTGAAGAATCTGCTAATCTCCTATTCTGCTGAGTTGCTATTTGATTTGTATACACAGATAAAGAAAAAAAGTAATGGAAAAAATGCATTTTGTTTACTTATAAAATGAAAGGTGTACAAAATAAAAATGTGGCATCGATTGCCATATATATACTTTCGACAAAGTATTCTAATATGGACAGCTGTTTCGATACTACTCATTTTATCACGCACAACTGAAACGCATACAATTAATGCATATTCAGCCGGAGTGTATATCGTTTTGATTTTGAGGCGATGCGCGTTGGCGGTGGTTTATAATAGTCTTAGAATTTTATAATTTATTTTTAAAATCATCATGTTGTGAAAGATAAAGCGATTTTTACTGGTTGTATCCACCTATATGTCAAAAAAAAGGGATGCGACAACATGTGTGGGCGTGAACGCTACCAATTCCCGCATCAATACCAATTCAGCATAGATTGCAGACGAGCTGTTCCCTACGCGGGCTCCGTAGATCGGATCCATGAGCAAGGAGAGCATGAGAGATGGGTAATAAGAGAATACTACGGAAATATTATGAATGATATGAACTTTAAGTGTAGCACGCTTGATCAGTAAACTTTTTTTTTACTTAGACCCTAATACCTTCTGAAATCTACAAAAGGATTCATTACCTTTGAATTTGTTAACTTCTTCTTGGTCTAATGGAATGTCTTGATTAGTGTAAAGGGTATCCAGAATCAATCCTTATTAAAACCAATCTTATTACCGAGAGAAACCAAATTCACAAATAGATTCTTTAAACAAAAATTAGCGTATCTCGTGTAAATAATTTGGCGATTGGCAACGTTGCATTAGCATCGGTAGATTGATGAACAACAGTGGATGACAGGTTTACATTAGAGTTTTTCTTTATAGATCTTCTTCAAAGAATTTATATTTCTTACACAACTCTCCTTGAAACCCCTCTGAAGGTATCAGATCAAGATAGCAGTTTTCAACAATTCGTCATTAACATTTAAAACAATTCTTCATTGACGACAAATTAGTTAATAACCGTTACATATTTTCCGTGTCAAGTATAGGAGCTTGTAGACTGAAAATGGATGGAAAAAATTGCATCGTCTGTGGTGCTGAAGCACCCAAACGCTGTTCGGGTTGTCGGTCCATATCCACTACTGCTCGATTGAGCACCAAAAGCTGCACTGGAAGGAGCACAAGCTCAAGTGCTCATCTTTACCATATCGTGCTGAGTGGGGTGTTGACATTGGTCATCACTTGGTAGCCAACAAGGACTTGAAACCAGGTAATTTCTTAAATTAATCCTACAGATGTATTCAATTTACAAATCCTGATATCTCTTAGGTGATCTTATCCTAGCTGAAGACCCACTGGTCATTGTGCCAATGAATATTGATGGACCATCAGATATTTGCATTGGCTGCAACCAGAACCTGAAGCAATCTGAAGCAGTCAACTGCCCTAAGTGCAACTGGCCAATGTGTGGCAAGCAGCAGTGCTGGACTGATGGATCTCTTCACGCCCTTGGTGAATGCGCTCTGCTGAAAGCGGCCGGTGACCGCGTGACGGCCAGTTACTCGGGATTGACCCCAAAAGAAGTCGTCTACCGAAGCATTTGGATCCTGCGCTGCCTCTCTCTTAAGGAAAAGCAACCACCTAAATGGGACAAGCTGGTTAAGATGACCGCATTATTCCATTCTGCTTCCTCTCAAAAAATTGGTGATGGCTTCAAAGACGTAGTCAAGTTGGTGCATCAGTGGCTTCCGGACACCAAAATCCCAACCGAATTGATCAAAAAGATCAGTTTACTTTTGTGTGTCAATAAATTTGAATTGGTTGCAAGCAACTACATGGGTTCATGTGTAAGTCTTTATTTATTTATTATTATTACTTTCATCATCTGCATTTTTAATTATTTCTAATACATTTGTTTTGACAGGGTCTTTATTTATTGGCTAGCATGATGCATCACTGCTGCGTTTTTAATACCATCTACGGGTTTAAGGAGAATGGCCAGATTGAGATTCGGGCTGCTTTGCCCATTACCAAAGGCAGTAGGATCTACAACGATTACACTATCTTTTCACTGTTTTTCACATTGAAGCGCCATTGATTCTGAAGAATCAAACCAGATTCGGTTCTTGCTCTTGTCGGCGCTGCAAAGATCCAACTGAACTAGGCACGTTTGCGAGCGGAGTCTATTGCCCCAAGTGTCCCGATCAAAAGGGCATCCTCCTGTCAGAAAATCCTCTCAATGAAGGTGCCGATTGGTTATGCAACAAGTGCTCCTTGCGGCTTTCTTTCGAGCTTAAGATCAAATTGGAACACGCTGCTTTGAAGGGTCTGTTGGTTCTGAACCGCACATCTATCCCAGATTGCGAAAATTTTATAACAAAACATGCGAAAGTTCTGCACCCTCACAACTTCCTTTTGACTGACGTCAAGTTGGCTCTAATCAGCGCTTACCGCATTTCACCTGAGAACCTGAACGATGCTGACTGTAATAAAATATTTCTTCTATATTATACTTTTTGGTTAACTTATTAAGTAATAATTTTCGTTTTTACTATTCCACAGATAAAATTCTTGAAAAGAAGAAAACCTTGATTTTAGAGCTGCTCAAAATAGCGGATGTCGTGTCTCCAGGTACTATTTAATTTATTAAATCAACGCGATTTTTCATTTATCAAATCATCGATTTTTTTAGGATTAAGTGATTTGAGAGGGAATTTGATCCGCCACTACTTTGCCGTTGTTGACATCCGAAAAGATGCTGGTCTAATTGATGGAAAATGCAACACGGGTGAAAATATCGGACCTTCTCGCGTGGAGTTGGAATTACACGAAAAAGTGGGGAAAAAACTTTATGAGGAGACCGTTTAATTTCACTTGCAGCACATGAATCTAGAAGGATAAATGAGCTACAAAGAAATAGCTGTAAAGGGGTGAAAAGTCGATGGAGTTGAACTTGACAATTAATAAACGAGTTTCATTTTTTAAAATCCTTTTTCAAGCACTGTTTACAATGAATAATATCAATAGCAGAGTTTATTATTATTATGGCGAGCTTATTTAATAGATGAAGAGATGATGAAAACAATATAAGAGCTCGTAGAATGGGTACATGGATGCACATAATAAGCGGCAATCGAGCGCCGAGCGGTTGATCTAATCAATTCGTCTCGAACTGCCACGGTCATTTCAATCGCTGCTAGATTCAGTACGCACGTCACTTCATATATTTAATCAGCCTCTTTAAATTTCAACGTGAATTGTGAAATTAAAATTTGTTACCGCCGCGCAAGACGAGAATCGCGCTTTACTTCCAATAACTTTATACTAGCGCATTCACTTTTGTTTTTTCAACTGGACCGAGTACTTTTAATTGCGTTTGCAAATGAGTATGCATAGTTATATAATCTGAAATATGAAATAATTGTAATATTTAATGTGTTAAATTGCTCCGCCGTGGACCGTGGTGCAGTGGTACATTGCGTGTCAGTAAATATTACACGCGAGTCTGCATATATATATTTTGTGTTAAAATTTAACTAGTTCGTTATTTTTATTTCAAAAACAACAAAAAAATAGGTAAACCATGTCGACCTTTACCGCGTGAATCCAAAGTTTTTGAAACTAGTTGTTGAGGTGTTTGGAGCTAATTTGACACGTCTTGAACTGATCGATGTTGGCCCGGTCGACATGTCGCTCTTGGCTCCCTGCTATAAGCTAGAACAACAAACTATTATTCACTCTATTATCAACTCGAAAGATGTTAATGCTGCAAGCCGTTGGACTCCGGATACATTCATTCCTATGTTGAAGAGCTTCCGCGCTGATACCTGTTTAGGAGTATGGGCTCCTCTGATTGAACGAAAATCGAAGCTGGTTAATCTGGAACTTATTACATGCTGCCACATCGGAACGAACGTAATTACAATCTTCCCTCTATTTTTTGCTAATTTTTGATTATTTTAGTTTAACAATTAAATTTTTAGGCTTACAATCCTCGTTTGGATTGGAGTCAACTCCCGGAACTTTGGCCCAACATGGTATCTTTGTCTATATGGCGGTGTACTGGCCTCACGATAATGAAGGTGTCCGAGATCATTCCTCAATTACCCAAGCTGCAGAGAATCCTGCTGCCGAATGACGTCTTGTATGAAGATCGAAACCTCACGAAAAGATGGTCGAAGAGTTCGCTACAAAGGAGGGACCTGTTCATATTTATTATTATGATGATCCTTCATACTTGGGGAATGTGAACGCTCCTTGTCCTTTCCAGTCTATGTGATTATTGGAAAAAACAATGTCATATATTGGTCAAAATATTGGTCGTGTTAATTTATTGATGTAACAGAATTGTCTTGGTCATCGGGCCATCGACACCAATACCTGTAAACGTAGGTGTTAGTATCAGAAGTAAAATTCGGAAACGAATAAACGGATCGGATTTCTTTAAAAATAACTGTTCTCACTTATCAAATTTTCGATTCATTTGAAAAAAAAAATCTTTAAATGTTAGTGAAACAGTTTCTTCCTTATAAGGGTCATGGGGGTGATACTATATTGATAAAATTATTGTTAGAAATTAGTTTAATTCAAGAGATGCAACTCTTGCTCCAACTGTCGGTATGACAGCTGGATGTGCGCCGGTATGTAGTGGGGCTAGCGCTAGCCCATACCGATTGCAATCGCCGGCTTCTATGAAAATATAATCAACAGCACTTCGTGCTGCGAGTCAATCCCGATGACAAACAACAACAAAATAAAGAAACGGGTTCAGGTGCGAGACCTTCCACTGCCATTCGGCCTAAAGTGCCGATAAGCTGTTCTCAGCTCGGGGTCCGCGGATCGGTCGTATGACCTCGGCTCTGGTCGACGGATAATAAGATAATATTACGTACTCGAATCGTAACACGCTTGATAAACTAATAACATATAATCGGTGCTAAATCAATAAAAATCAACCATCCCCACTAATTACCAAATGAGATTCTATATAAACTCAGCCTCGTATAGGCTTTCACTTGGCAATGTTGCATTGTTTACTCCCGCCCGTGAATGACAGATTGCTGACATCATATCGCAGTTGTACTGCAGTCTAGTTTTCTTCATCGCTTTTCTTCATCATATTTTATCGGTTCTCAGTAATAATGTCCTTGAAATATTGCAGATAGTCTCAAGGTAACATTTCGTCATTGGCTTTTAATCGAAAAATGTTTTAAACAACTTATTAACGTAACTATTACCCCTCTTACATAGAGGGTCGATGATATAGGAGCTTGTGCTGAAGTGATATAGAAGCTTGTGCAGGAGTCATGATGATGAATGAAAAAAGTTGCATCGTCTGTGGGCGTGAAGCTCCGAAACGCTGTTCGGGTTGTCGGTCCGTCCACTACTGCTCGATTGAGCACCAGAAATTGCACTGGAAGGAGCATAAGCTCAAGTGCTCTTTATTGCCATATCGAGTTGACTGGGATGTTGATATTGGATATCACTTGGTACAACAAGAACATTGAGCCAGGTAATTTTCATTAATAATTTTATATCCATACTCAATTTATAAAATATGTTTTTTCAGGTGATCTAATCCTAGCTGAAGATCCACTGGTCATTGTGCCAATGAACAAAGATGGGCCATCAGCTATTTTTTGTGTTGGTTGTAACAAAACCATGAAACAATCTGAAACACTAAATTGTCCTCAATGCAACTGGCCAATGTGTGGCAAGCAACAGTGCTGGGCAGATGGATCCCTTCACGCCCTTGGCGAATGAGCTCTGCTGAAAGCGGCCGGTGATCGCGTTACAGCTAGTTACTCAGGATTGACTTCTAAAGACGTCGTCTACCGGAGCATTTGGATACTGCGCTGCCTCTCTCTGAAGGAAAAAGAACCAGCCAAATGGGACAAGCTGGTTAAGATGACAAAATCATTCCATTCTGCTTCATCTCAACAGATTGGTGACGGAGTCAAAGACGTCGTCAAGTTGATTAACTTTTGGCTACCAGACGCTAAAGTTGCAAAAGAGTTGATTAGGAAGATCTGCTCACTTTTCTGTGTCAATCAATTTGATTTTTATACTGCTACCTTCATGGATTTTCAAGTCATTTTTTGATTAGATATGAATAATTATTAATTTGTACAGTTTTTTAAAAAATTATTCGATCATAATTTGGTTTTATCAATAGGGTCTTTATTCACTGGCCAGCACGATGGACCACCGTTGTGTTCCTAATGCCACTTACGGGTTCAAGGAAAACGGCCAGATCGTGATTCGAGCGGCTGTACCCATCACCAAAGGAAGCAGGATCTACAATGATTACACCATCAGCAACGGAGGATTATTTTGTTCCACAATCATGCGCCAATCGATACTAGAGCAAACCAGATTCGGTTCGTGCTCATCTTGTCCGCGCTGCAAAGATCCCTCCGAACTGGGTACTTATTCTATCGGAGTTTACTGCCCCAAGTGTCCCAATCTCGAGGGTATCCTCTTGCCAGAAAACCCATTCAATGAAAACTCTGATTGGTTGTGCAACAAGTGCTCCTTGCGGCTGTCGTATAAGAGCGTTATCAATCTCACGAAGGATTCCATGCATGAGTCAAATCATCCCAGCTTCGTCATTTGCGGGGCGAATGGAGCCTGGATCATCTACCGGCTATGGCGTTCCGCTGCTCTCTTATATAGAGAAGAACCGGTTGGGAAGATACATCGAAGAAGAAGTCCACAAGAAAGCCGGAGATCGCAGCATTTAAAAGATTTGGAAGAAGAGCTTCTGGCTAAATCCCTCCTCCCTCGTGTTAAAGACCAGTGGTGCGAAGTGAGCGTTCCAAAACCAGCCCAGGAAGCGCGGGCTAATCTAATTCACCGGGCAGGCGGACTTCAAACCGGGCAACTAGGTGGGCGTCTACTACGGTACGACGAGCCCATTGGAAAGAATGACGAGTGTTGAGCAAGCGCTTAGACTACACACTGCGCCAATGTAGCGAACATTACACACAATCCCGTTTCGACCAAGAAGAATCAATGCAGGTGACGTGCAATTTGAAACTCAAAAATTTCTAAAATCGCTTTTCCCAGTCCTTCAGTATTGCACCATATTATTTTAATTGTTACAAATTTACGTATATGGGAGGGATAGAAATGAAAAAAATGTATCGGCAAAAGCAGATAAGATGAAAGGTCGAAGGTCGAACATAAAAAAATTGGTTCTGGTAATATTGTCTAGTAGGCCTCTTTATCGGCCTGTAATTAAGGGATCGGTCATGTAGGGCCGGCGAGCTCTTACTTGGTATGAGGGAAAGTTTGTAAAAGGCACATGGCAATTCAAAAGCCCGCCCTAAAGCGAGTCACGTGATCCCGTTTCAACCAATGCAATGAGAACCAATGCAGGTGGCGTACAATTTTAAACTTGACGTTACTCACAGCACTATACATACAGCTTCTGGACCACGAAATATTCTAAGCTTAAGTTCAATTAATAATCCTCCATCAAGGGGATTAAGTACCTTAAATTGAAAAAGCATCTGGCTAAATCCCTTTTTGTTTTACCCAAGAACCGAAGTATTCGCAAGCTATGGCAGTGACGGAACCAATCATAGATCAGTGATTTTTCAAAATAATAATATAAAATTTGAATTTTAAAAATTTTAAAATATAACAGGCAAACAAGTGTAAACCTAAACCAATTATTAATTAAAAAAATATGCGTGCGTCCGGGCCTCTAAAACTGGATTGATGTTTAACCCTATACCTGAAAAACCTCCTTATAAGTCGTCTGCTGTAGCCAGTATAAACAAACAAGGCTTTCACGAAGTAATCACGCCGAAACGGCGAAAATTATATCACTTACACGACGAATTGTGCTGTATTAGCACCAAACTTTGAGTCTATTTTGGTTCATCCACTTTCCAGAGGTATTTTATTCAGAGAGATGATTTTATCACAATTATATTAACCACTTTTTCACGCACTTATGTTTTTCACCCTCGTCATCTAGTCAAAATTTGTTCCAATAAGTACGGCATCATTCTTCACAACTTGATTGATAAATTTCCGACATTACTGGTAAACTATATATTCTGAATGAAATACTTTCCTTTTAGTTTTTCTAATAAATCTTCTCATTTAAGCTAAGGTTACATTTCCTGCTGGCCCAGCAGCGAGAAGCAGCAGCAGCAGTCAAAACATTGGCCATATCTAGCTGGACTGACAATCAAAATCTGTCTTTCATTTCTTTCATAGGTACAAACTCATAATTATTCATAAACATTTTCCTTTTTTACCAGTTCTTACACAATCTTTTGTTTTTATTAGGGTTTTCATCAGCAGCAGCTGGTTATTTATTTCCTTTTATTCTCCTAAACTGCTCAATGTTCAGTATTTTCTGCTGATTCTAGTATTCTGATAACCTGTGTAAATTGAAGTAAGCTAATCCTGTAATCATTTTAAAAAGCCAATGTTAATGATTTATTTCTCTTCTAACCGTTTTAGTCGATATTTCGTCAATTTAAATTCCCCCAGAGTTCACGCAAACAGGAAGGGGCTAATTTATTAGCAACGGCAAACATCAGGTATACACCATGCTATTAACCTGTTGAAACATCTTTTAAATATATCTGTTTACCAAACTAAAGGTTCAGCTATGGCAGCCCATCAAGAGCAATGCCCACTTGACCCCAAGATCTTTGATAAAGAATGGGAAATGGGGTTGGAGCGACTGGAAGCCATCGAAGCCCACATTTCGGCTGGCAATTGCGCGCATCCTCCTCTGAAGGAGCTCGTCCTCAAAGGCTGCTTTAAAGACAGCACACCCTTACTTTTGGCGTGTGCTCAAGGGAACCTTGTCGTGGTGAATCGAATCGTTGAACGCTGGGGAGTAGACCCGAATGCCGCCGCTACCTATTACTATCTACCCAATGATAAAGCAAATGCTCTCAATTATAACGCTTACGAAAGGATCATTGGAGCCACCCCACTGATCGTCGCAGTTTGTAACGGCCACGAACCCATCACCCGACACCTAATCGAAAAAGGAGCAGATATCTCTGCCAAAACAGCCGATGTTAATCCTCAGGATTACGCTGGCTTGACTCCTCTTTATGCAGCGCTCATGGATAAAGATTGTTCGACAGGGGGAGGAAAGTGGAGCTCATTTGAGGAAAAGAAAACTGCGATCGCCCACCTCTTACTTGAATCGGGAGCTGATCCTTCTGTTCTACCCGGCAGTCGACGGCCTATTTGGACGAATTACTTTTGCGACAATAACAACACAACCATGATCATCGCACTCATCAACAGTGGAATGAGTCTTGAGCAGCGGCATCCTCGTCACGGCCAAACAGTTCTCCACAACTGGGCTAGCAATAATCCTCTTAGGGGAAGGAAATCCTCACTGGAAGTCGTCAAATTGCTCGTAAAGAAAGGAGCTAATCTTATGGCTCTGGATGACCATGGCTTTACGCCCATCCTGGCTGCTGCCCACCGTTTTTCAAAATATGAAAGCAAAGAAAACTTATCCATTTTAGAATATTTGCTTAACAGGGGCGAAATCGGCTTGAAAGAGAAGATCGAAGCCATGGAGTTGGTTGGCGCCGTCATTCTCAACATTAGGGAAAACCGCCATAGGAACAATACCAAAATGTTCCGAACCGCCTTCCGTTATTGGCGCCGTGCGCTTCGTCTTCGTCAGATGGAAACGGAGGGATCTGAGCTCCTCCACAAGATTCCTATGAAGCGGGAAAGCGGACTGACTGTCGAGTGGGTCAGCGAAGTGGATCTGGATAACACCGCACAACATCCCTCGGAGTATGGGGTGCAATCATTCCTTACTAGATTGAGGATTTACTCCAACAAGAGTTTTGGCGCTTTTCTTTCTTTTATTGAAGATTATTTCCGCAGCGGGTTCCCATGTTTTGATTGTAAGCCCACATTTGCCGGTGTTCTGAACATGCTTTTAGCAACTCTTGAGGCGATAGTTAGTTTTCAATCGCGACAAGGACATCCCGTGTATGCTGGAGCTTGGACCGTTAAATTAATCATCGAGTACTTACCACACTGCTTACAAAGAGTCGACCCTTTCTTGACACCAGAAATCCTCCAACATTCCTTGTATCTCATGATGAAGATGGAACAGATTCACCTGTTGGATACCGCCTATCGCGAGGACAGGCAATACCACATGAACCCACTGCACAAGCTAATCAAGAAGCTATCCAGTCATCCCGAATTGTTGAACGAAAAGAACAAGGGGCTCTTGGCTGAGTTTGTCCAGTTGGAAAGAGTTGATTACCAGGAACGAACCTTGCTTCACCAAGCTTGTACACATAGCGATAGTGCTGACCTTGTAACTGTTGCTTTCCTCCTCAAGTGCGGAATCGATGTCAACGCTAGTGACCGCGATGGCAACGGGGCCCTTCATCTTCTGCTTGCTAAATTCTATCCGAGATTTGGGAGAGATTTTTCTATTGTTCGTCTACTGATTGATTACGGGGCCCACCTGGATCATGTCAACAGAAACGGGAAAACCGCTGTGGATCTCTGGACAGAGTACAACGATAGAACGAAGCTTTTCAGATTGAGACTTCCAGGAGTTCCCCAACTGGATCGTCTTCCCGATTGGTGTTACGAGGCCCTGCCAAGCAGATTGACGTGCCTTACCGCCAGGGTCATCCACTCTTACAAGATCCCTTACACGGAGGAGACTTTTCCAAAGTTTCTTCACAAATTTGTCAAGATGCATTAATAGCTGGTATATTTTTTTATTTACTATTTTTATTTGAACTCTTCGGTTGTTTAATGTGTTCTCTTTTTTATTCTTGATTTAGGTCAGTTAATTGAAAATAAAGCTTGGAGAAAATCGGCATTAAGCAGAGGAATCGAAGCGAAGAGACCATCGAAGTTGCCAAGCTTAAATTCAAAGAATATAAGTGAAATATTTATTGGCTATCTGTATACCTTTGCCGATAAGGAATCTTAATTAATTGGACTGTTTGAAATGTGTGTTTTCTCGTTCCAAGGCTTTCCAATGGCAAAAGTTTTCAATACAGATAGAAAAATGGTCATTTATGAATTTACTTAGTGCCAGCAGTTAAGATTTATTAAAATAAGTTGTATGAGCTAGGAAATCAAGCAGAGCAATTTGCGATACGAAAAGGCTCACTCTTGAACGATGACACCGTTGGATGACGGCAATAAGAGTATGAAAATGATTTGAAAAAAATAAATATTGCGTTTCATAGCTTTGCCTTGTTTATGCAATCTAGTCTTATCTATTTTTCGTAGCTATATTCGATTTTGCATATCTTGTTAATTGTTAAATGGATATGGTATACACATAACATATTAACATTTAGTTCGCAATGAGATTTGATTTCTTGTTGCGAGCCATGAGAGTAGCATCTATATCATTCGATATAGCTTATAGGAAGAGGAAAAACAAGCTAACGACATGAAATAATCTAGAGTTAAATTACAAATATGTAAATCATAACTGATCAGCACAGGCTATGTCTTTGACAACATTTGGTATCATACACGTCTATTAATTCAATTTCACCAAAGATAAAGATACAGGTCAACTATATAACTTTAGATTAGTCAAGATTCCGTATCGAACTGCGCCCCGTCGGCTCGGCGCAAAGTTATCCGTTTTTGAGGTCCTGAATTTCTGAAAGGTATGCGACTTTGCTACGGAATATACGTTTGGAAAAGGAAGGCAATTAAAACAGGTTGCCGGTACGTTAAGCTGTAATCGCCCATATCTTCGAGGACAAGCCAATCTCCAATTTCCATCATGGGAAGATGGATAGCTGACGATTGTAAAGATGTTCTAGATCTTCGATGGTTTTTACTATTGGAGCTCATTCGTGAGTTGAGCTGCTCTACAATCTCTTTTCTGACATTAGAATTGGATGTTTTTGCTTACTATCCTAAGAATTATTTAATATTATTACTTTCGCGTTTCCTTTTATATTAGCAACGTCCCATTATTTTATTACATAATTTAATTGATTCTTTTCTAATTGGAAGTAAATAGGACATCTTATATCCCGCGCGCAAACAAGTCACGTGACTTTTAATGGTCGGGTTCTGACTTCACATGGATTTCTGTTTAGCACAACCGTTGCGGTTCCCTTCTGCTGGTTGCTCTCGTGTTGACGTGTTCCTATCAAAACAATTGTAAATTATCATAAAAGACGAACGAATATAAAACGAAATCTTTTGCCTATTGTACTTTTGAAGAATCAAATTGTGAAGACTCAACTTGTAATTGTAATTATCTCTCACATTTACATTCTAATTGATAGATTTAAAGATCACTTTCTAATACTTTTGCTGCATTGAAATACAGGCGCCATATCTTGTTATGGCTTCAAGGGAATCACGACGCTCTGTCGACTTTCACGGTCTTCAAAATCTGGCTTGTCAAGTCTTTTTGGAGAAGGTGCTATCCAAGACGACCCCTGAAACTGTCGATTTCGTTCGAGATTTCATAGACCAACAGTATGCTGGTTTAGTGAAGAGAGCTGTCAGGTAATAGTTCATTATACCGCCTATACTAAAGCTATTATTGTTTCATCTTTTTTCTTTCTCTTTTTAGGGAATGGTGTGTCAAGGAGCTCTACAAAATGATGAGTCTTCATCAACAACCACCATCAGTCAACATTTTTGCAGTCATGGACTGCATTCTCGATGTCCATTTCACAAGCTTGAAAGTCTGCTTACCTTCCCCGGCCTTCAAGTCCTTTTCAGACCTGATGGCAATCATCACTCGTCAGTGCCCCAACTTGGAAGAGCTGGAAGTCACATTCCAGAACACAGAGACCTTTAATGGAGATGAGCTCTACACCATTCCACCTGGATCTCAGCTTCCCTGCCTAAAGAGTCTCATTCTCAACTTTTTGCCTTCAAATGATGCCAATGAGACCTCTGAAAGTCAATACTCTACCTTGAGCATCGTTGGAAAGCTCTGCCCCGTTCTTACTAAACTAGAAGTTTACGGACCGATAACGAGAACGGACATTGTGGCACTCATCGTTAATGCAGAAATGGCCAAGATCCTTTTCAAGAACGAGGGAGCAAAGTATCCTTGGTGCCAAGATTCTGTACATTTGAGCAGCCTTCGTATTCCAACACAATTCCTGAATCCCCTCTGCTCAACTCTGAAAGAACTGATTCTGCGTTGGCGTTATGACGTCTTTTTTACACCTGTGATGACCTTTGCTCTGCGGCATCTTCCCAAGCTTGAGGACCTCCATGTCGATGGTGTTCTTACAATCAGGGTAGTCTACATTCTCTACCTACTGAAGGCTGTCGATTACAAATCATTCGAAGAAGCTTGGAGAGAAGCTGCTTCTCAGCTTGGACTGGATGTTGAAACGCCTGTTACTTTCTTCTCTGGTATAAATATTTCCATTTCCTGGGATTTTAATCTTATTTTGACACCTTTTTTATATGGTATGCGCTAGGAATTTCATCGTTGAAGAGTATAGATGATATCCCTATCAACGACCCACGCGCGCTTCGTGCTGTCTTAGAATTTTGCCCGTCTGCTTCAAAAGTCAAATTTGTTGAAGAGGAGGCTATAGAAGAGGAGGCTGAAGAAGATGAGGCTGTAGAACAGGAGGCTGTAGAGGAAGAGGTGTCGTCGAGTTCTCTAGTATCGGAGGAAATTTTGAAGGCCTGGTCTAATGTAAGGTTTATCATTTAAAACATTTTTGTTTATAATAATGAAATGGTTTTGTTCCAATCTATATTTAGACGATTGATTCAGTGGAGCTTGAATTAAAAGATCCAGACTTCGTGAAAATGGTTATTAACATTTTCGGGCCGAAAATCAAGAATCTCTCTTTGAATGTTGAGAGCTATATCGATATGGACCATTTGGCGTCCAACTGTACCAGCCTGGAGAAGATTTGCTTCCATGGTTCAAGCATCATCATGGATACAGAAGCTGCTAGTCGATGGACTCCTGAAACATTTCTGCCAAAGCTGACGCACCTTTCCCGGACTAACCCGATGGATGGATGTTTGGGAGTTTGGGGCCTCCTGATAGAGAAAAAATCTACAATGAAGCATCTCTCTCTTCACTGCTGCCACATTGGAACAAATGTAGGCTAACACTTTTGATGATACATATAAAAATTCTATGATACTTAGTAATCTCTATTTCATATTTTTGACTCGTACACAAATAGGCTCATAATCCTCGCTTAGAATGGAGCCAATTGCCCCAACTTTGGCCTCAACTGGAATTTTTGGCCATCGAGCATTGCACTGGGCTCACAATGACCACTTTAGCGGATATCATTCCGCTCTTCCAGAAACTACGCAGCATTGATTTGCCCTCTTCTTTGCGATCTCAAGATCCTCGTACCCTGCTCAAACGAAAGATGATGGAAGAAAAACCCATCGAAATCCAATTTTCAAAACCTTTTGGAAATTCGCTATGCCTTTTCTAGCATTTGTCAAGTTTTTACTTCGTGATGATTTTATGGATAAAAAATTACACAGAATTCATCTCTTATTTGTGGTGGTATTATACTACATATACAAAATTGGTTCTAGGAAGATTATCTAATCGGCTTGACATCAGCGTATTATAATGTTATCGGTTAAGTAAGACCGAGGGGCTCTTTCTGATGCAGGAAAAAGGGCTTATGAAACGAGGGTGATAATTCAATTCGAAAGCCTGCCATGAAGGGAGTCGCGTAATCCCATTTCCCCCCGTTTCATCGAACAGACGGACTTCAAACCTTGTTAATAGGTGGACGTACACTGAGACAAGCCCGTGTTTAGTTGACTTCGTAAAATAATTGGCTCTGGGAAGATTGCCTAATAGGACTTTACATAAGCGCAGATGCCGTAGAATAGTCGTATCGGTTATGTAAAGCCGACAGACTCTTTGGTTTGCAGAAGAAACGGTTTTGTAAAAGGTGCAAGATGGATCAATTCAAAAGCCCGCCATAAAGCGAGTCACGTGATCCCGTTTAGACCAATGAGAACCAATGCTGGTGGCGTGCAATTTTGAAACTTAACGTTACTCACAGCACTATACATACAGCTTCTTGAACACGAAATATTCTAAGCTTAAGTTCAATTAATAATCCCCATCAAATGGAATAAGTACCTTTATTTGAAAAAACAGCATCTGGCTAAATTCCTTTGTATTTTACCCAAGAACCGTATTCGGAACCGTATTCGAAAGTTATGGCAGTTACGGAACCGACCATTGATCAGTGATGTTTTAAAATAATAAATAAATATGTGAGTGGTAAGGGAAAGAAATACTTATACCGTACTTTAGCTGCACTATATGAAATCCGAAGTGTTCATCAAACCGGATCACGTTCAACTAGGATATTTTCCCAAACTTTTCAACAAGAAATGTACAATGATATGTTAATCTTGATGTGCTAATACTATCAATTCTAACTATATATCCATTCCACTGAAGTTGGATGTTAAACACAATTTAGCGAGAAAGTGTTGTACCTACTTTGCGGCATGTCCGTCCGTTCCTGATAATTTCGAATTTATATAAATATACCATATCAAGGAATAATCGATCTTAAGTGACATTTGCGAAACAGTCGAAATATTGGCAAGTTATGGCAGTGACCGCAGTGACGGAACCGATCATAGAGCAGAGATTGATGATCTAATAAATTCAAAAAATTATTATTGTTACTGTTATTTCTTCATTTTAAACAATTTTAATCAACAATTTTTGAAATTACTATATGCAAAGGGAATTAATAACTGCTAATATAAAACGCGCGCAACATCGCGCTTACATGTCGACAATTATATATTAGATGGATGATGAAACAGCAGTACCAAGTTCTTAAAATAATCCGTAATGCGACAAGTTAAAAACAAGCTGATATAGACATGACGATACAGGTGTATACTTTGGTTTACAATATTGTAAACCAAAGTCCTATAGTACGCATAGCAGTTATCGGTTGCGGCTTTGGCCTAGCTATAACGCCACAAAAACGTTTACTGAAAACGGAAAACCAACTGAGTGTATAAAATAATAATTAAAAAATATATTATTTGTTATAGCTTTTCCTTGATTATACAATCTAGTCTATCTATTTTTCGTAGCTATACTCGATTTCGTCTATCTTACGGAGGCTTAGTAAATGGACATGGTATATACATAACATTTAGTTTGCTGAGATTTGATTTTTTGTTTCGAGCTATGAAAGTAGTATCTATATCATTCGATATAACTTAAAGGAAGAGGAAAAAGAGACAAACGGCATGCTACATCAATAGTCATTTTTTTACTACTTAAGCAATGAGTTCTTGCGCAGCAGCAGCTTTTAAATGATTAATATCATCGGGTCGCTGTATAGCACCGGGCTAAGAGGAAGATACATTATTGTGGATCGATTCCGGAGGATTTTCTTATCTTCGGTCGGAACTCGAGGTGATATAAGACCATGACCATTAAGACGAAACTCTTGCCAATGTATATGGCGCGTGCTCCCATCGTCAATGAATAAGGGTATTACAACGAAACATGTCTCTTATTTCTGTAATATCTATTATTACTATTATTAAACCATCGGACCAAGAGCCAAAGGTGCATTTGAAATCCATAAATCGCTTACTTGAGAAATCGATTTGCAGTGTAAGTTTTTTATGTTTCACTTCTAGCAGGAGTACTGTATAGGAAATTCTTCGTTTTCAATCAAGGAAAAATGGTAGACATGCGTGACAAGTTTTTTTTTGTCATAGATTGTATGACGAATGATGAAGATTTTTTAAGTGAAATAACTAGCCTAATGTATTAGCTAATTGAAATGACCAAATACCCTAATGCAAAATGAATGATCATGAAATTATCTACCAACTTAGCGTATAATCTGGACAAGATAACAATTAAGTACTACAACAAAAGATGATTTACGGCTTTACTATTTTTTATGCTTTAAACTTGATAAAAAATGTAATCCAAGTTTTACTAACTCGTTTTGCTCTATAACTTTAAAAAATTACCAGCTTATTTCTTTTTTGCTGTGCTTCATTAAATCATGATGCTATAATGGTGATCAAATTTTAATTTTGAGCAATTGGTAACGCAGAGAAAACGAGACAAAAACGGTACCAGAACATCGGTTGAGCCTTTTGGATTCATGGAAGATGAGACCTTGATGAATGATGATAGATATACGTCCGCTCGGAATTCCAGAAAACCCATCAAGAAAACTAATTACTCGATTTCGTGGAATGCAATTTCTTGAAATCACTTTGTCATTCAACGTTGAAAAATCGACGGAATTTGCTGGAGATTCAGTGTAATATCTTCCATTTGTTATTACTGGCTCTGTCGACCAGGTGAGCAGTTCTCATTTTTATAGTAGGCCTAATATCTCTGTTTCAATTCATCCAACGTCAATCCGAGACCATGGAGGAAAAACCTTATCAAATTCTAAGTGATACAACTACTAGTCATCACTTGGTGGCATCCAGGAACATTGAAGCTGGTAAATACAGTGCTAATATCGTTTTCGAAAGGCAGTATCAATATTCTCTCAATTTATAACAGGTTCCGTGATTCTGCAGGAAGAGCCGTTGGTTGTTCATGGCCTAACTAAAAAAGCTGATAATCATCCATTTGTGCGCTTCTTTTCTCCAGCTATTTGTGTAGGATGTTGTAGTAAATTGTATAATACAGAAGTGAGCTGCCCAAACTGCCGATTGCCGAGGGGTTCCCGACTCTTTTCCAGACTGAACCGGGGGAAAAAATTTTCACCCATTATTTCCCTCCTTTTCCCCCTTTTACATGTAAAGAGATAGGAGAATTTTCCCTCCTTTTCCCCCATTTCTCCCGCGGACTGAACCGGGGGAAAAAGAGTCGGGAACCCCTCGCCAATTGCCTATGTGTGGAAAACCAGAGTGTTGGTCAGAGGGTTCTCCTCACGCCCGTGGCGAATGCTCAGAAATGGCAAAATCAGGGAGACCATCATCTATTAGGGGAGACCGGGGCTAAATGGCCAAGGGGTAAAGTGACCATTTGCAATTTACAGCCAAATGGTGAAAGCTAAAAATTTGGAAAAATTACAGACGAAGCTTTGTAATGCCTTCCATGTTTTAATACAAAAATAATTAATGAAAAGAAAGATTTCGCGGTTTTATAAAATAAAAACGAAAAAGCAGGGGTGTGAGTAACATAACCCCTGCATCTTTGAAGCACTATAACTTTCCTATTAATCCGAAATTTTAAGTGAGACCAAGAGGATCTGGTTCAGTTTATCATTTTCTTTCTGATGATATGTAAATAATACAGGAAAGATTAAATTATACAACTGAAAAACCATAAAAAGGATAAAACTGGGTCTGGGGTAAGATGTCCACTGTCAATTTTTTTTTATATTAAATTTCTTTTCTTTTCTCTGAAACTACTTTCAAAGTATATTCCATAGCTTTTTTTATTATTATTAGCATTAAGTTTGAAGGTCCCGTACATTTTATGTCCTTGGTGAATCATCAGCAAAAATAACGACGGTTGCGTATCTCCATATAAAACACATTGTTGGTCATTTTACCCCGCATGGGGCAATTTGGCCAACAAAAATGGACCTCACTTTTTTAACTCCAGTGACTTATTAAATGTCTCAAATATTGCTATAGATAGCTTATTTTGTAGCTAAGATAATAGGCAACACAGTGGAACAAGAAAAAACGAGAGAAAGTCAATAAAAAAAATTATAAAAATAAAAAACGAAAAGCTGGCCATATAGCCCCGGTCTCCCCGGCCTGATAAGATGTATCTGAGTATTCTTGCAATGCGTTGCGCTATTTTGCGTGATCGAGAGCCCGAGAAATGGAAGAAACTTATTCAGCTCAAATTATTTAACTGTGACCAAATATCTAAGTGGACTAGTGAGCTTGAAAGTTCCGTCAAGTCCACTATAGCTGAATTGATGTTAAACGATCCAACCGCCTCCCGTGACTGGATGGTCAATCTTATTTGCTTCTTCTTCATAAACTGTTACGAACTGCCTGCTCTCGAAGGCACTTGATGTGAAGGCTTACGTGTAAGTTATAATTTTGGCCCATAATATATATTCATTTTATTGAGGATTATTTTTTTTTGTGTGTTTTAGGCCCTCTATTTTATGGCCAGTTTGATCGGCCGCAACTGTGGTGTGGTTAACGCCACCAAGACGTTCACGAAAGATGGACAGATTCTTATTAAAGCTACTGTCCCCATCACCAAAGGCTCTAAGATCATCCTGAACTGAACAAAGACACCATACCTTGGATATTATATGAAGATACGGATTTCCTTATTCGAAGACCGAAAAGCTTTCTTAAACTCTTCGTGTATTTTTATCATGTTAAAACTAAGGAAAGGTTGAATTTAGTTTCGTTTTTTTAAAGAATAGACTGAAAAAATAATCACAATAAAGTTGGTCAAATACAGTTATTAATAGTCTTTTAGTAACAGTGCACCAGCTAACATATTAATTAATTAAATCAAATATTCATTTTAAGCCAAATGATAAGAAGAAGATTCTCCTCACGCTAAACGTGAATATTCAGAAATAAGAAAATATAAAGAGATTAAGCATGCTGCCGGTCTATTTGGCGGAATATGCCCTGCAACGCTCTATCACGTTTTGAAAGCGATGCGCTGCGCTAGCTTGTTTGATCAAGGCCGATCGGTCACGGAGGTAAGAGCAGCCCAGAGAAATGGGAGATACGCTTGTTGAGCCAAGGTCGTTCCATAGAGTGGCCAAATATATACGTGGATCAGTGAGGTTGTACAGTCCGTCAAGTTCACAATCGCCGAATTTTTGGCAGAACACCCAACTTTGTATTAAAATTGGATGACCGATCTTGTTCGTGTTTTCTTCATTTACAGTTAACAACTATCTGCTCTCGAAAGCAGTGCCTATGAGGCACTATAATACTATATACAAAGGGTGGATGCGTGTAAATAAGTGCTTTTCAAATCTGATAAATATTGATGCATCATATTTTTGCTATTTTATAGACACGATGGCATAACTCGATGATTTCTTGTGTCATGACGAACTTATCAAGGCGATCTATAAGATGTCTTATTTTTATTTAAATTGTTTAAAATGAATGCTCTAAGAATGGATTTTGAGTCTCATTTTTTTTTACATAAAAATGCGGGAACAGAAAATTGGAATGCATCAGTTTTTGAAACATCGTCACGACGTCACAGCCAAAAAAAATTTTATCTGTGAGCTAATTATCTGTTAGATTTACGGTAGTTATGCATCACTTCTTTGAAATTGAAACACTATATACTTTTTGGTTAGCCAGTTTATGGTTTACGAAGCCATAGCCAAGCGGAATACGAAACATAAAAAAGCGCGGCTACAACTATCATCGATATACTGCTTCATCCGTTCATATAAACCAGTATATTTTGCATCATTAAAATAACCAAAGCCTTGAACCTTTTCTTTTGTTTCAATAATTGAAGTTTATACAAGATTAATGGTGAGTTAATCGTCGTGGACACGGTCAGTATACTAACGTTATACCATCGGCCGAGTTTCAATCTGACAATCTTGATATTTTTTTCTGATTGCCGATGAATCTCATTTTCACAGACGATGCTTTCAAATTACTTTGATTGTATACTCTGATATTGATTGGTAAAAGTGTCGCCCATGTTGCTAGATTTTTAAAAAATAAAGCAGGAAAATGATTTCATCTAGATGTAATAATGATTTTCCAAACATAACTAATAGATTACTCATATTGCATCAATATTATTGTGTTTGTGGGCAATGTCATCGACATCTAGGATGAAGAACGCTTCGACTCGCACCCCTTGATTCGACAATTGTCGAATGACGTCCCAACTCCCAGACCTCTTTGTCGGGCTTGCGAGGATAAAGGCAGACATTGCTTCATTTTCATAAGATATCGTGTTGACGATATGATTAGTTTTTAATCAGGAAATAGAACTAATGATGAATAAGTTCCCAGCAGCAGTGATCCAATGAAAGCGTTGGAACCTCTCAACATATGCCATAAATTACTGCGTCATGTGCCATTGCTGGCTGATCCGGGATACGCAAAGCTCTGCCATATAAAATCGGCTTTGTTTCTATAGGACTCGCCGAAGATTCCATCGGACATTTGAACAAAGTATATTATCGAAACATGAAGCGGTTCGGTTTACTCTTTAATGGTAAACATTATTTTTCTTCTCCAAGTTTTATGGTGACCATTGAGAGTGGAAATGTGGAATATGTCGCCAAGACTGCGCGTTGAAAGCGTACAGTGGTATTCTACTTACTTCATGTGGTGATCTGAATAAGTATTGCCTGTCATCCAAACCGGAGAAATAACTATTCGATTTTAACGATCCGAATATCGAGAGCTTTGCCTCCACCGCCGTATGTATACTCGTCATGTTATAGAGGTATCCTATTACCTATTGTAATATAATTGAAATTGAATGATCAAGCCTATACTGTTTAGTGTGCTCTATTTTACAGTTTACGATGCCATAGCTATAAATCGGAATAGAAAACATTAAATATCGGTACATAATTATATCGATTTTAGTGCTGTGTTGGCAAGTCACGTAGCAATCAGCAACACAATTATTTTATTATGTCCGCTAGCGCCGCGAACAGGTCAGACCTGTTTCTGCGTTTCGATTCCGGAGCAGATGTATGCCCTCGTCCTCTTTTCTATGATTAGATTCTTAATAACAGATCACTCTAAACTGCTCATTCACGAGTTGAGCTGTTCTACAATCTCTTTGCTGGCATCAGAATTGGATTTTTTATTGCTGACTTTCTCAAGAATGATTTAATATTATTACTTCCAAATATCCTTCTTGTATTGCATAATTTAATTGATTCTTTTAATCTTTTCTAAGTGGGAGTAAATAGCATATCTTATATCCCGCGCGAAAACTAGTCACGTGACTTTTAATGGTCGGGTCCTGACGTCACATGGATTTCTGTTTAGTACAACCGTTGCGGTTTCCTCCTGGCTGCTCTCGTGTCGTGTTCCTATCAAAACAATCGTTTATTATATCATAAAAACGAAATCATTTGTCTTTTGTACTGTTTTGTTCGCGCTTAAAGTTGATAGTTTTCATTGGATTCAAGTGCCAAGGTAATATCTCAAAAGAATTAATCTGAAATATATCTAAAATATTTAAAATTCCCTTATTTTCTACAGCTCTTGACAGAATGGGTAACACACATTCCAATCCAGCTCCCACTGCTGGTAGTAGTTCAGGAGTCCAATGTCTTGAAGACTTGGCTTTTGATGCCTTCTACAATAATTTTCTTTGCAAAGCTACCTCAAGCAATGTTGAATTTGTGAGGGAATGCATGGAAGAGAAACTTCCCGGGACTGTGAGGAAAAATACAAGGTACAACTTATTATTACTCTAACTAAACAGCCTGCATGTGCTGATGCATAAATAGCAAATTAATTACCCTTTATATTATTTCAGAGATAAATGTATTCAAAAGTTGAATGAAAATTTTGACACAAAATTGAAAAAAAGTGTGAAGAAGCAAGACATAAATGTGTGTGTCTTCCTCAACTGTATCCTGGACTCCAGCTTTGTCACTAAACTGGAAATCCATGCTCCATATTCTGGCTTGGAGACCTATTCTCAACTGATGTCCATCATTGCTTACCGATGCCCAAAACTGGAGTGGCTTAAAATCAATTTCCACAGCTACAATCTCAATAATAAGATGCCACCACCATCAAACATTAAAGAGAACTCGAATTCAAAAGTCGTTCATCGTTTTAACTGTTTGTATATGCTCAGTGTGCGACATATTCACGATGCTGTTCTCACTCATCAGGATGAATCCAAGCACTCTATTTTGGGTATCATAGCAGAGTACTGTCCAATACTTGCCCACTTGACAGTCCATGGGTTCCCCATCAGGAAGAATGACGTATTAGCACTCATCATCGGAGCATCCGCCATCCCCTTCGATGATGTCCAATGGACTGAAGATTCAGTGCTAGAGAATTTAAAGGTTCCAGCCGAGTATCTCAGCCCTCTCTGTTTCAAACTCCGCTGGCTTCAACTGCCTCTCTGCATCACGAACTGCTCTTGCAACTCTTCATTTTCCATCTCTACGGCCGCCTTTGCCTTACGTCATCTCCCGGCTCTGGGAACTACGAATCTTCCGGTTTCAACAATCCAAACCATCCAACTCCTTTACTCCAATCGGGCTCGTAACGTTTCTCATCAGAAAACTGAAATTCAAAAAGCATTTGAAGAGCATTGCAAATCAACTGGAATCATTCAGGAGTGTCCTCGACGTACTCTTTCTGGTGATATTTACATATTTTAACTATGTAAGCGTTTTATTTGTTTTCTAAAATTGAATATTAATCATGCAGGTTTACTCCAATTTAATTCTGTGGATTTGGCACCAATAAGAGACGCAGATACTCTTCGGGCTGTTGGTCACATGTGCCCTCATTTAGATCACTTTGTTTTCGCTGGAGAAATGTATCCTATTAGATCAGATCGTAACGCTCATCTATGGAATCCGCAATACAAAAATCTAGCCCCCGGAGAACTACAATCCATTTTAAGTGCTTGGCCGAAAGTATATTGATTATATTTATAATTTATTCTTCATAAGTTTTACATATTTTACTTTTTTTCAAGTTGGATAGGGTCTCTCTTTTGAATTTTCAGCCTAGCTCGCTACTGTTGAAGTCCGTTCTGAACACTTTCGGTCCGACTTTAATAGAATTGTCGCTCAAGGATTGCAGTGAAATCAATTTGGCGCACTTGGCTATCTGCACCAGGTTACGGTTTCTCCGTATCTACAATTCCTTTCTCTCCTCGGAATCAAGTGCCTCTCTATTGAATTCAATTTCATTTCTACCTTCACTGAAATATTTCAGTTGCGATGTCTGCTTGGGAGATTTTGCTCATCTTTTTGAAAGGAAATCAACATTGATCCAAGTTAAATTGCACTGCTGCCATATTGGAACTGATGTATGTTTTTTTTCTTTGCATTTTATTTAATTGCCATTTATTATGAGTTATTTATTTCAATAGGTCTATAGCGACGTTGTCGGATGGAGCCAATTGCCAAAGTTGTGGCCTTGTCTTGAATCTTTGGAAGTTGGACAAGCCACTGGGTTAACGATGGATGTTGTATCAGAATTCGTTCCTCAATTGCCTAAATTAGGGCGCATCTTATTGCCCGTTTCTGTCATGCTGGAAGAATCGGATTTCACTCGCAAGGTTACGCAGGATGGTTGCGAGAGGAAGCAACGGCTTATCATTCGACACTGCTCGTTACCAGTTAAGCCTTGTCCTTATCAGCGTACCTGAGAAAAGACGGGTATCGTGAAAAAAGAGAACTTTTTTTTTTGAAAGTGATGCTGTTTTCAATTAACTGTTTTTATTCAGTCTGGAAATGTCAAATGGTCAATAAAATTGCTTCTTTTCTTCGCATTTTTTTTTACTTAGATTATATTGTAAACTCAGTGATAATAATTTGATTGAATTAGGATAGTTTTTGAAAGTAAAGATAATTTTAGTTTAAAACGATAGCGATGCAATGCGCTCTTGTTGGATCTGGAGCGAGGTACAACCAACTCCGAGAAATGGAAGAAACTTGTTAAGCTATTAAGGTCGTTTCTAAACTGGTGGTCAAATATCTACATGAACCAGTGAGCTTGAACAGTCCGTCAAGTTCACAATCGACGAAATTTTGGCCGTACACCCAACTTTCGATCGAATTTGGATGACCGATCTAATTCATGTTTTCTTTATGGACAGTTACCAACTTCCTGCTCTCGAACGCACTACATGCGAAGGCTTGCGTGTAAATTCTTTTAATGTTAATCACGTAAACTACATCTTGATCTCATCACCGAGTTTCACTTTCTCTTTTTATATTTGAAAATATAGTAATATACAGCAAGAGAGTTTTGAAATACAGTTTTTTAAACTATTTTTTAATATAGCTCATAGAATGTTATCAGCGTGCCAATATATTCATTTGTTATTGCGTAGTTATATAATATCTTGGATACCTTTAATTTCTACTTTCCCCTTTTATAGTTCACGATGTCATAGCTCATATACCGGTAGCTTATCGAATTAGGAAACATTAAAAAAAATCAGTATATGAGTATACTATTACAATTAAATTATTTTCGTGCTCATACCATCGTGTGCTGTGTCTGCAAGTTCTCAAGTAGCGGCAGCAACCTAATTTACATATACCGCTAGCTCCGAGTAGAGAGGAATAAGCCCTATTTTGCGGTGCAGATGTATGTAAGTATACCGGTACAGTATATCTCGGAGGTCGGGGTAGATTCTTTCTATCGATAATGGATTACCTAAGACAGGAATAAAAACGAAAACTACCGCTAATGTTCGCGATATATATATATAGCTGTTTTTATTCATATGTAAACCGGAATAAATTTAATGATAAAATATACTGTAACCGAGGCCTTACCATTTTTGTGCAATTGAGCGTAGTGTATATGATTAGATTGAGTCAATATTAGTAATGAATATAAACATTTTTTAGAGAAGAGTAGTTATTGTTTAGTATGTTTACGATATTAAATTGAATAAAATGAATTTAAAATGTTCTGAATTAGACAGATTGAAGGGCAAATATACTTGAAAATTTAAATATTAAAAAATTAAGTTTTTTATAGTTTAATAGATTCTGAGCAATAATAAGGGCAGACACTTATTTTCATTCATAAGGGAGATACTCAGATACAGATGACATTGGAATAAGGAATTCTATAGAAAATATTAAGACATTTATTGTTAAAAGGTGGGCTTTTTAATATAGCTAGCTGTTTCCTGAGGGATTTGAGGGATTTTGCTAATATGTAGTATAATTAAGTGTCCTATATAGCAATTTCCCAGAAAACTGGATCCCTCCAATAATAGCCATGATTAACGACGAATGTAAACGTTGTTCAGGGTTGATATATTAAGTTCTATGTACTCAGTATACTCCAGCTCCAGTATGAAATTGGCGATTCAGTGTATTACAAGTCAAGTTATTTTTGTCAAGTCTACCGAGTAAAACCAATGCCACACCATCACAGAATATCAGCAGAATAAGGTCAGTATGGAAGAAAACCCTTTCAATAACAGTGCTATACAATTCAATAAATAACGATAAGAAAAATTGGGCGCTTGATCAGGTTTATTTACATTCTTTTTATTTTTCTGCTTAATTAGTTTTTACATCAGCATGAGCACTTCATCTTCAAATGATGAAGCTCCAACAGAAGCCCCATCACGTCTAGAAGTTTTGGCTTTTGATGCTTTCTACCATAAATTTCTTTGCAATGCTACCTCAAGTAATGTTACATTTGTGAGGGAATGTATCGAAAAGACGCTTCCAGAAACTGTGTCGAAGAAAACCAGGTAATCTATAATTTTGTTTTACTCTTTAACTAAAATGTACGACGTGACATATATTTATATTGCTATACATCTATTTTTCAGGGACAGGTGTATTTAAAAATGGAATAAAAGGTGCCCAAATATACTAGAAAAAAGCAGGAACAACAGGAATACAAATCTAGACATCAGTGTTTGTGTATTTTTGGACTGCATCTTGGATGCCAGTTTTGTGGAAGAACTGGAAATCTGTGTTCCATTTCAAACCTTGGAGTCGTATTCCAAGTTGTTTTCAGTCATCGCTCACCGCTGCCTAAAGTTGACTTTTCTCGATATTAACTTCTACAGTGAAACAGCACCATCATTATCATCATCAAAATCATCATATCTAAAATTTGAAGATCCACACCCGCCATCACGACGAGTGACTCATCGTCTATGCAGTTTGGTGGCACTTAGTTTACACGATAACCGTAATAATTGTCTCTGTTCTTCAACATCTGACGAACATGCCTCGCGTCTTGAAAAATCTCAAACATCCCTTTTGGGCATCGTAGCGGAATTCTGCCCGGTACTAACCAAGTTATTAGTGTTGGGATTCTACACCTGGAAGCAAGATGTACTGGCACTCATCACTCGGGCCTCCGCTAGCACTTTGTTCCCTGCTAACGATGATCAATGGACGAACGATTCGGTCTTGATGGCTTTAAAAGTTCCAGTGAAATACTTGAGCCCCCTCTGCTTCAAGCTTGTCGATCTTTTTATAAAGCCCAATTGGCATTATTGTAGTTGCAAGCCTGCGTTTGGAGATTCCACAGTTGCTTTCGCTCTGCGTCATCTTCCAGCCCTTGAAAAGGAGTCTTTTCCGGTCTCGACAATCAGCAGAGCTATCCGACTTCTTTACTCCAATCGCGATGACAATAATGCTGCTCCTGAAAAAATTGAAATTCAAATAGCTGTTGAAAAACATTGTCAAAGAACTGGTATCAGAAGTGGTCCTCGACGTTTGCTCCGTGGTAAGATTCATCACAAATTATTATTTAATTGATGTGTTATAGTAATTCTTTGAAATTGGTATAGGTCTCTTAGGACTCACTGCGATGACTTCAGTACCAATGACAAACACAGATATTCTTCGTGCTGTTGGGTACATGTGCCCTCGTTTGGATGATATTATTTTCACTGGAGAAATTTCCCCCAGGACATATCGTTATGCATCATATGAATTATGGAATAACGAATCCAACCATCTAGTCGCAAAAGAGCTTGGATCTATTCTGAGCGCTTGGCCAAAAGTAAGAAAACAAAAACTGCATGCAGTTATATGTTCAAGTTGATTCTAACTTTGAGGGGGTTTTTTGTGAAAAAAAGTTGGGCAGGTTTTCTTTGTCGCATTTCCAGGCCAACTCGCCGCTATTGCAGCCACTTTTAAGCGCTTTCAATCTGAGTTTGACATGTCTATCGCTCACGGTTTGCAGTCGAATCAATTTGGCGCACTTGGCCGTTTGTACACAGTTGGAGCGGCTCAACATCTCCCACGATTCATCTCTCTCGTCGTCGGGAACTTTATCTTTGGATGCCGACACATTCCTACCTTCGTTGAAACATTTGGAGTGTGATTTATGTTTGGGAATTTACGCCCATCTTTTTGAAAGAAAAACGAAATGGGTCCAACTTAAGCTTAACTGCTCCCACATCGGAAAAAATGTAAACATCGAAATTATTTAAATGTAGTCTAGTATATCTCAAATATTGCTTTATTCAATATATATTATAACATGTAGTTGGATAATGATAAGCTGAACGGATGGAGCCAGGTTCCTAAGCTGTGGCCTCGTCTGAACTGTTTGAGCTTTGGGCAAGCTACTGGACTCACGATGGACATCGTGTCCAAGTTGTTACCTCAATTTCCCGATATTTACTACATCGGATTGCCCAAATCCGTCAAGCTGGAACAACTGGATTTCACCCGCAAGATTACGCTAGATGGTTGCGAGAGAAATCAGCGTGTCATTATTCGGCACCACAATCCATCAACGAAGCCCTGTCCTTATCAACGTACTTGAAATTAAAATTAGAAAGAAATTCAGGTTAAATATTTATTGACGATTATGTGTATCCATCAACACATAATCTTCCATAAATATTCAACCTGAATTGACAATTATGTGTTGATGAATTCCCATTTGAAATTGTCGAGCGGCTAATAAAATAATTTCTTTTCTCTCTATATTTTATTCAGATTTTTGCCTTTTTACTGTCAATGAGAAGTACCAAAAAATTTTTTATAAAGTTATTTGTTCTAAACACATCACTTTGAAGACATAAAATAGATTATTTTTGTTTATCTTTGACCGTCTATTTTATGGCAAGTTTAGTTAGTCGGAGTGGTGGGGTGGCTAATACTACTAAATCGTTCGATGTGTTATAATTTTGATAACACAAAATCCATTATATTTTTTCATCCTTGGCCGTCTATTTTATGGCAAGTTTAGTTGTCGGAGTGGTGGGGTGGCTAATACTACTAAATCGTTCACGAAAGATATTGACAAATCATAGTTAGAGCTACCTTCCCCATCACTCAAGGCCCCAAAATCATCCTTAACAACTAAACAACAACGTTCTAACTTGGATTGAAAAGAATCGTGTGAAAGCTAGTTGCTATAAAAGCAATTTTTATGCATTATTTTACTGGTTTGAAAACATGTATGCAAAGTTTTATACCTAAATTTTGAGCAAGTTAAGTTTGACACATTGACTCATGGGAGGTGCTCTCATATGCCGATGAGATCACCTCCCAATCCAATCTTGACCAATCTTGCAAATTGGTCAAGAAAAAAATACCACTATATACAAGCGAATCCATTAAGAAATTTTCCTTTGAATATGTGGGATAATTAAGTACCTCTATTATCCAGCATACACAGTTTCTGTAATAATTGCTATGATAGAGGAGGTAGGAGAACGTTAAAACATCGACCCTTTCTTCAGATGGAATGAACTATTCAGTTTCATCGTCTGGTTATTATTGTAGCCTTTACCGAGTAACAACAGTTTCTTATTAGTTCTCTTCGCTTCATTCATCGAATAGTAAATTATTTAGTCACTAATATGGAAGATAATTCTTATTAAGTGCAATGCGATGTCGATGCTGATAATCACTTAGTGGCATCCAAAAACATTGAAACCGGTAAATATTATCTTTATAAATTGGACAAAAACAATAACGTGTAAATGAAAAACATAACCAGGATCCAAAGTTCTACAAGAGAAGCCTCTGGTTATTGGCCCGTTCAAAGATCAATTTGATGATGGACCAGCCATTTGTTTAGGATGTTGCAGCGAATTGCAAAACTTGAAAGTGAGCTGTCCGAATTGTAAATTGCCCATGTAAAATCACCTAACAACCCAACACCCAACAACAACCCCTACAATGAAAAAATCATTTCGATTCCGAGTAAACATTTTGGTGCGCAACAAAACAAACAGGACAATCAAACCAACAGTAATTAATATTTGAAAAACTACCAATTGCAAATCTAATATTCTTTTCCTGGGGTATATATATTAGATCGAACCCTTTATAAAATGTGAAGAAGGTTTACGATGACGAATACAGGACTTGATTTAGAGTAGATTTCAAGTCGAATGTCACGGCTGGACTCTTCGGGGTCCCCTGTGAACTGATCAGTTACAGATGCCTTGCGCTCACTCTGATCCTGGTCTACAATGAAGAAATCAGTTCGATTCCGAGTAAACATTTTGGTGCGTAACAAATACAAACAAAACAAAAACACAATGGCACTTTTAAATAACTAATTGGTTGCGGATGGAATGTTTCGCCAAGTACATCTCCCCGGATGTATTTACTATTTGCATGGCCAACAGCTGCTATTGGCTTCCATGACTGCAGATCTGTAATCACCTTTTGAAAATTGAAAATGAAAGATTTTCAAGAGCTAGCCGTCAATGACACTGAAGTGTTTCTCCCTCACCTGGCCACAGTGCTGGAAACCTAAATTGGATGATCAGGCCTACAGTGCCGGCTCGGTTATACGGCCACTCTCTCAAGCGGTCATTTCGCTTATGCGGTTGATTTTTCGACGCACCACTTTTCAGCGCGAAAATGAGATGTTTTAAAATTTAAAATAACAACAAAAAATCCGAAAGTTGCATTATAAAAGCCTACTTTATTACTTATTCCCGTGTACTAAATGAATACCTTTAAAGCTCTCTACTTAAAAGACTATTATTTCAAAACAGAATCGGTTAGATTATAGGAAACAAATGATTTACATCAAAATATTTTTACACATCAAAGTTGAAAATGATAAACTATGGCATGACTATGGGTCGCGATGGTGCTGGCGGGCTGTAACATAGGACCGCATGGGGGAAATGAGCTTATGGGGATTGTATACAACGATAATTAACAGCGCGTCCGCGAGAAACCGAGCGAGCGGGTCGGGGTGAAAGCTTTTTCTGCATTATTGCGCTGTTGCACTTACAGTAAAAATAAAAGCAGGGTTTTGATCGGAATTTTTTTCTCTTTTAGTTTGTTATATTAATTGAAAAATCATCGAAAATAAAAAGAAAATTTATTTTTGAAAAAAAGGAGCCTTTTCTTTTTTTTCTAACGAAGGTCAAAAGGAGGACTAGGTGTACGGCTGTTTTCATAGCCTCCAGCCTCTTTTCCACCCACCAAGGTCAGGCGTTCTCAATCGTTAAAATCATGCCTTCCGGACAGAAATCTTATTAAATTATTTATTCTATACTGTTAATGATTTTAGAATTACAACTTATGTAATTAAATGCGCAATTTTTTTCTCTACAAAATTGGTTTTTTAAAATACTAATTTTATTTACAGCGCAATAAGCGTTAAATTAGTGGTTTCACCCCGACCCGCCATATACTCCTTCGCCCGGTTTCTCGCGGACGCGCTGTTAATAATATTTGTTTAAAATGTTGGGTTGTTTTGAATTATCTAATAAAATATAATCTATATTGAATAAAATATACTTGTTGAAACTCATTTATCATATAGTTAATTGTAGCTACCACTAGATGATAGAAAACTTTTAATCATGCAAAATAAATGAATTCCTCTTTACAATTTCTGCGTATACTGTGCGGATACATTAAGCGTGGCTTTTTCAATACTACTACGATCGGTATCCGGCTATGCGGTCGTTTCACTCATACGGTCACGCACCACATGACCGTATAACCGAGCCGGCACTGTATAGGTAGGCTACTGTTAAGCACAGTATGCTTCTTTTTATTTTTTTACGATGCCATAACTATAAATCGAAATGTAGAAAACTAATAATTATTATAAATATCGGTATATTATTACATCGATTTTAGTGCTGTTTTGGTAAGTTCTCTCATAATAGCAGTAACATAATTATTCTATTGTGTCCGTTAGCGCCGAGCAGGGAGGACTGAGGAAGAAGACCTATTTCTGCGTGTCGATTCCGGAGCAGATTTATCTTGGTCGTCGGAGTAGATTGTTGCTACAGTATATTATCGAGTGCATCTCAACAAATGAATAACGGAAATACAACTACCAGTACCTAGTGATATATTCAGGGCCGGGACATATATTCATGTATATATTTCAATATTTGCATTCATATAATTCAAAATATAATGTTGCATCAGGCAAAATAGCTGGCCTTGCGCTTTTATCTATAGATTTAAATATGGTGGCCTATATGCGGTATTAAACTTAGTTTATTATAAAGTTTGTTCGTAAAATTGAATAACATAATAGAAACTTTTCTAAAGCAAATTCTATGCAAAAACGAAGAATAAAGAGTATATTGGCGGCCTTCTAATAATGGGAAATGTATAGGCATACATAAATTTTATAGAGGTATGTGAAAAAAATTATAATAAATATAATTAAACTTGTAGTTTCAATAACTTTTCAAGTTTTTAACATTTCTGAGAGAGGAAGGACACTTTTTTTATTGATGGGAGATGCCTTTGCTTGGGTTTGGGGATTGCCCGAACGAGGTTGGGCAGAGTACGGGGATCGTGTACAGTATTTACATATTGGTGAAACAAAAAAAGCTGAATTTATAGGCGAACTTTTCTTCAAAATTCCACCTAAACAACTGCCTCGACTTCTAGTTGCCTTCTGCATACCTATCAAGGTAAATATATCCTTCATTCATTCCATGATTACTTTATTTGGAAATCAATACCTAAAGGACTAGATGTCTTGATGCATAACTAAAACATAATATATTTCTGTAAATAGTGTAACAAATTTTTATATGTTTGTTTTGTATTTCTTTTATTACACTGCCTTTCAAGAAGCTTAATAAGTAAAAATTGTGTGACTGTAATTAGACTTTTTTTCTTTGCTTACAGCAGGGCAAATGGAGAATAATAAGCCTGATTGCTCATTACCATATTGTGTGGAATGGGATAGCTATGTTGGCCATCACTTGGTAGCTAATAAGAACATTGAACCTAGTAATATTATTTTAAACTACAATTATAGGCTACAGCATTCTCAATTAATGTGTTCTTAATCAGGTGAGCTCATCTTGGAGGAAGAACCCCTCGTGATCACCCCAAAAATGCATGATCAAGAAAAACGAAATGGGTCCAACTTAAGCTTAACTGCTGCCACGTCAGAAAAAATGTATCAATCGAAATTATTTAAATGTATTCTAGTATATCTCAAATATTGCTTTATTTAAAATATATCATTACATGTAGTTGGATAATGATAAGCTGAACGGATGGAGCCAGGTTCCAAAGCTGTGGCCTCGTCTGAACTGTTTGAGCTTTGGGCAAGCTACTGGACTCACGATGGACATCGTGACCAAGTTGTTACCTCAGTTTCCCGATATTTACTACATCGGATTGCCCAAATCCGTCAAGCTGGAACAACTGGATTTCACCCGCAAGATTACGCTAGATGAAAGCGAGAGAAACCAGCGTGCCATTATTCGGCACCACAATCAATCAACGAAGCCCTGTCCTTATCAACGTACTTGAAATTAAAATTCGAAAGAAATTCAGGTTGAATATTTGGTGACCATTATGTGTTCATGAATTCCCCTTTGAAATTGTCGAGCGGCTAATACAATTATTTCTTCTCTCGACATTTTATTAAGCTTTTACCATCAATGAGAAGTACCAAAACTTTTTTTATTTCTTTATTGTAAACACATCTCTTTGATAACACAAAATTGATTATATTTGTTCATCTTTGGCCGCCTATTTTATGGCAAGTTAAGTTAGTCGGAGTAGTGGGATGGCTAATACTACTAAATCGTTTACAACAGATATTGACAAATAGTAGTTAGTAGAGCTACCGTCCCCATTACTTAAGGCGCCAAGATCATCCTAAACTATTAAACAACAACATTCTAACTTGGACTGAAAAGAATAGTCTGATAGCTAGTTGCTGTAAAACTAGTCAGGAATTCACATGCAGTATTTTTAATCTTTGTACGCAAAGTTTTATAGCTAAATTTTAAGCAAGTTACCGTTAGACTCAAGGGAGATGCTTTCATATGCCGATGAGTGCGATTAAAATGGTAAAGAAAATTATACCACTTTATACAAGGGAATCCACCAAGAATATTTTCTTTTAAACGGTGGAATAATTAAGCTATTTTCCAGAATACACAGTTCCTATAATAATTGCTATGATAGAGGACGTAGAAGAACGTTGAAACATCGGTTCTTTCTTCATATGGAATGAACTACTCGGTGTCAACGTCTAGTTATTGTTGTAGCTTTTACCGAGTAACAACAGTTTCTTATTAGTTCTCTTTGTTTTATACGGCGAATATCAGCAGTATATTATACTAGCCGACCCGTTGAGTTACTGTTGTAATTTAAGTTAGTGTCAGAATTTCAAAAATGATATATAAAGAAGAAATTGTAATAAAAATTTATAAAGAAGAAAATTTATAAAAATTATTTATAGCCTATATTTCTTCCAATCTTTAATAATTGAGAAAAGATTCTATCACTTATTTTCCCGTCGAGCTTCTTCGGTATTTCGATAATTATTGATGCTGAAGAAAATTAAAGACGCACAATAATGGGATTTCTTCCTTGAGTAAATCAAGGTTTCATCTTATAATATTGAGAAAAGATTGTGTCACTTATTTTCCCGTTGAGCTTCTTCGGTATTTAAATAATTATTGATGCTGACGAAATTTAAACGCACAATAATGGGACTTCTTCCTTAAATAAATGACGATTTCATCTAAGATAATTGAGAAAAGATTCTGCCACTTTTTTCCCGTTGAGCTTCTTCGGTATTACGATAGTTATTGATACTGAAGAAAATTAAAGACGCGCGATAATTGACTTTCTTCCTGAGATAAATTAAGATTTAAACTTATATAATCGAGAAAAGATTCTGTTACTACTTTTCCCGTTGAGCTTCTTCAGGCTTCTTCGGTATTTAAAAAATAATGCTGAAGAAATTTAAACGCACAATAATGAGATTTCTATCTTTTAAAATAAATAAAAAATTCACCTTATAATATTGAGAAATGATTCTGTCACTTATTTTCCCGTTGAGCTTCTTCGATATTTCGATAAAACTTTACTGATGATGAAGAAATTTTAATACGCACGATAATTGGATTTCTTCCCTAGTTGAATGAAGATTTCAACTTGTATAATTATTGATGCTGAAGAAATTTAAACACGCACAATATTGGTCTCTTTTCCTGGAATAAATGAAGATTTCATCTCATATAATTGAGAAATAATTCTGTCACTTAATTTCCCATTGAGCTTTTTCGGTATTTCAACAATCATGAATGTTGAACAAATTTACAGACCCACAATAATGGGATTTTTAAAAATAAATATAGATTTCATCTTAAATAGTTGAGAAGGGATTGGTCACTTATTTTCCCGTTGAGTTTCTACGGTATCTCAACAATTATTCTGAAGAAATTAAAACACACAATAATGAGATTTCTTCCTTAAATAAATGATGATTTCATCTTATATAACTTAGAAAAGAATCTGTCACTTATTTTCCCGGTGACCTTCTTCGGAATTTCAATAGTTATGCTGTTGAAATTTAAACGCACAATATTGACAATAATGACTATCGTGGCTTATATTTGTAGAAGACTATGACTCAGACCATGAATGGTGTTTTTGATAGTATGGGGAAAAATTTAAAACCAAACAAAAGATCATAAGTTAGCTAAATTTTAAACACTTATCTAGAATAAACTTATTTTAATAAAGTTCATTAGTTATTTTGTAGAAGTGTTTGAAAATAATTAGTAAATTTTAAATTAATCGTCAAAGTCGCCGGAAGCATCAGCATTCGAGCTGTATCTATACCGTAGAAAAGCTGGGGGTGGGGCAGAGGGTGGTGGATTTAGTTTTTCGTTGATAGGAAAGCCAATTTAGCGTATATTTAATTAAATCTGGTCTCAGATTGAAGCTTGTAATCTGACACGCAAGTGGGTATCAAACTTGACCAGAAAAATGGCGTTTGAGCCGAGAAAAACGGAATGATTCGTGGCGGTGGGAGCCCATGTTAAATTCCCTATCTCGAAAGGCCCTAGCAGCCGAATTTTTCGCCTTTCGACGCTCGTAACTCGTCACTCCGACGTCGTTGCAGGTCGAGCCTGGCGTCAAAAGAAGCAGCTAATTTTGCTCTTAATTTTGGTATGCATTTTGTTGGGGTTTTCGGGATTTTGGGGGCGTACGATTTTAGGCCGAGGCCGGGTGGGAGGAATTTAAGAGATTTATTAGTTCAGATAGTGAGAAAATCCCTATCCTCTGTTTCAACGTCTAGTTCTTATTTTAGCTTTCACCGAGTAACATCAGCTTGTTTTAAGTTCTCTTTGCTTCATTCGCCGAATATCAGCAGTATACTATATAGTCACTAACATGGAAGGAAATGCTTATCAAGTGCAATGTGATGTCGATGCTGATAATCACTTGGTGGCAACCAAAAATATTGAAACCGGTAAATATTGTTTTAACAACTGGACAAAAACAATAACGTTTAAATGAATATTATAACCAGGATCAATAATTCTACAAGAGAAGCCTCTGGTTATTGCACCGTTTAAGGAATCTGATGGACCAGCCATTTGCTTAGGATGTTGCAGCGAATTGCAAAACTTAAAAGTGAGCTGTCCGAATTGTAAATTGCCTATGTGTGGAAAACCAGAGTGCTGGGCAGAAGGCTCTCCTCACGCTCTTGGTGAATGTTCACTCATGGGCAAAATTATAGAGATGAAACATGTAGAAGGCCTATTCCTCGACATATGGCCTGCCAAGCTCTATCCATGTATGATAGCGGTACGCTGCGCTCTCCTGCATGACCGAGAGCCAGAGAAATGGAAGAAACTTGTTCAGCTAAGGTCTATTGAAAACTGTGGTCAATTATCTACGTGGACCAATGAGCTGGAAAGCTTTGTTAAGTTGACAATTGCCGAAATTGTGAAAGAACTCCCGACTGTCTATCACGATTGGGCGACCAATCTTGTTCGCGTTTTCTACATCGACAGTTACAAACTTCCTGCTCTCGAAGGCACTAGAAGCGAAGGCTTGCGTGTAAGTATTATTTTAACACATCAACTTGATCAAATTTACCTTGATGAATAATATTCTTTTTAATCTTTCAGGCACTCTATTATATGGCTAGTTTAATCGAACGCAGCTGCGAAGCTAACGCAACCAAGTCGTTCACAAAAGATGGTCAAATCATTATAAGAGCTGCTTTTCCCATCACCAAGGGCTCCAAGATAACAGTTGACAACACATCGACATAATAATTGATAGAAAATGTAGTTTGCATTTTTATATTGAGGGTATACTAAGAATAGATCAATAGATAGTCTCCATTTTTGTATTCGAAAATGTGAAGGAAGAGAGTACCTATTAATTTGGTTTTTAAGCATAATCATTAGTTTTAGACTTTTAGTATAAAATTTGAAAGGAGTGTTCCAATACTTATATTTGTTATGTTATAGAGTTATCGTATCATTAAAATGACCTATAGATACTGTTAAGTACAGTATGCTCCATATTATTGTCTACGATACGGTACTATTAAATACCAAACGACGGTACTATATAACTGATATACAGTAAGTTCTCCCATAGTAGCTGCATAATTATTCTATTGTGCCCGTTAGCGCCGAGCAGGGAGGATTATTTCTTCGTTCTTTCCTATTTCTGCGTGTCGATTCCGGAACAGATTTATCTCGATCGTCGGGGTAGATTCTTGCTAGATTATATCGCGTGCGTCTCAACAAATGAATAACGGGAATACAGCTACCAGTACCCAATGATTTAGCCATGTATATGTTTCCGTACATATAAACCAGAATATGCTGAATCAGAAAAAAATAGCTGGTGTCTTGCACTTTTATCTATAGATTTGAATATGGTAACCTTTATAAGGTATGAAATTGAGTTTGTTATATACTTTGTTCGTAAAATTATTGAATAACATAATGTATAACTTTTCTAAACCAAATTCTATGAGAAAACGAAGAAAGAGTATTTTGGCGGTCTTCTATTAATGGGAAATGTATAGGCATACATAAACTTTATAGAGGTATATGAAACAAATAAGTCGTAAAAAATAATTCAACTTGTAGTTTCAATAACTTTTCAAGGTTTTAAATTTTCTGAGAGAGGAAGGGCACTTTTTATTCATGAGAGATGCCCTTGCCAGTGGGGGATTTGGGGATTCCAGGTAAACCATTAACAAAAATTTTTGTTAATAGGTAGTACAGTTAAGTGCCCTACATATCTATTTCTCGGAATACTTAATTCCTGCAATAATCGCTGGCATGTAAACGACAAACGTCGATGCATATTAAGTGCTTCCCATAGTATACTACGTAGTGTAGCTAAGTATCAACGTCCAGTCACTATTGTAAAGTCTATCGAGTAAAAGCAGTCTCACATCATCACCGAATATCAGCAAAAGAGTTTTTTATTAGTCACTATGGAAGAAAAACCTTATCAACCACAGTGCCATGTAGAAACTGATCCTCACTTAGTGGCATCTAATAACATCGAAGCCGGTAAATAGTATTAATTCAAGTTGTGATTCAATCCAATATTATTTTATAAAATGTATAATTTATCAGGAGAAATAATTCTACAAGAGGAGCCTCTGGTTATTGCCCCATTTAAGGATACTGATGGACCAGCTCTTTGCTTAGGATGTTGCAGCGAATTGAAGACTTTGGAAGTGGCCTGTCCAAATTGTAAATTGCCCATGTGTGGTAAACCAGAATGTTGGGCAGAAGGTTCACCTCACGCTCGAGCTGAATGCTCGCACATGGGTATTAGTGAAGAGATGGAGAAGTTTGAAACCGGCCTGTTTCACGATACTTGGCCTTCCAAGCTCTATCCGGGTATATTAGGGATGCGCTTAGCTCTACTCCAAAGTCGGGAGCCAGAGAAATGGAAGCAATTTCTTAAGCTCAGGTCGTTCAAAAACTGTGGCCAAATATCAACTTGGACCACCGAGCTAGAAAGTTTAGTCAGGTCTTCAATCGTCGATTTTATGGCAGAAGAACGAACCGTTTATCAAGATTGGGTGATGGATCTTTTCCGTATTTTCTTCACCGACAGTTACCAACTGCCTGCTCTTGAAGGCACTAGAGGCGAAGGCTTGCGTGTAAGTTATTTTAATCTTGTGTAAGTTATTTTAATCTTAAACTCAATCACATATTTATTTATAAATTTAATATTATTTTGTATTTTAGGCCCTCTATTTTATGGCTAGTTTGGTCGATCATCACAAGTGTGCTGGCGAGGCTAACGCCACAAAATCGTTCACGAAAGACGGACAAATCGTTATTGAAGCTGCCGTTCCCATCACCAAAGGCAGCAAAATCATCCTCGATTAAACAACGATGATGTCTTTGCTATTGGATCCTGAAAAATCTAATGAAAGCGATTTGCCCTCAATTATTCTTGTATTGAACACTGTTTGTAATCTATCATTATTACATTCAGGAAGAGGGCTTAATAATAAAGTTTTTGAAACACTAAAATACATATTATTTGCTGTAAACTTTGAAACTGGATAATAGTTACAGTAGACTTTTGGTGGTAGAATGCCGCAGCTAATAGGAAGCGGAAGCAGTAAACGCAACACTACACCATACGATTTGTGTGTGTCGGCAAATGGGGTTCGGTAGCGCGACGGTAAGAGGAACCCCATTTTGAGCGTCGATACTGGAGCAGTCGTAATTTGGCGGTCGGGTCGCACGGAACTCTTCTTGTATAGTATGAACTGCTATCGTTGATAGAGTGCTGTCTCCGCTGCCTCTGTAATATTTCTATTGCTATTCAATCAAACGAAAAACAGTTACATCCTAGCAAATTGCTGACGTAGCCTCTTGATCTGCATAAATTCGTAAGAAAACTTTTATCTTTATGTCTAAAGTTATTTTTGGGTTATACAAGTAATAGAATTTAATATTCTTTTGAAAAATTTAAGTTTTGTAATTGAATAAGATCACGGTAACTATTTTCTTACATGTTGAAAACTTAATCCCGGTATTAACATTATTTTACCAACTAGGGAGGCTATCGTTATTTTTTTCCTATTAGTAAAAGTTCGCTCGAATTAAAACAACAGTGCAAAAATGTATTGGCATATTTCGGAGAATAGACTCTACATCTAGTCTTGATTACCTTAATAGCTATTTCTTATTATTTTTTAGTCATCAATCGGTTGCAACTTGCATCATAGATAGCTGTGAAAATTTAATTTTTGATTTCTTTTAAAAAAAGGCGACACCGCGACACTTAGCGGATAAAATCTGAACGTAATCAAAACAGTGTCTGACAGCTGACTGCACTGCACATTAGAAAAGTCACAATCACACAATGGACGAAAATAAATGTGTCGTTTGTTCTGGTGACGGAACCCACCGTTGTTCGGGTTGCCTTCAAGTCCACTACTGCTCCAAAGAGCATCAAAAAGCTCACTGGAAGGTGCATAAATTGAGCTGCAAACTGTATCAAATGAAGCATGATGCAACTACTGGTAATCACCTAGTGGCAACTAGAAATATTGAAGCAGGTATTACACACCATCCAAAAATAAATCGTCAACATTGTAGTTCACTTTGTTTTTCAACAGGCGCCATCATTCTACAAGAAGAACCTTTGCTTGTTGCCCCAAAGAAAGTTGAGGGCTCAGCTGTTTGCCTTGGATGCTGCACGAAGTTGGAGGCTCAAGGAGCAGCCTGCTGCCCCAACTGCTCATGGCCAATGTGTGGCAAACCAGAATGTTGGGCAGATGGATCCCCTCACACTCTTGGAGAATGCTCCACTCTGAAAAAGACCTCAGCAAAAAATGTGGACCTCTCAGCCCTAAAAGGGATCTATTATGAGACTGTTTTGGTTCTTCGCTTTCTCACTCTGAAGGACAGGGAGCCTGAAAAGTGGAAGAAGATTGTTGAGCTCAAGCACTGTGGCATCTCCAGGTGCACCAAAGAGATGGAAGCTTCAATCAGATCCACTATTGAAAAGCTGAATTTAGACAACCTCATTCCGGATTCGGCCGAAATTCGGGAATGGATCGTCAATTTCTGCATCATTTTCTTCATCAACAGTTTCGAACTGCCTTTCCTTCAAGATACTAGAGGAGAAGGTTTTCTTGTAAGTTGGCATTAAATTTAAAAGTGTTAAAATCTAAAATTAATATTTATTCAATCGATTCTAATAGAATTTAAATGCAGCCAATTATGACTCAATAACTGAACGATTTATATGATTTCAGGCTCTCTATTCTACGGCTGGTTTATTGGATCATAGCTGCGTTGCGAATGCCACTAAAACGTTTTCTATAGACGGCCAGATTATTATCAGAGCAGCCGTGCCCATCAGCAAAGGTTCCAAGATCACGCTCAACTACTTGAATCCGCCTTTGTTCACGGGCACAATGAAGCGTCAGATTGAATTCGAACAGATCACCAAATTCAATTTATGCCGTTGCGAGCGCTGTAGAGATCCCACCGAGCTGGGCAGCTTCACCAGCGGCGTTTACTGCACCAAGTGTCCGGTTAGTAAGAAAGGGATTCTTCTCTCTGAAAATCCGCTGGAACGGAACTCAGATTGGGTTTGCAATAAATGCCCCAATCACCGCCAATCGTTCGGCTTCATTCTCAAGATGATGAAGGAAATTGAAGTAGACTGGATGGGGGTTGATCGCAAATCACTTACCGGATGCGAGGCTTTCCTCCGCAAGTACGGCAAGATGCTGCATCCCAATCACCACTTTTTGGTTACCATCAAATTGGCTGTTTGTGACATTTACGTCAATTTACACGCACAAATTCCCCTCTACACGTCAGGTAAAATCTTTTTTTTATTATTATTATCTTTGAACATAGCTAGTTATGTACTTTTCAATTTATTTTCATAGAAACCGAAGATATGCACAAGAAGGTAGCGCTGACACAGGAGCTCCTCAATATATTGGACCTTATTTCACCAGGTAACTCTCTATAAAATCTAAATCAAAGACGTTACGTAACAGTGTTAATGTATTTTACAGGATTGAATCATTTGAGAGGCTATTTGCTATACGCCAGCATAAATCATCAAGCCCAGCAGAGCATAGCTGTCAACTTTACAACCCCGAACGATTCGCTTTTGGTATGTTTTACAATTATTCAAATATGTGTGTAATCTATCATAATATGTCTTAATTTTTGTTTCAAAGGCAACCCAAAAGAGGCTCGAAGAGATCGTCCGCATCTTCTCCTTGGACCCTAAAGACTCTGTCGAAGGTGAAATGAGACAGAGTGCTGCTATGCTCCTCAATGTTCAAGATATATCGAAAAAATTCTAAGTTTTGAATATGTCGCAATGAAAAAAATATGTTGCAATTATGATAACAGCTGGAATGATGAGAGAATATCCAAATACACAGAAATTCAAACGCAGTTCGATATTCTTAATCAAACGATAGGAAAACATATACGGCTGTTAATAGCGTTGGGAATGAGATCAGTCTTAAAGTTTAAACTATAAGTTTAATGAACCATACAATAACAAACACAAGAATTCTTATTGTCTAATTTATGAAATATTGAGCGTGGCTTTGCTGATGAATTAAAATTAAAATTTTTTTTTTCTCAACTGTTGTAGTTTAGTTGATCTATCTAGATTTGAATTGGCGCGCTATCTTTTTTATGGCAATAAAACTGGCAGCACCGCAACAACTTTTTTTTTTTCTTTTCATCATTTCACATTACCACCAACTCAACCAGTATCTCGTCTAATCTCATCTAACGAACGAGGTTGGGCAGAGTACGGGGATCGTGTATTTACATATTTGTGAAACTAAAAAAGCTTAATTTATTGGCGAACTTATCTTGGAAGTTCCACCTTAACTACTGCCTCGACTTGTAGCTGCATTCTGCATACTTTTTAAGGTAAATTTAGCTTTCATTCAATCCATGATTACTTTCTTTGGAAATCCAAAGCTTAAGGACTTTATTGATGGATAACTAAAACAGGGCTCTCAATATACTTCTGTGTATGATTCATCCAACAATTTTGTCTATTTGTTTTGTATTTATTTTATATTTTTATTGCACTGCCTTTTAAGAAGCTTACTAAGTAAAAATTGTGTGGCTTTAATCAGACTTTTTCCTTTTTGATTACAGCAGGGCAAATGGAGGACAAAAAGCCTGGTTTCTCATTACCATATCGTGTGGAATGGGATAGCAATGTAGGCCATCACTTGGTTGCTAACAAGAACATTGAGCCAGGTATAATATTATTTTACACTATAATTATACAGCATGATCCTCAATTAATATGCATTCTTAATCAGGTGAGCTCATCTTGGAGGAAGACCCTCTTGTGACCACTCCTTTAATCAATGATCATAGCTCATTTATTTGTTTGGGATGCTGCAAGAAAATGGTGGTAGATGAAGTGATAAATTGCCCGAAATGTAAATGGCCTATGTGCGGCAATCAGGAGTGCTGGGCCAAAGGATCCATTCACGCCCTCGGTGAGTGCAGGATCCTGAAGGAAGCCGAAGATCTTGACCCTGACGATTACTCACGCTGGATTCCCGATGAAGTCTACCAGAGCATTTGGATCCTGCGTTGTCTCTCTCTTAAAAAGAATGAGCCATCCAAGTTCGACAAACTGATGAAGGTGATTGAGCAGTCTTTGGGTTCTTCTACTAAAAAGGTGGCCGACTTCAAAGACGTTGAAGAGCTGGTAAACCAATGGCTACCACCCGACGCCAAAATCTCTAAAGAGTTGGTCAACAAGATCTGCTCATTTTTCTCGCTCTTTAGTTTTGAGCTCATCACTGGTAGCACCAGAAATGGCGATAAAGGTTCTATGCATGTAAGTTTACTGTATTTTGTAATTTAGTCTACACATTTATCTATCATTATTCAAATTCCAGGTTGTGTATCATTTAGCCAACATGATGGATCACTGCTGCGTTCCAAATGTAACGTACGGTTACAAAGAAAACGGCCAGATCGTCATTAGAGCTTCTATGCCCATCAAGCATCAGCAAGATCTACAACGATTACACGTTCGGTGGATTCTCTTTCACCATGCAACGCCAATTGACTCTCAAGAAAACCAGATTCAATTCGTGCTCTTGTCAGCGCTGCAAGGATCCGACCGAGCTGGGCACTTTAGTGAGCGGAGTCTACTGCTTTAAGTGTCCTAATCGAGAGGGAGTCCTCTTGCCTGAAAATCCACTAAATCGGGAGTCCGATTGGTTGTGCAACAAGTGCTTTCAGCGTGAGCCATTTGGCCGCCAGAAAGGCCAGATTGACTGGTTATTGCGCAGCGCTAAAGTTGATTCTTTATTGCTCAACCGCAAATCCGTGAGTGAATGTGAGGACTACATCTCTAAATATGAAAGTATCCTACACCCCAACAATGCTTTTATGACTCTTGTCAAAGAGATCCTTGTGGGTATTTACGGTACTGCTCGGGACGGTTACTCCATGTACACAATGGGTATAATACGATATTGCATTTGAATTAGATTCTTTTTTATTAATTTTTCTTTTAATTAGATGAAATGATGGACAAGAAAGAAGCCCTGACTTTGGAGCTGCTCAAAATTCTAGATGTCGTCAATCCAGGTTTACTTCCGTTCTATTTTTTTTTAGAAAATTATGAAAAAAATATAAAAAAATCATTCTTTTGCCAGGTTTAAGTCGAAGTAGAGGTTTACTGATCAATCATTTCTTCGCGGTTGTTTATGTCCGAAATGGAGCACTGGAGGGGAAAAACTGCGAAGATATACAAATTGACGAGCCTTATTCTACCCGCGAGATGAAACTCCACAAGCAAATTCATCTTCCTTGAAAAGATTTGAAGGTTTTTTTGAATTAATCTGTTTTAAACCAGGACAACCAGTTTGATTAACTATGTTTGAAAAAATGTATATGTAGTACAAAGAAATATACATGCTGAGTGCTTAAAAAAAAATCTATTTCTTCTTCTTCTAGATATTTAATCAGTTAAAGAGGGCATAATTTTATTTTTTACACTAATCAACTTGCCACTTCACTTTGATTTTGTGTTCAATAACTACTATTAGCTGTTTAACAAGAAAGTTTTAGTCAGTAGCAGTAGGTCCCTTTTCAATTATAATGAATTTGTTTAACGGGAGTAAAGCCATTTATAACCTCCCGCTTGCAAATTTATGATTGCTGGAGGGCTGATTTATTATTACTTTTTATTATTATTATTTTATTATTATTATTTTTTAAAAATAAGATTTAACAGTTTTTCAAAAATATTTTTGCAATCTCAAAAAATTACGCCATTCATATTATAAGTTATTAAAAAAATTAACTTTGTAATCTTTTTTTATTTTTAAATGCGCTTGAACGAGTTTATTACAGGGGCGGTTATGAGTACCAGCTATTTCATTCATTCTATTTTTTATTAATGTTCCAACGAAATTAGGAATCCGTTTCAGCAAGTTTGATACAGAAATGATAATCCTTCACAGTGAAATTTGACTTAACTGTAGGAAGCGCTTTAGCAGCACCCGCGCTGCTGATTTTGATTTGCCAAAAAAATAACCGTCACCGGCGTCACGTCACTTTGCTACTTTTTTCGTGAGGAAAAGTAGAAAAACAAATAGCATTCACTCTTTCCGATTTGTTCAGCTGTTGTATTAGTTTACCAGAATCAGCAGGTATTGGTCTTTTTCAAAATGTTGGTGATATGAGCTATTTATAAAATACGATCACACGATCGCCATCAGCACGTTACAGCTACTGTAGTCCGAGTACGTGTGTGCTGACAGTGGGAAGCTGACCATAATTGTTTTCCTCATTATTGTTACTAATCCTACAATCTTTTTTCAGAGATTATGGGCGATTCTTCTTCGGCTGGAAAAATTGCTCCTGTTTTGGATGCTACAGGAGTCCCACATCTTCAAAATTTATGTTTCAATGCCTTTTACAGAGAGTTGGTCTTTAAAGCCTCTCTGGGCACTGTCACATTTGTGAGACAATGCATCCACCAGCAGCTTATGGGATCCATGAGGAAGAAAATCAGGTATACATTTATATATATGCCTTCTTGTAATCATGATTACCAATTGTGTACTTTTTCTAGGGAAACATGTTTGATACTGCTCAATAACTGTTACAGAGGCAATCATCCAAACAATAAAATACCAGATGTTTGTGTAGCCATGGACTGCCTATTGGATGACAGCAAACTAAATTTAGAAATCCATGTATACCATCTTCCTTCTGCTTGGAGATGTTTCCCAAACTGTTGTCCATCATTGCCCACCGATCCCCTAAACTGAGTGAACTCACCATTACTTTCCATGGCAACAACAAGATAATGGCATCAGCAGACCAGTTACTAGTATCAATACCTCGTGAGCAAGATTCTAGTTGTCCTCTTGGTTGTTTAACTGAACTCACACTCCGCTATTGCAAACACCACTACACGGACGATTCTGATTTCAATGACGAACCTCCTAAGCTTGATGGTTTATTCGTCACTGTTGCAGAATGATGCCCAATACTCACCCACTTACTGGTCTGTGGGTTTTGCAACAAGATCAAGAGCAGAAGTGTGTTGTTTCTCATCACTGGAACATTCTCTAATACCTTGTTTCCTACGGATGACCAACGATGGGCTGAAGATGCAGTTCTTGACGATTTGCAAGTTCCAACCGTGTTTCTGAGTCCACTCTGCTTCACTCTCAAATCTATGGGGCTGATTGGCCGCTGCTGGCGCAAACGATGCGATTGCGGATCTAGATTTAAAACTGTTATTTCTGCTTCAACGGTCGCTTTTGTTTTCCGTCATTTTCCAGCTCTAGAAGGCATGCCTCCACCCAAGTCCAAATTGAGTGCCATAAAAATTATCTACTCCAAGCTGCTTAATTCCCAGAAAACTGAAACTCAAAGATTATTTGAAGAGCATTGCAGAGAAATCAGAAAGGATTTGGATTTATCATCTCTTCATTTGCTTTCTGGTGAGATTTCGCAATTATTATTTATTTTCTGTTATCTAAACCTGATGAATTTATATTTCAGGTCCAGTTTCGCTCATACATCTTCGAGATGATCGTGTCTCGATACATGACTATGATACTCTCCGAGCCGTCAGCACTGTGTGCCCAAATTTGAGTGAATTCACATTCACTGGAGAATTAAGTGATCAAGTAACAACGGGCCTTTTAGCTACATCTAGTAGCGGTGAGGAGCTGGAATCAATTCTTAAAGCTTGGCCTAAAGTATAACAAAACATCTAGATTGATTCATTTTGAAAAATAACACCTGAAATTTCCTTTTTTTCAAGTTAAACATGATCACTCTTTTGTTTTTTGGATCGACTCACCATTTTTGAAGACAGGTGTGAACGCTTTCGCTCCTTATTTGCGCCGCCTACATCTCGACAGATGTGATCGATTCGATTTAGCGCACTTATCTTTGTGCACTCGCCTGGAACATTTAAGTGTGGTCAGCTCTACTTTCTCTTCTTCGGAAGCAAGCGATCCGGCTCAATGGAACGGCGGCAACTCTTTTCTACCTTCGCTAAATAGTTTGTATAGTAACATTTGTTTGGGAACATGGGCCCCTCTTTTTGAAAGAAAGTCGACTCTGGTTGATGTCCATCTTCAATGCTGTCACATCGGAACACGCGTAATAACGATTAACTTTAATATCTACTTTGAAATTAAATAATTCATTGCCATTTTTATAGGTTTATGATAACGAGAAGTTGGTGTGGAACCAGTTAGCTGAATTTTGGCCTAATCTAGAAAGTTTTCGTCTCGGCCAAGCTACGGGTCTTACGATGAGCATCGAATCCAACAATGGCGTAGCCAGACCTTGGTCGTGGAGGGGGCGAAAATATGCAAATTTTGTTTTTGTCCTATCTCTCCCATGTTAAATTTTCGGGTCTGGGGGTGGCGATCGCCCCAATCGCACCCCCTTTGCTACGCCACTGGTATCCAACATCATGCCTCAATTAGGAAACTTGCGGTACATTGAATTGCCCAGTTCAATCATGACCGAAGAACCAGATGAGCTCACAACCACACTCACCATGGATGGCTCCAAGAGAAAAACGCGGATTAAAATTGGTCGCTATTAAATCTACAACTCTTCCGAGGCTTCCGATCCGTGTCCTTACCAACAGATGTAATTAGTTTACACAACTATGTATACTTTCAGATAAAGATGGACTATTTGAGACTTGAAAGTGGTAAAAAATTAAAACCAGAATGTTTTCAATGGGCAGAATTGTATTTAATTTTCTTAACGAACTGATTATAGATAGCAATAGGGAAAATTTCTTTATCGTGCCATAATCATTCAACTATAAAAGGATATCAATCAAATGAATATGAGTGCAAATTAACAAGAAACTTGAGGTGCAAAACGCTTTTTTGTTTAAACAAGGAAATAACAGTCGAAATTTCGCGCGCGCAGTAGTCACGTGATACGTGAATGCGTGACTTTTCAAAGGGTGTCTAAACGTGGTGACGTCACCAGAGTACTTTCATTATAAATATAAGATGCCGCATGTAGAGCAGCAACGCGTTCGTAAGTTTTCTTTCATTTTTAAAAAGCCCATTCCAGCAAAATAATTTAAAAAATACTTTTCACTAATTAGAATTAGGATTTTAATAGTATTTGAATTTTACTTATTGGTTGTTTGTGATATTTACGTCAATTTACACGTACAAATTCCCAATCCCATCTGGAAGAGATTGTCCGTATCTTTTCCTTGGATCCTGAAGACTCTATCGAAGGTGAAATAAGACAAGAGTGCCGCTATGCTCCTCAAGGTTCAAAATATCTCGAAAAGTTTCAAAGTTTTGAATATGTAGGAATGAAAAAAAAAATTTGATGCAGTGATCGGCATTCGGGCATCCAAATACACAGATATGCCAAAAATTAGCTATTCTGTAAACGCTGGCTATTTACATCGCAAATGAGTTAAAGAAATAATCACTCAAAATTTAATTAACCGTACAATAAGAATTCGTCCTGTCTAATTTATGAGATATTGAGCGTGACCTTGTTGATCAATCTAAAATCAAATTTGTTGTTGTTGTCCAATGATTCCAATCCGATAGTAGTTCAGTTTTTGTTGTTCAAATGATGAAATAACCAACTTTGAATTGGCGCGCTATCTTTATTATTATAACAATAAAACTGGCAGCACCGCATCGACTTTTTTTCTTGACTCTCATTCAGAATTGTCGTGGCGCCGTCAGGGCGCCGTGCTCTACTGTTGACGTATTGTTAATTTGTGTAACTCGATTCTTTCTCGCGTGACACTGTTTTATTCTCGGATTTCCTCAGCTATCGGAAGGTGAGAATTTGTGAAAAGTACTTTTAGTGATTTAGTAAGCTAGGCATCTCATACGAACGTATACGATTACACAACGTCGGTGGTCTGGTTGAATTATGGTTGCATATTTCTTCTCGATCATGCGAGTTAACTTTCTTAAAAAAATCAAATAAATTTTTAACCAGGCTTTATCATCATTATATTTAAACTTGGTGTCATTTATGTATTTCATAATCGTTTTTCAAAAATTAACTCTCTGTATTTACAATTTTTCTATTTTACAGATAACCTTCAACATCTCACCATGGCTGCTCCATGTGCCCGCCAAGTCCACAGCTTGCAAGATCTTTGTTTTGGCACCATTTACAAGGATCTGATATGCAAAGCCACATTATCTACTTCTAGCTTCATTGGAAACCTCATTAATGAGCAACTTTGGGGGAAAGTAAAGAAAGATGTCAGGTAGCTCACTTGTGTAATTTCATTCAAATTATTTAGAATAGCAGGACTGTTTTTTTTCTCATTTTCAGGGACAAATGCATAGTCAAGTTGAATGAAAATCATTTCATGGAAGTAGAGCTAAAAGGTGATGCTGCCTGCACGAGAGATATCACTTTTCTGGATGTTTGCGCCGCGCTAGACTGTGTTCTGGATGAACACTTTACTGCATTGGAAATCTACATTCCATATCCAGAAATCAACATATTTGCCAAAATCATGTCCACTGTTGCCCACGAAACTCCTAAACTGAAAGAGTTAGGCATCTTCCTCTGCTTTTTTATGTCTATCGGATCGGATACCGACTACCGTATTACCAACCCAGATGTGAAAAGGGATGAGCCCATCAAATCTATGAGCTCACTTTTTCTTCATTTGGCTAATTAATTGGATCCATTGTTTTGTTTCCTTCACTTAATCCTCGTTCACTAACTCTCCCATCTGGTTCACCAACCCCCGCAACCTCTGATTGCGTCGCCTGAGGGCCTCAATCTCAAGATCTTTTTGCGCCACACTTGCCAACAAGCGACCATTCTCGGTCTGGAGGCGAAGATTGCCCCGGGCCTGAGCGAGGATGATTCGGGCCGGGTCGTTCGGTGGCTCGTTCTCTTCAGCCTGAGCCTGGGGGGTGGGGGGGGGGGGGGGGGGGGCTGTGGGGGAGGATGAGGCACTTGGGGAGCCTCAGGTTGGCCCTCAGGCTGGACCTCAGGCTGGCCCTCAGGCTGGCCCCCAGGCTGGCCCTGAGCTCTTTGATTGCGTCTTAGCAATCTTCGATTCCGGCGATCGACATTGCGGGCAGCAATTTCCATCTGCTGTCGGTTAATTTCAATGGCCAGAGCTACTCTGGCCTGGTGCCGGGCTTCATCCCTCATTGCCCTGTGTTGCTGAGCTTGCTGCTCTCTGACCGTGAATTTTCCCCGTAACTCACGGGCAGTGTGGTGGAGCAAGTTTGCCCTAGCACTCAAGATATCGTGAGGGAGATGATTGGCTAGTGCATGTCGAAATGCCCTCGTAGCCTCCTGGGCCCTCTCCAAGGTGTCCCGGTAACGAGTTCTGTAATAAGAAGCTGAATAGGTTAGGTTCTTAACCTGTTGGTTAATTTGTCCCAGGTCCATTTTGCAAAAAAAAAAACAATGAAAAAAACAAACAAAAAAATACAAGACAAAAATACAATTCAAAATACAAAAGGGGAAAAAAAGAAAAGGGAGTTTGTAAGTTTGTAAGTTGGGACACGAATTTTTTGCGACCGATGTCGACGATGGCTCCTCTACTACTGAAAAGTCTGCAAAAAAAAATTAGAGTAGCTTTTTTTGCGACCGTTCGCGACGAAAATTCTCGATAGAATGAAATATAAAATCAATTCACAGCAACTTTTTTGTGCGACTGTTCTCGGCGGAGCCTACTGAACAACGGGGTAAGAGGGTACGGGTACATAAAAATAAAAAAAAATGGGAAAAAATCAAATAAATCAAATGTAGTATTTATTATAAATTAATCAAGTTAGTAATTGGGTAATTGGGTAAGTGGGATACGGGGTAAGGGGGTACAAAAATTTAAAAAATGGAAATAAAACAAAAAAATCAAATTAAATGTATGTAATATAAATAAATCAAGTTAGTCATTTGGTAAGTGGGTAAGTGGGGTACGGGGTAAGGGGGTACGGGTACATAAAAATTATAAAAAAATGGAAAAAAATAAAAAAAATAAAAAAAACTTACCTTAGACCTGTACAGCGGATTCGATGACCAAGTCCGTTGCAGCGTTACGGATGTATCTTGCCACCGCTTCTTGAGGGTCGTAGGGGAGTGCTGCCCGGCGCTTACCGAACTAGCGGTTCGTGGATTCTGTTACTATCAGCGAGACATACTTGGCCTAGCTGATTCTCGGAAAATTGGCTATAGAACTATTCTCATCTGATGAAAACCAATTGGCTGAAGATTCTGTTCTCGAGACATTGTCAGTTACACCCGAGTTTTTGAGTCCAGCCTGTTTCACTCTTGAAAAACCTTCGTCTCGTTTGCCCCTGTGAGAAGAATTTCTGCCAATGCTACATCTCGGTTTCCACCTACGCGTTTGCATTGCGCCACCTTTTCAAGCTTCAAAGGATTCCGGTTTTAGGAGACAAATTCTTGGTAAACATTAGGCCTATGCAAGCCATCAAAATCCTTCACAGTGGGAAAACAATGGAGCGTCAACAAGTTGCATTCAACGAAGCCTGTCGAGAAGCCGCTACTCGCATCAGATGATAACGCCCACCACAAACATATCAAGTAAGTCTTACGAATCATTTTGTTTAGCCCTCTTGTAGTCTTGTACCGTCTTTTTACCCTTTAAATGTAAATAGAAATCATCGTACTTTTTTATTTTATCAGTTTTTCGTGTATAGATTCTCTTTTACTGACCTACCTGGACGTACCCCTCCAGATTGATCAACTTGATATTTTACGGGCCATCGGAAATCTTTGCCCTAATTTGGAGGGCATTCAAATGTTAATGGGTGAAACAATCCATACATTCAGAGACATCAGAGACATCAGCTACGTTCCGGACAACCATTCACAATTTTCTCCCCTTCACGAGGAGATCAATACTATTTTGATGGGATGGCCAAAAGTAAATAAAAAAGTTTTTTACTTTTTTTTAAGTAATTTTTTATATCACTTATTGACATGTTTTTTGTTTTTTTTTATGGCTGGTTTTAGATGAAATGTATCCTTTTTTCCGGTGTCGCTTGCGATTCATGTGTGACTCAATGCGCTCGGTTCTACTTTGAATCTTCTTCAGTTCGACTTTTGCAGAGAAATTAATTGGCAACTTTGGCTCCCTATGCTGAATTGGAACATCTAAGCATTTCCGGACACAGCATTGAATTCAACTTGGGAGCTAGCAGTCCTTCCGATGTAAAAGCCGACACATTTCTTCCTCGTTTGATGACTTTCAAGAGTGAGATCTGTCTTGGATGTTGGTCACCGATCTTTGAAAGCAAGCCGACATTGACCGAACTTACACTCTCTTGCTGTCACATCGGAACGAGAGTAATTACTTTATTATTTGCATTTTTAGATTTTAAATTAGATTGAGATGCTTTGAATTTGAATTATGAATAATGCAGGTCATTACTCCGCGCTTGGAATGGAGCGAGGTGCCAGACTTTAGGTCCAATTTGCAAACTTTGGAGTTCAGGCAGTGCTCTGGAATTACGATGACTTTATCTCAACTTATTCCTCGACTGGAGACATTGAAGAGCATCAAGTTGCCCGCTTCGATGATGAGAAAAGAACCTGAGCTAACTCCCGCAATCCTTCGAGATTCTTTGAAGAGAGATGAGCCTTTTGAAATTGGCGTTTCTGATTTTGATTATGGGTGCCAATTCCAACTCCCTTAAAAAAGTGAGATGCCATGATATCAGTGTAGTAATTTGTGTAGCAAAAGTATTCCATCGCCAATTCAACCTCTTCAGTATTAATACACTGCTATAAATTCGGAAATCATAATACAACAAGCCTAATAACTTGTCTTTGGTCTGATAACATTTAAAAAAGTGTATATGTAATACCAAAAAAACGTGCTGAGCGCAAGGAACAATTTATTTTTTAGATATCCTGAACTAATAAAAGTGAACTGTTTTAATTGAAACGCTGTAACAAACTTTTTAAAAAAGACTTGAACTGATATTAAATGCTTTGAAATAAACTTAACAAATAATTTTTGTTTTAAATCCGCAGAAATTTCTTTTAAGGGCTGGCGAGGAATATTATTACATCAATTATCTTTCAAATTTTATTATCAACTGAATTCTAATTTTATTTCCCTTTTAAGCAAAATTAAAAATGAATAAATGATACCTAACTCATTTTTTTTCAATTTCATTCATCACCTCATCCGTAAGAAGCGCTTTAGCAGAACCCGCGCTATATTCGACTTGTCAGTTATCACATACTAGTCACTTATTGTCTAATTTTTCACTCGCGTGATTAATAAGTTAACAAAAGAATTAATGGGCCAGCGAAGCACTTTTATTTTGTGTTCGATAAGAACTTAACATCCATTTTATTTGTCATTTACTCATTTCAGAATCCATTTTATGAATCCAAGCTGATGGAAATCCAATACACAATAAAGTTTTTCCTTATGTGCTTCGCAATAGGAAATCATTCAAAACAGCATAAGTGTGAGTGTGAATGTGCAATTGAAGAATTTTGAGTAAAGGCATGTCAAATCGCGCGCGAGAGAATGTCACGTGATATTGAAAATTGTAATTTGCGGAGCTTGCGTTTTTCACATCTCCGTTTCCCCTATCCCGCTTCCCGCCTTTCTACGTTTCTAGACTCGTAGCAGACGAAGCTTTCTAACCTCATTTTTTATTGGGTGTCAATATTTTGACGCCCTCATCGTCGTGAGTAAATCGTGATTGTCAGAAGAAGAAGAAAAAAAAGTAGACAAACCGCAGTTTTCATTTTTCCTTCTCCCATATTGTTCTGTTCTACTTAATCAAATGATCAAAGTGTGACTCTTTTAAATTAGTTTCATAACTCTTGGTGTCTAAACTTGTGATGGCCTGCTGGAAAGAGGAAAGTGTACTATCGTCATCTCTTCGCGAAGCTGTACCTTATTGTACCTAAGAAATGAGTGTGAAATACGACGGCCGAAACCTGAATCTCTTCTTCATCTGTGTTTTCCTGTAAATTGTTGTGAAATGACTTCCAATTCTAAACCCATCCCCTGTGTAACATGTAAGTATTATTATTATTACTTTTAATAATCAAAAACAAAGTATTATCATATTTCTTTTCCAGACTCTGGAGATGTTCATCTCTTTAAAGCTTTGGAGCCGGTGATAGTTCAGGGATTGCCTCAAGAAACGGTGGAGTGGAAGAGGTCTTACGGGAGGCCCTCCCGGGCAGTGACACTGTCAGCTTCATTCCTCCCATTCAAGATAGAAAGTGAAGGGAGTAATCAACATGGTAAAACTGTTAAAAAGCTCACTGGGTGCCAAGTTCTTCATACATACTGGGTTGAATGTGCTGTAAGTTACTTTTTTCCTCCCCATTTTAGCTGCAACTAATTATTATCATCTCATTATTATTCACAGGATGTAGATATTTACAAGGCAACTGTAAGGGAAAACATTCAGTCCTGGTTCAACCAGCTGAAATTTGCTGAATGTCCTGACTGGCTGGTGATTCTGGTGGAATCTGCAGACTCAAAGAAGAATAATAAAATCTTGCCAAGGACCACAGTTCTGGATAAAATAAAAAATGATTTTGGAGGCAAAACTGCCGAGAGGTAATCATATAAATATTCTGATTTTCCAAATAAAATATAAAAAAAAACTTCTATTTATTCAGATGTTTAGCTGTTACGGGTCCTGCTAAAGGAGAAACCAAAATTTCAGATTCGTTACAAACGTTTTTATTTCGATTGAGGCAAGCTCTTATGGCTGCTTTCAGTCGAACGTTAACCAAATTTGAAGAAACAGTTCGAACTCAACGCGAACGACGTAACGATGTGAACTGGAATTTTTGTAATTATTTCCTTCTCCAGGTATTAAATTCTTGAAATATTTTCAATTAAAATATTATTACAATAACCTTATTATTAGGAGGAACTGGCTTTTGTGTTTGAGATGCTCGGGATGTACGATGAAGCTCTAGTCCAGTACGATGAGCTGGATGCCCTCTTCACCCAATTTGTTCTAAATTCAGCTGTAGGAGGTAACTTAAACTTGATTAAATTTCCCTTATAAATTACACATTTTAACGTTTTATTTTACGTTATTAGAAGCACCAGCTTGGCTCTCTAGCTTTCAGGCATCACCAAATGACTGGTCCGGTGTCTGTTTAGACCCTAAAAAGAAGTTTAACACCCAAATAAGAGAGAAAATCCAATCGAGGACCATGTCCGTCATTGATTTCCGCAACTACCTCTTCGCCAGACAGGCTAGCTTACTCTTAATAGCCTCTAAACCTGCAGAGGTATCATACTCAAGTTTAAATATTTTTAAATAACTTATTATAAAAGTTTTTATTTTAAAATAGGTTGCGAGACGATGTCTATCGTACGTCCAAGGATGTGCATACGAGATAAAGCTATTAAACGTGAACGTAGTCGACGGAGCTGTGCCCACTTGGATCCTGCTCACCAATTTGCAAGTTCTGTCGACTTGTCAGCATCATTTGAGCTCCTCTACCGTCTCTTCCAGTCACACGGCCATGGAATCCTTCGCTCTCTTGTGGAACGTATCCAAAGACAAGCTCTACGAGCTCGGTAAAAAGTGCGGTCTGCTGCCGGGTGCCAATGTGGGGAGCTCCGAACTGCACTGCGTCGTAACGCTCTCTTCGGGAATCACGGATGAAGTTGAAGAGGGCGATGTACATCCGAGTCCAGCTGATAAACTCAAAGAGGCTCTCTCTTCTGGAACAGCTTTTACCAAACTTTATTTGGTAAATTTTTTAAAAATAAATTTATTGAATAAGTTTTAATTTTATTGCTATATTTTTTAATAGGAACTGAGTGAACTTGCGATGGGTACTTTTAAGCACTGCGGCCGCCTGAGATCTGCCCGCCTTATTGGCCGTGATTTATCCCGTTTCTATCTGCAGTTGAACGAGCCCCAGAAATCCATCAGCTTCCTTTTAGATTTGCTTAGAGGATATCAAGAAGAGAATTGGCCACGACTTAAAGTGGATACTCATGTCGAGCTTGCTGAAATCTACCTCAAAACAGGCGATCGTGACAAGTATATAAATAATTTCCTTTTATATTTCTCTAAATTATCAAATTTAATTTTTTTTTACTTTTAGATTTATTGAAGCATCGGCGAGTATAGCTGCTTACGAATGTCTAGAAGTTGATACCCGATTGAAATATTTCAATCATTTGATTCAATCCGCTAAAGGTACTATTTTAAATTAAATTTTGAAGTTTATTATTGACTAATTTATTTTATTTTATAAAATAGATCGATTCCGTTCGATTCCATGTGTTGGCATGATGGATGTAACATCAATCAAGATCCATTTCGACACAAATTTAGAATCTGTTAACTCAATTCTTTGTGAAACTCCTCTTAAAGTGGATATTGAGATTCTAAGCCATTTCCCCGGTCCGGTTAAGTGCGAACAAATCAGTGTGACTGTCCAGCCAGTGAAGGTTACGACAGAACAGCAACCGGCAAAGAGCGGATTGAATAAGAAAACCAGTGAATCTGTCGTCGTAGAGGTCCCGGAGAAAGATGCTAAGAGACTCTCGTTGAGCTCGATGGTGCCCATTAAAGCACAGAATCATATGAAGCAGGATGGGAGCCTCAGTTCAGTAGCTTTGGTGTGCCCTAATGTTCATCAATTACTTGGGTAAGTAAAAGAAATTAAAAATATCTCAAATTAAATTATTAAATTAAAATTCTGAATTTTAAAGATTTTTTTTTCGAATTTTCCGCGTTATATTTAACTACTGTTCTACGTCATTTCTATTTCTATTTCTTGAGAAATTATAATGGTGTTAATTGCTCTGTCTTATTTAGGCGTAAAGTGAGTCACGGTCTACTTCCTGCGGAAACCTCCATCGCTAAAAAGGATTTCACGCACACTCTAACCACAAAGAGTGTCACCATATCACCTGGAACGAATCGGTTCACATTGGAAATGACGGTACGTTTAATTACTCTGTAAGTATCACCATTATTTACTTCTTTTTATTTTATTGTAGGCGGATACGGAAGGTGTTTTCGCATTAAGCCAGTTTGTTGCTCAAAGTCAACAGCTGGAATTTATAGAAAACGTGTCTTGTACCGTTCCTAATGTGACGGTAATTAGGGTGGCACCAACTGTTACCATCATAAAAACTCGGGATGATTTATTAGCTGGAACAGAGCAAGAAGTGGATCTAGTTATTCGAGCTGGAAGCAGAGCTTTTGACAAGGTAATTTATTTATATTTTTGAATTATTATGTAACTCATCTATTTATTTTTTATTTTAAAAATAATAGGAAATGAATCTCAGGCTGTCGACATCACGTGGATTACTAGTTCGATTGGCTTCATCTGGAATTCATTCATTACAGCGGGAAATAGATCTCGTTTTAAGACCGATGGCCGCGTTTGAAACGGTCACATTCCGGCTTGTGATTATGGCCGACCTGGCCTTTACGTCATCCAAAGAATCAACTTCCGTTGAGCATAAAGTAATTCAATTTCTTAAATTTATTTTTAAAAAATAGAATTTAATTTTCTAATTTATTATTTTTCTAGTTAACCTTGCAATGTCCTTGGCTCACGAAAATTCCTCCCGTTATGGATTTAGCGCTGCACATATCAGCTCCTTTCAGCGTTTCTTACAAACTACAAACGGCAAACACGAAGAAATTTGTTAATATTCACGTTCAAGGTATAATAACGAGTTATTATACTTAATTAAAAGATGAAAATTAAATTTTCATTCTATCAAAAGGTTTGACTGCTTTGAACCGAATCTTCGAGTTCAAGGATCCAGGAGTACAGCTGCCGGATGCCACTTTCAAGAACCCCATTCTGTCTAAATTGGAATGGAAAAGTCTTAACCAATCCGATCAAATCACGGTAATTCAAACTACTTAATTATACAATTAACTTAATCGTCGAATACGTTTTTGCGAGAAATATTGGAAAAATTTAGTTTTCGGGCGATCCGATAAAGTAGGACTGGAAATCTCTAATCCTCCCCCATACGAGTTTTACTTGTCTATTCTAAAGAAATGTAGAGTGCGGGCAAGGCAGCATCATACGGCTTGAGACCCTGTTGACCCAGACATATTTTTTCTTTGTCGTACTACTCAAACGGAAGAGTCGATATGTCTTTCAGACCTTTTGCGCTTAAAGGACGTGTTAGAGATCTATCGTATAGGGTATAAGTCGTTCTAGTCGGAGAAGTATTGAAGTAGATCTAGACAGTAGTTTCCCCGTAAGGTATTATGGAGATAGTCATGAAGGGCTTTGCACGCACGGTAAGGATGGCCTAGACGGTACCGGTGCCGGATAACTCTTTTACTGCCCAATTGTCGGTAACCTGTGCGCTCAAATTTGTTCCAAATATTTGTCACTGGCTGCCCTGCTGAGAGTCTTAGCTATCAGTCACATTCAGACACCAACGCTAGTCGCGCCACGTACTAAAATATTTCACATTTTTGAGTACGGTCGAGGCGACGTCGTACGGCTGAAGACCCTGTTGACCCCGACATATTTTTTTCTGATTTTTTCGTCTTACCTCTCCGACCAGTAATTCTAAATAGCTTTTCCAACATTTGTCCTTGAAGATGGATTCGGATAGCAATCGAATAATGTGAAAAACGTTCTAGTCGGAGAAGTATTAACGTAGAACTTGACGGAAAACTAGGTTCCCCATTAGCTATAACATTCGGCCGATCACGCAGGAATTTGCACGCCCAGTAAGATAGTCTTGTTACGGCGACTTAGTCGGACAGTACCGGTGCAAAATAACTTTTTTCCGCACAATGTTTATTAACTTCTAAGAATTATTTTTCTCAGAGATAATTGTCGGACACCTCTCTCCGACTTATCCGACCTATCCGATAGTAATACGTCCGATCTCCGACTTGATCGGATTTTTAAAAAATTAGTCGATTACTAGCAGTCCCATAAAACTGTCGGACACCTCTCCGACCTTTCCGACCTGAAAAAAAAAACTTTTTTTTTTTTTTAAGAAAATATCATCAGAGCTTTCGGCCAACTACTTATGGGAGTTACGAGGCATCCCAGCCCAGGACGATTCCTTACCGGTCCTAAAAGCTGAATTTACCGCCCTCTATCGCATGGCTGGCACTACAGAATGGGAGAAATTCTCTTTCAACTTCGACATAATCGATTATGCAGTAAGAAAAATAAAATAAATTACACAAATTTTCTATACTAATTTCTTCTTTAAATTAGACTTTATTCACGGTGCGTTCGAGAGTGGATCCGGTCAAGGGTAACGATTTCCTGCGGGCGGGATCACTTTGCCACATGACCCTGACCGTGAACGATATGCTTCCCAAAGCTTCCTCAACAGCCGCACTCATGTACGAGGTCCTGGCCGATCAGGCTTTATGGGCTGTTTGCGGAAGAACGGCAGGTTAGTTATTCAAACAAATTATTTTATTAAATTCCTTACTGATTATTTATTTTTCTAATTAGGTGTTTTTTCGATGGAGGGTGCCCCTAAACACTCTGTTACGCTGGATGTTATGCCACTTGTTTGCGGATATCTACCTCTTCCAGCTGTCCGCTTGTCAAGATACATTCCAGCGGATCATAAACCGAAAGGTAATTGAATTAATTACATTTAAATACAAGCATAGTTTTGATATTTAGCTTTTTTAAAGAATTAAACTTTTAGAGTTGTATATAAGAGATATAAGAGATAAAAACTATATTTTATATATTTATTGTGTGTTTTCTAGATGGAGGAAACCGGAAGCCGGATTTGGGTATGTCACCGAGTGCTCTGCCGAGAGTAGAGCCGTTCAGTCCGGGTCAGGTGTACAACTGGAGTAAAGCCCAGCAGGTACACGTTCTAGCAGCGCCTTCCACAGGCGGAGGGCCTACAAGTCTTGACAGTTCAATGTCTTAAACAAACAATAATAATAAGATCTATGTTATACATTTACTCTGCTCATGCACTCTTTACTCCAAACACATTCATTCAATGTAGTAGTGCAAAAATATATCAAGTTATAAGAGAATTTGTATACTTGTTGTTTGCATTTTTTTCTTTTTTAAATCGTTTACTTTGATAGTACCTTAAGTGTAATTTTTTAAAGCTTGGTGTTGATTCCATCGTATAAATTTTGTAACCCATTCAAATAGTTCCGAGGCAACCTAGTTGAACCATTTCTGTATGTATGGTCACTTTTACGTTACGCGGGAACGATTTAGCGTTAGTACGGCAACTAGTCTAATTTAATGGTTAAAAAAAAACCCATTAGATCATCGCTATATCGCTAGATCATCCGAAATTTCGATACCATCAATAGACTGATGCTCCATAGGCTATTTAGATCTCAATCTTAGCTATCCACTCATCATTGTGTGAGTTGCACCACGGGCCATGGTTTTACCTCGGAATCATCTTAATTACCTAGCACATACATTGATCTTCATCCTCGTGTATAACTCAGAAACTTATTGCTTGCAACAAGGATGTAAGTTTTACGTTTAACTTTTAACTACATCAACAACTTGTGTTTGCCTTTATCACTGTCAGAAGGTTGACTCAGAATTCCAATTTGATTTGTAACAGACCAGGAACAAAAGCCCGTTCGGGTAATCGATCGTTTCATGAATCACAGCAGTAGACATGGAGTTCTAGCTGTGATATTTTCTAACTGAATCTGCTCTAAATCAAGTTGAAGTTCATCATCGTCGTTCATTCTAGACAACTTACAATATCTTATCTTCATCTTTAGATATAACCTCTAGGACTTATATGTTCGCTTTCTACCACCGTGTTACGTTCTACTTTCTAGCTATTTAGCCCAAATATTGTATGTGTCTTTGTCACTGTCAGAATGTTGACACGGAATTTCAATTTGATTCGTAGCAGACCAGGATACGATCGAATTCGCGGTCAGACGGAAACTATCGTTTGCACGAGTCACACTCAGCTCATACAGGTCTAATCACGAAATCATAGCTGCACAGCTCATCCAGGTCTTACCACGAAATCATCGCTGCAACATTTTTCTACTGAATCTGCTATAAATCAAGCTGAAGTTCGTCATCGTCACACATTCCAGACAACCTATTACATTACCTAATCACCGCCTTTATAAATAAACACAGAAAGTTGTGTGGTCGCTTGCAAAAGGCGAAATAAGTTTTACGTTCTGATTTCAATCTTTAGACAACTAATTTGTTCGTGTCTGTTTGTGTCACTGCGTCAGATAGTTGACTTAGAATTTCAATTTGATTCGTAGCAGACCAGGAAGTCACATAGCTATGTACATATATATATGTAAATCATAGCTGCACAGCTCATCCAGGTCTTATCACGAAATCATCGCTGCAACATTTTTCTACTGAATCTGCTATAAATCAAGTTGAAGTTCGTCATCGTCACACATTCTAGACAACCTATTACATTACCTAATCTTCGCCTAAATATATATAAGCACAGAAACTTGTTTGTTCGCTTGCAACAAGCGTGTTACGTTTTACATTGTACTATGCTTTACATACTACTATTCTATTTATGATTTATAACTATTATAGACTTCTATAGGCTTAGATGATGGCATATCGGATCACAAATCTGCAATATACATCGTGGTTGCTGTACTTGGGAATCGTTCAATTTCAAAGAAGTTACTAACTTAGGTATGAATCCGAAATAATTCGAAAGGAGTGAAAGGGAAAATCCTGTATTCTGGCTCGCCATCATTGATGTTATCAACATAGTAATCATTGGGTTTCAATTAATTGGTCATCACTTTGTCCCCATCTTCTAGCCGAGCTCTCGTTTTTTAAACGGTTGGACGGACTTAGTCAATCTTGTATATATGAAGAAAAGAGCTTATAATCCGCGGCGATACGCCCTTCATCAACTATAACTTAAGATTTGTCTGCATTTACTATCTCTACAATAACAACGGGATCCCATCGGACATCCTATCTATATGCGCTCATAATATAATATGAATAAGGGAATGATGCCCGATCCAAAATATTAATTAATGGAAATTCATCATCAATCTCTTCCGATGAACTTTAGTATTTCTATGATGCCAAAGATTCTCCTTCGTCTTCTTTTTTTTTAAGATCAGCACAATTCAATTTGGGATTATCAATATTCATCCTTTATACTTTTTCCCGAATCAAAATTCTAATGGCTAATAATAACAAAGTTGCTACTTTCCTCATTTCGATCCCTTTTAAATGCTGCTTATTTCAACCGTGATTTTCGTAGGAACTTAAGACATTTTATCCGGACATGGCGTTATAGTTGGTTTTATCAATTATGAAAAGGCCTTGGACATCGGTTTATAAACATTTGATGAAAGGACGATGACTCAGTAGAACATGCTGATGGTTGATCGGCGAACAAACAGCGAATTTTGTTCGCAACCCCAAAACATCTCTTTTCCTTAACTAAATACGATAAAAAGTTCATGGATGAAAAGGATTGAAATTTAATAACCAACACATTTATGCGGTACTTGGTGAATTCGGCGAGCAATTCGGCGACCGATTTCGGCGAGTGATTTCGGCGATAAAAAAAACCTCGCCGAATTCACTTCCGATATTGATAGTTATACAGTGGAATTCGGCGACGAATTCGGCGAAAATAAAATAGAATAAGAATAATGCAGAATTTTTTTTATATTCCTTTTTGGACTAAGTTCATATTGGGCCCTAATTTTGGCTGATGCGTAAATAACCTCAATGTAGAACAAAAAGTGTATATTAGTTAAATATGAAGTGGTTTTACCTCGCAACTCTAGTAGTACTTCACATTCACACGTCATTTATTTAAAATTTTGAATTCTTCTCGTAATTTTATTGATAATTTCAATTCGGCGTAACTTCTAATGTTAGAATGGAGGAAGAAAATCTCACTAATAAAGTAAAACTTAAGTGTCACACCAAGCGGTAATAACTAATATGAGAAAAATCGAAAGACTATAACGATTGCTTCTCCTGCGTTAAATTGCTTGTTTCCTGCGGGAACTGGGCATGGGAAACCAAAAATAAAATTCGCCGAATTCACTTTTAATTCGCCGAATTCTCGTGAAAATTAGAATTCGCAAGGTTCTTTTCGGCTAGGAAAATATTAAAAAAAGGCTCGCCGAATTCGACCTCGCCGAATTCACTCGCCGAATTCACATACAAGCATTTATGCATTGCGAAATGTCAAGAACCGAGCGCCGCAGTGGCGCCTAAGTCGCCCATATCGGCTATAGCTGTTGTTGGCATGCGAAATTTGTTACCGGACTTGTATTTTAAACACTGTTCTTTTTAGCAACAACCAGTTAGTGCCTTGAAGTCTTTGGAAAGATTGAGTATCATTAACTAATATATAGCAGTATCATCCATTCTTTGTTTGACTGCTTTTAAATTTGGGATCATTCTAAATAAGATAATGAAAAATTTGTCGGATCTGCAGAAGTGTGTATACAAGTTGCAAGGTGATCAGTGTAGTACCTATATAGCAATATAAAAATAGCTCTCAGAATATTAATTTACTTGTGAATCTAAATATTCATTGAAATTTCTAATATAGGTCTCACAAAGAATAATAACAGCTCAGTGTAACATCACGGCTCTTTACGTAAAGAAAGTGGCACATTTACCGCCAAGATGACTGGCATGTATTAGTTTTTAATTGAATGTGGTGATTAATGTATTGGAGAAATTCATTTAATCTTCAATCACGAAGTAAGGCGCTTCAATAATGGAAATGCGAGTGGAAATGCTCGCAAACGTATAGTAAAAGAAATCTAGTTTTTCAGCTATTTCTTAACACAAAAGTACTACACTCGAGCTATGGTGATCGTTTATAAGTTTCTCGGTCGTAAAATGCATCGATGAGTACGATGTTAAAAAAAGTATGGATGTGTATCAATCCTACTATCTGGTTTCTTTTTGTCACAATATAGTGTCTTAACAATTAATACGTAATGGAATATATTGAGCCTAAGTCATCATTGTAAAAATTCAACATTTAGCGTACCGTATTATATATAGTAATTTCATTAAAAACCAAAATTTAAGTATCCTTTTTACTATTTATGGATCGAATAATCATCGATCTCGGAACAATTCAATATATGTTTTGGATTTCTACAATATTTTTTTTTTAACTGCAAGGATCCGAACAAAAGCGGAATATATTTTGATGATGAAACTTGAACGTTATGTAATTTTGCGTGATTAATTTCAATTGTGGTTAAGTCATTCTATCTCCATTTCATTCAAAATCAGAATCCATTCAGATATTCTTGTTTAATTACAATTTTATTGTCTACACATATTACTCAGTATTCCGACAAAATCAGTTACGACAGCACATAAGAGGTGGTCAGCATAATAACAAAAATTGTACGTTATAATCCCATTATTACTCTGTCCTCTGGCGTTTGGAAGAATTTCCACCGTTCTGTTCATTCGATGATTCTTGAATGAGACGAATCTCGTCTACGATTTGATCCAATTGCTTCTTTTTGTGCTCAACATAATCTTTGGACAAAGTCGGTGCATTACCATTCCTCTTCATAATCAGCAAAATTTCTTGACATTTTCTGTTCCCTTCTTCGAATTTGGAGCCGACAGCTTCGCAGTAGGATTGAAGAGCATCTCTAGCTTTAACCGATTCCCGCTTCTCGATTGCCAGCTTTAACTCTTTTTCGTACTCCTCCAGGCGCTCGAAATCTCTTCTCTCCAGCCGGGCATCGTCGAAAGTAATTTCACTCTCAATTTTCACCTCTCCTTGGTATGTGAATACATTCAAACAGCCATTCTAAAAAAATAATTATTAAAGAAATCATTATAAATAAAAATTTGATTAAATATATTTACTGCGTCGATGCGGAAATGAATTTCAATTTGATGGTCAACTCCGGGAGCTGGATGGGTTCCATTCAACGAAATCTTGCCCAAAAGTCTGTTGCCATCCACTTTGACACACTCTCCTTCACCGATCGGGAAAATGAGGGATTTCTGACTATCACGAAGTGTGCTAAAGCTGGCCGTCTTGCTCACCGGGATGACAGTGTTGCGCTTTACTATGGTCCTCATCATACCGCCAAGGATATGGACACCCAAAGACTGTGGAGCTACGTCAAAGACAGCCAAATCTTTCAAAGAGTCGGACTTGTCGCCCTGAAGGATTGCTGCCATAAGAGCAGCACCGCAAGCGACGGCCTCATCTGGATCCATGCATTCGTTGATGCTTATTTCAGGAAGGAAATCTCGGAGCATCTGTTGGATTTTAGGGATGCGGGTTGATCCACCGCTTAGAATGAGGTCGTCGATCTCAGATTCTTCCAGACCAGCATCCCTGATAGCGCTTTGAATGAGCTCTAGAGTAGAGAAGAACAAGTCGTCGTTGAGTTCTTCAAAGAGGGACCGGCTGATGGATGATTTGAAATGGATGTCGTCCTTTAGAGAGTCGATCTCTATAGGGGCTTCCATCGAAGAGGAGAGGAGTATTTTGGCCTCTTCACAAGCGATCTTTAGACGGCAAAGAGCGCTCTTATTGTTCGATATGTCTTTCTTGTGCTTCTTTTGGAACTCCTTGACGAAATGATCGACCATCCGGTTGTCGAACTCGATTCCGCCTAGGTGAGTATCTCCTCTGGTCGACTTGACGGTGAACGATCCGTTTTCAACTTTAATAACGGAGACATCGCAGGTGCCTCCACCAAGATCGAAAATGATTATGTTCCTCTTGGTTTCATTCTAAAAAAAAACCAAAGAAATCAATCTGATGAATAATGTTTGAATAAAAAGGGACTTAATTATATACCTTATTTTGGAAACCGTAAGCGATGGCGGCCGCTGAAGGTTCATTGATGATGCGAATGACGTCAAGGCCGGCTATGGTTCCAGCGTCTTTCACAGCCCGCCGCTGAGAGTCGTTGAAGTTGGCCGGAACAGAGATGACCGCTTGAGTAACTTTCTTTCCTAGATAAGCCTCTGCAGCTTCTTTCATCTGGAGAAAAAGAATGGAAGCCATCTCTTCAGGGAAGAAAGTCTTCTTCTCTCCTTCACAATCCACCTTGATCATTGGCTTGCCTTTAAAAAGAAGTTTTATTATAATATAAGAGTAAAATTATTTTATATTAATTGATAAAGGGGAAGAAATTACTTTGATGATTGATCACAGAAAAGGGCCAAAGTTTCATGTCATTCTGGACGTGGGCGTCGTCAAAACGACGACCAATAAGACGTTTTACGTCATAGATGTCATGATTGGCTGGCTTATCTCTTATAAGCTTCTTTGATGCTTCTCCAATGAGACGCCCATTGCTTGTGAAAGACACACAAGAAGGTGTTGTAGTTCTTCCAACATCATTTGGGATGACCTCCACCTTTCCTTGATGATAGACAGCCACACTGCATGTACTGGTCCCAAAATCAATGCCGATAGCTGGTCCCTTCTCACTCATCTTCTGTAAATATTTTATGTTGATTAGTAATTAGCAAAAGCTCCTAATATAAATGTAATCATGTAACAAGAGATCAACATATTCTTTTTATGAAAAAAAGAACCTAACAGTAATAAGTAATTAGTAAATAAATTTGCATAATTTTTTAATGATATTATAGTTTTACAAATAGTGAATAATAATATTACGGCATAATTACATTTGGGTGAGCTAAATTGCAAGGATTTATTTATCAAAATATTCACACACGTCACACGTACGAGATGACGAGACTGAACAACGTGACACGAGTTTCAAAATTCAAACAAATGCAGACGACGTCAATAAATATGGGTTCGGCAACCTCTTTTCAAACAGCACAACCAAAATCAAAATTCAAATTCGCTTAAAATAAATTTTATTCAATATTACTGCATCTATACATCAGAAAATGTATGGGTCTTGAAAAGCTTAACAGTTACAACTCTGTCATCTGGCGCTTTTCGTCTTTCATCATTAACGATGTAAACTATCTGCCACATAATACGGGAAAATAGGTGATGATAACTATGAGTGTCCTAAAATTGGAATCTGGTGATCATGTAAGTCTCGCAGTGACTCAGTTATACTTAGGGGTTCCAAAGACGAGGATGATAGTAAATGTGGACATGTAAAGTTCGATTAAAATTTTATTACCTCGACACATTATCCAGGAATACAGCAAAATCAGTTAATCAGAAAGTACAGAAGAGGTGTATTCATATAATGATAAAAATTTTACATAGTAATCCCATTACTACTGTGTCCTCTGGCGTTTGGAAGAATTCTCAACGTTCGATCCAGCATTAAATGATTCTTGAATCATACGAATCTCGTCTACGATCTGGTCTAATTCTTTCTTCTTCCGTTCAATGTCATCTTTGGAATTGGCCATGGCATTACCTTGAACCTTCACAAACAGCGAAATTTCATGGCATTTTCTATTTCCCTGCTCGAATTTGGAGCTGATAGCATCAGAGTAAGATTTAAGAGCATCTCTAGCTTTGACCAAGTTCCGCTGTTCGACTTTTCGATGGTAACATGTGGCTTCCTCCGACAAACGGTCGATCTCTTCTTTCTTCAGTCGATCATCACGGTAAGTGATTTCGCTCTCTATTTTCACCTCTCCTTGGTATGTGAATACATTCAAACAACCATTCTAAAAAAAAAGGGTAAAAGATAAAGATATCATCCTAAAGAAAAATTTAAAATATAATTATGCTTACTGCGTCAATGCGAAAATTAATGTCAAATTGGTGGTCAGCTCCGGGAGCTGGATGGATTCCGTTCAACGAAATCTTGCCCAAAAGTCGATTTTTATGCGCTTTGACGCACTCTCCTTCACCGATCGGGAAAATGAGGGATTGCTGACTATCTCCAAGTGTATTAAAGCTGGCCATCTTGCTCACCGGAATGACGGTGTTGCGCTTTATTATAGTCCTCATCATACCGTCACGGATGTCGACACCCAACGAAAGCGGAGCTACGTCAAACACGGCCAAATTTTTCAAAGAATCGGACTGGTCGCACTCAAGAATAGCGGCCTGAAGGGCAGCACCACAAGCGACGGCTTCATCCGGATTCATGGATTCGTTGATGTTCAATCCAGGAAGGAACTCTCGGAGCCTCTCTTTGATTTTAGGAATGCGGGTTGATCCACCGATCAAGATGAGCTCGTCGATCTCAGATTCATCCAATCCAGCGTCCAAGATTGCATTTTTAATGAGTTCTAAAGTAGAGAAGAACAAGTCTTCGTTGAGTTTTTCAAAGAGTGATCGGCTGATAGATGATTTGAAGTCGATGTCGTTCTTTAGAGAGTCGATCTCTATGGGGGCTTCTATTGAAGAGGAGAGGAGTATCTTGGCCTCTTCACAAGCGATCCTAAGACGGCCAAGAACGCTCTTATTTTGCGATCTCGATAGGTCTTTCTTGTGCTTCTTCCGAAACTCGTTGATGAAATGATTCACCATCCGACTGTCAAAGTCGGCTCCGCCTAGGTGAGTATCTCCTCTGTTCGACTTGACGGTAAATGATCCACTTTCAACTTGAATAACGGAGACATCGCAGGTGCCTCCGCCGAGATCAAAAATTATGATGTTCCTCTTGGATTCATTCTGAAAAAAGAAATCAATTTTATAAATAACAAGTTTAAAAGAAAGAGGGACTTAATTATATACCTTATTTTGGAAGCCATAAGCGAGGGCAGCCGCCGAAGTTTCGTTGATGATGCGAATCACGTCAAGGCCAGCGATAGTTCCAGCGTCTTTTACAGCTCTCCGCTGTGAGTCGTTGAAGTTGGCCGGCACGGAGATGACCGCTTGGGTAACTTTTTTTCCTAGATGAGCCTCTGCAATCTCCTTCATCTTGTGAAGAAGAATGGAGGCCAACTCTTCAGGGAAGAAAGCATTCTTCTCTCCTTCACAGTCTACTCGGATCGCCAGCTTGTCTTTTTAAAAGTAAAAATTTTATTGTAAGATTCAATGTTATTTATAAATGATAAATGGATATTTATATAAAATAAAATATGGTACATAAAATTACCATGATTATGATTGAAAGAAAAGGGCCAAAGTTGGGCGTCAGCCTGGACGAGGGGGTCTTGAAAACGACGACCAAAGAGACGTTTTACGCCACAGACATTATTGTTGACTTGTTTGTCTCTCATGATCTCCTTTGAAGCTTCCCCAATGAGTCGTCCATCACTTGTGAAAGACACACAAGAAGGAGTTGTAGTTCTTCCAACATCATTAGGGATGACTTCCACCTTTCCTTCGTGATAGACAGCCGCGCTGCAAGTGCTGGTTCCAAAATCAATGCCAATAGCTGGTCCCTTCTCACTCATCTTCTGTAAACTGTATTATGCTGATTAGTAATAAGCAAAAGAAGCCTAAAATGCAATCATGTAACAAGAAAGTATTCCATAAAAGAAGCTGATATTAGTAAATGATATAAAGTAAATAAATTTGAATATTTTTGAGTAACAATATATAATTTTACTAGTCGTGAATATAAATAGTATTAGAGCAAAATTATGTTTACTTTAACTCTTGTAAATTGTTGGATTTATCAAATTATTCACACGAGAATGAATAACGACGTGACACGCGAGTTTCAAATTTCAAACAATAGCAGACGACTTCAATGAAAATCGGTTCGGCAACCTCTATTCAAACCAAACATTCAAATTGAAATTCGCTTAAAATATAGTTTATTCAATATCATCCCATGACAAATAAATATTTAGATGAATAAAAGAACATGATAAAATACTCTACACACAGCTATTCATCCTCCTCTCTGATTTCTCGATGTACAATAAAATATTCAACATCCTCATGATCTTGATCGTGTTTGGTAAGCATGTGATTCTCATAAGTCTTTTGAGTTGTAAAATAAGATTCGGGACAGACATAGCAATAAGCGTGATTCCAACACTTTTTCGTATTCTGCTGGTGATCCATGAGACTCTGCTCTTTCTGGAAAGACATGGGGCACTTCAAACATCTGAAAGGGTACAGAGAGTGGTGAATCGACGGCTTCTTGTTGACGCGCCCAGCTGACTTTTCAACCGGCGGCTGAGGCTTCGAAGAGGCGGCCTTTTTCTTTCCGGCGGCCGGTCGAGCCAGTGCTGCTACAGCTGCTGGGTGGAAAGAAGCCGGCTTTTTACTCCTGGTCCGAAGAGCCACACAAGTATCGGGATTGACAGCAACCTGTTTTTTTTTTTAAATTAATTAAAATTAGATTTTTAAAATTAGAAAGAAAAATTGCACTTTTACCTTTTCCTGTTGAATTTCATTGACGGATTTTTCCTTCTTCTTGGAATCGGGAGGAACGTTCTATTTTTAAAAAAATATTCAGTAATATTTCAATTTTATTTCGAAAAATAAAAGCTTACCTCTTTATCCCGAAGATTCTTTTTTTCCTGAGGTGTCGCTTTCTTAACTGGGACTGATTTCTCCATCTATATATTGCAAGCACATAATTTGAATTATTTCTAGAGAAAAATAAATTGATCAGTTTACAGTTTTATACCTCTTTTGGCTGTGGAGAAACTCGCTGGACTCGCCGAGCTGGAACTGATTTTTCCATCTGCGTGATAAATACAAACATTAACTTAATTAAATCGGCACGTGAATCACATAACATTTAATTACAGGCGAAATACAAATATACAATAGTAGAACACTAATGAAGAAGAATTTACCGTTGCGCGCGCGAAATAAAATCTTTAAAACCAAATTTGTTGCTGTATTCGAGGTTCTCTATTTATACCATTGCGGTAGTGTAAGAGAATCGAAGAAAAAAGAGTTCACTTTTAATTAGAATATAAATTCATTCACTTGAAATTATTCACAAAAATCAAGCTAGTCTTACTCAGTTAATACATGCCTACCAAGTTCATAAATATTTTTGCGTTTATTGCCTTGTAATGAATTCTATTGCGTGAAATATTACGTCATTTTTGTCAACCTAGCACACGTCACAATCTACATCTTGCCCTTTTTATTTAATTTTATAATACAACACAGGGAAAGAAAAAAAAAGAAAATTTTGGGAAGGTTTTATGTGAACTGGCAGCATTCTAAACTATTTCCTACTATTTCTACCTTTTTGTTTCGGGAGTATTTATTAGGATTCTGATCTGAAGTCTATATTTTAAATTAATCTACCCAGAAATATATATATTATTCCTTCTTTTAACTCTCTCTTCCGTATGTAATTAGGCGAGACCCCTCTTTCTACGATTTCTTCCAGATTTATTTATTCATCAATAGTCTTAAGAAATGAAAATTAAAAGATCCACAAGCAAATTCGATACGAGTACTCAGTGTATTTCTTTAATACCTAATACTTTTCACATGATTCTTGAGCTCATGCAACTTGATTCAACTTAAATGACTGATAATTGAAGCCTCATCATTGAAATCTTGACTGACTGACCAACAATTTCTACTTTAAGGTTTTCAAAATTACTGTAACAACTCAGAATAAATGTTGTAAGTTTATGAAACCTGTTTGATTTAACAATTAAGCAAATGGTTAAGGCAACAGATTTTCTAGCCCACTAAAATAAAAGAGCCAAGACAGTGGTTTGGTACTCCACAATGTATTGAGTAGCCTTAGCATCATTCCAATCATACATTTTCATTTATTTGGAAGATTTGCTCTTGCTAGGTCCAACATTGGGCTTGCCTCCAGTACGGGCAGGGAGGACGATCTTCCTGGGTCCCTCACGGAATCCATTGCTGCAAATATACAAACAAGTCAGAACATTAAAAACTCTGAAATCATCAACATGTTGAGGAGGCTACTATCAAACATTGCCCAAATTCAGGGACAGGGTTAGCGAAACCTCTCAAGCTTACTCTAGCACACATTAATTAATCAATAAAGACTGCTGAACACCACTGAAGATGCTGACAGTTGAGAATGTGCTTCATCGCTGACTGAAAAAAAAGAATACAACAAACTCACCGGAACTTGATCCTGACAATCTTAAGGTGGCGCATACGGCCGGTTCCAGTGGTCTTCCTTCTCTGGGCCTTAATGGACCAGTTATCTGTAAGGAAAGAGGTAGATTAGTAGCTAGAAAAGGTAGTTTGATGTACAACAAGTGACTTACAATGGCGAAGGCGAGCCTTGGGGTAACCACACTGGGAACACTGATGCTTTTGGATGTGGTAAGAAGAGCGCCCACAACGCCGGCAAAGCGTGTGGGACTTATTGTGCCTCTTTCCGAAGCTTGACGTACCCTTCGTCTGTAAAATAAATGCAAGAGGGAAAATATGTTAGCACAAACAGTGAATCTGACATGTCCGGCAAAGCTAAATAATCCATTGACAGGGTGAGAAATGTAGGTTTGAAATTGCGTAAATCGGGTGCCGACATTGTGAACGATAAAATAAAACACTTGGGTTCGAGAATATCGAATAAATATAGCCGATGATAAAGGATAAAACTTGGGAAAAAATGGATTACCATGATGAGACGGATAGGACGACTTGAATGGCCGACGAAAGAGAACCTGCGAAAACGAGAGAGCTAGCCAGAGGAGGAGCCACCTAGGAGTAGAAATCGCAAACACACATTTTACATCAAGTTGTTTATTCTACCGCTAGATGGCTTACGATGTACCCTAAAACATTGATTTATCAATAATACATTTCTCAGAGTTCTCACATTCTGATAACGACTGCAGTGTGTAGGCTACGTTATCAAATGAATCATCTAATTAATTAACGGAATTTTATCTCACTTCTCCCCACTTCAAACGGCACTTTGAAAAGCCATATTCCTCATTTCCAAATGTTTAAATTCCGTTTAACTAATTGTGCAACGTCATTACATTATAAAACCGCAATCTAATATTAAAGATGAACTTTGTCGTCATTCAAATGTAACGGATGTTACATCTCTATTTCCTTTCAACGTATCAAATGACGTCTGAATCTCGTCCGGCGACAATCTCGCATGAAATTGGAAACTCCTCTGTACTTTCATCTTGACAAACATCTTTTAGTGGGATAATTTAAAACGTCTAGTGATGCAATCACTAGGGAATTTGCTATTCGCCGACGTGTGTGGTGCTGAGCACGCACATGAATTTGGCGAAGCCGGCGGGGGAGCTGCAACTCAATCGCCCCGCCCACTCTTTTTCCCGTCTAGTCGAGAGAGCTCTGCTACGGTAAGGCAGTCTAACCGGCAACCGGCAAAGCGAGTAGTTGATTTCCTGAACCGATCCCTCTAAAAACTTTCTTTTTTTAAATCCCATCAATAATAAACAAAGAATTCTGATAATTGAAATTGAAAAAATGGAGAGAAATACTAACGAACTTGAACAAGTTGGAATAGGCGAGGAGGAGCACTACTTTGAAGGAGTCGAAAAACTTTTAGAAGTTTGGTTCGCTCGCAAAGATGGCGCTACCCAACTCTGCGATCTGCGCAAAGTTCCCAGGTGAGAGACAACATACTACATGTATATACTTTTTCTATGAATAGAACAGCCTCGTGTAGGCTCGTTTGGTGCACACTCCAAGGGCAATGCCCAATTTGTTCTTATTAAAAAAATAATTTGCATTTTTAGCCAAGTCCAAAGTTCAATTTTTGAAGGTTTTTTTTCTTAGTCTGCTCTGTTGCTATGGGTATTTTCCCCTTTTTTTTATAGGGTTTTTTAGAAAATCCCTTTGGGGGTCACTTCTGGTTGCTTCCAACAGACACAAAGTCCAATCTGGGAGGAAAGATCACGTGCACAGTGGTGTGGCCTTTTCCAGCATTGGAAACCACGTGATGGGGAGGAGCAAATAAAAATTAAGCTCCTCCTTTTTGAGAAAATTGCTCATCTTTTTCGAATCATTTGAGAGAGGTCTTTGAGAACATTTCTTAAAGAATTGGCTGAAAAATAGAGGAAAGCGCCAAATGAGAGGGAAAAGTATAAAAATCGATGTTGCGTAGACCTGCGCAGTGTTTGCGACCTCGACGTCGAAATAACTTTTTTTTTTCACTTTGGATTTTTGCCACTTTTTTTCAAAAATGACGAATGATTACGATTTCCACCGAGTTGTTACTATTTCTGGCTTATTTTCAAATGTTTGTATTTTGGTAACCGCCCGCTGTTCATGTTGAAGTTCATCACAAATATAATCTTCTTGTTATTTTGGCTCTGATCCATCTATAGGAGCAAATGGGAGAGCATGCTGAAGATCGTCCGATGCGAAATCATCAGCATGACGCGCAACGATACCATTGACGCCTACGTCCTTAGGTATATTTATAAACACTCTAGTTATTATTAGACGGCCAATCTTATTTAACTTGATTAATAAACAGTGAGAGCAGCATGTTCGTTTCTAAACGCCGGATCATTTTGAAGACGTGCGGGAGTACCACTCCGCTCCTTTGTCTAAAGTCGTTGCTGTATTTGGTCCAGCGTTACGCCGGTTATGATGAGGTTCAGGTAATTTTGAAAAAAAAACTAAATCTCTCTTTAGTATTTAAATAAAAATTTATTTATTAAATAGGATTTGTTCTACTCGCGTAAGAACTACAAGCGCCCGGAATTGCAGCAAGAGCCGCACCGCACTTTTTCCGATGAGGCCGCTCTGCTCGACTCCATGTTTCACGGTAACGAATATATTTCGCTATATTGATCGCTTTCAGCCTGGCCTTGATATTATCCAATGCGCGCGTCTCTCTCTCTTTATCGACTAAATTCGTGTTATCATTTCCTAGTTGAGTTGAGGTGAACGATCCTGATATTTAATCTGAATGCACTTTAGTCTCTAAAAATGAATTTTCAAACTTTGGAATCTAAAAGTTTCGAGTTGAAAGAGTACATTTTCGCACGATATTGACATTTCCGTCTAACTGGGTCAAACCGGATTTTTTTATTTTTATGATTGCGTGTCTAGATGGAGCTGGCTATTGTTTGGGAGCCGTAAACCGGGATTGCTGGTACCTCTACACCCTCAATCCATACGCAACTCCGGCTGGTTATTCTTTAAATGCACTTCTAGCTGGATCGTCAGCTTCTACGTCCGAAGGAGATGATGGATTCGGTGCATCCGATGGAGAAGAAGGGACATCTTTGGATGGGAGCAGCAGCGGGCCGGAAACGGAAGATAGCGGTAGCGATGATGCCGGAGCGGATGACGACAGCAGCGACGATAGTCTCACTGATTTGAGATCTATGATGAAGAATAACAAATTACGCAATCAACGTTATCCGAATAGTTTGCTGATTTCGGGCGGAGGTGGAAGAGTGGGCTCTGAGTCGGATCAGACCCTTGAAATCATGATGAGTGAATTGGTAAATTTATTTATGTTTAATTATAGTTTTTGAATTTGAATAATATACTTTGATATTTTTATTTAAAAAGGATCCGGAAATAATGAAGATTTTCACGAAGCAAGTTTCAGCAACCGCTGAAGAAGCTACCAAGGTAATTTATTTAATGAAAAATTATTACAAAATTTTAAAATAACATTTGTGAATTAATTTAGAAATCGGGAATCGACACCATTTTACCGGACGTCACCATCGATGATTATCTATTCGATCCTTGCGGCTACTCGATGAACGGCATCCTGAAGAACGTGAGTTGCATTATAAATCATCTTTGTACAAACAAATCAATATTATACATTACTTATTAGGGCGAGTATATGACGATCCATATCACTCCCGAGGCCAAGTTCTCTTACGTAAGCTTTGAGAGTAACATCCCTCAATCGAGCTACATGGACGTCATTGCCCGTGTTCTACAAACATTCCGTCCGGGCAAATTTATCGTAACTGCTTTTGCCAACAAGGTAAATAGACAAAAAAAATTCACCGGTCTTGGCTGATGGTGTACCCTAGTTTCGATGATCCTACCGGGCGTGCATCATCGGCCAAACCCGGCAAAAAATTTATAATAAAAAAAAGTCACCGGTCTCGGTCAATGGTGTCCCAGTTTTGATGATCATGCCGGGCGTGTATCGTCGGCCGAGACCGGTAAAAAAGAAAGATAACAATTTCTCATTTTTTTTTTTTAATTTAAAAAATAGGCATCTGTCGTCGAGGATACGCACAAGGATCTTCTGAACGCTGGACAGCTGAGCGAGTTCCGCCGTCGTGACATTCAATACTGTCACCTCAACAACTACGACTTGACATATGCGCTCTACTCTAAATTTCCTAGCTGAGTTTGGCGGGAACCCGGATCTTCATCTGGGTGCATCTCCCATAACGCCTCGGCTATTTTCTTCTTCTTCTTCTTCTTCTTTTCTTTTTTTTCCTTGGCTTTGCATCGTCCTACTCCACGTCGCACAGCCCATGTTACATTTATTAATCGGTCCCTAATAATTCCAATAATCTTTAAAATGGTCCTCTGCCGCAAAGCACAATTGTTAGAACTCCCATCAGATCTTGTGCTGAATTGCTGGTGGAGGACCAAAATTTCCTAGTAGATCTTTGTTGACCATGGTAAATTTTTTCATTAATTTTTGAATGATTACGTCATTCACACTCTGTGACAAGAGCAGGCGGAAATTGGTGATATAACAGCTGATACCGAAAAAAAAATACGCCCAATTTACATGGTACATAGAGAGAGAGCGAGATCCTACAGTTCACTTTTTTTTTCTCTTTATACGGACACTTTATTATGTAATGATTTTTTTGTTACGTTACATCTCTTCCGAGGCGATTTAATGGAAGATGCATTCGGACTGATTAACGAATGACGACTTTTTTTGGCTCTTTTTTTTCGGTGTTTTCTCTCTCTTTTTTTTAAAGTGCGGCAATTATGTAATAAGCTGCTCTAGAAATGGTGAAGGATTTACGTTATTATTCCTTTTTACAATGATTTCATTATCAATAATAATATAAACTGAATGTATTATTCATGTATCACACATTCAGAAAATATACTCCCTTTCCAAAATCATTATTTTTTGCCTTTATTTTTATTATTCTTCTTATTTGGGACAAACTTCTTCTTACGACGCACTCGATCGCTCTTCTTCATCTGGACTTGCTTCTCTTCAACGACGCTCGCTTTCAGGGCGTCGAGAGCTCCGCGGAATTTGTCTTCGTACACTTCCACCTCTCCGGATTCGATAGCTAGCTCCGTTACGCTCTTCTTCTCGGCCATATCTATAAGCCTCTTGAATCCCGACATCTAGAAAAATTTTTTTTTATTAATTTGTGTTTACCGGTCTTGGCGGTCGATGCACGCCCGGTAGGACCATCGAAATGGGGGTCTACCATCGGCCGAGGCCGGTGAATTAAAAATGTTAAAAATCCTTACTTCGGAATCTGAGAGCAAAGTGATGGCAGTTCCAGTACGACCGGCTCGAGCTGTTCTTCCAACTCTGTGAATATAATTCTTGACGAATTTAGGGGGATCGTAAGAGATGACGCAGTCGACGACACCCAGATCCATACCTCTAGCTACGGCATCCGTGCAAACCAATCTAATATAAATATTAAAAATTAGTAAATAGAATAGTTTTTAAAATTTAAAATTTAAATTACAAATTGATTTTTCCACTTGAGAAATCCTTCAAGAGCTGGTCTCGTGCCTGCTTAGAGATTTCTGAAGAGCATTCAGCCACTTTAAAATCATCTCCAAAGTGTTTGAGTAGAAGGCACAATCGATGAGTGGAATCCTTCGATACGGAAAAGCACAGAGCTCGAGTGTACTGGAACTTTTTCAATAGATAATAAACCATCAACGGCTTAAGACTTGGAGAGCACTGGACGTAGTGCTCGACGAGCTCAGCTGGCGTAGTGTACTTCCCAACGAAATGGTGAGAAGCACCATCATCCCCTTCTTCCACGATCGATGTAAACAGTTTAGGCTGAAAGAGTCCCAATCGAGTGAGCTTTTCAGGGTCTTGAGAGAGCGTAGCAGAGAAGAGCAACTTTTGGACGTAATTCTCCCAAGGTTTACTCAATTTCTGAGCTACTAGAGGCTCTGAATGTGTGCTGATGGACTTCTCAACGTGATAGAGCCAGTCGTTGTGGGATTCGTCCATTATCCTGTGAAATAAACGAGTTTAATCGATAGGTAATTTAATTGGCTAAGTTTTAAAATACCTATCGGCTTCGTCAATAATGAGGTAACGGAGAGATTTGAGGGTAAAGCCGGGCGTCTTTTGGAGGTGGTCGACCAATCGTCCAGGTGTACAAACTACGATATCAGCTTTACACAGATATTCTCCATTTACTCCTTTTCTCGTCTAAAAATTAGTTTTAAATTAGTTATTTAGAAAGAAGAATTTTTTAAAAAAATAATTTACCAAGAGCTGCTGCTCGTCATAAAATGAAGTTTGGCCAGAAATGAGTGCGACGTGTAATTTAGTGCCGACGCAATAAGACGTGTAAACTCTGTACACTTGGACGGCCAAGTCGTGAACGGGCAGCACGACTAAACAGCGCAAACGACGGACCGTTTGCTTCACAAGAGCCTGGACTGTGGGTAGCACAAAAGCCAATGTTTTTCCACTTCCAGTTGGGGCAGAAACGCAAATATCGCAAGGCCTGTAGAGCTGCTTCTGAGAGCTCAATAGCCATGGAATAATCTGCTGTTGGACTATTTAAAAATATAAAAATTAGAAAATTGAAATAAATTAAATAAAATTAAGATTTAATTACCTGGAAAGAGGTTTTTAACTTTATTTCGCCTAAGAGCTTCAACCAAGAATTTATCTAGACCGGCAACTTCTTTGCCGATTGGCATTTTCTCTCCTTTAAGATCGCAGGAGATGACTGAAGGCTTGGCCAGCCAGTTGGGGAGCACCCGGTGGGTTCTCTGGTGCTTGTCAGCTTGGACTTCATCTAGAATGGTGAAACCAGTTCCAGGAGCTTCTTCTTCTTCTTCTACAGCAGGAACAGCTTCTTCTTCAATGGGTTCTGGTGTTGGGATGATGACATCTTCTTTGGGTTTCCGGGGTTTCCTCTTCTTGGGCTCGCTGAAGGCTGAGGGCATGTGCTCCATGTCAGGTTCAGTTTCATCCTTCTCGGTCTGATTGTCAGCAGTTGTTTTGATTCCATTCTCCTCAGGGGTGACTTTCTTTTTCTTCTTCTTTGAGGCTTTTGGAACTTCGTCAACAGATTCTGGTGGAATCTGAGTTGGTTCAGATGAAACTTCATGTTTTCTTTTGAGGGTTGGCTGCTCTGTGGTGACAGGTTCAATTACTGGATCATCAGGAGTGACATCTTGTATGATTGCAGCTTGTTCTGCAGCTCTCTGGCTTTTTCTGGCATTTAATCTCGCGAGAATTTTAGCCTCCTTTTCGCTTGGCCCGATGTTTTGGCCAGCAGGTTGGTACCTGTGACAGATAAGCTGATAAATATGATGAAAATGCTATGTGATATAAATGGTTATACCTGTTCATTACGAAGAGATCCATTATTAAAAAAGAGTTGAACAGCACAGATGTAAATTAGTTTATGTAATTCAATAAATCACTGAAGTTATAGATTCAATTCACACGTGTTTTTTTCAGTAACATGCTTCAGTTGTTACTACGCTAGCAGACAACGTTCAATCTAGCGCCTCTAGCGGTATTTTTCTTTTCTGGCAGCTAGCACCACCTACCATTCGTTTTTACAACTTCATTCTCAAACATAAAGAAAAGGAACGCGGGCGGTTTGAAGGAAACATTTATTTTTTTTAAGGCGGATAGTCTTCTCAGAGACTCAGAGTAGACGGGAGTTTCCTTAATTAGTCAAAATTTTATTACGATGAGAAAAGCGCAAAAACACCAGAAGGCGATAGCGCAAGAAATGTGCGAAAACAAACACTCTCTTTCATTCAAAGAAACAAAATCATAGTTTGAGCAAAATTTTTTGAGATAAAGAATGGTTTAACGTCCGGCGAGCAGCATTCCACGAAGTTTCATGGCCCATTTAGCTTCTTCTGAACCTTCAGGCTCCCAAGAGAGAATGGTCAAAGCTTCTTCAATCATATTGCGGAAGACCTAGAGCGATAATTACATACAACATGTTAAGTTCGTTTAATTAATAAGCATTTAGGAAATCAGTAAAATTTACTACCTCATTCTTGGGAGGAAGAATACCGGCTGGCATTGAGGCAAGAACACGAAGTTGCTTTTCACTCATGATGTGCACCACCGCAACAAGATGAAACATCAATTTTCCCCTCCAACGATTCAATCCTACATAAATAAATTAAGTTTAAGTTTTGATTTTAACTTTATCCTTGGACATTCACTTTAAAGATACCTGGTGAGACAATATCAGCCAGTTTGAGGAGTTCAACTCCAAGCTCAACTCTGCGTCGTAGAATTTCATCTAGAAAAATAATAATAATAATTCACTCAATGACATAACAATTTCATAAATAAAATTTTAATTTTACCATTGTGCGATCCAGGAGCATTATCTTCTTCGTAGAAATACTTTTCCAAAAGATCCAGTTTGGTTTCAAGCATGTCTGCATTATTAGGTCCAAGGATCGAGTCATACTTGCGCAAGAATTCCTCACTATCAAGAATGGTTCGTTCTTTCAGGGGAATCTCGTCATGCAGCATCGGTTTAACATGACTCCAGAGATATTCGTGCGTCTTTTTCTTGCAATTGGTGCAAACCAAGATGTAGCACTCCTCTTTTGGATCCACTGGGACAAGAAACCCTTTCCTATCAGGACATTTAGGGCAGTACAACCCACCAATGAATGTCCCCAGCTCCGTTCCATCCTTGCATCGCTCGCAGGAACATCCGACGCCAAAAGTTAGGCCAACCATGTCTTGCATCAAATAAAACTGACGCTCTGTTGTGTCCCACCAAGGCGTGCAGACGTAGTTGTACACCAACTTTGTACCTTTCAGAATGGGTACGGAAGCCCTGACAGTGATTTCTCTATCTTCCTTGAAAGAGGCCGTGACGTTGGCGACACAAGAATGGGCAATCCTGCTGGCAACTGAGTACACTCCCTGCAAATACATCCATATTAATTATTAAAGTTCCTTTTCACTATGATATAACAATTAAAATCTTACATATGGTCCTTCGTCCGACGTGTGTGCTATTGGAAACAGGTTGAGAATGTGGAATACGTCGCAGAGCTTTAGGATCATGTCCCTCGGAATGAGAAGTTTTGCACCCTTCATCCACTCGTTGACAAGACGGATGACGGCTTCTTGAAAATCGAACTTGCAATTCTGTTTTCTGTAGGCGAGCGCGCCAAAGTTGAAGTCCAGCTTCATCAGTTTTTCCCATTTAAGGGGATCCCGTTCTTTCAGAGCGAGGCAGCGTAGGACTGAAATAGTCAGTTGGAGAACGATGGGCTTCAACTCCTTCAGCTGGTCGATGGACAGTTTGGTTCCTGCTTTTTTTAATAAAGAGCATTCACCCACAGCGTGTGGGGACCCCTCGATCCAGCACTCTTCGACGCCGCACATTGTGGGCCAAGGGCAATTGGGACATTTGACTCCTTCGGGAGCAGCGTCATCGCACTCGCCCCCGCCCAAGCAAGTGGGACTGCTCCGGAAACAGGGTGCCATGCCGTAGACAAGCACATCTTCTCGTAGAATAAATGAGCCTGGACAAATAAAATCATATTATTGATTGACTTTTTTTTGTTTCAATGCATCTTGTTACACAATATACCTGGTTCTAAATCTCTTGATGCGACAAGATGATGACCGATATCGTCATCCCATTGGATTTGATACGGTTTGCAAGTTAGGCTGTGTGATCCCCAGTGTGCCTTTTGGTGAAGTCGGCCACAGTAATAAGCGACACGGCATCCAGAACAACGGAGGCGAGATTCATCTCCGCAAACAAGACACACTCCAAGAGGCTGCATCTTCTGTCGTATGACTCGTATCTGGTCATATTAGAAAAAGAAAAGAAAAAGTTATTGCTTGAACTGATTAATACTTTTATTGAACACAAGTTTAACACTTTAAGAATAAAATCTTTGAGTTTAGCTGGTTGATTTAAAACTGATCAAGAAGGTGATTGGAAGCTACTTTGCTGCTACTTCTCTGAACTAATGGGGACAAATTGCATTCATATGCTGAGCCATTGATTTAATTCTAGCTAATAATATTTTACATCATTTTGTGAAAGAATGTGCTGAAGTATTGACAGATTGAGGTACTAGACAAAAAATAAATGCTAATAGATGAAGCATACTCAAAATTATTTATGAAGAGATCAGTACCGTATAGGTACTTTGTCCTACCTGTATTATTAGCAGCTAGTGAGAACCTCACAACAGCAATCAGATGATAATCTAAAGAGATCAAAGTTTATAGAATTAACAAGTAATACCTCATGAACACTTAATCTACAATCTATGTCTTTATTATTTGTGATTCAAACTGTAGAAAGAACCACAAAGCAAGACTGTTCTTTGTGGATAAGTCTTGAGCTGAAACCACAACATTTTATGCATTCAGAGAAAAAATATTTTTGAAGAAAGTATGTACAAAATATTATAGCACACACAATGACACAATAACATTTATCTCACCGTAAAATCTTTTGTGCAACAAAACAATTTGGTTTTTACCTAAATCGTCTATTTTGTTGCGTGCAACTCAGTACGATACGCACCTACACAAGTCGTATTCACAAAACTCGCCCAAGCCGAGAGTCGAGGCTCGAACGTCGATCGCCAAAGTTCGAGCGCCGTTGCCTCACTTATCTAAAATATTTATGAATAAATTTTTTAAAACCAAATATTTTATTTTTTTTCAATAAAAATAATGTCATGTACAAAACAGAGGTGCTGAATTTATTTTTGATTCAAATGAAACTTTTTAAAAATTTACGTCTCTGCTTTTTATTTAAAAATTTATTTTTAAGTTTTCATAACTTGTTGTGAGTTTGTAACAGAATGGTTATGCCGCTTGTCATTGTTTTACTTTGGTTCCAGCTCTTGCTTATTATTGAATAACAAAAAAGGTTCTCTGATGCATTATTGTTAAGAATCTGAGATCGATCCTATCATTCTCACCCTGACGTCTGTAAATCAAACGACAACTAGATCTTTCCATTCCTATTGGTCAAAGAGTTGGATTCCGTCAGGTTATGATAATAATAATAATACTATATTAGTGAGCTAATCTTTTTCATAAAAAATGTATACAAAACTTCTTTTTGTTCATTTTTACAGATTGATATAATAAGGAAACTGAACATTCTCTATAATTGGTAACAAAGTAGTCGTGCTACAATACAGTATAGAAGACATGCATACGTATAGTTACGTGCAACATTATTGCAAGTAAAATTTTTTATATAAACGGTCCTAAGCTTCATATTAGCCTGTTTATTCGGATTTTTCAGACGTTTTATCGATCATATTGGATTATGAAATATTGGATTATGAAATATACTTATATTTCAAAAAGATTGTATAGAAACTATAGATCTATTAATAAATAAAATATTGAAGCATGATATGATGATAGCATTAGTTTCCACTTTCCATACCATATAATATAATAAAAAGACAGCAGAAGAATAATCAGCAGATCAATAAGTTTTCTTGATTTCAAAATAACGATTCAAAAGTCCCTTAGACCTTAGTTATTTTAATTGCTTTTATATTTTCTTCTTTGGTAGTTACCTTGACGACAGGATCACCTGTTCTAATTAGTATATAATATGATTAACAATATGTACACTCTGAAGTTATAGTTATCAGATCGAGTTTCAATTTTTTTTTTAAACAAAAGGTAAATCGAAAAGGAATGATCCAGTTTTGGAGAGGGATCCTGAGTTGAACCCAGACCTCTTTGATGGGGACATCTTGGGCGTTTCTAGTGTCGAAGACGTGCATGCAAATGCACCGCTATGAATAATAATAATAAAGATGGAAACTAATTTTAAAATTATTTACAAACGAGAAATGCCAATCTAAAAGAAGCTAGATATTGGCCTGGAGGTATCATCTATTAGGCTACACTATTGGTCCTAAATATCCTCTCTGTGAGTTTAAAACTAGCTTTTTTTTTAAATTACGATTTATATTTTGAGTTTATACTGCTTTCAATTGCAACACCCGACTTATAGCAACAAACTTTGGACTTGGTCAAAGAGGCTTTCCAGACCCACACATGTCTCCGCTTGGTAGAGCGCTTCCGCCGCTTTCGTGAGATCAACTACGTCCTTATAAGAAGAAAAAACGGTCAAATAGAGTATACTGTATACATATCTAATTCAAACCAACAATATTTATTTATTTAAACGTGTTTATATGATGATGAGGTACAAAGATGGTTTTCCTATATTTAGGAAGCATTAACATTGGGGCCCAAGCGATGAATTAAGATCCATCTTTTTATCACAATGGTGTATGGACGCTGCTAGCTTCTATCACGAGCAGAGCCACATCAGTGCCGCGCGGATACATAGGGTCAATTGTATCTTCGTCACTTATATCCATCCTGATGATATAAATATATATCATTATGATGCTTACATAAATTTCAATAAATGTTTGCATGATCTTCTATTATGTATCAAAAGTCGCATTACTTACTTAACAGTTCCTGATGAAAGCAATTTTAAGAGTTACGATGAAAACACGATTACGTCTCTTGGAAAGAGCCCTAATAGCTACGATTGGGGTGTATGAACAGTAAATTTTCATTTTTCTTTTCGTTATCGCGCAATAAATAAGTAGGGGAAAATTGTATTGCATCTTTTAGGAAAATGTTTGATTAAAATAGGGGTTCCATATATGCGTCATTATGACCTTTATTATAATGGATTCGCTATTAATCCTTCTATTAAAACGATAACGATTAACGCCTAACAATTAAACGATTGATGGACAAAATGATATTTCTATTTCATTCATCATTGTAATAAGAAGGCTATATCGCTAATGTCCAATACCCCAGTAAAAGTGAGCAGCCGATGACAACTATTTTTTTCCCCGCGGTAACTGTGTCTTCGTCGCCCCGTAGAATCGCCTAAACTCCGGCGCAAGCGAACGACAGCAGATTTGTTGCTACTCGACTTCCATAAGAGTGAACTCAGTCCAAGTAAGCCTTATTTATTACAGCACCCGCGCACGGCTACCGTAGGCTTTATACTGATTATAGTAAATTCCACAATTTTTATCGGTCTTGATCGCGAAACTCTGTATAACAACTAACATCCATTAAGTCACACGACTACCAGCTATCAACAACTACGCCGGAGTCTCCCAGCCAAACCGCCGGCCTATTTTTACCCATTGGCGGCTCTACTGAGACTCTAAATAAAATTTCCTAAGAGGTGACCAGTCCAACTCTCGACATTTCTCCGCCAACTTTGGTCCACCAATAGCTAGATCCTTGTTTGTGTTCATGAATCAATAAACAATACATCCGGATAATTTTGTATCCGCATTGTTTCTCATTTTGGTCCTTCGATTTATAAGTCCACCACTCTTCCTTATAGTCTAATTTACTCTTAGGTCTGCTGAAAAATTATATCTTGATTGAAAAGTTCGTCGATTAGTCAGTCTACCTTATAACGTATAATTATATCGAATGATTTTTCGTATATTTCATCAGTCCATTTCCCAATATATTTACACAACTAGAAGGATGTTGCAGCAGTCTCACAGATGCTGTCTCATACTGAACTCGTTCCTATTTTTGAACAACCTTGTGACCCCTCCCTCGCTTTGATTCTAACGACGAGATTCTTTTTTAGCGCGAACATCCTTAGCGCTACCGAGCTCCTTAAAACATTCAATGTGACGAGCTAAAGTCTCGGCAGTAGTCTACATCTTTCTAGTACTATGGTATCGTCCGTTCCTCAGTCCCGTGATAGTCGACATCATTTGGTATATAAATACAAAACATTAATACAATTAAATCCTGTTGTTATAAAATCCAATTTTTGCCTAACTTACTTCTTCAAGGGCTCATTTTCTGTTTAACATAATTAGTAATGTAATATTTATTGAATAGAAATGCTAATTCTCTATGTATTACAATATATTGAACTAATGTAAAACAAAACTATATTACTTGTTGATCCTATTCATTAAAAAAAAAATTAATCGGAATTATTATTATTATTTTTTAAACTAAACTAAAGTTTTAACAATTTAGATTTGCTCGTAGATTAAAAGAGTTAGAGTAAATTATTAATTTATTAAGCACGCTGCGCATTTAGCGCATAAACTACAATGTTACATTGAAAATCTTCTTTGAATTGGGGATATACAACACAAAGGGATGTATACTCGGATGTATATTAGTTTCATTAATTACGACAACTTAAACTAAATCTAATACTTAAGTTAAATTGCATATATTATGCTTTTATATTTTTTTAAACCCACTTGGGACTAAAAAAATATTCTAAAGATAGAACTGTTGAGCTTGTCAGGAGAACTCATACGCCACACTCACGAACTCACGCCAAAAAACGACATAGCCTAATTTTAATTTTAATTTTAAAATACGGTAAAAAAAACTCCGCTTTAAAAAGTTATTGAAGGTATATGGTCAAATGGAGCGTATTTTATTGTTTTAAAGATTTTATTATACTAAAGCATTTAAATTAAAATATATACTCCAATATACTTTGTAATTGTTGAATCGTATAGCGAGTATCACGTAAAACTTTAAAGCTATAAAGTACTTGAACATAGCTTTTTCATAGCGCAAAAAAACACCATGAAAGGTAGAGCATCAAAAGAATGCTGATGGTTGGCGTCTTGGTAGTGTGATATTTTTTCTACCACACAGGAATAGGCAAAGAGCCAATAATGTTGGCTAATTATTTAGGCGTCTTGGGTCTTTTTTTAGACTAGCTCAAAAACATCTGCTCCTGTAATCACAAAAAGTAATGCGATGAATGTATTTTTTATGCGTTTCCTAACATAATTATTGTCGATACATCTTAATAACACTTTGAAATATGATTAGGTTGTAAAAACAATTAAGTTAAATATAAGACATTAAAGGTATCAGATCGGATGACGAAACCAGCGTTCATACCCGTATACAGCCTACGAAGTACGAACGCAAGTCTTTGCGCAGATTTCTTTTAAATAAAACAACACTTTTTGTGTACCGGTAGCGTATACAGTTAATACTTACATAGGTACTGCAATGCGTGTGATGGTAAATATTTATAGATTCTATAGATAGACACTGTACCTTAACATCACTAAGGTATATAGGCATATTGTTTAATTGCATCTCAGTTAATTCCAGCTAGAATTCCACTGTTATTCAATAATTGCAGCTATTAACGTTTATATCCTCCACGTATTTATACATATTAAATATTGATTGAGACGATATTTCTTATCACTTGAAAGTTATGAACAAATCGAGTTCTGTAAGGACTAATCAGAGTAAACAGAAACAATCATTACCATTTTGAAAACTACTTTTTAGTTTTCCCAGGAATTTGGATAGCTAAAAAAGTTCGAACAACGGTATCGAAAACATGTGGTAAGCTATGCAACTTTATTTTAAAAAATTAGAACATTTACATAAAAAATATTCTAAGCGGTGACCCCGTAATTATTTCTGGTTCATTGGTCTGACTTTATTATCACATTTACAGCTTTATAGGACCATGATAAAATCAGCTTTAGACCAATTTGTCTACAACTCTGAGGAGAAGATGTTCGGCACAAAAAGAATCGATTTTCACAAATTGGGAAAATAATTGGGAAAACTTCGAATCGCAATTGCGGTACCAAAAGTAAAAAACAACGGGAAAAATACACCTAGTCGCAGTGTTCAAACCTTCAAACTACAAGTAAAATCTATATTATGGAACAAAATATCACATTATCTTAAATATATACAAGCAATAGCCTATAAAAATGTAATCTTATTGATCACAGAGAGGGGAAATGGAACCATTATAAAGCAGCTGAAAACAAATCTTACAACGGTAAATATCAATATAGATATATAAGATAATATTGCATTTATGTAAAAGGGATGAGGATATCGGTTTTATCTTAAAAATAGATGATTCTTATTTTTTTTAAATGATAGAAAAACTTAATATGTTTAATTGCTTTAAAATACGATAAAATACTTAAAATCAAATGTAAAACTGTTATGGGATTTCGTCTATATTTTTCTGCAGCGATCAAAATACCGTATAGGGAAGGTTAAGAAATTTCTGCAAAGTATCGAATCAACTTTGGAAATACCTGGCGGAATTTGCAGAGTCTCTCTCTTATTTTGCATTATTTCAGGTCACAACTTGTTTTAAAAAAGGGTACTCCACACATGAAAAAATGCAGAATTGAATTTTCTATCTGTTATGTATAAAGAAAACATAGGTAGTAATTCTACTTTTCGAGATATCCTAAGCCCTGTAGTAAATTACTACCAAGATGGCTGCCCACGGGTTAAATTTATTTCTAGCAGAAATTTCTGAACCTTCCCTATATTGAATGTTTTAATAGCAGCTCGAGAGTATACTTAATTACAACACATAGTAAAGAATCAACTGTCAGAGTGCGAAACAAGTTTATATTTTTTATATTTGAAAACATTTTTTTTTTTCTATTGGGTTCTCTCCTACAAAATTAGTGTTTTGCGTTAAATTTTGTAGGTTTTTAGGCGAATGTTCAGCCGCTTTCTTCTAACAATCTGTCTTGGTCATTCCCCACCAAATCAGTTGGTCTCTGCTACCGTGGTTTCCCGATGGTAGAAACTTTTTTTTTTTCAAGGAAACTGAAATTAACCTGACCCTGATATAATTTCACCTGTCTATCAGGACGTTTACAACCTTATCAGATACCAAAATGTAAATTACCATATAATGCCATAGTTACGAGGGGTGAATATTATTAGGAAAAAAAACAAGCGATTCGTAAATGACTGATGTAAAGGAACTTACTGTTCAAAGAATGCAATCCATTTTATTTGAACTAGTGAAAATTTTACGAAATACTTGGTTTTTTGGGTCAAATAAATTGCACTGATTTTCACAAAGTTTTAGTTTGAATAGCAGGTATGAATTGTGATTTCAGAATAAAAACGTCAACTAACGAATCGCAAAATGTTTTAGTAGTGTAAAATGATATTGTTAAACATCTAAAATTGCCATATGCTTTAAAAATTCGAGGTTTTGCTCCACTTTCATCTGTAGGTGAACCATTAAAAAAAAATTGCTAAAATTTTGCAATTATTTCTCGAATGATGTATCGTAAAAAAATCAAGTGGAGAACCCTTCGATAACATCTGCTAATAAATAAAACTTGTACGGTACGATTCTAAAATAAATCTCTTTATTTAAATTTTTAAGGTACCTACACTCATCGGAGATCCATAATGTAGCTAGCCACAGAGTTACCACCAACCCAAGAAGAAAATATACCAAATCTCTTGGTCAAAACGTAAGCTTGATTTACTTTATTTATTGTCTTTGCAAAACCTTAAGTCTCTTAATGTTTTTGGATGTATTACTTTGTCAAAGTTCATCCGTTTATTTAAAAAAAAAAGAAGTAATGCTAAAAAATGAAGCACAGCGTCTTGTATTTTGAGTGGAAGAAATTTATACAATTCATTTAAGTATGAATTTCTTCATCAATAGCTTCTTGTCGCCTTCTTCTTCTGTCCTCCGTCTTCCTTCTTTGATGATGTCTTGTTCGATCAAACTAGCGTGTCATTTAGTTCAGCCTTTATAATAAGGAATAAACAAAAAGTCAGAAAATTGTTGCTCCTCTTATCATCATAATCAACATTTAAAGACAATGCTTTGTCTAGTATTTAACTTAAAACATACCCGTTGTTGTTGACAGCTAGTTCCGAGCCGTTTGCCAAAGTAGTGAACATGCTTGTACCAACCAACAGCAAGCAAAAATATAATGGCCATTAGAAGAAAGAGAAAGGTAAAAGACCAGGTTGAATTGGTCATCAGTCCGGCCATTAAAAGCAATAAAATCAGAATCATTAAAATTCCGATAGTTGACGGCAAATCTTGTTGCGGTTTCTTAATTCCAGCATGTTTCAGTCCGAAAATGAAGTGGAACAAGAGCGACAGGTTGGGGACCGGATCGAACACATTGTATATACGTTGGTTTTTAGTTTCGAGCCAATTGACTTCTTCGGAATGATTTTCGTCTCCAATAGGAGGCATTCCAAAAGATATCAACTCTTGGTTTAGATGTTGGTTGAGTTTTTCATCTTTGGCCATTGCCAAAGCACACAGTTGGCCCAAACCTCCTCCAAAGGAATGTCCCGAAATTTTGAACACGTAGTCTGGATATTTTTTTCGCAAATGAATCAATGTTGTTCTCATCATCTGCTTGTTTCCCTAAAGATACAACAGATAAATGCAGAAAATTTAATTATTTCAGTACCAATAAGCCTTGATCAGTTATTACCTCTTCCTCCCATAAGGTTTTAAAAGCATCAACGCAGTACTTTAAAACCTTGCCGTCCTCAAATGGAATCATAATTCGTGACATCTTAATTTGATGCCACAATTGCTTGAACCCGCACGTCCCTCTAAAGCCCACCATTATAGATCTATTATGGTGGTCAACGACCACTGAGGAAACTACCACGTCACCGTGGTTTGGTTCTGGTCCCTCAAAATGGCGGACCTCGTTGACAACTGGTCCTTGCTTCTCGAAAGGCAGAATTTTGCATTCCCCTCCAATGCTTTGACAGTAGCTAAAATGAGCAATAAGCCAAGCCATTAGGAATGATGTAGAATTGACCAGCACTGACCGTTCCTCATTAATGTAACGAGGGAGAATGGACAACTCATCACTACTGTTGAAACTGGAAATTCCAATAGAGTTCCCCATCCTCACTCTATAGGTCCTGATTAGAAATGATTGATCACTATTCTGAAATTGAATTTGATTTTAATGCACCAATAAAAAAGAAACTTACTGTTGCTTTTGTCAAGATTCGATTGACAAATCTCTCAACTTTTACAGAGTTCTTTCGACCTGACACGACACTTTTTTGCAGCCCTGCTGTGCGGCGTTGTCGGACTAAATCGAAAGTAGTTCGCACCTGACAATAAGCATATTTGCTAACTGTTTCCCTACATATGAAGTAATGTTTCCACCTTGAACTACAATGGCTTACATACTATGTTCGATTTTACCAAAATAATTAGAACGCGTAAGTTTTTTTCCCATAAAAAGCTGGCAACAACGAGACCGAAATAAGTGACTTCGATGAGTGCTGACCAGTGATACCTCGAAAACCACACATGAAATATGCATCGAATACATTTTCTCCTTGTGCATCAAACAAGAACTGTGCTCCCAAAAGTTTCGACAAGTTGTCATTTCATCAAAGTTAAAATTTTCGCAAGAATAGTGCGCCAAAGAACGATAAAAGCCGAAGAGAACCAAAAGTGCGATCTAGTGCGAACCAGTGAAACAAGTGCAAAAAAAAATTTTTAATTTAACCGAGTGTGATATAGTGAAACATGTAAAATAGGGTCGAAATTTATGTATAAACAGTGCGGTACAGTACGTGCGAACCAATACGACAGCAGTGTGAAAAAATAGCGAACCGACCAGTCTAGGTTAAAAGACAGTTCATTACAAAAAGCATCTGCTGATGATTGTGTTCCAAGGGATACGAGTCATAAAACCATTGAATTTTTAGATTAAAAAGTGCAACTACAAGAACAGTGCGAGTGTTCGACAAAGAATAATCAAGTGATTTTGCGTGTGCAACCTAGTGAACGCGATAAGTGCATCAGTGCTACAATAAGTGACGATGTAATTTGAAGCGTGTCAAATAGCCGAATATATAAACGAATGTTTAGTGTAAGAATCTATAAAGAAATCGATGCGACTGATGACTAAGAAAAAACAAAAGGGCTATAAATAACCAGTCTCACGAGAAGGAACTTCTTTTTTTTCTAAATCGGAAAATGAAAAGTGACTTGAATTCAGATATTGGCAATCATTCTCCCTTTTTCCGACCCTTTTTCCTGTTGGTTATTACTTTTGCTATTTCTGAAAGTGTTGGATTTTCATGTCAAGGTGTTAATTCGAATTTTAAGGCCATTTAATTTGAATATTTACATTTTAAAATGTTCAGATTGCAATTGTTAAGGTGCCCAAACTATAGGTTCCTTCAGTCATGCCTCGATTACGATAACATTTTAAGGATCGCTCATTTTAGTTTTTTAACACGTCAATATGAATAAAGATAATTTAAATATCATTTGTATTTTTAAAAGTATTTATGAAAATTTAAAATTGATACTACAGGTTGGACAAATACATAATGGATCCGTTTTCAACGAACAGCCGATCAACAGTATTAAAGATGACGAGGGTTTAGTCGTTGGAGTTCGTGGTTATTCCATGGAGATACAGCAGGTAAGATAAAACCTTACGTTAACCTTATTAATCTAATATTTCATAAAATAGTTAATTTTTTTATTTTTTATAGGGAAGTCCTCGCCGCAGCGCTCTTCTTTCTAAGACCAATGGCGAATAACATGAAGACCATCGACTATGAATTATTTAACCGCGTCTGCTGTCTTATTTTGCGTGTGTATTTTGTTTTTGATTTAAAATATAAATACAATACAGGGATGCAGTAACTGAGGTTGGGTATTTAACATAGCATTGTAAAAATACAGGGAAACCTACCATTATCTATCTAACTCGTATTTCCATCCGCTAATTATTTGCTCATATTTAGCGAGGCTTAGCGATGCTTAGCGATGCCATCGCAAATAAATTATGTTCAATTACTACTAAAACAAAATCAAATTTTTTTTTACTCTTGATATAATATGATTTTAATTTTCTTGATAACTTAATTAAGGTATTAACTCTAGAGTATAGTTATAATTATCTTATGATCCCCCCCCCCCTCCCAAGCAAAAACTATAATTGTCTTTCCACTTCGATAAACTGTAAGCGCACTATTTTTATTGGTGAAGCAGTTCATAGCCAGAATCGAATCCATACGGTATCATTCCTTACGTCATTGCTGACCCTCTTTGTAAGCAACATTTTAAATAAAATAAAATCAACATTAATATATAATTAAGCAAAAATAGCATAATCATCGTGCAGCCGCGTCAGAGCAACGAGTTTTTGATGCGACAGTAGAAGCGTATTGAGTCAACACTTGCCTCCGATTGGTACCGCGCACCACTGAGAGTAGCTACGTCACCGTCTATCAAATTGGCACAGGGTATATTATTATGAAAATGGTAATCCAATCAAACATTACGTATTCGATTTATGTTTAGAACATGTTACACGTATGTTGGAATGCTTTGTATTGGATCCCAAGGGATGAATTTAGATCCATTTGTTACCGCAATGGTATTATAAAACGTGTTGAATTCCATAATAAGTTATGCAATCAAACCAAATTTAATAAGGTGAACCGAGGTGAGCCTGGAACTGTGATTCACGTATTCATGAACGTTGCTGGCTTCTATCACGAACAGCAGAGCCGCAATGCTTAGGATACTTACGTAATTACGTTTACGTCAACATTAGTATGCACTAATATAACGCCGGGTATACTACGTATAAGCTATAAACTTTTAAGTATATTGAGCTAAAATTGATTTATTAATGCCAGAAAATAAAAAGAATTTCGAGAAATACGATGAAACCTAGATTAAGGACCTTGGTCATCCCTACGATTGGGGTAATAACAAGAACATTCAATTGAATAATAATTAAGATTAAAATTAATCTAATTAGTTGAATGAAAAAAGGTTTTGTGATGCATTACGACCCATATGTATCTGCGATTGATCTTACTATACCAATCCTTACACCTGAAAATCAAACGATGCTTGGTCAACTGGATCTCTCTATCCCTATTGGGCAGAGAGTTGGATTCAGTCAGGCTTTAATAATAATAATACTTTATTACGATAGTGAGCTAATTTTTTTCTTTAAAACATGCATATAATAAAACTGCTTTTAGTTTATTTTTAAAGGTTGATATAAGAAAACTGAACATTGTATACAATTGCTTATAAAGTCGTGATGCTGGATAGTCCTGATGGAACAAAACCAAATCTGTCACGAGTTATATAATGTGTGTATAAGAAAATCAAGTCCTTATATAATAACATTGTCAAACAACCACAACGACGTATTTTTTTCGTACAAATGCATATATGAATACGATCTTGTCGAGTAAAGTTGTTGTTCTTGTTGGAAAAGGTATTGGCCTGGAGGTACCATCATCATCATCATATTACACTATCGATCCTAGATATATCCTCTCTGTGAGTGTTAAATTAGCTTTATTGAATTACGATTCTACATATTTTGAGTTTATACTGTCAATTTCAACATCCGACTTATAGCAGCAAACTTTGGAGTTGGCAAAAGAGGCGTACCGGACCTACACATATGTCTCCTATTGGTGGAGCGTTTCCGTGAGGTCAACTAAGTTCAGTTAAAAAAGACTGGTCAAGGGTATTCATACAATTGTTCAACCGCAAAACATTTGTTTATAATATATTCCTATATTCCTATAATAGAAAAAAAAATAGGTTCCTTCTTGCGATGTTAGTTATTTATAGCCCTTTTGTTTTTCTACGCATCGGTCGCATCAATTTCTTGATAGATTCTGACACTTAACATTCGTTTACATATTCGACTATTTAACACGCTTCAAATTACACATATTGGATTATTAAAAAATCGGCAGTCCGGCGCCAGATGCCACCAGATTGACCAGCCGTGGCAAATTTAAAACACTTTTTTTTAGATAGCCCGATGAAGGCCGTAGTATTTCCTGTCAACTTACAAAAAATTAATATATATGATATTTCTTAGGAGTAAGGATGTGCTTTGAGAATGTTTTTTAATGTAGCATTTAGTACCCGTTGAATTGTTCATATATTTTATGCGAGATTAAAAATATATTGATAGAAGCTGGGTTTTCCAGACTAGAAAAGATATCAATGAAAATAATGTAGGATTATTATCCACATGCTAAAGTCTAGTTCTATAACAAACAAATAGATATAATAAAATCTTATTAAAGACTTCAAGTTTCAAGGGGCAAACTTTATTTTACTGTAATATATACCAACCTTGGCGTTTGATCAGTTAATCCATTAAGATAAGTTGATCCATTAATACGCCTGAACGCAATAACCGCGCACAATGACGGAGCACAATTGACCTTTAAGGTATATTCCTATATAAGAGCAAGGCAATAGAATCAGTTGTGGGCCTTTATTCCCAATTCCAAAATGGTGCGCGTTATTGCGGCAGTTGCTTTAATCGTTGCTTGCTTGGCAATTACCTTGACAGGGTCACCCGTACCCCTTGGTATAATATTACAATAATGAGATTTTCTTAATTATTTTAAATATTATTATGATTATTATAGGTAAGTCCAACAGGATCGATCCAGCTTTGGGAAGGGATCCTGAGTTGAATCCAGATCTCTTTGAGGGAGACATCTTGGGTATTTCTAACGCCGATGAGGTAATAATCTGATTGGCTCTAGAAAACTGTTTTATTATTATGTACTTAAAAGTTATTACTTTTTCAATAGGCAAGAAATGCTATATTGAATACCAATAGGTATTGGCCTGCTGGAATCATCTACTACGCTGTTGATCCCGCTTATCCTCTCTGTAAGCACACATTAATTATCTTTCAATTAAGAAGATGTTGAACTGATCAGTATATTAATTGCAGCTGCGCTAGAACAGCAAACTTTGGAGGCTGCCAAGGCGGCTTATAAGACCAATACTTGTCTCGAATTGGTAGAGCGCACCACTGAGAGAAACTACGTCATAATCAGGAAGACTGGTGGAGGGTACTGATAATATATTAATAATTTTTAATATACTAATGTTTAAAAGGGCAATAATTTATATTTATTGTATGATGTAGATGTTATTCATACGTCGGAATGATTGCCGGAGCTCAAGAGATGTCATTGGACCCTGGTTGCTACCGCAATGGTATTGTTATATAATAGCTTGAGAAGGTTTATTATTATTTAATTAAATATACTGTATATATATTGATTTTTAAAAGGTGAGCCTGGAACTGTGATTCACGAATTCATGCACGCTGCTGGTTTCTATCACGAACAGAGCCGCACTGATCGGGACACTTACGTTTTCGTCAACTATACCAATGTTCAACCAGGTACTATATATACGACAAGTTTTTACACAATCATTCCAAATGTGCGATTTATATATTATTACTATGTTATATATATTCGACAGGATATGAAAACAACTTTGTGAGCTATGATGAAAACACGATTACGTCACTCGGAGAGCCCTACGATTGGGGTAATAATAAAAATAAATTAATAAAGTCAATAAAGTAACATCTTGCTATAAGATAAAAAAAAAACTATTTACTTGATTAAATTAAGGTTCCGTTATGCACTATGGGGCTTATGGATTTGCCGTTGATCCTTCCATCCCGACGATTACGCCAATCAATCAAACGACTGGTCAACTGGATATCTCCATTCCTATTGGGCAGCGAGTTGGATTCAGTCAGGTATATTAAGACATTTTTTTTAAAATTTTTCTCTCTTTAAGTCGGTTAATTTGTTATGATAACAATGCTGTTTAAATATTCTGAATTAACTTTCTTTCTTTATGTTTTGCTTCAGGTTGACATCAACAAATTGAACAAACTCTACAATTGCAAAAAATAGTACAGTTTAAGCCAGAAAATGATGTACAACAGCAGCAAATTACAATCGAATTTATTGACTGTTAAGAAACTTGAAATAAAAGTGTTGGTTTGACCATCATTAATTCAATCAATCTGAATATTACGCACATTTTGCTCCCTGCTTAAAAATTATACGCCTTAATTACGGTACCACGATATATTTCATCACATTTCTTATGTTTTGATTTAAAGCCAGTGGTAATTCGTAAAGCTAATATATGGTCCATAGTTCACATGGCAATAAAATTAAGTCTCGCCGATATACATGAACACTCATCTTTAGGCAATTATATCACAAGGCAACGCCCAGTTTATTGCATGGTTAATATCATAAGACGCAATTAAACAGCAGCACATATAGACTTAACTGGACAAAGCAGGTTGCTATAAAATTGCTAGTCAGCACATATTGTGAATGAGATTATAGGTATTTTTACTGCCATAGTTGAGTATATGATTTATAAGTTATAACGTGGCAGAATTTTTTATTATTATTATATATAATGCAGCTTTTAGCTTTAAGACTGTTTTAAAAGTATTTTTGGAGGATAGTATATAGAGCGATACATCATGCACGCTTCTTGCATCATAATAAATCCTCAAATTAACGGAACTATATTTTCGTCGTTTTTGTCGTTTTTTGTTCAAATTTTTCCTCCGTTCTTTCTTAACCAATCCAGCCTTACCGTTTTTCATATATTTTAAATAAAAAAATAGTAATAATTAGAATATAATTTGTGTTAGCGGAACCATACCTTCACTGCCTTTATAAGTCACGTAATACGATACAGAGTACATACAACCGATATACACTAGTAATTGCGCATTTACCGACAGAGACTTCCGGATCAAGTTGTGTATACATCATGTTCCAGCATCCTTATATTTAATAAAAATAAAACCTTATTTTAAATTTTTAATAATTTTGTGGACTATATAAAGGGAGATCTTTTGCAGCACTCACAATGTTGCCTCATAAGCTGCAAGAGTTATACATACTTTTCAAATTTACTTAATTGAACGCGAATTGAGGTAAATTTTTAATTATTTTTGCATTCTATACTAGAGAAAATGATTGTTTAATTAATGGAGCATATAATTACAAAACTACATTAGCTTTCGAATTAAAAAAAAACAAACTTAATATTAAGAAATATTACAGATTTTCTTATTTAAAATTGATTACATACTTGTGATTGTTTATATCCAATAAGGAAAAAAATGAGCAAAAAGACTGGCTCCCATCTTAGTTGGCTGCTAATTGCATCCTTATTGGTGGCCTTTCATTTGGCTTCTGGAGCTCCGCTTTATTTAAAAGTGATCTGTTCTGATAACCAAGAAAACTTAATCGACTTGGGAAGTGAACAAAACAACCCCGAAATAAACCCCGGCCTTTTCGAAGGCGACATCTTGGGTATTTCTAGCGTCGAAGAAGTAAATATTGAATATAGTTATTTTGAATAATAAAGAAAATTATGTACCTATACATGCACCTACTATATTAGGCCAAGAATGCAATGCTGAACAAGAATTTGTATTGGCCTGACGGAATCATTTACTACGCATTTGATCCTTCTTACCCTCTCAGTAAGTTTGAATATAATAGAATCAGAATAATCTAATAATAATAATTATTGTTATAGCCGAGTTAGTGGAGCAAGTTATGGAGAAGGTAAAAGCGGAATTCGTTGACAAGACTTGCCTCCGATTAGAAGAGCGGACGGATGAGAAAAATTACGTTAACATCCTCTATGGTGAAGGGTAAATCAAATTAATTTTAAATATATTTGACTAACAAATGAGTCATTTACCCTATTCGGCAATCATAGATGTTCTTCGGAAGTCGGAATGCGTGGCATTGGAGCTCAAATCATGACATTGCACGAAAATTGCTACTACAACGGTGATTTTTTTTTATAGATATGGATGTTGCATACATAAATACATTTTTATTATTATTGATGAAGGTGGAGCTGGAAGTGTGATTCACGAATTCATGCACGCTGCTGGTTTCCATCACGAGCAGAGCCGCACGGATAGGGACAAATATGTTTTTGTCAACATTACCAATATTCAATCAGTTAAACGCCAACTAATAAATCATTATTATTATTATTTATCACTCGAATTGGGGTTTCTATTATTACATATTTTATAACTATACATATTATACATTCGACATATAGGGCATGGAGGAAAATTTCGCTATCTATGGTGAAAATATCGTTACGTCCCTTGGAGAACCTTACGATTTGGGTAATTATTATTACCACTGGAATGCCAAATAAATGGTGTAATAACTTTAGGTTAATTAACAAATGGTTGCTCCTCATAAATTACTATTATTGGCTTTGATAAAACAATTCAAGTTTAAGTGGATGCTTTTATATCGGTCGAATTAAAGGTTCCTTAATGCATTATGGAAAATACGGCTTTGCCATCAATCCAAACATCCCAACGATTACTGCTAGGAATCCAATAACTAGTCAACCAGATCCTTCTATTAATATTGGCCAGCGAGAAGGATTGAGTCGGGTATTTTACTCTTAATAGATATACTCATTGAAAATTGAAATAAAATTAAACCAATTTTCTTTTTTCAAATACGAAGATTGATATCGACAAACTGAACAAAATCTACAAGTGCCCCGACAAAAAAGATCTTTGCAAATAATCATATTAAATATTTAATATCTTTATCTATAGTTTATTTTTAAAATTTAATAGCGTTTGTGAACCGCTGCTAATTGTGCAAATCAAGTATTCAAAAAATAATACAATAACAACATATAAAATCCCAATTTACAGTTTGATTGAATGTTCAGTTAAACACGTTAACGTTATAATTCGATGGAAAATTTTAAATATTTATGATTAAGTGATGGTAAAAATACGTCACCAAAGCACCGCACTTTTCTTTCCATCATTAAAATATTAGATGCAGACTTATTAACACGCAATATAAAAATAAAATATATTGTAGCTGGGGAAATTTTTTACGATAGCTTAAGCTATCCTAGTCGAACGCAGCCACTTGTTATGTGCACTATCTAATAAGGAGCGATAAAAATACAAATATAACCTTAATTTATCAGCCTTGTTTATTATAAAATTTCAAGAGCAAAAAACGTATAAGCTAGAGCTTTATAATCCGGTACGATTTTAATCGTATATAATAGGTCTGAGCGCGGTCTACCTTGACGCCAACCTTCTTGTATGTCACAATAAAAACGCTAGTGTAAATAAAATCGAATAGATAACATAGCATCGCAATAGATTCCTGTAAGCCTATAAAAAAGGGAGAAGTAGTGAGCCATTCTTCGTGCGCGGTTTTTTGAAAATGTTGCGTCTCTATTCAGCTGTGATCCTTGCTTGTTTGGCAGTTACCTCAATTGGGTCGCCTATACCCATTGGTAATCCATAATTCAATTGTCTTTAGTATACCATGTTAAAATATATACATTATATTGTAATTGCTATAATAGGTAAGTCCAGCAGAATTGATCCAGTCTTGGGTAGGGATCCTGAATTGAACCCAGACCTCTTTGAGGGTGACATCTTGGGTATTTCTAACGCCGAAGACGTAATAATATATATTATATATATGTTCAAATTCTAAAGGGTAATAATAGCATAAATATTATTGAAAAAAATAGGCAAGGAATGCTATTCTGAACGAAGCTAGGTATTGGCCAGGCGGCGTAATTTACTACGCAATCGATCCTGCTTATCCCCTATGTAAGCACATAAATTAATCCTTCTTAACGAATTATGAATATATTATTGAATTTTAATTTAAACTGCAGCTGCTTTAGAGCAACAAACTTTAGAGGCAGCGAAAGAGGCGTACAGGACCAACACTTGTCTCCGTCTGGTAGAGCGCACCAATGAGAGGAACTACGTCATCATCAGGAAAACCGGTGGAGGGTATTAATACTTACAAATAAATTCATGTTTGGTCGATTGTCTAAATATAATATTTATTATACGATGTCTACAAAAGATGCTCTTCATACGTCGGAATGCTCGGCACCGGAGCTCAACAGATGTCATTGGATCCTTCTTGTTACCGCAATGGTATATACTAATTGCTTATTGGTTTATATTACCAATAACTGTTAACTACAGTTTGTTTCAACTAATTTTTAAAAGGTGAGCCTGGAACGGTGATTCACGAATTCATGCACGCTTCCGGGTTTTACCATGAGCAGAGCCGCACTGATCGGGACACTTACGTTTACGTCAATTACACCAATGTTCAACCAGGTATATCAATTATACAATTTCAATACATACCGTACTTATCTTATACATATTTCTTTCATATGATTCGGCAGGATATGAGAACAACTTTGTGAAGTATGATGAAAACACTATTACGTCTCTCGGAGAGCCCTACGATTGGGGTAATTTTAAAATCCTTATTGATACGTCTTATTGATTATTAGATTAAAACGTATTTTCTTATTATCGATTAAACAAAGGTTCCGTGCTCCATTATGGTCCTTATGGATTTGCCATTGATCCCTCCATTCCGACTATTACTCCAATCAATCAATCAACCGGGCAACTTGACCTTTCCATCCCAATTGGGCAGCGAGTTGGATTCAGCCAGGTAAATACATAAAAAATGAGAATGTGGTAGTTGATGATAAACCTCTTTCTTATATTATTTTTTGTGATTTTTCAGGTTGACATCAACAAACTGAATAAACTCTACAAGTGCTAGAAAAAGCCATTTTAAAGCTTACACACCAAACTGATTTCTACGCTTAAATTGAATACTATTAAGCAATAAAAAAAATAGTTGTACGAATATATAAAATAATAAAACCACTACTAAAATACAAATAAATCTACCTGTACAGCATCATGTACACGTCTTCCTTCATTTCCCGCTTTTACTTCGTCTCCAGGTAGAAATAGAGTACATACAATAGTTTCTCATTTCCATAACCGACAGATTTTATGTTGTCTTAAATTTATGGGGAACATTGCAATAGCTTTCCGACTGGAAAAAAATGTTCTGAGCATCCTAGATACAAGCGTTAAATTAAGGTACTGTACAGCGTGCCATAGGCTAAAGTGGAATAAATGAATTTAAATTTTAAAAGTAAATCGTTCTGACTGAGTTTGATTATGTTTTGATACGGAATAGGTTTGGAGTTACACAGATTAGGTTAGGCTATAATATAGCAATAGCGAGACGAAAGATTAAGTCAGGGATTTTAAACTTTCATTTGAAAATGAGAAGTGAAATAATCAAATCGTTTTTCGACCCTTCTATTCTTTTTTTATTCATCAATAGATTGATATTAACAAACTGAACTAAATTTACCATTTCGTGTCACCGAAATACCACACATTCTTTTTCTGTTATTAATATCTAATAATTGCAGACTTATAAAGAAGCAATAAAACAAAAATTGTTCCTGGCTATATTTTTCATAATATCTTAAGCTGTCGTAGTTGAACGCAACCAGTTGTTGGGAACAGGATCAAATATAAAGCGATCAAGATACAAATATTAACTTACTTTATTATCAGCTTTGTTTGTTATAGTTCAAATATACGATTTTAATCGTGTGTAATGAGTCTGCTCAGTCTACCTTGACGTCAATCTTCTAATATATCATAATGCTTGAGTAAATAAAATAGAAAAAAAAGTAAAAACATCGCAATAGATTTCTACAGGCCTATAAAAAGGAGATAGGTAGCGCCATTCTCTCGTGCGCGGTTTTCTGAAAATGTTGCGTCTCTTTTCAACTGTGATCCTTGCTTGTGTGGCAGTTACCTCAATAGGGTCTCCTGTACCCATTGGTAATATATATAATATAACTCCCTTGTCTTTTGTATACAATATATTGTAATTGTTATAATAGGTAAGTCCAGCAGGATTGATCCAGTCTTGGGTAGGGATCCCGAATTGAACCCAGACCTCTTTGAGGGAGACATCTTGGGGTTTTTAAATGCAGAAGATGTAACCATGTACTTTTTTAAGGCTTGAACAGTAGTAATATAAATATTGTTGTATAATAGGCAAGGAATGCTATTCTGAACGAGGCTAGGTATTGGCCTGGTGGTGTCATTTACTACGCAATCGATCCTGCTTATCCTCTGTGTAAGTACATATCTTAATCCTCCCTGAATTGCGAATACATGATTGAATTTTATTATTATTTTATTATTGAACTGAAGCTGCTTTAGAGCAACAAACTTTGGAGGCAGCGAAGGAGGCTTACAGGACCAATACTTGTCTCCGCCTGGTAGAGCGCACCACTCAAAATAACTACGTCATAATCAGGAAAACAGGCGGAGGGTATGTTAATGATTCAATAATTAGATTCTGGTATGTAACAATGGCTTAAAAATTTATTTTTTTGTATAAAAGATGCTCTTCGTATGTCGGAATGATTGGCGGAGCTCAACAGATGTCATTGGATGCATCTTGTTACCGAAATGGTACAGATTTCAGTTTCTGAAAAAAATGATTTCATAAAATGAATACAATCTAATTAAGACGTTTAATTGATCAAGGTGAGCCCGGTACCGTGATTCACGAATTCATGCACTCTGCTGGTTTCCACCATGAGCAAAGCCGCACCGATCGGGACACTTATGTCTTCGTTAACTACACTAACATCCAACCAGGTATATAAGGCTAATAAGAGTTAACATGTAACTTCTTCAATAAGTTATACTTAAATATTACAATATTTACAGGGAAAGAAAACAATTTCGTTAGCTACGACGAAAATACGATTACGTCCCTCGGAGAACCCTACGATTGGGGTATGTTTTTTAAACAATTATTTAACTTAAAAGTAATATTCTTTCCAACAGGGCGACCCTCTATAATCTTTAAAATATTGATGCTGCTCAAGATCCACTAAAAAATTATTTTATAAATCATTCAATTTATGAAATGTCCTTATTTTCTTTCTTGAAAAGGCTCCGTGCTTCATTATGGTCCTTATGGATTTGCCATTGATCCCTCCATTCCAACTATTACGCCAATCAATCAAACAACCGGTCAACTTGACCTTTCAATTCCGATTGGGCAACGAGTCGGATTCAGTCAGGTAATAATTGACCCTCTACTTTAAAAGATGTCTTAATTCTTCCCATTGCAATTTGAGTTAAAATATTCATATTTATGAATTTATTATATTCGGGTTTGTTAATATGATTGCAGGTTGATATTAACAAACTGAACAAACTCTACAAATGTTAAAAAAGAGCAGCACAGTTCAATAACAACGTCATTTAAAAAATGAATACATACCATAGTACATTCTACAGAGAAGTCCTCGATCAATCGAATAATAATAGAGGGAGGAGATGTCAATAACCAATACACTATTACAATACAATTGTCAATTGTAGAGAAATGTATAGTCTGTAACATACACATTTTATAGAGTGTCTGAAAGAGAATCAGCAGCAGCTCCAATGAGAAAAGATATAGCGGACAGGTGATGCTTGATTTGGGCCCAAAGTTGGGGCTGTTGAAACTGGGATTGATTGCCCACCTGTCGAAAGAGGTCCACAAGACCGGCGAATGTGTCGCTCGAGTATTTATCGATGGAGCTCGGCGTGAACACGATATGACTGCACGTGATAATGAGTCATTATTGTCTAGAGCTTTTTAAAATTTATAACTCTATATTACTTAAACTCTGGTCGATTGGGAAGTCCGTGAGAGTCGATGAACCCTCTTTCCACTTGCATTAGCTGGTCGTTGATCTTCCTCACTTCCAAAGGACTAAATTTATAAGAGCATTTAATTACTGTATAATTTAAAGTAAATACATTAAATTCATTCATATGTTAATTAATACTTACTTTGTTCTATCGACTTTTGGTAAAACGGTGTCGGTAAAATGACGAGTTGAATTCCGGAAATGTTCCACAGCTTGATTCACATAATCTATTGTTGATATAAATGATCATGCAATTAATAGTATTATAAAACCAGCACAAATTAAGACTGGCGATGCTAATTACCGAATGCTGCTCCATTTGATTCTAAAAGGTCGCTGTATTTTAATTCCAGTATGGTTGTGTCGCGCCAAAGAAAATTGGCGTAATTTACAAGATCGAATGGAAGCAATTGAGATTCGCTCAGTTCTAAAGCTAATTCAGCCATCTTCAAGACACAAATATGAAACCATCACTCATGTATACTATACAAACCAATATTCAAATATAATACCAACTGAGCTACAGCCTTATGGAACCGGAATCCTGGATCCATCAGGGTGGCAACCAAATGATGAGTTTCATACAACGTGTGGTAAAGTGGGTATGATCCAGCTTTCTATATAATATAAGCACTTGAAAAATGTACAACAAATAATTTAAAAATTAAATGTAAAACCTCTTTGTAGTCGTAATAAAGATCGATAGAAGGGATTCCTAAGACGTGACTGAAAACAGTGTAATCACTTCCACTTCCAAGGTTATGAACCCTGTTGTAAATGAATGACTCCAAATAAATTATTAAGATGTGTAATAATAAGACTTATAGTTGTTATACTTGGGAAGAGTCGAATTTAGAGGATCAGGTCTAGCGTGAAGCCAGGTATCGAATACCGTCAAGCGACCAGCTGCAACTTCAGCGGGATCGGGATTTGGCACTTTTCGTGCCGCTTCGTGAATTAACTTGTGGAGTGATGGGACACTAAGTCCTTTAAAAGTGTAGTTCCCTATAATAAAACGGGTTTTAAAGCAGCTAAGTCTCATATTTCTTAGGGTAGATTACAAACCTTCCATAGCTGAATCGACGTTGATGTAAGCGACCGCCCTTTGGCTCAATACTTTGGCGTGCTCTTCGGCCCATTCGTAAGAACCAATCATTCCGTACTCTTCAGCTCCCCAACCACAGAAAACCAGGGTTCTTCTCGGTCTCCAATCTATATTTTAAATTCTTTAGCATTCATAAATTTAATTAGATAAATTTAACCTCACTTTTTTTCTCCTTCAAGCTTCCGAAAGCTCGGGCGATTTCAATCATGACGGAAGTTCCACTAGCTGGATCAACTCCGCCAAGAATCCAAGCATCCATATGATTCCCAACTAAAACGTATCGATCTATATGATGAAATAAAAAGAGTAATATAGATATGAACAGTTAACTCAATTTAGCTTAATACCTGGTTCTTCTCTTCCATGTAGAAAGCCTATCGTATTATAAGCAGTAGCTAATTTATTTGCTGTTCTTACTTCAAGTCGAACTGACCAATTTCCATTAGCCAATTTTGGGCCAATATTGTAATTAACGCCTAGACTTCCTTGCCAATCAGCAGGAGCTGGATTATCCCCAGATATAGCTCTTAAGAGCACTTCAGCCTCATCGTAACCGATCGGTTGAACAGGAATCTTAGGTAAAGGAGCTTCAGCTCCCGAAAGTCTATAAGCACTCTCTTTTACCATCAAAATAATCTTAATATACAAATCGAATATTTTGAAAAAGTATTATTATTACCTAAAGCTGGATATAATGGGGTAAGAGGATCCCCGTAACCGATTAGAACGCTCCCACTTTGAACGGCCATTCCGGGCAGCCTGGTTGTGTCGGGATAAACCGATTTCCTTCCTTCTGGCGCAAAATCTTTGGGATCTGAAAAGAGTATAACTCCAACAGCTCCTGCATCAGCTGCAAACTGGACCTATTGATGTGATACAGTGACTTATTACACCTTTTATAGTAGAAATTATATTAAATAAATTACAATGTTGCCACGAAAGAGAGCTCCATATCTAGCGATAACGACTTGTCCCCAAACATTTATGTTTTTCGACCTCAAATAGTCAAAATCTTCTTTCCGGCCGTAATTGACGTACACTAATCCACCCTATAATTAAACTAATTAAATAATTATCTTAGAAAAATTGGATTTGAAGCTACTTGAGCTGTCCCAGTAGCGGAATAGGCGTTGAAATTGGGTTGAACGAGTGGAGAAAATTCTTCGGAAGCGAAAAGCGGCGTCTGTTTTCCCGAAGTTGAGTAGTTTATCTGACCGAGTGAATCGAGTAGAAAGACCTGATTGGGCCTCTCTTTGTCTGGGTATGAAAGGAGAACTTTGTAAGGCACTAAATGGGCTTCGTCCAGTCCATTTTGGAGGAAACGGTCGCGTACCCAGGCTGCTATTTCTAAATCCTGCGTAGTACCCGCCAGGTGCGGCACGCTACTCAGCTGCCTGAAAAACAAATAGCACGTGATGACGTGATCAAGCTACATCACGTGATTATGATGTAAAGCCTATTATACTTGAGGTAATTATCAATGTTTTTAGGGTTGATTTCTTTCATGAGCATGGAGGAAATGTCGTTCATTGGGATGATTTCCTCTGTTTTCGTTCGATGCGTTCCATATCGACCGATCAAAATTCCTTTTATATATTTTAAAAGAATGTGAAGGATAGAAGGATATAGAAAAAAAATATATATTTACTGACTATGACTAACCAATAATAAAGCAGGCAGCGGATGCAATCGAAATCCAGATCCATCTGGGTTGATGCGGCATCGTTGAACGTAACAATCCAAGGTCCTTGACAACAAAATGTGAACTGAACTGCTGCTACAGGGATATAAACATTGCAAGGGAAGTTTGTGTACATGGTATGTTTTGTAGACTTTCACTATACAGTATAGCCCGCTCTTATATATTTTTAACCAAAAATATTTCGTTTTTTTTATTGAATGCGGAAGCACGAATTGGGCGTGTACTACATCGGTCAGCCTCATTGTGCGCGTCAAAAGACCATGAAGGTATATGGGAAACTATTTATGCAACGTTTATTTAAACGGAATTGCTTACAATATTTTTCTTCCTTTGTTTCTTTCATGGTTCAGAAAATAAAATAAACCTTTGACATCCTCAAAACTTTTCCCAAGCTTTAACTGATATTAATTTATGCAGCATTTAATAAATTTTCTCTCACAGAATAATTCCTGAAAATTTACAGTGTATAAATTTGTCGAATAATGTAAACGTATTTAATAGCAAGAGAAAATAACACTAATTTGATATGTCGATGATAAGTTCCTGCTGTAATCCTTTCATTGTTGATTCATAAAGTATAAGCGAATATAATAAAAAAAAAAACTGTATATATTGTGTTGCACTTACTACCGTACGCATAAGATTCGCCTCATGTAATCATGAATAATCAAACGATTGGACAAACTGGTGATCGCTAATTAATTCATCTTTATGGTGGAAATAACTGCTTTTTAGAACTAAAATTAAAAGGGGTAGAAATACCATTATCTTTAAATTGTTTTGCTTAAAATTTAAATCATTATAACGCGAAGATTCTGAAGAACCATCGCTGAATAATACTATTATCATGTGCTGCTTCTTTTATTCAGATATTAAAACAGTGAGGAAGAACAAATATACAATCATCATGAATTCGCGATGTACATATTGCTCAATCGATTTCAGCGAAGCATTTTATTTAAAAATAGATAAATAAGCTATTTGTTGGGAAAGACGTTGTCGCTATTGTTAATAACCACCGCAGTCACCATTGCCGAGGTTGCAAGCAGCTCGGGATTTGTTGGGGCGAGCGCAAAGAGATTTCTTGCTATTACAGCCAACTTCGAAGCCCCTGCAGGACCAAGCACCTTTATAGACGCACTTGCAGGCATTGCCAGAGCTCGCCTCTCGGGAGATGGTGCAACCGCCGGAATGGTAGTCGCAATCACAGGCCTCCGTCACCACCACAACAGTCAATGTATGTATGTTCAATTGGAAAGTATAATTCTGTCTAAAATTTAAGTTACATAATAAACCTTATTCTAGATTTAATTTTTCATCGACATTAATGGAGATTTTATTCCAGAATAAGGCTCCAGTGAAGGCGGTAATATAATCAAATTTTAGTAACTGTACGTCTTTACAGATTTCAAAATAGACATATACTTAAAAAAGGTAATGTATTTACTTAATAATAGAACAGCTGAGCGCATGATGTTGATGTATGATAGTTTGGTTGGATATAACTTAAATCTAGCTGCTTCACTGCCTTTTATACAAGTTACTGTTGATGCATATTAAAATCTCTATTTTCGATCAATAGGTCATCTATCTCTACAGGGAATAGGATTCGTTTTGTGTGAAAAATAACGATAGGATATTCTGTTTCTTTGATTGGTACATAATTATTTTTGTTAGAGTAGCGGTAATTCTGCTATCACTCTTATAGTTGTCATCTTTTCTCTTTTAAAGCAATCAACAAACTGCGCACGGCATTCAGTAAAGAATTTACTGTTATTATTATACATTTAACCTTTCAGAAGAGAAAGTATAGGTCACCATTCGATGCAGTTATAATAATAATAGAGCTATTTATGACAATCACAGCTCGTTAATTACCAGGAGCGATTCGGCATTATCGTTACTACATATAAGGCAGTGAATTTTTATAGATTGTGACATATCAATCTAAACTATTATTCATCAACATCAATACATCATGCGTTCAGCTGTCATATTAGTAAGTATAATGCACCTCTAAAAAAAGATTTTGTTAAAGTTTATATTTTATTTAAGTTTTAATTTAGCAAAAATTGCTTATACTTTACTATTGACCAGAGCTAAGTTTCTATTTAAATAATATATATAACTTTGTAGGTCATTGTTTTGTTGACTGTCGTGGTGGTGGTGACGGAGGCCTGTGATTGCGACTACCATTCCGGCGGTTGCACCATCTCCCGAGAGGCGAGCTCTGGCAATGCCTGCAAGTGCGTCTATAAAGGTGCTTGGTCCTGCAGGGGCTTCGAAGTTGGCTGTAATAGCAAGAAATCTCTTTGCGCTCGCCCCAACAAATCCCGAGCTGCTTGCAACCTCGGCAATGGTGACTGCGGTGGTTATTAACAATAGCAACATAGTCATTCTCAATAAATAGCTTTTTATTATCAACAACTATTTATCTGTTTTGTTATGATTATATGCTGTGCTAAAATGGATTGAGGTTTAGTATGACCATATGTTTGATGCACTCACTCTTTAGTATGAGTTTGGTCACCTTTTGTATAAATAAAGGCAGCAGCATATATAATAGAATTTAATTGCTACAATTTATACTTAAGCTATTGATTCAATTTTTTATATGCATCCAAGCAATAGAGGGCAATATGGGCACTGAATATTTATTGGAACCTAAAAAAATTCATCATCCCTCTTATTTAATAATTGGTCAATTTTCATGCAATAAATAATCATAAAAACTGTATATTAATCCCCAACGTCTGTTCAGGAGGAATCCTGGAAAATTATTTTTTTAACCATGATCGCTATCGGCTCATACGACATTGAGATTTGACAATAATGAATTACTACTAACTGCAGTAGTGGCTTCTCTTTAGTCTTTTCAGAACTGTCTTTGACCACAGCAGAAATGCTCCATTATTGTAGTAGCACTTATTGCAGACCTTGCCTCATTCGTCTAGCTTTACGACGAAGCAACCGCATTTTCTGGTAGTTACAACTGCATGTCTCTGTCGCGCCATCACCATCGCCACGATAACAACGACCCATGTAAAGCTAAATTCACACTTGCGATGAAAATTCTTCAAAATTCTTATAATCGTATTATAAGCACTTTACCTTAAAATTCTTTATAAGGCATGGTTATAAGCGTAAAATAGCACCGTTGGCAAATGTAAATGCAAATTTTAACGGTAAATTAGGTATTATTTTAGTAATTATATCTCACTACGTTCACCCTCCGACCTTGGCGTCTCCGTCAACTCTCCCTCCTATTGGCTCACAGGCTCCCCCATATCACGTGATATTTTTTATTTGATTGAGGGGAAGGGTTAATCACCCTTACCTGAGAAATCCAGCCATTTCATTGGCTTTCTCCTTATTTTCTTACGTTAAAAATGTACCCGGGTATTTTTAACGCAAGTCATTATTTGGGTCCTATAACGACATTTTCGGTATCTTAACGAAAAATAAGGTAAATAAGGAAAAATTGCATTCACATTGGTTTTTTTAATAACCTCTCATAAGGGTTTACAACAGCTTATCACAAGATTTTGAGTTCTAGTGTGTAGGCTACTTAAAGCAGTATGGCTAAATCATTATAGTATATAACATCTTATTAACAACTATATTGAACTTACGGAGAGTACAGCAGTTGAACGCATGCTGTCGACTCTAAATTATGGTTTATTAAGTAGCCTTTATGACTAACAGTACGTTCTGGTAATAGCGGCTTATTCTCTCTTAGAACATTCATCAATTTCTTTATAGCCATGACCATTAAAGTACAGAAACGCCACATTTAAATCAAATGTGAAATTATACATTCAATGTGATTGTAATGCAACACAATCTGTTTGGTATTATAGAACGTGCATGGATGGGGTTCACCACACGAGCATCATTTCTGTGTACAAACTGTTGATGCAGTTTTACCAGTTTATATTATACCCAATCTCCGCGGTGTATTATACGGGTGCTCGTGTGGTGCACCTCATCCACATCTTTCATAGTACGAATCTTATGTATAATCAGCTCACAAATGGCTATTATTAAACACTGTTGCTTTGCTATAAAAGTCCATGCCTTCACATTCTACAGATACTCACTTGAGAATCTTCAGTGCAATATAGTTTTTGAAATAATAATACTTAGAAACAAGATGCGTTTAGCTGTACTTTTCGTGAGTTTATCGTAAATTTAATATTTTTTATCAAGTCTAAATACTGAATTTATTATTGTATATAATTTTTAAACAGGCCATTACTTTCGTGGCGATCGTGAAGATGGTGACCGTGTCAGAGGCCTGCGATTGTAACTACCATTCCGGTGGCTGAGTCATTTCACGGCCAGCCAGCCCTGGTCATGCATGCAAGTGCAAGTATAAGGGAGGTTGGACTTGCGGAGGCAACTCGATCGGATGCGACTCAAGGCATCGCTTATGCAAAAATCCTGACAAATCTCGAGAGGCTTGCAACCTGGGCAATGGTGACTGCGGTGGCTACTAATAAAATGGCAAACGCTCGGCATGTACATCGACCATATCCCATAACGATTATGATTTAATCCCGAAATACAACACATTCGAATTCTTTTTGTTCATTCCTTCTTTCATGTTTTTGTTCTCTTAACTTAAAAAAAAAAAAAAATTAAATAAATCAATAACGACGTCGAAATACAGCATATTATAAATTATTTTACTTATTCCACTGCTTTTTTTGGTTTATTTGTTTCGTGGATAAAAAGAAGTTTTGTTACTTTGTCTATACCGTTGTTAAATGGCCATTAAAGCACTACTATTATAGTACCGTAGTGGCTATGAATAACGCGGGTCTTTCCATGATGTCTATATCAATTATTCTATGATCATGATATTTGGATGTACATATGGTATTATTCAGTTCTTTTTTAACTCAATGAAGTAATAGGTTGTGGCTGATGCTGTCACAATAGCAGCCTACAATAGCAGCCTACAATGCGTTATGCGTATGCGACATTGCGTATCCGTAGAAATTAAATCTGAGTCTGGCAGTGCTGTGCTACAAGTAACAAAAAAAAAGAAGAAAACAAAACAACAACAATACGTTTTCTGAATGTCATGATGTCATCCTTTTCGTATGCCTCATCGATCCTTGCCACATGCCGATCGAGCTTGCTTTGTCATTTAAAAACTTGAGCTGTATTTATAAATTTCCAAAAATTTATTCCCCCAGCAATTTTACATCTGCCCTTCGTTACGTCCACAATATATACGTCTAGCACTCTTTCTCGTGCCTTTCTTAAAGCACTGCTTTTAGACTATACAGTGTAGTACCGTACTTCTTATACCTACTTCGTACAATCGTTTATTCTCTGCCCTGCAGGTAAAACTAAAAATAATAATCAATTTTCTGGTACATATAGAATTCACTGATACATCTGTACTTGAAGTAGATCTTCAAGGCCCAGTTACATAATATAAACTTATGTATTTGTAGATCTCCCGGGGATGGCCATGGACACTTCAATTGAGGAAAACATCATCCCCAAGTTAGAAGACTTATGTTTTGAGTCTTTCTTCAGTGTGGTGTACTACGCAACATCAGATCAAGTCCAGTTCATCAGAGACCTGATCGATCAGAAACTTGAAGGAAGAGTGAAACACAATTTCAGGTAATGTCATCATAAAACATCCATTTCACATATTTATTACATGATATATGATAATGATTACCATGTCTGGTTTATCTATCAGGAAGGAGTATGTCAAAAAAATGAAATACATATTCGACTTCCCATATGCATCACACTTCGAGTTCATTCGCTGGGAAGAAGAGAAGGACGAATTCGCACCATTGGAATGCCTTCTCGATGAGTACTTCCTGGACTTGGATATCAGAATTCCACTTCCAGCTTTTCATTCCTTTTCGACGTTGATGGCGATTATCGCTAAAGAATCTCCGAAACTGGAGGAACTTAGCATCACGTGCGGGCATCTGGCTGAAATTTCATCAGTAGAGCCGCCAGGCCGGATTCCTCCATTAGATATTCGTTTTTGCTGTCTCACGTCTCTTTATGTGGAATGCGATGGTTTCTCGCCGTATTTAAATCGATTGATTGAGGCGAATCTAGCAATTCCACCTGTTCTTAGCCTCATAGGTAAATACTGCCCTGCCCTCATCAAACTCACCGTCTTTCTCGGATTCCACTTGACCAAAAAACATCTTCTTGGGCTCATTCTTGGTGAAGAGATGTCCAATATCCTTTTCCCTACGGATAATGACCGATGGAGTCAAGATTCCGTGCTTGCTGGATTACAAGTCCCTTATGAACTGCTGAACCCGCTTTGCCTCACTCTGCAAGAGTTGAAGTTAAAACCGACTCGCCACCGTCTCTCTGTCTCTGTCTATGCGTTCGCTCTACGCCAATTTCTAAAACTGCGGAAAATATACTTATATTATGGCGATTCCCATGCTGACATCTTTAAAATCCTGTACAATAAGGCTAAAGAAGTGGACCATCAGCAGCAGCAGACTGATTTCGAAAAAGTTTGCAGAGATGCAGCCATTCAAACTGGTCTTGGAGAGAACTTGATTACATCGCCTCCTCTATTCGCTGGTAGAAAGTTATTATGCCTCATTTAGTTGGCCCATCATGATATATTGATATCTATCAATTTTAATTCCTTTTCAGGTTTTTCTTCCTTTAAAGAGGTCGATTTTCCCATCCTTGTAAATGACTTGGACGCAATCCGAGCTATTGCCAAGTTTTGCCCACAGTTGAAGAAGGTTACGTTTGGTATTAAACGCCAATATGATTGGACTGTTTGCCCTACAGAGGAGCTCGTGTCAGCTATTAGCAAATTGTCACAGGTATAGATAAAAAATCATTTTAAAAAATCATATAATAATTCATTTCACTTATTTGAAAAAAAAAAATAGGTGAACAACATCTCACTTATTGGCGAAATCAACTCTAACTTTCTAAAGTCAGTTGTAGACGTGTTCGGAACCAATTTAACATGTTTAAAACTAGAATATGGTACGATCGAATTGTCGCTCTTGGCTCCCTGCTCTAAGCTAGAGCAACTATCTATTGAGCACTCTTCTATTAACTCGGAAGATGTTGATGCTGTCAGCCACTTTACATCGGTTACCTTCCTTCCCATGTTGAAGAGCTTCAAAACTGATGCCTGTTTAGGAGTATGGGCTCCTCTGATTGAACGAAAACCGAAGCTGGTTGATCTAACACTCAAATGCTTCCACATCGGAACGAATGTAGTTATCACATTGCTTATCCTTCTCAATTTATTATTCATTGATAGTGCGTGATGATTTAGTAACATTTAATTTCATTAGGCATATCATCCTGGCTTTGAATGGAGGGAACTTCCGAAAGTATGGCGCAATTTGGAATCTTTGGATGTATCTCAGTGCTGCACTGGCCTCACGATGATGACGGTGTCGGAGATTATTCCTCAATTTCCCAAGCTGCGAAGGATCAAGTTGCCCAATGCTGTATTGAATAAAGATCGCAAGCTCGCGCAAAAGATCACTGAAAAATTCGCTAACAAAGAGGAACCTGTTGAAATTGCGTATGCTTTCGTCAACATTATTTCGTGTCCTTTTATACTCGACATTTGAAAGGCGAAAGTAGTAGTGCTCTCTCATTCTCATGGGTTGAATGATCACACCTGTTAGTTTCACATAAATGTCTTGATCAAAAAGTTCATGGAAAAATATGGTTTCAAAGAAATACAATTCATCTGTGCAAATCAATAAAGAGAGTTGAAAGATCTTGAAATTAATAGAGCCCCACTCTCTAACAATCGCTTCTCTATTGGTTTTTTATTTTATTTTTAAGTTGATTTACAAATAGTCCCATCACGGCTGCATACGAGGCTATACGTCAATCATATGGAATTCAGATTAGCTGCTAGATGGCAAATTAAGTCTTATTCCGAAAAAAAAAATTAGATGAGACGTCTTAATAGATGGAGACCACACACTGTGACCTTTGCCGACGTGCAGTGCCTCCTTCATTGGTTGATATTCTTAAAGTTAAAAATATAGGCCTACATAGCCAAGTATTGAACTAGACGTTTGTGAAAAATCTTGTGTCTTAAAAGCGATTGTAGATCAACACATCCATTACCATATCAGTACTTAACATAGTAAACTTGATCAAAATTCAAGTAATAGATATATATTTATGGAGGACTTACCTTTGTTATTGACCTGCTTTTACCAAGATATAAAAAAATCATCATCATTTAAATGTTTAAGTAGTGAATTTTGTTGTTGAATTAATTTTAAAGAGACCTACATCAAATGATCAAACATTACCAACAATTTAACAGGGAACTATTTGGCAATAAGCCCGGAAACCCCTCCAGAAAATAAACTTTTATTAAATCCATCAAAGAATTTGAACCATTCTTTTTAAATATTTTAACATAAAAGTGTTTAACCGTTTACGCTTTCCTAAATTTATTCCGATAATTGTAATAATTATACCACTATCATTACGCCACTAATATGCTATACTACGAATACAGTGATATGATGGAAAGACCGACGGAGTTGTCGAGTCTTAATAGCCAGCGCATTTACCACGGCCAAAGTTGCAAGCCGATTGAGATTTGTCAGGGTGGTTGCAGTAGTGATTATTCTTGTCAGAGCAGCCGACCTCTAATCCAGAGCATCCCGGTCATAATCCTTCATAATAGCATTTGTAGGTATTGCTGGAGCCTGGAACTGGCCGGTTTTGAAATGATACAGCCACCAGAATGGTAGTCGCAATCGCAGGCCTCCGTCACGATCAACACAGCCATCAACACAACAACAGCCTATATTATTATTATATATTTAATTTTTACGCGTTCAGTGAGTGGTATTTCAAAGGTTTATAATTCAAAACAGCAACATAGCATTTAAAATACTTACTAAAAGTACAGCTGAGCGCATGTTGTTATGGTTGTTATAGATTTAGTACCTTGTTATTGCTTGATTTTCGCTTGATGAGTCTTCACGCTGTTTTTATACTGCGGCTAACTGACTCTTTCTCTTCTTTGTTTATGCAGATTTTGTCACATTCGCTATCCGATCTAAAATACATGTACTACGAATACAGTGATATGATGAAAAGACCGACGGAGTTGTCGAGTCTTAATAGCCACCGCAGTCACCACCGCCCAAGTTGCAATAAGCAGATTGTGATTTATCCGGGTTGTTGCAGTAGTCGTTATTCAAGTCAGAGCAGCCAATTTCAAATCCAGAGCAAGTCCAAGCTCCTTTATAAACGCATTTGCAGGCATTGCCGGGACTGGCCGGTGATGAAATGGTGCAGCCGCCGGAATGGTAGTCGCAATCGCAAGCTTCCGTTACGACCAATACGGCCATCAACATAACAATAGCCTATATTTTTATTATACATTTAATTTCATATGTGATCAATGAGTAATATTAAGTACATAATTTAAAAACATCAATATTGAAATGCTTACGAAAAGGACAGCTGAGCGCATGTTGTTGTGGTAGATTTAGTAGATTGTTGTGGATTGTTGTCCACTTGAGCACTATTTGCTGCTTTTATACTACGTAGTATAATACTATTATTAATAAATAAACGGATATGTAGTGGTGTAATAAAAGAAAATGGGATTTCCAGTGACAAAATCCTTTGTATTACCTTATTGGGAATAGATATAATACAGCTATTACTTTCTAAAAAGGAAAAGGAAACAGTGGGGACTTCCCTATTTGTTGGCACAGTTTTAAATAACAAATATTAAAGATTCACTCAGATAGTTTTGAATCATTAACCATCTTTAACTTATATCAGATATAATATTAGGCTACTACAAGTTAAAAACTATGGGACACTAAGTCCTTTAAAAGTACAGTTTCCTATAGTACAATTGATAATTGAGCAGCTAAAATTCAAATTTCAATAGGGTAGATTACTAACCTTCCATGGCTGAATCGACGTTGATGTAAGCGACCGCCCTTTGGCTAAGCACTTTGGCGTGCTCTTCGGCCCATTCGTAAGAACCAATCATTCCATACTCCTCAGCGCCCCAACCACAGAAAACTAGAGTTCTTCTCGGTCTCCAGTCTATAATTAAAAACTATTTGACATTCACCAATCTAATTAGATAAAATTGACCTCATTTTTCTTCTCTTTTAAAAGCTTCCAAATGCTCGGGCGATTTCAATCATGACGGAAGTTCCAAGCTGGATCAACTCCACCAAGAATCCAAGCATCCACGTGATTCCCAACTAAAACGTATCTATATATATGATGACATAAAAATTTTTATATACTAACGTAAATGTTTAATGTAATTTATTAGCTTAATACCTGGTTCTTCCCTTCCATGTAGAAAGCCTATCGTATTATAAGCAGTCGATAATTTGTTTGCTGTTCTGACTTCAAGTCGAACTGACCAGTTTCCATTAGCCAATTTTGGGCCAATATTGTAATGAACGCCTAAGCTTCCTTGCCATTCAGCAGGAGCTGGATTATCCCCAGATATAGCTCTTAAAAGTACTTCGGCCTCGTCGTAGCCGATCGGTTGAACAGGAATTTTTGATAAAGGAGCTTCAGCTTCCGAAAGTCTATAAGCACTCTCTTTTACCAGAGGTTAATATTAATATGGATTGTCTCTTTTGAAGGAATATTAAAATACCTAAAGCAGGATATGAAGGAGTAAGAGGATCACCGTAACCGAGCAGAACGCTCCCACTTTGGATTGCCATTCCGGGCAGCCTGGTTGTGTCGGATAAACCGATTTCCTTCCTTCTGGCGCGAAATCTTTCGGATCAGAAAAGAGTATAACTCCAACAGCTCCTGCATCAGCTGCAAACTGGACCTATTAATATGTTAAAGTGAGTTATTACACCGTTTACAATAGAAATTATATTTTAAAAGTTACAATGTTGCCACGAAAGAGAGCTCCATATCTAGCGATAACGATCTGTTCCCAAACATTGATGTTTTTCGATCTCAAATAGTCGAAATCTTCTTTGCGGCCGTATTTGACGTACACTAATCCACCCTACAATCAAATTTATCAGATAATTATCTTTGAAAATAGGATTAAAAGCTACTTGAGTGGTCCCAGTAGCGGAATATGCGTTGAAGTAGCGGCTGCACCATCGACAGACCGGCCAGCCCAGGAAATGCCTGCAAGTGCGTTTATAAGGGGGCTTGGACTTGCTCTGGATTCGAAGTTGGCTGCTCCACCAAGAATCCTTTGTGCGCTCGCCCTGACATATCCCGGGCCGCTTGCATCCTGGGAAACGGCGACTGTGGTGGCTACTAAGACAATCCATCGTCATCAATACCAATAAATAGCTTATTGATAGTTATTTATTAGTTCTTAAATTTGCTGTTTTACTAAAATTGATTGATAATGGATGTTGATCATGTTTTATGTATTCAGTCTTATTCTAAGCAGTTTTGTGAACTATATTGATAAGTAAAACCAGCAGCAAGTAAAAATAGCATTAATGTGTGAACATTATTGTATTTTAATTAAAGAATAAAGTACGGTACCGGTGGTGGATATCTGCTGTCGGTGAGTGGAAGGGTTTTTTTTTATAAAGAGGTTCTTAAAAAAATTATAAGATAAAGAAAGTGCACCAATCATCTCAAAAGGATCCTTCTCATCGTTTACATGTAAATTTAGGTGCGATGGTCTCAAAGGTGGTATTAATAGATTTAACTTCTAAACTTATAGATGCTTATTTTCAGGTGTTTGTGCTTTATTTGTTACTTAAAAAATGAGCGAGGAAACCCAATCAACAGCAGGTTGAAAAATATAAAAATGGAGAGGTTTAAATTTACTGATGGGCTGTCACGAGCAGCAGCTGCGACAACGTATTTAACAAGACTCAATTACGTTCGATGACAAGATGGTGCGAGACGTTTATACTGTATAGGAAAGTGTAGCGTCTTTCCCAATTAAAATTATCTGAAATATTTTTGACAGCTGCTGCTGTTCTTTTTTTACAAAACTTTGACAATATCAGTTTCATTTAAAAAAAAAAAAGCGGTCTTATATTAATGATAATTCTTAAATCGTTGCTACTCGGTATATCTATCTATCTATCGCACGCGTGCGTGATTTAAAACTAAAATTTGATTGTGATACCATTACCTTTAAATTGTTTTAACAAGTTGAAATCAATGGTAATAATTCTAACACGCGAAGAACCATCGCCGAATGCTATTATTATTTGCTGCTGCTTTCATTCAGATAGGCTACCGTAATTCATCAATTTTTAAATCATACTGTATATAATTTTTTTTAACAGGGCATTGCTTTCTTGGCGATCGTGATGATGGTGACCGTGTCAGAGGCATGCGATTGCAACTACCAATCCGGCGGTTGCGTCATTTCACGGCCAGCCAGCTCTGGTCATGCATGCAAGTGCACGAGCAAGTATAAGCTAAGTCGGACAAGTAAAAAGAAGGGTGCAAAGTATAAGGGAGGTTGGACTTGCGGAGGCAACTCGATCGCTTGCGACTCGAAGAAACGCTTATGCCAAAATCCTGACAAATCTGAAGAGGCTTGCAACCTGGGCAATGGTGACTGTGGTGGCTACTAATAATATGGCAAACGCTCGCCATATATACATCGACCATCCCATATTATGTTAATGATTTGATCCCGAAATATACCAAACATTCGATTTTTTTTTCTTTTAAGTTCTTGTTGCTTAACTTGCAATAACGACGCCGCAATACAGCATATTATAAACCATTATATATTCCACGGTTTCTTTCATTAATTTATTTGTTGTGTAAAATAAGGAAAACAAAGTTTTGGTTCTTTGTCTATATACCGATATCTTAAAAAGTCATCAAAGCGCTTATTTCGTTGCTCACAGTATCCAGCACGAAGATGCCGAATGTGGACATGGTATTAACATATTCTTTTTAAACTTAATGGATTAATAGGTAGTGACTGATAACCCCAACGATAGCGGTCTACAATAGCCACGATCGCAAATGGATGCAGCTATTTTATAAGTCCTAGCAAATAATCAGCTCAAAAGTTAATAATGTTAAGTATGATTTACAGTTAGTATACAGTCCCCCCGCCGCCTTATAAAATTTCATCCCTCGCATTTAAGAAACAATTGATTATGCTTTGCATTGGTCGCAAATCTTGCATACCTATTACCTCTGTCTTCTAGTATACGTATAGTTGTTGCATTCGCTGTTAACTCCAAGAAGCGAAAGACCGAAAACAGATCTAAGTTGGTATTATTAAGTATATGCTATATTAACTTTGGTTATAAATAAAAGGAGAAAACTTTATTATCAAAGAGGAAATCAGAACAGCAGCATACATAACGTTAAAGCATATCAGAAAGGGAGTCTGCTGCAGCTCCAATGAGGAAAGATATAACGGAGAGATGCTGCTTAATTTGGGTCCAAAACTCTGCATTGCGGTGGGCATCTGACGGATTGCTCACTTGCCTGAGAAGGTCTACGAGCCCAGCAAATGTGTCGCTCGAGTATTTGTCGATGGAGCTCGGTGAAAACACGATGTGACTGCACGTAGAAAAATAGGTAAATATTTTCAGCATTATGCATTATTATAATAAGGAATGATATACTTGAATTCTGGTCGATTAGGAAGTCCGTGAGGATCGACAAAGCCTCTTTCTACTTGCATCAGTTGGTCATTGATCTTCCTCACTTCTAAAGGACTAATATAAAAATATTTTTCATTAGAAAGTCTTAATTCAAAAAAATATATATTTAATATTTACTTTGTTCTGTTGATGTTGGGCAAAGTAATGTAAGTAAAATTACAAACTGCTTCGCGAAAATGTCGCATCGCTTGACGGAAATACTCTGAAAAATATGCGCCCTCATCATTAGCAATACTTTTAAAAATTGTATATTATATGGTTATACTGAATGATGCCCATTTTGCTTCCAACAGGTTGGTGTACTTGAATTCCAGTTTGTTTAGCTCGTTCTCGAGAAAAATTGAATAGTTAATTAGATCAAATGGAAGTATTTGGGATTCGCTCAGTTCCAGTGCCATCTCAGCCATCTTCATCAATGAGAAACGATATTGAATTAGTTCTATTTATTAATTTACGCATATTAATAAACGCATTTATACCAGCTGAGCCACTGCTTTGTGGAAACGAAATCCAGGATCCATCAAAGTTGCTACCAAATAATGTGTCTCGTACAGAGTGTGGTAAAGTGGATAGGATCCAACTTTCTATAAATAAGAGAAAAATAATACACTGCCAAATTGTATTAAAATTAATTTTTAATTGCCTCTTTGTAATCGTAATAAACGTCCATTGAAGGGATTCCAAGGACGTGGCTAAAAACAGTGAAATCACCCACATAGCACCAAACATATCCTAAATTTATATTTCAGTCCGTAAGATATCTGGAATTTTTTCTCCATATCCATTGGATATCTTTTTAACCTGGTTGTGATTTTTACAATATATTCTGAGAGGGCTGTATATTTGTTGAACCGTTATTTGGCATTTTGGTAGTTATTCTTGCACATGTGTGAAGGTGTTTCCAATGGATATGTTTTTCTTATACTCTCGCCTTGGATATTTTCTTTGTATAACCAAGATTTTTTTATGAAAAAATGACAAGCGAGATTCGAACCTACTTGCCAGAGATTCTGAGTCAAGCTCTCTAACCACTGCACCATCACTCGTCTCTGTGTTGTATCTAAAAAAAGAAGTGATGTTAATGGCAGACGGGTTTTTTCATTTATATGTAATTTTTTTTTTTCTGGACTCAGTTTTTTTTCCTAAGTTACTGGTGCAGTGGTACTTCAGCAGTAGTTAGATAGAGATTGATAATAAATTTTTAAAAAAGTTAAAAGAAATACTTCCTTTCAAAGGGAATCGAACTGGGGACTTCTACTTCGGAGTTTGATGCCTTGCCATTAAACTATGGGACCGTTAAATTCAGATTGAAAACGAACATATACATACAGTGACAAACTGAACCGACGAATGAAAGACTTGTGTTGACTGTTTTAGCATTCATTCGAAATTATCAATTTTTTTTTGGAAGAATTCACAATAAAAGTTCAGAAATATAATTCCCATTCGATGAATACATGAAACAAATTCAGCAATTTAATTACTCAACCTTACGTCAGTTCCCAGAAAATAGTTGTATTTCTTGTGCAGTCTTATTGGAAAGACTGTAAAAGCTGTAGTGCAGTTAAATTTTAAATAGCAATATTATCATATTTTATAACAGTATCATATAGTAACCTGATACCGAATCGCCAGGATGCCTGGCTCCGAACAACAAGGGTCATGGTTCGACTCGTTTCCCTGCTTGAATTTTTTTTTTCTTTTTAAATATAATCCTTCATAAAAAGTCAGCTGTATTTAAGATCAGCTGATAATCAAGCCCACTGGCCCCTGCAGTCATAGCGTGGTTCTTCTCAGTTCCGTCTGCTGTTACTTGTAGTCTGTACCTGTACTGGAAGGTTGGTGTACGTGTCAAAGTTTCTGGCTGTGTTTCAGCTCATTATCCCGGCTTTTATTATTACCTTGCGTAAGTGTCGCCTACGTTACACACGTAATATTTTATTTATTTCATAGGTAGTAAGTACCCGGTAAAAACAATTGTGACGTCATCTTACGTAACTAAACTAGACCTTTATAACTTCATTTCAGGTAAGAAAGGTCCAGACGTCAAGCTGGTGTCAGTTTAGTATTCAGGTAATAATGCTCGTCCATTCTTATTATTTCAATAATGTTTATTAATATTTTTTTTTCTCTCAGGCCTCAGCTAATATCGGCCTTGCAGTTTTCTTCTAAGGTATCAGGTATTCATTTTTAGCCTTGAAAAAAAAAAAAAATTTATATTTATCTATTTATTTACTTTTTTTTTTGCTTTCAGATATGGTTTTCCTCTTAGCCGACTCATGTAGCCCTGGTAAGTCTTCAACTTATTTTGTCTAGATTTATTAAGAATATCATAGTTAGACTTAAGTATTCCCTAAATAACTTTTTAATTTTGAGTTCCACTAATTCAGGTTACATGAACGCCGTGGGAGGTGGGCCGGTAAATTTTCCCTGTTCGCCCAGATGACCTTGAATGTATTCGCCACAAGCGTTAGGCGGATTTGCCGAGTTCCACAGAAGACGGAACTGAAAATAATAAATATTAAAAACCTTTCGCTTTGTGCTTAATTCAAATTGTTATTGATTATTTGATTTTTTCTTTTGTGTACTATTACGTGTCGATAGAATTTCAATACAAATACAAATGACAGAATTTTTAATTATTGGCTTAATTATTCATAAATTCTTATCCATTCAAAAAGGTCTAAAAAATAAATCAAGTATAGAAAGAGGATATATCTTACATAGGTAAAACATATATTTAGGATGAAAAATTGATATCCTTTTTCTATTCTTTAAATATAATAGGTATAATCTGGGTAAATAAATAGTAAAAAATATGTATTTTTTAAAACTCGCCAAAAGGTGATTTTTGGGCGTGGACAAATGGCATTAACTTAGAACTTTTTAGGGCGACGGATTGGATATACCAGGGATATGTTTCGGCACTATCCTGGGATATCCAAAAACTATGTTGGTGCTGTGTGGGCACTTCCACTTCCAAGATTTCCGATTCTATAAAACAAGCTCTTTATAGAAAAGTTTTGATATTACGTCAAGTATAGTCATACTTGGGAATAGATGAATTAAGAGGATCGGGTCTAGCGTAAAGCCAGGTATCGAACACTGTCAAGCGACCAGCAGCGACTTCAGCGGGATCGGGATTGGGCACTTTTTTAGCCGCTTCGTAAATCAATTTATGAAGCGATGGGACACTATAACCACTAAATGTAAAGTTTCCTAGAAATTCAAATCTATTTTTAATTGATTTTCAATTTGGAAGATAAATAATGCATCACCTTCCATGGCTGAATCGACGTTGATGTAAGCGACCGCTCTTTGGCTCAACACTTTGGCGTGCTCTTCGGCCCATTCGTAAGAGCCAATCATTCCGTACTCTTCAGCGCCCCATCCGCAAAACATTAGAGTCCTCCTCGGTCTCCAATCTATGCTTTGATATTAATTAACATTCATAAAAATAATAAAATAACTTTAACCTACTAAGCTTCTCTTTAAAGCTCCCGAAAGCTCGAGCAATTTCGATCATTGCTCCTGTACCACTTGCAGGATCAACTGCGCCTAATACCCAGGCATCCATATGGTTTCCCATTAAAACGTAGCGATCTATTCATAATTCAATTAACTTTTATTTAAAAATGTATATAGCTTAATTACCTGGCTCTTCTCTTCCACGTAGAATCCCTATCGTATTGTAAATGGTGCCCATTTTGTTAGCCGTTCTTACAATAAGTCGGACGGACCAATTTCCATTAGCAAATTTCGGGCCGATGTTGTACTGGATCCCTAATCCACCTTGCCAGTCCGGCGGAGCTGGATTATCCCCGGATATGGCTCTTAACAGCACTTCAGCTTCGTCGTAACCTATTGGTTGAGCAGGAATATCCGGTAATTCCGCTTCATCTTCGGGAATTCTATAAGCACTCTCTTTTATACCATCAAAAAGAGTCATTAAATTTATTTTGGAAGAAATGTTTATAAAAGACTATACCTAAAGCTGGATATAATGGGGTAAGAGGATCGCCATAACCAAGAAGAACACTCCCACTTTGGGCTGCCATGCCCGGCATCCTGGTTGAGTTGGGGTATACCGATTTCCTTCCTTCGGGTGCGAAATCTTTGGGATCTGAGTAGAGTATAACACCTACAGCTCCAGCTTGAGAAGCAAAGTCGACCTGATATGATAAGTGAATTTGTTTCAAGTTCATTTTATTAAATTAAATATGTAAAAATATACAATGTTGCCACGAAATATAGCTCCATAGCGCGCAATGACGATGTTTCCCCGAACTTCAATCTTTTTAGATGCCAAATAGTCGAAATCTTCTTTTCGACCGTAATTAGCATATACTAATCCACCCTACAATTGAATTAATTAAATGGTTGTCTTGGAAATATTGGATTAATAAACTACTTGAACGGTTCCAGATGGGGAATAGGCGTTGAAATTATGAGGAACGAGAGGAGAAAACTCGGCAGCCGCTGAAAGTGGCGTCTGTTTACCGGAAGTTGTGTAGTTTACTTGACCGAGTGAATCGAGTAGAAAGACTTGATTGGGTTTGTCTTTATCTGGATATGATAGGAGAATTTTGTAGGGCACTAAATGGGCTTCATCTAATCCGTTTTGGAGGAAACGATCACGGACCCAGGTAGCCACTTCTAAATCTTCCGGAGTCCCAGCCAAATGAGGTTTACTACTCAGATACCTGTAATAATGGTTAAATAGGTATATTTGCGGACGCATATTTTATCATGACATTGTTATGAAATTGAGAAATATGTATTTAGCCCACTTGATGTTTTCATCAATGTTTTTCGGATTGATTTCCTTCATGAGAAGCGAGGAAATGTCAGCTTTCGTTGGAATGTTTTCCGTTCCCACTTGATTCCATTAAAAAAATAATAATAAGCATATAGACATGAAAAAAGTAAAGCTATTTTTTTACCAATAATAAAGCAAATGGTTGATATCATAATGATCCATGTCCGCCTTGGAGTTTGGCACGTCATTTTATTCCAAGTAGCTAGTCAAGGGTGTAAGTTCTTACCGAATTAGTTCACGACAAAATGTAAACTGACCCAATAACTGCATCGCAAGGATGGACATGTATAGAATCATTATTGCCAATACATATGAAATAGAAAGTATAAGAAGCAATACCGATCATCATCAATGGTTTTCCGCCGCTGAAGCTTGCCCTATTTAACGATGACAATATAATAATACAACATAAAAAGAAATTTATAGGGCGGCATGCAAACTTGTCAATGTTTACAATCCTCTATTTGCATACGATGTGAAAATAAAGTATTTCAATGAAGATTCTTTTTCACTTTTCATTCTTCTTTTATATTGTAGATTATCAAAACATCTGCAAAAAGAATACCTCTTTCTAGTTTACAACTCTACAAGTAATATAAGTGGGGTATATTTTCCAATGTAATATTGAAGGTGGCGGAAAAATCGTACGCAGGTGACGGGTTGTTGTTCCAAGCTTATGGCAATTGGGTTATTCCCCTATTTACCAATAACACTCGGCTTTCATGATTATCGTCGACTTCGTTCAAATAATTTGCGGTTTTTCCACCGATAAAACATATTTCGAAATTATTATGGGATTTAATTTACTTCGATTTTTCCTTGTACTTACTTACTGGATGATAAGAATCGCATTTAGATCGATATTTTATACTGCGTATATGTCGACGCAAGTAGCTTATCTTTTATCTAAATTCTAAAACCAATACTCCATCAAGGACAGACAATTTATTATTACTAAACTTATAAGCGATTGTTTTTGTTTCTAAAATTCGATATCAGCCCGATGGATTCCTATATAAATCGGTCCTCAAATTTTGATCAAGTATCAGACATAATTTAAATTTTAGCGAACTTTGTCTTAACCAAATTATGTCTAATTCCAGCTCTGTAGTGCTCTTCTTCGTTGTCTTACTTGGCATCCAGGTGGTAGCCATCTACGGCCATGGCTACCTTTACGACCCTCCTGGACGCTCTTCCGTTTGGCGTTTTTTCCCACAAGCGCCGGTCAATACGGCTGACGACGCAGTTTTCTGTGGTAGCTTTGAAGTATGTATTTTATAAACCATTAAATGTTAATGTTATGCATATCTTCATGATGCATTTTGATTTATTTCAGAGCCAGTATAACTCTGTCAATCAAGGCCGCTGTGGAGAATGTGGCGATGAGGTAAGAAGCGTAAATATTTAAATCCCATTTTTCACATCGAAATAGGAAGAATTTACATTAAATTTATAATTACAGTGGATTAGCCAACGTCCCAGAGATAACGAAGAAGGTGGTAAATACGGGAAAGACATAATAATTACTCAACGATACGCTAAAGGAAATGTAAGTAAATAATAACTGAATAGTTTTTTTAGAGTATCAAACTATTTATTTGCGCATGAAAATATTGCAGATTGTAACGATGTCTGCCTTCTTGATAACCGCTCATTCGGGCTACTTTAGGCTTAATTTGTGCGCAAAGAACAGCGCTGATGAGTTGGTTATGCAAGAATGTTTCGACAAGTATCCTCTCAAGTTTGCGGATGGCTCTGAGAGGTTTTACGTGGGAGAGAATGAAGGATGGTACTACATGAACGTCCAGTTGCCCGCCGACGTCACCTGTGAAAATTGCGTAATTCAGTGGACTTGGACAACAGGTTGATCATTAATACTTTCGTACAGTAAATTTTTTTTTCAATTCATATTGGTTTCATAGGTAACAAAATGGGCGATTGCGGAGACGGGACGGAAGCGCTGGGATGCGGCAATCAGGAAACATTCCGGAACTGTGCTGACGTTTCCATTTTTTAATTAGCTTAACATTACCTTCAGAATATAAGCAAATAATCCCCTATTCCCAACATTAATTTAAGTGATTACGTACTGTGCTTGTGTAGATCGTTAATTTTTTAAGGCGTTAAATTTGTTAGTTTAAATAAACAGTGACAATAAGAAAAAATAATAATAAACTTTGAAAAACTGTATTAATAAAAGATAAATGATTCATTCAAGTTTTCCTTATTGCGGAGAAAAGATGATTTGATCATATTTTTAAATTTGAAAAATGTGCTCTGATGTTTGAGAGCATTTTAATTAAGTAGCTATGTCATGAAAATGCATTGAAGTATTTTAAAAGCTGCCAAATGAAAAACATTACAATGTTCATTAAAAAAAAAAAAAATTATTTACTCACATATTGAAAGCGATTTAGTGAAAAGTGGAGATCGGGAAAAGTTACTCTTGACCATCAGTTTTTATCACCTAGTGCTTAACATGACCGCAAGGTGTCCTCGTAAGAAAGTACGAACTGTCGCTTTTTTCCGTTTTACGTGCGTTGTTTTCATTTCAATCGACTAAAAATGACAGCTCCAATGAGTAAATTAGAATACCTCAAGAAATATATGTCATCAAATGACAAAAAGGAGGAAGTTAAAGTGAAAAAGAAGAAGCTCAAACCATTATTAAAATCCAAAGGGTAAAAATTATATTCACAATTTTACATATTGAAAAATGTCTCATCTCCTCTCTCTTTTCGCAGTGGTATAAGAATAATTGACGAAGAGATCGACCTCAAGAAAATAGCTGCCGGTTTCGAGAAGGATGAAGATCAGTTGGACACCCAGGAAGATGCCCCAGCTGTTGCTGGTGTCATCGATGACAGACCAGATGACATCATAACCAAGCAGGACTTTGTGGAGAGCTCAAAGTGGAAGCGATTGGAGCCACGTGAAGACCCCTCACTCTCAAAATCAAAATCAACCACCAAGAAGCCCAAAGTTAAAAAAAGTTCCCCTCCGAGAAGAACAAGGCATGATTCAGGTTCTGACCAGAGCCCCCCTAGAAAGAGGCACGATTCAGACTCTGACCAGAGCCCACCCAGAAAGAGGCATGATTCTGACTCTGATCCTAGTCCTCCTAGAAGACATGACTCAGACTCTGACCAGAGTCCCCCAAGAAAGCGTGGAGCAGCCTCAGATTCTGACCAGAGTCCTCCAAGAAAACGTGGAGCTGCTGCTTCTGATTCAGACCAGAGCCCACCTCGTAAAAAGAATCTAGCAGACGCTGATGGAGATCTCAGTCCAGTCCGAGCTGGAAAAAAGATGACGAAGACCCTAGACGGTAAAAGGGCTGGTCTACAAACCGGTCGATCACTTCGTGAAGAAACTGAAGAGCTCAAACGTAGGGAAGAAGAAGCCTTCCGTAAAATGGACAAATCTCTGACTGGCCAGCACGCTAAAACGGCCATTCGAGCCGGAAAGCTTCGCCAGATGGAAGCTCAACAGGCTGCCGAAGCGGAGAAAGCTGCCAAAATAGCCAAACTCCAAGAATCCTACTCAAAGTGGAATAAAGGTCTCAAACAAGGAGCCGAACAGTCCAAGAAACTGGAAGAAGATGTTCACGAAATGTCGAAACCTCTGGCCCGATTTGCCGGTGATGATGACCTGGAACAGCTGCTCCGGGAGCAGGATCGTGAAGGAGATCCTATGGCTGCTTACATGGCTAAAAAGAAGCGGGAAAGTAGCGGTAAAGGTCCTGCTAAACCAGTCTATCGAGGTCCGGCTGACGCTCCCAATCGCTTTGGCATCCTGCCCGGCTACCGATGGGATGGTGTAGATCGCTCCAATGGATACGAAAAGGTAATTTATTGGAAGACTTTGTTAAGTTGTAATCTCTTAATCACGAATCATTTATTTTGTTTTTTTAGATGTACTTTGAGAAGCAGAACAATTCTGTCGCCATCCGGGAAGAAGCATACAAATGGAGTGTCTCTGATATGTGATCATCTCTCTCTATTGAAATATACTTGGAAAAAAAAATATAAATGATTATGTATAATTCATCATTCCGGGATGATGTCATATGATATCAAGGTGTGTTTCTCACAGATGGCGCTTGAAGGGAAGGTCAGCAAGTGATGCTGCTGCTGCTTCAGGTGTGGCGCGCATCCTCTATGAGCTTTCTCTTTTTTTTCTTTCCTCTTTGGCGTCTCATTCGTGAGCCAGCCTCTTTTTCAGCTGGTCACGCTCTTTATTTCGTGTTGTGTAAGAAGTCAAGGAAAAAAGAGGGTCGTTTCATCTCGCCTTTGGGGCACTGCTCAGTCTCGATTACGACACGGCGCCAACCAGATGAGCATCGTATCGTCATCTCTTTGAAATAAAAAGTTATTCAAATAAAATCAGTGAATTCGGTTTCCGTTATATTGAAAATGATGCTCAGAATCAGTGGCCTTGTGATTCTCTCAGCATCCATATTTGGATTCCTCGTTCAAGGGGCATGGACCGTCAACTCAGAGGTGAGTCTGCGTGACCGACTAAAAAACTAGAAGGATTATAACCAAAAATATAATCCCTTTACCAGCAAAATAGGCACGACTTATAGTAATAATAATAATCCTCTTATTTTCAATCTATTCAGGAAAATGATATTTTCAGCTTGGAAGGAGGTATTAAATATATATGAATATTTGAATAAAAAAGAGATTAGTATATTTAAATAAATAAATAAATAACAGATGAATGTAGCATGATGGTCTGCCGAGCAGGAAGAGAGTGCAAAGTAGGGGTAGACGGAGAGGCCAGCTGTACTTGCGTGGCAAACTGTCCTGATCATTTCGTTCCCGTTTGCGGGAGCAATAATCAGTCCTACGATAATTACTGTCTCATGCACAGGGATGCCTGCTTAAGTGGCATTCACATAAGCCTCCAGAAGAAGGGTTATTGCTCTAATAAGAGCATAAAAAAGAAGAAGACTGTTAAGACCGAATCAGACTCTATCTTTGAACCAGGTTCATTCATTTGGTATTCTTAAAAGGAACATTTTTCGTAATATTTTGATTTCTGGTTATAAAGTGGTTTGCTTTCAATGGGAGAGAGATGCATTAAGAAAGCAGATCATCGCTCATTTTCGACATCACGTCGTGGATCAGAGTTGGTACCGACCTGGTTTGAAGCACGCAGAGAAGCTCTGGGGCCGCTTCTACACTTGCGATACGAGCAAAGATGATTACCTGGATGCAAATGAGCTCTCTACCTGCGTTGCTGACGTTTCTTTCCATCTTAGGACCACGGATGCTAATAACGAACTGGTCAAGTGAGTTCTTTATATAACGTAGTAATCCATTATACTTTTTTAAGACTTTGATTGATTGCGATGATTACGCAGAGTTCTTTGCATTGACGCCATCATTGATTCTGCCGACAAAAACTCGGACTGGCGTCTGGATTACGATGAGTATAAAGCTCTAATGGAATCCTCTTTCAAACCCAAAGAGAAATGTAAAAACAAGTGTTAAATTTAACCTGAATTAAGTTAATTTTAGTGCGTTTTAGTGTGCTCTCTGGAAGGAAAGAAATACGAAGATGGCTCTCAGACCAAAGTTGATTGCAATGATTGGTAATTTAAAATTTAATCAAATATTATTCTTAACTAAATTTTAATATTTTAAAAAATAGTGTTTGCGCCTGTGGAAGTTGGGTGTGCTCCAGCAAAAAATGCGATGATCAGAAATTCAATGAAATCGATGAATTAGACGATGATGAAGATTTAGATGATTTGGAAGATGAGGCGGAGAATGTCAAAGATGACCAAATCAAAATACTTAAAATTGAAGAGGTATAATAATAATCAAATTACATAAACTTAAATCGATTTAACTTAAGAATGGTTACAAGGATGTGGATCTGAAAATTGACGATCCTGACGAGGATCAACCTGCTGCTAAGAGTATTTCATCACTCCTAGATGATGATGAAGACGAGGATGATGATGATGATGACGAAGATGATGATGAGGAAGACGACGAAGAAGAAGTTAAGCCCAAGAAGAATAATAAGAAGCTCTAATAAACTTTTTTTCGCTTGATTATTATTATCCCATATACCACTCATACGTCTATTCATCTTAATTGCTATATTAACTCAATAATTTACGCGATGGCAACATTCGAAACATTGCTTATCTCCATCTTTTACTATTGCGTTGTAAAAAATACATTTATTTCTAAATAAGTTCTGAATACATCTTTAAATTAATATTTTTAGTTAATTAGAAAATTTAGAAATATTTGCACTCAATTCAAAATGCAACAAAAAATTAGAGGAATTAGCGAAAACTTGTGCAACGGTGCTGGCCGACCAGTTCACCGGGCTCTAACTTATCTGCACCGGTCGTAAAAGTACGCCAAGACCGGCCATTTATACCTAACGGATAAGTCTTTTTTCTTGAAGTTTTCTCTTTGACTTGATGTTTCTTTACATCATTCGACAAGTATCCAACCTGGCCTTCAAGCACAAGTGGTCTGAAAGTTACATGGACTAACTAGTGGAAATAAAACGGAGAAAAAAATATGTAGGGGGGTCAACAGGGTCTCCAGCCGAATGACGTCGCCTCGACCGTACTTAAACATTTTATTAGAATCCTAGAAATATTTTCGTTCATTTTTGAAAAATACTTCCTCTATCATTCAGCTACTAAAATTTGAATGAATTTATGATTTAATAATATTCACTTTTATAATAATTAATCATGATAATTCTAAATTCGAGTATGAAATAGGATACTTAAAAAAAAATGAAAACTGGAAAGTATTGTTTCTATAATTATCAATAACCACTCGTAATACATTTTCGTTATGTTTTTCGATTATCTCAAATATTCAAGTGGTACTTGTATTGCAAAAAAAAAAAAAAAAAATCAATCAGTTCATTCAATTCATCGCAGTAACAGCAAAACAAAACAATTTAAATCCGAACAAGTTTAATGCAGTTGTGTTGAGGAAAGAGGCACTCTCTCTGATTATCAGGATCATCTATCAACAAAACATGATCGGGCTTCACTTGATTCCACCGGCCATGAGTAGTGTGCACAACTTCGGAATCTCTCCGCGTTTTAATCAGTTGGAAAAGAAGCCCAGTCAACTTCATACGACCATCCTCTCTAACACTCTCCGAAGTGGTGGCGTTGAAATCATTATTAATATAACTCTTTGCTCCCAAAATAGAATTCATCCAATAGCGCATCATATTTATCATCAAAACATCCTTTAAAAAAATTAAAGTATTTAAGTTATCATTTCTTTAATAAAAATTCGAAAATTTGGTTATACTTCGAGGTCAATTTCAGTATCGAAATTCATTTCCATGTCATGCTCTGGGTAGAATGGTTGATTATTGCGCAATTCATCGTAACCTAGACCGCAGATTGCTCCGGTCAATCTATTACGTGATCCATTTGCCCGGAATTCCGCACGAGGAGCGAACAGGAGCGTTAGAATGGAGACCAATCCCGGCAGATTTGGCATCAAAGTTGTAGATCTGGCAACAACGATTTTGCTATCTCTCTTAGTGATGATCTGAGCGGCGATCATGAACCGTTCATGATGGAAATCTTCCGGTTGATTATCCAACAGGATCGAATTAATCGAATCATCTTCTATGTGCATTTTAAATGACGAAAGCGCTTTTAATTTGCCTAGAAATTTCATTTCGAGCGGACTGGAAGGTCCGTTGAGATCCATCCGCTTTCCGAAATCTCTTTGAGGAGGTTCGGGAACTTGAGATTGCGCAACCATCAATTCCGCAGCTGCGATCCTTTCTTTTTCAAATCTAAATGATCGAAAGAAATTTTTATATTAATAATATATCCGTGAAATCTAATAGGATTTCTATACTTTTTCATCATCATTTGATCGTAGATCTTCGAAGGTTTTGAACGCTCCTCATTATCATCTTTTGATAGACAGGATTCTTCCATCTTGACAGCATAGTTGAGATCGATCATCTGATTTGCTATCGAATTGCTCCAATTTCCTCCATCTTCTTGAATCAGATCTACCGAAGTGATTCCATTCACCACTGAAAAGACCTAATACATACAATAAATATAAAATTCCAGTTTAAATTACATTTAAATAGTTAATATATACTTTAGCTTGCAGACGAATGTCGACTGTTTTTGTCTGGAACCATTCTTTAGCTTTTGGACTCCAAGCGCCTTTAAGATCATTGATAAGAGACGGACCGATTCCAGCCATCCGACATTCGATGACTAGCGGCTTAATGAAGAGGAGCGCACTGGGCATAACACGAAGATCCCGAAGGAAAACTTCAGCATTGTTGCCGTAATCGATGAAATAAACTCGGATCCTTAAAAATAATAATTAATTAAATTCCTAATCAAATTTTAATTGTAAATTAAATGAATTACTTTTCTTCATGCTGAAGGATCGCACTGATGACTTTAGCGCGAAAGTATTGAGCTCCAAAAGGGGCCATAACAAGTTCACCTTTAACTGGATAGGGACAAGGATCACTGAGCCCTTCGATGAGTGAATTGATGTGATGGAAATCCTGTTTTGAATCTTGATCCTGACGCTGGCACCAGAATTTCGAAGGATCTTCGGCATGACACACTGAAAGCGATTCAGTAGAACATTTTGGATTTGAGATTAGTATCAACCGTTTTGGAGGCATTAGGAAAGAGTAGGATCGGCTGGGTCGTTGATCTTCTGAAAGCAGCCGCTTGGCTGAATCTTCTATATTGCGGGAGTATTTTTCAGCGCTATCACTTTTTATCAATTTTATGGAGTAGGATTGATGAAGCTGCTTCTGTTTCAGAGCTAAATAGACAGGCAAACAGATCCTTCCAATCTTAGTTGAACTTCCTTCCTGATGGAACGATATAAAGACCCGCTGTGAATCAAAGTTGATCCTGACATCCCAATTATCGTCGATCCTTTCGATTTCTTTTAGATTTCTTATGATTTGATGTAGATAAGCTTTGGGAGGTTCGTCATTCGGAAATTTCTTTAAGAGGATCGTTGAGTAGGGATCGGCATCACAGAGGGCTCTAACAGCTTCGCGTTCGTCATTCTCGAAAGCTTTACGGGAAAAGTAGTTTGGGTAGAAAGCGCCGAAGAGGGCCGTAAGGCGGAGGAGATCCTTCTGACTGTCTACGAGCGGCATAATATTTCTCGATCCTGATTTTAACCCCATTGATGACAAGCGATGGTGTAATTCTTTTATTAGTTCATCCATATCCTATAAGGATTAAGAAGACATTAGTATAGATTTAAATAAGAGATCCTGAAAATCCTTTATCTTACTTTGAGGGCTTTTAGATGGATGTAGTTCTCTCTAACCCAACGTCTTTCAAGATCCCGCGGGAGGGTCTTCCATTTCTTGTAAGCGTTGAGTATGACGATCGAGTCGGAGAACGATCCTTCCGCAAATGATAGTTTGGAGTGATAGGCCGGTAACTTGTAGCTATTGGAGTTGATGAAAACGTTTTTGTTTAAACTCATTCCGGCGGCCATAATGACGCAATCTTCCAAAATATTGAAAACGTAGCCTGAAAGATAGTTTTTTTTTTATTAGGGTAACTTTAATTAAATATTAAATTCACTGAACTTTAATCGAAACATTAATTGTTTATTTATTACACTTTAATAAAAATGAATTAATTAGCTTAAAAATTCAGGATTTAATTTCTTTTTCTTAATTTTTCTTCAATTACCTAGCATAATGAGTTTTCCTAGATGAACGTCGATGGGCAGCTTAGATATTACCCTGCCCAGATAGCTCAAATCTCCATCTTCGGCGGTGAGTATCCCGTTGGCTGTCGTAAAAAGAGCTCCGACCTCTTTAAGGGTAGCTATAGTGCGGACAATACTATCCAGGTTAGGAGTATCCATGACCAATCCTAAGAGGGCTTTAGGAGGGCCGAGATTTAGCCACTTGGTGCGGAGGATGGCGCTCTCTAATGGGCAGCGCAACATTTCCGGTATGACATCTTCTGGTAACTGACTGTGTATGAATAAATTGTATAACATTTAAGAGTAATAATTAAATTATAAATTCTTCACAATATTTGGGGGACACTTTTAAATCTAAGGATTTTAATTATTTTTATCCACTTTTGAATTATATTTTTTCAGGATTTTAGTTGGCTTTCTATTTATTTACCAAGTTGACTGGATTTTTTAAAATGTAAAAATTGTTGCTTAACTGTTTGTAAAATGATTGCCAGAGCATCCGATAAACGACTCCTTCACCGACCCGACCTACTCTTCCTTGCCGCTGGACGCAGCTGCTTTTCGATGCCCATTCCGTCTAAAATAAATAAATTAAATAAAAGCAACCCGATTTCTATGATTGATATTAGAAAACACCTTGAGAGAGCAGAAATTGGTGAGTGAATCTATTTGAAGCTGTCTAGTTAGACAAAAGTCGATGACGTAGATAATGTCAGGTACTGTCAATGAGCTCTCAGCTATGTTAGTCGACAGGACAATCTTCCTTTTATGTCCCTGGGCCGGCTGGAAAACTCGATTCTGCTCTTCGCTCGTAATTCGGGAGTGAAGCGGTAGAATCAGCCAATGATTCTTCTTCCCAACTGCCGCTCTATTTTCAAATGCCTTTAAAAATTAGAAAATTATGTTTTAAACGGTTTTTTTTTTAAATAAAGTAATTCAATAAATTAAAACTGTTATATAATTACAAGAAGTGCTTTTTCCATTTCAGAAATTTCAGCCAAGCCAGGTAAGAAGACTAGAACGGCACCTCGGACACTCGAGATGGATTGGTAATCGCTATTTCGGCCGTATCGGCAAATCTCTCTCTTACCATCCAAAGCTAAAATTTAGAAAGAATTATAAATTGTATTCTTTTATTACTTTAATTGATATTTTACCTGCAATGATGTGAACTGCTGTGCTGTAACACATTGGGTCAATTTTAGGCTCTTTTTCTTCTGAAGATTGCGGTAGCCGCGGCACATACTCTTTTAAATACTAAAAAGAAAATCTTAAATTTACAACCATCATCACTTAAAAAAAATTAAATATCTTACTGAAAGTTCCTTTAGATGATCAAAGTAATAAACGCTAACTGGATGAGAATTATCAGCTTCCCGTTCCGTAACTTTAATAATCTCAGAATTCCGGAAGACTCCTCCAACAGGACTTTTAAAATATTTAGCGAATTTTTCAGCATTCGCTGTAGCCGACATGAGAATCACTTTGACATTCGACGAATGAGTGGCTCGTTGAAATTTACGAACTACCATCAGTAATAGATCAGTGTCTTGATCCCTTTCATGTACTTCATCCAAAATGATGTGGGTGTAACCTTCTAGAGATTTTCGGGCTACAAGTGTTTCTAAAAGGCATCCAGTCGTCATATAAGTTAGCACTGTAAGCTCACTTAATTGCTTCTGCATTCCCACCTATTTTTTAAAATAAATTATTATTGAGCTAAATTTTAAAAATAATGAATAGAATTATACCTGGAAGCCTACAACAGATCCTAAATTCCAGTTCCGCTCTGAAGAAACTCTTTTAGCGATACTCATAGCTGCAATACGTCTAGGTTGCGTAACAACGATGTTACATGGAATATTAGAAGACGCGCAATCATCCAGAATGAACTGTGGAACTTGGGTGGACTTGCCGCACCCGGTAAAACCTTGGATGATGATTACATTCTCTGTTTTTAACATATTGAGGATGTCGTCTCTCTTGGAATCGATTGCTAGCGGTTTTCTTCCAATAGGTGGGCTGAAATCGTACTGAGAGTAAATAGCGATTTTCTTATGCACTTCAGCTGACCAGTTTATAATGTTTGCGGCAGGTTTGTCGTCTTCTAACAGGTGTTGAAGGCGGCATATTTGGAGAGATTCGGACATTTCGGCAGTCTGAAAGATATTAAGGTAAAATAAATAATATAAATATTTTATTTCAGGATGTTATAATTACTGCTAAAGCTTGTTGCTCTGATTCATTTTGATAGGCTGTTGCATATTCTGTTCCAGGCTGCTCAATGTAGGGCTGATGGACAGGTTCTGGTGTGGGTATCCTGACTCTTCTGGAAGAGGTACCGGGCAACATGGGCTGTACAACAAATGGAAGAAGATCATCCCAGGCTGACTCATTGCCCTGAGTGATTTCATTGCCATTTTTTCCCAAATTTTCAGCCATTTATCAGCTACTTTTCCTGAAGACAAGTAAATGCAATTTAGTGCTTATGATACAAAAATTTAAGATATCTTATTTATATATACGTACAGCAAACAGCAAATGATTATTAATTTTTTAAGGTGCAGACTTCATGAAATCAAATTACTCAAAAACTCCCGCTCTTTTAGTTGCGCCTTGTACTGTAGGATGGTGTTGCCAGTAATTTTTACCTTTCTTCTATTTATCTACTCTGTTTTTTTAGTCATGAGCATGGGCATGACTTGTTGACTTAACGTGAGCACTGAGCACATTTTTTTGTTTACCAAACTACCACCTGTCAGCATGCGAACCACTAAGTGATTCTTCGTTTCACCGCTAGGTGTCAGGGACTGACTCAGGAATCAATAAAATATTTCCGCGGGACGGGATTGAAAAAAATTTACCTCAGCAACAGTCTAAAGTGCCTTACAATTAATTTCACAAAATTACTTAGACATTCGAACTCGCTCTACACTTCTTGGCAAACGGAAGTAGACTGACTGGTCATCTCTCTCTGGATTGCTTTCTGTGAAGGTAAACATTAATGAAAAATCCAGAAAAAGGGTGGCGAAATCATAAGAAATGTGAAACGAGACTGCTAACTGTAACTTGAAATCCTTCAGCTGCGACACGTTTCTTTAGTAAAATGAATGGAGGAAAACCAAATAGTATCCCCTTTCCGAGAAATATGATTCTTATCCAACCTATTTTGTTTATTAAAAAAATAAAATAAAATAGTACTCAATGACTAGCAGAAATGAAAAGTAAAAGTTGTGCCTATACTCAACGAGTTTACTTATATACTCTGCTCTGAACAAAGTGGATACACATTCTTTTTTATGGTAATTTTCAACGACTGTCATTGCCGGCGACGCCCGGCCCGAGTGCCCCTGTCCGTCAAGGGAGTCGTGTGGCCAAAGTGCCATTCTACCCAAAAGGGCTTTGTTGATGTTGATCAAGCCAGCTCGTCCCCGTTTGATGGCGCATTCAACCTGTCGCCTGTTTTTCAGAATAAATCGAGCCGTTTGGAATAATATTGAAGTGGAATTGAATGCGCACAACTCCCTCGCAATCTACCCTTTTCTCCCATGAACCGGAATACCTCTCCAGGGGAATAAAGAGTCGTCGAACCAACTTCCTTTTCGTGATCAAGTGAAGATGCAGCGTCGGATATGACTATAAAAATAAGAAAACTCGAGTTGACGGCTTTCTGTCAACCTACGAATCAAATCATAAATTATTCAGGCTGGATAAACATCTCTATGAAGTATTTTCTGAGATGTCACTTATAGGAAATTGGTTTCAAGTGTGAGAAAATGACCAAACTTTATCCAACGACATCGGCAATAAAAAGTACGGAAATTCGGTTTATAATAGCGCACATCCTTCATCCCTGACTAGATTTTCGATTAGTACAGTCGAATGAAAAGAAGACTCAGGTTTAGGCCATCAAAATGTCACCCTTTGCCGAGTAGTAGAACGGATTGATGGCCGATGCCATTAAAGATACCCTTTTTTCGGGTGCGAAACCGTGGTTATTGATAGCAACAGATTGCGTGAGAAATGAAATATAAAAAAAGTGAAAAGAAGGAAAGAAAGGTTTTTATCACCATCTCACTTTTTGCATTACTGGAAAAAAGAGTAGTAACAGCTACCCTCTTTTTTTCATTCATTTCCGGCTTCTTTTCCTCAAATATCAGAGGACGATATCGCGCCCTGCTATATTTACGAGGCATTCTACTCCGTGACTTTTATGGCACATGGGGTGCCAGCCTATATTATTACGTGTCTCTTTTTTGCTGATGTTTTCTGGTAAACAACTAAACCCCACTCGAAAAAAACACGTTTTTTTACAACTCTTTCAATCAAGTTCTTATTCAAGTATCCTTCATTGTTATGGTATTTTATGATTTCGTGAGTGTTGATCTAACCTTTACTACATTACATCAACAATAACAAAAACCTTGTTGATTCGAATTTATGAAGAGTCTTAACAATGGAATTGTATTTAGATTCAATTAAAAGTACACACAGAGTGTGCCAAGTTGGATCGTTTTCACCCTTTTTTTATTATGCCTATATATATACATCTCCCCAAAGGTTTAATTAAGCGCAATAATAAATCAGCTGGTTCGTGCTTTTACTGCTTCCAACTGCTACTGCGTGAAATCAATCCCATTCCCGACAATAACAAAGTCATAAAAAAGCATCTAGAAGTATAATAACTCTTTTGCGGGATCAAAAACATGAAGCGATTAGCATGAAATATCAAAGCAGACGACATTATCATAAAATGCAAATCTTGTTGTAGGGGCGCCATCTGCTTCGCGATCAAAACACGCCGTCGTAGTCGTCGTCTACAATATTTGATCAAAGTAACGAGCTAATGGAAAACTAGACAGAAGAGTGACAGAGTCTTTGACAAACAAGACTACGTAACAAGGTATATAATCCCGGTGAATGCAAACAAAAGGCGGCGAGGCAAGAGGGGAAAACCCTCGGCTTGGTAATCACCATCTGACAGCATCAGTTTCCATGGTAGCAGGTTGAATTCCCCCGAGTAGTTTCATCAAAGAGATAAAAATCTATAGTAAGCGACGAAGGGGGAGAAAAGAGAAAAAGCCATGCAAATGTTTTTCTCTTTCTTTTGTTTGATGTGACAGATTGTGTTTCAGGGCTCATTTACTATTTCCTATTCTTTTATATTTGACACAAGATCCGATTCTAATAAAGATCATCTTTCAAAGAATATATAAAAGTTTTTTTGGGCTGGCAAACATTTGTCTTGAATTACTTATTCAAATCAGCCGTGACCAGAAGGGGGAAAGAACTTCTTTCTGACAGGTGATAAATGATGCAATTCGATCAAAGTTGGCTTTAACCCTCTTATTCAAATCAAGTGGTCATACAACCCCTTTTTTGTATAATGTAAACATTTTCATTCAGGAAGTATAACATTTCCTGATAGAATTAATAAAAGATTTTTCATTACTGACTTGGTCGGAATTCGAGCCAAGGGTCGTTAAGAACTTGGTGAATCGTAAAGCAGAGCTTATTCTTCTTCTTTAAGCCTGACTAGTTTTAATTGGTCGTGTTAAATAGTTTGCCAATATAATCAAGCTGAATCAGAGATAGGGGGAAAGATATGAAACAGGTCTCGCTCCAGTGATATAGCTCCCTCTTTCGGTCATAAACTGAGAGGGGTTTTATATATAAAGATAGAAAGGGGACCCTGAAAGATTTAATCGACTGGAATGAGACCAGCTAGCAGCCGCCTACTGCCAGAGAGCATCTTATTATGACGCCCTGTGAGCGAGTCGATTCACTTTGCGTCCATCATAACCATATAGATATGAATGAGTCAAGATTTCTTTTCAAGAAGGGAGAGGGTGATGCCGTGATTATTCCGTTTAATATGTCCGTTGATGTGCGATGCAATCAAAATGAATGATCTTCTGAATTACATTAGGGGTCAAAAGGGGCTGTGTTATAGTATTGACCTATTGAAATATATTACTGTATAGAATTAAGTTACCAATAAATTTTATACTATTGACACTATAAAGGCAGATTTTAGGCCTATTATTGGTTCATCATTAAGTTATCAGCCTTTATCTTATATAACTAAGGTAGTAATATATTCATAAATGTAGATATCTTAGAAGATATTGAGCTTTTGTGTTTAACACCTTGTTATTAGGTCTTTTTTCGTGTAATAGAAGATCTATTGGTACATCTCTTAAAAGAATGGGTCACAAAATCGGGAATATTAGGCCTAAAGGAAAAGATGATCATCTAATACAAATAAAAAAGGATTACATTCAATTCTATAGATTCTTTTATAGATGCGCACGTCTCCCGCCGCACTTAAATTCCCGACTGCATATCTTTATATATTCCCTCAGCAACTTCCTGCGCGACAGCAGCAAGCAACAAAGATCAATATACATTACACATATAAAAACGGTTATTGATAAAGCATAATAATAAAAACCGCGAAGATAAAATAGAGAGACGACGACGAGGAACCCGGACGACATAAAAAAGAATGTGCGGCCATATTGGGAAAAAGGGAAAAAAAGTTGATTGAATCATATATAGACTGATATCATAAATATGGAGGGGAGTATACAATCATCATCGTGGCTAGCTGAATGTTTACTACCGAGGACGACGGTCGCCGACGTCGTCAACGTCGAGGCGTTATGACTTTTCGCGACGACGACAATGGGCACTCTTCTCAGGACCTCAACGGCCGCTAAGAGAGGCTTCTGCTCATCGATTGATGTGACACAGCACACAAAAGACCTGTCGTAAAAAAAGTTTGAAGGCTGATGCTTCCCCCTTTTTTTAAGTTTTTCAATAAGAAGCACTTAAAAGTGAATCTATTTATGGGTTAATGAATGTCATCTGTACATCGTTTTATAGATATTTTTTACGAGTTTCACTCAATACAAATCGTTTGAATTTCTTTTAAACTTTTGAGAGCAGCTAAAGGCTTTTGTGTTGTCTAGTTTTTTTTTACGATTTCTGTGTATACATTTCTCCCCTCTTCAACTCTTTGGCATCGTTTTTCTCACTGAGGAGCAAAAAAAGCTTTTTTACGAACTTCCTTTACAACTTTATGTCAATACTAAAAACAAGGGTTATAACTAACTTCTAACTTAATCCAATTAACATAATTATTCGATCGCACAAAGTCCTCTCACTAATTGATAAAACCAATAACATCGCAGTGGTGCCAACAAAACAATAACAATTGATAAATTATGCAAATTATATTCCGATGTTTGCATAATAATCAGCTTTTGTTATTATTCCTCAAGTTTCAGCAGCAGCATCAATCGTGTTACATTACATTCATATAATCCTGTTAGGCACTCTGATTGGTTCCCTATTCAGTTGGAGCATCTGCCATGACGTAATCACAGGTTATGTCCAGCCCGCGAGGTACAAAAAAGAGCAGCAACAAAAAAAAGAGGGAATGTTTTGTGGGGGCGGAGAGTTGGATCCTATAATCCTGCTCAATCGTTCAACATTCATTCATCATCATCTCTGTTTGTTATATAACAGGGACGCAAGGGACAGTTTCCCTGAATTCAATAGAATGGACCCTACTAGAGAGCTGTCAATCGTCTACTATTACAATGTCTCATCTTCTAAAAAGAGGGGATTGCGCTTATGTATTCTGTGGTGTTGGGATCCTTGTTGAAAGAGCGTATACAGCCGGCTCTTGTTATGTATACATATAGAGAAAAACCGAATAGGGACGATGTTGAGCGACGCGATCGTTATATGCAAAGTGAAGAGAGGAGAAGTAGGGTGAAGTGCTCGCCTCTTTTGGGGTTCTCGATATGTATTTGTATGACTGGAAAATTCGATTAGACTTGAGAGAGGACAAAGTGTGCTGATGGCCTATTTGTCGACTATGTGTCGTGCTTTGAATAATTAAAGACGAAGTCTTTGAATGTATGCAGATTCATTTGAATATATGCTGTGTAATAAAGGGTCTTTGAAATCTATGAGGAAATACAGGTCTTGAATATTAAATTCTTAGATGAATTTGTTTAAACTGATTGTTTTGAGTAAAAAAAAAAATATAAAAAACAAAAAACAAAAAATATAAAAATTAAAAGTTCGATAAATTTGTGAAAAAAATGTGCTATATTGGGACCAGTGCGCTGGCCGGGATTCGAACCCGGGTCTGTTGATTGGGAATCAACTATGCTAACCTCTATACTACCAGCGCTGTTAGACAAGCGTTTCAATTTTGATCACACGGCAAAAACTGAAGCAATCCATTGTTCGTGAAAAATCAACGCCACACCGTCGAGTTTAGAATAGGTAGGTAGTATAGCTCCAGAAATATGATATTAAAAAAATTTTGTTCAAATATATTTTTAAAAATTCATAATTTTATGCAATAAGCACTATTTTTCAATTATTATTAGGTAGAACAGTTGGACTTCTTTTTTAAGCAATCTGTTACTGTATCCTAATAATAATTTTAAAAAAAGAAGGCGCGAATTTTTCTCCCCCATTCAAATTTGAGCCAATTGTCTACATGCAGCCTATACGAGCGCACAATTTTTTTTTTCTTTTTCAAAAATCGAATTCTAATAAAACAGTCTGTCCCTCTTACATATAGGGGATCCGGTGTTTTATAATAATAGAAGAGGGTTTGAAAAAAAAAGTTTCATGCTGTGATGTCTTTATATATCTACATTTTTTATATAACAAACACTTCAACGTTGCCATATATTTCAGGACAATTACAATCTCCGGGTGTCAATTGAATTAAAAACTTTTTTTCTTCTTCTTCTCTAATATCCAGTTCATTTTTTTTCAAATAGGGTGGGACCAGATGCTCACGATTGATATTCAAATCTAAATCGGAAGCTTTTAAAACAGACATTTCATGTCTTTAAGGATGACATAATATTAACATAACTTTTTTTATTGATGTCAATTTTTACATTCATCTTTCTCAATAAAAAATGTTACATAAAAACGTTAATTTCCATATTATTTTATGAAATTTCTTTAATATTAATTCCCAAAACTAATTAGAATTTTCATAATTTAATTGAATAAAATAAGAAACTTTATTTTTTAACATTATAGAAAAAAGAATAAGCGGAAAGAATCGGAAGCGCGCCCAGCATCAATGGCGCGCGCGCTCACACCAAAAAAAGCGGCATCATCAACATCCGTAACTTCTTTCTAATCCGGAAACTACCGATGCCTATTTACTGGACCTTGTCTCTCTAGAAAAAAACGTTTGAACAAATAATACATAAAAAGACGGAAATGTTAAGAGAGTTTTTTTTTCCTCTTTCTGAAAGGAGGCGTGCAGCTTCGGACATCCGGCCAACCGGAATAATCGTCTAGCCAATCTATAGTATAGGCTATACTCTCCCCTCAAAAAATAATCCTATAATGGAGAAGTGGATGCTGGGCATCATATAGACTCTCAGAGGGGAGAGAGAAAAAGATTCTATAAATAAGAAGAGAGCAAATAATAATCCGAGGGACTGCTGCTATAGGCCGTGCGCCATGGACCTTGTCCGGCCCAAAACAGCCGTTCTCCTGCTTGATACGCTGTCGTCTCTGGACATCACTTGGGCCTATAATGCGCTCAGCACACTTGTCAGTGGCACTATGCTTCTCCAGATTATATAAAGGGGAGGCTGACGACCCCGTTTTTCCGCTGTCAAATGCGATGAAAAGAGAGAGAATGAGAGAGAACGACTACAGCAGACTTTCTTTTTCTCAGCTTTTCCTTATCTGCTTATCTATATACATTCTTATGCTTTTTACTGAGTAAGATAATCGAAAATAAATAGAATTAAAATATATAGAAATGAAAAAAGTTTGAATGGGATGCAGTGAAAGAATCGAGAAGGTGTATCACATGTGGGGATGCGGTTTCTATTGTGTTCGGCCTTGTAGTGTGGCGCGTTGAGAGAGAAAACTGAAAGCGCCCCAAGATATACTCTCCATTTTAGAGACATCTCGGTATGCGTTGGTGGTATAGTGGTTAGCATTGTTGCCTTCCAAGCAATAGACCCGGGTTCGATTCCCGGCCAACGCATCTTCGATATCTTTTTCTTTTTCAATAATTTAATTTTAGTTATAATACGAATAACTTTCCGTCACCCATTTATTTTACAATTAATGATAGTTTCAATTAAGTTATTGTACAAATTACAATCTTGATTTGAACCCAACGAGCGTATAACAAATTGTGTGCGGCTTCAATATTTTAAACTATAAATGCTATACGGTTAGATCATCTCAGTATAGGTCGGGATAAAAAGAATGAGCATCAAGCTGTTTCACATACCATTATCACGTCACTCAGAACAGTACTGTCTATATACATCCATAAATCAAAGAGAATAAGATGAACTTTTTTTTTCTCTGATCTCTCCTTCACAAAAGAATCATTCTTTACAGTAGGAGATTACGGTCGGCTGAGCAACACGATCATCAAGTAGCTCTCTCTATACATATATATCCCAATGATCATCACAATCACATTTATAAATCGGATTGTACTGATCGTGTGAGAAAAGATTCAGGGCGCGTCATCGCCCTCGGTTCATTCATCACCCGTCATCATTGACAATAAGGCGCTCTAGCTATACATTGATCGATGATTAGCTCCATCGCCTCTTTCTATATTTATCATTGTGATTGAGGCCTATATCCAGTTTTTTTTTGTTTAGTTGTATATAGTCCGCCCACCTATACGCACAGCATTGCCGGGCACGTGACCAGCGTAAGCCCTATATAGAATCCGGATTAAGCATCATCATAAGTTTGTGTGTATTTTCATGGTATATAGAAGAGGGGCTTTTTGATCTGCTCTGTTTTCTGCTCAAGTGAATACAATACGACGTCATCATCGCTCAACAAACAAATGCCGGACGTCTGCTTCTCCCCCTCTATATTCGATGGTCTCTCAAAGCGCAATTAACGAATCAATCATCGCACACAGTTGCGCGCCGCGCAGTCTCTCTTCTTCTTCCCTCTGTATATATGTAAACATAATAATCGTGTGTGTTACAATCCACTAATCCGCGACCGACGTCCACCACCGTGTCTATATTTATACATATAGTATGGTATTAGTTTTATACACTGGTGGTTGTCAATATGCCCTTAAAACTTGATTCAATTAGATGACCAATATTATATTTCATTCAGTATAATTGGAATAAGAATGATAAGAGTGTTGATCTGGGCAAATTTTTCCTTCTTTTTTATTTTAAATTTTGAACAGTACAGCTACAAAATACAACATTATCTATATCACTTCCACAAGGATTTGAGGAATGCTGCAATAGTGCGTTGGCCGGGAATCGAACCCGGGTCTATTGCTTGGAAGGCAACAATGCTAACCACTATACCACCAACGCTGCAGTACTTAGGGTTTAAATTCAAAATATAAAAGGAGCCAATCAATAAATATAAATATTTTCCCAATCAATTATATCAATAAAATAGATGAACAAATAATATAAGATGCAACATTAGATGCCTGTCGATCGCGTGATGTATGGAAATTAAACTTTTATGGCATCTAAATTATTATGATTATCGCGGCTGGTTGTGCAACAGCCATCGGCGTAATTGGGTCCGCGCGAGCTGTATAGGCGTCGCGACGCCTTATATATAGTCACCCCTATATCCTCATCGGAATACCTTATTATTAATATTAGAACCATGGCGAAGAAAGGTCTAGGCAGAATAATAGGATCAGCAGCTACTGCTGAATCCCACAATAATCAGCATCAGGTCAACGGTGATCAGCAGAAGAATGGAGGACCCGGACAGCACTCGATCAAGGCCCTGCCGACGATGGCCTGGGCAGCGGATCCGTCATTCAGCCTCCCCCAATCACCGGGAACTCATCCGTCAAAGAAGACGACGTCCAGTAACTTTGTTGACATCAAACGGAAGCCGAAATATTCCAGAGGATGGAAGGTCACATTATTTACTATACAATTCAATCCTATAACATTAAATTACAATCGAATTCTTTAGCGGATTCGAATGGGCTTAATTAAATTAATTATTAAATGTAGGAATTTTCGAAGCATTCAACATGTGCTGCAATAAGTCATCTAGGAGAAGATGGTCCTCGATGTTTCAAAGTCTTATGGATGATCATCGCCTGCCTCGGTTTGGCTATAACGATAGTCACCACATAGTCAGTTTTAGTATATATAATTATCGCAATTTTGTGATATTTATCAATAGTCACACCTTGTTCAGTTCTACTTATACAATTATCGTAATTTATGATATTTATTATTCATCGTATAATTATAGTGAATCGACTATGTCTGTTTTGAGGGGCGCCGTCGTGACAGAAATGTTTGTTAATGAGACGAGTAATGGTCATGGTCAATTTGAATATCCTCAATTCCATTTATGCACTACCAACATCTTTAACGAAAAGGCCCTTAAAGGCAATAAATTAAAATGTAAACAATGGGATGAATACGCTTATATTTATAACAATTGCAGAGTTGGGTTTTGAGGATAACGAGATGATTTCATATTTGGCGATGGCCATGTCCATTCTGTCACCATCGCCCATCATCTTAAAGAATGAAAATCGTTTAAATCAACTTCAGGATCGTTTTGAAAAAATCATCGGGAATCGTACCATCGAAGATGTATTTCGTCGGGCACTCTTAAAGTAACAACATTATCCTATTTATTTTAATCAAATACAACTTGATGTAACATATAGATGTGATGAAATTGTTGCTGGATGCATCGGAATGAACAGTTTTATGGATTCTGCCGAGTGCTGCGCCGGCTTTTTCAAATCCCACAGTTTCCCAACTTGGAATGCGGCTTGTGTCTCTACTCACGACACTGAACCTCAATACCAAGTAATGATTAAGCTATTATTGTGTAACACGCCTTAATTTATTTATCATTAACTGCAGCCTTTACCAACAATGGCTTTCGGTTTCGTCGTCTTCTTATGGAATCGTCGTCAATCCTACCGTATTATTTTAAATTAAAAACGCACTATATAAATAACTAGCTATTTTAAACAAATAGAACTGGAGAATTCAATCATCCATCCACTGTACGCTAATCAGAGAGGCGTGTTCTACTCGGCTACGGACAGATGGACGGACCCTTACGTCGCCTTAGCTTCCGAGCGACACTTAGCGCAACCGGGTCAGTGGGTCAACCTGCCCATCTGCAAGACGACAGTCAGTATTTTACTATCCATCAATCAATAAGCTATGAATACGTTAACAATAAATGGAGCACCAAAGAGAAAATGAAAGTAAACTAATTAACCTAATTCTTAACTGAATTGTTTGAATTTCAAATGATTTTAATTAAATGAAATGAAATCAACAACAAATTATTCTAAAGTTAAATGATGGGGACGTGATGAATTCTTACTTGGCGGACCACAAGTGCGTCAACCGCGAGGAAGCCGATCATCATCGATTCAAAAATCTTATTCCGCGCATCAAATTCTATACGGAAAGCAACTGCAAAATGGCTCAGAGATACGCTGTCATGTCCCAATCAACCGATTGCACTCCTATCAATTTAATCAATTTTAGTAATATCAAAATATCTTCGCAATTATAAGAAGCTATCTAAAATTTTTATTTTGAACTACAGACTCTTTAGATTATGATGAAGATAATAGTAATTTGACGGTTTGCCAGCCCAAAGGTTTAGCCCTTCTAGCCAATAGATCTATTTCGAATGTATTCAATCAAAATGGAGGCGATTTTCTTCGCCTGACCAGCAAGACTTTTGGCAATTATTATTAAATGAATATAATAACTTTTATAGTTTAATATAATAAATTTAATAATAGGTGAATGTGTTCGAGATTGCGTAAAGGATTCGTACACGTTTGTGGCTACTTATATGGATTTAGAGTTGAAGCCCAACTTCACTTTCGGAAGTTGGAGCTTTTTACCAAACAATAGGTTCCATCTATATACTTTTAAATATTTACATTTCTGCGATTTGGTTATTAATTAGTATTTTAACAGTGACGAATTGGTGGCTCTAAATTTTTTCTACCCTTCTTTCACGACGACCCATATGGTTAATCATTATCCAACCATCAATCAATGGCTTGGTCTGCGACCATTTTATCTATTTATATTTATTGAATATTGCATTGATTGAATTGCTTTTATAGGTGTGGTGGGTGGTAATTTCGGACTCTTTCTAGGCGCCAGTATGATCGCTTTGATTGAACTAATCTTATTCTTTGGATACCAATTGTATCGAATGTTAATTCCTCCCTGAAATTATTTATGACGATGTGCATACGGACTATAACAGCTATAAAATTGTCCTTGTTCTCCATCGACACTTACACTCATGCTGATAGTATTATCAATTATTACAGTAAAATTATCATATAACAAAAAAAAAAGACTTTCTGGTTTCATAATACACATATTTTGCCACTGTTTTTTTTAAAAACTATTTTCTCCCGCGTCTAGAATTTTATATATCATATTTATTGTACAAAACTTGATATACCTTTTTATGTTTTGCAATGCGTGCGTGAATTACAAAGAAATACCAACGTCCAGGTTTCGAAAAAAAATAATAATTCAGAATTAAGAAGCAGCTCACGAGCAACACACCTGTTTTTTTAAAGGTATATTAATAAAAAAATTCGCAAGATTTTAATTTTTTAAAAAAGCTAATAAGTAAAAAAGTACATTATAGATTATGATGAATATTTTTTAACGTAGAAAATGATTGGGACGAGCACCCTATTGATACTGGTAAGCCTATTACGAATACAGTGGATATCATATCATCTATTTTGAAACTATCATTTATTCTCTTTTACTGCAGATTACCGCTTTTAACATTGCATCTCTTGCCTACTTTGCCAATAGAGTTGCGAATACAGAGCATCACGGTATAACCATGACATAATTCAAAATATTACATAATCTATTAGGCTACTTCAATGTATTTTTAAAATTCGTAATAGAATGGCAATTTAGATCAGTGGGAACATCATTACCTTCGCCAAATGCTTGGATTGATAGAAAAGAGGTACAATTACGAGTAAATTAGATATTCATTTTTTAATTTTTTATTAATCTCTATCTATTTATTTTAGATGTGCTTCTTTTATAGGGGCTTCATTAAGGGCGGTATAGAGACTGCCAATCAGCTGTCACTTCTGCTGAAAAAAGAAAGACAACTGAATAACTCGATAGACACTCAGAAGGCTCTTCATTTGATTTTCTCTCTAATGACCAAATCCATTTCGGAAGGTATAAGTTACTTGAAAGAAAAGAAGCCATCCAAGGATGCATCATCATCATCCTGGATTGACCAAGATTTGCTATTCTGCGATGACATTCTCATGAAATCATCGTCCGATTCCTATTTTTCTACCAATAAAATCACCGATTTCAATACCGATAAGATAATCAACAACAGGCAAGCACTCATCATATCGAAAAAGGAAATCATCGAATCGGAAAAGATGGATGAAGAATTATTTAATTATGCTCTTGAAAATGGCAACATTGATGCATTCCTGGCGAATTACTTGACGAAAAATTCCACTTTTTAAAAATGTTTGACTTGAATATAATGCCAAACTGCTATTGCATTAGCTTGATTTGTGTTTAATTTACAAATTATATTGATTTATATTCATGGAATATGAAGTGTGTTTATATTACTGTATTGAAGGAAAAAAAATAATTTGATTCCTTCTAATTTTATAACTCGTGTTTAATATACAACTTGATACACCTTTTTGGTTAGACTCATAGATTGGCACGTATATTATATGAAAACTTATTCTATAATATGATCTATTTTGCGCAATATAAGGTCGTTAACATCAAGGCTCTGTTTCATACATTCGCACTTCCTTGTATACTTACGTGTAAAAAAAATTTAGTTCAGAGTAAAGAAGCAGTTCATGAGCATCACATCTGTTTTCGAAAGTAAGAAACTTGTATATAGTTAATTTTAATTCGACTTGTTTTAAAACTCTTTTTCTGCTTGTTATTGACATTAGAAGAATTACATTTTTCGGGTCTATTTGCAAAAACTAAAGGAAAAAATGATTAAGGACATCCTATTGATACTGGTACGTAGTGTAGTCTATTTAAAAAAATGATAGCTACCAATGCAAAGGAATCATTAGTTTGAAATTAAAAGCTATACTTTTTTTCTTACAGCTTATTGTCTTTAATATTGGAACTATTTGCTATTTTACCAACAAAGTTACTACTACTGAACTCGGTATCTATATTTAACTTAATTCTTAAAAGTATTGTAAAATGTTGCGTCATCATTCATTACTTAATATAGAGTGCCGACTTCAAACCATCCATGCTGAGGAATCGATGGGAACATCACCATCTTCGGCCGATCTTTGGATTCATAGAAAAGAGGTACTGTAACGAGTTATTCAGTTAAGCTTTAAATTTTAAAAACTTATGTTTTAATTGTTATTTATTTTAGATGTGCTTCTTTTATCGGGGCTTCATTAGGGGCGGTATGGAGACTGCCGATCAGCTTTATCTTCTATTGAATAAAGAAGGACGACTGGAAGGCTTAATCGACTCTGAGATCGCCCTCGATGTGATCTTTTCCAAACTGAGTGAATCCATTTCTGAAGGAATGAGTTACATCAGACAAAATGCGCCATCCAAAGGATCATCTTCATCCTGGATCTACGAAGGATTGCTCATCTGCGACGACATCCTCATGGAATCATCAATCGGTTCCTACTTTTCGAGCATCAAAAATGCAGATATCGCTGCCGACAGGATGATCAACAACAGGCAGATAACCCTTCAATTGGAAGAGAAATTAATTGCGATGGAAAAGATCAGAACCCAGTTTGAAGATGCGATTGAAAACGGCGACATCGCATTCATCGCAAATTATTTGAGAAATGCAACTTATTAGATTTTTGAGAAAGATCTACAGATTTTATTTGAAAAATACAAGAGTTGAAGCCAATTACATAAACATTATGTCATCATTTTTTTTATACATTATAGAAAGACTGGTGGGTAGCATCCAAGATTTTGAGATGAAATAACATCATATATAATAAATATGAGTCATTATATTGGTCTCTTTGAGTATCATAATAATTAAAATATACGAGACTAGGCATAATAATATTTTTCAAAAAATATTTGGCGCCAAAAAAATAGATCCATTTGAAAATAGAAAAAAGCAGCAGCAGCAGCACATTGAGCGAATTCACATTAAGCCATCGTAAGAAAATATTATTTACAAATTAATTTGTTTTTGAAAGACTTTTTCGTGTGGGTATAATATGAGTGATGATGTCTAAGATGATGTTAAACTCATCCAGCGATGAATCTTCCAAGCGGAGACGACGACTAAAGTGTTGATCAGGTAATTCCACATCCATCCATTCGATGATGATGGCGATGATCTAGGAGTTCGATGATGATGGAAATCATCGGCTATCCGTCTCAAATCCCGGCCGACCTGCTTCCAGCGTTGCCTGATGATTTCTTCGTCATCCTTGATGATCGCCACAGGTGATGAAGGTGCTCCGATCATCCTCCGATGGTCCAGTTCATCATCCAGTCGAACGGTTTTCACATTGATGAAAGAATCCGTCACGACATCCGGCAAATTTGGTGATGGTTCCGATGATTCTCGATGGTTTTCTGCATCCATCAGAAAAGATTCGATGATGTGACAATGTTCACAAGGACCATGATTGGTCGCAAGATTGGTCACTGATGGTTCGAAAGGAACGGCACCGCACATAAAAATCGGCAAAACCATTTTCGATGGTTTTTACGCAATATTATTCAGTTTGATGTATAACAGATGGCAGCACTAGTAAGAACTGATTGAGTAAATGATGAAAATCGACGAGTGAACACATTGGTGTGCGAGCGACTGAGAGAGTCTGACGTCGAGCGACGCCGCAGCATCCCCCTTTATATTACGCAACAGGAGGATGGTGGCGCCACCACCGCGACGCCCATCTCACCGATAGGGTGCGCTTGGCGTCCCTCTCCCCTCTTTTTTCGTTCACAATGGACACACTGTCACCTCTATAGATGATACGCCACAGCCCTTTTCTTCTCTTGATCCCCTCTATTTCTCACCCTATAGTCGATGGATATAATGTTATATAATATAACACGCTTCAAGACATTTTCTTCGAGCTTTATATAATGGCATCAGAGTCGCACACATGTTCCAGTCCGGTGCTTAGAGACGTAAAAGGATTTTTTTTTCTCAGTCTCTTTCAATCTTTTTTTGTCGATGTTATATAATAATAGGCTTATATATTGTTTCATAATATAAAAGAGGGGTTACTTTTCTTTTCTATAAGATGGACATTGTATGTGATGTTATATAGGCAATAAATCACGTCTTATATTGAAGTTGAAAGATTTATTATTAGGAGATATGTGATTTTTAAAATGTTTTTCAAGAATTAAGGAGCGTATCGGAAGTTATTACGTGAATATAATCCTATTTTAAAATTGGTTAAATTGTATATGCAATTTAAGGCTTACAAAGAAATCCTATTAAACTAGATGTAATGGATCCCGTGGGAATACTGTGTATAGTTAGCCATTAAATAGTTATAACATCATATATATATGAACATTAACTTAGTATTATATTCTATTTTGTTTGAATTAAAGTAATTTAAAGCTCTACTTTGATATTTTGTCTGAATTTAAGTAATTTTCTTTAGGAATGGATGATAGAAAAAAAAACCTGGAAAAATGTAAAAAAAAAAAATAAAGCTTTATAGTTCTAATACTTTCCACATCACAAGTTTTGGGATGAAAAAATAAAAGTTGTTTACCTCGAATACGACAATGTCATATATCCTATAATCTATGGACTACCTCTTACGTATGTTCTACACAAAGTTTGTTGGGAATCTAACTTATTGATGGAGGAGAGACATCTCCATATAGATATGGACGTCGCTACCAATAACACACTTTGTCCTCTCCATAAAAAGGGTGGAAGACTTCAAGTAGGAAAAGAAGTCTATGGGAAAAACACAACTTTTCTCCATAACAGTCACCATTGATCAAGAAATAGGGAATCATGCACTCTGAAATATTGTTATTATACTATATAGACTTTTTCCCTATGGAGATGAGGGCTACTCGGAAATGTACCTCAGTCCAGATATTTGGATGATGTAATATGCAACCAGCTAGTGGGCAAGTGAACAAAGTACGACTAAAACATTCAGCCTACCTTTTTGTTCGATTGAAAGTAACTATGATATAAGGGGGCCAAAGGTAAAAGTAAACAGAAATTAATATTCTTTGTATGATGCGTTGGCCGGTAATCGAATCCGGGTCTGTTGCTATGGAGGCAACAATTCTCATCTATATCACCATTGCTATATATTATCAGTTTACTAATAATCCAAGAAACAACAATTTCTTCTATGATCTCCATTCATTACACTGAGTAACCACTAGGATTTGAAGATTGCTGTAACAGTGCGTTGGCCAGGAATCGAACCCGGGTCTATTGCTTGTAAGGCAACAATGCTAACCACTATACCACCAACGCATATTAAATCTCAGAAAAGAAGTAATGGCATAAAATTGCGCTTATGTGCTATGATTTTATAAAGCGCAAGCTTAAATTCGTCAAATCATTGATTTTTTTTTTAATGTCAAACATTTCCGGATTGATCGTTGTAATCATATTCTAATTAGTTCACTTTTATGATTACACATTATAACAGGATATAAAAAAAAAGAGGGTCCCATGCAAGCTATTGAAGAGGTATACACACACTTGAGCGTGTTCTTCCGCATGAACGGTGCGCCGACATCCGCGCTTGACCTCCTCGCTACATGACACCCAACAATGCGAGTTGGATCCCGCGGATGAGATTCTTTACGAAATCATCAGCTAATTTATAGACTCGCTTTGATGCTTTGGAAATTATGCCGCTCTATATTGAACCTCTTCAACCGCATTGTTTCAAGTGCTCACCCTTTAGAGAGAGAGCAGATTCTCAGCATCTCCATAGTACATTTATACCATTCAACATTTTCCCTTGAATGTCATTCGAACAAACCAATTGAATAGAAAGCTACATATAAACCAGCATGGCATCACCACAGATTCAAATAAGAAACATGTCTCTTTTCTACATAGATATCTACCTCGACGGAGCATATTACAAACAACAAGTCATTCACCATGATACCAAGGGGAGGGAATTCAATTGGGGGCTGATTCGTCGTCTGTTCCTCTGCTCCTGCACGATGATGCGATGAACGAGTGCGAGCACTATAAGAGAAGCTGCAGGCATCATCAACTCCCCAGACGACGGCGGCAATCCGACGGCTTATAGAGAGGGGATCGAATGTGTACAAGAGAAAGACTGTCAACTTGTATTATTTACTCTTTCCGCGATGCTATATGGTGCAATGCAATCTCAACATTCAACGATACCGTCTTTGCTGCGCTTCCTCCCCTATTGACACTACATGGCTTTTATTTAAGAGTGATATGGATATAGAGCATCCATTTATTAGGGCTACAGAATATGTAATAGATCTCTATAGTCTGCAATAACTAATGGAGCTCAATTATTCATTTTTATGTGTCATTAATGTATGGTTCTTGGCCTTCTTATTCGTATGTTTATTGATAAGATATTGGATTGTTTTAAACAAAGACATTGATCAAGTCAATATGAAATTATAAAAGTTGAACGTAATTAATTGAATACATATATATATACTCTTTACATAGCACAGTTCAGTGTGTAAAGGATCTAAAAAATAGCAATTTTTTTTAAGCACCGTAACCATCAACATACGCAAGTACGCTCAATCAAGCAGGTTACAATATAGCTCATGTTTTATGATGGTTTAAACTTTAACAATCACAATATGAGCATATTTTTGTACATATAATAAACAAAACATATTAAAATTTTACATCACAGTTAAGTTAATAAATAGCCTATTATTTGAATAATAAGGTTATATTTAATAATTAATACAGAACCTCAGATTTGTGTGCATTAGGGACTTTGCTATAAAAAAGAAAAGAGAATAATGGTTCATAACCAACCCTTATTTATTGTACATCAGTCTTTCGCCTGGTTTTTGTTGATATTTCTCCCCTTTCCCCACTAAACATTTTATTGCAATATATTCGCAATACGGAAAATGTCTACTGGACGAGGGCATTATATGCAACCGATTTTTATGATTTACCATTCATAAAGAGCGCTCGCTGGTCATTAACAATCACCCTTCTCGTCCATATTTTCTGCATACATAGAAAATAAATAAAAGCGGCAAGAATAGTAATGCAAATTTTGTTGTTGTTGGATTTTACGATGATTCTGGGAATATTGAATAACACAATCTATTATAAACAGGGGCAACACACTTTAACCTATTGAAGAAGCAGCTGTCCTCTTAATATAACAAAAAAATATATATTTAATGGCACCCTTTTTTACGATCTTTTTTTCCTGTTTGAATCTTCTTTGATAGCGCGCCATTTGCTCGTCGGCGTCCATCAAGCTCAAGTAATTATTTTTCGAAAAAAGTAAATGATATCTATTCGAGTAACAAACCGCAGCGGGATGCAAATGAGTCTTATTTTTCTATGAACGATTATGCTTGGCACCCCTTTCTTTTTTCATCTATGCAAATACATCCGTATAAACTGATTATTACAGAGGGGGGCCTATCTAATATTCAACTCTTTGTATATACTACTTGAAAAATGTTGTTTTTGAATGATAGGCTATGATATGAAGCGACAGTCGACACCCTTTGATGACGAAAATTTGCATAATGTTGTAACATTTATAAAAGATTTATTTTTAACACTAGAGGAGGGTATCATAATAAGCAACAGTTTAATGACTCTATAAAAAGGGTGTTTTTCTATAGAATAAAAGAAATGTGAGGAGGGATATTTCATTTCACTTTTTTGTTAGGTTGGCACCCTTATTGTTGTTTATACTACTTTTAAGTTGTATGGATGGTGAGATCAAGTTTCGCCATCATTAGCATCACCGTTGACTGCAAGTTCATTTAGATTTGCATACTAAAAAGAAAATTATTTTCAATTTTTGGAATTTCATGATTTTTTTTTTAATAATTACCCATTGACACCCCCCCCCCTTCTTAATCATATATTCATGTTACGATAGTCTAAAATTTATATGGTGTATTATGATAGCATCTATATATGTATAAGATCGCTATACTTGGTAAGCTTGAAAATTGTTAGGTGATAATTTTCATTGTTATTTGGATTAGCCTATGGAGAACACAACGAGTCTCGGGAGAGAGATTTTTGTCCTTGCCTAAAATTTGATTTATTCTTTTAAATTGAATGGTGTAGAACATCCCCATCGGGGCAATAGATTTTCTATTATAAAAATCTGGAAGAAGAAAAAATCGTGACTAGGATATGTTTCAGGGGGAACATAACGAGCCCATTTGATTGCATGAAACATGGCTGTTTTCCAAGGGATAGAAATAAGAGTCGATTGGATTTACATCTACTTTACCCCATTTTATATATATTTATATTCCTAATGCATTTGAATAAATGACGTGAGATTGAATCAAGTGCTGCACTGAGCTTTTTTTTTCTTTTGATAAAGGTGACGTGATGCCACCTAAATAGTAACACACAGGAGTCAAGACTTATACTTAAAATCAATTTAATTATATCTCACTACTCTACTATATGTACAAATAGTTCTCCAATTATATATACTTTCCTAATGATATTTAAAAATTTCAGGTTCAATACTTCAATCTAATTACTTTTAGAAATTTTATTCAATCGAATAGAAATAAAAAGTAGACTTGACAAAGAAATTGCTTATTTAATCTTATACCAATTGCGTCCGCAAATCGCCGCTTCCCCCCAACCTATATAAAACCAGCTTTGAAATTATAGTCTGCACTAAATAGGGGGATGATGGTATTGGCTTTGACTTCAACAGTGCGGGGTTTGATTCGACGCTCTCTTCTTTTGTTCAAACCCACCACCTCGTCGAAGTCTAAACAACAACAAGTAGCTCCGACGTCCCTAGCTCCTATAGTGAACTCGATAGTGAATAATGAAAAAAGTATATAGAGAGAAACTCAGAAAAGAGAGGCTTGTGCCACCGTCGGTTTAGCGTCACCCCCCCCCCCCCCCCCTCTCCTTTTCGGTACTGCGTGGCGTGATTTTTGTGTTTTTAATTGCCTATCGAGCACAGAAGAGCTCAGGACCGTCCTTCACTTGATTTATATGGTCCCCTTCTTCAGCCTTGATTGGCTCTCTTCATTTGGAGCAGCGTCAACAGATCACTGTTCCTTTAATAAATGATTTATATCAAAAGGAGTAGATTAGGCCTATATTTTATGTTGACGGTCTCTACATTAAGTTGAAGAGATCGTTTTTATTTTTATATCAAGGGTGGCATTAATAGTGGTAATCTAAAAGATGTGCTTGAGAATAGGAATTTGTCTAAAAGTGAGAAAGACGGATGGCCACTTCAATACTACTTATAAAGATTTTAGCATGGTAGATAAAATAAAAGCAATAAGATAATCATACAAACCTAATTTACCTACACTTAGCTAAGCGCTTAAATAGAAAGAATCAAAAAAAGGACAGAAAAATTTGGAAGTCATTATTATTGGAAGGATATGGACGATTCTTTACACTTTCCAGCTCATGGTCTTTACCGTGCAGTCTTCACATATGGCCCATTCTGCCGTGACATTTTAAATGCCCTTTTCTCCTTAACCTATTTGTTTTTTCTTCCTTTTTTCTCTTTTTCTAATAGACGTGTCTCGTAACGATGTTCCGGACGGTCAATACATAACGAGACTACTAGACACCATCCAACTCTTTTTTTCCTCTTGAAATGAGGGCAACGAGCAGATGTTTCGCAGTAGCTGGAACAAAGAGTCATCTTTCACTGCGAACCAAAGGTCTTTGACAATCCCTTTAGGATACTTGGCAAAAGGAATTTCCGAAGAGGCTGTGGTCCGATCCGCTCCTTGCGCATTCCTTCGATGCGCTGCTGGAGGCCACCTGATTTTTCTTCCTTTTTTGTCGTCATTAAATAGAGAAGAGAGTTGACTTGTTCTTTGCGTGACAGGTCACGTGATAGACGCCAGTACAAAGGCATTCTAAAGAGCGTTACCCCCAGCAAAGATCGAGAGCCAGCGCTGATGCGCAATTCCATGTCGTCTGGAGCTAGAACGCTAGGACGGCCTACTTTATTTTTTTTGTCTTATTATTTACGGGATGTGAACGTGTAAACATAAGAGGAGCTGCACGGGGTGATGATATCAGTTCCTTTAGCTTGTCGCACTTTTTTTTTCTTCGTCTTAGTGCGCTTCATTGCACAAGTTAGAAAAAAATGATGGCAACGTTGCAACCTGTCAACTAGAGAGACTCGTCCCATCTGGATTTAGAATTTTTTTTTCTTCTTGGGTGATGATGGCGAGGAGTATATGATTTCATTTTAAAGAGTCCCACGAGAGAGCAACAAAAAATGAAGAGAGACAGTGATGTCCGGGTCAATAAACCCTTGCACTGCGCTGAAAATAGAGCAGCAGCATCAAAGTCGAGAAAAACAAATAAATCAAATTTAGATTCTCATAAAGGTACCATCTTTTGTATGGCCATAATATAACGAATGGATCATCGTATTACATTACTTTAATATTCTTTTAATGTTTATGAGGAACTTACAGTAAGAGTGAGGTACAAAGTGAGCTATATGTTTAAATGTATCTTTTCATGCTGCATATTTGAAAGCAAGTTTATCTTTACAATGGCGAGGCACGAAATGAGCAGTAGAATTTAATAAAACCATTTAATGCGGGGTGTTACAGCAAGCCATGTAAGAGGGTGAGCAGCAGACTCCGTATAAACAAGCATATAGTAAAAATAGGCCTAAGGTTCTGTAATCCACTATTGCATCACGTTCCATTGAAATTCTATTGTAGGCACGCTATTATAAGGGAAGTGAGGGGGGTCTTTTGGTCAGAGAGAGCAGCGCGTGTTAGGCATCACTTTGATTGTTTTCTTACCAACTTTCAGAAGTTAGTAGTAACCGAAAAAGATAAATATTCGTTCAGAAGCAAGTTTAGTCGTCCCTTTGACATTCTTATTCCATAGTTAAGATGGCTAATAATATACTACAAGTCCCCCAGAAGTGTTGTTAATAGTGGTACAATGAAGATAAGGACATGTGAAAACGATGACAATGGTCTTTCTCTCAATAATAGAAGGATTATGCAAGTAGTACGCTACCGAGCGTAACGGGTAACAATTAAGGGGCGTCTAATTAGTGAACTGGAGTGCTAGCTGCTGTCTTGCTAGAACAATATTCTACAAGATATATAACCGTGCTGCTCTTCTTCGTCCCTCTTTACCAGTATATTATAGAAAAGCTGAAAGGGTTATATTTGAAAAATAAATTAAGGGAGAACTGAATTCCCACTGAGGATTTCTTTCAATCAGGGCACATATATAAGAGACTAAGAGGGCACTATAACATAGAAAGCCAAATGTTGTTTTTTGAATACCCTATAATTTGATAGAAAGCGATAATGGTGTAGGTCTTCCGACTTTTTCTTTTTGTTTTTCTTTAAAATAGAATTCTAGATTTTTTAAATATTATAAGAGATTATATTCCAGCTGATCTGCTGATCCTTAAGTTGATACATATTCCATCCAACCCATATCTATGAGCAGTCCGACAATCCTAAAACAAAAGCGAAATGTTTTACAATAGGAATACTATTAAAGGTACATAATTTGACGCCTAGCAGTGACGATGCGACTATGACGACGATGGTCATTCAAAAGAGAAGCACTTTTTTAAACTGTCTGCAGCGGTCTACTGGGTTTGTTATTATTATCCATTTGGGGTTAAGTTCTACTCCCGGAATCGTTTCCCCATCCGCTCCTTTATCATCGGTCCTCTCCTCTTCTAACTATAAAGTGGCTTTCGTAATAGACCATAGCCATTCATCAACCCGCAGTATAGACTAAAACTCTTATCATTGCGTGCATAAGAGACATTCGAACTAAATCCTTTTCATATTACAGATAGAAGCTAGCAAGGAAGACACACATGAAGATGAAAAAGAGATAGTGTACAACAGACACAATGTAATGTCCAGCAGTAGCGAAGAATTATAGCCACAACCAGGAAAAGTCAGTGTAACTCCTTTAGGTTTAATGGGCCGCTTCGTTCCTCTGATGGGGGAGCTATACAGTTGAAGTGATAGGCCCTCTGTGGGCTCAGCAATAAATAGTGTCAAAGGTCGTTGTAATACGATGGGTGTTAACAGAACCATTGATGACGTCACTAACATAGGCCTAGCTTCCTATATAGGCCACTTGTGCATAAAAGGAGCAACCCCTTTACACAAGAGCAGAGGGATAAGTGCTATTGGGTCATAGATGGATCGTTGAAACCATTAACCCTCTCGACCTTCTGTGCCCATCTCTATATGATATCTATGGCTGAGCTGGTCAGTAGGATCATCATCCAATTAAATTTCAGTTATTAGTGTGTGACATCATCATTCCCGCATGATGCTATGCTACATAGATCCCTTTTATTCGTTGGGATTTTCAACACCCTACTGCTATTGTCGTGAGTTGTAATAGCAAATGAAATCAGTGCTGCTGGACTGTGCACGGAGTAAATTTAGCCATAAAACCAAATGTTAGCTTTTGAAACCCAAAAAGACCTTATGCTTTAGATTTTTGATCAAATGTTCAGTCATTATTGTTATTTAGGGGTCAATAGAATAATATGAACTGTATAGATTGCTCTAACAACTTTTGATTAAAATATCTAGATGGTAAGCCGAAAAAAATCATATCATCAAATCATAAAAAAATAATAATTTGATATGTATAATATATATTGATATTATAAAAGTAGCTTGAATAATATATTCTTTAAAATTAGTAACTTCTAGTATTGCAGTTTATGATATATATCTAAAATCACTCAATATTTTAAAATGAGATGTTGTAAACCCTTTCGTGTTTTTCTAAGAGATTTTCAAGTGGTAATTCTCCTTCCAATAATTGATTTGTATTTACATATACTGTACTACTTTCTACAGAGCTATATGGATGGGGACAGGGCAAGTACAATCTATTTGGTGCTAAATTTGTTATTGATATAGTTCTGGCAAACATGAGCAGGATGCAGGACATGTCATCTATTACTATACTCGCTGCCATCAGATCTCATTATGTATACTTTGCATTGAAGTTTAAAAAACGAGCCGGTAGAGCTTTTTGGAAAGCAATTATATCGACTGCTTCTTTACGTTTTGACGATGAAGGTCCATCATGGTCCATCTGGAACCAGCAAGTCTCGCTTCATCCATCACCTCATCAGCAAACCCCTGTCAAAAAGTGTACCTATAGTGAGGGTCGAGGCAAAGGCTAACCGGGAGCAGCACGCGCTTCATTATTTTTTCTCAAATACGGCCACTACAATGTACAGTACATAATTAGTTCCATAATGACCATAAGAATTTTTTTTAATTTCTATGATCTTTAATATGCTATATTCTTACAATATAGAATTTGAAAACTACTGGATGTATACGATTAAAACCTAGATGATTTGATGATGAAAACTTTTCTGTTTCACGTAAAGCGCTGTGTACATGACAAAATCTATAGATTCTACATTTACTATTTGGACACAACTTATACAGTTACATAATACTTATACATAATATATCCGTGCACGCGACTCTTTTTCTGAATCAAGCTGGAAATCGAGCTTCATATAATTCGCTATGAATTGAACATCTCAAAGTGATATTTAAAAAAAGAAAGACTGAAGGAGTATCAATTTTGAAATAAGCTGCTCGTTAAAACTGAAGGAAAATACCTCTTTACCTCGGGTGCGGAACGGGCATCAATTAGAGCGGATCAGCGGAGCGCGGGCTCGCGCCGTGAGGAGGGACGGATGACGCGGCGTCGGGATTTCAGTCTCTCCGAGCCCAGCGCATTTGTATAAACTACACTTGTAGAAAAGTTGAAGGATTAGTTGTTTGTGAGAGTAAAATGGGCGGTGATTTTAACTGCGGCGCATAGTTGTATAATATAGGGAGGAAACTGTGACACGCGCCCTTGACGTCTCATTAGGGTACTTTCCATTGAGTTAGAGAGGAAAGAGAACAGGGAAAATCCCTCTATTCACACTGTATAAAAGGATATATAGTCTAACCAAAATCGTCTCCCATCTGCTCATTTGCATACTTGTTGTAATATGAAGCGCCGAAATGTATGAAATAAAAGGACAGAAAATGCATATTATGGAGGTAAAAATAGTTATGATAAAAATGAGATAATATGATATGATGAATTCATATTTACAAATTTAAATTTAAAACAGCAGCAATACATAAAATGCCGATATGTGTTATGCGAGATATAATAATACGAGATATATAATTTAAGGGAACCTATACATTTAAATATTTAAGAAGAAGGACAAACGCAATTGGAGTGCAATTGATGGAATACCGTACCGGTACCTTAATTGGTGCGATCAACAATGTATTCCACTTGGGCATTATTCGCATCATTAATTTTTTTATTATTGATACATTTTTAAAAACTACTTTTAACATTCCTACATAATATTGTGATTTAAAATTTAAGTTCAAATTTGATTGATAGCAATTTGAGAATCATTTTAACTCGTATTTTAAAAAAAAGGAGATGTTTATCATACATAATCTCGGTATTATAATGTATATTATGCAAAATGGGGAGGACGCGTGATGTGTTGACCCACGTGCAACCTGTGATTCCATTGATAAACAAGTAAAACAGGAAAAAAACGATACTTTTGTTGATTCAGATGTGCTTATAGCAGAAACAATCTAGCAAGAAAAAAAAAAAGAAAAAAGGCGAATAAATAAGAGGAATAAAAAACCGTAGAAAACAACAATATGATCGCCAGGTGGTTGGGATCTCACCCGTACCAACTTCAATACGGTACTTAATTTTATACAATAGAGGGAAGTATACAGTCGATGATTTGGAGGGATCATTAACAGCAGGCAAAGTTACGCAACTGGATCGTCTATGGACCCTTCTTACTGCGTTATTACATGCAAGATTTATAAGCTAGGGTATAGCCAGTGATTATGGGACACAAAACAATAGGAATTGACGTCATGTTGTAATACTTTGTTTGGGATTGGTTATTTCCGTTGTCTTACAGAATATATGTATCATATGGACCTTTATAGACACGCGATATTGGAGAATAAGACGGTAACATTGACTCTTTCAGATTTCTCGGTTATCTTTGTTACAAATAATTGAAAAATTCTTAAATTACCTTTTAGTCTATTATCTAAATTATCTAAATTATCTTTTCTACAAACAATAGTTGAAGTGTGTTGACGTGTTTCCATTTCCAAAATGATAATATTTTTCAATCATCATCACTTATATCTGTATGCTAACTAATTTGTTTTATAATTATGCAGCTACTTCTTGGGTGGTATGCGGGTGGTAAATACCCTTGAAATTTTCATAATCCTGGAGATTATCCTAAAATAAAATAAATTGAAATCCAATTTAAAAAATGGTTAACCAAAGTCGTCATATAATATGGGTTGAAAACCGCAAACACGCACTTTCATCATTTTTACCTAATTTTGCCTAGGCCTGGTGATGGACGGCGGCGAGTTTTAATAGAGCGTCATCACGGGAGCGGGAAAATGCCTATAATAACACACCACTGGACAATATGCGGACACATCCTATCAATAGTAGGCCTAATATCACATTCGTTATTTGTTTTTCCTGATGGCCCCTATATTATGGTCAATATCCTCATGTTATTTATTTATTTAAATTCTATTAGGGCAGAGCCGAATTTTAAAATATATCTAGAAAATACATACGCAGTAAATGTTCGACTGCTATAGCATATAATAATTTCCCAGGTGACTCTTCATTGCATATACATAGATAGGCCGATAATATGACTTATCCTTCTTCTTTTCCTCTGTTGCATTATCCAAATTCAGTGAACCGTAACCATCATAACACATCTCATGCCCTCGTAATATGTAGCTGGTTTTTTCTGTCTCTTGCTTCTGTTATGAAATATAATTTAACCTGATTTATATATTCCAAATCAAATTGAGAAGAAAGAATGATGCAAATAAGAGAAAAGAATGGTAACTACGTTTATTCCTCTCGGACAATTGACAAATGAGAGAGAATATCTCATTTTTTCATGGGTCGCGTGTAGACCTATTATGTTCACATTCAACAAAAAAAGCGGGTGCTATACTTGCCCTTTGTGCTATATATACATAATCCATAGGGAGCAATCGTTCCCTAAAAAAACAGGACTGATGTTTGCTTGCTGTAGGATTTGGACGCTTCGTTTTTTTAGTAGAGCGAAACTAATTGTTTCTAGAAGTCATCTATCTTCTCATATAATCACGATCACTATATGTTATCCTATTTCTTATGCAGTTTTAAGTATAGAATTTTTTTATGCACCAATTTACCCAATAAATTTAATCAATAATTTACATATTTAACTAATAACAATACACATCGAAATTCATAAAATATTGGTACTAAAAAAAAAAACGAAAGAATAGCTAATGGCTATGTACTATATGTTTCTAATCGATGATTCGTCATTTCAGCGTACTAATTGGGTTATTTTCCATCATTGATCATTAGAAGTGGATGATGATTATGATGGTCATTCGATGGTATACATAGAAAGGAAGATTGGTCACGCCGTGAATACTGTTCTCTGAACGGTTTTGGGACGGTCGAAGGGACAAAAGTGTCCAGTCATGGATGGACCATCAAGAAGTCCATCAGCTTGACTCGCATTCAGAGTGCTTTACATGTAATACCAACACGCCCCCCCCCCCCCTATTTTATATTGAATTGAACAGAAGCTTTATAGAGTCAATATTATGGAGAATGACCAGCATCACTTTCGACAAGCATCATCTGCCTATTTCGATTACGCACAATTGAGCATATCATAATATTAATGAATATGTATACACAGCAGATAAAGTACGGTAAGCAACATATATGAACATATGGTACGGTATGTAATATTGGCTGACTTCATTAGTCAAATACAAAGTGGCCATCCATAATTTCTATATTGAATATTATGAATAAGTTCTAACTACAAAATTTTTAATTCAAATTTTTAACCAAAATTTGCTAACTGTTTTCTTCTAGAATTTATATTTTCTTAAAGATTCATTAAAAAAAACTATTTTTATACTGAGATGCAAAACAAGTTAAAATGTTTGTAAACACGTGGTAATGATGCTACCGATAAAGATACAAGGATAACAGTTGTTCAATCAGCACTTCATATCGAAGGTTATAGAAAGCGCGCCCGATTTGAAAATGCGTCGATGAGGAGCTTCGAGCGCCCCCTGAAATTTATTGTATTACACCATACGGGCTTGTTTCCAAAAGTCAAAACCGGGAAGAACCCCTTTTTTCCAAAATAAAAATAAGGAGGGAGTATTCTTCGTCCCCCTTTATACGTAATAAAAAGGGAGGAGTTCAGGAGTATGGCGCAATATGCTTAAAATCTTTTCACGTGCTGAGAGCAGCATATAGAGGGCTACACTTTCCAAGGGTTTAAAAAAACCCGCCGTGAATCAAAATGGTCTGTATTTTTTTGTAAAATGTTTTGTTGTCGTTGTAAAGTAAAAAAAATTACGACCTGTAAGGTCATGTGTGTGTCAACTCTTTCGACACGCTGTAGCCCGCCCCCCCCCCCCCCCCCCCCCCACATTTTTCCATTTATATTGCTGAATTAAATTTTAATGTTTTTTTACCCAATAAATTGTCATTGAATAGACCATATTGTTATCTTGTGTGATCATGGAACGCCCTCCTCGTTTGACCAATCTGGTAAAAATAATTTTATACTTCACATTTTTTTATATAAATTGAGAATTGATACATCATCGCAACAAATTATAGAAGACAGTATATACCGTCTATGGAACACAAGTTATCGAAAAATTCTTAAGTGAATTTTGTGAAATCTTGAAAAGAATTGCATAATCTGCTCTTTTTGAATTACATAACAAGAGTAAGTTCTTGTAGCAGTGATTTATGACTTATTTCACCCGGCGTTAGCCACAGCAATTTTCGATATACAAGGACTTCGTCAGTGTAGGCTTAAAAGGGTTCCTTTCTTCGTCCTTTTTTTACCGAACTGATTTATATCCAACGTGATTTAATGCTATGTACACATATCAGCAATGAGAACTCGTAGTTAAGATAGTACATAAGTTACAGATATCCCATGGGGTCTAATACTTTTTGTTATGTGTTCCTTAAAAAACGGTTAAAATATAATCCGCCAAGAGTTTTAAGAGGAATTATACCAAGTGATTTATTAGCTGTCGAAAAAATATTTTAACAACAATCAGTATTTGTTGTAGGGCTTTTGAGAAAAATTGTGAACTTTTGTATTCCATCTATTTTTAAGGTAAAAGGGGTGTTTTTCAGTAAATTTCAAACAAAGGTGCGTTTAAAAAAATGCGAATGTTTTTCAGTAAAGATGTTGTCAGTCTTTTTCCTTGGAATATTATTTATTATGTTGCTCTAGCTTTCTGATTATCTCGTTTTCGTCAGTTCGTAAATTACTATATGCTTGTATTACGGATGATGTAGAAAGATGCCGAAACCCTTTTAGCTGCTGCCTTTTTTCCCTTCCATGTCACTTGACATCCATTAAACCATTAAATCATCAAAGTTATATGGAGCTTGAACAGCAGCACGAGTTGAAAAAAGAAAAGGATAAAGGGTTGCTCTGTTGCTATTTTTTGTGTGCTGCTCTTCTTTGTGGCTCGGTGTGAGGGACGTCAACGAGCCGGCACTGAATGAGGGGGAGGTGTCGGGCACAATAAGGGCACTTAATACTGACACAATCCTTTTCCCTGATTTTTTTTTAAGTGAACAAAAGTCAGTTTTATGGTTTTACAAAGTATTGAATAGAATCATCATCTGCCGAAAGCTTTTGATTTTTTTAAAGAGTAGAGCAAAAACCGTACATTTTAATCAGCCATTGTAAAGGCTGATTTAATTCTTTTTTACTTGCTGAAAAACTTGTATATGAATGACTTTATCGAATGTTAGCTATCGTACTAATTACTAATAAGTGTATTCACACCTGCAGCTTGTACATTTATCCTTACAGATCTAAAAAAGGAAAACATGATGTGATGAACTGATGATTGATGAACGAGCCCATTAGTCCAACTTTGTCATTTCTATCCTTACATAAATTTTAGTCTGAAATTCCCATTAGAATTATGTGTTACAAGTCTTACAAGGCCCATAAATCATTCGTCGCCCTATCATTTCCCGCTGTAGCTCCGTGCTCATCGCTAATTTAGTTCTGCTCTCAAGTGCTGGTACTATTATGCAAGGATTTCTATAATCAGTCCAGCAACGCATGATGAATGGGGAGCATCTATTAGAGCGATATCCTGCCGATGACACCCAAGGGATCGACTGAAATATATCGCCCATTGGTCCTTCTTAGATTGATTCATTTATGAAGTGCTATGTATTTTCCGCCACCACTGTACTATTGTCTCTATACCCATTGATTAAGTGACTAGGTCGACAAGGATGGCTTGCTACCGCCACCAAATTTGGGGATGATATGTAAATGAGGTGTTAGTGCAAAGCGATCATGTAAACACTTCCTTTAATTTTATTTTTCACGACCTTATATGATGGGCTATGGCAATCTCTACAGCTATAAGATATCTTAAATGTATATGGCGCATTTAACTGTCTTTATTTATATTGAGTACAATAATCGTTGCAATAGCTACCTACTTTTAAAAGGCTATCTAAAATAGCCTTTTAAAGGAGTATAAATAGATATCCTTAAATGAAAGCTCCAAAACCTACAATGAATCGCAATGAACGTTGTTTAATTATTATCGGCTTATACAGCTGCAATGAGACTACATACGCCTGCGCACTGTGCTAGGCTTGACGGGACTAAAGTAGGCTATGGATCCCGCGGGAATCACGATCCATCAAGATTGACGACCAGCAGCAAAACAAAAGAGAAACAAAAGAGTCATTTTATGGTATAGACCTGCTTTCATTTAACCAGACTGATGGATGGAGTTGCTCATTTGCATATATAGATCACATAAATCTGTGAAGCTGGTGGAAAACAATCGCAGCAAAGTATTTCAAAGCGGAACTGATACGATATGGAAATCAGCTGGGCTATGTAATATTAGGGATTCATTTGCCTAAGCGAGAGCAGTGACGCTCTCGTCGTAATAATGTCCCTCATTTATATTGCAAGGATTATTAAGCGCGGTCGTCGTCCTCCATTATTTCAATAATAGAAAGACATAAACTCTGTTCACTTGATGAGTTATCTATTATTAAGAACGTCTATAAAGTCGGAATAATTTCATTATATTTGAAAAGAGGGGAAGGGCAGACGCCGTTGCCACAAAACCGGCGCCTTATTTGCATTTAAATTTAGAAGAACCCCAGTTTATCTTTGATTCCTTGATGAGATTAATGGCTCGTAAAAAAGCATCCCAGATGGAATCGTAAAAACAATAATACTATCCAATCCTTTCAATTTGAGTTTTAAAACTTAATGTGATCTTTATGGCACTCACCGGGTTGAAAATTGAACTCATTTATAAGCGTCCAAAGGCAATGAAAGTTTAAGAAATTGTCATTTAAAATTTATATTAAATCAATTTCAGCTGATACCATCATTGTCAGGAAGGAATTCTGTGTTAGCGTGTTGCTAATGATATACACAATATGTTTCTCTTCTAGAACAAGATAATTTCTCTAAAAAGAATCGTTACAAATCCACCAACCCATTTCCACGTCAAATATGTTGTATTACACAAAAATAAATTACAGAAATCGCATAGAAATTAATAGGCCATGTCTGAATGATACAAAATAGTAATAACAATAAACTAATATTTGTGAGATCAAGAAAACGACTGATGAAGTTGATCCAGTAGGGATGATACTCAAAGGATCCAGTAGTCCATCATCCAGTCGAAAAGCTCCACAATTTCCATCAGAGTTGTGATCGGATCGAAGAATTTGTCAGGACATCTGGAAAATGAGATAAAGATGCTGGCGATTCTCATTAGAATCTTGATTGAGTTCTCACACCAATCAGGGAAGATTTGATGGGTGAAAATGTTTTCATTTATGACTAGATTCGTAATGGGTCTAAAGGAACAGCACTGGAAAACAAAAAAAGCGGAAAAACACTCTCCTACTAGTTCATTCACACGTTCTTGCTAGTTTAAAAATATACAATAATTGCAATATTTAATTTTTAACTTTGTAAAATTAAAATATGTGGCACAGTTGAGATGATCAACGAGAGCTGGAGGCACATGTGATGTGAGCTTATTCGTGTGAGCGACTGAGGAGCGAGTCTGCTAGGGTCGAGCGACGCCGCAGTGCACTCCCTTTCAAAAATAGAAAACGAACGTAACCGGAGCGCCACCATCGAGAATCCGAGACACATTACGGCCTAATTATTAAGTCCTTTATATATTGAAGTGTTATCAAAAGAGTATAGATCTATTTAATTATGTTTAGCTTTTATAATTGAATATTGGCTCGATCAAAGTCTTTGTTTGAAACATCCATGTATCTTATAAATTTCCAAAAAAAGGCCAAGAGCCATACATTAATGACACATAAAAATAAATAATTGATCTCCATTAATTATTGCAGACTATGGGCTCCCATTACATATTCTGTAGCCCTAAATGGATGTTGTATATATCCATATCACTCTTAAATAAAAGCCATGTAGTGTCAATAGGGGAGAAAGAAGCGCAGCAAAGACGATATCGTCGAATGTTGAGATTGCATTGCACCATATATAGCATCGCGGAAAGAGTAAATAATACAAGTTGACAGTCTTTCTCTTGTACACATTTGATCCCTTCTCTGTGAGCCGTCGGATTGCCGCCGTCGTCTGGGGAGTTGATGATGCCGACAGCATCTCTTGCGGTGCTCGCGCTCGTTCATCGCATCACCGTGCAGGAGCAGAAGAACAGACGACGAATCAGCCCCAATTGAATTCCCTCCCCTTGGCATCACCGAATGACTTGTTGTTTGTGATATGCTACGTCGAGGTAGATATCTTTATGGAAAAGAGACATGTTTCTTATTTAGATCTGTGGTGATGCCGCGCTGGTTTATATACAGCTTTCTATTCAATTGGTTTGTTCAACTCTCAGGTCAAATTCAAAGGATATTGTTGAATATAATCATAATGTACTATGGAGATGCTGAGAATCTTGAGTCAAGATGAACACTTGAAACAATGCGGCTGAAGAGGTTCAATAAAGAACGGCATGATTTTCAAAGCATTAAAGCAAATCTATAAATTAGCTGATGATTTTGTAAAGAATCTCATCCATGGAAACTTATTGTTGGGTGTCATGCAGCGGGGAGGTCAAGCGCGGATGTCGGCACTTCGCCCATGCGGAAGAACACGCTCAAGTATGTGTATATACCTCTTCAATAGCTTGCATGTGATCCTCTTTTTGTTGTAATGATCTACTCATCTACTGTGTAATCACACTAGTGAACTTATTAAAACATGATTAGAATGATCAATCCTGACATTTTTTTTATGGTTTTACAAATTCATGTGCACTTTACAAAATCGCAGCACATAATTGCGACTTATTGCTAGTTTTTCTTTATCGAAAATGAAATAATAGCGTTGGTGGTATAGTGGTTAGCATTGTTGCCTTCCAAGCAATAGACCTAACTTCGATTCTCGGCCAACGCACTGTTGCTACACTCTTCAAATTCTTCTCGATGCCATGATCGAGTGGAATAGAAAATGTTGTATTTTGTAGCTGTACTGCTCAAAATTTTTAAAAATTAAAAAGTATAAGCAGGCGCATCGGCATCGTTCGTGCGGAAGAAAGCGCTCAAGTAAACGCACCTCTTCCCTGTTAACGTTAACAGAATAACGTTAACAGTATAACGTTAACAGTAAATGGAGAGCATGGAAGAAAATTTTGCATTTTTTTATAGATATTCTCAAGTTTATATTGTATTTTTGTAAAGTGATAAATGTGTGTACAGTAATTATTTTATTTTTTAAATTGCTCTTTGAGAAGGCGGCGACAAGTTATATCTTTTTACTATTCACAATTAAGTTATAAACATTTCCGACTTTTTCACTTCATCAGCAGAAAATATTATTAATACGCTATTTCAGCCAAATATCTCGACTGAGGGATTTATTAGAGCAGTCAGCCCTCATTATCTTCACAGGAAAAATTCTATATTGGCCTATAAAAGCAATATTGCAGAGTTCTTTATATTCCCTAGTTTTTATCAATGGTAACTTTATTTCAATCAAGCAGGTTACACTGTAGCTCGTTTTAAAAATAATATTAGTTTAAGCTATAGCAATTAACACAGTATGAGCTTATTTTGTTCGTACAATAAACTAAACATAATAAAATATAAAAATTTAGTTTATTTACGGTTTTATTTAATCATTAATATAGGACCTCAGATTTGTGTGTATTAGGGAAACTGCTATACAAAAGAAGAGTGAATAATGGTGAATGGCCAACCCTTATTTATTGCATAACAGTCTTGCGCCTGGGTTTTGATATTTCTCCCTTTCTCCACTAAACATTTTATTGCAATATATTCGCAATACGTAAAATGTCTACTGGACGCAGGCATTATATGCAACCGATTTTTATGATTTACCATTCACAAAGAGCGCTTGCTGGTCATTAACAATCACCCTTCTCTTCCGTCACTGCCATATTTTCTGCATACATAGAAAATAAATATAAAAGTGGCAAGAATAGCAATGCAAATTTTTTGTTGTTGGATTTTACGATGATTCTGGGAATATTGCATAGCACAATCTCTTACAAACAGGGGCAAACAGGGGCAACACACTTTAACCTATTGTAGAAGCAGCTGTCCTCTTAATGTAACAAAAAAACATTTAATAGCTCTTCTTTTTTACGATCCCTTTTTTCTATTTGAATCTTCTTTGATAACGCGCCATTTGCTCGTCGGCGTCCATCAAGTTCAAATAATTATTTTTCGAAAAAAATAAATGATATCTATTCGCGTAACAAACCGCAGCGGGATGCAAATGAGTCTCATTTTCTATGATGACGCTTGGCACCCCTTTCTTTTTTGCGTCTATGCAAATACATCCATATAAACTGATTATTACAGAGGGGAGCCTATCTAATATTCGACTCTTTGTATATACTACTTGAAAAATGTTGTTTTTGAATGATAGGCTATGATATGAAGCGACAGTCGACACCCTTTGATGACGAAAATATGCATAATGTTGTAACTATTTATAAAAGATTTCTTTTTAACTATAGAGGAGGATACAATAATAAGCAACAGTTTAATGACTCTATAAAAAGGGTGTTTTTCTATGGAAGAAAAGAAATATGAGGAGGGATATTTCATTTCGCTTTTTTGTTAGGTTGGCGCCCTTATTGTTGTTTATACTACTTTTAAGCTGTATGGATGGTGAGATCAAGTTTCGCCATCATTAGCATTACCGATGACTGCAAGTTCATTTAGATTTGCATACTAAAAACAAAATTACATTCAATTTTGTTTCGAATTTCATGATTTGTTGTGTAACAGCTATTGACCCCCCCCCCCATAACCCTATATTCATGCTACGATAATCTAAAATCTATATGATGTATTAAACGAATATTGCAACAAATTTGGAACTCAAAAAGCGACAAATGTTGAAATAAAAATTTTAAAAAACCAACCATCTCTTAATTACTATTGTTGTCATAGAAAAATGAGCGTAATACTTGGTAACTTTAAAATGGTAAATTAATATTTTAAAATCTTTAGGTGATAATTTTTATTTTTATAATAATAATTTGTTGTTTGCCTTAGATTATAAAATACATAATGAGTCTCGTGAGAGAGATTTTTGTCCTTGTCTCAAATTTGATTTATCCTTTAAAATTGAATAGTGCAGAATAACTTCCCCATCGGTGCAATAGATTTCCTATTATAAAATCCGGAAGAAAAAAAATCGTGACTTGGATATGTGTTAGGGGGAACATAACGAACCGATTTGATTGCATGATACATGTTTTTTTCCAAGGGATAGAAATAAGAGTCGATTGAATTTACATCTACTTTACCCATTTTATATATTTATATTCCAAATGCATTTGAATAAATGGCGTGAGATTGAATCAAGTGCTGCACTGAGCTTTTCTTTTATAAAGGTGACATGATGCCATCCAAATAACAATACACAGGAGTCACAGAAGATATTATATCTCACTACTCTACTGTATACAAATAGTTCTCCGATTATATATACCATCCTAATTATTTTTAAAAATTGCAGCTTCAATCTAATTACTTTTAAAAATCTTATTCAATCAAATAGAAATAATAAAGAATAGAAATAAATTGCTTATTTAATCTTATATCGATTTATCTTTAATATCTATCACGTTTATTGCGTCCGCACTTCACCGCGCTTTCTCCCACCTTCTTTAAAACCAACTTAAAAATCATAGTCTACGCTACATATTATGAGGGTAATGGCTCTGACTTCAGCAGCGGGGACTGATTCGACGCTCTCCTTCTTTTGTTCAAATCCATCTCGTCGTCCATAGTCTAAACAACAACGACTACTTCCTATAGTGAATGATGAAAAAAGTATAGAGAGAAACTCAGAAAAGGGAGGCTTATTGTGGTGGTGCCACCGGTGCACAATATTGTGCTTCCCCCCTTCCTTTTCTTTACTGCGCGGCGTGAATTTTTCCAGTGTTTTTAATTGCCTCTCGAGCACAGCCGAGTTCAGGACCGTCCTTTACTTGATTTATGTGGTCCCCTAGTTCTCCTACTCTTTTTATTAGCCTTGATTGGCTCCCTTCACTTGAAGCAGCATCAACAGATCACTGCTCCTTTAATAAATCACTTATATCAAAAGGAGTACCGGTATAGACCTGTACATTGCGCTGGTTATCTCTATTTAAGTTGAAGAGATCATATTTATTTTGATATGAGTGATGGCATTTAAAGTGGAAATCTGAAAGATGTGCTTGAAGTGGATTTGTCTAAAAGTGAGAAAGATGGATGGCTACTTCAATACTACTTATAAAAGATTTTAGCATGGTAGATAAATATAAAAGCCTAAGCGCGTAAATAGAAAGTATTTCAAAAGGACAGAAAAATTTAGAAGTCATTATTATTGGAAGGATATGGACGATTCTCTATACACTTTCCAGCTCATGGCCTACAATAGTGCGCCGTCTGCACATATGGCCCATTCTGCCGTGACATTTTATATGCCCTTTTCTCCTTTACGTATTTGTTTTTTCTTCCTTTTTTCTCTTTTTCTAATAGACGTGTCTCGTAACGATGTTCCGGGCGGTCAATATATAACGAGACTACTAGACACCATCCAACTCTTCTTCTTTTTTTTGTTCCTTGAAATGAGGGCAACGAGCAAGGATCGTCGACAGATGTTTCGCAGTAGCTGGAACAAAGAGTCATCTTTCACTGCAAACCAAAGGTCCTTGACAATCCCTAGGATACTTGGCAATAGGAATTTCTAGAGAGAAGGGCTTGGTCCGATCCGCTCCTGCGCATTCCTTTGATGCGCTGCTGGAGGCCACCTGATTCCTCCTTCTTTTTTGTCGTCATTAAATAGAGAAGAGAGTTGACTTGTTCTTTGCGTGACAGGTCACGTGATAGACGCAAACACAAAGTCATTTTAAAGGAGAGCGCGTTACCCCCAGCAAAGATCGAGAACTAGAGCTGATGCGCAATCCCACGTTGTCTTGAGCTAGAGCGCAGTGGCCTACTTATTTTTTTGTCTTATTATTTACGGGATGTGAACGTGTAAACATAAGAGGAGCTGCACGGGGTGATGATATCAGTTCATTTAGCTTGTCGCACTTTTTTTTTCTTCGTCTTAGTGCGCTTCATTGCACAAGTCAGAAAAAATTATGGCAACGTTGCAGCCTGTCAACTAAGAAGAGAGTTGAGACTCGTCCCATCTGGTTTTAGATTTTTTTTTCTTCTTCTTGGGTGATGATGGCGACGAGTAAATAATTTTATTTTAAAGAGTCCTGGGAGAGAGCAACAAAAAAGAAAATAAAGGAGAGAGACAGTGATGTCCGGGTCACTAACCTCTCGCGATGCCAAAAATAGAGCAGCACTATCAAAGTCAAGAAAGAAAAATAAATCAAATATAGATTCTCATACTGTATAGATACCCTTTTAAATATGTCCATGATATAACGAATGGATCATCATATTACATTACTTTCATATTCCTTATATGCTTCCTTTAAGGTTAATAAGATGTGAAGTACAAAGTGAGCTCCTAAAAAAATACATGTTTTCATGCTGCATACTTGAAAACAAGTTGATCTTGAGAATGGCAAGATACGAAATGAGCACAGGAGAAGTTTTAAATTAATTCATTAATTACAGGCAAGGTGTAACACTGTAAGAGGGTGAGCAGCAGCAAACTCCGTGTAAACAAGCATAGTATAAATAGGCCTAAGGTTCTGCAATCCATTATTACATCACGTTCCATTGAAATTCTATTATAGGCCTGCTATTATAGGGGGAAGTGAATAGGGGGTCTTTTTGGTCAGGGGCAGCACGTGTTAGGCATCACTTTGATTGTTTTCTTACCAGCTCACAGAAGGAAGTAGTAATCGAAAAAGATAAATATTCGTTTCGAAGCAAGTTCAATCGTCTTTTTGACATTCTTATTCAATAGTTAAGATGGCTACTGTACTAAAAGTACCCAGAAGTGCTGGTAATAGTGGTACAATTAAGGAGCATCTCATTAGTGAACTGGAATGTATTTGTCTATAGCTAGAATAATATTCTAAACTGCTATACATGATAGTGCTGCTCTTCGTCTTCCTTCTTTACAAATGTACCACAGAAAAGCTTAAAGGTTACACTTGAAAAATAAATTAAGGGAGAAAGGAATTCCCACCGAGAATTTCTTTCACTCAGGGAATATTATATAAGAGACCAAAAAGCCGAAAGTGGTTGTTTAGATACTGACAATCATTTCTAATGTGGTAAGAAGCGATAATGGTATGGGCCTATGGACTTTTCTTATAGTTCTTGATAGAGTTTTAAATTTTTGTTTAAATACAGAGGAATCTATTCAAGCTAATATATTGCCATATAACGTAATACCTCAAGTCATAACCATACGGAAGCATTTTGAAGGTTTATATTAAATAAAATGATATAAATGAAAATGACTATCTTGACCTATTATAAGCAATCCTATAACAGAAGCGAAATTTTAGACAACAGGTAACTAAACTAGTAGAGGTATAATATCACATTTTCCTATGAAAATGAGCTTTTGTAAAATATATAAACATATAATATACATTAGAGACGCCTGGCTGAGACGATGGTCATTCAGAAACGAAGGAGAAATTTTCTAAACGGTCTGCTGCGGTCTACTGGGTTTGTTATTATTATCCGTTTTAGGTTTAGTTCTATACTCCCGGAATCGTTTCCCTGCCATCCGCTTCTTTATCATCGGTCCTCTTCTAACCATAAAGTGGCTTTTGTAATAGACCATAGCCATTCATCAACCCGCAGTATAGGCTAAAACTCTTATCATTGCGTGCATAAGAGACATTCGAACTAAATCCTTTTCATATTACAGATAAAAAGCTGGCAAGGAAGACACATATGAAGATGAAAAAGAGATAGTGTACAGACACAATGTAATGTCCAGCGGCAGCAAAGAATTATTGCCGCAGCACCGGAAAGGTCAGTGTAACTCCTTTAGGTTTAATGGTCCAGCAGCTCCTGATGGGGGAGCTATACAGTTGAAGTGATAGGCCCTCTGTGGGCTCAGCAATAAATAGTGTCAAAGGTCGTTGTAATACGATGGGTGTTAACAGAACCATTGATGACGTCACTTACCTAGGCCTAGCTTCCTATATAGGCCACTTGTGCATAAAAAGAGCAATCCCTCTTATATGTAAGAGTAGAGGCATAAGAGTTAGGCCATAAATGGATCGTTGAACCCATTAACCCCCTCGACCTTCTGTGCCTATCTCTATGTGAGATCTATGACTGAGCTGGTCAGTAGAACTATCATCCAATTTATGTTCAAATCATTCCCGCATGAAGCTATGTTACATAGGCCCCTTTAATTCTTTGTGATTTTCAACACCCTACTACTGCTATTGTCCTGAATTATAATAGCAATTGAAATTAGTGCTGCTGGACTGTTCACTGAGTGAATTTAGCCATAAAACCAAATGTTAGCTTTTGAAACCCAAAAAGACCTGATGCTTTAGATTGTTGATCAAAAGTTTGTTGCTGTTCATTTATGAGTCTATTATATCAACAAAATTTTACGAATTTTAGATCGCTCTAACAACTTTAGTTAAATATCCAGATGGTAAGTCTGAAAAAATAATATTTTGACAATTATATATTTAAAAAAACTAACTGTTACCTTGAAAGTATTCTTTAAAAATTAGTAACTTAGTACAGCAGGTTGCAATATGTATCTAAACTCGTATCTAAATCTGATCTGAATCCATATTTTAATAAATGAGTTTATTGGGTTATCTATACGCTCTGGTCCTTTCATGGTTTTCGAAAAAAAAATTCGAGAGATACTTTTCCTTCCAATAATTAATTTGTATTTTTACATATAGGCTACTTTCTAAAGAGCTACGGTATACGGATGGGGACAGGACAAGTACAATCTAATTAGTGATAAAATAGGATATTGTCAGTGCTGTCCTTGTCTCTAGCTATGGCAAACATCAGTAGGATACAGGACATGTCATCTATTACTAAACTCGCTGCCATCAGATCTCATTATGTATACTTTGTATTGATGTTGAAAAAGCGAGCCGGTAGAACTTATTAAGGAGCCTTTTAGAAGTGGAAAACAAGTATATTGACAACTTCTTTATGTTTTAACGACGAGGGTCCATACCTTGGTCCATCTGGAACTAGCAAGTCTCGCTTCATCCATCAACTCATCAGCAAATCCCTGTCAAAAAGTGTACCTATAGTGAAGGCCGAGGCGAGGGCTAACCAGGAGCAGCACGCGCTTCATTATTTTTAATCAAACACGGTATAATGTATATAATTAGTTCCATAGCGACTGTAAACATGCTTAAAATTTCTATGATCTTTTATATGGTATTCTTACAATATATAATTTGAAAACTGCTACATGTATACGTTTAAAATATAGAGTTTTTTATCGAAATCAGCCTCATATTCACTTTGAATTGAATACCTCTAAGCAGTAGTTTAAAAAGGGCAGAGTGTCGTTCATAAAATAAGCTGCTTGTTAAAATTGAAGAAATAGCTGTTTACCGCGGCCGCGGAACAGGCATCAATTAGAGCGGATCAGTGGAGCGCGGGCTCGCGCCGTGAGGAGAGACCTACGCGGCGCCGGGTCTCTCCGAGCGCATCTGTATAAAGTGCGATGGAAAGGGCGGTCTAGCTGCTACACATGTAGAAAAGTTGAAGGATTAGTTATTTGAAAGAGTGAAATGGGCGGTGATTTTAAACTGCGGGCATAGTTGTATAATATAGGGAGGAAACTGTGACACGCGCCCTTGACGTCTCATTAGGGTACTCCCCATGTATATAGATAGAGGGAGAGTAAAGAGAATAGGGAAAATCCCTCTATTCACACTGTATAAAAGGATACATAATCGTCTCCCATCTGCTCATTTGCATACTTCTTGTAATATGAAGCGACAAAATGTATGAAATAATAGGAAAGAAAATAAATATTATTGAGGAAAATAACAATGCTAAAAATGACCTATTATGTTAAGTTGAATTCACATTAACAACATTTTCAATCAAAATAAAAGCAGCAATACATAAAAGACCGAAATGTGTTACACATTAAGTTTAAAAAAAATAATTACTTGCAATTTAACAAGCATTTTTTAAATCGGGCGTATTTAAAAATATGGTTTTATATATATGATAACTCAGGGGTCAGGGCGTTATTTATCATACATAATCCCTGTACTATGATGATAATAAAATGTATATTATGCAAAATAGGGAGAACGCGTGATGTGTTGACCCACGTGCAACCTGTGATCTCATTGATAAACAAGTAAAATAGAAAAAAACGATACTTTTGTTGATTCAGATGTGCTTATAGCAGAAACACTCCAGCAAGAAAAAAGGCGAATAAAAAAGAGGAATTAAAAACAGTATTATATAACAATATGGTCACCAGGTGGTGGATCTCACCATTACCAACTTCAATACTTAATTGTATTTTAAAACAGTTGAAAGTATAGGCCACTGTTGATGATTCGGAGGGCGGGTCATTAACAGCAAAGTTACGCAACTGGAACGTATATGAACTCTTCTTACTGTATTTTTACACGAAAAGCTAATCTGCTAATCACAATTGTTAAAGTGTGTTGCCATTTTCAAAATGATTATATTTTCAAATCATCGTCACTTATATCTGTATACTAACTAAGCCTATATAAGTATACTTAGGTGCCGTAGTCCCCCAAATAGGAGGTCTGCGAGTGGTAAATACCCTTATTGAGATTTAGCCTAAAATTAACTTAATTGATATCCAATGTTATTGAAAGTGAACCAAAGTCGTTATATTATATAGATTGAAAACCGCAAACTCACGCATTTTCACTTTTACGTGTAATGTTGCCTATAGCTGGTGATGGACGGCGGCGAGTTTTAATACAGCGTCATCACGGAAGCGTGAAAAAGCCTATAATAACACACCACTGGACTACATGCAGACACATCCTATCAATATTAGGCCTAATATCATATTCGTTATTTGTTTTCCCTACATATTATGGTCAATATCCTCATGTTGATTATTTATTCCATAAGAGAAGGACCGAATTTTATACTATATCTAGAAAATATATTGGCAGTAAACGTTCGGCTGATATAACATTGAATAATTTCCCAGGTGACTCTTCATTGCATATATATAGATTATAGGAAGAGAATCTAGCGTTTCCCTCTTCTCTTTCTCGATTGTATTATCCGAATTCAGTGAACCGTAACCATCATAACACATCTCATGCCCTCGTAATATGTAGCTGTTTTTTGTCTCTTACTTCTGTCATGTAATATTATTCAAACCGATTTATACATTCCAAATCAAATTGAGTAGAAAGAATGATGCAAATAAGAGAAAAGAATGGTAACTAGATTTATTCCTTTAAAAAAATAGGGACAATTGACAAATGAGAGAGAATATCACCCATTTTTTTCATGGGTCACGTGTAGACCTATTATGTTAACAAAAAAAGCGGGTGCTATACTTGCCTTTTGTGCTACATATACGTAATCCATAGGGAGCAATCGTTCCCTAAAAAAACAGGACTGATGTTTGCTTGCTGTACGATTTGGACGCTTCTTTTTTTTTTAGTAGAGCGTAACTAATTGTCTCTAGAAGTCATCAATCTTCTTATATAATCACGGCCAGTATATGTTTTCTTCTTTTTTCCTATGTACATTTTAAGTATAGAATCTTCATATTTATTGCAAATTATAGTTATGCATCATTAAAAACGTACATAATCATGGTTAGTAGAAAAATAAAACATGAATAGAACTAAAGTAATAGGAATAAATATTTAAATTCATAAGATATTACTTGTTTTCAAATTAGAAAATGAATATACGGTTGTGTTGGTGACCAATGATTCGTCAGTTTAGCGTAATAATTGGACAATTTTAATCATCGATCATTAGAAGGGGATGATGATTATGATGACGATGATCGTTCGACGGTACACAGAAAGGAAGATTGGTTACGCCGTGAATGATGTTTTTTGAATGCTCTAGAGACGGTCGAAGGGTCAAAAGTGTCCAGTCATGGGCGGACCATGAAGAAGTCCATCAGCTTGACTTTTATTCCGAGTGCTTTACATAGAATGTATACCAAAAAGCCCCCTATTCTATACTGAATTGCACAGTAGTTTTATAGAGTCAATATTATGGAGAATGATGAATGACCAGCATCACTTGCGATAAGCATCATCTGCCTGTTTCGATTACACACAATTGAGCATATCATAATCATGAATGTGTATACAAACAGCAGATAAAGTAGGAAACATAGCATATGGTATGCAATTTTATAGGGTGGAAAGAGTTAACATTAGTCTTGTGTAAACGTGCAATACATCATTTCTATATTGAATATTAAGGAAGTTCTAACTAACCATATACATAATTTTAATTCAGATTCTTTTTTTTTTATAATTTAAAAATATTTTTAAGGTTCATAAAAAAAAATTTGACAACAAAATGAAAAACAGATGAAAATGTTTGTAAACACGAGGTAATGATGTTAGGGATAAAAAGTACTATGGTAACAGTTGTTCAATCATTTATACCGAAGGATATATCGAAAGCGCGCGCAGCATTTTTGAAAAACAGCGTCGATGAAGCGGTTTGAGCGCCCCCTGAAATTTATTGTATTGAACTGTACCATATGGGCTAGTTTCCAAAAGTCAAAACCGGGAAGAACCCCTTTTTTCCAAAATAAAGTAGGGAAATTCTTCTTCCCCCTTTATACGTAATAAAAAGGGAGGAGTTCAGGAGTATGGCGCAATATGCTTAAAAGCTTTTCACGTGCTGAGAGCAGCCTCATACAGAGGGCGACTAAGAATAAAAGACAGAAAAAAAACCGTGAATCAAAATGATCTATATTTTTTTGTAAAAATTTTTGGTTGTCGTTGTAAATAAGCTACAAATTTACGACCTGTGAGGTCATGTGTATGTCAACTCTTTCGACACGCTGTAGCCCGCCCCCCAATTTTTTCCATTTTTATTGTTGAATTCATTTTTCAAACAGGATATTTTTTCTAATAAGTTTTTATTGGATATATTACATCATCATCTTTTTTTGGTCATGAAACGCCCTACTCGCTTGACCAATCTGATGAAACAAATTTTATATTTTACAATTTTTTTTTATTTATGAAAAAATTTGAGAATTGATACATTATCGTACAGTATAAATAATAATGTAACACAAATAATAGAGAATTTCATAAGCGAACTTTGTGAAATCTTTTTGAATTATACAACAAGGGTGAGTTTTTAGCAGTGATTTATGGCTGATTTCACCCTGCGTAACCCACAGCAATTTCCGATATAACAGGACTTATAGGTCTTAAAGGGTTCCTTTCTTCGTCTTTTTTTACCGAAGTGATTTATACCATCGTGATTTAATGCTATGTACACAAATCAGCAATGAGAAGTCGGTGAAGATAGTACATCAGTTACAGATATCCCATGAGCCATGGGGTGTAATACTTTTTGTTAAGTGTTCCTTAAAAAACGGTTAAATATAATCCGTCAAGACAGAGTTTTAAAAGAAATTATACCAAGTGATTTATTACTCTTTAAATAAACTTCAATATTAACAACAATTAGAACTTTTTATACCATCATATAATTGGGCTTTTCAAATAAATTTCAAGCTTTTATATCCATTCCATTTAAATATGTAAAAATGACGTTTTTCAATGAATTTCAAACAAAGGCACGTTTAAAAAAATACGAATGTTTTTCAGTAAAGATTTTGTCAGTACTTTCCCTTGGAGTAAAATTTATTATGCTGCTCTTGCTTGCTTATCATCTCCATTTCGTCAGTTCGTATATTACTTTGCTTGGATTACGGATGATGTAGAAAGATACCGAAACTCCTTAAACTGCTCTCTTTTTTCCCTTCCATGTCACTTGACATCCATTAAACCATTAAATCATCAAAGTTATATGCAGCTTGAACAGCAGCACGAGTTGAAAAAAAGAAAAGAATAAATAAAGGGTTGCTCTGTTGTTATTTTTTGTGCGCTGCTCTTCTTTGTAGCTCGGTGTGAGGGACGTCAACGAGCCGGCACTGAATGAGGGGGAGGTGTCGGGCATAATAAGGGCACTTGATGCTGACACAATCCTTTTTTTCTGAGTTTTTTTTTATTAAAGTGAACAAAAGTCAGTTTTATGGTTTTACGAAGTATTGAATAGAATCATCATCTGCCGAAAGCTTTTGATTTTTTTTAGAAGAATATAGCACAAATTCATTTTAACTAGACATTGTAAAGGCTGATTCAATTCTTTCTTACTTGCTGAAAGAGTAGTATATGAATGACTTGACTATGAATTATTGTTAATCACAGAAGTAAGTAATAAAACCAACAAATAGTGGCTATCAAACTTTTCTTGTGTACTCACACCTGCCGCTTATATATTTATCCTTATATATTTATTAATTCATCTGGAAAAAGAAAACATAAGTGATGATTTGGATTTTTTAAAAGTATATAGTATAGTATAGTAACAAGTTATTTTTAAATTTAAAGAATATACATACTGATGAACGAGCCCATTAGTCCAACTGTGCCATTTCTATCAGTACATACATTTTAGTCTTAAATTCCCGTTAGAATTATGGGCTTCAAGTCGTGCAAGGCTCATAAATCATTCATCGCCCCATCCGTTCCCGCTGTTCCTGTAGCGCTCATCGCTAATTTAGCTCTGCTCTCAAGTGCTGTTACTATTATGCAAGAACTTAAATAATCAGTTCGCAGTAAGGCATGATGAATGGGGAGCATCTATTAGAGCAATATCCTGCCGATGACACCCAAGGGATTAATTGAAATTTATCGCCCATAGCCCCTTCTTAGATTGATTCATTTACAAAGTGCGGCAAGTGATATATATTTTCCACCATCACTGTTCTATGGTCTCTAGACCCATTAATTAAGTGACTAGGTCGACAAAGATGGCTAGCTGCCGCCGCCAAATTCGAGATGATATGTAAATGAGGTGTTAAAGCAATTCGATTTTGTAAATAATACTTCCTTTAAAATTCTTTTTCACGACCATTAAGCAAACTCTACAGATAACCAATGTCTCAAATCTATATAGCGCATTTAGCTAAAAAGTCAATCATTTAAAAAACTATAGTCTGTATTTATATTAAGGACAATAATCATTAGAATGGGAAAAAAATTCGTTCGTAATACAAATCGTTTAACAATATGGCAATAGCTTCTTTCACAATGTATCTTATTTAAAATAGCCCTTTAAAAAAGAGTAATAAATAAATATCTTGAAATGTAAGCTTCAAAACCTTAAATGAATATTGTCTAATTATAATCGGCCTATGATGAGGTTACATGCGCCTGCGCGCTGTGCTAGACTTGATGGGACTAAAGTAGGTTATGAATCCCGCGGGAATCACAATCCATCAAGATTGACGACCAGCAGCAAAACAATAAAAAGAAAAACAAAAGAGCCATTTTATAGTATAGGCCTGATTCTATTGCGTCAGACTCTGATGGATGGAGTAGCTCATTTGCATAAATAGATCACATCAGTCTATGTGAAGCTGGTGGAAAACAATCGGAGCACAGCATTACGAAGCGGAACTGAAATGCAAATCAGTTTGGGCGATGTATTAAGGATTCATTTGCCTAAGCGAGAGCGGTGGCGCTCTTGTCGTAATGTTCCTCATTTATACTGCAACTCTGCAAGTATTACTAAGCGCGGTCTTCGTCCTCCATTATTACTTCAATAATAGAAAGCATAAACTCTGTTCACTTGATGAGTTATATATTATTATGAAGGTCTATAAAGTCGGAATAATTTCCTTATATTTGAAAAGGGGAAGAGGACAGACGCCGTTGCCGCAATATCCGGTGCCTCATTTGCATTTCAATTAAGAGGAACGACCAGTTTATTTTTGATTTCTTGGTAAGATTAATGGTTCGTAAAAAAGGCATTCCAGTTACAATCGGAAAAGCAATAATATCTGCTGCATTCTTTTTTTAAACTCGAGTTTCTAAACTTTATGTGATCTTAATATTACGCGACGCTAACCGTGTTGAAAATTGAACTTTTTCAATAGCGTTTAAAGGCAATAAGAAATGAATTGTCATTTAAAATGGAAAATTAGTTTCAGCTATAGCATCTCTCCGCAAAAACAAAATTAAACAGGTAAAACATGTTAAAACCAAGTCAGCAATGCACCATGTCCTATGTATGACGATCTTCAATTGTCAGGGTGGAATTCTATGTTGACGCCTTGCTAATACATTATACACCATCAGTTTCTGGTCTAGAACAAGATAATTGTTTAAATAACTAATCGTTATAAACTCACTAATCATACTTCACATCAAATTTGTTGTATTACATACAAATAAAAATTACAAAAATTGCATAAAAAATTAACAGGCCATGTCTGAATGATGCAAAATAAAAAATATAAATAATTTAATGTTTGTGAGATCAAGAAAGCGAAGGATAAAGTTGATCCAGTGGGGAATGATAGGCCTACTCAAACGGCACAGCAGTCCATTACTCAGTCTAAGAGATCCACAATTTCCATCGGAGCTGTGATCGGATCCAAGAATAAAAAGAATTCGTCAGGGCATCTGGCAAATGAGACGTTGATGATGTTGCTGATTCTTCATTAGAACTTTGATGGATGTATGAGTTCTCGAACCAAATCAAGAAAGATTTGATGGTTTGACAGTTTTCGCATTGATGGCCAGATTCGTACTGGGTCTAAAGGAACAGCACTGGCAAACAGCAAAAGCGGAAAATCAATTTTTCGTTTTTACTATTTTAACAAAAAAAAATAGTTAAAATAAATCTTTCGCGACTTAGTTCAAAATATGGCACAGCTCAGAGATGATGACCAACGAGAGTTGGACGCACATGTGATGTGAGCTTACTCGTGTGAGCGACTGACGAACGAGTTCGAGGTCGAGAGTTGCCGCAGTACATTCCCCTTTAAAAGTAGAAAGAGAACGCAACCGGAGCGCCACCATTGGGAATCCGAGACACATTACACATATCTCCGACAGGGTGTGCTTGGGCTCCTCTTTCTGAAAAATCCGTAGTTGTATTATGGTTTCCGATACATTTGATTAAAGGATATGGTATATTTCATCTTCTCTTCTATCAGAAGTTTAAAATGCAGATTATTTGAAGGAATAAAGATGGAGGATATAAAAAAGTTTCCAGTATATATAGTCACCATTGATCATGAAATAGAGAACATAATGAACTCTGCAATATTGCTATGATGGGCTACTGCTTTTATAAATGTCTCAGTCGAGATAATAGATATTTGGCTGAACGTATTATACGTAGTATTAACGCTATTTACTGCTGCTGTGCAAGTGAAAAAGTCGGATATGTTATTAAAACATAATTGTGAATAGTAAAAATATCTCTTGTCGCCGCCCTCTTCAAGAGCAATTTGAAAATCAACCATCACACTCATTTACGAAGCAGTCTCTCTTCTTCTTTTCTTCCCTCTGTATATAATATGTAAACATAATAATTGTGGATGCTACAATCCACTTTAACGAGACCACCTTCCACCATAGTGTCTATTGAGTTTATTCATACGTAGCAGTATGAGGCTTATAAACACTTGTGCTTGTCGTCTAGCTATGGCATAACATTTTTACTCAATTAGATCATAAATCAACATAATATCCTTAAGTAATATTTGAGATATGCATATTAGTGTATATCAATACATTATAAAATATGGTTTGTTGTTAATTTTTTAGAAAATCATTTTTTATACCGGTAGCAGTTTTTCTACTAATTTTGAGCGATAAAGCAAAAAAAACTGAATCAGCATGTCCAAATACGAACACTACTGCACGTCAGTTTGATGCGTTGGCCAGGAATCGAACCCGGGTCCATTGCTTAGAAAGCAAAAATGCTAACCACTATACCACCAACGCTTATTGAAAAGTAGGATATATATACAAATAACGTATACAAGTATGCATATAAATGTATACAAAATAACGATGTATACGTGAGCCAATCTATTTAAAAAACAAAGAAACGTAAAAGACAACAATTTATTCAATATTCTCCACCCACATTACTGTAGGGAGTGTAGGGAGAAGTTTTGGAAACATTGTCTGTCAAGAGTGCGTTGGCCGGGAATCGAACCCGGATCTGTTGCTTGGAAGGCGACAATGCTAACCACTATACCACCAACACTTGCATATTGAGAACAATAACATTGTGCATTTCATATTTTTTTTTCAAATTTGAGGTAATAAGAGCTGCACCTTTTCATTAAACGCCAGTATCTTAATCTTGATTCATTTGTAATGATAGTCTCACTTTTTCTCTTATGACTTGATGGACCGATAAGTACATACATTTGTAGTATTACAGGGCTACGGCTATGGAAGAGGTGCGTTTACTTGAGCGCTTTCTTCCGCATGAACGGTGCCGATGCGCCGACATCCACGCTTGACCTCCCCGGCTCCCGCTGAATGATACGGTACCCAACAACGAGTTTTTTTTTATAAGATTGTTTACAAAATCATCAGCTATTTTATAGATTCACTTGGATGCTTTGGAAATGATGCCGCTCTTTATTGAACCTCTTCAACCGCATTGTTTCAAGTGCTCATCTTCACACAAGATTCTCAGCATCTCCATACTGCATTGTAATACCATTCAACATTTCCCCTTGAATGTCATATGAGAGTGGAATAAACCAATTCAATAGAAAGCTGTATATTCTAGCGCAAGATCCATATAAGAAACATGTCCCTTTTCTACACAGATATCTACCTCGACGGAGCATATTACAAACAACAAGTCATACGGTGATGCCAAGGGAAGGGAATTCAATTGGGATCTGATTCATCGTCTTCTCCTGCACGGTGATGCTATGAACGAGCTCGAGCACCGTGAGAGATGCTGCCGGCATCATCAGTTCCCCAGACGACGGCGGCAATCCAACGGCGTACGGCGTACAGATGGGGGATCGAATGTGTACAAGAGAAAGACTGTCAACTTGTATTATTTACTCTCTCTGAATCTATATGGATGGCGGTACAGCAATACAATCTCAACAAGTCGGTCTACACGACGGTATATCTTTTCTTTGCTGCTACCTCCCCTATTGGCAGTGTACATATCTTCTTTAGAGTGATATGGACATAGAGCATGCATTTAGGAGTGGGGAATATGTAATAGGAGCCTCTACAGTCAGAAATAACTAATGGAGCATTGGAGCTCTATTATTTATTTGTTATGTGTCATTATATGGGTATGGACTTTCTGGATTGAGAAGATAGAGGGTTGTTATAATATGCTGTGAAAAGAAAGAGAGACTTTGATCGAGTCAATATGCAAAGATAAAATCAAGAACAGTGATGTAGCTATAAATTAGTAAAATTACAATAAACCAGTATGCACAAAGATGATCTTTGTGATGATTGATCTTAAATTTTAGTTGACATGTTTTAAAAATTTTGTTTCGGTGGGATAGATTACATCGAAATAAGCAGCTTGTCCACTAACGTACACTTAAACTAAAATTTAAATTGTCTTGGCCTTTATAACAAAAATACTATAACATACGATAAAATTCTAAAAGAGCTATAGCTCAGTTTAGAAAAAAATTGTTCGAGTTTTAACAGCAAGCTTATTTTTTATACTAATAAAATATTTTATGGAAATCTGGTTTTTAAATAGAATAAAATATTATTTGAATAATATGGGTACATACTTATATTCAATGATTAATATAGAACCTGAGACTTTAGTGCAGTACGGAAACTGTTCTATAATAAAATATAGAGAAGTGGATACATATAATGGTGTTAAACCAACCCTTATTATTGTATATTGCTTGGTTTTGTTGATATTTGTTGATATTTTTCCCTTTTCCCCACAAAAAAAAAAACAAAACAAAACATTTTACTGCGATATATTCGCAAGACATAATGTCTACTGGACGCGGGCTTTATATGCAACCGATTTTTATGATTCTATATTCACAAAAGGATGCTTGATGGTCGTCATTAAGAATCACCCCTCTCTTCCAGCACTGCCATATTTTCTGCATACATGGAAAATAATTATAATTATAATTTTTCATCTATGCAAATACGTCCGTATATACTGATTATTACAGAGAGGACCTATCTAATATTTAACTCTTTGTATATCATACTTGAAAAATGTCGTTTTTTGAATGATAGGCTATTATATGAGTTGGCAGTCGACACCCTTAATGACGAGAATTTGGATAATGTTGTAACTATTTATAAAAGATTTCTTTTTTACTATAGAGGAGGGTATCATAATAAGCAACAGTTTAATGACTATAAAAAGGGTGTTTTTCTATAGAAGAAAAGAAATATGAGGAGGGTCGGCACCCTTATTGTTTACAGTACCTATGTAAGCTGAATGGATGATGAGACCAAGTTTTCCCATCATTACCATCACTAATGGCCGTAAGCTTAGCCTACATACATTTACACACCTATTACCTATAACGATTGGAATCAAATATTGATAATCCAATTTTTGGAACTTTTGCAGTATCGAGTTTAACTAATACTTAACTTATTAGTAGAAAAAAATATAGCTAATACTTGGCAAGTTTTATAATGCTGTGTATGAACATAAAAAAAATTAAGCCAAATAAATAATGCATGTGTGAATGTTGCCTACGTACCGTAGGTTCTTTACCCTGTAGGCGGGTAAAATAATTTTTAAAATCTGAATATTATGTGATTATTTTTATTGTTATTTGTAGTAGCCTATGAAACATATAACGAGTCTCAGGAGAGAGATTTTTGTCCTTGTCTCAAATTTGATTTATTCTTGCTTAGTGCGGAACATCCCCATCGGTGTCATAGATTCTCTATTATAAAGTGAAGAAGAAGAAAAAACGTGACTAGGATATGTTTTAGGGGGAACATAACGAACCGATTTGATTGCATAATACATGGCCTTTTCCGAAGTTCCTAGTTTTTTTTATAAGGCATAGAAATAAGAGTCAATTGGATTTACATCTACTTTACCCAATTTTATATTTATTCCAAAGGCATTTGAATATACATGGCGTGAGATTGAATCAAGTGATCGCACACTGAGCTTTATTATAAAGGTGACGCGATCCGCGCTGATGGAATTTAAATAAATTGATTTCTTTTCTCAAATAATAATGATTACTTATACATTGCGACTTGGTATAATTTTATTTCATTACCATACGATATACCAATAGTAATCCAATGTAAAATATCTTAAAAATAATATTTCTAAAAGTGTAATTCCAATAAAATTTATTTAAAATAGTCTTAAATCTTTTATACTCAAACTATCGCTATGTTCTACTTATTATAAACTGTTTATCAGCTTTCTCGCGCCCTCCCCTCATCCCTTTTTCCCGCCCTTTTTCAATTTTTCCCAAACCTGCAGCTATGTAGATTTAGTCGGGCGCTAAATAGGGGGATGATGCGATGGCTTTAGACTTCGACAAAAAAGATTGATTCGGCTCTTTTTTTCTTTTGTTCAACTGCAACCCCTTTCAAAATCTAACCAACAGTGAGTAGCTATAGCGAATAATGAAAAAAATGTAGAAAGAGGAGAGGGAAGCTATTGGTGGCGACATCGGTGCACGATTTCATTGTTTAGCGTCCCTCCCCCCCCCCCCCCTTCCGGGGCATAATAACGCGCGATTTTTTGTGTTTTTAATTGCCTCTCGAGCCCAGCCGAGCTCAGAACCGTCCTTCACTTGATTTATGTGGTCCCCTTTTTCTACTCTTTATATTAGCCTTGATTGGCTTTATTCGCTTTCAGAAGCATCAACAGATCACCACTGCTACTATAATAAGTGAATTATATAGAGTAAAAGCCTATAAATTATGCTGGTAGTCTTCATAACAGCATAGGGATTGAGTAGTACCTCATTCAAAATTAAAATGAAATAGGATTGATGTAAAAGTGAGAAAGATGAGTGGATATTTCAATACTACTTATATATATATATATGCTTTTAGCATAGTAGATAAAAGTGCTAGCTCGTGTATGCTTTTAATTGATTAATATTATTTCATTAAATCAATTAAAATTATCGCCCAAAAAAATGAATTTATTATTGTTGAAATTAGAATCATTTTAAAAGCCTCATTTACCTCTACCAATTCAAGCGCGGAAAAAGAAAGAAGGAAAAAAGGACAGAAAAATTTGGAAGTCATTATTATTGGAAGGATATGGAGGATTCTCTACAATTTCCAGCTCGTGGCCTTTAATGTGTAGTCTTCACATATGGCCCATTCCGCCGTGACATTTTATATGTCCTTTTCTCTTTAACCTATTTGTTTTTTCTTCCTTTTTTCTTTTTTTCTAATAGACGTGTCTCGTAACGATGTTCCGGGCGGTCAATATGTAACGAGGCTACTAGACACCATCCAACTCTTCTTCTTTTTTTGTTCTTTGAAATGAGGGCAACGAGCAAGGATCGTCGACAGATGTTTCGCAGTAGCTGGAACAAAGAGTCATCTTTCACTGCAAACCAAAGGTCCTTGACAAACTCTAGGATACTTGGCAATAGGAATTTCCAAAGAGAGGGCTTGGTCCGATCCTCTCCTAATGTATTCCTTCAATGCGCTGCTGGAGGCCACCTGATTCCTCCTTCTTTTTGTCGTCATTAAATAGAGAAGAGAGTTGACTTGTTCATTGCGTGACAGGTCACGTGATGGACGCCAGCACAAAGACATTCTAAAGAGCGTTACCCCCAGCAAAGATCTAGCTGATGCGCAATTCCACGTTGTCTAGAGCTAGAGCGCAGTGGCCTACTTATTTTTTTGTCTTATTATTTACGAGATGTGAACGTGTAAACATAACAGGAGCTGCACGGAGTGATGATATCAGTTCTTTTAGCTTGTCGCATTTTTTTTTCTTCCTCTTAGTGCGCTTCATTGCACAAGTTAGAAAAAAAGGATGGCAACGTTGCGGCCTGTCAACTATAGAGACTCGTCCCATCTGGATTTAGAATGTTTTTTGCTACTTGGGTGATGATGGCGAGGAGTATATGATTTCATTTTAAAGAGTCCCACGAGAGAGAAAAAAAGGAGAGAAACAGTGATGTCTGGGTCAATAACCTCTTGCGATTCCAAAAATAAAGCAGCACTATCAAAGTCAAGAAATTAAAATAAATCAAATTTAGATTCTCATTTAGGTACCATTTTAAATTTGTCCATAATATAACGAATGGATCATCATATTACATTACTTTCATATTCCTTTAAGGTTTAGGAGGAACTTAAGAGTGAGATACAAAGTGAGCTGTTTTAAAAACATATCTTTTCATGTTTCATACTTGAAAACAAGTTGATCTTGAGAATGGCGAGATACGAAAGGAGCAGTGGAATTTAATGAAACTATTAATTGGGGGAAAGGAGTATAAACAAGCATAGTATAAATATAGGCCTAAGGTTCTGTAATCCATTATTACATCACCTCCCATTGAAATTCTATTGTAGGCTTGCTATTATAGGGGAAAAGAGGGGGGTCTTTTGGTCAGAGAGAGCAGCACGTGTTAGGCATCACTTTGATTGTTTTCTTACCAACTCACAGAAGGTAGCAGTATAGCCGAAAAAGATTTTATCTTTTTTTTTTTTGCAGCAACTTCAATAGTCCCTTTGGCATTCTTATTCAATAGTTAAGATGGCTAATATACTACAAGCACGCAGAAGTGTTGGCAATAGTGGTAAAATCAAGATAATAACATGTAAATGAGTTGGCAATGGTCCTATTATACCTCAATAATAGAAGGAGGAATCGGTTTATGCAAGATGTACGCTAACAAGCGTAACGGTTAACAAGAAAGGGGTGTCTCATTAATGAACTGGAATGCCGTTGTCTAGCTAGAACAATATTCTAAACTGCTACACATGATAGTACTGCTCTTCTTCGTCCCTCTTTACCAATGTACTATAGAAAAGCTTAAAGGGTTATTCTTGAAAAATAAATTAAGGGAGGAGGGAATTCCCGCAGAGGATTTCTTTCACTCAGGGCATATTATATAAGAAACTAAGAGGGCACTATAAATTTCGAAAGCCAAATGTTGTTGTTTCAAAACTGGCAATTATTTATAAAGTGTTAGGAAGCGATAGTGGTGGACTTTGGACTTTTTTTTTATTGTTCTTGATCGAATTAATTTTTTTTTAGTACAGAAGAATGTATTCAAGCTGATCTATTGTCATATGAATAATACCTCAAGTCATAACCGTACGGAAGAAAATCGAAGGTTTATAATAAGTAATTAATAGCCTCTATTAACCTACTATTACAGGCAATCCGATAACAAAAGCTAAACTTTTGCCAACAGGTATACTAATAAAGGTATATTATCACTTTGTCCTATGAAAATGAGTTTTTATTAAATATATAAAAATATTATATACATGCATTAGAGACGCCTAGCAGCGACGATAGTCATTCGAAAACAGTAGCACTTTTCTAAACGGTCTGCTGCGGTCTACTGGGTTTGCTATTATTATCCGTTTGAGGTTTAGTCCTATTACTCCCGCAATCGTCCCCCCCATCCGCTCCTTTATCATCGGTCCTCTCCTAGCTCTTCTAACTATAAAGTGGCTTTCGTAATAGACCATGGCCATTCATCAACCCAGCATAGGCTAAAACTCTTATCATTGCGTGCATAAGAGACATTCGAACTAAATCCTTTTCATATTATAGATAGAAGCTATAGCAAGGAAGATACATATGAAGATGAAAAAGAGATAGTGTACAGCAGACACAATGTAATGTCCAGCAGCAGCGAAGAATTATAGCCTCGAAAGGAAAGGTCAGCGTATAGCTCCTTTAGGTTTAATGGGCCAGCAGCTTCTGATGGGGGAGCAACACAGTTGGTGATAGGCCCTCTGTGGGCTCAGCAATAAATAGTGTCAAAGGTCTTTGTAATACGATGGGTGTTAACAGAACCATTGATGACGTCACTTACATAGGCCTATAGCTTCCTATATAGGCCACTTGTGCATAAAAGGAGAAACCCCTTTATATGAGAGCAGAGGAATAAGTGCTAGTGGGTGATAAATGGATCGTTGAACCCATTAACCCCTCGACCTTCTATGCCCATCTCTGTTTTAGATCTATGACTTAGCTGGTCAGTAGGACCATCATCTAATTACAGTTCAGTTATTGATGTGTGACATTATCATTTCCGCATGATGCTATTCTTTATATACACCCTCCATTCGTTGTGATTTTCAATACCCTTCTGCTATTGTCGTTAGTTATAATAGCAATTGAAATCAGTGCTGCCGGACTGTGTACTGAGTAAATTTAGCCATAAAACCAAATGTTAGCTTTTGAAACCAAAAAAGAACTTATGCTTTAGATTTTTCATCAAAGGTTTAGTTAATGTTATTTAGGGATGAATAGAGTATTATGAACTATAGATCGCTTTAACAACTTTTGTTTAAATAAATATTGTTTTTTCAAAAAGTAACTGTTATTCTTAAATATATATTAATTAAAAATTTGTACGGTAACTTAACATTGTGTATCTTGATGTATATCTAAAATTGCTCAATATTTTATAAACTGAGTTTATTGAGTTATCTATATGCTGAAAACCCTTTCATGTTTTTCCACGAGATTTTCAAGTGGTAGGCTACTATTCAGTATTTCTTCCAATATAAATTTTATTGTTACATGTAGGCTACTTTCCACAGAGCTATGCGGATGGGGACAGAGCAAGTACAATCTAATTGATGCTAAAACGGTTATAGATATTGTCAGTGTTGTCCATAGCTATGGAAAACATCAGTAGGATGCAGGACATGTCATCTATTACTAAACTCACTCTCGCTGCCATCAGATCTCATTATGTATACTTTGCATTGATGTTTAAAAAGGGAGTCGGTATAGCTTTTTAGGGAGCCTTTTAGAAGTTGAAAACCAGTATGACGGCCACTAATTTATGTTTTGACGACGAGGGTCCATACCTTGGTCCATCTGGAACCAGCAAGTCTCGCTTCATCAATCAACTCATCAGCAAACCCCTGTCAAAAAGTATACCTATAGAGAGGGCCGAGGCGAGGGCTAACCGGGAGCAGCACGCGCTTCATTATTTTCACTTAAATACGGCCTTAAATACGGTATGATGTGCATAATTAGTTCAATAACGACTATAAGTATTCTTTGGATTTCCATGATATTTTATATGGTATTCTTATAATATACAATTTGAAAACTGCTGCATGTATACGTTTAAAAAATAGATCATTTAGCCTTATATTAACTAATAACTATGGATATAATTATACGTATTACTGATGATAAAGACTTTTCTGTTTCACTTTAAGCATTGTGTATATGAAAAAATCTATAGATTATACATTTACTATTTGGGCACAGCTCATCACTGCACTCGGCTTTTTTTTCAGAATTAAGCTTCATACTCACTTCGAATTGAACATCTCAAAGCAATAGATTAAATAGGGCAGAATATCTTTTTCTTTATTTAAATAAGCTTCTCGTTAAAACTTAAGGAATAGCTCTTTACCGCGGGCGCGGAACAGCTAGGCATCAATTAGAGCGGATCAGCGGAGCGCGGGCCCGCGCCGTGAGGAGGAACGGACGAGGTGTCGGGATTCCAGTCTCTCCGAGCTCAGCGCATTTGTATAAAGTGCGATGGAGAGGGCGGTATAGCTGCTATACATGTAGAATAGTTGAAGGATTAGTTATTTTTAAAAGTGAAAATGGGCGGTGATTTTAAACTGTGGTCTGTGGGCGCATAGTTGGATAATATAGGGAGGAAACTGTTACACGCGCTCTTGTCGTCTCATTAGGGTACTTTCCGCTGAGTGAGAGAGAGTAAATAGAATAGGGAAAATCCCTCTCCGCTGAGTGAGAGAGAGTAAATAGAATAGGGAAAATCCCTCTATTCACACTGTATAAAAAAAATATAGTCTAACCATAATCGTCAACCATCTGCTCATTTGCATACTTGTTGTAATATGAAGCGCCGAAATGTATGAAATAAAAGGACAGAAAATAATTATTATTGAGGGAAAAAAAGTAATATGCTAAAAATGACCTAACATGCTATGTTGAATTCATATTACAAAATTTTCAATAAAAATAAAAACAGCAAGTCAGCAATACATAAAATTATTTGCAATTTAACAAGCATATTTTAACTCGTATAAAAAAAAGGGTATTTATCATATATAATACCTGTACTATGATAATAATAAAATGTATATTATGCAAAATAGGGAGGAAGCGTGATGTGTTGACCCACGTGCAACCTGTGATCTCATTGATAAACAAGTAAAACAGAAAAAGCGATACTATTGTTGATTCAGATGTGCTTATAGCAGAAACAATCCAGCAAGAAAAAGAGGCGAATAAATAAGAGGAATAAAAACCGGAAAAAACAACAATATGGTCGCCAGGTGGTTGGGATCTCACCTATACCAACAGTACTTATTTTTATATAATAGAGGAAAGCATACTATTGATGATTCGGAGGGATCATTAACAGCAGTCAAAAGTTACGCAACTGGACCGTCTATGGACTCTTCTTACTGCACTATTACACGAAAGGGATAGGCTATAAGCTGGGGTGTGTAAGACCAGTGATTATATGACGTAAAAAATAATATGAATAGACGTCATGTTGAGATGCTTTGTTTCGAATTGGTTATTTATGTTGTCTTATGGCATATATGTATCATATATTCATATGGACTTTAGTAGACACGTAATATCAGAGAATTATAGGGCTACATTTTTTAAATATTTTTTTTTAAATGTGTATTTAAAAAAAAACTTTTGTTTCATATAGTGTACCTATGCCCTTTTCAAAATGATATATTTTCAAATCATTGTCACTTATGTCTGTTTAACTAATTTGTTTGTAATTATATGGATTCTTTTATTGTAATCGGTCTATATCAATATACTTAGGTACCGCGGATGGTAAATACCCTTGAGATTTATCCTAAAAATTAATTTAATTGAAATCCTGAAATCCAATTTAATAAATAGTGAAATCGTATGTAATGGAAACTGAAAACAGTTCGTCACATAATATACTTTGAAAACCGCAAACAGACACACTTTCATTTTTACGTATATAAATGCTGCCTACACCCGGTGATGGACGGCGGCGAGTTTTAATAAACCGCCATCACAGAAGCGTGAAAACGGCCTATAATAACACACCACTGGACTACACGCAGACACATCCTATCAGTAGTAGGCCTAATATCATATTCGTTATTGGTTTTCCCTACATATTATGGTCCATATCCTCATGTTGCTTATTTATTCTATAAGAGAAGGAACGAGTTTTATACTCTATCTAGAAAATATATTGGCAGTAAACGTTTGGCTGATACAGCATTGATTAATTTCCCAGGTGACTCTTCATTGCATATAATATATAGATTATAAGATAGTAAAGCGAGCTTTTCTGCTCGCGGTTAATAGTATAATTCACGCTTCGCCTGAATTAATCTTAATGAGACGTGAAGGATTTCGATTGAATTAAATGGGAATTGGGAAGTGATTGTTATGATGAGGGTTGTTCTTTAGGCATATTGTTCGATTATTTCCCATAAAGAAACTATAAATGAATTGATATATAATTATTTGTTTGTGTGGCTGATTGATATTAACAAACGTAAAAGCTTACGTGGTATGACACGAATGCATGATCGCTGTGCGATTTTTAAATTGAAAGTCGTGGAAACCCCAAAAATATAATTATTAGTTCAGTCGAGATTTATAGGTATGTCAACAAGCAAGCAGACGACATCCCCCCTAGAAACGGGTGTCTTTTCCATGGAAGTGGAAGTTCTACGGTTGCTAGGCACTGAAATTGCATGGGCCGTTATGGGACCAAAAAGGAATAGGCTAAAACAAATGTATTACTTATTTAAACGACAATTCGAGAAAAACGGACCTAGATAATTAAATTCCCTTTCGAATGAACTATATAAAAGTTCAATTAAAAATCCTAGAGAGGCTAGAAAAATCAGTATACACAAACACGCCTCAGGGGTCCAGAAAATTCTGAAAGGACTACTATAGGATACATACGCCCTGAATAGAAGAAGAAATGACTTATTAAGCTCGCTACGCTCGCAATGAAGAAAAAATAGCTTTTCCCTCTTCTCTTTCTCGATTGTATTATCCAAGTTAAGTGAACCGCAACCATCATAACACATCTCATGCTCTCGTAATATGTAGTTGTTTTTTGTCTCTTTCTTCCGTCATGTAATATTATTCAACCTGATTTATGATTCCAAATCAAATTTAGCAGAAAGAATGATGCAAATAAAAGAAAAGAATGGTAACTAGGTTTATTCCTTTTTAAAAAATGGGGACACTTGACAAATGAGAGAGAATATCTCATTTTTTTCATGGGGTCACGTGTAGACCTATTATGTTAACAAAAAAGTGGATGCTATACTTGCCTTTTGTGCTACATATACATAATCCATAGGGAGCAATCGTTCCCCCTAAAAACAGGACTGATTTTTGCTTGTAGGATTTGGACGCTTCGTTTTTTTCTAGTAGAGCGTAACTAATTGTCTGTAGAAGTCATCAATCTTCTTATATAATCACGACTAGTATATGTTATATCTTCTTTTATTCCTTATATGTACATCTTAAGTATAGAATCTTCATATTTATATAAAATGATATCTATGTATCATTAAAAAAAACTATTCAATTTTCTAGATTATTAGAAAACTAAAACATGTTTAGAACTAGAAAACATGTAATAGCAATAGATATTGAAATTCATAAGATATTAGCTGTTTTCAAATTTAGAAAATGAATATACGATTGTGTTGCTGACTAATGATTCATCATTTGAGCGGTAATTTCAATCATCGGTCATTAGAAGGAGATGATGATTATGATTACGATGGTCATTGAATGCTACATAGAAAGGAAGATTGGTCACGCAGTGAATAATGTTTTTTAAACGCTCTTGGGACGGTCGTAGGGTCAAAAGTGTCCAGTCATGGACGGACCATTTAGAAGTCCATCACTTTGACTCCGTTCAGAGTGCTTTACATATAATACCAACACGCCCCCCTATTTTATATTGAATTGAATTGAACAGTAGCCTTATAGAGTCAATATTATAGAGAATGACCAGCATCACTTGCGACAAGCATCATCTGCTTATTTCGATTACGCACAATTGAGCATATCATAATAAAATATGTATGCTAGCAGCACATGAAGTGGACATATGAACATCTGGCATGTATTTGTATAGGATGGAAAGAGTGCTGACTTTATTAGTTAAATACAAAATGGCCATCTATCATTTCTTTAAAGAATATTAAGGAAGTTTAAACTAATCATATACATAATTTTAAATTCATACTCTTTAAAAAATTTGCTATGTTTTTTTTTTTTAGAATTTCAAATTTTAATATTCATTAAACAAACTATTTTTGTAATGAGATGCAAAAAAATGTAAATGTTTGTAAACACGTGGTAAGATGCTACCGATAAAAATACAATGATAGCAGTTGTTCAATCACTTATCATATCGAAGAGTATTGAAAGCGCGCCCGATTTGGAAAAAAAAGCTTCGATGAGGAGCTTTAAGCTCCCCTAAAATTTATTGTATTGTACCAAATGGGCTGGTTTCCAAAAGTCAAAACCGGGAAGAACCCCTTTTTCAAACATAAGGAGGGAGAATTCTCCTTCCCTTTTTATACGTAATAAAAAGGAAGGAGTTCAGGAGTATGGCGCAATATGCTTAAAAGCTTTTCACGTGCTGAGTGCAGCATGTAGAGGGCGACACTTTCCAAGGGTTTAAAAAAGCGCCGTGAATCAAAATGATCTGTATTTTTTTTGTAAAATGTTTTGTTGTCATTGTAAAGGAACAAATTTACGACCTGTGGGGTCATGTGTGTGTCAACTATTTCGACACGCTGTAGCCCGCCCCCATTTTTCCATTTATATTGTTGAATTCAATTGTAAGGATTTTTTCACCAATAATTTTTCATTGAATAAATTTCATATTGTTATCTTGTGTGATCATGGAACGCCCTCCTCGTTTGACCAATCTGGTGCAAAGAATTTTATACTTAACAATTTCAATATAAAAATAGGGAATTGATACATCATCACAGCCAATTACAGCCCAAAGTATTTACCGTCATGGAACACAAGTTATCGAAAATTTCATAAGCGAACTTTGTGAAACCTGTAAAAGAGTTGCATAATCTGCTCTTATTGAATTACATCACAAGAGTAAGTACTTAGCAGTGATTTATGGCTTATATCACCCCGTGTAACCCACATCAATTTCCGATACAGTATAGCAGGATTTCGTCAGTATAGGTCTAAAAGGGTTCCTTTCTTCGTCTCTTTTTTTACCGAAGTGATTTATATCCAACGTACGTGATTTAGTGCTATGTATACATATCAGCAATGAGAAGTCGGTAAGTTCTGAGTTCATAAGTTACAGATATCCCATAGGGTGTAAATTGAAATACTTTTTGTTAAGTGTTCCTTAAAAAACGGTTAAAATATAATCCAACAAGACAAACACCATTTATGTAAAAAAAAACATCAACGGTAGGCCTACGTTTAAAAAAATACAAATGTTTTTCAGGGAAGAGTTTGTCAGTCTTTTTCTTGGAGCATTATTTATTATGTTGCTCTCATCGTGCTGATTATCTCGCCTTCGTCAGTCCGTAAATTACTGTGCGTGTATCGTGGATGATGTGGAAAGATGCCGAAACCCTTTTAGCTGCTCTCTTTTTTCCCTTCCATGTCACTTGACATCCATTAAACCATTAAATCATCAAAGTTATATGGAGCTTGTGCAGCAGCAAGAGTTGAAAAAACAGAAAAGAATAAATAAAGGGTTGCTCTGTTGTTATTTTTTGTGCACTGCTCTTCTTTGTGGCTCGGTGTGAGGGACGTCAACGAGCCGGCACTGAATGAGGGGGAGGTGTCGGGGCACAATAAGGCCACTTGATACTGACACAATCCTTTCTCTGATTTTTTTTTTAAAGTGAACAAAAGTCAGTTTACAAAGTATTGAATAAAATGAATAGAATAAACATCATCTGCCGAAAGTTTTTGATTTTTTTATAAGAGTAGAGCAAGTACATTTTAATCAGCCATTGTTAAGGCTAGTTCGATTCTTTTTTACTTGCTGTGAAAATTGTTTATGAATGACTTGAATTACTGCGCATCACAGCAGTGCTGAGTAATAAAAATAATGAAACATAGCTATCGTAGTATTCAGGGTATTCACACCTGCAGCTTGTACATTTATCCTTATAGATCTATCCTTTTATCTAAAAAAGGAAACCATCACTACTGATAATTATTAGGTTTTTTTTAGTATAGTATATAGTATAGTGTAGTAAACAGTATTTGTTTACATCTGAAATATATATAGTGATGAACTGACGATTGATGAAGGAGCCCATTAGTCTAACTTTGCCATTTCTATCCTTACATACATTTAAGTCTGAAATTCCCATTAGAATTATGTGCTTCAATAAGTCTTGCAAGGCCCATAAATCATTAGTCGCCGTTTCATTCCCTGCTGTGGATCAGCGCTCGTCGCTAATTTAGCTCTGCTCTCAATTGCTGGTAATATTATGCAAGGACTTAAATAATCAGTCCGCAGCAAGGCATGATGAATGGGGAGCATCTATTAGAGAGATACCCTGTCGATGACACCCCAGGGATCTCTTGAGATATATCGCCCATATAGGTCCTTCCGTCCTTCTTAGATTGATGCATTTATAAAGTGTGGCAAGTGATATATATTATCCACCACAACAGTTTTATGTAGTCTCTTTACCCATTAACTAAGTAACAAGGTCGACAAGGATGGCTAGCTACCGCCGCCAAATGTGGGGATGATATGTAAATGAGGTGTTACTGCAAAGTGCGATCATGTAAGCACTTCCTTTAAAATTCTTTTTCAGAACCATTTTAAGCAATCTTTACAGCTATTCAATATCTTAAATGTATAGGGCGCATTTAACTGGTCTGTATTTATATTGAGTACAATAATCGTTGCAATAGCTACCGACTTTCCCAATGTATCTAAAATAGCCTTTTAAAAGTGAGTAACAAATAAATATCCTTAAATGAAACCTTCAAACCTACAATGAATCGCAATGAATGTTGCCTAATTATTATCGGCCCATAATGAGAGTACATACGCCTGCTCCCTGTGCTGCTCGATGAGACAGGATGAGAGTAGGCTATGAATCCAGTGGGAATCACGATCCATCAAGATTGATGACCAGCAACAGCAAAACAAAAGAGAAACTAAACAGCCATCTTATAGTATAGGTCTGCTCTCATTTAATCAGACTCTGATGGATGGAGTAGCTCATTTGCATAAATAGATCACATCAATCTGTGAAGCTGGTGGAAAACAATCGGAACACAACATTACGAAGTGGAACTGAAATGCAAATCAGTTTGGGCGATGTATTATTATGGATTCATTTGCCTAAGCGAGAGCGGTGGCGCTCTTGTCCTATAATGTCCGTCATTTATATTGCAAGGATTATTAAGCGCGGCCGTCGTCCTTCATTATTTCAATAATAGAAAGACATAAACTCTGTTCACTTGATGAGTTATCTATTAATAGGAACGTCTATAAAGTAGGAATAATTTAATTATATTTGAAAATAGGGGGAGGACAGACGCCACATTGCCGCAATATCCGTTGCATCATTTGCATTTCAATTAAGAGGAACTATCAGTTTATCTTTGATTTCTGTATGAGATTAATTGATCGTAAAAAATGCATACCAGTTACAATCGGAAAAGCAATAACACCTACATCCAATCCTTTCATTCCAATCCAAGTTTTAAAACTTTATGGGTTTTTATATTACGCGGCGCTCATCGTGTTGAGAATTATACACCATCAGTTTCTGGTCTAGAACAAGATAATTGTTTCAATAACCAATATCGTTATAGACCCACCAATCATTTTCCACGTCAAATTCCTTTTATTTTACATAAAATTAAATTACAAAAATTGCATACAAGTTTATGTGTCTGAATGATGCAAAAATAATATCAGTAATCTAATATTTGTGAAATCAAGATAGCGACAGATGAAGTTGATCCAGTATGGAATGATACTCAAACGACCCAGTAGTCCATCATTCAGTAGGAGGGCTCCAAAATTTCCATCGGACGGACTCCAATCAAGCAAGATTCGATTAAAAAATTGCGATGACCAATTTCGTACTGGGCCAAAAGGAACAGCACTGGCCAACCGCAAAAAGCGGGAAAACAATTTCACGTTCTTACTATTTTAAAAACATATAATAAATAAAATAAATGTAAAATATAATCTTTAACTTTGTAAAATATGTGGCACTACAGTTGAGATGATCAACAAGAGCTAGATGATGCGCATGTTGTGTGAGCTTATTCGTGTAAGCGACTGACTAGTGAGTCTGAGCCCTGAGGTCGAGCGACGCCGCAGTACAACGCTCCCTTTAAAAATAGAAAAGCAGGCAACCAGAGCGCCACCACTGGGAATCCGAGACACTTTACGCATATCTCCGACAGGGTGCGCTTGGGCTCCTCTTTCTGAAAAATCCATATAGCTTTATTATGGTTCCCGATACATTTGATTAAAGGATACGGTATTTTCCATCTTCTCTTATATCGGATGGAAACTTAAAAAAAAGCAGACTATTTCAAGAAGGAAGAAAAAACTTTTCCCATTACAGTCGCTATTGATCAAGAAACAGGGAATATAAAGAACTCACAATTTGCTATAGGCTAATACCTCTGTAGGCCTATATAATATAATGTAAACATAAAAATTGTGTGTGGTACAATCCAATTCGAGTCTTATTATAGTTATATGCACTTGTGTTTGTCGTCAATGTCCCAAAATTTTTATTCAATTAGATAATAAGGCAGCATAATATTTATTCTTCAGTAATAATTGCAATATGCATATTCGAGCATTTATTTATTCATTGATTATTATAATTAATATCAATACTTTAAAAAATATGATTTGTAGTTTTTTTAAATTTATTTTTAAAGTGATTTTTCTTATAATTTTTGGAGCCATTAAGCTAAAAAGATATATATAGCTAAAAGATATAGTATCATATTGCGCTGGTAGTGATAATATATTTGAAAAAAGAAGATAACAAGAATTCATAAAACGTACGTATCTTAATATTGATTCTTTTGTAATAATAGTCTCACTGGTTCTCTCAAAACTTGGGTAAAGTCATATTTTTTCAAATGATGGGCCCGATTAATACGTACATTGATTACATTGATTTTCAGATAAAAGAGGGTCACACGCAGCTATGGAAGAGGTGTGTGTACTTGAGCATGTTCTTCCACATGGACGATGCGGCGACATCCGCGCTTGACCTCCCTACTTCATGACGCCCAATTATGAGTTGCCGAGGATGAGATTCTTTACAAAATCATCAGCTAATCTATAAATTCGCTTTGATGCTTTAGAAATGCTGCCGCTTTCTATTAAACCTCTTCAATCGCATTGTTTTAAGTACTCATCTTGACACAAGATTTTCAGCATCCCCATTGTGCATTAAAAAACTATTCAACATTTTCCCTTGAATGTCATCTGAGAGTGAAACAAACCAATTGAATAGAAAGCTGTATAAAAACCAGCACGGCAGATCCAAATAAGAAACATGTCTCTTTCCCACATAGATATCTACCTCGACGGAGCATATTACAAACAACAAGTCATTCGGTGATGCCAAGGGGAGGGAATTCAATTGGGGGCTGATTCGTCGTCTATTCCTCTGCTCCTGCACGGCGATGCGATGAACGAGCGCGAGCACCGTAAGAGATGCTGTCGGCATCATCAACTCCCCAGACGACAGCGGCAATCCGACGGCGTACATCAGAGGGGGGATCGAATGTGTTCAAGAGAAAGACTGTCAACTTAAATTATTTACTCTCTCTGATGCTATTGATGGTGGAACAGCAATGCAATCTCAACAAGTCGGTCCATACGACAATGTCTATTTTTTCCCCTCTTCCCCTATTGACACTATACATGTCTTTTATTTAACAGTGATGTGGATATCCAACATTCATATAGGGCTAGAGAATATGTATTAGAACTCTGTAGTCTGGGATGACTAATGGCTTTCAGTTATTTATGTTTTATGTGTCATTAATGTATGGCCTTTTTGGTAATTGCCAAGATACTTATAGGATGTTTGTGTTGTAAAAACAGATATAAGCCTTGATGGAGTCAATATGCAACTATAAAAGCAATTAACAGTGATGTAACTTTATAAATACAGCAGTATATAAAAGGTAAATTAAAAAGACCTTTTCGTGGGATAGGTTACATCGTTATAAGCAGCTTGTTCATTAACATGCGTCCAATGGACAGGTTACACTATATCTAAAATTTGAAATGACTAGAGCTATATATAACAACATATTATGACAACATATAACATCCGATAAAGTTGAAAGCAATAGCTCAGTTTTTTTTAAATGGCTTGAACTATTCAAATAGGCAAAACTATAACAGCAAGCTTCTTTTTTACAATAATAAAATATTTGATGAAAGTGAAGTTAAAATAATAACCTATTATTTGACTAATATGGTTCCATTCAATGATTAATATAGAACCTAAAATTTGAGTGCATTACCGGAAACTACTATAAAATAAATGCAGGGGAGTGGATATATATAATGGTGTTAAACCAACCCTTATTATTGTATATTGCTTGGTTTTGTTGATATTTTTCCCTTTTCCCCACAAAACATTTTACTGCGATATATTCGCAATACATAATGTCTACTGGGCGTGAGCTTTACATGCAACCGATTTTTATGATTCTATATTCACAAAAGGTTGCTCGGTGGTCATTAACAATCACCCCTCTCTATTCCAACACTGCCATCATATTTTCTGCCTAAATGGAAAATAAATAAAAGTGGCAAAAATAGTAATGCAAATTTTGTTGTTGTTGGATTTTACGATGATTCTGGAAATATTGCATAGTACTATCTCTTATAAGCAGGGACAACATACTTAAACCTATTGTAGAAGCAGCTGTCCTCTTATTATAAAAATTAATAGCTCGTCTTTTTTACGATCCCTTTTTCTATTTGAATCTTCTTTGATAACGCGCCATTTGCTCGTCAGCGACCGTCAAGCTCAAAGAAAAAAAAAATTTGAAAAAAATAAATGGTCCATTCGAGTAACAAACCGCAGCGGGATGCAAATGAGTCTATACTTTTCTATATGACGATGCTTGGCACCCCTTTTTCATATATGTAAATACATCCGTACAAACTGATTATTACAGAGGGGGCCTATCTAGTAGGCGACTCTTTGTATATTATATTAGAAAAAAGATTGGTTTTTGAATGATAGGCTATGATATGAGTTGACAGTCGACACTCTTTGATGACGAAAATTTGCATAATGTTGTAGCATTTATAAAAAATTTCTTTTTAACTATAGAGGAGGGTATCATAATAAGCAACAGTTTAATGACTCTATAAAAAGGGTTTTTCTAAAGAAGAAAAGAAATGTGAGGAGGGATATTTCATTTCATTTTTTGTTGGGTTGGCGCCCTTGTTGTTTATACTACCTTATATAAGCTGAATAGATGATGAGATCAAGTTTCAGCATCATTATTATCACTGGGACTAAATATGCTTGTATAAATTTACATGACTATTACATCAGGAAATTTACAATACAGTAACAAAATAAAGTTTGTTTTAAAATACTGATTGATAAATTTTTGGAACTTCACCATGTTTTGTCTTTTGATGAATAATTAGCAATTGAATTTTTTAGTTAAGCCAAAGCTATAATAAATGATGTATCCTTCGTATCGTTCGCGTTATAGCGTAAAACAAATTTTAAAATTTCAATAGAAGGTGATTATTTTTATTGTTACTCGCAGTATCCTATGGAGAACATAACGAGTCTCGGGAGAGAGATTTGTCTCCTTGTCTAAAATTTGATTTATCCTATTGAATTGCATAGTGTAGACATCATTATCGGTGCCATAGATTCTCTATTATAAAATCTAGAAAAAAGGACGTGACTAGAATATGTTTTACGGGGAACATAACGAGCCGATTTGATTGCATGATACACTGCCTTTTCCAAAAATCAGAGTTTTTTTATAGGCATAGAAATAAGAGTCAATTGGATTTACATCTACTTTACCCAATTTTATATACTTATTCCAAAGGCATTTGAATAAGTAACGTGAGATTCAATCAAGTGCTGCACTGAGCTTTATTATAAAAGTGACGTGATGCGGGTCGATAAAGTTTGAATGAATAAACTTTATTATCTTTCCAAATAATAAATAAAACTTATACCTCGACTTATACAATGTAAGTTAATATAACTGAATTCATCGATTCAATACTGTGAGATAATTTTGACAATTCCTTGTCAAAATTCTTGCGTCCGTACCCATCACCGCATATTTTCCCGCTCTTTTTTCAAACCAAATCTAGAATAGTCGGCGCTAAATAGGGGTATGAACGGTATGATGGTATTGGCTTTGACTTCGACGCTTTCCTCTTTTGTTCAACTGCAACCCCTCATCCAAACTCTAAGCAACAATGGGTAGCTATAGCTAGCTTCTATAGCGAATAATGAAAAAAAAACTATAGGGAGAAAAGGGAGGCTAGTGGTGGCGACACCGGTGCACAAGTTTGTTGTTTAGCGCCCCCCTCCCCCTTTTCGGTACTGTGTGCCGCAATTTTTGTGTTTTTAATTGCCTCTCGAGTACAGCCGAGCTCAGGACCGTCCTTCACTTGATTTATGTGGTCCCCTTCTCCTACTCTTTTTATTAGCCTTGATTGGCTCCCTTCACTTGAAGCAGCGTCAGCAGATCAGCATTACTGCATTGCTTCATTATGAAATGACTTTAGGCCCATATATCATGATGGCGGTCTCTACTTTTAGTTGAAGGGATCTTAATTTTTGTATGAGGGATGGCTTTGGAAGTAGTAATATATAGTGCTGTGCAGTTAACGAAAACGAAAACGAAAAAATAACGAAAACGAATGATAACGAAGGGTTTTTGCTAACGAAAACGAAAACGAAATTTTTCAAATCTAGAAAACGAAAACGAAACGAAAAATTTTCGTTTTGTTTTTAGAAAATTCTTATATTTTAGAGCATTTCCTATAGAAAAACCATTGATTTTTTCAAGTCTTCGATTTTTGAAAAATCCAATTGTTTTTCTTTTCACGACCTCGAAAATATAAAAATTGCTAACAATCGTTAACGAAAACTATCGTTTTTCAAAATGTGGAAACGAAACGAAAACGAAAACGAAGCTTCGTCCAAATTTGCTAACGAAAAATAAACGATGACGAAAGTTAGCTGAAAAACCACTAACTGCCCAGCACTAGTAATATACACCTCATTCTCAAGAGATGTGCTTGAGAGTAGGGATTTATTTAAAAAAGAGAAAGATGGATGGCTACTTCAATACTACTTTTATAGGCTTTATCGCTATATAGATAAAAGTATAAAAGCGCATAAATGTTTTTTAAATTAAAGTCTATTTTTGCAAATTAAATCAAATTATTACAAAAATAATCGGAGTTAAATATAATTGTAATTAGATTATGATACAAACCTCATTTACCAACACTTAGGCAGCGCGTGAAAAGAAGGAAACAAAATAAAAAAGGATAGGAAAATTTGGAAATCATTATTGGAAGGATATGGACAATTCTCTACACTTTCCAGCTCATGGCCTACACTGCGCAGTCTTCACATATGGCCCATTCTGCTGTGACATTTTCTATGCCCTTTTTTTCTTCCTTTTTACTCTTTTTCTAATAACAGTGTCTCTGTGTCTCGTAACGATGTTCCGGGCGGTCAATATGTAACGAGGGTTCTAGACACCATCCAACTCTTTTTTCGTGTTCCTTGAAATGAGGGCAACGAGCAAGGATCGTCGACAGATGTTTCGCAGTGTAGCTGGAACAAAGAGTCATCTTTCACTGCAAACCAAAGGTCCTTGACAATCTCTTTAGGATACTTGGCAATAAGAATTTCTAGAGAGAAGGGCTTGGTCGTCCGATCCGCTCCTTGCGCATTCCTTCAATGCGCTGCTGGAGGCCACCTGATTATTCTTCATTTCCTTGTCGTCATTAGAGAAGACTTGTTCATTGTGTGACAGGTCACGTGATGAACGCCAACACAAAGAAATAGAGAAACATTCCCCCAGCAAAGATCTAGCTGATGCGCAATTCCATGTCGTCTACTAGAGCTAGAGCGCAGTGACCTACTTACATTTTTGTCTTATTATTTACGGGATGTGAACGTGTAAACATAAGAGAAGCTTCACGGGGTGATGATATCAGTTCCTTTAGCTTGTCGTACTTTTTTTTCTTCGTCTTAGTGCGCTTCATTGCCCAAGTTAAAAAAAAAGGATGGCAACGTTTGCAGCATGTCAACTATAGACACTCGTCCCATCTGGATTTAGAATTTTTTTTCTTCTTTTTCTTCTTGGGTGATGATGGTGAGGCGTATATGATTTCATTTTAAAGAGTCCCACGAGAGAGCAACAAAAAAAGGAGAGAGACAGTGATGTCCGGGTCAATAACCTCTTGCACTGCGCTGAAAATAGAGCAGCACCACCAATTAATCAAATTTAGATTTCAATAGCCAATAGGAACTGTTTTGAATGTGGCCATAACATATCAAATGGATCATCATACTAAATTATTTTAATACCGGTAGTCATTTTACTTGTGAGAAATCGTAGGCAACTCATTAAAATTTAAAAGGAAACTAAAGTGAGGCACAAAGTGAGCTGTAAAAAAAACTCTTCTCTGTGCATTAAAAACAAACAAAAAATCGATATAAAATAGCATTCATTAAAAGCTTTTGTTTCACATAAAAACAAGTTGATCTAGTATCTAGAAAATGGAAGATACGAAGTGAGCAGTAGCATTTAACACGGGAAAGGTGTCAAAAAATTTGAAAAAAGAGGATTAGCAGCAGACTCTTTATAAGTAACTATATATGTAGCGGCCTAAGGTTCTTATATTACATCACGTTCCATTGAAATTCTATAATAGGCGTAGTAGATGTTTTTATACGGGAGGGGGGGGGGGGTGGGATTTCTGGTCAGGGACAGCAGCACGTGTTAGGCATCAGTTTGATTGTTTTCATACCAACTTTCCGGCGGTAGCAGTGCATTCTTATACAATAATTGTAAAGAAGGCTAAATATACGGCACGCCATGCAAAAGTGTTGGTAATAGTGGTACGATGAAGCTGAGGACATGTGAAAATGATGACAATAGTCTTGTATTCAATATGTACGCTAACGAGCATGACGGTTAACAACTAAGGGACGTCTCATTAGTGAACTGGAATGCTCCTGTCTATAGCTAAGCTAGAGCAATATTCTATACTACTTTACGTGATAGTGCTGCTCTTCTTTGCCCTCTTTACCAACGTGTTAGAGCGGTGCAACTTAAAGGGTTACTGAACAATAAATTGAGGGAGAAAGGAATTCCGAAGAAGGTCTCTCTTACTCAGGACATATTATGTAATAAAGAGAGTAAAAGAGCAGAAGAGCACCATAAATTTAGAAAGCCAAATGTTGTTTTTGAATACTGACAATGATTTCTAATGATTTCTAATATGACAGAAAGCCAATATTATTATTGTTCTCAATAGAATTTTACTTTTTTTCAAAAATATATTTTAAGATATTATTCAAAATGGTTCATTGCAACTACACGACGGAATATCTCAGCAAGTCACTATGGAAGCATTTCGGTGGTATATATAACAGATAATAGAACCTACTCAACCCTATATTTATAAGCAATTCGGAATTTATCCTATATCAAAAGTGAAATTTTAAACTATACCGGCTCTGCTAAAGGTATATTATCGCTATTTCCTCTATGACAATTAAGTTTCGTAAAACATATAAAAATAAGATAGCGGCGGCGATGATGATGGCCATTCGAAAGCAGTAGCCTTTACTATAAACGGTCTGCTAGTTTTTCATTGTTATCTGTTTGGGGCTTGCCTTTCTTCCGGAATCGTTTTCCATCCGCTTTATCAGTGGTCCTCTTTTATAACTATTAAGTGGCTTTCGTAATAGACCATAGCCATTCATCAGCCCGCCTGTATCATCGCGTGCCTAAGAGACATTTCAACTAAATCCTTTTCGTATTATAGATAAACAGCTATAGCAAGGAGCTTACATATAAAAATAGATGAAAAAGAGATATAGTTCTGTACAGACACAATGTAATGTCCGGCAGCAGCAAAGAATTATAGCCGCACCGGAAAGGTCAGTGTAACTCCTTTAGGTTTAATGGGCCAGCAGCTTCTGATGGGGGAGCAACACAGTTGAAGTGATAGGCCCACTGTGGGCTCAGCAATAAATAGTGTCAAAGGTCGTTGTAATACGATGGGTGTTAACAAGACCATTGATGACGTCACTTACATAGGCCTAGCTTCCTATATAGGCCACTTGTGCATAAAAGGAGCAACCCCTCTTATATAAGAGCAGAGGGATGAGAGTTGGGTTATAAATGGATCGTAGAACCCATTAACCTTCTTCGGTGCTACTGGACTGCGCGCGATGAGTGAATTTATCCATAAAATCAAATGCTAGCTTTTGAAATCCAAAGTGACCTTATGCTATATATATATATATATATTTTAAATTAAGGGTGTGTTTATCGTTATACTATTTGAGCTATTTATTTACGCACAAAATATCTCAATATTTTAAAATGAGTTTATTGAGTGACCTATAATATGCTGTAAGCTCGTTCATGTTTTTCTAGTGGTACTTTCCTTCTTAATAATGAGTTTTTATTATTGTTACATATAAGCTTACTTTCCACATGATATAGCTTTTAGAGCTACTATTTGGGTGGGGACGGGGCAAGTTTAATATAATTGGTGCTAAAGTTGTTTAATAGATTTTCAGTGCTGTCTTTGTCTCTAGCTCTGGCAAAAATCAGTAGGATACAGGACATGTCATCTATTACTATACTCGCTCCCATCAGATCTTATTATGTATACTTTGCATTGATGAGTTTAAAAAGCGAGTCGGTAGAGCTTTTTAAGGAGCCTTTCAGAAGTGGAAACAAGTACGTCTATCGTCATTTTCTTTATGTTATGACGATGACGGTCCATCGTGGTCCATCTGGAACCAGCAAGTCTCGCTTCATTCAATCAACTCATCAGCAAACCCCTGTCAAAAAGTGTACCTATAGTGAGGGCCGAGGCGAGGGCTAACAAGGAGCAGCAGCTTCACAACTCAAATATGTACATAATTAGTTCCATAATGCCCAAAAGATTGCTTTAATTTCTTTGATCTTTTGGTATTCTTACATAGAAAATGGAAACTACATGGATACGTTTTAAAAATAAATGATTTTGATTATTTATCACCTGTGGATATAATTATACGTACTGATGATGAGGAAAGTACTCCGTATATGAAGAAAGTATACATTCAATATTTGGGAATAGGTTATACGGTGTAGCATAATCCCTAGAAAATATATCCCTGCACATGACTTTTTGTCTAACTAAAGCTTCATATTCGCTATGAGCTGAACATCTCAAAGAGATTGTTTAAAAAGGAGGAGTTAAAAAAAATAAGCTGCTTGTTAAAACTTATGGAAAATAGTTCTTTACCGCAGGCGCGGAACGAGCATCAATTAGAGCGGATCAGCGGAGCGCGGGCTCGCGCTGTGAGGAGGGACGGATGGCGCGGCGTCGGGATTTCAGTCTCTCCGAGCCCAGCGCATTTGTATAAAGTGGGATTGAAAGGGCGGTCTATCTGCTATACATGTAGAATAGTTGAAGGATTAGGTATTTGTAAGAGTGAAATGGGCGGTGATTTTAAACTTTGGGCATAGTTGTATAATATAGGGAGGAAACTGTGACACGCGCCCTTGACGTCTCATTAGGGTACCTCTCCATAAAGAGAATAGGGAAAATCCCGCTCTATTCACACTGCATAAAAGGATATATAGTCTAATCATAATCGTCACCCATCTGCTCATTTGCATACTTGTTGTAATATGAAGCGACAAAATGTATAAAATAATAGGCCAGCAGCAGATTTATAATATACATAATACCTTTTGATCTTACATCCAAATGTATATTATCTTACCATGTTGTGACTAGAATGCAACTTAATTGTTCAATACATTGAATTCAAAATATATTGTCAACACCTTAACGAACATTTCAACTCATACTTTAAAAAAATAATTAGATGTGTATGAAGTTACACATTAATCCCGGTATCATTCAATGCATGCAAAATAGGGAGGATATTGACACACGTGCACCCTGTGATGTCATTGATAAACAAGGAAACATTGGGAAAAAACATACTTTTGTTTATTCAGATGCGCTTATAGCAGGAACATAAGCAAGAAGAAAAAACGAGGCGAATAAAAAAGAGGGATTAAAAACAAAACAATATTATATAACAATGTACGGTAAGGGTGGTTACCAGGTGGCTGGGTTCTCTCCCCTGGTGAATGGAGGAAGGTAAACTGTTGATGAATTAAAGGGATGTACATGACAATAGTCAAAGTTACGCAATTGTCTTAATTTTTTTTACCCAAAATATTTTTTTATATTTACTTCTCTTTACGAGATACTTTCGTATTTACGAGAATACTTTCATTTTTACGTAATGTTTCCCATAGCTGGTGAAGGACGGCGGCAAGTTAGCGCCTTTTATAACAGCGCCATCACGGAAGCGTGAAAACGGCCCATAATAAGAGACTTCGGGACTGTATGCGGACACATCCTATCAAAAGTAGGTAGATGGTCAATACCCGAATTTTGTTTATTTATTTTAATTCTATAGAAGTAGGGTCGACCCTATATCTAGTAAAACTATAGGCAGTATAAACGTTCGACTGCTATAGCAAATAATAATTTCCCAGGTGACTCTTCATTGCATGAAATACTTATTCATAGGCCTATAATATAGCTATTTAATCATCGGTATAACTTGCGATGGATTCCCTCGTCGTTTTCTCTATCATATTATCCATATTCAGTGAACCGGAATCATCATAACATTTCTCATGCCCTCCTTATATATCCTTTGTAATGTAATATTATTGAACCTGATTTATATATTCCAAATCAAATTGAGCAGAAAATGATACAAATAAAAGAAAAGAATGGTAGATAGCTATAGGTCTATTCCTTTAAAAAAAATGGGGATATCTGACAAATGAGAGAGAATATCTCATTTTTTTCATGGGTCGCAGCATGTAGACGTATTATGTGAACAAAAAAAAAGCGGGTGCTATACTTGCCTTTTGTGCTACATATACATAATCCATAGGGAGAGCAATCGTTCCCCCTAAAAAATAAGGACTGATGTTTGCTTGCTGTACGATTTGGACGCTTCGCTTTTTTTCTAATAGAGCGTAACTAATTGTTTCTAGAAGTAATCAATCTTCTTACATGATCACGGTGACTATATGTTATCTTCTTTCCAATGCAATTTACAAAATAACTTTTGTACATACCAACTTATTTTTATTTTTTTACATCATTTTCTTGTCTACTAAAAAACTACGACAATGCGTCTATAGAAATAAAGTAATAGCAATTACTTTGCTAATAGTAATTGGCTACTATTACATATTCAATTCATAAAATATTACTACCTGTACAAAAATAAAAATAAAATATGGCTATGTACTATATATGTTTCTTATGAACGATTCGTCATTTTAGCGTAATAATTGGGTAATTTCCATCATCGGTCAATGGTCATTAGAAGGAGGACGTGATGATGATGACGATGGTCATTCGATGTTACATAGAAAGGAAGATTGGTCACGCCGTGAATGATGTTTACTAAACGCTCTAGGGACGGACGGAGGGTAAAAAGTGTCCAATCACGGATAGACCATCAAGAAGTCCATCAGTTTGACTCTTATTCAAAGTGCTTTACATAGGATGTGTACCAACACGCCCCCTAATATTGAATTGAACAGTAGCCTTATAGAGTCAATATATTATAGAGAATGACCAGCATCACTTACGACCAGCATCATCTGCCTTATATTTCGATTTCGCACAATTGAGCATATCATAATAATGAATATGTATACAAAAACAGCTGATAAACATAGCATATGGCATGTATTGGTATAGGATGGAAAGAGTGCTGACTTCATTAGTTAAATACAAAGTGGCAATCCATCATTCTTACTTGTATTAACTGTGACTTGGAGTTTCAGTTCTTTCCTCGTAAATGAAAATTAGTAATTTTAATATTAGTGTACGCAGTACGTACATTGTACTATAACATAACCTAAAAAGAGTCCCAAAACAAATACAAAATCCTATGCAAATTAGATTTTTTTTTCAATTTAACAACAGAATTGTTACCTAATAATCGATGCAAATTCAGTTATCATGTTTGTACACACGAACAAGTGTTGAACACGTGCTAATGATGGTACCGATAAAAATACAAGGATAACAGTTGTTCAATCACTTATCATATCGAAGGGTTTTGAAAGCGCGCGCCATTTGAAAAAGCGTCGATGAGGAGCTTTGAGCGCCCCCTGAAATTTATTGTATTACACCATATGGGCTTGTTTCCAAAAGTCAAAATCGGAAGGCACCTCCTTTTTTCAAAAATAAAAATAAGGAGGGAGAATTCTTCTTCCCCCTTTATACGTAATAAAAAGGGAGAAGTTCAGGATTATGGCGCAATATGCTTAAAAGCTTTTCACGTGCTGAGAGCAACATATAGAAGGCGACACTTTCCAAGGGTTTAAAAAATCGCCGTGAATCAAAATGATCTGTATTTTTTTGTAAAATGTTTTGTTGTCATTGTAAAGCAACAAATTTACGACCTGTGGGGTCATGTGTGTGTCAACTCTTTCGACACGCTGTAGCCCGCCCCCATTTTTTATTTTATATTGTTGAATTCAATTTTCAGGACATTTTCCCATTAAATTTTATTGAATATATCATATAATGATTATCATCCTTCTCGTCATGAAACGCCCTCCTCGTTTAACCAATTTGGTGAAGAATTTTATGTTATTTTTTTTAAATATTAATATCATGAGCCTCACAGCTTGCAATAAATGGAACACAAATAATGGAGAATTTTACAAACGATCTTTGTGAAAAGAGTTGGACAATCTGCTCCTTTTGATAAAAAAAAAAACAAGAGTAAGTCCTCAGCAGTGATTTATGACTTATTTCACCCGGCGTAACCCCCATCAATTTCCGATGTAGCAGGACTTCTTCAGTATAGGCCTTGAAGGGTTCCTTTCTTCGTCCTTACTTTTACCAAACTAATTTATATACAACGTGATTTAATGCTTTGTACACATATCAGCAATGAGAACTCGTAGCTAAGATATTGCATATAAGTTACAAATGTCCCATGGGGTGTAATAGATTTTGTTAAGTGTTCCTTAAAAACGGTTAAACTATAATTCTGCCAAGACAGAGTTTTAAAAGAAAATATACCAAGCAGTTTATTACTTTTTACATAAACTTGTATTTTAACAACAGTTAGTACTTGTTATTCCATCATATATATTTTTTAAAAATTGCTTTATATCCCATCCATTTAGGTGTAAAAGTGGTGTTTTTCAATAAATTTCAAATAAAAGGTACGTTTAAAAAATACGTACGTTTTTCACCGAAGAGTTTGGCAGTCTTTTTCTTGGAGTATTATTTAATATGTGGCTCTCATCGCGGTAATTATCCCGATTTCGTCAGTTCGTAAATTACTCTGTTTATATCACGAATGATGTGGAAAGATGCCGAAACCCTTTTAGCTGCTCTCTTTTTTCCCTTCAATGTCACTTGACATCCATTAAACCATTAAATCATCAAAGTTATATGGAGCTTGAACAGCAGCACGAGTTGAAAAAGAAAAGAATAAATAAAGGGTTGCTCTGTTGCTATTTTTTGTGCGCTGCTCTTCTTTGTGGCTCTGTGTGAGGGACACCAACGACCCGGCACTGAACGAGGGGGAGGTGTCGGGCACAATAAGGCCACTTGATCCTAACACAATGCTTTTTTTTCTAAATTCGATTTTTTTCAAGAGTTTACAAAAATCAGGTTGTATGGTTGATAAAGAATAGAATAGAGTCGTCACCTGCCGTAAGTTTTATTTTTTTTATGGGTAATAAATTTCTTTTCAATCAGCCATTGTATTAGCTCACGAATATTAGCTATCAAACTTTTCACTGTATGCATTCACATATGATGTAGCTTATCCTAACGGATTTATGGTCCGAAAAAAAATTGAAAGAAAACAACTCTAATAATAATGTTAAAGGGGCTAATCAACCATCGCAAGTTTTAATATTTCTTCTTTATTTTAAATATAACTATTTGAGCAAGAGTACAATACAAATTTCTATATCATAATCAGGTGTATTTAAAAGTAATTATTTTTATCGGAAAAAAACGTATAAACGAGCACAAAAGTCCAACTTTGACATTTCACTTTATTTCTATCCTTACATACCTTTCAGTCTTGAATTCCCATTAGAATTATGTGCTACAAGTCCAAATCAGGTCCATAAATCATTCATCGCCCTATCAGATCCCTATGGCTCTGCGCTCAGCATAGCTAATTTAGCTGTCCTTTAAAGTGTTACCGTTATGCAACGACTCATATATAATCAGTCTAACAACGGATGATGAATGGGGAGCATTCATTACAACGATATCCTGCCGATGACACCCAAGAGAACGCTTGAAATATATCACCCATAGGTCCTTCTTAGATTGATTCATTTATAAAGTGCGTCGAGTGATATATATTCTCTACCACCACTGTTCTATAGTCAGAACCCATTAATTAAGAAGATCGACAAGGAGAGCTAACCACTGACGCCAAAAGTGGTGATGATATGCAAATGATGTGTCAGTGCAATGCCGTTATGCAAGCGCTACCCTTTAAATCCATTTTCACGACCATTAAGCAATCTCTATAGCTATATATAATATCTCAAATGTAGCGCATATTTAAATTCCAATTAAACAACAAAAGTTCACTCTTTGTTATCTTGTTTTGTTTTAAAATCATAGAATCCAAATTCCTTTCTTTTTTCTCATTATTATGGTTCAAGAGTTTTGTAATCATGTTCCAATTAGTTCAGTAGTATGATTACACAATAATAAAAGAATATAAAAAGAGGGTCACAGGCAAGCTGTTGAAGAGTTACACATACCCAGTACTTGAGCGTGATCTTCCGCATGGACGGTGCGTCAACATCCGCGCTTGACCTCCCCGGAATCACCATATTTTTGTTATACAATAATGTGTCACGAAACAATGAGCTTCTACAAATGAACTTCTTTGTACCAGTCAATCATCAGCTAATTTGTAGATCCACTTTGATGCTTTTAAATCATGCCGCTCTTTATTGTGCTTCGACATCCCTCTTCAAGCGCATTGTTTCAAGTGCTCATCTTAACACAAAAATCTCAGCATCCTTATAGCGCATCAATCTTTTTCTTGAATGTCATCTCAAAGTGGAACACACCAATTGAATTGAGAGCGTGTATAGAGCAAGCATCAGGATGTCACCCGTAGTCCGTAGAGCATCACCACAGATTCACAAACATGTCTCCTTTTACAGAAATATCTACCTCAATGTTGCATATATCTACTACAACAAGTCATTTACCGTGATGCCAAGGGGAGTGAATTCAAATTGGGAGCTGATTCGTCGTCTGTTCTACTCTATTAAAGTTCAAGAGATCTTCTTCATATTGGTATGAGGAATGGCTTAAGAAGTGGCAATCAACACCTAATTTTCTTCTCTAGACATAGATAAGTGCTTGGAAGGGATTTTTCTAAAAGAGAAAGATGGATAGCTGCTTCAATACTACTTTTAAAGGCTTTTAGCCGAGCTTTTTAGCATTAAATGTGAAAGTCTCTAAAATTTATTTTAAAGTTTGTTTAAATTAATTGAATATTACATAATTTAATATAACATAATTGTAATTCGATAATCCTTTAAGCCTCATTCATCTCCAGTTATTCAAGCGTGTGAAAAGAGGAAGAAAAGAACAAACGTGGTCATTATTAGTGGAAGGAAATATAGATTCTCTACATTTTCCAGCTCATGGCCTGCACTGTGCAGTCTTCACATATGGCCCATTCTGCCGTGACATTTTATATGGCCTTCTTTTTTTCTTATAGACGCGCGTCACGTAACGATGTTCCGGATGGTCAATATATAACGAGACTACTGCTACTAGTACCTTACAACTTTTTTTCGTGTTTCTTGAAATGAGGGCAACGAGCAAAGATCGTCGACAGATATTTCACAGTGGCTGGAGCAAAGAGTCATCTTTCACTGCAAACCAAAGATCCTTGACAATCTCTTTAAGATACTTGGCAATAGGAATTTCGTTCGATCCACTCCTTTTTCCCCTTTTCGTCATTTAATAGAGAAGACTTGTTTATTGTGTAACAGGTCACGTGATGGATGCCATCACAGAGGAATAAAGAAACATTCTAAAGATCGTTACCCCCAGCAAAGATCTAGAGCTAGAGCTGATGCGCAATTCCATGTCGTCTAGAGCTAGAGCGCAGTGGACTACTTATTTTTTGTTTGTTTTATTATTTACGGGAGGAAAAGGAGTAAACATAAGAGGAGCTGCACAGGGTGATGATATCCATTAGCTTGTCGCACTTTTTTTGATAGCTTGTCTTGAAGCGCTTCATTGCACAAGTTAAAGAGAAAAAAAAAATGATGGCAGCGCTGCAGCCTGTCAACTAGAGATTCGTCCCATCTAAGTTTAGATTTTTTTCGAGGGGTTGTCGACTCAAAAAATTCTCGTACACCCCAGAATTCTATGCAAAAATTCCTACATGAATCTCCATAAGAGCCCGAAAAAATTCTGGAGAATTCTAAAAAATTCGAGAATTTTATCGAAATTCCAGAATTTTCGTACACCCTTTGGTAGGAGTCGACAACCCCTCGATTTTTTTTTCGTCTTCTTCTTGGGTGATGATGGCGAGGCGTATATGATTTCATTCTAAAGAGTCTTGGGAGAGAGACAGTGATGTCCGGGTCAATAACCCCTTGCGATACGCTCAAAATAGAGCAGCACATCACAGTCAGGAAAGTAAAATAAATCAAATATAGATTCTCATAAGGAACTATTTTAAATATGGCCATAATACACAAAATGGATCATCACATTACATTTGTTGAATAAGTATTCTTTTTACGTATATGATGTATCGCAAATAGTTTAATAAATTTATGAGGAAATTAAGAGTGAGTTACTTTACGATGTGGGCAGTAGGTATCATTTAGTATCATATCATTTAGTGAAATCAAATAATGATACGCGGGCAAGGCTCAAAACAATTTAAAAAAGGGGGAGATCAGCAGAATCCGTAGAAACTAAGGATAGATATAGGCATCGGGTTCTGCAATCCATTATTACATCATGTTCCATTGAAATTCTATTATAGGCCTGCTATAATAGGGGGAAGTGAGAGGGGTCTTTTGGTCAGAGAGAGCAGCACGTGTTAGGCATCACTTTGATTGTTTTCTAACAAATAAAGGAAGGAATTCTTAATATTGTTACTAGAAACTAAAAAGCATTTAAATAATATATAATAAATAGATCAAAATGCCTCTACCCTATATTTATACGCAATCCGTCTATCCTATAACGAAAGTAAATTCTACTTTTCTAGACTATAGGTACAGTACCCTCGTGCTGAAGGTATAATTACTTATAAAATTAAATTAGATTTTGTAAAATATATAAGAATATAGAGACGCGCGATAGTAACGATGATCACTCTAAACGGTTTGCTGCGGTCTGCTGGTTTTACTATTATCCGTTTGAGGTTTGCCTTTCTTATTCTTCCAGAAACGTTTTTCCATCCGCTTCTTTATTAGCGGTCCTCTTCTATTGCTGTAAAGTGGCTTTTTTAATAGACCATAGCCATTCATCAGCCCGCCTATAGCATAAGCTAGACCTCTTATCATCGCGTGCCCAAGAGACATTCGAACTAAATCCTTTTCATATTACAGAAAGTAGCTAGCAAGGAAGATACATATGAAGATTAAAAAGAGATAGTGCACAGACACAATGTAATGTCCAGCAACAGCAAAGAATTATAGCCACAGCACCGGAAAGGTCCGTGTAACTCCTTTAGGTTTAATGGGCCAGCAGCTTCTGATGGGGGAGCTATACACTTGAAGTGATAGTCCCACTGTGGGCTCAGCAATAAATAGTGTCAAAGGTCTTTGTAATACGATGGGTGTTAACAGAACCATTGATGACGTCACTTACATAGGCCTAGCTTCCTGTATATGCCGCTTGTGCATAAAAAGAGCATCCCCTTTACATAAGAGGAGAGGGATAAGTGCTATAGTGGGGCATAAATGGATCGTTGAACCCATTAACCCCCTCGACCTTCTGTGCCAATCTCTATTTGAGATATATGGCTTAGTTGGTCAGTAGAACTATATATCATCCAATTAAAGCCCAGTTATTGATGCGTGACGTCATCATTCCCGCATCATGCTGTTTTATTCTGACCCTTTTTATTCGTTGTGATTTTCAACATCCTTCGCTGCTATAGTCGTGAATTATAATAACAGCATTAGAAATCGGTGTTGCTGGACTGTGCCTTGAGTGACTTTATAGCCATAAAACGAGATGATAGCTTTGAAATCCGAAACCCTACGCTGTATATTTTTTTATCAGAGGTTAAGTTATTATTGTTGTTTATGGGAAATGTGTTCAATTCATCAATTGAATTGTGGATCAATTCAATTTAAAGTATTGATAGCTGTGACTACTTTTGTCTTAAAATGTGACTATATTGTATCTTGTATTTAAGTTAACTTTTATTTTTGAATATATTCTTTAAAAATTAGTAACTCTAATACCATATATTATTACTTCAGTCTATTATGATAAATTGGATAATATATACAACTATTTTATAAAAATAGCTCAATATTTTAAAGTGAGTTTCTTGAGTGTATAGCTATAAAGTATTAACTATAAAGGCTTTCATGTTTTCCAAGATACTTTCGAGTGGTACTTTTCCTCCCAATAATTACTTTTGATTGTTACAAATAGGCTTACTTTCCGCAAGATAATTGATATAGCCTATAGAGCTACTTGATTAGGGACGACAAGTATAGTCTAAATGGTGCTAGTTTGAGAGATTGTCAGCGTGCTGTTCCTGTCCTTATTTCTGGCAAACATCAGTAGGATACAGGACATGTCATCTATTACTATATTCGCTGCCATCAGATCTCAATATGTATACTTTGTATTGATGTTTCAAAAGGGGGCCATATATATATCTTTTTAGGGAGCCTTTTACTAACTAGTAATAATGACGGTTACTGTTTTATGTTTTGACGACGATGGTCCATCCTGGAGTCGCCAGGAAGCAGCATAGAAATCGTTTCGCTTGGCCAATCAACTCATTAGCGCAAGCTCTAGTCAAAACGTGCAGTCTATATGCCTATATAGTGACGAGGGCTAATAAGAAGCACGCGCTTTGTTTTAACTCAAATTTTGGCCAGTATAATTAAATAATTAGTTCAATTATGCCCATACCAATGCTTTTGATTTCTTTGATCTTACATAAAACTAGTATTTTTACATTGAATTAGAAAACTGCATAGTATATATATGTTTTAAAAAATATTAGATAATTTAACCTATTATTAATTATGGATAGAATTATACGTATTGATGACGAAGGCTTTTCTGTTTTCTATTGAAAGCGATTTGTTATGAAACAAAATCTAGCGATTATACATTAAATATTTAGGTATAGATCATATTAGGGTTCCATAATCCTTATATAATATATCCCGGCACGTGACTCTTTGTCAAAATCAAGCTTCGCTATGAATCAAACATCTCAGAGAGTGAGTGATCGTTTTTTTAAAAAAAAGCTGCTTGTTATAATTGAAGAAAAATTGCTGTTTAACACGGGCGCGGAACGAGCATCAATTAGAGCGGATCAGCGGAGCGCGGGCTCGCGCCGTGAGGAGATACGGACGCGACGCCAGGATCTCACTCTCTTCGAGCTCAGCGCATTTGTATAAAGTGCGATGGAAAGGGCGGTCTAGCTGCTACACATGTAGAATAGTTGAAGGATTAGTTATTTGAAAGAGTGAAATGGGCGGTGATTTTAAACTGCGGGCATAGTTGTATAATATAGTGAGGAAACTGTGACACGCTCCCTTGACGTCTCATTAGGGTACTCCCCATGTATATAGATAGAGGGAGAGTAAAGAGAATAGGGAAAATCCCTCTATTCACACTGTACAAAAGGATACATAGTCGAACCATAATCGTCACCCACCTGCTCATTTGCATACTTTTTGTAATATGAAGCGACAAAATGCATGAAATAATAAGCCAGCAGATGTATATTGATACACTTTGATCTGACTTCCCTTTTGCTATAAAAGAAAAGTACATAATAATGATAAATACTGGATTTAATGGCAATTGAATAAATGATTAACACATTGTGGACATCGAATTTTAAAACTTTTTTTAAAAACATTTTAACGAGCATGTTAAGTTTTTAAAAATTGATTTTTATGCGGTTATACATGATCCCTGTATTACAATCATATAATGTATGCAAAAATAGGGAGGACATGTGATGTATTGACCCACGTGCAACCTGTCATGCCATTGACAAACTGCACAAACAACATAAACATAAAAAACGATACTCTTGTTGATTCAGATGTGCTTATAGCGAGGAACATACAAACAGCAAAGCAGCAAGAAAAAAAAACAAGGCGAATAAATAAGAGGGATAAAAAAAAACTATATTATAATAACAATACGGTACGAATGACCACCAGGTGGTTGGGATCTCACACACAGTCACTTTAATGCTTGATTGTAATATAATGGAGGAAAGTGTACTGTTGATGATTCATCGGGGGAATCATTAACAACAGTCAACAGTTAACAAGTTACGCAACTCGATCGTCTATGGATAATGCTAGCTCTCATTTGTTTTTAAAAATGATTCTTTCAATTTTTATGATACATATTTTCAAATCATCATCATTCATATCACTTATATATGGAGACGGCTAGCTGAACTGTCTGAGGCGCTGGTCTCGGCTTAGAGCCCTGGATGCAGTTCTGTGGTTCGAATCCCGTCTAAACCTGAGATTTCTGCGCCCAAAGTGGCTGTCGGCTCAAGGGTCCAATGGTGACGCCCATGGATATGACGTTAAAGAACACAATGTGTTATCCTGTGTGGTATAACACTCTTCGACTAAGTTGAGCGCCTTTGATCATGTATGTAAAGGGCGCTATATAAATCGATAACTAATAATAATAATAATAATAACTTATATGTTAACTAATTGGATTTAATCATGTAATTTCTTTTAATAGGCCTATATTAGTCAAAGTCGGTAGGGCGTACAGCATTTATAACCTAAAATAAACTTTATTTTAAAATTTAATTTTATAAAGAGTGGAATCGTATTATGAAAACAAAACATAAGCGTCGTCATTTAATGTAGATAATATAGATCCAAAACCACAAACAGGTTCATCTTTGCGTAATGTTTTCCATAGCTGCTGGTGATGGACGGCGGCGAGTTAGCGCCTTTTTTAAAAACGCCATCACGGAAGCGTGAAAATGCTTATAATAACACGACACTGGACTACACGGACACATTCTATCAATACTAGGCCTAATATCATATTTCATTATATGTTGTTCCTGACGATGGTATGGTCAATATCCGAATGTTGTATATTTATTTTAATTCTATAAGATCAGGGCCGAATTTTGTACTATATCTAGAAAAAATTTCGGCAGTAAACATTCGAATGCTATCACCTATTATGATAATTTACTCATAGGCCTATTCACAAATAGGCTTGTAAAGTTATTAAATCATCCCAATAAGTTTGATGGATCTCTTTTTTTTCTATCACGTTATCAAAAATCAGTGAACCGGAATCATCATAACACATCATGCCCTTGTAATATATATCTGTTTTTTCGCCTCTTTATCCTCTATAATGTAATATTATTCTGAACCTGATTTATGTATTCCAAATCAAATTGAGCAGAAAATGGTGAAAATAAGAGAGAAAAAGGAGATACATGTAACTAAATTTATTCCTTACAAGAAAAAATAGTTACGATTGTTCAATGAGAGAGAATATCTCATTTTTTCATGGGTCACGTGTAGACTTATTATGTTAACAAGAAAAAGCGGGTGCTATATACTTGCCTTTTGTGCTACGTATACGTTATCCATAGGGAACAATCGTTCCCCCTAGAAAAAAAAAACAGGACTGATGTTTGCTTGTAGGATTTTGACGCTTTTATCTAGTAGAGCGTAGCTAATTCGTTCTAGCAGTCATCAATCTGCTCATATAATCCCAGTGACTGAATGCTATCCTCTTTCCTATATGCTTTTTAAGTTTAGAATCTTCATATGTCCACTCATAAGCCAAATAATTCTCTTGTTAAATAAATAAAAAGTTATACATGTATAATAGAACTAAAGAATAGTAATAGCAAAACGAATTAAAATAATGGGTTGGTATATTCCTGACCAATGATTCGTCATTTGAGCGCAGTAATTGGTTAATTTCCATCATCGATCATTAGAAGGGGATGATGATTATGATGACGATGGTCATTGATTGCTACATAGAAAGGAAGATTGGTCACGCCGTGAATGATATTCTCTGAACTCTCTTGGGACGAACGGAGGGTCAAAAGTGTCCAGTCATGGACGGACAATCAAGAAGTCCATCAGTTTGACTCTCATTCAGAGTGCTTTACATATAATACCAACATGTCCCCTTTTTATATTAAATTGAACAGTAGCTTTATAGAGTCAATATCATGGAAAATGACCAGCATCACTTGCGATAAGCATCATCTGCCTTATATTTCGATTACGCACAATTGAGCTTATCATAATAAAGCAGATGAAGTGAACATATACAAACATATGGCATGTAAAGTTATAGGGTGAAAAGAGTGCTGACTTCATTAGTCAAATAAAAAATTACTAATCGCCATCCATCATTCCTATATATAACTTGTGACTTAAGGGACTTCTGGTTCTAAATAACTATATCCAAAATGTTGCATTCCGTTTTACCAAAATGCGCTTATTTGTTCCCTTAACAAAATATATATTTCAGTTTTGTTTACAATGATATTAAACTTTTAACAAGTTGCAAAACAAGTTTAGATGTTTGTATACACACGAACACGTGTGGTAATGATGCTGCTAATAAGAATACAATCATCGAAGGGTATATTGAAAGCGCGGGCGCCATTTGAAAAAGCGTCAATGAGGACGAGCTTTGAGCACCTTAATTTATTGTATTACAACATATGGGCTTGTTTCCAAAAGTAAAAACCCGGAGGAACCTCTTTTTAAAAATAAAATAAGTAGGCATAATTCCACCCCCCCCCCTCCCATATGATACGTAATAAAAAGAGAGTATGGCGCAATATGCTTAAAAGCTTTTCACGTGCTGAGAGTAGCATCGTTTGGATCGAGGGAGTCACTTCCTAAGAATAAAAGAAAGAAAGTAAAGCACCGTGAATCAATATGATCTATATTTTTTTGTAAAATGTTTTGTTGTCGTTCGTAAAGCGATAAATTTACGACATGTGGGATCTTGTGTGTGTCATCTCTTTCGACATGCTGTAGCCCAGACCCCATTTTTACATTTATATTGTTAAATCAATTTGTTAAAATCCATAGATATACGTTGAATAGATTCTTTTATTATTTTTGTTGTGTGATCTGGAACGCCCTCCTCGTTTGACCAATCTGGTGAAGATTTTTTAAATACTACATTTATGGAGTGAATCCGATTTGTAACAATTCAAATTTAAATTACAATAATTTATAGCTCATTTAATTGATGATATTGAAAAAAAGCCAAACGAGTAGATTATGCCTAATTAAACATGAAAATGTGAACTTAAAAATTCAACAAAAAATTTCAATAATTTTTTTTCCGCGGTGATTTATGGTATGTTTCACCTCGCATAACACCTCGCATAAGGGTTCCTTTCTTCGTCCCTTTTTTTACTGAACTGATTTATATTCGACGTGATGTAGTGCTATGTACACATATCAGCAATGAGAAGTCGGTGAAGATAGCACATCAGTTACAGATACTCCATGGGGTGTAATAGTTTTTGTTAAGTGCTTCTTTAAACACCTCTTAAACAATCCGCCAAGACATAGTTTGAAAAAGAAATTATACCAAGCTATTTTATATTGCTCTTTAACACACCACACTCACCACACTCTTTAACACTTACATTTAATATGACTTAAAGCTTATTAGTTTTTATAAAAAATTAGGTACCTGGATGTTGAGGCCAAAAATGCTAGGCCTCAACATCCACTTTATGGCCGGAAAGGGTGGACGGTTGAGGCCTAGTTTATGCTTACTTGGCCTGAAAAGTTCTTTTTTGGCCTCAAGTGAGGAGCAGTTGAGGCCAGATCGACTATCAATATTTTCCATTTTATTAGGACTTGAAAAAAAAAAATCACCGAAGTAGAAAGTTTTTTTTTTTCAAATTCGACTATCATGTGAATGTGACAGTTGGTGGATTACCGGTAGTCCCTGGCTATATGTGGGACTGACTATACGGTGGACTTGGACCATGAACCTGAACCTCTTAATTGGTGAATTTTTCATGAATCTGCGGATTTTTTCAAGACCATAACTAGGGTGAACTCGATAAAAAAATTACCAAAAGGCGGATTGGTTTTTCATTAGGTGGACCCGTAATAAACACCAAAAATGAATACTAACCAATAAGTCACCCAGTTACTAGCCTGGTTGCGACCAACTTTATTTTTCACTATGTCGCCGTTGCTCTTTAGAATAAATAAATCGAACCGTGCCGTTGAAGTGTCAAGACCGTTGCTACTCAACTTTCGTCAAACAACTAAAATGACCTTAGCCCAAATACCCTTGCGCCCGCCTGACTGTCGTAGGCTTAATATAGAAAAAAAATCGCGCTTACACTCTTTTCCATACCGGTATTAATTGCTCAAGGTGCCCATGGCGAAACGCGGATCTAACCGGCCGCTGTCGTTCGAGCGGAGCTGGATTAAATATGGAACCATACACTGTACCTGCGCTACGGTCCCTTACGGTACCGTTCGAGGTCGAACCGAAACAGTCTATAATCCTGCGCAACCCCTGTTACTCTTTTCTAGGTACCCGTTCTTCTGAAAAGAACCGCCAAGGCCGAGTCTAAGCTAGCTAAACCTCACTATAGTCCGGACGTGTCATAAACATTCGGTGGCTTTACCGATCGAAGCCGAACCTGAGCCGGTTGAACCTCACTATCGCCCCGATGCTCTATCCAAATGCAAGCTTCAACTGAATTGGTACCCTCGTCACTCGCCCTCTTTCGCCTTGACGACCACATTCAACATACCGTACAGTGCGAGATATGCAACGGATGGTTTTATAGGCATGTGAAAGCATACCATTTTCAGTTGAAAATAATTATAAGCCAACTTGCCGCACTTGCTGTGATCATTTGTAATCACGATAACTTTTTTTTATCTCGACTTAAGTTGATTATAGTTAGATACTTTCTTTACTTGAAAGTTCTTAATTGCACTTTAACAAGCGATTTCTGAGTCGCGGAGAGAGAAATTCCCCTATTTTGGTGGGACACGGAAAGTTGTCTAAATCCGGAAAAATGTTTAGGATCTTGAAATAGATCTCATTCGACGCGGAATTCAATTTCGAGTCGATTGGCGCAAAGTTTAAGTTAATACAAGATACCTGTTACGAGATAATCGGCTAAAACCGCAGACACTTTTGTACTTTTTAAAATTAATTGTGCCTCTTTGACATCGTTTTTCTCCCAATAAAATTGATAGATAAAAAAAAATAAAAATACAGAATGAAAGACCATTCTTTAATCTACAACCCACTTTTTTATTTTCTTGAAAAGTTGATTCCTGAGCTAGATATAAAAAGAATAGTGAGACACTAGTTTTGTAACTTTTTTTTCTCTTTTCCGTCATTCTCCCCTGCGCTGCCATTGGCCAATTTTTTCGCGCGGTTTATTTTAGGTACGGACGCTTAAGAGAAAGTAAAACCGCGCGAAAATACTGGCCAATGGCAGCGCAGGGAAGGTTGACGGCGCAGGAAAAAAAAAGATGCAAAACTAGTGTCTTACTATTCTTTTTATATCTAGTTCAGGAATCAACTTTTCAAGAAAATAAAAAAGAGGGTTGTAGATAAAAGAATGGTCTTTCATCTTGTATTTTTAATTTTTTTAATCTATCAATTTTAGTGGGAGAAAAACGATGTCAAAGAGGAACCATTTTCCAAAAAAAGTCCCAAAGTGTCCTCGGTTTTAGCCGATTATCTCATAACTGATATATTATATCGGCTCAAACTTTACGCCATTCGATTTAAAATTGAATTCCGCGTCGAATGAAGTCTAGTTTAAGCATGTAAACATAATTCCGGATTTAGACAACTTTCCGTGGCCCACCAAAATAGGGGAACTTTTCTCTCTTTCGCTCAGAAATCGCTTGTTAAACTTAAAAAAAAAACTATCGAAAACATTATTTTCCGTATTTTTGAACATAAAAAAATGGTCAGTACAAATGTACAATGGAATCACACCAAACTTTTAAATAATATATCCCTAATATTTTATCTTAACTCTCCATAAAAAAGACCTCCTAAACGGCAGAATTTTGTCCGCGGATTCGAGAAAAAGTCCACCAAAAAGGAGGTCCCGCTATCGCAAGCGAAAGTCTCATACTGCATTGACATATGTGACGACGACCAACTACCAAGTGGTAACGTAAAAACGAAATTTTTCTCCTTTTAAAGATGATACGCAACATGGCCTTTTTTCCTGGGCTTCATAAATTACAAGTATAATTAAAATAGGTACTTGGCCTCAACAGTTTTTTCTTGGCCTCAAAGGGATTACGTTTCAGGCCAGAAATGATAACTTTGGCCTGAAACGTTCATATTTGGCCTCAACCGCTCTACATTTGAGGCCTAGGCCTCAACGTCCATGATCCAAAAATTATGGCGCTTTTGGTTTTTCAATAAATTTTGAGTGAAGGTACGTTAAAAAAATACGAATATTTTAGGTGAAGAGTTTGACAGTCGTCTTTTCCTTGTCAGAACGCAATTTATTATGTTGCTCTTACATGCTGATCATCTCAATTTCATCAGTTCGTAAATTGCTGTGCTTACATCATGGATGTTGTAGAAAGATGGTGAAACCCTTTTAGCTGTTCTCATTTTTTCCCTCTCTATGTCACCCGGCATCCATCAAACCATTAAATCACCAAGCTAAATGGAGCTTGAGCAGCAGCACGAGTTGAAAAAAAAGAAAGAAAAGAATAAAGGGGGAATCTGTTGCTATTTTTTGTGTGCTGCTCTTCTTTGTGGCTCGGTGTAAGGGACGTCAACGAGCCGGCACTGAATGAGGAGGAGGCGTTGGGCACAATAAGGGCACTTGATACTATCTGACACAATCCTTTTCTCTAAGGTTTTTTTTTAAGTGAACAAAAGTCAGTTTTATAGTTTTACAAGGTATGGAATATCGTATAGAGTTGTCAGCTGTCGTAAGCTTTTGATTCTTGTGACAATGTAATGCATTTTGAAAATCGGTCATTGTTCAGGTTGATTCAACCTTTCATATTGCTTCGAGAGCTGCACATGAATGGCTTAAATTATTTTAGATCGAAGTGTGTAGGTTATAAAAATCAATCAAGCTATAGTAGTAGTCAATGTATTCACAGTTGCAACTTATGGGCATATTTATTTAATGAAAAATGTGTTAATATACAACAACACTAATAATTAGAAGCCACTTACTAGCAAACATCATAACCAGTAGGCTTTAGGCTTGCATTTGATTGGTAATTGTTATAAAATTACAGCTTTCACATGAATTATAGGAACTTCTGCATAAAAATAGAGTAGTACCTATATTAATGGTGTTTTTCAACTTTGTTATTTTAACATATAATACAACAATAATAGCATTTAATGAACACTTAAATGTATAAAATATTAATAGTGATGCACAAGCCCATTAGTACGCTTGGACGTATTTCACATATTTCTATATATCCCGGATGGGATCGAATTTATTCGATACCGGAGGTTATTCATCGTCTTATTCCCCCTCTTTTTCCCCCCATCTGGAGCGGGTCTCAAAACCTTTATTTCGCTCCCCTTTCCTCGCTTCTGATTGGTCGTATTATACGGAACATACGTATTATACGGAACATACGTATTATACGGAACATACGTATTATACGGAACATACGTATTATACGGAACATACGTATTATACGAAATATACGTATTATACGTCAAATACAGCAGACGATGAAAAGATGTTTTTAGGGATGGAATATCCCAACTCGTCGGTATTGTGGTATTTGAGATCGGAAAAACTGTAGTACATGTTATTGACAGATGGCATCTTTGTTATTGTTTTTTCGTAGTCTATTTTATTTCTTGTGTCAGAAATATTTAGTTTTTTCGGTTTTTAAAGTCGACAATTCTTTTACGATGGTACTTATTTTTGCTGTTGTGGGATTTAAATACTTTTTTGTTGTTTACTTATAATATTGCTGTTCATATAATTTATTTTTTTTTAGTCAGAATCAGAATTTGACCCTTTCCCAGGTAAAAAAGAAACGTAGTTAACTACGTATTAAGGCAATTAATTGCGTATTAAGGACATTAATTACGTATTAAGGCCATTAATAACGTCGTGAATTAATAAGGAAAAAATACTACGTAGTAAGAGGCCATTTACTACGTCGTAAGATGATTAATCACGTCGTAGACTTATGAAGTAAGAATACTACGTAGTAAGAGGCCGGTTACTACGTCATTAACTACGTCCGCGTTGTTAACTACGTTATAACACACAAAAAAAATTCTAAGTCCATTTACTACGTCGTGAATTACGTTATGAAACAAAAAAAAAATTCTAAGTCCATTTATTTCGTCGTGAATTACGTTATGAAACTAAAAAAAAATTCTAAGTCCATTGCTTGATAGATCTTATGGCGAATGTACACTAACAGCTGTACATAATATGATGAATGAATGAGTGGATTATCATAGCCTACTAAATTTATCTACAAAATTATGGCACCCGGAAATTTAAAAATGCTAATTAAAATAACTTTATAGTTTTAAAAAAACTTATTTGTTTAGAACAAGTTTGCAGATCGGAACCACTAATATACTACATTTGTGAACTTTTGGTAGCATTTATCAAATTACAGAGATGTTACTTTTACTATTTTTAGCTTTTATAATAGCATCAGTGCATAGTAACTGAGTTAACTTGCTACTATTAAAAAAGGGATTTATAAATCTTTTTAATTATTTTCGAAGTTCAAAAGGCTAACAATCTGGCTTGCAGTGTACAGTACCGAATGAAAGTTTAAGCAGAACGGTTCTTATACCCTAAAACTATGACATTTCATATCAATTGTGTGGTGTAGTGGTTAGCGCGCTCGCTTCAAGATTCTAAGATCTATGGTTCGAGTCCTGTCGTTGGATAGTTTTTTTTTTTTTTTTTGCTACTAAAAATTTTAAAAATCTATTTATCGACTTTACTAACCATTATAATTTCAACTGAGGAATATTTTAAGCGTATTACCATTAATTTAATTATTTTTTGCCTAATAAAAAATTACGATTTCGAATTTTCTATAACGTCATAAACCACGTAGTGAATCACGTAGTGTATCAAGTGGTAGTGAACAACGTCATTAATGATGCGAAAATAAACCGTCATTAATGACGTTGTTGAAAAACTACGTTAACACGTAATTAATTACGTTCTATTTTGACCTTGGTTATGATGAGATGATGAATTTTTTTCCTTGGCAATAAAGCGTTTATATACTATATGGTATTATGCCGGCTCGTTTGACATGTAAACATTTGTTACCACATCAGTTACATTATCAGTCCCACTAACTTTTCTGTGTTGTAGCATTCTTCTAATTCAAGTGCCTTGCAGTCATAACTTAATTAGTGCTTGAATCAATCAAGTGCACTTATCTCTTTGAGTTATCTTGACGATTCAAAAAATCATTCTCCACTTTCATTTCTTACTAGAAAATGAAGTAGATACAATTATCATAATCGTGCTGTTCTTTTAAGTTGGTTCCATTTTCTGCTGATTCATTTTTTATTGATGTGGTCTCAGTCATTCTCAGGTAGCTTATACATCTGCTGTTATTTTTCTAATTTTACTAAGCCTTTTCTTTTATTTTCCCTCTCCATTGTCTATCGTGTGTTAATCATAAAAAAAAAAATCCGGCCCATCCGGTCGATACGAGGAGCGGATCTTGTTATCTTTGCATATATTTTGCTGCAAGGATGTGCTTCAAGAGCCACAAGGCCCATAAATCATTCATCGCCCTATCACTTGCCTGTAGCTCTGCGCTCATCGGTGATTTAGCTCTGCTCTTAAGTGTTACTATTATGCAAAGACTTACATAATTAGTCCAGCAACGCGCATGATGAATGGGGAGTATCTATTAGAGCGATACCCTGCCGATGACACCCCAGGGATCCCTTAAGATATATCGCCCATAGTTCTTCTTATATTGATTCATTTACAAAGTGCGGCAAGTGATATGCATTTTCCGCCACCACTTTTCTATAGTTAAGAAGTGGGTAGTTAGTCACTACTCTCATTAATTAAATAGATCGTCAAGGATGGCTAGCCACCACCGCCAAAAGAGGTGATGATATGCAAATGAGGGGTCAGTGCAATGCTGTTATGCAAGCATTACCCTTTAAATCCCGTTTCACGATCATTAAGCAATCTCTACATCTAAACAATATCTTAAATTTGGCGTATTTAAATCAAAATCAATCGTTTTAAAAACGAAAGCTTTGATGATTTACATTATCTATAAAGATCCCTGCGATTTAAAAACATCTTTTTGTTCTTAATACAAATAGTCAAATGTAGAAAATTGAAATAGGCCAATAACTACTTTCCAACTAAAAGAGCATTTCAAGAAATAGTAATAAATAAATAACCTGAAATGAAAGCTTAAAAACCTAAAATGAATTTCATCTATAATTATAATAAGAATTTTTTGTAAGCCTTTACGCTGTGCTTTGTTGCTTGTTGAGACCAAAGTAGGTTATGGATCCCGCGGGAATCACGATCCAGCAAGATTGACGACCAACAGCAAAACAAAAAAAAGCAAAACAGCCGTTTTATAGTATAGGTCTGCTTTCATTTAATCCGACTCTGATGGATGGAGTAGCTCATTTGCATAAATAGATCACATCAGTCTATGTGAAGCTGGTGGAAAACAATCACAGCAAAGCATTATTACGAAGCGGAACTGAAATGCAAATCAGTTTGGGCGATGTATTAGGGATTCATTTGCCTAAGCGAGAGCGGTGGCGCTCTTTTCCTAATGTCCCTCATTTATATTGCAAGGATTATTAAGCGCGGTCGTCGCCCTCCATTACTTTAATAATGGAAAGACATAAACTCTGATTACTTGATGAGTTATATATTATTATGAACGTCTATAAAGTCCAAATAATTTAATTATATTTGAAAGAGGGGAAGGACAGCCGCCGTTGCCGCAATATTCAGTGCCTCATTTGCATTTCAATTAAGAAGAACGACCAGTTTATCTTTGATTCCTTGATGAGATTAATGGCTCGTAAAAAAAGCATCCCAGTTGCAATCGTAAAAGCAATAATACTTTCATCCAATCCTTTCAATTTGGGTTTCAAAATTTTATGTGATCTTTATTTCTACGCGCTTACCATTTTGAAAATTGAACTCTTTTAATAGCGTCCAAAGGCAATAAAAGTTCAATGAATCATTTCTATTTAAAATTAAAAATAAATCTATTTCAGCTAATACCTCCATTGTCGGGATGGAATTCTGTGTTGGTTGCTAGAAACATACACCATTATTTTCTGCTCCGAAACAAGAAAATTGCACTAAAATAACCAATGGTCACAAACCCACCAATCATTTTCCACGTCAAATTTGTTGTATTACATAAAAATACAGATACAAAAATTGCATAGAAATGAATAAAATCGTCTACATGAGCAAAATAATAATTATTATAAAATTATATTTGGCAGGTCAAGAAAGCGATAGATGAAGTTGATCCAGCAGGAATGATACTCTTAAAAAGACGTAATAGACAAGCATCCAGTCGGACAGCTCAGCGATTTTCTTCGGAGTTAATGTGATGTGGGTGATCGGACTCAAGAATTCGTCAGGATTTCTGGCAAATGAAATAAAGGTGCTGCTGTTTCTTAATTAGAATCTTGATAGATCTTGATAGAATCTTGATGGTTTGGACCCAATCAATAAAGATTCAATGGTTTTAATGGGTCGAAAGGAACAATTTCGGCAACGTCTTAATATTTCAAATACATAAAAAGTTTAATATGTGGCACAGTTGAGATAATACTACGAGAGCTGGACGTACATGTATAGTGTGACCTTATTCATGTGAGCGACTGAGGAGCGAGTCTGAGGTCGAGCTACGCCGCTGCGTATATCCCCCTTTAAAAAATGGAAAAGTAGGCATACGCAACCGGAGCGCCACCACCGAGACACATTACATACATCTCCAATAAGGTGCGCTTGGTGGTCTAGTTCTGAAAAATAGACGCCATTTTTTTATATTCGTAGAGAGATTTAAATTAATAGTACGGATTTGTTCTTTTTTTTTATCACAGCAGCAGAATACTTCAAGGGCGAAGATCCATAACAGTTACCATTGATCAAGAAATTGGAAGTATAAAGAATAACTCAAAGTGTGTGTTGCAATCCACATTAATCCGTGACCTTCGTCCACCACCGTGGTATACTTATGGCCTGCTTATGGTATACATAGTATAGTAGGTATAGGTTTATACACTTGTGTTTATCAATGCCTTAAAAAACTTGATTCAATTAGATGACCAACATAATATATTATTCAGTAATAATTGCAAAAAGCATGCTCGAGCAACAATACACTTCGTATAATTCTTTTTAAAAAAATTGTCACTGTATAATTTTAAGAAAAATTTGAGTGTATGGTAAGAGATATAAACTATTATATACACCCATTTGATGCGTTGGCCGAGAATCGAACTCGGGTCTATTGCTTGGAAGGCAACAATGCTAACCACTATACCACCAACGCACATTAATTGACTGAGAAAGAAGTAGTGTAAGTGATAGTAATAGCATAAGTTTGCGCATAAGAAAACTAATTAATTTGTTATAATAGTCTTATTTTTTCTCTTATAACTTGGGTTAACTCATTTTTCATATGATGGACCGATTAATACATATGTAGGTTCAACTAGATATTCAGATAAAAAGATCACATACGAAGTTATAATGAAGAGGTGCGCCAACTTGTTGAGCGTGTGTTATACGCGCCTAGTGCCTACATCCTATGGCCTACATCTTTTAAAAAATATGACAAAAAGAATTTTTCTTCCTTATTTTAAATTAAAAAATTATTTTATGTATTAATAGCTTGAAATTCGCAGGATGCATTGATGCATGGTAGTTCATTTGCTACGATAGTCTCTCCCTTTTTCTCTCATAATTTAGGTTAAACATTTTAGTATTGTCAGTCATTTAATGATGGGTCCAAGGTGGGCTGATTAAGTGATTAGTTCAATTGAATGAATACATATAAATTAAGATAAAAAGAGGGTCTCACGCAATCTATTGAAGAGGTACACACACTTAAGCGTGATCTTCCGCATGGACGATGCGTCGACATCCGCGCTTGACCTTCCACTTAATTCATTATCCATTGTTTTCTCACATTATGTCACCGAACAATGAGCTACCGTGGGTGGATTTCGTTATTCAACCATCAGCTAATTTGTGGATTTGCTTTGATGCTTTTTAAAATCATGCCGCTCTTTATTGTACCTCTTGAAGCGTATTGTTTCAAGTGCTCATCTTGACACAAGATTCTCAGCAACCCTAACGCAATGATAGCATTAAACTTTCTCTTGAGTATCATCTGGAAAGAGTGGAACAAAACCAATTGAATAGAAATCTATATATAAAAGCATCTGGATGTCACCAGCAGCATATCACAACAGATTCAAATAACAAATATGCCATCTTATTTTCTAAATAGATATCTACCTCGAGTAGTAGTATACAACAATTCATTCACCGTGATGCCAAGGGGAGGGAATTCAATTGGGAGCCGATTCGTCGTCTTTGCTGCTTCTGCATGGTGATGCGATACACGAGCCCGAGCACCACGAGAGAAGTTACCAGCATCATCAACTCCCCAGACGACGGCGGTAATCCGACGGTGCACATCAGAAGGGGGATCGAATGTGTTCAAGAGAAAGACTGTCAACTTGTATTATTTACTCTCTCTGAAGCTATGTTAGTGCAACAATGCAATCTCTACAATTTGGTCTATATGTTGATATCTTCTTTGCTGCATTTCCTCCCCTATTGACACTACATGTCTTTTATTAGCGACATGGATATACAACATCCATTTAGGGTTACAGAATACGTAATAGGAGCGTGTAGTCTGCGATATCTAATGAAGCTCAATCATTCATTTTATTTTTTATTAATATATGAGACTTTTATAGGCCTTTTTATTCCTGTTTTATACACATAAAACGATGAGATATGGACAAATAAATTAACAAAAAGAGACTTTGATCGAGTCAATCTGCAATTATAGTAGCAAAAGAGTGATTTGATAGACTTGTGCTCGTAAATTACGTACAAGGTTTACTTTTAATTGTATTCCAGTTAGAAATCGGCCACATCGTCCTCAGCAGCATATCCATAAAGGCACGTCTAGTAAAACAGCCTAGTAAACTATATTTGATAAAAATAATGAAAAATAAGTTAATAGCAGATTTAAGGACCCTTATATTGTTCATAATAATACCTAGTTTTTGTTAACATTTCTCCCCTTTCGCCACAATATTTTTATTAGTGCGATGTATTGTAAAATACACTATACATATTTTCTACAAGGCGGACACTATGTTTCCAACCATTTTTTATGATTTTTATTCACAAAGAACTCTTATTGCTGATAATCGTTTATATTCGTCCCTCTCTTTCAGTACTACTTTTCTGCATACGTGGAAAATGAATTCAAAGTGGCAAGAATAATAATGCGAACTTGTTGCTGTTATGCTTTACGATGATTCTGGGAATATTACGTAACAGAAGCTCTTTAGAAAAGGGACAACACAATTTAACCTGTTGTAGAACCAGCTGTCCTCGCTTAATATGAAAAAATATATATATAATAGTCTTCTCATTTACGATCCCTTTTTCTACTTGAATATTCTTTGATAGCGCTCCATTTGCTCGTCGCCATCCATTAAGCTCAAATAATTATTTTCGAAAAAATAAATGATATCCATTCGAGTAACAAACCACAGCGGGATGCAAATGAATCTTCTATTTCTATGAACGATTATGCTTGGCACCCCTGTCTCTTTTTTCATCTATGCAAATACGTCCTTATAAACTGATTACTACAGAGGAAGGCCCATCGAATATTCTACTCTTTGTATATTCTACTCAATTTGTTTTTAAATGATGGGCTATGATATGAGGCGACAGCCGACGACACCCTTTGATGACGAAAATGTGCATAATGTTGTCGCATTTATACGAGATTTCTATTTAACTATAGAAGAGGGTATCATAACAAACAACAGTTTAATGACTCTATAAAAAGGCTGTTTTTCTATGGTAGAAAAAGAATATGAGGAGAGATATTTCATTCCATTTTTTTTGGTAAGCTGGCGCCTTTGTTGTTTATATTATACATATAATAAGCTCAATGGATGATGAGATCTAATTTCAACATCATTATGATCACCTATGACTATGAGCTTAAATATTTGCGTAGCTATTAAAACAACAAAAAATTATATAAAATACAAGTATCCAAGTATGCATGCACTTTATTTGTTCTTTCCAAGAAATCGTCTTAAATCTTAATAATAACCAGATAGCCTATGTACAGTATGATAAAAGGTTAGTCATTAGACACAATACTCACACTATACCCACATAAAATACTCAAAAAATTTTGTATTGCAGCAAAAATGTGAGCTTGAGGGTAAACAAATCCGAAGAATTGCAAAATAATAAAAAAAATGGATGCTGCTATTGCTAAGTGTATTATCAGAATATTGAAATCATTTTGGAACTCAAACGCGACACATTATTAGTTTTCAATAAATTGCGCCGTTATTTTCTCGCCTTGGACATTGCATAATATATTGGTCTTTTATCAGCCGTTCATTCTAGCTAAGATAGAGGGTGCAGGGACATTCAACTTCATCGATTACCCATAACCACCAAATAACTTCTTCTTCGCAAGTGAGATTCTTGGCTTGCGCTAGGCCTTGAGTTACTGAGGCGTTGAGACAGGCTTCTTGACAGGCCAGGCCTGGATCCGTCGAATTCAGACACGAAAGACCAAACATATCTTCTTCACCTACGAATAGATTAAAAGCAAAATCAAACTGTTAATAAAACTATTTATGAATAGGCCTATATCGCATCTTATGGTAATTAAGCTATAAAGCATATATACCTTGCTCATCACGTTGACGTCGGTTTTCGGAGGAGATCAGCCTCGGAGAAGCTGCAACAACCAAAAACATCATCGAGACGGCCAAGACGCACACCAAAATCTATTATCCAAATATATTTAGAATATTATGCTGAATCAGATTTTTAAAATTTTATCTCACAGTCAAAAACTGATGCTGCTTGCTGTCGTTAGTGATCATTATATTGATGATCAATTATACGGTTTAGACCGATGGTTATGATTTGATTTTCTCAATTGCACTAGTGGTATAGAGTTAACTGACGGAAAGTTCCAGTATTTATATGCATCTTTCACGTGATCGTCCAATGATCGAACCAGCTATTTGATTGGTCCAGGTGTGGATGCTGATGATGACGGCTATCACAAATAATCAACTGCGCTGTATTTTTTTCTCCTCTCCGACAGATGTATCGTAGGATTCCCGGAAAACAAATGACTAAACGGTATTGATTGCCCAACATTATTCATGATTCATTTGTTTTCTCTTCAATTGCGAATTAATATTTGAATTCAAGTTTCAGTAATTCACTGAATTTTTTCAATAAATGCACGACAATTTTTATTGTAGAAGACGTAGAATATATTGACTGCTTTCGTCATTTAATAAATATATAACTAAATAATATATTTTGGAAACCAATATAATTAGTCATGAAGGACGATTAGAAATTTCTATCAGTTTTCAATTGTAAAATAAAATCCAACCTTGAAAAAATTTGAAATGTACTGACAAACAATAATACGACACAGTCACAGAAGGGCGTTTAGAAACTACACAGCAGTTATTGCACCAACTGCGCTGATAATTGGTAAATAAAATTTTCAAAATTGTTAATCCAACAGTTTGTGTCCGTGAGAAAAGGTGGTTACAGAAACACTTAAAATGAAATCGAAATCATAATCACTTTATGATGTAGGCGCGCAAAATAATTTTTAGAATGTCAACATGGTGACTATTTTTTATTGTTATTTGTAGAAGCCTATAGAATACATAACGAGTCTCGGGAGAGAGATTTTTGTCCTTGTCTCAAATTTTATGTATACTTTTAAATTGAATAGTGTAGAACATCCCCATCGGTGTCATAGATTTTCTACTATAAAATCTAAAAGAAAAAAAATCGTGACTAGGATATGTTTTACAGAGGAGATAACGAGTCGATTTGATTGCATGATACATGGCTGTTTTCCAAGGGATAGAAACAAGAGCCGATTCGATTTACATCTGCTTTCCCAATTTTATATATATTTATTCTAAAGGCGTTTGAATACATGGCGCGAGATTGAATCAAGTGCTACCGCATCGCACTGAGCTTTTTAAATCCGCTGTAATGCTTGTTGATAAAATTTAATAAATCTTATTCGCTCTTCTATTCTACGCATTCTTAAATCTTATTAGCTCACTCCCTTTTTTTCAAACAAACTAAAGATGCAATTTAATTTTAAATCTAAACTTTGTTCAAACTTTTGCAGAAAAATAGGACCAATAGCCTTTTTATTTTACCCAATTAAAATTTAAAATAATCGGACTGCTCGCGTCCGCGACTTGCCGCTTTTTCCCGCCTTTTCTTTAATTCTGAAGCTATAGAAATAGTCTGCGCTAAATAGGGTGATGATGCTATGGCTTTGCTTCGACGCCGAGGATTGATTCGACGCTCTTCTTTTGTTCAACTCTCCCCTCATCCAAAATCTAAACAACAATGAATAGCTAGCGAATAATGAAAAAAGAAGAGAAAGGGGACGTCGGGACGCTAGCGGTGGGGCCACCGGTGCAAAGTTTCGTTGTTTAGCATCGTCCCCCCTTTTCGGTACTGTGTGGCGACATTTTTTTGTGTTTTTAATTGCCTCTCGAGCCCTACCTAGCTCAGAACCGTCCCTCACTTGATTTATGAGATCCCCTTCTCCTACTCTTTAAATTAGCCTTGATTGGCTCTATTCACTTCCAGAAGCATCAACAGATCACCACTGCACTGCTCGCCTTTAATAAATGGTTTATATCAAAAGACGTATACGCGTATATATTATGATGGTGGGCTACTTTTATTCGAAGAGGCTTGATTTTGGTATGAGGGATGGCTTTGGAAGTGGCAATCAACACCTCATTCTCTTCTCTAGATATATGTGCTTGAGAGGGATTTGTCTAAAATTGAGAAAGATGGATGGCTACTTCAATACTACTTTTATAGGCATTAAGGCGAGCTTTCTAGAATTAAATGTGAAAGTCTCTCACACCTGTTTATGATTTTAAAGTCTGTTTAAATTAATTGATATTCTTACACAGCATTTAATCATTTATATTTAATAAAATTGTAATTAGATAATCCTTTAAGCCTCATTCACCTACAATTGTTCAAGCGCGCGAAAAAGAACAAAATTTGGAAGTCATTATTAGTGGAAGGATATAGACAATTTTCTACACTTTCCAGCTCATGGCCTACAGATACTGCGCAGTCTGCAAATATGGCCCATTCAGCCGTGACATTTTATATGCCCTTTTCTCCTTAACCTATTTGTTTTTTTCTTCTCTTTTCTTTTTTTCTAATAGACGTGTCTCGTAACGATGTTCTGGGCGCTCAATATACAACGAGGCTGCTAGACACCATCCAACTCTGTTTTTTTGTTCCTTGAAATGAGGGCAACGAGCAAGGATCGTCGACAGATGTTTCGCAGTGGCTGGAACAAAGAGGCATCTTTCACCGCAAACCAAAGGTCCTTGACAATCCCTATATAGGATACTTACGCAATAGGAATTTCTAGAGAGAAGGGCTTGGTCCGATCCGCTCCTTGCGCATTCCTGCGATGCGCTGCTAGAGGCCACCTGAATCTCCTCCTTTCCTTGTCGTCATTGAAAATAGGGAAGAGAGTTGACTTTTTCTTTGCGTGACAGGTCACGTGATGGACGCCAACACAAAGACATTCTAAAGATCGTTACCCCCAGCAAAGATCTAAAGCTACAGTTGATGCGCAATTCCACGTCGTCTAGAGCTAGAGCGCTGTGGCCTACTTATTTTTTTGTCTTATTATTTACGGGATGTGAACGTGTAAACAGATGAGGAGCTGCACGGGGTGATGATATCAGTTCCTTTAGCTTGTCGCACTTTTTTTCTTCGTCTTAGTTAGAAAAAAGTTAGAAAAAAAGAACGGCAATGTTGCGGCTTTTCAACTATAGAGACTCGTCTCATCGGGATTTAGATTTTTTTTTCTTCTTCTTGGATGATGATGGCGTATATGATTTCATTATAAAGAGTCACGAGAGAGCAACAAAAAATGAAGAGAGACAGTGATGTATGGGTAAATAACTCCTTGCCATGCCCAAAATAGAGCAGTAACATCAGCATCAACGTCAGAATCAAATGACGGATTTCAGACTCAACATAATGAGATGAACAGGTTTTAATTTTGAATAGAAAATGATCTGTTCAAATGAGTGAGTTACGAAATGAGCAGCATCACCAGCATGAATATGTATACGTCATTCAGAGAGGAAGTTATCCCTGAGGGATATCGTATATACCGAAGGTCTAGGGGCCTTTAACGCGTCACAAAAACGGGTACTACTGGTTCCGAAAATGTTTATTATGCGCAAATCCTAATTTCGGAAAATGGCAACGTTTGAAATTGAAATATTTGTCCCAAATAAACAGCCCAAAAGAAGTAAAAAACGATTAAAAACGTAATCTAGTGTCGAAATGGACCAATATTTTTTGTAGAGTATCAACGAGTCATGTTACACGTAGAATATGACAAACTAGAGCATTTATTACCCAATATACAACTAAAGTAAAAAAAGTAAAAATAAAATTGAATAAATGAGAACTGACAACACTGTTAAAATGACATAAAATTGTAAATGTAAACAAACAGAATTTAGATTTAATTATTATTTTAAAAAAACCTTTCAGACTTGTCTTATTTTATTAAGTTAACGAATATATACGGTAAATATATGCGGGAATCGCAATATGATATCTTAGGAGAAAACTATTTTACAACTTACAAGCCACAAGTTCCCCAATCCCGAAGGTTCCACAGTGGCTTTATTTGACCTAATTATAAAAAAAAAAAAAAAAGTTCCATTATATCATGCTCCATTGAAAATCTCTAATAGGCCTTGGTGTTAGTATAGAGAGGGGGGAGGGGAGGAGTGAAGGAGAATTTCTGGCCAGGGACAGTAGCACGTGTAAAGCACCACTTTGATTGTTTTCTTACCAACCAACATGAGGTAGCAGTACCCGATAATGGTAAATATCAATTCAGTATCAAGTTCAATCGTCCCTCCTTTACATTCTTGTATCATAGTTAAGAAGGCTAATACACTGCAGCATAGCATTCAAAAGTGTTGTTAATAGCCTAGTAAAAAGAAGAAAACGGTGACAACGGTTTTTTCCCAATATGCAAGATGTATGCTAACAAGCGTGACGGTCAACAAGTAATGAGGAGTGTCTCATTGGTAAACTGGTAAACTGATGTTTATGGCTGGAACAATATACTCTATACTTATGTGTGCTGCTCTTTTTCGTCCCCCTTTACCAATATATTATAGAATAATCCAAAGGGTAACTTAAGAATAAATTACAGGAGAAGCGAATTCTGAATAGGGTCTCTCTCACTCAAGACATGTTATGTACCGTACTTAGCAAGAGACTAAATAAGAAGCACTAGAAATTATTTGGAAAAAAAAATAAATTTAAAACATTTATTACAACTATACCTATTGTAATAACCTAAAAAAAAATTAATTTTGGTAAGATATATATATGAAGCTCTACTCTACATTTATAGTACAAAACTGAATTTTTAGACAAAGTCTATTTCAATAATAGGTATGCTGGCGGTGTATATTATCGCATTGGCCGTTCGGTAAAATATGTATAAGAATAAAGAGGCAATGAAAATATATGATAGTCGTTCGGTCATTTCAAAGTAGTGCCTGCTAGTACGGTAGCATTTTTCTAAACGGTCTGCTGGTCTTGTTATTATATCCGTTTGAGGTTTGACTTTTTTCCGGAATCGTTTTTCCATCCGCTTTTTTATCAGTGGTCCTCTTCTATAATTCTATTACTATAAAGTGGCTTTCGTAATAGACCAAAGCCATTCATCAACCCCTATAGCATAGGCTTGAACTCTTATCATCGCGTGTATAAGAGACATTTCAACTAAATCCTTTCCATATTATAGATAAAAAGCCCACAAGGACCACATCTATACAAAGATGAAAAAGAGATAGTCTACAGACACAATGTAATGTCCGGAAGCACCAAAGAATTATAGCCACGACCGGGAAAGGTCAGTGTAATTCCTTTAGGTTTAATGGGCCAGCAGCTTCATATAGGGGAGCCATACAGTTGAAGTGATAGGCCCTCTGTGGGCACAGCAATAAATAGTGTCAAAGGTCTTTGTAATTCGATGGGTGTTAACAGAACCATTGATGACGTCACTTACATAGGCCTATATAGCTTCCTATATAGGCCACTTGTGCCTAAAAAGAGCAACCCCTCTTATATACAAGAGTAGAGGGATGAGAGTTAGGTCATAAATGGATCGTTGAACCCATTAACCCCTCGACCTTCTGTGCCCATCTCTATGTGAGATCTATGGGCTTATATATGCTGAGCTGGTCAGCAGAACCATCATCCAATTAAAATCCAGTTTTGAAAGAGCGTTATTGATGTGTGACATCATCATTCCCGCATCATGCTATACTGTCCCCTTTTATATAATTATCAAGACCCTACACTGCTGTTGTCGTGAATTATTACAACATTAGAGATCGGTGCACTGAGTGAATTTTGCCATAAAACCAAATGTTGGCTTTTGAAAACAAAAACGACCTTATGCTATAGATTGGGGAGACCAAGGGCTTATGTGACATAATTTATAATTATATTACATTAATACAATAAGAACTATATATATCATTGTAACAACTTTTGCTTAAAAATGCATTTACATGATGTGTCAGAATGAAATAATATTTTGATGAATATATTTAAGTTCGGTTGATCGGTTTAAAAATAAATAAATAACTGAATAACTTACTGCATTCCATGGCATATCCAATACTACTGAATTTTTTAAAAGTAGGTTAATATTAATGAATTTCTTGAGTGTATTATATAGAAAGCCTTTCTTGTTTTTCTACGAGTTTTAGTCGTTCTCTACCTCCCAATTACTTTTTATTGCTGTATAGCCTATAAAACTATGAAGGGGGGGGGGGGGGGGGGTTGAGTTCAGTCTAATTGCTACTAATTATTTTTACTCATTCTAAATCTCTATCAATTTATTTTACTCGCTGCCATCCGATTTCATTATTTATACTTTGTATTGATGATGGCTGAAAAGCGAGCCGCGGTGGATAGCGTTTCAGGTGGGAGCCTTTTAGAAATGGAAAGTAAGTGACGGCCACTATTTTATGTTTTCCAAAACGGTGAGGGTCCATCTTGGCCCATCTAGAGTCATCAGGAAAAAGTGAGGGGTCCTTTCACTTCATCAATCAACTCATCAGCGCAAGGCTCTTGTCAAAAAGTGTAACCTGTATGTCTACATAGTGAGGGCCGAGGCGAGGGCTAATAAGGAGCACGCGCTTCATTTTAACTCAAATACGGCCAGTAATGTATGTACGTAATTAGTTCCATAATGCCCATAAGAACGCTTCTGATTTCTTTGATCTTTTAGTATTCTTACATAGAAGTCAAGAATTCCATGTATAAATATTTTTTAAAAGGTAAATTTAACCTATATATTTACTGTGATTATGACCTTTCTTATTGTTTATATAAAGCGCTCTGTACGAGAAAAAACCCTATCCATTATACATTTAATGTTTGAAAATTAGGATGTGAAAGCCTTTCCTCTTTTTCAATTCCTTTTCTCTTTTTTTTCAATAAGCTACTCGTTAAAATTGAAAGAAAATAGCTCTTTACCACTGACACGGAACGAGCATAAATTAGAGCGGATCAGCGGAGCGCGCGGGCTCGTGCCGTGAGGAGATACGGACGCGACGCCGGGATCTCACTCTCTTCGAGCACCGCGCAATGGAAATGGTGTTCTAGCTGCTAAACATGTAGAATAGTTGAAGGATTAGTTATTTGTAAGAGTGAAATGGGCGTTGATTTTAAACTGTGGGCGCATATAGTTGTATAATATAGGGAGGAAACTGTGGCACGCGCCCTTGACGTCTCATTAGGGTACTCTCCAGAAGAGAGAATAGGGTAAATCCCTCTATTCACACTATATAATCAGCATATAGTCTAGCCATAATCGTCTCCCATCTGCTCATTTGCATACTTGTTGTAATATGAAGCGACAGTTTATACATATAGTCAATAGTCTCTATTCATCGTATCAAAATATATGAAACTAATAAGCCGCTAAATGTATATTGTGAAAAAATACGATGCGGATTATCTCGCGGATTATGATGGATTCCAAAAAGTGGTTGATGGGATCTTACCCATTAGCAATTGAAAATCATTACCTTTTTATACGAATTGTTTTTTGCTTATACGGAAACTTATACTTTTACTGCCATTATATTTTAAACTTTTTTCCGAAACTTATTTTGTAATCTTAGTCACTCTTCCAATAAAATAAATCTTCTCGATAATTATTAATTAAAAGTTTGGTAACTGATGGTTTAACATTTGTCCTAATAAACTAAACTTTATTTTATCTATTTTTAGAAAGAGTGGAATCGTGTTATAAAAGATCGAAAACCGCAAACATGCATCTTTACTTTTGGAACGTAATATTGTCTATTGATGGGCAAGTCATCGTCTTATATAATAGCTATACTGTCTTTATGAAAGCGCGAAAAAGCTTATAATAACACACCACTGAAATATATCGGCACATCCTATATAAACAACAGGTCCGAACTGGTCTAACATATTTGCTGTTTGTATCCCGCCTGATGGACTATGTGATGGTATCTCTTATAATATTTAAATTTTCGAATATTTTTCTTAAAATATGCAAGATTATCCGAATAGCAGTCGATATAATATTTTGGAAAGAGTATAGGTAATAAACATTCGACTGTTACAACATATTATTTCCCAGGTGACACAAATATATGAGCAGCTTAGCTATTAAACCCACTAAATCATTCCAACAACTCATGATAGAGTACCTCTTCTCCCCCCCCCCCCTCTTATTATCCAAAACCAATGAATTGGAATCGTCATAATATATCTCATGCCTTCTAAAACTGTATTGCCCCCCCCCCTCTTTCTTCTCTATACTGTAATAGTTTATTCAACCTGATTTATATATCCAAATCAAATGGAGCAAAAAATGATGCAAATAAGAAAAAAGAATAGTAGATAACTAGGTCTATTCGGCTATTCCTAAAAAATAGGGACCTATGACAAATGAAAGAGAATATCTCATTTTTTCATGGGTCACATGTAGATCTATTATGTTAACAAAAAAAGCGGGTGCTATACTAGCCTTTTGTGCTACATATACATAATCCATAGGGAGAGATGAGCAATCGTTTCCCTAAAAAAAACAGGAGTGATGTTTGCTTGTAGGATTTGGACGCTTCGTTTTGTATCTAGTAGAGCGTTACTAATTGTCTCGATAGAAGTCATCAATCTTCTTATATAATCACGGTCACTATACATTTTCTTCTTTCCAATAGGATCTTTGTATTATCACTTTTAGGCTACTTATTCACTGAATTTACTTCACAACTAACTTATTATCTTGTCGAATAATAAATATACATTTAGGAAACCCCTAAAATATAATTTTTAAAAATGAGTGGATGGTTATATTACGAAACTAAGTGTTTATTTTGCTTATACTGATGATTCATCCTTTGAGCGTGATAATTGATTTATTATTTCCATTCGGAAGGATGATGATAACGATGGTCATTCGATGGAACATAAAATGGAAGATTGGTCACGCCGTGAATGGTGTCCTGAACGCTCTAGGGACAGACTAAGGATCAAAAGTGTCCAGTCATGGACGGGCCATCAAGAAGTCCATCAGCTTGACTTTTATTCAAAGTGCTTTACATATATAATACCGAAACGCCCCCTATTCTATATTGAATTGAACAGTAGCCATATTGAGTCAATATTATGTAGGATGACCAGCATCACTTACGATCACCATCATCTGCCTTATATTCCAATTACGCACAATTGAGCATATCATAATAACAGCGAATGAAGTGAACATATACAAGCATATGGCATGTAATGTTATATGGTGGAAAGAGTCCTGACTTCATTAGTCAAATACAAAGTGGCTATCCATCATTTCTATATTTGATACGAGACTTGGAGGACTATATAGTTCTCAACAATACACATGTTTTTTTTTTAAACTGAAAATGTTAATTCAAATTTGATAAATTAGCTCCATTCATTATGAAATTTCCATTTTGTAAGATTTAAAAATTAAAAACTTGTGATTTATGCAAAATATTGTGCACACGAACAAGTGGTTAAGATGGTATCATGCTACTAAGAAAAATACAATAATAGCAGTTGTTCAAACACTTATTAAGGTGTATATATAGGTAGCGCGCAACATTTGATATAACGTCGATGAGGAGCTCTGAGAGCCCCCTGAAATTTATTGTTTTGCGCACCATATGGGCTAGTTTCCAAAAGTCAAAACCGGGAGGAACCCCTTTTAAAACAGTAAAATAAGCAGGAGCGAAACCCCCCGCCCCCCCCCCCCCATATAATACGTAATAAAGAGGGAGGAATTCAGGGGTACAGCGCAATATGCTTTAAAGCTTTTCACGTGCTAAGAGTAGCATACAGACGGTGACACTTTCTAAGAGTAAAAATGCGCCGTGAAGAAAAATGATCTACATTTTTTTTAGAATGTTTTGTTGTCGTTGTAAAGCAGCAAATTTACGACCAGTGGGGTCATGTGTGTGAACTCTTTCGATACACTGTAGCCCGCCCCCATTTTTCCATTTATGTTGTTGAATTCATTTTTTAAATCCATAGATATACTTCGGATTCGGAGAATCTTTTATTTTTTGGAACGCCCCCCTCGTTTGACCAATCTGGTTATTTTATTTGTAAGAAATTTATGGAGCGAATCAGATTTTTGAAATTGAAATTTCAATTCCAAAAATAATAGCGCATTAGCTGTTGTCATTATTTCTAAAAATACGATAGACTAGTAGATTTCACCTATTCATTGTTTCATCCAACCTATAATTTGTTTGCATGCCAAATGGGAAATGAAGAAATAAATTTATAAAAGATATAATTTTTTTTATCAAAAGTAATTCATTTTTATAAAGAGTTCTACAATCTTGTCTCTAGTAGATTCGCGGTGATTTATGGCTTGTTTCACCCCGCATAAGCTACATCTTCACTATTTAGGGCGACTTCACAGTAGGTCTAAAAGGGTTCCTTTCTTCGTCCCTTTTTACCGAAGTGATTTATATCCAACGTGATTTAATGCTATGTACACATATCAGCAAAGGGAAATCGGTGAAGATAGTACCGTACTTAAGTTACCCAGGCGACACCGACGTTCCGGCCCGAGTTCGGCCCGAATGGTCGCCCGAATTCGGCGTGGGGGGTGGCGTTCAACTTCGGCCGAATGCGGGCCGACCTCCCCAGCCGAACTCGGGCCGAACTTCGCAAACCGAACTCCCGCCGAACTCTGCAAACCGAAAATTTAAAATTTGATATATGTAGAAAACTTTCTTTATTGAACGTTGTGATGAATAGATTACTGATTATTATGTACCATTCATTCTTGCGCATGCTGGACATCTTTATCTATACACAACTACTTAGTCAACATGGTAACGTGGTCGTCAACGTTTATGTAGTAGGCAAAAGTTGCACCAAACAACGTTGTCGTCGTGCGCAGTCAAAAACGTGAAAATCAATTTATATCTCAAAATCCGATGATATTTTTACTTATTCGTAAAATGAACAATATAAAAATCAATATTTTCTCTCAGATAAACATATTTTTGTTTTACTTTAATTGATAAAAGCATTTTAGATATTTGAAAACATGTATTTATGACATGTGGCCTATGTTATTATGTCCCTTATAAGAAATAGTAATTATATTCTTTAGACTGTTGTAATTGATACATTATATATGTTAGTGATGTTTACTATACTTTACATTAGCGCTTTACATTACGTTGGATGATATAATCATCCGCTGAACATCAATAATCATGACTATCGTTATTGTGGTCGGTGTCCGACCTCGCGCCGAATTCGGCCCGAATTTTATTGCGGATTTCGGCCCGAATCTGCAAGCCGAGTTCGGCCCGAATACAGTTTGAGGAATTCGGCCCGTATTTAAAAGCCGAGTTCGGCCCGAATTCGGTTGGAGATCGGGCAAGTCGGCCGATCTGCCGAACTAAGCCGAACTCGGCCCGACTTCGGGCCGAAGGGTGGTGTTGCCTGGGTACATATATCCCATGGGCAATGGGGTGCAATACTTTTTTGTTAAGTGTCCCTTAAAAAAGGTTAAAAATAATCAACCAAGACAAAATTCTAAAATAAAGTATACTTAATGATTTATTACTCTTTGAAAATTTATATTTTAAACAAAAATCAATATTTGTTTTCACCATTTAATAGGACTTTAAAAATCATAGGCTTCATAACGTCCCATCCATTTAGGTAAAAGTGGCGCTTTCAATTAATTTCAAATGAAGTTATACATTAAAAAAAATGAATGTTTTTCAGCGAAGAGTTTGTCAGTCTTTTTCTTTTAGGTATTATTTATTATATGTGGCTCTCTTGGTGACTATCTCGATTTCATCAGTCCGTAAATAACTGTGCTTATATCATTTTTCTAGTTCAGATGCCAAAACCTTTTTTGCTGCGCTCTTTTTTCCCCTCTGGGTCACTTGACATCCATTAAACGATTAAATCATCAAAGTTATTTGGACTTAAAGTAGCAGCACGAGTTGAAAAAAGAAGAATAAAAGGGTTGCTGTCGGAGCACAATGAAAAGGGCACTTGATACTGACACAATCCTTTTCTAAAAGTTTGTTTTTAAGTGAACAAAAGGTTAGTTTTATGGTTTTACAAAGTATAGAATAGAATCAGCATCTACCAAAGGCTTTAGATTTTTTTTAGAAGAGTAGCAAATACATTTTAATCAGCTATTGTGAAGGCTGGTTCAATTCTTTTCAACTTGCTGAAAAAATTGTACATGAAGTGGATGCTTTGAATTATAGCGCATCACGTGTGTAATAAAAATAACGAGTATTAGCTATTGTACTATTTAGTGTATTAACACCTGCAGCTTAAATGTATTCTTATAAATTTATTTATTCATATGAAAAAAAGAAAACATCACTAATAATTAGTATGCACTTTTTTTTAATAGAGTGCTGTACTATTGTACAAGTGTACATAGTATAGAAGTATTATTTAAAATCTTAATTTATATATATAGCGATGAACTGACGATTAATGAACGAGTACATCATACTGTACATATTAGTCCAACTTCGACAATTCACGTAAAAGTACCATAAGTCATTAATCGCCCTATTACTTGCCTGTAGCTCTGCTCTCATCGCTAATTTTGCTGTCCTCTAAAGTGTTACTATTATGCAAAGACTCATATATAATCAGTCCAGTAACGCATGATGAATTGGGAGCAGCATCTATTAGAGCAATATCCTGCCGATGACACCCCAGGGATCCCTTAAGACATATCGCCCATAGGTCCTTAATTCTTAGATTGATTTATTTATAACGTGCGGCAAGTGATATACATTTTCCACCAGTATACTGTTCTATAGTCTCGTCTACTCATTAGTTAAGAAGGTCGACAAGAAGTGCAAGCTAGCACCGCCAAAAGCGGTGATGATATGCAAATGAGGTGTCACTGCAATGCCAATATGTTAACTCCTCCCTCCATTTAAATTCTTTTTCACGACCATCAAACATTAAATCTCTACAGCTATACAACATCTTAAATAGTTAAATGCAGCACATTTAAATCCCAATCAATCATGTAAAAAAAAAAATCTTTAATTTACATTATCTAAAATACTCACGATATAACTTTTAAAAGCATTTAAAAAAGAGTAATAAGTAAACTGAAATGATCAAAACCTAAAATGAATATCATCTAATTATAATGAGATTTGTAAGCCTACATGCTGCGCTTTGCGACGACATGTTGCTTGTTGAGACTAAATTAGGTTATGGATCCCGCGGGAATCACGATCCATCAAGATTGACGCGACCAGCAGCAAAACAAAAAAGAAACAAAACAGCCATTTGATGGTATATAGGCCGCTGCTTTATTTAATTAGACTCTGATGGATGGAGTAGCTCGTTTGCATAAATAGATCACACCAGTCTGTGTGAGGCTGGTGGAAAACAATTGGAGCACAGCATTACGAAGCGGAACTGATATGCAAATAAGTTAGGCCTTGTATTAGGGATTCATTTGCCTAAGCGAGAGCGGTGGCGCTCTTGTCCTAATTTTCCTCATTTAAATTGCAAGGATTATTAAGCGCGGTCGTCGTCCTCCATTAGTTCAATAATAGAAAGACGTATATAGAACTCTGCTGCTCAAACTTGATGCTTTATTTATTATTATAAACATCTATAAAGTCCCACTAATTTCATTATATTTGAAAAGAGGGGAAGGACAGACGCCGTTGCCGTAATATCCGATGCCTTGTTTGTATTTAAAATTAAGAGGAAGAACCAGTGTATTTCTGATTCTCAGTTTATCTTGATGTATATTAGGAAAAATAGAGTATCTATCCAATCTTTTTCATCGAGTTTTCAAACTTTATGTGATTACATATTACGCGCTCGTTGCGCGTGAATGTACTCTTTTGATAGTGCCAAAAGGCAGTAGAAAGAATTAAAATTTTAATGCATTTTCAATTGAAAAACAAATCAGTGACAATATTTTTTACAGCATCAACCTGTAAGACAGTTTCTGCTCCCAGCAAGCATCCGCAACAAGATATTGCTCAATATTATATTAACACTCGTTTTATACCCTTGAATCATTTCCACTTTAGATTTGTTTTATTGCAGAAAAGTTAAACAAAAAAACTTGCATTAAGACATGTGTAATAGGCCATTTCTGTTTATCCATAGAATGTTTGGCTATATAGGATAGTTGGTGCGAGTTGCATGGTAGCTCCCGCGGGAATCACGATTCTCCGACTCCATGAAAAAATAGATCGCAGCACCAGTAGTGGAAAACGCAACGTATTACAAAGCGGGACTGATTTTAAAATGATCAAATAAGAATAAGATTTTTTTCTAGTTTACTTCCCTAAATCCATATATTTTTTTCTATCACGGCTTCAACTACCTATTTGCTCCCGCCTTAAAAATTCAATTTGTAATACATCACCTCCCATCTAGCGCTCAATTTTAATACTTTTTCTTGGTTTTTTCCCTTTCCCCCCAAAATATCAAAACAACCGATTATCAACAACCACATGTTTGAAAGATACTGTAAGTCATGTCTTCAGTAGAACGGCTTAAAATTATCAATGGTGATAGTTCTAGAAGTTTAGAAGAGCTCTTTGTGTACTGCCAAAATGTGAAATTTGTCTCAGACTCTCAGAATTCTCTCATTCTTGTTGGATATTGGGAGAACAAACTTTGTATAGTACCTGCTCTGACACCCACAGCATCCCAGGTACATAATATTATTTGGCTTCATAATCATTTCTATCTTGAAATATACATATATATTTTTTAAAATTGTACATCCAGATTCTTACCTTCAATGACTATTTAGTTTTGTGTTACTGCCAACCCAACAGGATTTACATTCTGCTTGCCAGCCACAAAATTGCTCTGATAACTAATCGGTACTATACTAATGCATATTACATCTTCTCAATGAGTATACTTTAATAAGCAGCTATTTATTTTAGGAATGGTAAATGGAAGCCAGGAAAAGAATTCACATTCAATTTAGAAGACAAATCAGTTCTAAACTTTCTTCCCCTGCTAAATGAAGATTTGATAGTCTGTCTTAAAGATGGAACAAGCTTGGAAATAAGCTACTCTTCTGCTGGTCAGGATTTAATCCATCGTGCATACATAGACTGCCTAAAGGAAGCCCAATCAGCTGTTCTCTGCTTACTACCTTCTTCCAAATTCCTCCTAATAGGAACTGATGAAGATGGCCACGTCTATCAACTCTCTTTGGATGAAAGAAATCAACTCCAGCTCATCTGTGATATCCAGCAACCAGTGGCTTCCATTATGATTCTACCATCTGATCAAGTTGCTGTAATTGGAAGACATGGAAAAATTGTCCTTCTCTCCAATTCTTTCCAAACTGTCCTTACAACTTTTGCTCCGTCTACCATCATCAATCAGTGCTCCTCGTTCGGCTCCTTCCTCTACATCAACGGAGATGACCAGCAGCTTTATTCAGCCGAATTAAAATCTTCTGAAAATGTCATCGAAGCTAAATACTGCAGAGTGAAATTCGTCCGCTCTTTCTACATTGATAACCATCGAAAGTGTATCATGATATTGACTGAAGATGGAGTCATCTACGAATCTAGTCTACACTTTCAAGAAAAAGGCTTTATTAAAGGCGGTTCCGATATGAAATCCATCTTGGGCGACATCCAGCAGAACGCCAAAAAGCTTAAACAGCTCAATTTAAACAGCGAAAACGTTCGTAAAGATCTCGATCAGGTCTCTATGGCTCTCCAAATGATCGGAGAAGATCAATCAACGAAATTTTCAACAGTTTTCCGCAGTTTTCCAAGCCTGGATTCTGAAAAATTGAGAATATCCATCACGAACAACTCTTCTCAAAGTTATCTAGCTTCGCACTGGAGCCTCCAAATAGAAGTTAATCGATCTTCTACATCCTCTTCCATCAAAGAAATTTGGGCAACTGGAACTACTTTAGAACTGGAACATCCCTTTCAACTTTCATCATCCAATTTTGATGTTCAAGTTCGAGTTACTCTTCTCTTCCACGCAAACGATCCTTTTAAGAAGCCCGTCTGCATCTTCCCTCTATCGGAAATCAAGTTAGACCTGCTAGACTTCTTGGAACCGGCGCCTTCAACTCATATCTTTGATAAAAACAAGACCTACGATCTTTTAGGCTTCAATCGGAATCTGGTTGAGACTCCTTGGCCCTTTTTATTGAGCCGTAGTTGGCACCGAGGATTCCAGCAACTTCTAACCGATCCATCCGCTCCCGAAATCAGCCTCCGATACGGCCAAATTCCTCTTAAACTGAGTCTAAAAGAGAGTAGCGAACTCGTTTGGATCTTGAGAATAGATACTACGGATAAGAATCTACGGAAAAATCTCCGCTTAAAACTGTTCCAGCGGGTATTTCCAATTTCAAAAGTTTCTTCTAGTTTCGTCCGAGTTCCTAGTCACGTTCTTGCACAACTTCAAGTAAGTAAAAAAGACAAACATGTTTTTAAGGAGCTACATTGTCCCTTTATCTAATTGTTTTTGTCTTGATTTATCTCGCAATTCAGAGTTTGAGAAGCAGACTGAACTACATCCAAAGTCTGGAGAGATGGGACGAGACGGACACGGAACCGCTCCGAGACGAGATGCGACTGCTCATGGCCAAACACTTTCCTATCCGATGATAATAAGCAATAATAAATATTCGGCCTCTAGTTAAAAATAAAGAATACAAAGATAAAAGTGAAATCTTCTATCTAGTCTAGCCTTGGCTCTTTTTTTCTTTAAAGTTTGTTTATTGGGAAGAAGAAGAAGAGCGAAATTACGAATGCTGCTCGTCCAAACTCCAAAGTCTATATGAGATAGTAAAAAGAGAGTCAACGTCTCCTTGAACTTTCTACTGACGAACCTGAATTCCTGAATATATAGAACTTTGACGCGTCAAAGAATTGGCATTTCGATAAAATATTGATGAGCATTGTAAATTTTTTATAAAAAAACGAAAGTGGTTTTACTAGTATAGTACTCGTGAACTTTGTATTTTTGATTACATCGATGAATCATTCATATTTTTTCATGCAAAACGATTCGTTTGAATTGTTTTCCTCTTGACAGCAAAAATTAATTTTAAAATTGTTTATTCGGAAAAGTAGCTACTCTCATTCGACCTTGGAGAAAAAAGATAACGATTCTTTTTTTAAAGTGCGCGCCCCCTACAGGCTTAGCTTTTGTCTGTCATCTGCTACACTTTTCAATCAATACATATTATCATCGTTGCGTAGTAAAAAAACAAAACAAATTTGTATGATTATAGAATTTCGTCATAATCTTGCATAGGCTACGGCAATCGTTTGGGAGTCGTCTTGTTATTAAAATGAAAGTCGACTGGGGAAACTCTACCCCGCTGACACATATTTTCTTTCAGTGTTGAACATCACGCTTTCGGATCGTGACGACTCCCTCGTCCTCTCTCTGGGCATTTGCAGGATATTAGCCAGTGTTGAAGCAGTTTTCTTGTGTAATACAATTTAAAGTGTTAAAATTATTCAAGTAATTAATCATTCCTCTCTATTTAGAACAATGGCAACAAACTTGCTGAGTGATGTCATTGATGACTACCGTAAACGTGCACTCCTGGCTGCTTTCTCCTTCAAAGATCTGGTCTACCGCCTCTTTGCATTCCTGCTGACCACCTCTTTCATCCTCTGGCTCTCTGTTTTCCTTTATGTCAGCTTCTACTACTCCTATGTCCCTGCCATCTCTCACATTAGACCAGTGCACCTGGAATTTAGGTACATTTCAAGACAAAATTTCACTTTCCAAAGTCTTAATATTTATTTTAATTCATCAGTGCATGCAAGGATAATGTAGGATTGTGCTCCTACCCTTCAGCAAACATCACTTTAACCCAGCACAAGCAACTTTTACAGAGCAATCAGCCCTACAAGATCATTCTTGATCTGGAGCTCCCCGAGTCAGACACAAACAAACAGATTGGCATGTTCATGGTCCAGGTATGAATTTCCCTTTTTTTATTACATTTATGACATAGCACTTGATATTTTCTTTCTTCAGGTTGAGTTGACGGGAAGGAATGGCAAGTTCATTGCCCAGTCAAGGAGGATTGCAATGCTCCGCTACAAATCCTGGATTCTGCACAGCATCAGCACTCTCATTTTCTCTCCAGCTCTACTGGCTGGACCCATGGAAGAGAAACAAGAGCTGAAAATTGAAATGTTTTCAGAATTTTTAGAGCTAGTGGTAACATACTCTAACTTACCAATTTTCAATAATTGGTAATCTTAAATCATTATTGCGTAATTTAGGAAAATCCAGTCACGAACATCAGAGTAGAGATAGAAAGCCGTCACGTTCAGCTCTATTCGGCCAAATTGAGGATCCAGGCCGAGTTTACCGGGCTCAGATATTTCATGTTCTACTGGCCCATGGTTTCCGCCACTATTGGCATAGCAACGAACGTCATCATCCTATCATTCTTGGTTGGTTACGTCTGGTACAGGATTTTGAATCCCAATCAGGTAGCTACTGGACTGGCCTGATTCATTTGAAATAAGATAACTTATGCTCTTCTAAAAAAAAAGGTTGTAGTTCGAGTTGGTGTCGGATTGAACCGTAATACGACCTCCTCTGTATTGAATAGTTCTCAATCGGCATCACCACTTATGGGTGTTTCGCAACCTATGGTGGCCACTGTTGAACCTCAGCAAACGTTGGATGCAGCTAAAACGATGGAACAGCGCAGAATGGAAGCTAGAGAGATCCTAATTAAGGAAAGGCAGCGAAAACTTTCTTCTCCTAATCGACTCACACCTCGTAATATAATTCAATTAATTTTTTAAAAAGATCTAATTTATAAATATATTTTTATTACTAAGGAATGAGGAGCACTTCGGTTACTCTTCCAGCTAGAGGGTTTGGACAACCTTATTCGAGCTCTCCAGAACGCATCCAGGAACTCAGCCCAAGTACTTCAACTATTATCCCCTCGGAGGATAAAGGTTTCCTTTTTTTTATTTAAAAAAAAAAATGAAAATTCCATTTAAATTACGTTTGCTTATAATCAAACAGACTTGGATGAAGGATTAGTTATGGTGGCTAGAGAAACTACAACTCCGGAATTGCGCCACCGTACTTCTTCGTTGAGCGCCAAGGAAGAAAAGGCTAAAACAGACTCCTTGTAAAACATTCTTTTTTCTTCAGTTCAATTTAAAAATCCAGAACATATAAATGCCTATGTTCACAAAATTTAAGTTAAATCTACAGCACTTTTCTCTCATTAATAATCCACTCACTGCACATTCTCGACTTTTCCTCTTCTTTTTCAACTAGTCCCCAACGTCACTCTGAAGTAGTGATTTGACATGTTGTCATTTACGTGTCAGTAAATATTAATGCTTCTTAAGTGAAATATATTTGTGTATTGCCTGTGACAAAGGAAATGAAACAAACTTTTTTTTCTTTCTTATTTTCTTTTTCTGAATGGATTACGGAAGGACAAAAATTGAGGGAATCGAAACACAAAAAAATGTCTAACTTTTCTAGATACGAAGTTATGAAGATCATGTGTTTTTTTCTTCATCTTCCAAACGAAAACAAAAAAAAAGTAGGGGAAAAACATTTCTCGCATCCAATAATTTTTTTCGGGAGTGAAAAAAGAAAAGAATTATATACAAAAAACAGTTCTCTCGTCAAAAACTTTTTTTCTCAAGAGTTCTCAGATTGGATATCGAGGATATGCTGGACCATAACTCCAGCGCTTTGCACAAAAGAGAGTAAATCGACTTCTCCCGAGTTCGTAGTTGTAGCTGTGGAAGAGGATCCTTGAGAAGGAGTAGCAGAGGCCTCTTTAGCGGCAGCAGCAGCTGATCGCCGAGTAACTGCTTTGGCTTTAGCCGGCGCTCTCTGGCGGGCCGCCCGCGCGGCTGGTTTCGGTGCCTCTTCAATCATCAGCGTCGTAGTCTCCTCAGCAGTAGCACCCACGACTTGACCGTCATCCAGGAAGATGACGTTGTTCTGCCCATCAACAGTTAGGTGAACGTAATTGCCCCAGTTCTCCTCTGCCACAACTTCGCACTGCTCTTCAACCACCTAAAAAATTATTATAAAAAGTTTAAGTTTCACATCCGTAATAAAACACAATAAATTAATAAAAGTTACCTGTTCAACTGAATTGGGAATGCTCTCTACTACGACAGCGGCGGCCACATCGTCCTGTGACTCTACGACGACCGTCTCTTCGATACAGTTCACCTCCATCACTTGGATCTCTCCATTCTCATCCTGGATTTCCATAGATTCCACCACTCCATCGGCCGGGATTGGGCTTCCGCTCTCAACTCCGCTTTCTTCCTCTTCACCACCATCAGCGCTCGTCAGTCGCTGATAGAGCAGGCGGATCAAATCTTCCTGGCGCTGTTGCTCGAAATTTCCCGATCCATCCTCCTCTTCAGTCTTCACTTTAGCAGCCGCTGCGGCCTTCTTAGCACCTCGTTTAGGAGCCGCTTTCTTTGGAGTCGATTTCTTAGCCGTCATATTAGAGCTCGTAGAAGCAACGACAGCGTCAGGAACTACAAATTCAGTGTCATCATCATTGGCTAGGCCGGAAACGTCGATACTGTTCCGGGCTCCCCCACCAGTAGCGCGAACAGGACGAGGTTTGCAGCGGACTTTATTGAACTCTTCTTCGGGGAGGATGATGAGTCCGCCGGTGGATGTGAGGAGCTTCCCGTGACGAGTCATCAGATGGCGCTTGTAAGAGTTGCGAGTGCGGAAACGTTGCATGCAGTCGGAGCACTCGTAAGGGGCTTCTCCGGTGTGCCTCCGACGGTGCTCTTTGTAATGGGATGGATGACGGAACTGGCGGTGGCAATCAGGGCACGTGAAGCGGGATAAATTGGCATGGATCAACATGTGATAGTTGAGACTGTGTTGACGAGTGAAAACGGCACCGCAACGGCGACACTCGTAAGGTTTAATACCTAAAAATACAAGTAGACATGTTAATTTATGTTATTAAAAAATGATCTGAGAAAAATTAATAATACCTGCGTGACTGCGATAATGAGAGAGAAGAGTAGTTGGGGCCGTAAAAGTACGGACAGGTGTGCAGATTTTGCAGTGGAGGGAATCAGCTCCACTTCCGCGCTGCTGCTTCAGTTCACCAATGTACTGAAGAGCAAGTTCTCTCTCTCCAGCCGATTGGGATACAAATTTAGGCTTGACTTTGGCTCGTTTACGAGCTATATCCACCATCTCTTTATCAGGAACGTCACCCAATGAACGAGATCGGCCAGTAGCTTGCGCTGCCACCTGTAAAAAGGAAGGTTTGAATTGGTTCTCAATTTGATTAATATTAATGTATTTTACCTGTTCCAAAAGTTGCTCTTCATCTTCTTCCAAAAACATAGAATCTTCGATGGCCGATTCTTCAATCAGTTCTCCGTCGTCGTTCATGCAAACAAACGTGAACTGAGGCTGTCCATCGATAACGACAGTTCCAGATGCTCCAACAGTGGTTTTCTGCTGCCTTAGATCTTCAATGACGGGCAATTCGGATGATTTCATCAGATAAAATTCGCTCGGATTGTAGCCGACAACAACCTCACTTCCGACGCACGGAAGAGGCTCGGTCGGCTTGTTCTTGACAACAACTTTGCTCTGTTTGGTAGTTTCTTCCAACATGAAGCTGTGGAGAGGCACTCCCATACCTTGTTGCTGCTAATTAGCACCAAAACAAATATTATATTAAAACATATTCAAAAACCTTATAAATACATTTTTTTAAATACAACTTCTTAAATTCCACACTAACTAAAGAAAATCTATTTTTTATTCTAAGTAAATAAATATTTGAATGATCGTTGATCAATATTTACATTTTGGATAGTTCCGCCCCGTTTCCTCTTCAATTTTTCTTTTTCTTGGGCAGCAGCAGCAACCGATTGAGCCACAGCTTCCATCTGCTCGTCCAAATTGCGCCGGCCTTGGACGTCCAATCCTACGGCTTCTGCGGCCGCTTTGGCCGCAGCCTTAGCCTTCCTGTTCACACGGTAAATGTTGTAGTCGTGATCCGGAAGAGATGGGGCGTCTACCATTGGAGGTAGGCTCACTGAAGCAGCGGCAAATGTCTCTTCAGATGTAACGACGACTTCTTCGGCGACCGTTCCAAAATCTTGATCAGCTTCGCTATTGTCAGCTGATAAATCAGTACGCTAAAATAAAAATATAATAATAATTTATTTTTTCAATTTCAAAGTTTAAAATTTAATTACCTCTCGGAAACGAGCTTCATCCACCGCACGATACTTATCGTGATATAGTTTCATCCATTTATCTTTAACGGTAATCTCTTCTGGAACTAATTCCAATCCCGCCATAGCTGGATCTTCTCCAGAGGCCTCTACGGCGACAGCCGAGCGGCGCTTCCTCTTTGTAGGAGTCTTCACGATGACCACTGGATCCTCTTTAGGAACAACAGCTGATTTACGAGGCGATTGTTGTTGATTCTTTTTAGCCACTGGAGCTCTACCGGCTTTCGTCGCGGAAGGAGATGCTTTGCTATTGGCTCTCGGTGACTGAAGTTTAATTTTGACGGTCCCTTTTTCTTTCACGTTGTTTACAGGCTTGCGGACTGGAGAAACCTCTTTGACGACTGCTGTTATCTTTTTAGCTTTTGATGGAGCTACGGGTGTAGCCGTAAAACGAAAACCAGCAGAGTCGCGCGCTTTACGCATAAGGTCTCGAACATGCTCCGAAAGATGCTTTTGCATTTCCTAAAAATTATATAAAAAATAATTAATAAAAGATATCATTTTTTAAATTTCAAAATAGTTTACCTGTCGGGCTTTCATTTCGCTGCCAAAACTACTCGAGGTGTACTGACACCTCTGCAACAAGTGACAAGAGTACGAGAACGTCCTGCGTATCTCATCCGAATCCATTAGAGAGAACAAATCAACCAACTGCTTCTCTGTGAGCAGTTCAAGTTGACCAAGAGAGAGTTTGTTGGCATCGGTAGGTTCAGGCTGATCCGGATCGAGCCGACCTTCGGCCGTCTGCTTGCGAGGCCTTCCGCGCGCGTTTCCTCTCGTTTTACGGGCCAGAGAATCATTGTGCAGAGTGGCTGATGCTACTTCAGCTAGCATGCTGAGGAGGCCACTATCAGCATGGCAACTGTCATCATCTCTCGACTCCTGCATCTCCTTGCTGTCCATATCATCATCACAGCTCTCCATGATCAGGTCCAATAGGGGAAGGTGGCTGGGGAAATTAGAGGGTACTTCTCGTCACTCTGGGTGACTCGTCAACCTGGAAAATTATATTAAGAACTAAATTTAGAGAAAATTGCAAATTTAAAAGCAAATAATACATAAAAGAATGTGAAAATTCCAATAAGACTTCATGAATAAACATTCGAGATTGCTTTTGAAAGATAAACAACACAAGTTTATCATTACTGAATATTAAAATGTAAATTGCATCACAAAGCCAAAAGAGCTATACATTAAACAATGGCTACCTGCATATAGAGACCATATTATTAACGTAAAATCTCAATTTTTAGATTGAAAACTGATTGTGAAACTAATAAAAGAGATTCAAATTGATATTGACATTTGACAATAATAATGGATATAAAAACAGTCGGCTGAAGCAGAAGGCGTCGCAGACGAGCAAAAAAGCTTTCCCGCTTTGTGTGTGGTAAAATGGCAGCCGACGCGCAGACGATTTTCCAAATGGGTCCGGGAACCCTCAAACGCCCGAATTCATTTCGACATGAATACACAAAATGAGTACCATATTTCTTACCTTTCTGCACACCAAACAAAGGGGAATGAGGAGACGAATCTGTTTATGTGATGTGATCAGGATGAGAATATTTGGATCATGAAATAATGATGAAACAAATCGACTGAAAAACCCATGAGACCAACACCTCGTCTGCTATATGGTCTGCTACGAAATGGGCAATGGCGTCTGAAGCGTTTTCCAGACGGCAGTTACAGCGTTGTACATACCCTGTGATTGTTTGCTCATCACTCCGCCCCAGATCGGCAATTCATAATTTATTCATAATATATCATTATGTAACTGTATTTTAAAAATAAATAATAGGTAGAATTCATTGTTTTTTTTTATGCTGTTAAACTTTTTATTTACTTCTTTACTCTTTTTCGAGCTTCATTAATCATCCGTTAGGCAGTCACTCCCTCTAAATAGAGCTCCGTCACAAAATTTTTTAACATTTGTGGAGAACTGACAACTCTGGTGACTGTGTACGGAATTTTCATGCTCTCCCATAAGAGCCAATGCATTTTAGCTGTTTTTAAAGGAAGTGTAGCTCTTTAGGAGATTTTTTAAAAGGGTGGTTATGTTTGGATAAGTTACGGGGAATTCAATTCTCAATCGAAATTATTATTTTTTACTTTTTTATTGTTAGTAGAACTCAAAATAAAATATATTTTCCTATGAGACTTTTGCCATAAGAATACGTGTAAAAGACTTAACCCCTCTTTTTTCCACTTCTTTCCTTTAGTCTCTATTTTAACACGGTGGTTTATGGCGAAAGTCCCTCAGAAGAAATAATAATATCTCGAGTTCTACTTTACATAAAAATTTTTTTAAAAATAATTTCGATTGAGAATTGAATTCCCCGTAACTTATTCAAACATAACTTCCCTTTTCAAAAATCTCCTAAAGAGCTACACTTCCTTAAAAAACAGCTAAAATGCATTGGCTCTTATGGGAGAGCATGAAAATTCCGTACACAGTCACCAGAGTTGTCAGTTCTCCACAAATGTTAAAAATTTTTGTGACGGAGCTCTATAGCATAGCTGATTTTTTTTCTTTTTGAATGATTTATCGTCGTGGTATTTTCGCAACTGGTTGAGAACTTAAAATATATTCTGTGTTTTAATTTATTTTTAGAATTTAATTACTTCGTTAATAGCAAAATTGGATTTAAAATATAATTTTGAAATGACAACATTGTAAGATTTAATATGTTGTAGGTGCTCCTGTATTGAGTGCTCGGATCGGAGCAATGGTGAAATGAAGAGAAAAATCGCCGTCGTCGTCTCTCTAATCCACGTGCTGTTTTCGCTTACCACCGCACATAAATTTTGATTATTAAATCTCTCTCATAGTTTATAATTAAATAAAATGGCAAGTCGCACAGGCACAGATTCCGCGTTTTCGCCAAATGGGCAACATTTTGCTAATGTCAGCACGGACGGTCGCCTGAAAATATGGGATTGTGAGACGGGCTCAGCCAAGCAAGAATTCATTCCTACTTCCCACCTTTCGGCCTCATGCACGTGCCTCGTTTGGGCCCCATCCAAATCCACAGCCGAGCAGGTGAATATCCAAAACATTTTCTAGAAAGCAGATGATGAGTGATGACATCTAATGTGATTGTATTTACATTTTTCAGAGCTTCAACAGGAAGAAGAAGAAGCGTAAATCAAATGGAGAAGAAGAGTTATCTGCTTCTGGTAGTGATATTGTGGCTCTTGGGACAGCCTCAGGAGCCATTCTCTTGTACAGTGTTAACCGTGCAGAGCTGATGCACCAGCTCTCCGGTGGACATACAGAGAAAATCCACAGTCTCTGTTGGAACAGAGAGGGTACATCCCTCTTCAGTGCATCAGCCGATAGAAAAATTATTGAATGGAATGTCATGAAGGGAGTCATCAAGAGGTACACTCAAACTTTGTGGATGTAAATAAAACATTAAACTAATTTTGTTTTGGTGTTTAGTCAGTGGAAAATGGAGAAGAGCCCCATTTTTCGTCTTGGTATGCTTCAAGATGGCGTTACTTTGGTGAGCGCCGGACGGTCTATTCACTGCTGGAATGTTGAGACACGCTCGGTGGTGGCCACTTTTTCTGGGCACACTACGAACGTGAGTCATCTTGTGCCTGTCAGTCTACCTGGCGAAAAAGGTGGATACTTCCTCACAGCTGCGGAATCGGATCGCTGCATCAGTGCATGGTACTATAATATTTTTAAACTTTATGTATTTTCCCATTAAACAAGTTGCACTAGTATTTGTAAACAAAGTTTCAAAGTAATAATATCAACAATAATAACAGTAAAATTATTTATAATATTTAATAGTAACTCTTTCAAGTTGAAGCTATTATTTATTTTCAATTAGTTTTCATTTGAATTTCAGCAAATAAAAATGTATCATATTTTTCAAACCTTTCATTTACAATTAACTGTTAATCTGTTTAGGAGGTACGTTGGTGAGGAAAAGAGCGGTAGCGCTCTAGCTTCCTTTTCTCTTCAAGACGATGCGCTCAATTTTGCCGTAACTCGGCCCTTAACAGAGGATGATCCCTTAGTACTGGTGGCTGTAACCATTACTGGAATTCTCCACGTCTTCGAGCATCATTTAAATGGGTATTTAACAAACTAACTGAGTCATCCTAAATGCAGTGTTATCATTTATAATCTTTGTTTACATTAGGAGGACCAAGAAACCTCTTCTGCCAAAAGTGAAGATTCATATTGGAAGTGATGCAGTGGGAGCTGCTAGACCGCTTCCTGTTTTAGCCGGATATCCGTTTGGAGATGTCGAAGGTTCCGTTCTGGTCGTTTACGGTTCCATTGTTAAACCAGGATTTGAGAAAATGGTAAATAAATATTTTGAAATTCTTAGCTTCCTTTAAAGAAATAATTTTATGATTTTTAACAAATTTAACTTATATTTTTAAATAGTCTTATCGAGCGCAAGAAGGACTGGTTTACATCATTCGTAGGGATCCTCTCGCTCTGGATCCATCTGCTAAAGGAGAAATATCTGCCATGAAGACGAAGACGCCCATTATGCCGGGCGATGTGAAACTTTTGGCCCCGGAGAACATGACTCCTTCGGCACCGGGCGAGGCCCTCACTAACGGCCGTAAGAGGCGAACTCAAAACTCTGAATCAGGCACGACGACTACGACCTGTTCTGATACGAAAGACTCTCTGCCGATGGAGCAGAGGCTTTCTGCACTCAACTTAGAGAAAGTGGACGCTGTGGCCCCTCCGCAAGCCGATAATATGGCCCAGCTTCTTTTACAGGTTTGTTATTACTTTCAACCGAATTTTCTTACATTTTAATCATATCGGAAATTTTTATTTTTAGGGATTGCATAGCCGAGATCCCAAGATTCTACAGAGTGTCCTGGATAGAGGCGACATCCAGATGATTAACAACACAGTTAGGAGGCTCCCTGTTCAGGCGATTCTCCCACTTATAACTGAATTGACTCGCATGATGCAATTCCGTGGCCATCCCAATTACTCTTACGCAAAGTATAAAATTACTGCCACTATTTTTAGAGGACCCAAATTAACAGTCAATATTTTTCTACAGGTGGTTGCGATCCCTTTTGGAGCATCACGCAGGGTACTTGACATCATGCCCGGATCTCTCGACATCTTTGACTCCGCTATTGTCGTTGATGACTACAAGGACTTCGCTCTTCACAAAACTGTCTCAGTTGAGAGGCAGGCTTCACCTTATGCTCGGTGAATTGGAGCTTAGGAACGACAAGAAAGATGGCAATGCTGCGGAACTTCCAGCATCTGCTCTACTCGTTTATCGAGAAGGTAAAACAAAAGTAATTATTTTCTATTTTTATTTTTGCTCATTCTTTTTTGTGTAACAGAATCATCTGATGAAGCAAGTGAAGAAGGCGATTGGCCACTCCAATCAGGCTCAGAGTCGGAGGACCAATGGGACGAACTCTCTGACTATGGAATGGATGTCAACGAAGAAGCTAAAGAAGATGATAGTAGCGACCAGGAAGAAGATGATGACGACGGACTGGAAATTGATGACGAAGAAGATGACAGTGATGTTGTTGAAAATGGGCTATCAGATTAATTTTGTTCTTTTTTTTTTGACTAAATTTGGGTTGGATAATAAAAAACCACAAGAGTTGATTTTTCCCAGTCAAATCTTTTGTTTCAACATTCACAATTTATTTGTAAAAACATGTTTAGTTTTTTGTTGTCTTAATAATTGTTGATTTGCTCAATTCGCCAACATATGGGCGGTCAGTGGGTATTTACATCACACAACAGAAAAGTAATAATAGATTAGGTCATCAATGATTGGTAAAGTCGAGGTGAACGTGCAACTGTTTGACACCCACGGCCTGGAATATCTGTTGTGTACGATGCGTCACATAACGAGCATCCGCATCCGGCTTCAATTCTAGTTTGAGAGCTCCAACGAATTTATCAGAGCAAAGCGTCCAAAAATGGGGCTCCTAAATAAAAGAAAATATTTTATCTTTTGAATAACTCTATGTAATCTAGTTGTTAATACCTGAACAGAGCGGACTCCTTCGAGACGGGCAACTTGCTGATAGCACTGCGGCAAGCGCTTGTCCAATTCTTTGGGTTGCCTCTGCATCAAAATTGTCATCGAATCTTTGATGAGCCCTAATACACTGAGCGCAATCATGATGGCGATAAACATGGAACAAATGGGATCGGCAATCATCCAGCCGAAAGCGTGCATCAAAATGGCAGAAATGATGACGCCGACGCTGCCCAAAGCGTCCGCTAGGATGTGAAGGAAAACGCCGTGCATGATGATGGAGCCGGCCGGTTTTGTGGCATCACCTCCTCCGTGGGAGTGGCCGTGTCCAGCTCCTCCGTGAGAATGACCATGTCCACCTCCACTGTGAGAGTGCCCATGGTCACCACCGTCGTGACTGTGTCCGTGTCCACCAGCGTGAGAATGTCCGTGATGATTTCCATTGTGCATGTCAAATGAATTGCCGATTTTGATGCTAATAGGCTCTTCTTCTTCGTGAGAGGCGCCGCCGTGGGAATGACCGTGGCTACCGCCGCCGTGGCTGTGCCCGTGATGGAATGCAAATACACCTAGAAAGAGTCGGTTACATCAACTGGTTGAACTCTATGCATGAATAAGGTCATACCGATTAAGTTAACTATAAAACCGAGGATGGAGACTAGCAAGAGTCTCTCGTGCTTGACTTCGGGAGGCTCGATGGCCCTCTCAACAGCCTCAGAGAAGATGAAAAAGGAGATGAACAAGAGAAACAGGCCATTCACAAAGCCTAGAAAGAGAGATAAATAGTTAGAAACTTTCAGTAAATATTTATTAATGAAATAACTATACCTGCAAGTACTTCAGCTCTTTCATAACCATAAGAGTAATGCTCATTAGCCTTCCACTGAATGATGACACTGGCTGCCAGACCAGCCAACAGGCCAGTGCAGTCAAAAAACATGTGGAAGGAATCTGAAATGAGGCCCAGACTGTTGGTCCAGATGCCGTAAAAGAGTTCCACAAAGGCGAAAGAGAAGTTCAGCATGAGGAAGAGGAGGAGGTTCCGGGAATTCTTGTCTTTCATGATCTTCTTGATCCATGAGATTGCAGAACCACAGAGCCGGGAGAGGCGACCACCTCCACCACCTCCTCCCAGCCTGTTGTAATCTTTCACAGAAGAAGGCAGCATGATAGGAGTCTCTTAAGTGTAATTAACTAGTTGAAAGAGCCTGGATAACATAGAAAAAATATTTAGAAAGTAAGTTTGACAGCTGGGGGAGTGTTTATTATTTTTTTAAAGATATTTTTACCTTGAGAAAAGATGAGTGGAATGGGCGTCACTGACTCTGATTTTAAATAAAATTTCGGCAGCCAAAATAAATCTCTTAAGGACGAGACATAACGTGAAAGTTTTTCAATAGAAAAAAAAGACACTTTACAAAAAGGAATGGATATCAGGTCAGACGACACGTCACTTGCAGCTCATTCGCCCCGGTGCCTTGATATTTTTCCCGGCAAGCGAGTAGCCGAGTACGGGATAAATCATAAATGAAAGAATTCGAGGATTGGCAACGTCGCTTAGTGTAAAAGAATTGATTTCAATTATATTAGTGAAACTAATTTATATTATAATTACTCTAAAATTCGTAAATAATTAAAATAAGTAATTAATAATATTTATACTCTTCATTTTAGGTTCATTTCGAAAGTCAAACACTGGACATTTGCAGTTTAAATAAAACTTTTGAAAATCTCTCAAAGTTAAGTTATGAATATTGAATAAATTCAATTTTTTATCAAAAGTTTTAAATATCAGTGCGTAATTATTACATACGCATAAAATATATTAAAAAGTTAAATTTTCTACTTCTTACCTTGATAGTACTCGGTATCGCCGCTAGGAGTACAAAGTAATATAGATCTGGCAACTTCACTACATCCGATCTTGAGGGATCCGCCATTAAGCGAGCATCAACCATGGTGAGTAAAAGAGATTTTTTACTAAACTATTTTGACAAGTTAAATTTGACTTTGGAAACTTTTTCTTGTGCATTTCACATACTTAAGATATCCGAGTTAAACTTTGAATCGTTTTTGGATCACTAATCGTTAAAGAAATGTCTGTTCTCTTAAACTTCATTCCGGCTGTCCAGCCGCATGGCCGGCATCGTTTCCCTATGGCGTGTGAGGCGATCTGTCATACCTTTTCTTCTCTTTCATTAGGCTCCCAAGAAGGACGCCAAGGCTTCCAAGACCCCGTCTAAATCGGCGCCGGCCAAGAAGAAGGAAGGAGGAGGTGGAAAGGCCAAGAAGAAGAAGTGGTCCAAAGGAAAGACCCGAGACAAGTTGAACAACCTCATTCTCTTTGACCAGGCCACATACGACAAACTCCTCAAGGTAACCTCATTGTTCAATCCCAAAATTAGAATCACTTAATTCAATTTTAATTTGTGATTCCAGGAAGTCCCTGCCTACAAACTGATCACACCTGCAGTAGTCTCTGAAAGGCTCAAGATCAGAGGCTCTCTTGCCCGGAAAGCTCTGAATGAGCTCCAGCAGAAGGGCTTGATCAAGCAGGTGGTGAAGCACAGCGCCCAACTCATCTACACCCGAGCCATCAAGGGGGATGACAATGAAGAAGCTGCCAAGGAGGAGGCAGTCACCAAGGGAGGCAAGAAGGGCAAAGCAGCGAAGGAGGATAAGGAATAACTTTGTATTCATTTTGTAATACATGACATTTCCTGCTGAAAAATCTTTTTGTTCTACATTCATTCGTACGCACTTTTGATCGATACTTAAGGCCCACATGGTTCGTCCAAATAAACAAGGGGGGGGAGAAAAGAGGACGACGGAAATATCTCGGTGATCCAGTCGGTTAAAGAGCTCTTTAGTCGTCGGTTGTGCTTTTCTTTTAGAGAGCAAGAAAATGGATTTAAATATTAGGGTGTGTCTTAGAGTTCGTCCTCTTACAAGCAGGTAATTTAAAGTTTTAAAATAGTCTGGATTATGACGCTCGTGCTGCACTAGTTGATGGATAGATAGTTACCGCCTGTCGGGTTTCTCATATGACGTTTTAATAGAACCCTCGTTTTTTTTTATGTTTACACTGAGGCGAGGAAGAAAAGAATTTTCTAAGAATAGAACACACGCTCCCTCAAGAGTTATGGTAAACGTTGGGAAGAAGGGGGGTTTAACTTTTGTTGACAGCGAAAAACTTGCGGGTTGTGCCGTAAACAACGATATTTAATGGCTTTACCAGAGAAACGCTGCTCTTTTTATTAGGGAAGCATCAAGTAATGCCAACTTGACGTTGTGTCTGGATTCACTCAACAACACTTCAGTCCAGTTACACAATCCCTTATTGGTGAGCTCATAAAAAAATCTATCGGAATTTAAGAAACTGAAGATTTGAACTATTTTAAAAAGGATGATGACGTCATTACGAGTCAATATCCACGTCAATTTACGTTTGATTACTGCTTCTGGTCGGCTGATCGATCTTTTCCGCATTTATCCTCTCAACAAACGGTATAAATGTTTCAAGTTTAAATATGCACGACATTGCATGTCACCCCTATATAATTTAGAGAGAATAAAACATGCAATTTTCTAGGTTTTTGAGACTATTGGAGCTCAAGTACTGGACGCCCTTTTCGATGGTTACAATGCCTGCGTTCTTGCTTACGGCCAAAGTGGAACTGGCAAAACGTATACAATGATGGGCACGGAAGCCGAGCCTGGTTTAACTCCAAGGTTGTGCTCAGCTCTCTTTGAGCGAACATCGTCAATGACCATCAGTCCAGCTCGCATTCAAGTCAGGTAAAAAAGAGAATATAACATGAAAGAGAGTCGTTTATATATTTAAATTATATGACATTAGTTTTATGGAGATTTACAACGAGAAAGTGAGAGACCTACTTGATGACGGGCAATCGGCACAAATGCGGGTTCGGGAGCACCCTAAATTTGGCCCTTATGTTCAAGGTAGTTATTTTATTCATAATCTATAAAATGAACTATGTAATAATGATAATTTTACAGATGTAAAGGCCAATTAGAATCAATTAAAAGGGGTCACTTAAATTCAATCAATTTAAATCTGAAATAGATTTGAGTCGTCACGGAGTGGATAATGCAGCCAGCGCTCTGGATCTACTTTCAGTCGGACTATTGAGGCGAACTAGTGCTGCTACACACTCTAATGGTCATTCGTCCCGTTCTCACGCTGTTTTCACGATTCATTGCACGACAGCGCGGATGCTGGAAGACGGATCACCCCGTGAAACGACAGCCAAGTTGCACTTGGTCGACCTAGCCGGCAGGTTTGTTGTTATTACTCAACTCCGCACCATGGCAACATTGTATTCGTTCATATCGATTACCATCTATATAAAAACCCAACTTGTTTTATTTTTGGTTTCAGTGAGCGTGCAAACCGGGATCTAGTCAGTCGACTCCGTCTCAAAGAAGGATCCCTTATTAATAAATCCCTAGCCACTTTAGGGAACGTCATCAATGCTTTAGGTATTTTAAATTAATAATTTTATAAATGATCTTTTGATATATTTATTTTTCAAATAGCTGAAAGATCGGCTAGCGTTAATTTAAATACTCAAAGCTCGTCGGCGTGCAGTAGCACAGCATCCAGTCCTCGACGTAGGGCGTCTACATCTAAGCTACCTTTCGTACCTTACAGAGATTCAGTCCTCACTTGGATCCTGAAAGACTCTTTAGGAGGGAATTCAAGAACTTTTGTAATAGCTGGTATATCATAAGCTTTTTTAACTGTCCTTACATTTTTAAAGGTTTATTAATTAGTTTTATTCATTCAGCCGTTTCTCCTTCTGTGGCTGCTTTTAAAGAGACTTTGAGCACTTTGCGCTTCGCTCAACGGGCTAAACACATCGTCAACACTCCGGTAGTGAACGAGGATTCCACGGTAAAACTCATTAGACACCTTAGAGAAGAGGTATCTCGTTTAAGATCCATTTTAGCTCAGTCGGTAGGTCTATTATTTATTTAAATAACCTTTAAAATTCTGATTAAAAATTTTATTTATTGAATTTAAGGTGATCCGGCCGGAATCGCTGTTAGATTTGATGACAGCTAATCAATCAAAAGCTCAAGAATTGACGGAAGATTGGCTCCAAAAGTGGCGCCCTTTTGAAGAGAATAATGCTGTCAAGTCGAGCGATGCATCCGTTCAAACGATTGCGGATGATTCCATGATGAGTTCGGATGATGAGGAAGAGAATCCAGCTAATTGGAGTGACGATAGTTTAGAAGGAACAGCTCATAGTAGAGAAGAAGAATCGTTTAAAAGAGTTCGTGCACGAAAAAGAGCTTCAAAGCCTCACGTGAAAACAATTTTTGTTCCAGCTACTTCACCTCCGCGGATCGTCATCGATTCACCAACTCGTCAAGAAATGAATAAAGAAGATTCTGCACCGGATGGACAAGCTTTGATGGCGCGATTAAATACTCTCATAAGCAATTTATCAATTAATCGGAATGCTAATATTAATACTGTTCCAGAAAAGCCTATTTTATGCTGTCGACATCATTGCGTGCATCATCACTGCTGCCATCATCATCATTGCCACTTTCACGCACACGTTAATAATAAAAATTATGTATCTAGAGAAGAGCTTCTCATGATTCGACGGAGGTAATTTACAAAGGCTATTTTTAGCAAAGTATAATAAAACGACTAATTTATTGATGATGTAATAGGATGGTTGCACAAACGGCCTCAAAAAAGGTGTTGGACAGCTTACCCTACCTGGCTCAGTGGCGGGAGAGCGGCTTTAGAACGCACCAGCCGACTAGTCAAGAATCTAATTTATTACCTGGAGAAAATTGGGTGTGAATTTGATCATTGATTACCACAGAAATGCATTTTTGAATTTGATTTTTTAATGTTAAACAATTGATTTTTTGTTTGTCAATCAATAAAATGTTTGCGCACTTTAAATTCTACCGTTTTCGGCTGACAAGTATATGTCTGGTAAATGCAAATAGGAAAGGTAAAAAAAAAAAAAAAAAAAAGGTTACTCGCTAGCAAGGCGCTCACTGACTGGAGCTATTTTAAATCAGTATTCATACGGAAAATGGAAATTCAATCTTTAACGCAACGCTTGTTCAAACAGGCGAAAAAAATGTGGCAGTCCCGCTCTCACACCATAGTGCCGACGTCTTAAACCTGTAGACTATTTTATACTTTTTATTTTAAATTAAGAAATAACTGACATATTAAAAAAGATCGAACAAGTTTATTATACACCATTCTTGTCTTTCCTTGGTTTGATCTTAAACAATAAGTTGATATTAACATGTTCTCTGGTTAAAAAAAAAATTCAATACTCAAGATCGAAACTTGATTGCTTTCCTAGTTTAGAACAATTAAGAACTCGTAGAAAGTACATCAATAATACACGAAAATAAAATAATAATAAAAGCCCCCCTCCCGACTTATACAGCCGGAACACCAATCCAACAGCAAGTAACTATACCGGAACATCTGGTATTCAGGTGGCGCAATTTTAGGAGGAAACTGAAGATTTCGCTCTTATAATCACTTTCTCGGCTTACGTACAAAACCTGTTCATGAAATGTTACATTATGACTGGCAACTTACAAAAATATCAGTGAATAAAGTAAAATAAGGAGAATTACCAGCTCCATAAGTTCCAAATTCAGAGTGATCGACCTGGAGCACTCGAATAAGATGGCCTCGCAAATTATCTATTCGATTCGTTTTATAATCGCACAGCTCGCAAGGGTATTGATTCCGGTCCATCTCAAGTGACTTCCGGTGCTGCGCTTGGGACTGCTGACAACGAAGTACGGCCGCGGAACATGCGGTTGGCGGATGATTCGCTGTCGAGACATTTCGGTATTGGTCGAACCTATTGGTTTGATGATAGCTGTTGCTAAAGGTTGCGGAGAAAGACTAGGCTGAATAGTTCGTTTCTCTACATGACTGGCTCTGCTTGCACTACAAGATTGAACAGAAAGTTGGAGAGAACTTAGTTGCTGGATTACATCAGATATGCACTGATTGGACAACTCAAGCTCGGCATCTCTAGCTTGCCGCATATTATCGAAATCAGCATTTTTGCGCTCAAGTCGAGCAAGTCGGGCCTCGAGTTGTCGAGCACGGACGTTTGCTGACTCGTTTAACTGCTCCAGGGTTTCAATCTTTGCATAAGCTTCAATTAACTGGGCGGTCAGCGTTTCTTTTTCCTGGATCAGGGTGTTGTGGCTTGCCAATTTCTGGTGAGTGGCCGTCCTAATCCTCTTGGATTTCTCATCGGACGAGCGAAGAGACTGGTTCTCCGTTCGGAGTGTCTCAACTTCAGCTGATAACTTTGCCAAGCGCTCTTCAACCTCTTGGAGACTATGATTTGGGGCTTTAGTAGATTGAGCCCTACTGCTAGAGCCAGTTTCGATGTCATTGGTCGCCTCTTCAATTGGTTTATCCTATTAATGTGGATAAATTATATAAGTTAGACCAGGAAATAGTTTTAAGAAATACAAATAACTGCAAAGATTAGAGCACCTGCTTTATGTATTTAAAGAAAATACGGAGATGACTTACTTGGTTCCTCTTCTCCGCTGCCCATTTGATTCCCTCCTCTCGGGCAATTCGGATTTCTTCATTTAATCGATGCTGTGCTGCCATAAGTTGCGCGTTTGTCTCTTGAGTCTTCGTGAGGATGATATCAGTACTCGAATTGGCTTCTTTTTCAGCATCCAATTGCATTTGAAGCTCTTCTTTTTCTAGCTGGATGCGCTGTACATCGTTGGCTGCCTGAGAGCGGAGTGTTGCGCTTTCAGCTGTGAGCTCCTCTTGGGCAGATCGTAGTAAGCCAACTTCAGCTTCTAACGAAGCAGTTCGTGCAGTCATCTCTTCCAGTTGAATCATCAGATTTGATTTCTCTTCGTGGAGCAATCGGTTGCTGTCCGTCAAGGCGTTGAGGGTATCTAAACGACGCATCATCTCTGTATGCTTATCTGAAGTCGATTGTTCACGACGATCCATACCTTCAGAAGAGCTTATTCCACTGAAAAACTAAAGAAAAAATACAATAAATAATCCATTTCAATCTGCTTAGTCATTGCTTATTGGTTACCTGGAGGATACAGTCATTTTCAGCGGGTTCAGCTTTTACAATCATTATTTGCCCAATATGAACCTCATGACAAGTCCCGTCTTCTCCGAGCTGATTTGTATGAAATGGAACGACAGCATCAGGTACAGCGATGGAAAAAACTACGAAATTGTCGGGTGATGAAAAGGAAGTGGGTCCGTACTGGAATCGGTTTACGTAACGAGCTTGACTCATCAGTCCTATAATTTATTTGTTTTTGAAACATTACATAATAAAATTAGCTCTCTTCATATTATTTTAAGATCATTGATTTTAAGAGCAAAAGATGTTACATACCTTTAATCTTGAGAATTGATGATACTTCCAAGACACGAGCAAGTTGCTTTTGAGTCCCAGTACACTTCCCAAAGTACATATACTTCAGAAATTAAAAAGAATGTTCAAGATTATTATTAGATCATTGACACAAATCAAGTTTTAATACTTCAACTAAAAATTTTAAATCCTCAAAGCTCACACCACCAAGGATGATGGTGGTTTTATCATGTGTGCACTTTTGCTGCTGTTGATTCATGAGATCCTATATTAAAAGAGGAAATTGTGAGACACTAAATTAAAGAATAACTTCAATTATTAGATTACCTCAAAATATTTGCTGGAAGAGAGCAAAACGAGACGGTGAACGTGAAGAAACTGGCCGTCTTCAGCAACAAGTTTAACGTCAACATATTTCCCTTTTGTTACCATGTAACTGACCTCTGATATCAAATTATTGGCATGGTCCTTCCATTTCAAACATTCGGGATGCTGATGCCCTACCATCTTATTTCTTGGGAAACTCGGAAAATAAAACTAACAGACGAAACATAAAACGAAAACAAACGAATCTCAAGGACCGATCAAAACACTAAAACAAGACGTGAGGGGTGTAAAGAGTGAGCTGTACGGATTTGAACAGAGTGTAGATGGGGACATGGGGTGGAAAAGAACGGACAGCTATCAGCCAATGAGCAATGCCCATTGCATCCCCCATTCCTCCCCTTGGCAATGTCGCAGGTAAGGCGGACAGAGGACTGCGGAAATATAATATTATCATTTCATCTTTACTTCTACATCTAATTAATCAAAATATTATGCAAGTAAAATGTATTAATTTTATGTATTATGATAACTTTGAAAAAGTATCTATTATTTTATAATAGCTTGAAAAATATTTTACGATTTCAAATAGGCGCGCTTGGTAGTCGCAACGCTGTTCCTTCCTGAAGGGCATTAGAACGTTGACGAGCGTACGAGGTCGCGTGAAAACGAATACGTAGCATGAGTCTGGGGTAATATTTTACCACGTTAATCTATATCTTCTCTATTTATTTCCTTAATTGTGATTTTATCGTATAGATTTTGATTGAGAGACATCGAGTTATAATGGAGGATCCGAAAAATGGAGTGGGTGAAGAGCGAATTGAGGAGAACTGCAGCGCAGTGCAGGACGACCACATCGCCATTAAGCAAGAACCACGTGACGACGAAGAACAGTTGGTTGATGTTTCAGAGCCCGATTTACCCAACAACGTTGAAATTTTGGGAGTCGATGAAGAGCTGAATTTCACTCTGGTGGATGATGGATTTGTTTTGGGAGCCGTTGGTGGAGAGGTGGAGGGTCAAGAAGTTGCCAGCGAAGTTGCTCACAGCCGATTGCAATATCTTGATGGTTATGTCTTGGGAGCTGCTGGTGATGATGAAGAGGTGGAGAGTCAAGAAGTTACCAGCAAAGCTGCCCCCAGCCAATTTCAGAATCTTGATCATTCTGATTATTACTACAATGACTCAGTGGTGGAAGTTGAAGTTTCTGGAGTTGATGGAGAGCAATCGCTTCCACTCATGACCTTTGTTTCAGATGTGGTAATAGTGCATAATATTTTTCATTTTTCACACTTCTTTTAATTTAATATATTTTTTATTTAGGGTGATCCAGTGATAGCTCAATCTGTACCACATTCTGAGAGTCTTTCTGCAGAAGTTTTCTTGTTGGATTTGCAGGATTCAGTTCATGTTGCTGCCACACTGAGCCCTTGCAAATCACCTGAGGTAAAATAAGGTTATCTAACATTTATTCCCACTCATTGTTTACATTTTATGTTGCTCTTTTAGGTTGCAGAGAAAGATTCTGGATCAGCTACCAGTGCTCCTATTGAAATGGCAGTTCCATCATCTGAAGTAATTTACACATTCAATTATACCTGCTATTATTACCAATTTATTTAAACTAATTCCAGGTACAAAATAATAAGCAGCCCCAAGAGGATTCGATTGCGGCCCCCTCAGAGGAGGTTGCTATGGAGATTTCATCAGATGTGGATCCTGAAGCAACCCTTCCACTCATTATTGAGTCACCTCTTCCTGATAATGACGACGAATTCACAGCTAAAAATCTGGAAACTGCTTTCTCATCATCAGAAGAAGAACAAGATCCAATCTCCTTCTCGAATTGCGAAGAAGCGGATGATCAAGAAGAACCCGCTCACGAAGCATCGGGATCTACATTCGTCATCAGTCCACTTATTGTACAACCAACTCCGTCTGATGATGAAACTCTCGGAGAAGAGAAGCCGCAAGTTGCCGTTACTACATCAGTCGACCGACTTTCTCCTCTAACAGAAGAGATGTCGTCACCATCACCATGCTGCCTCCAACTCAGCGAAGAAGAGACCGAAATTACGCAACAAAGTGCAGAGCAGCCCCAAGAGGGTTCGATTGCGGCTCTTTCTGAGGAACAGCAGCCGGCTTCTAGCACCGTTGAAATGGATCCGCAGTACATGAAAGAGTTGGAAGAGTTGGTTGCCAAATCCTATGATAGCTACAACTACGCTGACAAGACTCTTGCTGAAGGCCGACAGATGGTTAAGAAAATGTGTGAAGAAGTCTTATCCTCGTACGACAAGATGGCCGATGAAATGGTGGCGGATGTCGAGACGATGGAGAAAGTACTCCGCTGTGCTGCTGAAATTGAAGATCCATCTAAAGCACATCAACTTCTGGAGCGCTTAAAGGCCTGTTTCAACAGTCGGAGTCATTGGATAGAAGTCAACGTCCAGTCGAAGCGCATTACCGAAGCTCAAAAGGTAAGTTTTAAAGAAATAATTAATTCACTGACCAAATTTCTAACAATTTTTTCACATTTTTTTTTACTATTTTAGATACTCAAAGACTACTTGACGGTGAAGAAAGGCGGCATCGTGAAAATTCAGAGGATCTTTTCCGATTATCTTCGTGCGGGATCGAAAACTCCCGAATTCGGTGCGCCAGCTTCATCATCAGAGACTCCGAATTTCAGCCGAACTGATCCTTTCCTTGTTTCGGTGACGGGAGTCGTTGATCCCGGAGAGTTCTATATTGTCCGATGGTGCGATCGAGAAGAGCGTAACCGGATGTTAGAGACACTTAATGATGTTGGACCAGTTTGCCCAGCGCCGGAGAAAATCACGAACGGTCAAATGTACGCCGCTCTCAACTCTGCTGGAAAATGGATCAGGGCCATAGTTGAAACTACCTGTGGAACATTCATGGTAAATATATATTTTTTCTTTTATTATTATTTTTTTAATTATGTAATTAATTTATTTTTTATTTTAGGTTGGAGAGGGGCCGGTCGAGTCTTTGTATGAATGCTTCCTTCCGGACAGTGGAAGCCAAGAACGAATCTCGGAAAAGAAATTTCGTGTGCTTCCCGATGACATCAAAAGCATCCCCCCATTCGCCAAGCCCTGTACTCTGAACGATTATTTCAAGAAGCAGAAATGGAGCGCCGAATCGACCGCTCTTTTCCGACGCTGGACTCAGCGTAGTCCGATGGACATGCAGGTCTTTGCTCAAGAAGGAGGGGTGATGAATGTCGATATCGCTCAGATCCCGATCTTTGGAGAAGAAGCACACATCGCCTCTGTGAGGGATAGTTTGATGCTGGCTCACAAACCGTCACCTGCGGCTGTAGCTCCTCCTAAACAATTCAAGCCGAAATACGATGGATTGCAGCTGCAATCGGACCCTCTGAAACACTCGCGCGTCTACATCTCTTCTGCAGCCCGGCCCAACTGTGTCTACTTTCAGATCCCCGATGATGAATTTCCACTCTATGCCAGCATGCAAGATGAGCTCCAACAAGAGTTCAGCAACGCTACCAACGCATCACCTTCATTCGTACAATCTCCTATGAATGGCAAGCTTCACATTTTTTTATTATGATTCATTATGAACATTTAAAATGATTTATTTTATTTTGATTTATTTTTAGGTCATCCATATGCCCTTAAACACGGTACTGTATGGTATCGAGTTCTTTTCGAGATGGGCCCTCAATATCAAACGGCTTTCTATGTTGACACTGGCCACCGCGTAACGTTGCAGCCCTTCATGTGCTTTCACAAGCTACCTGATCGGTAATATTTTTTTTATTAGACAAACATAAGTGAGAAATTACTATGTGAATTTTAAAACAAAATAGATTTATGGAGCTTCCGGCACAAGCTGTGAAAGGCCAGCTACATGGTGTGTTCCCTCCACTCAAGCCGAGTGGATCTTATGGCAAGAATCAGAATCGAGAAAACAAGTATCCAAGAGAGATCTATCAGTTCATGTGCAATAACTTTGAAGAAAAGCATGCCGTCGCATTTTTCGTCAATTGGAGAGCTGGACCAGTTGGGCATATTGCGAAACAATCAACTCCGGAATTGGTTGCCACGGTCACTTTGTAAGTCTTATTTCCGATTCAGTATTTTTTAAAGGAATAAATTTCATTATTTATAACATGTTTATTTTAAATTTAAATTATAGGTATCTTCGCGATGATAAGAGCAGCATTAATATGCAAATCATCCGTTCCAAAATGGCCCGAGCCGGAAACCATCTAATCGAACATCCCGATCACACCGAGATCCGTCAAAGGCTTCTGCCTCGATCTCAACTCGTTTCCGCACCTGTCGAGATGGCTGATTACTACGCTTCCGTCGCTCCATCCGCTCCACCGCAAGAAGTTATCGAATCGGTTCCAGGTAGCTCCTTAGAGCCCATTGAAGAACAGCCCATGAGCCGGAACATTTCATCCGAATCGCTACTGAACATTCCGGAAGCTTCCGCCTCAGCTGCCGATCCACTGGAATCAGCCCCATCCAACATCTCCAACCTCTTGGCCAGTGAAGCAACTGGTGCTTTCGTTGATGCTTTCGAGTCAACTCCATCCAACATTTCCAACATGTTGGCTAGTTTGAATCTTGAAAAATCTGCGGATCAGCCACCACAAATTGAAAAACCCGCAGCTTCAGCACCGGAAACGGTTGAAGAAGTCACTGGCGCTTCCGGCTTCCTCAGGAAGAAGGTGACTCTGGCGAATGGTAAACTCGGAGTGATCGTATCCGAGCGCGGTACTCAGCTGGATAAAAGTGAGATCACGATTCCCGTGAAATTTCATTCTGTTGCATCTCCAGAAGAGATCTACGTCCGCACGAGGGAGCAGACTGCTACGCACCGCTACTTGAGTGCTGCCATGCCCGAGTATTACAAGAAGAACGAAGTTGAGGAACGCAAAATCAACTTTGATGTTGGTTTCGAGTGCGCTGTGTGTATCGACGACACCTGGTACAGAGCGGAAGTTGTGGACATGGAAAACTATCCTAATGTGGAGGTTTATCTCCCCGACAAGGCTGAGGGTCACACGGTAGAAGCAACCGACATCCGGCGACTTCCGGATTCTTTTACGAAACCGCCCAAAACGCTCATGAGAGTTGGTCTCTTTGGAATCTTCCCTACGAGTGGAACCAAATGGGAACCAATCGTCTCCAATTAGTAAGTTGTTTTTTCCCTCAAAATATTTTGAGATATTCATTTATTAATTCATGTTTAATTTGTTCTTTTTTTCAGCATCACGGACCGATTAAGGGGAGCAGAACTGATCACGATTGGATGCCGAAAGCATCCCGATCCTAAAGGATCACAGCTCCTCCAAGTACAGCTCGTCTACGTCTACGACGAGGAAGGAGGTCCTATGAATGTGAGTTTACCTTATTTATTTCAAACATCTAGAAGCACAAAATCTAATTCTTATCCCTATATTAGGAACCGGGTTTGGCTAGCATCAATCTGAATGAAGAGCTGGTTGATCATGGATACGCTTCTCGGGAACCCAGCATCGGGATGGTTCGTCGCCCTGCGCGCAGAACGCACTGGATCAGCAGGGAGCAACCAGAGGTCGGCAAGATCTATTGGGCCATAGGAACCTGGCTGGACAGGAAGGGCCAGTTCTATCTCCAGGACGTCGTCGATCAACCCGAGTTGGAAAGGATCAGAAACTACTTGAACGGAAAGTATAGCGGCACCAAAGCGACGAATGCGGATCTGCTATGTTCCATTGGAGACCTTTGTATCGCAAAGTATGATATATCAGTGTTTTAATTGATCAATCATTGATTGTTTCGTATCAATTAATTTATTACTAATGTTAACATTTTAATTTTAGATACAAGAATGACTGGTGTCGTGCTGTTGTGCGAGATGTCTATGAAAACGACGATGTTTTGGTGTTTTATGCTGATTGGGGCACTTTGGATACAGCGAAGAAGGAGGACATCCGCCTGGACATTGACTTGGAGGATGTTCCTGTTCAGGCCGTTCGCTGTACCTTTTACAATCTGAAACCTGCTGGCGATGCTCCCAATGGCTGGGAGATTGACGATTTGAACAAGATTCACCCACGTGCCGTTGACAAGAAATTCAAAGTCTACGTGAAAGCTGCGGGACCTCCGATTCAAGTGGTTTTGACTCTCAACGGCCGGAACTTCAACAAAGAGTTGGTTGCCGAGAACCTTGCGGAATTCGTCAAGATCGAGCCCAAGAAAAAGAACAAGAAGAGGAGGTACTCTAGGAAGACCAATGCTGAAAGCAACTGATTCACATTTATTTTCTTTTTATTATGTTCTTTTGTCTAATTAAGAAAGTGGTTCTCTCTTTGAGTTTAATTTTTTTATGTGAAAATGTACAACTTGTTTTCTTTCCCTTACGTGTTTTATGTTTCGATCCAAGAAATAATACAGATAAAACATTTTCGTCTTACAAAAAAAGTCGTCTGCTTTGTTTGTTTTATTTCAAGTGCCGGTCAGATGTTGCGTAGTAGAGATGGATAAATTTGCTGCTAAGCAGGCACTTCGCCTTCAAATTAAAGCTGCCCTAAAAGAACTCAGTCCAGCAGAAAGAAATTTACAATCAAGAGTAGTTACTACAAAATTACTTCAGCATCCAAAATATTTAAAAAGTAATGGAGTGTCTGTGTTCTTGAGCCTCAAGGATGAAATTGAAACAGCTGATATCATCCAGAACATCTTCTCAAGTGGAAAATGCTGCTACATCCCAAAGTAATTTACATTTAATCATTATTTAAGAGCTCATTTCAAGATTTAGTTTACTTTTTAAAGGTACAGTGAGGGAGGTGACCACATGACAATGGTCAGAATTCATTCATTGGAGCAGCTGGAGGGATTACCTAAAACCAAATGGAACATTCCTCAGCCACAAGAAGTAAACAATGTGCTGGACGATTGCCTGGAATCTGGAGGACTTGATCTTATTCTCAGTCCCGGTTTGGGCTTCACGAAAGACGGCTGGAGGATCGGTCGTGGAAAGGGATATTACGACAACTTCCTCCGTAACTACTCGCAAAAATTTCCAGCTCCTTACGTGATTGGGTTAGCTCTGAAACCTTCAGTAGTTGAAAACATTCCTTGCTCATCTAACGATGTAAAATTAGATGAAATTATATATGCTGATGATTGATGACAACATTCTTTATTTACTAATAACGAGACTAATCGTAGGCCATTCAATAATTAGCCAATTGCATCACATATGTATAGACACTGAGCAAATAATAGATGAAGCAGATTTTCAAAAGGTGGGATATTTCTAATACTGGATCTAAAAGGGATCTACACATTAAGATAGAGATCGGTAACAAATAACATGAATAGAAAATATGGCGCTTCGAAAACTACGCAATACTTGATTAATCATGAGGATGCACGATTTGACTGGGGAATACATCTTAATACATTCATAATAAAGCCCTATAAAGGATGTAGAATTGAACTATCCCATAAGATGAATAAAAACGCCGTAATAGTGGATAGAAGCGCCCGCCGCAACGTGAAGGTGCCATATTGCGTGCGCTAAGGGAACCCGGCCGTCCAATTTGAAAAAGATGAGGCCAATGATGTAACAAGCTCCACCGACTTTCAACTCCCAAACGCCCGGGAAATCATCCTGAAATTAATTAGAAATTAATTAAATTTGTAAAAAAAAAATTATTTTATTTTTATTACCCCGTGAATGAATGGGAGTGAAGGTAGCAGTCCGATAACGACGTAAATGAGCGTTTCAAGCCATTTATATTTTTCGTGAAATATGTGTTGATAGAGGATCCCCATGGCAGCGAGAAACCAGACAAACCAACGCAGATCGGCAGCTAGGATAGAGTCGATTCCGAGCAGAGAGAGTACCATCGGCAGTAGATAAGAGGATGAGGATTTAGCGCTCATCAATGAAGGACTTTTGGGTGCTAGAGATAGCCACGGGAAATACGAAGATGCGATGAAGATATAAATCATGGCTCGATCTCCTCGATGTAATACATGTCGTAACCTATTTTAAATTCAATTTTATTAATTAATATTTAAAAAATTATAGAGATTAGAAGGCAATTTACTTGTTTTTATTGCAGAGACAAGTTGTATGAAATGCTGTTGAAATGGTGAATAGTAGAATGAGTGCCAAGCCATAGATAAGTCCTGCCCAGTACTGTGTTGGATTGGCTGCTCTTTCAGTCAGGGTCCAGGTGGCATAAACGGCAGGCAAAATGCAGATCTAAAAAGAAAAATTTAGAGTTAGCTAGTTTAGGATTTACATTTTTAGTTTAATAACTCACTCCATGAGTGAAGATGTTGGCCACTTGCTCAATCACAGTAGGTTGGTAAGCTTCATTAGGTTTTGCTGGTGAATTCTTCCACTGGATCTTTGCTCTAAAATGTCAATGATTAGTTAATGATATAAAGATGGCAATTTATATGAATCATACCTTTTGATTTCCCTGATAGGAGGTACTGGTGAAGAGGGCAGTTGTGACAAGTTTTGTGGTTGGATGGCATTAGACGAAATAGGCTCCTGAACAGTGCTGCTCATGTTTGACTGGATGGACGAGCACATGTTGAGAAGCCCCAGAACTCTTGATGATGGCAGTTGAGACAAGAACCTGCACGATAAAATTATAGACAGCTTATCGAAACCGACTATACTGAGAAAAAAAGGTTGTAAAACAAGATTGCGTAATCATAAAGATTAAGAGAGTAGACAACCAACCAGGTGATTCCACAATGCTGGTATTGGCTTTGGGCAGGCAGTGTCCAGAAGTCAAGGTTTAGGGCAGGAAAAATTTACATTTTTTGTCATGTCAAAAAAGGGAAAACACACATGTGCTAACCGTGAATTCGGCGAGTGAAAGTGTCCACCCAGAAATTTACTAACACAAACAAATCAAGGTTACGAAAGTATTCTACCACAGCGCCACCAAGCGGTCCGCACAATAAAAGACATACCTTTGTGAATCAAGGATCCGGGAAAAGAGAGCAATATAAAAATAACAATGCGCATACCTTTTACAATAGTGTAATAAAAAAATGATAAAATGTATTGCCAAGATATCTATCCGGTATGATAAGAAAACTTCTTGCTCTCAGCCAATGAAAAAAAGATTGCATAGATAATTTGCATATAAAATTGATAATAGCTAGTATAAAATATGCTACATTTTAAAAAGCTCTTTCAGAATTAATTTTTTACTTTTTCGTTGAACTGGTAATAATCTGCAAACCGAAACGGTTATCATGAATAAAATACACATAGATTAATTAGTATTTACTTTTTTATTTCATATGTAAACGCTTTTTTTTATATCATTGCCTACAAAAAGAGAGGAAAAATACACTAAAAATGAGATAATAGGCGCCTGAAAAAAAGAAAAACAACAATCCCAACAAGAAAAAAAGTATAGTTGGGTTCTGCAACACTAAATATAAATGAATGACCCACAGCATCCCCTCACAACAAGTGTAGAAATCATAACACACGCGCTCACAAACACTCTACAGTGTCTCAGCAAGGATTATTATTATTGGGACTTAATTAAGTCATTATACATACAATAGGGGGGCTGATAATAATTAAAACTGATCGGCAGCTACACCATCGTCTCACAGACAGTGAGACCTAAAAAATACAAAAAGTTGGAAGCGTTATTATTTCGCTGTCGACCAGTAACAACAACAAATCTGTGCAGAAATTATCTAGGACGTTTTTTTCTTTTTTCAATTCCAGCAAGACAAAAGGCATCATTTATCAGGGATTTTTCAAAATTTTCGTGTGTCTGTGGAATATTGATTCAACTTCTTATCAAGAGCGGACACAAATTTTTACGGTGAATATAGGGGAAGAATACATCTACATATTAGAAGAAGTGAGCACGGGTTATGCGTGAGACAAAAACAGTGGAAATGGCTCATTTGATAGGCAGGTGACATCATTTAGTATTTCAGAATGGGCCATTTTGATCCGTTCTATTAAAATTAAAATTAAATTAAATAATATTCAAATTTACTTTTTAATAGAATGTTTACCCTTCAGCAGCAGGTTCGATTTTTGGAACAGTCTCTTCTGCGAATGTAAAAAGATTATTTAAAAAAATAAAATTTGAATTAAAATTTAAATTAAAACCTGTGTTAGACGATTCAGAGACTTCCATAGGTGTCGTTGTAGAACTGGAAAGGCTATCGAAATCCGCTTTGGAGAAATTAGCCCAGTTGTCATCTTCTGCCGCTGAAGCAGAGACGACTGGAGCACATTCCCAAGGATTTCCCGCATCTAATGCTACTGGAACTTCGGCATCTGTTGATGTTGCCCAAGCTACAAGTAATTAACATTTCAATAAATCAATTTAAAATGATAAAATTTTTTAAAAAATTACGATCGACGGTGTCAATATCCATGGAATCGTTGGCATCTTCCGTGTTCTCATCGTCGGAATTCGATTCCGGTCGGACGGTGGATTCATTTTCACTCGAACGTCTTCTGCCTCGCTGGAGCCAAGTCTCGTCATCTTCGTTATCGTCTGGTTCAGCTCCACCAGAGGAGTTTTTCTGTCGCATTGAAATCCGCTCAGAGCAAACTTGCTCAAACAGCTCAGATTGCTGAGTCAAGTCATCCGTATCGTCAGGAAGAGATATATTTACCAGCACATCTGGAGGTGGTCTATTAAAAATACAATTTTGAAAATAAATTTGAATAAATTTAAATAGGAATTAGTTATTACCTTAGTTGGTCATCGTTGTCATTGAATTGAGTATCAGAAAATCCAAATTGTGTGACGATATGTTTAGTCATCACTTCCATCTGGTACTCGGCAAAGTCCTAAAGAGTATGCAGTTCATGTTTGGCATTAATAAATAAGAAATTATACTCGGATATTACCTCCTGAGCTGCGGTATCCCTGGGCAGAGAATGCCGGATAGCATCCGACTCTCCTTCTTCGTCTGAACTAGCTCTCGGAGCCACCATACTCGACTATCATAATTATAAAAATTAGTTAAAAGTTAAGTAAAATAATACAAATTAACTTACGGTGACCAAAGTAATTTCGTTGTTTCGATTGACCTGAGAAAGTTTGGTATCCACAAATTCTTGCCACTAAAATAAAAAATGGTATTCAATATTTAATTAAGACAATTTGAATTTAAACAAATTTACCTGAGTGCGTAACTCTTCTGGAAGGTCTTGCATCAACGTCTGAATTTTGCTGGAATTCTTTCCTTGCTTCCCAAAGTCGACTATATAATTAGCCATGCGCGTTATGTGGCCCATATAAGCCTTCCGCAATCCTCCAGGTTGAGCTCTAATTTAATATTAATTAGTAGAAACTCACATTAAATTAAGTTGTAACAGATTTCATACTGTTGTTGATCATTGAGATCCCAGGCGTCCATGATACGTCGTGGAAGGCAAGTCTCCGTCATCACCTAAAATTATTTAAATTAATTTTTATTTTAAGATTTAATTAAAAATCAAGTTATTACGTGAGAGAGTAGCGGATGTGTAGGACTGGTGGGCTGTTCCGCTTCTTTCTTTGGTTCCACTTCTTCCGTTTGCTGGGTGGAAGGTTGAAGGAGTTCGATAGGTTCCAATCCTAAAATATGCTGAATGGATTTCTCAACCTGAGCGTGAAGGAAATTGTTGTGGCTAAACTCTAAAATCATTTCCTGTGCAAATAAAAGAATTAAGTCATCAATTACAAATGATAAAAAAAAGAGGAAATTATGGTACTACCATTAAGAGTGTAAAGGTTCCCAGACTGGCTAATTCCTTCTGAACTTCGGAACTACCCGTTGAGATAAGAGCCGATATCAAACGGGTCACTTGGGACCGAACGAAACCGAATGGTTTGCTGCACAAATTGGCTGGAACTTCGTACCCGGTTTTCTAAATTTGATAAATAAATAATTAGAAAGTAAATTCAACTAGATTTATAGATTCAATTTTACTTGAGGAGGATGAAGAAGAATTTGATGGAAATCTTTTAAACGAGGAATGATGGCCTCAACAGTGTTACGGATGCATAGATTCACAACGGGATCAGGTGGAGTGCGCTCAAACACTTCTGGCTCACTTGACATAAGTTGCCTAATTAAAAAAAAAAATAGTTAAGAGCTTAATTGACTATTGATTAACATCAAAGACTTACGGAGGTCTCCTGACTTCCAATAGTGTCAATAAGACGGTAATTCCGTGAACGATGGAGCTTTCGGCCACTTCACCACTTAGAATGTGGTCCAGCAAGAGATCCACCATCGCTTTCCTGTAAAGTTATTAAATGATTAGCATAAGTAAACAATTAAAATAGAACATATTTAATAAATACGATTCTAAAGAGCAGAGAATGGGATCCAATTCAGCTGTTTCACTACTCTGGTTGGAATTGATGTGCTCCATGTTCATATCGTTGGCCACATTCTGAGCGTACATGTCTCGTAACAGTCGTAACAAATCACACAAGAGCTGAGCGACATTGCCGTGCAAATCAGACTCTGTACCACCGTGTAATAGTGCCAATAGACTCTCCACAAAGTGCTCTGAACACAACCACTGTTTTTAAAAAGAAAAATCAATTAATATGACCTAATTTTAAAATAAAAAAGAAGCCAACCTGAGCAATTTCTAATCTTGAATTCTTATTCTCAACGCACGTGACCAGTTTGAGAACCAAATCCATAATAGCTGACGTACCCAAATGCTTCAACAGCTGAGGAAGAAAGCCTTCTTTGGTTTTCAGGTACTCTAGCATCTAAATTTATTCATAAATTATCAAGGTAATCTTGTTTATTATTAATGAATAATCAACCTTTTCCGATCTCCGTCCGACCAAGACGGCCATGGATTTGCTGAAGAAAGAGGCCATAAGGGGATTGAGTGGGGGTTCATTGTATATAAAGTCACATAGCTCGTTCAAAAGAGTTTCGTCCGAGACGAGCGCATCGTTGATGATTGGAACATCACAGGAGAAAAGTTCGGCTGCAATATTGTTGTACTTGAATCGGACAGCATCCGGAGTTTGGGTCGAAGGCTCTTTCGTCACCAGACGGATCATTTCGTGCAGCACATCCGCCTTGACCAAACTAAAAATTAAATTAGAAAAAATTAAAAAAAAAAGCTTAAGAATCAACTTTAGAAATTTATATTACAAGTTTATCAGTTTTCGATTGCTGCTCTTGCACTCCTGAATGATGTCATCTTCTTCCATCAGTTTCTGTAGTGTGATATCCTGCAAGAAAATATTAATTAAGTGTCCAAGTTGTCAAAATTTGAAGCTATCATTACCTCATCATTTAGAAGATTATCGATGTTGGTGGTGCACATATTATTAAAACGCCAAAACATTTTTGTAAAGTGAGATTAAAACAGCTGCTAAGAACAAAAACTATGCTATAAACAGCACCTGTAAAAAATGATGTAATAATTAATAATAATGAGTCATGGAATGACAGAAATACTTTTTTTCTATTACCGTGTATTTTTTATTTAGAGCAGACTCGTCAAGTTCACTTTCAGAGTGGGATACATACGGTCGAGCCAGAAGAGAAGTGTTGTTTTTCTTTTATCTAGCCTGCTTGTATAATCACAGTGAACCGTGAAATCATGGAGGAATGGAATCCAGTTTTTCACATGCAAATTCCGATCCTTGACAAAACAAAAGGAATCCGAATGCCTTTACTAAATAATAAATTAAATTTTCACACTTGTTTAAGAATTAAGCGACACTAACAAATATGGCCGTAATGGACCAGTGCGACGTTGCCACTGCAGTCATGTGAGAGATCTTGCTCTTTTTCAATGAAAGAGGGCCTGCCAAGTCATCAACTTCCTTTCTGCCTTTTCGACACGACCCATTTAAATAAATGAGAACAAAGAAAACTGGATGAAATTATTTTAAATGTTTTTATAAATGAATATGGAAATTTTACGAATAATAATTATTTGATTCTCAGCTGTCAGATTTGACCGCCTAGGGCACAGCTCTAGCGGCAAGTTTAAAATAGCGCTAGAGTCGTCTGTCACTTTTTGGGCGAATGTAAACAAACGATTGATTTTAGGGAGTTTAATTTGTACTGCATGAATTTTTTAATGGTATAGATTATTTTTAAATTATGGATAGAATCGAATGCAAGTATGGCACGAAATGTTACAGAAAACAAAAGAATCATTTTATCGAACATTCGCATCCATTTGGTACAATAATCTTATCAAACCTTCAAAATCATTATTTATTAATCACTGTTACTTTTTACAGTTGAAGAAATTGCTGCTAGAATTCATAAAGGTGAGATAGACGAAGTTATTTCACTTGGATTGGAACCAGTCTTGCTGGAACAGGCTCAGGTAGTTGCTGAACTCATAGAGAGTAATGAAATTCAAGTAAACAGCCCTAAAGGACAGAAGCGCAGCTCTACAGCTGATGATGAAGAACCTCAAATGAATAAGAAGATCAAGCTGAGCCCTTCATCTGAATCAGCTTCTTCATCAAGCTCCAAGACTGTAGCAGAGAAAATCAGTGGAGCATCTCCTCTCTCCTTCTTTCTAAGCACAATCGCTAGCATCCCAGAAACTAGAGATGAATCCTCAATTAATTTTGCTGATTTACTGGACCCATCTTTGGGGATCCTAGCTGAATCAGCCCAGTTCAACTTTATGGTTGATGTTGGATGGCTTCTTTCCCAATATTGCCAGCACAAAGTTCAGTAAGTATTTAAATAAATTAATATATTTCTAGATCATTTATAATCTTTTATTTTATTATTTTAGACGAAAACCTATGACTATTTTTTACGGAGTCGAGTCAGAAGAGTTGGAATCTGTACCGAAGAAAGTTCCCACATTGAAAACTTTCCGCGTCAAACCGAAATATCCTTTCGGAAGTCATCACACGTAATAATTAACTATAATTTACAAATTATAAAATAATTCCCAACTGCTTTATACGCAGAAAAATGGCTCTATTTTCTTACGAAGATAAAAGTTTGAGGGTCGTTGTCCATACGGGCAATTTGATTGAATCCGATTGGGAAGATAGGACCCAAGGACTGTGGATCAGCCCTTCTTGTCCTCCAGTATCGTCCGATGATGCCGGTACCGAAGGCCCAGATTCTGAAACTGGCTTCAAGCGAGATCTACTCCGCTATTTGAGCGCCTATTCTCTGTCTGCTTTGGACCCATGGATGGACAAGATCCGTCACTGTGACATGTCAAGCATAAAGTATATTCATTTTAAACTGATTTAACTACATAAATTTACTTATTTAAATTATTATTTAGCGTTTGTTTCCTTCCATCTGTTCCTGGTTCTCACCTTGGAGCGGATCCGATGAAATGGGGGCATTTGCACCTCGCTCAACTCCTTCAGAAGCATATTAAAGAGCTTGATAGTTCACAAATTGTTATGCAATGCTCATCTATAGGATCTCTCGGACCCAATCAAAATAGTTGGTTAGCTGGAGAGCTAGCTCAGTCCATGAACAATCCATCAAAAGTCCAAGCACCAAATTTCAAAGTGATTTATCCGTGCTACCAAGATGTCGAATCAAGTTTGCATGGTCTTTTAGGCGGAGGCTGCTTACCTTATAGCCGACAGGGACACTCAAAGCAGATGTGGTTCTCTTCCTTCCTGAAGTAAATTTGCGTATTTTGAAACTTGATTTTTAATATAAATTTTTGTTTAATATTTTACAGTAAATGGCGAAGTGACAAGCAGTTACGAACTAGAGCCATGCCGCACATCAAATCTTACGCAAGAATCAGCTCGGATTTAACTAGAGCCTCTTGGTTTGTCCTCACAAGCGCCAATCTATCCAAAGTAATTTTTTTATAAATTATTTTCTTGCAATTAATTAAATTTTATTTTAGGCGGCTTGGGGAATGAAGACCAACAAAGGCGCATCCTTGATGATTCAATCTTTTGAAGCTGGAGTTCTCTTTCTACCTAAATTTATTGTAATTTATTTACAAAAAATTCTTATTTAAATTTGAAATTCATTTGTTATTTACAGAACAAGGGTACCAGTTTCGAGCTGAATAAGGAGCTCACTTTGCCTTATGATTTACCTCTTACGTCCTACGATTCCAGTGATGAACCTTGGTTCATTGATCAGCTACGTTAATAAATACTCGAATGAATCAACAATACAAAATTTCAAACATGGAAAGATGGGATGTGTATTCAATGCTCTTCAATGACGTTTAAGTTGTATGCGAAAAGTTTCCGAACGAAAAACAGAACGCCACGAAAATGATAGAGAAAAGATGCATGTTTCTCAATTCAAAAGAGTAAAGAAAGAAAAAAAAATTCTCCCGAGAATCTTCAATAAGTGATGATGATGAAAACAAAATTCCTGTCTACCAAGGGTTTGTTTGTTTTTTTAAAGAAAAAGAGTAATAAGGAATTGTGTTGTTGGGTTTTCAATGTTACCCGATTGTAACCAAAGAAAGAAATCTCGGCCACATTCTATCGGTGTAGTCTGCTGTTCTATATACACCAGTCAGCAAGTTTGTTTGGGTGGAAAAAGGTGAGATGATAATGACGATGAGGAAATAAAACAAACATGAAGATACTCTGGCGAACACGTGTTTGTCTAATAAGAGTTAAAAAAAATAATGAAGAAAAAAAAAGTAGGGGAGGAAATATATTCCATTATGATGATGATATCTTCGTTCACTCGTCATCGTCGTCGTCATCGTCCTCATCGTCATCATCATGTCCCTCAGCTTCTCCCTTCAGCTTCTTCTTGTAGGCGTTCATGTCTCTCTCGTAGCGGGCTTTGTCCTTCTCTGCCATGGCTTCGTATTTGGCTTTGGTGGCCTCATCGACCTCTCCCCATTGTCGGCCCAAATCCTTGGCGATGTCTCCGACGGTGTAATCGGGATGAGCGGCTTTCACGTTGCCACGTTCGTCATTGCAGAACCTGGATAAAATGATTGTTCAAAATTAGATAAATGTCTCCTTTACTTAAATTTAAAATCATTTACCAGAAGAAGGCAGAGAGGGATCGCTTGGGGGCGTTGGGATCCTTGGCTTGCTTCCTCTTTTTACCGCGTCCCTTGCCACCATCGGCGGGCTCGTAGTGCCGCATCTCGTCGTCGAAACGGACCTTGTCGCGCTCAGCCATCTCTTGGAATCTCTTCTTCTCCTTATCGCTCATGGTCTGCGTTAAAGATATAATAATAAATGGCTAAAATAAGGTTTGAAATTTAGATAAATTACCTTCCACCGCTCGGCACACTTCTTGGAGAATTCGGAGAAGACGACATTCTCATCGGGGTGCTTCTTCTTGTGCTCTTCGCGGCATGTTTGGACGAAGAAGGCGTAGGCCGTCATGCGTCCGCGGGGTTTGTTGGCGTCAGCTTTAGCGCGCGGCATTTCTCTTTTCAAAAGGTTCCAAAGATCAAAATGAAATCTGAATGAAGAAAAAAAACTAATTGTTAGTCATGTTGAAAGTATGGCGCGAAAACAAAAGCTTAGAATTTTTCACGCTAGGTGGCGCTAGAGGTGGCCCACCCGCTCTCCCTTTGTCTGAAGGATTCAAATTTGGCGCCGCTGTATATCTCTCCCTAGAGCAAAAGTAGCCCAAGCGGTAAGAGCGTTATGGCTACCATAACGCGCCAAAAAAAAATAGGAAGCCTGACAAATTCTTCTTCAATTTAAATAACAGGCATTTTTTAAAAGGGGAAGAATAGAGTCCAATCTGTTTGTGCAACAAAGAATTCAAATTTAGATTGGAAAAAAATGGAACTTTGTCTACCCGTCGGGTCGCCGGGATGCAAGAAAAAATCAATACAATCTTCTCATTTCAAATCTCATCACATGAAAATCAATTTTGTCAGCGACGCAATTTGATTTACATTAGATTTTCTACAATCAGACAAATTATCAAATAAGGAAAAATACCAACAACGAACTTTTAAAAAGACCGGTTAGTATAAACTCGAAGAAACCGGCCTTGAAAAAAAAATGGCTGAATTTTTTTTCACAAAATTAAATCCACAAATATTCACAAAAAAATATTTTTGTACCTTTTCGAAGAATTTTTTAAGACACGAAAATTCGAAAATTCAATGTTAACGTAACGCCGTGTTAAAAGAGAACTCTGAAAGGGCTATGCCAGTGTAAAGTCCTATATGGCTGGCTGGCTACACAGACACAGTACAACAGCCCAACGCTTTTCGTTGCAGCAGCAGCAGGGGGACGCCTATATCGGTGGTACGGCTCAACAGCCAATAGGGAGAGGCCATACACAGTGAGAGAGAGAGCGTGTGCATACACACATAAAGCCGCTTGAGGGGCCCTATGTGTGTGTGTGTGTGGGAAGGAGGGAGGGAATGACGCTAAGCAACGAGAAGGCAAATGGCCGGCCAACAAAGAAGAAGAAAAAAATTTATAAAATTTACGAAAAAAATTATTTTCATCAAAGTGAAGAATGAGCAATAGATGACTGAATATTCTACAAATTTACGATTTTTTGTAGAATTTTTAAAAAATAGTTGAAGAGAGTTGCATAAACCGGTCTGTCTGCTGTAGACTTGTATATTGAATGGGAATATGGCTGCAGCGTATATACTGCGCGGCCATGTTAACACAGCTTGCCTTTGAGAAGCATGGGACTGAACAAAGGGGTCGGCCGTTTGCGTTCACTTGAAAACGAAGTCAAATCGAAACGGATTAGAGCGGCAGGAGGTGAAATGAGCAATGTTTCCATCAAACTACAAGGTCGCTATCTCAGATTCTAATGGCTCTTCGGGAATTATTGTTAAATGAACGAAAATGCGGGGCTGTCTATGGCCGGGCCTTGCGCTTCTCAACACGGCGGCCATATACCCTTGGCTTCGCACTACACACACACAGTCAACACTGAGATATGGCTTGAAGGGAAATTTTGTTGAACAACGCACAATTACGACGCAAAAACGAGAGCAAAAAAACCAAGAAATACCTAATTTTTCGTTTCAAAACTTGGTCGAGTTGGAATTTGAGATTACGAATGTTGAAGATGACAGAAAATGAAAAAGAGAAAATGTTCGTCACTTACCTAAGCCGCTATATGGACCTTCAATGCACAGGGTATCTCTCCAATGCAAAGGGATGGCTGAAGCACAGGCGGCTTTTACCCAGGGCTTCTAACGGCGGCAAGGCGCGGCATTGCTGTGAGCTACGATCACTTCTCACCAGGTGGTGCGCTCGGCAGTCCTTTGAGCCAATGGGGGACCTCGTTGCAAATTTTTACGGATTCCTAGCGCGCTTTTTGAAAATCTAGGGGAAGAAATAGAGTATCTCATGGGATATGTAATCTTTTTCAAGGTTTACGAGACTCTTCCCGATTTCTGGATGGGGTTGATTCGTGGAAAAATATTTACATATGTTGAATAAACAGCTATTATGCTGATTTAATTGATTTTAATGTGCACCATTGATAACTGAAAAGTCTTACAACGGTGAACATTTTAATAATAGTTTTTTATTGACGACAGGATGCAAATAAAACGTTTGAAATCAAAACTGTAAATATTGTTTTTATGGATAGGGACCGTAGAGTACAGTTCGAAATTTGGCGCCGAAATACCCCGGACCAATAGCTGGCAAGCTTTGAAACGGGTAAGAGTAGGGCGGTAAAATGGGGCTTAACATCCCCATCAGACCAACGCAGGCATACAGGTCACCTTCCGGCTGACGTTTTATGGGATGACGGCTAAGAATATGTAAAGAAGAAACAGAAAAATCTGGCTTCCTTTTGAAAATATGTTTAAAGCCAGAGGCACTTTAAAAATAAAATAACAGTATCATTTTTATTGGAAAGGAATAATTGCTGTTGTGTAACAGTTAAAAGCATTCTTGTTTCCCGAATTTTAATATTATACACTATTACACAATCGCATACCACGAAGAAACGCGTTGATCAATATCATGTGAGTTAGGGGAGGGTGCAGAGTCCGACATGCTTTGTCCGGTGCCCGCTAGGCGGAGTCACTAGCGCCATCTAGCATAAGGGAAAATTTACGAGTCCTAGCAACACAGAGGGGGGAAGAAGAAAAATATCTATGTGCGTGTGTGCCGGTCTCCTTTTGTGGCTCGAGGGGGAATAACAAGTGTGTTGCTTGTCGTTTGTTGAGAAACGTATCTCACTCTCTTTCTTTATTACAACTAAAAATTCGTCGTGTCCCAAGAAACGCGTTTAGCCACTTCTCTTTGTGTTGATTCGAGTTCGTACACAGTTAACTGTGCTCAACTTTTGTAATATTAACCGACTTTTTCGAGCGTCTAGTTGGTATTTTTACACTTTCACTGTGGTTGGGAGAAAAGAACTGGTGCAATTGCACACAGCACACCCTTTGAACATCTCCACCATGAATGGTTTCAGCACTGGCTCCGGTGAGGAGGATTCCAGGGACTCAAAGAGGAGCCACGATCAGTTGTGCTGCCTCATTGAATTTGATCAGATGATTGGGGATGGAGAGAGGTGCCCAAGATTAGCTGGAAATGCTTCCTACAGGTTGGTTAATTTCTCATCATAATTTGTTATCAATTATACTGAAATTTTGTTTTTGTTTACAGCAAAAGGATTCAGAAGACTGTGCAGCAGAGAAAACTGAGGCTGCACATGGACTCATCTGTAAGTTACATAAAAATTCATAATTCTCAATTTAAAATATCTAAATTTTTATCTACTCATTCAGGCAAGGCATATTTACATTTGTGACTATCACAAAGGGCTGATACAGTCGGTTCGAGTGAGGCAGAGGAAGCGTAAAGATTCTGAAGACGATTCCAACGAAACGGATCGAGATCCGTTGAGCAGTGTGCATAACATGCATCAGGAGCCTCCTTCTCATCGAGATACTCCCGAAGTGGACCTCTTCCAACTTCAAATCAACACTCTACGTCGGTACAAACGTCACTACAAGGTCCCTACACGACCTGGACTGAATAAGGCGCAACTAGCCGAGGTAAATCTTTCCCTAATCAATTTGTTTAATGTGAAAACAGTTAACTAACTTAATCTAATTTTTTACAGACGCTGATGCGCCATTTCAAGACGATCCAGGTGCAAGAAAAGGAAGCGCTCCACTCCTTTGTCTACACGGTCAAGTCGAATAAAAACAAGCTCGATTTAAAGCCTAATAACGACAATTTATGAAGGATAAAATGATGTAATTTATAGTTTGGAATTCTTTATGTATTGCTTGTTTGTTTGTTCCTTTTGTGTGAGTCCTATTCCCAGTGCAAATCACAATGGAAGAAAAAAACAAAAAAAAACTTGAAATTATTTTGGTCCTCCTTCATAATATTAAGAGAGAAAAGAAAAATGTCGTGCTTCGTTTTCTGGATGTTCTCTTTTATTGATTAATTTAATCATGTAAATTCGAAAAATACATATTTTTTTCAAATCGAACACTTTTCAAAGCATTACAACTTCTTCCTCACTTTCGTCACCCAAATCTGAAAATTAAAATTTCAAAATTGTATCAAGATAATTAAATTGATTGGAAATTAGGTGATCTATTTCCTTACCAACTTCGTGAATTCTCTTTTTCTGATTAGGAGGGACAGGAGGAACGTGATGAAGGACTTCAACTTCACTTTCAGCGGACATTGCCTCATCTTCCTGCTGATCCATTCCTTCATCATCGTCTTCATCCACAATGGCAACATTCTCCAAACTTACTACACCATTTTCGTTTATCAGTTTGGACTTTGTAGCCGTCAATTCTTTCTTCTTTGTTTCTTCCTCCATTTCTTCTTCTGTTGGAATTTGGAATTGTATTTCTTCTTGAGATTGAGTTGTAATGCGCTCAGCTTCTAGAGCGACACAGGAAACCAGCCCAGTGTAACCGCCTTTAGCTCTAATTTGAAAATAATTAGACATTAAGAGTTAATTAAAATTGAATAATTAATCATTTTACCTCTCCGAAGCATCAGCTGCTAAAACTTCTTTGAGCGTAGAGACCATTTCAACGGCACGGGCAGCCGCAACATTTGCTGCAGAAAGGACGGCCTTCTTATCAATAAAAACTCCGTCACCTGTGATTTGAAGAGTACACAATTCCCGATAAGCATTCAGACCTAGAATTAGTTTTCCATTTGCTGAACGTTCTTCTAAATTAGTTGGATCTAAAACTGAAATTTTCCTGTAAAAGAAAAGGTTTTAAAAACAATAAATTTAAATTAAATAAATTATTTATGAAATACCCTTGATCATAGAGAGCAAATGAGAGAGTTAGTGGATGATGGAGGATTGTTAATGGCACTGGATCTCGTTCATCTAGAGGATGAATGATGACTTTTCTTCCGTCTAGAGTGACGTCTGGTCTTTTGAAATGGCAAAGGGCTCCTAGAGCTGCTAGTGTGGACGCATCGATGAGATTCCCATCGTGATTCAAGACGTGGATGTCGACTCTGATTTCCCAAGCTTGTTCTTCTACTAAGATACAGAGGCTCTCCAAATCCACACAATTTGAATCTGTTAATAAAATATTTATTTGTAAATCACAATAGTATGGAAACTTTTCTAAATTTAGGCACCTTTTATACAGCGCTCAACTAGCCTGTTGACTTCAATCCCAAGTTGGCCAAGTCTGCCAGCTTCAAACTGCTCAGCAGCCATAGTGGACATTTCCACATTGATGAAGAGCATGCCTTCATTGGAGCGTGAAGATTTGGGTGCACGAACTGAACAAGAAACTTGAGTCATCACCCTGGAATTAAATAAATGGTTATAGCCCAATGACTTAAACAAAACTGTGAGGAATAAGACCTGGTGTTTCCTAAGAGAACTTGGCAGCAACCCCATTCTGTTCCAAAGGTAATGGTTGTCTTTCTTTGTTCGGACAAACCTCGACCGTCTACTCTCTGTTAACATCAATAATCATTAAATGCATTTGAAACAAAATGAGATGTCAGAAACTTACCAGCCCATCTTTGAGTGCCTGAAGAACAAACTGTTTTTCACATAGAGAGAGAGGAGCTTCTTTCATTTCAACAAGATTTTCAGGCAACTACTTTCAATATCCAAAATTTTACAAAGTGAAACTTTCTCACTCCACACAAAAAAATCTCAGAATAGACGTGTAAATTAAAATTTTTAGGCACAAAAAATCCCAAAACACGTGCGATGAAAATGTCAATAAATTGGTCGAAAGAAATTCGTCTGCACTGGCACTCACAGTCACACGGGCTTCATAGCTGAGATCTTGAGGCGTTGCCAGATCCGGAGTAAGATTTCGAATCCGAAAAATATTCCGGATTTGATAGAAAAATTAATATTTTAGATCAAAAATTGCAATAAATCTAATTAATTTAAATAAAAAAATTTATCCAAATTGAATAATTTCTATATCACCTAATTTAAGCAGTTAAATTGCCAGTTTGCCACTTCGTCCCCATTACCACTTTTAAAAAAAAGTGGAGTAAGTAATTTGGATGTAGAGGCCTTTATTTGGATAACTGGTTGTTGAATTACCAATACAATTCACAGAGACATATTACTTAAGTCAGTAGTATACAAAGCTCCTCAGCCACAGCAGCCAGGTTATAAATTTTAACCCTTATTGGTTGTATGGCCGGATAACTAAAATATTTGCATCTCATTATGTTATAGATCCCGTAAATCCGTTATGGCCATCATCATAAAAAAAAAATGTAACACGAAAATTCGTCAAATAAAAAAAAATGTGATTTAAGATAACAAAATGATGAAAATGTTTTTTTTTTTAAACCAACTGCTGTATGATGTCACGCAGCATTGCCAGTATTTTTCAACTGTGCGATGCGCGTTTCGGCGGCCTCTTCAATTTTGTTTTTGTTACCAGGTACAAACTAATTCGAGCTGTGGATGCGAAAATTATCTAGCGCATGGCCAATAACAAACTTCTGTGAATCAATCTAATGACGTTAGTTAGCACCAGAAATTTTCAAGTATGAAAATTTTGACACAAAAACAAAATCTGCCAAGTGAAAGCAGAAACATTTTTATAATTTAATTGAACAACTTGCTTGTGAGCTGTCCTTTAAAAAAAATAGAAGGGCAGCTATCATTTCAAATTAACGAATATTAGCACACAATAAATCAATAATGATTCCCACAAGATGATCACTGTAAATAAGAAAAAAAAATCGTTTTCGATCATAAATATAAGCCGAGAAATTCTTAAAACTCAATTGTCGATTATTTTAAAAGAAGAAATTGTTTCGTTCAAAAGTCTACTTCGATTGCTTGTATTTATATTTAACCAATTCACGAAAAAAGTATAATATCTAGTTTAATTTTGTTCCGTTTCTGCATCGGGTAATAATAGCATTGTGCTCCCACCCTACTCTAACACCATTACCGTATCTTATTATATATTTTTCTTTTCTTTTTCAAACTCAACCATTTTCGCGGTACCGATTTAGAAATCAATATCAAATAATTAGATCATAAAATTAGATCAAACAGCGTGCAGTATAAAGGTAGCTTTAACAACTGGCCATTACCATCGTTAAAAACTACGTAACAATTAACATAAACCTTATTCATTTTCATGGCAATGCTGATGACAGGTTCGACAGGTGATCAGCTGACCCATGTTGCAGGCGTTACCAACACATGATAACACGCGTAAACAAATGGCTGTTACCGTTGAGAGCTGCTAATTCGATAACTTTTGAAATTCGAAGCAAGATTTATTCATTTTATTTCTTCCTGACAAACTGTTTGTTGTTTGAAAACTTTCAACCAATAACCACACTTTAGTTGTATGTAACCTTGTGTAATTATTATTTTTATTTAATTTACATTTTTTTGTCTTTATTTTCCCTTCTCAACTTCAGTCTGGAGAATACGTACCACCGTCATTACAATACGTACATGAACCTAAATCTCTACTTTAGAGAAAACTTATTTCAACAATCTGTTAACTATTTAAACAGATTAGGCCAAAGTTTATACTTATTTTTCAACAGAGAAAACAGGTAAACAATGCAAAAGTTTATAATTTTACCATACACCATTTACTTATCAACTAACAATAACCTTTTAAAAATAATTTAGGATATTTTAGTAACCATGTCAACTTCTGATTCTGTTAAAAATGGTGATTTGATTAAAGCTTCAGAGGTTTCTGTCAGTGATTGGCAGCCTCACCAGCTCCTTCTTTCTGACCGTTTACTCAAGCTCCTGCAAAGTTTTGTTGCTGAGAAGAACCGATTGGAGTTGACTGTCTCCCTGCACAAAAAAGGGCTCACAGAATACTTAAAAGCCATCAATTTAACTGAAATCACCTTCCTAGTTGATTACTATCTATTCACTCGGTCAACACCAGACCCTAGTCCAGACTTGACACAACAAACTAGAATGCAATTCCAGTCATTGATTGCTTATAGATGCCCAGCTGCCTCTACAGAGGTGAATTACCCTATAATCTTATTGCATAATCTCTCACACATTACCAATTATTTATAGATGTTAATAGCCATGTTGTAAATGATTACAGATGCGGATTCTCTTGGATGAAGCAGATTGTGAAATGCCTACAAATTACTGCCAGTGGTTCACTGAAATGATGTTGAAATTTGAGGACATGGTCATCCGTCCGTTATGTGTAAATATAAAAAAATCATTGAAATCAAATATTTAAAAAAATAAAAGATTTATACTGTATATTATAGGCGCGGTTGGATCGCCTCGCAAATGAACCGGGCGAAGAAATACGCACAATGGAACAATCTCAACGAGAACTTCTTCAATGGATCATTCATGCGAAAGATTTGTTTGTAAATACATGCCAAGAGATGAAAAAAGTGAAGGAAACTATGGGTAACAGTTTTCTTTTTTACTTCTCTTAAAAATTGGTTCATGAATCATCTCTTTCTTAATTCTTTTTTCCTCCCACATATTGCAGTCGAAAAGGATGCCAAAATCCAAGATGTTCTGATTGAATACTTCAAATGTAGAGCTCATGTCTCAGTGGATGAATTCCGCATGCTGTATCCGGAGCTGAATGAGCGTGAAGAACTGATCAAGGATGAAAAATTGTTTCAGTTTGCCAAGAATGCAGGCTTATTGCCGCATTCTCTCTCTAAGCTCTCTGAATGCGTTTGAATTTGTGCAATAATAAGTGTTTGAAATTACAAAGAAATCGATAACTCTCTTCGAATACACCACAGTCGCTCGTCAAGATTAGTTATTGAAAAAAGAGATTAGTGAGAGAGCGCACCAGTCTCTGTACTATTAAATTCTTCAGCCCTCTTATGTGGATCAGATAGAACGTTTCATTCCAGCGTTTAACTTTCAGATAGTTGATTTCTCAAGAGGGCAGATTGTAATTACCACTATTATCCATGTCATAAAATTTTTAAAGGATTAAAACTTTATCCCGCGGTCCTACCTTATCCAGAAATAGATCTATGAAAACGAAAACCAAGTCCCCTAATAAAATAGCTTCTTAATATTTTAAATTAATGAAGAATGAAGTTAGGTTTAAAATTTGTTTAAAAAAATATACATCGGTTAAATTTTAATTTAAAAAAAAGTGAAACCCCGTCTTGAACCAATGACAGCGCGCTTCCTCATTTTATATCCTCCGGCCTCAGAGAAACAGCAGCCGATCATAACAATTGTGATTAACAACGAAATTTTTAAAAATTGTTCCAGTTACAAACTATTTTTCAAGCAATATTTTTAGACTGTGAGTTTATGTCTTTTATAGGTTTTTAGAAATCAGTTTACTCTTCATAGTTCACAGTGTTTTTTCACTTGGTAACTTGATCATCAGACACTTTTCATTTTTACTTTTAGAACAGCAGTGGTGCAAGCTATCTGCTACTACAAGCTACCTGCCACAAGTTACCTGGATTTATTGCTAGATAGAGAAAAATTCATCAAACCAAAAGTCATCAAGTTCTCAGCCACTTCAGGTTATTACTAAAATCAACAAGTTGTACCAACTTATTAACAATAACATAAATTTGTATCTTGTTTACCATCTTACAGATATCATTATGGCTGAAGCACCTGTTAAACATGTCATGGAAGATAGCCAAGTTGCTGAGAAAGAAAAATTCATGTTTCTTATGAACAAGTTTTCCTCTCTATTGAAAAAAAACTACTTGATGATTAAAGCGGTGAAGGAGGGATATTCTTTCAGCAAACAGCACTTATCAGATACGATACAGGAAATGAATCATTTGGAAATGATGATTTTTATGGAAAGTCATTCATTAAGCCAGCTTCAAGTAGTAGGGCCAGAGCTTACAAATCACGCTAAGAAGCAATTCTACTCACTGATAAATCACAAATGTCCAGCTGCCTCTCATGGAGTAATTATTTATAAATTAATTGTTTACAATTTTTAACCAATACTTAAACTCGCGCAGTTCCGAATCCTGCTAGAAGATGCTCAAAGTGAAAATCTTATAAACTATGAATGGTTTGGTCAGATGGCAGAGAAGGCTGAGAACCTAATCATCTCTCCTTCACGAGTATAAATTTAAATAAATAAAGAAGCTCAAATCATTTTAATTAAGATTCTCTTTTTAGATGCGGCTGGAACGTCTCGAGAATCAGTATGGTGACATACCTTTGATGTATTGCCAACGAGAATTGCTTCGAGTGCTGGGAATCTTTAAGGACGACCTCGTAGAAAAATGCCAAGATTTTAAAGAGTTTGAAGAACAATCTAGTTGGTCGAATTGTTATGTTTCGTACATTCAGTGGACACGCAATCTTAATTATCACCTTTTATTGTTGTTCTAGATCATATTAAAGCTGAAGGCAGAGACCTCGTACTCCAATTCCGAAAATTGAAAGCTGCTAATGCGGAAAAATACAGCTTGTTCATATCGGAATTGGAACGTCATTTGAACCACGATGAAGAATCGTTAACACTTAATGAGGATTTTGGAAGCTTTGTGTTCACTTAACCAGAAATTGAGAATGAGTCCAACAAATGTCTTTAAATTCAATCATTTTTTTTTTGTTTTCTCGAGATACCATCACATAATTAGAAAGAAAAATCTTAACATGAAAGTTAGCCAAATAAAATAAGATATTTGATTTGGTAAACAAAATCGTTTTTTTTTAAACCTACCGCTACATGGGATCACGTAGCATTGTCAGTATTTTTTAGCCGTGCGGTGCGCGTCATTTTTATTATATTATCACAGACACGGTTCTGCTTATAAGCTGTCAATAAAAATTCTTCTTCAATAACAATAGTGCAACGGTTATTGTTGTCGCTGCGTGGACAATAAGCGCATACTTCCCATGGGAAACGGAATACTGCTTAGATTCCTACACAAATGCGTGTTTATTCTATAAAGTTTTATAACTTTATTCAACGACAGCTGTGACAAGAAGTAAAGTACACTTTTGGGGTCACTAGAAAACTGTAAATATTTTAGTCATCAGTAATTCTTTTCTGCTGCGAAAATTGCTTGCTATAACTGCGCGTTCTTGAACAGCAGCTCGATGTGTTCCTATTCAATTTAATTCTAAATTGCTTTTTAATTATCATAATGAAATGTACATTTCTATAAACCCTCTGCGCACGCCTAAAAATTCTGACGATACCATACGTACTGCACTCCAGGAAATGTTATTGTTGAGGAAAAGTGATGCACAAACACCCAATGAGCTGTTGCCTGTTATATTCATGATTCACCAGATGGTCGTGCAACGTGTTTCCAGGTGCGCAAGCTAGGCCGCATTTGGCTACAAAAACGGTCGACTGATGGCGATCTTCATCGTTTTGAAGGTAATCTACTCGCCGAGCGCCGACTACGATATTATTCGTCCTCTTCCAATAACCGTCGTTATTTTTGAAGGTATACTGACCTCGCTGTGTAATTATTATTTCGAGATTTAATCTGCTGAGTATTATTTGCATCAAAATCTTCATATAGATGAACACGCTTATCCTGGTCCGTTTTCTTGCTGGGGTCATCCTGATGATTTCTCTTGCAGAATGCTGCTCAGTTATTGGTGCTGCAATATCCGTAGTTAGTCTTCTACACAGTTTCATTACAGTACCGTACCTTTATCATGGTGGATAAAAAGACTGGTTAAACATATCAACTAGGTGTAGCTGAACCATTCCTATTAAATTGCAAGAATTTATGCTCGTTATTTATTTTTATTGGTTTACTGAATAGGATAAATTGAGGGTCAATTCAAGATTCAGTGATGTCTCTTATGAAAAGGAAAACCGGAAAAATATATCCTTAGAAATGGAGGAACTATTGTCACACTTGGAGAGAAATGGGCTAGTCATCAACTCAATTAGTATAAAGACCCAGCTGTTAAAAGTGGTATAATGACGTTGTGACTAAATCAGATTATAACATAGTAAAATTTAAAAGAAGCCATGTGATAAAAAATTAAACTATTCTCTACAGAAATATGTTGCTTAACCTTCTTTAGGTTTGTAAAGGCAAGAAAAGTTCATGGAACTGAAGACGACGTCATCCTTATTATTAGATGATGTCCACACATGCTGTTACTGGTCCCCCAAGCACTTGTAATGCTGACTACAATCCTAGCTACATAAACTCTTGCATCTTTCTTGAGGAGACGATCATCAATATTTCTCAGTCTCCCTCACCACTTGCGGCTTAAATTCCGGTCGAACAACGCGGAACAGTAAGTCGCTGTATAAATCTAGTCGCTGCGTCATCTTATTTTTGATTGTAAAAATAATAGAGTTAGATTAAAGTTCCTATCTTATACCCTATTTACACTGAAATGTTTAACTTTAAACTGAGTTTATTTTTTTAAACTCTGAAATTATTAAACTTCGATGTGAACGATGTCACTTTTGGTATAAATTAGGTTTATTTCCATTTTACTCTCGAAATTGAACCTTTTCTTAAATCTGGCAGATAGATTTTAGTAAACCAAGATTAAACTGGTGTAATGATGTGAACACATCACATAAGATTTCGATAAACTTTACGAAAATTCTAATTCGTTTGCAGGGACGCTAATTAAACTTGGTTTTCTTTAGTTTAAATTTTAAAACCGTTTTAAAATTGGTTGCCATGGTTACACGAATATGAAAACCGATGACTTAACTAGTTTTACGTTTAAACCGAAGTTTTACTAAAACTCAATTTAAACTCTCAGTGTGAATAGGGTATTAGACGCAAATTGGCTTTAAATTATAGATAAACTTACCCTGAATCCCCATTTATCTTTAACCTGACGACAAAGATTTAGGTCCAATTCCGATACCAAAAGTCCATCCCTAACTCGCGATAGTCCCTTTAAAACTCAACAGTTATTACAAGTGAAAAGTAGAATATTTGAATTTTAAGATTAGTACAATTGTTCGGGAGCCATCAGGAGCAGCGACGTAGCTCGATCCGTAAAAGTGACCAAAATCGTGGTGAGCTGGGCGACCATCTGCTGATGTGAATTCATTTGGGAACGTTTCAGTGCCTACGCGGTTGATGGCGCAGGTAAAATAGCTAATTGTAATTTTAAAAAATGTGTATATGAATCCCTTTTGAAAAGATTGAATTAATTACCTGTTGGCTATGGCAGCGTTCCTCGCCTCAATTGGCCAGAGCGGCTCACTTGCGTGATCAACAATCAGAGTTAATTTGAGTATACACTTATTACGAGTTACGGGAAGCTGATTACTACTAAATTGATTGTTACCTTAAGCCTCCGACAGTTGCCGAAGGGTTAAATACAATTTCTGCTCCATTTATGCCGTACATCATCCAGTTTTGCGGATGATGCCGCCCATAACATATATTGATGGCAATTTTGCCAAATTGGGTCTGAATTATTTTTATTTTATTACGTGAGAAACAGTGAATGGTAAATAATGATGCAGAATGTTACCTCGAAGACGGGGTGGCCCAGATTGCTCTCCATGTAGTAGGTAGATTCATTAAAGTCCCCAACGCGAGGGATGTGATTCTTGCGGCTTTTGCCCATCACGCGACCACTGTTGGAGATAACGACGCAAGTATTCCACAATGTCTCTCCGTGATCGTCATCCCGTTCAAGAATGGATGAAACGATCACCATATTGTACCGCTTAGCCAGCTTCAGTTGCACAATTATGTTTCAAGTAAGTTTCATTGCAAAATTCTAATTTTTACAGAGCAGAGTGCTTATACCTCCTGCAAGAACAGAGTAGTTGGCCCATTCTCGGCAGATTCTGCGAACTGGCACCACGGATGCTTTTCACGGGTACAAAAAGCAAACGGCATATCTACAAAAATATTTTTAAGGGTCATGATGATAACGTAAGCGAACAAATATAACCCTTACTCCATGCCTCTTGCATACAGATGATGTTAACACCGCATTGATGGGCTATTCCAATGATCTTGCCAATTTTCTCCAATAGGGCATCTCGTTGGGCTACGATGGGATCCGAAGTTGGTAGTACCATGGTATTTTGGATAAGACCTACCCGCACACGCCGAGGTGCTCTAGTATCTTCCAGTTGGGCATCAAAGCTGTACCCTTTCAGCTCTAAATTCATCTGATCCGAAGAGTCTTTGGCCGACGACGGTAGTTCAAGTTCTCTGAATATTGAATAATCAAAAGTTTTATAGATTTCTTTTTATCAAAAAATTTTATCTTACGGCAATTCGCGTCCATAAAGTATACGAAACACCTCCGAACGATCGCTTTCCGGAATGTGTCGTTTAAGTGATTCTTCTAAACTAACGAATTCTTCAGCCATGTTGAATTATTGTTTTCGCTAAGTGAAAAATAAATAATTTAACAGTAATTTTTGTGAATTATCTTTCTGAGTTATCCACAAGCAGTTAATGACGCTAAGTTATCAGACTGTTGATAAATTAGATGTTTAACTAAATGTAGAGAAATATAATTTTAAAAATTGAGCTCAATATAACTACTTTTAATAAATAAAGAGCGATTGGCGAGCAATTGTGTCGTTGTGCGTTCGTTCGAAATGAAAAGAAGTTGGATTTACTTAATTTAAATCTGATATTGCTAGTGCCCAGCTTAAATTACTATCACATTTTAAAGCCATCTAATGACTTATTGTTCCAGCTAAATAAAAACTAAGAGATAGTTTTGAAGGAAAACAATGAAATTTACATTGATTACAGTTAAATCATTACAATGAAATATTAAATTTAATACCAGCGCAAAGCGAATTAGTCTCTACGATCGGCACTCCAGAACACTACTGTCCTCATATTTTGGGTAGCAACAGGATGCAGCCACTCAGCTAGGAAATGAAATCAATGGCGATAGTTGCTTTTACATTTTTTTAAAGCTGACATATAAAAAGAAAATAAATAGAAACATGTAAACAAAATCCCGCCATCTACAGCAAACATTTTATCTTTTGATCACGAAAAATGATCGAAGAAGCCGCGAAAAATGAGGCCACGTCGTCATGAGATGAGCATTTGTTAGTAGGTTGAGAATACCAACAAATGCGTCATGCAGCACGTACAGTACGTGTCCATGAATCTATGTGATATATTCTCTGATTCTATGAAAACAAAAATTAAGTCCCCAAATATAACGAGTCAAGACATTTTAAGACCAATCAAGGCAATAGAATCTTTTATAAAGCAAAGATTATTAAAGAGTTATCAAGGTGTATTTAAATACATATTACATTATATACATGAATATCTGCCAGAGTTGTGTAACTCGTCATACTTCTGTGCTCCTTTCTGAGCTAATTCGTGAGCTTTACGATTTCCAACGCTGTAATCTTTATCTACACGAATCTAGGAATACAAATAATTTTAATAACCTCGTCTTCTTTTCGATAAAATAGAATTGATATAAGACTCACCCATTTAATCTTCAAACCTTCACTAGCAGACAAAAGGTTACGAAACTCTTTTTTGTTGATTACTTCGTGACCGGTAGTCGTTATCCATCCATTCGTTAGCCAATAGAAAATTGATTTCCTCATAGTCTTCACTACCAGCTTTGAATCGGTGAGCAACGCTATACTACTGTAACCTAAATGGTTATAAACAAAGATATATTCATTGATTGTACTTAGAAGATGAGTACGCATAATACATTTCACGGATTACCTTCATCTTTTAAAACATTCATCGCTACAATTGCCGCCTCAATTTCAGTTTGGTTGTTTGTTACAGGCCCATATTTACGATAAGGAAAAGGTACAGAAACGTTGCTATATAATGAATACAAAATTAATCATGGTAAGTTAGTATATACTGTAAGCAGCAAGTTCTTATTACTTTGGATGATGGTGGTTGAACCAAACTCCGATTCCACCTGCAGCATTAGCGTCAGAACCATTGCGGAAGCAAGATCCATCCGTATAAACACGAACAAAACCATCTCGGTCGATTTGAAAACCATTGTGGTCGGTGTAAGTTGCATAAGAAGGCTTCCCGCGGCAACGAAACCGATCGGAACTCGAAAGGTCGATATACCATTCTGCATCTTGAGCGGAATCGCAAATCTGTATCCAAGTGAGACCATCGGTGTTGCCGTTTTTCACGCTAACATCCATTGCATCCCAGATATCATCTCGCATGCCATTCAAAAGCCAGTTAGTTTTAGTTTCCCTCCTAAATCGGCTGTTTGAATGGCGATTGAAGTTGGTCTTGTACTCGTAGTTAATGTAATCGATGAATTCCCTCATGCGCAGATCATTTTGATGAACAGTATAATCAATTTCTGCCATCATAACCTATAATATTTAAAGAGTCCAGAGGCGATCTTAAAACATAATCATTATATATTAAGGCCTATCAAAAATCAACCAACAAGGAGTTCCCCTGGGGCTAATAACAAGCTATAAAATTCTCGCTAGAAATCGACTTTCTCTTTTTCCACATCAATATAATTTATTCCACGCTCGAGAGACTTTTTCTTTCTAACACATTTTACGGAACCAAAATAGGTCGCAATCAAGTTAAGACCATTATTGTTCGTTGTAATGAAACTATGCTACGAACAAAGACGAAAGTAAACTTCTTTGCTTTTCCTCCGTATTAGAAATGAACTTATTGTTATCTTGAAAATAGTCTTTTCCAGAATACTCTGTTTTTACTATAATATTCGTAATATGCTCAATTTCTCTAAATTACTTCCCGTTTTTTTTAATGTCTGCTTGTCCAATAACCTACATTTAAAAAAAAAATAGTTTGAGTCCTGTCTCTTTAGAATCTTATTAAATATTGTCCCTGTTTTTAATGTATGTAATACTCTTGATTTATATCCAATTTTTTGTGACATGATTGTGTATTGTCGGAAAATACAGTATTATGGTGAAGATGCAATTAAACCAGAAAGGGTATCATCATAATGTTATGGTAATAATTCACCAATACATTCCACTTTATGATATAGTTACACGCAAGTGTAACCAAGGCAGCCTCATAACGAAGTAACAAACTAAAAATAGCTTCATAGAAATTGATGACGAAGTAAAAAAAATTCTACTTCAGTCACACTTAACAATTTAAGAGCACTTTTTCTTGATGTGAATAATAAGAGGAGCCGAAAAAGTAGGCAGTATATGCGTGGAACAAAATACACATTCAATGCATGTCGTTATACTTTTTTGTGGATAGTTTAAAAGTTTAAGAAAAATATAAAACTAAAACACTTAAACCAGTTAACTATAAACCTATTATAATCTAAAAGAAAATTGAACTGCTGTATGATTGTATGAATGATAACCATAAACTAAAATACCTAAACCAATAAAGAGTCAAAAATCTAATTCTAATAAGATGAAAAAAGAGTTAATTGAAAGGGAAAAACAAGGTTTCCTATAAATCGCAAGGATCCTAATGTTGATTGCATCATGGTTATACCACCATGGTTATACATTTAGAACCTGCTGCCAGAATTGTATATCTCAGCATACTTTTTTGCTCCTTTCTGAGCTAAATCATGGGCTTTACTATTTCCAACAATTCTGTCATACTTATCAACGTGAACCTGAAAAATAAATAATTTTACAGTAAACAATTAGGAAGAAAATAGTTGTTTATAATTATTTACCCATCTGATCTTCAATCCTTCAATAGCTCGCAAGAGATTAAGAAACTCTTGCTTGTTGCTCACTTCGCTGCCATCGTATTTCGTCCAGCCATTCTTAAGCCAATTAAAAATCCAAAGAGTCATGACCTGCACCACAAAATTCGAGTCGGTGATCAGTACCGCCTTCTTAAAACCTAAGTAGTAATAACAGTAGATTTACTATAGTAATACAGCTTATACCTTGAAACATTATACCTGCAGCTTTTAAAGCATTCATCGCCGCAATCGCAGCCTCAATTTCCGTCTGGTTGCTCGTCATCGGTTTGCCATACTGACGAAAAGCAAGAGGCTCTGATACATTCCTATTTTATATTGTTAACAATTAAATACGATTTCATAAGCTTGATTGCATGGTTTAAACATTACTTTGGATGATTGTGATTGAACCAGACCCCAACTCCTCCAGAAGCATCTTCATAACCATTACTAAAGCAGGCGCCGTCCGTGTAAACGCAAACAAAACCATCGTTGTCGATCTGGAAACCATTTGGGTCGACGTAAGCGACATGAGAAAAATCCCAGCGATAACGATCGGACTGCCGGTTGACACACAAGTCAACGAACCACTCGGCATCTTGAGCGGACTCGCAAATCTCAAGCCAAGTATGGTCATCTATCTTGTCCTTGTCTTTCATGTCTTCATTCATGGCAGTCCAGATTTCGTGGCGCATTCCAGTAAAGAGCCATTCTGCCTTTGTTCGTCTCTTGATACGACTATTGGTATCTCGATTGAACTCGTTGTTGTACTTTTCGTTTATGTTGGCGATAAATTGTCGCATGCGAAGGTTGTTTTGCTGGACGAAGTGCATTCTCCTGTAAAGCCTGAAAAGTTGTTGGATAGTATAATCTTGTCATTCTTGTGGAAAAGTAAACGAATTGTGATAAAAGTGATGAATTGAAGAATATAATTTGAGTTAACTTACATTCGAATTATTTACTCAACAACAAAACTATGCGGTACTGATCTGGTCAAGAGGAGGGAGAACAGTGAGCAACTGGTGGATCTGGGTAAGCTTGGCCGTGAGCACAAAGCGAGCTGATGCAATGAAATGGCGCCTACTGCGTAGCAACTGATGGACTAAAGTGAGCCAGACCATGAAAATATGCTGATGTAATCAAAAGGCGCCTTAAGGCATATAGCTACTTCCTGCTGCACCTAGATCGTGAGAGTTTAGAAAGCTTGCCAGAGACTAAATGAGGCCATTCCTTTTCTATAGCATATTTCTTCTACTATTATGAGAGGAGGTGCACTTATGAGCAGCCGAGTAGCCATGCATGGATTCCGTAGAAATATTTTCCTCCATTCCCATATAAAATTTAAGAAAGAATTCAGGTTTAACTTTCATCTGAATTTGTATAGTTACTATATCATATTTGTTACGCATCATATTAGTGAGAATATGTAATAAGTGAGAACAAACTGAAAACACCATTTGTGTGATACGATTGTGTGTATTTTGATGGAAAAAATACATCAGAGTAGATCTCAACATAATTCGTAACGAGTTTACGGTCACGAATGGGAGGAATAAGGGGAAAGGAGGATGTGTATGGTCCTTAAGCTACAGTTTTTAGAATGGATCCGAACATTATAAGCTTATAGCTATGGTACGCGCAAGTGTTGAAATATTTGTTCCGCAGCGTAAGTCATCTATGATTTAAGGCGTTCAAGACTCACGATTCTTTGGCATAATGGTACAAATAAGTAGAGTAGAAAAAAAGTATTTTAAGCCACAATACTTGTAAACAAAAAAAAGGAAAACTTAAACTTATCCAGAAAGCGAAAGAAAAGAGAATATACCATTATACTTTTAGAATTAATAGAATATATGTTCAAATCATTTAGTCCTTGAGGACGTGAAAGTGCTTAATGTAAGTAAGTGGCAGGTAAATAACGAAGCTATTAGGTGCGCACATTACAATAAAAGACACTTTTCTTCATTGAACAGTGGGAACCGACAAATAACGAAACAAATGCGATGAATGTTTACAATTCGTATCACTTTTGGGGGTTTTAACTCTATTCCCATTAATTATAGAGGGAATAACTACAATAATTTTGAAAATTACACCGATTAATGAAATGAAATGATGAAAAAATATAAACGGTAGGGCCTAATAAATCGATTAACCGAAAGAAGCAAAACTGATGTTCTAAGATCATTAAAATGACTTCCGAAATCAAAATAGACGAAGCGTAGATATAAAGGACTACATAAAAACTAAAATAGCTGGAAATATTGGTTGATTCCTCCAAGAACTCGTGCAAATCAATACATCCTAGCCCCAATTTGGGCTAGCTTATGGGCTTCTAAATTCTCCACTACTTTAGAATGCCCTCTTACGTGAACCTGTAAGAATAAAAAGAGACGAGTAGCATTAGTTAATCGCAATTTCTTCTTTAATAGACTCACCCATTTGATGTTAAAGCCCTCACTCCAGAAGCTCGTCTTCTTTTGTAAACAGAAAAACTAATGGAATTTTTCGGGGTATTTTTTCCTGAAAAGGCGAACGCTCAATCCTTCCTTTGGTTCTCATTATTTTTCTTGCCTATACATTGTAAATCCAAGTTTCAGAATTGAAAATAAACACGGTTAAAAATATATTTTATTGAGAAATAATTTTTTATAAATTTAATTCACGACATCCATTAAAAAAAAATTAATCATTGCATTTAACGTCCGCCTCTTCGTTTTTAACCATCGATGAGAGGTTAAAATTTGATCGCTCACAGATGTCCTCCAGCTTCCTCAGAAGTAACAACACTTTTTTAAAAACCATTTTATTATACCATTATATAATCGCTTCTATTAATGTCAAAATGAAATTTATAAATCGTTACATTGACATCTGCAACTCCATTTTCAACCATCGATAACAGGTTGACCAGTATATCGTACTGCTCAAAACCATTAAAAAAACAACAAGTCAATGATGATTTTATGAGGAAAATCATTCCGCTCTATATGGTCGTTTTCGCGTTGATGATGACGCCCTCATGAGTCCGCTATTCATGGATGCAATATGCAAAAGATTATAGTCCATTGGTTTCGTGCTAGTTTCTGAAACTGGTAAAAAAATACGCTATAGAGAAACTTTGGTGCTCTCCTAATTCTTACAGTATAAAAAGCTAATTCGATTTCGATCCCTATTTTTTACAAGATTTTAAAATTTACTAGTAATACTGTTCAAATGAACGAAAACCCCAATTAAGGAAATGATAAATGTTGTACATGAATATTTTGGTAATAATAATAAAAAAAATTGAGGTATAGCCTATTCAGATTCAATTAAATCTAATGATGAAAATAACCGTCAATCAGCAATTACCTTAATATGCGTTGCAAACTAGGTTTTTCAAGGTAATAGCTATATAAAGAAGTTTTGATCTATACCATAAGTACTTGATTAACCAACTCTCACAATGCAATCTAAATACGATAAAGCTAAACAAGTCATCAAGAATCTTCAAGAGGAGGTCAGCGCGCTTAAGAAAGAGAATGCCGCTCTAAAGAAGATCAACGAGGAGAACAAGAAAACGATCGAAGCCCTCGAGAAGCTCAAGAAGAAAGAACAACCACCTGTGTCTCCGATACCACCACCGCCTCCACCACCCCCACCTGCGTCTTCGATACCACCTCCACCACCTCCACCTCCTCCACCATCTGCTTCTGGCCCTCCACCCCCACCACCACCTCCGCCTCCACCTGGATCATCCACTATTCGAAAGCCTGGTTCTAGCTCTCTTGATGCTCCATCCAATGAGAAGAAAACTCAAGCTGTAGCTCCGAAAGTTCAACAATCATTCAAACTTGAGATCCCCAAAGATCCTAGATCTGTTCTTAGACCAGTTACTCAACCTGTATCTCCGAAAGTTCAACAATCATTCAATCTTGAGATCCCCAAAGATCCTAGCTCTGTTCTTAGGAAAACTCAACCCGCACCCCCGAGACCTGCACCAGTATCACCTACTATTCCCATTCGTCTTCCTCTGAAACCGGTTTCACGTTCTACATCTCCAAAATCACCTCCAGCATCACCCAATAGTCCCAATCCTTCTGCTCTTAAACCGGTTTCACCTGCATCTCCAAAATCACCACCAGCATCACCCAAGAGTCCCAATCCTGTTGCAAAGTCTCCTGTTCCATCTGATGAGAAGAGTAAGCAGTTGAAACCACAGGAAGGGCCATACGTCAAAGACAAGGACGGGAAGTGGGGTCCCAAGCCAAAATAAGAAGAGAGCTCATTCAAAATCCATTTTCCATAATAATTCGTACGCAAAAAAAAAATAATAATATGAAATCAGTGAAAAAATGAGTTAACAATGTATGTAAGCATGTAATATAAATTATCTAAAAAAATAAATACATGATTCTATTTTTATGCTTTTCGTGTTTTTTAAATGTTCGAAAAAATCTATTTTTTTTTACTTTTGAAGAGAAAATATGATTCATTTACTATTCAAACTGTCGTAAATTTGAACAGAATGTTATCCTGATTTAAAAGATAAGCACAATTGGTGTTCGCTTTTGAATAAAAATCACGCTTGATCCGGATTAAGTTGTATATTCTTCTTTCCGATCCAATAATTGTTGATATCTGTAATCACTATAGTTGCTTATTAGAAATTCGACAATAATAATTTACCGAATGGAACAAACTTTCGAGTTGATGTCGTCGTAGGCACCATTTTCAATGAATAATCAGATTATGTCGATCAGGTTGTCCCTACTATGGCAAGAATACAATATGTGGAGCGCAGTCCATTCATTTTCTCCTCTTACGTAAATTTCAATACCGTTTTCCAAAAAGTATTGTGTTGATGATTTCGTCTCCTGAGTAGAAACTACCACAAACCACTTGCTTTTATTGCGTTATAACGAAATAGATTAGACCTACTTGTATGATTGTACCTAATAATTTGTATTTTTGTATTAGTCCAACTCACCAAGCACTATAAAAATTGTAAATGCGCAATAAATTCGGTAATAGATAAATCTATTCGATTTCAAAAAAGGATTATTTAGCGCCTCTAGCAGACAGATATTTCAAACCATACCTTCCGGTAGCCATTCACTTTTTTAACAAAAACAAAACATTGTGCGTGACTTCGTCTAGTGTGCTTCTTTCACATGACTTTTGTAAACTGAGGAAATTAAGAAGGTTTGAAATTTGTAAAAGAAGTGTCACATTCATCATTCCGTGATTCTATGATAAATTAGAAGCATATATTTACAGTTTACATGTATTATACTGGTAAACCAACAATAATCATGATAGTAAATCACAAAAGAAAAGTGTAAACTGGCCATGAATCATACAGTAGTTCTCTCTTTAATTTTTTACACATCTATCCTATAATAATTTATGCATTCTAAAGCAACAACACAATGTAAGCAGGAGCTATTGATTAATGTATTTCTATTTTACTTATTGCAGAATATTTTGATTGGCTGTCTTCATAATATTTCATTCTGAATATGTTAACCAATATGGAATCTTGTTCTGGAGACCAAGAAGAAAAATTAGCTGAAGACAACAATAATAAGCTTGCTGAGCAATATGAAGAAAATGTAACCAATAATTTTAACAATTCTATTATCACACATTTAAACATGACTTTATTTTTGTTCTATTTTTGTAGATGAATGAAATGAAAAAATGTTACTCTTCTCTCAAAGATTCACTGCAAGTTATGCTTAAAATGGTCAATTTGGAAGAAGTGCGTCACATAGTTGACAGATACTTGATGGCGAGTTACGCAAGTGATCCCAGAATGGACCTGTTACTTCACACCAGGAACCAATTCGATTCACTAATTACTGCTAGATGTCCAGCTGCCTCTACCGAGGTAATGATTCTCGCAATATCTTTATCTAAAAATTTTCTGCGCAAGTTATAATAAATTATACTTCATTCCCTCCTTCAAAAGTTGAAACTCTTTATCGATGAGGTCGACAATGCAATCCCCGAAAATTCCGAGTGGTTTATTCAGAAAGGGTTGATAATTCAGAACATCATCATTAACCCGTTACAAGTAAGCTATTTCTTTAAAACGCAATTATTCTTAATCTTTTACGACTATATAAATTCTTTTATTTTATATAGGCGCGACTGACCCATCTTGAGAATGATCCGGATCATATAATGCGAATTTTAGAAGCCCACCAACGAGGTATGCTTGGCATTGTTCAACGCTTCATGGATCATCTTTCAACTCAGTCTGAGTACTTGAAGAAACACGAAGAAGAAAACAGTAAGTCAATTATTACTTATTACTCGCATATTTTTATTCTAATTAGATGATTTGATTATTTTTTTTTCTCTTCAGATCAGATTAACTCTACTCGATTGATATTCTTCAAATGGAATGAACAATTTAGGAAGCTCCTGAATTTGTTTTTCGAAGTGCAACACGAGATGACAGAGCATAGAAAATTGCGAGCTGCTTCCTCTTCGAATGAAAAAATCAGTCAGTTGAATAATCATCCAACTTTTTCTTTTTAAAATTGTAACCTTTAACAGTTTAATTTTTATTATTTTTAGATCAGTCAGGGACGGAGACTGAAGACATTTTACGTAAACATCGGGGATACAAAGCTAAGATGGAAGAGGCGCTTATTTTGTGCAATGGCATGGAACAGGATATGACTGAAAACGATGACATGGTGCAGCTGATATTGAAGATGGGCGATGAAGGATGGTTCGCTTGTTTCCAATCATTTTCGTTGCGTCTTCATCGCATAATGGACCTCTACAGTTCAGTCTCCGTGGGAGCTGAGCCAAAATAAATTGTTGTAAACGGCTATTTTCCGCTGCTATTATCCACTCCTGATGATGATGTAACTAAAAAATAATATCTTCTCTGTTCGCTTAAAGACTTACACAACAGTTTCGAAAAGATAATACAAAGAATTAACCATCAGCAAAAGAGATAAGACAAGACTATTTAAATTTCCTTTTTTAAGTGGATGAGCCCCGTCCTTCTTGGGTTAAGCCTGTTATCTCTCACGGCCAAAATATGGACGGAGACCTTCATCATCCTCCCTGGATAAACAACAAACTTATGCACTTAACAAATTTATGCAGCTAGAAACAGTAGGCCTATTGATGTTACGAGTCATGTGCGTCCTCTCTGCTGGTAATCGTTTTCACGTTGATAATGGGTTTGATCGTCTCTGGCGGATCAACAGCCTGTTTATCACTACTCTCTCTTCTTTGTGTGCATTACTGCCTTTAAATCGTTTCTAGAGTTATTTGAACTGTTGATCCCATTAATTATAAAAAATAATAAATACGAAATGATGATGTGAACTAAAAGGTAGTAACTTTAGTAGCCGTATAGGCCTATCTACCAGCACATAAATGAAAAAAAAATTGTATCGAAGCTATGTACTATTGAATCTATTATCTAAACTAATAAAACTATCGATTACTTATTGGGACTGAAATTTGCCATAGCGATTAAGAATTATTTTTTCCATTTTATTGTAGTTCTTTTGGAGATGGAAACCATTGGGAAACTAAGAAGTGTTTAAAACGAATGAAGGTCGTCGAAAGATGATGTCTTATAAATCTTTTCTATCTCTTATTTCGTCGCATGATGGATCTCTTCAACTCGGATACTTTTGAAGGGTGTGCGGAAATAACTTGTTGATCATTGTTCCGATAGTATGTCCCCATGAGTTTAATTCACGTTATATGATTTGAGAATTAAGCTGTTTTTTTTTTTTACTTTTAGTTTGTGGGTTAACTATTAAATTATGTCATCTCGTTCATCTATGAGTTTTAAGATTTTTTAAAAACACGCATTGTTTTATTGTGGTTTTTTGTCTTCCAAATATTGCCACTTAAAATCATTCAGCCTTGCCATTATTTTTTTTCTAAGCTTTCTCACACTGATTTATTTTTACGGGCCGTTAGTAATTGGCTAAATTGTTGTTACTTCGGTAATCAAACTTTGACGATTGACGAATTTTAAAAAATCTTGCTCTATTGCGCCATTATGTACTTTTCAAAGAGGAACCCCCTCGTCGAGGTTGTTCACGTGATCACGTCTTCCCGAATTATGCTGAACATCATTGCGCAATATGCATCATAGGAATAATAACGAGAAATGCTGGATTTCCCAAGTTCTACATTCTAGAACCGGTTTGTCATGTAAAATAGAAAGAGGCGTCGTCTACTTTCCTCGTTCGAGATGGTATAAAGCTCTTCATAGCAACAGGGAAAAATCCTTTCTATACGGTTTGTTCAACAGCAGCAACAGCGCGCAAAACATCTCTTCTTGAAAACCATCGCATAAACAGGTATATTTTAAAGTATAATACTTTCCTGTACGATAGATAAAAAAGTAGATTTTATAATACTTAAAATTATTTGCCAACTGCATATGAGTATAACTTGATACCCACTTTTTTTAAATTAGTTCTCAAGATGAAAATCACATATCCTTTGCTCTTGAGCGTATTATTCTCATCTGTTTTATCCTATGATTGGCAAAAAGGAGCCAATAATGTCAAGTGGGCCTTTGGGTGCGATTTTAAAGGCAGTGACCTAAATAATGTGCCCTCTTCGGGAGAGGATTGCGGCGGTAAATGTGCCAACGATGGCCAGTGTACGCATTTTACCTTCTCCCAAGGAACCTGCTACTTGAAGAAGTTTGATGGTTCGGCCACAGCCTCTGATCTGAATGGCGCTGTTTGTGGTTGGGTCAACCGCAACTCTGACCAAGGTAGCAATTTACAAAATACGTATATCAAATAACTCCTTTGTAATATGTATTGAGAAAAAAATTTAAACGATAATATATCATTTTCTGCTTCAGGCTGCAGCAGCGACATCGACTGTCCTGATCGGTTTTACTGTGCCCAGCTTGGAACTATTCGCGCTTGTGTCCCCGTTAAGGGGTAACCTTTGTTAACCGTTTCCTTCTAAATGCATCTCTTATTTTGCGAAAAGTTTCTAGAAGAGTCATCTCAATCAAGAAATAAATGAATGCCTGATGTTATCATTTAATTTCTCAAATTTTTAGAATTATACATGACTGTTAATTTGTCATTATAACCCACACGAAGCCCACGGCATCGGGATAGCGGAAACAGTGTTGTTCACTTAACAAAAAAATACCATTTGAAATCATGCGGAATTGTCGTAATCAATTTTCCGAAAGTGAATGCCATAGAATATGCTTTGATTCAGCCATTGGATTAGCTTTTGATTTCCATTTCTGCTGATAATTGATTTGTTTAAAAAGAAGAAAGCCAATATTAAAAGCTTCAATTTTCTAATTATGTGTTGGTTCCTTCTTTTAAATGTTTTGGTTCCACTCTAAATTTTAAATAGGTTGCAGGAAAAAAATGGTTCGGCTTTCAATTGTTGTATTTGAAAAAAATTATAAGGCCATGTAAAGGAGCTCTCCGTAAATAAACTTTAACAAAAAACTTAGTTTGCAATTGCATCTTATGTTTTATTGGGGTATAAATAAGGGAACCTAAACATATTATATTGACTAGTAAATACGCCTCTTCTTGAGGCGTGCATCGCGGTCCTGTATGGCACCCAATCTGTTGGGGATACACTCAGTGTATACCTTTCAGTCGGAATTGCTTTACACCCACCAGCTGATCCTAGAAGTCTTTTTTTTTTTCTTCTTCCTCTATTCTTCTTTAAAAACTTCTTTCTTTGTAGTCGGCTGGTAGAACAGAATATTAGGGCCAAGTTTATTCTGGTTCTCTAGTAGTTCTGTTTTTTTTCCCGGGTCCTTACAAAATATTTGTTTTAGAACTCTTTGCAGCAGACCTCGCTTCCAGATGACGAAGTGAAGAGCCGGTCCGAACCTGGATTGATCATCTATTGAGCAGATGATGAGGAACCAAATTTAGGTCGATCTAAGAGCGAGTTATTGTTGCTATTACCAAAAATCTTGGAAGTAAGACGCGGATGATGACACCACAAAGCGGACATGGCATCACATATGATGGCACAAGAGGAAGCATCTCTGCCGAGCATCTGACCTTCCCGTCCATCTGAAGATCCGGATGATGATGTTGTTGCGAAGCAGCGAATCCGTCGAATGGATGAGACTAGTGACTAGTCGCATTATTATAGAGAATCGTCGCAAGTGGAATTAAATTATTGCTATTCAGAATGACGGAGGTGGTGGCATTAGGATTTTTAAGAGATCCATTTACCTACTCCAGCTCCAGCAGATGCGGCTGATGACGACGAAGATTTAGGATGAGGTGCGCTCCGGCTTTGCTTATGATAGATTCACAACAGGATCCTTCTGAGCCCGGAGCGTTACGAGTTGTCGTCGTAGTAATTGTATTAGCCGAATTACCGGTAGTTGCTGCTGGCTTGCTTCCGGCGGAGCAATGCGCTGACCAAAGGGTTGATCGCCAGGCAATTGCCTTACGAGAATTTTTTTTTTTAAGTATGAAACTATGACGTAATAACCGACTTGATGCATACACCCAGCGCCTTCTGGTTTAATTGCCATTTAAATGAATGGATATTAATTATTATTAAGTTAGAAATTATTTTGAGAGATTCAGTATTATTATTTTTAGTTTCATCCAAAATGGTAATTATTATTTATGAAATTTTTGAGTTCGATCTGTAACCGTAAATCCGTTATTACAACTTCCCGCGTAACTTACTAACTTAATAAGCAAATGAAAACAAGATGAAAACAGAAAAGGCACGGACGCACGGTCTTCCGGAATGTGTCCGCATATTTTTTGATCTGGCAACGCCGGTCCCTAACAATGTCTGTGTCGTTTTTTATGTCGTCTGCACTTCACATGTGGCATTAACAAAACTTCACTTTACCTGCAATTCTTTTCACCCACTAATTAATTTGTTTCTCACTACGAGATTCATCGAAGATGCCTCGAGATAATTCCGCACTTCTTAAATACGAAGGATGCAACTACTTCCGACAGAGACTTGTGTTGGCTACTTTGTCGTGCCGGCCTGTGTATATCAGCAACATACGCTCGAGAGAGAATGATCCAGGATTGAAAGGTAAACTAAAACTTTTAGAATTATTTACGTTACCAGTTTTTAATTCTCATTTTCATTTCCAGAGTTTGAGGCCAGTTTTATTCGCCTCCTGGATAAAATCACTAATGGTTCCAAGATTGAAGTCAATGAAACTGGTACATCGATTCACTACGAGCCTGGGCTTCTGTATGGTGGCACTATTGAACATGACTGCTCCACTCAGAGATCCATCAGCTACTTTTTGGAACCTCTATTGGCCCTTGGACCTTTTTGCAAAACACCACTGCACCTGACCTTAAGAGGAGTTACAAATGACCAGATTGATCCCTCCATAGATATTTTGAGATGCTCATCCATCCCAATTTTGAAGAGATTCTTGGTTGTGGATGAAGGTTTGCTGTTGAAAATTGTGAAAAGAGGAGCACCACCTAAAGGAGGTGGTGAAGTTTTGTTCACCTGTCCCATCAGGAAACAACTGAGAGCTCTCCAGGTATGAAACCCTAATAATAATTTGAATTAAATCATAAATTAAATCATTTTCTTATTCAGTACACTGATCCGGGTAAAATCAAAAAAATTCGAGGAGTCGCATACGCTCTGAGGACATCACCCACAATGACGAATCGGATGATCGAATCGGCAAAAGGAATCCTCATAAAGTACATTCCGGATGTTTTTATCCTCACTGATCACCGTAAAGGTGCGGGTAGTGGTCTCTCTCCTGGCTTTGGCATCACTCTCACTGCCGAGTCTACTAATGGTAACGAAGAGCCAACGAATCTACTTGTATTCCATCAATAATGACTGACTACTTTGGTCTTGCAGGCTCGTTCTTGTCGGCAGAGACAGTTTCTAATCCACAAGGCGACAGTAAGCAACCTCCTTCAGTTGCTGAGGACCTAGGAGAGCGGGCCGCTTACCTCCTTTTAGAAGAAATCTATCGAGGAGGTTGTGTCGACTCTTCCAATCAGCATTTAGTTCTATTATTAATGGCTCTAGGACCTAAAGATGTTTCAAGAGTACTCTTAGGACCCATCTCGCCTTACACGTAATTTTCCCGCTTTCTTATTCAAACTGTATTCACTTCATCTTTAAATTTTTTCATTGTTGTTATCTAGAATCCAGTTATTGCGGCATTTGAGGGACTTTTTTGGAACAATGTTCAAAATGGAGACTGAGAACAAGAATGAGGAAGATGAAGAGCTCCGACTGGGAACGGAAAAGATTCTCTTTACATGCGTGGGTGTTGGTTATTCTAATTTGAGTAAGACCATGACATAATTGACTCCTTTGAAGGAAATGTGTAATACACCGTTTTCTAGTTTACAAACTCAATTTCAACATGGTTTATGACAAATTTAGTTACTCGAATCGGCAATTAAATTGGCCACTTCCATTGATTCGCACTTGGCTCTTTCACCAAAGGTTCCCACGGCTTCCAAGCTAGCATTTTTCTCGACAGAATGAGCTCGTTTTCGGCCTGGACGATTAGCTCCTCCACTTGGCCGCAATTTATACGTTCTTCTAGCTTTTTGACATCCTTTTCCTGTTAGAAAATAATGGATTAATGAACTGATACATCTAGAAAATGAATGACATAGAACTTGATATTAACTAAGCAGGTTTTTTTATTAGCTACTATAAACAAAGCATTTAAAAAAACTAGAAATTGATTAAGGAGAATGGCATGACATACGACAAGGAACACGAAAACTCTTAGAGGTTATTAAGAATATAAGTGCCAAATAAGAAGCCATGTAAAGAATATAATTGAATGAGTGAATACCTCGGAGACAGCAGCAGCTCTTTCCGTAATGATTTGCTCGGTGTATCGGCGGTAGGCAGCGTCAGCTGGAATCTTCTGAAGGGATCGAAGAATTTTGGCATACAGCACACTGAGCGTGTGTTGAGGGGCAGTGGCTACGGCTAATTTAGCCAAACCAGTAGTAACCTATTAAAATATTTAATGAACAAAATATGTAATAGAGAAACAAGCCAATAATTTAACAATAAATAATCAAAGGTAGTACCTTAATTCCAGAAGCCATTTTTGTTGTGATTACCAGCAAGTCAGCAACAGCAAGCAGACGACTTTCCGGACTAAAGAGTTGAGGTACAGAACTTTACCGCTGTGGCGCTCTGTTCAGGGCGTTTTCTTCGAGTTCTTTCTTGGTTTTTCACTCGTTTAGTTAGCACTTTACATCTATAATAAATTTTAAAAATAAAATAAAATAAATCTTATTGCAAAAATATCTTTAAATCATTTAAAATAATTTTCAAACAATTGTTTGGATGGTTTGACAGCGTTGTACCTATGGGTTTGAAAATGGCCTCGCACTGGTTGCTGTTTAGTACCGCGGTACCGCCGCTAAAAGTCCTTAAACATTCCAGCGCTGTTCGTGGTCTGGTCTGTCGCAGCCCTATGATACCTAGCATACCTTCAGAAGCGGCTATCGTCTTTTAAAAACTGTTCATTTTATTACTTTCCCAGAGATTTTCAATCTCAGTGTCATCATGTCCGAGTTTCAAGATCTGAGTGATCGGGAGCTTCGCTCGCTTTTAACACAGCACGGCATCGATATCCCGGTGACAAAGTCAACTAGAGATCTTGCTATCAAACAACTGATGAAACGTGTGGGTACAGCCGGTAATGGGACCTCTGCAAAAAACGTTGTTCACGAAGAAGAGCCGCCTGTCAACCATACATCAACACGGCGTCGTTCAGTGGCCACAAAATCCACAAAGTCAACTAGGAGTAGTATAGCCCCGGCACCTCAGGTTGAACAAAAGACTGACGATTCTGAAGACGAAGTGCCAGCGCCACGCAGAGTTGTCAGGAAGCCTGTCTCTCCCACCAAGAGTGTCAATGGGGCCAGTGGCAGCAGTGACACCACAAACACGGTGGGACAGTTGTCAGATGAAGAACTTGTCAAGCAGCTCACCAAGTATGGCATTCCTGGTCAGGTGATCAACCAGAAGAACAGACCCATTCTGTTGAAGAAACTGAATCATGCCATGGCTAAAACTAGGAGAGAGTCCAAGACCTTCACTCCATCTAGACGTAAAGTCCCCGAACCAGAGGAAGAGGATTCTGACAAAGAATCAGAAGAAGAAGAAGAAGAAGCTGACACTACGGATAATACTTCATTTGTTTCGGCTACTAACAACCGCGCCAGTCTCGGGCCTTCACTCAGCTTCTCGCCTCCGCATTCCCTTGAAAACAACAGCTCTTATTTGAATGATTCTTTGCTGAAACCTCGATTTCCCGAGTTCGCTAGAACCATCGTTCCCACCGTAAACCGGCATACTCCCACAATTACGAACACGTATCGACCATCACCTAGCATTCTGACGAATCGGTCCACCCCCAGTCGAGTCACAACTAGGTATTTATTGTCTTTTTAAAACATATTTACATTTTTTATTGACTAATTTGTATGCTTCTCTGTTTATCAAGGTATGTCGAGGAACAGTACGAAACGGGATCTGACTCTGAGACTGAAAAAGGACCGGTGAGAACAACCCCGAAAAAGAGTTGGCGCTTCTTTCCATCATGGTTTACCCAAAAGACAACAAACCTGAGCATGGTAAACTAAATTAATTTAACAAGTTTATATCAATCTACAAATTTAGTTAACTATTTTTGTTTATCTATGTACAGAGCACCCCGGTGAAGAAATCTTCCGTTGTTGAGACTTTGAAGAGCAAAGTAAGCTATCTCTGGTCTTGGCAGTTTGTTGCCGTCGTCCTCCCGGTGCTGGCCGTCGCCTTCTTTGCTTTCCTCGCTGCCATTTACATCCGAACTTCCTACGTGGATCAACTCGATGGGACGAAAGAGAGCAACAATCCCAGAGTTGAGTCTGTACTCGATCCAGTTATCCTGAGCGTTAAATCTTTTTTGGAGAGAGATGCAGTAGAGAAACTGTGTCGTGGCGAAGAGGCCAGTCCGCTCGAAGGATCTTTTCTCATAGAGCAGTTGCACATCGATCGCTCTGGGCTGGACAAAGCCAAAGAGGCGGCCGACACAACTCCTCAGCTGGGTATCAAAGTTGACGAAGATAATTGGAGTATGCCCAATATCCGATCCCCTTTGTGGTGCTCCATCAAGACGTACATCTGGAATACATTTCTTGCTGCACTCTTTATTAGTGGTGGTGGGTTATACATTTTTTTACTTTTTAGATAGATACCTTTTTCATATTTTTCCTCAATTATAGCATTTGGTATCCTCGCTGCTCTCCACCTGTACTTTAAGGCCAAAACTCAACAGCGTCAGAAGGAGGAGCAGGAAGTGTACGCAGTGGTTGAGAAGATTATTGACCTGCTCGCACGTCACCAGTCCGACATGGTAGCGAGTGGAAAACCGGAAGAAGCTTTCCTAGCCGTCAATCACGTCCGTGACCTCCTGATTCCGCTGAAGGAGCGCAAATCTAAGCAGCCATTGTGGAACCAAGCAGTCCAGTTCCTGGAAGAGAGTGAATCCCGTGTTCGAGCAGAGATTCAGCAGATAAAAGGAGAAGATTTCCGTGTCTGGCGCTGGCTTCCACCGAGTTCAGCGGCATACTCATCGTCGAACAGCCCGTCTGCCGCTTCTTCCTCAGATTCGACTGGTAGTAATGATGTAGTGGCTAGCTCTTCGTCAAGTCCCGCAGCTAACCCTTTAACTCCTCGGCCCAAAGTTTGGCAAGGGCAGGCTTTCAGCATGGATAGCAGCGGAGTCAACTCGCCGCCACCTTACCCACTCACCCAGTGCCTTAAAGTGCGCAACATGTTCGACTCAGAAGTGTAAGTCATTGTTGCTAAAATAGAGATGAATATATTGCTTAATTTTTTTATTCTTTTGAGTAGGGAAGTTGGCGACAATTGGCCTGTTCGCATTCAAGATGCAATTTTGGAGAAGGCTGAAGGCGGGAAAGTCATGCACATAGCCGTGGATCGAGGATCCCGTGAAGGATGTGTTTGTAAGTATTGATAATACCTTTTTTAATGATAACTTTGAACTGAATAACTAATAAATTTATATTTCTATCGACAGACATTAAGTGCGCGAACGCGGACGAAGCTGGGAAGGTGTATCGCGCTCTCCACGGTTGGTGGTTTGACGGAAACCTGGTTACCGTGAAATACCTGAGGCCCGAACGGTATCATCATCGCTTTCCAGATTCAGCCAACGTGACTGTCCCATTGAGGCCATCGAATGACAAGCGTTTGTCGCTTCAAACCAAGTTCTGGAAGTCGCCAATGGAGCACATTTAAACTAGAAGATTACAAGACTTATGAATAAAAAAACGTAAATTGCTCGTACCCTCTCTCTCTCTTCTATTGAATGTCATAATGGACAAAATTTTGATATCGATCGAGTGTAGGAAAAATTATATTTAACAAGTATACACGAGATGTTTTCCTTTTTTGTGGAGGATAAAGTGATTAAGTGAGCAAGTTAAAAGTCTCAAAATTTTCCTCGAGTCTAATTGAAGATTATTGTATCCCTTCACATACGAGCCCATTTTTTATGTATCGAAAAAAAAATCCACTTTCTCTTTGTCAACTCGTCTGGCTTTTTGTATAACCTCTGGCACAGAATACACTAAACAGCCGCTAAATTTAATATCTAGTTATCCCTTCAATTTAATTTAACTTATCTATTGACGTCTATTGATTATTGACGTCAGCTAATGCGAAAGTAATTTGTTAAGATAAAAAGATTTTATATACACTAGAAATTGTTTGTGACGTTGGTCTACAGTACTCCTTCAGCGAAATACCATAGGTTTTACGTAACACTTTGATTTTTCCTCTTTTCGAGTAGCAGCGTGATATAGGATCATGCCCAGCGTACGAAACGTGAGGATACTGAGGAGACTCGAACTCACTTCCTTCAGAATGGTGGTCCAGAGTGCTAACCACTAGGCTATGGCCTGCACCCTCCCTAAGTCCTTCTCGAAGGTGTATATTAATATTGATAAGAAATATTTCACTGAGAATTGTAAATGTAATAAAAAGTGTTGAAAATTATACAACTTTAATTTTTTCAATAAACTATGGTAGTTAGAATAAGGGATTGCTCTCGTTGATACTATGGTAAAAAGATTTAACCGTATAATCTGCTCTATAACTGTTGGAATAATAAAAAAGAGCGTCGATTTAAATTAAAATAGTTAAGCATATCTTGAATTTTTTTTTCCAAAAAAGCAGTCAACTGAAAAGCAAAACGATCGCGGGAAAAGGAATGATCCACACTCGCAGGCAGCCTGCCACCCTCCAGCAGGCGTCAGGCATCCCATCTTCCAGTGTGTACCGCTTGTAGGTTGTTTTCGTCTGCTTGCCAAGCGCTTAACGTCAGCTGGGACCGGTGGAAAGACACAAAAAATCCGAAGAGCAAGTGCCACTGAATGTTTTGAATTTAATTTTGTGTTATATTGATTTGAAAATAATCTAGTTGATGTACAAATATTGGATAAAGCCATGGTATTTCATGTTTATCAGCTACAGCCTGTCATATCTTAAAATTTTACACTATTTTTTCTTTGTTGAATTGCAGGCAGTCCTCATGAACGATATTGTTCTTCCCAAAGAAAACGACATTCCGAGCCTTCTATTAGCTAAGCATACCAGTTTCTTGGCTGCCTATGGCACAAACAAGGATGACTATGAATTTTGCATGACTGAATATTTGCGTATGAATGGTATTTACTGGAGCCTCACAGCCATGGACTTGATGGGCAAGTTGGATATGATGGATCGGAAGGAAATCATAGAATTCATCAAGCAGTGCCAGCATGATAATGGTGGTATTGGAGCCAGTATTGATCATGATCCACACCTTCTCTATACCTTGAGTGCAGTTCAGGTAATTTAAAAGTTGTTCCATCCCAAAAATATTTAAAAAGAGAATAACAACAATTTTCTTCAGATTCTTTGCCTTTATGATGCTCTTGATGCAGTTGACTGTGACAAGATTGTCCAGTTTGTTGCCAAATTACAGAATGAAGATGGCAGCTTCAGTGGAGATCAGTGGGGGGAGATTGACACAAGATTTTCAATGTGTGCAGTTGCTTGTTTAGCCTTATTGGTAAGAATTTAGAAAATATAACTTAATATATTTCTTCATTATAATGGTTTTATTTTAATATAGGGAAAACTAGATGCCATCAACGTAGATCGTGCCGTGAGTTTTGTAATCTCTTGTATGAATTTCGACGGAGGATTTGGCTGTAGACCAGGCTCCGAGAGCCATGCTGGGTACATATATAATTTAAATTCGTCTTAATTCTCTACTAACTTTTCTATTACATACATTTCCAGTCAAGTATACTGTTGCGTTGGAATGTTATCCATCACTGGCCATTTGCACCTTTTGAAAACGGATGCGTTAGGCTGGTGGCTGAGCGAACGACAGTTGCCCAGTGGAGGTATTTCTTAAAAAATCTTGACGTTTCAAAAAACATGTTAATAATCACAATATTTTTAGGGCTGAACGGTAGGCCTGAAAAGCTTCCGGATGTTTGCTACTCTTGGTGGGTTGTCTCCTCTCTATCCATCATCGGTCGAACGGAATGGCTCGATAAGAATCAATTGAAAAAATTCATTATGGCCTGCCAAGATACAGAAACGGGTGGATTTAGCGACCGGCCCAGTGATATGCCGGACCCCTTTCACACACTTTTCGGTCTTGCTGGACTCTCTTTACTGGGCGAATCAAGTTTGAAAGCGGTCAATCCAGTGTTTTGTATGCCGCAGTATGTAATTGATCGGCTTAAAATCAGTCCACAGATTCTGTCCTAAACATTATTGAATATTTCTCATTTTCGGAATAAATGATACACAGTCCATCATTTCTTGGGAAACAAACCGCCGGCCGTCTAAGAACATTCTCGGGTGTTCTTTCAAATGTTTACATTGTTACTGAACTTTGTACACATAATTCACGTACCTAAGTCAAAAAGGTTTGGTATAAAGCTATGAATTTATAGATTTATCACTCTTCGACCTAAAATAATGCTGCGTCGTAGCAGTATAATTAGACAAATTATCTTCAAATTCGATTTAATCCCCCCGACCATCATAAATTTATAAGATAAAAATGTCGAATTATTGGGCTTGTCTGTGTAATTTACGTTTTGAAATGCATTGAACGAGTCCATAATATTGTTTGCCAAGACATTCTTAGTTATAAAGCCATTAATACCCAACGCTTGGATTTACATGTTTACAAAGGGAGTGCGCAATTTTTTATATAAGAAGAGGCGTAATAGAAATGTCGTCCAATGAGCATTCAAGAGGTGTGCCGATTTAAGGTGTGTTAAGAGTCATATAAAAAGGATCGGCATTCAGAGGAGTCGATAGGTAGAAATCCAGAAAAAAATGGTCTCTCTCTTCAACGTCGTTACGGTCTTAGCCGTGATCGTCGGGGCCGTTCACGGTAATTATTCTATAGAAAATTAGATTTAAATTAGATTTTAAGTATCAACTTTTGATTTTTATAAGGCCAAACGACGGTCAATGGGAAGCCAGCCGTACCAGGATCCCTCATTTTCGAGGATAACTTCGACACGCTAAATTTCGAAGTTTGGTAATTAATCTATTTTCATTATTTATATACGAAAGTGCATTGATGCAACTGATATTTATTTAGGCGACACGAGAAGACAATGTCTGGCGGTGGAGTAAGTACAAAAAAATGGATGAAAGGTACTTTTAAAATATTTTTTTAAAACTGTTAATTTCATTTTTAGAACTGGGAGTTCCAAATTTACGACAACTCTCGCACCAACAGTTTCTGCGACAAGAACGGCATCCTCAACATCTTCCCAACTTTGACCGAGGACCGCTACGGTGAAGGATTCGTTACTAGTGGAAGTCTTGATCTGAATGGAGGCTCTCCCGCAGATGAGTACGAATAATTCAACTTAAAATTGCTGCTTAAATAATATCTAAATGCTTTTTTAAAAAACTGTACAGATGCACTAATCCAGCTTTCTACGGCTGCTCTCGTATCGGTAGCGGCGCAAACGCGCTTAACCCAGCCATGTCTGCTAGGCTCCGTACCGTCGACACCTTCAGCTTCAAATACGGAAAGGTTGAAGTCCGCGCTAGGATGCCCACTGGTGACTGGCTCTGGCCTGGTAATGAATTATTGAACAATTTTGTTTCGTCGTCAAACTTTAATTTATTATTATTATAAAGCTATTTGGATGTTGCCTCGTCACAATGCCTACGGAACTTGGCCGGCTTCTGGTGAGATCGATATCGTCGAAGCCCGTGGTAACGCTCGACTCATGAATGGTGGTGTTAACATTGGAGCTGAGCAAGCAGCGTCAACTCTCCATTGGGGTCCTTACTGGCCTCTCAACGGCTATGAGCAGACCAGTTGGAGCAGAAACATTGTACCCGGCTACGATAAAGGCTTCCATCTCTACCAAGTTGAATGGACCCCTGGTGCGAGTTACTTCATATAGTTTCTTTTAAAATATATGTTTTTTCAAACGGTATTCTTTTTTTGTTTAAACAGACTACATTAGATTCTCACTCGATGATGTTGAATTGGGAAGGATTGCGCCACCAGCTACCGGTTTCTGGGATCTAGGAGGTTTCCCTGCCGACGTCCAGAACCCGTGGCGATTTGGCTCCAAAATGGCTCCTTTCGATCAGGAGGTAAAATTTTATTAATTTCCGTAACTATAGAATGATTAATTTATTAAGGTTCTATTTGTAGTTCTACTTGATCATCAACTTGGCCGTCGGAGGAACCAATGGATTCTTCCCCGATAGTGCTGTTAACGAAGGTGGAGCACCTAAACCATGGGCAAATAACGCTGCCAATGTATAAAAAACAAACTCCAAACTGAAATTTTCGATATAATTTCTAACTTTATTATTTATAGGCCTTTGGTGACTTCTGGAATGGTCGAGGTGGTTGGTATCCCACCTGGCAAGCAGCCGGTGAAGGTGCCGCCCTACAGGTCGACTACATCCGCGTCTGGGCTCTTTAAAAATTCCACTTTTGATACTTTCTATTATTCACTTTTCCAATAGGGTACAGCATATGTATATTGTACAAATAAAATAGTTTCTGCACTACAAATCTATTTTCACTTTTGTAATGATTTACTTTTTATTAATATTTTTCATTATTATAAACTGATAAACTTGCTGTACGCTCGGTATAAAAGTAGTTTTTAATTTTATAGTGTTTAAGTATATTTTACTGCATTTATATCCCCTGGTGGACATAAATAAGTAGTCATAGACGATAACGTTATTATTTACCGTTTTTACTGTTTGATTGCTGCAGTTATTACGCACAATTATATATGGTAGGGACTAAGGCTGTGTAAAAAGGTATGAATACTGGTTACCCAGAAAGCATTATTATTGTTCAAAACTTTTAAAAAGATACAAGTGAAACCACCATGGCAAATCAGTTTAAGGTGTTATTCGTTAAAATTTTTTTGGTTTTACTAGGCTCTTCTGGGTCAACTATTTTGACAACACCTGCAACATCAGGTACGGTACCGTGTATGTTTTGTACCAAAAAAATTAATAAATTTGTCGTATTATTTTACTTTAGTAAATCTTTTTGGACAAAAAGTCGAAGTCAATGTTAGTTTGATCCACTTTCAGCTATACACAAGGTAAAAAAATGTTTCGATGGTATGTAACCAAGTCACTTTAATGATGAAATAATAAGGCGGAACCCAAATTATTGGCAAACCATCGATTTGGGCGACACGGAGGCACTCGAGAGTTCTAATTTCGACCCTACGCTAAAAACTAAAATATACGCGATCGGTGCGGATAATGACGGAACGATTGCAAACTCAACTAGAGATGGTTTTCATCAATGTTATTTGACTTTTTTAATATTAACTATTCTCTAAAATTATCTTCAGAATATCTATTGAATGACAACTGCAATTTCATTATCGTCGATTGGCTAGCAGTTCAGGAAGGTGTTCCAAACACTCCTCAGAACGGATTGAACATCACCATGGAAACAGCTTTTCATCTTGCGTAAAAGGCTCCATCGGTTCTCTATCTGATCTGTCTCTAATTCCTTATTACTTATAGACACTACATCGATTTTTTGGTTGAATATGGAGCTCCAATCGAATCTTTTCATCTCATTGGACACAGTGGCGGAGCTCACATTGCAGGTGGAGCCGGTGCCGCCGTCACTTCGGGAAGAATCCTTCGAATTACAGGTAACATAAATACCAACCGATGAAAATCTGATTAAATTGCCGCAATTAAAATCAGGTTTGGATCCTGCAAAGTTTGGAATATTTACTTATAACGACACTGACACTCGATTGGACATAACGGATGCTGAATTTGTTGACGTCATGCACACCAATGGTGGTAGATTAATCGATAGCGATGTTGGTTTTAGTGAACCTTTGGGACACATTGATTTTTACGTCAACGGTGGAGAAAAACAACCTGGATGTCCTGCTTTTGAATTACGTAAAGATAATCGTTCAAATTTTTTCCAAATACTATTTTCAATGAAACTATTTAAATGTGGATAGAATGTTGCAGTCACTGCCGAGCGGTAGATCTGTTCGCAGAGTCAATCAACACTCAAGTGGGATTCATCGCTCTGCGCTGCGATTCTTACGAAAATTATGTAAGCGGTGCATGTGATGGGAACGATACGGAGTTGATGGGCGAATACGTTCCCTCAAAGTATAATTTGTTTTATGACTTTTTAAATAGAATAAAAAATATTTGTAACTTTTTTTAAATTGACATTTTAGTGCTCGTGGAATCTTTTACGTGGATACCAACAAAGAAGCTCCATGGGCTTGTGGCTTATGCGTTTTAGGATGAGTTTTATATTCATATTGGCGCATATGGAAACGATATGAATATTTACTAGGGATAATAGTAAACGATCGTCATAATAAAAATAATTTCGCTTTTATTGCACTTGTGCTTTCTTGTTTGTTTGATGACCTTGTTTGATTTTACTGGCCGGCAATATAAAAGTTAAGCTTATTAATAAAAGTTATAATCATGCTGATAAGGTCATTTGTACTTGCTTAACATTTATTTATTGCACAGTATGACTGCGTAATGTATATCCCATTTAAAACTCAAGTAGTTCAGCTTAGAAGTGTATAAGACTTGCGTGCAACTAATTAACCGTTTTAATAAGCAAACAAATATTAAGAATAAACGGATCATACAAGCATTATAATAAGAATGGCAGTGTTTATGAGATATTCTTTAATGATCTTTGTTTCCACTTTCTTGATAAGCTCTAGTTGGTCTTACAGTTTGTCATCAGGACCAAGAGGTAAATCTTATAAACAAATATTTAAGTCCATATCGTCAATATTGCGTTAATAGTAACGTTTTATTTATTAATAATCCTCTGGTATAATAGAAAATGCTTTGGATGGACCTAAAGTCGATCTTAGTTTGGTCCACTTTCAGCTTTATACAAGGTATACAAGTTATTAATAAATGTCAAATAAAATTGATCATTTATTAATTTTTATTTTATTCATCAGGCGCAATCAAAATAACTGGCAAACCATTGATTTGGGCGACTTGGAAGCGCTAGAGAGCTCCAACTTTGATCCGACCTTAAAAACCAAAATCTACGCCGTTGGTGGGGATAATGATGGATCCATTGCCAACTACACTAAAGATGGTAATATGTAAAACAAATCAATGATAAAATCATGTGATTTTTCTTTACATTTTTAACTATTTATTACAGAATATCTATTAAATGATAACTGCAATTTCATCATCGTCGATTGGCTAGCTATTCAGAACGGTGCTCAGAATATAAAAAATATTACTTCGGAAACCGGTCTACACCTTGCGTAATATCTTGAAATATACATATTTCGATTAAAAAAAAATGTAATCCACATTTTCACAGAAACTACATCGATTACTTGGTTGACTATGGAGCTTCCATCGAATCTTTTCATCTAATGGGACATAGTGCGGGAGCCCACATCGTAGGGGTAGCTGGCCCGGCTGTTTCATCGGGAAGAATCCTTCGGATTACAGGTATAGTCCAGTCGATGAAAGCATAAAATACGGTAATTTACCTTCAAATTGACGAATCCAAACCAGGGTTGGATCCTGCCAATGGCGCAGTCTGGACTCTGAACGATACTGACACTCGTTTGGACATAACAGATGCTGAATTTGTTGATATCATCCACACTAATGGTGGAAGACCAATCGATGGAAATGTGGCTTTTGATGAACCTTTGGGGCACATTGATTTTTACGTCAATGGTGGAGAGAAACAACCAGGATGCCCATCTTTCGAATTTCGTATTAAAATTGGTGTTACAATACTACTAATAAAAACGTTATAATTATTTCTTAAATCTGGATGACAGGATGTTGTAGTCATTGCCGTGCGGCGGACCTCTTCGCAGAGTCAATCAACACTCAAGTGGGATTTATTGCTCTTCGTTGCGACTCTTATGAAGATTATGTAAGCGGTGCTTGTGATGGGAACGATACGGAATTGATGGGAGAACACGTGCCTTCAAAGTAATGCGTATCTATGAAGTTATCAGTCATTCAAAAACATTTCTTAAATAATTTAATTTGCGTTTAAATATTTAGCGCGCGAGGAATCTTTTACGTGGACACTAACAGTGAAGCACCATGGGCTTGTGGTTTATGTGTATTAAAATAACTGCGTTCGTCTTCTTAACTACTTTATATTCATGGAATTCATTCTTATACACGCCATTGAAATCATTATAAAAGTAATATTTACTGTGTTTATTAGTAGAAAGTATCTGAATAAACCACAACGTTTCCATATCCGCAACAAGTAAATTTTTATCCATCTAAATTTTGGTTGTTAACATATTTAAAACAAAATGGGTAGCCATAAGCAGGTAATAAAAAGTCTTAGTCCAATTTGGAGGTTATCAGAAACACTAACAAACGATAACGTCATTTATTGCTACCCTAAGGTACGTTTTACTAATCACTCCAGTTCTCACATTATTTGTGTAATATCCATAGTTGTATATGACTGTTATGTAAAGTAGCCGCTTTTGGTCGACTTCTTTATTTTTTTAAATTACAATTTTGTGGCAATTGCAATTGAAAATGGCAATTTCCGTGAAATATTTGTTAATTATCACTTCAACTTTCTTTATTGGTTCAAGCTGGTCTTATAATTTATTACCATTGGTGCCTAGAGGTAACTCTTGCACAAAAATCACTTCTAAATATTTTTAAGACTTTCATTTAATTTAATTAATTGGTACAGTCAATGCACTTGAAGGCTCCAAAGTTGATGTTAGTTTGATTCATTTTCAGCTATACACAAGGTATACAGTGCGCTAATGAAATTTGTGCGATAATCCAATCTACATTCAATTCAGGAGAAATTCGAATTATTGGCAAACCATCGATTTAGGCGACGTAGAAGCGCTTGAGAGTTCTAACTTTATTCCGACCCGAAAAACCAAAATTTACGGTATTGGTGGGGATAATGATGGATCAATTGCCAACTCAACAAGAGATGGTATTTACAATAAATTATACTAGCTAAATGATATTTTTCAATTTTTTTAAAAATTGCACAGAGTACCTATTAAAGGAAAACTGCAACTTCATCATAGTTGATTGGCTAGCAGTTCAGGAAGGTGCCACTGCTGAGACCTTTTTGAACGTTACCACGGAAACAGGTCTACATCTTGCGTAATAATCATCATTTCAATTTTTTCAAATGTATTACTATAGTAGTTTTACCATCATAAATTTATCTTCTATGACAGTGATTACATTGATTTCTTGGTTGACAATGGAGCTCCTATTGAATCCTTTCATCTTATGGGACACAGTGCGGGAGCTCACATCGTAGGAGTAGCTGGTGCTGCCGTCTCTTCGGGTAGAATTCTTCGAATTACAGGTGAAATAATGTAACGTGCCGATGATCAGATCCCAGAATTCGGTCTATAATTGTTTATACTTAAAAAAAAAAAATAAGGATTGGATCCTGCCAGTGCTGGAGTCTGGACTCTGAACGATACTTATAACCGATTAGATATTACGGATGCTGAATTTGTTGACATTATCCATACCAATGGTGGTAGATTGATTGATGGTAATATTGCTTTTGATGAACCTTTGGGACATGTTGATTTTTACGTCAATGGTGGAGAGAAACAGCCAGGATGCTCTAATTTTGAATTCGGTAAAAATTATCATTCAAATTTCCAAAGGTTAATGTTACCATTTATTAATTTAATTTTGAAATTTGCTCAGAGTGCTGCAGCCATTGCCGCGCCGTAGATCTCTTTGCAGAGTCAATTAACACTCAAGTGGGATTCATCGCTTTGCGTTGCGACTCTTATGAAGATTACGTCAGTGGTACTTGTGATGGGAACGATACGGAATTGATGGGCGAATACGTCCCCTCAAAGTAATTAGTTCAAAGAGCTAAAATAAATTGGTAATTGCTTTTACTGTGAACATTATTTATTACAGTGCTCGTGGAATCTTTTACGTGGATACCAACAAACAGGCTCCATGGGCTTGTGGCTTATGCGTTTTAGGATGATAGCTATCATTTATACACGCACGAAAAGCACTATTTTGCGCATTTGCTGAATTGACCCGAAAGTTCATTATTATAAAAATTGATGCTGTATCCTCTTTTCCTCGTTAATAGTTAAGTTTTTAAGGTTTACTTATGTAATATGTACATTGTTTTTATGCTCTAATTTTTTAAAGCGTAATAAATAATATTTTACAAGCTTTAATAAACACCCAGGTCATAATAAATGGATTTAGTTGAAAATTTAGAGGGTAACAAACCTGAAATAAAGATGTTGATAACGTTATTCACACTTAAAAAAATAATTTATTACTCGTACATGACTATGTATTCTATTTCAAAACATTTAAGTTTGGATCATTAGTAGTGTGCAGCCTGCTGAATAGCTTCATTAAAAAAAGAAGAACAAGAAACAGCGCGCTATAGCAATCACCAATGATCACCGACGACAACTGCAATATAATCATCGTCAATTGCGGGCTCGTCGTTCCGAATACTGGTGAAATATTCCAAACATTACCACAGAAACCGGTCTACATCTTGCGCAATATGACTTTCTCTAGCATGCATTGTTGCTCAAAATCATATCTAAATCTCTTTGTTTTTTTGGAAAATCCATCATATTTCTTTTATGTATCGAAACTATGTCAATTCCTAGTTGACAATGGGGCTCCTATCGGATCCTTTCATCTTATGGTGTACAGTGCGGGGGCCCACATTTCAATTCACCTTAAGATTCGATCCTGGCAATCCTGGAATCTAAACTTTGAACGACAGTGTCTAACGGCCATTGAATTTGTTGAAATCATCCATACCGATGGCGGTAGATTGTTTTATGGCAGTATTGCCTTTGATGAACCTTTGAAACATATGTCTTATTGTCAACGGTGGAGAAAAACAGAACTTCTTTTGAATTACTACGTAAAACTATTATTTTATATGGCTTTCGCCTTATGTTCGCCATCACCTTGATTAAAGAATTATCTTCGTTTAAAACAAACCCTATTTATGTTCTTCGTAATTGTCCGATGTAAATGCATTTAAAGTTACTTTAGTAATATTACACTTTTTATGCCTGCTGAGTATTATTATTATATGGTTTTATGGTGGACGATACAAGTCATCCGCCTTATTTATTGAATTGTGGGTAATAAAAATAGTGACTTACAGTCTTAGATCTGAGAGAGCGTACAGCAGTTTGATGACCGGTCATTCCCGTTATATTACAAAAAATATAGGTAGTAGATGTAATAATCTATTGCTTATACATTTAAGACTATTTGCTTAGTATATAGCACAGGAGACTACAAAATACAGAGTATGCTGTAATAGTTATTCATAGAACGTCGGTTGCAACGATCGCTATACGGAATGAAGTGTTCTGCTTATTTTCTGCTAATTTCTTTAACATGCGAATCTTTTGTGAAAGCGGGTATGTAATAGATTACATAATCTTTTCAATTTATGTTTTAAAAATTCCCGTCTCTTAGGCATACTACATCCGCATGCGATTGACATAAGCCTGATTCGATACCAACTTTATACCCGGTTTGAATTGATATGCTGTAACACATTTATTAAATATTTATATCTTAGTTTCGTTTTTTAAAGGCGAAATCCTACGTATTGGCAAAGCATAGAGTTGGGTAATTTACCATCTTTGCAAGATTCCTACTTTAATCCTGCTTTGAATACCAAAATCTATGCTCCCGGTTGGGACAATGATGGCACCATCGCAAACGGAACAAGAGATGGTGCAATAAACAATTTTAATTAGTGTTATCCTTGTTGTAATTAAACAGTTGTTATATAATAGGATACCTAATTCAGGAAAACTGCAACTTCATAATAGTCGATTGGAAACCGGTCGCCTTTGGAAACGTCGCAAGGATGCTCAACGTTACCTTGGAAACCGGATATCACACGGCGTAATTTTACCATTTCATTTGAAAAAATAATATATACCTACTTTGGTTTTAATTAACAGGGCATTTGTAGATTTTTTGATTGCTAATACTGGAGCGCCGATGGAATCGTTCCATCTTATGGGGCACAGTGCGGGAGCGCACGTAGCAGGAGCAGCTGGACGGAAGGTGACCAAAGGAAAAATCCCTCGAATTACTGGTAACACGCTCAATGGATTAGCTTCCATATTTAAAAAATAATAATCTAAGTTTTATATTATATTTATTGTAAAGGTCTAGATCCAGCTGGAGGTGGTGTCTGGAGCGTGGATAGACCAGATATTGGTTTAGACGTTACCGATACGGTTTTTCTAGACGTTATGCACACCAATGGTGGTCCGCCATCGAATGGTAATGCTGCTATCTTTGAACCGATGGGACACGTCGATTTCTACGTGAATGGGGGCGTAAAGCAACCTGGATGTGCAGATTTAGAATTCCGTATAGGAATTAACATTATTATACTATTAATTCTTTTTAAATGGATTCTTTTTATAATTATTTTATAGAGTGTTGCAGTCATTGTCGAGCTGCACACTTATTTGCAGAGTCTATTACTACCCAAGTTGGATTCATTGCTCTTCGTTGTGACTCTTATGAAGATTATGTAAGCGGTGCTTGTGATGGAAACGATATGGAATTGATGGGAGAACACGTTTCTTTTAAGTAAGTTTTCGAACTGTTTTATTTCTCCAATTCAAAATGACTCATCAAAAATGGCTGATTTTAATCAATTCTAGAGTTCGCGGTACCTTTTATGTAAAAACGAATGAAGAAGCGCCATTTGCTTGCGGATTATGTGTGTCTAATGTATAACGAAGCAAATAAGGTTGTTAACTTCTGCAGCCGGGACAAAAGCATCCATATAACTTCACATCAATCAATAATTATAATTAAACTTATTAGACCGTTATGAGAAATACACTCACTTAATCTACACTTACATTAACTCACTTAATTATTGGTGAATGTTTTGATCACAGAATTTTTCATTTAAAATGTAAAAGACCGATGTATCCTACAAGTTTCACCAGATCGAAAGAAAAGGAATCAATTATATTTTGAAAGTTAGGAAATATTATATTCGGGAGATATGTATCCGATATAAGAGCGCGGAGCAAAGTCCCGTTTACAATGCGATCAATGTTTTTCTGATTATAAGATAAATTTGAGATTGTATAGCTGATTGCAGGCTGTCTAAATGCAACTGTCTACGTAGTTGGTGAAAAAAGGACAATAGCTCTTCGTAATCGTTACCAAACTAAAAATGTTTAAAAACCTTTTCAGCGTCTATGCTATTGCATTATTGCTCTTCGTAGTCGTACCGTTTTCGTTTGCATCACCACCATCATCTCGGATTGTGAATGGAGTTCTCGTTGAAACGGGAGAATTCCCTTACGTCGTTAGTATTCAATTGATCGACCAACATCTTTGCGGTGGAGTGATTTACAACGACCTATTCGTCTTAACGGCAGCATCTTGCGTTCAAAAGTATTTTATTATTGTAAATAGTATATCTATCCAGTTTGTAATAATTATCTCTTTTGTCTAGTATTGTTGATGTGACGGATTTGTTTGTGAACGTAGCCGATCTCAATTTCCTGGACGAGGAAGAAGTTGACCAAAAGGCATACCCGGTCCTTAACATTGAACTAGCTCCAGAAGATGACGGCAGTCCTGGACAGGATGATTTGGCTGTTATCCGCGTATAAAACTATATAATTTTTATTATTGTATCCCACATCAAAACATATTTTAAAAAATCAGCTAACTGAACCCTTGGTATTCGGGCCTAATGTAAATTGCGTCAGAGTTGGAGAAGTTGAACCGACAGGATCCTCAAAGGGAATTATGATAGGCTACGGGGCTACAGGAGTAATAAATGAATACAGTAGTTACATTAAATTCATTCATACATGAAGTCTATAATATGTAATTATTTGAAAGAGTGGTGGTCTTCCATCGAACCGTTGCAGAAAAGGTGATGTGACTATGGCTGGAAATTGCCCTACTGATAATTGGCCAAATTACTTGGAACCCTACATGATCTGCGCTGGAACAGGTTAACTCACATTTAAGAAATTAACGCATTAAAATATGTTTAAAACATTTACATTACATATAGCCGATGATGTGCAAAAACCATGCGACTTCGATTATGGTTCTCCGCTCGTTCAAGACGGCGTCGCTGTCGGAATCCTCTCTCAGCAGAAAAATTGCCAGACCTCCCCTTACGACTCTTCAATTTACACTCGATTGTCTACCTACTATTACTGGATCAAGCGAGTGGCTAATACACAACCGAACAACTGTTTCACTCCTACAACGACGACTAATGCAAATCAGGGAACGACCACTCCAACTCTACCGACTTCTACTGTTACTATTACTACTACTACTACTACTACTACGACGACGACGACGACGACTCCCACTGTACCTTCGGGTTACATATGTCCAGCAGATAACGGCTTTTTCCCGATCGATTCAAGTACAAGTTCAAACAACATTTATTTCGTTGTACACGTCAAATGATTATAATTATTAACTGTATTTACTAAATTTAGAGCTTTGCCTTTCAAATTATTATATTTGTGTCAACCGAGCTCCTTCCGTTGGGGTGATTTAAATTTAAATTTTTGAATTATAATCATGATGAATCCCTAATGTTTTTTTTTAAATTTTATTTCAGACGTGTCCATCAGGACTGGTTTTTGATCCAGCTACACTCTATTGCGTACTCGAGAAGGAAGCTTCCTGCAGTAACGGAATTACAATTACAATATACTATTATACCTACATTATCTAATGTTAAAATATTCACCTCAAACGTGATTACTTTTTTTTTAGATTTCCAATGCCCAACTGAAAATGGTTTATTCCCTGTAAATGGTAACTTTAAAAAATCGATGCAATTACAATAATTTCACATGTTATTTTTATGAAATCTTAATTATTAGGGCACGAAACTGACCAATGCTTTGCTGGTTACATCACTTGTGCAGCCTCTACTGTCTATCCTTCGGTTAATTTATTTTAACATTCTTAATATATTATTGAACGGTATTGCTAAAAAATATATTAATTAATTCAAGCAGCGCTGTGCTACCGGATATGTATTCGACCCCGAAGACGGTTATTGCATTCCCGCAAGTAACAACGGATGCCCTGGTAATTCACATAATACACACAATAAGTCATTATTCCTGATGAACTATCTATTGGTAATATTTTATTTTATATAGAATAAACTACGATTCCGGGTAGATTGATTTTACTTTGAAAGACCCTGATGATTATCGCTGCCCCAGTGTTTACTATTGCAAAATTGTTTAATGATTAATTGATTTGAAAAAGTTACATAACACTTTCTAATGATATAATGCAATTTTATTCAAAACTATACACACATATTAAACAGTTTTAACGATCAATTTCTTCAAGCATGCGGGGTAATAATTGTGTGGTAGTCTATATGTGTGAGTACATTTCCGAATAAGTAATAGTCGCATTAGTTCTGCGGATAGGCTACTTCTCATGACAAATTCGCACTCAATGATTGCTACTAAGACGTATTATTGTCCATATTGCCGATTTATTGCCGACATATTTCAAAGGGACTTTTTTCAAGAAACTCTTACGTAAACACGAGTTAAAGAAAGAACGCCATTTGCTAGCGGCTTTGTATGTGTATCTGATGTATAGAAATAATGTAGCAATAAATAAGTTTGATACCTTTTACAGTGCGAAAAAAAATCATCCATTTAAGTTATGGATTATGGACTTATGGATAGTATACCTACTAGGTAAGGACTTATCTAATGGACTAATACGGTACGTCTCTGGGCATTTGGCTCTTGCATTTTGTCGTCCAACCTTGTTCAAATCCTGTTCAAATTTTTATTATTGTTCAAATAATATATGATGTTTGACTATTTTATTCAATAACTCCGATGTGATTGGTGATGAAGTAGAAATTGTAGCTTAACCATTCCATAAATATGAGAAGGGCCTACAATCGCTCCCTTTTGTTTAATTTATTTGTCTTTCTTTGTGACGAATCTAAATTGTGTTTTTATATATATAACCGTTATTCAAACATATTTTGTAAAAAAAAAAAATTAGGTCGGGGACTGAATATTATAGGTATGTTAAGCTATCTAGATGATGATGATCACGGTAAAGTTTTTGTGAGTTTCGCTACATAATATTTCATTGACACTAGAGAACTAGACTGCATTTGTTAACTATTCATAATTTCGATTGCGATTTTTAAATGCATACATATTTTACCAAAACGGGATCTGTACATAAAAAGGAATTCGATAAATATTGATACTTGTTTTATTGAAATGACAAAGTTTTTTAAACGAAAAAAATTGCCGGTTATACTTGATGTAGGTATATAACATCTCTACAGACAGCGAGACAATCATAATTCTATGTGAACTTTGAGCAAAGTGATGATAAAGGTAAGCCTATATATATTGTTTTTCTCTCGTCTAATAAAGCTTGTTTGTAGCATAGCGTCTATTACCCCTCTCCTAAAAAATCTATCTATTATAAGTAATAAGTTGTTCCCATGCACTCATCTGTCCGATGCACTCTGCATCCAATGACAGAAAGATAACGAAGATAAGTACGACCAGGTTCCTATCGACCTGAGTGGAGGCGCACTCCCTGCAGGGATTGGGCTTTAAAAAACCTAATTACTATTTCGATACCCGACAGATGGGCACTGACTATTGGTAAAAGTAAGAACCCCCCTCAACAACGACAATCAACCCGTCAATTATCCTTCATCCATTCCGTTTAAATCAAATATTCGTACTGTCAGCATGAAGACGAGCCAGGCCTTCCTCATTGTTCTTTTCGCCTTCCAAGGTTTTAAAAAATATATGTTTTCTGCTAATTAGCAAACTGTACCTAAAAAATCTTTATACTTACTCCGTTTTCAGGTTTAGCGTTACCTCAGTCAAGTCGTCATCAGCAGAGCCTTACAGAAAAGGTAATACACAATAATAGATCTTTCCCTCAATTAAAAATATTGTATATTCTTTCAATTACCAAAAAGTGGTACCGTACCATACTTTCCTGCACCATCAATATAGCATTGAAAACTTTAATTTTTTATTTATTTTAAAATATATCATTTTGAAAAATCGGTTTGAATGTGCTTAGTGTTTCAACTAAGATAGCAATAACATATCTATTATCATCGCATCATTCCGTTGGGTTTTACGTCTGAGATTTAGAGTACCTTCTAAAGTGTGATAATAATTACTTGGTCCGAAATCTTACCAGAGATAATTATTAAAAGTTATATTTATGTAATATTATATATGGGTGCGTTGTACTCCAAAATTTTGTTTTAAAGGCTTTAATATTATTTTAAACTTGGTATAATTATTATTGTTTCAATAGGAATATCCCTACTGCAACAGCCCTGACGACCCATCGATTCCTTGCGATGAAAAGTACGACAACGGGACGTACATCGATGGAAACAGGCCCGATCCTAACGCCGCTTGCTCCAACATCTTTTTCATGTGCACCAATGGAAGATCCACGTGCTTTGTTAGTTCTATACTTCTATTCATAAAGAAATTTTTTTTTTGCCGATATCATTTACCATTATTATTGTTGCGCATAGAATTGTCAAATTATTAACGAACTTCGCCTCTACTACGATCATCCACGATTGGACTGCGATTATAGAGAAAACGTAGCTGGCTGTACAGGTGTGTCGGACAGCACAGCCGCTTCATTAGTATAACAATTTACTCATCTATATACATATTTTATTCTTCTATACTTTCCGATCCTTTTTAGAGCACTTCGACTTCTCAAGCTACACCTTCGCCGACTCCTGTTACGACGGAATCAACGGTTCCCACTATTCCCCCAGGTTACGTTTGTACTGATGATAACGGATTCTTTCCGATTGATCCAAGTATTATTATTTTTCATATGAAGCAATTTTTATTTTCTATATTTTTCTCTGTAATATCGAATGTAGACAAGTGTCAACCAAATTACTATGTTTGCGTCAACGGAGCTCCTAGCATTGGGGTAATTAATATTGAAATTAAAAAATTATATAATGAATGCAAAATTGTAAAGTGTAGCGCCGTTGGATACTTTAATTTCAGATGTGTCCACCAGGAGCCGTTTTTGATCCAGCTACACTCTATTGCGTACCCGAGGAGCAAGCTTCCTGTAGTATGAATTGAATTTCTTAATTTTATTTCTGATAATTATAATGTAAAAATATTGTTTCGTTGCAACTTTTAGTATTTTTTCTTTTTTTTATATTTAAAATATAGTACGGTAAAATTATTCCCTATTATTAAATCTGAACACATTCGACCTTCGCCGATAGGTTCCCCGTTGACGACGACGACCACCGCCACCTCAACTATTTCTACAACAGAGTTGACAGCAACGCGGACAACAACGCCGACAACGCCGAGGCCCACTGTCCCTATAGATTATGTATGCCCAGATCCTAACGGCTTCTTCCCAATCGATCCAAGTATTAGTTTGAAATAATATTTACTAATATAACGTCAAACATTGTGTATTCATATTTTAAGTGAATTTTTGAATGTAGGCCAGTGCCTACCCAATTACTATATTTGTGTCAACGGAGCTCCTAACATTGGGGTAATTTCAATTTCAATAACTATTATATCGACTGATTGAATAATTGGATTTAATTGTAGATATCTAATATAAATGGATGTTATGTTAAGTATATTTCTATACCTTTTTAATTTCAGACGTGTCCACCTGGAAGCATTTTTGATCCAGCTACACTCTATTGCGAATTCGAGGAGCAAGCTTCTTGCAGTATAATTTTTATAATCTAATATTTTTCATTCAAATATACACTTATTATTGAATATTGGATAAGGTTTCTAATATTTCGTTTACACTATTTTTTATTTTCAAGATTATCAGTGCCCTGCAAGTAGTGGCTTCTTTCCTGTATACGGTATCTATTAAAAAAATTATATTTCTGTGACTAATGTGCTTATTTTAAAATTATTTCATTCTAACTATAAAAAGGGCACGAAACGGACCAATGCTTTAATGGTTACGTCACTTGCTTAGGCGGTATTGCCTACCCCACGGTATTAAATATGTACTTTAAAGAATCTGTATTTAAATTCCACGGTTTATTTACACACTGAATGAATTCAAATAGCGTTGTCCTCCGTCATCTGTTTTCGACCCGGAAAACGGCTTTTGCGTTCCCGCAAGTAGCAACAGCTGCCCTGGTATTTTTAATTGGAATTTTTAAGAAAAATTTAATTCATATATAAATGTATTATTATGTAGAAGAAATTACTACTACTCCTGGAACCCCAACAACTTTAACTCCCGTGGATCCCAGCAATCCTTGTTGCCCGGGTGTCGGTGAGTTTCCCTTACAAGGCTCGTGTACTCAATACGTTGTCTGCGCGTCTGACTACGTACCGGTCATTGCTGTAAGTTCGTTATTCAATTTCATTAAGCCATTGGTTATTTTGTTGCAATTTTTTAAAGAATAATTTTGATAATATCCGGTTAATTGCGTCTAATATTATATCCTATATCAGAGCTGCAGAGTCGGACAGGTTTTTAATCCATATTTGGGAATCTGCGATGATCCGGCAAATGTTCCTGGCTGCAATTTCTACTCCATCACAGACTATATTCAAGTTAGTGATGATAGAATAGGAAAAAGTCAAATTGATAATAAAAAAGTAATAAATAATCTTCACTTTGGAAAAAGGGCTTGAAAAACGTCGGCATAAAGTCTTCCAGAGACAAGTGTTAGGACCCTTCATAAAGTACGAATCGCGCCTGAAATGCTGCTACTTATTACTTTATAAGTTTATTCATAACATTTTAATCGAAATAAATCCAAATGTTAATCTTTTTGTGCACAGAAAGGATTTGATTGTTTTGTCAGATTGCTATGTAGAAGGTTCTTGAATAAACGTGAGAACCCCAACAGAATGATGTATAATTCTTTTTTTTCGAACCTGAGCTCTTGCACGCTCTATGTTATCTGTTCCGCGTTGACTACGTAACTATAATTGCTGTAATTTATTCATTATTATGTTGCTTTGTTGTCGGTCTTAAAAACACTGTATTGGTCGATTATTATCAAATCAATTAGATGTTATCAATTTATTTTTTTAATGACACCCAAGGCGAATATATTTTTCTTTGAAAAAAGGGTTTGAAATACCTAGGGAAGAAATCGGCTTGAGATAAGTGTTTGTATATAGCCATCTTAAAGGGCGGATTCGGCGGAAGTAGCGGCTCAAATAATGCCTATATTAATAATAATTTGTAAATGTATTGACAATGTCAAACAATTATTACTCTTTTACATAGATACAGCAATGGATTGTTTTCTTTAATACGTGCGCATGATTGTTGAATAAAATTACAGCATATTATTTGAATAGCGTTGTGATTTTTTTAAAATAATCCTTTATCATTTTAAAATCATTTTCTGTATTATGTAACGCTAGTGATGTTCCGTTACTGAAATTTTAAATCGTTACCGTTACCGTTATCGTTACTTTTCTAAATTTTAAATCGTTACAGTTATCGTTATCGTTAGTCAAAATAAGGAAAGTTATTATCGTTATTATTTTGTTACGTTAACGATTAACAATAACGATCGTTAACGTCCGTTATTACTCTTCGTTATTAAAAAATGGATGCTGAAGTAAATGTAATATTATTCGATTTGATAATAAACGAAATTTATACATATTTTATCAGTCTCCTGCGTAAAAGAACCTTTTTAGAGGTGATAATGCTTTCCTCCTTCTCTTTACTCATGTAGCAGTAAGAACGCACTTGCATAGTGGATACATTGCATTGTTTTTTCTCTGATAAATTAAAGTGCGTGGAGTTTTCCGGTGATTCAGTTTCATTTATATAACTATTTTTTTGATTCAATACTATTTACTAAAAAAAATATAACCATGATAGTTGATACTAAGTCACCGATGAAAGAAAGTCCTCCCCACACACTTAAAAGTACCCGATATCCGCTGTGCGAATTCAATAGAAATTATGACGTGTGATACTGATTGAACCTATATCGCTCTAAATTAAGCCTTTTTTATTTTTTTTTATTTTTTTTTTTATAATAACGGTCCTACTATAACGATTCTTTGTTGACAGTTTCGTCTTAAATGATAGAAATTACTTATTTTTTTTATGTTTTAAATTTTTTGAATTAACGCGTTATTTTTTTGAATTAACGGTCGTTACCGTTACTATTTCGTTACTGGAATTTTAAAACGTTACGTTACCGTTACCGTTAACGAAGGGTAAAAATCGGTCGTTAACGAACAAAATCGTTACTGATTTCGTTAACGGGAATATCACTATGTAACGCAGGGTATTAGTGTAATGTTGCAAATACATTTCCAAAATAATAGTCATAAGTTCTACTAATATTAAGATAGCAAAGCGCGCTTTGTGACTCGCCGGGAGGATAAGAGTAATTCAGCTCCACTGAATCAGCTTTAAAACAAACCTAAGCTGGTTTTTCAAACAAAAGTCAAATTAGTCTGAAAACGGCTGGAAAATTAGTCGGTAAATGGGGGTAAGTGTCCGGTAAACGGGACCGGAATACTGGTCGGTTCGATAGGGCCTGCGGCCGGCAAATAAGTTGGTTTAGAAACCGGTGGCCTTAACACTTTAATCGGGACTGCGCCGGCAAATTGGCCGGTTAAGCAACCGGTAAACTTGGCAGTGCAATCGGGCCTGCGGCCGGCAAAATAGTCGGTAAAGTAGCCGGCAAGCAGTTCAAATCCCATCGGGCCTGCGGCCAGCAAATTGGCCGTAAATAGATGAAATATTTAGTTCCATTACAACCGTTTATTTCCATAAGCGGGCGTTGACGCTAGCGCCGCCACTAGTTTTAAATACATTCAAATTGATTTCATTAACTTTAACCAAAGGTTTGTCATTCTAATTACCATCACTAGACAGGAAAAGAAATTCTGCATCTTTTGAGCCCTAATTTGTCAATTTTAGTAGAAGAACACTGTTTTAATTTAATGTTTTGATTATATTTTAAATGATTTAATTAAGTTAATTTTAATATTTTTCAACCAAAATCAAACGGGAGCATCTGTGGAATATTTCTTTTCTTTCAAGACCAAGTCAATCAAATTCTGTTGTGTATTACTTGAGTTATCGCTGGTGAAAAACAAGCGGACACACAAAGAGATGCGCGGTTTTTTTTTACTGCACTCTCTTTTAGAAGCTCTCCCTTTCGGGTCGCAGAAGACTTTTTTGTTACTTTTTTTATCGTCTTCTGCGAGCCCTTCGGGCTCGCAATAACTACTATTATTCTGTGTTATTCCCCATCACTTTAAAACGTGATAATTTTTTTTTATCAATTATCATTATCACGGGAAAAATTGATAAATGATAATTATCATTTATCACGTGATTTTGGCAAAGTGATAAATGTATCACCCATCACCATCATTTATCACCTTTTTATCACCTATATATTTATAAACAATGTGTCGGCAATTTTGTAAATCAATAATAAAATTAAGTTAAATATCACAATTCAATAAAGAGGTAGTTAAAAATAATGATATGTTTAATTTAAAATCGAAAAATAAATCGTACAGATTGATATAGTAAGTAGGATGCTTCATGTTAATAAAGTTAATATTATGTTATAAGTTAATATAGTTCCTTGAATGCTTTGAAACTTGTGTCTCAATCAAGTTTTACTACAGAATTGGTCTTGACCAAAGCTGCGGCCTTCCGCCAACGGGACGAGCTAGGACAATCGACAAGCCACTATGACATTTTAATGACTTCGGCTAGTAGGTAGATGAAACTTTTTAGTCATAATTGCATATACTGGTAGATATTTCTAACCGTTGCCATAGCTTTTCGCAAAATGTGTAAACTTATAATTTTAATAAATCTAATATTTGCGCGGAAGCAAAAAACTTATAAGACAAAATATCATCAAAACATGTTTATTGATATGTATGACTGTTGAGTTCAATGTATTATTTGCGCAGACTTTTAGGTATGCAAACCCAGACTTTAAGGTACAATTTATTATACCTTAACATCTAAAAATTCGTCCAGACCTTTAGGTACAAATAAATTATACCTAAAAGACTGGTATTCCTACTGCATTATTGCTTCTACTCGTAGTAGTATCGTTTTCATTTGCATCACCACCATCATCTCGAATTGTGAACGGAGTTCTTGTGGAACCAGGCCAATTTCCTTACGTCGTCAGTCTTCAACTGAACGACAAACACATTTGCGGTGGATTGATTTACAACGACCGATTCGTCTTGACTGCCGCATATTGCGTCAAAAAGTATTTTATAACATGTTAATACTGGATCCAACTAATTTATAATAACTACAAATTTTGCTAGTATCGTTGATATGGCAGACTTGTTTGTGAATGTAGCTGATCTCGATTTTCTGGACGATGAAGAAGTTGATCAGGAGGCATACTCGGTCCTTAACATTGTACTTGCTCCAAATGATGACGACAATCCTGGACAGGATGATTTGGCAGTTATCCACGTAAAAAATTAAATTATTATTAATTTGTGTCCCACATTATTAAACGTATTGAACAATCAGCTAACTCGACCATTGGTGTTCGGCCCAAATGTAAATTGCGTAAGAGTTGGAGAAGTTGAACCGACTGGATCCTCAAAAGGAGTTATAATAGGTCATGGGGCTTCAGGAGTAATATATGGATCGTTATATTGTGAAAAATGATTGATAAATACAGTCTAATGTGTATTTATTTAAAAGAGTGGCGGTGGTCTTCCTTCGAACCGTTGCAGAAAAGGTGATGTGACAATGGCTGGAAGTTGCCCCGCTAATAATTGGCCAAATTACTTGGAGTCCTACATGATCTGTGCTGGAACAGGTTAACTCACCGCAAAGATATTAACGAATTCAGAAATATTTTAAATATATTTAAAATGCAGCCGATGATGTGAACAAGCCATGCGATTTCGACTATGGTTCTCCGCTTGTTCAAGACGGCATCGCTGTCGGAATCCTCTCTCAGCAGAATAATTGCCAGTCCTCCCTTTACGACTCTTCAATTTAGATTCGATTGGCTTCCTACTATTATTACTGGATCAGGGAAGAGGCTAACACGCAACCAAGCAATTGTTTTAAATCCACAGCTGCTACCAGCAGTACACAGACAACTCAGGATGGGGTCCCCGATAGCACTACGACAGCAATGCCGACATCTACGCCTACTACTCGTCCTTCTACTGTGACGACGATGACAATAGGGCCCACTATCCCTCCGGGTTACAAATGTCCAGGAGAAACCGGCTTTTTTCCTATTGACCGAGGGGTTCTCCACTCGATTTCTCAAGGTTCACCCCTTGTGAAATTTGTGAAAAAATGTGTGAAATGTGTGAAATTTGTGAAATTTTGTGAAATTTGAGAAATGCCGGGAAATTTTTCTAAGGGATATAAATGAAAGATTCACAACGATTTACTAGTGTATTTTAAAGAGATCGATCAATTTTTATGAGTTATAAGCCAATGAATAGTATAATTTGGTGACATCCCAATGACAATTCATTGTTGTCCCGTTTTGCCAGAATACCAGGTTTTAACCCCGGCTAGGGTGTTGAAGGAAAACGCTTGTATACAAAGAACACGCGTTCGCTTGTTAATTATTTTTACACCATCTTATAGAGAAGTATTTATTCTATATCATGTACGTTTTTAAAATTTAAAAAAGTCGCGTGAGTAATTTTTTTTAATATCATTATCATATAAATATGGGCCGTATATACTATTGTGCCGACACAATTATTATGATAAAAACTGTGAAATAAATTATTATTTTTTTGTCTTATTAAGAATTCTAAACAAAATTAATATTTTATTAGTATTGTAGGCCTGATGTATATTTAGATGCCCTCAATGGTTTACTGCGTAGTGCGTGACAATATCACTTGTCTATGGGCAGTACTGTATTTGGCGATACTGCTGAATCGCTCAGGTAGAATTCATCTAAAATAAATGAGTCTTCGGGATCTATTCTTTCCTGTAGTGATGAAAACTCTTCCATGAATTCGACCATCATCCAGATCCAAAATCAGCTTTATGTACCATCCATCTTCCTTACTTAATGTGTCTCTAAGCCTCTAGATGATCCACTGACCATCTAACATGTCATAGATTCTATAGGTCTGATCATTATCGGAATTTCGAACAAATAATTTCTCACATAAAGGTCGGCTTGGTAACGCGTAAAATAATGCGCATGCATGTCCAGTATTGTTTTTTTTTCAGTATTAAGTCTAATACGTATATTAATATGGAATATATTTTATTATCTGTGCGATTAAAAAAAATATATTAGTTACACTCAAGCTGTTTAATTTTTCCAAATTGGTGATATTGAACATTTTATAGAAACCAAAATACACGGTTGTTGTAAATCGACGGTTTCTTTAATTTACCGCTCCCAGTGCCTGTTAATTCGTGGTTTATTGGTTATACCGTACACGAACCGGCCCACAATAATGCATACAGCCGCATGTCTTTCCTGGTTGTTTGTCAACTTTAAAAACTATTTTTGTGGTATTATACAATACGACTATATAGCACAAGTCCTTGTTTAACCAAACTGTTTGACGATAATTTTTTTGGGTTTTAGGCTTGGTGATAATCAATTAAAGAAGTAAGCAAAGAAATTATCCGACAGCGCACCTAAACTATATGTAGGAAGTCCCCACTGAGAAATACATGCTATAAGTATATAAATGTAAATGGATCATTGGTTTGTATTATTAATGCTAAATATTACATGCGTGCATTCAATTAAAAGTAATTCAAACTTTCTACACCCTAGCCCCCCCCCCCCCTAGAGTAGGTTTCATTATTAATAGATGAGCTGTGATATCAATGCGTTCTCTCCTTATTTAAATAATCATCTTTATTTCAACCTACGAGTTGGTAAAGGGGACTTATGGCATTAGTATCGACTGAACCTGATAATTCCGTACAAGTTCCATGATCCAAATGCTAATTTTCTGGTCATTTCCTCTTCTTGTATGTATATTACTACGGTCTAGCTGGCTATTCACACGCGTGAAACCTAGAATTGTATCGTCCACCTAAATCCCTTGCTTGAACTCTGGTAAACCATTTCCTGTTTCGACCATGTTATTGCTACTTTAAAGTCTTTACTTCAAATGTGAAAAACAAGCTGCAACGCGAATGGTAATTTTTTGTAGTTTATTTTAGAAAGCAATAAAGAGGTGTAATTAAATCCTAGTAATGATGGCTCATGTGTGTATGGGTATTTGATGTGACAACAAAGAGTAATTTTTGTTTAGAACCAAACCACCCATGTTTGAAATTTTGAGAAATGTGTGAAATTTCGTGAAATATGTGAAATTTTGAGAAATTTGTGAAATTCTGTGAGTTTTGTGAAATTTTGAGAATTTTGAGAAATTTTGTGAAATTTGTGAAATTTTGTGAAATTTGTGAAATTTTGAGAAATTTGTGAAAAATATTTCTCAAGGTTCACCCTCTAATGTGAGTGGAGAACCCCTCGCTATTGACCCAAGTATTGTTTTCGATTTACATTTATCGCATATTTAACTTCATGCACACTTCTATAGTTCTACTATATTTTACGAAATATAGACCAGTGCCTACAAAGCTATTATGTTTGTGTCAGCGGAGCTCCTAGCATAAGGGAATTAAAATTCAAAAGTATTATTTCCATTATAAGAATCATAAGAGAAAACGTAGCAATCAATGCTGAACGTGATAAAATGAATGTTTTTTTTATTTTTTTAATTTTATTTTAGACGTGCCCACCAGGGTCCCTCTTTGATCCAGCTACACTCTATTGCGTTCCGGAGGATTTAGCTTCCTGCAGTATATGAATTTTGAATTTTATTATATCACACATTATATTATTATATCTAAATCTAACCTGAACGTCTCTTTTTTTTGCAAAAATTTCGAATTAAGATTTTCAATGCCTTACTGCGAATGGATTTTATCCCGTGTATGGTAACTTTAAAAATCGTCAATGTATATGACTTTTTTTATTCTCATATTATTAGAATAATTGTAAAGGCACGAAAATGACCAATGCTTAATTGGGTACATAACTTGCGTATCCTTTATTCCATACCCCCAGGTAAAAAAATAAAATAAATTTATGTATTTATTGAATAGTATTTCTGAAAACAAAATTAATTAATTAAAACAGCTCTGTCCTCCGAACTCTGTATTTGACCCGGAATACGGCTATTGCGTTCTCGCAAGTAGCAACGGATGCCTTAGTAATACATTGTTCATAAGTCATATGATGTCTAACGAACGATATTATTAATGATAATTTATCGAATAGATTAAACTACGGTATTATACGGCTTCGGCTAGATGATTGATTGGACCTTGGAAGATCTTCTTTTTTGCTTCCCCAATGTTTTTTTTTCGTTTAGTACTAAACCAAATGATTTTAAAATGATAAAGGATTATTTAAAAAAAATCACAACGCTATTCAAATAATATGCTGTAATTTTATTCAACAATCATGCGCACGTATTAAAGAAAACAATCCATTGCTGTATCTATGTAAAAGAGTAATAATTGTTTGACATTGTCAATACATTTACAAATTATTATTAATATAGGCATTATTTGAGCCGCTACTTCCGCCGAATCCGCCCTTTAAGATGGCTATATACAAACACTTATCTCAAGCCGATTTCTTCCCTAGGTATTTCAAACCCTTTTTTCAAAGAAAAATATATTCGCCTTGGGTGTCATTAAAAAAATAAATTGATAACATCTAATTGATTTGATAATAATCGACCAATACAGTGTTTTTAAGACCGACAACAAAGCAACATAATAATGAATAAATTACAGCAATTATAGTTACGTAGTCAACGCGGAACAGATAACATAGAGCGTGCAAGAGCTCAGGTTCGAAAAAAAAGAATTATACATCATTCTGTTGGGGTTCTCACGTTTATTCAAGAACCTTCTACATAGCAATCTGACAAAACAATCAAATCCTTTCTGTGCACAAAAAGATTAACATTTGGATTTATTTCGATTAAAATGTTATGAATAAACTTATAAAGTAATAAGTAGCAGCATTTCAGGCGCGATTCGTACTTTATGAAGGGTCCTAACACTTGTCTCTGGAAGACTTTATGCCGACGTTTTTCAAGCCCTTTTTCCAAAGTGAAGATTATTTATTACTTTTTTATTATCAATTTGACTTTTTCCTATTCTATCATCACTAACTTGAATATAGTCTGTGATGGAGTAGAAATTGCAGCCAGGAACATTTGCCGGATCATCGCAGATTCCCAAATATGGATTAAAAACCTGTCCGACTCTGCAGCTCTGATATAGGATATAATATTAGACGCAATTAACCGGATATTATCAAAATTATTCTTTAAAAAATTGCAACAAAATAACCAATGGCTTAATGAAATTGAATAACGAACTTACAGCAATGACCGGTACGTAGTCAGACGCGCAGACAACGTATTGAGTACACGAGCCTTGTAAGGGAAACTCACCGACACCCGGGCAACATGGACTGTTGGGATCCACGGGCGTTAAAGTTGTTGGGGTTCCAGGAGTTGTAGTAATCTCGTCTATAGAACATTAATATTGCATGTGCATAAAATTTGTTAGTTATTAGAATTCAAATGAGAAATACCAGGGCAGCTGTTGCTACTTGCGGGAACGCAAAAGCCGTCCTCCGGATCGAATACAGATTTCGGAGGACAGCGCTGTTTGAATGTATCAATAAGTTTATTTTTATTTAAATGAAATACTGGTGAATTATTCCAATATATCTAAGTTATATTCTACATTTACCGTGGGGTAAGCAATACCGCCTAAGCAAGTGACGTAACCATTAAAGCATTGATCAGTTTCGTGCCCTTTTTATAGTTACAACGAGATAATTTTGAAATAAGCATATTATTCATGGAAATGTAAAACATTGTCATTAATACCGTATACAGGAAAGAAGCCACTACTTGCAGGGCATTTATAATCTAAAAGTAAAAAATAGTGTAAACGAAAAAATTAGAAACGTTATCGAATATTCAATAATAAGGGTATGTTTGAAATTATGAATGAAATATATTAGAAAAAAATCATACTGCAAGAAGCTTGCTCCTCGAGTTCGCAATTGAGTGTAGCTGGATCAAAAAGGCCTCCAGCTGGACACGTCTGAATTCAAACGGTAACGAATCATAATACTTTACATGACATCCATAATTATACATTTACAAATGAATCTAATAATAAGTCAACATAACAATAATTGATTTTTGAAGTTACCCCAATGCTAGGAGCTCCGTTGACACAAACATAGTAATTGGATAAGCACTGGTCTGCATTAAAAAATTCACTTAAAATATGAATACAATGTTTGGCGTTATATTAGTAAATATTATTTCAAACTAATACTTGGATCGATTGGGAAGAAGCCGTTATCATCTGGGCATACATAACCTATAGGGACAGTGGGCCTCGGCGTTGTCGGCGTTGTTGTCCGCGTTGTAGTCGACGTAGTTGTCGTAGTGGTTCGCGTGGTCGTTGTTGTCGGAGTTGTTGTCGTAGTGATAGGCGTGGTCGTTGTCTGAGTTGTCGATGTACTGGGTGTCGTTGTAGTAGTGAAACAGTTGTTCGGTTGCGTGTTAGCCTCTTCTCTGATCCAGTAATAGTAGGAAGCTAATCGAGTGTAAATTGAAGAGTCGTAAGGGGACGACTGGCAATTATTCTGCTGAGAGAGGATTCCGACAGCGACACCGTCTTGAACAAGCGGAGAGCCGTAATCAAAATCGCATGGCTTCTGGACGTCATCGGCTGCATTTGAAAAAAAAAATTAGTTCTAGATGAGTTTTTCTTTTCTCTTACAAGGTAAGGTGATAAACCTGATCCAGCGCAAATCATGTAGGGCTCTAAGTAGTCTGGCCAACTATTCGTGCACCTGCCAGCCATGGTAACTTCACCTTTCCTACATCGGTTCGATGGAATACCACCGCTCTTTAAAAAATAAATATCATAATTAGATTTGATTTAGGAATTAGTTTTATTCATGTTTCACTTCTAATGCCCCATAGCCTATTATAATTCCCTTCGAGGATCCTGTCGGTTCAACTTCTCCTACTTTGATGCAATTTACGTTAGGCCCGAATACCAATGGTCGAGTCAGCTATAATTGTTTATAATCAAAATAAATTAGTTATAATGTGCGATTGAATCTGCTTGAATAGATAGCGTTATACATGGACAACAGCCAAATCATCCGGCCCAGGATTTCCGTCATCATCGGGAGCTAGTTGAATATCAATCACCGAGTATGCCTCTTGATCAACTTCTTCATCGTCCAGAAAATTGAGATCAGCTACGTTCACAAACAAATCCGTCACATCAACAATACTAAAAAAAGAGTTGGTTATTTCTAATTAGCTCGTGATCCACTATTTATAATACTTTTGAACGCAAGATGCTGCCGTCAAGACGAATCGGTCGTTGTAAATCAATCCAGCGCAGATGTGTTTGTCGTTCAATTGAAGACTGACGACGTACGGAAATTCTCCGGTTTCAACGAGAACTCCGTTAACAATCCGAGAGGATGGCGGCGATGCCTGAGAAAGGAATGCTGCCCATAAAAGCAATGAGGCAGTAATATAGACTTTGAAAAGATTTGCTTCTAACATTCTTGGAGGACTTTGGGTTTTCTCGGCGTTAAAATTCTCACCAGTAACACAAACTTGTGATAGCTATTTTATTTTATTTTTACTTTTCACTTGCTACGCAGACATCAATCAAGTATATCCAAGTGCGCTGCTTCTAATCATGATTTCATCGATATGCTATCAGGAAACGGCGATGTTGGCCGCATTGTCTAGGCCCTTTGCCCTCGCACGTGTCTTGTGATAAAGGGCTGTACCGATTAAAATTTCTTTATCTCCAAAGAATTTGTGTTTTCTTTTTCTGGTTGCCGATTTAAAACTTTTTTATAACATCTCCTGCACTTCCGTCCGTTAAGAAAGCTTTTCTTTACGATAAATTTGCGGCTTATTCATTAATTTACACGGAAAAGTCGACTTGTTAAACTTTTACTCCAATTTCTTTCCCAACTTCTAAATTTTAAAACTGTTGGGACAAATTAATGTTTAATAAACATTTATATCCGTGTTTATTTGCTGTGAATTGGGCTCCAAATAGACGTTACATTAAAGGCACTTCCATCTATATCCTTCATATATCAGAATATGAACTGGAGTAGTTAAGAAACTCCCCTCGCCGCCATAATTTCGATTATGTAATAACCATTAAGTATTCCTGATTCATTGAGACTGCTGCATATATATAATAATTTAAATTACCTGAGGGTAAGGAGTTCCTTCGAAATAAAAAGTATAGTAGTCGGCGTTGCATTGGTCTATATTCAATAACAGTCAAAGTTGCAATCAAATCAATCATGCAATATGCATGCTAAATTAAATAAGCTAATAGGCTTTAGAAATCATACTTGGAGCAATTGGGAATATGCCGTCAGCTTCTTTGGTGTATGATTTCTGAATAAAGTTGCAGTGTATTATTAGAATAGTTGATTTTTTTCTTATCGTCAATAATTATTAAATTATTTTTAATCATACAACCTTTAAAAAAATATATACTGGTATAACGAATAATAGTGTTTTCGAAGTCCGAAAAATTTAGCCGAAGTCACAGATTATTCTAAAGAATAAAATGTAAATAATAATATTTTTTGTAAAAGGCATGGTATGGTTAATGAATAATGTACTACGCCAAGGCATCCGTTGAAATTTTCCGGATTGAAAATTTTTTTATATGAATTAAATTTTTCCATAGATCCAATGAGAATTAACTACTAAGGCAGCCGTTTTTACTAGCGGGAACGCAAAAGCCGACATCCGGCTCGAAAACAGATTTCGGAGGACAGCTCTGTTTGAGTAGATGAATTTAATTAATTTTTTTCTACACCAAAAAATTTCGTGATAGTTTTATAACAATTACCGTGGAGTAGGCAATGCTGGCTGAATATATACGCAAGAAATTGGCTAATAAAGACAAGTGTTAGTGGTCATCATAATTCATAGTGCGGATTTGACGAAAGAAATACCTATATTAATGCTTTGAAAATGTATTAATAACCTAAAACAATTATTACTCTCTTACATAGATACAACAATGGATTATTTTATCTAATATGTGCGCATGATTTTAGAATAAAATTACAACACATCATTAGAATAGCGTCGTGATTTTTTTATAATCAGTAATCATTAAATCATTTGTATAATAAACAACTCTAAGAAGAATAAACACTGCGGTATAGCAATAAAAAGTCTTCTTAAGTCCAATTAATCTAGCCGAAGTCGTAGTTTATTCTATTCAAAAAATATTAATTATAATTGTTCTTTAGGCATGATACGATTTAATATGAGCAATGTATATACTACCAAGGCAACCGTTGCTACTAGCGGAAACGCAATAGCCACTTTCTGGGTCGAATACGGAGTAAGAAGGACAGCGCTATTTGAATTTATGAATTTATTTTATTTTTATCCTTCAAATTTATCAAGTTTTTGTAACATTTACCATGGGATAGGCCACGCTGTCTACGCACGTTATGTAACCATTAAAGCATTGGTCCGTTTCGTGTCCTTGCAATTATTCCAAAACAATAAGAATCGAGAAAAAAAAATTATATTGATTATTTTTGTTTGGGTTACCATAAACAGGATAAAATCCATTCGGAGTAGGGCATTGGAAACCTTCATTCGAGATTTTTGAAAAAAAAGATAGATATGATCAGGTTTAATTTTAGAAATCATGTAGTGTTTCATAAGGAAATATAAGTTTTTACAGGAAACTTGATCCTCCGCCACACAAAAAAATACAGCTGGATCAAAAAGGTATCCAGGGGAACACGTCTAAAATTTAAAAATATACATCATGTTACAGTTTTCCAAATGGAAATATATATATTTTTTACTTAAATTACCCCAATGCTAGGATTCCCGTTAACACAAAGATAGTAATTTGATAGGCACTGGTCTACATTTAATAAAGTTAATCACAGAATGAATCAAATCAGTTGTTAAGCAAAATGTTTGAAAAAGAAGAGGTAAAAACAATACCTGGTTCAATTGGGAAAGAGCCGTTATCGGTTGGACATACGTAATCCGGAGGGAAAGTGGGCCGTATTGTCGTCGTCGTTGTCCCAATAAAAGGAGTAGTCGGCGTTGATGTCGACATTGTTGTGGGAGTGGTTGTGGGGGCCGTTTCCTGAGTTGTCTGTGTACTGCTCGTAATAGATGTGGATTTAAAACAGTTTCTAGGTTGAATATAGGCCTCTTCCCTGATCCAGTTGTAATAAGAAGCCAATCGAATATACATCGAAGAGTCGTAAGGGGAAGTCTGACAGTTCTTCTGCTGAGACAGAATTCCGACAGCAACGCCGTCTTGAACAAGCGGAGAACCGTAATCGAAATCGCATGGCTTGTTAACATCATCGACTGCATTAAACATTTTGATCAAAAGTTGAAAAAGGATTTAAATAAATCAAGTAAGTAACCTGTTCCAGCGCAAATCATGTATTGTTCTAAGTAATCTGGCCAATTATTAGTGACGCAACTACCAGCCATAGTCACATCGCCTTTCCTACATCGATTTGATGGAAGACCCCCGCTCTTTTAAATAAGTTACTTATTAAGATTATATTTTAAAATTTTAAACTTGTTTCCTTACTCCTAAGGATCCGTAGCCAATTATAACTCCTTTTGAGGATCCTGCCGGTTCAACTTCTCCAACTTTAATGCAATTTACATTAGGACCGAAAGTAAGGGTTCGAGTGAGCTAAATAATAAATGAATAAAGATATGTAAGAATGCGGGATGATATAGTTCTTACATATAGCTTTATACGTTGAGAATAGCTAAATCATCCTGCCCAGGATTGCCGTCAATATTTGGGGCTAGGACTATATTAAGCACCGAATATGCTTCTTGATCGATTTCTTGATCGTCCAGAAAATTTAGATCAGCAACATTCACAAACAAATCTGTCACATCATCGATGCTTTTTAAAATGAAATGGTTACTTTAAATTAGTTTAATCCTCTAATTAATATACTTTGATGAAATACTTTTGAACGCAAGATGCCGACGTTAGGACGAAACGGTCGTTGTAAATCAATCCACCGCAAATGTGTTTGTCGTTCAACTGAAGACTGACGGCGTAAGGGAATTCGCCCGGCTCAACGAGAACTCCGTTCACAATCCGAGATGATGAAGGTGAAGCACAAGCAAATTTTGCCGCTAATAAAAGTGATACTAAAAAAAGAGCGGAAAATTTGAACAACATTTTTAGGACGGTTTTTCTCAGCTGCAAATAAATATTGTCATGGGCTAAGAAATTGTAAAATAAAAAAATAAAAAAATAAACTTCGTAGACAAATGCACTTTGAATCAGTCAACTGTCATGCTATAATCTATAATATATCTTATAATCACAAAAAATATATATACTGACCGCATTGTTATAGAGCTCGGATCTATTTGCCTTATTTATCTGATAAGATGATTCAGAGCTTCTAGTTAATTCTATTGGCTCTAATTAGTAATATTCCAAGAAATAAATTGTAAATTAATTTCCCGTGGATTAACCATTGGTTTAACCCTTTGTCCAGTCCGTTTGATGACCTATGAGTTGTACAACTTTTTAACAGAAAAATCCATCGCAAAATCTCGAGGGGCAACCGACTCTTTTTTACTAATTTTCTTGATCATATAAAATCAAGAAAATGCATAGAAAAGTAAGAAAAGGTAAGAAATTTACGGAAAACTGGAATATTTAAGCCCAACGAAATTATACACCATTTTGTTTTAGTTTCCGTTTATTCAAATACCACCTCTATAGAAATCTAACAAAGCAATCAAATCCTTTCTGTACACAAAAAGGATGAATACTTGTATTTATTTCGATTAAAATAGTAGCAGTATTTCTTGCGCGATTCGTACTTTATGATGGGTCCTAACACTCAGCTCTTGAAGACCTTATGCCGACGTTTTTCAAGCCCTTTTTCCAAAGTAAAGATTATTTGTTAATTTTTTTTTATGAATTTAAATTTTTCCGATTCTATCATCACTAACTTGAATAAAGTCTGTGATGGAGTAGAAATTGCAACCAGGAACATTTGCCGGATCATCGCAGACCCCCAAAATTGGATTGAAAACCTGTCCGACTCTGCAGCTCTGATATAAGACATCATAATAGACGAAATAAACCGGATATTATCAAAATTATTCTTTTAAAAAATCAAGCAATAACACAATCCATATTTTAATGAAACTGAATAATCAACTTACAGAAATGATCGGTACGTAGTCATTGGCACAGACAACGTATTGAGTACACGAGCCCGACAAGGGATACTGACCGACACCCGGGCAACACAAATTGTTGGGATCCACGGGCGGTAGAGTTACAAAGGTTCCAGGAGTAGTGCTAGTCTCTGAGATATGGAAACAAAATAAAGAAACTTTCAAGTTTAATTAAAGATTATATATAGAACCGAATCGCAGTTTATTCTATTTAATAAAATTTATATTATTAATAATATTGTTAGTTAAGCATAATGATGTGATTTATGAGTAATGCATTACCAGAGCAACCGTTGCTACTAGCGGGAACGCAAAAGCCGTCTTCCGGGTCGAATACAGATCCCGGAGGACATCTCTGTTTCAATTGATTAATATTGTTTTTAGAAGTATTATTCAGTAGATATATCAATTAATTTTACCTGGGGATAGGCAATAAAAGCTACGCAAGTTATGTAACCAACAAAGCATTGGTCAGTATCGTGCCCTTAGAATTATTCCAGTAAGTTAAGAATTAAAACAAAAAAGTGATTTTTATCGATTATTCAATGTTACCATATACAGGAAAGAAGCCATTCGCGACTGGGCATTGAAAATCTTAATAGGGGGTATATAAAATAAAATAGAGTTGTTCAGGTTTAATTTTAGATATCATAATAAAGTGTTCCATAATATATTAATCAGAATAATTAATTCACATACTGCAGGAAGCTTGATCCTCCGGTACGCAATAGAATGTAGCTGGATCAAAAAGGTTTCCTGGTGGACATGTCTAAAATTAAAAATATTCATCGTGTCACGTTCAGCATTTATTGTTACCGTATGTAATTATAGTTTTTCAAAGGGAAATAATATTTTTAATTAAAATTACCCCAATGCTAGGAGAGTCATCGACACAAACATAGTAGTTTGGTAGGCACTGGTCTGCATTCAATAATAAATATGGATGAAATAAAAGTATGGAGATACATATGCGATAAATGTAAATCGAAAACAATACCTGGTTCAATTGAGAAGAAACCGTTGAGTTCTGGACATTTGTAACCCGGAGGGACAGTGGGCCCTATTGTAATCGTCGTCACAGTAGAAGGACGAGTGGTAGGCGTAGATGTCGGCATTGCTGTCGTAGTGCTATCGGGGACCCCGTCCTGAGTTGTCTGTGTACTGCTGGTAGCAGCTGTGGATTTAAAACAGTTGCTTGGTTGCGTGTTAGCCTCTTCCCTGATCCAGTAATAGTAGGTAGCCAATCGAGTGTATATCGAAGAGTCGTAAGGGGAGGACTGGCAGTTATTCTGTTGTGAGAGGATTCCCACTGCAACGCCGTCCTGAACAAGTGGTGAACCATAGTCGAAATCGCATGGCTTATTCACATCATTAACTGCATTTTAAACATATTTAAATTATTATAAATGCTTTAATTTCTTAAAGGTGAGTTAATAACCAGTTCCAGCGCAGATCATGTAGGACTCCAAATAATTTGGCCAATTATTAGAAGGACAACTTCCAGCAAGAGTCACATCACCTTTTCTGCAACGGTTCGAAGGAAGACCACCACTCTTTTGAACAACTACACGTTAGACTGCATTTATGAATGAATTTAATGTAACCATCCATATATATTACTCCTGAAGCCCCAAAGCCTATAAAAATTCCTTTTGAAGATCCGGTCGGTTCTACTTCTCCAACTCTGACGCAATTTACGTTTGGGCCGAATACCAATGGTCTACTTAGCTGGTTGTTTAACATGTAAATGTAATTTACAATTGGGATTATGTAATTATTATATAGCTTTAAATACATGGATAACAGCCAAATCATCTGGTCCAGGATTTCCGTCATCATCGGGAGCTAGTTGAATATCAATCACCGAGTATGCCTCTTGATCAACTTCTTCATCGTCCAGAAAATCGAGATCAGCTACGTTCACGAACAAATCTGTCACATCAACAATACTAACAAAAAATATAACTATTACAAATTAGGTGATTCAACGATTAATAATATTAAAATACTTTTTAACGCAAGATGCCGCCGTTAAGACGAATCGGTCGTTGTAAATCAATCCACCGCAAATATGTTTGTCGTTCAATTGAAGACTTACGACAAAAGGGAATTCGCCTGGCTCAACAAGAACCCCGTTAACAATCCGGGATAATGGTGGTGAAGCGCAAGAAAATTTAGTCGCTAATAAAAGCGATGTTATAATAACAATAGTGGTGAAAATTTTGGTTGACATTTTTAGGACGACTGGTTTTCTCAATTGCAAACAAATATTGTTATGACTTATTAGCTAAGAAATAGTATTTACTTTATTTATCAATTTTGAAGACAGTTGCATTTTAAAGCAGTCAACGCAGTCATCCTCTTATCTATCATTTATCTTTTAAAAATCGAAAAAAAATGTGCCGACCACCGCACACGTACCATGTTTTTAAAATACAAGGATCTATTTGCCTTCTTATACCTGATAAGATTGTGCAGAGCTTCAGATTAATACCATAGGCAATTTATATGCTACAAGTAATAGATTCTAAATTTTAAATCGATATATAAATTATTACTGTGGTTTATAATTACCTAGAGTACTCAAATTATATGATCAATGGGTCACAGAGCTTATATTCGATAAAGGCAAATTAGTTATAAAACCTTGAACTTACATTCAACAAATACGTATAAGTATAATAGCAGGAAGGGTTTCGAAGGGTTCTGTCTTTATATTTATTCATAAGAATAATTACTTAAATAAAGTGTCATCATCTCAACAGTTATTTGAAGTTGTATTTAAAAAAATATTCGATCGAAGCAAAACCGCAACTTGAGACATTAAACGGTTATGCAGAATTCTGTTAATTATGGATGATTACAAGTTTAGCTAGGTGTATAATTGGCCGATATAATATATGGTACCAAGATCCTTAAGGTATTGTGCGTAGATAACATTGATATTCAGTTTTATTATTCATGACAACCAATTATATTTATCGGACTTGAAAAAAATAATTGTACAAATTTAGTACATTGTATAAAAATACATGCTAGATTTTTTTTTCAATTTTTCTCGGTGGGATATAAATTTCACCTGATGGCCATTGCTGTTCAGTTGTGAATACAAGAACAAATTCTTTTACTATTGCAAACCTGAAAAGAATTAAATATTTGCTTAAAAATAAATAGATAGTTTGAAATTTAAATGAAGAAAATAGAAAGAAATGTATACTGCAGCCAGGGACACTGGACGAATCGTTCGTGCAACTTGATACTGTCGGATCAAACACCTCTCCATCAGGGCATTTCTTTAAGTAAATACAACACTACATTACACACAGCGACCTTAACTGAATTAACGAAAGAAAGCGTACTTCGATTATGTAATATCCATTATTGCAGACGTAATAGAGGGTGCAGCTTCCAGGATACGGGTACAGTCCCGAGCCTGGTGGACAAACAAAGGGTACTGCGATCGTCGTAGTTGGAGCTGACAAAGTGGACGTCGTCGTCGCCACAGTAGTAGTAGTAGTAGTAGAAGTAGTAGTAGTAGTAGTAGTAGAAGGAATGGAAGTAGTAGGGGAAGTTTCCTGTTGCGGTGTTGTCGGTATCAGGCTTGGAGTGGTCGGTGGCTGCGTTGTCGGTGTACCGGTCGTCGTTGTAGGAGTGAAACAGTTGTTCGGTTGTGTATTAGCCACTCGCTTGATCCAGTAATAATAAGTAGACAATCGAGTGTATATCGAAGAGTCGTAAGGGGAGGACTGGCAGTTATTCTGTTGAGAGAGGATTCCCACAGCAACGCCGTCTTGAACTAGCGGGGAACCGTAATCGAAATCGCATGGCTTTTGCACGTCATCGGCTATATGTATAATCAATATTTCAAATATTTTAAAAAGAGACAATAAAAAAGAAGAAGCTATAATAACCTGTTCCAGCGCAGATCATGTAGGGTTCCAAGTAATTTGGCCAATTATTAGCGGGGCAACTTCCAGCCAGAGTCACATCACCTTTTCTGCAACGGTTCGATGGAAGACCACCACTCTTTCAAATAATTACATATTATAGACTACATGTGTGATTGAATTTAATGTAACTATTCATTTATTACTCCTGTAGCCCCATAGCCTATCATAATTCCCTTTGAGGATCCTGTCGGTTCAACTTCTCCAACTCTGACGCAATTTACATTAGGCCCGAATACCAAGGGTTCAGTTAGCTGATTGTTTAAAGTATGTTTAAATGGGGGTAAAATAATTCTCATTATATAGTTTTATACGCGGATAACAGCCAAATCATCCTGTCCAGGACTGCCGTCATCTTCTGGAGCTAGTTCAATGTTAAGGACCGGGTATGCCTTTTGATCGACTTCTGCATCATCTAGAAAATTGAGATCAGCTACGTTCACAAACAAATCTGTCACATCAGCAATACTAACAAAAGAGATAATTAATATTTTAAATTGGATGCATCTATACTATTTGCATTAATGAAATACTTTTGAACGCAGGATGCTGCCGTTAAGACGAATAGGTCGTTGTAAATCACTCCTCCGCAAATATGTTGATCGATCAGTTGAATACTAACGACGTATGGAAATTCTCCCGTTTCAACGAGAACTCCATTCACAATCCGAGGTGATGGCGGTGATGACAAAGAAAACGATACTACTACGAGAAGCAATAATGCAATAGCATAGACGTTGAAAAGTTTTGTCAACATTTTTAGTTTAGTAACGATTACGAAGAGCTATTGTCTTTTTTTCACCAACTAGTAGACAGTTGCATTTAGACAGCCTGCAATCATGCTATATAATCTCAAATTTATCTTATAATCAGAAAAACATTGACCGCATTGTAAACGGGACTTTGATCTCTTATATCTGATAACTATCTCCCGAATATAAAATTCCCTAACTTTCTAAATATAATTGATTCCTTCTCTTTTGGATCTGGATGGCTTTCGATCTTTTGGAACTTGTAGGTTGCATTATGCATCAGTCTTTTACATTTTTTTAATGAAAATTCTTTCATCAAGACATTCACCAATAATTAAGAGAGTTGATTTCAGTGTGGATGAAGTGAGTGTATTTCTCATTATGATCTAATATGTAAAATTGTAAATATTTATTAATATGAAGTTATATGGATGGCTTTGTCCCGCACTACAAAAGTTTATCAAACTTATTTGCTGCTTCGCCATTGTTATACATTAGACGCACATAAACCGCAAGCAAATGGCGCATCTTCGTTCATGTTTACATTAAAGGTGTCGCGAGCTCTAAATTCATTCAAATCAGCCATTTACCATTTACGATGAGCAATTTTGAATCAAAGAAACTATACAGTTGGAAAACTTACTTAAGAGAAACGTGTTCTCCCATCAATTCCGTATCGTTTTCATCACAAGTACCACTGACATAATCATCATAAGATTCACACCTCAGTGAAATGAATCCAACTTGGGTAGTAATAGACTCTGCAAATGGGTTAATAGGTGCGCAGCCCGACAACGACTGCAACACTCTATAAAAATATGCAAAAAATAATAATAAGATATTTCAAAATAGGAACAATAGTAATAGGGTTGATTCGTATAGAAATTCAAAATCAGCACATCCAGGTTGCTGCAGCCTCCATTCACGTAGAAATCGACGCGCCCCATCACTTCAAAGATAGCAGTATTACCATCCGAAGGTAAGCCACCATTGGTGTGCATGACGTCTAGGAAAACCGTATCGGTCACGTCTAAAACCAATATCAGGTCTATCCACGCTCCAGACACCACATCCAGCTGGATCTAGACCTTTAAAAACAATATAGTAAAACCTAAGATTGTTATTTAAATTGAGAAGCTAATTTATTTAGCGTGTTACCAGTAATTTGAGGGATTTTTCCTTTGGTCACCTTCCGTCCAGCTTCTCCTGCTACGTGCGCTCCCGCACTGTGCCCCATAAGATGGAAGGACTCCATTGGCGCTCCAGTATTACTAATCAAAAAATCTATAAACGCCCTATTAATTAAAACCAAAGTGAGTATATTACTTTTAATTTTAAAATGACATTGTTAAAGTTACGCCGTGTGATATCCGGTTTGCATAAGATAACTTTGAGCATCCTTGTGACGTTTCCAAAGCCGACCGGTTTCCAATCGACTATTATAAAGTTGCAGTTTTCTTGAATAAGGTACCCTATTATATAGCAAGTGTTTAATTACGAGGAAAAAAATAATAGATTGTTTTTGTACCTCTTGTTCCATTGGTGATAGTGCCATCATTGTCCCATCCGGGAGCATATTAGATTTTGGTAATCAAAGCAGGATTTAAGTACGAATCTTGCAACTATTGCAAATTACCCAACTCTATGCTCTGCCAATATGTAGGATTTCGCCTAAATTAAAAAAACGAGGCTATAACATAAATATTGAATAAAAGCGTTACAGCCTTATATATTCAAACCTGGTACAAAGTAGGTGTCGAATCAGGCTTATGTCAATCGCATGAGAATGTTTTGTGCTTAAAAGACGGTTTTTTGCTTCAAACATTTATGAAAAGAATTATGTACGGTCACCTATCGTACCTGCTTTCACGAAGGATGTGCACTACAAAGAAATCAGCAGAAAATAAGCAGAACACTTCATTCCGTACAGCGATCGTTGCAACAGACGTTCGATGAATAACTATTACAGCATACTTTATTGCGCTATATGCTAAGGAAATAGTCTTACATGTATAACTAATGGATTATTATATCTACTATATTTTTTGTAATACAACGGGAATGACCGGTCATCAAACTGTTGTACAGCGTCTCTAAGATCTAAGACTGTAAGTCACCATTTTATTGCCCACAATTCAATAAATAAGGTAGATGAGTTGTATCGTCCATCATAGAACCATATAATAATGCTCAGTCATAATAAAAATGTATTGCATTATAAAATTAGTAGAGTAACTTTAAATGTGTTTACATGAGACAATTACGAGGAATATTAGTATGATTTGTTTAAAACGAAGATCATTCTTAAATCAAGGTGAATTTGAATGTGGGCCCCCGCAATGTTCCCCCAAAAAGATCAAAGGATCCGATAGGAGCCATGCCAACTAATAATTGACATAGTATGAATATATAGAAGAAATATGTATAATGTATTGTCGAAAGATAAATAGCTGATGTAATATGATTTTGAACAACAATGCGTGCAGCGTGTAGAGAAATTCATAGCGTATTACACAAGGTTTGTAACCTTTTTTTTTGCTGGCTGTCGGGGTATGGAGCCTTTGAACTTTGGGAAATAACGGTGGAACGATGCCTCGGTTATTTACATTTCTCAATGAAAACTCTGTGATAAAAACACCCAACAATACTTGGGTAAATTGAGTAGAGTCCGGCTGCCAGAGTGATAACAAGTGATTGTATTTCAGAAATCTTTTGTTTGAAGATTGATTTGAGTTTTTTAAAAGGTGAAATTTATTTAGCTTAGAACAGAGAAGAAGAAAAAAACTATAACTGTATCTACCATTCTGTTGTGGTTCGCGTTTATTCAAGAACCTTATACAAAGAAATCTAGAAAACTAATCACATTCGTTTTTCGTTCAAAAATATGAATCAAAATGAGGAATTGGATCCCATTCGATTAAAATGTTATGAACCACTTTCTTGAGTGCCAATAATTTTCAAGCCCTAACTAAAAAAAAAAGATTATGTTATCAATTTGAAAAAAAATTAAATTATTTCATATTACTAACTTGAAAATAGTCGTTCAAGGATTAGAAACTGCAGCCAGGAACATTTATCGGGTCATCGCAGATCCCCAAATATGGATTGAAAACCTGACCGACACTGCAGGTCTGATATTATGCATCGTAACAGTAGAGGCAATTAACCGGATAATATGAAAATTATCCATTTTTAAAACAAAAAATAAACATATCACAATAAAAGTTTTATGAAATTGAATAACTTACAGCAACGACTGGTACGTAGTTATTGCCACAGACAACGTATTGAGTACACGAGCCCGACAAGGGAAACTGACCGACACCCGGGCAACACAGATTGTCGGGATCCACGGGCGGTAAAGTTACGGAAGTTCCAGGAGTAGTATTAGTCTCTAAAGTAAGTAAAGTCTCGAGATGTAAAGAACAAATTATGAAATCGTCAAGTTTGAATTTGAGATTAGATAGAGGGGTTGACCACTCAACATTTTGGTTTACGACGATAAAACTGCAACTATTGGTAAAGATATCGATTAAAAGTATTTTGTTGTAATTTTCTATATTTTCTAATGATTTTGGTGAATTTTTATCTTTTTTTCATTTTTTTCACTTTCCTTTTTTATTTAAAAGTGAAATTTGTACGGATATTTTGCATCAATTTTTCAGGTATGCGAAACCTTTTTTTTGTGGATTCCCAGTAAGACAACCCTTCAGATTAGATAACTTAGTTATAATGTTAGTATAATAGTATAATTCATACTACAGGATGCTTCCTCCTCGGGTACGCAAGTGCCTGTAGCTGGATCAAAAACGTCAAGTTCTGACGCACATTTCTAAAATAAAAAAAAATTTAAATGTCCCACTAATTATCAAAGCTCTTCTACTGCATGCATTTAAATTACCTGAGGGTAAGAAGTTCCGGCTAAACACAAGTAGAAGTCGGCGTTGCATTGGTCTACATCCAATAACAGTCCAAATTTCAATCAAACCAATCATGCAATACGCATACTAAAATAAATAAGCTAATGGGCTTTATATATAATACTTGGAGCAATTGGGAATAGGCCGTCAGGTTCTGGACATATGAAACCCGAAGTGACAGTGGTTCTTTCGGTTGTCCTCGTGGTCACAGTATGATCACAGTACATCATAGTAACGGTAGGAGTTGTAGTCGGCGTTGGTGTCGAAATTGTTGTCGACGGTATTGGACTGGTCGTTAGCTTAGTTGTCGGTGAACTGGTCGTAACTGTGGCTTTGAAACAGTTGCTCGGTTGAGTATTAGCCTCTTCCCTGATCCAGTAATAGTAGGAGGCCAATCGAGTGTATATAGAAGATTCGTAAGGGGACGATTGACAGTTTTTCTGCTGAGAGAGGATTCCAACAGCAACGCCGTCTTGAACGAGCGGGGAGCCGTAATCGAAATCACATGGCTTTTGCACGTCATCGGCTTTATGCATGATAAATGTTTTAAATATTTTAAGATGAGAAAAAAAATTAATAAGATTCAATAACCTGTTCCAGCGCAGATCATGTAGGACTCCAGGTAATTTGGCCAATTATCAGCAGGGCAACTTCCAGCCATTGTCACATCACCTTTTCTGCAACGGTTTGAAGGAAGACCACCACTCTTTCAAATAATTACACATTATAGACTGCATTTATAAATGAATTTAATTTAACCATCCATTTATTACTCCTGTAGCCCCATAGCCTATCATAATTCCCTTTGAGGATCCTGTCGGTTCTACTTCTCCAACTCTAATGCAATTTACGTTAGGCCCGAATACCAATGGTCGAGTTAGCTGATTGTTTTAAAAAAATGTGTAATAATGTGGGATAACATAATTATTGTATAACCATAATTATTATACGTGGATAACGGCCAAATCATCCTGTTCAGGATTGCCGTCATCATTTGGAGCTAGTACAATGTTAAGAACCGAGTATGCCTCTTGATCAACTTCTTCATCGTCTAGAAAATCGAGATCAGCCACATTCACAAATAAATCCGCCACATCAACAATGCTAAAACAGGAGATAATTATAAAAACATTAGATGGATCCGCTATTCATAATACTTTTGAACGCAAGATGCTGCCGTTAAGACGAATCGGTCGTTGTAAATCAATCCACCGCAGATGTGTTTGTCGTTTAATTGAAGACTGACGACGTAAGGAAATTCGCCCGGCTGAACGAGAACTCCGTTCACAATCCGTGATATTGGTGGTGATGCCAATGCAAACGATGATGCCAATAAAATAAATGAAGAAATAACATAAATGGTTGACATTTTTTTAGGATTGGGTATTTCAGCTGCAAACAGACTATTGTCTCGATAACTATGAAATGTTGTTTACTTTTATCGACTGCTCATACAATTGAACTTACTTTGGGAAGCAAAAAGTATATTCTTTTATCTATAAATTATCTTAAAATCAGAAAAATAAATAGAATATGTTGGCCTCGTTGCGATACAAGGACTTTGTCCTCTTTCATCTAATTTGACGCAGCAGAGCTTCCGATTAATACTGTATACTGAACTAGAAAATAATTTTTGGGTTCATTTCTAATAGTCGGGCCTGAGTCTTGCAAACAATTGCAACAACAATTTTATGGCTCCGATGGGGAAAGGTACAGACTAATCGGCGGACTTTTTGATTGAAACCGCGGACCTTTTTTGCAGCTAAAAAAAAGAAAACTATCTACTACAACAAAATTTATACGATAAAAAATTAATTACCTATACCATTCTACGTAGAATTCAAAAGCTTAATTTATGTTTAAAATTATAATTTGACAAATATACGATTCAAGAGATGATTGTGATAAACTCAAGACAATTTAGAAGAAAACGGTTTATCGCATTTGATTCATCATTCAAAAGAGTTGCGGACTTTGCACCATTCGATCTGGCTTTGAATTCTGCGTCGAATGATGTAATTACTTTGTTTTTGGTCTCAATAAGTTTTCTTAATCATCTAGCCTTTTTCTTTTTATTTCTAAAAAGTCCGCGGTTTTTGTCGAAATAAAGCCCACCGAATAGGAGGTCCGCGTCCGTCGATTAGTCTGTACCATGAGAAAACATGTTTCCCCTCAGCCAGAAAGCTTAAAACATCAATGCGAATGGCGATGGACGTTATTTCAAAAACTTAATTAGTAAGGGCTCGAGAAATATTTTTAAAAAGCAAGTATAAATAGGCTACTGGGTTGATTGCTGAGAACATATCACACATACAGTATTACTAAAATTAAAAATGATTACTGTTGCCGTGACAAATCTTTTATGAAGTGAATTAGGCCACATGTATTAATACAGTCGTAAAGTAGATGAGAGATTACGGCTTGTAATTTAAAATTTTTATGCGCTGGGTATTACTGATTTTTAAGCCAACTATAAATTGGTACCGTAATGATTACCACATACTCAACTTATCCACGGGTCAGAGAGCTGATTTGAAAATAACGTCATCGTAGTTAAGAAGGTATAATCCTCTCTGGGTTTAATTTACAATAAAACAGTACGCGACATTGTTATAAGTAGTGCGCTGTTCTTTTTTTATTTATTGATTAGAGTATAATTTTAAGAAAGTGGTCACCATGGCGAAGTTTTATTGGCAATGGTCGCTTGTTACCATTTTGGTGCTGGTTTCTCCAACGCTATTCACTGTGGATGCAGGCATAATAACTAATTGAATCAAATCATTTAAAATTTATATTTCTAAATATAAAATTTTCAAATTATGTAGGCGAGGATCGTGATATTGACGTCAGTTTAATTAACTACCAGTTGTATACTAGGTAATTTTTAACTGAGTTACTACCGCCCTTAATAATATAAGGCCTTGATTTTCTTTTGCTTCCATCGTTGCTTTAGACGAAACCCGAACGATTGGCAAACACTCAAGTTGAACGATTTACCTTCCTTGGAAAGATCCTACTTCAATCCTGCTGTGAATACGAAAATCTACGCCATTGGATGGGACAATGACGGCAGTATAGCCAACTCAACTAAAGATGGTACCGTATTCACTTTTAATATCTCAATAACATCATAATTTAATAGAACAATTTTATGTAACATTCATATATAGAATACTTAATTCAGGAAAACTGCAATTTTATTGTGTTGGATTGGAAAGCTGTCCAAGTTGGAAACAATCTTAGAGTGCTCAACGTAACTCTTGAAACTGGATATCACATGGCGTAATATTACATCATTTATAACTGTGATGAATTAATTAGCTCAGTTAACTTAATTTTTATAAATAGACAATTCATTGAATACCTGATGGAGAACACCGGTGTTCCAATGGCCTCTTTTCATCTTATTGGTCACAGTGCTGGTGCACACGCTGCCGGCGCAGCTGGAAGTACAGTAACCAGAGGCCGAATTCCTCGGATTACAGGTCTGATAATAATCATTACATCGTAATTATTATTTTACAATGGTATTCTTTTCATCTACAAATAAAGGTTTAGAGCCAGCAAATGGAATTTTTAGTGCTGATAGGCCTGATATTAGTTTAGATGTTACCGATACTCTCTTTTTGGATGTGATGCACACCAATGGCGGGGATGTAGCGGATGGTAACTTCGGTATTTATGAACCACTGGGTCACGTTGATTTCTACGTTAATGGGGCAGATAAGCAGCCTGGTTGTGATGGTGTGGGGCCATACTGTATGTTATACATAATGTATTCCAAAATTACATTAAAACCATAGCATTATTATGTTGTCATAGCTTGTTGTAGCCATTGTCGCGCAGCAGATTTGTTCGCCGAGTCGATTACTACTCAAATAGGATTCATCGGACTTCGTTGCGATTCTTACGAAAATTACGTGAATGGTTCGTGTAATGGAAATGACGTGGAACTGATGGGAGAGCATGTTTCGCTTGAGTATAACAATATTCTACTATCTCTCATTTTTCATTTGGCAATTAAATTTCTGCATTTTATACGTTAGGTCTCGTGGGATATTCTATCTGGACACAAACTCAGAAGCGCCATGGGCATGCGGTTTATGCGCTTGATTACGACATATTATGCAAACTTTTCAATTAACCATGTATGTAATATGTATACATGTGCGAGGTTGATTGGCCCCAATCCTTTTGATAATGGCGCCTTACAGTTACCGCAAGTAATACCCTCACTAGTTCTAACTTAGGTTCCTTTAACCCATGTACGGTACTTTCTCTGGAAAAAAGTCACCCAATATTTCTATTTTGGAAGATTATTTACTAAACAAAGGTTATTTAATGGGTGGAAAACATAGTAAGTATCTGATTGGCTGGAAAACATAAGTTCTCGTCCGATATTTCCGGAACATATTAAAAAAAAATTACTGGATTATTAGTATAATTGCAGGAAGAACTGATAAATGCGAAGTAATTACAAGGCGTCTATTTTATTTTTTGAAAAGGAAAGGTTCAGTAAATGGGACCAGATCAGTAATCAGTAGATCGCATCTTCTATAGTATCCAAGTTAAAACAATAATGCGAATTCATGTCTATGATGGCTATTATAATCATTTGAAAACTTAGGATTCGATAAACATTTTGAAGCCTCATGCACATCTGTTCAACAAAATGAGGCTATTGCCTCTTTGGGTGGGAATCATTTTTGTAAACTCAAAGTGAAAAACAGTCATAAAATAAAATGAAACTGTGGCTTATGAAAATGCAGGGTTCAGTGGTCCATGTAGGTAATAAATTATTCGTAAGTCAGCTAATAGGAATGATATTACTACTCTTATCACTTTATCGCAGAGCTTATTATTCGAAAAATTAACGCAATCATCGAACTTGTTAACAAGCTTTATGCTACCTCACAATAAAAGATTGTTCGTAGTTGTTATAAGTAGAGCGCCATACTTTTTTTCTTATTCATTTTACTATTAATTACGGAATTTATTGGGCAGCATGGCGAAGTCTTTCTGGGAGTGGTCGACCTTAATAGCCCTTTCTCTGCTATTTTCTTTTGCATTATTCAACGTTGACGCTGGTATAATAATTTAATGAATCAAATATATATCTTATTCTTACTAGAACTCATATAACATCTCCACATTGTATAGAGGATCGAAATATCGACGTTAGTTTAATTAACTATCAGTTGTACACAAGGTAAATTTTTTAGTGATGAACTATGTCTGTCCTGTCCCGTTAATAAGATCGTGGTTTTATTTTGCTATATTTTTTGTTATAGACGAAACCCGAACGATTGGCAAACACTCAAGTTGAACGATTTACCTTCCTTGGAAAGATCCTTCTTCAATCCGGCTGTCAATACGAAAATCTACGCTATTGGATGGGATAATGACGGCAATATAGCCAACTCAACAAAAGATGGTTGACCCCCTTAATTGTGTCGTATATGCAAATCAAATTAAAAAATCTGATACAAATTACAAATAGGATACCTGATCCAAGAAAACTGCAATTTCATCGTGTTGGATTGGAAAGCAGTCCAAATTGGGAACAACCTTAGAGTGCTTAATGTAACTCTTGAAACTGGATACCATATGGCGTAATATTACATAATTTAATTTGTCATAATTAAAATAATGTTATAAAACTAATGTTGTAATAGACAATTCATTGATTACCTGATTGAGAACACTGGAGCCCCAATGACCTCCTTTCATCTTATAGGTCACAGTGCTGGTGCACACGTTGCCGGCGCAGCTGGAAGTACAGTAACCAGAGGCCGAATTCCTCGAATTACCGGTTGATAATATTCATTACATCTTATTATATGCACTTATTTTATTCAATTCTCTCTCAAAATAAAGGTTTGGAACCAGGTAGTGGAATTTTTAGTGCTGATAGACCAGAAATTAGTCTAGATGTCAGCGATACCATCTTCCTGGATGTGGTGCACACCAATGGCGGGGATCTGGTTGACGGTAACGCCGGTATCTATGATCCACTGGGTCACATTGATTTCTACGTTAATGGAGGCGTTAAGCAGCCTGGTTGTGAAGACTTTGAACTATGTATGTACCATATAATATCGATTTAACGTGATTTAAATCAATTAGAATCATTCTTTTTTTTATAGCTTGTTGTAGCCATTGCCGTGCAGCAGATTTGTTTGCCGAGTCGATTACTACTCAAATAGGATTCATCGGACTTCGTTGTGATTCTTATGAGAGTTACGTAAACGGTTCGTGTACTGGAAATGATGTGGAACTAATGGGAGAACATGTTTCCCTCGAGTATATAAAAAATTATATTCTTATCTTTCTCCTTTTTTTCAATTTGCAATTCAATTTCTGTTTATTACAGGGCTCGTGGGATATTCTATCTGGACACGAACGCAGAAGCGCCATGGGCTTGCGGTTTGTGTGCTTGATCACGACATCATATGCAATTCTTTACATGTTCTTTTTGTTTTAACATTGCGTGCAACTTGATAAGAAAGTTGATAAAGTCCAAAATTTGTATCTTTATAACTATTATATACTATTTTTGAAAGTAGAGTAGTGTATATTTTGTAGAAAGTGAATGGGGATCGATCACGAACTGATTTTATTCGTGAGTGTAGGATGAAAATACACGTTTAGGGCGTGAGCTGAAATCATGAGGGGAAAGAGTACCGTATAGAGTACTTTCTTCGCTAATGTAAAACGGTTTTCTTCCGTTAACCTAAGTTGTAATTATATGCGCATATATAGTTCATAACTGAAGAGAAGAAACCAGTTCCTCCCACTGGACCGCAAAATAAATTTTCAATCTTCCAAGCCTATATTATAGATGATAATCATATACACTTTCGCATTTTATAATGAATAGGGCAACATTTAACTGTTTCGTATTTAACTGAATATAATTTTTGTCGGATTTAGCTTTCTAATTATAGTTAAGTACACTCGTACGATATTGCCTATAGTTTCCCTTACTTAACAAGCCATAATTATAGGCTAAAAGTTTAATACAACGGGAAAAAAGGTAACTATTTGAGTATTTTAAAAGATTGTCGAAAACTTTCCAGTTAATCGAAATAGTTTCCAGAAATAGAAAATCTTTTCTTTGTTCTTTCAAAGTGCAAAGTCGTTAAAAAATCGTAAAATACTCTGAAGATAATACACCTCACTCGTGTCCCGTAATCATAATAAAAGTTAAACTGCAGAGGTCACACAGATCGGTAATTAAAAAACCGCAAAAATACATATTTTTCTCTCTCTTGTAATCTTTCTCGAGACAAAAAAGGCAAGTTAACTGGTTTAAATATATACAAACACACAATAGCATAGCGATACACAATAGAGACCATGTTTTTTACGAGGAATTTCACCGCACATTTCTTTTCTTTTTTCTAACAAAAAGAAACATTTTCACACATTTTATCGTAAATGTCAATGTAGGATTCTTTTATAAATGGAAGGCAGGAAAAAGGCAGAAGGAAAGAAAAAAAGAGAAAACAAATTCACATAATATAAACATACACCGTTGTCAGGTACGCACCTAGTGGGAAAACATACAATTTATACTAAAGTTGCCGGTTTAGAACGGAATTCCGGGCCGGCAACAGGTGGGTTCGAGTGCTGCATCTCGCCATTAGAGGTGCTACTACTTTCTGATGGATTGTTATGCGATCCTTTGGACGTAAGGGGCTGACAAGCGAGCGGCTGAAGAGGCTGATACGATCCTTTGGTTTGCTGTTGATTTTGCGTAATCTTGTTATTATTCTGCTGCTGCCTGTATTTGGCGCTGTACTTGTAGATATCCGACGTCTCAAATGGTTTCGATATTTCACGATAAGGCTCGAATTTACCGGGTGCTATCAGCTCCAAATTCTTGGGGGATTCGAAAGGTACCACCGTCTCAAACTCGAAATCATCTTCGTGATCGTGATCAGCAAGACGGACCGGTTGGGCTCTAACGGTACTCGTCCCGTTGTTCATCACAGCCGTCGCCGTAGGAGAAGGCAGTGGAGCGGCTGGTTTACTTTCAGTGCTGGTCGCTTGCTTCAAGTTGGTCGTGGAACCCTTACGGCCTGGAACAGGAGAATCCAGGGATGTTTCGTACCAATCCTTTTCTTTCTTCTTGTTAGACGCGATGGATGTGGAAGACTGATGCCGAGTGTAGACAGCACTATCAACGTCAAACACTGTTTCCATTCGAGTTGCACTGTTGGCGCTGCACCGGCCGCTGCCAGGCGGATGAGAACCACTACCGAAATCCGGGAAATCTGGATACGTCTGACTCGGCAGTAAAGTGAGCTCCGGTTCAGCGAAGTTTGAACTCTGGTTGCTGCTGCTACTGCTGGCTTTACGTAATCCGCGGCCACCGAATCGGGGTCCGATAGAGGAACCGTCAATAACATCCACGGTCAGATGAGAAGGACCGTCCAGCTCGTCCATACTCCGAGATGCATCAGCTAGGGTAATCCGATTGGCTTGTAATGCACAGCTCTTAACGATATCCGCATCCATGCTCATATTCATCATCCTCCTCCGTCGATCCGCTTGAGTAAACTGATGTTGCTGAACTAAATGATCCAGCCGCCTTGTAGCCGGAGTGTTGTTACTCTCATCACCGAAATCCCACTCGAAATCGGCGGAAGTGTTTCCCGCCGGAGTGGCCGGAGAGTGCTGCTGCTGTTGCTGTTTCTGTTGCTGGTCCCCACTCGTCAACCTCCGTAAACCAATCACTTCTAAATCATCCATGGAAGTATGGGCGGGGAAATCGTGGCTGGCTCGTTGACGCGCGATGTTGTAGAGTCCGCCGCCCGCTGACGAGTCCACACCTACGAGGGGCGGACAGATGGCGGATGATGGAACACCTTGAGAGCGATGGGAACCTGTTTTTTTTTTAGCGAAATAAGAATGTTTAAAAACGAATAAATCATTTCATAGTGTGGATATTATCATTACCATTGTGGTGATGATGAGGAGTATCCCATGGCATGTCCTTAATCAAGTAGGTGGGCGTAGTTTGGCCGGAATTCGGAGTCGGGTATTGCTTACTATTAGGACGATAGGATGATCGGTTAACCGCAGAGTTGGGTACGTAACCTCCACTATTCTCACTGTTAAAGATAAGAAATGAGTTAGATGAGATTTAGGATAAAGTGAAAAATTTAAATAATTACCGCCGGATTTGAGGATGATGGATGGGATGATGGTGGTGATGATTGAGTCCATTAGCGTAGTGCTGATGCTGATAAGTAGTAGCGTTACTATTAGGACGCATCTTGTGAGGAGATGAGGGCGCACTCATAGGCAACTGTTCCGGACGAATCACAGGTGGAGGAAGGCTAGGCACATTTTTAGGTGATAGGGATCGATCCCTTCTCAATGGAGTTGCTCTGATGGGTTGATGATGATGATGATGAGTTGCCGGAGAGAGGTTCACGCCGAGATCGTCTAGGTACATGTCGTGACCTTCGGAAGAGGATGGAACGAGATCCGGTTGCTGCTGCTGGATGAATCCGGCTTCTTCGTCTAGAGCGGATTCAGTCCCGTTGTGTGGACGTGGCTTCTTTTTGGCTTTACTCCAAGGACTGCTGTTGTTCACAGGCGGAACTTGTGGTTGGGCTTGGGTGGAGTTGTACATTTCTGCAAGCCGGAGAGTCCGCAATTTAGCCTCGATATCTTTTAGCTGCTGGAGGCTCTGCTGATAGATCATCTTGCGCTGCCTCTTGACAGCTTTAGAAGGGCTTCCATCACTACTTAATTTCAGAGCAGCTGATGTGATTTTCCGCTGAATTTCGTATTCTAACTCCATAGCGGCCAAAGATTCCTCCTAATTTATTTTAAATTAAACTGATTAGAACACATCCTGATGTCAATTTTAAGCGAATTAACTCACCTTGGAGGATTTAGCGCGATTGAGTAAATTCTCCGGAAGAGAAAACGATGTGCCTACTCTTCTCCGGATAGTTGGAGGTGCCTCACCGGGAGCTAGCGGATATTCCGGCGGAAGTTGTCCAGATAATCCTCCCTCTTCCAAACAGAGCTTCTTCAGCTCCTCTAATTTGGCTTTCAGCTTATCTTCCATAGCAGCTTTGCGTGATTTGAGGGCGGAAACGATCTCCATCCTGGCTGCCCTCGCTGCTTCACTCTCTTCCGCTTCTATTAAATTCCACAGAGATTAATTAACATTCTATCTAAATACTTGTTAAAAACTGCAATTACCAGGTGTTTGTCCGCCCATTTTGTGTCCGTTGAGACTGAGCGTGCTGCCAGAATGACTCAAATTCGACTGGGAATTCGAGCTTGCTGTCGATAACGACAGACTGGTGCTGGATTTCGTTAAATCCAGGGCGATGTCGTTTAGATTTCGCGCCTTAATTTGACGTGTCTTCGAATTCCTCCGGTCCAGATAGAACTGATGCTGACTAATGGCCATGTGCCAAATAGATTTGGTCAACGCCTGAGTTTCGCCGAACCAGACGACGGCGCTGATGGGTTGCTGCACTCCTCTCCTTCCTGCCGACCTAAATATCATCAACCATAATTAGAAAACTACGCAACAAAGAAGAAGGGTCAACACAAAAAATTACTACCGAGGTGATTCTTCCTCTCCAAAACTATTCAAAGGGTCAACTGGACCATCATCAACAGGAGCGACATGCAAGTTTCTACAAAACAAAAACGTGAAGGGAAAAGGTTAAAGGTCGGGGTTCAAAAACTAAACTATAGGTTGTAACTACAACAAATTAGATTTCTAGAAAACAGTTGTTATTACATACCTCTTGGAATCGTGAACTTCAATGGAGAATTTCCGGTCTCGAAAGTAGAGGTTTTCTAATTGTTTCCATTGAAATACCTTTTAAAGCAAGAAAAATTATGAAACAGGTGTTTTAAGATGAATAATTCATTTTTTTTTCCGTACTCGTCGTGGTGTTCTTCGATCAGAGTAATCGTATTGGGCGATGCCTTTGTAACTGATGCCCAGGTACCAGGGCGTGTTCCGCTTGTCTGTCACGCAGTAGTAGTGAACTCCGTAGTTGGGCAACGATTCAATCTTGGCCAGATAACTAAAAAAAGAAGAACAAAGAAGAATTTAAAATTTATGATAATTATGATGACTCATTCTTCCTCTTACTTGACGATGACTTGACCGCGGCTGTGACCCACACAACTCCGGTAGATTTCAATCACTCGATCCTCACTATTTATAAAAGAATTATCACACATGTGCTATGGGGGAAGGTAAATATTATTTTAATATACCATTCGGCCAGATGCTCTTTGAGGGCACTGGAGGGCAGGAAGGGTGACTTTTTCAAATGGTTTCTCGACGTAGTCTCGCTAGAGGGACAAACATTTATTAAGGTGAGTGCACACGAAAAATATTATTATGGTAAAAAAAAGGTGACTCACTCGATGTAATCCCCGTAGGCGGCTTGAAGAGCCCAGGCTGCCAAAGTGTGTTGAACAGATTCAGAGCCAACTTCAAGCTGATCCTATAATTAAAAAATATATTATTCTATATGGTTGGTAAACACGTAAAATGTCCAAGTTTCGGTCGTGCGTTGTAACCAGATAAGAATCGTAAGTCAAAGACTTTTTATACATGAAGGAGAAATATAAGATAGCAATCTTGTTGCTAGGCAACACACAGGTATGCCAAGGAAAAAACTTTGCTCTCACCCCCTTAAGGGAAAGAAAAAAACAAATTATGGCGGACCCCACGGCTGCTGTGTGTGTGGAGGGGAGTTAAGATTGTATATAACGGTAGAGTCATTTCTTTGAAATAAAAGAACCCTCGCTTCTTTCTTCCCTATTCTGGAGACATATAAAAACCGGTCTCTACCAACATTCCACTTTTTAAAAAAATTCACATACCTTTTAAATGGTAAAATGTAAATCCAAGTTAACACAAAGTATATAAATAATCCAAAGGAATGAAACAAAAACACTGTTTTTACAGGAACTTTGTATAAAGAGATCTGCTCTGTTGGAGCTGAGAACTGGGAATGCAAACGAAACCTTGGCGTCTTGACTCTCTTTTCTTTCTTTCTCGAGAGCGTGATTTGGAGTGGCGGGGAGAGAGAGAAGGAAACACACACACAAATCTTTTCTGTATATTTCCCTCTCTAGAATTCCTCTAGAAACGGTGGGCGGGGTTAGAACCCCAACATCTTACAACCTGTTTCTCTTGAGAAGGGTCCAGTCCCCCCCTCAGGACAACTGACCAGCAGCAGTCGAAATTCCAGAAAATTTCCTCCCCTATTTTTTCTTTTGAGAGAGAAAGTATTATAATCACTTTATATCATCTTAAGATGAATAAAAGGGTTCATAGGCACCGACAAAGTGGCATGACAGAAAACAGTTCCGGCGCCATGAATCTTTTGAAAAAATTCCCACAGCCATTGAAACGGGTTCAAAACACTTGGGTCACACGGGAAACCCGAGTCATCGTCACCAGCATCACTTTACAAAATAGAAAAAAAGCTGGTTGCCGCAGACGAATCTCTCGTTTCTCTATTCCCAAGGTCAGAATCCCCCAAGAAAGTTCATTTTACAATATATATTGAATATTGTGTGTGTGCATAATAGTGTTGTAAGAAGCAGCAGCGTGAATGGCTCTTTAAAAGGCCCTTCAAGGCAAAATCGGCCTTTGGAAAAAAAAAACTTTGAAGAAAAAAAAAGAGATGCCCTAAGGCTTATCTCTACCGAAAAAATATAAATATATACCTTAAACACCATGGAACGCAGTTGGAGGTAGAAATGTTCCACCGTGTGGCTATCCCTCAACAGGCTAATGCTCTCCACGTAGAACCTGTTTTAAAAATAAATAAATAAAAAACAGTGAGTGGAGCGCCATCTATGAGTCGATTTAAAAACTACATGCAACTCACTTGATGAGGAAATAGAGGACGAGCCCACATTTATTGCTGTGATTGTTGTTGAGACCTCCAATTAATCCTGAAGGCGGAAGAGGCGCATTTTTCTTTGGAAATTCATGATCCAGCACCCTTCTATCGTATTGTAACCAACTAAAATGTCCTCTGTAACCGAGAGAGAAGAAAAAAAAATGAGAACGTGAGACACACATTCAATACAGTACTTCTTTTGTTTCCTTCGTAATAATCGACATGAATGGGCCGGAAATAAGGCCGAGAAGCCCACCCCGTGAAATATGAGTCTCTAGAAAAGGGGATCCCGTGCAAATGAGCGCAACTAATCCGGTAAAGGAGAAAACGCACGAGCCATCTAGGGGAGTATAGCGGATCGTTGACGGGCACTTAACACCGTCGTCCTCTCTTGCCCCGTCTAAATTTACAATTCAAAAAAGGGGTCTGCTACTCAAAAACTAGGGCGTCTATACTTGATCCTTAGGATTATGCAACCATACAGGAAAAATTCTTACGTTTCGTCAACAAAAGCGAGTCCGAAGAATTCCTTTTCTTTGAGTCCGACTTGTGATGTCACCAAATCGAGGAGATCACTGGATAGTAAATTGGGTTGGACGAGTAGCTCTAACCGGCGTTCATCCGGCAGGATGATGAGAACACGTTTACCTTCACTCATCTGTAAAATATAAAAAAATATATAAACAATCGGTAATAAATATCATATAGATCAGGTTACACGCACAGCTGCACGAGAAACATTCCACAAAGATTATTCAGGTCGCAATCGTAAAAAAATAAAAATGACTTGGTCGAGTTGCCATTGAGTTTATAGCAAAAAAATACCTTGATTCGTCTAAAAAATTCCTGATAAAGACGATCAGATCCCATAACTGTTCTCAAGTATCCATGGAAACGAGAGAAAAACAAACACTGACACAGAAAGAGAGAGACACACAACCGTTCAACGGACCAACTGGACCGGTAATGACGGACGTAACCCCGGATGAGAGCTGCGCGCAGCGCACCCTTCGAATTCCGGCCACTGTAATCACACGGCCTATATGGCACTCGTTTGAACAGCTGGTCAGGCAAAACAAGTGTTGAATAGAACATCCGGAAACAACATTGTGTTGCATTCACGGAGGAGGGTTATGATCCTATGACGTCACATATTCTCACGCCCAAAGCGGCCTACTATAAAATGAGATTTTTGAACTCTTCTTTGATTCCATCCATCAGCCAGATGTGGATTGAAAATTTCCCGCAGGCTCTTGAGCAAAAAGTAACCGAAACGAATTAATAGTCGATAAAGCCCTTCTGGCTTTATAGTAGTGATTTTATCGAGTTGGATGACCGCCAATGGGAAATGTATATACTTTGCGGTTAGCTATATTTTTTGTCTTTGAGATGATGTCAGAGACTCTTCTTCTTCTCCTGATCGATGATTCCCAGAATCTTTCACGGATGAGAGAAAGAAAGACAAGCGAGGCGCGGCATCCTTGCTTAATACGCCGCAACGAGTTTGCGCCCAGCTCGTACTTGTTCACGGCTCACCGCAAAAAGACATCATCACCCAGTCACGCCTCTGCCAAGACTTTATATTTCGAGTTCATTACCACTACAACAGTCTCCCTTGAAAGTCTTCTTCCTATGAGAAACCTAACAAGTTTTCAGAAATGACGTGGAATGGATATATCCAGTTAGTGTTGACGAGAGAAAATAACAAGAGGACATCCGATACGGCAGTAGGGGGGCTTTCTCTCGTTAAAGATGCTGCTGCTGTGATTATTATTTATAAAGAGAAGGGGAGTTTGTTAAAGAGTCGGGCGTCGATATCGCGCAGTAGTAGGCAAAACTTGAATCTCCTGCTCTTCTTAATGGTTTATATCTATTTAGGGAGGAACAATTAAGAAAATAAAAAGTTGCCAGACAAGATCTCTCCAGTTTATCTGGTTATTAGTTGATGAGAGATTTCTGTAGAAAGCGTGAAAAAATCAGAAAAAGAGTTGAGGATGAGAATCGTGTAACCTTGGGGGACTCCTGCAGAGAGGTATTAAGAACCATAAAATGCATGACTCAATCCAAAAGCATTGCTGAAAAAGGAAAGAAAAGATTGCAACATTTTGTTGTGACAAAAGATTTTATATACCTTGACGGTTTGGTAATATCCAACAGCAGGGATGTCTTGAGAGGCATGATGCCACGCAGAGGTGATCGCTGCACCCACTAAAATGTTGTGGTGCCCAAAAAAGTTGATGTAACGTACGAGACAGAGAGAAAAACGAGACTGGCTCACGAACAACACAAACAGACGAAAATAATAGTCCTCCAACTTCAACTCTCTCTCTGCTTCTGGCTGCTGCTGCTCCCACTCACTCGCTCCTCTATAATATACGACGAATAGGTAGAAAAAAGAGAAAATCGAGGGGGCGGGCTCACTACTGCACAGCCTTTGAAGAAGAAGAAAAAAACGAAAGGCAAGATATATAAAAAAGAGAGAGAGAGATTTTTACGCTGAGAATATGAGTAGAAGAAAACAGAAATTACGAGACAGCACACAAACAAACGTCAAAAAAACCTTCGCGATTTTTTATTTTATTCAAAAAGCCAACGGCCACGAAGCCGCAGAACCATCTGTCGGTCTCCTACCCTACCAACTGTTGTTCCCCCCTCCTCACCCCTCGAAAAAAAGATTATTATCGTAACTTTTCGAGTAAAATTCACTTGAAAGCTTAAAGAAAAACTTGCGTACCAAGCATAGCTATCTTAATAATGGTTATTTTTATGTTGAGAAAATGATAGTCCAGTGTCGACGACCACCCATTAGAGAAAGACTAAAAAAATGCGCTCCTTCAATGAACTTGATACATTCTTTTTCTTAAAAAAAGAAGAATTTTATACACAAGTTGTCGGGGCTTGAGGCTACTTTTTTTTTAATGGGAGTCTTGTGCCAGTGTGCTACATAATGGGGAAAATTACTCGCGCGCTTTTCTCCCTTTTTTTCATGAATTAAGCGACGAGGGACTCGTAGACGCCACAACAATTATCACTCATTCACAAACATTCCCCTCTCTCTCTGCATCATCCACGCGATTGAATGGAATCGTTCGAGTGGTAAGAAGAGAGAATTTTTTTGACCGCTGGATTTCCTTAAGGGTAGAAAAAAAAAAAAAATAACAGACCGGAAGAGCCACCTGCTCACTAGGCGCGTCCAACCGACTGATTCACGTCCCATTAAAATATATAAGCTTCGTAAACATAAAAAAAACCGCATGACTTGAATTACTGTATAGCGTCTAGATTGCTCAAGGAATGTTATACAGCTTTATGTCATCGACTGTACAAAAGAATGCTCTCAAACAAAGATGAAAGAGAAAAAAAATGCAAGGTGTATTTTTCTAGGGCGTAGAGAGACGAGATGAATTTTTCAAAAAAGGACACTTTTTTTCTTTTCTCTGTCCGTGTTTCACACAAATTATGAGGTAGGGCGGAATTTTGTTTTCATTTTAGGAAAATCTCATCTGCTGGATTGGACGAAAATCTGTTCCTGAGGGAAGAGGCCAGCATCCTTGAGCGTCATAGTTGGGTCCATAGTGAGGAGCATCCTTTTCGGAAAGTTGGCCATCAAGTCGTACTTTTCGGATGGGAAGCCCTTGCTGTTGACATACTTGATCACCGCCTAAAGGAAAAGAGAAGTAAAAAGAAAAATATTATTTGTTAGGTACGGCTCATTCTTCGCACTCAACCTGCCTTGACGGCTGCAAAAAGAAAAGCAAACAAGCTCCTCTTCTTCTTCAAGAAGACCCATTTCGTCACGCATTTTTTGTATCTTTCAAAATGGGTAATGAAGGCCCTCCTTTTACATGATTGAAGAGAGAAAAATAAAATGACTTGCCATCAGAGTGGAACTTGAAGGAAGACTCTTTTGATCTTTTGAGCCGTCTGGAAAGCGGAAGACAATGGATGAGTGTGGGTCTGAGTCGGGACCTAGATGCTGCCGCCAATCTTCATCCGTTGATGGAGTGCAAGACGCTTCAGGTAGAGAAGGAGCAGCTCTTGAAGGTTCACTGGCACGGCTGTCAGACTCGGAATCCGTCCAAGGTTCAACTTCATCCTCTTCATCTTCACTGTTTGACTCTTCTTCACTCTTTTTCTGGGCTGCAGCGAGAGAGGCTCGAATGGCCGCTTGGATCTGATCGTCTTCACTAGCATCCAGGATAGTTTCCTAAAATAGATTAATTTAGAAAATTATAAAAGTCGATGATTATTTTTAAATTTAAAAGTTTACCAATTTCCTTTTTTTGGCTTCAGAGGGCTTGGCTTCGGCAGTGTCAGGTACATCATCATCACCCCAAGAGCAAGTAGCGACAAATTCATTGAGTAGATTTTCGTAAGTAGGATAATCTTTGTGATTCCATTCGACCAACAATTCACCCGTTCTGGGATCAAGTACGGCTACATAGGGCCAGCTGTTGATCTTGTAGAAATTCATGTAGCGTTGACCTTCTTCGCTGTCCTGGTACAACTATGATAAGAAAAATACAGTATAAAGATTGCACAACTTGATAATAAAAAAAAGAAAAAAACCTGAAGGAAGAAGAAATTTTCTCGAACGAGATCTTTGATTGATTTCTGAGACCATACGTCACGGTTGAGGACTTGGCAGGCGAATTCGGAAACGTTCTGAATGTTCACCATCACCCACTTTCTATGCGTCTTTCCCGCATCGCGTGCCTAAACAGAGAGAGTTTTTAGTGTCACACAGTGAAAGTAGGAATTGTGAATAATTTGTAATTTACAGCTAGGAGGTTGCCCTTGAAGATGAGATCAATGGGTGGGCGAAAGAGGTCTTCCAGTGAGCGAAGTTTGGCAGTGCTGGCACTTGTGCCCGGAGTTGAGGAAGAGGAGTGACCATTGCCTCCACTCAATCTTGATTCTTGCAATCCTATTACATAATATATATTTAGAAATTATATTTAAAATATTGAAATAGTTATACAACTCACTTGTCTCCACTTCAAAATTTCTGAAAGAGTCAAAAACTGACTTGGTCACCTTCCTCTTCCCTTTGAAACCAAATCCATAACTTTCATAGCCCTGTTGCACGAGAACTTCCTGCTTCTGTGGGATGGGGGCCCTCACAAATTCTTCTTCCTGACCAGGCACACTTGGATTCTCAGCGACACCCTCCCTGTAATTCAAATGTTGTTAGCAAACAGTTAAAAGTTTCTTTTGTTTACATGATATGTTACATGTGCATGTTGACTGCCATTTCAAGATTGCCCCGGCAGGCTTCAATCAGGTTTCTGGCCACATCTTCTGAACTGCCTGTGAGAGAGAATTTGAGAAAAAGAGCTGAAGAAGCAATAAATATGTAAATTATGAAAGAAACTATACCTGTGACGGCACAAAACTGTTCAATCTGTTCGGGGGTAACAGTTGTTTTGCTCTTTGACTGGTTCCCATTCTTTGATTTGTTACTGCGAACGCTGGATTTTGACGATCCCCTTGAAGATTCGTCAGACATGTCCATTTTTAGCCAATCGATAAAATAGTCAGTGAAAGTAAGATAATAATAAATTATGCACTGAAAGTGGATTTTTTTATTGTGTGCTAACACACAACTGGAGTGTTAAAATAAAATCTGCAAGAGCTTCTGAAAACTGAAAGGGAAGTTTCCGCCGCACGTACGACAAGCTTCGATTTTCTACCGCTAGATGGAACATTGTCGGTTTCATTTCGGGCTTTTTTGAAAAATAAAAAAAGGGGGTGCCCATTAGCACCACATTTTCGATCAATAAATGACATCCATCACATTTATTGACTAACAAAGAAATTGTTTGTTGAGGAAAACTGACATTGTATTGATTAAAAAACAAAATTTTAATTAGATTTAATAGGGCATTAACGGATCATTTCCGCTATAAATCTGAATTTTTCATCCGCCTTAAACAGGAATTTATTTTCCAAACCCAATATATTTTTTCATTTTAATTATCATTTTAATTTTCCTGATTACGGGACATTTTTAATCGTATAATGTAACCCAGATCTAATTATTCTAATGTTTAAACAGATGCCTATATTAATTTTATTAAAAGTAAACAAAACTTTATTAAATATAAATCAGCCTTAAACAAATTTTAATAAAAATAAGTTAACATTCAAATTATTCATCAAAATTTCTTTAAAAAAAAAATCCAAAACTGAAAAAAATTGAAATAGTAATCAAATTTATATTTTCAAACATAAATTTTCCTCTATTGATAAAAAAAAAATCCGGGCATAATAGTTCCGGTTATCCAAACTGCCACCTGCTCTTAAACGACGACAGGAGGAGCCCGATAAGGTAGCGTGCGAAGGTACAATTTCACTCGTTTACCACCTCAGTCACGCAACATCTTTCTCTCTTTTTAGAGGGGGGAAAGATTCTGTATGTAATTGGTGTGTGATGCCATCTACCGTAAGGTACCGTTGTTATCATCTAAAAATACCGTGAAATCACGCAAAAAAAACCTTGTCGTCACCTTAGGTACTACCTCGTGTAGGCCATCACGTGTAATTCAATTAACGAGGTGAGCGATGCGTCTTCCAAGGGCGCCAACTTGTATTTTTTCTGCTGATTTCATTCGGCTACAACGGGGGCAGTGCCACCTTAAATAATAGATGGTCCCGTAGAGAATGCTCAAAGAAAAAGAGGGGGAGTCAGATATTTCTTTTTTTCTTCCTCACGCTCAATACTCTTCTTTTTCTATCCCCTCTATCTCTCCCGCTCCCTTTTTGCTAAGGGGTGAGGCTCCTTCTTTTCAGTGGCCTTTCCATCATCGTCCGACAAAAGAGACACGGGCGCCCTCTACACAACCAAAGAAAGAGAAAAAAAGATTTTATTTTAAAAAGAAGAAGAAGATATATATCAGCAGACCAAACAAAATGGCGTCTATAGTTTCGAGGGGGCTACTAGCTGACGAAAAAACTTTTTTTTTTTTTTTTAACAGAGAAAGAGAGAAATGGATCGGATCCCAGTGTACAGAGGCAGCTTTAGCTCTCTGGAGACTTTGATAACTCGGCTCGCCGCCGCCTCCCGTTCCTGCTGGACGCTTTTTTTCTTTTTCTTTTTTATTTCCAAGTTGATGCTCTTCCCTGCTGCGATACGGGGCTCCCACTTCCCAGGCAACTCGCATTAAGAGCGTACTTTTATATATATACTTATTTCCTCCTGCTGACCCCCCACTTTTTTTTCTTTTTTTCGCAAAAGTGCTTCATTATATGCGTCCATCATAATCCTATATAGTACGTCGATATGGACTTGTTATTATTTATAATAAACTCAAGTTTTTTTTTCTTTGGAATAACATAAAAAATGTTTCTAATGCCTACGTAATCAGCAGTTGCTTTAATCAAGGTTCATCAATCATTTATGCATTATATTTCCATGGAATAGATACATACTTGAATTAATATGCATTAACTCGGTTCGCCCAAAGAGAAATATAAATGATCTTTATTATTTGTTATGTTGTACTACACAATAAAAATGTCAAAGAATAAAAATGGCTGCCACCGAGTTGGGAGCAGCCATTTTCATCATCTATGGACGACATGGCGAAAAATCGGTGTCATTAGACACAAAGTGAACAGAGAAGAAGAAGAAGAAACCTCGAGACGTCTAACGAGCAGATCGTGTCTCGCCCGCCCCAACAGCGCAAAACAAATGAGGGACGCCACCCACCGAACCTGCGCAGCAGCACACGCCAATGGGCAATATATACGCATGGGGGAAAGTTTTCTATTACTCTGGACGAGAGAAAGAATCATTACAAATGGAACAAGTTTTTCACTTTGGTCATGCATGATTGAATGAGAGAGATAGCTAGAAGAAAAGAACCCCCCTTTTTTTTTGTTCGGCTGCTGTTTTTCCATTTTGAATGAGTCAGATGCTGCGCCCTCTTCTCATATAATAGAGCAGCTCCATATAGTAGTTTGGGTGATGGACGTGACATGATCCTATACTACGCGCGGACTGACCCCTCATTATCCATCAATGAACCATTTCTCATCTATATAACGTCATGAATTTTGTATTACAACCATGAATCGTCTATGAAGCTTGACAAAGCTTATTTGACCTTTTTTGATTTTGTTAAGTGGACATTGAATTTCTTCATTTCCTTTCTCGTCGTTCGACGTTTGATTAGATTGTAAAAACAGGAATTTCACTTCCTATTTATTATTGTATTGAGGAGGAAGTGCGCCTTCATTTTTCTCTTTAAGCATCTGGATGTTGCCGTCCACGATTTCAATAAAGAGAGACGAATGATGTAGCCTCTTTTTTTTCCTGCTTCTCCCCTCTAGCTGCTGATATTTATTTGATGAAAACACACAGTCGATCACGGAGAGAGAGACCAAATCCAATACCCCCCGTCATTCAACTTAGCGAGCGCTAGGCTCTCTTATATATAAAGCGAAGCGGAAAGAAAGAGAAACTAGTGGAGCGAAATCTCGTCATCACTTTTTCTTCTTCTTTCTCTTTTTTTTTTCTTCTATCCGGTTCTTTGCCTTTAATCTGTCCGAGGACGTCGTCGACGTCGGGAGAAAGGAACGACCGAAATCAATTGGATTCCTCTCGTCGACGTCGTCGCTCAAGGACCAAATCAAATATAAATGGAAATGTATCAAGTCGATTGAGTTAATGTGAACAGAAAAATTTTCGTAAACAGCACGTGGAGTGGGTGGAGTCGTCGGAGAGGGAAAAAGGGTTGTTGTTGTTGCCAATGAGGGCAGATTTTCTACCCCTTTCAGTCTTTTCCCCCCCTCTTCATATATATATATATATTGTGTTGTACAATTCTCTTTATTGATCGTCCAGCAGCTGGAAGAAAAGAAGAAGAAGAAAGTTTCCCTCGAGTCGTCGATGCTGCACAGCGTTGCTCCTGAAAAAAGAGTAGTAGTATTGACCCAGTCGATTTGATTATTTCCTGGGAAGGGGGAGAGAGCCTAGATTGCTTTTTAAATAGCGGCAACGTCGTAATTCTAGAATGAATCATATATCGAATCCGAGGAAATCCAATAATACCAAAATAAAAAGGTCAACTTTGAACTAATTAGGATTATTTCTATAAGAACAGCTGTGAACTTTCCCAAGCTTTTAGTGCCATTAAATGGTCTTTCTTTTGTTTTTTGTTTTTTAGGCCTTAATTGAGGTGATTGAACGCGTTTACACGAAACCAGTACCATGTATTTTGATGAAGAAGAGGGGGAGGAGTCTTTTTGTTGGTGTTGACGTCATTTTACACAGTTAAATGTTGTTCTTTTCCCAATCATCATGGAGGGACAAATCTTTTAAAAATGGGGATTTTTTTTTTTTTGACACAAACATTGATCATCATATTTTTAGGAACTGTCGTTTTCATTTAGGAACATTTAATTGGCGTCAACCAGACCGTTGAGACATACGACACGTAATAATTTTTTTTCGGGATAATAATAAACATGGTGATATAAAGGGGAACAAAGAGAAAATTAAAAAGAAAGCCACGACCAAGATTTTGATTTTTGCTGTTTTTTGAAGGTAGTTTTTTTTTGCATGAAGACATGCATCAGCACACAATGACAATAATATAGTAATAATAAAGAGATATAATATTTTTGGTTTTGTCATACGACGCCATAAGGACTCGACCATTTTGATTTTCGTGAAAGTAAAACACACTTTTTTTTTGTTTTAAGTGGTTTTTTTAGTAGTACAGCACTAATATAACATGAAAGGGAAAATACAATATAAGAAACACACGCGTGCTGCATATCTCTTGTCAAAAAAATCTTTGATATTGCTCGACATGTATGTATATATTATGTAGGAACTTTTTTTTGTTGTAGTTGCTCTGTGACTCTCCGTCGTCCATTTTCTTCAAGCAGGGAGTTGCCTAAATTATATAGCACGCCCCTCTTTCTCTATAGCGTTCATCGTGAACAGAATATGGTATATATACCCAACTTTATTAATTGTGTTTGCAGTAGAGAAAAGAAAAAAAAAGAGGATCGTTATACTTTGATGTTTGTGTAGGGCTATTCGGAGCTTGTTACGACAGGACCAATCAAGAATGAGAGCCAGTCACGTGACATCAAAAAGGGGGGCGGTTCATTTAATCAGAGAAATGTTTTTTTCTCGATTCTGAGGTGAATTCTTTAATAACGATGTGATTCTACGACACGCCTATTGTGCTGCCACCACTGGCTCGTTATTCTCCACGCTCCACATCATCTCTAGCTGCTCCTTGGTAGTAACGAGGCAACGTGCAAATAATAAAGAATAACAACATTGAGGGTTGATAAATAAAAGAAAACATAAACAAAATAAATAAACTTTTCTTTTCATCGTGTGAAAAATTATATTACGTTCAACCGAGAGAAATGAGGTGGAAAATAAAAAAAGAACCAATACACCAATAATATAAAAACTAATAAAAAAAGAGAATCTAATTTAAAAAATAAACATAAATTAAGCAGCGAGGGGGTCAGCCAATAATACGTCATCATCACCGACTAGCATATAGAACAGAAATTACGAATATAAAAAAACATAATAAAATTGGAATGCAATACAATTGGAATGGTTTTAAGGATTAAAACATAAATTAGGAATTTTCCCTGAATTTTTGTCTCTTCTCTTCGGTAGAAAGGACGACGGAGAGTGGCAGGATCATCAAATCAGTCACACGAAATACACTCAAAAAAATTACTAACACACATGTTACATACACTCACGTTTAAGATAGAGAGTTCATATATATGTATAATATGAAAAAAGAGAGAGAAATAGGGAGAATTAGACAGACATCATCGTCATAGGCCCCGGAATTTGATTATAGTTTTTGTGTTGTTAAGTGTTAAAAAAAAAAAAGCATCTTCTTTAACGCACACCCTCCTCCCCCTAGTCCATTTAAAAGTTAATTTTTTTTTCAAAAAAGAGAACCCTGTTATTTAAATGGTTTAATAAGCGCTTGACTAGACGTTTTTGACTGCGCCTGGACTAGAGACCTACTTGAAAATTAAAAACACGAACCAAAATTAGAGAGAGAGAGAGAGTGGGATCTTTTTTCATCATCATAATAAAAGAGTTCAAGCCGGAGTTAGGCTGAAAGTCAGTGAGAGAGGATTGGCGATACGCCGGTTGACGGGTAGCAGGATCAACGACGGGATGAATTGGCTACCTGATGTCGGATGATCCTGATCTGATCCTGGATGACCGTTACTATGATCCTCTTTCTCCGGTTGAGATAGGAGGAAGGCCTGGAGGACGAAATCCTGGCGGTGAGAATGCTGACCCGCAGTTGGGACGGCCAAGTAAGGTGGAAGCTGCTGAAGATCCGGATTCCGGGCCAGCACCGGGATGCACTGCTGCGTCCTCAGGTGGAGCCGGAGTAGTTGAGGCTGCCGAGTTGCGTAGCCGCATCGAGGGCACGTCAGAGGTCTCGATTGATCCAGCTGGCTCGTGCGGAGTTGGACGAGGGCTTTAGCCGGACTGGTAATCCGTCGACTATTGGGTGGATGACGGTGTAGGATGTGAGTGAGACAGAGTTGGCGAGTGGAAAATTTTCGGCAGCAGACGGAGCAGCGGAATCGTTTACGGCGGCGCTTTACAACTTCAGTGCTGGATGAAACAGCTTTGATGATTCCGCCGGCCGGCTGTGCAGGAGTGAGTGTGTGGAGGAGGTTACCGGGCAACTGGTGGTCCATCAGATGACCGTGGAATTGCTCCAAGGTCAATGACTCCCCGCACAACGGGCACTGGATACCCCCCTGCTGCTGCTGCTGCTCGTGATGGGACATCATCTCTTCCGGCTGAGTAGTATTTCCGGATGATGGCGGAGTTTTAGTCTGCTCCTGATCGCGCATCAACTGGGAAGCGTGACTTTTGATCAAATGAACTTGAAGAGCCACCAAATCATTGCCAAACTGCTGATTGCAGATGTAGCAGAAACTGCTTCCGGTGCTACTCGTTCCGCCGGAACTGGATGAGTGATCGTGACTCAGGTGAGCTTTGAGAGCTTTGCTGCTTTTGAATCGTTTAGGGCATAGAGGACACGTCTCCGTTGAGAGAGAAACAGTGCTGCTGCTCTTTGCCGGACTGCTCGATGGTGTCGGCATATTCATCTCATCCGGAGAGGAGTGCTGGTGATGGAAGGAGAGATCCATGACGCCGCCTTGCTGATCTCTTCCGCCCGGAATTGAAGATGGTAAGAGGAGTCCGTTCATCATGAGCTCCTGATCCTGAATCCCGTGCGAGTTCTGCTTGTGAACTTTTAAGAAGTATTTGGAGCAGAGTTCCTTGTGACAAATGTCGCATTGAACTCCGCCGATCTGGGATCCACCTCCGCTGGCTTCTAAATGGATTCCGTGCATCTTAAGCATGTGCGTCTTCATGAAATACTTGTTGCACAACTCTTTGTTACAGATGGTACAGTAACTGCGGGTGCTGCTGCTTCCTCCTCCACCACCTCCGCCGGATGTTGAGCCGGAACGGCGCTTATTATTAGAGCTGTTGCTTCCAGAGTTGTTATTATTACCTCCAGAGAGGTCCAGCATGGATCCGCCGAGCTCATCCGGCATCATAACACCGTGGTAGTTCTGCAAGTGCATCTGGAGGAAGTAAGGAGTGAAAAAATCCTTGTTGCCGCACAGCTGACAGAGAGAGTTGCCTCCTCCTACGGGCGTGTTTACGGCATCTGGTTGATCCGCTGGATTAATCTTGACGATACCTCCGCCGCTGCTTACGCTTAAGATGGATTCAGTCCCGTTTGGACGCTGCTGAGGTGGTTCGGGAGTCTTGTCAGAGGTCATCCAGCTGCGTGCGGATGAGCCGTTCAGTTCCATGATCATGGATTGCAGTTTTTGAAGATCAGCACTGATGTTGACCTGGCCGTCTTCTTCAACTGATGGTGGTGGAGCTTCGCATTTGACTGGAGTGCTGCCACTGCGATCCTGATCGGGATTAGTCATCTCTTCGTCTTCTTCCATCATCGTCATATCCGATGGTTCATCCGCTTCCGGAAGATTGTGGAAGTAAGTGCGATGCATATGCAACAGGTAGGCGGACTGGAACGGCCGCTGACATTGATCACAAGTCAACATACCTCCGCCAGGTGATGGATCTGTTGGCGCAGGCGGAGTGGTAGATGCGGATGAAACCAAGTTGAGAGGTGTCTTCTGCTCTGAATCCATTTGCTGCTGCTGCGGAGTAGTCTGCTGCTTCGGGCTGTTCTTATTATTATTAGATGATGATCCATTGCTTCCGGACGATTCCGCCGGTTCCGGAAGCGACCCGACTCCGTGCTTCTTGAACTTGTGCGTCCTCAGAAAGTATTTGTTGCAGAATTCTTTGCAGCAGATCTCACAGAATGCTTCTGTATTGATGACACCCATCTGACGGAGACGTTCCGGAGTGAAGAGCTGGCCAGCACCTGGATTGATCAGTTGAGATGACGATGATCCAGATTTAGGTCGATCCAGCAGCGAGTTATTGTTGCTACTACCGAACATGTTTGAGAGAGATGCGGAAGATGGCATCTTCAGCATAGATAGGAAAGAGGAAGCATCTCTACCGAGCATCTGACCCGGTTCATCCATCTGATGATCCGGATGGTGTTGTTGTTGTTGTCCAGCAGAAGCATCCGCCGAATGGAAGAGACTAGTCGTATTATTATTGAGAATCGTCGTTGGTGGAGTTAAATTGCTGCTCATTCCGGATGACGGAGGAGGCGGAATTGGGATTTTTATTAGATCCGCAACTCCAGCTGATGATGACGACGAAGATTTAGGATGAGGTGCGCTCCGGCTTTTCTTATGATGAGATCCACCACCGGATCCTACAGATCCCGGAGCGTTGGGAGTAGACGTCGTCGTCGTAGTAGTCGTAGTCGGATTGGCCGAGTTACCGGTAGTTGCTGCAGCTGCTTCCGGCGGGGCGATCCCGTGCATTTTGGCCTTGTGCCGTTTGAGGAAATATTTGTTACAAAACTCTTTCTGGCACAGGTCGCAGTACGCTTCCGGATTGATGATTCCGCCTGGTTTCCCGCTTTGCTGGTTACCACTGTGCCCACCCATCATTGAGATGGAGACGGAAGGAGCGGATGTTGTGATGGTCGACGGTGAGCTCGACCACAACGGAAAGAAATCCATCAATCCGCTGCTGCTGCTGCTGGAGGTCAACGGAGGATAAGTCGGAATGCTATTATTCTTATGGTTTGAGGATGTGATGCTCGGTGGTTTCAATGTCAAGCTGGACGACGTGACCGGTGACGGAATGGTCGGAGAGTAGTTGTCCGTCGGTTCATTTGGAGGCGGCGGATGCATCGGATAAGACATGGCGCCAACAGTTAAAGATAGTGGCGGACCGTATGACGCAGAGATCAGCGGAGGTGGCGCAGAGGTGACCGGAATCCCTCCTCCGTTCGTGCTAGACGTTGTCGGAGTCGTTATAGCGCTGACTGCTGTACTGACTGGAGTATTGCTTCCGGATGGCGGAGAGCTGGTCGTCGTTGGTGGTCCGGCGTCGACGTAGATGCCGTGCTTATTGGCTTTGTGCGTCTTTAGGAAGTACTTGTTGCAAAACTCTTTGTTGCACAGCTCGCAGTAGGCTTCGTGATTGAAGATGCGCAGACCTCCGATCATGGCGGATCGGCTCAACGATCCTGGCTCTACTCCACCTTGCATCATCATCGACTGCTGCTGCTGCTGTGATCCAGGTAGGAACGGATAGAGGAAGTGGGATGGAAATCCGGATGAATATTTGAAAGAATCATCTCGTTTACCGAGACCTCCTTCTTCCGGAGATGTGCTGCTCCGGCTCGCCGTTTCAGCTTCCATCATCTGCTGGTGGTGAGCTGGATTCCATCCGCCGTAGAAAGGAAAAGAAGCGGCTGAAGATGTCTTTCCTAGGAACTCTGCCAATAGAGCCGGATTGCTCAAAAGTCGGGCTTGATCCACCAGTCCGATGGAATTGCGGATGATTTGCCCTTCTTCCTGCTCCGTATCTGTCGGATTACCTCCGGAATTGTTCTCTTCTTCTTGAGCCTCTTGCTGTTGCTGCTGGAGCATAGCGGCCGTTTGAGCCAGAAAGGCCGTAACGGCCGCATTATTACTATTCTCTTGAAGGTCTCCTGTGGGACTTCCATCGTTTGTGATCCGCACTGGTTTGGACTGCTTCCGCCGCTTGTTGCTCGGCTGGATGCTGTTCCCTCCGCCAGTATTGACGAGTTGGTGATGATCGTTGTCATCCGTCCCGCTATCGTTTGCCGGCCGCTTCTCTCCACCTTGTCCGGCTAAACTCATCTGCTGCCGGATGAGAGCCTCTGCGTTGGCTGCGGCCGCTGCGGCTGCCGCAGCTGCGATGTACGTCTCGAAAGGATTATCCGCCTTACCGGATGATGAAGTCTGCTGTTGTTGAGGCTCTTGAAAGAGTGGGAAATTGGCAAAGAGTTGCCGCTGGAAGGCGGCCGCAGCGGCGGCGGCGTTGAAGGCAGCTGGATGGATGCTGCCTACATCCATAGGCCCTTGATCCATCCCTCCGGAATCGTCATCACTGAAGGAGATGGCTGAATCGTCTGCTTGCTGATGCTGTCTATGATGATGGACCATGGCGTTGCTAGTTGTGCCTTGAGGTACCGCAGATGTAGAGGTCGGACTGGTCGCAGAGTTTGGAATGACTTTATTTCTGGCTCCACCTTGAGTACCACCGGAATCTGAATTGCCGGTTGGATTCATCATTGTGACGGAGGACGCCATCTTTGAAATTTCTTCGTCGTCGTCGTGATGATGGATAGTTCAGCGTTGATGTTGATGTCGGATCGGCAGCTCCATCTGATGAGCTGCTCTACAACACAATGTATAAAAACGTGCACATGAGAATAATGCGAAACCTTACGGATTTGCTCGCTGGTTTTTAGATGTTTACCCTTTTTGTTCGTGATGGATCGAGGCCCTCGGAAGATGATGGGAACGCGGAAGAGTCCGCCAGAACGGCGGCGGCGGCGCCACTTGTCCAGTCAACACTTAAAATTTTCTCTCTCTCTTTTTTATCTCTGTATAATTGAAAAAGAAGCTGGATGAAACAAACTAATTTCTGTCAATTGATAATCACACACACACACACCTTTTATTTAAACTCGTGTCACTCTTATGTAACTAAATAACTAAAGAAAAACCCCAACTAGTACGCTTTTAAATCAATTTAAAAATGTTGCAATTCAACTCAAAGAACTTAAAATGTAAATATGATGGATTTAAAGAAAAGCCCGGCCCGAATAAGAGCAGCAGGCCATCAGGCGTCCAGTGCCCAACTGAAACTAGTCTATCGGGAGAAAAAGAAAAAAGAAAAGAGGGGGAGAGTGGGCGTGTTCATTCGCCAATCCCGCAATGTGTGTAAACTCCACCCACTCTTGTGCGGCCGGGGGGATGGTTCGTGACCGGCGATTGGTCGCAGATGCCGCGCCTTATAGCTGCTCTGCGTCGTCGTTCTCATCGTCATCGTCGTCCCCCTTTTTGCTCTTCCTTGTCAAAGGGAGGGTAGAACACGACGACGACGAGTCCCCTTTGCACACACAACACAAATGACTCAATAATCAAAGTTTTTCACCGCAGCAGTTGAAAAACTAGAGAAAGAAGAAGTCACGCAATCTTCAAGTACTTTTACACGCTTGTTAGACACCTGACTCGAACCGATTTCTTCTTCTTTTCTACACGCTATTGTTACACACAAAGATCGATAACATGACGTCCACACGTCATCTTTTTCAAAGCTAATTAGACTTGGTATATATACTCTCTCCATACCATACTCAAGTCCATACCAAATAGCAGACGACAGACAGAAACAACAACAACAAAAAAAGTATGAACGCCATTTTTGCTTCGACTGTGCCATATAGTTGGTACTTGCCCGCCGTTTTTCCCCAGTAGCAGCGCATATAATCATAATAACGCCATAAAAACATACAAAAAGTGTTGTGTGTGCGAGAGAGCATAGAGGGCCCCCGGTCCGGCCATTTTCTTTATATTTGATATTTTATTCGTTTATAGAGAAGTGGACGAGAGGATGGAAAAAAGAGGGGGAGAAAAAAAAAAAAGGACTAGACCGGAGGGGAGAGGAGGCGGGTCGCTGCTAAACGATCGATAGAATGACCGGTTGGATTGAACCTTCCGCGAGTTTTTCCTCATCTCCCTCAAGGAGAATATATATACAGCACAACAACTTGGAGACGTATAAAGTTAACTCGGTCTTATTGTTTTGACTCATCACGATCTAGAAAGAGCCATAAAAGTATGTATATAGGCCTAAGGGGTATACATATCGCGTGACTAGAAAAAAAAAATGGTTTTCTCCGGCGTCCAATTTCATCGGCGTGTTACGTAGAGAGCTACTGAAAAGAGTAGCTTTCTTTCAATCTGCCGTTGTCAATGACTAATTGCTAATTATGAAATTGATTGACATGTGTGTCCTATATTATGATTCTAGGACATTGTATAATAAAGAATGCAGTTTTATGATAATTGACAACTACCTTTCTATAAGCGACATCGGGAGAAATAAATAAGTCGGGCAACGTTGCCCAGTGACAGTTGTAGAAAATCGTCTGCTACCGTTCACTTCATTCTTTTTTGGAGCGCTGTTTTTCAGTTTTGTGTGTGATCCCATTTCCTCGGCAATCATCAACTACTTTTTATTCTAATTGCTCAGGTACGAAGGGGAGCTTTTTAAGGTCAAGGTTTTCCTTCTGTCTAGTTATTATTACTTGGGTTATAACAATTTTCTCAAATCTACTGGGAAGTTGTGAACAACTTGTTGACGTCTTTCATTTCGTAGAAATGTTGACAATTAATACTTTTTTTTTTTACCTAGAAAAATGTTTCTCTGAATTCAGCAGATGCTCTTAATCACATCCTTCTTAAAACCTTTCAAGTTTGAGGAAACATGATGACTAAATAAGAGGGGTCAGAAATAATAACTGCAAAATAGCCTTCTCGCGTTACTCCCGCTGGAGAATTAGTTGTTTTGTGCATAATAATAATCCCCTTTTTCCATTCACACTCTCCAAATCCCCCTTCAGGGCTTTTTTGACAAGAAAGAAAAAAATATAATATTTTAGGGCTGCTTCCTGTTTTTCAGTTTCTCTCTCCCCTCTTATCCCGCGATTTTTGTTTTTCTGCATTTTTCAAACACCTTTTTCTCTCTCCCCCAATGTGCGGTTTTTATTTTTTTTTTCTTGGGTCAAAAATTCAAAGAGGGGGGAAAGAAAAAAAAAGAGGGGAAAAAAACTGAAAAACAAATTTGCATTTTTCCAAGTGTGTAAAAAATGTATTGTGTCCGACCTTCAGTTCGTTCCCCTCTTTCGATTCTTAGATATTTCATTCGTAATCTTTTCCATTCCATCAATTCATAAAAACAACTCACCTTAGTATTTATATATAAATTTTTTCTTTCAGAAAAGAGGAAGCTCGAAACCGGAAGGTGATCCCGCGTGTTGTCCCGCACGGCGCTACTGCTCCCGCGCAAACAAGAGTGTACAAACTCGCTCACACTGTCACTCACACTAGTAGCTCACGTAACACAACGTATAGTAGATATAAACGTTTACAGTCCTTAATAATTATTTAAATTTTACAAAGGCAACGCTGTTTAGAGAGCTCCGATCGTCGTGGATGGCGGCCAGTGACTGAATGTGTTTTTCCCCTTCAACTTTGCTTCACAGCCCCTCTCAAAAATCCAAAAGGTATATAAGAGAGAGAGAAAAACACGGAAAAAGTCCTGAGGGCGAACCGAAAAATACGACGACGACCGCCGCCGCTTTTTTTTTCCATTTCTCGCTCTCTTTGGCGGAAGAAAAAAAAACAGTTATTATTATTATTATTTTATTATATTGGAAAAAAGAGGCAGGGTTGTCACTTTTACGTGACGTCATCATTGCAACGGGATCATCATCAACAACTCACGCGTGCCAAAAAAAAAAATAAGATGATGGTTTTGTAGGGGGGTAGTAGTAAGTTGTGTAATGACCACTATGTCGGTGGTGAGGGCGTTGCCATGACCACCACAGGGGGGTCTACTACACATTTTCGCCAGTTCCGGCTTCCGCACGGGGTCAATCAACTACTCCGTACATTGATCGGGTTGCTAACAGAGGGGTTCTTATGTCAACACTATATATGAGGGTTGCGTTAATTGCATTTATTTGAATTTGCGAAAAAAAGGGATCCAGCTGGAACACGCGCCATCTGCCTTAGTAGAAAAAAAACATGTATCAATTTACATTCAAGAACCCTCTTTATATTTTTTGGGTGGAAATTGAATGGGATTAACATCTGCAAGCGTCCGTTTTTTTACTTCTTTGTCCGGATTTTTTTATTCGAAGCGTGTGCTCTAAATTGAATAGAGGGGAAAGAGCATAATCTCTGATAGAGAGAGGGGAGAGAATTTCCAAATTTACGGAAAAAATTATGTATAGAGGGGTTCCTCTCTTTTTTTGATTTTGTTCCGGAGGGTAAAAAAAAGTTGCCGTTTTTCAATCAAAAAAAAAATTTTGTTTGTATGGCCGGCTATATTATATAGTGTTTGCTCTGGCGAGACCATCTGTCCGAGTATACACATACGAAATATTATGCACTAAGCCAGGTGCAAGTGGACGCACGCCGCGACGCCCTTAATTCTCCCCCCTCTAAATTTTTTTTTTTTGTCAAAAATCTCTATTTTTCTCTCCCAAAAAATATTATTATTATTATTGCCCTTTGAATTATTGAATAGCTCCAACCGTTTTCTCTCTTTTCATTTTCAAGTGAAATCGTGCTGGTCTCATAACACAAAAAAGGTGGAAGAAGGCGTGGCCTTTTTATATATATTTTCAAAAAAATTTTACATAGTCAAAAGTCTTTCCTTTTCCATCAATAATCAAAGAATTTTCCCTTCGATTGTTGTGCTCGGTTCTATGCGCCGAGAAATTTTTTTTCAACAATGCTTTGCATAATGCATGACCGAGGAAAAAAAAAAACAACAACAACAAAACTTTCAAATCCTGATTTTTTTTTTTTATTTATATATATATACATTTTTTTAAAAAAAGGAGTTGAATTCTTCTGTATCCAGCCATGTCGATGATGACGATGCGCAACTTTTGAATAATGGATGAGAAAAATAAAAAATAAAAAAAAAAGTCGGGGCTCAGGTCGATAATGAATAAAATGCCTGTTGTTGTTGTTGTTAAGGCTCGAGGCGGATATGAATGCAATTTGCATTTCAATTAGGGTGTCTATATAACGACGAACGCTCGATCGACCCCATTGGATGGTTTTCAAATGCTGAATCAATATCTCGAAGGCTTTTTTTTCTTCTTCTTCTAAGATGATGGATGACTTTGGCCCTGGCATTTTTCTTTCAAAACATTGATTGGGTCCGTTTGTCCTGGGGGGCCATTTTTTTTCTTTTTGGTGTTTTTAATGAACAACACAAAATAATTATTCAAATGAGTTGTTGTTCGTCCATCTTTTTTTTTTAGATAGAGAAAAGAATGCCTTATTCCAATTGATTGATTCCGGCTCCATACCTGGGGATCTTTTTTTTTTTTCTTCATTTAAATATTTATAATACACGTACTGATATATTTTAATGACCTGATTGTTCATCATTCTCTGAAAATCTTTTTTTTACTCATTTACATTTGATAATGGGCAGAGAGAGAGAAAACGAACAATTTGAATTTGTTCGGACACTCTAAATGCAAATGTTTCTTCATCTATTTTTTTTAGGTTTTTAATCATCTAGTTGTAATGGATACCCAAGAGGAGTCGTCCGAAGATGAGTCGGTGAGGGACAGCGACGAGTCGTCTACTACTCTCAGCAGTACCTCATCATCCTCATCATCAACACCAAAGAAGAAGAAAAGGAGAAAGAAGTTGACAAAGAAGAAGAAGAAAAAAAGTCGGTAAGAGCTCGTTAGAGTGGACATAATAGACGTCGTCGACGTCGTCCTCCTCCTAATCATCATCATCAAAAAGGATCATTATCATCATTAACGAGAGAGAAACTGGACTCTCTTTTATGTAATGAGCTTGATTGGCAACAACTCTCTTCTGATTTATATAGAAATCCTCTTCCGTGGAGGATCTGATCCGTCTCGCAAAGGTGCAAGGAGAGCTACGTCCTCTTTCCAACTACGTCGGAGAGAGATCCACCTTGCTGGATCACATCTGGGCATCTGTTCCAGCCGCTCAGTTGAAAGCCATCTTACCAGCCGGCTCTGAAAGTAATAATAATATTCAATCCAATTCCCGTACTCACTAATTAATCCTCCCCTCAGAAAATCCTTTTTATTTCGACTTGATCAATCGATTTCTTGTGTGGGGAAGAGAGAGTCTTTCTTCTTCTTCTTCTGCTCTATCGATCCTGTTCGTTCCCGGGGTAGGATCCCCCCCAATCGATAAGTCATTTTTTCTGTTTCTTTTGAAAAACGCGGCGGCAGCAGCAGCACAAATCCTTAGACGACGACGTCTTTTGCGCCGACGTCGTCAATATAATATCTTTACGTTTGTTGTTGTTTTTTATTAGCAAAAATGGAAGAGAAGCCGGGGGCTCATCAAACATTTATCGCCGACGACGACTTTCGTATATATATATGCTTTTGTACAATTTTTCCTAGAGAGCAACAAAAAAAGTTACGACGGACAGTTTTGCGCCCTGGAGAAAAATAGAGAGAGTATTGTGTAATATGTGATCGATTTATATTTATCTTTTAGGGTCTTAAGAAGAAGAAATTGAAATCGCTCTGTTTGAACCAGTTAAAGTTGATGCCGGAATCTCAATTACTCGACATTATTAAAGGTTCTATTTAATTTTATAAATTAATTTTAAAATAAATAATAAAAGAATTGTAAATGTAGGTGGAGCTTCGTCTTCTTCCAGTACGACTACAAAGATCGATTCGATCGGTAATCACCATTTTCCTCCTTTTCATTATCGGAACGAGGGAGGGAAAAAAAAGCGGAAGGATTTTTTTTTTCTTGGGTGCCGGCCCATTCTTCACTTTTGTGCTGCGTGTGCGCCCACATACACAAAAAGGCTCTCTAAGAAAAAAGAGTACTACTCTTGGCGGCGGGATATAAATTGGAACAAATCAGGATTCTCATAAGGATTAACATCAAATCAATAATATGAGGGAGGAAAAAAATAGGACGCCGCTGCCGCGAAAAAGTGCGCAAACAACATCTGTCGTTATAGAGGGATCGGCGGATTTTCGGACGCAATATCCACCCAGTTGTTGTCAAGTAGCACGTGCCTCTCTTCTCCCCCTCTTCTTTCACCCTCCTGCCTTCCATTTTTCGACTGTTTTTCATCCCAAAATTTCGTTCCCCTCCGACGTCGTCGTCCCCTCTTTTTTCAGCGTCGTATTTTTTTTCTCTCCCCCCGGAGCAAATCATAAGAGTTACGATTCAATTGCTTCTACTGCCTTTATTTTTTAGGTTGAATAACTTTTTTTCTTTTTTCTTGGGGCTGTATAAATGTTTCCACTTGATTGCCTTATTGGCTACTGCGTTTGATTCATTCAGCCGGATCAGGATTTTTTTTTGTGGGAGGAGCACAGACAAAAAAAATCGGCAGTGAGGGAAAGAAAGAAATATTAAAATTCATGAAGGGCAATGGCGGCGGCGGGCGTCGTAGGGGGAGGAAGCCGAGTTTTATAGCTTAGAAGACCAGATCGATTGGGTCAACATATATATGGCTGTATATATTTATTTATTTTTAGGAGAGAAATGTAAGAAAGAAGAGGAGGAGGAAGGCGGATGCCAAGAGGATTCCGGTGGGAAAACGACGCTGATGGAGCTCCTGGAACTGGAGATGCGCGCCCGTGCTATTAAAGCTCTCCTTAAAAAAGAAGAAGAAGAGGGTGACGAAGAAGATGTTCTACCTGATCCACCGGAGCATCCAGCAGCATCCGAAGGAGTTGTAGAAGAAGATGGAATACAAGATATCGAGATTGAACTTGGAATCAGTTCCGATGATGATGATCCATCCGGAACGTGATGCTTAATTCTCGGGTTTCTTCCTTTATATAAGAACGTGATGATGATGATGGGGAAGCAGCGTGGCCAGTTTTTCCTAATGATGACACTTTTTTTGTCCGTCTTTTGTGTCGTTCCCAGTCTTTCTCATTAAGATCCATCGACATAAGAGAGACTATGACTGCCCAGTTTTTCTCTTTTTTAGCCTAAGGCTTGATTAGTAAAACAATAAAATATGAAGGACGACGATGAGGAATTGTATTTTCAAAAGTATTTTTATTATTTGTTCCCGGGAAAAAATGGAACGCCATCCATGGAATAATAAATTGAATTCTCGAAATTCTTTTCGGGCCGAATAGAATGGAGAAGTTTTTTTTTTCTTTTATTTCACCAAAGGATGTATGAATCAAAGTCGTGACAGTCGAATCGATGGAATTGTTGAAGGCTATTTTTCTTTCTTCATTTTTTTATTGGTCGATTCCAGCGAGAGTTGAATGCCATCTGTATGAACTTTTTAGAGGGAAAAAAAGCAATTTATTAAGTATTAAAAATTGTCATTAGTTTTCCTGGAATCGTAATGAGCGAAAGCCGACCAACAGAAACGGTTTTAATCAAATATGGATGGAGGGCAATGGCGATGGCTGTCGGAGCGGCGGACTTGACAATGGATCCAATCAATGATGGATGTCCCTCTTTCTCTTTTAATTCTTTTTGTACACTTTGAGAGAAAACAGGATATTAAGAGCTTTGGCCATCTAACGGTTAAACTTGTAACTAATCCGAGGAATTTGATTTATTGAGTTCATTGACTGATGTGAATAAGCAAAAAAATAAATAATCCCTTTTTCAATAAAATAAATAAATAGAAAATAATATGAAAATAATAATATGATTTAAATTTATACAATTTTGAAATTTTTGAAAGCGGCATTAGCAACTAATTAAATATTTTATTATATGTACACAACAGGTTTCGGTTTCCTTAAGAATTTTTTGAAGAATTTAACGACCTTAATAACTATCGTCTAGGGGGAAATGCTGAATTTTTCGGTATCTCTATAATTAAATTAAAATATGTTAATTTATTTAAAATTTCAATTAGCCGATTTATGAATAATTATCAATTTTTTACTGAACATATGTATATTCAGTTAAATTAATATAGACATATCTGTTTAAATATTTAGGTAATTGAATCCGGTTCACATTTAAATAGGATTACGTAGACACAATGTATTGGTAAAAAATCCTCGAGCAATAATTTAGAAAAAAAAATTCCTTTCGGAGGTTGATTTTTCAGATTATTAGCTTCATTGTCTCTAAGTGAATGAAATGGTGACTGGGGCTCCGAATATCCGGCTCCAGGCAATATACCTAAAAGAAAGTTTTTTTCTCAATAATTCAAAATTAATTTAAATTAATCTAATTATCCGCAGGAACTGCAGGCCTAAAATCATCTCTCTCTGAGCAAATGACTTTGCTTCAAATTGAATTATTGAAATACATAGAAAGTAAATAAATCGCTTCGACTGAGCTAGGGCACTTTCAAACGTCTGAGCCTTCACGAATCACGAATTCACGACATTGTTAAGTTGTTACTGGCATTCAACTATCTTCATGGCACATAGCTGGCGCGCATGAAGCCCAAGTGTTTAAAAATCCTTCAGAACCTAAATTTTCAATTTTTTAAACAATTTCTTGTAAATTTAAATGCATAAATTATTAAGCTTTCAACGTTTCCCAGTTAGCCAAAATGTATTTCCCAAAAATTAAAATTAAAATCACATTAAATTTTGAACCAGAAGAGGCTTCATTTTGCCATCCTACGTACCACTCGTATTACTTTCTTTGTCAATTCTAGAATTCACAGTTTCGTCTGCTCAGTCCATGGCCAGTCATTCTCACTCACCTTCACCCACACATTTATATCCATTTTCTACATCTTTATTGATGAGAATTTAGAAATTTCAATCGATGCCTCCCCATTTTCCTATCATCTTGATATTCAGCCATTAATCAGGCAATCCTCAAACTTCACGAATTGTTGTGTTACGTGCTTTTACTAACTTATAAAAATGTCAGCTGTCATGGAAAGGAACCTGAGCACCTTACTAAATTTCCAGCTCAAGTTCAAGTAAATATTGATCTTAAAACTAATAATAGTATCCACCATGTAAACTCAAAAGGACCTTTATGAACACTTTCATAGGGACTATTTTTGTTGGAGCAGTCTCAGAGCATTTATTTAGTCCTTGTTTCTTGGTAACTTTCCTCCACCTCATCAGGTATTTCTTTTTACATTTCTTAAATTTCTTGAACTTCCAATTTTGTAGTTTTGACTTTTCTTAAACAGTATGGTAACTTGCACATTGAATGGGGGATCCAATGATACCATCGGGAGCCAATCTGGGGACCAGGCACATCATCAAGTTGGTGTCCTCTGCAGGGCTGACCAGGATGAAAAATTCCCCAATGGACATGCTTCTGTGCAAACAGTTAATATAAATTTAATTTATTATTTCAAATTAATTTTAAAACTAAACTTTTTTTTTGCAGAAATTACCTTCAACTGTGTTTCCAGCTGATAACTTGAAGTTAGACTACCATGATCACCCTGAAACTGTTAGTGTCACACTGTATGTAAAGCAGATTGACAGAGAATCACTTCAGGTTGAATTTTCAGAAAAAAATGTCTCCGTTTTCTTTCGCACTCGGTATGAAAACAAAACCGCCAATTATTGAAAGAATTTTCTAAGGTTCCCTCTTTTTTGCAGAGACCCGTCTTTTACAATCCAATACCCAGCAGTGGATCCTAGCGAAGATTATTTCAACTGGAAGATCGAAACTCGCAGTCCTATTGAACCCAACAAATGTACTTTCAAGCTAAATGCGTTTAAATTGGAATTGAAATTGTTTAAAACTGTGAATGGAAGCTGGGAATCGCTTGAAGCTCCAGGTTTTTATTTAAATTTTGTTTTAAACTTAAGATTGCCACTTGAATTACTTATTTCTGTCTTTCCAGGTACCAACAATTTGGGGAAACCGATTGAGAAAGAAAAGTGGATTTCTCTAGCTCCTATAAACGCCTCCTCCGCAACCTTTATCTAAAAGAGTGGAATTCAGGAAAGCAGATGATGATGCAGAAACTTCAGCTCCGATTGTGGCTTGTGCCAGCCGGATGGGGTACACTGGACTTGGGAATTTGGGCAACACTTGTTATATGAATGCTGTGTTGCAATGCTTGGCCAATTGCACACCCTTAAAGAATTATTTTCTTGGTAATTTTTCTTTTTAAAATGTTGACTTTGTAAAAATTAAAGTTTTAAATGTCTCCTAACAGGTAAACAATTCCAAACCGAGCTGAATCGAGAGAATCCTTTGGGTTTCGGAGGCTCTCTTGCCGTCTCCTTTGCCGTTATTCTGCGTCAACTTTGGAGCGGCCAGCGAGATTCAATCGAGCCTTCTCAATTAAAGAGTTTGCTGTCTAATAAGGCCTCTCAATTTAGTGGATACGCTCAACATGATGCACAAGAGTTCATGGCTTTCTTATTGGATGGTCTACATGAGGTATACTGATCGCTATATTAATCCATTATTTGAGTTATTGATTTCATTTTATTTGAAAGGATTTGAATCGTGTGAGGTGCAAACCGCTGACATCGGCAGTGGAATCTGATGGACGTCCCTGATGCCGTAGTCGCAGGATGAGGCCTGGCGCGTCTATAAAAAGCGGAATGATTCAGTCATCGTTGACTTGTTCCAAGGCCAATATAAATCAACTCTTGTCTGCCCTTCTTGTCGAAAGGTTTGACTAATTGCTCTTCATTTATTACTTGCAATTTTTAAGTATTTAAATTTATAGATATCGGTGACGTTCGACCCGTTCCTCTACCTGGCACTACCTCTTCCTACCTCAAAATCCTGCTTCACTGTCACAGTATTTTTCGCTCATCATGTATCGATGGATTCCCCTCCACAATCTGCCGTCAAGCTCACTCTCTGGCTGGATCAGAACCAGCGAGTGGAACAATTGAAACAAGAAATCAGACGAGTCTGTGCGGATCGCTTTAGTTACCCGGATTCGGAGCTCGAGTTGATCCAAACTCGGGATGGAATTATCCGTCGCTGGCTAGTCGATCCTGCTCCTCTGAACCCATTACTCAACAGTCACGATGATACGTCCCTTCTAGCTTTCGAAGTTGTTCCGTCTATTGCGGATGAACCGCGCATTAACTTTGCCGTTATGCAGGTAAAATATTAATTTTAAAAAAATTGTTTTCAATTAGTAATTTTATATTTTTAGCGAGCGCTGGTACCTTTAGAAGAGCAAACCCGATGTGCTACTTGCAAAAAAGAGAGTGCCGATCTGAAACGATGCCTCAAATGTTTCACTGTTGCCTATTGCAACAAGGTAGCAACAAGTGATGTAAGATATCTAGGAAAAAGCTAATTTTGTGCTCTTATAGAATTGTCAAAAGGATCACTGGGCATTAATTCACCGCACCTACATGCAAATATAAGCCGGTTATTATAGGACAGCCCTTTATTATGAGCTTACCTGCCTCGTCCCTCACGTACAAGCGCCTCAAGGAGGCAATGCTGTACTACGCAAGGTATATATTAAGAGAAAATCCTTCTTTTTAAATTTCTACGGAATTGTAGTAGCCTATATTATGGATTACTTTTTCGCTACTATAATCGGATCCAAATCTCATTATTCAGGTTTTCGGTGGACGTGACTGTCGGACTCTCTAACCGGAATCAGGAATTCTCCTCGTCTTCCTCGTCGGGTCTGAGCGGTACGGACGACGGGGATTCCCAACAGCCTGGTTGGTTTGTCATCAAGCCGATCGACTCTCAGGGACAAGGCATTGGCAAGGAGAGATTAGTGGATCGAGGTAATAACCAAGAGGGAAACCCATCTTCTTCTTTTCCATAAGCATAAGAGGATTAGTTTTATGCGCATATGGAAAGAGGAGAGAGTATGTAAACACTTAGCCAAATTTCTCTTTTTAAGGAGATGAACTTCTGGATTTTGGGTCCGATGGAGAGCAGGACGAATCGCCCGTGTTTTTGGCAATGGATTGGCGGAACAACGAGCGGATGAGCAACTATTGCGTTAGTGGCCAACAAGTCGATCGAAACTGATGATATGCCTTGCATCACCAACGGCTCTGAACTCGACAATCCAGCTCAAATTGACGTTACATCACTGTCTGGAACAATTTATGCGTCCTGAAATCCTAAGTCGTGAAGAAGCCTGGTATTGCCCTCAGTAAGTTTTTAAACCCAAAATAATATTTTATAAATTTATATTACTTACTATTTCTTTTCTTTTTCAGGTGCAAGGAACACAGGGAAGCGACTAAAGAAATGTCCTTATGGAGGCTGCCGGAAATCCTGACGATCCAGCTCAAGAGATTCTCTTTCCGTAACCTATTATGGAGGGATAAGATTGATCAAAAAGTTCATTTCCCTATCGAGTATTGAAGAGTCAAACTTTTTCCTTTTCTTATTGACGTCATATCATTTTGTTTCATGTACAAGGCAATTGGATTTAGCGCCCTATCTATCAACGACTGGATCGTCTGACGGCGCCATCTACGATCTGATTGGAGTGGTGAATCATTACGGAGGAATTCTTTATGGACATTACACGGCATTTGCCCGCTGCCCTTCCGTTAATCAGGAAGAAGAGGACCAAGTTGGTAAGTTGATAAATCTGATAAATCGATCCAGCTCCTATTTTATATTTTCTTTAAAAGGATGGCGCTGCATGGATGACCGTCAGGTGCGGGACGTTAGTGCGGAAAGTGTCGTCACCCCAGCTGCCTACCTCCTCCTTTACCGTCGACGTCGTAAAGGATCTCCTCCTCGTGCCACCTGCTCCTGCCTCACCTCTATACTACAGTGATCCTGAAGAGATTGATTAACAAGATCCCTTCGTTTATGTATACACACACACTTTTGGGATGATGACACGTGTCAATCAGTAAGAGTGATTCGCAGCAAAATGTCGCCGTCGGTTGCCAACTTGGATTTTTTTTTTCTTTCTATGTAATCGGCTTTGTGGTCCTCTCTTGAGCTCTCTATCCTCTTTTTAAAAAAAGCGTATCTGCGTGTGGCCAGTAGCTCTTAGTTAAATTGTGTTTGTTGAAGTCCCCTTTTGTTTTTTGTCACGTTCAGTTTTGTCTATCACGAGCAACAGTTAATTTAGCATAATACCTCCTTTCGTCTGGTCCAGCAGCACTCTGAAATCAGTGGCCTTTTCGCCCATCCACCGACCAAAAAGGGAAGTTTAAAAAGAGATGAAGAAAAGCATATCTTTGATGTCTTTGTATACCTCCACGGATTGTGTATAAACGATCGAGCCGCCTATCGTGAATGTTTCATTTCTTCCTTTTTCAGGTTACATAATAAAAGAAACAACGCCCGGATCGTTAAATGAGGAGACTTCTCAATTATGCAAAAAGTTGCATCACATGGGCCAGAAAAGAAACTTTTTATTTTAGTTTTTTTGAATTTGTGGCGTAGTATAATGGGGGATTCTCCCGTAATAGTGCCCGCCGGATTTTTAGGGCAACCGGATATGGTACGCCGCCTTCCACCACCGAAAGTATAAGGTTTTGAGCGTTGTTATTTTGCTTGTTGCGGGACAAGACTGATGATTGTTCCGTTAATCACGCACGATTGGTCCCGCCTGGACAGAAAAAAGCGCTGCTTCTGTGGAACGACTCGATAGTGAATGGAGAGTCTTCAAGTGCTTCCGTGTGATGACACATTCATCGACGCTGTTCTGCACTTCTGTCCGGAAAAGAAAAGACACATAGCCTTGAGGGACGAATCGTTTATTTAAAAAACCCACCTTTTCAGGTGTAAATGAGCCATTGAGTGGGTTATTCTGATGGAGTAGGGAAAATCCCCTCGGCCCTTCCAGCTACATAGATTTGAATTCCGTTGGAAGAGAAAGAGAAAAGCAATTCTCAAGTCGTTAATAAAAATACCGGCTGACGAAAAAAATAAAAATGAGACGTAATCGTCCAATCACGGATTAACCCCTTTTACGTAGAGATCCGCTTTGGGATAATATGCGCTGCTCGATCTGATAGCTTTAACAGTCTCACCTTCACAGGAGCAGCAGCAGACGACAGATGCTTCGGCAGTCACGCACGCGTTTATATATTCTTTGTTGTTGTTGTTATTACTATGTCTGATATTTTTCACTTTCACGCGTTCCTTTCTGGCCTCGATTTATTTATATTTTGTGAATAGAGAAAGGGGTTTTCCCCAAGTCATCTTGATTCAACACCACTACAATCATCGTCTTCGTCTGCTATATTTATATGATTGATGCAGATTTACAATAAATACATAATGTATTAGCACGTGATCAGGTGATGTGTCATGTTGATTCAGCATTTTAAATTTTTTTAAAGAGGCGATTATTATTGGGGCGGAATGATTTATGGAACTGGTTTATTCAGGTTTTATTAAGGCAGCATCTTCTCTCCACGTGATGTCTGATAAAGTGGTGACTATTAAAACAAAATCTGCCGCTTGACATCGTAAATGGATTAGACAGTTTGTTGAGACTCATTATTAATGATTTTCAGGTCATTTTCGGATTTTCCATACTCGTGATCGGACATAAATTGACCGTTGCTCAACTGAGATCTACCCACGTAACACCTTCGGTTCGATAGGGCATGAATAATGTATGATAACTAATATCACTCGGAAGTAATTGAAAATTGAGTGTATAATAAATCTACACCTGACGTAAGGTGGTCGCCTAGCAAGTAGCGCGGTAGCTTTACTTTATTGTGTAATCTTTAGATTATTTAACGGATTAAGTGGTAAAACAGCTTTGACGCATCAGCTACAAGGATTATAAAACTGTTTCCTTAATCCACATTTTAAAGGTATTTAATTTAAAACAACCGAATGTTTATGTGGCCTGATTTTCTTTTCAATTTGTTTAAACATTCACGCACTGTACTGGATCGATTCAAGTCGTTCAAAATTGATTACCTGCTGACCTGTTTATGTTTGAATTCTGGAACACTCCTTTCGTAAAATTTCACTTTTTACAACACACCGTCCTAATAAATTACACAATGTTATCACAGATTAAATCCACTACTCATATAAATTCATCAAGAATCTAAGGAATTCAAAGTGGGTACCTTAAACCAACATTATTTCACCTCGTATTTTACCATAGTTGTATGGTGTAATCCCAACGTAACAACCGAAAAAAAGGAAAGTTTTAAATCAATATTAGTTGACTGTTATTATGTACATCGACCCGCATTTCGGGATTCCCTAGGATTCCAGGACTTTGCACGTTTCCCGGTACGTGTGTACTGTATAACAAGCATTGCACGCAAACACACGAAAAGTTCGATACATCTTAACGATCGTGCAGTAGACACGACGATGACACGACAAACCCTACTACTATATTGCATCAGTAGAATGGCTCATTTTTTCTCAGAAGATTTCTACATAACTTCTGAAGAAATCATTCCTTTTATTTTGTTTACATTGACAGGTATATAAGAACTAGAGCGATTTCTGGTAGTTAAAGTGGCGGATTCGAACACGTGCGCTCCACAGTCACGGACAGAGCAATATAAGCTCCTCCCATCACGGCAGAGAAAAGAACGTCTCTCTGCTCGTCAGGAGCTGCGGGACTCCTTTAAAAAAGGAAGGAGCTCTGACTATCAGCCGCTTAGTCCTTCTCTCAGTGCCCCACCTGTCGTACACGCAGCAATTTTACACTGCAAAGAAACGCAATTAATAATCATTTTGAAAAAGTGGAATATTTTGATTGGAATTGATGGAATGGCTACCTTATCATTACCATCCACCTGTCTCGTCTTATTACTCGTCTCTCAGAGTACTTTTACTCATTTCATACCGGAGACGGATCCGGAAACGGAAGTTATTGACCAGTTTTACTTTCCAACTGATCAAGGATTAGAAGAATTCAGGCAACTCATCTTGCGCGGATTGGGAATGACACGCGTCCCTGACCTTTCCAAGGTAAGATAATCATTTTCTAATTAATAAATAATCAGCTCGCTAAGAATAATTTATCGATATTATTATAGATTAACATAACTAGACAAGAATACGATGAATATCATCGCTTCGAGCCCTCGGAAGATGATTCTACTGGAACGCACACAGTCATCTTAAACCATGGTAACGAGTAAATCTTTCGCTGACACGTGACCTCGTCTCAACTTACTCATATTTTTTGTTTATTACTATATTATTTACACAGGAAACGTAAAATCCAGCAGCCGTCGCCGTGGATCCGTCGAGTGGCGACTAAGATTCCGCCATCAGAGTACGGAAGACGGCGGTAGCGAAGCAGCTCAGTTACGATGGAAACCCGAGTCGTCCACTCCGCTCCAACTGCACTTGACCGAGGATCGTAACAACATTCTTCCCAAACGCTGGAGTTTGCAGGTTGACAAGGAAACGAGTGTCACTTATCCGCAAGATTTCGAGGAAGACGTGAGCTCCCGTCTTAATCCCGCTACCTTAAAGGATTACTTGAAGAAACTCGACAAGGATTCGTCCGCCGTTTACACCCTTAGGGTCCGATGCATCGGAGAGGATTGTCCGCTACTCCGTCAGTGGCGCCTCAGCGGTCAACTTCGACTCAAAAGCAGCCCCAAAGATGAATCCGGAAGCCGGATCAAGCGTCATATTAAATCGAACAAGCATCACCACCGGCGGAATAAGAGCGGAACGGCACCTCAGCCGAAAGATATCCTCGTTGCACCTCTCAAAAAGTCTTCCGGAAACCGGAATAATAATAAGCAGCACCACGAGTGTCACACTAAGAAGAACGGGAAGAAGTGCTGCCCTCACTCCTTGAAAATCAACTTCCGCCAACTGCCAGGATTCGATTGGATCTTGGAGCCGAGCGAGATCGACATCTTCATGTGCAAAGGTGACTGCCACTACGCACAGTTCTCCCACAATCCTGCCAACAATCACGCCCTATTCCAGGGCTACCTGCACACGGTCAACCGGAGACTTGTCCCTAAGCTGTGCTGCACGCCGTCAAAATTAGAGAGCGTGCAAGTCGTCCACTACGACCAGGACGATCCATCCAAGTTGACAACCACAAAATGGGAAGGCGCCATCGTCAAAGAATGCGCCTGTGCCTAGTTTTTATGTGTAATCCTCCCCTGATTTTTTTTTAAAGAAGAATACTCTAATTCCACGTAAAAATTACTATATATTTGATAAAGAATGTTGATTTCTTTTTGACAGAGAAATCATTTTTTAAAAGTTCTAGTCGTCTCTCTTTTTTCTACGCATTTCTCTGTACATACGTGTTCAATGTCTCTACATATGTGTTCCCTATTTCGTACTTTTGGTGTCTCATAAGTGTTATTATTATTATTTTGTTCAACGGATTTCATGTTTTTAATTTTTTTTCTACATAAATGTGTGTATATTTATTATTATTATGAAGAGAAGAGCAGATACAATTGTTTTTATGGAACTTTCGTGTCTTTTATTTTTTTTTCTTGAAAAGGGAAAACCCCTCAAAGAACAACACGGAATTCCCATTAGTTCCACGAAAAACAAAAAACCGGACCATCGCAGGTTTTTGTCTCATTTTTTAAATCAAACAAGCGTGACACGCGAAGAAGCGATCCGGATCTAGTACCGTTTTTTTCTTTTGTTTTTCCGCCGGAAAGTCCGACTAAATGGCAATCTTTATGGACTGATCATCAAGGATCTCCTTTCGGTCCAAACAGACCGCAAACGCGCATAATAAACTCGTATATGGGCTTCCGACTCGTATCGTCGTATCACCTTTTACGATCATATCATTTTTTTTCTCAGTTTAACATGGACAAAAATGTTGTTATCACTACCAAAACAGTCATATCTACCGTTGACAAGGTCTCGTATTACGTCAAGCTTCTGTAGATCTCCACTTTCAATATACATACGATACGAGTTTGTTATTGTTTTGCATTATGTTACCACAAAAACTATATGGCCTGTGGTTCTCTAAGCTCCATTTTCACTTCATTATACAGTTTTTATGTAATAGCTAGAAGGGGGAAAGAAGCTTTGCATTGAAGGAGAACGAACCGGACATCCGTGATGAACAATTCATCAGATTCAAATAGAAAAAGAGCGACCTCCCCCCTAACTCACCGTTTGGAATGAAAAACCCTTCATTTTCTTTTTTTTTTTTTTTTTTAGAACTAACGTCATATATATATATACAAAGCGACCCCAATGTTCAACTGCAAATCCGACAGATTTAAGAGATAAATTTCTATAAAAACACTTCTTTGATGATCGAATGTTTTGATCCTATAAAAGACTTATATATTATTATCAATGCCATCTGAACGAGGTCACTCGTGCGAAAGATGATGGTGACGTCATTTATGGCTGACATCAGCATATCAGCCCACACCTCCTACTCGAATATGATAGAACACGACGAGTATATAGAGAAAGAACAAAAAATGACAGCTTAGTTAAAAATAGAGCCTACGATGATGGGGGCGGCTCATGATCGATATACATATTTAATAGCATTCTCTTAATAGCTGGACGTCATAATTCTTCTAAATTGGTTTTTTCTTTTTGGAAAGAATTCCCCTACATAAGTGGGCCCGGAATACTTCCCATCATCATCATCTTATGTCTGGAAATCCCAATGCTTTCTACTTCTACTTCTTTTTTTTTTGTTTCGCTTCATTTTTCTACCTAGTCACGGAATATGAGCTAATAACTGTGCACAAGAAGCCGTAGGTATGTCGGGACTGTGGTGGTCGTCATCAATTTTGGTGGATGGGTGACGTCACAGAATTCCCCCTTTCTCTACATATAGAAATAATTATGTCATGTCATCGGCAAGAGCTGGACTTTTAGAGGGATACATATATCTGAGTCAGACAGGCCCTGTACACACACACAGACACGCACTATGTTTAGACATCTTGGCGATGGACTGACATCAGCGCCTGCAGGAGCCGCGACGACTTGTTATTTTCGTGTACCTTGCAACTTATACTACTAGTAGCTTTTAAAAGTGTTTCTGCTTTAATCAGATAGCTACAAGGCTCAAACGATAATAAAAACACATTCGAGCTTAAAACTCCCACTCGTTTCTTGAATGGCAATTCATCCGGTTTGTTGACGATTAAAAGGGCTCCTCCTGGAATCGTAAAAGCCCTCCTCTTCTTCATGATATGATTATTTCCGCGTGGTTTTTTATTCATGTATAGTTCACATCCCTTGGCTCTTCTTTTTAAAAGGTTGAACTTTTAAAAAAGAAGAAGAAGGAATTCCCTTGCTACATGACCTACACAAGCGATATATATATTTTTATCACGAAATTGTGTGATGGTCAATGAAAAACAACAATCGGCAAACAAGGCCAAGGAAACGCTGTGTATATTTCTAAAATGACGCGCAGTAAGACGTATTTGGGGGTTTCCAATTTTAGACCTTCGGCTGGTCAATTAGAGTCCAATATCTAATCATTTTCTACAGAAATTTCTGATTGAGGTTTTCCCCTTTTTTCAAGTAAAAGTCACAGTGTACGACTCTCTTAAATTTAATATATTGAATAGAAGACGGCGGAGGCGCCTAGCGCAATTCTAAATAACACATCATGACTGACGGGATGTTTATTATGATTTTCTCTGCTGCTGGCCTGCATCGTACTACGTCGGTACATCTCGGTCGCCACGCAGTTTTCACTTGTCTGTCCGGCAACAATATATTGCTACACGTTGTATAGTTTCTTCCCTCTCTTTTTGTTTACTAACTAAAACTGATGAATAATATCAACATCGTATCGTCTGAAGCTCCCGAAAAGCAAGCGACGAGAGATTTTATATTCTACTACTATTATACTGAGAATATTACGTCACACTTTGAACTAGAAAAAATCTGACGACGTCAGCATGATGCAGAAAAAAAAAAACAATTTTCAATATGAAAAGAAGTTTGAATCTAACTTCGTGATGCCGGACATTCTCACCGAACCGGAACACACTTGTTGGCCTTCGCCTCTTCGTCAGGCGGCCTCGCCGTCCGGTCCCTTTCCTTAATAAGAGACGAGTGACACATTATTGAATTGAATGCTCAGCGTCGCTGATGTCTGGCTTTGCCTGTTTAAGGAGATCGATATATTGATCGACAAAAAGTATTTAATAGTATTTATCAAGGATTCTTTTATTTTATATATATAAATTAGCAGGAGAGCCCACCCAAATTTGGCAATTATACAACTTTGCGTGGGGGTCGCTATGCAGGTCCAAAAGATGCAAGACGCCGATAACCTAATGGGTCGTTCGTTTCCTTGCTCTCTCCCTCTCTAAATAGACAAGAGCAGACGGAAATATATCATGGAAAAGAGGCAGAATAAAAGAGAGTACCGTCACTCACGAGGAATGTGCGCAAATAACGAAAGTGAGGACACGGGGTCTACAGCTATAGGAACATCCCGTCACGTGGGTTTTCTAAAGACGGACGAACGTGTCATTGCTGCACACACCCCCAGCAAAGTATAGAGGTGGGCAGCTAGGCTAGCAAGCGAGGCGTTTTACTGTAGGTTCTACATCATCAAAGTTCGGGAAAAGATATATCTTTAGAAAGGTGACGTCAAGTAAAAAGCTGAGCCTGTGAAAAACAAAAACAGAAGACAAAACCAGATGCTATACACTACGCTCTATTTTCTGATGAATAACAACAGAGGCGGATGCTCTTTTTTAAGGTGTATTCATTCACGGTCGGCGTGAAGCAATTTTAATTATTCTTCCATCGTTCTATTCTCTAAAGCTAAAGCGGCGAGGCGTTTGCGCTCTTCGGGTGTTTTCGTCTCATAAAAAGTGCTTGGATCCGCCGGCAACGTATCGTTCTGCTGAGCGAAAGATACTAAATCCCGCTTCATCGCGTAAGCGTCCTCACCGTCTGCGTAGTATTTCGGTTCAATCTCAGAGATCCTGCATTTTTATAAAAACATGAAAATTAAAAAATAATTTTTAATGAGTCACTATTAAAAACTTACAAAAATTTGAGAGTGTTTGTGTAGAGGTTGAGGGCAGCCCTGTTGCTCTTACGGACATGAAGGGAGACATATTTGGCATTGAAGCATTCAATCATGGATCGGGAAGCCTGATCCATCAGTTTCTGAGCCAATCCCAATCGCCTGAAAGATGTAAAACAAAATATGATTAATAAAGAATATTAATAAATTCAAATTGAAACTATACCTGTGAGATCTCTTAACTGCTAAAGATGTAATGTGCCCATGAGGTTCATCTTCACTGTCTTCCTCCATCTTAGCCAATACATATCTGTCATTGGGAGAGAATGTAAATAATGGACAGATGAGAAATGTGGTATTAGATGATATTACCCAACAATTTTGCCTTTTTCATCTTCAGCAACATAACTCAACTGAGGCCAAGAGAGTCCATGGTAGAAAAAGTATTTCATTTGATAGTTTTCAGGCAAGCAGAGAAGGTTACAATGCTGCATGTTCATCAAGTCGTCCGGCTGTCAACATGACAAAAAATTCGTTAAAATTTCAAATTTTTTGCCAATTATTTAGATTTTTACTTACTCTCGCACAACGGATATTCATTTTGACTATTTATTTAGCACTTGGTAGAGATTTTCACACTTAATTTTCCTTTCAAAGTCAAATTTTGCTGTCACGATTCTCAGAGTTCTAGCAGACGACGAAAAAAAAGAAGCTTGTTGTTGTATCGATAATTTGCAAAGTATAATCGATGAGTACTACTTCTAGCGGGGTTTTCAAATTTCAGCAAAAGTAATGTAATGAATTCAAATTATTTTCTTATGAAACTAACATTGTGGATTCATTTGATTATGTAACGAGTGACTGAAAGAGGCTTTTCATGTGTTTGGACGCTAAAAATAATTCATCCAAGAACATTTTACTATTTTTGGACTGTTGGAACCTAAAAATAAAATTTTAAAACGAGACAAGAACATGACAACGAACAAGGTTTACATATTAACAGGCCCAGCATCTACAAAGCACTACTTTGCTTCCGGAAGTATCGCTGTTTGACCGGAAGAAGCACTTTGACTCTAATAATCCCTGCTATTAGTTGCTAATTATTACATTCATTTCCCAGTAAGACATTGTTAAATTTTCGATATTGTGATGCCGGAAGTAAAATCGATGAATCGCTACTAGCGGCCTTTCAGAAATCCAATGGTAATATGCGAAATATTACTTGGTTAATGAAGAGAACAAAGGGCGCTTTGAAACTCGCCTCTTCGAGGTTGTCAGACGTGTGGACATAGCATGAACTTGAGTGATATTGGTTTCTTAATTAGCTCCACTTAATCATCATGGATTTCTTCGAACACTTCAAGGATAAGCAATACAGTGGCGGCATTAGTAAATATATTCTCATCTAATTAAAATTGGAAAAATAGACCTAGCTACTTCCGGCTAGCTTCCGTTGACAAAGCACTTCTTCGTACGCTGCAGGAATGCTAAATAGTTAAGTCACGTTGCACACCACGCGCGTTACTGGAGATGTAGAAGCTCGCTCCGTGGTAAAGATAGTGTTATATTTAGTCATCATAGTTACATGTCAGGGGCGAAGATTTTTTACATGGTTTACTCAAAAGATAGTCTTTCATTTCATTCATAACTATGGAAAGAGTGAACTATAGGCCAGTGTAGGTTTCGCCTTTCTTAGCTCCTCACGTCGTTTATTTCAGATGATTCACGCAATATGTGTTCCTTTTGTAAGGGTCCTATACAATACGGTAGCTGTTGACTATGAATTTATAAAATGTATTGAGACTTGTTGCTCTTTGCTACATAACCGATAATTTTACACCGGAAGTAACATGATCGAAGTAGCCAATTTATTCATCTAGCCCACGCAGCCCGCCTTTCATGCATTAATAGGTAAAAATATGAGAGATGCTATAGTTTCTTAACAAGTTGCAAAGTGTGCTTTGAAGCTTGCCAAAATAACGACAGAGTGCTTCTTTTTAGGTAGAGATAGGCTTGCTAATGGACAAGTCACGTTGCTCAACATCACGTTTTGATCAAGTCTGCAATATGCCAATATTCCTGTTACTGAATTGGATTCATAGCCATATCATAGTCGCGGATTAGGCGAAGACCAAGTGGTTATTAGCTTCAGAGGTGAGAGGTCGGTGGGTATAATTCCGTGATTTAACCGGAATAAACTCTATCGTAGTCACGTGTTGCTCACCACCGCACCTATGGAAGCTTATTCTGCAGATATACAAAATAAATACAATAAGAATTCATTCTTGCACTTTATGGGTAAGCAAGTTTGGCTATCTTTTTTAATTAATTCAACTTGTTAGCAACAAAATGAGCACTAGTAAAACTTCAAGGAATTTTTTTTAGTTTTGAGACTGTACTGTACGCATACGTCCAAAAAATTTATTCAAGAACATTGTCGACTATTTATGGACTCCTCTAAGCTAAAAATAAAAGTAAAATTAGGCAAGAATGTGTCACACTGTCAAACATCTGTTTATTTTTGTTCCGCCCACTTCCTGCTGTCCAGTTCCAATGCACAATCGTATTATTGAACCCTTTTGAAACTCGCATAATGAGGCGATGACCTAAGAAAATAAGAGGCCGGAGTAAGCTACCTACGCCATCTATCAGTCGGCAATATATACTCACAATTTAAAATTATCCTTCAAACAAATGTGAAAAATATATCGTGCTCTAATAAATGTGATGACTTCATATGTTTGAATTTCTCTCACACACTTTGATAACTCTAAGGTAATCCTTATAATAATTAGTTTTTTTTCCTTCGACTCGCTCTAGTTCTGGACCAATCTCAACACAATATCAAGGATTTTACAAACTCCAATAAAGTAATTATCACTGCTTCAATAATTTTTACAGTTTATACATTAAAAAATGTATTAGATCATGTCAGAAGATAAGCTTGGAATTGAGCCCAACCGTATAATGAGCAATCAGCTGATAGCGTCAAAACTGGATTTCGTGTCGTGGCTTAACATATTTTATGTCAACATCTTTTTGGCATAGCAAAGAGTCACGATGGCTGAGTCACGTATACTTACGTCAGATCCTACACGAATAACAATTAAGGTTGAGAGAGTAATATTATAAACAAGCTAATCTAAGCGAGACCACGGCCGGTGTAATACGATATAGACGTCACTGCTCATGATGTGAAAAGTGAAATCAAGCCGTATGCGTAATACAAATGTAATCCAAGTAAATTTTATTTGTGGGAGTAGTCGAGAATGCGGAGATTCCTGTTGTGGTGCACTTTCTTTTCACCATTAACGGAAATAAGCGGCCTCTTTATTCAATAGTCTAAGCATTTTTACGCAGTCCGTGGGTTATATACAATTCTTTTTATACCTATTGGACTTTCTCTTGAAAACTATTTAATGACCGAGTTCCTCTTGGTGCCCAGTCACGACATCAGAAACGTTTTTTTTTCCTCATTGTTATTGTTCTGCAACCTCAATTCCTCTGATAAAGATTTGACGGTAGATGGCGTTGTAACTATACTAGCCTGAGGTGATAAAAAATAGCAGCAGAATAGGTAACGGGATTTTCAATGAAATCCCAAGTGCCGTGATGACACGTCCTATTGCAGATTTCCTCTCAGAAATTATTTAACCGTGAAGACAAGCAGTTGTAAAAAAAAAGAATATCTGGTGAGCGTGGTCCATCTTGAACGCTCGGTTAAATTCCATTTTTAAAGTATCCCCCCACAGTCAGGCTTCTGTCATAGCAATCCCGCGTGACATCATCACGGTATAGAGGAAAGTAGCAGCAACACACCCCGAGAGCTTACGGCCCGGAAGTCGACTTGGGCGCTTTTAGGGTTTTTTGTTTGTTTCACGGGTGAGTAACCGACCTTGACTCTCACAGCAGGCTAGGTGTAGTCATCTCTAAATTTAATTTTTTGTTTTTCTCGTGCAGTTCTCAGTAGAGCACTTGGCACCTTCGTGCACTCACATCTCTGAAGAATGTGGAGCCCCACTCATGTCCAAGTAACAGGTATGCATAGCTTTCTTTTCAAATATGAAAAATGTTTTCCTAACCTTTTCTTGTTTTGTTGAAAGTGTGCCGGGCAAGAGGACTCTTGAGCAAAGGCAAAAATGGTAAGATCAAAGTTTCATAGTTAATGAAAACATTTTAATTATTTTGAACCTCTATTTTGCAGGAACTAATGACTGTTTTGTCACAATCTCCTTGGGAAAAGAAAAATTCCAGACATCTGTTAAATTAAAATCACCCACAAATCTGGAATGGCAAGAGGAATGTGAACTGTAAGTCATATTGTTATGTTATTATACTTTTACCATGTTATTATTCATGTTTATTTTACAGCCCCATTCCATCTCAAGGCAACACAGCTGAGATTGTCCTTACTGCACTTCATCAGAATTTTATTGGAGTGGATGAGTTCCTTGGCATGATCAGTCTACCCCTGGCTCAGTTTGATGTCTATGACAGGCCACGAACAAAGTAAAACATTAAAAACCATTCACTCCTGAGAATCTTAATTTAATTTTAACTTTGAATTATAGGTGGTATCCACTAAACAGTAAACCTGGTCAAGCAGGGAAGAACAAGAGCAGAGGAGAGATTGAAGTTAAAGTGGGTTTTACTGTCAAATCTGGATCCATGTTGGACTTGTCAAAAAAGGAGAAACATAAGGGTTCTTTTGGCCACATCACTCAGGCAGCTCACAATATTGGTGAGTAGCATGTTTTCTATTGCATGGATATGAAGATTTAATCATTTATTGCATGATTTAACAGGGGGAAGCCTCATGAATCTTGGAGGAAAAGACAAGAAGGGCAATATTAAAAAGCTTGCCTCCACTGTCGGTACGGTTGCGTGCCTCTTATCTAATCATTTTTTAATTACATTGATTTTAGTTCTAGTTTTCTATATTTATTCAACTTTTATTACTTAATTTAGGAAGCAAATTACGACTCAACAAGAAGAATGGTGCTGGAGATGACAAGGAAGGTCGTCTATCACGCCACAGTTCTGGTCGCTACAGCGGGAAATATTCTAGCGGTGATCCCGATCCCGGTGTCATATCAGAAGATGATGACGAATTCAGAGTATTTTTATTTGCTTTATTGTCCCGTTAAAAAAATAAGTAGTCATCGACATTTTTCTATTTTTCAAATGTTCCAGTTCGACGAGCTATCTCACAAAAGCTCTGGGAGTTCGCTGAACCTGGCAGGAAGCAGTCAAGCAAGCGGTCAAGGATCGCTCGAGAATCTGGGCGGTGGTGAGCTACTGAGACAGAATTCTATGAAGCGCTCAGGGTCTTCCGTTAGCTCCCTTCAGAGTCGAGCTGTACCTTCGGCATCTTCCAGGTATTTTTTTATCTACACATTTTTTAATGAATAATAAAATATTCATTTTATTCATTACAGCAGTACAAATTTGGCTGCACTGGCAGCTGCCAATTCAGCAGCTAGTAAATCGCCAGGTGGTAAAAGTGATTGGAATTCGAAGCTTTTTGGCAAGCAGGACAAAGGTAGGAATTTGTGTGAATTTTGCTTGGTTAACAATTTAGGGGTTTGCCTTGAATGGGCTTTGGGTGTTTTGCTTTTTTTTTTTTAATTTAGTAAAAAAATGTATTATTATTGCCTTCTTCCTCTGGGGCGTAGTAGATGTAGTGCCCCTTTTAGGGGATTGGCACACTTTTTTATTCTCTCTCTACTATCTTCTTTCATCATGTATATTTTTTTGGATATCCCGGTTTGGTCTGATGTATTGATCTCTAGGCGAACCAGTCAAACCAGTGGTCGCGGAGCCTGTCATCCGAGCCCCAGCCACTTCCTTCTCTTCCGCTGTGCCGTCCTCTTCTGTCGTGCTGGATCAAGTACCATCCATCATCATTAAAGATTCGTTTGTTGTTGAAGAGCCGTCGCTCTCGCCGCCTTTGGTTATCGAACCCTCTCCAAAATCCCGTAAAGCTCCTGCTCCTCCTGCCCCTGTTGCTGATCCACCTCCTCCGATCAAGCCTCGCCGCAAGGTGGAAGATGAACCCATCACAGCACCAGGTGAGGATGACGATTCGACCAGCTGGTCCCGCATGCAAGTCCCTTCTCTTTCTTTCCCTGTCGCATCGACTCACGATGATCACGCTTTGTCTGCTCCGCCCGTCCCGAAACCGAGAAGAAGCCCCATTCAACCGGAATCGCTTCCGCCAAGCACTCTGCCGCGCCAGTCTCTACCGGAACCCGTGCCTTTGAATCCATTCGATGATGAGGATCTACGGGAACCTGCCCCTTCAAATCCATTCGATGATGAAGATGATTACGAAGAAGAAGCTTCTACAGAAGATCCTGGGCTCGTCACGCTCATGGAAGCTTCGAATGAAGACGAAGAAGCAGCTCTAAGCGAAGCTAGCGTCTGCCAATTGCTGGAAGAAGCCATCGAAGGTCATGAAATGAATGTCAAACCTGATGATATGATGGAAGATGAAGAAGAAGGTGGATTGGTTATGCAAGTGCGCTCTCCGACGGTTGTGGAGCTCTTTAGTGATGATGCCACTAGCGCTGAAAACACGATGGACATTCATTTAGAGCAGACGATAGATCTCTTTGACCACAGCTCTGGAGAAGAGATCAGCCCAGTCGAGAAAGCCACTTCTTCCAGGCAGTTGAACAATTCATCCGCAACAACTCCGCCGGTTCAGTCAGATCAGCCAACCCATAGTAACCGAGGCTTCTTCTCTACTCCTCGCTACACTCCTGAAACTCCGATGGTGACTAAAAATATCAGCGTCGTCCGGCTGGATTGGATGGAGCACACTGATGAAGAGGACGGAAGCCAAGGTTTCGGCGGGAGCGTTCAGACGGCATCTACTGCTGGATCGGAAGCCGCTTTGCAAGCTACAACCAAAACGATTGACAGCGCTCTTCCGGATGAAGAAGAAGAGGAAGAACCGGTGGATCTTGAAGGTGCCAGGAACCGTCGATTATCCAGTCTTCTTCCCCGTCCATCCACCGAATTTACTCCTCCGCAATTGCTGCCCGTTCCGGAATTGACGGATACGCCTTTCGTCCCAACTTCAGCCACATCTAGCACATCATCGGCTAAAGCGGATCTCTCTTGGGATAGCGAATACGACATGAATCCGTTGCCGGGTACACCGCGAGCTAACGCGGGTGTCGGTAAAAACCGTCGATCCATGGTTCCGTACGATCCTGTCCCTATTTTATCACCTTTGGGCGAAGAAGAGATGGCTCGCCGGAAGAAAATCTCTCTAGCTCCTAGTTTGAAACCTCTGTCGTGGAATGATACGCTGGATAGCACACAGTCATCACCCGGTTCGCCGTTTCCTGAAGATTCGGATGAGGCGGAAGAGAAGGCAGCGGCTCTGGCGGGTAATTTGCACAGCACTCGAGCAAAAAAAAAAAATCAAAATTAATCCGCCTCGCTTTATTCACTTTATGTGTGCCATTAACTAACAGGGACAATCCTTCTTCCTGCTCACTCTCTCTATTTGTTTTATCTGCACATTTATTGTTGAACTACTTAAAAATGATATTAACCTCTTTTTTAATCATTGTTATTAGGTGCAGCCCAGAATAGTGAGACGCAGCGGATGAAGATGGCGGCCTCCTTTCATCAACGGGTTGTTGTGGGCGAAGATAAGCCGGTGAATAACGTCACGCCAAGAGATTTCCACACTCCTCGTGATTCCCCGTCGACGGAAGATCGGCAACGCCTCTATCAAGGAAAATCACGCGAGGTATATTAATTGATTATTTTTGGCTTACAATCTTTTTATAATTTTCGAAATGATTTATTATAGGGTCTTATCGGTCTGCTAGAAGAGCGAGACAAGCAGATTTCCGACCTAAAGGATTACATTGATAGCCTCTTGCTACGCGTGATTGATACCTGTCCCACCGTCCTCCAAACTCCAATCAAGTCCAAGAATTCTCCTCAATAAGTATTTTGAAATGAGGTAATCACAATCATCACTTTCTCCCTCCATATGTATTGTTGTATGCTGCTTTTTTTTACAAATTCCCCCTTACCTTTTTTTCGGGGTTCTTTGCTTATTCCAAATACATTTAAATTCCTTCCACATTTCTTGTGTTTCCCATGAAATTAGAATTAATCATTCCTGTGCCTTAATCAATACGCCATTTATTTGTATTCACTTCTGCTCCCTGATTATTACAGTAAATTTATTGAGAGTGTGTGATTCAATCAGCCTTGATGTGTCTTTTTAAATATGATGAAAAACCAAATCGTTCCTTCAGTTTTTTTTCTTCAGCACATTTTCAATGTATTTCATCTTTGTGCGAAATTAATAAATAAATGTTTTACGCCAGCGGCCATTACAATATGCGTTCACTTCCATATTTTATTTACAAACCTGTTTGTGGGCCGTGTTATTGAACTCGGTACGCTACGTCTGTTCAAATATTCCCGCCCCCATACTACCAGTGTCAAATGCGCTCCCGGTTCCGCTATCACATTTCGTCTGCTCAAAAGTCACGTTGCTTCACTTATATTTTAATTAAAAGAGGAATTTTCTACCTCATAATTTAATTCCATTATAAAAATAAAGGATAGTCATAACTGATAGGGATTTTTTTAAAAATGGAGACAAAGCAAAATAAAAAGTTGGTTTGACTAACGTAGTTTTTTGTCTATCCTTGGCCAGAGGACGGACGGGACTTGGGTTGGAAACGTCGCAGCTGTTTTTCGTTCCTTGTGTTGTTGTGTCAGAATTCATAATAATTTCTGTAACTGAGATATAAAAAGAACGAGTAGTGTGTTGTTTTCGAATCACCACCTGATCAGCACGTTTCATGAGTCAGTAATTATTCAGGTAATTATTTTCTTCCTATTTGTTGTTTATTTCCTAGTACTGCACATTCCTTGGTGAGTATATCCTTCAGTCGAGCTGGGCGGTTTGTGTTACGTTTCTTCTTCTTTCGGGGTCGGGAAATTTGATTATTCTCAAATTATTTGGGGGCCGCTACTGTTTTAGAGGAAGTTTCATGTAATTTGATGATTGAATTGCGTCGTACAATTTTGTTGTTGTGAATAATAGGTTTCATATCACATCCTTCGGTAATATTCCGCTAAATCAAAGGTGTATACTCTTAAAAAAGAAATTAGGTGCCGATCACGTGTACAAAGCGTGCCTACCTTTTTTTCCTCGAGGTCCCTGTCCAAGGTGCAATCTACGTGCGAAAAATTTCATCAATGGCTCACTAAATGACCTCGATATTTATTTATAAATATGTTTTGCTGATTTTATTTTAATATATTTAAATAAATGATTTATCACGAACCAGTACCCGGTAGAGAAAATTGGAATAAACAAGTTACGTCATTTTCTGATATTTATTCATCGAGACTTGCTTATTGGGTGTGTCTGTCTGAGAAAGAACGTGTTGTACCCGATACCCGGTAAACAACTCTCGAATTTTGAAAAACAACAACCTCCCAACTGCGCCATTCCGTTCGTAAACAACAAAACTCGCTAAATTAGCATAAACTAGATTACAATTTTCTATTTTTTTATTTTATTTTAGACATTGTTCTCTGTAGTTAAGCCGAATGACCTCAATGGAATTATTATCTAATAACATTGTTTGTTGTTTTTCTGCAGTTTTAGAAAACAACAAATTTTTCCAGTCCCTCACTGTGATAAGATAAGGGCAATACCTTTATTTCGAGTGCAAGGTTCGCGTAAATGTTCTAAAATTATTTTTTATTGCATAAATTTCTGTAACCGGCCATTTTGTCTACCTATTCCAATAATTATTTTGTCCGGCTTTTGACCCTCTTCCTATAAAAGGAGTTGTTTACGTCTTACGTGATGCCTGGCAGCTAGATTTTCACCTGGCTTGTTTTTTTGCTTCCATGTCTTGTCAAGTTCATTGAGAACAATCAACAATCTCACCTGCGCAGTTTCCCAAATCTGCAGAATTTCGCAGTGTGGTCAAGGACTTTTTACGAAATCAGGCCAACGTTATATTAGTAATAAATTATTTCGGGGGCGTGAATCACCATTTTCCCGAATTTTCCTGAACAACAAAGAAGATCGATTTTTATTTTTTTCTTGGGTACTGATGTCCCAACAATTTGATATTCGACGCTCAGCTGTGCGACGCGGATCCCTCTTGTACACAGCCTGACTGTCCACGTGCTCACTGTGTGGCTCTAGTCGTGATTAGCCGCAACGGGATGCTCCCATTGGCTCCCGCACGCCACACTGTTACGTCACTCGAACTCCTCCCCCTGCGTCGATATAAAGCTTCGGGACTCGCTCCTGCACACTTCATTCCCGTCCTATTCAAACAAAAGAACAGTCACTTTTCTATATTTTCCTTACTTAATCTAAATAAAATGCCTGTCGAGTGTATGATTCCTGAAGAAAGGTTAATTTCACAGTGGTTTCTTTAATTAAATCATCTTTTGAAAAACAAATCTATTTAATCTTTTAGCAGATTACGATACCCACCACACGCTCCGAGAATGAGTCGAGTTTGCAAACAAGTGAGCATCGAAAGCCCTGCCTCAGTCGGTGGAAACCGTGAATACGTCTTTCAGTACGATGTCGTCGTCCCTGATGTTCCACCCAGGGGTGCACGAGTCAAGGTAATTTCCATCTTTTATAAATTGGAGATTTTTTAAAAAAATTACTTATTCTATTATTTGTATGAATCTAGGTTATGTGCGCAGGTGCGTGCTACCGCCAGAGGTCCGCCAGCGTGAGCAGCTCGTGCAGCACCAGCTCTATGGGCTCGGATAGTGGACTCGTTTCTAGCAGCCCATCTCATCGAGGCCTGCGCGATTCATCCTTCTATCCCGGCTACGAGGTGGCTGGTGTCGTCGAGTCGATTGGCGAAGAAGCGGATGCAGCTAAAGCCGGCGTCAAAGTCGGTGATCAAGTCATTGTCTATCCCTTTGACGACTGCCCTCCTGGGTACTTAAAAATGAAACAAGACAAATTCTTAATTTGATTTCTAATTCTAATATTCTTTAAATAGATACGCTGAATACATGTCTGTGCCAGATATCAATTTCTTGATCAAAATTCCGGATGATATGTCGCTCTCGGTTGCCGCTATGCTTCCGTCCGGCGCCCTTTGGGCTCTCAATACGGTTCAGAAAGCCGAAAGTGTCGTTCAGCGCATTGCTGAGAAAAAGGGGCCCGATGGTATACATTTTACATATTTTGAATCATTGAATTTTAAAGTTGACTAATCGATCCTTGGTATTTAGGTGTTTGCCATATTCTAGTGGTTGGAACTGGTGGATTGGCTTTGTGGGCTATCCGCTTGGCTCAATATTTCTTCAGCGGAAAAAAGCATCGCGTCCATATTGTGGTCGCTTGTCTCCGTGATGAAGGCTTCTGTCTGGCACAGGAGTGTGGAAAGTAATATTTACAATTTCAAGTTTTTAAAAAGAATTATCATTAAATTTCTTTACATTTTTTAGGGTGGATGTGATCCAGTGGAGCGAAGAGCTGTACGAGCGCATTCTAGTTGACAGGACCAAAGATGCTTGCCACGGAGAGGTTGATGTTGTGATCGATTTCGGCACCACATCCCGCAGTTTGAACCGCTCCATCCAGTGTCTGGGTAAAGGTGGTGTCGTCTTCCTCGGTCACGAAACGGCCGATCGTCTCTTGCCAAAATTCTCGCGCAAGGCCGACGAGTGCGGCATCACGATCCAATCGGTCGAGACGGGATCCCTCGATCAACTTAAGGAATTGGTCAACCTGGTCCACTCTGGCAAAGTAATATCTTTTAATGATGATTATTTATTATGAATTCTTATTAATATTTTATTATAATAGGTGCAACCTCCTCCGCACAGCGTTTTCCCGGCGGAAGATGCTACTGAAGTGATCCATAGGCTTTGCAAATCTGAAATTCCCGGCCGTGCTATCCTTCAGTTCCATTCTCCAGCTCAGTAAAGAGAGAGAGTAAACAGCAAATTGGGAGTCGAGAACCCGCACAGCTCCTTTTTAACGTGTTATTCACGTTTCTTTTTTTCTTTCTTTCCAATTTATGTTATTATATATAAAATTCCGGTTTATTATTATATTACGATTAAATATAGAGGTGAGGGACCTCGCTGTGCAAAACTCAATTTGACAGTGCATAGAAAGACAAAGAACAAGTCTCAGGCATTTAATTAATATGTCTTGGCCTATGAGATCGAATTTTTTTTCTGTTTCAAAGATGATAGTGAGGTAGTCCTAAGCTTCTTCAACTCCCCCACATTTTGTAAGCTTCATTATACTTTTCGTGTCCATTCTTCTACTATATAAAGTTTTAATTAACTTGCATTCTATTTGGGGATCTCACGAAGAAGAAAAGAAAAAGAAAAATAGTAGGAGGATCGTTCCAGTGATTGGTTAAATGGCTTTACTCCTCTCAGATTGATTGACGTTAAAAATTACAAGTCACGGACATTAAAAAAAGAAAAGACCCTACCTACGAAATATTCATTTAAAAACATTTTGGATTTGTTGGCCGCGTTGTTTTTTTCTCTTTCTGTTGCGTGTCCGGTCTATATGTAATAATAATAACACATGTGTATAATACAAGACAAACATGTTTTCTTTTTCCACTTATTACATTTTCTATTTTTTTTTTTTTTTTTGTTAAAGCTGAGATCATTGAACGTTTGGCACGTTCTTGACTGTGAAACAAGGAATAAAATACACGATAGTAATATAATAATAATAATTAAACAATAATATGTGTGTAGCTCCGTCTGATGTAGGTTCTTTTAGTGGTAGAGTATTACGTAATTATTTTTATCGTCGTCCTAATCCGGTCCATAGAAGAGCCGGATCGTATTGGTGTGTCTTTTGAAAAGAGGAAGAAGCGGGCCCCATGGAAACGAATCCTCTAAGACGTGGGGACTTGATGGTTCGGGTCGCTGTTTCATCTACTCGATCGTCCATCCAGTCTTCGCTGCCGGGAGGCGTCGTTCTCAGAGCCAAATAGGTGGGCAGCATTAAATCCTCATCATCTAAAGAGGATTCATAAATTATTATTATATAAATATGTGATTATTTAGGGTTTATAATCCCTCGTGAGTGACGTGGGAGTTTCAAATTGAATATAGACACGTTCTATTCATGCGGTGACGGATGAAAATGAAAATAAACTGCATGGTAGATACCTTGAGCCTCGGGATTTTCCTCTTTGCCATTCATCTCGAGGGAAGGAGTTGCATTGGCCGCTTCTGTAACATCTAAATTGGTTTTCAACTCGTCGAAGAATTTCCTCATGTCCCCAAACACACCTACATTTAAAAGAGAGAACATTGATTTCTAAGAGTCTGATATTTGAACTATCTGCGTGGTCTATCAAAAGAGGGGAGTAATATATGGGTTGCATAAATTTAAAAAAAAGAATCTCTTTGATCATCTGTGAAAGATGGATACTGTTTGATTGAAACGCACCTACGCTTACGAAAGGCGTTAGACTACGTTGATTTTGAGGGGTACGTGAAGAGGGCTTAGCCTTACCCAAGCCCAGAAGATGGTCCAGTTTTCCTTCATCATCAGGATCGTCCATAAAAGGGATGATTTCAGCTCGACGAGCAACTCTTTGTTGCTGTTTCTTAGTCTTCTTATTGGCACCGCTCCTGCGCTTATTGTTGTTGTTTCTCTTCTTAACAGTTCGTTTGGTCGTGTAACTAATGGCATCCAAGTCCACCGATTGTTTCAATCCTAATTTGTTGTTGAACATACAAAGAAGAAGAAAAAAGGGAATCTCCCCGTTATCTACTTGATTGGTCATTGACGTCACAAGGAAGAAGTGCCAATATCCATCAGGATCCAGTCAGCAAGGTCTTTCTTTCATCAAGACTTACCTTTCTGATTCTTGCGATGATGTCTGAGGCCATAATTATCGCTCCTCCGGGATGATGTTTCTATATTCGTCGTCTTTGAATCCTCCGGGATCCATCGACCGGAAACGCAATCCAGTAGGGCGAATGTGATGAAAATGACGATGCCAATCAAAAGTAAATAACGAGTAGACATTGTTAAAGCGACTTGATTCCGGGACGGTGTCCGGATGCAAAATGGTAACCTTACCTTCAGTTCCTTGCTTGTTTTATCCTGCTGGATGTGAGCAGCTCAGACTCTCTAAGCGCTCATTGGGTGGTTGGCTCGCCGGCCCAACCCTTATTGCAGGGCGCCGGAAGGAGGCGGCCCCAAAAGTCGACGTCTCACTGTCTAGTATACAGAGGGAAAGTACCCCCGAGACTATATCTTGACTCTCATTTAAGGTGTCTGTTTCTCGGAATGGTTTCGAGTGTCAGTCTGCATATTTAATGATGATGAAACAAGTCGGCCAGAAAAAAAGAAATGAAATCATCCATCCGTTCTACTAGCTGATCTCACCTCTACACGGTGATGATCGTATATTTAAATGGAGGTCATCAAGAAGAGGAGAAAAGGTTCCTTAATCCTTGTTGTGTAATAGTACAACTTGCAATTGTGGGTGCAGCATGAATGAATGAATGTCTTTAATGTTCGTCGCAGCCTTGAAGTAGCAGAGATCGCCACAATTGATTCGATCAGCTGACCCTTCCTTCCTCCATTCAGGTGTGTTTGTTGTTGTGAATAATTGTAGCCGTTATTTCCCCCTATAATCGTGTTACAGAAACCTTAAATTTATTTAGACCAATTGCTTCGTGACAATATCTATGAAAAGTTACATTTCTAAGATGCCGTATTATATATCAAATTATGTTGATGTGTGAAGGGGCGAGAGACCTTTTTTCTGATGTTATTCACTGTTGACTCGGAATTCAAGAACATTCATCTTTTAAGGCTTGATTTTCCAGATGAAAGCCTCAAATATATCTCTAACGAGTTTCCATCTGCGTCATTGAGAGAAGCGGCGGCATTCATCTCATCATTATTTCAATATGTTACCTCCGATGAAAATCTTTTGATACTAATTGGAAAAAAGGAGAACTTTTCAGTGATAATAATTACATTTCCTAGTATACTAGAGCTTATGTTTAGATAGAGTAAACGTGTTTAACGGACTCGATGGTTAGAAAAAAAGGACGTAACATTAGGTAATTGGATTTGAAAGTGATCCCATCAGAGCAGTTGCCCCACAACTGTTGCTGCAACTTCATCATTTCATCCACTTTGACTCAGAAAATGTAACCGAGCAACAGCCTACAGCTTCTTATATGATGGAAGATCCAAAAAATGATGAGACTGGTGATCAAAAGGATCGACAACCGACGTCTTTCTTACCGTTACTATTCCTGGTACTCATGACGCGCACATCCGAAAGTTACTCGAGGCCTTGCTTTAAAGATCTTTGTGGTTCAATTTCTTATTAGTAATAATAGCAAAAATAGCCTTTCTTTTCTTGTTTCAAAGAAAGAAGAAGAAAGGCCAGGTTTTACCCGAAACGATGACCCCCTGCAGCTTCCATAGTACGTAATTCATCACTCGTTGCCTGGTGATGAAAACTTGTAAACCATGTGGGATGAAATCCTACTTTATCCGACTGATTGCTATGAAATGTACACTGATGGTAAAATTTTAGCAATTATAGTATGAAATCCGAGCTGTGTGTAATTGCCCTCTAACTAACGAGACATTACGACGGATCAATTAAAGTCGCAACCGCGGGGAACGAACAACCCTGACTCCAATTCTGGCGTTTATTAACTCGGTAGCGTAATCGATATGTACACGCCTACAGATGCATATTCTATAACATTTTTCAGTCGTCGCTTTTGTAGAATGACGCACAGCATCTTCATCACTGCGGATCAGCAATCACGATTTTCAAACTTTTGAGCTAACTATGTTGTGGAAATTCAACACTACTGTAGAACATCGTGTGATGGTTCGCCGAACTCTGCATACGGTTTATGTACTTACATAAAGTTGGCTATGTAACTACAGATGATGAGAGAACAAGAGTACTTGTCTCAACATAGTTTTACCAAATATTGTGCGGGAAAGTCGAGAAGACTAGAAGTATCTAAACATGAACGGTTTTCTTTTTTCGTGCATAAGCGCACATTATGTATGCATCATTATAGTTGCCCTGGTCACCAGGTATAATGTGTATCCTATAAACGCTAAAAGGTCGCATGTGGAGCGTTTATATAATAGAGCAATTTAAAAACAAATTTAAACATAAAACTATATTTAATAAAATAGAGGAAACTACCAAAATTTAGTGGCTTGGGCTTTAAAAAAACCGACGTCATATCATCGCTCTGCTTCAACGATGACGATAGCTCGTTTTCATATTTAAGAATCTGTTCCTCTACGTCATGATTTCACAGTTATGTTGCTTACGCAATGTTAGGCTGATTCAATATTGCACTGCGGGAGACTTTGACATGGTATTCCCCATTTTGTGACGTAGACATATAGGATTACAAGAAATACTATTAGAAAACTTGGAAACTTATTATCCTAAAAGACTTTCTCCGCATGCCTTTAGGACGGAAGATGCCTCTAGAGTTATAACCTTTTGGGGGATGATAGCAGCAAATTTGTCTCTTTATATTATTGTTTTATCAATATCGTCCTTCCTCGGCCTATCACCATAAACTTTCTCTTACAATGATTAAAAAAATGTATATTAGGATGAGGTTATATAAAAAAGAAACTTTAGTGGTAGGCCTCTTATATAAAGGTGAAAGTGGGGATCTTGACTCACTTTTACAAGTAGATAATTCAATTATATTCAAGATACCCTATAGAATATAATAAAGGAAAAAGAAGACAACTTTACGTTCCCGAGTAAATATTATTTAGTTGGGACATTTTGGCACGTGCTGTTATGTATTCAACAATAAAATAAACCCAGTGCTTGCTTGCTCAGTGAACCGGAAATGCTCACCTTGATGATGTCATCTTTATAAAAGAAATTCTAAGGGAAACGGTAGGAGAAAATGTGTACCAGACAGGCTACATCTTCTTCCGCATTGCGCTTATTTTGTAAGGTTTCCTCCCTTAAATTCTTAATATGCGTGCAAAAGTCAAATATTGGCACAGTTGCACACGACGACGATCCTTTGAATAAAAGTTTGGTTGCGCGTTTTATGGTCTCGCTAGTTTGTTCTCGGAAAAAGTAATTTTACTACAAGCTAACTTTTTCCTCCTTATTCCGATGGAGTTTACACCAACGTACGACAATCTGGGAATTAATGTTTGCGATCGATCGTTAATATCATTAAATGAGGAGAAACAAAAATTTACGGTATGAAATTTTTCAATAATTAAAAACGGCTCACATAGCTTACAGTCGTCTAAACTTTTAATAAAGAATATTATTTACAATCTCATTTTATCTGCATTATTGAAAATGTCAGTTTTTAAAACAGGATATTGTTTTCATAGTAGCTAAATCTGAAATTTCAAACTTGGCACTCAGACCACAATAGTGAAATTTGTCCTTGCAGTACAGAGAGTTGCTAATGCCAATCACGTGTACAAATTACGAAGATAACAGCTGGTCCCTAGGAAACCAATTAGCAGAGCGTGCAGGCTCCGTCATCATCACGAAAATCGTCACGAAATGTACCGGAACAAGCATCAAAGTGTTATTCGATTAATCGCTAGGTGGCGATGTGTCAGCGACAGGTTCTTTTTTCTCTCGGCTAGCTTTCGTCTTTGACACAGTTCTCGTTGTTTACATCCCAAGAAGGAGAAGCGAATTCATATTTTTCAGTGGTTTCTAATGTAATTTGCTGTTACGAGTTAATTTATTTAAGTTAAGAGTCACTTTTAATGAGGAAGGAAAGATGGCCAGCTTGCTGACAGTTCCTTTTACGGGGGCTTCCCAGGAGAACGTGAATAATAGCGATTCAGATGCCTCTTTCCTCTCCGACCTTGAGGAAGTAGATCACATGAAAATAGGGTCTGGCAATAGGGAAAATGAGGAACAGCAACTTCAGTTTGTTGACTCTTACTTCCGGCAGGATGCATCCCTCTCTGATCCTTCCATAGACCCCTACGTGCTTGAAGAGAGCCTCAATGGCTCGGTACCTCCCTGGGAACGGCTCTCTGACTGGATACACTGTTTCTGTGTAGTCACTTTTGACTTGGAAATAGGTCAAATGATTGAGGTATATTTCTTATTGAATTTAAATAATATTTGTCAATTTAAAAATCCTTTTTTCCCTTAGGAAATTTACCCGCCTCATATCACTTTATCTGAGACAGATAAATCCAGCATCTGCTACTTGGCTTTCCCTGATTCCAATTCTGGTTGCATGGTAAAATAATTATTTTTTCTTCATCATAATCACTCATCACTTTCTTGAATAATTTATAGGGAGACACTCAATTCCACTTCCGTATCAGGCACAACAATTCAGGGAACACTGACCAAACTACCAACAGTTTTAGTAAATCACATGCCAGGTTAATAATTTGACATATGGCTAATAATGCCCCTCTTATCATTTTGATAACCGTCTTTTTTAACTATAAAAGGTATAACCAATCTTGCCCACCTGCTATGAGGACGGATCCAAATTATTTTTGGGGATTCGCCTACTTCCGTCAAGTCAAAGACAGAAATTTACGCCGTGGATATTTTCAAAAAGTATGTTTTATTCTAACAATTCAATTCAAATAGCGTTTTAACTTTAGAATATCTAGTCTTTGGTGATTGTGACACGGATGCCCTTTGTCGAGCTCTTTCAAGAAGTGATGGCTGCCATCGCTCCCGAATTTTTCGATAAGGGGACCATCTGCCTCGAAATCAGTGCTAAAGAGATGGACCAGTGGCCTCGCCCACAGCCAGGACCTCTTCTAAATTTACCTTTACTTGGGACTCTCTTCCAGGTAAAAAAGTTAATATCACGCTCCTATAAATAAGCCTTTATTTCATACCAAATTGCGTCTCTCTTTAAAGGTTACAATTCCCAGTAGCTCGCTAGTTACCAGCCCGTTGTCGGGCACTAGCTTGTCCGGATCACCCAGTAAATCGTCTATGCGGAGGCGATGCTTGATAGCAACCGATGTGGAGCTGTATTCAGCTCTAGCTCCTTTCCTACCTCATCTCCAAATGTTATGGGAGCTGCTCTTATGCGGTGAACCTCTCGTAGTCATGGCTACCAGTCCGTCCGTGTGCTCCCACGTCGTTCAAGCTCTCGTCAAGTAATTTTTAAAATTTTAAAATTATCTTTTTTTCTTAAGCTAATCCTCTTGGAAACCTTTTAGTTTGATTCAACCTCTTCAATATTGTCTGGACTACCGACCTTTCTTTACAATCCATGATCAGGAATTCAAGGAGTATACGGGTCGGCCCGCATCCGACCCACTTCCACCCGTTTTATTAGGTGTAACAAACCCATTCTTCGCCAAAGCACTTCAGCATTGGCCCCATATTATAAGGATCGGCTCCGAACCAGCCAGTACTATAAATACTTTATTTTATTTGTCTGTTTATGCTTATGTAATCAATCTGTTTCAGATAACGGCGGGTTAAAGATACGAAATAAAAAGTCTAGCCAACAAGGAAGCGGTAAACTCGAGTCCAAACCTGGAGTGTACACTTCTTACAAGCCACACCTGCAGCGGGACAAGGCACTTTTGAAGCTCATTACCAAAGGAGCGCAGACGGGTCGACCGGATCAAGTCCAATCGGCACTCATCCGCCGTCATTTTCTTGAGCTCACTCAGAGCTTTATCATTCCTCTTGAAAGATATTTTTCTCGTTTGATGCCCCTTCAAAAATCCATTTCTCCTTACAAGGTAATTTAAATAAAAGTTTTTAAAATTTGAAAATGAAATTTCAAAGATTTTTATTTTTATTTTTCAGGCTGTACCGAGATTGAATCCGTTTAAAGCGGAAGAATTCCTAGCTACTGTAGAACACATGGGACCACAATTGACCACCGGAGTAAAAGGTGACTGGACTGGACTCTATCGTCGTTTCCTCTCTACGCCGAATTTTGAGTCTTGGTCCAGGCAGCGGCATCATGACGCAAACAAGAAGCTCACAGCTCTCCAGCTGGAAGCTCTTAGTCGAACGGTATAACAGGTTTATTTTGATAATATTAAGTATCTTCTAAACATAATTTAAACAGGATATTTCTGCATGGCTAAGAGGAAAGCGGGAAGTCGAAGTGGTGGATATGGTGCTCCGATTACGGGAGAAACTGGATTCAGCATTGGCCGAAGGTGATGCTCTCCCAATCAGTTCTCAAACGAGGCTTCATCTGCAGCGACAACTCGAAACGGTGCTGCAGAGTTTACCAGAAGATCTGCGCTCAGTGCTAAAAACGACTTGAGTGCTCGTTTAATATATATTTTTTCTCGATCCCTCAACGTAATACCCCTTTCATAATAAAGAAATATCGTGACCTGTTTGTACATCAGCCAATCCCTATAATGTATTGACTGGTGAGATTGTGATTCTTTCGTTTCTTTCGAGATTATGACGAAGAAGATTTGAGGAATTAATATTTTGTCAAAACACGTGTTCCTGAATTACTCGCACACCCATTTCTCTTCATGATAAAGTGATCTGATTTTAATTTAATTTTTTTAATGTCATCACTCGTTTGTGTACTCTCTTCATCATCAATAGAGAGTCAATACATTTGCCTTATATATTTAACTCATTTTCTATTTTTATTTTATGAGGTACTTACTCAGAAGGAGCCAACCTAGCAAAAAAAGCTATTATAAATAGTAATGTGAATCTCGAAAGCACTGAATGATGAATTAACAAAACTGAAAACTGATATCACGTCCTCTTGTCGTGAATACGTGACTGTGCGATTGATACTTGCTACAAGCGATCAGTTTCTTCACCTTTTAAAAAATAATAAGGAAAACAAAACGAATGCTGATTGTGCATTTCTACCTCATATTTACGCATTTCAACAGCACCTTTTTTTATCATTAAACCGTTCTCAGGAAAGTTATCTATTAGAATTTCTTTTTTTTTCCTGATTTTCTCTGACTCTGAGAAGTAAATTCTGGTTTAAGACGCGTTAGAACTTTTTAAAAATGTAGGGGCGGGTGGCGCAATCGACAAGCGGTGCGTATCAACAACAACTACTGTTTAGCATCATTTTACCGAAAGCAGTGACGTCACTCTTCTGCACTCGCAGCAGCCACACACACACAGTACAGTACAGTAGTGAGTAACAAGGAGCTGTTGGGGAGAAAGGCTCGCCCCGATTTGTTCCAATTTTTATCAAATGTACTTCAATCAAGTCACGTTCGTTTCAGATTGATATCAAGAGTTATACAGCCCAAATGTCGGGATTGTGAGACATCGACTTAGGCGCTCCAAGTGTCGTGTCTGTTGTAGAGTCGAATATATCAGCCCTTGATTTTCGTGCTTTGCTAAATTTCTCAGGTGATAAGCGACTCTCATCACGGGGGTGGTATAAAGGTTGCAATCATACTTCTCATCGGGTCCTTTTTCTCATGTTCGACCTTCCCGATTCACCACCGGGACTCCTTTCCCCAATGGATCCCTTAGCTGAAGGAACATTTACTCTGGGCTCTGAGGAGAACCTGGGCCGGGCCCTCAAGAGGGGCTTCTCCGCCCGATTCTCACGCCACCCTTTCTTCTCATCGACAAGATCAGCCAGGGGCCAGAGGAGGAAGGTGCTTTCTAGACAGTCCTCTGCCAATGATGTGAACAAGATAAATGAACTCAATGGTGGCCCCAAGAATGGTAAAGGAGTGGAGAGGTTTTTCAACAAATTCCTCAAGCAGATGTCGGTCCTCACATTCAATCACGCCAACCAGAGGAAGATGAGGCAGAGAGCTGCTCAAGAGGCCGCTGAGGATGGAGACCAGCACCCCATGCCCCAGTCTGTATCTCACTCCAATCTCGATGGAAGGAGCAAGACCACTTCCACTAGGAAGTGCAGCACCCTCCCTGCCCGATTTGACTACACCCCAGGTGTTACAGGTCTAAGAAACCATGGCAACACTTGCTTCATCAATGGTAAATTCTTATTAAATTATTTGGTGAATAAATAATCATTTCAATTTCATTTCACAGCTATCTTGCAGTGCCTGAATCACACAGACATGCTGGCTGAGTATTTTGTGACGGACCAATATAGGACAGATTTGAACCGCAAAGGCCGACTGGTTAACGCTAGAAAGTTTGGTACTCGTGGGGAAGTGACAGAGCAACTCGCCGGTCTGCTCAAAGCCCTCTGGTCTAGTCAGTACGAGCCAGAGATGACGTTCAAGCTCAAGTCGGTGATTGAAAAGTATGGGGCCCAATACAGGGGCGCTGCCCAGCACGATGCTCAAGAGTTCCTCCTCTGGCTTTTGGATAAAGTACACGAAGATCTCAATACTGCTACCAAAAAGAAGTACAAAAAAGTCAAGGTAATGGTATTATATAAAAAACTTTTAGACAACTTGAATAATCCTTATGTACTTTTAGAACTCTTATGGACGGCCGGATGAAATCGTTGCAGCAGAGACCATGGCCAATCATCTACGCTGCAATTCGAGTTTCGTTCATCAACTTTTCCAGGCCCAGTTCCGCTCCTCCCTAACTTGCCCTCACTGCCTCAAGCAGAGCTCCACGTTTGATCCTTTTCTATGCGTTTCCTTGCCAATGTAAGTTGTCTCTTTCCTATTTTTTAAAACCTTAATTTAAATTTATAACTACAATCTTTAATTGATTACAGACCGCGTAAGCGAACACAAAACGTTTTCGTCAACGTCGTTTACCTTTGTCAACAACCTAGACAGGTAATTTCCTATAATTAATTTTTAAAAAGTTAGTCTTAACCAATATTTGGTTTATTACTCATTTTTTAGGTTCGTTTAGGGCTGTGTATGAACGGGCAGGCGGATGTCAAAGAACTGCGGGAGATACTGTCATCTGATACAGGGATTGAACTAGACCGGATGCTTCTAACCGAGATCGACGACCAAGGATTCCTCCGCACCCACAGTGGTATGCGTATGATTAAAATTCTCGGCTCGTTTTCTTATTAACATTTTTTTCATTTGATATACAGATAACCAACCGATATCAGTTTTAAGGGAGACGGATCCTCTTTACTGCATCGAACTTCCAGCCGCCAAAGAGCCGTGCGAAGAAGACGGCGCTTTCATCGTCTTATCCTGGATCAATGTCCTAGCTGAAGAGCACAATCAGACGCGCTTAGGCAGCTGCTACACTATGCAAGTGGCTCGCGAAACGTCTTTCGAGGATTTACAAAAACTCTTGCTCAAAGAGATGGCTGCAGTTGTAGACCATCGAGTATTATGTCAGAAACAAGAGGTATAATTTATAAATATTTATTTTTTGTAGGACATTTATCAACTTTACTTCATTTACAGAGACCACTATTCAACATTCGAGTTGTTGATGGTGTCTGCCGCTTTATCGACTCTGCAGAAGATGAAGATGGTCCCCTGTACTTGAACCCTGCTCTCGACCATCCACTTTACGCGGAAGCAGTGGATACAGCGCTGAGTCTGTGCGACCCAGAGCATGGCACACCCCTTCATGTGAAAATAGTATTGGAGTGGAATCTCGAGGACAAAGAAGCGTAAAAGTTTTATATTTCTTTCAAGTATAGGACTTACCAAAAATCTAATTCTCAATAAAACTATTATAGAACACTTTTGGATGATGAAGAAGTGATTGAAGAACATTCCAGCGTCGGTCAGCTCAAGGCTTCAAGTGATGAATGCACATCTGTTACATTAGAAGAGTGTTTTCAAGTAAATTTAAAATGTTTTCTTTAAGACGTGGCCTAATTATTTATTCATTTATTTATTTACAGTTGTACACTCAAGCTGAGCAGTTGGGCCCAGAAGACGCATGGCACTGTCCGTCTTGTAATAGGAAGCAGGAAGTGGTCAAGCGACTAGCTCTTTGGTCATCACCGGACATCCTCATAGTACACCTTAAAAGGTTTAAGCAGTCGGCCAAGCAGAGGACCATGTCCAAGCTTTCTGTCATGATCGACTTTCCCGTTTTCGGTACAGTTTAAAGTGCCTATTCTGAAACGAAATCATCTCTTGACTGTTTTCTTATGTATCGTTTTTTCAGGACTTGATTTGACTAATCATTTGGCATCACGATCGCAGAATCCCCAAATGAGCAATGAAGACATTCAAAGTATGATTTTATTATCGAGTCAGATTTACAAGTTTATAACCTTATTTGTGTTTTTACAGCTAATAATGGATACGTACCTGGCTGGCGATCTTTGCTGTCGCCCCTGAAGAGACGTCCTTCTCTGAGGCTCCCTCTCAACAATGCCCCTAGTACTAACAATGGAATGGCCAATGGTCAAGGCAACAACACCAATCATAGAGCCATGGACGACCAGCATGTATACGATCTGTATGCCGTTTGTAATCACCATGGAGTCGGGCTGGTGGGCGGGCACTACACAGCTTATTGCCGGAACCCGACGGATGGGATGTGGTACCTCTTTGACGATGCTCACGTGACGCGAGTTAAGGAGTCTGAAATTGTCACCACTTCGGCCTACATCCTGTTTTATCAACGAAGGAGCCTCTCTTCCTCGTCGGGATCCAGTGAGGCGTCGAGTAGCAGCAGCTCGAGCTCTGCGGCAGACCACTGGGCCTTCCGTTTGCCTCGCCCGGATGCGGCTAGAGGCTCTCAGCCTTCAGCTTCCAACTCAAGGTAGTTTTCATTTCATTTTAAACGTGTAATACTTAATTTTGAACTCTTTTTTTTATATTAGGAGAGGATCCACGGAGAACTTTAACCGGAAAGACCGGCTTTATTCGACCCTACCGGTGAACAGTGGCAGTCGGATAGGAAGCAGCGGCCATCTGGCTCGCAGTGAAGACGTGGCTGACTGGTCGGATGACGACAATGACGTGGCCTTAAACGGAGACTGGGTATGAACACATTTCAGTTTTTAAATTACTTGATAAGACTGTGAAGTTTATTCTTTTCTTGGGGTCATAGGGTACGCCGGCAGCTCCACGCCGCATTAATGGGTCTTCGCAACCATCGCAGTGAAAAGTAGTAAAAGAGAGAGAGAGACATAAATAAGCTATAAGAAACCAGTTCTGACTGGGTTGACAATTGGGTGGAAAACACATGACCTTGTATACCTCTATTGTAAGTTTTGGCCCTCTTTCTCTCGTCTGTAGCCCTCCTTTTAAAAAAGACATTGAATATATATTACTACATGCGAAGTATTGAGGCCTTTGTCTCTTTTTGTATAACACGTATGCGTGCGCTCTTCGACCTTTTCCGTTGAAATTCTTCTATCGTGCGTGTTTCATTCCTTTCGGTGTCCACCGCCCGGGTTCGATATTATCAAATGTTTCTGGGTGTTCCCTCTTTTTTCATTATTTTAATAATATAAATTTTTTCTTGTGTGTGTGGGATGAACATATCAAAAGGTGGCTATTCTTTCGTTTTTTTCTATTTTCATCCTTCCACGAATTCATATTTACTGAGTGCATTGCCTTAGTTCCTCATTATTGTTTTCTCTCTTGATTTGCTCTGATGAACAGTATGGCAATATAGATATCCGGATATGTAAAAAAAGAATCAGATTGTTTTATTTCGGATTGATAAAGTTCAATGATATTGGCGAAACGATTTATTTAAACAAATTCCTTATTCAAAGTAAAAAAAAAAAAATTCCTTATTTCGTGTTTTCACCCCTGGTTTCCACTGAATCGGACCAGAAATACGTTTAAGGTTTAAAGCTATGATCGTAGACAGAGAGTGTGGACAATGATCAGTTAAGTATAGTAGTGAAGAACTGATGAGTATAATTAGTGAGAGCAGGGCTGATGCAAATAATTCCTTCTCCACTACTGTAAGATACACGGCAACGTTGTATTGCGCGTCGTATACTTACAGTTTTGATATGATTTCTAAAAATCCATTTGTTTCAAGAATGTAGGTTCCGAGAACGTGCACAAGGAGTCCCTTTGAGATTGAAATTAGAATTGTTTTTATTTTGGGACGTATAATAGCCGCAAAGCTCTTCGTCTTGCTCTTTTCAACGCAACCCCCCATAAGGGAAATAAATAACACGAAAGACCTTGGATACTACTTCACCCTGCGTATCATTCTTGGAAAAGGTAACCCTAGTATACAATTTACACGGGTCATTGAGAATCTTTGAGGGGTAGTCCAGTAGTTGAGTAGAGCAGAGCGGGGCGAAGAGTATTGCCGGTTTAAGCTGTCTATTTAGCCGATTTAATTTTTTTCGTTCCGATGTGGTTCATCCACTCCAACATAGAAAAATGGAAATTCAACCCGCTGCTACAGAAGCTGCTGCAAACAATACTGGCGATCTAGAGGTGATGATATACATTTTTCTTTTTAGAATCCCCATTCACCATTATTTTATTAATAATTACAGAATGATCCATTAATGGTGGGCCCACCAGCTCACAAGAAAGCAACATTCTTTCGTGCTTTTTGCGAATCACCTTTCACTAGTGTCCTGTGCATCTGCTATGGCATCTACAGTGGCTTGTCTAGGACACTTCACCTGGATCCAGTCGCATCCACCTCATCCCAGGACGAGCAGGACTCGATGAAAGAGGCCATACTGTTCGGTTTTATTGTTTTCCTCTACGTCTTTCCCGTCATCTTTATAATTCTTGAAGTAAAAAATGGTACAATATCATAAAATTTAATTATTGAATTATCAAATTATTATTGTTTATCAAATCATTTGTGTGCTTAGAGATTCAGTTTTGGTGGGGAAGGGAACCTTTGGAAGGTTTGTCGGTGCGCCTCGTTTTCTTCGACGTTTTCCAATCGCTGATTAAACTACTCTACCTGCTTGATCACGATACAAGCACTCTGATCAAAATCGGCACTTCTATCCGCATCGGAATAGAAGTCTGGAAAGTTCATAAGGTAGGTACTATTAATTTTTTATCGTGTGTTTCAGAACGATCATTTTTCACTTCAAATTATTTATTAAAAATAATAGTTTATGGACGTAAAGATGGATCTACAGAATCCTTACATGGGATTTATTCCTGTTCGGATTGCTTTTAAGAGCTCTTATGTGGACTCGAACACGAACGATTACGACGCCCAGGCGTTCAAGACGCTCTCCTGGGCTCTACTCTATCCGCTCTTCATCGCTTACGCAATGTACTCTCATGTCTACGAGGAACACCAAGGGTGGTACTCGTCGGTACTCTCTATGCTCCATGGATACATCCCTAAAATCGGTGCTGTCTTATTCTTGACTTAATTTTAATTTTATTCATAATTGCGTTCTTGCTATGCTGAGAATCTTTTTTGATTTTCTTTTATTATTACATTTAGCATGTCTCATGCCGATTGTTCAATTGTTCATCAACTACAAACTTAAATCTGTTGCCCACCTCCCATGGCGCATGATGACGTACAGAGCCCTCCGTTCTTTTATTGACGACATCGCCGCTTCCGTAACTAAGAAGCCCTCCCGCTCTTGTGTGAGAGGCCGCCTTCGTGGTAATAGAGAAATGTTATTCGTTATCCCTCTACTTCCACCTTTCATTTTTTAAATATTTTTAGACATTATCTTCCTCGTTTTCCTGTACCAACGCTGGATCTACCGCGTCAGCCCATCACGTCTCAATGAATGTGGAGTATCCAAACAGGTGCTGGAAGCCCGTCAGAACGACAACGTCCTTATTTCTGATCCTGTCATTGAAGCAGCAGTGGACCCTCTAATTCAGGATGAAGTGATACTTGCCACTGCACCGAAGGCACAAGAACGAAAGAAGAAAGATTGAAGAATTATGAATAAATATTTCATTTATTACATGATTTTTCTCAAATGAAAAAGTTAACGGTCTTTTCTTTTGATTTTCCCTTATGAGTTTTGTTTTGTTTCGTTATTTGCTGTGATAAGCGAAATGAAAAAAAAAAATTATATATATATATATAAGCAGTTATTCTGATTTCTTGTTTATAATTTCAAGAGAAAATCGACATTTCGCTAGCGTGCCGGGTCACCCGGGTGCTCGAGCCTTGAGGACGCTGAGGTACTGCTGGCCGTTTAGGTATATCCATTTCAGGGGGTTTTCCCGGACCGGACTTACGGGGTCTCATCTGCATCGGTTATAAGTGAAATAAAGGTTTTTAATATTCGACCACTTCTCATTCATCGATTTTTGAAAACCCATTTGTTTCAAGTAAGGTTCCAAGAACGTCTTTAAGTCCTTTCATGATTGAAGGAAGAAATCGTCGTGACGGAACGCATATACATAACAACCGCAAAACTCTTCCCTACACTCTTTTCCACACCACCCGGCCACCCCCCTACAGATGAAAAGATAAGTTAAGGAGAACAGCGAATAAGAGTTGGACCGAGGACAAAGGGCTCATTATATTTTACAAGGTTCCATTAGAATGATCAAATCATCCCAAGGGCTAGTCACTGCAAACTACAATCAGACGCGGACAAGGTTAATCGTTCAGTGAAAGACAATTTAAATAGATATCCTTTTCTCAGAAGAAAGAAAGAAAGAAAGATTTTATCTCAACGATTTTCCATTTTTTAACCTATTTCATTTTCATAGAGTATTTCTTTATGATGAATATTTCCTGAAAATAATTGGAATCTGAGAATCCTTTATAAAACTCGAAGTTAAAAAAAAAATCATGGAAATCGGTTTTAAAACCTTTTGCCAACTTTACTTTTATGCCGGCTCCGGCCTGGCATGAAAATTAGGCTTTCCTTTCGATTTTCTCCTACTATCACTGTTGCCCTCCTAAATTTAATGAATGACAATAAATAATTTTAAATTTGCCAAAATAGAAGCAGTTCGTTTCATTTTTTGTTTATAAATTTCAAAGTCAAGTTGACATTACGTGAGACGTAGTGGGAGGAAAATAAATGTTAGAGAAACAAAAAAGAGAGACGAGATGTTAGGAAGCTTGCGTGCCGGGTGCTTGAGGACCCTGAGGTGCTGCTGGTCGTCCTGGCATACCCATTCCAGGGGGCATTCCCGGACCAGGCATACCGGGTCTCATCATCTGCATCGGTGGACCACCGGGACCACCCATCATCATTGGGCCCATCGGACCCATCTGGCCCATTGGAGGTCGCTGGCCCATGGGTCCACCCATAGGTCCACCAAGTTGATGCATCATGGGGTGCATCATAGGAGGACCACCCATTGGGCCTCCCATCATACCCATAGGTCCAGGAGGACCCCCCATCGGTCCTTGAGGTCTTGGTGGCACTAGAAAATGTAAGACAAAATTATTAAAATATTTGATAATACAAATTGAATATGTATGAATCTTACTTCCTGGCATTCCCATGTTTGGAGGAGGAATGGCAGCACCTCCTTTCATGGCACCCTTTTTATAGGCCTCAACTGTAAATCAAAGAAACTTACATAAATAAATAAATTAAATCAGTGGTAAAATTAAGCATACTAGTAGCATCAATGAGGTTTTGTGCCTGATCCTCCATCCACTTTTGGTAATAGAACTTTACATTTTCCTTGTGCTTTCTCCCTGAACAATGGGTTTTCCTAACTGAGGGCTGAAAATAGAAATTCAATTTAATTGATTGTGGAACATGTGAATGTGTAGCAAGTTTATTCATATCAATTAAGTTGAAAAATTGCTCTGTAGAAATATAATGAATTATTGAATATTTGCAGTGTGTTGATTCTGCACTGGCTTACCGAGTCATGGGTTAGGTAGGTATCGCAATAGTCACAGTAATACCTAACAAAGAGAAAATCATTAGATATGACTAATTATAAATTGTGCATAAAATTATTACTTGGGCATTCTAGGCGAATATCGTTTTAAAATCCGATTTAAATTGTAAGAAATATGAAAACGCCGAAGACACACGCCGGTACAGTACTACAATTTTGACAGTAGAAAAACACTAGCAGTAGATGTAGATCGCTTTCCGCATTTGCAGCTTACGAACTGCGGGATTCAGGATAAGGGAAAACGAAACGACTCTGCTATTATTAGCCTTCAATCTTTTATAGCCTGTTTTACCATTTTACCAATCTTTTTAAGTTCATAGAAAATATTTATTCTTCCAGTTTTATTTGAATTTAAGAGAAATCAAAAGAAATTTAACATTCGGCCAATTATCCCACATCCCAGTTCCCAAATGCGGAGAAAGAGCAGACGAAGCACTGGATTCTTGACTGGATGGCGGGCGCGTTTCGTAGCGTATTTCGAGCGTGATTGCAACGCGATTTCGGCGTTTCCGAATTACAAGATTGTTAGCTTAAGTTTAGTCATTTTTGTACAGAATTTACGAACTAAGAACACACTAAAATGGACTCTTCTGAAAAATCAAATGATAATAACCATATTGGAGAAAAAGTATCTGAAGACTGTCATGACCTTGGGACCATGTATGATGTTGTTGCCATTGCTCAAGGTAATTATTTTTCATAAGGTTTCATTGTTAGAAATCATAATAATTGTACACTTATTTATTTAGATGGTACATCCCTTCTGGGGGCATCCAACTTCACCACTCGCTACTGGGATGGAATCCTTTCCGTCTTTGATTCACCGGGTTGCCTAGGTGATCAGACCAAGTGCCGGGCAAGCATGACATTTGAAGGAGGACTTGGATGTGCCATATTCATCTCCTCATCAAAGGTAAGAAATTTTTTTTTTCTATTTCACAACTCAACTTTTTATTCAAGAACATCTGGTGTAAACATATCATGAAGGATAACTATTTATTTCTTAAGAATCTTTTAAGTGCTCAATATTGCTGATGAGGTGGTTTCTTGCTATATTTTGCCTCCCCAATGTACTTAACATCTGCCACAAATCCTGAATCACCATTGACATAGTATGTGACCACCTGATGAAGGAAAAACTGTCACTTTTTCATTATCTTTTATAATTTGAAACACTTTTTACATACCTGTCTACGCCCATCAGGCAAGAGAACCGAGTATTGCCCCTTAGTATTATCACCTGTACGAGTCTCTTCCTGTCCAAAATCTGCGTACGTATACGGATCCTTCACTCCATACCCATAGCTGTAGAATGCAGGCGCCTGAATTTTTTTAAAATATCCTAGTTTAATAATAATTTCGTAGGGTATGAATTCTTTAGTTACGTGGTAGTCGTTGGGGTACGGATGAACGCTCGGGACCAGTACGACCAATGCCAAAATTAGGGCACCAAAGTAGATCGAAACCTTTTTTTGTTTGTGTAAAAAATTTTTTATTAGAAATAAATCCAATAAGAGAAACGTAATTGGAAGGAATACCTTCATTGTAGAGTAGTAGTTGTAGGTTGCTGAGGATGACGAATATAACTGTTGCATCAAAGGATAGCAGCAGCACGTTTATATACGGCGCCGATCAACTTTCGATTGGTGAAACCTTTCACTGGATTACAATTTCTCGTTGATTGTCGCCTCATCTTCTTTTTTTAATTTGGCATTTTCTCGCTTTTATTACGAAATGATTTAGTATAGCGCATCATCAGAGACTGACATGTTGAATGGAGTGGAACGTCATTTGCATCAAGGCAATAATATTTTGTGGTTTCTCACAGGAAAGAGAAGCCAATCTATAACTTTCTCCAAAGTAGAACAGAAATAAGTGAATTTCAAAGTTCTTGAAAAAAGGGTTTTCATGATAAAATCAATCAAGTGAGACGGAGATGAGATTTCTGAAAGTGATATTGTCGTCTTCGGGTTATCGATCGCTTTCATATTCATGATAGTTCGCTTGACTGATTTTCTTTCCTTTTCTATAGGTCGTGGTGGGCTTAGACAGTGGGGGAGTCTCGCTTATTGATGTAATCACTGATACTGGCTCAGGAATGACCATCCTCGCATCATCTTTGGAGCATGATAACGTCGTAAGCTCACTGAGCGCTAGCCGAGATGGGACGAGGTGCGTCACCGGAAGCTTTGATCGAAGGTATATTTACTTTATTAACTCGGAACTTCTTATTCCAACTTCTAAATATATTTTTTATGATGTAGTCTAAAGGTCTGGAATACAGATTATCTTGTGTGCAGTCACACTTATCGACCGGCTCATGCGGAATCAGTACTCAGCGTTTCCATACATCCGGAAGACCAAGACGTGATGGTTTCATGCTCTGAAGACGGTCGAGTCATCTTGTGGGATCTACGTATGCCCAAACCCGCACTTGGTATACTTTAGAATCGTAAACATTTACGATTGAAAACTTGTTTATTTTTTCTTTTTATTAAAGCTCTACGAAGATCGTTTGTGAGCCGACCGTCTTGCGTCTCTTTTCTACCCGGTAGGAATCCACTTAACTTGCTGATAGGTACCGTGTCGGGCCACCTACTTGAGTTGGACGCCGCTTCACCCGAGTCGCTCCCCTCTTTGGAGATGGGTGCTCACAAAAGGGCCATTCAAACTATCGAGCCTTCCCGTGATAATCCTTTTATAGTTGCGTGTTGCTCTGAGGATCGGTCCGTAGTCGTCGTTTCCGTTGATCCGGCTCATCCACAAATGATGTAATAACTTTTTCTCTCTCTCTCTATTAGAACATGAATTTTCAATAACTTCTTTTGTGTAGATACTCTGATGAGCGCCACGGTGATGTAGCACGAGGCTTGGCCTGGTCCAATACTGATTCCAAGAGACTCTATTCTTGCGGATGGGATCAACAGATTCTCATTCATGACATCTCGAGCATGTGATTGATTTTTTTTTCTCCAACAAAAGAAATAATAAAATTTTCCAATTTTTTCCCTCCCTTTAAATACGTTTATTTGTTATTCTAAAAGCTAATTTTAAAATCATTAGAGGTACCAATACCAGTAGACTAGATTGATCGTAACATAGCTTAAAGGGAAGAGGAGTCTACTAACAGTATCAATCGTTGACACGGAATTCATTTGCATTCCGTCCCATCGTGAGTGCCGAGGCACTTCTGCCGACGACTCCTCTTGGACAGCAGATTGCCCCTGTTGCTGCTGATGCTCTACGTCTTGGCCTGATTGAATCTGGATTGAAATGCTATTGGCTTCACTTTTCAAGTGGTTCTCTACTGTAAAGATCTGCTGCTCCCCTCTAGGGTGCACCTTATTGCCGGCTGGTGGTGGAGTAGTCCCTTCCTTTCTCAGCTCCTCTTGCTGATAGTACTGTTGATCCGGATTTTCGAAAAAGTACACCTCACCGAATCCTCTTTTCGTGAAATAGTGAACGAAAGCTATATTGAAAAAGTAAAGCGAGTTTTAAAAGGTTAAGATAAACTCTTTCTGACAAATCCAATAAATACCAAATTGAACCACTGTAGCGAAAATAAAGCCGAAAGATAAAAAGATGAAGTGATCCAATGCGGTCGGATAGGCCACTTTAGGTAGCGCGTCACGGGCTTCCATACCGAGGAAAGTCATGGTAAGCATAGTCGTCACACCTAATTTTTGTGTAAAGAGCACTTAGGAGTGTTGACGACAGCTTATTACCTTTCCATCAAGTAGTAAAAATATACTTACCGAGAGAAACTCGATCAGCTGTAGCCTCGCGATTTAACCAGAAGCTGACCCAGGAGAGAACTACTAGAAGCATACAAGGTCCGTATACTTGAATCAAGAAAGATCCCATGTGACGTTGAAGGTTGAATCGGACAGTAAGCATCGAATATTCGCCTATTATTTGAATTATTTTTCATCATCTTTTGATTATTGTTGTTTAACAGTTTTAAATACCGTGCAAAGTTCGCATAGTGTAGTTGGAAACGGGTGTAGAAACTAGATCGAATTGAGACATTTTCATTCCGGATGCGATTACAATTTGACGCTCTACATTCCAGTTATAGATAACTTCCGATTGGGTGTAAGCGACTACATAACAATCCATATTTTAAAATAATATCTAAGCATTTTTAAATTGCTATGTCTTACGTACAGCTGCCAATGTTGAGCGGACAAAGTTGAACATCCTGTAAGATTAAAAAAAAATAAAGTTCAAAGAAATATCCTATTTCCTGAACAAAATCGTTCATACCATCGGAAATTTTCTCAATTCCATCGGACAGCTTGCTTTGATGGTTAACCTATATCGGAGACGATACTCTATTAGATACAGGAGGTTACGAATGAGGTGTCAGCAGATCCGAATGTAATGAGAAACGGATCCTTTATTGCGCTCCCTACGTGAAACCCGATATATAAACAGAACTGACCTGCTAGAATAAAGGATACGACCATCCGGAAAGAGCCGAACTAATTTGTTAGGTGTCGTGATGGTGTGCAAGTAAGAGTTTTTCCCGTTGTAAAAATAAGTGTCCGGCCTGAAAATCGTGATAATGCGCCATCATATAAAAGAGAAAGGTACCGTAAGATCCCAATTTAATAAATACTTCCAAATCCGATTGAGCATGGAGACGGACAAGCTAAGCTCAGAGTCCGTACTGGAGATTTGGTGATGAGCCAGTCGAGTGTCCCTCCACGTTTGCCGGAAATAGCAATCCATTGAGAAAGTCTGTACTTCCAAAAAGAGAGAATAAAGTCTTCCGTGAAGGAACCTTTTGTTATGCTCGCTCAAGAGTGCTCCTACCATATCAGCTTCAGAAATGGGTCCCATGGAGCGGACCATGATGTCGACATCAACCACAGTTGGAGATCCTGGACCGAAAAGATCATTCGTGCGGATCAATTACCATTTATACCGAACAGGAAAAAAATTGGACTTTGATCTGAATATCGATTGATGACAAATACGGGATTTAAATCGATGCTCTCTAACTTTATGTATATTCCTTTCTGGGGATTCGGTTCTCTCTTTTCGGTTCCATCAACATTGAATGCTTTGACAGCTGGGCAAATTCTCAGACTGTGCTGATGACGTATCTATGTGTCGAAGATGTCACCTCAAAAGTGACTATTTAAATTAGACTATTGATTGGTAATATCTTTTTCTCGCAGCTTATTGACACGAATATTGAAAGGATTTTTGCTGGTGTAATTTCATCGATCCTTTTTTTTTATCTCCATCTTTATTACATCTTTTACAGCGCAATAAAATCTCTAATCCAATCAAAGGTGACGGATACTTTCACCTGGGTAAATGAAGTGTTTTTACCTCCAATATCCGGTCGCAGGTGGTGATTATAATCATCCAGGAGTCTGTCTAGGAGTAATGAGATATTGTGACGGGTCTTGCCACTATCGCTTCCAGCTCGATCGATGGTCTTCTTCATCGGGGAAAAGGTCACCATCTGGAAGCCTTGGCTTTTTTGCAAATGAAACGGCGATTGATCTCATTAAAACTTCCTTTTTGTGTTAGAACTGATCAGCATGTTTTATGACTCGTTAGGAGCGTTTATAATGATTGGATCAAATAAGCATGATCTCTGCTTGTGTCTTATTGTGTGGTAAGCCAATAAGCAATCTATGATTTATGACAAGAAGGGAGTTTCTCCCCCCTTTTTCTTTTCAAATGAATGTTGTCACGTATCGCTGAGTAGGCAATAGATCATTCTCTTGGGCGCCCTTTCTTTTGATGTTCTACACAGCCAATATTGTTAATATATAAATGCTTTCCATCGACTTACCTCGGGACAATAAGTAGGATCATCATCATCATCAGAAGTTCCATTCTGAACAGTTTTCTTCCTATTTATTTCAAAATAATTACAAACGGTTTATTTATTATGCCTCTTTTGAACTTTGGGCAATAAGTTAAACTTTTTTTTCGCGCACTATTGAATTCTTTTTAAAAAGTCAGCGCAGCACAGGTACTGAAAGAAACATGTCACCAAAAAGGAAAGTCTTATAAATTGCCTTCTGCTATACCTACGTAACTTCCATGATAATCAAATGGATTCTAGCTCCTAAATCGTGCATATGGAGATGACGAGATTGCTATGCAATACGGTATAACTATTCACAAAGACCATCCAATCCGCAGCATCAGGATTGAACTTCAGTTGAGCGGATATGAAATGCATTTACATTGGAGAGATCAATGAGCCCGGCCCCTTCTTATTTGTGAAATGGAATGAATATATAAGAAATTGGTATACAGGTAAACTCACCAGTATCAGCTCCTACGGGACGAGTCATATCACTTGATATGCCAGACTGGTTGGATATATAGGATCGACTCGGAGCTCCTTGTCAAGACTCGGTCTTCTTATATACATCAAGAATCCCGAGGAGAAGGAACAGATTCTCGCGCAGCAACTTGGAACAATCGGGGCATGCGCTCACTTTGCGGTATTTATTAAGTGGAATTGATGAATGATTCTTTCCTATATAATCAGTTCGTTAATTCTTTCTAATGGCCATCGCCAAGTCCTATTTGATATATTTCTAAAGAAAAGATCTCGGTTTTCTGGGAAATGTCATTTCTCGAGACACTCTGATAGGTTAAATCCAAAGCATAATCAGCTTATGACGCAGATGTTTCTATATTTGGAGTCTTAATGGTGTTTTTTCTTCAAATGACGTTCGTATAGTTGCTGTTCTTTAAGAGGTTTTATTAGAAATATCAGCAGCTCTTATGATACTTTCATGTTCCACTTCGTAGGAGCTTAATAGGCTGGATAACAAGGCGTGTCATCATGACGTTATGTCATACGGCTCTTCTTTTTCAGTTGACGAGGCCTTATATTTTACGAATGTTTTATTAATACCTTAAAAAATAAGAGAAATTGCGGGTCGGTATCTTCTTTACATCCACCTAATAATAAGGAATCAGTAGGGGATTAGGATTTGAAAATAGTTTTGCTTTGACGACTCGCCTTTTCTTATATGAAGAAATTCCTCATTGACAATTTCCGAGATCACGTTTCAAAATCTCATACGAGCTTCTCATGCGAGTTTTTTTTTATAAACAAGAGAATTTCGAACATGATATTATGAGATGCTTTCCTTAGGGCTCTTGAGGGTACTGAATTTTCCCTCTCAATAACTCGTAGAAGGATTATTACGTTTATGTTTATTCTTTAATATATATAGAGCCTTTACTCTTTGTGTTATTAGAAACATGTATCCGATTCGTTCATGATGAATTGGTCTCCATTATTTCTGCATGAGTGAATGGTCTTAACATCATCGTAAATTATTAATGGGATCACTCCTCGAGTGGTCTCTGTTGTAACTCTTGATAAAAAAGAATATCCCTCGAGAAAGGTTTAAAATATAATTCAATTTCTTATATAACAGCATTATTATGTTTTTATTTTTAATTCTCAGAAGCAGATATAATAGTGTTGGGTCACTTCATAAAGCTTATTTACTGCTCGAATAAACAAAATTAATGACCATTTTCATTTAGTCCAGTGATTTAACCATGACAACAATTCCTGTAGTTTTAAAATCATATATTATTCATTGACACTTCAATTGTGTTGTACAAAGTAATTGATGTGTGTATATGCACTCTGATGTCTAGACGGCTTTTAAAAGAAAAAGAATCGAAATGCAAAACCGATTTAGAATAAAGACTGCATATAGGATTAGAGAGACGAAAAGCTGTTTGGATGCCTCGTCGGTTCGCCCGTCTCCGCGCGCTGATGGACTTGTCGTGTTTGTCAACCAGGAACCCACGCTCTAGTCGTGATTTTCCCTTTTAAATAAAAATATACTTATTTATCTTAAGAAAAGGCTTGATTACTATGATGACAGTATTACTTGGAGGGAAACTTTGTATACAATGCTCTTTACATTTGAGGAAAATATTGGTGTAAATCGTCTCTTAAATTCAATTGAATTTACTTATTTATTGTCATCTTGAATCATAGTTTTTATTAAGCTGCGCTTGATATTAGTACTTGAGAAAAAAAAGTGCTCCTAGAGTTTTTATTATTGTACGGTATTACATCTGCGGCTAATTAGGAAAGAAGGCAGCCTATGTTATAACTAGCAAAGCACAGTTAATAAGTTATTATAGTTTCATATATTCCCTTGTCAAAAGTATAGAAAATAAGATCTTGATCCCTATAGTTGTGTGGAACGAGTCTTTGTATTACATGCATCAGCTAATGAACTTGTGTACTTCAGTTGATGCTAACTTGTCTTGTATACATATACTTTTCTGTAGAGATGACAAAGGGTTATGCTCAGCGATGGACTCGTCCTGGTCCCTCATTATCCTCTATAATAGGCTAATCAACACCCTCGCTTTCTTGACAGCAGGATGTGGATGATAGAAAACCATCAGATGAAAGCTCAAAGGTGACTAACTGCGTTTTTGAAAGATGATTGAAAAAGCCTCTGCTGGCTCCTCGTCCTCTTCCGACCTGATTGGCAATCATGGTGTTTGGAGCTGTGCATTCTTTTTTTCCTTTCCTTCCTATGGTCCCGCACATTTCCTCAATCCATCTTCGTTCAAACACAAAAGGTTACAATTCCCATCGTCAGAAGCTTTATAAATCTATAAGAATCCAAACAAGTGGGATGCCAACATCACTTTCTGCTAATACCACTTAAATGGGTGCGAGACCGCCCTGTACTCTTTTTTAAACAAAATACTTATCGATCGATTGATGGTGTATATAATTCGCTCGGGAGGATCCTAAGTGGCCAACCACATGGAACTAATAAAGTCGATCCTATTAGAAAATACACTTTGATTTCTTTCTATTCTGAATGTTAACTCGTTTACCTAAAATGAATTGAAGTTATATATGCTCCATTAAGGAACTCGGAGCTTGATGATATAATTAACATAATTAATCAGTTAAAACTCTGATACCGGTAACGGAACGGTACGGTAGTTTATTTTTTGAAAAGTTCGTGCGTGCGTTCGTGAATCGGTAATCAAAAACGAGAGCAGAAGATATTAGCATCTAATGCATGTGCAATAAAGTTTCGCAGCACGGGAAAAAGAAAATGAATGAAAATTAATTATAGGGATGTAACAAGATGATTGTAAAATAACTTTCGTTGCGTCAAACAAGTGCTTGTTTAATCGAGCGTGAGATGGCGGCACTGTTTGAAAATGAGTAAATGACACCCTTTTTGAAAAAGGTCATCCTCGTATATTCTCTCATCATTAGCTATGAATGGTGCTTTTACCGGACAAACTTCTGAATTAGTAAGTTTGATTACCGGAAATTTCACTCCATGAGGGGATTGGTTTCATGTAGTTTTCATTACATTCTATAGCTGTGCATTCATCACCAACCTCGGCGAAACTCGTTTAGAGTGCTACATCTTCTATAGAGTTCGCTTCACCAATGTAATCCTATTGGAATACCGTATATCCACGACAGCAAGCACTTTTATATTAGATTCGCTTGCATACATATCACGTTCAAACTTGTAAATTCAGTGAACCATACTCAAATCCACCGTTATATTGGTCTCTTTCTATTTAAAAAATGTATATTATATATGCCTTCTGCTGATGTTCTATATTGATTCGATGGTATCGACTCCACCTGGCTGCATCGCTACCCGTTGCTAGCGCGGGACCAGCATTCGTCGTTGCTGCCGTCCAATACGAAACAATCCACTCTAGTTGGGTATCGTTTTTCCAGCGATAAACACGGAAGCCTCTCTTTTTTTGCTGCTATAAATTATACTTAACAATGGAAATCGTAGAACTAATAATTATAATTATGAGGTTTATACTGCTGAAATTCTAGGTCCTCTCTTTTCTGATTAAAATGTTGCACGACGTCAACTCGTCAACTCGGCCACTATTCAAAGTACTAATTAACATTTCAAAAGGGCGCTATGGTGATGAGTTTACATAAGGTTATATAAGCCATATTATCACTAAGGCGTCGGTAAAAGGAAACATCACATGTATTAATGATATTTGTTAAGAAAACAGATTAGAGGATGATGGAGAGGCAATAAGAATATAGGCCTATACCGATTATAATGGACTGTAATAGTTTTATTAGCTAGAGTGCCAAGAGCGAGTCCAACTCACAAGGGAACATGGACAGGTCGCTGCTGCTTTTACTTTTTAGCGGTATTATCAATATCGATCATGTTACCGCCTTTCATTCTGTTTGTATGTGTACTTTTATTCCATCTCCTTTAATTCTATTATAAAAGTGTATCAATTTACAAAGTAGGTGCAGCGTTACCTAATCGAGTTCATTGATCCTCACTCATCACTCGAAATTTGGAAAACTATTTTTCTGAATACTTAGTTTCAGCACGTTGTAAGCTCTTAAAGAGAGGGTTCATTTGCTCTAAATATTCCTAGTCAACTCTTGCGCCAATAATAAATCAGGGACGTAATGATCACCTCATGAACACCCCCACATTTATTATATTTTTATATAAATCTTATTGTAAGCAACCTTTATAGCTAGGATTGCGCTCTCCTGCTGAAAGCTTAATAAGGACAATGATACCCACGCATCTGAACTTTAAAAGCTGTTCCAGGCTCATCGCATTAGTGATCTATCGGTATCGTGTCGCTTTTCTTCTACTTTCGCCAGTCTATATTTAACCACTCAGCCCATATTTGAAGTAGTTGAGTACGTACCGTATCGTACTTACGTTTGTAAAGGGCTCAGACAGGATTATTACTGAATGAGACAGTTCCTTTCACAATAATGACGAAACCTATTATGTTAATAGGGCACCCGCTGCAGGCTTTACTAATTCGAGGATTGGACTTCTTATGATAATGTTTCCACATAAAATATTAGTTGCCATGCACATTTCTCTTTGATTTCAAAAGCTGTACCATCAAGATTACAGCGTCTATTCGAGTGGTATCGGTATCGTTTTCTCGAGGATACCTTTACATAAGACGGGATTATTATTGGATGCAGTGGGTGCGTCCTTTCGGGATCGTAATAATTCCAAATGCGACAATAGAGCCCACGTAGGAAAATATATACTAAAATTTAGAAACCACTGGGCGCTTCCCCATATACCATTTGAAATGAGTCGATAGTATAAATCGATAACACAGTTGTATGTATATTATTTATAGTATGTCACTGGGATCCAGTCACTGGTGATGCCTTTTCTTGCATAGGCCTTTGTATTTTTAAATGAATACTACTCTATAATGGAGAATGTGGAAACTAAAGGCCAACAGACACAGGCTCAACACAATAGATTTATAAACGTAGTTGTACTCGGAACTTGGCTGATGAACCAGAAAGCGAGAGTTTAAAGGTCGTTTTACGGGGACCGCTCCCACCGTTCAAGTAGAAATCATTTGTTGCGATGACGTCATAGAAAACCCAATATAGCTACATTCTCTTTCGAGCTTATGTGAGCGCTCAGATTCGAGATATTTCCACTCGGATTGATAGGGCCCAGGAGAGTCGGGGGATGGTCGAATGTTATAATTTTTAATAAATGCAACACACACACTCAGCTTTTTTTTCTGCATGACTAAGTTGCGAAACTCGTATATCAAAAAGTTTCTGCACGCCATATTATTACAGAATCGGGTTCAGAAAACTTGTCGCACAGCATGATTTCGCGCGATATTACCACATATATAAAAGGGGGGAAACGTCTGTTAGTGACAGATTCAATCATTCTGAAAGGCGTGCGGTATTTCTGCTAGTCAATAGTTTTGAATAGAGAGTTGACTTTTACGTAAGCACTTCTTATACTTAAAGTGGTGGAACAGTGTGTACAAGGTAAGTACTTGTCAAATTAATCGATGATTCTCTTCAGGATGAGCGTGTATACACAACATCATCACTCAATCCCCCATTTCTTGTGTTGTTATAACTACACACGTCGTCCTCGAGCTCCTTTTCCGAGCCTTTTATTATAGGACAGCACAACGTCGATCGATATTACTATTAGTATACAGTCTGTTTAGAGGACGACAAGTTCTTCTTTCTCACATCATACGTGAGCCGCAGGTCGTTGGTGTTAATGGTGGGCAGCAGTCGACATCAAACAGCTCTATGTACGCTATACAAGCTATTTCCTCAAGATATATGGACTGGCGCTGCCCGCTTGATTTATTTATGCGGCACGTTTTTATATATATAGAATATAAGCGTAGCACACTGTAGCTATATAGGCTACATCAGCCATATATCTGTGGGATGACCCTGGGGCCGTTGCATATCGCGAAACTTTTCTGCTCGCGAGGGGACCTCATCCATAATATGATTTATACAATGAATCCACATTTTTTTTTCAAGATGACTATAATATATAATTTTAAGTCTATTTGAAAGATATTTCCAATGTTGTCAGATCGTATATGAGGCCGACTTTTAATAATATAGTATAGGAGCAACGAACTGATGATCATTAATGCAGCAGCAGCGCATTCCCCAGATGGTTTTTTTCCCTCTCTTCTGCCATGGTGACCCATTTTCATCGCATATTTCCCGCGCTATTTATGAGCAGCGCTCGTTTACTTATTGCTCCACTAATGATGTCATCTTTATGCGCTACATGTTATTTAATACACTTTGCGCAAGTTTAAAAGAGCTCACTTTGATTGATGACTAGAGGAATGGGAACAGATGGATTCATGAAATGACGTACATTGAAGTTGATAATCGATTTTTTCTCGTTAAACTCATTAGCATCTTTTGCATATGATGCGCTCAATCCATTTGCATAGATATGCTGCATCAGGTTTTATTGTGAATGATGCGAGATTGAATTAGAAGAGATTTGATGAGGAGTGAGAGCGAGCGAGAGCGTCCAACTCCCACGCTCCCAAAGATACATCACGTATGTGAACCTTCGGGACTGCTCTCTATGTGGTTCTCTGGGTGAGTGTGCACCATATATCTCTCAGTGAACCGAGGAAAATCGAATTTTGCACACCATCAAGATGAGGTCTATTGTATTTTTCTTCATCACAACTTGGGAGTTGCGCTTGATTGCAGTACATAGCTGAGAAACAAGATGACCGCCTTCCTAGCATCATCTCTATAACCATTGTGAATGCGTGCCTTGATTGGATGATTTTGTTGTTGGCTTACTGGCATCAGATGTCGAACATAAAAAAAAAGGAAGAAAGGAAATTTGCCCGAACAGCACCAGCGCCACCACTATATACCATTTTTTCTGTTCGTACCCACTGTGCACCGTGGTTAGAGTTCGACATTATAGGGCCGATTCTCTTCAGTCCTTCATGAACTACCGTCCAGGTTGGTTCAGTAGAGCGGAGCGTGCGTCGTACTCGGTTTGGCGTTCTCTATCTCAACCCACCCCTCTCTATCTCGCGGTAGGCTATTATAATATCTTTGTTTGCACTTGATGAAAAATCGCCATAAGGGCAGCTCTTTATCTTTTGTCGTGGTTAGCAGCGCGTCGATATTAAGGCACAGGTACTTTTAAAACAATAGCTATAACGACGATCTATAATGCTATGTTTGTATGAGATTCTTAGAAATTTATTGACCTTTTCATAGACCCGCCGCTTATACTGATAATACCGGATTTATAAGTTGTCTCCGCTTCATACTATACTCACGCCGGAGTCATAATCCGCCTCCGTACTTATTCCCTTTTTAACATAGTAGACTATTTTTTAGGAAATAACGAGAAAGGTTTTTATGTGCTATAATAGCGTTAAAGCGACGAAGAGAAATTGCAACCTCTATAAGGTGTGACATTATATGATGGGGCTTATGCTTTCAATGTCGACGTCAATGCAAATCAAAGCTCGAGAGAAATCTGGGCTCAAGTTACATTTGAATTTGGCTTGTTTCAGAGCTCTTTGGTGTGATCATTGAAGCGTTATTCCTTGGAATCATTAAAAGGTGAAACATATACTGCGTATATTAAGAACATCAAACAATTCTTTTTCCAGGACCTGCGGCAGACAACACATTTTATCTCTCGTAAAGTTGTAGAAGTTCGCAAACAAATGTTTTAAAATAAACCCGTTTCAGGTTGAGACAGCAGCACTCTTCCTGTTTCATTTTACATAACATTGAGTGTTCCCAATATTGGACAAATAGGCAAAGAAAAAAAAAATCCTTGACAGCCTACGCAGATCCTGTCGGTAGTACTCAGAATACCAAGCAAGAACGGTTCCGACGGCTCGAACTGATGGTAGGGCGGAGCAAAGAACTGAGCACTTCATTCACCGCAGAGAGTAGTATGCGGATCGCCATTGATCTTTTATCTCATAGAGCCTATCTGCCGCTACATCCCCTTATCATTCCGTTCATGATTCTGTTTGACGTCATTCGCAGGGATGAAGAAGTGTTTTCCGCTGCCCATATTTTTATATAAATATAAAAAAAATATTACGTTTTCCTTTGTTGTGCGAGACTGGAAGTTGGCTGTTGCTACATCACGTGCATTCGTTCTAAGAAAAAGAAGAATAACGAATAATATAAGGAAACGGATCTATTATCCCCCTCATTTTTTTTATTAACATTCGTATTCAAAAGAAAACAAGAAGCCTGCGGCACTTACTATACAAAATAGAGATCATTAATTTAGCTAGTTTACAAAAGCTTACATCCTTATTTAGTTTCTTTTTTCTTTCAACATTGATTGCGTCTTTTGAGAAGCGAAACAAGGCATATTTTTTGTATTTTTTTGTGTGGTTTTCTTTTAAAAGCTCTTTTATGTGTACAGAGATGAAGGGTCGACCGCTAGATGGTGTAGTAGTTACGAACGTGGGTGTCGGTGACCAACCATCTGTTGTTTTTGTTCTTGATACAGTCCTTATCACGTTGACATTAACTTTTCCTCCTCATCGATAATGCTTTTACCATTTAAAAAATGTTCGTATTTTATTCATGTACAGAGGTTGAATCAAGGACGCTTGGATGGTGACAGCGGCCGTACTTGGAGCGGCGGTGGGCGTCGGGACCGCTCTTGTTTTGACCCTGACCTTACTGATTTACCGCTACCATGCTTCACAAAAGAAATGCGGATTGGACCGGAGTTGGTCAGAGAGAGACAGTTGGTCCGTTCCGGCCTACAAAAGCACCGCAGTAAATAACAGCAGCAGCGGCTCCCATCGCCAGCATTCTCACCGCTCGAGCAGCAGGTCAGCACATAGCAAGCAGCTCTACCTACCGCTGAACCTCGGACCTACTCAAAAGGTATATAACCAACGTTCGCTTTCTATCACGACCGCTAGAATGCTCTGTATCAACCTTACTTCACGTGCGGGAGTTTAGGGTTCCAGCTATTCTTGTTAAGTTCTCACAAACAAGCGAAGTAAACAACTCACATCCCTAAATATTTCAATATTTTAAAGTTTCCGTTGTTTTCCAGCTACATGAGGCTCTTGTTTTACTAATGGGCTTTATATCCTTTGAAAAAGCCGATAAGAAACAAGTCGGGCTGAACTGCTGTTAGCATAACGCCTGGATGGTTCAGGTTCATAGTACCGCGTTGTTATACCATTAGAGGAGTCAACACAAAAGCTACTGAGAATCATATCATATGATCTCTTGCTCTTAGCTTCTCAAGCAAATATTTCCTAGAAGGAACCATTATCGGACCAAGGATGTGTCAAATATTTCCCGATTCGATACGCATTATCATGATAGGTACCTTGACATTTAACATGCCCCTTCCTAAGCAATCCTATCAGGAAACTCAGATATAAATTGCAGCATATACTGAAGGAAATGTCAAAAGGTTACCAGTTCGATATTGCGCGTAGTCCCGTTCCTATAGGATCCTTTTTCAATCTTTGTCCTAGTCAACTCAATTCCGGTTGAAAGCTTTCTGTAATAAAATATATGGATGAAGTGTGTAACACATTCCATTTCAGTACCATCGTCTCTCCCTCGACATCGATTGGAGCGCCAACATCCCTCTCTTTCTATGTCATCTGTCTAGTTGTATTTGGGACAATGGAATTCAGACCAGCAACGTCTCCTTCTTCTTCTTCTTCGCAGATTGCATACCCATGAATTCAATATAAGTCAGACTTCATCTCATGTTCCGCAGTTATTCATTCCCGGCAATCCTATTCTCCTCTCGTTTCATTGTGTTGCGTATATAGCTATATCGTCGTGTAGTACCCGATGAGAACCTGTTGAATTCAATGTCCAAGGTTGTATTGCAGCTATTCTCATTGTGGATGGCGTCGTACCCCTCACGACTGCGCCATAGCTGGCGTAGGGACGTAGCGTTCACGTCGGCGCATATAAAAAAAGAGAGAGTAAAAGAATAAAGCAAGATGGGGTGTATCTGAAAAAGGATGAGATGGAGACCAGTTGCTATCTGCTCTCCATCTGCAAATAGACGTTTAATAGACACTTCCAGGAGCGTTATTTTTAAAAGGACGGTATTTTACTTTTTTTATTTTATTTTAGCAGTTCTTTACAACCGATACTGTGCAGCCACCTTTACCCTCCCTAACACCTAGAGGATCCGGTGGGAGCGGAATCAACATCATCAACATGTCCGGAAGCGGATCGAGTGGGACCAGTCCCGGTCCGGCGACCTCCGCTAAGCGGTCCTCACCATTGACCTATTTCAGTTTAGACATACCGAGTAATTTGCTGGGAGGAACATCCGCCAGCCTTCCACACCAATCGTCACTCCCGTTCGTATCTCGGCTCATCCGTACACCTTCCGATAACAGCGCAGAGCAGCACAAGAATCAAGTAAAAAAAAATAATTTTTTAAAATGTAATTTACAAATTTGTGTAAATATGGCCTTGTTAGTTTGGGATGTGGTGATTTTGTTTTTCTGTTTTTCTCGGTATCTACGATTTCATTCGGTATAGATGCTGTAACCCATTTCACGCTGTTCTGAACCTCAACATATAAATATTGTCAAGTTACCATGCCGACAGCGACTAGGGAACGTACCGTACCTCTTTATTCGTTTTGCGCACATCCAAACGTCGTGAGTGTGCTGACGTCAGTCACGCTCCCCTAACCAATATGTATATACACCAGGGCATGAAAAGTGGAGGCGGGATTGCATTTAGGTTGAAGTGAGGCTCTTCCATGAGCACCTATAGTACAGTCCTTTACACTGTGCACTGCACCTTATTGTGTGCGCTGCTGTATACTACTCGAGTGGAAAAGAGCCTTTTATTATTGATCCCCCTGAAGCGTGGGAATTTTTTCATCAGTTTGTATACAAAGAGATCTGATCGATGCCAAACATGAATGGGTTCTCTCTTCTTCTTTTTTTTTGTTCCCATGAAGGATCATCATCACCCGCAGCAGCTTCCTCGTAGAGAGAGCATTGGCCGCTCTCCTTCCCCTTCATGTCGTCATCGGTTGCCCAGCAGCCCGACTCCAGCAACGGCGGCTGCTAATCACCATCACCAGCATCACCTCAGTCTGACGCCATATCCGAGTCCCATGGTCAGTCCGACTCCTTCATTCTCATCCTTGCTGAGTTGTTTGGCTTCCTCTTCGTCATCCTGCAATTCACCCGTACCTCCTGCTAATGCTGCTGGCCAAGGATCCTCTCCATTGATCCGCAATCGTAGCCGATCCCCGATGCTGGCTAAAATGAACTCGATCCAATCTTCGACGTCCACCAACTCGAATCAAAGTCTCGGATCCACGACATCTCTCTTCTGTCCACCAGCAACTCCTACTCCTTTAGGTTAGAAAATTGGACTCTCTCTTTGTTGTTATGCTGTCCTTTGTAAAAAAACAACCTTATTCTCAAATCCAATTTGGATGTTTTGTTCTCTTTGAAAAGATTCTGATTTAAAAGCTTTTTTTTTCTCTCATTCGTATAGCATACTAAACTAGATGTCTAGATAGAGATAAGACATGGAGTGAGCGGGGTTAAGTGACATATAATGAGGATAATCCTTTAATTACAACGCAGGAGCTCTTCAGCCGGAATTGTATAAACGGGAGACGACGATCCATGTCGGCTTGGATGAAGAATCCCTTATCAGTAACGATGCAGCTTCATCATCCGGGCCAGAGTCCGGTTCCGAGTCTTTGCTAAGCCGGAGCGGGAGTCACCACAACCGGCCGGTACTTGTGACCCAGAGGAGCTCCATTGGGAGCGGGAGCGGAGGAAGGAACAGCAGTGCGGTTCCCCTCGGCCGACTCCATTTCCGCCTCAGCTACGACTTTGATAAATCCGATCTCCTCGTTCACATCGTCGAAGGTATTTCGCGTTCGTTAGTTGGATGTTTTTTTTTTGTTTGTTTGTTCTCCACTTAAGCACGATGACGCATTAGTCTCCGGTCTGTCCTACTTTTCGATCTGAATAATGGAAAGTTCGAGGAAGAGGTATAGCAAAAACTCTGCTGCTGCTTTAGATATACGGAGCGCAAGTCTGGAAGTGATCTCTACCACCGTATCGATCCATCCCATCTAGCTATACAGCAGCAGCAGGTGGCGCTCCTCTTGCTGGCAAAGTGTCCGATCGCTTTATACCCTGTAAAGCAATAAGTTTTCCTTTCACGCCCTTTTTTTTTTGTTCTATCACGAAGCAGCCTTTCTCTCCGATGGTATATATATATGGAATGATACTAAATTTATTGATTCCGAGTATAGCAGGCGGAATTGATGATGCGGCGTTCCTCTTTCCATTAAATTACACAAGTCCCTCTTCCCTGATTTTTTAATAATTCCTAGTGGTTGGAATGTTCCAGAAATAGCTACTCTCTTCTTCTTCTTTTCCCATTCCAGTTTTGATCAAAGAAATTGGAGAGGGACCCTCCGTAGAGTCAGGCTATACAGTTGATTAAATTTTGTCTTCTTCCTTTTCCCTCTACAGTTCGAGATGTACAGATGGCTGGGATGGATTGTGGATCCGGCGGAGCCGCTTCAGGATCGACATCTTCATCAGGAGGGAGCGTGAGCAGTACAAGTAGTCTTATGGTGGGCACCAACAGCTCAGGTGGAGGAGGCAGCAATCAGCCGAGTCGAGACGCTCACGTCCGGTTGACGATCCTGCCGGAAGTGGATCAGCGCCGACGGCAGTCTGTCCGCTCCATTCGTCTCGGACAAGACGCCCACTGCACCTTTGATGAGTGCTTCAAGTTTCCCGTTTCTCATGATCAGCTGTCAGGACAAAACTCTACGCTTCCAGGTGAGCTTTACTCGAGTGGCGGGTTGGTCACCAGTTGCGCGCCGTGCTCCTTGGATCGATAAGTGAAGCGAGAGAAAATCGTGTTAAACATTAGAGAGAACCTGCGTCACGCACAAGCGTGAATGATGTATACATCAACGGTGCTGCTGTTGCTTGCTGATCCCGCTCAGGATCATAATTTATTTCTTATTATATGATACGGGATCTATAAATATATATTTTTGTTTGGGATGGGTGGTCAGCTGATCCCATGTGCGGAACAGGCGTTTGGCAGGATGTTTACTTCTCAATGGGAAAGCTCTTGAATGGGAGCGCGCCTCTATTATCCTGTTACTAGGGCAACAAGGATCGCGCTTCGCTCTTTTCACGGTTCATGAAAAGAGAGCATCACAAGTCTATATTGATTACGTGGGATGATGATGATGAGCTTCACCGCCCTTCAGCCCGTGATCCTATATATATTTCTATTGCTAAAAGATTCAAGGCCGGCGACGGTGACGTGATCCGGCTTTGCAATAGAGAATTGTCATAGGATCTTTCTCTTTGTAATCCCCAGGATCGAATCTCAGCAGTCCCGCATTCATAAAATGAAAAGGAGAAGAAGAAAAAATCCTTTTTTTCTAATTAGATTTTTTTCTTTCAGGATCGATCCTTTATGTTAGGATCGAATGTCAAGCGCGTTACTAGGAAAGTAAAACACTATAGCCCATTGTGGAAGAGATACATTTGTCTCTTGTTACCCTTGATTGGAGTCTACGGCCCCTTGTCTGCTCCGCAGGCCCCCTCTTGAACCCTTTCCGCGTGTAATTGAGTTCGTGCTGTGCAGATCACGCTGAGAATCCGGCTCTCTACGAGCTCCGTTGTATAGATCAATTGTTTCTCTCTCTCTCTTGGTGTGTACGTACAATGTACATCCCAGCAACTGTATGCTACATATGATCAATTCTATATAACGCCTAATTGGATTTGTTATAATAACGTTTCCTCTTTTTTTCTCTCTCTTTTGCTTCTTTGCCCTACATCTATAATGAAAAAAGGTTTGTGAATTCGATCGATTCTCTCGACCATGCGTCATCGGTGACCTGCAATTCTCGTTGGCTGAGAGGGAAGTGGGTAGCTCCGACCATCCGGTTGACATCTGGGCAGAAATGATGCGGAACACTTTGGTACCATTACTTTATATAACTAAAAGCCATCTTGATGTTAATTCAATTACACTTGACATCATTAGCCGGATGAGACCCGGCCTCAACTGTTGATCTCACTGAGTTACTTGCCGTCCGCTGAGCGGCTCACCGTCGTCGTGCTCAAAGCGAAAAATTTAGTCGTTCCAGCCAACAAAGAAAACATCGGTATCTATTTTAATTAATTTCAATATAACACTTGTGATTTCTTTAATTAATTTTTTTAAAATTTAGATCCACTTGTGAAATTGTATCTGATGGTCAACGGTAAAAGGTTGAAAAAGAAGAAGACGGAATGCCGCAAAGGAACGAGTCAACCCGTCTGGAATCAGGCTCTGACTTTCACCGTTCCGTCCCCTAAACTTAACAGCTGCACCCTTGAAGTAATTACTTATTTAAATTGTCTTTATTAATTGGTTAATGATTATAATTCTTTTATGATAATAGATTGCGGTTGTGGATCACGGGAGCGACAGAGGTGGAAAGAGCGCACTGCTGGGCTGCATCTCTCTCGGCTCGGAAGGGAGTCCGTCGACACCCGAACGTCAACATTGGCAGGATATGGCCCACAATGTCCGCAAATCCATCGCCATGTGGCACTTCTTGAAATGAAAATTCTTAATCTTCTTCATTTTTTCGGTTATATTATACAGCGAAAATCAGGATTCAAATCATCGATCAAGGAAGAAAAATAAGACATTTTCTAAATCACATAAAATTTAATTCTATGTGTGCCAATTTCTTAACTATAAATTTCACCTCTACACGCGTACACACTACAAACACTACTTATGATTTTTTTAAACAAATTATTATCAGCTTCAATGTGTTAAATATTAACTGTCTTTTCTTTTTTCATCTGATTCATGTTAAATATATTATAATTATTACATACATTCCACAATTATTCTTTGATACTTTGTGATTTCTAATTGGCCACAAGAAGAATTAAATAAACGTCCCATTAAAAAGGAAACCTTGAGCAACGGAAATCTGATTACATTTTGGTGTTGCGGTTTATTGTTATTTCTCGCCTCCGCATCCGCATGAGTAATTTATTTCAGTCGATGCTGTAACGTTGAGAAAATGAGGTGGAATCCTTGGATCACAATTGTTCTCACATTTTTAAATGCGAATGTATCGTCATCTTCTAGAACTTTAAATCATTCATTCGACAATTGTTCTGAATTCATCTTGAAAAATGTTAATTCAACTTGCGTTTGTCAAGTTTCGCAGGTAAATTTTTTTATATGAATTAATTAGAAATGTTTCATTTAGCATATAAGTAAAATTTTATTTAAAAAATCTATGAAGTATGAGTAAATATAGAATATATAAAATGAATAGTATTAGCCTATCCTGCTGCTTGTGAATAGTATATCCAAGATCAAAACAAAGTGACAAAGTTTGAAGAACGCTTCTCTACGCGGTACTAATTGGGCCACAACGCTTCTAATGACTAATTAAAATGCTTTTGTGTTGGGAAATGTCAACTCAAAAGACAAAGTCTTATCTAGTTTAGCTCCTTTGAGACTGCCTTCTTTTATTCCAAGAACAATTAAAATAAAGTATAAGATAGCTAATTGTTTTCTCCGTTTATTCAAGGGTGTATTGACGATTGAAAATTGCACAGCCCCGTTAGTATTACCTACAAGTGAATCCTGGGAAATGCTCACTCGGACCAGCATAGTTCTACGCAACATGGGAAGGCTGGTACTGCTCAAAGGTTTTCTCGAGCCAAAGCTGTCTGAAGTTCAACACATCTCCATCGAAAACATCAGCACCGTGGTCTTCAGAAAGGAAGCTTTTATTCAGAACATTGTGAATGTCATGATTAATAAAGTTAACAATATAGTCATGGAAGAAAGGAGCTTTTCTAGCTGCTGGGGATCGGTGTGGATCGTCAATCACGGTACCCATAAAAACATTAATGGAAATGCTATGAGCAGTAGCGACATGATGCTCTGGCAGGATGATCAATTCAAGTCTCATCCAAGACCAGAATCTACTCCATTTCAAAAGGTGATTATTCATCTAATAATAGTTAATTTAATTCAAATTAATATAATACATTTTATAGTTCCAAGAAGCGATGAAGCTAGCCAATAGAATGGATCGTCTTGGTAACAAGAAAATAAAAAAGTTAAATTTAAGAAATCATTTATATTTTCTTGACTGAATATTCGTAGAAGCTGAGATGTATGGCCTACTTGTTGTTTCGGGTTTAACCATTTTGTGCTTGATCGGACTAACAATTGTTGCATCCCGAAATCATACCAATAATAAGAATCAATTTGCTGCTTCAATGGATGTAGAGATGCGACCTCCTCTGCCGGCCAAGAAAATAAAGAGAAAGAAGAGCAATCCTGTCACGAGACTATCCAAAATGCAAGTAAACAAACGTAATAATGGATCCTCTCGTGATCTAAAGAATGGAAAAGATATAAGAGAAGAATCATCGGTGAGGCAATACTTACCTCGACCACCGGCATTACCATTGCCTCGATAACCATCTCATTATTCGTCGTAGTCAGTGAGGCAGAAAAGCTTCTGTTCTTTTTATATAACGATATGGATCAATAAATTGGTTGTGACTTTTCAGTTGAAATGTTTCAGAAGATTTCTAGATTTGAATTCTTTGATTATTTCTCTTCATCACGCCCTTTGAGATGGTAAAATCGAAGATGACAGAGCTAACTAATAAGAGGACCATATCAGAAGAGAAAAGCTACAACATTTCGATGTTTGATTACAAATCTTCCTTGATTGAGAGAGCTTTTGATATCGTCGTTTTGCGGTTTTTAAAATTGAACTTATAGAACTTGTGTTTATAGGTTCGAAAAATCCCGACATTTAACATGACAAACGTCGAATAAGATGTTATACCTGCATTATTATTTTTTTAAGAATCCTAATTTACAGGTCCAAAATGTGCGTGAATCAATTACGGAAGAAGATATCATGCGAAATCCCGAAACAAATCGTGTTCAACTATTTTTTTTAATGCCCGCCCTCTTGTTTCAGAAGCTTAACGCCATCTTCTGCTCGTTCGAACAACTTGTTTAAACTTTGAACGATCGCCCGCGAAGGTCCTGACGTAGGCACGCGTAGGCGGTTATCGTAAGAGGTGGAAAAAATATAAAAGGATTAAGACTCGGGATTTAAAGTTACACAAGCATAAGCAAATAATTTTACTTTTTAAAGCTGAATGGATGGAATCTTTGAGGAGCCAAATCCTCTTTTCCGGTTTCTAAATTCCGCTCTAGCGCGCCCAACAAATTTGGAAGCAACATAATCCCGCTATATTTATGATGAAAAGGGAGTTATTCAATCACAATTTTATTTATTGCTGTACTATAGGATACATACTTTCATATTGTTTAAGGATTATATTTTTAAAACATTGTTTATGCGTATTATACTCTTATTCCGCTGCCAGCGTTCCTCTCATCCTTCTTCTTAAGCAGGATTGATATACTTTTTAAGAGATGAAAAGCATTGGAAATCCTATCCTAAAAAACCCAACTACTCTTTAAGTAAGTATATTGATTATTTCATTGTTTAAGTATTGAAAAAGAGCATAAAAATTAGCATGCAGTTAAAATCTACATATTAAAAAAAGGAACATGGAAGCCCTTGAACTTTCTTGAAAGTTTGGCACAAAAGTAAAGGAACGTTCTTCTTCTTATTTATATTCTAAAAAGGGATTTCTTTTTAAAGAGTAGAGTACACATTTTCAGTCAGCTCTTCCCCAAATCAATACATCCAAATGCAGTCTTAATGGTGGAAAAGCTTTAGTGCAAGCTTGAACAGCAGTACCTATAAGTTGTTGTCATACATAAACAAAAAAAGTATATATAAGCTCCTTCCTCAAAAGTCCTGCTTTTCCTTTACATTCTCAACCATCTTCAATTGAGATCTTGAATAAATTTCACTCAAAAATTAATTTAGAAAAGAAGAATGTGATGAATATTATTAATTAACCGTGCGTGTATAGGAGCAGTACGGCCGGATACGGTGTGTTGTTTCCTAATTTGTGCGCTGCTGTCGTCGACTCAATTACGCAGGATTTACGATCTCTGGGACGTCCTCTCGCGTTCAGTTCTCATTTTTCCTGCTCCCTAGCTGTTTAAGGATTCTCTTTTTAATGCTAGGCGCCAGACTTCATCCCATATTCACGCACAACTTTGTCCGTTTAACGCTCCTCCTTGACGATTCTAGATATAAATCCTAGTAGAAGAATATAACAGCTGATTTATATCCTCCTAATCATCCTTGTTTGGGGTGGTGATGAGGCAATATGTTGGACCTCACTCAGCTGCTCGATTCTCAAGGAGGGAAGAAGAGCTTATTAAAGAAAATATCATCCCACAATGCATCCACGTGGGAGATTGCCACTGTTACCATCAGACGGTACATATAATATGCTCCATCGTTGCCAGGGGAGATGAAAAGGACTCGTTGGTAGGATGACGTGAGGAAGAGCTCAAGATGAAACTCTATTACCAAAGGGAGGGAGAAAAAAAGGTGCACCATCACGAATGGCTAAACTAGAAAGATGGCATGCTGAATGCATTACCCTCATTCAGTTCGAGAACACGTATCTATCTCTATATAGCTCTGGATGAATATCAAATCGATTCACTATAATATAGGATCAATAATATATATTTTTATTCTCGGTACATCTAGATAGGTTTGGACTTTGGTAAATAGTCGACTTCAAAAGGATTGATGATGATTATATAAGGGGACAAGAGACAAAGTCCATTTCCCGGACAAAACTCATTACTCGGTTGTTGTCTGGTTGGGCGTAATGAGCCAAATATTTATTATAACAAAAATTTAATGGGGACGCTGGTGCGTGGTGCTCTTTGGTCCCGGGGATGATGATGTATTCTCGTTTAAGACATGTTCAATTTCTGAGAATATCTCTGCTGCCGAGTTCCTCCCACCAAACGCTAATTGGGTACACAAAGCTGAAATCTCGGAACAGCGTCGTCTGCTTCGGCTGATGTGCGAATGGAATAACAACAGGGACAAGTTTTTTTTTTTAATCTTTTCGTGACAAGTAAAGCGTTGAGAGAAGACGAAAGGAAAAGGGACGAGAAACTTTCTTTCTTTCTTTATTCGTTTTCAAAGTTCTACGCAGCATCTTGCAAAGCGGAATTCCGCCTTTTATATTCAGACTAAAAAATCGAATATATATCCTTCCTTTCACTTTCAGCACGACGACAGAGATTGGTCCAAGACGCATTTATCACGTAGTCCCGGAAGAGTCATATCGACCATTTTTTTTTCTTTCAAAGGCAGATAAAATATATAGCAGCTATACGCAAAAAGAAAACAACAAAGGTCAAATGAACGTGAATCTATATAAATCCAAAGAAGGATTACTATTATTTTTAAAATGCATTATTATAGGGCGTATCCTGATTTCAGACTACTCTCGGTCGTTTATCACGAAAGTTTAGGCAAAGTGTTGATTTGATATTTTTGCATATCCTTCTCGATTACGATCGTGAGCTGAGAGAGACTAGACTAATCAATTTGGAATGATTCACGGCCAGTTTGTTCTGACAAGACTTATTCATCCACTGGATAATGGATTGCGTCCGAACCGGCTATAGTGGAGAAAGAAAAATGTTTAGCCTCACTCATTCCGACCTTACATTGAAAAACAGCTGGCCTTGCCATGTCCGCTGATCCTCAATTAGAATAGATAAATCAACTTGATTAGCTTCTTCGCTGGTCTCTTTCCAACCAAAATATTGTTATTACATTGATCCTCTTTGTCTTAAAACAGCAGACCCTGAATTATTGATTCTCAATCCATTTCTATTACACAGGACCAGCGAGCTCCTTAATGGAACCCATAAGTTATGCTTTATATAAAAGGAATTTGTAGATATATATAAAAGTAGGACGTTGGATGAATCAGCAGCATCGCCGTGCGATACACGAATAAGCGCTTCGGGCCGATGGGCATAAGGAATTGTCACTGTCCATTTCCAGCTTCTATGATCAACACACACACGTCCTTGATGCTACAGCCTAAATAAAAAAAAAGGACCTTATATAGAGAGTATATGGTACCAGCTGTCCAGGTCAGCAGCCTACATATCCCGCCATTTGCAGCAGCAGCAGCTGCATGTGTCTATCTACAAAGTTAGAGAGGTAAAGGATCCAATAATCGGGAGCTGCTCGCTCTTAATTAGCCAGTTGAGATAGACGACGTCGGACTCGTTTCTCTTACCTTTTTTCATTAAGCGCGCAGAAATGTCATGCTATATGAAAAGAAAAACATCCAGAAAGATGCGTCACTTTTGGAGGCCGGCGCGATGACGAAGTCCTTCTTACATAATCTATCCCTATACCTAAAATAGGAAATTTTTAAGAATTGAATGTACAATATGTGATGGGGGAGCAGGAGTCTTTCTGATTGAGCCCAATTGAGTCATTCAGTTCCAATCACTCGTCCGCGTTCTTCCCCCACACAAAATCACGATTCCAAGAATGTTCCATTCAATTTGTCAATTACAAAGTAAAAATAGGTGATTTTCAATATGTGCAGCACGTAGCAGGCTGCTGGTAGCTGCAGGTTCCCATGAAGAAAAAAAGGAAATCCTGAAGAAGGCGAGTGAGTAATGGGAGCCTATATAATACCTTGCGTATAGTATCGCTATCGTAACGATAATGGTCGGAAACATAGAGATGTCACGACGGGGGGAGGGCGCCCTGATTAGATTCCAACAGCAGTTCTAGCTATAGCTATAGGCCGGCATCACACGGAACGTGTTGTACGACGGGGGCGTGATGAACCCTTATCATTCCAAGACGTTTCTTATACAGTCCGTGCGTGACGCTTGAGCCAAGAGCAACATATATATATATATATGGACGAAGAAGAGTGAGAGAGCCTTAGGAAATGCCTTGGAATCAATCATCCATCACACATTCGAGTTATACTTTTGCAATATTCAGCAGACGCTCTCTGTATTTATAGACATATACTTCCTCCACATCTTTTAACTTCTTGCAGTTATATGGGGCGTAACACATTCCGAGAGAGGGGAGAAAAATATGACGGAGGGTGCTCTTGCCTGTCATATAATAGTGTTGAGTGAAGCCGCTTTTAGGCTAGAAAAGAAAACCTCATTTCTTTAGTTAATTGCTCCAACTTTTTTTTTTTTTTTTTTTTTGAGTGCCTCAGCACCTGTCTTTCACCTTTCTAGTAAATCGATATTCGATTTACACTTTTTAAAAAATTGGATCATAATAAGACCAAAATCCCCTGTGGTGCATGGGTTCTGAAATCTTTTTTTCTTCTTCTTCTTCGTCTTATTCCCTTGGATCGATCCTACGGCTGAGATATACTGCTCGCCGGGTCGGCGGGACTGTCAGTAGCAGCGCAGCTTTCATCCCGATCGGATCTGCTTTTTTTCTTGTCCTGTGTTGGGAAAAACTCTCTTTCTGACCTTATAAGACACCACATAAAAAGTGAAGCCAAAATAATCACAATAATAAAAAAAGAGAGGATCATCATCAGCATCTCATTCAGAAGGATGAAAGAAGCCAGAAGAGTGTCCTTCATCTTTCTCCTCCTTCTTATTACTGTAGTATCATCATCGACAGGTAAGAAAAGTGCTCGCGCCTCCTTTAAGGATAATTTATTGAGAAATCCTGACAGGTAACACTGTGCAGCTATAAGTCCAAATAAGTCGCTGCTCCCAAATTGATCGCACAGCATATGGCAATGGTAGTTCTCTCTCTATACGATATGGTACCCATATAGTGCCAAAATTGGATCTCTTTTTCCCGTCTTCACGTGCTGACGATCCTTATTCACGCAGAGTGCCGTACATTGTTCAATAAATCTATCACCTACATATTTTTGCCTTTAATAATACGATCAAAAGTCACAAATCATATTTTCTCCTTTTATCGCTCGATCGATATAGGATCCCGACTTCTATACCATAAGATGACCATATATATCGGTTAAAAGAATAGATAACCATCGGATCCAGTTGTGTGTTTTCCCTTCGGTCCCCCTTTAAAATAGTGTATTAAGTCCTTTCCGTCGTCGACACGCCCCTAGTTCTCCCTTTATTTTGTCTACTAGTCCTTCTCAACTTCTTATTTACATTGGCGTCAGAAAAAAGTTATTTCTTCTTTCTTTTTCCACCCTCGATGATCCTTGGGGACTCGTACGTGCGAATAATAACTCGATGAAAAATCTCATCTTTCATTGATCTTCTTTCTTGTTGAAAATGATTGACCCAATCAATGTGTCGTCCAGCAGCACTTTTTTTTTTGATTGAGGAAATGGACCTTCCGGTAGACGATAGATCGAATTTCTTCTTTTTTCTACTGGACATTCATAGGGGTAATAATAATGACAACAAAAAGTGGCGAGTTCCACAAGATAAATGATGATAGAAGAAGAATAAAAAAATTATACCTTAAGGAATCGTGAGCTGCCCAGCCATCACACTATGTATAATACAGGAGAAGAGTGATGGATTGTTTACGGTGGATGTAACAAGCGGCACTTTGGACGCCTACTCTTCTTCTTCTTTTCTTTAGTTGCTTTCTCAATGATCCTTAAAAATAAGCGGGAGCTGCAAGAAGAAAGTTGGGGTCGTCGTACTATATTTACACGCAACCTAGGGTCTATTTGAACCATCTGGAATCCCTTCATAATTTTTCAAAACTTATTATATACATATCCTTATGCGAAAAATCCCGTGTGGGAGTCGAAGGATCATGGTGATCCATCACGGGATTCTTCTATATACCAGCATACTTTGTCAGCATCATCAAATTCCTAGACACCTTCTTAGAAAATAAGAATTTCTTTTTAAAAAGGAAGAGTGACAAATCCTAGTACAGTATAAATGATGTCCGACAACCTGAACTCCTTAAGAAATATCAACTCTTTCTTAAAAAAAAAAGAAAAAAAGAATGCGCTGACGGGCATAAATAATATATTTATATACATTCCTTATTCAACCTTGTCCCATAAGATTATAGTACGTCTTTCAGAGAGCTCTATTCTATATGCGCTAGGGGATGGCTGTCGTCCGCATTTCTAAATCGATTCCGGCCGGATTGCTATACACAACTCTCTCAGTACCTCACCACAAAAGAGACTTAGCTTTCTCTCTCTATACCTTGTTATGTTTTCTTCTCAACAGCAACTCTAAAGGTATTCAACAGCTCCGGCACGTCTTTGGCCGTTGGTCTCGACGCGGATTGACGCAGACAGCAGCCGCGCTGAATCTGAGAAATAAATCCTTCTTCTTCTTTGCTCCCATCTGAACCGGAACCGTCGAAAGAGAAAAGTTTCTTGTCTGTTCCATGATGACGTAGATAGTTCTACCTCATCACTATAAAAGAACCGCCGCTGATATTATCAGGGATTATGTATAGATATATTTCCGGAAGGATCGCTAGCGAAAGATGTGCGGAAGCTCATCAGCAGCACCGCATAGAGTATTGATTATTCAATTTGGGTCGAGAGGACAGCAGCAGCTTGAAGAATATAGAAGATACTGAAAGTTTCATCAAGTGTAGCAGGACTGTACTACGTGTCGTTCCCTCGTCGTTGTCACCGGCCTCCTTCCCAGCGGGATCTAAGCTCTGTTTTTTCTCCCTTTTCGAATTTTATAGTGGAAAAGAGCAAAGAAGATTTTTCAACGTAGAAAATTAACTTTTTTTTTCTTTCTTTATGGTCGTAAAATTGAAAGAAGGGAAACTCCTTTGCCCTAAGGAAATATATATTTTTATTAAATTTACCAATAAAGAATCAAAAGGTCCGTACCTATATAAGCTTCATAATCGTTTCACTTTCGAATATATACAAACACACATTCCTTGGTACGGAATAAATGAGGCGGAAACTCGTTATCCATAACTCCGCATGATGCCAAGTCTTGGCGCGCAGTAAAAAAAAAGTGAAGCCTGGTTTATTTTAAAAAGGCGCGAGTATTCAAAAGTTTTCTTCATTATACAGCCCATCGTAAAATGTATCAGTCAATAAATTTTAAAAATTAAAAAATCCCTCCACTATAAAAATCGGTCGATTAACTCGAATAAATTAGATGGAAAAATTTAATTATGTATTACTTTTTTTTAAAAAAAGGAGATGAGGTAAAGAAGAAAGAATACTCCCGCATCCGGCAGCTGAGCGGGGATCAGTACGGGAATCAGTATGGAGTAATCCAACCGTCCTCTTCCGTCATCACACAACATCAACGCAGTCGTCCTTTATTTACGTAAGTTATTTACTTTTCCTCTATACGGCAACCATTTATAAGACATTGAAAAGCGAGAGTTATTCTCTAGGAGCTCATTTTTTATACTGCATAATGAATGCAGATAAAAAAAAAAAAGAGGGGAAAGGCTGGAAACATAAAAATAAAAATTCAGGATCGATCGAATGTGGCTTTTGTCAGCACACACCGTCGAGTCGCTCGATTGAAAACTTGTGTCTTTTCCATTTTTATTGCCTAGCTGGCACAAATATGAAACAAGAAAGAGCGAAGAGAAAAATGCAAGCTCGTGGCAATTGGATTTCGCTGATTGGTTTTCTTCCTTTTCTTTCTTTTTCTCTCTCAAGATGGAACGAGTGGGTTGCCCCTATTCACGACACGGAAGCACCCTCCGAACTAACTCAAGGATCCACGATGAAAAGTAGTGGAATTATGGAGAAGAAGAAGAACAAAGAAAGAGAAGAAAAAATAGAGAAGCGTCGACGGATGAAAGCCAAGTCAATGAAGACAAAGGTCCTCCCTCCGATTATTAAGAAAGACAAAGCCGCACTCAAAACTTTCAAACTGTTAAAGAAGAGTTTGTTTGAAGAGGATGATGAGGAGGAGGAGGTGGAGGACGAGGAAGAAGGAGAAGAGGATCCTCCTGAAGAGGAAATAAAGAAGGAAGACGAAGTAGAGGAAGAAGAAGACCAGGATTCAACCGAAGGCTCAGAAGAGGAAGAAGAAGAGGAAGAAGTGACGCAAGAGACGCCTAATCTCGGTACCGTTAAACAGGACCGGAATCAACAGAGCGGAAGTGATTCCGTCAGCAGCAGCACCGAGGCGGTACAAGTGGATCAGGGAGAGAGCATCCATCAAGAAGACAACTTCCGTACGGAGGACCAAGTAGCGCCCTCCAGCAGCAGTACCGTAGAAACGACGACATCTAGCAACTCTTCGGGATCAGCAGAGAGCCAAGAAGAGGATAACAATGTAGAGGTGAAAAGTACACCATCAACCGATAGCAGTGAAGAGGAGCTGGATAGACTAAACGAACCCATTCGTCCGGAAGGAAAAGTAGCTGTTGATGCCAAAGAGGTTGAAGAAACAAATGTCATCCGCCCGGAAGAATTCGAAGAGGAAGTAACCCTCAATAGCAATAGCCGAGAGGATGTTGAAGAGGAAAACGGCATCCATCCGGAAGGGATCGAGGTGAAAGTAGCCTCTAGCACGAGCGACGAAGAGCTAAAAGAGAACATTACCATCCGGCCGGAATCAATCGAGGTGAAAATGGCAACTCCCACGACGAAGCTCGATGAAACTATCAATGCCATCCATCCGGAAGAGGCCGATGAAATAAATCAGATCCAAATAGTCGAAGATCCAGAAGCATCCAGTCTTCCGGATTCGTCTGCGGAAGAGACCAACGAAATCCACATCCATCCTGACGTTATTCAGCCGTCTAAGGCTAGTTTCCGACCTATAGAATCCTTCGAAGAGTCATCTATCCTGGATGCAACTTGCAGCTCCGCCACTCCAGTGCCAATCATCGCCAACGCCGTCGTAACCAAATACGGAACGTATGATCTCATTTCGTTTTATATAAATAGAAGATAAGATACATTGTGTGTTTTGCACAGGACTCGCTGGCCTTCGCCACCATTTCAACTCGTGTCGGAGGTAATTTTCGAATGTGCGGAAGGTCACCGTCTGGATGATATCAAGAGGGACCGCCTATTTTGCTCCAACCAGTCCTGGATTGGGAATCAGCCCAGATGTATCGATATTCGTCCAACAGTAGAATCAGGTATTATTTTTAAAATCTCCATTTCCGTCCTTGACAGGATAAAGCTGCGAATTTGTTTGTTTAAAAATAGGGCGTTTTGAGAGTTCTTTTCATATTATATAAGATAATATCAGCTTCGTGTGACGTGTCATTCTCTCTCTTTCTTGACTTTTATTTCCTTGTATATATATATATATATATATATATTCTTATCGGATGTAATGATCGAAATAGGACTCCACCCTGTATCAAGAAAAAAAAGGAAAACATCGGTAGTCCATTAAGCAGGGGGGAAAGACATAACCGTAGATCCAGCGCTCCGTTTGTTGTTTCCCTTCTTCTTTTAGGGCAGCATGAGCAGCACTAAGGGGAATTTATGACTGTCAAGAAACCCCCCCCCCCTCCTTCCGTTGTTGTCAGGCCGCAGCATTGCTGACTCTGACAGGCCGAGGAAATGCACTTTACATAATAGAAGCTGTGTGATCCGCAGCGCATTTCATCCTTCTTTTTCATAAATCCTATCTGGCTTGCGTGTTTTTGTTATTCTCAAACATATGTATTATAATATCAGCGACTTCTGAGAACTGTGACTTTAACGGGCTGTTCCGGCGAGGATCGAGGTGGATGCGAGCACCTATGTTCCCAAATGATGGTCGATCCTGAAAAGAACATTTCCGTCATCCGTTGTTCCTGTTACAGAGGCTTCCGTCTCGATTTAGATGATAAAAGTTGCGTTGGTAAGCAAATTTATTGTATCTCTATCGATTATTCTTACATAATATTGTGTCTTCAAAAGATGTGGACGAGTGCGCAACGGATAACGGAGGATGTGATGGTGAATGTTCGAACAAACCGGGAGGATTTCTCTGCTCCTGTCCACTGGGCTTCCGTTTAGCATCCAACGGGAAAAAATGCATAGGTAAGGATCGCTTTTTTTTAAAATTTTATTTATTTGACTTTAAAGAATGAATATGAAAGAATGACGGATGATTTCTGTCAGATAATAATGAATGCTCCCTACGGAACGGGCATGGTCCGTGTCAGGGCCAGTGCTTCAACACGCACGGATCCTACCGGTGTAGCTGCGATGATATGGCCGGCACCCAGCTGGCCTACCGATGGGCACACTTGCGAGGACATTGACGAATGTAAGACGAATAACGGCGGGTGCTCTCATTCGTGCCTCAACACCTTGGGCACGGTTTTTTGCGCGTGTCCCGAAGGTTACATGCTGGGCGACGACTGGAAAACTTGCGACGGTAGCTATATAATAAGGAAGGATCCTTTGCGTGATGTTACGTAACTCATTTTCATTCATAAACAGACATTGATGAATGCGACTACGATCCTGAGGATGACCAGGAACGACTCTGCCCGGGTATTTGTCGCAATACTATTGGCTCCTACGTCTGCGTCGATGAAGATGAAATCCCGGTGGAATGCCCGTCAGGATTCCTACTTGACGACGAAGGAGAATGCCATGGTGAGTTCAATAGACCGTATATACTCTAATATCAAACTTTGTGCGTCGTCACAAGTGATGACTGAATTTAATAGACGTGGACGAGTGCGCTTCGGATGGTAACGGAGGCTGCAGCCATATCTGTCATAATACGAAAGGATCCTTCCGGTGCGAGTGCCCTACCGGTCTATTCCTCGAAGCAGATCAGAAATCATGTCAAGGTATACTGCAAACAACATTTTCATTTTGAATGAATATTTATGGTTCGATTTTTACAAGATGTTGATGAGTGCGCTTCGAATAACGGAGGATGCTCGAATGGATGTATCAACGTACCTAGCAGCTACCAGTGCACTTGTCCAGACGGCTACGCCTTGATGGAAGACGGACGAAGTTGCCAGGACGTGGACGAGTGCCGCCAGCAGCCTGATTCTTCTGCCCTCTGTGGGAATGGAGGCACCTGCCAAAATACCGACGGATCCTACCAGTGTCTCTGTCCTCCTGGCTATCGAGTGCAAGACGGGAACTGCCTCGGTTAGTACTTTACGACATGTTTCATCGCAGCCTTAAAGGGGGGAAATCTCCTCTCTTTTTATGGGATCGAGAAGAACTCTGCCCTCAATCGTCCTATCAAAGTTGTGCTGGATGCTCGCCAAAGGATTTAGAAGAGTAAAATAGTTTTCTAGTAGAGGGATTTTCGCCATAATAAAACACATATCCCTAACATGGCTTTGTGTCGCACACGCTAAACTTTCACTCAGGCTCTGATTAAAAAGTTTTGTTGCTCTGCTTTCCAACTTGGTATATATCTTCCGGAATACCTGAGTTGTACAGTTCAATTAAAGGTGGAAGGAAAGCTAAAGTTTTAAGGTTTCAACCTACTTGGTGAGTGCATTGTCAAACAAGGCTGATGCTATCGTCTCATTAAATATGTTAATTATTCACGGACAAGTTTACTTTTCATCATCATAAAGATTGGGCTAAGAAATCAATATTAAACTTGATTCAAATTCCAACGAATCTGTTTCTATTTAATAGATGAAAACTGAATGTTTGACGGAACCCTGTGGTCCAGGAGAATGTTATAATGGACCGGGCTCGTTCACCTGCGCCTGTGAACCTGGTTTCCAGTTCGACAACACTACTTGTCAAGACATAGATGAGTGCAGCGAAGGTGGTAATCCTTGCTACGACGGTTTCTGCCAAAATACTATCGGCTCTTTTTCCTGTTCTTGCGCTCCTGGTTACTACCTGGAGAACAACACTTGCTTAGGTGAGTTAATTAACTCATTTTTAATCTATATTATGTATTAATTTTTTAAACTTAAAACAGATGTGGATGAATGTGTAAATTCACCTTGTATTGACGGAGGTTGTATCAATCAGCCAGGCTCTTACCTGTGCATTTGTGAGCCCGGTTTTATCTTGGAGCGAAATGTTTGCATCGGTATACATCATTACTCAAAAGATATAACATTCTAATACACTAAAATAATTTCTTTTCTAAAAATAGACTTTGATGAATGCCTGGATTCTCCCTGCTCAAATGGTACTTGTATAAACCAGATCGGGACGTACCACTGCGCTTGCCCGGAAGGATACCAAACTAAAAACGACACATGCTTAGGTACCATCATAAAATTTTCAAGAACCCTCAGTAGTAGAGAGCAATTTTATTTCCACGATTTATTTAGATATGGACGAGTGCACCTCTTCTAGTCCGTGCGTCAACGGCATTTGCGTCAATACGGAAGGAAGCTATTACTGCAGCTGTCAAACCGGCTTCAAAGCACTCGGCAATATTTGCCTCGGTACAACACTTCTTTAGTTGTAGCCTACTCTTTTATATCGCTACTTTAAATCTGGCCTCTTGAAATAGATATCGACGAGTGCGAGACCGGCCCGTGCATCAACGGGGATTGCGTCAATACCCAAGGGTCCTATCAGTGCGAGTGCTTGCCGGGTTACTATCTCCAAGAGAACTCTTGCTTGGGTACGAACGAATAATAGTATATTCTGGGAAGACGATTGGGAATAATCAATTTTTGATTAGATGTCGACGAATGTCAAGCAAATCCTTGCAACAACGCAACTTGCACCAACTTGTTGGGCTCCTATCGGTGCAGCTGTCCGTCCGGTTATACTTTAAGTCATCTTCACCAGTCCTGTCTTGGTACATATATATATTCTTTGAAAAGTTATGTGTATGTACGAAGAAAAGTTGTGTTGATATACAAGTTTCTGTTTCACAGACGTGGATGAGTGCAGCATAAACAACGGCGGGTGTGACCAAAGTTGCACCAACACGCCGGGATCTTTCTACTGCTCATGTCAGCCTGGATTCTATCTAGATTCAGAGTAATATGCGAGAATTCTAATTAGCAATCTTCACGAAAGCAGTCACGCAACCCCTAATCAAATTATACGGCTTCCAGACCTAATTAGTTTGTTGTTGTTTTTCTACGCAGTACACAACGCAAATGTTTGGATGTAGATGAATGCGGCACCGATAATGGGGGTTGCTCCCAGGTGTGCTCCAATCTCCCTGGAAACTTTAGCTGCGGATGCCAGCCCGGTTATACACTCGCTAGTGACGGATCTAGCTGCCTGGAAGTGATTACTATCGAGAGTCATCATTGTCCTGCACTTGAACTACCTCCTGGTGGTTATCTACATTGTTCTAGCCGCCCTGGAAATGAAGGATACAAGCCGGGAACCACATGCTCTCTCAGGTGCCGTAAAGGCTACTCTTTCCGGAGACATAAAGGGCAAATAACTTGGCAGAATCAAGTTATGACGACTGCAGTGGTGGAGGAAGAAAGTAAGGATGGAATTAACCGCAACACTCTACTGCTAACGGCCAAACCGGTTTCTAATTTGGCAATGTTACAAGGCTGGAAAGCTACGACTAAAGTGTGGCCTGAAGATTGGCAAGCTGTCCGGAATGGTTCGGATGATTCTCAAGATAAGAACAAATATAAAGGTGAATAATTTAATTAATTTAAAGATAATTTTTACTTAAAAAATCGATTTAATTCAGTTGACACGAAACCTGGTCGAGTAAAGAACGAGAACGATAAACGACAATTAGATCGGAGGCAGCCAAATCGACAGAGGCGCCATCCGCAGAAGCGTCGGGAAGTGACGGATCATCAGCCCGTTCGGCGCTGTGGCGATGACGGCAAATGGAAAGGCAAATTGGGATTCTGTCAAGGTATAATTTCTTGTTTAATATTACTCAAATTTAAATGGATTATTATCGATTTGAAATCATAGCTTTGACTTGCCCACCTTTGGCTAAGCCGGCCAACGGAACCGTAAGTCCGGCTTCCTGCGCAACTGGGGATGCTTCACCAAATCAGCATTGTTACTTCACATGCGACCCGGTAGAATAAAAAATTAAGCTTAATAATTGATAAGAAATAATGGGAAATCATAACAAAATAATAGGGTTTCCGAGTGACGGGAAATCCCGTGCGCTCCTGTCTACCCAGCCTCAAGTGGAATCCTCTTCGTCCACCTCCCATTTGCGAGAAAGGTATAATCCCTCTAAAAAAGATTTATGTCCCACTTTTACCCAAGCTTGGATTGCCCGGTTTATGGTTGCTTTATTTTTATTTTTTCTTGGGTTCGCCTCTTCTTTTTTTATGCACTTATTTACATTCTATCACGGCTTTTGCTTCTGACCCACCCTACTTGTGAACCAGAGCCGGGAATGAGGCCCAACGGCACGCGGAACAACTCGATCCAGGTGACGATCCTTCCCACAAAGACACATTCATCGTCGAAGAAGTTGGGCTCGGGGTCGACTAGTGCCGCCACCCGTGAAGTAGCGAAGGAACTACTTGTTCCCTCTAATAAAAAACCGGTGAAAGTGAAAAAGATCCAGCCGAATAATAATAATCCCGAAGAGGCATCACGATCACTCTCTCTCTTTGCTCAATATCCTGCAAACCTTGTTCACTTTACACCAGGTGGTCTCTGCTTCTCTATCTTAACTATAAAAGCTTTCGGTTTCGGTTTACTTATTATGTTTAAATATATTATTATTACCCTTTCATGATGATATCACAGTGCACCCTTGGCCGAGGATCGAATGTCCAAAGGACATGAATGTAGACCTCCATCCGGGTAAACGGAGTATTGAAGTTCTCATCCCTCAGCCAGCAACCAACGTCGACTGGACCAAGTTGGTGTTTTTCTATTTGCTATATATCCTCAGAACTATAAAAGTAAATCCTTGCCATTCTTTTCTGAAAAAAGCAATGTGGAAGCTGAGCCGAGCTGGGCAAAGAAACTGCGGGCTGAATTGGGTCCTAGTCGGATGGTGATTTCCTTCCGGGCCCGGAATCCTATTACGGAATACACAGCCATCTGTTCTTTTGTGTTGGAAGTTCGAGGTTTATCTTAAGAATCCTTTTTTTTATGATGAAAAGAGATGAAATTTCTTTTTTCTGTTGACAGATAGAGAAGCTCCGCAAGTGAAAGACTGTCCGCACGACGTTCACGTCCGTCTCAGCTCCCTGGAGCCATATGTCAACGCCGTCTGGACGGAACCGGTTTTCACAGATAACATAGCCGTCACTCATGTCATCAAATCGAAAGTAACGAGTCATAATAATTGGCAGTCTTCCATCTGTATCTTTTAACAATCCATCATTGTTGTCAACAGGAGCCAGGATCCTTGTTCCCAGTGGGTGATCATAGTATCTCTTACACAGCAACAGATGCATCCGGCAACAACGCCCGTTGCGAGTTCACCGTCAGCGTTTCACGTATGCAGAACTCCCCTCTTCATAATTATCAGTTCATAAAATTCTTTTCTAGCTTTTTTTTTATTTATGAGCCTTTCACGCACAGCTGTCATTCCAATCTAGAGGCTGTCCGTCATCACTGTCGGGGCACTTTTTTATATACAGTCGGGAGAGCCCACTTAAAACTAATTTCCCTCTTTATTTTATTTGTCTTTTTTCCATACAGCCGCTCTTGCTCCCGCTGAATTAAACAAGAGTGAATCATGCCCTCGCTTGGAATCTCCACTTCACGGGGACCTTAACTGCCTCTCATGGACTTGGGGACAACTTTGTCGGCCCACTTGCAGTCCTGGACATGTCTTCTTCCGTCCATTACCATCAGCAGTTTTTCTATGTGGTCGGGATAGACGTTGGAAACCAGGGAATTCAGTCCCGGATTGCGCACGTACGTAAACTTAATTATGTATTTTACAAAGAAGGAAAAAAAATGTGGAGAAGACTAGAATTGTTCTCATGAAAGGGCTTGATGGACGGCAACGCAATATCGTTGTATATGGCGCCTTAGTGCCCAGTCGTAAACGTGAAATGGGCAAGCTGCGCTGCCCACCCGAGTGGATGCAAGCTTTTTGGGGTTGAGCGCTAAGCAGCTCTGCGCGACAATGATAAAGTGGAGTCTAAAAACTCTCTAACTGTTTATGTATTCTTTTGTTTGCGCTATGCAGCCACTTCAGTTCTGCCGGAAGGAGGATGCGCTGAGGGATGGGAGGAGAGACGGAGTGGAGGCAAACAATGCGGTAAGTTCTGACCTCTAAAGGGAAATTTGTTGTTGTTGTTGTTGTTGTTAAAGTCCGTATAGGCCTGCGATATTCTATAGTATTGTATAGAGAAGTTGAACGTCATCTCATGAATTTTTAATGATAGTTGGATGCGCTCCGGGACTGCATCGACCGAGCAACTCGACGGTGTGCATTCCGTGCCCCATGGGCACGTATCAGGACAACTTTTCTGCGTAATAAATGATGACATGTCATTCGCTTCGACGACCGCTCCTCCTATAAATCTATACTCCTATTTATATATATCTATTTTTTAAAACGATTTAGCGGGAGCTGCAAATCATGTCCAAAGAGACTAACGACTTGCTCGATGGGAGCTCGACAGTGCACTGAATGCAAGTCCCCGGAAGAGTGCAGCTCCAGTCCGTCTCAATCTCCAAGTGATGAATCCAGTCCGACGAGGCCCCTGCGGCCAGCACATAGACGTCTCCGCCAGAAAAGGCCCATCAAGACTACTGCTGGCAACAGCACGATAGCAACCCATCACCGAGTCGTTTCATAACATTAAAAAATAAAGCATCTTCTTTATAATAATCACACTAACGTGCCCTCCCTTTTTTTTCTTTCTCTTTTATTTGTGTCCGTGCCAAGAGCGACCGTCTCGGGATTTTGAAAATAAAATATTAAAAAATACACACTTTTTGTTTGATGGATATAATAACATAGAACACATCTGTTGCCTATAAAAAAATACTTAGAAAAGATGATGATGCAGCAAAGACACTTGAGGCGGTGTACGGCACCATTAGCTTATTAGTACTTGAGTAGATGGGATGAAAAAAAAAATAGTGCCTGATTGGTTTCTCTTTTACTAAGTCACTTTTACGTAATTGGCTCTCTACATTGCGACTAGCTTGTTACGAGGCTCACTAGAGTTGTACCCTTTAAAAATATAAGAGGAGCGGCCCTACATTTAGCTCAACGATATAGGGATCGATACAAGTACAGTAATAACGCTGTTCGTGAATAAGGGCGGCTTACAAAACAAAAAGCTTACATTATCAAATAGAAGACTATTTTTTTAAACTTTAACAGATAATTCTCTAAAAGTTCTACTTTCTATAATAGTTTTCCAGCTGTCAATTATAATCGATACCATTTACGCAAGTGGTTTACAAATGTGTGAGGAGAATAAGGATTTTTTTTTTTATCATTCGTACTTGGTATGAATTACGACATGCATTTGAATAACAGTATATTTTATTTTGTGTACGCACTTGAACCACCAGTTTAGTATAAGCTCATTGTCATGCAGAGAATATAAACGCTTCGATTTTCTCGAGATTCAATATATCGGTACGTTACTTACGTGGATTTCCCCCAAGCGACACATTGACGTTTTCAATTTATTTCACAATGTTAAGCTTGTTCAGTCCTCTCAAAATCCACAAATTTAATTTACTCATTCCTGAAAGTTTTTGCATCGCTTCACAGGCGGGGGAAAAGAATCATATTCCAAAAATCCGCTTAGACGCCGTTTCCAAATTCCGCTCAAGAAACTGTTAACGCACTTTATAATCTAAGCATTTCATCTCATGTTCAGTGCATGAAAATGTATATAATGCAAATGAACGCTCGAAAGCAGCTCATAGTAGTCACTAATGAAGTTGCTCTTTTCATCATCAAAGTTTCAAGAGCTCCATACTTGTAACTTTTTTATACGAACAAGTGTTTAGTGCATGTAATATAACGAGCGCTAGATGTCGCTGAATGTTGCATCCCCACAGCTGTCAAAACCATCTGCTTCGGCGCACAAAACAACACACAGAGGCCCGGGAAAAAGAGAAGGGGGGAATACGAAGAGAGGGGCGCCTTTCCCAAATAACACAGCGTCCCCAGTGCCCGACTCCACTCAGTCGAGTCTCTAAACTCGTCAGACGTGGCTCAGTTCACACAACAATTGACTGGCAACAAACCTCCGGCACCGTGAGAAAAAGCACAAACACAAAAACTAGTCGTGAGTAAATTTGTGCCGTGGACAAGAGTATATTAAACGAAAATCAAGCGTGGAATACATTTTACAACAATTCAGGTGAGTTGTTAAAAAAAGATATTAATGTAGTTTTAGAAGGCCAGGTGCTTTGGCCATCACCAGGTGAGGCCGATGAGCGAAGCCCCCTAACCTTGTTCTTGTGCCGTACGGTATATACCTTTTTGTTATGTACAATCACTTCCGGAGCGCGGATTTACTTTCAAATCAAACATTCCAACGGTTTCTCAGTTCATGTGTGTGTGTTATTTGATAGAGCGATGACACGGCAGGGGGATCAGTGTGCCACACCTCGTACATAACTCTTTTCAAACGTCTGGTATTTAAAAAAACTAGTACGATACATGTGTGCACATCCGACATAGAAGGGAGGGCAGATTTCGAATGATCGGCCAAGCGTGTCTCCAGGAAGTTTCGAATTCACATCCCGAGGGCCTCAGCAGCAGCAAAGAGACCATCATCTTTTTGCTTTCTGGACACGGTTCTGTCACGAGGTTGAGGACCTCCCTCTTTTCTTCTTCTTCTTGTTGTTGAACGGTACATCTTCTTCTTCTTCTTATCCATTCGAGACGCTCACCGCCGCCGTGATCTTCCCCTAAAACAGCCGGAGGGCGTCGATAAAAGCTGAAGAACAAGAAAAAAGTTTTGTGCGCCTATATTTCCCTCTGGCTTCATTTTCTCACGTTGGTAAAGGTCATATAGTAGGATCCCGAAAATCGTCATGACCGCGGAAAGAAAAATGAAGAAATCATCATCACCACAGTCGAAAATCTTCTTCTCTGTTTTTCTGTTAATGATAATTGTTGTGCGCCGTTCTGCGTCGTGCCCGTCGTGATGTAGCGCCTCCCATCCAGACTGGGTTGTTTTTGTTTTGTTGTGGTGGGTCTGTGTTTCGGGGCGGGCGTGACTAATGAGCCACTATTTTGCTTTTTTTTTTTTTACTTTGACCTTGATTTCTCCGTCGTCGAACATTATGATTCTTATGTAATGAGCGTGTAAAATACATGTTTTTACTTATGCATCCATATCTCTTTTGTTGTGGCAGGTGACAAGCTTCGATCGTTTTTCTCCTCGTCCGCGCTCACATCCGGACCGGAAATGAGCTCCACGGGGACGAAGATAGAGTTGTCCTAGTCGGTGGGACACGCCCGTTGCGTCCCAGCTCTTCCACAAATAGTCCAGCCGACACCAACATTTCTTCGTCCATCTTCCCCTTTTCGTCGAAAATAGCTTCTGTGTGTGTGTGTCTCAACCGCTAAACTAAAACTAAAGAAAGCATGCTGCCTATCTTCATCCGGCGATGGAATTGAAAGTGTGGGTAGAGGGCATCCAGCGCGTCGTCTGTGGCGTTTGCGACCGAACTACGTGCCAGGTAATTATTTGTGTTCTTCTTTTTTTGGCTTCGTTCCAGACAGTATCGTGTTAACTACCTTTTACTTATCGGTGAAATCTAGGATGTCGTCTACGCACTGGCCCACGCGACGGGCAAAACGGGACGCTTTACCCTCATAGAGCGATGGCGGAACAATGAGCGCCTCCTGGCGCCGCACGAGCATCCGCTCAAGGTGAATAAATACATCTCAAGATGGAAATCATGACCTCTATATAATGTTTGCATAGCACCCTTTTGCCCCACAAGTTTTTTTGTTAGCCGGCCAGGAGCGCAACACGTTTTTTTTTTTCTCTTTACTTCCACAAAACACTCCATCACGGTTGAAGTACCCAATCAAGTCTCGGGATGGAGATCCGCGCCGAGTTTTATCGAGGGAAATAATAATTCAATTTTCCTCGAGGCTGTTTGCGTATTGAATTTCAGTGGGGCGGAATTTTCGGTGTTGCACTGTGCGTCAGGCGGCCGGGTGAAACGTGGCACGATCCCTTTTTGCCCCGTTGTTTGAGCTCCATTCCGTCAATTCAATCACGAGAAAGTGGGGCTGGCGGGATGATGAAAATGGAAAAGACGAGAAATCCCGTTTTTATTATGTATTATTCTTCTCTATTTGTGTACACAAAACCGGTTGCGCGTGATGTTGTCATCCATCAGGGATCCTGAACAGAACTGACGCTTTTAAACTTGAATGCACATTCCAGTTTTCTAATTTTTTAATACATTATCGATTCAAAGCATTATTAGAAGATACAACTTTCGAATAAATGAAGACGAAACTTGTAGTATATATAGGTTGACCGCACGTTTTTATGTTTATACTTTATAGACTAGAAAAAATGTTTAACCACAAGATACTTGATGTATAAATAGATGTCGTGTGGTAACCATTAGCCCATTTTTCTCTTTGTGTCCTAAATCCTTCAGGTGCTCATGAAATGGGGCGAATACTCGTCAGACGTCCACTTTATATTACAACGGACGGCTCTCGACTCTTCCGGCGGAATTAATAACAATAAAAATAATGTTTCACCGTCCTCTATCGTTTCTCCGGCTAATAACAAAAGCGTCTCTTCCCGGCCAACCAAAACTTCTGTCGATCCTCTACATGGTTTCACTCCGCCCGGTTCCTCTTCTCCTTCGAATAAAGCGGATTTGAAGAAATCGCTCACGTTTAGTGGAGGACGACCAGCTCCCTCCGATTCGCCTCAATCACGGGATAACGGTGAAAGGAGATTGAACGTTGGAGTCGTCCGCGGGATCCCTCAGCAACATCCATACCAGGTCTTTAATAAAATCCTATTGATCCTTTTCAATATATTTGTAGCGTAACAAATCAGCGATCCTTTCAATATGGGATCCATTACGAATGATTGTACTTAAAATTGCTACTCTTCTTTCTCTTTTATGCAGACGGAAGTGGATGAAGGAGACGAGATTATTGCTCCGTTCACTCCACCCAGGCAGAATGGATTGGAGAAATTGTCGTTCCACAGTCCGTCCGTTCCTCCGCCGTACCATCAGCAGCAGCACTCACCAGCCAACGATACGGGTCACTTGGTCTATCCGCGTTATGAGCCGCCCTATGGGCGGATTGTAAACAATGGTGGTGGAGCTGTCGAACCGTCACCTCCGCCACCTTCACATCCGGCTCAGTATAGCTCACCACGCGATACTACCACTCTTGGAGAGCAGAAACAGGATTCTTCGATCCGTTTTCCTCCGCCCTATCGCGATCCTCCTCAGCCTTTCATCTCCCCCGCCGGTAAGAGGATCGATCCTCTCTCGAGGGCTTTAGACGTTCCTGACAAGTGACGTGTTGAAATTCACGAGATGTGCGGTCGTCTCTATTTTTTATTTCTTTCGTGAAGTTTTAATGCTAGTCCATTTATGATAAGCCACGGGATCGTCCTCTCTCTTTCTCTCGTCACTAGCTCAAACGTGATATGAATTTATTCTCAAAAATCTTGTTTTCTTTTTTGTGTTTTATTACTTTAGGAGCCAGTAATAGGCAGCCACCACCACCGCCATATCGCGAACCACCGCGCCCGTCTAGAGCTAGTGGCCTGTCACCAGCGGGATACCGATCCAGTCCGGCACCGTCACCCAATCGCATCGGTAGCAGCAGTAATAACTCTACTCCTGTCCGTCCTGTCCGTTCAGCTGCAGTGGAGGACGATCCTACTCCCGGAGCGGCATCAGATGTCGACGTTCCGGCTCAACGCCGCTCCTCTCGGCGCAATCTCAAACTGGTAATGAACATATTTTACAAGACAGTAGAGACGCAATATCCGGAAGGGTTGCACCATTAAAATAGATGTTATGGAGTCCTACAAATCCTTCTTTGTCAAGTTAAAGTAGCACAAACTCTTTGGCACTATGCGTGCCTTGCGTACCATATGTTACAATGATTCAACGATTTTCCCGCACTCTCCCCAGTGCGTCATTTTGGAGCGGAAACATCTGCTGCCACTGTATCTTCCGGAACTCTCAAAGTTTCCTACCTTTAGCTTCCGACATTATTCATCACATGACTGCTGGTTCTCAAGTGCCAAGTTTCTGCCTTTGCTCCTCCTTTCTCGAAACTTTACAAGTCAAAGTTGAAAATAAAGTTAATTGTTTTCTTTTTGTCCTTTGATGTTGTTCTTCAGGATTTGAATAACAGCGGCAACAACGTTGGGAACGGTAGAGCCCCGAGCCCTCCACCTTCTGATCCCGTTAACGCCCAGCTCATTCAGAAAGTGAACCGACAACGAGGTAATCTAGACGAGCAGCAAGATCGACTGGGCCATATCGAGCAAGAGCTCGCTGTGTGGGAGGATCGACTCCAACGCCGACTGGAAGAAGAGCGTCAGAGACTGACTAAAGAATGGGTTCAGCTTGAGGAGCGCTGTCGGCAACAGGATCATCAAGTATTTAATATGCCTTTCTTTCGCCTAGCGGCAGATCTGTCAGTTTGGAGGAATTAATCTTGTTTTTGTTTTCCCTCCACTCAGTTATCGGATTTGCGAGACGTGGAAGAAGAATGGGAGAGAGCTTGTCGTGAAGGCCGGGAAATGACGGAAGAACTGGGACGTTGGCGCGCTGATGTGAGCTCCATAGAGGCCCGGATCGAGCAGTGCGGCCCCACTTTGCGGTATATTATATAACAATAACATAATGCAATATCGACCTTGTCTTTCTCTGATGCACCTGGTTGAAACTTGCTACAACTTAACGATCAAACATGCTAGACTCACGCAAACACGCATCCACTATTTTCAGGGCACTCCGGATTGACGTCACTGCGGCTGAGGAGCGACTCACATTCCGAATTAGAGTCCGAAATGGCCCGAGTCAAAGCCGAATTGGAAGCTGCCGCACGGGAAGAACGAGCCATAGATGAAGAAGCTGAGCGAGCGGATGAGGATGTGGCCGAATCAGAGGAGCGCCTTCAGGGAATCCGGTCGGAAATGGATCATTTGACGCAAGAAATCAAACAAGCAAATCTGCAGTCGCTTAGCATTGCCCCGGCGGATGACCTCAAAGTCCTCTTGGAAGGTACTAAAGACTCACACACAAACACAAAAATAAACACAATAGGGAGCAATAATGTCGTCACCGGCCGGCAGCTCGTTTATTTTTCGCAAGGGCCTCGTAAAACCCTAATCTTTACAGCCTTTTGTTTCTTTTTTTCTTCTCGATTCTCTCTCCTCCATCGGGATAATGAAAAAAGGGCGGGATGCAACTCTTGTACGATTTCTCTTACGTCCTAATCTTTTTTTTGTTGTTGTCGCTGTTGCTGCCCCAACCAAGTTGCGTGACTTGGGACCCTCTCTTTCTTTCTTTTTCAGAGGCGCCACTAAATCCTCCCTCTTCCACTCAAGTTCGTTTTGCTCGCGAACCTTATTCCGCCTTCTATATACTCAGTGCGTATAACTTGCGATAAGCCCTTAATGTCCTTTCGGTCGCGTCGTCAATCGTGCGAGTTGCCCCCTTAAAGCTTTTTTTTTCTTGCTTCTTTTAAAGAAAAAAGTCTTATTGATCACTTCTCTTGTATATCTCATTTACAGGCAGCTACAAGAGTGGTCACAGCCGGCGGATGCTTGGATCTCCGAGGCAGCTTGAAAATCCTGTTCCAACCAACAAGAATCCTCATGGCGTTTGGGTCTGATCTATGTATCTCTTTTTGTACAGTACGACACCAGTTAGGATGTGTTTTCTTTTTTCTCACTTTTTCAAAAGAAGAATCTTGCTTTTGTTCTTTCAATGTAAAGAGTCAGCGTTTAAAATTTAGCACCATATCGATGCTTTGTGCCTTTATGTTCCCTCTCATCAATTCCTAATAATGACCGTTTCTTCATATTTTGTATGTACAGTGTTGAAGCCAAAGAATTCCCTCCCACCCGATTCCCATTTTTTTTGTCGCTCTCAAGTATTCCCTATTATATTGGTCGGTCTTGCTGCACTAGTACAAAAATAATCGACTTTTGAATAGTCTGATCTGACGTTGCCATCATATGTACTCCCTTTTCACGTATTGTTTGGAGACCGGATATGAAAAGATGACTCTGTTGACATCAAAATAGACAGCACAGTACATTGCTTTGTCCACATAACATATGACCCTCACTTTATGCGGATCAGCTTACGATGAGAAAATATTTGACTGCAGCGGAAATGCTTTTTATTAGAGACAGGAATTGGAAATATATTCTCATTTTTTTTCGACAGTATAATTAATCCATAGATAAATCACATGCGTAAACAAAGTAGGAGGAATGATTAGTTGTGACTCGGTTAATTCCTTTTCAACCTAGTAAATCATCGATATCCGAACGTGCCAGAGGTCGCACTGCTGCATTCGATCCTCCCGGTGGCTGAGAGAAGGAAGACGGAGGCTGTTGAATAAATAGATTTTGCGGAACCATAGGTGAAGCCATCCTAGCGGGCTGATGCTGTTGAAATGCAGGAGCCGGACTGGTATTCCAGGTGGGAGTAAAAGATGTTTGACTTGGCGGCTGCTGAAGATTCATTGGGGCAGAAGTAGTTCCCCACTGGAGATTAGGTCGGGCAGGTCCAGCCGTAGAACTCAAATTCGTCAAGTTGGACATCATCATGGAGCTGACAGGATCTTTATTGATGCTAGAACCACCGTTAAGGTTGTTGTTTGCCCACGCACTGGATCCAGGGGTCGTCGGCCCCGTCTTATTAGATGTCGGTCGAAGGGACATCATCGACGACGATGGCTGTCTCATCGGTTGTATCGTATTGGTTGCAACACCGGCCTGAGCTGTATCGATCCGTTGCTTGCTGACAGGAGCACTTATGGCAGTTGCGTTAGTGGATTGTTTGTTCCCGACATCGTTGCTGGTCGATAGCTGGGCAAACAGGGCATCAATTTGCTCCGACACGGCAGCGGAAGACGCGGAGGTGTTATTGGTTGCTACAACACCATTCTTAGCTTCGACTGATAAATGGCCCAATGCTGTCCGCTGCTCGTCTTGAAGTGCGGCCACGCTCTCCAGTTTACTCTTCTGTTCCTCTTCCACTCGAGCCATCATCTCTTTGATCTGTTGCGCACACAAAAATAAATAAAATGTAATCTAATAATGGTCGCTGTTTCAATATAGTATCATGTTATATACCGTGGCGGATAGAGTACGGAACTGAGTAAGCGAAAGACTCGGTTCTACGACCATCGGATAAAGAAACGGGATTATTTGTGTAGCCAAGACCTCCTTTGGAATTCCTAGCCTGGGATGCTCCAATGCTATCTTATAAACGCCCAGAATGGCCATCAGGATGGCTGGGTCCTTTGATGGAATAACAGGAAGCATGGGAAGAATGTCGTCCAGTACCAGCCACTTGTCTACATTGTCCAGTAGCTTCCCGATGCAGATTAAGCAATTAACTCTTACGGACAACTGGCTACCGGGCAATTGACACAGCTTTTTGATACGCGGCATGAGAGCATTCTTCATAGCAGGGTAGTCGATGAGAGATGCAAAGCTCGGGATGACACTCAGACAGAGCTCCTGAATCTGAGGGGCTGCTTCTGCTTCTAACGCCCGGTAGATCATTGGAAGTACGTCAGACTTGACGTCCTCGGCCGGTGTTTTCTGCAGTAGCAATTCCATACGCTGCATGAAGATGAAAAGTACTTGAACCGGTTCTTGAATCTTCATCACTGGTTTGAGATGGGGAAGAATGTGGGCGACATATTGCTCCTTGGTCGTCTCCTGTGCAATGTGCAGAGCGCAAGGCAGGATGAAGGGGACCATAGACGGATTGATAAACTCTTTGGCCAGACAAGGCATCACTCGATGTAAGCACACTCGTTCCGGAAGTCGTGGAAGAATTTGCGGCAATCCCTTGAAAAACTGTAAAGTAAAATAAGTAAGAATGAATTTTAAAAAAAAACTGATAATGAAATAATAATTATTACTTGGGATTTTTGGAGATTATCCCATTGAAAGAGAGAGTCGAGATAGTTGAGCGTTTTTACACCGACATCGTCAAAGAAATTAATTTTGACGAGCTGATGAGCATCTAGTCGTTGCTCGGGCGTCGGATGCAGTAATAAACGCACCTGGTCCACCAACTAATCATAAAAAAAACAATACTCTTGAAAACACTCGTGACTATTATAGGGAAACGATTTTAATTGCAATACCTCTTTTGGCACTTTGTCAAGCCGTGGCATAGCATTGTGCGAAGCTGCGTGACGGAAGTAACTCTCTACATCCCCTTCCATCTTCCAAGGGCTTTCTCCTTCATGATAGATGCTTCTTATGATGCATCCTAATGAATACATGTCGGCTGGAGCTCCACAATTAATAGTGTTGTTTGCGCCATGGCCGTGCCTGCGCGGATTCCTTCCCAACTCAGGGGCTAGAAAGTCTAGATTGGGTTGAGCCACTGGTGGAAGTTCAGGATCTGGTTCTTTGATGGCCCAGCACTTTTTATCAGCATCTTGACTTGTGCTGCAGAAATCAAAGCCAAAGATTTTGAATGCTCCTTGCTGGTTCACAACTGTAAAAATAAAAATAAATGAATTAGACAATGATGAAACAGAGTAAATAAAGGGAGAGTATTCTAATTACCAATTGATTCTGGACATAGGTTGCAGTGAAGTAGTTTCACATCATTGTGGAGGAAAATCAGTCCCTCAGTCAGCTGTTGAAGTCCAAATTTGATTTCTACATCAAACAACTTGTAGTCCTTGAGGTGCTGAGGGACAGGATTGATGTTCTCATGCTGGCCCAGTATGTTGGCTAATGAAGCAAAGACCGGCTCTGTGGCAAAGGCAAGACTTTCTCTACTTTCCTCAACTGGATGCTGGACTGTCAGGATCTGGGGGTGTCTCAGGCGTGTCAGCTGCGCCACTCCCTTCTTCAGCAATTCTGTGATGAACTCTTTATCTTTCTTTGGATATTTGTCCAAGAGTTTCTTCTCCAGCACGAAAATGGCCGCCTCTTGCCGGGTGGATTTTTTGTAACCACTGTAGATTCGCCATAAGAGGTCCGGCCCTGCCGAGCCGATCAGCTTGCCGACTTCGTACTCGCGAGTAACTGGATTCCCGGGTAAAACTCCGGATAACTGGGACACTGTCGTGGTGACAGTCGATTTCAACTTGTTTAACATATCCATTTTTCTGTGAATCAATATGGAATTTGCTAGAGATATTTCTACATCTATAAATAGTGAACCATTGGGTAAACAATTGATAAATGACAGGCCGCCTAGTGGAGAAAAAATGAACTAATTCAATTTTATTTTTTGATAAAGGGAGGTGGGGTACGAATAAACCCGAGGGACTCTGCGTGCTCTTGATTCAGATTTTGGTAACAAATCAACCATAACAGACGTTCTATCAAATGCCATAGAGGATAGTATGGGGCCAATACAACTTCAGAACTTTGCTGTTAGTTTGACGAGAGACGCAAATTCACCACGAGACGCACGCGATGACTTCACTGAACGTGTTGGTGTGATTGCCTCTGCAACCGACGGCTTTTTCAATTTTCGTGTTATGATGATGAGCTACAGATTTGCGATTGAACACATCGGTTCAATTGGTTTTGTATGTCATGTTATGCTAATCGAAATTGTGAAAAAAACATGGGTTGATTTACTATTCGAAAAAAAAAATGCATTTTTCCAACGTGTTCTGATTGGCTCTCACCGCGCCGGAAATCGTAGCTTCTTCAGTTCTTTTTATTCTTTTGGCGCGTGCTGAGAAAAACAAATATCCCCAGAGGCAGATCGTATCTCATTTGTCTTTGCTGATTGCTCAGCTACGCACGGAGTTTTCACACCCTCTCAGGAAAAAAGGTAATTAAAAGATTTTCTTTCTGTTTTATCAATCAATAACCGGCACGGTTGATTTCCCCTGCACAAAATGTGTGTTTATGTGTTTTTGTTCACGCAGTTGCTCACTAGTTTTACACCTTTTCAAGTTCCTCATATTTGCCGGCTTCGGCACGTGTTCGCTACCGTTTCCTTCATCAGCCATCTTTCCAAACTTTTAACCGTCGTTCTCCTAACTGTATCTTTTTAAAAAATAACTGCTGGTGCTCACAAATCATTGGGTGTCACGTCGTTCAATAGTTCTGGAGCTTTTTCTAATTTGTGTGTAATTTTACGTACAAAGATCCGGTTTTCAAATTTGTCGACCTATTGTCGAAGAAAGTTTAAAGATGTTGCAGATTGCCTCCTTTGGGGAGACAACCGGCGTGACGACGACTACAACAACGCGGGTCACTGGTGCCTGGCCGACACCTTCAGGAGGCCATCATCGGAACCGAGGTGGACGTCATAGAGGCAAGAGTAAAGTGATGGAAGCCATTGATCTCTTCCTTGAAGGCATGGGCCTGTATCGTAAGCAGACTGCTCGTGATGCCACCTGTCTTTTTCGGGCCGTTTCGGAGCAAGTCTTTTACAGCCAGTGTTTTCATTACTCTGTTCGACTGTCGTGCATTCATTTCATGGAGAGGAACCGGGCGCTCTTCCCTGATTCGGTTGACGGAGAGGATTTTGGCGTTCACATACGGAGGATGAGAAACCCGCGGGAATGGGGTGGTCACTGGGAGATGCAGGCCATGTCAATCTTATACAAGTAATTTTTTTTCATTAAATTTCTAATTCTCCACTAAGCTGAAATATTGTGTCGTCATTCTTATTTCATTTTCAGGAAGGATTTCGTTATTTTCAACGACATCAACACGGCACCTGTGCAGGTTACTGACAACAAGTTTGCGGACAAGATTCTTCTATGTCGCATCGGGTCTAGCCATTTTGATTCGGTCTTCACCAAGGAATTTATCGACAGCTCTGGTATTTGTCAAGGTAACTTCATTTGTTTTTCAATTATTATGATTTCGTGAATTTATCTACAGAGTGTTATAATTGTCCATGTATTTTACTTTTTAATTAATTTTTTATGTATTTAAGATTTCGCGAATTTCCCTTGTGAGCAGTTATTCTGAAAGAGGTTTTATCTTTATTTTCATTTTTAAATATTTATTTAGGTCTCTTATATGAGCTCCTTTATGGAAAAGTTTTCGGAATGGAAGATATCGACACGGCCGTCCAAGTCATGCTGTACGAAGGAAAACAAAACAAAGATGGATTTGAGGTAATTTATTTTTAAGCTTATCACAATTACCACTTGAGTTATTTACTTTCATTTTGCGTATAGGTCTCTACGATCTCGAGGTCGCTAAAAGAGTCTCACGCGCGACCAAATAGCGTCGTAAACGTTATTGTCAAAGGAGGCACTCCGTTCCCATACAAAGTAGCCAAAGCTCTTGATCCCCGGTTGTATCGCAACGTCGAATATGATCTTTGGAACGATGAGCGCAAAGGTAGCAAAAACCAATCTTACAATAAATCCCTCAACTTAACGATTATTTTTGTTTTAGTAGATATAAAGAAGAGCAGCATTTTCCACAATGAAATCCTTCAGATTGGCTCCAAGTGTATGGTGACCATCAACGGAAATCCGAATCACCGATATCCGGCCTACATCCAAGACATGCAGCCGGACAAGGGTCCTGTTACCGTGTTTGTGGAAGTCCTCGGCGAAAAGTAAAACTCAATATCTTTGGTGGCAATTCCATTATCATAATCCTTTATTTACTCTTTCTAGGTGCACTGTTCCTTACGAGAACATCGAGCCCATTGTATTGCCATCTCTTACAAAGGCGCGTTGCATCTACATCAGCGGCACTCAAGCTCTTCAGTCCACTTCGCAGTCTATTGTCCGCTTTCGGCGTCTCAAGACCACTCGACTGGCTGATAAAGGCACTTCTAGTCAGCGTGAGATTACTCAGCAAATCAGCGACAAGATTCAGCACTGCGCTCTTCCTACCAAGCCGAAAGCTCGTCAAGTAATTGACTTCAACAATAACAAAACGGTAATTGACTTGACTTTTACAAAGCGCCAGCTCTCGTTTAACTATTTATTCTTGACTAGGTGAATCAAACTACCATGATTTGGAGCCACACTACCAGCAATCTATCTTCTTCGCCGGAGTCAACCAGCAGTTCGCTTGACAGTCGCGACAGCAGAAGTTCCATGGAATCGGAACCTCAAAAGAACCTGCCAATCTTAGACTCGCCTTACTATTTGACTATGTCACCGCCCTCGACTCTGCAGTTTGGAGGGTACCCTCCGATTCCTTCATGCCCTCCTCCGGCTGTCTCTTATGCTCCACCGCCTCAGCATCAACAACAACAAAGCCAACAGCAGCAGCAGCAAGTGATTCCCATGCCGATGTATGTCACTTTCTCTGATGGTGTTACCATCGTGGTGCCGGCGTCTCTCACAGGATCAGTGTCACCTTCGCAGCAATCACCTCCACAAGGTATAATCTGAGCACAGTTTTCATTTGTAATTAAACCTTTCTAACAATTGTATCATTTTCTAATTGCAGTGATTTATCAACATTATCAAGATACGTCAAACGCTCCTCCACCAGCGACGTACTGCCCTCCTCCTGCTCCATTTTCAACGATGATGAACAACATGGATCATTATACGGACAACAACATGTCTCTGGAACATCAGCAGTTCTTGGTGCACCATCAGGAAGACTCACGCGGGATCGGTCTTTACGAGGGACACTTCAATATGATGACGTTACCTCCGGGTTACTGGCCATCCGAGCAGCAGCAGCAACAAATTACCATCCCATCTACCAAGCATCTCAATTCTTTCATGTCAACCAACCCTTACTGCACTCCTCCACAGCAAATGCTCACGAATCCGTTGGGCAACGGAGAGACGGGATCTATATTCTACTTTTCTCCTCCTTTTCCCTATCACCATCATCACCAAATGAGCAACTGAGTAGCGAGTGCCGTTGTGATAAGTCGTTTCATTCCCAGTCTCCATTATTATTTTTTTTGCTTACACATACCCTACTAATGAATTTAGGGTCCACTTTCAGGAATTTAACGCTACCTTTCTTCGATTTTCCCCCTTCTATTGATATAAAAGCAGTTTTTCAATTTTTTTTTCCCCACATTTTCCTCTTTCTACCACCTGCCAATGTATTGAATATAGCAATACACAACCTCCTTTTGTACGTCTTGCATTTTGGTTTGGTTACACGTTTTAGTAAGCAACATAGTTAGGAGTACGCGACACATGTCATTTCTTAGTTTTTTGGTTTACTTAATTGAATATAATTATTTTAGTCATTATCTTCAAAAGATGACAAATTAATAAGAGGGTGAGATAATCGTCGTAACTAATTTAATAGCACCGTGGTAATACCGACCATCGAACATATATATTTATATACATAAAAGAGCAATCAATCAATGTTAATACCACTTTTTGAAGTTTTTTTGGTATGAGCGCACTCCCAAGCCCCTTCAACAGTTCAACTCGCGAGCTTCCCGGTCTTGTTGGCAGCCAGGATCTGGTTCCGAGGACGACTTCGCTTTTTCGGAAGTTACCAAAAACATACAAATACCGGAACACTCGTTGGAGTAAGAAAAGTGTTATGACTTTTTCTAGTATTTCCAGCTCGATCAGGTGCGACACCATGGATCGCAATTTGTCGTCAAAGCATCAGCCATCATAGTGTATTATCACGTAGATTATCGACCCATTCTCCACTTTTGCTCATAAATACCTAATACTAATCAATGTGGGACCCACTTTCAGGAATGTGACGCTACCATCTTCAACTTTCGTTTTCTTTCAATATTTTAAGAGCAGTTTTTATTTTTACTTTTTATATGCCTACCAATGAATATCGAATAAAAAAAAGACATATTACACTTCTTTTTTGGTACATTTTGTATTAGTATATTGGCTGCATTTAAAAAGCTACACTGTTAGACAAGGCGACTATTGTTTAATTGAGGATATTAGATTTTCAGTACACTATACGTGATACTTTCTAGTAGAATGTGGCTGGATTGCTTCCAATAATTTGGAAAGTATTTCCGACGCCTCTGCTGAAATTGAACCGCCTTAAGAAATCGTCCAATCTAGATGACTGAAAAGTCTGAATTACTGGTGTCGTTTCTTGGAGGTAAGTGTTGGTTGGCGCTCGGATGATTTGGAAGACTTCTTGCGGCTGGATTCGCTCCTCGATTAAGAGTGGTTGCTGCACGAATGTTGTGATCAAGTTCTGTTGAGGTATGACTTGATGACGCTGTAGAAAAATTTGTTGGGGAGGTTGTTGGTGATCTATGACGAACTGAGTGATCGGCGGCTGTTGTTGCTCGACCACAAGTTGGCGCACAGGGTTTTCCGTTTCTACGATGACAGGAATTTCCGCCCGGCTAAGTACGACTGATGGTTTCTGCTCGATGATTGTTGTGGTAGCCGGAACACTAATGAAATTGTCAGCTTGTTGGATGATTTTAATCTCTCTTTGTTGTTCCGTCGCGGGCTGCTCCACCATAATCTGTCTTACAGGTTGTGGTTGCCGGACCACTTCGATAGTAGAAGTGACACCGATTGTAGGTGTCGGCTGGACAATCACTGGATCATTTCCGACGACCACCGTCCGAGTTTCTACATTGGTTGCTTGTTCTATATTTTGTTGGACAGTTGATGGTGCCACAGTTATCGGTCTACGGAAAATGGACTGACCAATCTTGTACATACGATTGTCTTGCGAAATTTGCTGGCTTTCGTCCGAGTTGGTCGCTGGATCGTATTTCCTCTCACCGCGTAAACTGAGCGGCACGTAGGTTGGTACGGTTGCTCTGCTGATGACTGTCGACTGGCTGCTTTGATCCGCTTTAGGCTCAGTTGTTTCTACCACATCTCGTTTAAGACCAGTAGATATTATGGAGTTTGCAGTCGCTTCTGTATTTTTAGAACTTTTCAGACCTCCAACTGAATGACCGGCAACATAATCTATCCAACAATTGCAGTTGTTTTAGTTGTGAACGTTTACAAAAACGACTATAATAAAAAATACCGAATTCTTGTCGCCTTCCATCGGCATCGATATAGCCATATTTGCCAGTGACAAAGCCGTTTGCGTCCTTCTTCTCGATGCGAAAGGATCCATCTACTGTTTCGTATCCAAAAGTGTAAGATCCATCATCATTGATCTGTCTCGTCTGGTTTACGATGCCCAACTCGGTCGTGCTTGTTACGGACGAGGCAGGCTTGTTTTCTATAGGAGCTGTCGTCTTTGGAGCTGGTCTCCTCCTAACAACAACAGCAATGCCTAATTCGGTAGAAGTCGTGATTGATCCCGAAGTAGTCGATTCCGATGATCCGTTTTGAGGGGACGGAGTCGTGATCGGGCTGGTTCTAACCAGCACTATAATCCACACTATCATAAGCTGTAATTTATATTTAGTAATTATTGGATTTCTACTGAATAATTGATAAGATGTAAGTGACCATACCGTTAAACTGTGTTGAAGCATGATGGGCAGAGAATGGAAACTAAATTCAGTATTCAGTATGCCTTGTCAATCCTTTTATATATCCCCTATGCAGAGATGAGAAAACAAAAACCAGGTTGTTGGTCAACTTTTACCATTCTTCTCTATGCACATTACATCTTTACTTTCCATTGGCGATAGTACAAAATATTGGATGGTGCAATACATGTGATGGTGTTGCACCGATCATCAAACCAGTTATGTCGTGATGTGCGGGAGGACATTGTTTATGAATGACCCAGTTCCCATCTTTTCGAGATCCTAGTGGCGGATGGAATGTTTTAGTGAAGGGAAAGATGGACAATCGTGTTAGATATTGTTTCGACTTTCAATCACAGATGACTTTCACTATCTGATAAATATCCTTCCTATTTTTAGTATTTCTCTATTTTTAGATTTAATATGTAATGAAAAGAGTAGTCACCATACTTGATTTTTAGCGCAAATTAACTTAATTAACGCTACTAGTTCAAATAACAAAAATAAACTATCTCGGTTATAGTTTTCAACGGTTTTCAATAAGATAAATGATTCTCTTCATTAATAGGCTATAAAGATGTTGTTGCATCAATTACATCATCAGTGCGCTTTCTCATTTCGTTCGGCGAAGAATATCATCTGATCAAATATAAGGTCGAGGCCAAATTAATCATAGAGGGTTTGTGAAATCGAAAAGAGCGATCATGCTTCTGGGTCGAGGACGTTGAGTACTTGTGATAGCCGACTACATGTCAGCCATCATTATGGTTAGCACTTCCAATTATTATTTAGTTCCCTGCAAGAAACACTCTGTTGATCAGTACATTATTGTTCTCGGACGAAACCTTGCGTTAATGAAAAAGACTACTGAAATAAGTCGAGAAAAATAAATCCTGTTTTTCTTTTTAAAAGTTCTTAATTCTTTAATTTAACTTTGAGTGAATGAAGCATAGTATGATAAATATGTGATTAAAATCAATAAACGATTTAGTAATTCTTTAATTTAATCTATAGGGAACTGACCGAATTTACCAGAGAAAATCAACAAATTCATTCAATTTATATGAATATAGTTTTTGATTTAAAAAGCCGCTCACAGTTTTTGACCGCGTGTTTTTGGATGCTATCTGCTCGTATCGAAAGCGTACTTTTCAGTGGAATTCAAACCTTTGTGAAGAATTCAAATTTAAAAAGACTACACACAACGTATATGTTATTTATGTACAATCGATCAGTACAAAATAGTGTAAATTTGTTAACTCAATTAAGACTCCTGCTCTTCATTATTGGGCGATTGGGTTGTTGTATCGCTTAATTGTGCTTCATTCGGCAAAGAGTCTGATGAAACCGTTATGGCCTCTTCGTAAGATGGGGGAGCATCTAATGTATAAGGCGGAGGTGCGACTATTCCTTGATGAAAGTTTACGAAACCAGATAATTGTCCATCAACATCTACAGTTATGCTTTCAGGTCCGACGGTGTAGAGGACAGGAGGCAGATCGCCAGTTGGACTAGTTGCTTGTCTTGTTGTTGTAGCGTTCTGTTGCTCAATTTTATTTTCAGCACATCTTCCTGTCATTAGTAAAATAATTTTCAAAGAGGGTTTTAATAATTATAAGAAAAAAGGAAACATTGGGAATAATTCTTACTAGAAAAAGCACGGCAACAGGTCATAAGAAAGAATATGGCAATGATTGCTACAAAATAGCCGAACATAGCGGCCATTATACGTTATCTGCCATAAAAAAACGTGTTATATGAAATGATCCATAATTGTAATTATTGTTTTAAATGTTGTATCTCACCTTTAAAAATAATTTTTCGTAGGAGACCACTTATGTAAAGTGTATGAGACTAGAAGCAAACGAACAGCTGATTTTAGAAATAGGATGCTCCATGATATTGGACTTTTTGGTTTGGTGTGATAACAAATCGTTTTGCTCTTATCTTAAAGTCAAGGATGATGTGACGGCGAAAATGTGCTTCACCATATTCATGACACCTTTCTTTATCAGACTAATACGTACGCTATTGACTCGTTTATGACGACAATGCAATGAACATTCGTTTAGTAATGCATTCACTATTCAAGCTTTTGCAAAGCCCGCTGATAGAAACTGTTTATTTGTAAAAGTAAAAAAAAACAGCATATTGCGCTATTCCAATGAAAAAATATGATTTTCATTGTCGACGATGGACTATCGTACAGTAACATGAGTAATTGAGTATACGGTTTCTAATAAAGTTATGCGTGTCATCATAATAAAAAAAATAGGCTATATTTTTTTTTTGGTCGGATTTATTCAGGGCGGATAATTTAAGATCATTAACCATCTACCTACGCCTTTTTCTGATTCTCGGCAACTTCTCAGGATACGGTAGGCCTACTGCGTGATGAGCAATGAGCTCATCAATTTTAGCAGCTATTGTGCAATTCGTCATAAATAATCATTGCTTTCTTCCATTAGAAGAATAACACGTCCAACACGGACACCATAATATACTTTCGAGCGAGACACAGATGAAATAATGAAATTATTAGCGGATATTGATGTGTTTTGGAACAATGACTTTATAATGGGAATCGGCACATCACTTACACATTTTACTTAGCCATTTTATCTTATATCGGATTGAATGCAACCGTAAACAGCGCAACCTTATCACACAAAAAAAAATTTATATTCTATACGCGATTGAAACGCTTAACTTTTTCATTTCAATCAAATTTTATTCGCCAATAGTTTGAATTCATTACAATTCATCATCTATTCCTTTTTCTAATTCAAGGCAATAGAGTTCCGTCTTGAATTCGGTTTACTGTTAGTGACCTCTTCATAGGTTGGAGGAAGACCTAACGTGAATGCTGGAGCCTGGAGGGATGGATGGCTCTTCGTAAACCAAATGAGAAAAGCCCAACGGTCGGACGATGGGTGGCTCAGAAATAAAAGGTAGTTGTGGAGCAGTTGGTTGTAAAATTGGGTCCATCATTGGATAAGTTGGCGGCAATGGTGGCGGATAATGTGTAAACTGGCTCGATCCAGGGTTTGTTGGTGGAGGAATCCGGATGGGAACACCATATTTGTCGACGCGTATTCCCTCAGGAGACCTCTCATTGGCCGGGTATGATTGTTGAGGGATTCGGACGGGATCGACGACTATTACCACTATTTTTTTTACATTTCTTTACGTAGGTTATAACAATTTAATGCCCAGTGCTGTAATTATTTAATCATTTTTTGTATTATATATAAAATATACTTTACAGCAATAAATAATAGGCATTAAAATAAATGCGACAACAACTATTATGGAATGTAGTTGTGTCAATTGGTCTAGAGGGGCTGTTGTGGTGCTCCCCATGTAATACGACGTCGTAGTACTCTCCATGACGAAAGTCCTGGTGCTCAGCGTACTGATGGTACTCTCTATGATGATGTTCTATGCGGTTCACTTGCAACAAGATTGTTTAGAGGTTCGATTACCAATGACTATTATGGTTAGACTAAACATCTATTTTACTACGAGAACATGGTGTGGATAAGTGTTGATTTCACCACAGACTAAAATAGTGTACTCGACTAAATGTCGACTGATGAATGACACACGCCCACTAGGATCACACGGTTTTGGTTTTGAATCTCAAAATAAAGTTCAAAAGTATTACCGTATTCAATTCTTATCTTGAAGGACACAAATTGATATGTTAAGCAGCAAAGGTCTAGTTTATTATTACTCAATATAATCAATTTCACGAGACATGCAACCGAACGCGAGTGATTTAAGCCTATCAGTCAAGGTTTACTTAAATATTTTTCTCAATTTAAGATGCTCAGATGTTAACTTTATAATGTATGTCCAGTATGTATATTAATCTTCGTAACCCTAGCTATATAAAAATGGCGACCCTCATAAATCCCATCAGTAATAAGTAATTCACAATTATTTTAAAATTATCTGTGTTGTATTTGTATAACTAATTAACTATGTATGTATGATGCGTGCCTGTTAATTAAAATATAGAATCCCAAATAGGGACGAATCAATTGCAAAATATAATGTCCTTTAATTTCTTTTTAGCATCGATATACCATCGAAATAATACTTTACCAATTTTAAATAAATACCATGACATCAAACAATGGAAGTAACATCAATGGCGTAAATTGGCCATCTAATTAGAACCAACAGGGCATCGTTCGGCATGTTCATGTTTGCTTCACGACTTGTGCGTAAGCAGGAGGAAGGTCAAGTGAATCATAGGTCGGAGGTAAGTTTTGCATAGCCAAGGTAGAAGATGGTGACTGATCAGATTCAGCATCCATATGAAAAGAAGGAGTGGTGGTATGCAATTAGGGAGCTGCTGGCAAATCTGTTGCTCTTCTGATAGAAGCATCAACATTCGAGACAATATCGTATCTGGCCACAAAAACAAGACCTCTTCGATCGTTCTGGACGACGTAAACGGCGGTCGGTCCGTCACTACTTGAAATAGAACTTGGTTCTACAGCTGGCGAACAATTAGTTGGCAATTGACGATTAATGTCGAGATTATCGTAGTGTAAGCATCCTTTTAAAGTAGAAAAAGATACCGTATAGAAATCAACCTTCTAATTGGTTTCTATAATAAGTTATGTTGTCAAATAATAGCATGTATAATACTCACTACAAAATCGAATTAAAGAGATGATAGAACAAATGACTGTGAGAGCTGCGACGAGATACCACAAGTCGCTTTTCACGCTCATGTCGAAGAGTTTAGCCGTAATATGCAATACGTATTGCAAAACTGTAAGAAGTTAAGAGCATCAGAACAAATCATGTAGTTTTAAAACAAACAATTTTCAGTAATTGATTTCATTAATTTAAAAATAACCTGAAAAGATGGAAATTCATTGACGTGCACCACCGATGTGAAAACTAGTTTTTAAAATAACCCTTGCTTTCCTCCATGAAAAAAACATACGTTCGACAAGGACATCATAAAAAACAATATGAATAAAATACTGCAGCAGACACTTTGAGCAGGTAAGCAGCCGACAGAAGCAAAGCGGGAAAATCATTGCCTATTCCAACGTTGCCATCGGTTGCTATAAACTTTTTTAAAAATCGCAAAAAAAAATCTTTTTCGTTTGTTTTGCAATTATTTTGCTGATTTTTACACATTTGGCCGGTAAGTCCGTCAATCTGGCCGGTAAGTCCTTAAATCAGGCCGGATAGTCCGTAATTTTTAGGACGTACTGGCCATACTCTCAGACAGTGGTAATATATAGCAACACCAAAGAGAAGTGTGTTGTGCAGCGTGCGAAAGCCTCCGCACGACACGCAAAACTAATGGAATTAGTGGAGATAAATTAGATCCCAAATTGAGAACACGTCACCCTCACAAAATACTGCGCAGGTCCACAGGATCTCCCGGCTAGAGTAACCAGAAATAGCGCACTCGTTTACTTTATAAAATATTTGTTTATAATTTACCAGCATTGACCAAGTACAAATTACAATGCAGGATTCCTTGTGTGTAATTCTTATTTTAAAAGACTGAGAGATCTAAGTCTTTTCAAAAGGATGCGAACATATATATATATTAGACACACTCAACTTTAAATCGATGTGGTAATAAACGATTAAATTTTAAAATTTAATTGAATAAAAATGATGATTTCTGTAGTTACGCAAATTAATTTATTGTAATGCGCAGATCACAACTCGTTTACAATTCTGAGTGTATCACAAAATATAATTTAATTATCATAAATATCTTATCTTAAACAGCATTGCTATTGGCTTCTTCGTAAGATGGAGGGGGCATGTCCGGTGATTCCTCTTCATATGGAGGAGGCCAATCCATTGGCCGAGGAAGATCAGAATTATTACCAGGGAGTATCACCCCATTTCTAACCGGTTCTCCGTTTGATGGGCTGACAATTCCAACGACATTACCACGATCATCGTGAATCAAATAAATGTCCAGCGTTTGCTGCCTTGTGTTTCTGTCCGGTGGAGGAGAGATGGTATTACTATTAGGAGGCCTAAGGTTATTTTGGTTGCGGCGGCGTGCCTTGGCATTTTTGCGTCCTTTTAGCATCATAAAAAAAGGATTAAGTATATAAAACATAATATACTAATTATATTTTCTTCTTGAATTACCTTTACAGCACAGAACACAGAAAGAGAGGACGCTAAATAGAATTAGAACAAAAGTCACGATTAAAGTGATAGTAAACACATCCATTATAAGCTTCAAAAATTGTCCGAAAGGAGTTAACTATTTTACTTTGAGCAATAAATTTGTGCGAGAGTTCTCTACACAAGATCTAGGACCCGACTATGTAAATTCTGTGGCACCCCATCAGTGGTTGCAATATTGAATCTTATCAATCCCATGATAGATAAATAAAAGGATATGTTATTCCAAATCGTTATTTAGTAATCTGTACGTCATCCTTGAAAAAAATATTGGTATCGCACTTTTAAACTGTTTACGAAAAGGTCAGCTACAACGCAATGCCCATCTATTCTATGTGAAGGAAACAATGCTTCTCTATCAATGTCCGAAAAGGCTTTAAAAACAAACCAAATTAATTACTTTAGTCATGTAAAATTTTGATTTTATTGCCCAAATAACAACAATCACAATATACATCGAATGCGCATAAATACATCATCACAAAAATGAAGTCAAAATTAACTCATCTCCGATTTTCAGCACTGTTGGTATTAGTATTATTCGAATCTTCGTAAGGTGGAGGGGGTACGTCCGATAAATCCTCTGAATAAGGAGGAGGCCAATCCGTCGGCCTAGGCAGCTCAGAATTTATCAACGGACCTCCATTTGATGGACTGACAATGCCATGGACATTGCCGCGCTCGTCGTGAATCAAATAAATGTCGAGCGACTGCTGATGCCTATTATCATAATGGTCGTTTGCTGGAGAGATGCCATTATTATTTTGATTGAGTCGCGCCTTGTAACGAACATGTCCTTTTCATTTAGTGTAAAATATAGATGACTAAAATAATATATTAATTTATTTTCTCTTTAATTATACTTAGAAAGCTGATGAGAAATGAGAGTAGAATTAGAATAACAGCCACGATGTACAAGATACTGGAAATCGGCAGAGACATTTCACTGCAATAACATATGTTGTGCGCACCTGAAAATATCAACTTTAAATTATGTTTCTGTGAGCTTTTAGTTGCTAGAGCCAACTACACAAAATCGTGTGTACGACTATACCTCCTCGCATCCGCCCAGCAGCAATAAAGTTGAAGCTTATCTATAGGCTACTATATGGCAGATAAAGACAGGCAGGGGAATACATTTCAAATTATTATTTAGCAATTAATAACAGCAGTGTTGCAACACTTATTGCTGCGACGAGTTACTTATAAACTTTATTACTTTCAGCCCAGCTTCATCCATTCCTACTATCTCGATGTTGAAAAGCTACATTTTATTGGGTCTTTTATTCTACTTAGACTAGACTTGGAATATAATGGTCCTTTTATTATCATATTTATATGTACAATTATTTACACTTTCCTCTTTCGCATTATTATTTGCATTAAAAGTAAGAAGAGAAAGAATTCCGGCGAGAAGGCGCAACGGAAGCCGTATAGACGGATGAATTCCTGCGGGAAATAGCTTCTTCGTACGTCGGTGGCGGTTCCACGACGGCCGCTACCACTTGCGCAACGGAAGTAAGTGTTGCGTTCGTATTTACGGTATAAGGTGGAGGGTAAACAGGCGTCATGGATGGTAATGTTGATCTTGATGGTCTTCTAGAATTTGCAATGCTCGGTGGAACAGTACCAGCCGTTGCGGCTGGGATACTACTCTGTTCGACGACGATGATAGAGGGGCAACGTGACGCCATCAAATCGTGCCTCTCAAAAGCGATGGAATTTTCTGGATAAAGGGATGTGCGCCGGTGATGAAGAGCCCGATTTTTGGAGCAATCCCCTAATAAACAATAAGAAGAATAGAAATCAATTATTTACACAAAAAAAGAAATAAAGCGAATACTTTTGATGGTCCAAATGACGCAAAATCCGATTCCAACTCCGATGATTACGACCGCGACAACCAAAACGACGATCTCAATTTCATCCATGGTGGTAATAGGTTCGCGATCCCCACTGTTGATGATCACAAATGACCATATTCTCATATACAAGAATACGAACCTATCGTTTATAGTCTTTAAAATTAATTCAAGTACAATTTTCTACTCATTCTTTTTAAAGTGTGAAACAAATATAAAAACAATATAAAGGAAAGTAAGGTTATACTGTACGTAAAAAAGAATGGTTTCCTGCGTTTAGTGCCTTGTTCTCACAACTTGAAGAAAACAGGATATATCACTCGTCTGTAAATGTGAATTGAAGTGCGTCTACAACTCGGCGTGAATTCTATTCTAATACAATACAAGGGATATCAACAAATACGGCAGGTAATCTTTATTGCTCTACTTAGTGGCTATCCTTGTTTTCAAAATTTTTCGAGTTGGTTCATAATTTATATCGTCCACGTTCCAACAGCATGTGCAGCTATTGGATCGGCCATACTTAACTTTTTTTTATCGTTAATATAGTAATCCTACGGTACTTTATTGCAGAGTTGCTTTTTCATATAAATGGGAAATTAAAAGTGCTTTTTGGTTTCTGTAATCAAGAATCAAAATAATACATTTACAAAGTCTGACTGTATTAATTTTCGTAATCAAAATGACGTTTGTTTGTTGCTCCCAACTGATGTGGCTTCTTCGTAAGTCGGCGGAAGATTATGTTGAAAATAAGGCTCCTCGGAAAATGTTCGTTGCTGATTAGACAGTTCGATCACAAAAATCTCACCTCTATTGTTCGTCTGAATCATTTCGTTATTATTTTCCGACCGAACTATCATCGTGGGGACTAGCGGGAACGTCGGATAAGTCGAATTAGCTCCCATTTGCGCAACATTCTTCACGGATTTCTTTTTCAAACAGCCGAGAACGAGGAACACTGATCCCAGTACGAAGCCACAGAGGAGAATGATGTAGTAAATCTCCATGTTTCAACATTTGTTTTTCCACTTTTATAACTTTCCAGTTTATGAACAGTTTTCACTTGAGAACAAAAACAAAAGGATCAACAGCAGAGTCTTTCTGTACACAACGAAGGAGCCGTAGCTATTGACACGTGATAAGGATTTTGAAGCCAGTTTTATCCACTCAAACTTGAGAGGTAATGATCATCACGTCTACTTGGTCTACGGTTATCGCATCAGATTCGGTGATCACGTGAATTTCCGGCGCCGGGGTGATCCGCACGGCTTCCTCGTAGCTCGGAGGAGGAAGCTCTTCCCATTTGTACTCTGGTGGAGGCTCATCACTCATCGATGTAGGAGAAATTGTAAATATTTCTGTTGGTGGATTGTTATTATCTACAGTATCTCTTCTAGTAGCTGCTGAATTGTTGGATGAGCAATTAGTCAGCCAGTATTTCCTGCAGAAGCACTGGCAAACGATGATCAAAAGTCCGCTACAAAAGACGCAGATCGTCACGATGTTCCAAATGTCCATGGACGACATCTATAAATTTTCAAATTTATATAAGTAGGTTAATCCAGAGTTAAATAATTATAAGAGCTGCTGATAAACAAGCCTTTGACAAGGTAGAAATTAAACCCGAATATTGCACATGCTTATGCAATTCTGTAAAATAATTTTTAAAAATTTAGTTAGTTTTTACAGAGAGAAGAATTAAGGTCAAGGTTTGAATAGATACGAAATCAAGTTTTGATCGGTATGTATAAATAGGATTAGGTAATAACTCTTTTGTAATCGCGAGGGTCAATTCGTGATGGAACTTGTCAAGTTGGTGAGAAAAGCCACAAACTTCTGAAAGCTATATCAATCAAAGTCACACTACAGATAATGCCAACTCAAACCTGATTTAGTGAAATGAACGTGATTTTCTGTTGAATCTTAGCAGGACTCTCCGTCGACGCTTTGTGAACCCGGTTATTATCCTAAAAGTAACTTTTTATTTTTATTTTTTTTATTCCTTTCCTCGTCAGCAGCTCTCTCTTATCTTCCCACCACTCCCACCTGCTCATGTGAAAGGGATCCCTCCAGTGGGGGCCAGCGAGATAACGATTGAGTATAGGTTGTGAGGACAACTTTTTAACTAATTATCACTCTGACGTTGAATTATAACGATATAATAACAAAACCTTTCATTATTTCAAGTTTTATATATATCATATATACACTTACAAAAACAACGATTTCATATGAAAAAGTAATAATAATATCATTGTTGTGTTGATTGAGTACTGGATAGTTCTGGAATGGTTAGCACCACAGCATCAGTAGTAATCGTTGTTTGATCAGGAATGAAAGAAGGATTGTCCATAGATTGGAGGACTACTTCGTCGTAAGAAGGTGGAAGCTCTTCCCACTTGTATGCCGGCGGAGGTTCATCCGGAGTGCTGCTGGAGATGGCGAAAACGTTACGACCAGGATGATGTTGAGATGACGATGTATTAGTTGTGTTGTTGGTAGTAGAACTGATGGAAACGGGTGCCGGTGGATCCACGTCCGGTCGGGGTGGCTGAGCAGAGGATGTAGGCATTTGAGCTGCTCTCATCATGCTCCGCCGGAAGCACCAGTAAAACAGGACGACTATGATCGTATAGAAAACGATCCAAGTGATGATCGTAATAGGGTCTAGTTCCATTATTTTGCTATTATTTCAAATGAATTAGGTTATTCGTCGTGAGTGTATAAAAAAACTTTTGAAAATAAATACCTATTATGGCTTTATGTAACTTTGTTTTTTATATAATAACGTATTCAAGATGCACATTGTACAGTGGTCAAGGATGTTTATTGACTAGTTGCCCTTGTGATTTTTTTTCTTTTTTCGCTTCGAAAACGTGCGACTATCTTTCCCTTTAGAGGTCAGATAATAACATCAAGATAGTAAAAGTATATATTTGTAACTGGGGGCTTCGATATTGATCGATATGACAATAAGCTTTTTTTTTCTCGTTTGATCGAGAAACATCTTTGAATTTCTTAATTATATAAAAATATACGAATAAATCAATTTGCATGCATGAAATGTGTATTGTATTTCTAAAATTCAATAACCCTAATTATTAATTACACCGATTAAGAAAATTTAATTTACCCAAAACTTTTGAAATTTTTTGTGTTTGTCACGATTGAATCATCACATATATTATTAGCCTACTATCTAATATAGTACACCATTGGTGAAGCCGCGATTGTCGAACCCTTGAATCAACTGAACCTGTTGCTGCTGTCCGAATAGCGGATCGACATTTCGGATGACGTTCGTGTTGACCGGCTGGACGATACCGCGCATGAAGTTCTCCAATTGTCCACCAACTGTCACGAACCCACCGTTATTCGGAACTGTGCGAATGACGGTCGTCGGCTGCTGCTCTTGGAACACGATATTGGAGCCGATCACGGAGGATGTCGGAAAGCCCACTTGACGGTTTAAACCGGTTTGAATGAAGGATCCCATATTATTATTAATCAATCCGGAATCCGTGCGGATGACAGTCGGGGCAACCATGGTCTGGGGTGTATCAACAACACGAGCAGCTTCAACGACAACTGTTTCACCGACGGTCTGAGGGGTCCCAACGACGCTTACAACGGACTGAGGTGAGACTACCTGCTGGATCAATCCTTGGTTCCCCTGAGTGGAGATCAGACGCACGTTATTGTCCGCAATTCCCACAGTAGCCCTGTTGTCTGGGATTCCGTCCCTATCGTCATCTACGCTTGAAAACTGGAAGTCTTGGGCTCTTTGAGCCGAAGAGCGGACAACAGGTAAAGAAGTTCCAACAACATTGGGGACGAGAGCATCTTGAGATCGGAAACCCAGGGATGTTCCACCAATACTTCCAGCAGTATATTCTGTAACATACATATAAGTTTTAGATACGATTTATAATTACTCATGATTGAATCTCACCGAATTCTTGACGTTGTCCGTTGGCATCAATGTAACCATATTTGCCCTGAACGAGACCACTTGCATCCCTGTTTTCCATACGGAAGGATCCGTCCAAGTTCTCATATCCGAACATGTAGGAACCATCCTCACTGGCTTGCTGGACTTTGTTCAGGATCGGGTCGACGCCGACGGTCCTGGCTCCAGTGGTTAAAGCTATAGCATCGTTTCCACCAAGAATAGTCCTGGTTCCAGTGTTTAGAGTAGTTAAAGGCTCGTTTCCACCAAGAATAGTTCTGGTTCCAGTGTTCAGAGTAGTTAAAGGATCGTTTCCACCAAGAATGGTCCTGGTTCCAGTGTTCAAAGTAGCCTGCTGATTACCACTGACAAGAACAGTGGCCGGTGCCGCAACGGCGCAAGCCGTAAAAACCGACAGGAGCTATAAAAGTTGTATCTAATTAGATAGAGTTGTTGGTTTAAACTAGAAATTTTAAGACTTACCACAATGATTTTCATGCTTATTGATCAAGTCGTTGGAAGGACTGCAATGATTGAAACTGTGTCACTTGCTCGTGTTTTATAGTTTTCAGCAATGAAGGGCGAGCGGAGGAGGTGTCTCTGGAAATCATTGCGGCAGCTAACTTGAACAAGTTTTTTTGAAAAAAAAGCTTTAGTTATTGTGTTGAAAGGAATGACGAAGACCCTGTTTGATCAACTTTTACCTTGTAGCCCCCATTGTATTGTCTTTGAATACCCATTTTCCCCATTACGAAAAGCTATTGTTTTGTAAGTAGATGAGATCAATGACGAATACTTTCCTTTACTGGTGACGGACATACGGGTGCTGAGGCATCGTCATATGCAATAATCAATTAGGACCGTGAGTGTCGTGACATAGATTTTTTGGGTGACATTATTTGATTCTTTTAGTGAGAGGCAGCCTGCGGTTTGTATTTCTATAATAGGATTATGTGCAATCCACTAGGAATAATGAACTGTTCGTTGTTTTTAGATCAAATTGAATTGAATTCTATTGGTCCATCAATCGCCGACTACTCATATGAGTCCCGTCTTATTTTTGTCGTTCAATTTTCTTTCTAAGGGAAAGTGGAAAGAGCACTGGGTACTTTTATGACGACAACACGAACTTAGAACTGACCCACACCAATAACTTTATAAACTTCTTTCGGCAATTCGGTTATTCTTTAACTATATATGCATAAATATTGTTTAAAAATTAATAATTGGGACTTAAGAAAAGGCAATTTAAAAGTTAAAAATGGTAATAGAAGAGAATCTCATATCACTGCGCATTTGCAGTGTTTTCGTGAAGCGGCTAATATCGTTCGTTATTAACAGAGGAGATAACTGTATTATACCAAAGCCTTACGACCTACGTCATTCGGTTTCATTAGACTATGTAATTGTCAAACTCGGCGATACCTTAGATGATTCAAATACATGCCAATAATTACATGCCATTCAAATTATATACAGTATAATCATTGTTAAGAGCGGGAAAATGAGAATAAATCACATGATCTAAAATCAATGAGCTGTTATGACAATGAAGAAGAAAGTAATAAGACAAACAAATTTGTTCACATTCTTGTATTATTTGATTACGCAACGTGAAAATAAATTAACGGGACCAGGTAAAGGAAAGGTGACAAAAGAATCCAGTGTTTTAACGTCATCATGCGGGTATTGGCCGTCATGGCACTCATACCGAGCCCGATCCACATGACCATTTCTCCCAGGTAATGCCAGTGATGCCTATCATAGTTTCTTTGAAACTATTAAAGTAAATAAAATTACTAACTTTTCTATGTTGTACAAATATTTGTATAATTGATATAGCATACCTGTTTTAGCTGTTTAGCATAGATGCTACTTGTAATCAGTCCAATTAGAGCTAAAATCCATCCAAAAACAGTCATCAAAAAGGTGAACAAAGAGCGCTTCATTTTGAGTTTAGTATGGCGCTCCTGATGAAACATTATGATGCTGACGGAAACAACCGAAGCTAATTGGATCCCTAAACATCAAAAGGGGAGTGTTAATTTTTAAATTATTGTGTAATCTATATTTTTAATTTTGTCAACCTTGACCCGCAAAAAGCATCATTCTATACAACCCTGTACTCTTTCTAAATCGAAGGTCTGGGACACTCAAATAAACTGCTGCCATAACTCCGTGCCTGATTAGTTTGATAAATTATAAAAATTCTTATTAATTTTGAATTATAATATAGCCAATTACATAAAAGCCCATAGAAGTATGAGCACAAAGTGAATGACTGAGCGAACATTTCGACCACTGAAACGGATTTGTGCACAAATCACAATGAATACCACTGCTGCACCTGATCATAGTTGAAATATTAGTACAATTAGTATAAATTAGTATTTAATAAGGTTACACTTAAATATACAATTGATTATACCTGTAATATCGTAGATATTAGAGACGTTTACAAAACCAGCTAATAAAGTAATGATGATGTATAGAATGGCTGAAAGATAAACAACAAATCGTGAAACAGTCTGGTTGCAAATGGAATCGCACAAGTCGTTTAAGGACTCATCGGGGCCAGCCACTAATAAACGACCACTTTCGTAATCCATATTGGAACTAAAATATCAGTGTAGGGTTTTAGGAATCATATATATTCTTTATTACTCGAAATGTTTACGGAGGAGCCTCTTTTTTAAGTGATTGCGCGTTTTCTGTTACTTATAATTTAAACCTGAGCCGAGACATTAAGGAATTAATCACTAACACAGTAACACGTACAGGCTAAGTACTAATCACTGTTTTTTTTTTTTTTAATTAGAAAAAGTAAATGTCTCGTGAATGGTGTTGGTAACAGAACTGCTGATAAGAATAGAGGGAAGATAACCATTAAAGATAGCACCATTGTAGTTCTTGCACACGCCGTACCTGAAAGATAAGCGCTCCATTCCCGATAAAATTATTCAAATTACGAGAAAAGTGTTCGTGATTGTTAGCGCGATGAATGCACTACACCAATTACCAAGGTGTCGATCACCAAGTTATTGAATGTAGGGGAGAGCGCCGGGACTGGTCGGACCGCATTTCACTCTTGATAAAAAGCTCAAAAACGAAAAAAAATATTTTAATGCGGTTTGCGTCAGTAATTAAATAATTTATTTGTCTATGTAATTTTTCTAAAACAAAATAACCCAGGCACTGGGTGTCGTCTAGATTGATCAGCTCCGTGCCTCCGTGCTTTCCTTTTCTAAGATATAGAATTAAATAATTAATAGAAAAGCAACTATAGGCTACAAGTAAGACTCAAAGGATAGAAAATCGCCGTCTTCATGTACTAATAATAAAAATACAGAGCACTTTTAGAGCCATTAAACCACTGTGAATCACTCCTTCAACATTCCTTTTTTGTTTTTTAGAATTGGAATTTCGTAAATTTATCGGAAGCTATATTAAAACTAGAGCAGCCACCATTTAGCAGACAGTAGTATGTTGTGAAATCCAAGCACGAAAATTCAGCAGATCGTGTGCCGTGTGCGACTATCGTCTCGTTCAAGGAAATAGTTTTAATTTTCCAGCTTTTAATTTTATTTGAAATGGCTGACGATGCAGATGGAACTAGTATTAATAATGAAGAATCTGAATCAAATCACGGACAGTATGGGCGAAACTCCCTTATTTTTCTGATCGACTCGTCGGTAAATGAGATTCAATTATAACGAGCCCAGACATGTCGATAAACACCAGGCAAAAATATATTAATTACCTTTATTCTTTTTATTAGGAACCTATGTTTAAAGAAGGTGAGAATGAAGAGGAATGCCCTTTTACTCAGGCCCTTATATGTGCTCACAAGATTCTCAGCACCAAAATTTTTACCGCTGACCAAGATTCCATGGCTGTTGTCTTACTGGGTTCAAAAAAACCCAATCTAGAGGAAAAGTATGGAACCTTTTCCAACACATTTATTCTTCAAGACCTGGATAAACCAAATAAAGATGCTATTCAGACTTTGGAGTCACTGATTGACAACAAGGAAAAGATCAAAGAATTTAAAAAAACAGCTGCAACACCTGTTTTGGCTGATGGATTCTGGCTCTGCAGCACCATCTTTTCAAAAATGTAACTTATTTTATATATTTTTTAATTTATAAAGGTAACACTGAAATGTTATTATTTCTCAGGAAAGGCAAACAAGACGCTAAAATTGTCTTGCTGTTCACCAATAATGAAGAGCCGCATTCCGTATCCTCTGACGAATTTAAACAAGCCGAACGTCGCGTAAGTGATCTCCTCGAAGCTGGTGTCAAAATTGAATTGTTGCCTATCGGAGAAGACTTTAAAGCCAGCAAGTTTTATCAGGTATAAAAGTTATTTCAATCAAAATTTGTCAAGAAAATATGTAACTGAATTTCACTCTGTATTTGGCTCTGTTACGACAGAGCCTGTTACTAGGAGAAAATGAAAAAGTAAGTCACGGGAGCCTAACGATGGACGACCTTCTCTACAGTACATTCCTGAAATCCCATAAGAAAAGGAGCTGCGGAAAATTCACTTTCCAAATAAGCCCGGAAATCAAATTCGGAGTCGAGATTCATAACTTAATCAGGTAATAAGAAGCCAAAATTGAATTTATAAAACAGAACTGTTAATTATTTCAATTGCCTGATTTTTACAGGAGCGCAACACCACCCAAATCAGTCAAGTTTGATAAGCGAACCAGCCAACCCGTCAAAACGATCACATCAAAATTCAATGCCGTAATATTGAACAACTCTTTCTAAAACTTAAATCTATTTTTAAGCTATTTTAATTTTCTTTACAGGAGACGGCAGAAGAACTATTGTCGTCTGAGGTGAGGAAGTTTGAAATGGTTGCCGGCACAAAGTGCAGTTTCGAACCCGAAGAGTTGAAAACCATGAGAGCTTTGTTCCCTGTTGGTGTCATCCTTTTGGGGTTCAAACCGATATCGAAAATCAAACAGCATTTGTTTCTGAGTCCCGCAAGTTTCCTATATTTCAACGAGGACTTAGTCAAAGGTGGAACAACAAAAACAGCTAGATATTTCATAATAAGTAGTTAGTAATAAACGATTTTTCATTTCTTTAGGAAGTCGATTGTTGTTTGGGGCGCTTTTGCAACGTTGTCAAGCCAAAGACGTCGCTCCTGTATGCTACATGAAAAAGACAGCCGCTTCAAAACCTCGTTTAGTGGCCTTACTTCCCGCCTCATCGGACGATGCCGATTTCAGCCCCGCCAAGCTCAATGGATTCCACGTCTTTTACCTTCCCTTCATGAACGATATCCGTGGAACTCATGAAGATAGCAAGCAGTTGTGTCACTCGGAAATCAGCCCAAATAGAGAGGAAAAACTGGTGAGAGCTGGAAAGGATGAAACAGTTGCAGCCATGGCCATCATCAAGAAGCTGAGAGGGAGCTACGATCCAGCAAACTTTGAGAATCGCAGCCTGCGCATCGTTTGGAAACAAATTGAAAGCAGAGCTTTGAATCGTAATACGGTACCCGAGGTCGACGATCCGACAGAGCCAGACCTTCAACGGATAACTGAGAGGATTGGCGTTCCTGCTTCTCAGTTCAAACGGTTGATTTTTCCTCCAGGATATAATGCCACTGGAACACCGATAAACGAAGCTAATGTTGAACGAAATGCTATTGGGAACCGAGTATGATAATAATTGAAGCCTATTTTCTACACAAATTTATAAGTAAACTAATTTTGTTTTCTGATTACTCTTAGTGGAACTTCTTGACTGTCGAAATGTTGAAAGGCTACGCTACCCTCAAAGGCATACTACCGACGGGTCGCAGAATGTTGAAGGCTGATTACGTAGAACTTATCAAGAACTACCTGAATCTGAACTAAAATGTACTAGTAATGTGATGCGCAAACATATGTATGTATTGTATCCCAAGGCGCCATGGTTAACACGGAGAATAAATCGCATTCATTTCCCATTAATGAGCTTCACCCTTCTTTCCGGCGATGCGCTTGAAATCACTCATGTTTGTAGAAGAGCTAAGTGGGGTGCCAAATATGGCAAAATGATCGATCCGGGTCAGTTCAGTTCCACCTTGGTTATCCTTGACAAAGATCATCAAGTTTTGGACGTTCTGGAACTTGACGAAACGAACTTGAACAGGGTTGCCTTCCAAATCTCCAGGTTGCAGACTAAATTTAAGAACAAAAACTATTAGTTACTTTTGCAAACTTGCACAAAACTATATGGGTTATTACATGATCTCTTGGATGGGTTGAACGCTTTCGGCCGAATCGAAATCAAGGGTACGAGGCTGATTGATGAACAGTCGTAAAGTTTTCGGTCCTTGGTCTGTGGGAGCTTTGATTTTCAAGGAATGGATTTTGACAGCTTGATTGAAGGTAAGAGAAATGATGAGCTGAAATTATAGAATATGTGTTTAAGGGATTTGTTGTATTATAATTGCAAGGTATATTTTAATACCTGCTCATCACAGTCAGATTCAAGGTATCCAGGGTTACTCGAGAGACAGCCATCAAGTGGGTGATCATCAGATTCATTCAAGCACTCACAGCCATTCTTTTGAATGAATGTAGCCAAGTCCAACTAGAAATAGATTTTAAGGACACATTATAGAGTTTCTTTGGATATTGTAAATCATAAAAGTTTAGGGCATACATATCCTTGAACTGAAGTGTCATCCTCAGCATCCTCAGACCCATAATGTTGTTTGACTTTCTGTTCCAGAGCCTCTGGATTGCCTCCTTGAAGCCGATCAATCTTGGCCTGTAAAAATCAAACGATAAATTTCTAGAATATTCTTTAAAAGAGATGACAGCAATCAAACCTTGTTCCTGAAGAAAATGAATGTTGGCATAGCTGAAACTCCTAAAAAATATAAATATTCCAATAATCACATCTTCAAAGTTAGAAAATACAAGTGAAAATTTTTACCATTGCTAGCTGCAGTTTCTGGGCAGTGATCTACATCAACTTTCAAGAAAACAGCTCTTGGGTATCGCCTGGCAAGCTCTTCAAAGAATGGAGCTATTCTTTGACAGGGTCCACACCTGGTAGAAAATTATTATTTTATAGACTTATCAAATGAAAGAAAATTACATTGAAAAAGATTTTTAAATGGTTTACCAGCTAGCCGTGAAATCAACCACAACCAATTTCGTCCCGGCAGCATTCATTTCCACTCCATAATGAGAATCTTCAGCCAAAACTCGAACAGCCATTTTGAATAAACTATAGTGTACCTGTTGATATAAACTTACAATCAATCTATATTCTTTCAAAACAAATTGTCTCGTAATTCTTCACTCACGTTGCGTAGTCTCCTAAACTCCTACCGGCAGAATGACAGGCATTTTCACAGTTAAGAAAATCGTTTTTCGAACGCCGTTACTTTTTCGACCGCTAGATGGCGAAGATATTTTTTTTAAAGCGCGAAATACGATTACACGCATCACACAAACAATTCTTTCAAATCTTAATTGAAGTGATTGAGATTTGATTATTATCAAATGAATTTAATAATTGAATGAAACGTTGTATTTTTTGGGCATTAGATATTTTATAACAATAAGGACAACAGAATAAAAAAATATTTTAAAATTTATTAGTATGGTAAGATATTTGATGTTGTTATCCATTCAGTTTTATACTATTATACTACTAATGTTTGAAAAACGCTGAACAAATATTTTTCTCAGATTTCTCGTCAAACTTTCACTGGCCCAATCGTATTCAATCTGGACATGATCAATAAATAGCATCCTACGGAAAAAAAGGAAAAGAGAAAATCTGCCATCTCTTATTTACTCATCATAATTTCAGTGTTTAAGAAACAATCAGAGGAAAGACAGTTATCAATATTACGCCTTTCACTTAAAGTCTTGCTTCACGTTTCCAAAGAAGAGCGAAAAGGTAATCGGGATCGTCTTAATTACGAGCGTCAGTCAACCGGATAATGAGTGAACGATAAAAATGTCGAATGCGATCCCAGTCATCCGTCAGATCACTGTTTGCACACCACGGATAAGAGTTAAAAGATGATAAAATACGTTCTCTTGTTTACTATTTTGGGTAAGAATCATCTCTTTCAATTATTATCTGTCCACTTTTTTTTTATTTGTTTATTATACATAATACAATTCCGCATACGTAGGCGCATGGGGAACCGCTACTGGTACTCGGCCATCACTTGGTACAACAGATGATAACGGATCTAATAGAGTAAGTGATATTTCTGTTTAAATTATATTTTTTTTTAAGTCTAAAACCAAAACGTGCCTACAGATAAAACGCGGAGGTGGTGTAAGCGGTGTTTACCTGGCTCAATACGATTCTGGTCCAGGTATATAATTTCTACTTTGAATAAAAAAATAGGAAACGATCTAATATTTTCTTAAATGTTGTGTGATATCCTGACAGATGCTCAAGCTGCTTCTAAGGCCAATGTTGCGGTATAAACTCATAAGAAACCTGTCAAATTATGAAAAGCCATTTTAATTACTGTTATTAAATTACATTAGTTTAAAATCATTATTAATATTTTAGGCACAATCTGCTTCCCAAGCCGCCTATGCCGTCCATGATGTATGATTTGCAATCCTTTAAAACCACAATTTTACTGATTTCATACATTTAACTCCTAGGTCATTGTAGTGGTGGCTACAGCTGCAGCAGCGGCTGCAGAGGCTGCCTATCAGGTAGGCTTATAGTAATCAGCAGGATGTCATTTAAATAGCTATAACGCTACATACCTATTTATAGACCAAAGCAGCGACAGAAGCGGCCAAAGAGAATGATGCCAAAGCAGCTGCAATCTTCAATGGCATTGCTTCAGGTAATATTTCCTCTTTTTAAACATAAATTTTGCAATTTTAACAGGTATGACATCTAATTTTTTAACGGATTATGGTTGAACGCGCAGCGGCTGAAGCAGCCCAGAACGCAGGTATGATTAATAATTTAAAATATGTTAAGCATACGATATGCTTATGCGTAAATGTTTACTTAACTTGAATCCAGCTTACCAGGCGAATCACGCTGTTAAAGCTATTCAAGAGGCCCAGGTAATACAACTAATTCAATATAATTTAGAGAATTTGAAGTAAATACCATTTTTAACAGGCTATTACATCAGCCAGTGCAGCTGCCGGTACGATCATTCATTGAAATGTTTAATTACTCATGATTTTAGAAATATTAATGCGAAAACCCATCTTATTGTATCGTCATTGCAGCTTCTCAAGCGGCCCACGTAATTACAAGTCAACAAATCAAAAAAAATTTTTAATGCAACTTATTCTTAATATTTTACATTACAGGTGGTATCGTCTAAAGTGAGAAATCCTAATCTTTTTAAAACTTCATTGAAAAATTGTAATAATCTATTAATGAAACAAATTAAAACAGGAATCTAATGCAGCCTACATTTCTCAAGTATGTATTCTCTTAAAAATATATATAAATAATACAACGAAATTTGATTCTTTTTTTATTTAGGAGGCACAAGTCCATGCGAAACAAACTGCTGCGGCAATTGAAGCAGCAACTAAAGCTGCCCATACGGCGGCGGCTCAAGCAGCGGCGGCAGCAGCTGCTGTCAAGCATGCCAGCTACGGCAGCAGCGCTGGAGCAAGCTACGGGGGTAGCGCTGGGTACAGTAGTGTTGGAGAAGGCTACGGCGGTAGCGCTGGATACAGTAGTGTTGGAGCAGGCTACGGCGGTAACGTTGCATTCGGTGGTGGAGCTGGTTACAGAGGTGGATCTGCTGGTCGCAAATACTAAAACTCTCTTTTGTTACATGATCAATTTCTGAAAGATTATTGTAATAATACAAACAAAATATGGGGAGAAAGCTCTGGTTGCTTCTCTAAAAAAAAAAATGAAAGTACCATCGCTAGCTTACTGCAACTTTCTAAGGAGTACAATTGGTGACGAAGAAAACTAAAAATTGGTTTTCAATGCTTCATTAACCGTGAAATCAAATTATTATCACTTTTTAAAACAAACAAGATTTATTGACGTGTTTAGCGATGATGAAAAACTTGGACGTTTAGTTTTAGACAGACACCAAGGATTAGTATCATGCACGACCATGTAATTGATTTCCGTTAGTACAATGAACCCTGTTTAATACAGGGTTAGCCAAAAATTAGTCTTATAGACTCATCAGTTGCTCCTCTCCACGGAAATCTTTAGTAAAAGGCGAAAGATTTATCCGAGGGTTGAAGAGAAGCCAGAGTTAACTTCATGTGAGCTTTTTCTGTCTATTTATAACGTATTCTTTCTACTAGAAGACGAAAGAATATAGGTTTTCTTATGGTGCAAATCATTTGGTTTGATCTTTTATATTTCGAAGAATTTAGAATAGTAAAATGGGGGTGATTCGTCACCTGATAATCCTCATTCAATGAACTATTTTTAAAAATATTATTCAATTACATTTTAATTACTTTGGAAATATAAATTTCTTATTATTAGTTATAGTTATAGGATCTAAGGATCCTGTAAAGAATATACAGTTGTTCTAGGCTGTATATATAAATTGACTGCTGATTAGCTGCCGTACTGAACTTTCTTTCTATACAGTAATTCCTTTACCTGCTCTGAAAAGCTCAGCGATGTATTCTACATATTACAATATGTTAGTTATTGAATGAAACAAGTTGAAATGAAATTCTACTCCAGTAATTAATTTCAAACAGCTGTAGTGATGTTAGAACCCTTCCGTAACTATATTACGCAAGCACACAGATGAAATTATATCTCAACCGGCAATTTCTACGTCGGCCCATTTGGGAAACGTGCCCAAATCGAAGAAATAATAACCCAAAGTGATGGTGTTCACGTAGAGGACAGCAACGCAGATCAAGTTCATCACTATCCCCGCTTTCACCTAGTAATATAATTCACTGAATCAATTAAAACTGAGTTAATTTAGTAACTAATAAAAATACGACCATATCGCTCGTCTTCATATTGGCAGCTTCAAAGACGAGGGCGTTCGGAACATTTGCAACTGGGAGCATGAAGCCGTAAGAACAAGAAATCGTCACGGGCAGCATGAAATAAAGTGGATTAATCTTGCTGAAATTTGCCTGTTTACTTGGTATAATATAGAATCAAATATAGAGGCGAATTTTGCACATTATTTCTTACTTTTTTTTAATTCATACCATTTCAGCAACAATTGGAAGCAGAATGTTGCCAACAGCCGCATTACTAGCAATTTCAGTGATCATGGCTGCCGTAATGCAAAGCTTCAATTATTCAAGAAGTAAAATATCCTGTTAATCCTTTTAAAATATTGATTAATGTGGCTTTAAATTTACTATGACGAGTACGGCTATCGGTGGTAGCGCTTGCAAACCAATGAGCTGCTGACCCGCCAACTTTGAAAGACCAGACATTCTGCATGCATCTGAAACAGCGTACCCTGCACCTAGCGTGTCAATTTTTTTATTAGTAAAAGTTGGCTAATTTAGTGAATATGCTAATACCAAGTAGAAACATTGTTCCCCATGGAACTTTTTCCTGAACGAATTTCCAGTTTAATAAAGCTGGACTGGTTTTCCAGGGCCCTAAATATTTCTTTAGTCTTGATGCCGTATTTTAAAACAGTAACAAAGTTAAGGAAATCTTACCTTTGCCAAAAGTTGGCAGTTGTGCTGGAAGGATGAAGAGCAATATTAAAATGGAAATAGTCGTTGTTGCATCACCGACTTTTCTGAAAAGAAAAACAAAAGTATTCTTAAATAACTATGTAATATACTATCGAATGGATATAGTACATCGGAAAGAAGGATCCCCAGCCGGTAATGAATTGTGGATTACGGAAGAACCACAAAAGAACGCAAATGCAGAACAGAATTAGGACGGATAATTCATGGAAAGTTAGAATCTTAGTCAAAAAGGCCACTTTAAAAAAGGCCGGCGTCAAAAAGGACACTTTTTCCGGAGTCCTTTTTGACACCCTAGAAAAATCCCCAGTGACCTTTTTGGCACCTTAGAAAATATATCCAGCTTATTTTCTCCATGTTAAAGCAGGTATGAGTATTACCGGACTATAGTCTACACAGTTCTCGTTCAAGATCCGCAAGTTATTCATGCATAAGTTAACGACTAATGTATTTAGTACGTATCTGTGTAATGTGAATTTAAAATAGATAGGCCTAGATACTGATTGAGTGATTGGGTCCATAATGGTAAAACTAACTTTTAGATCATATATAAACTTCCTTGACCCCAAGAAAAGCATATAAACGTAACTATATTTCTAAGATGTTACATGTAAAAAAACTAAAGAATTGAAAAGCGAATAAGTTAAAACGGTGCCATGAAGCATTATCTCACTAACACTCCCCCGTCGTAGTAACTAATTATATTTCTAGCTTTTTGGTTAGGAATTTTGTATGATTGCGACCTGGCTGACAGGATTATTATTGACCTTGCTCCACTTTCAGTCGCAACAGGGATATGAGAGGCGAAACAAGGCCAATCTTAATCTAGCATGCTAGATTAAGAATGATGTAGCCTGATTTATCTTGTGGAAGATCGTAACTGATTTCTCCCAGAAGATAGATTGAAGATAGATTAAATTAAGATACTTGCATTTACATACAGTACCGGTGCCTACTTTTACACCATATAGCGATAGTGAGCATCTTATAGCTTTTTGTTTCATCAAACGGGAAAATTCTAGATCTTTTAAAATTAGATTCTCATTTTTATTATAATAATAATTTATGTGAAATAATAATAAAATTATATTAAAAAATATCTTTGAAAAGACTCAATGTCATGTTAGCGCTTTCAATAACGCGGATGTAACGAGATAAAGCACCATATAGGTTACAAGTTATGTTTAAAATGCGAATGCTAGTATATAATAATAATAAACCTGCAATAGCCATAGCAAATAAATGAGGGAGACACTAAGGTAGATCGATATACTGAGCCTTTAAGTCTTTTAAAGCTTTTATAAGAGCTACTGTGTAGACTATAGTCCGGTAATACTCATACCTGCTTTAAGATGGAGAAAATAAGCTGGATATATTTTCTAGGGTGCCAAAAAGGTCACTGGGGATTTTTCTAGGGTGTCAAAAAGGACTCTGGGAAAAGTGTCCTTTTTGACGCCGGCCTTTTTTAAAGTGGCCTTTTTGACTTGGTACCGAAAGTTATTGGTCCAAGTTCATCGAATTTCCGCCGGATAACTCGCTTCACGATTTCCTTTTTTCTTTCATCATCTGTCGTACTTATCAAATTCAAAAAGTTTAATAATGTACATTATTTTTAAAATAAATGGTTTGTAATTACTTTTTGAAGCCAATAAAAAGAAATTGGAGCCAGATCCACGCAATAAGAATATCAATAATTACGCATGGAATTGCGAAAACCATCCAGCTAGAAAAGTTCAATCCTGTTTCGTTCCCGTACAAACTATGAAGTACAATTAAAGTTTGAAATACACAGTCTTCTCAAATAATCAAAGAAGTTACTCGCTGAAAAGGCCAGTCATGATCAGGTTAACTCCAGTTCCTATTATACTTCCAGTACCACCTATGTTCGATGCATAAGAGATAGAGAGGAAAACTCCTGTTCTCATCTTAACCCAGTCGTCTTTTCTCCTGAAATTCAGATAAGAATAAGACCTGATAAAAATTCATGATAAGGTCCATTCAAGGTCTTATTATAGATATACTCTGGCTGATCTATTGATGCTACAACACCTTCATTGCCAAATTGTGCGAGATTGTTAAGCTCGCGCACAAGAAACATTTCTTTACCCTCGGAAGATAATTCGTCTTCTTTCTTCTCCTATTTACAGAAATGGGTGATAATGAAAATGAACAGTATTAATATATCTAGTATATACACTGATTGCGAGCTCTTGAAAGACGGAATCTACGATCGGTATCAACATGACGGTAACGGCAACATTGGCTATCAAAATAGACAAACTCGCTGCGATGAACATAAAACCAAGTAAAATCCTATGAAAAAGTTAATTTTAAAAATTCAGTAGATACTACAATTAGTAATAATGTCAGTAACAACAATATCTAAACCATCTTGCTCCTCCGCCAAAAATCAATAGGACTCGGAGAGCAATCCTTCGATGAAGGTTGCAGTACTCGATGGATGTTGCCAGCATAACACTACCAAGGTAAAGCATTCCATTCTCTCTTAAATAGGCAGAAACGACGGTGCCAGTGCTAGCTACACCCAAAAGTGGAAATAGGGCTATGGGAATCAGGGAAGTGATGGAAATCGGTAGAGCTTCAGTCATCCAAAATACGGCCATCAGGATCACAACATAACCTGTTTTTGCTTCCTTTAAAAAGCAAATTTTGAAAGTAGAATTTTAACTTGAATTAGCTACTGTATTATATTACTGGTCCGCCATATGATGTGAGCAGTGGTAGAGAGATTATTGGAGTAAGAATGATCACTAGAGTCTTCCAGTAAGGCAGTATGTAAAATCTGATGAGCTTAAGCATTGCTTTAAAGAAGAGCAGGTTATGAAACTCGACTGATTTCGTATACGGTTTTTTTTACAAAAAGTAGCGCACAATATATATATATAGCTCAAGATTACAACAAATCAGTTGGGTCAAGCGTGCAAATGATTTAAAGAGCTACGTGCCTCTGTACTTGGATGCTGTAATAATCCGTAATAATCATACAATTCACGTGATGGAAATATATAGCAACTTTCGCAGGAACTTGTGAGTTGTAACATTGTATGCAAGTCGATCAACTTTTATTCACAATTGTCGCATATAAATCCTATCTACTACAATTTGCAGTTTAGATACAGCCTTTCGCTATACGCTTGGTACTCGAACTTTTGAATAAAAAAAAGCATACTTCAGCTGTTCATGCTGTTGAATTATATTTTCATTATATTGACTCTGATAACTGTAGTAGTTTTTCTTTGCTCATAGGCCTACCTGATGATTTCAGTGATCGCTAACTTTGGACCTAATTATAATTGCATCCTAAAAGACTTGGTTTTTGTATAGCTGCTTCACTTAGTAGTTCCGCATTTCCAACATATTCTATGCATAAAATCAATTCATGATTTCTGTATTGCTATCCCGTTCATTGCACAACAGTGCTTTGAATTAAATAAGGTAAACAAAGATACATATAAGAGGAAACTCTATATTACGGTACCACAATTCATTCAATGAAATGCATTGATCTTTGTTCAAAGAAAACAACAGACACGTGATACAAACGCAATCATAAAAAAGGGAAAACAAAATCCAGAAGCATTTTTTAGAGAATTCTGTGCGATGGAATAATATCTCAAGTCTTCAACGGAGAGTTCACTTGTTGATTTTCAATTTCTTCGATACGCGCCCGCCGGTACTCATCCGCGCGGTAAGTCTTCTCTTGACTCCACCTTCACTAGAACTACCAGCAGCAGCGTTATCGGGAGCGGTAACGGTTGATATTTTCTCCTCATTAGGAGTCTCCGTCTCTAATGCGATTGCTGTTGCACCATTTTGACCGTTGATGATGATGTCACGGTGATCGGGCAAGTAATGAATGATTGCTTGATGCTGATGCGACATTTCTATGGTTAAGAAATTAAGGAAAAAAAGATGAAAATTGTGTCTTTAGTGAATACTAAATAAATAATAAATGCAATAAAACTTGCTTACTTAAAGCTGATACTCCTCAATCTTTGGAATTTAAAAAAATGTTAGCGCACGACTTGTGTGTGGATTCGTCCACTACTGAAGGTGAAGTGTCTTGTAAGATGAAATGAAAATAAAATGCAAACTTGACCTAGTGGAAGATGAACATATTAGCAGAATACTTAATTCCCATTAGAAACAGTAATAACTCGAACTCATTTACTTTACCCTATATTTACCTGGAAATTTACCCTTTTCAATATAGGACAACGACAGTTAACGTTTTCCTTGTGCAATTCATAGAATATTGATGATTCGTATTTAAATGAGTTCAAGAAAGAAGATTAACCACATTTCTTGTAAAAAAATAAAGAATGAAACGGAAAAATATTAATTAACATATTACCTTATTTTAAAATCTTGTTAGAACGTTTTTAGATTCCAACACCATTACTAAAAAATATATGTTTCATTTAGTTCTTTCCATGATTACTAAGCTGCCATGAATCAGATATCTCAGACAACCTCTGATGCCATTCTGCTGTCACCTAACCGGATTCCGATTGTTAAATAAAAAAAAAAACAATAACTCCAGCGCCAATTAGGTATTTTAAAAAATATTATGGTTTTATACATAGGTTTTCAATAGATCCTTTGGTAATTATTCTTAATTCTTAGCAACGTCCATTTTCCGATATGACGAATTGTATAACTGCTTTAAAAAAGGCCAATGCGCTTTTTTAATTGACCTCGGAACTTGTACTTTAGGCAGGTAAGTTTTACATATACTGAAGGATTTGCGAATACTCAAGGGAATTTCCTATTTAGTATACGCCGATAGCTAGCAGATTATCTTATGGACCATTCGGGATTGGTACATTCGACGTTTTAAAAGAGGCGAAAACAAAATACCAGAGAATAATAAGGTATGAAACCAATAACTATGCAAATTAGCACGCAATAAATTTTATTTTTCAATTTCACATAACTGCAGAGTGTATTAGTAGAACACAGGAAAAGAGGTAGGGATAGATCATATGTTTTAGAAAAGAAAAGAAGTGAATTTCTTTTTGGAGAAGAAAGAAAAATGTTTGGATGTGAATAAACTAGTGCAATCTTACAAAAAATTGGAGAGAAACTGGTAGTTTATCCAAGTGAGACACTTTCTGGCGACGGAAAACTCTGGCGGCCAGGCATTTCAGCTTAGGAACACCTTTCAACCAATCAAAGTTGTTCATCGTGTTCGTCCGCTTCCAGACATTGGCCGCCGTCTCTCCTTGATTGTTGACGCTATCCAAATGAGCTCCAACATCCAGAAGAACACGAGCGATGGGATTAATCAGCTCTTCTTCTTCCTCTGTCATCATAGCCAGATGATGCAGAGCTCTATCGCCGTTGCAGTCAGACCCATCGGGATCCGCTCCAATACGCAGAAGAAGACCAATAAAGGGCAATAGATGAGAAATAGGCGGTTCGCGAGCTAAATCCAACAAGATTCCCTCTTATCTATTTTTTCCATTATGGCTGATAATGCGAGACAGTCAGTCAATGATGTCTTCACTCAACATTGCGGCCGGAAGACCAGTAAAGATTGAGGCTAGGTGATAAATCTTTTGCCTGATATCACGAAAGGACAATCCGCCAGAGCATTGGAATTGATCAAACATAGTGGGAAAATGATTGAAAGACTTAATGAGTATTTCTGTATTGAAGAAAGGGTCGTTGACGTTTTGAAGGTGTTGTAAAGTTTTAACTAGAACTTCTAAAATTCGGGTTGCTGACCTGAAGTGATGATGTTGAAGAAGATTTCCGATATATTGGTCGATGAAGGTAAATAAGTAGCGGTCCACAACTCTCCAGCTAATGGAAGAGAAGACCCTGATTTGGATTAAAACCGATTGCCTCATGAGTTCTGAATAGAGTGCTGGCTTCATTTTTTAAAATATGTTTGTAGAATGTAGCTGACTAGGGTAATCCATTCAGTGCGTAGTCCGTTGACAGGTACATCGAAAAAAATGTTTTCGCGGTCACACAGACTCTGAGCTCTTGTCAGCAAAAATAAAGCCTTCTTTAATTGATGGGCATTCTTATCGTAATAGCTGAGGTGGACGGCAGCCGCAACTTTCAGAGCTTAGATCTTTTCGATGCTAGGGATTACTTCTCGCTTAATTAAATACTTTAAGATGCGCATGTTGGGGCTCTGGTTATGGACGATTGCTGCTATCATGACCGGTGTAAGACCATCGTTGTCCTGAGCTAAAAGATCAGCCCCCTTTTTCAAGAGCAGTTTGACAACTTTTACATCGTCGGTATTATTAGCCGGTCCAGCCAAATGGTGAAGAAGAGTTCTTCCTAAAGCTGAGCACCGTTGAGTGAAAGGCGGTCGAGTATGTGAGCAGCTTGATCCATTGCACAAACGCTCAATCTCCATCAACTGCTTCCATGTCCATCTATTTTCAGGGGAATTTAACAGTCGATCAAGTGGACATGCTGATGGAGAAGGTTTTCTATAAATATCGCATAAATTGTACAGTATAGGATTATTGCACAAAATTTCGTTTAAACTATAAGTCGTCGTATATCGAAACTGATACAATAATTCGTCGAGTTAGTGTTTCCCATTTCTTAGAGTGATAGAAATGTGAATCAGAAGGTTGCAGGCTCGCAAAGGTTGATATTACAATTTTGATTCTGATTCTACTATTCTAGTTGTATAAAAAACTATTAACTTTAAATTAAATAGGGAGAAGAAGCTTTTTAAAAATTGTTTCACTGATACAGCGTTAACCGTTTTACCTTTACAAAGAAATGCACCTAATCCTTATTGGGTTTGGATTTTTCTTTCTTTTTTAGAACGTCTTACCAACCTTGCAGTAGACGGAAATTGAGTGGGAGCTGATTATTTGAGGTAGCTTTAAAAAAAAAAGTCGACGTGGCATCGGTATTGGAGCTCATATGCGTACATTTTGTAACCAGATCAGTAAATCACGATTGTGCCTCATGGTCGCCATGCAATTGATGTTCAACAGTTTGAATGAGTTATCAAGACGCGCTTTTTCATTTTATTTATTTATTTATTTTTATTACCAGCACTATATAAATAAATATATACATATATTTAATTCGAATTATCATTTGAAGTATTTAATGATAACAATTTTGTAATCATACTTACTGGTCCGCCGTACGATGTGAGGGATTATTACAACCTACTCTAAGAAAACTTTTAATTTACAAATGAGCAATGTAGAGCACGGTAGTTGAACGTGTTATTTCAATAAAACAACTCGATTAATAAGATTTATATAAATGTATTGATGTTTAGACCCTTCCGTTACTAAATGGCTCAAGCACACACATTTCATCATTTCTCAACCAGCAATTTTTACCTCAGCCCATTTTGGAAATGTGCCGAGATCGAAGAAATAATAGCCAAATGTGATGGTGTTCACATAGAGAACAGCCACGCAGATCAAGTTCATCACTATTCCCGCTTTCATCTAATATTATAATCCACCAAATCAATTATAACTGACATGAGTTTTTAAAAATGATTAATAAATGTAACCATATCGCTCGTCTTCATATTGGCAGCTTCAAAGACAATGGCATTTGAAACATTTGAAACTGGGAGCATGAAGCCGTAAGAACAAGAAATCGTCACGGGCAGCATAAAATAAAGTGGATTAATCTTGATGGAATTCGCCTGTTAACTTGGCACAATACAATTAAATAAAGAAGCGAATTTTGCATGTGATTAAATTTTTTTTATTCATACCATTTCAGCAACAATTGGAAGTAGAATGTTGCCAACCACCGAATTACTGGCAATTTCGGTGACCATGGCTGCCACAATGCAAAGCTTCAAGCAAATAAAAAAAAACAGATAAGTAAGTTGTAGATGTGGCTTTATGAAGATTTTTATTTACCATGACGAGAACGGCTACTGGTGGTAGCGCTTGCAAACCGATGAGCTGCTGACCCGCCAACTTAGAGAGACCAGACAATCTGCACGCATCTGAAACGGCATATCCTCCACCTATTGTGACAATTTCATTTGCTGAAAACTCTTTGAAAAGTCAGTTAATTAAGTGAAAATGCTTACCAAGTAGAAACATTGTACCCCATGGAACTTTCTGTTGTACGAATTTCCAGTTTAATAAAGCTGGACTGGTGTTCCTAGGCCCTGTATTTTTTTTCAGCCCTACCGTCAATAGTACTTAATTTAGAAGAATTACCATACCTTTTCCAATAGTTGGTAATTCTGCTGGAAAGACGAAGAGCAATATTAAAATGAAAATAACCGTTGTTGAATCACCCACTTTTCTGTAAAAAATAGTATTCTCATAACTAGTTATTAGCTAATTATTTCGAATAGACATAATACATGGGAAAGAAGGATCCCCAGCCGGTAATGAATTGAGGATTACGAAAGAACCACAAAAGAACGCAAATGCAGAACAGAATTAGGACGGATAATTCGTGAAAAGTTATCGGTCCAAGTTCATCGAATTTCCGCCGGATAACTCGCTTCACGATTTCCTTTTTTCTTTCATTATCTGACGTACTGTTATAATTTTACAAGATTCAACTATAATTATTACTATACCTACTATACATAATTATCTTTATTTTTTTTATTACGTTTTGAAGCCGATAAAAAGATATTGGAGCCAGATCCACGCAAGAAGAGTATCAATTATCAAGCAAGGAATTGTGAAAATCAGTTAGAAAAGTTCAATCCTGTTTCATTACCGTACAAACTATCAAACACAGTTTGAATTAAAAGAACGTACGGTATATTTTTTTTAAATAACGGAACAATTTACTCGCTAAAAAGACCAGTCATGACCAGATTAACTCCAGTTCCTATTATACTTCCAGTACCGCCAATGTTCGCCGCATAAGAGATGGAGAGGAATACTCCTGTTCTCATCTTAACCCAGTCGTCTTCTCTCCTGAAATTCAGATAAGAATAAGACCTGATAAAAATTCATAAAAGAGTTCATTCAAGGTCTTATTATAGATATACTCTGGCTGATCAATTGATGCTAATACAGGACCTTCATTGCCAAATCTTTCGGGATTATTAAGCTCGTGTGCAAGAAAGTCAGAAGGTAATTCGTCTTCTTTCTTACTCTATGTACAGAAATAAGTGATCATAGAGTATCATGATAAAAATTTCTGCTAAATACGCTGATTGCGAGCTCCTGGAAGACGGAATCCACGATTGGTATCAACATGACGGTAACGGCAACATTGGCTACAAAAATAGACAAACCAGCTGCGATGACCATAAAACCAAACAAAATCCTGTGAAAAAGTTATATTTACAAAATCAGTAGATTGAAAGAATGATAACATCAATATAACTAAAACCATCTTGCTCCTCCGCCAAAAAGCAAGAGGACTCGGAGAGCGATCCTTCTATGGAGGTTGCAATACTCGATGGAAGTTGCCAGCATAACACTGCCAAGGAATAACATTCCATTCTCTCTTAAATAGGCAGAAACGACGGTGCCAGTGCTAGCTACACCCAAAATTGGAAAGAGGGCGATCGGGATGAGGGAAGTGATAGTAATCGGTAGAGCTTTAGTCATCCAAAATACGGCCATCAGGATCACAACATAACCTGTTTTTGCTTCCTTTAAAAAGCAAATTTTGAAAGTAGAATTTTAACGTGAATTAACTACTGTATTATCTTACTGGTCCGCCATATGATGTGAGCAGTGGTAGAGCGATTATTGGAGTAAGAAAGATCACTAGAGTCTTCCAGTAAGGCAGTATGTAAAACCTGATGAACTTAAGCATAGTTTTAAAGATGCGCTAGCTGTGAAACTCGACTGAATTTGAATACAATTTTTAACAAAAAGTAGCGCACAATGTATTATATGTAGCTCAAGATTAGAAACATCAGTTGGGTCAGGCGTGCAAGGGATTTAAAGAGGTAAGTACCTCTGTACTTGGATATTTTAATAATCATACAATTCACGTGATGGAAATTTATAGCGACTTCTACGGGAACTTGTGAGTTGTAGCATTGTATGCAAGTCGATCAACTTTGATTTAGAATTTCCGCATATGAATCCTATATACTGCAATTCTGTTTCAGATTTAGCCTATATCGCTACAGTGTACATTTCAGCCGTTCGTGCTGTTAAATTATATTTTCACTATATTGACTCTGAGAACTATGATAACTATTTGCTATAATACCTGATGATTGCAGTGATCGGCTAACTTTTGACCAAATTATATTTGTATCCTAAAAAAGTTTTTTTAAAAATAGTTATGCTTCCAGTCCCCCCAACATCAAGTTACTCTTCAATATGTTTTATGTATAAAATCAACTCATAATTGCTAGAATATTAGGATACTTCACGTTTCTAATCCGTGCATTATACACCACTACAGTGCTTTGAATTAAGAAAGGTAAACAAAGATACATGTAAGAGGAAACTCTATATTACGGTACCACAATTCATTCAATGAAATCATTGCTCTTTGTTGAAAAGAAATTAGCAATTGGCACGTAATGCAAACGCTAACATAAAAAAAAATATTTTTAAAATATCAAATTGTCTTTACCTAAACTTGAACTTTTATTACGTACTCAGAAATACTCCTTTCTCCATGAAAGTTATTGTGGCTTACTTAAGCGTACTACTTAAGACAATCAATCTCAATTCAAAAATAGACATCAGCGGACCGGAATAACGATGCGCATATCTGTTTATAGACCAAAGCAGCGACGGAGGCGGCCAAAGAGAATGCTGCCAAAACACCTCAGTAGCTGCACTCTTCAATGTCCTCAATGGCCTCCAGCGGCTTCTACGGCGGAAGCGCTGTATTGGTTGGTGAAGCTGGTCACAGAGGTAGTCAAACAGTTTTATTTCCTTTATTGTGCAATGATCAAGTTTCCCGAAACAATTTTAGAGAAATGCGACAGATTGTGCTCGCTTAGGATACATCAAACTACCGTCATGGTTTTTGGTGTTAATTTGGTTTATTAACAGAATTAAAAAAAACATTTAATTTTCTTTCACGGATTGACCCTGTTAGAAAACAGGGTTAGCCAAAAATTCGTCTTACAGACTCATCAGTTGCTCCTCTCCACGGAAATCTTTAGTAAAAGGCGAAAGATTTATCCGAGGGTTGAAGAGGAGCCAGAGTTATATGGTGTCGTGGATTTTCTGTCTATTTATAATGTATTTTCCTTACCAGAAGACGGAAGGAAACAGGTTTTCTTATTTTGCAAATAATTGTAATTTGGTCACTTGCATATCGAAGAATTTAGAATGGATAATGGATGTTTCATCACCTCACGCTTCTCATTTAATAAATTTTTTTTATAACAATATTTAATTAAATTTAATTATAATTTACTTGTATGAAGTTTTTTTTATTTCTATTTTTTGCTGGGTCTAAGCATCTACATTCTATACAGGATCGTGCTCAGGTATTTTCCCTCGGGCAGCTTTCACAGGTAAGTGCCGAATATTTTTTTTCCTTATAATTCCTTTACCTGCTCTAAGAAAACTTAGCAATGTAGAGCACGTTACCTGAATGCGTTAAGTTTGAACAAGACTCATTAATTTCATTTAAATGTATTGATGTTACATCGATTTAGTGATGCCCTTCCGATACTATAAAGCGCAAGCATACAGATGAAATTATTGTCTCAACCGGAAATTTCGACGTTCGCCCATTTGGGAAATGTACCGAAATCAAAGAAATAATAACCCAAAGTGATGGTGTTCACGTAGAGAACAGCCACGCAGATCAAGTTCATCACTATTCCCGCTTTCACCTAATATAGTAAATCACTGAATCAAATAAAACTGAGTTGATTTAACAATAACCAATTCAAAAACAACCATATCGCTCGTTTTCATATTGGCAGCTTCGAAGACAATGGCATTTGAAACATTTGCCACTGGGAGCATGAAACCGTAAGAACAAGACATCGTCACAGGTAACATAAAATAAAGTGGATTAATCTTGCTGGAATTCGCCTGTTTGCTTGACACAATTATACAATCAAATAGAGAGGCGAGTTTTCAACATTATTTCCTATTTTAAAAAAAATCATACCATTTCAGCAACAATTGGAAGCAGAATGTTGCCAACAGCCGCATTACTGGCAATTTCAGTAATCATAGCTGCCATTATGCAAAGCTGCAATCATTAAAACAAATTAAACACGCGAAAAGTAATTTTAATGTGGATTTATGTGACTTTTAACAAGTTACAATAACGAGCACGGCTACTGGAGGTAGCGCTTGCAAACCGATGAGCTGTTGACCCACCAACTTTGAAAGACCAGATATTCTGCATGCATCTGAAACAGCGAATCCTGCACCTATTGATTCAATGTAATTTGTTCATAGCTCTTTGAAAAGTCAGTTAAATAAGTGAATATGCTTACCAAGTAGAAACATTGTACCCCATGGAACTTTTTCCTGAACAAATTTCCAGTTTAATAAAGCTGGACTGGTTTTCCAGGGCCCTAAATATTTTTTTTTAGTCTTGATGCCGTTAACAGTAACAAAGTTAAGGAAATCTTACCTTTTCCAAAAGTTGGCAGTTCTGCTGGAAGGACGAAGAGCAATATTAAAATGGAAATAACCGTTGTTGCATCACCCACTTTTCTGTAAAAAAAATAGTATTTTCATATCTATTTTATGCTAAGTATTTCGAATTGATGAAGTACACGGGAAAGAAGGGTCCCCAGCCGGTAATGAACTGAGGATTACGGAAGAACCACAAAAGAACGCATACGCAGAACAGAATTAGGACGGATAATTCGTGAAAAGTTATTGGCCCAAGTTCATCAAACTTCCGCCGGATAACTCGCTTCACGATTTCCTTTTTTCTTTCATCATCCGCCGTACTGATCAAATTTAACAAGTTAAAATTTTAGAAGAGTACTGTAAATTACCCTAAAATGTTTTATAATTACCTTTTGAAGCCGATAAAAAGGTATTGGAGCCAGATCCACGCAAATAGAATATCAATGACCAAGCAAGGAATTGTGAAAACCATCCAGCTAGAAAAGTTCAATCCGGTTTCGTTCCCGTACAAACTATGAAAAACAATCAAAGTTTAAAATACACAATCTTTTCAAATAATGAAAGAAATTACTCGCTGAAAAGGCCAGTCATGACCAGATTAACTCCAGCTCCGATTATACTTCCAGTACCGCCTATGTTCGATGCATAAGAGATGGAGAGGAAAATTCCTTTTCTCATATTTACCCAGTCGCTCTTTCTTCTGAAATTCAGATAAGAAAATGAGTTTATCCAAAAAAGGGTTTATCCAAAGTTTTATAGTTGTACTCCGGCTGATCCAATGATGCTACAACATCATCATTACCAAATTTTGCGGGATTATTAAGCTCGCGTGCAAAAAACATCTCTTTACCCTCGGAAACTAATTCATTTTCTTCCTTTTCCTATTACCGAAATTGGTGATCATGAAAAATAGTACGGTAGTAAAGTATCTATTAGCATATACGTTCATTGCGAGCTCTTGGAAGACGGAATCCACGATTGGTATCAACATGACGGTAACGGCAACATTGGCTACAAAAATAGACAAACCAGCTGCGATGACCATAAATCCAATTATAATCCTATGAAAAAGTTATATTTTAAAACAGTTGATAGGAAGATTGATAATATTAATAATACTAAAACCATCTTGCTCCTCCGCCAAAAATCAAGAGAACTCGGAGAGCAATCCTTCGATGAAGGTTGCAGTACTCGATGGATGTTGCAATCATTAGACTACCGAGGAATAGCATGCCACTTTCTCTCAAATAGGCGGAAACGACAGCGCCAGTGCTCGCTACACCCAAAATTGGAAAGAGGGCAATGGGAATCAGGGAAGTGACGGAGATTGGTAGAGCTTCGGTCATCCAAAAAACGGCCATCAGGATCACAACATACCCTGTTTTTGCTTCCTTAAAAAAAATTAAATTTTAAAAGAAGAATTTTAACGTGAATTGATAAGTATTATATTACTTGTCCGCTGTACGATGTGAGCAGTGGTAGAGAGATTAATGGAGTGAGGACGATGACTAAACTCTTCCAGTGAGGAAGTACGTAAAATCTTATGAACTTGCTAAGCATTACTTGTGAAGAAGAGCTGCTTGTGAAAATTGACTGCTTTTGTGTGAAACTTTGTTTTACAAAAAGCAGCGCACGATGTATATATAGCTCAAGATTAGAAACATCAGTTGGGTCAAGCGTGCAAGTGACTTAAAGAGCTATAGGTACCTCTGTAGTCGGATGCTTTAGTAATCACACAATTCACGTGATGGAAATTTATAGCGAATCCACGGGAACTTGTGAGTTGTAATTCTGCCTGCAAGTCGGTCAACTTTGAATTCCATAACCTACTTTTGGTATGGGTCTATTTCAGCGTATTGCCTTAGTGGAAAGTACTCTTGGTCAAGTATTGTGTAACAGATTACGAATGAAAAAAAAATAGATATATTTTTAGCAGTGCGTGCTATTGAATGCCATTCTCTCAATATATTGACTGCGATTGTTATTGTTTTTTATTGCTTCTTTAGTAATGATTTATTTTAAACAGTAGTAGTTTTAACCGTATGTTTGTATATTGCTTATTATTAACTCTACGAAAGCGTAGGCGCTTCAGATGCACTAAAAAACCTAATAAAACAAATTATTGATAAATTCAAATTGAAATAATAGACATCAATGGACCTAAATTTTTCCACGATTTTAGCTATTCACTCATTTACAAATTTGGTCAAGGAATTCAAACGGTAAATTTGAATTTTTAAGAATCAAAAGGTATAAGGAAACTCTGAAACTTTGAACTGGCATTACTTTTTTATTCTTCTACTTGATTTTATTCAGTTGAGTAAAAAAATTAAGGGCACGATTTCTCATTTGAAAAAAAAATGTATATATAAAAAAAATTTAGTTTTGCATTATATGATTATAACAATAGGAAACTAAATGCTAGGAATGTACATTTTAAGATATTCATTTGAAAAATTCACTCAATTCACGCCATCGCCCAACTAGGAAGCTCGTCCAGTCCAAAAAGATAATTACCGTAGGTAGCAGTCAAAAGACAGGTGACGGTTACGCAAACAATGTTCATTAGAAACCCCGCTCTCACCTGGGAAACAAATTAAATGTCTAAAAAATTTCAGCGCGCCTTTTAAAATTCCTAATACTTGCCATATCAATTGTCTTCATTTTTGCGGCTTCAAAGACGATTGCATTTGGAACAGTGCCCACCGGTAGCATGAAAGCATAAGAACACGTAATCGTTGCTGGCAGCATCAAATAGATGGGATTCACTTTGATCGCCAACGCCTTTAAATAAAGAAGGGTGTTCAAAAGTTTATTTTAAGTCATTTTAAAATATTGAAAAGAGAATTATACGAATTATATAATTAACGTACCATTTGAGCAAGAATGGGAAGGAAAATGTTGGCCGTGGCACCGTTTTGTACTACTTCTGTTACAGTGGCCATCGCTATGGCGACCTTTTTGAAAATTGACTTATTTATTTCCATGAACGATAAGCTCAGAAATAAATGCTGCTTACGATTGCCATAATAGCGAAGGGTGGAAGCACTTCTAATCCAGTTAGCTGCAGTCCCATCCATTCGGAAAGTCCCGATCGTTTTGATGCATCTGATAATGCGTAACCAGCACCTATAAATGAAAATGTAGATTTGTACCGTAATTAAACAATATAGAACAATTATTGTTTACCTATTAGGAAAATGATTCCCCAAGGAAATGTATCCTGAACGTATTTCCAGTTCAAAAGTGCAGGTCCTGATTGAACATTTTCTTCGAGGATTTCTGACAATCCAAAAGGGGAGAATTTGACAATATTACGAAAAATATAATGTTCTTAATTATCTAGATTATCGGCAGAACAAATTAATTAATACCTTGATTGCGGGTGAAGCATGATGGTTTATCCGCTGGTAAAATGAAAAGTAGGAGCAAGATGAACATCACTGCGGATGCATCGCCGACTTTCCTAAATTTAAATAATTTCAATGAATGTTTACCCTTTAAAAGTATTATCCGATTAAAAAAAAAAAAAAAGATGGAAAAATATACGTTGTGGTAAATAGTTGTCCCCAGCCTGGCATGAATTGCGGATTCCGAAAGAACCACAACAAAATGTAAATGATGAAAATTACCAGGATGGAAAATTCGTGAAAAGATATGGGCCCTAGTTCTTGATATTTCCTTCGAATGAGCTTCTTCACTGCTTCTTCTTTACTTGCGCTTCCCACCTCTCTGAAAAAAAAAAACTGTTCAAAAATTATATTTAAAAAAAGGAATTGAATTACTACTACCGTCTAAAACCGATGTAGAGAAACTGTAACCACATCCAAGCCAGGAACAGGTTGATCAAGAGACCAGGGACGTTGAAAGCCAACCAAGAAGAGAAGTTTAATCCAGTTTCATTTCCATAAAGCCTATTTTTTTAAAGGATCTTTTATTATTTGTTAAACAACTTAATTAAGGGTGGAATTTATCACTCTTTCAGTAATCCCATTAGGATCAAGTTTGGTCCAGTTCCAATCACAGTTGCAGTGCCTCCTAAATTGGCCGAGTAGGCGACCGAGAGGAAAACACATTTCCTCATATTCTCCCATTGTATCCTGCTGTTTTTAGTGTCTTTAGACTGAGCTGGGATGGCGTTGTAATTCATCTCTTCTTGATGAGTTTTATTATCGCCAATTAGATGAGCCATTGAGATGTTTTCCCTTAGATTCAAAGTGCTACTCACAGAATGTCTCTCTACTGATACTGTCCACACAACATTTCTCGCACTGCCTACTTTGATGGACTTATTCCTCAAACTAGAATTTTCTTTACGGACGTCTTAGAGGAACGGCAAACTTTATATAAGGGAGGGTGGTTTAGAGTATAGCCAAATTAAGTAAAACATATTTTTACGTTTAGTACAAGAAGCTTAATCGAATGGCTTACAGTATATCCTTATTTTAATAGAGCTCTTAGAGGTAAAATTTTGGGTCCAATGTTGGCCTTATTGTTTAAATATTAAGTCTGCCGAGTACAAAATCCGTTCCCGCGGAATAAATCAACCAAATAGTCAGTACGGTACCCATTTCCCTTCTCCAATTCTTCTTCGTCGTGCTATAATTAATATTGATTCTGATTATCTAATAATGATATTTTTGAAAGTTGAAGTGCGAAAGACCTTTAAGAGCTCTTCAAGAACTGCATTGACGATTGGCAGAATCAATACGGTCGCAGCTGTATTCGATATCCACATAGATAGTCCGGCTGTGATCGTCATGAATCCCAAAAGCAACCTTTTTAAAAATAAGTTCAGAGTATTATATAATAAAATAAAGATTAATAAAGAAAAAAAATTAGTGGTCGTAAATAAAACACCATCGAGCGCCACCACCAACAAACATGAGTACTCGAAGAGCGATCCTTCTGTGCAAGTTGCAATACTCAATAGAGGTAGCCACCACGATCCCACCAACAAAAACCATAGATATCTCCTTCATGTAGAGCATGGTAACCTCCCCTGTATCCATGATGCCCAGAACTGGAAGGAGGATGACGGGAATAATGGAAGTGATCGGCAATGGAAGAGCTTCCGTCATCCAGTAGACGGCCATCAGTATGAGAACATAGGCCGTTCTACTCTCCTTCAAATTTACATTTGTTGAAAGCTTTTTATTAAGATCTTATAGTAAATTGAGCTATTACCAGACCATCTATGACAATCGGCAAAGGTAGAAGGAGGAGCGGCGTGAGTAAGATTACATAAGTTTTCCAAAAAGGAAGGAAGCGGAATCGAAGAGCTCTGATGAATCCCATTTTTCGCAGCAAGAAGTTTACGACTTCCCTGTTGCCAAAACACCACTATACAACATTGTATGATCTTTTGAAGCCCCATGGATTACATACATCAATTGTGGCAAACGTGCAGATGATTAAAGAATTTTATCTTAGCATGCATGTTTTATACCAGTTCGTTGTAGCGCACATGACCGGAATATATGACTATACCGTACTTTCGCACACGTATAGAAGGTATTGTGACATACGATACCGCGATACCTTCCATAGAAGATTAATTTCAATTCAAATATTTTCATTTTATTAGGACAAAGGCGGTTACCAATAATTCATTGGCTCTCTTTTAAAGTTTTCTGAATATTAAAATTTCCTACTCATATTATAATAATCCCCCTTTCCTCCTAAGTTCTGCCCAATAAACATCTCTTTTCCTTCGTTAGATATTTCATTTTCTTTCTTTTCCTTAAAAAAATTAGACGATAAATAAGTTGAGAGATGGAATTGTTAAAAGTGGGACATGAACATAATACGCTGATGGCAAAATCCTCAATGAGGGAATCCGCGATCGGGCACCCACATAGAAAGACCCGCTGAGATGACCATAAACCCAAATAAAATCCTTTAAAATGGTAATTTACACAACACTAGATTCTTTAGTTTATTATCATAAGATAAATCAGGAGAACTCGGAGAGCGATCCTTCTACAAGGATCGCAAGAAGATTGCAATACTTGATGGATGTTGCCAGCATAAGACTGCATAGGTATAACATACCTTTCTCCCTTAAATAAGCAGAAACGACATGAGGACGGTGACTAAACTCTTCCAGTGAGGATGTGCGTGAAATCTGATGAGCTTAAGCATAGTTTTAAAGAAGAGCTCGGTTTAATTTTGCATACAGTTTTTCATAAAAGTAGCGCATAATGTACATATAGGCTATAGCTCAGGATTAGAAACCTCAGCTGGGTCAAACGGAACAATTGTTTAAAATAAGAGCTACGTGCCTTCTACTTGGATGTTGTAGTAATACGTAATAATCACACAATCCACGTGATGGAAATATATAGCGACTTTCACGGGAACTTGTGAGTTGTAACATTGTATGCGACTATGCAAGTCGATTAACTTTGATTCACATAACCCACTAAGTATGCTTCTAGTTCAAGTATCGCTCTAGTTGAAAGTACTCAACACAACAAACAACAAACGTATTATGCAAACGGTAATACAGGAAATAATAATACAAGCATGGCATATAAATATTCGGGAGAATTACTTGGAGGATTCTAAGTGATGGAGCAGTACCGCAACGAGCCAACGACGATCAATTCACTTATTGGTTTTTAATTTCTTCGGTATTCGACCAACGGTGCTCATTCTTGCGGTAAGTCTTCTCTTGACTTCCCATCCTATCGGGAGCTATAGCGCTCGTTTTTTTTCTCTTCATTATAGTTCGCAATCTTTCATGCGATAGCTTTCGGATCATTAGAACCGCTACTGACGATGTCATATTGATCATGCGAGCAGTGAGTCGGTACTTGATGCTGATACGGAATTTCTATGGATAGAAAATTACTTTTCTTGTAAATACTAAATAAATAGTAATCATTATTATATTACCTTTTCAAAAAGGTTAAGCAAGGTAAAACCTGCTTACTTAAGACCTACTCCTAAAACTTAAGAATTTAAAAAAATTTAAATTAAAAGAATCAAAAAAATATCAGTCAGGGCACAACTTATTTATATGGATTCGTTCACTAATGAATGTACCGTATAACCCTAATATATTTCACTTTGAACTGTGGTGGTACTGGAACAAGCAAATACGATACTAGTAGAATACTTCTTTGCAATTTGTCGATGTGATAAAATCAATGGATTGTAGAGAATCAAAAGATGTTAGAAAATACTCTATTTTTGTTTCTCCGTTATTGTATTTAGTTGAGTTGATAGATTTCGGAACACGTTATATTATTCCAAACAATAACTAAAAAGAAATTAAACTTGACTTCATAACAAAAGTGAACTAAGTGATGTAATTGTGTCTTTTTATTTCACAGATATTTATTTGAAAAATTCACTCGATTCACGCCATCGCCCAGCTAGGAAGCTCGTTCAGTCCAAAAAGATAATTTCCGTAGGTAGCTGTCAAGAGACAGGTGACAGCTACGCAAACGATATTCATTATAAATCCCGCTCTCGCCTTTGAAACGAATGAAATTATATCATAAATTTTCAACTAACTTTTAAATTTATATTATACCATATCAATAGTCTTCATTTGGGCAGCCTCAAAGACGATTGCATTTGGAACAGTGCCCACCGGCAGCATAAAAGCAAAAGAACACGCAATCGTTGCTGGTAGCATCAAATAGATGGGATTCACTTTGATTGCCACCGCCTTTTAAAGAAGATTTTGCAAAAGTTGGTTCAAAGCCATTTTTAAGTTGAAAAAATATATGATATAATATTAGACTACCATTTGAGCGAGAATGGGAAGGAAAATGTTGGCCGTTGCTGCGTTTTGCACCACTTCTGTTACAGTAGCCATCGCTATGGCAACCTTTTTGATAATTGGATTATTCAAAAAACTGATTGGATCATGAACAAATGCTGCTTACGATTGCCATAATGGCGAAAGGTGGAAGCACTTCTAATCCAGTCAGTTGTTGTCCCATCCATTCGGAAAGTCCCGATCGTTTTGATGCATCTGATAAGGCGTAACCAGCACCTATACCAAAATCAAAATGTAGGTTTGTATCGTATTTAAACAATTAGTGAACAGTTTTTTTTTACCTATTAGGAAAATGATTCCCCATGGAAATTTATCTTGTGCGTATTTCCAATTTAAAAGTGCCGGTCCTGATTTAGCATCTTCTTCGCGGATTTCTTGCCATTCAGAAGGCATAGTACGACAATTATACAGAAGATATAATGTTCTAAAAAATTGAGGTTAGAAATACCCTAAATTACTTAATACCTTGATTGCGTTGGAAACATGATGGTTTATTCGCTGGCAAAATGAAAAGTAGGAGTAAGATGCACATGACTGCGGATGCATCCCCCACTTTCCTATGAATATAAATGTTTATTTAAAAAAAACTAATGTAATGCGCAAAAAAAAAATAAGATAAAGTTACGTTTTGGTAAAGAGTTGCCCCCATCCTGGCATAAATTGTGGATTCCGGAAGAACCACAACAAAATGTAAATGATAAAAATTACAAGGATAGAAAATTCGTGAAAAGATATGGGCCCTAGTTCTTGATATTTCTTTCGAATGAGCTTCTTCACTGCTTCTTCTTTACTTGCGCTTCCCAACTCTCTGAAAAAAACTGTTCAAAAATTATATTTTTAAAAAAGATTTTGAATTACTGCTACCGTCTAAAACCGATGTATAGAAACTGTAACCACATCCAAGCCAGGAATAGGTTGATCAAGAGACCAGGGACGTTGAAAGCCAACCAAGAAGAAAAGTTTAATCCAGTTTCATTTCCATAAAGACTGTTTTGAAAAGAGTCTATTATTATTTATTAAATAGCAAAATTAAGGTACGATTCATCACTCTTTCAATAATCCCATTAGGATCAAGTTTGGTCCAGTTCCAATCACAGTTCCAGTGCCTCCTAGATTGGCCGAGTAGGCGACCGAGAGGAATACACATTTTCGCATATTTTCCCATTCTAATATCCTGCTGCTGTTGCCTTTAGTATCTTTAGACTCAGCTGGGATGATGTTGTAGCTCATCTCTTCTTGATGGGTTTTAATCGTGTTATCATCACCAATTAGATGAGCCATCGAGATGCTTTCCCTTAGATTCAAAGTAAGTGGTGTTCACAGAATTGCTCTCTCATATAGTCAACACGAATTGTTTCGAACTGACTATTTGCCAGACTTATTCCACAAACTTAAATTTTCTATACGGCGTCTAAAGGGAAAACGATAGATTAGATGTAAGAAAGAAATGCGACGAGAGACAAGTATCCATTTGCATGTGATAATCGCACCATTCTAGGCCAAAAATAAAGCCTAATCAAATGGCGTTAATTCTTTATTTAATTTAGCTCTTAATGATAGACCGATGAGACTTTGATGGAACATTTTAAAAATAGTTTTCGTCGCTATCTCTGACCTTTAATTAATATTGCTTTATTTCATTCAATTTCGGGTTAAATATTGTAATTAATTGGATTCAAGGTTAAGTAGCTTTGGCTCTAGTAACCGATGGTCTCAATTTTCTCCTCGTTTAATAAAGTTTACCATGCAGAAAATCTATCCCGCGGAATAAATCAACCAAATAGTCAGTACGGTACCCATTTCTCTTCTCCAATTCTTCTTCATCGTGCTATAATTAATTTAGATCCCATCATCTAATAACGATATTATTCAAATTTTAATATGTGAAAAAAACCTTGAAAAGCTCCTCAAGAACTGCATTGACGATCGGCAGAATCATTACGGTCGCAGCTGTATTCGATATCCACATAGATAGCCCAGCTGAGATCACCATGAAACCCAAGAGCAACCTTTATAATTAAAGAAAATATACATACACCAACAAAAAATCAATAAGTTAGTGGTAAATAAAACACCATCGAGCTCCACCACCAACAAGCATAAGCACTCGAAGAGCTATCCTTCTGTGCAAGTTGCAATGCTCGATAGAAGTAGCCAACATGATTCCGCCTACAAAAACCATCGGAATCTCTTTCATGTAGAGCATCGTCACGTCTCCTGTATCCATGATGCCTAGAACTGGTAGAAGGATGACGGGAATAATGGAAGTGATAGGTAATGGAAGAGCTTCCGTCATCCAGTAGACGGCCATCAGTATGAGAACATAGGCAGTTCTACTTTCCTTCAAATTTACATTTATTGAAAGCTTTTATTAAGATCTTAGTGAATTGGGCTATTACCAGACCATCTATGACAATTGGCAAAGGTAGAAGGAGGAGCGGTGTGAGTAAGATTACATAAGTTTTCCAAAAAGGAAGGAAGCGGAATCGAAGAGCTCTAATGAATCCCATTTTTCACAGCGAGAAGTTTACGACTTTCCTGCAGCCAAAACACTACTCTATACAACATTGTATAATATTCTGAGGCCCTTTAGATTACGTATATGAACTGTGGCAAACGTGCAGATGATTTAAAGAATTTTATGAGGAGCGCACATGATCGGATTGTATGACTTTCGCACGCGCATGAAAGTTATTATGGCATATACTATATACGACCAATAGTAGATCAATTTCGATTCAAATATTGTATCAGTGCAGCTGAATTTTTATCGTAGAATTTCCCTTGAATAGAAAACAACTTTTTTTTTTAAAGTTTTCGACCTATAAGCACAATCGAATATTTTGTATCGTGACGGGGTGGCGTATGAATTGAAACGGAAGAAAAGTTTGATTTCACGTAGAGGAACAGAATAGCTAAGTACTTCACTGCTATTTGAAATAGTCACTTAAACTCATTTATTTTAGCTCATCTTATTATTTTTACCTGTGGCTTGACCCTTTTCAGTTTATTAGGACAAGGCCAGTTACCATTTAAAATTCATCGGCAATTTTTTTACAATTCTCAGAATAGCATTATAATTCCTACTAATGAGTTTACTAGAAAGTACTAAGTACCACATTCTTATGAAACAATGTGGCGACTGAAATAAAAAATAAAAACTTATCTTTAGAAATATTTTTGCAGGAGAGTATTTTTTTTGCACAATACAAGTTAAATTTAACCACATTATGCTAGATAAGAAAATTGTTGCGCTGTATCTCATTACCCCTGCATGTTGTAATAGAATAAGGGCCAACTATGATCAGTCTACAAAGATTAAAAAATTGCGGCACCTTAATTTGCTTAATAGTTCAAGAGATTTTAAATGATTCAACTTTAATGACCACCAAAAGCTTCGAAAATTCCTAATTCATAAATATATATATCCTAGATGGATTTAATGTATACCCTAAAAAGTAAATATGTAAACCATATTTTTGCAAGCTGTATATTTAAAAAGTTGTATGATACATTTGTTCCCATTTAGAATATTTATCAACCCGTATTAATTTTACCATCCGCCCATTTGGGAAATGTTTCCAGATCAAAAAGGTAGTTCCCCCAAATGATGGTGTTTACGCAGAGAACAGCAACGCAGATCAAGTTCATCACTATTCCCGCTCTCACCTAATATCAGAATAGGCTACACTGACTCAATTGTAACTTATTTGATTATTTTAATATGTAATACAACCATATCGCTGGTTTTCATTTTGGAAGCTTCGAATACTAATGCATTCGTAATGCTTCCCACTGGGAGCATGAAAGCGTAGGAACTTGCAATCGTCACAGGTATCATTAAATAAAGTGGATGAATCTGACTGGACTTTGCCTATATACTTGAATGAATTATTGATATGATACTATTAAAAAGAGATAATAAATTAATAGTACCATTTCAACCACAATTGGAAGCAGAACGTTGGCAACGGCTCCGTTAGTGGCAATTTCAGTGATCATAGCAGTCATAATGCATAGCTTCCATGAAGGGGATTAGTGCATATTATTAGCTTGTAATTAATTGTATTATAATTTTCTTTTACTATGAAAAGTAGAGCTACAGGTGGTAGTACTTGTAAACCGATGAGTTGCTGGCTGACCAACTTTGAGAGACCAGATATTCTGCATGCATCGGACACAGCGTATCCTGCACCTATTTATACGAATAAGTTAAGTTTAAGTCACCACATAATTAGATGAACTTTGAGTATGAAAACGATACCTAACAAGAACATTGTACCCCAAGGTATTTTCTCCTGTACAAATTTCCAGTTCAAAAGAGATGGACTCGTTTTCCATGGTCCTGATGAAATAATGGTTTTTAATCAATTTTAAAATAAACAAATTATAAGAAAATAACCTTTTCCAAAAGTTGGACAGTTTGCAGGAAAGACGAAGAGTAATATTAAAATAGAGATCACCGTTGTTGCATCGCCAATTTTTCTGTGAATATAAGAATGAATCAAATATGTTTTAACATGCAGAAATCTATAGCTGTTATATGTTTTAAATGTAGTATTACACGGGGAAGAAGTCTCCCCAACCAGTAATGAATTGTGGATTACGAAAGAACCACAGCAAAACACAAATAATGAAAAAGATTAGGACGGACAACTCGTGAAAGGAGATGGGTCCAAGTTCTTCATATTTCCGTCGAATAACTCGCTTTACGATTTCTCTTTTTCTTTCATCATCCGCTGTACTGCTCAAATGATTATCAGAAATTCTAATATTAATTCTATTACATGATATATTTAATATTTACTCTTCGAAGCCGATAAAAAGATATTGGAGCCAGAGCCAGGCAAGAAGAATTTCTATTATCAATCCAGGGACGGCAAAAACCATCCAGCTTGAAAAATTCAATCCAGTTTCATTTCCATATAAGCTTTTTCAAGCATAATAAAGTTGTTCTTTATAAATGTCAACACGATGTTGAAATAAAGATGATAACTCACTCATTAAGAAGACCAGTCAGAATTAAATTCACTCCGGTACCGATAATACTTCCAGTCCCGCCTAGATTAGCTGAATAAGCGATAGAAAGGAAAACTCCTGTTCTCATCTTAACCCAGTCATTTCCCCCCCTGAATAAAAACATGGTTTCAATATAATTTTGGTAATAAGGTAATGGGTGTGTAGTTACTCTAATTGATGAACTGATGCTAAAGCGCTCTCACTGTCTAATTTTGCAGGATTACTGGGCTTTGCCGAGTCTTTTACAAGAATCTCTTTAACCTCAGAAGATATTTTGTCTTCCTTCTTCCCCTATGAACAAATAAAACATGTGCCTTACTTAAGCTATTAATTTATTGATATATTTAGAGTAAATCTTAGGTCTGTATTTTACGCTAATGGCAAGCTCCATGAACAGGGAATCCACGATCGGGATCAGCATAACGGTAGTGGCCACATTAGCAACCCACATGGACAGACCCGCTGCGATGATCATGAAACCTAATAAAATCCTATAAAAGATTAATTTTTCAGGTGGTAGATAGTTTATTAGTGGATGATGTGATCAATAATGTAGCTAACCATCTTGCTCCGCCGCCAAAAAGCAAGAGGACTCGGAGAGCGATCCTTCGATGAAGGTTGCAATATTCGATGGATGTTGCCAGCATAAGACTACCGAGGAATAGCATGCCATTCTCTCTTAAATAAGCGGAAACGACGGTGCCAGTGCTCGCTACACCTAAAATAGGAAAGAGGGCAATGGGAATCAAGGAAGTGATGCAGATCGGTAGAGCTTCAGTCATCCAAAAAATGGCCATCAGGATTACAACATATCCTGTTTTTGCTTCCTTCAATAATCCAATTTGAGAAGTGTTTTAAAGTTTATTAATTTATCAACTTACTGGTCCACCGAATAGAATAAGCAGAGGCAGGAAGATGAGCGGAGTGAGTACGATGACTAAAGTCTTCCAGTAAGGAAGTACGTAGAACCTTGCGCTTTTTAACATTTTGGTTGATTCGGCAAGAAATGATTTTTAAGCTCTTCCGCATTGGACGGGTTCTCCTTTCGTATTACTTGATATTTTATTTTTGGCAATAGGAGAATAAACAAAAAATATATATATAGCCGCATAGATTACGTGCATCAATGAGGTCAAACGTGCAAATCATATAAAGAGCTCTTTATCTATTTATAAAGATGTGTTGGAGCACATGATGGAAATATATTGCTACTTTCGTTGGCACTTGGAAGTAAATTCTATAACATATTGCGTGCATGTTGGCCAATTTTGATTAAAATAATCGCAGTGCCACTGAATTTTTCTACCGATATAGTGACCTCATTTGGTAAGCCTACCTGTTTAAAATTAAGAAATTAGCAGCACGGTATTCGTCGAATTCTTGGTCCAATATGATTTTATTTTTCAGGAATTGAAGGTATCACATTAGTAATGACTGTCGATGTTCTGTGAATTGTAAAAAGGGAACAAATCGAGGTTAGGAACTGACATTGCCCTCTTGTAATAAACTAATGTCGTCTATTTCCAGAATTCCAGGCACATTAAAAAAAAATTGTTAATAAAAAAAATTGGTGTCCTATTTCTGAATGTTATGGGGTATGGCCTTATAATCAGTTAACTAATTGTTTAAAGACAATCATCTTCTTTATTCGCATACAGCGCACACGTTTCAAATTATAATGATAAAAATGACAACAAATTAATGAATTACAAAAAAAAAGCGGAAGCAAGGTGGACTTCGTCTCCTTGATGATGCAGTGATACCGCGTAAAGTTCACTTTTTCATCTTCTTCGTGAACCGACCGCTCGTGCTCATCCGAGCGGTGAGACGTCTCTTAACGCCACAGTTAGAGCTCCCAGCAGAATTTTCGGGACCGTTCAATCGCTGTTGGTCATTAGGGGTTTTGATTTCTAGGGCGATTGCGATTTCCGAATCGTTATCGGTGCTGCTTCCGGTTGAGTGATGAGACAAGACTTGGTTCGACATTCTTAGAAGAAAAAAAGATTTTAAATTAATTTCTAGTAAACAAAACAAAAACAAAAACACGGTCACTAATATTACCTTTTTCGAGTTAGCTCAGCAGTGCGGACACCAAATTTTATTAGAATAAGTTCGAAAATCGCTTCCTTAAACTTGGAAATGTGAAAACAAATGTAAGAACAGATGTGGATGGATGGAGATGGGTCGCTTGTTTCTTCCTTACTGCGTCCTTACTGACAATTGACGTCTTATGAAATACTGTAGAGAGATTGAAAAGTTGAACCTAGCGGAAGAAGACTAAATTACCCAACCTCCGGGCCCGTATGTCTCCAGGGTCACCCTTTTTCTTACAGAGCGTTTCTTGGAACATAAATGACATGATTCAACACTACGTTTTCTACTTTCCCCGCAACCTTGAATTGAAAACATTTTCTCGTTAAATGAAATAGTAAACAACCCTATTAGTTTCTCTCCCCTCCTTTTTTTTCTACGTTACGTTTCTAATGCATGGTTCTTAGTATTAATAGTTCAAGATATGCTAATTATTAGTAAAAAGAAATGATATGTTTAAAAAAGCAATCCGAGATTAATTTTATATTGGAAACAAATCAATACCGAGCACAGTTAACTTATTTAAATACATTTCTGGGTTTCTAAAATGGTACTGTGCATGTCGGCTGATTAAGATAGATAATGGCCCTCTTGGTTGTGATCGTGACGGCCGACCGGCCTTTGGAATAATGGGCACGGAGTCATCCGGGGTACAGCCGGCCCTCGGAGTTGACGGGATCTTTTAAGAGCTTTTAACAGCCTTCTTGCATTCAAGCAGAGCTGACTTCTTGGAGATGGTAGCGCATAGCCTTCTTCCCTGATGAATTCGCGATTGTCTTATTGCCGGTTACATTGAGCCTTTGCAAAGCTAGTTCGCACCGGGATGACTCCGGAGCCGGAAATTGAAGCTGTGGCTGACAGTCACTAAAGAGAGGGTTGTATAGCAGCTTAGATTGACACCATATATTCCTCCGATAGTCGGGGGATTCGAATATTTGAGGAGGGGAACCATTGGATTTGACATATTCAATTGCGTAATTTAAAAAAAAAGAGTTGCAAACTCCTAACAGCTTACTATTGAGATGTAATCATTTGTCGGTGTGTATAGGCTATCACCAATATAGCTAGGCGATTAGCATTCGAGTTCCATGGCATCATTTCGTGGTGGTTAAACAGATCATAAAAACTTGAAGTTTTCCACATTTTTTCACTTTATTTTGTTTATATAAAGGTGCGTTCACACTAGAGCTTTTTTTCTTCGGAATTAAAACCTTACGGAATTATTCGTCTGCTAGCCCATGTTAATAGATAGGCAATGCAGACGAATTTTTCCGTAAGACCGAAGTTTTAAGAAATTTTTGCTTAAAACAGCTCTAGTGTGAACGCACCTTAAGTTAAAATAAATCACCTTGTGAAGGGTAAAATGAAATAAAACAAAAAACTAATTCCTTTGGCACTTTCTTTCCTGTGAGTTCACCACAAGATGAGGAATTGAGAATCATGTCTCAGCAAAAATCTAGATCGATTAATTATAAGCAGTAGGCAAACAAATCTTGATTTTCTTCGAAATGATTACCTGATGCTTGTTTTCAATCAATCAATAAATCCATATGTTTAAAGTTTACAATAAGTGCCCCTATTTAAAATACAGCTCAAATCAAATTTCACTTCTTCATTTTCTTCGGCGCGCTGACGGCAACAGGGCCGCTGTTGATCCTCTTCGTGCCGCCTGTTTTCACCGGTTTCACCTCCGTTCAGCTCTTGTTTTCGATTTGTTGGATCTCCGAGATTCTAGCCTTTTCGTAATAACCAAATCTACAACTGCTGTCGCTGTGATAGAGCAAGTAAATAGGATGGCCGGATTACTAACTAACCTTAGCTTTTCTCTAAAGAGAAATAAAAGAAAAACAACAATATGCACTAATATCTACTATGACAAGTTGCTCGATTATTAAAATTGAAACTTTTAAAAACTTCTTTTTAAAAATTGATTTAGCGGAAGAGTAAATTATCCCACTCCGACAACAAATTCGCAAGGTGATAAGCAGAAGCTATGTTGAAGGCCATTTCATTATCGCTAAAAAAAATTCACATATGGTGAATGTAAGAGAAAGAACAATAAGCATGAAAAGTGCAAGATCATTCTCTAATTGAACAATACATGTACGATACAAAAGAAGGGACATCCCAAAAAAGTACCCGTTTTGCAATGATCAATAATATGCATGTAAGTACATAGACGAAGTCGGGGATTTTCAATTCGTGATGCAAGTCATGCAACATACCATAATATTTTTTTTTATATTTAGGTTTTCGTGAGGTTTTAACTGTCTACTACATTTCCGCTAAATGAAATAACGCACAATTCTAATATTTTTTTAATCCCTATTTTTATTATGTGCCTAAGTTTCAAATGATCGATTACAGTATTATTTGAAATTAAACATTTATCATGCAGCGTGTCTCCGTTATTGTTTGAAGAAACGGACGAAAAATCTCCGAAATGCTGAACAGTTTTATTTTTTCTGTTTCTTATTGGGTGCACCGCGTCCAGATTTCGCATCAGTGATGGCCTTCTTAGTGGCGCTTTTTCGTTTTACCGCCGTGCAGCTTCCGGTTTTCAAATCAACCGAGATCGAGATCTTTCCTCTGGTCCCGACTGAAACATCAATTTTAGTGTTCTTGGCCTTAGTGACCGTTTTCTTTGCATTTGAAGTGGTTCTCTTTTTTGCTACGGCAACTTTCCTCTTTGAGTTAGAGGTTCCCGCCCTTGGATATTTTGATGCGGCCTTTGAGGCACCTTTAGCTTTCGTAGGCTTCTTTTTAGATGAATTCAGGATCGCCATGCTGGTCGCATTTGGCCCATTCAAGCTTGTGATGCCTGGGTAGCTATTAATAACAGGAAGCGGCCTCATTCCTCCAGGAGGAATCACATTTCTGGGTAAGAAATAATGCAATACGGTTATTAACATTTTCGCTAGAATTGTACATCGTTCAATAGTTACGGTGTAGACGAAAATGTTTAATAATCAGTTTTCTATTGATTACTAGTTGCGTAACTAAAAACAGTGGTCTTTTTACCTGACAAATTGCTGATATTGTGATGTGAACGTTTGTCTCTGTGCACCATCGATGACTAAGCGGTTTGCAGTCGAGTTCCATTGCTGGGCCATTTCTCGGTGATAATTTGCTCCCCACATTTCTCTTCTATCGTATCCCCAGCTCATTTTCAGCTAAAATCAATGAATAGTTTAACTTACTTAAGCTTTAAATGCACGTGCTCTCGTGTCGTTTGCTTCTCTCACACTGTGCGAAAATCCTGGGCTCGGGTCGGTACCATACTTCCTTTCATCTCCCGAAGCACATGTTGAGTCTGTGGGTGGTAATAACGAGCCAATGAAACTTCACGTTAAGAGGAGCAAATTGTTAATACATTTCTATGACATGGTATTGCACTTTTGGTTTCAAATTTCCCCCTATTTAAAAATTGTCTAGAAAATGGAGCCTTGTTTAGATTGCGTCATCGTTACCTTATGTTATACTGAGTTCATAAGCATAAGCTGTTTTGATTTTTTTTTATTTCACTGTAAATGACTATAAGCTGTTGTTATCATCGATCTAAAATAAATTTCAACCGTCTACTATTTCTAGTAAATGCACGATGCTGTCGATGCACGCTAGTATTCAAAAGTCTCGGTTATTTATATTATAAAAAAACGACGGAAGAAACAAATGCGCAATATCAAATACAACTTAACAAAACATTTCTGCGTAATGACATAAGAAAAAGTGACATAAGCAAACATTTTACTTCTTCAGTTTCTTCGGCGTTCTAACAGCGAACATATTTAAATACATTTTTGGGTTTATAAAATGATACAAACATTTTTTCATTTCCATGGGTGCGCTGTCAGCAGATTAAAAAAAGATGATGGCCCTCTTGGTCGTGGTCGTGATGACGGCGGCCTGCCGGTTTTTGGAACGGATGGAGTCTTCGGTGAAGCCAGCCTTGGAGCTGACAGTGTCTTAAGACATTTTAATCGGCCCTCTTTTATTCTAGTCGAGCTGAGCGTCTTGGAAACGGTAGCGGATAGCCATGTTCCCTGATGAATTCGTGATTGTCGTAGTGGGCCGTACCGAGATGACTGTTCCGGAACCGGATGTTGAAGCTGAGGCTGACAGTCACTGAAGAGCGGGTTGCATGCCAGGTTAAATTGACACCATTTCTCCGACAGCAGGATTCGAATATCTGTCTAGGAAAACAAATTTGCAATCGATACCATCAATTACGTAATAATAAAAAAAGAGTTAACAATTTTCTTAATACATGACGTCTTACTAGTGAGATGTAAATATTTGTCTCTGGGTAGGGTATCACCAATAGCTATGCGATGAGCACGCGAGTTCCATTGCATCATTTCGTGATTAAACGGATCACCGAAACTTGAAGCTCCCCAATTTCTTTACCTTGATTGTTTATTTAATCGTTAAGAATCAACACAGAGTGGGAGTCGTTTAACGGGAAGACTATTAGTCCATCAAATAGTAAATTGCTGAAATTAATTAGCTAAAGAGAAGCAGTCACGAAACAGATCCCGCTATCAACTGTGTAATCAATTTTCACTCCTAACAGCCCGTAAGCCCAACCTACGTGTTAATTATATCTGTAAATAATATAAATGAAAACAAACGGTTAAGCAGTCTTGGTTGATTATATTAAAGAAACGACGTAAACGAAAACACGTAGACGCAACATCATTCACATTAAAAACATTTCTGCGTAATAAGCTCAGCATGACAGTTCTCTTTAAAAAGATGTACACAACATTTCACTTCTTCATTTTCTTCGGCGTGCTAACGGCAGCAGGGTCGCAGTTGACTCTCTTCCTTCCGGCTGGTTTCACCTCCGTGCAGCTCCCGTTCTTCAAGTCGACCGAGATCAAGATCTTTCCTCGCGTTCCAATTGAGACATCAATTTTGGCGTCCTGCGCCTTGGTGACCGTTTTCTTGGAAGTGGTAGTGGTCGACTTTTGAGCTGCGGCTGCATGAACTTGTAAACCTCCCGCCGGCTTCTTTGGGCCAGAGGTTCCCGCTTTTGGAGCAGTTGAAGCCTTCGGTGCGGCCTTTGGGGCAGCTGGAGTTTTCATGGCGGCCTTTGGGGCAGCTGGAGTCTTCATGGCGGCCTTTGAAGCAGCTGGAGCTTTTGGAGCGGCTTTGAAGGCAACTAAAGCCTTCGGTGAGGCCTTTAGAGCAGCTAGGGCTTTTGGAACTTTTGGGCCACCTGCTGATGTTTTGGTAGAGTTGGCAGTCTTTCCGGCAGCCTTCTTTCCAGGTGAACTTGAGAGCGACAGGCCGCTGATATTTGGCATGTAGCTCATGGATTCAGGATGGCTGTTGGTGAAAGATGGGGGAGCTGGCAGTTGAAATTGTGGCTGCCACTGCAGCGCCGGCTGCATCCCGGCTGACATTGATGCCATTCCTCCGTTGGGATTCGAGTATCTAAGTGGGGAAAGAACGAAATTGAGTAATACGAATTTTTGATTACATAAATTTAAAAAGAGTTTCATATATTTTTCTTTTACCTGAAGACTTGTTGTTGAGAACTAAAAGTTTGCCTCTGTGCATCACCGTAGGCAAAGCGATGAGCACTCGATCTCCATTGGGCCATTTCTTGGTTGTACGGGTCGCCGTAATTTGAAGCTCCCCACATTTCTCTTCCATTGTATCCCCAACTCATTTTCAATCAAAAGTAATCAACAATATAAAAAACTGTAGCGTTTCGTAAAAAGATTTGTAATGGAGTGTAACTCGTGTCCTTCGTCCTTGTTTGCTGTTAGGGTACTGAGAGTCTGGCCTGCTTCTACAGGCGCGGGCAAGGTGGGCCTATGGGTGGTGGGTGCTTGTACCGAGCCAATGAGACGTCATCTCGCGGAGGGTGGAAAACAGCCCTCTTACTACGGTTTCAACACTAGAGAAAATCAGAAATCCAAGTCTAGACAAACCAGCAATACGAAGCCTTGTTTTGATTTTTAATTTCGAAAAAAATTTAAAGATATTGGAGAATTCTTAAAATATATCGTCAGTTTGTCCATAAGTGTATTTAGTTGAGTCGAAAGTTTTGCAATAATCGTATTTTGAAACCATAACAAAGTTATGTCAGTATCATAACCGTTAGAAATCAAGTGTAAGAAATATGCAAATTTTCATCGTTTATTCTTGTAATTTTCACTCAACCGTCTTCATCGCCCAACTAGGGAACTCGTTCAATCCAAAGAGAAAGTTACCGTAGGTAGCAGTCAACAGACAGATGACAGTCACGCAAACGATGTTCATTACAAATCCGGCTTTCACCTGGTAAACAAAGTTTATTTGTAAGTACTGCATGCTATTTGAAATTGTAAATAATTACCATATCAACAGTCCTCATTTTGGCAGCTTCAAAAACGATTGCGTTAGGAATGGTGGCCACTGGTAGCATAAAAGCATAAGAACACGTAATGGTTGCTGGCAGCATCAAATAGATGGGATTCACTTTGATTGCTACCGCCTATAATAAAGAGTTTTAAAATTAAATCAAAGTCACAAAGAATACAAAATAAAAATAAATATTACTTACCATTTGAGCGAGAATGGGAAGGAAAATGTTGGCCGTTGCCGCGTTTTGCACCACTTCTGTTACAGCAGCCATTCCTATGGCGACCTTTTTAAAAATAATTTCGCATTTAAATTTGCGTGTAAGACTCAGAAAATAGAGTATGGCTTACGATTGCCATAATAGCGAATGGTGGAAGCACTTCTAATCCAGTCAATTGTTGTCCCATCCATGCCGAAAGTCCCGAGCTTTTTGATGCATCAGATAAGGCGTAACCGGCACCTTTTTAAAACAGGAGTTCAGATTAATGAAATTATCTTTGAAAAATCAATTGGTTTTTACCTGTAAGAAAAAGGATTCCCCAAGGAAGTTTTTCCTGAGCGTATTTCCAGTTTAAAAGTGCTGGTCCTGATTGAGGATCTTCTTCGTTGATTTCTGACGAACCGATAGCGAACTCGACTGAAAGACGCAAAAATTAAGTGTTTTAAATATTTAATTTGAAATTAAATAATTAGATTTTCTACTTCGATTGCGTCTGAAACATGATGGTTTATTCGCTGGTAAAATAAAAAGTAGGAGCAAGATGAACATCACTGCGGATGCATCGCCGACTTTCCTAAATTCAAATAATTTTAAATAGTATTTACATTTAAAAGCATTACATGAAATAAAAATTTGAAAAAAGTACGTTGTAGTGAAAAGTTGTCCCCAGCCTGGCATGAATTGAGGGTTCCGGAAGAACCACAAAAACATGGAAAGGATGAAAACTAAAAGGGTCGAAAGTTCGTGGTAAGATATAGACCCAAGTTCTTTATATTTTCTGCGAATGAGCTTCTTTACTGCTTCTTCTTTACTTGCGCTTCCCACCACTCTGAAAATGTATCAATTAATGGACCATGTATATATATGTGTATATAAAATTAAAATTCTTCACCATGATACCGTCTAAATCCGATGAAGAGGAACTGTAGCCAGATCCAAGCCAGGAAAAGATTTATCAAGAGACCAGGGATGTTGAAAGCCAACCAAGAAGAGAAATTTAATCCAGTTTCATTTCCATAAAGACTGTTTTGAAAAGGATCTATTATTAAGTATAAATAACGTAATAAAGGATCGAATTTATCACTCTTTCAATAATCCCATTAGGATCAAGTTAGCTCCAGTTCCAATCATAGTTCCAGTCCCTCCTAAATTTGCCGAGTAGGCGACCGAGAGGAGAACACATTTCCTCATGCTCTCCCATTGCATCCTGCTGCTGCCTTTAGTGTCTTTAGATTGATCTGGGATCGTATTGTAGTTCATCTCTTCTTGATGGGTCTTATTATCACCAATTAGATGAGCCATCGAAATGCTCTCCCTTAAATTCAAATTACTGCTCACAGAACTGCTCTCTGATATTGTCAACACGACATTTCTCTTGTCCAATTCTTCCTCATCTTGCTGTAAATAAATGATAACTCTCATTACCTACTAAAAATAGTTTCAATAAATTAAAGACCTTGCACAGTTCTTCAAAAACTGCATCGACGATGGGCAGGATCATAACAGTTGTAGCTGTATTCGATATCCACATTGAAAGACCAGCCGTTATCATCATGAAACCCAACAGCAACCTTTTAAATGGAAACAAACAAATAATAAAACAAATTTAACACCTAAAATGATTGTGAATAACATACCATCGAGCGCCACCACCAACAAACATAAGCACTCGAAGAGCGATCCTTCTGTGCAAGTTGCAATGTTCTATAGAAGTAGCCAGCATGATTCCGCCCACAAACACCATGTTGATCTCTTTCATGTAGAGCATGGTTACGTTTCCTGTATCCATGATGCCCAGAACTGGCAGGAGGAGTACTGGAAGGATGGAAGTGATGGGCAGCGGAAGAGCTTCCGTCATCCAGTAGACGGCCATCAGTATGAGAACATAGGCAGTTCTACTCTCCTTTAAATTTACACTAATTGAAAGCCTGTTATTAAGAGCTAAGTAAATTGAGCTATTACCAGACCACCAATGGCAATTGGTAAAGGTAGAAGGAGGAGCGGTGTGAGTAAGATTACATAAGTTTTCCAATAAGGAAAAAAACGGAATCGAAGTGCTCTGACGAATCCCATTTGGTACCGCGAGATTCAAGAAGTTGATGACTTCCCAGAAGCCAAAACACTACTGGACAACACGTGTAACGTGTTTAAGGAGTACTTAAAGGAAAACTGTAGTATACAGCGCAGTTACTAAGAAATAGGTTTTCCCCCCAGCGAGATCGGCACTAAAACAACTTATTTGCATATTGTGCAAATGTGGAGCGAAAACCGCTTTTTGATTGGACGCCAGAGGCTTTTTGCTCTTTTATTATCTGATCTCAAAAGGTAAATAACTTCTTTCCCTAAACTAATTTGTTTTCTGGTTTTATTGACATTATTATTATTTTCAATTGGGTATATGTACAATTATGGTAACATCCGGAAATTGGGATACCTCTTTTATTCCCCAAATTTTCATGGTTTTTTTAATATTTACAAACGCAATCAAGTTATATAAGTTTACTCACCTGGTGCCAAATCAACAAACCAGTTTATTGTTTAAGACATAAGTATTACAAACCACTTCCCCCGCAAAATTTAAAAAGTGAATAATGATACGGTACCGGTATTTTACTTTGATTCGGATGATTGGGACTTTTCCCTCATGTTTTCATTAGCAACTAAGGAAATTTTCAAACTATTTCGTAAAATGAAACATTTGCGTGGGATCACACTCCCCTGAATTTCTGGTTTTATTAAGGGAAAGTAAATAAGACTTAGATGAATGCCAATAAACCATAAGAACTGTGTGGGCGATCTATTTCCTTTTATTTTAAATCTAAGTAATAATATTGTCCTACAGTTAAAGTAGTGTACATAGAAAGTATTTTTACTCGAGATGAAATGTTTACTCAAGTTAATAACTTTGCCGCCCAGTTGGGGAATTCGTCTAGGCCGAAAAGGACGTTGCCGTAGCTGGCCGTCAAGAGGCAGATGACGGTTACGCAAATTATATTCATAACAAATCCCGCTTTTACCTGAAAATCATAAAATATTGTCTTATTTTATAGAACTATAATAAACTGAAAAAGGACCATTTCAATAGTCTTCATTTTTGCAGCCTCGAAGACGATGGCATTCGGTGGAGTGGCTACCGGTAACATGAAAGCGTAAGAGCACGTAATCGCCGCTGGTAGCATAAAGTAAATAGGGTTCACTTTGATAGCAACAGCCTATGAGCTTCAAATATTTAAAAAGGTATGCCTACTCTTTGTTTTTGTTTTTTAAATTTGAATACCATCGGAGCAAGAATAGGAAGAAAGATGCTGGATGTAGCACCGTTTAGGACCACTTCTGTAACAGCGGCCATAAAAGTACAAACCTTAAATTTGCCAGAAATGAATGAACGTAATTAAGTGGGATGATCATGGAGGATATAATTAGGCTCACGATTAGCATAATTGCGAATGGAGGTAGCACATCAAGACTGGCGAGTTGCTGACCAAGCCATTTAGAAAGACCTAAGATTCTGGATGCATCAGATAAGGCGAATCCGGCACCTTTAAAAAATGCAGTTTAAAAACGTTAAGTTTCTATGATGTAACAATTTACCAAGCAGAAGGATGAGTCCCCAAGGAATTTTGTCTTTCGTGAAATTCCAGTTCAAAAGCGGTGGACTGGGAGTTAGGTCGATATGCCCATCTATGTCATTCAAATTTTACTCGATATAATGCAAGCTTACGCTATAGTAAGTTTAGCTATATGAACCTGAATTGGATCTAAAACATAAAGGCTTTCTCGATGGCAAGATGAAGAGCAAAATTGCAACAAATATAACTGAAGTACCATCACCAACTCTCCTAAAAGTCATAATTAAAAATAAAGTCAACATTATAGTAGACTATGTATACTAAGTGGAAACAAACACTGCGGTAAAAAGCTGTCCCCATCCGGTCATGAACTGCGGATTACGGAGGAACCACAACAATTTAGAAAGTACAAAAAGTCCGATGATTGACATTTGATGAAAAGATATCGGCCCCAGTTCTTCGTACTTTTGTCGAATGAGTATCTTTACCGCGTTTTCTTTATTTACCGTGTTCTCCGATCTACAAAACTATTCTGTTAAGTATGACACTATGTACAGCGGCAATTCTATTACCTAACAAAAGATTAATGAGAAATCCAGGAATGTTGAAAGCCATCCACGAGGAAAAAGTTAATCCAGTTTCATTTCCGTACATCCTATACATCACGCTGTTTACTATTCATGTTTAAAAAATTTAAAAATATTATATCGATACTCTTTTAGTAGACCCATCAAAATCAAATTTGATCCAGTGCCAATGACGGTACCAGTACCACCGAGATTCGCAGAATAAGCAACCGACAGGAAGATACATTTCCGCATGTTCTCCCACTCATCCCTGAATTTCAATGATTGATTCATTAATAACTTTAAAAGACAAGATTCTCCTTAATACATCTCCTCGATACTTGATCGCAATTTTGGTGTCTGCTCTCTCTTCATCTAGAGTGTTTTTATTGCTGTTAGCCTCTGCTTCTTCCACTTCGAAACTCAACACACTTGAAGGGAATTCTTCTTGTTTTGTTAATTCAACATTTTTCAAATCGTTGTTGACTTCGGGATCCTTAAGAGAAAGAGGCATGATGCTGCTTATTATGTGGCTCAAATTTTAACATAAAACAAAACCTTGTAAAGTTTTTCAATAACTGCATGAGCAACGGGTAGAACCATTACTGTAGCAGCTGTGTTGGACATCCACATGGATAAACCGGCGGTTATCATCATAAAACCCAAAATTAACCTTTAAAAAATATAAAAAAATGATGAAAGAAGTAAAAATACATCTCATAAAGATATTATGCACTAACCATCTAACTCCACCTCCAAAAAGGATCAACCCTCGAAGAGCGATTCTTTTGTGCAAATTGGAATATTCAATTGACGTGGCGAGGAGGAGACCCCCTAGAATCACCATGTTGGTCTCTTTCATGTAGCACATGGATACAGCGGCGGTATCCATGATGCCCAGAACGAGAAAGAGGGCCACGGGAAGTAAGGAGGTGACCGGAAGTGGCAGGGCTTCCGTCATCCAGTAGACAGCCATTAAAATTAAAACGTAAGCCGTTCTGCTCTCCTACAATAAATAATTTTTAATGAAGTTTTATTCAAGTTATGGCAGTTATTATAGACAATGGGTAAAGGTAGAAGGATCAGTGGGGTAATAAGGATCACCAATGTTTTCCAGTGAGAAAATAAGATGCGGAACGTTATTATAGTAAATGAAGTCATTTTGCCTTCTATTGTTCGGATAAGACGAGGTATGGTCTTGGTATCCGGACAGCAACTATACCGAGTTTGAACTTGCATACCTACTTGATACCCCCTTTTGTACTACTATTATTAAGCAGTGCAGGGTATTAAACAACAAGATAAGTTGTTAGAATTATTTTGCAATTTTCAAAACCCAACACCGCGTACCAAGTTACCCGCAAAATAATTTGTTTTTTAGAACAATGGGCCTGGTTCGAATACATAAAATATTCTCGCCAGTTTTAAGTCCAATTGGAAAAATATATAAATAATAACCAGTAGTGTATATATGTATAAGTGACTTTAACAATCACAAGATTTAAAAAAATTATATTTATAGTGTGCACAGTCTACAATGTAATGCTGTTTTGATTATTTTTACAGAATACATTATATTCTTCGTTTTTTAAAATCTACAGGTATCATATATGAAATTAATTGAAAAATATTTCAATTTAAATCTTTTCCGCCCATCTAGGGAATTTATCCAGGCGAAAAAGGACGTTTCCGTAACTGGCCGTTAAGAGGCAGATGACTGTTACACAAATTATATTCATAACGAACCCCGCTTTCACCTGAAAAGTTAAATACTATATTTAAATAACCGCTTTATCTTCAAGGTTTACCAAAGTATGAATAAATACCATTTCAATTGTCTTCATTTTTGCGGCTTCAAAGACAATGGCATTCGGTGGAGTGGCTACCGGTAACATGAAAGCGTAAGAGCACGTAATCGTGGCTGGTAGAATTAGATAGATTGGATTCACTTTGATCGAAACAGCCTATGAGAATAAATAATTTCAGTGTCTAATTCGGTAATTCCTTGAATTTTTTAACCAAAATACCATCTGTGCGAGAATAGGGAGAAAGATGCTGGATGTGGCACTGTTTTGGACCACTTCTGTAACAGCGGCCATAACAGTACAAACCTTGACAATGAAACAAAAATGGATGAAGATAAATATATATACTTATATTTAATGAAAGGATTATACGATGATCATTATGGCGAATGAGGGTAGCACTTCAAGGCAGGCTAGTTGCTGACTAAGCCATTTAGAAAGACCAGAGATTCTTGATGCATCAGATAAAGCGAATCCGGCGCCTTTAAAACAGATTTTATTAACGCAATAAAAATATTTTACGATAAAAAAATAATTAAAATTTACCGAGCAGGAGAATAAGTCCCCAAGGAATTTTCTCCTTTGCGTAATTCAAATTTAAAAGTGGTGGGCTAGGTGTTAGATCAAAATACCTATCTGTGCTATTCAAATAAATATTAGCCTACTCTATAAACTAAGACTAACATAAGTAAATTAGAGCAAGATGTACCTGAATTGGATCTAGAACATAAAGGATTTCTCGATGGTAAAATGAAGAGCAAAATTGCTACAAAAATAACAGCAGTGCCGTCACCAACTTTCCTATACATAAATCATAGTTTTAAATACAAACCTTTAAACCCAACAAAAATACAAGTATTTACGTTGTGGTAAAAAGTTGCCCCCATCCGGGCATGAATTGCGGATTCCGAAAGAACCACAACAAGTTGGAAGCGATAAAAAGTACGAGAATAGATGTTTCGTGAAAAGATATAGGCCCTAGTTCTTCGCGAATCGTGATTACGATTTTTCGTTTTTTTTGCGCTGCTAAAGATAAGTGCACCGTGGACGTATTCACCAAGAAACGGAGGGTATTATCGAGATTGTTCTTTAATTAATGGATTATGATTAACTACTGGTACTCTGATTATCAGGCAGCTCTTTTTCAGTAAGCGACCCGAACATCTGTCAGTTACCAGCAGCTTAAATGACAAGTATAAAAATATTTATAATCCTTATATACATTTAAGCTTTGAATATTTAACAAAAATGTAATTAAATCCCCTTGAGAAATACGCGTTGGACTTTACAATTGGTACTAATGCGGTAACGCGTAATGCTTTTAAGTGTTTGGATTTAGAAATTCTGATTAAGAAACCGCGCAATCAAAGCTTTGGGGACAGAACAATACAATAATATAAGCAGTAGAAATGGGTTTATAATGAAACAAAGCACACTAGAAAGAACTGATTATTGCACACAACAGATTTTAGAAAAGGTAATTTCAAGGATCTTCCAAGCCCAATGATATGTATACCCGCAATCGCTCGGTAGCTTGACCGTTGCCTGCCCGTTGCAACGTTTTTTTCGGTTGTCTTTCGAGCGCTAGATGGAAGTCAAATTGAGTAAACGAAGAAAACAAAGCAGGACGGCAGGACCACGAACTAAGAGTCAAAGACTATGTTGGTTCGTGGCAAGACACTGCATTTGTTTACTGAACATTCTTAGCATTATTCTTCCTCCTTGCGTCCTTATGGTCTTAGGTTCTTAGCTTCGTGATAAAGAAAAAAGGTTAATAAGAGGGTCAATTCAATAGTCTTCAAACAGAAACAGTGGCAAGTAATAGCGAAGGCGTGAACTTTATAAATTATCTGCTCTTCTTTATGCGCGATGAAGTTTTTAAAATATATTTTTTCTTTGTAGATTATCAAACAATATCGCAGGATGTCATTATACACAGCCGAGAACCCAGTGTTTGCTAGTTTTAGCTTCTATGCCGCTGTTCTGTGTATCAAAACCTTGATGATGGCTTTCTTGACTGGTCGTCAACGACTTGCCAAGGGAGTGAGTAAAACTATTTATTTAGTAAACCTTATTATCTCGAATTGCTTCTTTTCATTTTTATCATTCTAAAGGCTTTTGCCAATGCTGAAGATACAAAATTAGATGCCAAAAAAGGAAAAGTAAAAACTGACGAGGACGTGGAGCGTGTTCGTCGGTATGAGACAGAGCAATCTAGGTCAATAGTTTCATCCTATTAACTTATTATTACTTGTTTTCTTAATAAGGGCACATTTGAACGATTTGGAAAACATACTTCCGTTCTTGATCTTGGGTTTGATCTATGTTGGAACAGATCCCAGTACCGAATGGGCCAAACTGCTCTTCCGCACTTTCACTGCTGCCCGCTTCATCCACACTTTTGTTTACGCAATTGTTGTCATCCCACAACCTGCCCGTGCTCTCTCTTTCTTTGCTGGCATGGCTGTCAACGTAGTGATGGCTTATACCTTAATTACTACTTACCTTTACGCCATGTAAAAAAGCAGATACCATTACTTTATTAATTAACTGAAATAGTTGCGAGTTCTTTGGGACGCAACTAGTAATTTTTGTGTAAAAAATGAATAAACATTTAGTTTTCGATGAAAAATAAAAACATGAATTATTTAAAGATAGCAAATAATATTGTTTTGAGGGTACTTTTAAGCTACCTTAGGTTTAAAAAATAAATACCTTGATAATAAGGATTATAAGAGCTATATCTTAAAACAGTTAGTCTTATTTTTATCAAAATCCTAGATTCTTGATGGCCATAGGGTTTGTGCTTAGAAAGTTGCGCCACCTGCATGTAGTGGCCTCCACCAAATCTTATATTAGCCATGTCATGTTTCACAACTTTCTCTCTTTCAGTATTTGTAGGGTGTGAGACTGACATAGGTGAAGCTAACAGCTCCCAGCTAAAAAAATCCTACTGCGTGGACGAAATTCACGTAGATTACTATGGAAAAACTATTACCTTTTCTATAGAATTTCTATAGTCTCCATAGTATTCGACACAAATTTCGTGCATCGTATAGGAATATTTCAGTTTGGTTATTTTGTATTAAACTATTAGTATTACTTAATTCTAGTTTTTACGTAACACAAATTTTATTCATGAGTACTAGGAATATTGAGAGGCGCCAATTTGAAAATGACTAGCACTCCATCGTCGCTATATTCGATTGCGAATCCAGTGTATGCAAGTTTCTGTTTTTATGCTGCTGTTCTCACTCTAAAAACGCTCTGCATGGCTTTCCTGACTGGCTTCAATCGCATTTCTAAGCGTGTGAGTATTAATATTTTAATTCTCTTAAATAATGTTGCTAACAGAGAAACATAGTTGTACAGAACTCTAAACTTTTCTAAGGGCTTTCCTTTTATTTCTACAGGCATTTGCTAATCCAGAATGTGCAAAAATGGCCAACGGAAAGGTCAAAACTGATGAAGACGTAGAACGCGTCCGCCGGTTCGATTTTTTTTTTCCTTTTTTTCTTAGACCACTTATAACTTCTTTTTTCAAATTAGGGCTCATTTGAATGATTTGGAAAATATTTTGCCATTTTTGATTTTGGGAACGATTTTTATCGGAATGGACCCCGGTCTTGCTTGGGCCAAACTTCTTTTCCGCACTTTTACAGTGGCTCGATTCATCCACACGTTCGTTTACGCTATCGTGGTCATCCCGCAGCCTGCTCGAGCCATTTCCTTCATGGTCGGCATGTTAGTCAACTTGCTGATGGCTTTCTCAATCATATTCACCTGTTTCTCAGGAATGTAGTGGATAGTTCTCTTAATATGTATCAGAGATAGTGTATAGCGAAAATAAAATACATATAGGTTAGCCTTAAACGTTTTCTACGGATTGAAATTAATTAAAAGAAACACAACTATTTAGTTACTGCATTTATTATTATTATGCTTTCATTGCGCATCAATCTAAAAACAACCAGAAATAATAAAAATAAATAAGATTTAGTCTGTAAGCCCCTGTTAATATTGATTTTATACTTTGACAAAGGAGACTTCTTTAGAAGGAATGATTGTAGAAATTGCCTGGGTTACGGACTTATTTGCATTCGCGAAATGTAGTGCCTCCATGCCACTTCTCTGACATTCGGATGCCACCGCTTTCAACATCTACCGCCGGACAAAATTTGTCAGTCACTAGAATTAAGTAAAATACACTATTTAATTAAAACAAGGCTATCATACCTTAAGCGACGTGTAATCAATTTCGCCAACACTGCTGAGATCGATGATAAGATAAGGACTGCAATTAGGCTGATCATCAAGTTTAATTGTGTGAATGTCCTCTAGGGCAAGATTTAAAACTTTCCGGAAGGATTCCACTCCCGGATAGTAGATGTTACCATCTGATTTGATAATGATCCTCTCTCCCGTCGTATCGTTTCTCTGTTCCATCAAAATGTATTCCAGGTTGAGATAATGTACATAATACATGATAATATATATCGAGACATAAGAGGGAACTATATTTACAGGTAGTCGAGTGACTTCAGGGTGCGGTCTGTTACTCATGTAGGCCAGCAAGATTAAGTGCACTCCAGCTCCGATCAGTATCCCATATTCCATGTTAATAAACAGGCAGCAAAAGAAAGTAATTAAAAACGGTACTAGCTCTGACTCTGTAATAATATTAATAAAAATTTAAGCTATTTATCGAATGGAATGAAAAGTGGTTGGTATTTATAATACTTCGACTCTTCCACAGATGTTTGATTATATCTAATTCGATTAAGAAAATAACAGAAGTGATGATGACTGCAGCCAAAACTGCTTTTGGAATGTATGCCAAAGAAGGCATTAAGAAATACAAAGCCAGCAGGACCAAGATTCCTAGAAAAATTTAAAAGTTAGACATGTTTCGTGATTTGAGTACGCTGTAGTGAGTTGTTATTTTATAAAATAAAATGTAGCTTACCCCCGTAGATGTTGGTTAAAGGCGTCCTAACGCCACTGGCCGCCTGGACAGAACTCCGTCCAAATGAGGACGTGATAGGGATCGATCCAAAGAAAGAGCCAAATATATTTGCAGTCCCTAAAGCTATCATCTCCTGTGAAGCATCCACTCTTTTCCCGCTAGCTGTATTTGAATACAAAATGAGTGACGCCGTAATTAACAAGCGCAGAATTACTACCAATTACCGAAAGCTTTGGCAATGGCTATGTGCTCCAAAATTGCAACCATCGGTATTAGACCTGTAATTTGAAATTAAATGAGGGACATTTTGGCAATATTTTTAAAATGTAGTGTATATTATAAGGATTATATCTACCAAGACTAGCTCCTAATTCGGAGAGGATGTCGGAAAATCCCATGTCAACTGTATTGTTGCCAGACGTAACATTGAGCACGAAAGAAGGTATACTGAAAGGTGGTAAACCTGACTGGATGTCACCTAAAAATTATAAAGTATAGCAATAGGTACAATAGGCTGCTACTATTAGAGTTGACGATTGTTCAAACTGCATGTTTAGACCTACCGGTTAAAGTAAAAGGTGTGTAGCCGTTCTGCTGGAGAATATAGGCAGCTGTACATCCAGAGATGACAGCTATTGCATTCCGGCTAGTAGCTATAAACCATATGAATCCATCAACAAAGCGATTTTGGAGGCAGCTACATCTTTTCAGGCACTTGAGATTCTTCAAAGATGTCATCTTCTATATTTCAATATATTATTCAAAGACAGAGATTTTCGCCTTTCCGGAACTGCGTGTTCCAAAAAAGGGAAATATTTAATAAAGTGGGTGATTATGTACACGCATGAGGAGGAGAAGGACGATGACGGACCATCCTAGAATTGCATCTGCTGCACGGATGGATGATAAATTTGTGAAGAATCCTTGCCAAATTTCGACGAAAGAGGAACCTTTGAACTTGAGGCCAAAAAGTCCTTTTACTTGTGTAGAGGCCACAGTTAACGCAGCTGCATAGCAGAATCCGGTGATCACCGGAGCCGACATAAACTCGATAATGAAACCTAAATTTCATCCATTTGTGAAATTTAAATAAAAGTAAAAAAAATGTTACAAAAGGAATGACACGCTTGTATAACAAGATAAACAACTACCCAAGTTAAGCAAGCCTATTAAAAGCTCAATAAGACCGGTAAGGAAGGCTAAGAGGACCGCTAACAGCGGCCCTCCTTGGCTGACGAAGCGTAGCGTCATCAAGGACAGGACAGCCGTAGGCCCAACAGACGCCTCTTTGACGCCACCCATCACAGCATAGACGAAAAGACCCATGAAGGCAGAGTATAGGCCGTACTGTACAGATCAAACTCAAATATAGGATGGTACTTTAAAAGAATCAGCGTTAACTTCAAAATTTAATTTACTTTTCAGTACCAGTACAGATGATATTAAAATGAATAATTTGAATTACATTAAAAATATAGTATTGTTATATGTAAAGAAGGGTGTGTTGAAAAAGACCTGAAGCGGTAAGCCAGCGATAGCAGCATAACCAATGCATGTCGGGATGGATGTGAGCCCCACAGTTATTCCAGCAACCAAATCATAGAGAGCCGCACTCAATGTGTAAGTAGGTAGCCAGACTATAATCGGGAACCTGCGCCGGAGTAAATTGATTGTGAAAGTATTGGCCACTTTATTTTTCACTCTCCTCCTCAGTTTGCTCAGCTTATTGGAGGTCTCATTAGAAAGTCTACCATCACTTTTGTCCAATTTTATTTCAAATCCTAAACAGAAAAAAAAATCAATAGGATAAATTTAGATTAGGTTTGGTTCGGATTAGATCACGCTTTAGATCACGGATTAGATCACGTTATATGCATACCTGAACCTGCCAACTTATTTTCAAGAAACGGTTCCTGTTGTCCGATTTCATCTCCTTTTGGCTCCTCCTTGGGACTGTTGCCATGTTCTGGCATGATTTTTGCAAAGAAGATTTTCAACTGATACGATTATTTTCAAAGGTACCAAACTATGCCGTTTAGTAAATTCAAATTGAGTTGGGTTTCGTAGTAATGCAGTGACGATTTGGGTAGGTCAAGTCGGATTAAGTCGTACAGCCAACTCAATGACGCAGGAAAATATACGGGCGCTTCACAAAGTATCGTAAACTGATAAGTGAATAATAAACAATAATTTACTACGCACTCTCAAAGAAAAGTCGGTAAAAACTTGAAAATGAATGCACTGCTTGTCGCTCATTCAAAATGGCAGCGAGAGTGGTGGCAACCTACTGGCTACCAAACCAAACAGTAATAGAGAAAAGCGGCAGGAAAATTCACAATTAAAAAGGGATAATCCTGAGAGCAGAGAATGTTGAAGGTCGTCAGCTGATCCTGTGCCTGTATTTATAAACTGTTCGTCGTCACAGCTCACGAGGGGACTGGCTAATTGGCGGACTTAGTCCGCGGACTTGGACTTTCTAAACGGCGGACTTTGGGGGGAAACGGCGGACTTTTTCGTCAGTCGAAAACGGCGGACTATATAAAAAAAATGCCTATTTGGCGGACTTACTTGGCGGACTTTGAAAAAAGTATTTTACCGCTTAAGTTAATAAAAGTAATTATGGAACTCGGAAATTCGGGATTAAGTCCGCTTTGTGCGAACCGGTGTTTGTCAACGGAAGACAAATGCTAAGTTTTGTTGTATTTTTTAGATACAAAGTTCACGAAGAAAAAAATCCTTATTTATTATATGTCACTCTTCGAAGGATTTACCCATTCGCCTCTAACGTAAACGAAAGCACCATTCCTTCGTATTCTTCATCTTACGGTCGGAGGATCTCACTAAGAAGGAGAAGAACACCTAATGGTATACTGATATAAGTTGGCGGGGTGAAAAGTGCCCGAGCCCGCGAGTGTCTGTAGAACCCGCCAGGTAGAAGTGCGCAGATAACAAACGGACCTTGAGGTCCCAAATGGGGTTTGATAGACCAGAGCCGGCGTACGTCCCGTTGGGTTGTGAACGGACTTTTGATGGGCAAAATGGGCTTGATTGTCGGAAGCCGGTGAAAATGATGGTACAGGTATTTATAAAAATTTTAATTGGACTTTTAATGATCAAAGTAGGGCTGATCGTCGGAAGCCGGTAAGCGTAGTGAATTACGGACAGCTTTGTGTCGTACGGAATCATTGTGACGCCGTGGCTCATTGTAAAGTCGTTCTGTCGTAGCCTCGGTAGTCGGTTGTAGCAATTTGTAAAATATTGGTTTCAAGAAAGCCCATTCGGATATGTTGGAGTACCAGTCGGATTGGATAGCCATAATGAGTGAACTTATAAAATCTATATAAATAATAAAATAAAATTACGGAGTTGGGGCGTTCGACCATGGTAATCTCCTACTCTCCAACCTAACTCTTTTCCATTGATTTATCCTTTTTCGAACTTCGAAATCTTTTAAGAATTAAATTCGAATAAAATAAGAGAGACTATTCGGCGGACTTTGCCCCTCAAAAGTCCGCTGTTTCCCCCCAAAGTCCGCCGTTTAGAAAGTCCAAGTCCGCGGACTAAGTCCGCCAAATAGCCAGTCCCGCTCACGAGTAGATATGGTATACCTACGTCACGACTGCGCAAAGATGAGGCGCTATAGTCATTAGTCTAATAGCAGGTCGTCTGGACCTTTGGAAATCATCGCACGATGAAATGCTTTTTGAACCAATATGAGTTTCAATTTTCAAAACGATCCATAAATTTGCCGGTATTGGCTTCTGTGCTAAATTTCGCATAGACTGAATGTGCTATAGAAACAACACAAAAATGCAACCAAACTCTTTTGAAATATATTCATCAATAAATCGATTGCTGCTGTAGACCAGATGATATTTTGTACGGTATGTCACGAGCCGCAGATGCCTCTTCATACGTGATTGAAGATATTCGTACGTGCATTGGAAATTGGATGCGCGGTGACGGGTGGCGTCATAGAAATAAATTATTAAGTTATTCAATAATGGAGCATCAGGGCAAAAAATGTTTTATTACATTTATTTTTTTATTTTTCTGTTTTCTAATTGTAATTTAAGAGAAAAAAAACATGTCGATGCCATTAAAATTATATATGCTTTAAGCTATTTTCCTCTGATTTGTTTTTAGCGACTTAAAACTTTACGTAGACCTATAGTGACGCAAATATAGGATATACTGTCCTCTAGTGCCAACTCCTTGGCACTGTTTCACATTTGAACTGGTTGAAAATACGTCACGTAACTTTACCATACATAAAAAAAATTTTACGGTCATAATGACGAGGCAGAAAACTCAACGACCTTTCTACGGTCATAATGACGATGCAACTTACCCAATGACCTTAAGATGCCTACGTGAGAACGTGCACATGGGCCTTATACAGCTTATATAACGTGTCTGAAATTGAGTTAATAATAATAATTAATGTTTCCTTCCTTAATATATATTTTTAAGCGAATTCAATGATGAATTTTTAAATCAAATATTCAATTTTTAAATACATCACACCTGGCTTTCTCTCTTTCAAATATCCCTAAATAGACTCTAATATTTTAAATACCACTATTTCTTCCGCAACACTTTTGATTTTCCCGTTTTTTATTTATTTACAACGGATATACACTCTGCGCTCAACACCAGATAGCGTCCAAGTTGGTTCTCCAAGGCCATTTCCTTTCCCTTATTTATTCTCTCTCTTTGTTCTTTCCAGTTGCGTCCGTCTTATTTCTTCCCATTTAATATTATATCTTACGATTTTCAGTTATCAGTAGTCAAGAGTCCAAGTATTATAGTTCAAACGTCAAACAGGGTCTTGTCAGGGATTAAAAGTAAGTTGCATTGGTTTTTTACTTTATAAAACCACAATATATGTACATGAAATTTTAGTGTTTTTGCCAAGTGCACAGGCTATTTTTCGTCGACTCTCTAGTCGCTCGTTTGTCTCGATAGCTAAATTTCACAAAGGCCAGTCATCGTTTTTAAACATGGCTAAGGAAACTTCGAAACAGGACAAAGTTTTATTCAAACAGGTCGTATAACGCATGTTCATTTGTACTATTATACCGATGAAATTTAAGAACTCTTTATTTTTTAAATCTTTATTTCAGCTCTTTGATCAAGTGAGCTCTACCTACACCTATCTTTTAGCAGACAATGAAAGCAGAGAAGCTGTACTTATTGATCCAGTTATTGATCTTGCTGAAAGAGATGCAAGAATAATAAATCAACTCAACTTAAATCTGAAATACTTGTGTAAGTTGATTGATATGATTAGACCTGATTTGTTGCTTAAAATATTTAGAAAATTTATTGACAGTAAATACACACATGCATGCTGATCACATCACTGGATCGGGGGTTTTAAGGAAGCTTTTACCTGGCTCTAAAAGTGTAATTAGTAAAGCATCTGGTGCGCAGGCTGATGTCTACATTGAGCATGGCGATGTTGTCGAATTCGGTGATTTAAAACTGGAAGTGAGATCCACTCCAGGTCATACTAATGGTAATTCCAATCGATCAATTCTAAGGCTTGAGAACTGAATGAATCAGCATTTGCATCACACAGGTTGTGTCACCTACGTGTTCCATGATAAGAATATGGCCTTTACTGGAGACGCTTTGCTCATTCGTGGATGCGGGCGAACGGATTTCCAGGAAGGAAGTGCCGAAACGTTATACGAATCAGTACACCGACAAATTTTTTCACGGCCGGAATATTTTCGTCTTTTCCCCGCTCATGATTACAACGGTATTTTATTTTACTTTATGATGTTAGGGGATCAGTTTGTTAAAAACTCTTTTTATCGTTGATACTTTTATATTTAAGGTGTGATGGACACGAGCGTGATGGAAGAGAAACAGTTCAATCCTCGTCTATCAAAAACCAAGGCCGAATTTGTCGAAATTATGAACAATTTAAATCTGCCTTATCCAAAGCAAATAGGTGAATTTTATTTCCACAGTTTACTGCTAAGGAATTTTTAAAAACTATTACACATTTTTAAACAGATAAGGCTTTGCCGGCCAATAAAGTGTGCGGCTTGTATAACCTGCCTCCCGAATTTGAAGAGAAATTCAAGCTGGTTCTTTAAAATTATTATTTTTTAAAATTTAATCAACAAATAAAAAATAATTCGGTTTTGGAATATTAATTCAACTCTTTAGAATAATAATTTTTATTGGAGATAATCATTATTGCACATCTTTTTTGTATCGTTTTGTTTTGGGATGAATAAACTAAATTAGTTCTCCGCTCGTAGGGTTTAGTTGACAAATTTTAATTAGTTAGGCAATTTCGCGCATCTATGAATGCTATGAGATGTTAATTGATCAAACATACATTTTTTTTATATTTGGATGGCTGCAAATAAAAAATTAAAAGCTGTTTTGAATTTTGCATGGGGACATTGTTTTAACTGAACATCTGGGTCAATGCTAAAAATATTTCTGATTTTAAAATGGCTGGCTGCTATTATTAATGAGTGTTTTACCATCTGGAATAAACCGAAAATTGTCATTCTATTTTACACTATTAACCGCATTATTTATTAGGGAACAAGTCATTGATACTGATTGAGAATGCAGGGCTCTTGACGGCTCTATTATTGCGGTTACTGCATAAGATAAAATAAACTATCAAACTGGTTTTGAAAGTCTTTTTTTAATCATCCTGGATCACGTCATTCTTGATGCGTTCCAAGGTTAGTCACTTGAAAGCCACATACGTCGGTCACGTAGACCACAAAATACGAAGGAAATCTTACCCGATTGAAATGAATTAAGAGTTCATTTTTTCTTAAGACACATTGTTTTTCATATAAGAGATCGCAATTAAAACCAAACTATAGTATATATATATTTTTGTTTACCATATACCAAGTTTCAATAGCGACAAAAAAAGCTAGTTTTTTAGTGATACCAAAGAAAATGCCTAATTAAACGTTGATTATACAAGTTATATAATTTCTTTCTAAATAAAAGCTAAGAAGAAGAAGACGATCCGAGATGCAGGATTTTGCGTGCAATGCCAGGTCCACTCCACCAACCACTGTAATTTATATTTTTCAGAATTAAATCATAAACAAAAATTGTAAGACTAATAGTAATAAGTTTGATTAAAATTTAACTGATTATACTTTAGCATAAGTTTCCAGTACAAGCTGGGCATTATATCTTTTTTCAGAAAGAAGGAAAGTCTCCTCTGCTTAGCTTGATTGATGGGCAACGTCTCCAGAGGCTGTCCGCTATAATCAAATTCGGCCAGTATGCACTTATCATAGCCCGTCACCAAGGGACAACTTGTATAACCATCATATTCCTTTGTGAGCTTCTTACCGTCCATAAAAAGTCGCAAATTATCGAACAGTATTTTGTTCTGAGCGGCTAAAAACAGGACGAAATTTTGATATAGTTGGATAGGAATACTATTAGACGAATGTTGATACTATACCGATAGCCGCAGCTGTTTTGGATGTTGGCAGATTCGAGCAATCCCCAATACCGAAAATATTTGGAAAGCGGACATGCTGGAGTGTTAGCCGATCCACTTCCACATATCCGGCATCATTAGTCAATTGTTTATTGGTTTTTAGCACATCCGGAGCGCTCATCGGTGGCGTGATATGAAGCATTTCATACTGCGGACAATTTGAAAATTCAGCATCAATAACTCATATTTTTATCGAGGAATTTATTGTATACTTTGAAGGATTTTGTAGCTCCTTTCGGTTGGTCCAGGAGTTGAAAAATTGCTTCTTTCGTATCTGGCTTAACCTCAATCAACTCGTGATGAAAATTAGTCCGGATATCACGTTCTTGTATCAATTGATTTAAAGCATCCGCGTATTTTTTCACACCAAATATGACGCCCAAAGATGAGTTGAAAATAACTGTCGCTTTATCTCGCTTTCCATGCTAAAAAGAGGTTTAATAATACATAGTAAATTAATTTTTTTTTGTTCATATCTTTCTCAATGTGAACGGATATAGCATAATAGTATTTTACAGTACTTTGCGAAGGTATTCTTCCGAAATATACATGGCTTTTTGAGGAGCCCCAGCGCATTTAACTGGCGTGTTTGGGAACGTGAAAATAGCATTACCTTCCCGAAATCCTTTAAGAGCTTCAAAAGTTTTGTTGACATACATTGGCGAATAATTTGAACATACTCCAGGGGTATTGAACGCATCTGGAAGACCTTTGACCTACTTAAACACAAAAAGAAAGTTATACCTCTTTAGTTATATAATCCAAAATATGTATGACGAAGAATAATATACCTTTGCGTAATCTAGCTGAAGTCCTAAAGCTAAAACGAGGTATTCGTAAGATATTTCTTCTCCAGAGCCTGTGACAAGACTGTTCCGTTCCGGATTGAATTGAACGGCACGGTCTTTAATCCAGCGCGCTTTTTTGGGTAGCACTTGACTCATCGGATGAGCAGATTGATCAAGATTCTTCATCCCACCGCCCACAAGAGTCCACATTGGTTGGTAATAATGCGTCTAATAAATGTGTAGTTTAAAATCATGAAATGTAAATTGACCAGTCGTATATATTTAAAGAGTTCGACCTCTGCGGGCTCGATGATGGCGACATTATCCGGCGGAAGGAGTGCGCAAAATCGTGCCGCAACAGAACATCCGCCAGCACCTCCACCGACGACTACCAACTTATAGCTGGATACAAATATTCAGTTATTAATGATGAAGTTTATATATTTCGAATTTACACGCATTCTCATTTACTGGATCTGAATTATCATTTCAAACATGTAGCACTATATTATAGTTGACGCATTGCAACCGTTATTTAAAAAAATAATAACTACACGACTTCTTTCGTTAGCCATCAGTCATTTTCTTCTGTAGTCACGGGTTTGAAATGTTTAAAAATGAGTGGCAACCCAGCGGTGCACGATCGTGGAAAGAGACAACAAATTTGGAACAGTAACTACGGCTAGAGGCTACGGCCTACGTGCTGTAGAACATCAAGTCCGTTATATAACGTTGTGAATCAATTTGACCTTTTTCAACGTTATTACCGCAATAGTATTTACCTATATCATACATCTAATGCATTTTCGATTAAAAGTAAGAGCTGTATTAGCGCATTCATGCAAAAATAGTTATAGTTTACCTCTGTTTTGAGCGCTGCAAAGAAGTAGAAAAGAATTTTACACTGGAAAACCTCAACGGAAGAGACTTTGTCGCAAACATCTTCACGAATGGCGAACTTTTTTTCCCGATTAATACTTTAATAGTTCACTCCAATTTTAAAAAAGGATGTTTAAATCTCTAACTATTTTACACCACTACACGCGCACTCGCTAATAGTAAAGATACATCTTTTAGTCAGTACCGTAGTAGACTGGCAGTATGTTCTATTTTTTCCCTTACAGTCTTTATTCACTGCATTTCTGTATGCTTTGTGTGCCGCGCTTTCACGAACCTCAATCAGTTATATCTGCCATCTACTGCTTCTATGACCAACTGCTTGCTAGAATTAGTAATTCATTCGTAACCGTTATCGAAATATTCATTCCACTTAACACGGGCTATATTGAAACTGAGAGTTTAAGGCAAAAGCTCACCTAGCACTAAAGTCATGATCGATTCTTCGCGGATAACCACCAAAGGCTTCAACCAAATCACTCCCGCCAGTTCGTTCCAGAAGGAACGACCGAGTCATGACCACTATAGTAACTCCACCGTTTTTCACCATAAATGGTAAAAGTAAGTAAAAATATATTGTGAGACCAAATCGCATTAATTCAACCCGTTTTTCTTTTGGTAATTGGGGAATTAACTATGTATAACTATCTATTATACTACTCTATTAGACTATAACGCTTATTAATGCACCGTGTATATAATGCAATACTCTTTGTTATATTTAACAACTTTAGTTATGCGCATCCATATCAAGTTCATATATTGACACTTGTTAGTTTTTAGAAATTGCCCAATCAGGAAATTCATCAAGTCCGAAGAGGAAACTACCGTAGGTAGCAGTCAAAAGACAGGTGACAGTTACGCAAACAATATTCATTACAGATCCCGCTTTTACCTGCGAATGTAAAAAAAGGAAATATAATCCATAATCAATTTAGCAACCAAAAATAATGTCACCATGTCAACAGTCTTCATTTGAGCGGCCTCAAAGACGATTGCGTTTGGAATGGTGGCCACCGGTAGCATAAAAGCATAAGAGCACGTTATAGTTGCTGGCAGAATCAAATAAATTGGATTCACTTTGATTGCTACCGCCTGCACGATTGATATATTTGTTTCTTTAATTGGGCTTTTAAAAAATAGTATTAAAAAAATATTGTTATAACCATTTGAGCGAGAATGGGAAGGAAAATGTTAGCCGTTGCAGCGTTTTGCACCACTTCTGTTACAGAAGCCATCGCTATGGAGACCTTTGTAGAGATTTTTTCATTAGAATTTGCCTAAATGGTTCAGATAGTAGCTATTGCGGCTTACGATAGCCATAATGGCAAATGGTGGGAGCACTTGAAGCCCGGTCAGTTGCTCACCCATCCACGCAGAAAGACCCGAGACTTTCGAAGCATCGGAAAGAGCATATCCAGCACCTATTATGCAATGAATAGTGTTTTTTTTTTAATTAAAAGTGTTAAGGTTTTACCTGTAAGGAAAAGAACGCTCCAAGGGAGTCTTTCTTGACCGTATTTCCAGTTTAACAATGCCGGGCTTGAGTGTAGGGCTTCGACTCGATCTGACTCAATTACGGAATTTATAGTTGACTGAATCGTGTTTAAGACAATAAAATATTGAATACTTTTAGTCTACCTGGATTGCAATTGAAACACGTCGGTTTCTGTGACGGTAAAATGAAAAGTAAAAGTAAGATGAACATAACTGCAGTGGCATCTCCGACTTTCCTAATATTACAAATATAAAATGTAGAGATTTATAGTTTACTTGATTGAATGAAAATAAAGTAATATATACGTTGTGGTAAATAGTTGTCCCCAACCGGGCATAAACTGCGGATTCCGAAAGAACCACAACAAAAGGGAAAGAAAGAAAACTAAAAGAACCGATAATTCGTGAAAAGATATGGGGCCCAGTTCTTCATATTTTCTTCGAATAAGCTTCTTGACTGCTTCCTCTTTACCAGCATTACCCGTGGATCTAAATTATATAGGAATATACCGATGAAATTGAGACAAAAAAGGACGAAGCCTAATACAATTTAATTTTGTTTTTACCATTTGAAACCAATGTAGAGGAACTGTAACCAGATCCAAGCAAGAAATAGATTTATCAAGAGACCAGGGACGTTAAATGCTAACCAGGAAGCAAAGTTTAATCCGGTTTCATTACCGTAAAGACTGTAAATTACCCACGAAATATATTTGTTTTTTGTTGTAAATAATAATAAATGTTTATATAATTGTATACATAATAAGGTAATTATTATATAAGCCTACTCTTTTATTAATCCCATTAGGATCAAGTTTGCATTTGCGCCAATCATAGATCCTGTGCCTCCCATGTTAGCTGAGTAGGCGACAGAAAGGAAAACACACTTCCGCATTTTCTCCCTCTCAATCGTCCTGCTGACACTGCATGTTCCAATATTATTTGATAAATTAGCTGCCAGCTAGCCTCATTCGTTTCCACTCAAATATAATTATATTTCCATATTGACATACTTGTTTTCTTTTATGTTGTCGTAGTTATCCGTCGTCCCTTGTTTAACATTATCAACTAAATGCGCCATTGAAATACTCTCTCCGAGACTCAGAGTACTGCTGGCAGCATTTTTCTCTGCATGTGTGGTTAAACCTACATCATCCTTATCCAATAGTTCGTCATCCTTATTTGAAAAAAAAAATTATTAAACATTGAATAGCGTATTAATTATATAACGAGCTCAACAACCTTACTGAGTTCTTCAAAAACGGCTTCGACGATTGGTAGGATCATTACAGCTGTTGCTGTATTTGAGATCCACATTGAAAGACCAGCCGTAATCATCATGAAACCCAAAAGCAGCCTTTTGAATGAAGACAAATTAATAATAACAGATTAATCTAGAGGTAATAAATAACATACCATCGAGCGCCACCGCCAACAAGCACGAGCACTCGAAGAGCGATCCTTCTGTGCAAATTGCAATATTCAATGGAGATGGCCAGCATGATTCCTCCTACAAACATCATGTTGATCTCTTTCATGTAAAGCACGGTGACGGCTCCAGTGTCCATGATGCCCAGGACTGGAAGGAGGATGACCGGAAGGATGGAAGTGATGGGCAATGGGAGAGCCTCCGTCATCCAGTAGACGGCCATCAGGATGAAAACGTAAGCTGCTCTACTCTCCTTATGAAATAAATTTTGATTTTTGGACGTGTTATTTATGGAATTAAAAATTATATAACTAGATTCAAAATCTTGATTTAGAACTCACCAGGCCACTTATAACTATTGGCAAGGGTAGGAGGATAAGCGGTGTAAATAGGATTACATAAGTTTTCCAAAACGGAAAAATACGCAGTCTGAATGTTCGAATAAAACCCATCTTTGTTTTAATTCAGTGCTGTATACGAGATTGAGGAAACTGTTGAAGTTGAGGTTTCGAAGAGTTCCATGCTACTGAGGAACGCATTGTAAGAGTTCCGCGAATCTTATGAAAACCAGGTCAGTGGGTCCCGCGGAGGCACGCAGAAAAAAAAATGGGTATTGCCTTAAGCCTAAAGGCGACAAAAATACACAGAATAGCTGCGATTTGGGTATATGCGAATCTAGGGTAAAACTCTCTAATAATAAAGCTAGAGGCAACTATAGTGCTCATCAAATCAAACATCATATCCATGTATAAAGAAAAGGAAGTCCGTAAGTGAAAATCCTTTTTTGGTATCATTGAATTTTCAGTTGGTCTTTTCCCCCCTTTTATTGCAGTAATGTATACTTTTATTGATCAAGAAACGATTAACATATGTTTAGGGAAATAGAATGATCTCTGGTGTATCCTTGTGGACTCTATACAGGCCGTTCTGTAATCGATCAAGATTCCAAATACTAAAGTAAATCAAGACTATTATGATGTAAATCACGAAGATGAATAACAAAATATATTGAATTATTGTTGCCCAATATTTGATTCATCACTAGCGAGTAGAATGGCCGTACTTACATTGCCACTGATTACAGTAGTTCGTGATAGCGACAGCTACTGTTGAGCTATCTGTTCCAACAATCCCTTTTTACGCTGGATGTAGACTGTGTCTAATTTAAGTACAAAGAGGGATAACAGGAAGATTAGCGCACCGAGGACGTATTCTCCAGGAAAAAGCAGGTACAGTGTATCAATCATTCAACAGTAAAACAAATCTTAAATCAATTGATCTAACTAATAATCAAACTTACTGCCATTAATTTTCGATTAGCATTTATGTGAGTGTAGTCTACAATGTAATATAATATTGATTATTTTTTAAAAACATTGTATTTTCTGGGGTTTTTAGGAATCTAATATAACAATAGAAAAACACTTCAATTCAATTCTTTCACTTCAAATCTTTTCCGCCCAGCTGGGGAATTCATCCAGGCGAAAAAGGACGTTTCCGTAACTGGCCGTTAAGAGACAGATGACTGTTACGCAAATTATATTCATAACGAATCCCGCTTTCACCTGAATAAGAAAATACCCTGTTTGAATAACCGCTGAATCTTTTAAAGGATTAAAAAATTATGAATAGTAACCATTTCAATTGTCTTCATTTTTGCGGCTTCAAAGACAATGGCATTTGGTGGAGTGGCTACCGGTAACATGAAAGCGTAAGAGCACGTAACCGCGGCTGGTAGCATTAAATAGATCGGATTCACTCTGATTGAAACAGCCTACGAAAATAAAGCAATTTCAGTATTTTATTCCTCGAATTATTTATTATAAAAATACCATCTGAGCGAGAATAGGGAGAAAGATGCTGGACGTAGCAGCATTCTGGACCACTTCTGTAACGCCGGCCATAACAATGCAAACCTTGACAATCAAACAAAAATTAAATAAAAATAAATCTAATTTTAAAGAAAAATGAAAGGATTTTACGATGATCATTATGACGAATGAGGGCAGCACTTCAAGACAGGCTAGTTGCTGACTAAGCCATTTAGAAAGACCAGAGATTCTTGATGCATCAGATAGGGCGAATCCGGCGCCTTGAAACAAATTGAAATTTAAGAACGCAATAAAAATATTTTACGATGTAACAATTTACCAAGCAAAAGGATGAGTCCCCAAGGAATTTTCTCCTTAGCGTAATTCCAGTTTAAAAGTGGCGGGCTAGGTGTTAGATCGATATGCCTATCTGTGCTATTCAAATATTACTATATAAACTTAGACTTACATAAATATAATAGCAATATGTACCTGAACTGGATCTAAAACATAAAGGTTTTCTCGATGGTAAAATGAAGAGAAAAATTGCTACAAATATAATAGCAGTGCCATCGCCAACTTTCCTGTATATAAATCATGTTAATATAAAAACCTTTAAACTCGACTTAAATATAAGTGAAGATATTACGCTGTGGTAAAAAGCTGCCCCCATCCGGGCATGAATTGCGGGTTCCGGAAGAACCACAACAAGTTAGACACGATAAAAAGAACGAGAATAGATGTTTCGTGAAAAGATAGAGGCCCTAGTTCTTCGTACTTCCTTTTGAGAAGCATCTTGACGGCGATTTCTTTATTTGCGGCACCCTCAGATCTACAAAACTCTTTAAGTTTTAAAACTGTTGATTTTTATAAATTAATCGTTCGATTACCTGTTTTTAAAACCAATGAAGAGGAACTGAAGCCAAAGCCAAGATATTAAGAGACAAATAAGGAATCCAGGAATGTTAAAAGCCATCCAGGAGGAAAAAGTTAGACCAGTTTCATTCCCGTACATCCTATCGAAATTAATGTAGTTTAACTTTTTTATTTTAAGAGTTGAATGGATTAGATATTACTCTTTGAGTAGACCCATCAAGATCATATTTGATCCAGTTCCAATGACGGTACCGGTACCGCCGAGATTCGCAGCATAAGCAACCGAGAGGAAAATACATTTGCGCATGTTTTCATGCTCCTTCCTTGATTAAAATGAATTAATTTCTGTATTTTAAAAAATATATTGTTATCTGATACCTTGCTCTTATTTGTTCATCATTGCAGAATTTCTCTTCTGAAATATTACTTAGAGAGTGGTCTTCCTCTTGTAATATTGTTATGCTAGTATCTTTTTCATTTGAATTTATTTCACGATCCTATTAAAAAAAAACTCTTATCATACATTGCCGGCGTGTACTTCTAAATAATGAATAAACCTTGTAAAGTTCTTCAATAACTGCATCGACGATCGGCAGGATCATCACGGTTGCGGATGTGTTGGACATCCACATGGAAAGCCCAGCTGTGGTCAACATGAAACCTAAAATCAACCTTTAAAATAAATCAAACTTTAAATAAAGGTAGTTGAGATACGATTGATATTAATCCAATACTAACCATCTAGCTCCACCTCCGACAAAAGTCAACACTCGGAGAGCTATTCGTCGATGTAAATTACAATATTCAAAGGATGTGGCAATAATGAGACCACCTAGGAGCATTATATTGGTCTCTTTCATGTAGCACAAGGATACAGCAGCAGTATCCATGATGCCCAGTACGGGCAAGAGTGCGATCGGAAGTAAGGAAGTGATCGGAAGCGGTAGGGCTTCCGTCATCCAGTAGACGGCCATCAAAATTAGAACGTAAGCTGTTCTGCTCTCCTATAATTTTAAAACTTTTCATTTTAAAATTAACATCAATTAAATTTACATTATATCACTTACCAGACTTCCATCACAAATGAGAAAAGGTAGAAGGATCAGTGGGGTGAGAAAAATCACCAATGTTTTCCAGTAAATAAAAATGTGAGATCTTATTGTATGCAGGAGATCCATTTTCCTTTTGGTATTTGGGGAAGCAACTACTATGTAGGACTATAAACGCACACTAGTGTGTAAAAACCTAGATAAGTTTTTTTTTACAACTTCAATGTTCTTGTCCGTTGTCACTAGATAAGACACTTTCTCACGCTGGCCCTATTAACCAATGACACCGACGGGTGCTCTCTGATCGGCGGTCTGTCTTAAGACTCCCGTCAGTGGTAACTGCATTGTTTACACTTAAAAAATTTACACTGCTGTCAGACATACGATACTCTACACTCTAGCAACGCCTCAAATTATGTAACAATAGAAATGACCTTGGTCTATTGTTGTATCGTCCAACATACAATATTTAAACTCGCCTTGGCTACAATAATGTAAAATCGTAAAAATAAAGATGATAGGAATTTGTAATCGATTAGAATTCCAGGCACATATATAAATCACGCACTATAAGATGAAATCACGAAGAAAAGAAATATAAAAAATTAATTAATGTTGCCCAATAGTAGCTGAATCGTCGCTAGCTGGGAGAGTGGCCGTACTTCCGTAGCTGCTAATGACAGTGGTTCGTGATTGCGACTGCTGCTGTTGAGCTACTTGCTCCACCAATGCCTTTTCACGCTGCTGTTGGATGTAGACTATGTCTTTTTGAAGAACAAAGAGTGATAAGAGGAAGATAAGGGCGCCGAGGACATATTCTCCAGGAAATAGCAGGTACAAAGTATCTATTTAAAACATAATTTATTTTTATTTTGTATGAATGAAATGTTAATATTAAAATCAAGCTTACTGCGAAGTGCGTCATGATCCCCTAATCCAGCGTTCAAAAATAAGGATTTTAAGGGAGGAACAAGGAGAGGCATGTTGCCCCCAATATTAGAAATGATAAAGAAGTAGGCAGCTATCGCTGTCGTCTTTACTTCGGAAGGAACGAGTTCGACCAGTACTGCGAGACTAACACTCACCCACATCTCGCCTTTTAAAAAATAAGAAATTTTTTTTCAGTTCAAATAGAGAAGGTCAGCATATGCTAGAAACTCACCAATGATGTAATTAGGAAGAAGGGAAAGATAGCAATAAGGTGGATCCAAGTACAAGGCCCCAGCCGCAAATGGGGAGGAAAGTATCTGGCTCAAAGCTAGGACCCAGATCCTGCCATGGGGTCCAGTCCGTCGAACGACCCGATCGGAAATAAAGCCCCCGAAAATGACACCTTTTTAAAAGAAAGATTTTAAAACAAATTATTGAATGGTGGTTTAATAATGACAAGAAAAAGTACCGATTGAGCCGCCAACGACCGGAATCCAAGACATCCAGGCGCCGATTTCAGCTGAAGTTTGCCCGAGCCCTTCAAAGTACACTTGGGTATTGTAGGCCCATACGTATCCGGCTGTTTAGAAATAATAATTATTTTAATTAGGCGATGATATTATATGGATATTAGAGAATGTAATTTACCTGCATTCCGGATGGAACTGGCAAGACAAAGAAGGATCAAAGACCACCTCATCAATTTGATTAACTGTTTAAACTTCTCTTTTACAGTCAAAGGGTTCACGTTATTTGAATCTTCGATTTTTGATTGGTCCACAACCTTTAGATTACTCCTTTTCGGTTCACGGACTGTCAATAAGATGATGAATCCAATGACAATACCCGGGATTCCAGCTATAATAAACGACCTAAAGACAAAGAACATTTAATAAAACAAAATTCAGTTAAAATAATGTTTTATAAATACCAGCGCCAGCCTTGGTTATTGATGTTTGCATCCGTGATGAAATTTCCAAGGGCGTAAGAGAGTGAGTATCCGGTATAGATGCCCCAATTATAAATACCCATGGCAAGACCGCGGAGCTCTTCACCGAAGTAGTCAGCAATCAATGAAGCTGCAAATGGAGTGCATCCAGCCTCTCTATGTTTATTTATTAAGCCGTATTATAAATAAATTTTAAAATACTTTGATTTTGCTAGTTACCCAAGTCCGACGCCGAATCTTAAGAGGGCTAACTGCCAATAACTTGTTACGAATCCAGAGAGGAGTGTACAAAGCGACCAAAATATGAGACTGATACCCAAAAGAACCTGCATATAATCATTAAACTTCACACACAAATTCACACAAATGGCTCTAAACGAGCCAGATGGAAATTATAAACATTAATCAAAATTATATAATAATACCTTTCTGTTATAGAGATCAGCGGCAAGACCGACCGGAATAGCGGCAAAGGTATACACAAGAATAAAAATAGGTCCAGCCAAAATTTGATCTACAATAGTAAATAATTATACACATAGTAATTAATATTGGATTTTACAGTTGTAAAAAAATATAAATTTATACAGTCATATCCTTGGCCAGAGTAATCCCATTTACAGCCTCCAGAAATTGTTCCATTCTCAACATACTTCTGACAACTGTAAAATTTTAAAAATTATATTAGATGAAAAACAAAAAGCTTTTTCTTCAAATATTTACTTTTCTTGGGTGGTCAGGTTTTGACATGTTTTCTGTGGGGCAGGAGATGGAGCTGAAGTGTTTGTCATGCAGGCTAAGTCTCCATAGTGAATTTCCTTTATTATTTAAATAAACATTGAACAAAAATGTGTCTACATAAAATGTGCTTACATAACTTACCTGGGCTAAAGGTTTTGTCACAATGGCCAGCATGTAACGATCCAATTGATTGAGCAGGTATGTGATGAGCAGCAATGACAAGACATAGCCGCTATACAGGTTCTGCTTTTGGAAGAAAGCGAAAAACCTTGAAGGTGGTGGTCTGCTGGTTGCAACATCAGGCATGTCTCCTGGGTCACGAGAGATCAACGGTTCGGTCAAACTGTCTTGCGACTCCTCAAAACGAGGAGTCCTTCGACTGAAAATGGTAAAGGCGATTAAGTAAGTGCCATTCGACATGTGTGCTTGCGCGTTCAGAAAACGTCATGACAGCTGTTTCTTAAAAGCCTATTAAATGTAATTGTCCACCTGTTGGATCGTAGCATTTTGACTATATTTATCTCAACTACTCCTCAGAGATGTCGATGATTACAAGAAAATTGCTCAAACTACTCAAATGTTCACCATTAGAAAATAGAATAGAAATGAAAGGTTTTTGGGCTTTTGTTTATGTAATCAACGATCAAACTGATAATTTTATCGTCTGCTTATTTGTTTTCAAACGGGTTCAATAGAAATTCCGGCAGAGGGCTCGGTTAAAAACTCAAAAGTACAAAAGTACCCTAATTGACTGTTAGTTAAATTTACTAGCAATGACAAAATTTATGTAAAAGTAATTTCCCTTTTAAAAGCCATAAAAACATTAATACAATTTCCACGTGAGCAGGAAAGCCGTTGTAAAGTAAAGGTAAATAATCGCATAACCGCAAAACAGCGCATTCCGCATCTTTAGGACGCGGCTTTAAAATATACCACAAATATCTCAAATGTTGCTTCCGAATGCAATTGAAGAAACTTTAGCTGCTATTTCAGTTTGAATGAAATACAAGGAAAAGTAAAGCCCCAAAAATATCACCCAGTATCGTGCCTGCTTGGTACCGGTACCACTTTTCCTCAAGTTTACTAGTGCGCATCATTAGCACGTTCCGGAGAACTCGTTCAACCATAACATTTCCCTAATTCCCAGCATTTAAGAATACTCGAGTTTGGTAAGGAAAATGTTGAAGGAAAGCCCTGTTTGCAGTCGTACTTGGTAAACTCTAACAATAACCGTTAACTTTTAAAAGTTTCATAATAATCTGACCTTGAACGCATGTTGTTTTAAAACAATCAACCACCTTTCGTTCTTGAAAAAAAAAGTTTGCGGGTATAACAGCTGAGCGATCTGTTTGTTCATTTTCAACTGTAAAGAATGTCACACATAATTAACAACCCTGCCTTATCAAAATCCGGTCCAACTCGAAGAAACTTGCTGAATGACGCTATTCAGTTTCTTGCTCATCCGGCAACTCTTTTTTTTTTTGTAAGCGACTCACATGTTTTGGTCACCAGCCGAGTCTCTTAACCTTAAGTGATAATATTTATAAAACTTCTACTGCATAATCTCTAAAACTCGTATAGATTTTTACTTACTTTAGGATGAGAAAATAAAATGTGACAAGTCACTGCCGGAATTTCGAACCTTTCAACAAAAATGCTGAGACCTAACTGGCAGTGGTTAGGAAAAAGAGGAAGCTCCCCTTCAACAGATGGAGGACATCTTCGCCTTCTACTTTTAGCTTTAAAAGTAGCATTCTGCCCCTTAAAATTCTGAGAATTGATTTGGCAAGCTCAACGTATCAATCACGTGTATTTTTGTTTAGATATTTATAACTACTTTAATAATCTAAAAATATGGGATCCACATATGTGATGATATTGTTTAGCGTCCTTGTTATGTAACGTGCGGTCATCCCTCTTTTTTTAAAGAGTTGAAGTAGGTGGAGCCTGAGCTACGTCATCTAGTGGAGCTTAGGTAAGATGAAAGCCAACGAAAGAAAAGTAAAATTGCAAGTCCGTAGCCTGATGGCGCATTTAAATAGAAATCAGTGCTGTTTACTAACTAATATTATGCGATAAAATAATGAGATCATACTTGAATTAGTCATCGTAGAGGCAGAGTTGCAATAGTCGAATCCACAGGATTTGTACCAAACAGTCAAATTCCCGTCGAGCAAGATGTGCTCACCATTTTTGTACATTGGCTCAAGCGCACAACTCCTCAATACCGAATTCGCCCCGCCTCGTAATCAAAACTCAATTAATTAATGACTGCGTCATAATAGAAAGTTGTAATATTAATGTCAGTTACTTATTGTAGACCATTTAGATTTGGTATAGGTGCAGTACATCATCGATTCTGGACATGTGACAGAAGCCATTCCCGTGCGATTGCCATTTTCGCAATGGGGATCGAAGCTTACGTCACTCGATTGACATACGAAACACTTCAATCCTATTAGAAAATTATATAACGTTGCGTGATTATACTTTCTATTTTATTGCAGCAAGGAAATTGAGGATGAGGTTAACTTTTTTTTAAATATATGACCTTGCCCAGGTGATGCCAAAACCAGAACCAAATAAATGATGATTGATGTAACAGGCAGCCAGTTGGAACTTTTCATGGTGCGGTATTATATAGACAACGCAGTTATAGAATGAATAAAAAGTCTATGCTGCCAAAGGATGGATCTATTTCTGTCGTTTATCTTGTTAAAAAATGATAACAATAAGCCACTGATTGATCAACTAATCCAGAAGGTACCGGTATTTTTTATCAGTTAAAACAATATTATTGTTTTAAATATATATTATGTACATCCTTTAATAAAATAATTTATGCATGTACGCTCATGCTATTTAGTAATTTGTGAGGCAAGACCAAGTTTATTACAATTCACAAACATGTCTTAATAAAAATAAATTAAAAGTTCACCGGAAAAGGGAACTTTCAATAGTCACGAACTAGTCCAAGACGCAATATTATTATTATAGTTTTAAGAAGGGTTTGCTGTCATATAAATCATATACGATCCTCGCAAATGTCTGCGAAAACATCTATTATGCAGTTTGGTCAACATATTGATCGACAAAATTTGAGAAAAAAAACTACGTGGGTCGATGCCCCTTCTACTGAAAAGTGGGTTGCACGCAACCGAGTAGGTCTATGGTAACGGAAGTCGGGAGTGGATCACGTCACGTCTTTTGTCCATCACATATCGTAAAAACAGTTCCGGTTGAAACAGTTTGCGAAAAAAAGAAGAAACCTCTTCGTTTGTGTATTTATTCCTCTTGGAATGATCAAGCAAATGACAATTAGTGACTTGTGTCAATAGTGCGCGAGACAAATATTTTAGTTATTGTTATAACCGCGTTAATAGAAATTAAAAAGGAGATTACATTCATTATTTTAAACATAGTACATTGATGCAGCTAATAGTGCTGTGATAACTGGAATCCAACCAGGATAACCTGAATAAAAATCAAAGTTCTTTAAATTTGACTTTTTAAAAATGTGAAATTGTAAAAGTAGATGTTTAATTAATTACCTGTTTGGGCGTGATTGCCCTGCTGGTTGGCAAAAAAGTTGTTGTTGTTGTTAGTCCCAACAAATCCTGGGAGGTTGATGTTGTTACCCATGGCGTTGCCCGTATTACAAAGATCGTAAGAACACGACTGAGAATGCTGAGAACTGGTGGACATGCTGCCACCGTTGCTATTGGCCACAGCGCCCGCAAAAGCAGACTGACGGCATCCTCTCGAATATTTCACCATTCTGCTATTACCTAATTTAGAAGTAAATAATAATGAGATGATGCAATCCATCCTTTTAAACTATTTCGAAATATGTAAATGTTTACTTTTGACAGTTTCTGTTCGAAGGACGTTGCACATTTCGTTGGAGGCACAGGTAACGATTCCAGCCCGAGTTGGGTCCCTTCCACAAACTTCATCTTCAAATCCCTCACAAGAATAGCATTGCAAACCTAATTCAACAACAACATTTTAAATATGTTAAAACTATGAAATTAAGAGTAGAAATATAGAGTTTTGTAACCTGAAGCTGTGCCTGACAGAGCAAGCATCAAAACAATCGCAGGGAAAACGGGCGTCATTGTTATTATGATGTTTCCGCGTTGGAGCTCACTTTCGCACTGTGGCTCGACCTTGGTGGTAGCTAGCTTGGCTTGGGACTGGCCTCCAGGGAATCTACCTGCACACTAACTATGTTCACAAACTTGAAAAAGACGAAGGTGTATGCGTATATAGTGAGTAGGAGGAGCTCAAGAGCGTGCGACAGTGCCGCCACGCAATTTTTATTTACGGAGCGGAAGTTCTTCTTACTATAGAAATGCTCTGATTGCAGTTCACGTAGTTTATTACGTGGCGACCCTTGGAGATTTATTCTCTGCTTGCCGAGCAACAGGAAATCACAACACAACAGCAGTATATATAACTCTATAAGAATCAATCAGTTTTTTAATTTAAATATCTAATGATATTTGTTTATATATCACACGCACCAATGTTGTAATCTAGATAGGATATCCGTTCCAAAGATATGGTCACTTCTGATTTTAGAAATGACGCGTAGGTGCCAAAAAAATCATTCGTCATAAATCCCAAGAAAAAAAGAAGAGAGAGAGAAAAACAAAGAGTCTCGTGTTCACGCTCAACTCGCGCGTTGTGCAACATCACGCGTCCTTTCGACCATAATTCCTGCGTGAATCACATAACAAAGCGTAGCTCCGCTGTTGCCCAAGGCGCTAATCACGGGCGTCTTGAACCATATTATTATTATTCTTCTTGAATCCAAACTCATCCGGAAGTTGTCGTGATTCGCCCATTTAAATAGCAATTTGATTTGATGGATGACTGTATAATAAAACTTCGCCTCCCTTTCACTTATTGCGTACTATACGATTATATATCTCTTATTGAAAGGAAAATTGCTGATTGAATTCTATTCAAATGGATTTTTTTATTCGTGACTGATTGTTTATGGCCTTATCAACAATAGTTCGAACTCGCACGTATAACTCATTTTAAAGCGAGTTATTAAAATAGAACAATAATAGTTTTATTATATCATTTGATCGTTTATTTGTGTCACGGTTTGAACAACCAATAAGTTGTTAGAAAGTGTTAGCTAGAATTATTTTCCGTGATTATCGAAAGAAGAAACAAAGCAACTTTCCAGGAAGACCTTGCGGGAAGTTGAGTATGTAATATAATATCCTGTTCTTGCAAAATGTTAATAAGATGCTATCATTCTCGATTTTCATTTTTACATAACAATATGAATGATTAGATCTGATCTGATGTCGGTGGCCACACAGAGAAAGTGAATTCTGATATCATCGAGGTCTCGCAATTATATGCTGGTAGACAAAAATGTTCGAATTCTCGAGATAAAAATAATGCACTGACCGAAATGCGTCAGCGACACATTCTTTTTTCTAACTACATTAGCTTTTAAAATTCATATAGTGCAATCTCAAAGAATGTCAAGTATGTTTTCAGAATCTAAAATATTTATTACTTTATAGACTGAATTTAAAAAGCAAACAAACAATTTTGAAGATTAGAAGTAAAGCAAATAAAATTGTGCATAAAAATAAGTGTATTATATTTTCATATTATAAAAAAGTACACCAATACACCAATTTGTTTTTCTAGAAATGGATTATCGAGTAGTTGGAGGGTCGTTAAGTCAATGGCAAATAATCAGAAAAGAGTTCTTTAATATCCAGTATTGCCCAAAAGAGTATTAGCGAATCGCACTCCACCGCGGAGCTGCTGATGTCCGCCGTAAGTGTTGGTATTGCGGATAACATTGGTGAAACCTGGCTGTTGAACATTTCTGATGACTCCACCAAATTGGTTCCCACCAAAATTGGTGAAAATCGGTTGCTGATGCTCCTGGATCACGAAAGAATTGGGGACGACGGACTGCTGCTGGTATTGAATCTGTTGCTGCAAAGGTACAGAGGAAGTCAGCCTCACATTGCTAGCAGGTTGCTGGACAGTTAGACGGACATTATCAGCAGAGTAACCACCAACGGTGAAGGGCGTTTGGACGGCGGCCGGAGCAGTCTCTACGACACGGACGACGTTTTGGGTGTTGGTTGTGGTGATCGGGGCAACATTGACCAACTGGGAAGAAGTCTGAAGGCGAGTAGGGGCTACATTGACAATATGGGAAGCAGTCTGGGGTACAACGGCAGAAGTGAGGCGGATGTTTCCCTGCAAGTTGTCTGGGATTCCATCATGGTCATCATCGACGCTGGAATATTCGAAATCTTGGGCGCGCTGAGAGGTCGATTGCAAGGCGCTGTGGACGACGGGCCATTGGGAAGTCGAAGGTGACTGACCATTACGGCTCTGGAAACCTAGCGTGTTACCAGCAACGTAGTCTGCGCAATACAATTATGTTTAAAAACGGTTATAAACTTTTACAATTTTTATTGTTCTTAGTACCGATTTCATGAAGCTCGCCGTTGGGATCGACGAAACCGTATCTACCCTGAACGAAACCATTGACGTCCCTGTTCTCCATACGGAAAGATCCATCGATATTTTCGTAGCCGAAAGTATAGGACCCATCGTCGTTCAACTGGTTCAGGTGGCGTAGAGCTCCGTTCGCTAGAACCGGGTTGTTAGAATAAGCTCGGCTCGTTGTGTAAGTAGTCGGAGTGGCCAAAGCACAGGCCATAACGAGCGAAAGAATCTTGAAAACAATTTAAGTTAGGCTAATATTATATTTAATTATAAGAAAAAGAAATGGTTTACCACGATGAACTTCATGTTGAGATGCTGGGGGATGCAGAGCTGACGATGGTTGATACCAATGGTTGAGGTTCCAGGAGGAAGATGACCAACTCTTTGCAACTGTCCGTCTTTATATACCGAAAGGGCTCGGGAAATATGCAAAAAGCAGGTTCCTCTTATCTTAGACTAAAACATTGATGACCTGCTTCATCAACTTTTACTCTCCCTCATCCTTGTTGTAATATATGGCAGATCTTGTCTCCTATCCACGGTCGTCACGCTCCAGGTACTGGGACATTTCCTTCGATTGTTCTCTCACCGGGATTGCATCATACTTATTATCAACCAGCAACAGGAGGAATGAAGACGTTAGTATTCATCCACCCCTTTCTTTGCTCGCCAAATAGGGATCATGATGAGATACGGGCTGATGTAAAATCGAGTGCAAAAATATAACGAGAAATATGTTCGAGGTCGAATACTTGTTGATAACTTTAAAAAGCTATATAAACAATCAGTCACGAATAATCCAAAAAAAAAACCATTTCTAAAATCAATCAACATATTTCTTTCAATACAAGAGATATCATCGAGTTGCAATAATAAGTGAAAGGAAAAAGAATTTGACCTTACATAGCCTATACCTACACATCCATCATTGAAACGGAAGAGATTTTTTTTAAATTGAAGAACGTTCTGATAATTCTCTAAGTGCAAAATCATCATACAGACATTTTTCCCATTCCTGAATTAAAAAAAAAATCATAGAAATATTAAGAAACCCTAAAAAAGTCCACTTAGAATTATAAATACGGCATTAAAGGATGCCATATATTAATAAATATAGGCAAACATTTGCCCAAAGAGATAAGGTGACGTCCGTGTTGGAGCGTTGACATCGAAAACTACTATAAGAGAGCAGTTCCAACAGCTCGGACAATTGTCAAATTGGCGCAATTCATTAAATTATTTGGTTTGCAGTTCCAAATTTGAAATCAAAGTCTATATAAGTATCCTCTCTACATGTGTGTATAGGACAACACCAGGACACCGTCAAAAAGGTAAGACACTTAAATTCCGATGGGTATATATGGGTGTAACACATACTTTATATTACACAGGACCTCAGCAGAAGTGATGCTAGATGTTGTCGTTCACGTCCTGGAGGACAATGTATTAGCCGTAAATCCCAGTAGCACAGCACGATATTGGAAATACCAAAATATATTCCAATTGAAGGGTACTACCGGATGGAATTTGCAGAACTCCCCCTAGCATCTGAAGAAATGATGACCAACCCAGGACAGGAGGAGGGAAGTCGAAAACTTCCCAAAAAAATGGGAATAAATCGTTTTTTTCTGTTTATTCTTTATACCAATAAATTTGCAAAGTTTATTTTTATTTTTAAATGCAGTTCGCCTGGGAGGTTAATTAAACTTCTGCTTTACTAATTTTGTTTTCAGTAATTCTGTTTCACTAAATTTTAAAATAAAGTATGCCACAACTAATCATCTATTACTATGATGCGCGCCGTATTCACAATTGCCGTATTCACAATTGCAGTGTAAAAAATCCACCCGCAGCCAATATTAACGTTTACCGTTTGAACCAAGATTTCCATACTGTAGGCTATCTTATCACCTTTATTTTTGCGCTACCGACCGCCACATTTCTTGCGGAAACTCGAATTATTTTAATTGGATTACCAAAGTTTGATTTATTCTGTAAATTCAATTTTCATATTCCAATCTATCCTTTTTCTACTATCTTAAAAACAAAACAGGAGCGTTCTATACTTTACAGGAATTATGGAATACGGTATTCGGACGGATGTGAACACCGCGATGAAAATATTTTCAATGAAAATTAACGTCGATACGTAGAGGAAAAAAAAGCAGAATTATATAACTGGCTAAGAGGCTTATTGGGAGAGGGGTATAGAATAGGGTTTCTCTCCTTTTGAACGTCCTACTCCCCTACACGATGGAGGGATTTGTGTGCACCTCCCATTGGATGTCTAGTGCTGACGTATTCACGTACTACGGGTCGACGGTACGAGCATTTTCGTCGTCTGCTCCGCGACGGCATCTGTCAAACAGTCAAACTTGTAGTTTATTAGAAACTTCTGGTCCTAGAAAAGCTTTCCATAGAAAATGTTTTCAAAACTAGTTATTTTTCTGATTGTCTGTGTAATTGCACTAGAATTAGTCACATCGAAAGAAGGAAAATCTAATAAGCTTCAAATTGGTATCAAGAAACGAGTCGACAACTGTGCTATCAAATCAAAAAGAGGAGACTTGCTTCATATGCATTATACGGTATGTAACCTTTTCATTACATCATAACAGACTTTCCAATACTGCTCACATCTAAATTATCTTCTTAATCCAGGGTACACTTGAAGATGGAACAGAGTTTGACAGCAGCATTCCTAGAGGCAACCCGTTGACTTTTACCTTGGGATCGGGTCAAGTTATTAAAGGCTGGGACCAAGGCCTTATGGGGTATGTCTCACCACTGTGTAACTTATTTTCTGAATTTTAATTTTTTTCTCTCTTTATAACAGTATGTGTGAAGGAGAAAAAAGGAAGCTGGTCATTCCGTCCGAGTTGGGATACGGGGCGAGTGGAGCGCCACCAAAGATTCCTGGCGATGCTACACTTGTATTTGAAGTGGAGTTGATCAAAATTGAAAGACGTGAAGATTTATAAAAAAAAAATCATAGGTTTTTTTTTGTTCAATACACCTCATTTATTTGATTTAAATACTCTTTTGAACATAACATAAACCTTCACCATTTTGATAACACATGGAGAATTCGATTTAGAATTTGAATTTATTGAGAAGCATTCAAAAAAGAGAGAGAAAAGTAAAACAAACTTGATCCGTATTTCCAGCTAGCTACAATTTTTTCTTGAATAATACCAATACCAGTAACAAAACATAGAATTTTGAGTAGATGGGATTTATAATTTGTTCGCGGGTTTGGATTCAGGGTATCGCATACTTAGAGTGTTGGAATTGCCGGGTTCCATTACGTAACCAAGGTCCAAATAAAATGGGATCAACTTATCCTTGCAGTCCAAAGACATCTTGTAAGCGCCCAATGCTCTCCCCAAGTTCGTAACAATTTCCACGATACTGTAATAATAAAAAATTAATTAAATATTAATTTAATCACGTAAATAAAATAAGAAATTACCATTTGCCGAGCTGTTTTCCGCGGTAAGTTGGATCAACGACAACATCTTCTAGGCGCGCCCTCTGTTAAATAAAACATATTTGAAATTAACTTTAATAAAAATAGGTGAACTAGAGGGTGGAATAAAATACACATAAATTATTGACATTTGAAAATCAAGGTAATCTAGGTTTCAAGGTAGACATTGAAATCAAGGCCGACCTCCGGCACGTTCCATTCTGGTCAATCAAGCCGCCGGCCAGAACCTGATTTCTTATGCTTAAATCCAGTCTTAACAAAGTTTAAAATTCTAACCTTTGCACAGTTTCGAATGAACTTCCTCTCCATAAGAAGAGTCGAAGCTGCAATTATTTTGTCCCTGCGAGTGTCAACAATCACAGTACAATAATACGTTCCAGGACAGCCCTTCATCAGTTCAAATTGTTCTATTAAAAATAGAATTTTTTTTAATTAAAATAGGAAAACTCTAATTAAGATTGAATTAAAATACCTTCAAACTGCTGTTGGGAAATATTCCCCACTTCTGTAAGTTGTTTCAGAAGGTCCAAATAACCTCTCCTGTAGTCGGAAGAGCAGAGAGGGCGTACACAAAGCGTTCCATCCTCTACCAAAGAAGCGTATCTCTCTCCGAGATAACTCTTCTCCAAAAGAGCTGGATCGTAGAGGGGATTTTCAATCTTAACTCTCATTCTAAAAGAAAAATTATAATTAATAAAACAAATTACAAAGAATGTTTACAAGAATTTAAATACCTTGATAAATAATAGAGAGGTGTAAAAGAGTATTTAAAGCAGCTGGTTTCCTAAAGTCAGATTCAGCAGCCAGTGCCTTTCACAGCTTCGACTCCTCTCAAGACTAGAACACGTAATAGTGGTCTCAAAGTGCCCGAAGCAGCGATCAAAATACCGGTCTAAGCGCTAGCCCTGGCAGAGCTCACGGACGAGTATAGAAGGATGTGGCTCCTCTTTCCCGCAATCCCGTTCGTTTGATTTCCTCCTCGGGTTGAAATGACAACAATCGCGCCACCTAGCGGTGAGAAAATGATGTGTTTAGTGGAATGGTCAATACAATTCATTGATGAGCACCTTTAGTTTATAATACAGCTTGATTAAAGAAAAATCATAGCAAATACAGTTTTCTGAATCAGTAACAATCCGTAAGATTTAAAACAATTTAAAATCCTAATCAGAAAATTGAATGAGTCAATGGCTCGATGCAATGGCAACAACTATAGACAGCACTTACCAGTTTAGATCGGAACAGTAGGAAATCTGAACTTTGTGCACGTAAAATATGGTTTAATAGGTAATGATCCACTGTACAGCAAACGCCACTTGACAAAAGCTGTCAGCCACCATTGAAGCTGTCACTCACTCTGTTGTCAATGGACTGTTGTGCACTTGTGCTCCACTGGCAAGCCTCTTACTAAGCCCTTTAATTCTTGTTCCCATGGTGATTATTAGTTGCCAGACGCTAGCGCTAGATGTCAGTACTGTCAGAAAATTTCTTTTAAAAGAAAAATCCTTGGCACCTTCTCTCTTCCTCCGTGAAAAAGGGATCTGATACTATGAATTCCTTCTTTGGAAAATGCTGCCCCGAGGACAAGCAAACCGGCTATCTTTATTTAATAAGTCATCAACGAGATTAAAAGTATTAATTATTGCTACATTCCTCCGTTATGGTACGTAGTCTAGACCGCTAACAGGTGACGTACGAAACGTTGGCCTACGTCACAGAGTCGTTGGGTAATCAAGTGTAAAGTTTTTTTCCCGCCGCGCAATTCACCATAAAGCGTAAGTATTTCCCTGTTTTTGAAATACTACGCATTTACTGATAAGAAATCACGCGTTATTTGAAATCTCACCTGTAAAGGTTAATTTATGTGGCATCATTTTCCGTTATCAACTTTAATTTCCCCTTCCTATCCTTGAGTTTCAATGTTTCCTGTTTGCCTCATGTGCAAAAAAAAAAATCCCGGTCAAGTTCTCATATTCCACTCCAAAGTCGAAACTATTTTAAATGTTTCGCATTTTTTCTAAAATATAATTAAATAATTAAAATGCGGAGGATCCATTTCATCTCAATTTATATTATTGATATACTAAAATTATATTTTTTTTAATGAAAATGTAACGGATTTGTTTAAAGATTTTTTCGTATACCGCAGGGCGCTAAATGCTAGTACATTTCTTGTTAAATGAATACTTAAATACAATGTTTCTCGTAAATTTTGAAATTAAAAATTAATTACAGTTTTATTTACCTAGTTAGCTGGCTTAACTCTTATTATGTAGCCTACCTAAATATGGTTTCTTAAAATATTTTTCAAATGATTTTTGTGGTGAATGTTGAGTGCTGCCACCTACTGGTAACTATAATAAGCTGTGTGATGATATTTTTAGAATGGCTGCGGTCACGGGCCTGCGTGAATCAAGGGATGAATTTCCAAACAAATACCTCGTCTGCTGTGTATCCGCCTCAGCAGGTAATGTTTGGCGATTGCTTCCTGTTCTTAATCGAATAAGAATTTAAGTGGCTTGTTATCTCAATCGTCTTTATCGATTTTTTTACTGGACCACGACGATGTTGATTAGCAAGTAATTATAATATACCGTTTTACATTGTTCTACTAATATTCGATTGTTATTGTTTTTTTTTCCACATAGATTTTCCCTACTCTTTCCTGGAAGCAAGTCCCTGTTTACCAAAATGTGGGCTAGAGGTTTAATCATTCCTCCTGGAACACCAAAAATTCCAACAAAAACTGTCAATGATTGTAACCTATATACTTTATAAACAATTTATAAATTATTTACAGGTTTGAATAAGTTTATATTTTTCACACAGTACTGGAAGATTTCACCAAAAGTGTGGGTGCCAGCAGCCGATTTGGTTTTGGAAACACTAATGTAGACAGAGAGAAGCTTTTCCAGTACCTACCAGCCTCTCAAGCTGAATTACCAGCCAGAAGAATGAGTGTAAACTTTAATTTCTCCATCATCTTCCAGATTAATTAATTACTAATGATTTAAATACAGGATAGCTATGGAACTGCTCTTATTCCATTAGGAAGTGACCTGTCAATGAGAGAGAAATACATGACATTTCACAAAACAGTTAGAGTAGGAAGGCTCCTGGAAGATTTGGATATCTTTGCAGTCACATTGTGCTACCGGCATATATTAAACCCCAAACAGCCTCAAGGAGGCACTAGTCCTTACAGTATTGTTACAGCTCTTGTTGATCAAATTGACATTGCTTCAACTCCATTACGAGTTCGTATAAATTCTATTATATAATACCATTTAAAATTATAATTATAAATTAAATATTTCAGCACGATGCAGACATTTTACTTCGCGGACACGTTACTTGGGTTGGCAAGTCTTCGATGGAAGCGACGATGGAGGTGGAACAGCAAGATGAAAGCAATAACTGGCGCACTGTGACCAAAGCTCGATTCGTGATGGTTTCCCGAGATCCGCTGAACAAAGGATCCGCTTTTATCAATCCATTGATAACCGAGACAGAACAAGAAAAGGCTCTCTTTCATTTCGGAGAAGGTGATTGAAAGTCGCCAGATGGCCTACAAATGCTCTATAATAAATAAATAAATTTATATATAGAAAATAAGGAGCGGAGGATGCGGATGCAATCCCAATCTTTAATCCGGACTCCACCCAGTGAAGAGGAAAGACTGGTCATTCACGAACAATTTTTGCGAACGGTATTTACTTCTTCAAATTTATTTAGAAAGAAATCTAATCAGTTTATTCTTACAAAAAAGGTGGATTTTAAAAGCATGTCCTTCAAGTCTCGTATAAAGCCGGCTAATTCCGTTTGGATGGAGGATGCCAAGCTGAAAAACATGATCATCTGTCAACCTGAAGTATTTATATCCATTGTAAAATGAAAGTGGAGAAAATGTTGAGTGACATTCCATGTCTGATTCAGAATCGCAACCGGTTCAACAAAATCTTTGGCGGTTTCTTAATGCGCTCCGCTGTGGAACTCGCTTGGGCCAATGGTTACGTCTATTGGTATACGATGAATGAACATTCCTCTCTTCCAAATATAGTCTCATTTATTATTTACTCTTTTCAGCAAATCTCTTCCTATTCTGGTTCACGTTGATGGTAAATTTATTCAAGTCATTCAATCATTTTCAATCAAAATAGTTTGGGTTTTTCTTAGATATCCTTTTCCGGAAACCTGTCGAGATTGGCTCGCTTTTGTACCTCAGTTCCCAAGTGGTATATACCCAAGGTCATTATGTGATGGTACGCGTATCTGCCGAAGTAGTCCATCCGGAGAGCGGCACCCACGACCTGACCAATGTCTTCCACTTTACTCTGCGAACGGACAAGGAGGCACCCGAAGTGATTCCTCGATCTTATCAAGGTTTTTTTTTCCTTTTTGCATTCCTTCTAGAAGAAGATCTTTATCACACTTAAAGGTCATACTTATTCTCTTTTTCGTTTGGCAGAGGCCATGTTGTACCTTGACGGTAGGAGGCACTTCCTGGACACTTTATCCACGGCCAAACTTTGAAGAGATTTGTGTGTTCCCCATTTTTGAAAGTATTAATATGAATTAAGGTCGTCCTTCCCTTTTCTGGAACTTTATTTATAAATGATTATCGACGAATGACAGTTTTTATTTTATTATTTTATTCTTCTTGAGCGCGCGCGCGAGCCAAAGGGGGCATTCCAAATGGAATGAATGAATGGAAGGTCAATGGAGTCTCTTCTCTGACAGGTTCAGCCTCTCATAAATGGTCAAAGTGGGAGTGCTGGGTTAGAATATGTGAACGAGTTGGGAAAAGAGCGTTGCCATGTCCCGATCTCGCCGCCTGATAAACAAACAACGATAAAAACACACAAATAAATAAAAATACCAGTTTTGGAAAAAGAAAAAAACCTTGACAATGGAATTCCTTTATATACGATAGAGGGCGGTTCTTTTATTATTATTATAGCCTCTCGGATGATTTTAATTTTTTGTTTTTGTTTGAACAGGGGCGAAAGTGAGTTGATGATTTTCCACCCCGTTGCGCTATATATTTTTGGGGTCAGGGCCGGAAATAGTTGAAATTCTTGCTTTGCGGTCATTTTCTCCCTACTCTATTGTCTTTTCTTGTTGGTATTTTGAGTGCACTCTGAGCTGAGAGAGGGGGCTAAAAAGTTGTTTTGAGTTGGTTTATCTTTGGTGAACCATCTACCGCCCTTTCTCGAGTGTATATCGGCGTGCAATTAAATCAATGGCTGTCAAAAGAGAGTGCTCACTTCCGCCTCCATTGTGGGTGGTCTGCTGTCGATATTTACGGAATTGAAAACGAATTGCTGCTCTTTTTTTAATGATGATGGGAAGGTCGCATGGGACGGAAACGTGTGATTATCTGTCGCTCAAAAAAAAAATTCTTTTCTTCCCGTCATTTCACGTTAATTGGACTTTACTACCGGTAATTGCTCTAGAAAATTCTTCGATGATGATGAGAATGTGTGATGGATGATATGTTATGACTTTGGGAGTGGTTTTGTTGTTGTTGTTGTCGGCATTGTGTGTATAAGGCCACACGCAGCGAGAGTATGATCACGCCACCTGTCGTTACAGAGTTTTCTTCTTGGAATGCACTCTCCATGACGTAAACGATCCCTTTGGATATCGTATTCTGAGAAAAATCCCTCGTCGACTCTTTACAGGTGGCCTACAACAGGTGCTCGGATATAGTTAGCATCTAGTACTTAATAACGCAATTTTTTTACTTGTATTCCAAGTGTGGAAAATGCCTTGCTCCTGTCAAAAGAAGAGATCCCCCGGGGTGAAGAATCTCCCAACAGCGCCACGCAGTCTGGTCTACTCTTTTTTTTAAACCATTCACTTTTCCTTTTATTTTCAGTGCAGCTGGCTAATTGCCTGCAAAAAAAATGAGTTTGATGTCACCTGTGTAAAATTTTGCACTTTTACCCCTCCTTTTTTAAGAAGGAGAAGCACACCTGTGCGCACGATAAAAACATTCCTGTGCGCAACTCCGCCCAGCTCCCCTTCTCTCTAAAAAGAAACTTTTTTTTTTTCAACCCTATGTAATTTTAAAAAGGTCTTAATTACAGAGCAAAAGCCTATAAATAGTTGTGCAGTAGGCAATATGGTAATAACACGGGTTCTAGAGTTCGGGAAAATTTTCTTCTTTTTTTCGACCCTTGTAATTTGTCGTCGGTAGAGAAACGGGGCCTTGTGACCTCTATGCGTGCCTCAAGGTGCGTTTCGATATTTTTTCGTGTGTTAATTGCCCACAGGAATCGATAGTTTAACAAAGAAGAAGCTCCCCCCTCTTTTTCTAGTTTCTACCCCAGTGGGAGACAGGTGTGCTATCTAGCAACAGTGTCCAGTCTGACTGATCCCAGTGGAGTTGATGACACTTTTTTAAAATAAAGATTTTAACTATTTCTTTGGGAGGTGTGACATTGTTAGTGATTTAAAAAATAGAGTGATTTGTTATTATTTCGAATTTATATGAGAGAAGGATGACAACAAATTCTAGTGCTTGGATACACGAAGCCATTTTCCAGCAGCAGCATCACTCGGTGAGAAACTTTTCTCTTTTACCTGTTGGTGGACGACGAGGGGGGGAGAAAGAAGGGAAAAAACAATAAACACGAGTGTGGGATACACAAAAGAGAAGGACTTGATGAACGGTGATGGAATGAGGGAAAGGTGTATTTCCCCCCTTCTTTTTTTTCTTCAACAGGTCACCTTTTTGTATATTTCTCTTGTCCCCCCTCTCCTGTCAATATATCAAGTCGAAAAAGATTTTCCTTTTTTAAATTCTTTATAGTCACGCGTGATGATTAAAAAGACTAGAATTATCCGGTTTTTTGTTGATGATCCCTCTGGGATTGTTTATATGCGATAAGATGGATTGCCAAACAATCCTCTCTGGAATGTGAAAATCTCTGCAAGGTTGTGTTGTTATATAAACGATTTCACCTGATATCTTGCCAGATCCTCTACTACGACATCCGGCTCTCTCTCTGTTAAGCTTTACCAAAATAAGAGGAAGAAAATAAGAGATCCTTATCTCACACCTGTGCACACATAAGAGACCCCCACTATGTTGTTCATTTGCATAAAAGTGCCCAACCCTGATGACAGGTGTTTAAATAATGGCATGAATGAAAAAAAAAATATTCCCGAAAATAACTTTTTTTTATGACGTCGTTCCGGACGCACCTTAAATTTTCAACCTTGATTGAAAAATCCCATCCGCACTTCTTCTATTTGGCGGAGTGAAAGCTCTAGAGAGAGAGAGAAGAAACACCCTTTTTCTCGAGTCCCGTCCTTGCCCAGCTGTGTGCCCCCCTACTGAGGGCTGGCGGCATGCTGTCTACCACGCAGAAACCCAGCAGGTTCTTCTTCTTCTTCTTGTGCCAAGCCCCTTTCTGTTGAACACCTGGACTTGAGATGATGATGATGATACCCGCCCAAAATATTTTTTATTTTTGTTCAAGGTGCGCCCTACTGCAATATGGTAATATTTAAAAGAGAGAGAAAAAAGCCCGTCCTTTTTTTTGTCAACAATATGTAACTTTCTGGGCCGACTTTTTGGGTATATAGCGTCGGAGCGTCCCGCGTCCTCTTGGGAGCCCCTTTGGTGGTGGTGATGCCCACCCCCTCTGGCGTTGTTTCCCTTCCAAGAGAGAAGGGGGGAGTATATAGTAGGAGTGAGGAGGAGTCACACGTTTAAAAAAAAAAGAGAGACCGGGGTCTTCAACAGTTTTTTCTTTCCTTCTTCTTGTTCCCTTCAGTTGCCGCTCTCCCTTCACGTACGGCGCAGGTGTAGTGTCTCGTCTCTTGTGCTCTCATTGACCCAAAGGATTTTATTTCTATTTGTTGTTAAACATTTCAAATTTTCAACATAACAAACTCGCATCATCCCAAATTTGCCAAATATGATCCACGACGGAATATGACCAAGGTATTTTATTGGTTTTTTTTTTTTTTTTAGTAGTGGAGACAAGGTCAGAGTGCATTTATATATATAAAAAAGGAAGAATTTAATCTTAAAAAAGAGGCCCTGTCATGTTGCCGAGTAATGGAAGCCATCTGTGGGCTCCCCTTTAAGAGAAAAGAAGGAGAAGAAGCGCACCTGGAACCATCTGGCACGCTCCAGGCCAAAAAAGAGAGGGGCACGGCCCAGGTGGGATGTGTAGAGGAAGAGAGAAGAAGAAGAAAAAAAAAATGAATTTTTTTTTGTTGTGTGTGTGTGAAACCCAAGAGGTTCTTCTTCTTTATGTGCCACTCCTTTTTCTCTTAACGGGCTTCCCGCTGCTCTCACCTGGGCGCGCATTTTTTTCTCTTCTTTTCAAGATTATTGAATTTGAATTTTTTTTATTGTTTCAGGATCATAATCGACCATGCGACGCCTGTCGGCCGGCGGAGTGCCTTGGCTGCTCATGTGGTTCTACTGCCTGAGTACTGCTGTCCTCTGCTCTTCTTCTTCTATGACTGGTACGATCCTGATTTTAAATCCTTTATAAGAAATCATTATTAATAATATTTTTTAATAATAGGCGATATTGGTAAACGTGCGGAAGCGCTGGAAGGAAGTTTATTAAACATGTTTGGAATGAAACGGAGACCGAGACCAGGAAAGGATGCAAAAATTGTTATTCCGGAATTCCTCATCGAACTCTACCGACAACAAACTGGACTCGAAGTGGATACAACAAATTTAAATCTGGCTGGAAAGATGACTCAATCCGCTAATACTGTCCGCACTTTTGTCCATCAAGGTGTGTTTTTTAATTTAAATTTAAATATTAAAATGAGATAATAAATTCATTTTAATTTCAGAATCAAATAAGAATAAAAATGATGAAGAAAATCAAGTCCATCTGAGTTTCGACATGTCAAGTCTTCCGGCGGAAGAAGCCCTTAAAGCCGGTGAGTTGAGACTCTACCGCTCTCCAGCCAGTGCTTCAAGTGAGGATGATACATCCAACAAGTGGCGACGGAAGCAGCAAGTGCTCATTCACGAAATAGTTCGTCCCGCTAAAAAGAGGAATCCTGCCAGTGTCGTGGCGGATGAAGACATTTTACGACTGCTGGACAGCCGGATTGTGGATGTTCGTGACGAAGGATGGCTCACTTTCGACGTCCTTCCGGCTCTCCTCCGGTGGAGGGAAAATCCTAAGCGCAATTACGGTCTCCGCCTCGAAGTGAGGCCCGTTACTGGTCGTGGAGCTGATCCAGTAGCGGAAGGATCCCTCTCAGATATCCAGCATTTGCACTTACGCAAAAGGAGAAGTAGTGAAGGTGGTGATCTCCAGTGGGCTAGTCAGCAGCCGCTCCTGGTGACGTACTCTGATGACGGAAAAGCCCGAACGAGGACCAAAAGGGCGGCCGAAAAGAAGCACAAACGAAAGGGACGTCGTGATAATTGCAGGCGTCAATCCCTTTACGTCGACTTCTCCGACGTGGGCTGGAACGACTGGATCGTAGCCCCGCCCGGTTATCACGCCTACTACTGCCATGGGGAGTGCCCTTTCCCGCTGCCCGATCACCTCAACACGACGAATCACGCGATCGTGCAGACGCTGGTCAACTCGGTGAATCCATCAGCTGTACCGAGGGCTTGTTGTGTTCCCACTGAGCTCTCATCCATCTCGATGCTCTACATCGACGAGTACGATAAAGTTGTACTCAAAAACTATCACGACATGGTCGTTGAAGCGTGCGGATGCCGTTGAAATCCATCACGAGTGTGCGTGAATTTTTAAATGTTTTGGCATTAGTCAACCGTGATTGAGAGTGACCGTCGTGTTTTCTTTTTAATTGTGTTTTTCCCAACTATATAATTTATATCTCTTGCACAAATTTATGTTACACACTTCTTAAAATTTCATGAAATAACATTTTCTTTCTCTCAAAAATGCCGACTCTCTGTACAAAAATCAAGTGACTTTTTATATCGTTTTGTAATAATAATTTCGCTGATTTCTTTAAATTTCCCGCGCGTTTCTTGCTGTACAGCGTTGCCTTCTCCTGTTTGTATGTACATACATTACTGCCAGTGTGTATTATAAACAATCATTCATACAAGAAAAAAAGACGATCGTCAATATAGAGAAAGAAAAATAATTTTTTCCTTGATGTTTAACTTGCGTGACATTATCGCTCGGTGGATTTCCTGTGTGTGCTCACCTGTCTATAATTTGGGTAATGGTAGTTCAGCCAAGAAGGGGCTTCTGCATTTTTCCCATCTTACTGACAAAGTTTATTTTTTTTCTGACTGAAAACCGACAAAGAAGAAGCAGTGACCCCCGGTATGAATAAACACTATGATGACAATCAGAAACGGATGTCGTTTCTCCAAGGGATTTACAACCCCCTTCTATTTTTTTTTTCTACTCCCTTTTATATTAGCTCTCAACGTCTAATTGAATGGAAGGTATTTCTTTTATGGTCCTCTGCACGTCTCCTTTTAATTAGTGTCCCCCTTCATATTTTCTTTTTTTTTTCATGATATTGTTTTAAAAGGGAAGAAGAAGACTGATGTGAGGATGAGATAAAAAATGATTTTTCTCAGGTATTTTTTACTTTTCGAGGGGGAGAAGACCGTGAGAGGTTTTCCAACTTTTTCTGACAATTAAGGACGCTTCGAAAGACCGGTTATCCGGTCACCGCATCTCGACAGCCGAGGGCTTGTGACATGGATAATAATCGGATTAACTTTTTTTTTCCTCTTTTTTCCATTAATGGATGTGGCTCCCGGTTATGAACGCTCCCGTGGAAGGTGCTTTCGTTATTTTTATAAAAATTCGTATTGAGCGCCATCTGAGAGTCGAAATTAGAACCAAGTATACAAAATAACAACAACTCATTCATCGACCTTTCCCAATCAACGTAGAAGAGAAAAAATTCACGATTTTTTTTTATTTACTATTTTAAAATTATTTTCTAAATTGGCAACTAGGGACAATATAGCGGACAACATCCGCGCTTGGTGCGCTCCTGCCGGTTCTATTTTTGAATCTCAAAAGGATCTCTCCGTGAATTCCCTTCAGTCGCTAGGTGACTGCGAGCAGCGCACCATCACCGTGCGTCGGGATTTCAGTGCATCTTGGTGTTGTGTGAAAAATACTCAGTCGAGTCGGAATGAGGATTTAAAATAGAGAAATCCATCTTTAAAGTCGACACATCATGGCTGACAAGGAGAGTGGATCGGAACAGGATGATGTTTCATTCCTTCGAACGGTAAAAAAATTGATTAGATCAACAGTCTAGACTCACCCCACCCCACTCACGAAAGCAGTCGCGACGGGCTCACGCTAAAAATAAAAAAGATCCTTTCCCCAAGCAAAAACAATCCTTGTCCCGTTCACTGGCCAGCCCGCTATGGTGGATTTGCGTATTTTATTATACTTGTTCGGGAGCCAAGTTCCGCGTGAATTCATTGTGCTCCCCTCTTAAACGACACATTCCTTTTGCCGGCCGGTTAGAATTAAAAAAAATTATGTTTTATGTCAACACACAGGAAGACAACGTTTGCTTGTCTTGCACGGCTACGGGTGAGAGGGTCTGTTTGGCCGCTGAAGGGTTCGGCAACCGCCACTGTTTCTTGGAAAATATTGCCGACAAGGTTCTTCATTTTTACTTTTAAAATTTAGAAGTTGATTTTAAAAAGTATTTTTAATAATAATAGAATGTTCCTCCGGATTTATCGCAATGCGTGTTCGTCATCGAGCAAGCCCTCTCCGTGCGTGCGCTTCAAGAGCTCGTTACGGCATCAGCATCCGAAACGGTACCCTTCAGATTACATAAGATGTATAACAAATCTTAAGGATGAACGGGTGCAGCAGGCTTCTTTTTCGAGACGTACACAGACAGAGAGAGTACCAATAATAAATTCTCTTGTTTACATCAGTTTTTTAAAAACCCAGAACAAAATTTCGAGCTATAAAGCTAATTTAGTCTTAAATAGTCTGCCGCATGGCTACATATTATTTTAAGATTTGAAAAGTAAAGAGAACAAAAAAATCCATTGATGTTATTGTTTTTTCAGGCTGAAGGACCTCCTGTAAGTATATTGAACGTCAGTTCTGTAATAGAAGTTGAATATATTCTCGTCCTTTAGATAAAGCTTTTTCGTGAATTCGTTCTTTTTTATTTTTTACTTATTTGTCGACTTGTAATCGCATCGCGTAGATTTTCTGTTCGTTTATACCTGAACATTCATAAGTAGCATGTGAGCAAGCAACACACACCTCACTATACATTTTATATATTCAGATTTCACTGTATATTTTTGCGTAAGAATTTATAACTCGATTAAAAACAGCAAGCAGTCATGCTCTTACACATTTATCTCAGGGGTTTTCTTCGTTTTATTTATTATTTCTCCCAAATTTTGTTTTCGTCTGCATCTTGAATTTTTTTTTAATTATTATTTAGCCTTTTTCTCCTCCCAACTAATCATTCCAATTTGCCTAACTTCTTTTATATTGCAAATATATCGATAATTTCCAGGGCACTGGAACAGGATCTGGACATAGGACGTTGCTCTACGGTAACGCAGTCCTATTGCGACACTTAAACAGCAATATGGTATTACATAAACATTGTTATAGTAGGTCGTAATCTTTTTAATGACATTTTCCATTTAGTATTTGGCTTGCCTTTCTACGAGCTCGTCAAATGATAAACTAGCCTTTGACGTTGGTTTGCAAGAGCAATCTCAAGGTATTTATAGTAACTCTTAAGAAAAACGAAGATGTGTCTATTTACAACGTTGCCAGGTGAGGCTTGCTGGTGGACAATTCACCCGGCATCCAAACAGCGTTCGGAAGGTGAAAAAGTTCGTGTCGGTGACGATTTAATTCTCGTTTCTGTCGCCACTGAACGATATTTGGTAATAAAACTGGTCGTAATAAATTATTTTGAGTCATTTAAAAACTTTCGGATGAATGTCAACAGCATACTACTAAAGAAAACGATGTGTCTATCGTCAACGCCTCGTTTCACGTGACTCACTGGTCTGTAGCTCCTTTTGGAACGGGATTGAGTCGTGTAAAGAATGTTGGTATGTAATTTAATCTCATTTTTTGAAAGATAACTTCAATTAACATTGAAATTCTTTCAGGTTTCCTCTTTGGTGGCGAAGTATTGCGCTTCTTCCACGGCGGAGATGAGTGCTTGACGATACCTTCATCGTGGTCAGAGCAGCCGGGCCAAAAGTAAATTTTTTAAATTGATGTAATAAAGAAATTGATTCACAATTTAAAATTCTGTAATTTTACAGTATCGTAGTATACGAAGGAGGTGATGTAGTCCTTCAAGCCAGGTCTTTGTGGAGACTGGAATTAGCTCGCACTAAATGGGCTGGAGGATTCATCAATTGGCTTCATCCAATGCGGATTCGACACATTACAACTGGCCGTTACCTTGGAATAAACGAAAATAAAGATCTCTGTCTTCTTGCCAGGTATTTTCTATTCAATAAATCTATCAACTATTCTTCTTTTAAATTTTCAAATTTAGGAATGAAGCCAATTTGGCAGTGAGTGCGTTCTACCTCCGCTCTGAAAAGGATGACCAAAAGGTCACGCTAGAAGACAAGGATCTGGAAGTGCTGGGCACTCCCATTATCAAGTATGGTGACAGCACCGTTATCGTCCAGCACGTTGAAACAAGTCTTTGGCTTTCTTACAAGGTCAGCACTGATTTTTAATATCCAACCTACTTAGGACGAATAATCTGAGTTTATAAATCTACAGACGTACGAGACGAAGAAAAAAGGAGTTGGTAAAGTGGAAGAAAAGCAAGCGATCCTGCACGAAGAAGGCAAGATGGATGATGGATTGGAATTCAGCAGGAGTCAAGAAGAGGAATCGAGGACGGCCCGAGTGATTCGGAAATGCAGCTCACTTTTTAATCGATTCATAACGTATATTATCTTTTAATTCATTTCTAATTTAGAATCATTTTCTTATATTGAAAATTTAGGGGGCTGGATTCACTGCAGCACGATCACGAACAAATCACAACTTTGTTCAAGCATCTTAATTTGGCAGAGATGGTCAAATGTTTGGAAGATTTGATTGAATACTTTGCCAGACCAGAAGATAATATAGGTTAATTAATAAATTATAGATTTTGTTTGTAAGCGATAGTTATTTAATTAAAATTATATTATAGGACACGAAGAAAAGCAGATCAAATTGCGAGCACTTCGCAATCGTCAGGATCTCTTTCAAGAAGAAGGAATTCTCAATTTGATCCTAGACGCTATTGACAAAATCACGACCATCACAGCACAAGGATTCATGGTGGCTTTAGCAGGAGAAGCTGTCGGTCAAAACTGGGACATCATCTCAGCTTACCTCTACCAATTGCTAGGTATATAATTGAATCTCATTTTAAAATGATTTACAACTAATTTTAAATAAATATTAGCCGCTATCATCAAGGGAAATCACACAAACTGCGCCCAATTTGCTCAGTCTCACCGACTCAATTGGCTGTTTAGTCGACTTGGCTCTCAAGCATCTGGTGAAGGTACCGGAATGCTGGATGTACTCCATTGCGTCCTCATCGACTCACCGGAAGCTCTTAATATGATGAGGGTATGTAAATATTAATATGCCTTCTCTACAACTTATTAATTTTTAATTTTAATTTTATAGGAAGAGCACATCAAGGTGATCATATCTTTGTTAGAAAAACACGGAAGGGATCCAAAAGTCCTGGATGTACTCTGCTCCCTTTGCGTCGGTAATGGAGTGGCCGTTCGGAGTTCTCAGAACAACATTGCCGATTATCTACTACCCGGTCGGAATCTACTCCTACAGACTCAGCTTGTAGATCACGTCTCGAGCATCCGACCGAATATCTTTGTGGGAAAAGTGGCCAATTCGGCCGTCTACCTCAAATGGTATTTCGAATTGACGGTGGATCACGCTGAAATGACGACTCATCTAATGCCTCATCTGCGTGTCGGATGGGCTAATACTTCTGGGTATGTATCCACTTTAATTACAACGAGTTAATTATGTAATTAATTTTTTAAATGTTTAGATACGTCGCTTATCCTGGTGGAGGAGAGAAATGGGGTGGCAACGGTGTCGGTGATGATTTATACTCTTATGGATTCGATGGTGCTCAGCTCTGGACAGGTAAATTATTTCATAACATTTTTTTTAAGATCATAGAATACTCATTTTATTAATTTTTAGGTGGAAGGAGCACAGTAGTGCACGCCGGAATGACAGAGCCCTACATCCGAAAAGGAGATGTTGTGGGCTGCGCTCTAGACCTATCCGTTCCGGTCATGACTTTCTACTTGAACGGGGTCAAAGTGAAGGGCAATTTCAAAAACATGAATTTAGAAGGCATGTTTTTCCCAGTCGTCAGCTGCTCTGCCCGCGTCAGGTAAGATTCAAAATTCCTTAAAACTGAACTTCTTTTCACTCTAATATCTACTTTTAGTTGCCGTTTCTTGTTTGGAGGAGAGCACGGACGGCTCCGCTTCCCTCCACCGTACGGCTTCTCGCCGCTCTACGAGTGCCTCCTACCGACGCAGACACTAGCACTCGATCCTTGCTTCCATTTTGGAGATTTAACAAAGAGCACTCTTGCTGGACCACTTGAAGTATTGAACGACACTGCTTTTGTGCCTCAACCCGTCGATACTTCCTTGGTATATGTTGTAATACGTGCCTATATAATTTAAATATTAAATATTTTCTCGTTTTAGATTGTTCTACCTGGTTACATCGAAACGATTCGGGATCGGCTGGCGGAAAATATCCACGAAATATGGGCAATGAATAAGATTGAAGAAGGCTGGGTTTTTGGGGAACGAAGGGACGACCTGCACAGGATTCATCCTTGTCTAACTCAGTTCGATCGTTTACCACCGGCTGAAAAGCGCTACGATACCCAACTAGCCCTCCAAACCCTCAAGTATATTTTCAAGCTCAACTAAATTAACTTTTTATTATAAATGAATATTTTTAAAAAGGACGATCCTTGCTCTTGGATACCACATCACAATGGACAAGCCTCCGTCGCGTATTAAGACGGTTCGGTTACCCAACGATCCTTTTGCGCAATCCAACGGCTATAAACCCGCACCTTTGGATTTATCGGCCATCACTTTGAGTGGAAAACTGGAGGAACTCATTGATCAGCTGGCCGAAAATACTCACAACGTTTGGGCTAAAGAGAGGATCAGTCAAGCATGGACATACGGTCTTAATGAAGTATTAAATCTATTTCAATTTTTTTTTTACGAGAGAATTTATCTACAATTTTGATTACAGGATCCTGATAACAAAAGGAGCCCTCATCTTGTCCCATATTCAAATGTTGATGACATAATCAAGAAAGCAAATAGGTAAATTTGAAAATCATTATAAAAAGGACGAAATAGGATCTAAATTTGTGTTTTTACAGAGATACTGCCAGTGAAACTGTTCGCACTCTTTTGGTCTACGGCTACATTTTGGAGCCACCTACTGGAGAGCCACACGAAACTGGTAGAAATTTGGACAAAAAAGTTTTGAAAATGTTAATTAATATGAATTTTTATCAACAGCAACTGCGACGGGATCCGTTGGATCCAAGTTCCCTGATTATCGGACCTACCGGGCGGAAAAGACGTATGCAGTTTCTTCAGGAAAATGGTCTCTATTTTCATTTTTATTTTTTATTTTTTCATTTCTAAATATAACATTGTTAAAATAGGTACTTTGAGTTTGAAGTGCTCACAGCTGGACCGATGAGGGTCGGCTGGACCAAAGTGGAATCCAAACCTGGTTTCCAACTGGGTCAAGATGATTGTAGCTGGGCCTTTGATGGTTGGAGGGTAAAACTTGGATTTAAATTTAAAATAAATCATGTTAGAATAAGCAGGATATATTACTCGCATCATGAAAGCATCATGTTCCACATTTATTTTCACCACATTTCTATAGTTGATATCAAGTCCTTGATTAGTCCATTTTTCTCATTTCATTTTCTTTGCATGAATACAAATGATCTATGATTACCTAATAACATTTACTCCCTATGTAGTAAAAAGCCTATTTTCACTTTCTCTCTCTCTCTGTACCGGCCTTAATGATGCTAGGGCTTGAAATGGCATCACGGAACGGTCGACATCTGCGGAAGGAAAGTTCAGGTTGGAGACGTGGTCGGCTGCATGATCGACTTGCACGATAGGATTATGTGTAAGTATATCTCTTTTCCTTATAGAATTGTAGTCTCTTTTTCGCTTTTGGTTTGAATTGCATGAAGCATGTCATTGCACAACCGGCACCTTAAAAACCTTAGAAAAGGAAAATTAAAAAAGGAAATCCTGATAGTGTGGAGGATTGAGAGAGCCCGCTTTGTGATGCAGGAGGAAAAGTTCAATGCAGGATCCTGCGAATCTTATGGCAAGCAGTGGGAAGTTGGCGATTGTGTCGGTGTCTTCCTCGACCTGGTGGATCACACCATCAGTAAGTTTAATATATCCATCTAACCAAGGTCCTTAGTCCCTTGAGTTTCATTGCTGTTGTATAATATAACCAATCGGGGTACAAACAGCCAGAAAGAGTGTGCGGTGAGCTTTTAAAAAGAGAAGAAGAGCATGACAAAAGCGATCCTGATGAAGATGATTTATAATTTCTTTTTCATTCAGGTTTCTCATTGAACGGTGAACTCTTGATGGATTCGATGGGTAGCGAAACAGCCTTTACTGATATCCAAGGAGAAGAGTTTGTTCCGGCATTCACGCTGGGAATCGGTCAGAAAGCTCGCCTCATTTTCGGTCAAGATGTCAACGCGCTCAAATACTTCACGTCCTGTGGTCTTCAGGAAGGTTACGAACCCTTCTGCGTGAATATGAGTCGCCAAATGACGTACTGGTACACGCGTGATCAGCCCATCTTTGAGAATAACGATGATTTCGCGGATTCGCCGATCGAAGTGACCCGTATTCCGGGCGGATCCGACTCACCGCCCTGCATGAAAATATCCCACAAGGAATTTGAAACGATGGAAAAGGCTAATTGGGAGTTTTTGAGGCTCTCTTTGCCCGTCACTTTTCACGATTCTTTCATCTCGTAATGAAGTTTGAACTGAATCAATGAATCCAAGATTTTAATCGAATTGTATAATTAGGGAACAAGAAAAGGCTCGGCGGTGGCAAGAAATCCGCATCCGACAGAGTCGATTACGTGCGGATAACGTCACTCGTAACGCCACTTTGGAGCAGAGCATGCTTAAATCGGGATTCACAATGTCTGATATTAATGGTAATACATCATAACAATTTACAAAAACTAATATTAACTATTGAATTTAATTACAGATTTGCAATATGGATACGATTCGGATACGAACGGTGGACGCGGGAATGCGCCTCCGCCAAGACCGATGGTGCCCGACCGTCACAACCGGATGCGTAGCATCGATTACAACGCATCCAACAGCCACGATATGAATGGAATGACCAACGACACTCCCCATAGTAAAGGGATTTTAAGAGCTTCGAGTGAGATGCACGTAACCAACCGCCAGGGTCGGGATCTGGATCGCAAAGCCAAGACTCCCGATTTGAACAACGATCCTAATAAAGATGATAAAAAGAAGCGCGGGAAATCTCCTTTTGCCTTTTTCACTCGATTACGCGACGCCAGCACTGAGCGTAGGAATAAAGGGAAGACACCTGAACCTAATTTAGCTGGTAGGGATACTGCATGGACAAACGAAAGGACTTGATACGGCTAAGAGCAAGCTGGGCGTGAAAAATACAAACAACGTGCGGATCTCTCCGGTAACTATCGAAGGATTATGTAAAAGCTGAACTATTTACTAACTTTTATATTTGTTTAAAAAAGAATGATTTGAAAGTGTCTCCATCATCGATTCCGGATCGTAGACCATCAAAAGGAGGAAACAGTCCGATGATCCAACCTAGAGGCCTTCACGGAGGAGATGCGGAAGATTTTGATCCGCTGGATACGGAATGCTTACGCTTAATCAACGAATACTTTTATGGCTGTCCGCATATTTCCTGGTCAGGATCCTGGTCATGTCTATGTAGGATGGGTTACGACTCAGTTCCACCTGCAGGATAAAGTTTTCGACCAGTCCAAGGATCGCTAAAGTGGTTATTGCTCGCGTAGACGATGCTGAACGTACTCTTGAAAGGTATTTTTATACCAATCAATCTATTTCTATGTTTTAATTAATAACTAAAATTGATTTATTTTGCAGTGTGGATCGCCATAGTTGCTACATGCTCAGAGCAGATGAGTTATACAACGAAGTAACTCAAGATGTGGCAAGCTAAAGGGGCTGCCCAAGGAATGTTTATCGGTTGCTTCATCGATACTGCCACTGGATGGATTACTTTACCTGCGAGGGCAAAGAGACTAAACATCGTTTCAAAGTATTAATTAAAAATTCTCAACTTTCTTTCATGATCATCATTTATTATATATTTTTAATAGATGGAAGTGGGAACGAAATTGTTTCCAGCCATCTTTGTAGAGGCTACGAGCAAAGAAGTACTTCAGTTTGAATTAGGTCGCTACTCCAACAACTTTGCCTCTATCGGCCTGCCGTGTTGCAAAATTCTGAGAAGCACGTAGTGCCTCAAGTGAGTTATTATAACTCTGATTTAATGTATACATATAAAACATATTATTAATCAATTAATTCAATTTTCAGTTTCCGCCGCGTCTAAAAGTTCAAATCCTGAAACCTCATCAGTGGTCTCGAGTGCCCGAATCAATCCCTCAAGGTATATTATCAAATTTAATATCTTTGAATCAAATTATAAAAGTTCTCAATTCGATTCAATCAGGCACACGCTTTAAAACTTTCTGACCTACGGGGATGGAGTATGCTGTGCGAAGATCCTGTTTCTATGCTAGCTGTCCACATACCTGAAGAGGATCGCTGCATTGATGTCTTGGAACTCATCGAACATGAAAAGTTGCTGAGCTTCCATGCTCACACTTTACAACTTTACTCTGCTCTGTGCTTCCAATCCAACTTTCGGGCAGCTCATACTCTCTGCTCCTATGTGGATCAAAAGCAGTTGCTCTATGCCATCCAGTCGGAATACCTATCCGGTCCGCTGAGAGCCGGATTTTCCGATTTGCTCATCGCCCTGCATATCGAATCACACGCCACTACGATGGAAGTTACTCAGAATGAGTTCATCATACCGATGGGTAACGAGTTGAAGGAACTTTACTCCGATCCTGGCATGACTCACAGTCTGAGCTCTTTGCGAACCGAATCCATCCGACCCCAAATGACGACCACCGAAATTCAAGATCACTATTGAAACCATCAAAGGTCTTAGTACACCTTATTTCCCGTTGGAAACGGTCAAAGTCTTCGTTTTAGACGCCCTGGATAAGGCCGTCCAGCTCAATCAAGTTCACAACCGGGATCCCATCGGTGGAAGCAATGAAAACCTCTTCGTTCCCCTGCTTAAACTGATTGATAAATTGCTACTTGTCGGGATCATGGAGGACGAAGATATTCCCAAACTGTTAATTCTTATCGATCCTGAGACGTGGGATCCAACTTTCGATCGCCAGGGTAAAGATGAACACCGAAAAGGTTTGCTTCAGATGAGCCTTGCGGAAGGAGTAAAACTGGAGATGTGCTGTCTATTGCATCACTTGTGGGACAATCAGCTGCGTCACAGAGTCGAAGCGATTGTGAACTTCAGCCACGACTTTATCGGTGAAATCCAGACGGATCAGTTGCGCCGTTACGTCGAGATCAAACAGTCGGATCTTCCATCAGCCATTGCGGCTAAGAAAACGCGTGAATTCCGCTGCCCTCCTGTCCAACAGATGAACGCTATTTTAGGATTTAAAAACCTACCAGAAGAGGAGAGAGAAAATTGTCCATGCAATGAAGATTTGGCCGCAATCCTTGCGGGTTTCCATTCGGATTTCACCTCAAAATTGATGTACAAAACGGCAGAGGAAGAACAAGCGACGGAAGAAACGGTTAAAGAAGAACCCAAAGCTGGTCTGGTTAATAGAATGATGAATGTCATTACTATGGTTAAGAAGAATGATGAAGAAGGCGGTACTGTCGAAGAGGCCAAATCGTGCGAACAGATTTTTAGGAAGAGGCTCATCACCACCATCGTCCGCTGGGCTGAAGAAACCATCTTTGAGAACTACATGTTGGTGAGGGAAATGTTCCGTCTACTATTACGTCAGTATGACGGCGTCGGTGAAGTAATGAGGGCACTCCAGAAGACCTACGTCATCAACAGTCGCACTAAAAAGGACGTCCAGGGTCTCTGGATCGGTTTGAGCCGAATCCGTGGTCTCCTTCCCGTTCAAATGTCGCAAGAAGAAGAAGAACTGATGAGAGAACTGCTCTGGAAGATGGTCAACAATCATTCTTTCTTCCAGCATCCGGATTTGATGAGAAACCTTCGAGTTCACGAGAACGTCATGGCCATTATGATGAATACTTTGGGTACTACCTTTAAAATACCTATATTTTCGTTGTTTTATTAATTTAAAAATAATATCCAGGTCGTAGAGCTCAAGCTCAGTCAGATGCTCAGACCCAAGCTCAAGTCCAAGCTTCCGGCGGAGAGGCCTGAAACAGTGCCTAAAGAGAAGGATACATTCTCATGAAATGGTGGTTGCTTGCTGTCGCTTTTTGTGCTATTTCTGTCGCACTTCTCGAGCCAATCAGAAAGCCATGTTTGAACATTTGAGTTTCTTATTAGAAAACTCGAATATCCTCCTATCAAGGTAACTTTCAAAGTCCTAAATATTAGACTTGACCTATAATACTAATTTTTATTTTCATGACAGACCTTCACTGAGAGGTAGCACTCCGCTCGATGTAGCCTACTCATCTGTTATGGACAATACAGAACTGGCCTTAGCTCTGAGAGAGCACTATCTCGAGAAAATTGCAATCTACTTATCCCGCTGTGGACTGCAATCAAATTCAGAGTTGATGGAGAGAGGCTACCCGGATTTAGGTTGGGATCCAGTGGAAGGCGAGCGCTATTTGGATTTCCTCCGATTCTGTGTCTGGGTGAATGGAGAAAGTGTTGAAGAGAATGCTAATTTGGTCATCCGACTTCTGATCCGCCGTCCAGAGTGTCTTGGACCCGCGCTTCGTGGTGAAGGAGAGGGTCTTCTAAGAGCCATCACCGATGCTAATAAATTATCCGAACGGATTCAGGTAAATCGGATTTCAGAGTAAATTAAAAAGTCTTTGTTTTAAAAAGAATTTGAATTTTAGATCCAGAAAGCTTTGCATTCGGAAGCGGAAGGAACGATTCCGGGACTCTCAATCGATCATCCAATGCCACAGGGAGAAGATGATGAGGACTTTCATCGATATCGGTGCCGCTATCTTGGGATTCTACTGCACTCTAGTGGACCTTTTAGGTCGGTGTGCTCCCTGAATCTGGCGTTATCGCTCAGGGAAGAACGAATCATTGCGTGCCTAGAGCAATTCTACGATCCTTGGTACCTCTAGAAGATCTGGAAGGAGTTTTGAAGCTTGCGCTTCACACTTCAGAACAACAGCTCGGATGACGGACCATCATCGGACATGCCATCTGGTCTGATCCCTGGTCACAAACAGAGCGTTGTCCTCTTTCTGGAACGCGTTTACGGGATCGAAGATATAGAGCTCTTCTTCCGACTTCTGGAAGAAGCCTTCTTACCCGACTTGAGAGCCGCCACCATTTTAGAAAAGACTGACGGTGGAGAATCGGACATGGCCCTTGCTCTCAATCGTTATATTGGCAATTCTATCTTACCTCTACTCATTACGCACTCCCGATTCTATTCGGAGGCTGAGAATCACGCCAGTGTGCTCGATGCTACGCTTCATACGGTGTACCGTCTCTCTAAAAATAAGATGCTCACTAAAGGTCAACGAGAGGCCGTTTCTGATTTCTTGGTAGCACTAACAAGGTAGCTTTCTTTTTTATATAGTTCTTATATTACTCATGGTTTAATGAGTCTTTAATAAACAGGGAATTGCAGCCCAGTATGTTGCTGAAACTTCTAAGGAAGCTGACGGTGGACGTGTCTCGTTTGTCCGAGTACACCACAGTTGCTTTAAGGCTCCTGACACTTCACTACGATCGATGTGGTAAATATTACGGAGCTCTGGGTGGCCAAGGAAGTTACGGATCTGCAAGCGATGAAGAAAAGCGACTCACCATGATGCTCTTCTCCAACATTTTCGATTCTCTATCGAAGATGGTAATACAATTTTTATTATTTAACCATTAAACCCTTTTAAATGAAATTTGATTGTAATTTAGGAGTACGATCCGGAACTGTTTGGCAAAGCTCTACCTTGTCTGACAGCCATTGGTTGCGCTCTTCCGCCCGACTACGCTCTGATCGCCACAATGGAGGACGAGTTGTACAAAGCATCACAGGCGGACTCGAGTGGCCCCTATGATCCCCAACCAATCAACACCGTCAAGTATTTAATCTCTTACTTAACAATATATCTAAAGTCTATAACAATTTTATTTAGGGTTTCGTTGAACACGGATTTGACCAATTTGGTCCAAAAGTTCTCCGAGCATTACCACGACGCATGGGCTAAACGTAAGCTAGAAAATGGCTGGTCCTATGGCGAATCTTGGTCGGACAACTCTAGGACCCATCCACGTCTCAAGCCACCCCACATGCTCTCGGAATATGAGCGTGAACGGTACCGGGAACCCATCAGAGATTCACTCAAAGCCTTACTAGCGCTCGGATGGAACATTGAGTACGCGGACTACGACGCATCTAATACAAATCGGAACAGTATGAGGCGATCTAGCAGCGCAATGGTATTCATATATATTTTAAACGTTTATTACTGCCAGTTACTTAATTTTTTGATCATTATAGGACGGAAGCTGTACTCCTGACAACTACAATCCGAATCCAGTGGATATGGCCAATTTGACTCTGAGCAGGGAGATGCAGAACATGGCGGAACGGTTAGCTGAAAACGCGCACGATATCTGGGCCCGCAAGAAAAAAGAAGAAATGTCCTCTTCTGGTAAGCCATCAAATGCAAATATCAATTGTGAATGTATGTAATACAGATGGGCTGTTTGAAAGGAGGCGGTTTGCATCCACAAATGGTGCCTTATGACCTTCTGACGGACAAGGAGAAGCGGAAGGATCGGGAGCGTACTCAAGAGCTTCTCAAGTACCTTCAGTTCATGGGCTACAAGTTGCACAGGTGAATTTTTCAAGCTTTTTTTTATTTGTTTTCTTTTTTCCAATTTTTGATTGTCATTGTTTTATAACCCAAAATTAACTCCCCGTTTGAGATGAACACTGCTCATCCAATTAAACACCCTTGTTCTATTTTTGATTGACCCTCACCTTTTCATCAAATTTGCACCTGATTCGACACTGACATATTATTTGGTCATCACCAGCGCTACAAATGACTCTAAGAAGACCTCACCATATTCTAGGTACTGGTCCATCCATTAGAGTTTAGTGCTTTGCAGGGAGATATCATCCTTTAGTAGTGTGCTCATACATAGAAAATGCATCGTCTTTCCATCTTAATAATAAATAATCAATGGATGCTGCTGCTCTTTCATTTATAAACAGAATGGGTAAGGGGCAACCCCTGTCCCAGAATGTGGACGGAGTGGATTCATCCGGCAATCTTCCGGCTGCCAGCGATCTCCGGTTCGCCTACAGTTTGCTGGAGAAGCTGATCCAGTACTTGGACGTGGCTGCTTTGAATATGAAACATTTGAGACCTAGTGGTAACTATAGTCGCAGAAGCAGCTTCAAGACTTCAACTCGAGACGTCAAATTCTTCTCCAAGGTTTACATCTATAAACATTTTATCACTTGATTTCTTCTTGTTTAAATCTATATTTCAAATTTAGGTGGTGTTGCCCCTAGTGGAGAAATATTTCAGTACCCATAGACAGTATTTCATTAACGTTGCCACGGCAACTAGCAGCGTTGGAGCAGCTTCGCTGAAAGAAAAAGAGATGGTGGCCAGCCTTTTCTGCAAATTGGCAAGCCTTTTGCGCTATAAATTTTCGGCTTTCGGCTCCGATACGCGCATAACTGTTCGGTGCCTTCAAGTGCTCGTTCGGGCCATCGATGCTAAATCTCTGGTCAAGAACTGCTACGAATTTGTGCGCACTTCCATGCTTATGTTTTTCAACAACGCTGCAGAGGATCTCGGCCAGTGTTTAGCAAACTTGCATGACGTAAGAATGTATTTTTATTTGCTTTTTAAATTCAATATCAACATTTGATTCATATAGATGAAGTATAATTTACTGCGTGGAACTCACCTTAAGACGTCATCATCTCTAAACTACGTACAAATGGTGCTCTTGCCGGTATTAACAGCCTTGTTTGATCATTTAGCTGTCTATGAATTTGGCAGCGATCTTTTACGTAAGTTGATTTTCTATTATTATTTTTTAAATAAGTCATTAAATGTTATCCTTGTTTATAGTGGATGATATTCAAGTGGCCTGCTACAAAATCCTCAACAATCTGTACCAATTTGGCACGGATCCTTCCATCTCGAAAGACAGGAAATTTATTAAACTCGAACTGGATCGACATCGACCAACGATCGGTAGCTGTCTGGGAGCTTTCGCTTCCACTTTCCCGGTCGCCTTCCTGGAACCGCATTTGAACAATCACAATCCGTACTGCATCCACGGAAAATTGCAAGAATCTTCCTTGGAGGCCCAAGATGTCATGTCGAAACTAGAGTCGAGTATGCCTACTTTGGAGACTCTCCTGGCTCAAGTAGAGCAGTTTGTAGCGTCAGAAAAGAGTTACATGGATGCACCTTACGTCATTGATGTCATGCTGCCTATGATGTGCTCTTACATGCCCTTCTGGTGGGCACAAGGACCTGATAATCAGGATCCTGTTGGAGGGTAAAACCATTTAACATTTTAAGTAATCATCAAATTAAGATATTTAACGTTTTGAATTTAATAGGAATCATATCACCATGGTGACCAGTGAGCACATGAATCAGTTGCTAAAGAACGTGCTAAATTTAATTAAAGCCCACATCGGATCGGATGCTGCACCTTGGATGACTCGTATTGCTGGATTCACGCAGCAGATCATCATCAACACTTCGGAAGAGCTTCTGAAGGATCCTTTCCTTCCATTAGCTCAGAGAATCCGGAAGAGGACGGAGCAGATGTTCCACAAAGAAGAAGCTTTGCGCGGTTTCCTCAAATCAACAACGGAGGATACCTCCCAGGTGGAGGCTCAGTTGCAAGGCGACTGGTATCTTTTAGTCAGAGATATCTACGCCTTCTATCCGCTCCTCATCAAGTACGTCGATCTTCAGAGGAACCATTGGTTGCGTCATGATGTTCCCGAAGGCGAAGAGCTCTACACTCACGTAGCAGAAATATTTAACATGTGGTCGAAATCTCAGGTAATTTAATTTATTTATTTTTGTCTAAAGTAGATTTGACATTATTTTTGGTAACAGTATTTCATCAAAGAGGAGCAAAATTTCATTTCTGCCAATGAAATTGATAATATGACTCTGATTATGCCGACATCCGCCAGCCGGAAAGCTACCGTTGTTACGGATGCTGCACCAACAGGCGTCTCAGGAAAAGTTGTACGTAACTTTGAAAACTAAATATCTTTGATTTGTATAAGAATTCATTACATTATTTCAAATTGTTATAGAAAAAGAAGAAATCTCGTGACCGGAAGAGAGATAAAGACAAGGAAGTGGCCGCTTCTTTAATGGTAGCCTGTTTGAAACGACTTCTTCCTGTAGGATTGAATCTGTTTCCTGGCAGGGAGCAAGAACTCGTCCAACACTGCAAGGATCGTTTCCTAAAGGTATATAATTACTCGATTAATGCACTCATAAATTCTAATTTATGTCAATTCAGAGAGTTGCCGAGCACGAGATCATTGATTTCGCTAAAACGCAACTGACTCTTCCGGATAAGATCGATCCTTCGGATGCCATGTCGTGGCAGCACTACCTCTACTCCAAATTAGGCTCCAAGAAACCGAATCCTGTAGCTAATAGTGGGCCAGCCGTTAATGCTAAAGCTAATGCCAATCAGCAAGCTCTTTTGGATGAATTGGTGGAACGTATCGTTGCCATGGCCAAAGTCCTTTTTGGTCTTCACATGGTATAAATTTAGCCTCTTTTTATTTCTTATTTTCTCTCTTTCTCATTTATTTATTTTCCTCTTCTTTAATTTTTCTTACTTTTTGAGTTGTTTCTTATTTGATTGTACACCTCGCTGTGTCCTTATATATGTAGATCGATCATCCACAACAGCAGCAAAAAGGCGCCTGGCATTCAGTGGTTTCCCCTCAAAGAAAACGCGCCGTCATTGCTTGTTTCCAACAAAAGTCGCTCCACTCGTTGCCTAGGTTCTCATATCTTTTCTCAACTCTTTTATTTCTCTTTTTTTTTCTTTGTGTTGGATTTGCCTCTTCCACCCGCACGTTGATTATGATAACAGCATGATGTTCATGTCCAATACCACCTTCTAAATTTTTATGAAAAAAATATACATAGAGGCATGCTTAAAACCCTGATTTCTGATGATATGCTTATCATCAGGCTGATAATCCTCCACGTTCCAACCGGCCACCGAGCTGGAGAAGACTGTACATGTCCGCCATTCGGAAACGAGTTATTTCCTCATGCTTGACCCAATCCATGCTGTACCGTTTACCAAGGTAACGTCTCTCTAAACTTATTGCCCATGCGCGAGTTTGTAACTTGGATGATGTTAGCGTACTAATCACGGTACAACTCGTGTTCGTCCTGGAACAAATCAACGATTTTATAGGATCCTGATGAATTTCTTTTTAATAGACATCGAGCCATCAACATCTTTTTGAGAACATATCAAGAATTATGGCTATCGGATGAGAATGTTGGACAAGAAGTTATCATCGAAGACCTCACAGTAATCTAATTATTTTCTTAATTAATTTTTTACAATGGTTTTAATTTCTTCCTTTAAAGCAAACGTTTGAAGATGCTGAGCTCAAGAAGAAAGATGTCCAGGAAGAGGAAGGAAAACCAGATCCATTGTCCCAATTAGTCACGACTTTCAACCGAGGAGCTACGGTAGAAAGAGCCGGAGCACTGGATGATGCGCTCTACATGGCCTATGCGGTCATCATGTCAAAGTAAAAACTTTTAATTAATAAACAATACAATTCTTAAAACTGTATCTTGTGATAGATCTTGCGGAGAAGAGGAAGAAGAGGATGAAGAAGGCGGAGATGAGGAAGGAGGAGCCTCTATCCACGTAAGTATTACGTTTAGTGACTAATCCTTTTTGTTCTTATCTGAGACATTTCTTTGTTGTATAGGAATTGGAAATGGAAAAACAGAAATTGCTGTTTCATCAAGCTCGATTGGCTTCTCGCGGTGTTTACGAGATGCTTTTGCAATTCATCTCGGCAGCCAAGGGCGCCCAATCCGACATGGTGATGAATACTTTGGAACTGGGTATTTCTGTCCTTCGTGGTGGTAACATCGACATTCAAATGGTACCATTTTGTCAACTGATTTTTAAATATATCATTCAATAAATAAACTTATATTTTCCAATTCCAGCAAATGTTGAATTACTTGAAAGAGAAAAAGGATGCTGGATTTTTCACATCGATTGCAGGACTGATGAATTCCTGCAGGTTAATTTGACCTATTTATTTATTTTTATATAAAATCCACTTAATCATTTGTATTTTAAAACAGTGTACTGGATTTGGATGCATTTGAGCGAAATACCAAAGCTGAAGGATTGGGAGTAGGTGCGGAAGGTGCTGCTGGAGAAAAGAATATGCACGATGCGGAATTCACTTGCGCTCTCTTCCGGTTCATTCAACTTACATGCGAAGGCCACAATCTTGGTAATTTGGACTTGCATTTCTCCAGTTGATTCATTTTTACTAAATCTTACTTATTTAGAATGGCAAAATTACCTAAGGACACAAGCGGGTAACACGACCACTGTTAACGTAGTTATCTGCACGGTCGATTACCTCCTACGTCTTCAGGTACCAAATTAGTATCTAAATTTAAAATTACGAACGATTCAGCTAATAAATTTGTGTAAATAGGAATCTATTATGGACTTTTACTGGCATTATTCGAGCAAGGAAATTATCGATCCTGCAGGAAAAGCCAATTTCCTGAAAGCGATTGGAGTTGCCAGTCAAGTTTTCAACACCCTCAGTGAAGTTATTCAAGGCCCTTGCACTCTTAATCAGCAAGCTTTAGCTCACTCCAGGTATATATTATTAAAACTTGAAAATTCATTAACTCATTAAGAACGAATAAATTTGCGGGAAAGGTTGTGGGATGCCGTTGGTGGCTTTCTTTTCTTATTCGCCAACATGCAGGACAAGTTGTCGAAGCACTCGAGCCAAGTGGATCTTCTAAAGGAGCTCCTTAATCTCCAGAAAGACATGGTCATCATGATGCTCTCTATGCTTGAAGGTATACATAATCTATTCAATCCTTTCAATCCATATAATTAATTGACCTACTTCTTAGGTAACGTCGTGAACGGAACGATCGGTAAACAAATGGTGGACACCTTGGTAGAATCAGCGTCGAACGTCGAGGTATACATATTTCCTAATCTTAAAACATAAAACAGTTTGACATAATCTATTGAAAAAAAAAGAAAATCCTCAAATTCGTCAACATGTTCCTGCGAGTGAAAGCGTTGACCAGTGCGATACGCAAATCGGTAACAAAAAGGGGCACCAAAAACTAATTTTTCATTTTTTTTTTGTCTCTTTACTTTCCAATATTATGCTGACACGCACACACACAAAATACTTCTTGGCACCGCATCGAATCTATTTATATTTTATATAATTTGTCTCGTGCTCGTGCAACAACAACAACTACAGCTTATTCTCAAATACTTCGACATGTTCCTCAAGCTGAAAGACTTGACTGGTTCTACAGCCTTCCAGGTTCGTCTGCTCGCTAACATCCCACCTACCGCTTTACGTGTCGTCTCCATTATTATTTCCCTAACTCAATGTCATCTTAATGTAAATATACTAAACGGATTAAAATGTATAATGTACATAGGAATCTGAGAGCACGAAAGACGGATGGATTACTCCCAAAGAGTTTAGGGAGAAGATGGAAGCTCAAAAGAGCTATTCGCCGTAAGTTGATTACATAATTTCTTTTTTAAATGGTTTAGTCATTTAATATGTAATTAAAAATAGAGAGGAAATCAACTTTATGCTGGCCTGCTGCGATACGAATCACGATGGCAAAATTGATTACATCGAATTCACCGAAAGGTTTCACAATCCCGCCAAGGAAATTGGTTTCAACTTGGCCGTTCTATTAACAAACCTTTCGGAGCACATGCCAAGCGATCCACGGTAAACTCAAACAAATATATGCACTTATTATACAAGAGTTTATACAATACGTCACGTACAGGTTGGCCCGCTTCTTGGAGACTGCCGGCAGCGTTTTGAATTATTTTGAAAACTTTTTGGGCCGCATTGAAATTATGGGTAGCAGCAAGACGATTGAGCGGGTCTACTTTGAGATTCCGGAATCCAATATAGAGCAGTGGGAAAAGCCGCAAATTAAGGTGTTTTCTTTTCATTAGTAAAAGTAGTGAAACTTGTAATGATTTTTATTATTTAAAAAGGAATCGAAACGAGCCTTCTTCTACTCCATCGTCACTGAGGGCGGTGATAAAGAGAAGTTGGAAGCGTTTGTAAACTTTTGCGAGGATGCTATCTTTGAAATGCAGCATGCAAACGCTCTAATGGCTTCGGATGACGACGGAGGAGCTTCTCAAGCTCGTCAAGCTGCTTACAAGCTCCCCATAGATGAGGAAGAGCAGTATGCATCTAATTTACTATAGAATTGTGAGATTTATCATTTTATTTTATTCTTATTTTTAATAGAGGAGCGATGGATATTTTGCGTCAAAAACTCAAAGCCTGTAAAGAAGGTCTCTTTTACGGTTTATCTATGCTGTCTCCAACCAACATCCGGAAGCAGATCCGAGAAATGAAGCAAAAGACTTATCCGGAATTAATTGTCGGATTTTTCAAATTGATTTTTGCGCTATTTTACTACACTGGTTATCTTGGAGTTTACATCATCAAGTAAATTCATTTTTAAAATGAAAAATCTTGGAACAATTACTCATTTATTTTATTTAGACATTTCTTCCGCATTTTGCTCTCGCTAATGCGCGGTCCCCAACCAGAAAAAGTAGCCGAGAAGCCAGTTTCCGAAGAGCCTCACATGTTGATCCTACTTCCACCACCTCCAGTTCCGGCCATAATGCCTCCACCAGCAGAAGGAGCAGAGAATCCTCCAGGTACGGTGGCTCTTGTCGGGCCACCTCCTGATGGATCACCCGCTCCAGCAGCTGACGGTACCGCACCACCCGATCCCAACAATCCCAATCCGGCGGATGCTGCCGCCAACACCACCGAGTCGAACGCCATGGCTGAGAGTATCTTTGCCGGAACGCTGATGGATCCCGCTGAGGAGGCGGCTCGAGCTGCTGCGGCCGCCGAAGTTCAGGCTCAACAAGAGGCCGCTATGGCCTCTTTAGAAGCCAAGGCCACTTCGTCTGCTCAGGTGACTGAAGCGCCTCCGGTCGCTCAAGTGAACATTGGCGATTACGCTGCTAAGGCTGTCAGCTTCTTGGCCCGCAATTTCTACACGCTCAAATACGTCGCCCTGGTTTTGGCCTTCTGTATCAATTTCGTCCTACTGTTCTACAAAGTATTATACATTTATTTTTCAATTGGGATATTATAGTAAGTGTTTTTGATAACAGGCTTCGAGCATTCTAACGGACGAAAGCGACGCTGCGGAAGCTTTAGCCGCAGAACAGGCGGAGCAAGGAGAATCAGGATCTGGATTGGCGGATGTGGCTGAAAGTATAGTGGAGGCAGTGGAGAACGCAACGACTGAAATATTCAACGTCAACTCAGGTGCGTCTATATAAATAAGTAATTGGATAGATTTTAATATTTTTTAAAAATAGGAAATCGTCAACGAGATCTTGGAAGCGGTGGATGATGCGGATGGAGGAGATGGAGAAGAAGGGGAAGATGAGGATGCAATCGAGCACATCCATGTTGACGAACGGTTCTCTTATTTAGAGCACGTCATCCGTTTCATGGCCGTTTTGCATTCTTTGATTTCCCTCTTTATGCTGGTTGCCTACTATCACCTCAAAGGTTCTGTGTTTCTTTATTGCATTAGATTTATGAGCGTGTTGACACTCTTTTTCGTAATATAATATTAGTGCCTTTGGCGATTTTCAAACGAGAGAAAGAGATTGCACGCCGCTTGGAATTTGACGGACTCTACATTGCTGAGCAACCAGAAGACGACGACATGCGAGTAATTTCCCTAACTCGTTCTGTTTTCCCTATTAGTTATGGGATACACTATAGAAAGTTTTGTATTTGAATTCAAAGGCGTACTGGGATAAACTGGTGATCTCGGCCAAATCCTTCCCTGTCAACTACTGGGACAAGTTTGTCAAGAAGAAAGTGCGTCAAAAGTACAGCGAAACGTACGATTTTGATGCCATCAGCAACCTTCTAGGCATGGAAAAGAGCTCTCTCTCGCAGGAAGAGGAAACGCCCTCCGGATTTTTTAACTCCCTGATTAGTGTTGATTGGCGCTACCAGGTACACACCTTAGGAATTTCTAAAATAAGAGTTTGGAATGTAATTTATTAAATGAAAAGGTATGGAAAGCTGGGGTGACCATCACGGACAACTCTTTCCTCTACTCGCTCCTCTATTTTACGTTCTCGATTCTGGGCAATTTCAACTACTTTTTCTTTGCCGCTCATCTGCTGGATGTAGCTGTGGCCGTGGCTGCCCTGAGGACCATCTTGCAGTCCGTCACACACAACGGAAAGCAGCTTCTCTTGACCGTCATGCTGCTGATCATTATCGTATACATTTACACGGTCATCGCCTTCAACTTTTTCCGCAAATTCTACGTTCAAGAGGAGGATGATAGTGTTGACCGCAAATGCCACGACATGTTGACCTGCTTCGTCTTCCACATTTACAAAGTGATACATAGAAAAATAAAAATCTTATTATTTAACTTAATTACTGGAAATCATTAGGGTGTTCGAGCTGGTGGTGGTATCGGTGATGAAATTGAGCCGCCAGACGGCGACGAATATGAAGTGTACCGCATAATGTTCGACATAACCTTCTTCTTTTTCATCATCGTCATTCTTCTTGCCATCATCCAAGGTAAAGAAAAAAAAAAAGCGTGGAAATGTATTACAGTATCTAAAATCAGCGATCTATGAAAAACAGGTTTGATTATCGATGCCTTTGGTGAGCTCCGTGACCAGTTGGACAGTGTCAAGGAGAACCTCGAATCCGAATGTTTCATCTGCGGGATGGGCAAAGATTATTTCGATGCGGTACCGCACGGTTTCGATACCCACGTCCAGAAGGAGCATAATTTGGCCAATTATCTGTAATTTATTAAAATCTAATGATTCTAGGTCATTTAGATCCTGGTTTTCACTTTGTTTCTTTTTGTTTATCTGCGTTTAAAACAGGTTCTTCCTGATGCATCTGATTAACAAACCCGATACAGAGTACACGGGTCAGGAGACGTATGTCTGGAATATGTATCAACAGCGTTGCTGGGATTTCTTCCCAGTTGGAGACTGCTTCCGCAAACAGTACGAAGCCGAACTGGGCGGAGGAGAGAGCGAGAAGAAGTAATAACCATCCAATACAGTGCGCGTGCTTTTTTTTTTTGAGTGGATTATCCATATAATATTATTTTAAACAAAACTGTAAGGACGCTAGTGAAGGTATGGTCTCTTCTTTCTATATATCCTGATTTGCTGTGTAGCTAAAAACAAAAAAATCCCCTCTTTATAACCTTCTCTGTGTTGATGTTGATTATATTCCCGAATGGATCCCCCCTGATGCAAATACAGTTTTTCTTTTGTTCTCTTCAGATATTTAAAGATTCCTATGTTCAGTACTTGATGGTGACGTCACGGTCTTCTTCGATGCTTATTGGGCTACCCCTAAAATCAATAAGATCCTGCGTGAAAAGGCCTGCGAGGCTCATAGATTTCAATAATGCGCTCGGTCCCCCGGTCCTTCCCTTGTTATCACATCTATCTCGACAAGAGATTCCCAGTGGGATAGCTCGAGTATTGATTACCTTGCGCTGAACCTGCTGGTCTTTACCTCATTAGAGGTTTTTTTTTCTCTATATAGATATACACAAATAGATCCATCTAAAAAGAGAAAGAGAAGACGCTCTCTTCGATCCATCAAGCCGCGTGATTGTCCGCTCTCATCGTTGAAACTTGGCCAAAGGAATAATCTCATCACGCCCTGCACTGATCCGGAATTAGAAACGGGTGGTGATCCCCTTTTTTATTTTTACGAAAGTTGTTGCCGGGCTCGTAAACAGGATTTTCCATCTGTCGTCGACTGGATTTCAGGATCTCTACAATTCCATATTAAATAGCCGGCACCTTTTCAGATACGTGAAAGACGGGCGAATTTAGCGTGAATCAGGTGTACTTTTGGGGAGAGCCGGCATCGGGAGTTGCTGTGACCCACTTTGTTCCCCTCAATGCACCGTTAGAAGTTGTAACCGTGCGGTGAAACGGCAGTCTTCTCTTTGCCTTTGGTGCGAACAGTGCGTGAACCCTTCCCGCTCTCGTCCCTGGCCTTCTTCTTCACCCTCGAAAATTTTTTAATTATCAAATGTGTCCATCCGAAGACGTCCGTTTATCTTACCCCTTTCTGGATAAAATAATTTACTTGCTTCCGACACCATTCAAACCCAGCATTGGATGACGCATTCACCATTGACTACCTAATAAAACATTCCTTTCGTCGTGAAGAAGAGAAAAAAACCGTTTGTTTTTTGGCCTCTTGCGGGAGTGACCGCGGTACTCGTGTGTGTGTGTGTCTCGAGGTCATATCCCGTTATATATCGCCCAAGGTGCTGCTGACGAATTGGCATTGAGAGATCAAGGATTTCTAGTGTGTGCTGTGTCGAGTTTCATCGCGGCCTAGACACTGTGAAAGAGAGAGAGAGAAAAAGAACCACTGGCTCGCCTCAATTGGGTAACGTATATATATTTTTTGAGGCTGTGACCTACTTCGCTAACCCAGATAACTTTCCCATTTCTCGTCGGCGCGCGCACTTGGCTGCTCGACGTTTTCTCCTGCTGCTCTATGCGCAACTCAGTGTGTATAGGGAGAGCGCAACATCAGTCCTTTCTGTTCACCGTTTATGTCTACATGGACAGATGCAATCATCTATCTCAATTAATTGCTTTATTTGTTTGGTATAAACAGTTACTTTTGTGGCAATGTGGAATTTGGTGACAAATAGACCCATTGAAACGAGAAGAAATCCTATAATCTGGACGACGACAACTCATCCCGCTGAGGATTCGCCGCCCATGGAAATAGTTTATAATAAAGAACTCATTGTTACGCCGGTGGTTAGCGTATTGAGCAGTAGTAATGCAGCTCCGAAGCCGCCCAAGAAGAGATTCTTAGAAGCTGCCGCTGCAGCTCAACAGAAGCAAGAAGAGGTGAAAGCCGGACAGGAGAAGAAGGCTGGAACAGCAGCTGACAATTCAGCGCTGATGCAATTGGCAGAAATGTGCGTCTACTACCAAAAGAGTGGACAGCCCGCCAGGTATTTAAAGATATGTAAATTAATGATTGGGCGTGAACGAAATAATCCAGTTTTCTTATCTTTAAAATGTATAAAAATCAATAACTCGTGTTTCTCTCTCATAGCTGGAAACGCGATTCGCCCGTTTACACACTCAGTCCGGCCAACACTCCGTTCTGGGGCTGGTCAAACCGTTCACCTACTGACCATCACGCGATGACGACAGACAATCTGAATGAGGATGAACCATTAGATTTGAGCGGTGAAGAAACGATCCGGACGAACCAGCAAGAGCTTATCGATCACTTGGTTGAAAAGCTCTGTGCCCGCCCCTTGTCCGGCAGCATCAAATCCGCCCTCGTCCAACCCAAACTCTCTCTACTGACGGCAGCTACCAAGGTCGAGGCTGATGTCGTATTGCTTGGCCAGCAGCCGACGAACCTTTACTCATCCAGCGAAGTGAGTAGCAGCTCGCCACCCATCAAGACGGACACGATCCGCAAAGATCTTCCATTGAAGAAGAGAGACTCTTCCCTTGGACTGCTCGTCGTCGTCCAGCCGGACAGCACAGGAAGCAGCAGCAGCCCGTCCCCATTGTCTTCTTGTGGTGATGACGGACAGTCGACAACGACGGCTGTCTCTTCCACAAATGGAACTAGTAAGAAACCCGCCCCCAGATCGTGCAAAGGGAAGCGTTACTTGGAGTTTATGTACGAAGGTCGAATCTCGGTGTTGGGCACCAGCCGCGTGGGCAGCACTAAGCGGACGGATTTGGAGGCGACGACGATGGATCTTACCACCACCACTAGCACTACAACCTTGGTTCCTTGCGATCAATCTACTAATATACTTCCCGCTGGAGTGGGTAGAAAGAAGAGAGGTCCATCTTCAAATCAAAGTGGGAATGGCGGTCATCAGCGTAACAAAGTCCGAAAAATCAGCTGATGAAAAGAGCATGTATTTTTCAATTTTAAATAATCCCTCTTGTGTACATAAATACTACGCTTCTTTTTTTTAATTTTTAATGTGTATGGAAAGCATTCAGTGCCAATGTAAACTATTTATTATTTATGCTGATTTCCTTATTCATCACGTGGATGATTCTTTTATTTGCAGATACATGATCCATCCACTAAATTTGATTACCAAAAAAAAAAAGTGGCGCTATAATGGATTGTTTATCTAGTCAAGTTTTTTTTCCTCTTCCCTCACGAATAATGCACATATAGAGAGACACGTCAAGCGTACCTGATGAAATTTGTTTAGCGTTCAATTATTGCTTGGTGAGTTATTGGTGTAGATCTGAAAAAAAATGTGCATTTACGTCGTCGAAGGGGAAAGAAAAAGAAGAAGCCACGTTCATTTAAGTCGGTCGAGGAAAAATCATCTATAACTTCTGTATAATCTCACATTGACGATGGATTTCCTTCTTTTTTACATGCACCACAATATTACCGCACCATACCCACAAACATATTGTACTTCACGTTCTTTATTTTTACTTCTCCTACGACATATTAATAATAAAATGGTTGGACACGACGTTCAACGCATCATACAAAAGACGAGTAATAAACCATATAGATCGATGATCGTTCACATGTGTCTCTGTTCTTCCTACTTTATCACTCGAGCCCAGTTTACTTACGAATAATGTATACGCAAGCTGTGGACGTGGTAAGAACAAGGTCTTGATAAGATTTGAAAGGACCGGGAATATACGCTGCGTTATACAACTTAAGGCGTCCCTTTTCATAAACCAAAGCTTTTAATCCTTTATAAAAGAAATGGAGGCGACGCAGGTGTTCTAGTTCACTTACTTAGAAGTTTGATCCTCCGATTAGAACTTATAGAAGTTGGGAATAGTGCTCTTTGCTCTAGCTATTACTCCTACTAGAAGTTATAGAGCCTTACTAGAATCCTAGAAATTCTGAACTTTGTGAAATTGTGATTTGAATTTTGCAACATGATACGCTACGCTTGAGATATGGCAGCGCCGTATTTATTTTAGAAGTTGCCGGCTGCTGTCGTCTGTCCATCAACAAACGAGCTATTTAATTGTCGATGATTAAACACCAATGGAACCAATGTACGTTAATTTCATGCTTCGTTGATGGTGTTATGAATTGACGACGAAGGAAGAATATAATATAGGTACGTATTTTTCTATTACAATGTTTTTAAAGTGAACTGAAGCAAGTCAAATATTCATGCATGATCTGCTCCTTAAATTAGGTAAAACTTATTCGACCGGTGAAATTGTTTAGTTCTGAGAAATCGGACCTCTTTTCTAAAGCAATAGGAAAGCAATGATTTGATGATAAACATGTATGAAGATTTCAGCCAGTTATCAGATGATGTGATATGCAAAGATGAAAAGCGAGCTATATGTGAAAAGTGCAGGTATGATTACATCTAAACAATTTTTGTGCCTTCACAAATTGATAAAGATTGTTTCCAACAGCCGTCCTCAGCGTGTATGTTGGTGTCCATACTTGCCATCAAAGAGAATTGAAATTTCAGGGAAAGTCATTGTTTTGCAGCACCCAGATGAAGAGAAGAGGAACTTGAAAACAGGTCCAATGCTGTTTCACGGTTTGGCTCAAGGGCAGTGCCTCATATATCGAGGAAAGAAATTCCCCAATTCTAAGCACACAGATCTTCACAACATACTGAAAGAACCCAACACATTTGTGCTCTACCCTGGACCAAAATCAAAAAGTGTAGAGGAAGTTGCAAAATCACATATCAAAGGAACCCCCTATAACTTTGTACTGATTGATGGGACATGGCCTCAAGCCAAATCCATGTATCATCACAGCCCTTTTCTACACTCACTGCCACAGGTATAAATAAAAAATTCACCATCAATGTTTTTAACTGTTGGTAGTAAGTTTGTATTTAAACTTAAAAGGCGAGACGAAGAGCGTCTAAAAGCTCAGTCAAACATTTGATATGAGTATAAAGAGAAACAATAACATTTTGTCGCGTACATGCAGGTTTCTTTGCCCGATTGCGGTGCCTCCCAGTACGTGATAAGGACTCAGCCGGCTGAAGGATGCCTTTCAACAGTGGAATCTGCAGCCGCTGCTATATCTTTTATGGAACAAGACAAAAGCATTGTTGATGAGTTAGTTCACCCTCTCAAGGCACTGTGCACCTTTCAACTCAACTATGGTGCTGTAGAACACCATGACAAAGTGACATTACTAGAGCTAGGGCAGTATAGAAAGCCAGTTGGTAAACGAACATTGAAATTTCTTAAACAGACATCCCAAAATCCCCTTTTGAATGATTTAAAGCCAAATAAATAAACTTGGAAATCCTTACTTGAAGTTTCTAAAATTTTGATTGACTGGTGTTTTGCCAAGTCTTCTACTTGCTGACGAAGCTTTCCCATCACATCTACATCACTGTTTGCTAGGTTTTCCAGTTGTCCCAAGTGAGGGCGTAAGGCAGTTACCTGCAAAGTCAGAGAAATATTGAAGGTATTGTTATTATGGTTGAAGTAATGTAAATGGATATGAATTACATCTTGAAGGTAGGATCGGTATCTTTCTTGTCTCCATGACTCTTCATAGTGCTCCCAGATGGAATTGAGAGAAAGAAGGAATAGGCACAGAAGGGCTAACACTGTAATCGTCCATCCTCCAAAACGATCAGGCCATCTTCTCTTAAAGTAGTCACACAGAAGCATGGCTCATTTGTGAAACAGAAAGAGCACTACAAAGAATAATTTTAAAACAAATAAAATGTTTCCCTAAACAAATTGAAATAGCAACATCGTGTATAAGAATGTCAGGTGAACAACACAAGTCCTGTTGCTATTGATTGTTGTTATCTGCCCCCATGTTTTTTTTTCTCTCTTTCGTGTAGCAGACGACGGAATTGATTAGTTTGCGCTAGGGACCAGTTCCCGACATCCCCGAGGACCGCCGGGCCTACCGCTTTCAAGTACAATATATTAGTGTTCTCCGGCCTACACTCACACCCACATCCCAGGGCTTGGGTATAATTGTTATGAGAGCATACTAAAGTTTCGAAACAGGATTGTATAGATCCATAATCTTTTTAGCATGATAGCATCCTATAAGTGGGCGAGATTGTAAAGTGCATACTAAATCTAAACGAATATTTTAAAAAGACAGAGAAGTGGGCTTTATAAGCATGCAATTAAAATCTTAATTCAGTAAAGCCAGTTTTCCAACCGTGTTTATATTAGCACTTGGAGCTATTTAGCATTTAAAGCGCGGTAGATAACGAAAATTAATTTATTCGCGCGCTATTAGCCGGTAGGTCAAGGTTTCTCCCACCACTTTTTTCTAGACTCCTGCCCTTGAGAGTTTTTCACGATTATTAGTTTCGTGCATTCAGCCTGTCACTAGAGATGAGCTTTAGCGCTGTCTGAAACAGGATTGTGCATAAAAGTTCAGGGATTGCTGTTTGACCTGTTTGTTTTTGCAACACTAACTTAAATGAAGTACATCAAACTAATCATAAAATATGGTTTAAAAAATTAGAAAAAAATGCTTTATAATAGAGCATGTGACCATCACCTTGGAATTACATTGGAAAAAGAATAAAAACAAGCAATAAGTTAACTCTGGAATATTATTCACTCTCTCTTCACCGAACGGGGGCGAGGAGGAGCTAGTAAACCCATAGCTCCTCCCCCACCTTGTCCGACTCTTCCTCCTACGACTCGACTAGTCGAAGGCCCAGGATTGGCTCGGTATCCCGCCGGTGATCCACTGAAAGACGATCCCGTAGATGCGGAATTACGACTAGCAGAAAATGGCACTTTTTTGCTACTACTCTCCTTGGTTGATTTCTTGCCCAACCATTTCCCCCTTTTGGTCAGCTTCTTCTCACCAGCCTGTTTCTTCTCTCCGCCTCCTCGTTTCCTCTTTGTCCCACCGGACTTTCTTCCGCCAAAATAAGGAGACTGGACAACAGGTGGACCCGTAATATCTGATGGCTGGATTTGAGACAAGTTTTCATAGTTGTCATCAATGAAATCGTCTTGTTGATCAGAAAGTAGAACTAAAAGATAAAAAATCATAATTATAGATCTATCCTAAATAAACCTTGCCATATCTAAAATGCATACCAAATTTCTGGGTAGAGTAATTCTGGGTGATCTCAAGTAATTTAGCACCATATTTCTGATAATTAGCCTTGGTGACGTGAGGGATTTTCATCATCTCTTCTTGGCACGCCGGCAGTTGTTTGGACATCGTTTTTAGAGCCTAATAGCAACGTAAATATATGTTAAATAAAATAGTATTTCAAAGTTTGAAAAAATAAATAAATACTTGTAAGTTCATGATGGTCGTATAGTTGGGAATACCGGCTGCTGCGGCCTCCTGTTTGCAGTAATCCACCAACTCTTTGAAGCACGCTGACTCTAGCTCTCCCACTTCTGGATCCGCAGCTGGAGCACTGACAGTTGCTGCATTTTCTGAAGATTTGGCACCTTCCTTCTTCGTAGTAGAGAAGGTGATCTACGATAGACGAATCGATTAAGAAAACTTTACAGTTGAAATAAGAATAATTAGTTACTTACTTTCGCTTTCCCGGATAATAAGTCGTTCGCCCTTGGACCAACACGCATATAGGCCATAGCCATCTCGTCTTTGTTAATGAAGAGCTCTTCGTGCAGATAATGCTGGATGACTAGAAGACGCATGAGTCGTTCGACATCTGTTCTAAGCCAGTTTTTACCTCGACCATGAAGAGGTTCCTTATCGTGCTCTAATAAAACCAAATACCATTTAAAAATAAATAAATTCTTTTCCCGCAAAATAGTTCCTTTCATTACTCAGGTCAATGATTTTCTTTGTGGCACCTCCCTTGAATATGTCCACGAAGTGGTTCAGCGTGTAATTATTAGACCACTTGCCAGCTTTTCCGCAAATCGAATCAACGGCAGCAACGATAGCTTTACAGTCTTCTGTCACATCAGTCTGAACGTATTCCACCTAGAAAGGAACGTAGGAAGAAATCAATATCGGGTATTAAAAGATTGTGGGCGGATTGAGATTTACTCGACTTTCGCAGTTGTCGCACGTCGTCCGGGCATTGGCCCGACACACTTTCCGGTCAAAGTGCTCCCCAAAGTAGCTCAGCTGGAGACCTCGACGGCAGTCGGTCTTGTTTTCACAAAAGGCAACCATTCGCCAGAGATTGTCGATGTGAGTTTGACGGGCGGCGAAATTTTCACGATCCACTGTTTTGGTATTAATTTATTATTCCAAGTTTTCTTTAAAAAGTTATTAGGTTTCACTCACTCTCAATCATGCGGCGCACGCGTAGTACATCTTTGTACGAATAGTAGAGTAGACAGTAGGATGTCTCCCCATCTCGTCCGGCTCTTCCTGCTTCTTGGTAGTATCCTTCAATGGACTTGGGAATGGCGTAATGAATCACAAATCGTACATCTACACAAAAAATATGCTTTAAATTATTATTTGTAAAACATAATTAATACTGTTACTAAACAAACCTGGTTTATCTATCCCCATTCCGAAAGCAATCGTTGCACACACAATCTAAAACATTCAATTGATAATACATATAATTAAAAAAATTATGACGAATAAATTACAAACTTTACTTGAACGGTTCCGTTGATCCACTGAAGTTGAGTCTCGGACCGTTTAGCATCCGTCAAACCAGCGTGGTAAGCAATTGCCTTGATACCGTTCCTGTGCAAGGAGGTCGCCAAGTCGTCACACTCTTTTTTAGAGAGACAGTATATGATACCACTTTTCCGACTGAACCGCTGCTTGATAATTTCCGTAAGTTCCGTCAGCATTCCAGCTTTCATTTTCTTGGGCAAAATGGTGTACTTAAGGTTAGGACGGTTGAAGGAACTGAGAAACCTGCCGGGTAGAAAAAGAGAATGAAGTAAAAGAATGATGGGTTTTTGCTTGATGGAGCAAACCATTTCGGATTTTTCATTCCTAGTTGACGAAGAATATCCAAACGAACCCTTGGTGTTGCTGTTGCGGTGAGTGCCATAGTCGGCACGTTTGGAAATTTCTGTTTCAAAACACCCAACTTTTTGTAATCCGGCCTATTTACGAAAAATTATCAAACAAGATCTTTACTTTGTCCTATATGATTACAAAATAATAATAATAATTTAACCTGAAATCGTGGCCCCATTGAGAAACGCAATGAGCTTCGTCGATGACGAATCTGGCCAAAAGTTTTCGAGAATCAAGAGTGGTCAAAACGTCCAGAAGTTTCATACTAGCACTGAGCTTCTCTGGTGTCACATAGAGTAATTTAATATCTACAAAGAAAGACAAATTAATAGTTAGAAAATTGAGTTACTAGAAAGTACAAAAATACCTGGATTTTTCATGCAGAGGCGATGGTAAACCGCATCTTGCTGCGAGTTGGTTAGCTCACCAGATAAATGCTCGGCAGGAATCTAAATTTTAAATTAATTAATTTAAAAACGGAAAAATCGTAATAAAAATTTGAAACTAAATACATCAAAAGATCGAAGTTTGTTGACTTGATCAAAGATGAGGGATTTAAGTGGCGAGATGACAATGGTGATCCCGGGAACGGTCAAGGAAGGCAGCTGGTAACAAAGGGATTTTCCACCACCAGTTGGCATGAGGATGAAACAGTCATGCCCAAGAAGACTAGCGTTGATGGCTTGTAACTGATTAGGTCTGAACTCTTGGAGACCAAATAGATTGCGGAATGTGTCACGAAGTGTATCGCTGTGCTTGAAGCGATACCCGTCGAATTCGCCTGTAATTCCGTCATTCTGAACATTTCCATAGAATGTACCCGAGACATCACTTCCGTTGCCCACCGGATTTCCAGATTTCTTGACCGGACTATCATCCGAAATGGTGATGAGATCCAGTGGGATGGTAGCCTGTTTGGTAGAACTCTTGCTACTAGATGGGCCGGAGTAGGTAAGGTTCTGAGGTTCGATGTAATCATCCATAGGTTCATCAAAGTCGTAGTTATTGAGATCGTCCAAAAGGAGTGGACTGGAACCTTCCTGAATGTCCTCTTTTCTGTCAACTTCACATGGATACTCATCCTCATCATCGAAGTAATCGGGATCCAAAAACGGGTCTTCATAATTATTACGGACTACAGGCGTACTGACAGTTCTAGAGAAGGGTTTGCTGGTTGATTCTTGAGGCGGAGGACTAGCATCCATTTCTGGCGGAAGGTAAGAGGAACTTTTCGAGTTAACCGAAACCGTGGGTTTAGTGGAACCATTATAAGAATACGAGTTCGATGAAGAAGAACTAGCCATTGGTAATGGTTTGTTTGGTGCGACTTTCTCAACGGGCACACCAAAAGGAGCAATACGTGCTGTTGGTGTTTGGTAAACAAATGTAGGCGGCTTGAAGGCAGGTTTCGAAGGTGGGCTGGCTGATAAAATACTTTCATCTTGGACGTCGTTACACTGAAAACTTTCTTCTTCAAAGAGATCATTTGAGTTATCTTGGTCTTTAGAATAAGACGGAACACTCGTAGGAGCCCAAGCCGATGAAGTGTTCTTCGTGAGTAATGGCTTGGTAACCGGTAAGGCAGCCGGGGCGATTTTAAGATCCCTTCGGAATTGGATGAGGCGGTTCAAACAAGATACGGCTACACTGTTGGCGATGACGGACTCACTCGTAAGTGGGTGAAGAGCTTCTAGCATGTTGAAGATTTTGGTATCAATTTCGGTCTTAAGAGTCAGAACGACTTTGAAGCGATCCTAAAAAATATATAAATTTAGCTTAGAATACTTAAGAATTTTTGTAACTATTTATATAAAATCACCTGTGTTTTTAGCCGCTCTTCTGCGGATAGTAACCACTCTTCCGCGTTATTGACAAGCACAAGGTTCCGTTCCACGAATTCCGAGGTGGTGGAATTATCTAGATCTCTCTTTAATCAAATGGATGGAGGCTGAAACCAATTTTAAAATAATGCTCAAGTTGACATACCTGCTCGTCAGATTCTTCGTCATCAGAAGTGATGAAAGTACTGCGGCGGTTCATAGTAGGTGCAGGCTTGACAGTTGGTTTAGAACAGACCTTATGATCGTCGGGCTCATCGTCATCGTCTACGATTCTTCTACTTCCAAGCTTTTTGGGCTTGGCTACAGGGGAAGCGTTCAGGATTGCGTCGTACGATGCGTCCTCAGATTTGTGATCTGAACAAATAGTAAATTTTAAGTTTTATTTATAACACATTTTAGTTGTGAACAATGTAATACTCAGGCTTTCAGCTACTTTGTTGTTGTAATCCCCCCAGAATGTACCGTTTTCTTCCAAGTTGCCTACATTGAATGCACCTGTCTCTTTCTTGGGTACAGGTTTCTTATCAATACTTGACTTGAGATCATTTTTAGCAAATTTCAGGAGGCTGCTAACAGGTGGTGTAGCTTTTCCTTCAGTGCCTGTTGAGCCAGAGCTCTTAGACTCAGAAGATGACTGCAACACAGTTTCTGGTAAATAAAAATCATAGATAAAGCAAGAGTTAAAAAAAATAGCTGACATAGTATTATTAAGTAAATACCTTCATTAGATATTGTTCTATTATCAAAAGAATCATCTGAATCCACATCATAGACCACTCCAACTAACTTTTTACCAGTTAATGATGAGTTTGGCTTTGAGTATGAAGAGTTGAGGCTGCAAAAATTTAATGGTAGGTATTCATTCATTCAAGACACAAAACATGGTATAATAAAATAAATTACCTGCTAGGCAGCTTCAGTTTACTGACCCTTGTAGTTTTTATGAGATATTTATCCATGCTGTTTGTCAATTGACAAACCTGCGTGGGAACAAAATTTGGTTAGTTAATGAGGCCATGATGATGAAAACTAAATGGAGGATATTGGAGTAAACTCCAGAAACTAAATGTATGCGCTTGTATCAGAAATAGGGCCATGAGTTCTTAACGACTTTTGGACCAAAAGTTACCTAGACTCTGCTTTCTATTAAGTTGCTCGGCGCATTGATATTGAACATAAAATAAAAGCTAAGTAAATTTAAATTCACTAATTATACTCAAATCAAACTTTTAAAGAACTTCGAATAAACAAGTCCAGACAGCAAATATTTCCGTATTTCTGTGCAAGTTCCCAAAAATAAAAATTCTAAAAATGTGACAAGTTTGCAGACGAAGGCTAGAAAACCCGCGCTTTGATATGGTCTTTGCAACATTGCCAAACATCCAATAGATCTTATAATTGAATTAAATGATTCATAATTTTAACTTAAAGAGTTACGGCCGAATAATTTACGAAATAACAATTTAAAAATATAATATTATTACGTTATTATCACCATATTTATTGGACAATTCATTTTTCTAGAACATAAAAAATGAATAACTCTAGTTCGTACTCCTGACACCAGTTAGCGTTCAGATCGGAATTTCTAACCCTCAGCCGCAAGCTCGCCTACTTTCCTCAGTGCTCACCTGTTATGTCTGTCAAAGTATTTCATTTGGGCGGTCCGTGGGAGTAAAACAGTAGAGAAGAATTCGTTTTAGAAAACTACCTTAATTGTTTTTCATTTAGTTCATGAGGTCAGTTTTGTCATTCGTCCTCACGCCTTCTCGAGCTAGGTAAAATCTGTTGTTCATTTAACCGATAAGTTGTGCAATGTCTGTGCTTGTAAACAGCAGTGATTTTTTCGCCCTTTTGCATTTTAACGGAGTGTTAAATTACTCGTAACGCACTCATTTAATGCTTATCCATTGGCTTTGATTTATGGTCAAAGTAACATTTCAAGTGTTCCACTGGATTTATAGTTGTTCATGGTTTCCTCATACTCATCACATTTTCTCTTTTTTGCATCCCAATTTTTTGCATCTACCAGGTGGTTGGCAAGTGACTGAAGCCCACATGACATCCACTTTGGGAAAGAAGCTACAGATGTCTCCCCCAAGATCTGAAAGCAATTTTGTGGAAGTCAAAAGCAAAGTAAGTTTGATGTTTTCCTTGGTACATTCATTTGAGAAAGCTGAACCTCATTTTCCAATTTTCCCAGTTTGTGGCCGAGTTCAGAAGGTTCAGCCTAAACAAGAAAGTCCTGCCAAAGTATGATGATTTCAGGAAAATGCTAGAGAGACTCCACTGCCTTCAAATTGAGCCCTTTTATATTAGTTACACAGGTACATAATTAGAAATTTAATTTTTAAATTAATATTAATTTACAATATTTGTTGTATATAAGATCCAACTGATGGTGATCTATTGCCTATCAACAATGATGATAATTTTGCCCGTGCTCTACAAGCAGCTCGTCCACTATTACGGATTCACATCCAGCGTCGAGGAGAGTCGCAAGACGATGGACTGAATTCGCACTCTAGAAAGAACATAATTTCTTCCTTCCTGGGCACACCCAAAGCCCGACCTCACATCAGCATCTCGTATCCAAAGGAGTTTAGACAAGTACGCAGTAAAATCGATAAGAAACTTTCGTCTCTCATTATCTGATCCGCAAGTCCATTTAGTTTATAAATCTCTCCCTTAATTGATGTAAATTTTGCTACGTTTTCTTGAGGAATTATATTAAACTGAAAACTATGTCATAATGATTGTACAGGTGTCTGCTATTATTGATGTCGACGTTGTACCCGATTCATGCCGTCGCGTCCGGCTGCTCAAACACGGATCCGAACGTCCACTAGGATTCTACATTCGTGACGGCACTTCCGTCCGCGTCACCCCTAATGGCCTTGAAAAAGTTCCAGGCATATTTATTTCCAGGTACTCAGCTATTTTATCATTCAATAATGTTCCATTACTTTATCGTTTAACCTTATCTAGATTGGTGCCGGGTGGTTTGGCGGAATCGACTGGCCTTCTTGCTGTGAACGACGAGGTGCTCGAGGTTAACGGTATTGAAGTGGCTGGCAAGTCACTGGATCAAGTGACGGACATGATGGTCGCCAATTCAGCTAATCTCATCATCACGGTGAAGCCGGCGAACCAGCGAGGAGTGCTGACGCTTCCTCGAAGCTCAGCTCACGACCACAATGATACGATGACCTCCTATTCTACTACTGCCTCATCCATGGTCCATTCCGATAATGAGGATCATGAAGAGGAGGAGGAGGTAGACGACCTGGATGAGATTAAAGACTTGACTCTCCAGACCACCGGCCCTGGCGGTGAGAGTAAACCCATAACCGCCACCAAAGATGACGGCATTCTTCATTTATAAACAAGAAACCATCCCTCCGTCCTTTATTTGTCTTTATAAACTTCTCTCAATGAATACTATTTTTTAAAATTTCATGAAGTATGAAAAATGTATTTAAAAAACACATCAGTGATGAATAATTGCACCATCACCTCGATCCTTGCCCTTCCAAATGTACTCCTTCATTACGTAGCTTGGTCGATATCAAAACAAAAAAATGTGTGTGCCTTCCACCGACTAACAATGTATGGACACATTCTTTTCCTCTCACCGGTCAGTTTTTTTACGATTCGCATTGGCCGGTGCGATCTTAAAATATTATTTTCTTCTATTCGTCGACGCCAATACATGAAATTAAAATTGAAAAATACTCTTTCAGTTGTTCGCCTCGATTATTTATTGACGCAACCAATGTAGAACAAAAAAAATAAAACGCTAAAAAGAGGAGAAATAGATGAGAGAGCGCTGACAGCAGAATCTAAAATTATCTGTGATTAATTATTTATTCGAAATGCCACAGGAAAGGTAAGCGGCCAAATCTAAGCTGATTCGCCTAAAATCTGTATAATGAAAAAAATCATGTTATCAAGTTGCTTTATTCAGATAATTAGATGTAAGTAAGACATACCGCTTTTGCCGTCGACCGGATAAAATCTTTCTTGGTCTTCTCCAAGTCGCTGCCGGGATACTTTTCGTACACCTTCGTGCACAAATTCTTCATCGTCATATCTCCGAGGTCTGCTTCCTTGAGGATTTGTTTGATGGTAGTAACCAAATCTTCATCCTAATTGAAAAATAATAATAATAATAATAAATTTTAAAAGTTCCTAATTTGGAAATAAAAGAATCTCGGTGCGTACCGTAGGTCCACTAGACTTGACCCTCTCAACAGTCTTCTTCAAAGGGATGTCATCTTCGTCTTCTTCGTCCTCCACTTCCATCTTTTCTTCTTCTTTTTCTGATTCGGATTCGCTGCTTTTGCTCTCTAAAGCAACTGATTTCTTCTTCTTACTAATGGGTGGCAATTTGACTTTAATCTCAGCTTTCTTGGCTGATTTTTCCGGAGAAGCAGGCTTCTTTGCAGGAGTTTTCTTGGTTACTTCCTTTTTCGGTGTAGGCTTGGTTGGGGTTTTCTTGGCTTTCTTAACTGGAACAGGTGAGGGAGCTTCATCTTCGCTCTCGCTACTAGAAGAGCTACTGCTTTCGCTGCTGGAACTATCGTCCTCGACAGTTTCATTGGATTTGATTTCTTTTTTAGGACTTTTGCTAGGACTCTTGTTGTTATTAGCGGTCTTCCCACTCTTCTCTTTTGATCCCGGACTTTTGGCTTTGGTCTTGGTTTTGTCCTTGCTTCTCTTCTTGCTCTTCTTCTTGCTAACGGGCTTCGTAGTCGGGTTAGGGAGAAGACAGAAATCGAGAATCCGCTCAATAATAGCCTCTTTGGTTCCACTCTTTTCGAGACAGAAAATTTGGCAGATGAACTTCAAATCGTTTGTGGTATTCCTGATTACAAAGTTGAAAAATATTATAAATGAAATAATTGGAAAAAGTAACGAAAATCTATTACTTTTCCAGAGTGTGCTTTCGGCTTTCGAATTCTTTATCGTCCTTAGCGAATGGGAATCCAGAGAATTCGCGAATATTCTTTTTGATTTCGTGTGCTGTACCAGCCCTCTTGTAAAGTAAGCGATGCAGTAGAGTGATGTCAGATTGCTTGGCACTCTGGAGTAGATGAAATATCAAAGATTTTCATTAGAAATAAGTTAAAATGTGAGAATATGAATATATCGTACTTGAAGCTGAGCTAATATTCTTGGTGAAGTTCCTAGCTTTTCTCCCTTCCCAGGTAGCATTTCATTTTTCCTACGGTTAGGGCTTTCCACTCCAGCTGGGCTATTCATGGTGAGCCTCTCAACCTTCTTACGAATACGAGTGCCAGTCATTTCGGGGGACCTGTCAAGAAGACCTGGTGCAGGTGCTTCCTCTTCTATAATTCACATAAAATGTTGTGACAATGAATATTGAACTCATAAATGCATTTTAATTTTAACTTACCAGATTCAGAACCACTGGCATTCTCTTCTTCAACTTCTTCTTTTTTCACTTTTTCTCCCTCCACCTTGGCCTTCTTCTTGGCTGGCTCAGCAGCTTTACCGGACTTCCTCTTCTGACCTTTAGTAACACTAGGCTTTGTTTCTTTGGGGTCTTCCTTAACAACATCTTCTGAAGAACTTTCTCCAGTCTGTTTCAATTGTTGACAAGAAGAATCAAGTTTTAATAACTGTCAAAGTGGAAAACAAGCAACAGGCTAATTTGGCGGGAAAGATGTTTTACACTGTACTACTTGCGACGCCATTTCACTAGAAGCAATAATTCTCATGAAAATAGGGTAAAACTTACCTTTTCTTCAATATTCTCTTTATCCGGCATGGTCTCGAACAATAATGATTCGTAAAACACGTATTTTTAATTTCTAAAAGATGAGAAAAACCTAAAAACTGCTCAAATGGCGCTTTTCGAGCTGTTCGTTACCAGACGAGAAGCTCGTGTACAGAAACAAAACACGATCGGGCGTTTGTAGTTGAAAGCGTAAAAGGGCGCCAAGCGAGTAACCGACCGGCCGCCTCACCGCCTATGCGCTGTAAGCCAGTGACGCTATGAAATACCAAGGCGTTGCATACCATCGGCAGGTGTTCTAACAGCTGGTCACCGAAATCTTATACGTTACACGATTCATATTGATTATTTTATTATATTCTTTTATTAAAGATAGGTTTTCAATGTATATAAAAAAAATCATATAGGAATCCGTTTATTCAATTACAGTTATTAAAAGACGGCGAAATGTCAATATGATGAGTATTTACACCCAAATAGATCAATCAAATGAGTAAACACAAACGGGATGTATAATAGGTTGTTGACCAAACAAACACATATCATATTCTCCCATTCTTAAAATAGCACCTAACGACGAACAACTTTTGTTTGTTTGAATGAAGAACAATTAGCAATGATTTTTCTCTATCTCTTTCATTCGCTTTTTTTTTTCTTAACTATAAAGTGAACACGGCATTGTGGACAAGTGGCATTTGCGTAAGACTTAAGAAATTAAATGGAACATAATCTCCTGGTGACACAACAAATGAAATTGGAGGAACATTAAACATGTTTAGCTATTGCATAAATTACAATCTTGTTACAACCGTCCTTTGTGTAGAAAATGATGTCACAGATTCACAATCGACAAAGACTCTCACAACAAGAAGATAATCCTCCAAAAACCCCATCAAAAGAATACATATTGAACGACAGTATGATAATAATAGTTAACAATATGGTGACACAAACATTGTGCGCTGTGGTTTTTTAGAAGAATTTGGATTTTTTTTTTTACGTTGACGGCTGGCATAGTTTCAATTGGACAAGGTCGGAACGACCGGCCAAAGCCAAGAGGACCACCCGTCCGTCTGCTGATAGCTGGGCAGCTGTAACTCTTCGGTCCGGAGTGAACGTTGCTACATCTTGACCTACGCAAGTGAACCGCAAATCCCATAAATTTCATTTAAAAAATTCAAATTATAATTCTGAACTGACCATTGGATAGATTCCAAAGTCGAAGAGAGCGATCGCTATCCCTCGAATCCCAGCTAAGGAGCATGAAACCATCTTCGTCCAGGTTCAGAGTGTCGATGGCCGCTGCATGTCCTACAAGGCTCCACCGGCAGTTTCCTATTTAAAACAATAAGAGTCGTTAAAAGTGACTTAATAGTTGAAGGAAAGAGGCATACCTGTGCCAAGATCCCAGACAAGAATTCTGCCATCGTGCAGGCTAGTGACAACGCAAGTATTTTGGCAACCGATCGTTAGAGCGACCGTATTGGAACCTGATTTCCATTTCTTAAACAATGTGCCACTCTGGAGGTCGTAGACGACGATAAAATCAGGATCGTTTGTCTCCAACTCCTGAGAGAAAAAGGTTAAAGACCTTTTTTTTACTTTTCAAAAAGGACTGTAAGTCATACTTTGCAGACGCAAGCGACATAAGTTCCATCCCCTGTGATGGCGCTGAGACGAGTCGTGAATTCGTGATGAAGCATCTTAAGATCATAGATAAGTTTCTTGGCCTGCAAATCCCATACGAGGAGGGAACAGGGCCGCTTGGATTCGTCCCCGCAGACTAGAATTCGGCCGTTCTCCGAAACGAGGAGCGAATTCAAGAATCGATCCTCGCCCACTTTGAAAGTAGTCACGCAATCTCCACTCTCCAGACTAATCAGATTGACATACATTCGATTCCTCGATAGAGATACCTGATGCGTAGAACGCAAACGAATTAATTATGAATCTAATCAATAGATTAAAATGAAACCAAAGCGCACTTACCACGTGGGAATCACCGTGCAACCCGAAAAGTGGTAATTTTTGATTCATCATTCCTAAAAGCACATCAATCAATAAGTGAGACTCTCTCATAAAACATGAAGTGGTATATACCTTTGAGTTTGAGGAGCTCGTTCCCTGTTTTGATGTCATACACTCGCAGCTCCCGTCCGCAGAGCATGACGCAGCGGTCATTGGCAAGTGGAGCAACTTTCAGCGGCTGATGCTCCAGGTTGCCCACCACTACATTAAACATTCATTAACATCTTATCATTACATAAAGCATTATAAAAAAATATACCTTTATCACACTGACAGGCTGTAAAATTCCATAGACTCATCTCGTCTTTGACCGCAGAGAGAGCGGCAGCGTAGTGTCGATCCCCGTGACTTAATCGATGAATGGCACTGATGCACACCTCCTGATGATCTTCTGTTGCTTTCTGGTCCCCCAAACAAATCTGACCAGGAACCAAACAGGGCACAAGCATTTTACTCGAATCAGCTGCTTCAGCTCCCCACCCTATCTTTTGACTCGTCACTTGTCGATAGTCGTAGTCCAGAGCTGGAGCACTAAGAAGGATCCATTTTTGGAGGGATTCAGTTGGCGGACGGGCCTCTGCGGGAGTCAAGGAAAGGAGATCCTCGCAAAGCTGTGCTACACCGGATGTCGCCAGTTTAGCGAGTAACCAAGCTGGATCTGACCAAATTTCTTTCCATCGTTCAAGCCCTTCAGTGGGATCCTCTAGACGTGAGAGATGGTATGGAATCTCATCCAGGGCTCGCCTTTTCAACCTTTTGTTTTTAAGTAATGAATAGAATATGTAAGAAAAATTCAGAAAAATATTTTAACTACCTGAGAGCGTTAGTAGATGTTCCAGGAGTAGCTAGATCCGTCCAATTACGGGCTTCCATGTTGGATCTACCTTCCTTCCACAGCGCCCAGTAGTAGTCCAACATTTTCCCGTGTATTTCAGGCGTTAGGAAAGTGTCCTTCATCTGCTGACGAATGGTAACGTCTCGCCAGGTGAGGAGGCCGAGTCCACCCACGATGGTACGCTGCAAAAAAGGTCCAAGAAAATGTGCAAGCGTTGGCCAGCAGCTCTTTTTGTCACTTCCCAAGTGTATTCGGCACAAGTTTTCCATTTCATAGTCGCAGAGTCCGAAACGGGATGACGTCAATAGTGCGATCATTAATCCCACCTGGCATCCAAGTCATGAATTGTTAAGTTCAACCACCATGCGTCACGCAATTATTTGTAACTTAAAATAGTTTACATCTTCTTTTTGAAGGTTGGTTAGCTGTTCTAAAGCAGTGGATAAATTGGGGATGATGTTGGTGGAGCAAGGAAGGAGATCACCTCCATCCGTCCGGAATTCTTCCGCCAGCCCCGCTTGCCATGATAGGATCTATAAGAGAAACGGAAATAGAAACAAATCAGCTTTGATATTCAATCATGAGAAGAAGTGAGCGTATATAATACTTTGACAGTGAGTGGACGATGAGACTGATTGATCTGACCGGCCATGGCAGCTAGGTGGTCCCCATGGGAACGGTGGGCCGCTTGTTGGAGAAGACATGCGTCAAACAGGTTATGCGCCTCGGTAGCAGAGAGCTCTTCCAGCTGTCACAAATAAATGATTATTGAACATGCCTCAACAGCCTCATATGTAGAATAGTGACCTGGTGGAATGAAGATTCCGGTAGATGATTACGCAACTGCTCCAGATGCTCACCGTTCCGGAGAGTCAGAACCACTTTGACATTGGGCGGCAGCTGAGCGGGCAACCAGGAACTGAGGAGTTCGGTAGATGAACTATCGAATTCATCTAAATGATCAATTCCATCTAGAATGAAAGTGATGCGCTGCTTGGAAGAAGCCGGACCATCCAGTAATCCGTACATGGTGGATCGATAGTCGGACAAAGTCTGAAATTGAAATAGAATATTCAATTCTAAGTCGGGTTATTGGGGATGCTGGATAATATACGACTTACATGTGCAGTCGAGGGCAGTCGACCAGTGAGTAGGATGGATAATTGACGATTAATAGAGTGAAGGAGAGTAAGAATAGAGCTCGATTTAGGAGTAAGCCGGGCGAAACGAAGGACTAAACCCATCATATCGACTGAATCATTAGGATCAGAAGAGGTGGATGACAGTTGGGCTGGCTGGATCCAAGAGTGGCAGTGCTGAGCAGCCCGGGCCATCAAACATGTTTTCCCGCTCCCTTCCGCTCCGTAGACGATCAAAGGTTGGCGCTCGTTGCCCGTCATATAACTTTAAATATAACATAAATATTGGAATCAATCATAGTTCAGCTTCAACTTCAACTGAAGATATACCGTTTGATTGCCATTAGGGCGGATTCTCGGTTGACGCTACAAGAAGCGGCCTTCTGGCAGAAAGTTAAGTGCTGGCTCACGTCCTCAAGGAAGGAGCGTGGGATCGTGGAACGGGACGAAACTTCCCTTGACTCGATCTCGTCAAGCAGCTCCTCGACAATCGAGTGGAGCGTAGTTGACAGCAGGGTGATTGCAGCATCTGGATGGCTCCTGATGATGTGCTTCTCTTGCAATAAATTCTATTTTGAGAAAAGATTTAAGCTCCATGCTCCATCAGAAATCAATGAGGATCAAAATATTTAATCCGCATGGGAACTACATGCACACCTTGAGGGTTCTGTGAACGGCATTAATTCTACGCCTGTTTTCACGTTCGGCGATGGAAGGCGCCTCGGCGCAAGGAGTCGTAGCAGCAGATGGAGTGCTCCCGAATACCGTCCACGGTTCTTGGATCCAGACACATCGTCGTGCTAACTCTTGGCTCATGCAAACGGAATTGTGCACCTCCTGTAAAGAGAAAATAAGTATTTTTAACTTATCTAAACAATGTTTTAAAAAATGAATTTACCTGTTCAAAAAGGGTAGTGAGGTAAGCGTCACTCAGTTCAGGATTGAAAACGGTGATGAAGATTTCTAGCAATCTTCTCTGCACTTCTTCTCCCTAGAATAGAAAAAGACAGAGTACGTTTGCATAATTCGTCTCTCGAGAGAGTTGGCCTGACAATTGCGCTGCATAATTAATCGGGTTCACGAGCGTGAGAGAAAGACTTGATGGCGGTTTCAATACATCATGCATGAATTATAATCTGCGGATGCTATATAAAAGCCATTAGAGGAATTAAGCGCTCCCTTTTGAATCCCATTATAGTATAAGAGGATTCAAAAGTTTTTTTTCCCGAGCTTATTGACCGCGATTATTGGACATCACGAACCATAGTGGAAGCTGCATTGGATTGAAGTCGGTAGCAGGGCGGCTGGGCCTGATCATCGGCTCGGTACCAAGTTTCAACCAGATCCCGATCCTCCTGCTGGATGATCCCTTCGGGTGACATCTGAAATGCGGATTGGAAATCCTGGGCTTCGACGCTCAGCGGGAGGCAAGTCCGGCCGAGCGCGTCTCCAAAAATGAGGACTGGGATGACGTGGGATGTCTCCATCAATCCTGCGGGAATATATACGAAGGTAGACACATCATCAAGCATCAAACAGCGTCAGGGACGAGATATATAGGCTTATAATACGCGCGCTGCCTCCGCCGTGTTGCAAATCAATCGAGAGTGCGCGTCAGGGAATCACGCGGGACCCATGGAGGGTGGAGCAGGAGGAGAGAGTCTATATACGTCAATGGTCGCTATGGCAACACCTTCCTTGATGTCGATGATGTTGTGAGCGCTGAAGTGGAGCGAATAAGGAGACTCCCCTCACGTCCGCACCCGCGTCCCGCTCTATTTACTCCCGCTCCATCAATCATATCATCAGCCAAGTAGCGGAAATCACGATTCCCTTATATTCCCTCCCTTCTTTGTTATGCTTATGTATAGACTTTATATAAGAAGGTCATTATATACTATTTCGACACAGTCTATTACGTACGATTCAGATTGGAGAGGGAGATCCGGCCGATGCGGTCGTCGCTGCTTGATGCTGATGAGGATGTTAATGATGAATGTGTCCCCCAAGGATCCCACAGGATCTGCAGAGAAGTTCCACGTGAAGCGGCGAGTAACTTGAGCCCTTCAGGACCTTCAACGATGTCCTCTACTGCTTTGACGAGTGCTGATGTCGTGCTGGATGCTGCATATCAGTTAAGTAACCGTGAATCACGATATTATTATAACTTTTTTTTTCAAGGAAACGATCAATAATAAACGTATTTCGAAGAAATCCTGCAGGAGAATTTGATCAAATCGGGCTATAAAGGGGAAATGAGTTTTGCTCCTTTCTGAAGAAAGAACCCATCACTTTGATTTCTATATCAGTCGAGTACTTTTTCAATCCTTCTATTGGTAAAAAAGCAACCGTTTTCTTTTTTCTCCATCGACGAGTATGTTTCAGGCCCCTTGTCAAGAGGATCCTTTACAGGATCTCAAGAGCCGTTTGACAGTTAGTACAACATGGGCTTAGTTTGGAGGGAAAGAAAACTCGTTAAATCGAGGATCTCGCGTTTCCAGGAGAATATAGTACGCGCTTTGAAAACGAAAAAGAAAACGAGCGCGGGATCACTAGGGAGCACTTACAAGATTTATCGGGATTCTCTCCTTCACGTCTATTACTCTCACTAATGAACTCGATGCGGATTGGCTTGATTCCGCGTTAATGAACAAGTATATATTGCTGAAGGATAAATGTATGTACCAGCGGGATCGGCGGATGTGACGTAAACGGTGAGGTGAGCTCCGCGTTCAGCGGCGGGTAAGGCCGTCATGCAACCATGCAACACCTGTCGGAGGGCTTCCGGCAATTGGCGCAACGTATCCGGAATGGCAGCAACTTGATCGACTGCCGAGGTGGTGGACGCTCCTGGATGAGCCGACGAGGAGCCGGCGGCCGGAATTGCTCCCTTACCAAGGCGCTGAGCGGCCGGTGCCATCAACTCGGAATCGACTGTACAAAAAAAAAAGGAAACTTGGTCACCATGGATACGACTTGAGAAGAAAATAGCGTTCCGTGTGTCCTTCTCCAGCGAGGATCAATATTGTCCCCCCTTTTAACACAATCGAATATCGATTCCTACATATATTCTAAAGAGCTATGTACTGCACAAGAAAAAGTAGCGAAAAAAAATCACCCGAAGCCATGGAGGACTCTTCACGAGGATCGAATTTAATGGGCGGCGGCAGTTGCTGTTGCGTCTGTTGGGACTGGACGGCAGCCGTCTCGCCGCCGCTACTAGATTCTGCTTTATTATTGCTGCCATTAACAGGTTCCTGCTTGATCTCATCGACATTTCCAATGGAAGACTTTTTCTTCTTGTGGGATCGGACTCGACAGCACTGCTGAGAACTGAAACGAAGAAGAAAAGATTACAAGGATCACGTGATGTGACGTTGGTGTGGGAGCAGCAGGAGCGTATATTATTAGACATTTGAATTCCTCGTCTCTCCCTCTACTCCACATCATGGTGGATGAGCGAGAGAGTTGGTGTCGACTCATGCGGCCATCGCACGGCGATGAGTTTTACCAGCTGCTGGGTCTGGCCGCTCTATCAGTTGTTAACACTCTGTTATTGTTGTTGTTGTTGTTACCTCTCAGAATTGGAGACGACGCTATCCCGATCCTCGCCTCCACGGCTCGCCGAAGAGCACCGATTGCCCATATCTTTTCAAGTTGTCTTGTTATTTTCGTTGTAGAAATGTTCCAACTCTACATGATCACTGAAAGTGATTGAGTTACGTACGCAGTCCGGCACTCACACAAAGATGAGATTCTCACGCACAACTCGAGGCGCCGTCGAGGTCCGCCGCCATCGATGAGGGTGGTGGAGTGCTACTCTTTCACTGTGTGTACTGTACTTCCAAGATTTTTTTTTTCGAGTTCTATATTAGAAGCCGCTTCTTTTTAAGAACCACAAGGCGCGCAGTGTAGTAGTAGTAGTCAGCAGACCTTCTTGATCCGACCAATAACTATTTTGCACATGTGGTGAAATGAAATGGTCCTCGAAATAAAAAAAGGAAAAGGTTTTTAATAAAAAAGGGAATAACAAGTTTGGAGAGCTCTGGCTCTGTCTCTCTCCAAGTCTCGACTCCGTGGGAACATAATCGATCGGCGCGGGATGGTGGTGGTGGTACTGTAGTGGGAAATCCCAGGATACGTACGACGCCTGCGCCGAACCGTCTTCTGCTCCGTGACGACGACCCAGGTTCCGAGACATTGTTGTTGTCATCATATAAATGAAAAAGGATCCATCATGACCATATCGAAAAATATAAATACAGAAAAAATATGACGCAGAGAAGGTCGGATATCACATTGCCGGATGAAAGACTTGGAATTACACTCCGCATCATTCGATCACAACATTCAAAGGTCTTCTCTTTCGAATAAATAGGAAATTGAAACTGTGCTGTATTAGAGAAACGAAGTGGAACAAGAAATAAGTGTTTCCTAGGTTTCACACGCATCAACAGGTGAACAGTAACAGCAGCAGTGAAAGAAAGCTTTCGAAACCAATACAAAAGGAGCGCGTGTCTATTTGACGTTGGTTGCCTTGTGATTCATTGTCGTATCGATCATGGCGATCTGCGTTTCATCATAAACAAGTGCACGTGACTATTCCTGTGATATCGTATCTGCTGTGCCCTACAGCACAAGAGAAATATGGGAGATGTATGAAAACATAAAAGAACTCTCTTACTTGACTTCAGTATAAAGACGCTCCTTGAAAAATGGGCATGCACGTTCACGTCAAAAATAAAATTGTAAAACATCACGTTCGATCTTTTTTTAATTTTTTAAAAGCGAAAAAAGCTCGCCGACGCCATCTAACGGACAAAGTTGGATTGATGAGAGGTAAACAAAAAATAGACAGTTCTTCACAGAGGTTCTTCACGCTAGTCTCTGTTTAACGTGTCAAAACGAGTCCCATGCGTTGTGGCAGCTAACTGTTGTTGACCGTGAATAAATTATCACCAGAATTTATTTCTGAACCATTAATTACCTCCATTTTGGTATGATAATTAATTTTCAATCTTATAATGACTACATTTCATAAAATACATGTTACCACTTACACTAACCAAAAGTTTTGTTTTGTTTTTACTTTTGCCTCAACAGCAGATGGAAACTGTACACAACACACCATTCAAACTACCCCTCTGGTCAGGATGGACTGTACAAACTTCAAATGAAGGGAGTGACTCCTTTTGTTGCAAATGTCACTCAACAACCACTCCACTAAAGATTTTGGCCATCCAGTCCATTTTGAAGCATATCAAACTCATCAATAGGGGCCAAGACCTTGTGAAACTTCTTAGAGATTCCCTCATCCCCCCGGTGCTCTACATAGATGTTGCTCGTCAACTCTTTGCAGCCAAACAGTGGAGCTCCCTTCGGTCCTTGGTTTCTCACTGGCCGTTTGAGTCATTCCAACTGTCTCAGATCTGCAATGAAACTTGTCCTCAATGCTGGCTGAATTATCTTGAATCTGAAGACGTCGACGACCCGGAGAAAGAAGGCGGAGATACAGAACGTCAACTTTTCCGCAAAGTTTTCAAGCACGTTCTTGACGGCTACTTTTTTGTCGTCAAGGGTACTTTGGAAAACGGAGAAGGTGGTGACAGTCCACTTAGAGTACTGGACTTGACTCTCGATCCATCCCAAGATATTCGAGGTTTTCTTTGGGAGGTAATTACATTAATTTTTTTTCCCAAAGTTTTCTATATTTACGTTCTTGTAATTTTTATTCAAAGGAGGAATTCCGTCGCCTAGGACGGAGAATCACTAAAACGCTAGATGTATGCGTCTTAGCCGGAATGCACAAAAAGAAGGGTCGCAGTACGAACAAACCACAAGTTCGGTCTAGTCCGATCCCAGATTCATCACCAATGGACTATGAGCGCGTCGTCAGTCACTGGCTACCTGTTAAAGAGCCTCAGCCGACCATCATGGAACAGCAGAAAGTAGAGGTGACGACGACGGACGAAACCAAATTTGAGATTTCTACTTGGGGAGATGAACTCGCCAATTCCTCAACCTGGGGAGGAGAATTTGTCTGCCCTTCTACTACCAATGGAAGTGATCGGCCAAGTGAGACGGTTTCAACGTTCCAGGACGGGAACCACAGTCCTGAGATTGGTGTCTGGAATGGAAACGCATTAGATTTGAGTCATCTTGATGAAATGCCAATTTTTCGAATCAATATTGATACTGCCATATCGGAAAAATCAGTGGATATATTGACCTGGATTCAGCATCGATATGGTAATAATTTTCTAATAATAATATTTTATTTATTTATGTATTTATTCTCTAAATTTTTTTAGATGATTTTGCACCTTCGGAGAGTCCTTTAACCGTTGTCGTGCGCTTTCTGGAGGTGAGCCTGCATGAAGAGCGCAAATTTGACTCCCTGATATCCCGATTACCGGAGCACATTCATGGCTTACAACTTTCCGAGATTTGTGAACGTCGGAGTGCTCAAATTCTTTCCTCTCAACTATCCCGCTTCAGTGAAGTCCGGTTCCTCGACTTTGGAGCCTGCGCTTTCGACCTAGCTGATCAACCCGAAGTCGTCTTTTCATTGGCTTTCGCTTTAAGCCAACTTCCTCGACTGGAACGGCTTAGTTTGGCTCACAACTGCTTGACGGGCTGCTTGGCCGAGCTACTTGGATCGCTTCAGCATGGGCTCAAACTACTCGACTTGTCCTCTTGCTACCTTAATGACGACGATTTGGCCTTTTTGGGCGAATCAGCTCACCGTACGACTCTGCGATCTCTTAGTCTGGCATCCAACGACCTGGGTATCCACTGGGACCGACTTCAATCTCTTGTCAATCAACTCGGTGGATATGGCTCCAATCTTCGTATCCTCGATCTCAGTTCCAATGAATTTGTTGAGAGTCAGTTGACTACGTTGTGCCGGGCGATGTTGGGCCCGCTAAGCTCTCTCACTTTGCTCGATTTATCTTGGCATCAACTCTCTTTGACTTCTATTATTTCTGTGGTCGAGTTGCTTGCTTCTAAGACAAGTCTTCGCACTTTCTGTCTCTCTACTCCGATGGATATGGACGAGTGCGGCTACGGTCAACCGGAGAGTTGGCAGGCGTTTGTTGACTTTTTCCGCGGCTTGACTGCCAAACACCGAGGAGACAGTGGAGATTACGGGCATCCTCCATTAACCCTTCACTGGTGCTTGATGTAGATGAGTATTTCTTGTCCGATGATTGGGTGGCTATAATGGTTGTGTTTGGAATGACTGACGATGATCGTATTTTCCAATCCTTTGTTGATCTACCTATTAATCAAATTGTACTCGAGCACAGCTTTGCCGCCAAATACAGATATTCAAAATATTTAATCCGTATTTCATAGTTTAAAAAAAAGTTTAAGTTATCGTAAGAGAACGGGAAACGACAGGAATTGCGGGATGAAGATTACCCGGGCAGCACCGCAATATTGCAGGCATATTGGTCGTATATACAATTCCGAGGTTAGAATATACGAAACCAATATAACTCCAATACTACAATGCATGTCGGTCCACTCAAAAACCAACACTGAAAATATATATTGGCTCGACATTCAAAAACCTATATTGTAAGAATATTAACGTTCACCAACAATATAAATGACTAGTGAAATGCTTAATGACAAAAATGGTAGCTACGGTTTGTTGTTTCAATAATGGAATTCTAACATTGGACCAATAATGAAAATAGATTAATGTAAATATATAGTCTATTTATTTTGCTGTTCTATTGCCTCTTTTCTCGGATTGATTACCGCTGTCCTCGTTTATTTATCATCGTGACACATATATTTCATTAGACAATTACTTTACATGGTTATTTGTTGATTAAGTAAGAGTTTTATTAATTTATTGTTTTTATTACCTCGTAGAATGTAGAGAATTTGTTGTCATCCATTTTATTTTTCTGCTGGGAGAGAGATTAGAACTTTAGAACTTTGTAAATGAACTTACACCTTGAATTTGAAGCTGTGCGCTCTAACCATTAGTCCATGGCGTGATGTGAATAAGGCTCATAAGTAGAGATATATATTCATTTGGCGCTGAAAACGACTGAGCTGCAATAAAAAAGTAACTTATGATTAACTATATCCTATCAGCAGCTCTTTTATTTATGCCTATTCGTTAATATTAGAAGCTATAGTATTAGTATTATAATATCTTAATCTTGGTAAATTCTAAGGCTTATAAATTCTTAGAATCTTATATTCATCCTCTTGGAAATTAGAAAGTACTGTGTGTGATTTTAGTGTTCCTTTTGATTTGAAGACATAATAGTGACAGAACTTTCGTGCACAGACCTATAATCCGTCACATGGCATAACAATGCACATTTCAATAATTGATTAAATGGTTGTTAAGTATTTTAATCCAAAAGGCACCTTTTATCGGGTGTTATTAAAAGTGGCAAAGAAACTTATGTACCCAAGCAATCCGATGCGAATGTTTTTCGGTTGAAAACTATGAAGAATTAACGCAATATAATTAGGCAAAGCGTTAGCATGCAGGCTGTATGAGCTAGCTTGTCATAACAAGAATGATATGAGAAAAAATTGAGAAGAAGCAAATAATTGGAAATATATCCTCCCCCCCCCCCATTTCTTTTGACTTTTGCATTATTGTGTCAATGTTGAAGTCCTATTATTGAGCCAATTTTAAAAAATGTTATCATTTGTTATTGAGCATTTCAATTATTATTTTTTTCGTTAACACTTATATTGTAATCATAAAGGCATTTGAATATTGGAAGAAAAAACATATTCAGTGTTGGTTTTTGAGTGGACCGACGTGCATTCTAGTATTGGATTTATTTTGGATTGCTACTTTTGCCGTGCTACCTAGGAAGACGGCAGAAATTTTACGAAAGTAATTTACCCTGTAAACTGAAAAATGTTTTATGTCTTCTTCGTTACATTTTCAATAAACTTGATAGAAAACTTTATTTTAATATATCCAATTTTCAATTCCTTATATTTCAAATTATTTTATTTTATAATGCTACTCCACATTGTTCTGTATTGGTATTGCAATATATGAATAACAACACTGTATAAATTCTCAAGCCATATACACTTTACATTTTACGATTTTTGGTCAAAAACAATATTGGGTAAATATGTGTCAATATTGGGTGCTCTCCGGGTTATGGGAGATGGGAAATAAGGAATCGGTTTCAGTTAGTCGTCTGCTACTCTCGTGTTTATTATTTTTCATACAAATGGCCGATTTTCTTCCTGGTAAGAACTTTTGGTAAGGAATTTATAACAAATTAATTGCTCATCATCTACTAGATCTAATCAGTTTTATTTATCTTGTAGATTCCGACGGATTTGTAACAGTTCCGAAGAAAAAGTCAGCTAAATCCAGAAAGTTCAATCATCTTCAATTAGACGACTCTTCTTCAGAATCACTCAATGTTGAATCGTGTTTAAGGTACTACTATTAGATAAGCAATGGAATTGGTTGTATGTATTACCTTGAATTTTTATTTTTAGAAACATCAATCAAGCAAAAAGTGAACTTGAAGTTTCTGATTTCTTCAAAACATTTCTTACTTCCCTGCACAAGTTGCTTGAACGAAATCACAAAGAAATCAAGAGCATTGTCTGCTTTGGACTGGGAAGAATTTCTATTTGCAAAATTGCACTACATCAATTGGCACTTCTGCTTCTTTTGATTGAAAAACTCAATTGCCCTGTGGAAGTGTTTGACCCAATATTTAGTTCAGAAGAGAAAGACCTTCTGAGCACAAAGCTACGCCTGCAACTCATCAAAGATAATTGTGAAGGCAGAAGAAAAACCAATCCAACCTCTACTACTCTGTTTATCCTTCCTCATTGCCCAAGAGAGCTCAGTAACAATCTCCTCTACTCAAATTGGGATCCGCTTTCCCTACAAAACTGTGTCATCTACGCCAACAGCTTTGAAAACCTGCGGCTAAACACACCAGATCGCTTTTTAAAGAGCTATCATTACCTTTCGAAAGTCCGCGAAATCGCTGAAGAGATCGTTGTACCCAACACCTTCCGATTTCAAGACGTGTTCAACGATTTGAGCCTTCACTTCTTCCCTGTGCAACTGCTTGACAAATCTTTGCCAGAATTTTGGGAAGATCGACCTTTGCCCGTTTATTCACCAGAAAGCGAACTCATCAGTACCTAAGATGTCGACAGCTACGAAAAACATTCTTCGGGAGCTTGTCCGCGAGCTTAGGTTCGTTAATCGAACCCATAAGCCTCTACGCGAATCGCCAATTTATCAATTCATCACCAAGCAGTTCCGAAGCAACCAAATAACAGAAGAGCAAACATGTAAAGCATCGACCGAGAGCCGGCACTTGGCTGACACCTATCTAACATACTTGAAGAGCTCGAGGAAAGCTGCCGAGCTCGTAAATGAATTCCACGGGCAAGGCGAACGGTCCGTGCGCAGTACAGCTGATATGGTGGGCTTCAAACTCCCTCACGATCCCAAGTGATGTAATAATGATAATGTTTGTAGTTTCTTCGTCCAGTGTCGATGAATAAAAAAAATACTGTACATCTATAGATTTGATTTAGATTTAATTCATCCTAATATGGGCGTTTGATCATCGCTTCAGTTATTTAAGCTAATTTTAAGCGATTCAGTTTATGTTGATTTGGGTATTTCCTATTTTTGGTTACTAGAACCAGGAAACACGTATATTTATTGCTACAGTCCTGAAAGCTGCGTTTAGTATTCATATGCTATTGCTTCTCATTGGATTTTATATAAGATTAAAAGGTAAATGCGGATGTAGTTGAATTATTTCCGTATCAATAGGTACATGGCGCTTACAAATGAATAATAAACAAATAAATAACTACGAAGTCATATGTCCTGGGCACCCTTATCTGCTTTCAATTGCAAATTGGAACACGTCGATGGCATTTTTTTTAGCTAACGTATATAAAGCCAGGTCATTCGTCAAGATTTTTACTCAGCACTTATTTGTTCAGTAGGCGTCGCAAGTAAACCATGAATCTTATTGCGATTTTTTCTGTATTCTTTTGCGTTTTTGATGGTGCTGCTCCTTCAGTAGCTGTCGTCAACACCAACCCTTACTGCAACATCTCAACATGCGCTTATTATCAACGTATGTAGCCAATGCATTTTTCAAATTAAAATTTTCATTTTCAGAAAAAAATTATCCTACATTGATTCTTTAGCTGGTGGAGTAAAAAGCAACACTCTTTGTTTGTACTCGGTGAGCCAATCCACAATTAATTTCATTTAAAAAAGGAAACAATTATATTTAAAAAAAATTAATTCATAATTTGCGTAGAACACGTCGTATGGGGAATGGTGCGCACCAAATTACTATGTTACCGTGAATAAAGCGGACATTGACACGATTTTAACCGTGAGCAATAACTACCGCTCCAAAGTAGCATTAGGAAAGGAGCTTCGTGGAAATCCCGGTCCTCAACCCAAAGCAACCAATATGCACCAATTGGTGATACTACTCATTACTTTTTTAAAGGCTTTAAAAGTAACTTCTCATATTATAGTACTGGGATGCAGAATTAGCCAACATGGCCCAAACTCACGCACAGCGGTGTGTTTTCGCTCATGACATCTGCCGAGACGTTAGTAAGTCTTATTCATTAAAAAAAACATAGCAGATCAATCGAACTAACTTTGTAAAAACTTGGTGAAAATTAATTAGGTCGCTTTCAAGTGGGACAAAACCTCTACGTAAGTTTTTCGACGGCTAAATTCAAGAATGCAAACTGGACGGCAGCCATCGAAAGCTGGTACGATGAAGTGAAAGACATCACACCCGCGGCTTTTAAAAGCACTCCGTAAATAACTTGATAAAAGCTATGAATCTACAAATAATGAACTGTACTTGTGCTGTTGTATAGACAGTCTTTCCCAGCAATGATTGGCCACTACACTCAGCTGGTGGGGGGCAACACTCATCTAGTTGGATGCGGAATTGCATCGTACAAAGATTCAACTAATTTTAATGTACTGATAAACTTTAATTTAAAAAAATTTGTTCCTAAGCCTTTTATTTCTTTCTAATCTACAGAAAAAATATCCTTTCAAAATTTTGTACGTCTGCAATTATGGTCCAGCTGGTAACTTTATTGGTCAGCCCGTATACGGTAGCGGTACAACCACTGGATCGGCTTGTCCTAAAAGGACTAAGCTCAACAAGGAGACCGGACTCTGCGCTAAACATTCTTCATAATACTTGAGACAATTGCATGAAAAGAATATGGTTTTTTAGTTTTAATTATGGTTATGGTCATTTGGAATACACTGAATACACGTAGATTAGCAGCATAATTTTTTTTATTCGTCATCTCCAGATCCGAAAATGTTGAGTCGAGAATTAATGCGTCATTAGTGCCAGTAAATAATAATTAAATTATGATGATTGAGAAATACTAGCTTAATATCGTATGAACATATAGATTGAACCCGGAAATGCACACTTTGTTTTAACTTTTATATAAGCCGCTAAGGATAATGAAAGCTGCGCTGCTGTGATGAGTATTCATTTGCCTTTGTTTCTCATCGAATTTTTAATGACGCAGTTGAACTTTCTTTGCAAATTGCAGAAATAATTTTAAAAAGTCTTTTTCTGGATGCTGTGTTTGTGTTTTGTTTCAATAATTGCAAGTTTGCAGCATATCAGATGAACTTTTCCCTGCTATATAAAGCCAGGAGAGTAGGCAACATATTCGCTTGATACTTCCTTCTACTGTATTTTTCGTAAGTTAATAAAGTAATCAAATATGTATGTTTTCCCTGTAGTTCTTTGCGCTTTGAGTGGCGCTGCTCATGCTGTTCTCAACCCTTATTGCAACATAACGTCATGCGACAAGAAAGGTACAAATGTTTAATTAGATTAATTTATGATTTGAAAAATAGATTCTAGTTTGATTCTTTTAGTCGGCGGAAAGAGCAACAACACTCTTTGCTTGTACTCGGTAAACCAACTCACACTTTTAAAGGTCTATACATTAAATTGAATTTTCTATTTATTGTATTTTACAGAACACAACGTATGGGGGATGGTGTGCGCCTAATTACAAAGTTATCGTTATTGCAGCGGGCATCACTACCATTTTAACCGTGAGCTTACTACCGCTCCAAGGTAGCTTTGGGAAAGGAGCTTCGTGGAAATCCCGGTCCTCAACCCAAAGCAGCCAACATGCGACAATTGGTGAACTAATAAATCTCAATAAATCAAAGTATAAAATTTTACAAATATTATATTTATATTTCTTACAGTACTGGGATTCGGAATTAGCCAACATGGCCCAAACTTACGCTCAGCGATGTGTTTACGCTCACGACACCTGTCGAGACGTTAGTAAGTCGTCGCATATCTTTGAAAATATAAAATGATTAAGTGCATAAAACATCATGCATAATTTAATAGGTCGTTTTCAAACCTCTACATAGCCTTTACTAATTCTACTGTTCCAATGTTCGTGAACTGGACGAAACCATTACATCTTGGTACGACAACTTTCTGATTTTAATAGCACTCCGTAAGTGCTTTCACTATAAGCATCGCAAAAAGTATGACTTTCAATTCATGGTTTTTTTTTCTAAGTTTAAGCTTTAGCCCAACGATTGGCCACTACACCCAGTTGGTGTGGGGAAACACTTATCTGGTCGGATGTGATTCCACATCCGATTGCATCTTTGAATGATGCAATTCGAATTGCATCATTCAAAGATTCAACTTATTACCAGGTACTTATTAATTACCTTATTCAAAACTTAATTCAATTTTTTTATGTGTGTGTGCTTGTGCTACACTTTTATAGACAGGACTTCCTTATAAAGTGATGTATGCTTGCAACTATGGTCCATCCGGTAATTTCCTTAACGAGGCCGTTTACATCAAGAGTAATACCACTGGATCAGCTTGTCCCTCTGGGACAAAGCTCAACGCCACTATCGGTCTCTGTGCTTGAAAATCGAATTCTTTTTGCAATACGTAGGGTATATTGAATTGGGACAAGGAAATATTAAATTTTTAATTTATGATGATCTAAAAGAATTTTTAAAAATACACGTAGAGTTAGCAGCATACCACATATTTCTTTTCGTATGTTTGGTAGGCCTACCGTAATGTTGTCATGGCAAGAAATTAAGAATTTTGTAGATGTTGTTTGGGATGCTAACGTACCAGCTATATCGTTGCTTTCGATGGCGACAGTCACAGTCGTGGTATGAAAAAAAAATTATTTTAAAATCTTTTTATTTTCCTTTTATCTAACTCGAAATGTTCCACTTTGACCGTTGAAACTCATTGATGTCACCTCAACCGTATTTTTTTTATACAAACGAGATTTTTGTAGTTATGTAGTAATGTCCGTAGAAGTTAGTAACAATGGAATAAGAGTTACTACTATACCTATTTGAACTTTTTCAACAATAAGAATCGCTATCCATCTTCCTAAGCAGTTTACGCTCAGATGAAAATGCTACGGTGAAACAAGTTACCCCAGAGTCACTCAAAAACAGTCATTAAAAGTACAACTTTTTGTTATTGTTGATCTTATAGGAGGTTGAATCGTTATTAAATCAATTTGATTCTTGAAGTTCCAAGGAAAAGAGAACAAAAAGCCAAAGGGGCGAAAAATGAGAGTTATTGTACCGTACTTAGTTTCTAATTTTATTGCATTTTATTATTTTTATTTGTTTATAACTAGATTAATTTAATTTACCGAAAACCCGAGATGGCAATAAGAGCATAAAGAAAAGAGTAAATAGAACGAAATGGAAATTGAGGAGAGTTTTTTGCATTCGTCATCAAAACCTGGAAATGCGTTGCATTTACCAACAGCAGTTTTTAATTGAATTTTCAAATAAAATAAAACCCGGAGACGCGCGCGTTTTTAAAGATAAGCGCCAGTGATAACTGCGCTGAATATTCATCGTTTGTTATTGTTTTTCATTTAGTTGTTATATAAGCTTAACAGACGAGGCTAAATTATAAAATTAATAAAAAATGTGGGAAAGATAATTTTTTTTCAATCGTACGACTTATGATGCGAAGAATTGTATATATCCAATATATCTTTAAATTGATAGGTAATTATTTTCACTTTTTGAAATTTAGTATATTACATTCAGACCCAGCAATGTACATACTTCACTAGAACTTTTTATTTTGTTTTTGTTCAATTCACACAGCTGATGATGATCAAAGCTATAGCTGCATCTGTTAGTCTACCGCATCGCTTCTCACTAATGAATTGCCAAGGTAAAATGACCCGCCAGCTGCATTTTTCCACATCAAATATTTTTTAGTTCTTAATTTGTTTGTTTGTTATACCTTCGTCAAAGGATGCTGGAGTGATGACCTCCCTCATCTCTTTATTTAATCGGAACTCATTTTAGTTATAAGCAGTTTAGTCCGGAGCTTCTCTCTCACTTGCAACTAAGTAACGAAGTTGAACATAATCATGACTTTTTCCGTAATTGTTTCCGTAGTTCTCTGCTTTTTTATTAGTTCCAAAGGCTGGGTAAGACTTTTTTAAAAATGATTATTAGTTAATTACAATTAATAGTGCAATTAAAAGTCTGGAAAACGTAGGTAATCTGACAATTTACTTACTAATGATATATTTTGTTTGACTTCAGGTCCTTAATAGTGACGAAATAAGTGCTGAGCTAAGAGCAGCCCCTGTAAACCCTTATTGCAACATTTCGACGTGCGCGGGTAGATGTACGTATGCATTTAGTTTATAATTTTTTTATTAAATAGAAGAATTAATGATGCTATCATGTCACACTGATTCTTTAGCTGGTGGAATGAAAAACAACACTCTTTGTTTATACACGGTAAGCTGAATGCAAAATTAATTCAAATTTGCAAAGAAAATATTTACATTATTTTTATTCCTCAAAATAATTTACAGAATACGTCGTATGGAGGATGGTGCGCGCCAAATTACAAACTAACTGTGAGTATGGCAGACAGGACCACGATTTTAGCTGTTAGCAATAGCTTGCGCTCCAAAGTAGCTTTGGGAAATGAAAAACGTGGAAATCCTGGTCCTCAACCCAAAGCAACCAACATGCGACAATTGGTGAGCCTATAAATTATATATATCAGTCTCAAATATCACTTTTAAAAATAATTTTCTTTACAGTATTGGGACAATGAATTGGCTAACGCCGCCCAGACTTACGCCCAGCGATGTGTTTTCGCTCATGACACTTGCCGAGACGTTAGTAAGTCGCATAACTAAAAAAAAAAGTCAAGTACCGTCTATATAACGTTCTGATGTATTGAATAGAGCGTTTTGTAGTGGGACAAAACCTCTACTTATCCTTTGGTAAAGCTCAATTCACTAAACCAGACTGGACGTCAGCTATTACAGGCTGGTACGACGAAGTGAAAGACATCACTCCCGCTGCTTTTGCTAGCACTCCGTAAATACTTGTAAATTATAAGAAAGCGAATAAATTTATTTGTGATTTTGTCCTTTCAGGAAGACTTTCCCGAAAATGATTGGCCACTACACTCAGCTGGTGTGGGCCAACACTAATCTAGTCGGATGTGGAATCGCATCTTTCAAAGATACCAAATATAATTTTAATGTCAAGCCTTATGTAAGTGTTTAAACTTGTGTTTTAATCAGTTTATTTTACCAGAATATACTAAACCATCGTTCTGTCGCTCCCTCATCTAGAGTGACTACCCTTTCAAAATTATGTACGTCTGCAATTATGGCATAGCCGGTAACTGGATTGGACAGCCCGTTTACGCAAAAGGTGCCACCACTGGAACAGCTTGCCCATCAGGGACAAAGCTCGTTAAAGCTACCGGTCTCTGCGCCTAAAAAGTCCAATCCTTAATTATAATAAAAGAAAATTTCCCAGTAAAAATACATTTTAAAATGCTGGTTTTATGGTTATGGTCAATAATAAAAGAAATACACGTAGAATTAGAGACACGTAGAAACATAATTTTAAAAATCTTCCCATTTATATGATTTATGTTACTTCCACTCATCCTGATCGTCTTTTCATTACCAGCAGTTGCGTTAATCCTTTGCGCAGTTAGTTGTACATATCTAGGATAAGATAATACAATAGCTTTAAAAAAGTACAGTAGTAATAAAAATTAGAGATAAAATTCAATAACGTATCGGAAAAGCTACAATTTTAGCCTTTGAGGTTATTCCCTTATAGTTTTCTACCGGCCTGTTTGTTTGCGTGTAATATACCAACTTTACCAACTAACATGGCCTTTGGCAAACCTCATCTGCGATCACATTCGTCGAAGTATAACGAACATTCCCTTCATCTCACTCGTTTCCAGGTTTAATTTGATAAGTATAATGACATTCAACGACGAATCTTTTTGTGATCGCTTCGGCATCGTTTTGCACTTTGAACGGTGCACTTATTACGGTACCACCGAGGGTACCACCAATCCTTAGTGCAATATTACATAATAATTCGCCCCTAAGATATCAAAATACTTTAATAATCTTGCGTAGAAACCCTCTAATAGTTTCTATGCCTTCTACATTTATAATTGATGGGATTTACGCAAAGCGGCTTCTTCTCAAAAGCATTTCGTTGGAAGCGGAATCGTATCTTTCCACGATTCAACTTATTTCTCTGTCTGCAGTTTTCAACATTGTGGTCAGAAGCGCCCCTGTTCAGAACGCCCGTTACCCTTAAAACATAACTTTTGCACCTTTAACGAGACTATTCTTTCAAAATGTGGTCATCATATGCAATTTTAAACCATCGACACTTACCATCGGATCAGTATGTCCCAAAGGAACAACACTTATTGAGAAGGAAAGCGGGTTATGCGAAATCGGTTTAAAATATAAAATTCCAGTATATTATGGCTATTTATGATATAATAATAATAAGAAATACACAGATTGTTTAATTAAAACTATACGCACCTTTCCATTTCTATAAATTGGGCATGTCTACCGTCTCATTTTAATGGTATTAACCAAATATTTAGAGAGTATATTATAATGAACTTCTTATTCATAAGACTCACTGCCCAGGCAGTATCTCTGACATTATATCTCTAAGTCTTTTGAAGGAAGCTCACGCGTGCGCCCACGGTACTCATATACATGTTGTATAATAGCATTGACTTAAATATATTTATACAGTTTTTTAGAGTTTTAATTGCTGAAGTTCCAAATTAAAAGAGAGCAAGATGCTGAAGATTTGAAGTGTTGAATTTTTCAATCCGATTATTCTGATTTCTGATTATTCAATTTAGAATTTTACGACCCGAATCCGTATCCCTTGAATCCCGCATTATTGTTTCCACCTCCCTATTGTTTGTTTTTGTTCATGGGTCCTACACGTCAAAAGCTGAAATAATCTCTTTTTTTCTCTCTCGTATTATTTCTAATTCCCAAATTAATTAAACCATTTTTCCTTTACAAGCGGAATTCCCGTTTTTCTCAGTTAGGTTTGTCTAACAGAAAACATATACCCCAGACAGTGACAATTGAACATTACGAAGGTAAGTTCTTTCTTCTCTAGCTTATTATTTCATTGCCAGCTTTTCACTGTTTATTGCTTCCTCAATAATTTTTTTGTATTAAAAATTTATTCAAAACATATATTCGAGACCTCACGAAAATAAACTGTTTAAATAAGACTAGACGCTGGCATTAGTCAAATTTTTGCTTTTTATTTAATTTACTCAGCAATTATGAACATTTTTTTGTCATAGGTATATCATCAGCTGATACAGCACTGACCCACCTCCAGAATGAGTGACAGGGAGCTAAAGGATCAAGGAAACAAATTATTTCTTTCAAGAAGATTTGAAGATGCAATAGCTTGCTACTCCAAAGCAATCGTAAGATAATAATTGAGCACAACAGTAAGAACATCAAAGACCATTACCTTAAACAACAACATTATATCTATTAGCTCAAGAATAATTCAGTTCCTCAGTACTACACCAACAGAGCCCTTTGCTCTCTGAAACTTTGCCGGTGGGAATCTGTCGTGCAAGATTGCAAAATGGCCTTAGAGCTGGATCCCAGTTGGGTGAAGGGGCACTTTTTCCTTGGACAGGCACTTATGGAAATGGATCTCTATGAAGAAGCCATCAAACATCTTCAGAGAGGTAAAGCCCACATTATAGTGATGAAATCAGTAATTCTTGACAATTATCTATTACGCATTTCGCGAAGCCCGTGATCTGTCCTTGGACCAAAGAATGAATTTCGGTGACGACATTACCAGCCAGTTGCGCCTTGCCAAAAAACATCACTTCACCAAGCAGGAAGAAAAAAGGATTGCTCAGGAAATTGAGTTACAAGTAATTATAAATCTAAATAAATTTTTAAAAAGCTTCTTTCTACATTTATACGATCATTTTTTTTCTTTATTCAGATGTACTTAAACCGCCTCATTCGTGAGGATCGTGATAGACAGATTGAAAGGATAAGCAATGGGAAAGAGTACAATCAAGTTGAGAATGAAGTCTCGGATGTTGAGATGACCGCCGTAATTTAAATCAGTTGTAATTGAATCATTTTCTTCTCTAAATATATATTTTTTCCAATTTTAAGGATCGCTATCTCGCTGAGTTGAACGATATGTTCGCAACAGTCGATGATCGCAGAAGGGTAAATGCATTTTTATATATTTTTCAAAATCGCTTTATTTTTTTTTTATAATCTTCATATTTAGAAACGTGAAGTTCCTGATTATTTGTGTGGCAAGATAAGCTTTGAGATCATGAAAGATCCAGTCATTACTCCAAGTGGTATTACTTACGATCGCAAGGATATCGAAGAACACTTACAGGTAAAAAAAAATATAATTATCTTTAAAAATAATAAATAAATAACGATATTACCTGTTTTTAGAGAGTGGGGCATTTCGATCCAGTTACGCGAGTAAAACTGACCAAGGATCAGCTCATCCCAAATTTCTCTATGAAAGAGGTCGTTGATTCATACCTGGCCGAAAATGAATGGGCTTTACATGAATATTGATCTTCTTTCAACAATTACTTTTCTCACTGTCTCCGCTATTTAAAAAAATGTAATGCCGGAAAATTGGGAGAGCTGTGAACTTCCTTGTCGATATAAAGATTTGGGTTGGGGCAGTTAACATTATTGCGGTACTATTGTGAGTACTTTTTTTCTTGTGTGTTAAATCTGCTACTTTGAAGGAGATGTTAAATACATGTTAAAACTGGTTTCAATTGCATATGAATATGATGCATCTTCCTTTTATAGTCGTTAGTAGATCATAAACGTGCGATGCGGAAGCTGTTGTGCGCCTCATAATTTGGGTTTCCCCTTTTTCCCTGGTGCGAACGTCATAAGTAATTATGCCCTTCAGTAGTTCACTATCAAAAAGTCTTCGTAAAGGCGTGAAAGCTGCTTCTGGCATACAGGACGTGACTTAAGGCAAGTTTTTAAACTCATTTTTTCAGCGGAAGCCCATCTTCAAACAAAAAAAAATCGATGTTAGGGTTAACATCAACATTCTTTCTACTTAATAGCAGAATGAATACATTTAAAAAACTAGTTTTAATTGCACGAGATCTTCCTTCTGTAATCGCTATTTAATCACAGCAAATCTACGCGGAATTGGTTATACAGCTAACTGCGGTGTGGACTTCCCCCTTCCCAGTGGGTAGGTACGTCATAAGCTGATAGGTGCATAGCTGAAGGCGCCTGCAGTAATTCACTAGTAAGAAGAATTCGTATAGGCAAAAAAGCAGCTAGTTCCATATAAAACGTAACCTTAGGCAAGATGCTTCGTGTAATAATGCCTCGTTTTCTTCAAGGTGAATACAGAATCCCCGTAAGGAAATTCCCTTTCACCATTAAACAGCGTCAGTAGAAACTACAAAAGCCTGTGCCTCCTCAAACGTAGGTACAGTTCCAAACTAGACCTCTAAATTCACGCTGCTCTGTTACATTATCGCTTCACGTGTGGTATAGTTTAAAACACGTCACCTCTACGTTTGATGAGGTCAAGAATCAGCAACTCCGTCGCGCTCTAGGAGATTTTTAAAAACAATATACTGTTGGGATAGGCTCTCTAGTAGCTAAAGAACCTTTCCCAATGAAAACAAGAGAACAAGGGAAATTGCACATAAACAGGGTATATTTAAATACTTATACACGCAGAGCAGTTACAATGACACGATGGGGGGAAAGCGCGACGAAGCCAGGTAGACCAAAGCAGCGTCTTAATCTCGTACGGGGACGTGGAGCTCCTCTCTCTCTCAGGACCGGAAGTGGAATCCCGAGGCCGCTCGGTGTAGCAGCCGACGCATGACGGATGGGGGACACAGTAGACACATTGGGACAGAGATGGCGTATGCGTTCACTCTCAACATTCGGCCATATCTGACCGATTTTCATCAACAAATATTCAACACTTGCAAGCAAGAAAAAACGCGAAATCACAACAAAAAACCCAAAAAAAAAGAAGCATACGCAAGCAAAAAATAATAATAATAATTACGAGTCTCAAAAAAAAAAAATACTGACACTGATGCAAAAATAAATCTATCGAGAGAGAGCAAAAAAAAAAAACCTAATAAATTAAAAAAAAAATAGAGAGAAAAAGAAGAGAAAACCTAAGTGGCTCGCAGTTCCCTTCCAAAAATACACAGAATAATATCACTCAAAATGGAGGGCGATGGAGGGATTTCTTGAAGACTAGAGATAATCAGTTGGAAGACGGACACGAAAGGACTACTAGCGAGCCAAGCAGACTTGAAAATTGAAAAAAAACATTTACCGCACAAAATCTCTCAGCCAGGTGGAAGGATGGGATGTTCTTCCCGAACGGGTAATAACTGGGGGAGGATTCTGATTAGGTAAAGTGACTTGAGGAGGTACTTGCGGAGGATCTTCAGCAGGAACAGGCGGAATTTCGACAGGAACTGGAGGCACTGGAGGCGGAAGAACTGCTGGAATATGAGGCTCGTCAGGATCGGTGTCGTCTGCTTCCAACTGCTCCTCTTCGCGCACGCGAAATTTACGGATTTGGCAGATGTGAGCTCGGAAACGACGCCACACTTTCTTTCTTCTTCTATGGGGTAGGTCTTCGACAAGATAAGTTGTAGGGCACACTTTAGACACAACTTGGAAGGGGCCAATAAACTTTGGAAGGAACTTTTTAGTCTTTCCCTTCTTGGAAATGTTCCGACGCACTAAAACAAGTTCTCCAGGACATAGGTCACGCACAATACGACGCTTAGAGTCAACATACTGCTTCACCTTTCTCTGTTTTTCAATGATGCGTAGTCTCACAGCTTCTCGTAGATCGCGGACACGTTCCAAAAAGACAGAATGAGGTTCAGGAGTTTCAGATGGCCAGCAAAACTCATTTTCGAGGGACGTGTTGGGCAACCTGCCGTAAACCAACTCGAACGGAGACTGCTCAGTCGTGGAATGACGTGCAGTGTTGATGGCGTAGATGGCGGACGATAGATGATCATCCCAATCGTTCTGTTGCACATTTATAAACGACGAAATAGCAAGAGTTAAGGTTCTATTACCACGTTCCACAAGGCCAGAAGTTTGAGGATGTTCCGCAGTAGCGAAGACGTGATTCACCTTCCATTTGGTGGTCGCCTCTTCCATCTCGTGAGACGTAAACGCAGTTCCTTGGTCACTGATGATTCGCACTGGTACACCGTGGCGGCAAAAAACACTTTGTTTCAAAAACTTGATTACGTGTTTGGAGGAAGTATCGGGGACTGCAACTGCTTCCACCCACTTGGTCAAGTAGTCGACGATGACGAGGATGTGCTTGTTACCGTCGGCGGTAGTCTTGAAGGGACCCAGATGATCCATGTTTAGCGACTCGAACGGGCGGGAAGGTGGGGGGATAGGTTCAAGGAGACCAGCTGAGCGACCAGTTTGGTGTTTGTGAAACTGACAAAATTTACAAGACAAAACAAAAACACGAACATTTGCACTTAACCGCGGCCACCAATATCTCTCAATTACTCTACTCAAAGTTTTTGAAATTCCCAAGTGACCGGAAGAAGGATCGTCATGGCTAAATTCAAGTACAGTGCGACGAAGAGGTGTAGGTACACACAAAAGAAAATTACGACCCTTCCCAGTGCAATTTCTACGATACAAAATCCCACTGTGTAAGGCAAACTCCCCCTTTAATTCACGACATAATTTACTGGTGCTCTCTCTCATTCTCAAGACATCAAAAATAGGTTTGAATTGAGGATCCATATGCTGCTGGAAGCTCAATTCCTGAACAGTATAGCCAAAAAGCTTATTACTAGTCAAGGTACAAACTAAATGTTCTTTCTCGGTTTCCCTTACGGGCTCCCGGGAAAGAGCATCTGCCACGCAATTGTTTACTCCCTTGATGTGGCTGATGGAAAAATCATACTCCTGCAAACACAAAATCCATCTGGCAAATTTGCCTGTTAATTCACGCTTTTCACACAGCCAACGAACAGCACTACTATCAGTTTGTACATCAAATTTTCTACCATATACATACGCGCGAAGTTTTTTTACGGCCCATACCACGGCAAGGCATTCCAGCTCGTTGGCGTGATATCTCGTTTCCGCATCAGTCAGTCGTCTACTGATGAACGCAACCGGACGTTGACCATTCCCATCGTCTTGGAGGAGGACTGCACCGAGACCAGCATGGCTCGCATCGGTTTGGACGACCACGGGAAGTTTGTCGTCAAAATGCGCCAGTACAGGGGCTGAGGTCAGCTGAGAGACCAAAGTTGCACGTGCTGCTTCTTGCGCAGGTCCCCAACACCAAGATTTCTTCTTCTTGAGCAGGGCATTCAGCGGGGCGGCGGTCGAACCGAAGTTCTTCACAAACCGGCGGAAGAAAGAGGCAAGTCCGAGGAACCCCTTGAGAGACTTGACGTCTTTAATGACGTACTCTTCCAGCGCTCGCACCTTCTCAGGGCCCGGTCGGATACCGTCTTTATCGATGATATGACCTAAATGAAAAATCTCTCGTGTTGCAAAAATACACTTGGACACATTGAGGGTTAAACCAGCCTTTTCTAAGGCCTCGAGAACAAGATTTAATCTAAATAAATGCTCAGGAAATGATTTCCCAAAAACTAAAACATCATCTAAATATACTAAGCACATCTGCCACTTTAAACTGCCCAAAACCCGGTCCATCATACGGGCGAAAGTCGCTGGGGCATTAGTCAAACCGAAAGGCATATATACAAATTCAAAAAGTCTATCATTCGCTACAAAACCCGTTTTCGGGCGGTCCGACGGTGCAACCGGAATTTGATGAAAACCATTACGTAAGTCAAGACTCGAGAAGAACTGTGAGCCGGCAAGACGGTCGAAAACGTCATCCAAGGACGGAAGAGGATATACATCCTTTCTAGTTACTGCATTCAAACGTCTATAATCGACGCAAAATCTAAACTCTCCCGGTGTCTTCTTCGACGTCAACACCACCGGTGCCGACCATGGGCTAAACGAAGGCTGAATAACGCCCTCTTTCAACATTCTATCAACGTGCTCGTCAATAATCCTTCTCTCAAAAGCCGAGACTCTATACGGTCGCAATCTAACTGGTCGAGCATCACCCGTGTCAATACTATGCTCAGGAAAATCTACTGAAGGATCTCTGGTGCACCCATTCGGAATCAAACAACCCGCCCTGTGACGAAGGAGGTCCAAAACATCTGTCCTTTGACCCTGTGTAAGTCCTTCTCCCAATACTACATTATCAAGGCACAAATCAATTGACTCTCCCACTACAGTACCGCAAAAACCCAAGTCATTGACCTCCTCCTTCACGACAGAAACAACATTTACATTTTGTACATCAACAAGAGCTGCCAGATCCCTTCGCCGAAGCTTGAGACCTGACGAACTCAAATTTAAGATAGGAATTTTAAATCTACCCCTCTTAATAGTAACTAAACAGGAAGGAATAATAAAGTTTTTACCGGGGGCAGAGCAGTGATTAAGCTGCACCATACCCGTGCCGCTGAACTTGCTGGAGACCTTAGCGCCGCAGAAGAGCATCGATTCGCCAGGGACGGAGACCGAGCTGATAAGATGAGCCGGTAGCGCGTGTCGGTGGTTCCTACTCGGCGGCAGCTCGCTCTTAATGGAGTCGATGAGCTCATCCGAGATGCTAGGCGGTTCCTCTTGCAGTCCATCGTCGAAGGTTCGCACCTCGATGCCGGCAAAGCGGACTTTCTTCTTAGTTCCTTCTTGTTTAATTTCCTGAAAAGAGTCTTTTGCAAATTTAGGTTTAAGGACAATTCTTCCACCCCGAACGAGAAGATCAGTTTCGCTCTGAATTATCCAGTCACAACCCAAAATTATAGCAAAAGGCATATCACGTACTACTGCAACACGATCAATATTTACAAAACTACCCTCCCATTTTATATTTAAAGGCAAATGAGATTCGATTGGAACAAGTTTATCTCCCATACCACGCAAAAAACCGAATTCAAAAGTTCTACGATCAGGAGCCAAAATTTTATTTACAACACTAGTTCTAATTATTGACACTTGAGCTCCTGAATCCACAATCCCTTTTACCTCTCCCACTTTCTCAACCCAAACAGTGATGAAAGGTAAACGTGCACGGCCGAAGAGACGAGCGGTAAAAATAAGTCTCGCCCCCATCGACCGGTTTCCCGAACTTCAGATCTTCTTCTCAGGACAATCTCGTGATATGTGGCCTGCTCTACCACACACATAGCATTTGCGAGGATCAGGGCCCGCTCCTCTGCCTCCTCTGCCTCGGCCGAAACCACCTGGTGCGCCTGGTGGTGCACCGTGACCACCACCACCAGCTACACCAGCAAAACGAGCCGTCAAATCAGCAAGCAACCTGTCCTGAAAATTACTTAAAAGTCGGGCAACATCTGCGGCTACAGGAGCTGGAGTTGGAGGATGATGAATAGGTACATAAGGTGGAGGAGCTGTGGCCAAATGACCTGATATTACTGGTGGTGGAACAGGTGGAGGTACTGCTGTATGCACAGGAGGAAAATCAACGACGGCAGGTGCTACAGCAGGGTACATAGGACCGGACGAAACATCCATTGACTCCAACTCTCTGATGCGAGTTAAAAAAGCGCCAAAATCAGCCGGACGAGTCGCCGACAAAGCGGCCTCATGTTGCCACTTCGCAAGGCCACTAATAAGAAAAGCAATGATCTGGGCCTCGTCGAGAGGGACTGGTGCAAGACGAAGCAGTTTACGCTTCTCCAACGCATATTCCATTCCTGATTCACCTGGACGCTGTCGTCTCTTCTCCACCATGCTCATCCACTGACCGTAAGGTATACGAGGCGCAAAGCTATTCAACAACGCGGCCGACCACAACGCCCAAGTCGCGTGAGCGTGACCGGAATGTATATGCCACTCAAGAGCGGTCTTTTCTAAACGACGTGCAGCAACCTGAATTTTCTGCTGGTCATTCCAGCCTTCTGCATCACCGATTCTATTAACATGATCAATGAAGTCCTGGGGAAAATCTGTGGTACTACCTCCAAATTTGGGGATTGACTCTACTAAGAGAGGTGTAATCTGAGGTGGTGGTGGTGGAGCGGCAGCGCCAGCGCCAGCACCAGCACCAAGGTTCAAATGTTGTTGTAGCGCATTGAGAAGATTCTGATTATTAGCAGCCAACTGATTGTGGTTCTGTACCTGCGCAGCTTGATCCTGACCTAACTGAGCTGTAAGTGCCTGCAACGCGGCAATAAGTTGCTGCTGATCCGCCATATCGTCTGCTACACGATGACGATCTAATATTACTTGCGCTCTTTCTCTTGCTGGAGAAACCAAAGGCGGCAAAGGAACAACTCGCGCCACTCGAGGTGTAGCGGGCGTAAGCGGCGGCGGGACAGAATTCGAACGACTTCTAATGGGGGTAGCACTAGCCACACGCCCTCTATCGGCGGTTCCTGGAACTACTACTGGGGTCTGAGTGGCGCTACTGCGCGTCACAGTTTGAAACGGTACGACAGGTGGAGGACGCTTCGCGGGCATATGAATAGAGCCTCAGGCAAGTTTAAATGAAAAATGAATTTACTACACAATTACGTAAGTCCCAAAAAAGCGTGAAAAAAACGAAAAAAATTCAAAAAAATATGTAAATCTACTCGGATCACGGCCGTGGGAACATCTAGGGAAGAAATTTCACGCTGATTTCAAATCTGTACTCAAACTATATGCTAATAAGGAAATGCAAATTTACTACACAATTACGTAAGTCCCAAAAAGCGTGACAAAAAAAACGAAAAAAAATCAAAAAAATATGTAAATCTACTCAGATCACGGCCGTGGGAACATCTAGAGAAGAAATCTCACGGGGAATTCAAATCTGCAATCAAATCATAGGCTTAAGAGGGAATGCAAATTCAAAGTTCAAATCCAAGATGGCGGCGCGCGCACACGAGGTAAAAAATGGCGGCGCGCTGTCATCCGAAAAAAAAGAAAAATGGCGGTCGGTGAACACGAGACGAGAAAAAAAATGGCGGCAGTTCGGAAAAAAAAGAGTACCAAAAACACACAAAAATGCTGTCAAAAACTCTTCTCAACTTTCTCTTCTCTCTTTCACGCACAAAAAAATTCAGCACAAAATTATTTTCTTATTAATAAGCACGATCCAATTGAAAAATAACTCTGATTATTACAGGGCAGTGGAGGGGACAAGTTCAATCATGAGGAGAAAACAGGTTCGCTAAATTTAAGGGCAACATAAAGGCGAGGTGATGATGTAAATAGTCCACACACAAAAGAAGAAATTCTAATTCAAATTCTAAATGGCCCAAACGAAATTATGAATAGGTTAGCAAAAAAGATTCTATTTCCCACGAAATAGTTGAGCGTGCAGCCCAACCGGTACAACAACAACAAGAAAAAAAAAACTACTTGGTTAAGTGGGCGCCGGCAATCGAATTACAAAAGAAAAAAAAATTACGGCGACCCACAAAGGCAACCCACACTAAAGCCGCACACCGAGGAAAAAAAAATAAATTAAGTACTGTAAGGGCAAAAGAGGCCGAAAGAAAAAAAAAGTTCAAAGATGGCGGCCCCCAAAAGCACGTGAGCAACTCAATCTCGCTCCTGACACCACTGTTGGGATAGGCTCTCTAGTAGCTAAAGAACCTTTCCCAATGAAAACAAGAGAACAAGGGAAATTGCACATAAACAGGGTATATTTAAATACTTATACACGCAGAGCAGTTACAATGACACGATGGGGGGAAAGCGCGACGAAGCCAGGTAGACCAAAGCAGCGTCTTAATCTCGTACGGGGACGTGGAGCTCCTCTCTCTCTCAGGACCGGAAGTGGAATCCCGAGGCCGCTCGGTGTAGCAGCCGACGCATGACGGATGGGGGACACAGTAGACACATTGGGACAGAGATGGCGTATGCGTTCACTCTCAACAATACGATAACAGGATGGCCAACCCAAATGTCCTTGAAAACTTACTTCTAGTCAGATTGTTGTTAACACTCCATTCAACTTTTAACTCAGTTAACTGTGCAATAATTCCTATCACCAAGTGCTGTGCTTCAGACGAATCTTACGCAATTGGATTCGATTATTGTAAACCTGCGAATGAGTCTTTAAACAGAAGTTATCCACCAATTTACTCACCCGATGTGGAAATTGCTTTAGATGCACCACAAATCCAGCTTACGTTTAATTTGTCCACTTGTCCTGATGGATTCGTTCACAGTGCTGTTTCGACAAACTTCTTCCTTTTCGAGAACGGGTCCCTCTCTATTCCAGAGCTTGGGATCTCCAGACCTCATGGTGAATTCTGTGTAGACGAATTTGAGAGTTTGGATTTATCATTAGATCCAGTTTTGATAGCAACAGCCCGTTTCTGCATTCCTGACCCTTGTTTGGGAGCATCAAACTGCGTCAGAAAGTGTTGTCCACAAGGAATGATTTTGTATTTCATTAACGATAATCGTGATTTCCATTGTCGTCATTCAGAAACCATTAAATTCGATTACAGTATCACTTATAATTCAAGTGAAACTGATTATCCGCTATTGACTGAAATTGGACGTGATGAATCATACGTTATACACACTGGAGCTGGGCCAAAGTGTGAAAATCACGAATTTGACATAGTGAAATCCGAAGGAAATGAAACAGAACCTTTTTTCGTTATGAAAAACGGATCAGCATTTATAATAGGTCATAAACTATTATCGGATGGATATTGCATCGAATCATTTCAATCCGATAGTGAACATCAAACCGTAAAAACAACATATTAATTTCGATTAAGGTATTGTTTTGAATTAATTAACCATTCTTTCTATAAAAGAAGTCCAATTCGCTGATGGGAATAATGTGTTTCCTGGAAGAAGAAGAACTGGGATTCCTAGACTCTGCGTATCCATACATTCTCTTCGTTTCTTCCCTCTTTTTGATGGCGACATTTGTAGTGTACGCTCTTGTTCCCGAAATGCGCAATGTTCACGGCCTCTGCGTCATGTGTCAAGTCGCTGCCACTACAGTCACTTACATTGGTTTGGGTACTGTGCAACTGTTACCCTCTTTTTCTACTCCTGGACCGCTCTGCATTACAACTGGTATTTCAAACGAGCTCTTCCGCCAAATAATTCATATTTGTATTATTATTCATTCTTTATGCAGCCATTCTGCTTCACTTTAGTTTTCTCTCAATATTCAGCTGGCTCAATGTCATCAGTTTTTACACCTGGTGGATTTTCAGGTATCGAACGATACCTATAATAATCATTCAAATAAAAGCGCACTTTCCAAATTTCAGATACTTGGAGCCAAATACCAGAAGTAGGGACAAGAATGCTGCTACACAGTTTCTATATTGCTCAATCTACGGGTGGGGTCTGCCTTTCATATTTGTCCTTATTGGCCAAATCTTGGACGGCTCTTATGACCGCAAATATGACAAAGAACTAAACATTCCATTGATTTCTGACGACGGCATCATCCGACCTGATTTTGGAGTTTATAGATGTTGGTTCCCAAGTAATAAACCTATACAAGTAATGGATTATGTACCTACCGTATTAATATATCTAATATTACTTTTTTTTAGATAATGCGTCGTTGGTAGTGTACCTTTACGGTCCAATTGGAGTTTTAATCGGGGCTAATTTTATTTTATTCACTCTAACGATAATTGCGCTCTGTGAAGCTACAAAGGACACCACGGTTGCAAGGAGGAACCAAGCCAAACAAAAGTAATGTACAACTACACGTCGATTAACGGCATGCATTATTAATTAATCCATCTCTTCTTTAGATTTCGTGTCATATTCAGTTTATTTATACTGATGGGATTGTTTTGGCTGATGGAGTTCGTTACATTTTTCGTGGATGGGACTCATAAAATATGGATTGCCACTGACATCATCCACCCGCTAACTGGATTGATCGTCTTTATTCTGTTCATCTGTAAACGAACTGTTTGGAATCGTCTCAAGAAGAGATATCCTTGTCTGGAGAGGTTAGATGGTATAATTTTCCATCATGGCCCTTCCTGGATAGCGAATCTTTTTAGATCGCGGGGAAGTAATGAGGCTGGTACCGGTAGCAGCGATGCTCAAGCCAACACCCCGAGAATACAAGAGACAGTCACTACTCCATCAGGAGCCCCGCAACTTAAAGATTATTTCGATGTTAGGGTTAACCTGACCCAAAACAATTGATTGGGCAATAAAAAGGCAGTAAAAAAGGAAGAAGTATTTGACTTATTTTATCTACTTTACCAATGACTAAAAACGGGAATTTAATTAGAGAGCTTATTGTTGATTTGACTTTTCAAAAGATAATTTTATGTTTCTCTCTGGTAATCTGTGAAAATGAAATATAAATAAAGTTAGTAGGTTTGATTGTCGTTGAAGGGTTTTCTCTTTTGGAATGAATATCCAAACCTAAGTACTGCAGTAATAGTTGTATAGCCAGAACAAGAATCATCACTCATCTCTTTTCTTGAGAACAAGCCGATTCAGCTGCTGAAAGTTTGGTAAAATCAAAAATATTTTTTTCAAATTGGTTGATTGCACTGGTCATTATTAAGATGACTTAGGTACAGTAGTTTTAAGTGAAGGCTCCTATCCTCTTTTTTTTTAGACGCCGCATGTATCCACTAAGGTTATCGTCATTCTTTGCAGTAATAGTGCACCGTACAGTTGATTATTAACTTGCACGCTAATTGTGATTATTTACCTCTCTTGGCTCACTGTCTCCGCTATTAAAAAATAAATGTCAACCCGGAAAACTGGGAATTTCCTGGTCGTTAAAAAGGATTTTGGTTGGGAAATTTTGTATTTTCGCGGCACTTTTCGGCGGCGCGCAACTTTTTTCTTAAATCAGCTACTTTGAAGAAGATGTTGCATGATATCTTTCTTTTGTATTCGTTTTTAAATCATAACGTGCAATGCCAATAAAGCTGTCATACAATTATCTAATTTAGGTCTCCCCGACTCCCCTTTTATTTCCTGGTTCTTGCTGAAGGCGCCTTCGGAAGTTCACTAGTAAGACGTCTTCGTATAGGAAAACAATCTTCTAGTGGTATAAAGGACGTAACCTAAGGCTAGATTTTTCGTGTAGGCTATTATCTTGTTTCTTTGAAGGTGAAAAAATAATCCCCTTAAGGAAACTCCCGTCCACCGCTAGCAGAAAGTCAGTACATTATAAACCTGTTCCTCCTCAAATGTAAGCGCAGTTTCAAACTAGAGTTTACTCACGCTGCTCTCTACTGTAACCTTTTCACGTCTAAGTCAAACAATTTAACTTAAATATTTTATGAGATCAAAAATAATCCAAACTGCGTGGCTCGATTGGTGTTTTAAAGCAAAATAAAACAGAATGGCATACCCAAATGTCATTGAAGCCTTTTTTCTTATAAGATTTTTCTTAACATTCGATTTATTTTCTAATTCAGTTTACTGTGAAGCAATAATCCCAATCACCAAGTGTTGTGCCTCAGACGAATCTTACGCAATTGGATTCGATTATTGTAAACCTGCGAATGAATCTTTAAACAGGAGTTATCCACCAATTTACTCATCCGATGTGGAAATTGCTTTAGATGCACCACAAATCCAGCTCACGTTTAATTTGTCCACTTGTCCTGATGGATTCGTTCACAGTGCTGTTTCGACAAACTTCTTCCTGTTCGAGAACGGATCTCTCTCTATCCCAGAACTTGGAATCTCCAGACCCCACGGTGAATTCTGTGTAGACGAATTTGAGAGTTTAGATGAATCATTAGATCCAGTTTTAAAACCAACCGCCCGGATTTGCATTCCTGACCCTTGTTTGGGAACATCAAACTGCGTCAGAAAGTGTTGTCCACAAGAAATGATTTTATATTTGAGTAGTGGCAATCGTGATTTCCATTGTCGTCATTCAGAAACCATCAAATTAAATTACAGTACCTTAGTTTATAATTCAAGTGGAACTGATGATAATAGCCGCCCATTGATTGAAACTGGGAGTGATGAACCATACGTTGTACACAGTGCAGCTGGGCCAAAATGTGAAAATCATGAATTCGACATAACACCAGAGCCTCTTGAAGGAAATAAAAAAGAACCTTTTTTTACTATGAAAAACGGATCAGCTTTTATCCAAGGATTGAAACAGGTATCGGATAGATACTGCATCGAGTCACTCCATTCTAATTTAGAAGACGGAAAAGAAGGTAATATAAAGTAATATCAGAAAGAGTTGTGCGACTTTTGTTGTTTTAAAATAGACCTACTAATAAATCAACAATTTCCGAATAGTCCAGTCCAATTCGCTGATGGGGATATTGTGTTTCGCGATAGAAGAGGAACCTGATCCGTTGCTTAGGGTCGCCTATCCATACATTCTCTTCGTTTCTTCCCTCTTTCTGATCGCCACATTTGTGGTGTACGCTCTTGTTCCCGAAATGCGCAATGTTCATGGCCTCCGTGTCATGTGTCAAGTTGCTGCCACGACAGTCACTTTCATTTGTTTGGGTACTGTGCAACTGTTACCCTCTTTTTCTTTTCCTGGACCGCTCTGCATTACAATAGGTATTTCAAACAAGCTCTTCCGACAAATAATTCATAATTTTATTACTCTTAATTTTTTATTCAGCTATCTTGCTTCACTTTAGTTTTCTCTCAATATTCAGCTGGCTCAATGTAATCAGTTTCTACACCTGGTGGATTTTCAGGTATCGAACGAAGAGAGCTCAAAGTCATCAAAATAAAAACGCATTTTTTTTTTATTTCAGGCACTTACAGCCGAATGCCAGAAGTAGGGATAGGGATGGTACGACACAGTTTCTGTTTTGCTCAATCTACGGGTGGGGTCTTCCTTTCATATATGTTGTTACTGGCCAAATTTTGGACGGCTCTTATGACCGCAAATACGACGAAGAGCAGCAAGGCATTCCCTTGATTTCGGATGATGACATCATCCGACCTGATTTTGGAGTTTATAGATGCTGGTTCCCAAGTAATAAACCTAAGGAACAAAAAAAACTGAATTCTGTATTATATCTTTTAATTAATATTTTTTTATAGATAAAACGTCTTTGATAGTGTACCTTTATGGTCCTATTGGAGTCTTGATCGGAGCTAATTTTATCCTATTCGCTCTAACGATATTTGCACTCTGCAAAGCTACTTGGGGCACCATGGTTGTTAGGAAAAACCAAGCCAATCAAAAGTAATAAAAGATAATAACAATAACAATAACAATAATAATAATAATAATAGCATCCATAATAAGGTTATGAATTAATCTAATTGATTCTTTAGATTTCGTGTCATATTCAGTTTATTTATACTGATGGGTTTGTTTTGGCTGATGGAGGTCATTTCATTCTTCGTGAGTGGAACGAGTGAAATATGGATCGTCATCGACATTGTCAATATGCTGACTGGAGTGATCGTCTTTATTCTGTTCATCTGTAAGCGAAGTGTATGGAATCGTCTCAAGAAGAGATATCCTTGTCTGGAAAGGGTAGATGGTGCCATTTACCATAATTATGGTCTCTCCTGGATAGCGCGCCTTTTTAGATTGTCGAGAAATAAAGAGAGCGGTACCGGTAGCAGCGATGCTCAAGCAGCAAAGACCCCGAGAATACAAGAGACGGCCTGGACTCCAGCGGGACCCGCGCAGCTCAAACAAATTTTCGATGTTAGGGTCGATATGACTCAAAACAATTAAAAAAACTTTCTCACTTGCCAAGTTGTTTATTTATTAGATTTTGAATGATTTAAAAGTCATCACTTACTCCAAAGTAGTTGACGAGGGTTGCTGTAATTTGTATCATGTGTTCATAATTGCTGTTAAATAAAAAAAAAACAAATCCCGCGCATCACTGAGTACAGCCTTTAATTTAATTGTGTGCATGAATAAATAGGCTAATTATGATAGTATCAAAATTAAGTGGACAATGAAGAATATAAGAAATGTGAGAGGAAATAATAAACTTTAATTTAAGGGTAGCATTCTAAAATTTTATCACCTAAATTAAAGTTTTAAAAAAGCATTTGATTTAGTATCTTGTTGATTTAGTGCGTCTTTTTTGGTCTCATAAAAAAAAGATTTATTAATATTTATCTGCGTAATTCAATGCTAGCTCTTATAAAATGAAATTTAAGGAAATATTCTTTCCAACTACCAGCATAATAAAAATAGCATAAAATTAGTTTGAGTGCTGCAAGCCATGATTGTTTTTGCCTTGATAAGGATAGCTAGATGTTAATGGAATCGATGCGATATGGTGGTGTGCGCGGGTCACGATTGTACAATGTACTGTGTTAACCACATTCGCTGATCTACACTTGCGTATTAGAGAGTGGCAAACTGGCATTTTATACTTGATTTTATGTTGAGAGAGTGGTTCATTTTTATCAAGTTACGCAAGAAAAACTCATCTAAGATCAGCTCATCCGCAATTTTTTCAAAATGGAAATTTTTATTGAGTCTTATATCTAGCCGAAAATGAATGGGCACTGCATGATGATTTACAATCTTAAATACTTTTCTCACTGTCTCCGCTTTTTAAAATATCGACCCGGAAAATTGGGGAAACCGGAAACTGCGAAATTCCTAGTATCGTTATACATAGATTTAAGCTTTGGAAGATTTTTGGGAGATTTGGGATTTTTGCGGGAACTTTTTTTTCTTGTGTGTTAAACCTGCTACCTTAAAGGAGAGATGTAAAACACATGTTAAAACTGATTTTCATTATACATGATATGATTTTCTGTATTCATTATTAAATCAGAGCATGAGAGCGTGCGACGCGGAACCTGTTATCAACAAACTGATTTGGGTTTCCCCCTTCCCGGTCCTTACGTCATAACGCATATAGCTAAAGGCGCCTTCGGAAGTTCACTAGTAAGACGTCTTCGTGTAGGCGAGAAATCCTCCAGTGGTCTCGCCAGTGGTATATAGGACGTAACCTAAGGCAAAATTCTTCGTGTAATATCTCGTTTTGCTTCAAGGTGAATACAGAATCCCCCTAAGAATATTTCCGCCCAGCAAGCTGCGTCAATAGAAAGTTTCTACATAAACCTGTTACTCCTCAAATGTGGGCGCAGTTTCAAACAAGAAAGACATCAGCACTCACGCTGATCTCTTCTATAATCGCTTCACGTTTGTTATAGTTTAAACATGTTCACCTCTACGTTTGATGAGGTCTAAAATCAACTACGTAGTGCTCGATTGATTATTCAAAAACAATATACAACAGAATGGCATACCCAAATGTCATTGAAGCTTTTTTTCTAGTCAAAATATTGTTAAGACTCCATTTAACTTTTAACTCCGTTAATTGTGCAACGATTCCGGTCACCAAGTGCTGTGCTTCAAACGAATCTTACGTGATTGGATTTGATTATTGCAAACTTGCGAATGAGTCTATAAACAAGAGTTTTGAACCACCAATTTACTCGTCCGATGGAGAAACAGTTGTAGCTGTGGATGCATCACAATTCGAACTCACGTTTAATTTGTCTACTTGTCCCGATGGATTCGTTCACAGTGCTGTTTCGACCAATTTTTTTCTTTTCGAGAACGGATCCCTCTCTATCCCAGAGCTTGGGATCTCCAGACCCCACGGTGAATTCTGTGTAGACGAATTTGAGAGTTTGGATGTATCATCAGATCCAGTTTTGAAACCAACCGCCCGGTTTTGCATTCCTGACCCTTGTTTGGGAACATCAAACTGCGTCAGAAAGTGCTGTCCACAAGGAATGATTTTGTATTTGAGTAGTGACAATCGTGATTTCCATTGTCGTCATTCAGAAACCATCAAATTCGAATACAGTACAATTTTTAATTCAAGCGGAACTAATGATGATAGCCGCTCTTTGATTGAAACCGGAAGTGATGAACCATACGTTATACACACTGGAGCTGGGCCAAAATGTGAAAATCATGAATTTGACCAAATACAGGAACCCATAGGAAATGAAACAATAGAACCTTTTTTCGTTATGAAAAACGGATCAGCATTTTTAGAAGGTTTTAAACAGGCATCGAATAGATACTGCATCGATTCGTCCCAATCCGATTTTGATGACCAATCAGTAATAAAAAATTCTTTATTACAATTCAAGCATAATTTTGAATTAATTGAATATTTTTTCAATGAACGAAGTCCAATATGCTGATGGGAATAATGTGTTTCCCGAAAGAAGAAGAACCGGGATTCCTAGACTCTGCGTTTCCTTACATTCTCTTCGTTTCTTCCCTCTTTCTGATTGCGACATTTGTGGTGTACGCACTTGTTCCCGAAATGCGCAACGTCCACGGCCTTTGCGTCATGTGTCAAGTCGCTGCCACGACAGTCACTTTCATTTGTTTGGGTGTTATGCAACTAATGGCCACTTTTTCTTCTCCTGGACCGCTCTGCATTGTAACAGGTATTTGAATTAAGCTCTTTAGACTACTAATTTCATAATTTTACTCTTGATTTTTTTTTAATGCAGCTATCCTACTTCACTTTAGTTTTCTCTCAATATTCAGCTGGCTCAATGTAATCAGTTTCTACACCTGGTGGATTTTCAGGTATCGAACGAAGAGAGCTTTAAGTCATTCAAGTATTAACGCATTATTGAAAAAATTTTAGGCACTTACAGCCGAATGCCAGAAGTAGGGATAGGGATGCTAAGACCCAGTTTCTATTTTGCTCAATCTACGGGTGGGGTCTGCCTTTCATATTTGTCCTTATTGGCCAAATCTTGGACGGCTCTTATGACCGCAAATATGACAAAGAACTGAACATTCCGTTGATTTCTGACGACGGCATCATCCGACCTGATTTCGGAGTTGAAAGATGCTGGTTCCCAAGTAATACATATACCTAAAGGAATAAGACTGAATTCTGTAGGCCTAATTTTTCTATTAATTAACTTTTTTTTCAGAAAAAACGTCAACGTCTTTGATACTGTACTTTTATGGCCCGATTGGAGTCTTGATCGGAGCTAATTTTATCTTATTCGCCCAAACAATAATTGCACTCTGCGAGGCTACTAGGGACACCATGGTTGCAAGGAGGAACCAAGCCAAACAAAAGTAACAAATGCTCATAATAATAATAATAAAATAGAAGGATCCGTCATAAGGTTATTAATTAATTTAATCGATTCTTTAGATTTCGTGTCATATTTAGTTTATTTATACTGATGGGATTATTTTGGCTGATGGAGGTCATTTCATTCTTCGTGCATGAGGGTAATAATATATGGATCGTCACCGACATCGTCAATATGCTGACTGGAGTGATCGTCTTTATTCTGTTCATCTGTAAACGAACTGTTTGGAATCGTCTCAAGAAGAGATATCCTTGTCTAGTAAGAATAGATGGTCTAATTTGCCATCATGGCCCTTCCTGGTTAGCGCAACTTTTTGGATCGTCGGGAACTAATGAGAGCGGTACCCGTAGCAGCGATGCTCAGGCCAACACGCCTAGAATACAAGAGACGGTAACTACTCCAACAGCAGCCCCACAGCTTAAAGATTATTTTGATGTTAGGGTCAATATGACCCAAAACAGTTAAATAACGAACTTTCTCACTTGCCATGTCGTTGTACGTTTATTAGATTTTTTAATGATTTAAAGTCATAACTCACTACTAAAGTTGTAGATGGTTGCTGTATTACATATATAATGTGTTAAAAAAATGTAGTTAACCAAAAAATTTAAATGAAAATCCAGGTAATCACTATCTCTAATCACTATCTATCTATATCACTCAATCTCTCTTTGCCTGTTCTCTGAATGAAAAATATATGTACCAATTATGATCGTTATATATTGCTTAAATATTATCAAGTTTGGGACTAGATTAAAAAAAATTAGCCTGTTATTACAAGTTTTGAATACCGTAGCGTGTTTCTTTTTTCTAATTTATAAGTTTACTGCATGTTGCTCTCTGTTAATTTTTGGTTTTAATTTTTTTTTTATGCAATGCAAGGTCCACTCCACCTACCAGTAGAACATTAAAAAAGCAAAAATTAATTGTATCGATGATAAAAGCGATTATTGCTTTTATCATGATAATAAGGGCGAGCGCTAGACATTATGTGGGACTCGATGCGATTGCGTGGTGCGGGTCACGATTGGTTGAACTTCGTGTAATATCTTTTTAACATATATACATTTCCCTTCACGTATAATATTTGTCACGTCATTTTTTATCCGATGATATCTAAGTCTTAAGGGATCATTAAAAAATATTGTGTTTTAGGAAAGCGCAACTAAAAAAGTTGAATAAGTTTACTTTTAAGTAAGTACACAATATTGCTCCTCACCAAGACGCAGAAAGTAAATTGAAAATTCGGCCTTCAAATTTGCTTGTTGTATGCATTCTTTTGTATATTTATCAAATAAAAAGCTCAGTGTGAGTTTAGGAAAATGTAGAGAGGTTGGCGTTGCAGACGAACTGAGGAGTGCTAATTATCGCCTGCAGTGTAGTATAAAACTTCAGAAAAAAAATGACCAAGCTATTGCTGGTTTAAAAACAGCGGCACTATATTATTTTTGCGAGTTCAAGAATCCTTGAAGCAATTTTTATTTAACATTGCATATCTTTACTTTAAAATGAAAATATACATGATAAGTAAATTAGTTAAGTACATATAAAGTAAGGATATACATTGAAAAATTTTACGCAATGAACGTGACAAACGTTCTAGATTTTTTTTTTTTTTTTCGTATTAGTCTGTGCGAGTTAGTACGGTTTTAGTGGTACTAGTATAATTATTATTTAATTTGCTTTAACTTAATATTGTGCTCTTATAATATCATCAAACTTTTTTAAAATAAAGGTATTTAGCCTAATAATAAAAGAGCTGTATCCAAAAAGCTGTACCCAAATCACCAATAGCCCTAAAAGAGCAGGCAGTTGACTAAGGTGTGATGGCGGTGAAAAGTGATGTTGGAAAGCTACCGATCGAATACAAAACACTACAAAAGGCAAAATTTCTTATCGTACAGTTATAAATTACAAGTAAAAATGCTGATGCGTGCTTCTAGCGAAATTCCCTTCCTCCGCCATAGCACCATAATGCATTGTACCAACACGACGGGTAGGCCTATACGACAGAAAACGTAAAAAAATGTAAAACTGTATCAATGTCATTGATCATTTTCAACATTATGGAGTTAAGGACCCAATCACCATCGCAGGATTTCAGTTAAGTAGTTGTAATTAAGTGTTCTGAAGACATATATACAATAATTGCGGCACAGTAACCACTATACTCAAAATTCTCTTGTTGTATTTTACGATGAAAGCTTTTTTTTTTAGATTTTTGAAAGATTTAGCTGTGGCGGTCTCCATGAAATATTTAAACCATCATATATTATAACTATAGTTTTGATCGAAATTATAAAAAAAAACTATAACTTGTGCATAGGCGTCATTCATACTGTATGATGCTGATCGATTAAGGCGAGTTTTTATTGACTTTTCCAGCAATTATAAACAATGGGAAATGTCGTAACCACTAAAGGAATCATTTTTCGAGACACTTCTTCAGAGCCACGCTTCCGTAGAGTTTAAGAAGATTTGGCCTTTACTTATGACTGGCTAATATTTAGCCGACAAAAGTGACGGTCCTTTAGCTCATTTTTTCCGCCGCACGTCCACTGCTTTCAACATCTTTGTTCGCAACAATAACATACAGTTGATCAATTTGCTGTCGTAAACTACATTCACCTTTCTTGAGGTAAGGTACAGACTTCTAATCGACGCGAATAATAACCCGGACGTAGACCAAGGATTTTGAGCATTCGGCGAACTTTGGTCTCATTTCTCATTCTCTCTCTGATCCATTATTATTTATTTCTTTACCAAATATAATTCCTGTGTGTCAACGAGCGAGGTTTAACGAATGTGTCAAAAACTATTTGTACTCGTAAATATTTACACAAATCACAGATCGCAATAACTCATCTGGCATTTGAGTGAGCGACTTGCGTGGTTCTTTTTCAACATCTGCAACAGCTTCTAAAACAATCCTCTGCTATAGGACCACTGTCTAGTGATGGGAACTGAACGACTCTTTGAGATCATCATTTATTACCATGTCATCATAGATGAAGATGCTGTATTGTGGTTTTCAGCATCGGAATAATGATGCGTCATTACCATCATAGCCGCTGCGCATTGTACAAAAGAAGTTGTGATTAGCACAAGAGATTTAATAATACGGAACCTAAAAGGCATAATGCGAATTCGACAGGAAATCTTTTTTCTCGTTTTTTTTAAATACCGAACGAATACAATACCGTTTCAGTTTTTTGCAAGCGCATTTAATAGTGGTATTTTGTTCTTGATTACTTGATGCGAGGAGTTTAGTTTAAGCATTCAAACTGAATTCTGCATCGAGCAGGAACAAACCTTTTAAGTTTCTCCTCATATAAACTGCCATTAAGACAATATCTAATCAAAGAAACACTTTGCTGTGATCAATCATAACATGTTTTAATTGCACAATAAAAATGAATAAGAAACGCAATTAAAAATGGCAGAACATACTGTAAAAAAAATCTATACCAGCATCAAACCCAGAAAAAGTGAGGTGATTTAAAATGTATAGGCGCACCAGGTATTCTACCGTACCAGCCACCAGGTACTGATTTAATTAAAATATTTTTTGTTGTGATCGACACCGCTGAGCTCAACAGCGCGTATTCCCTTGTGTATCCCTCATCTTTGCCGCCGGCTTTATTGCCAATACGATTGTATGAAGGTCATTCTGATGTCATCTCTAATCAATATTGCATTATAGTGGGCATGTGTAGACTTTTTTTAAGCTGGACCCGGATGCTGTAAATAGCAGGGCGCTTGTAACAATTTTTTTTTTTTAAACGCGGAGGACGTAAATAACGACACTAACAAAAAAGACAAAATAATGCGCACTGTATGATATAGTGTAGGCCTACTCCACATAACAAATTAAACGAGAGTATATGTTTTCCTTCCTACCGATTCTTATTACACTGATCCCCGAAAATAAAATGCATTATATACAAGAGCGACCAGCATTGCAATAAGAGTAGGCCTGGTTCTAGTTGGCCAATTAAAGATTGGTAACGTATTAAATAGGCAATCTTAAAGAGTCATTAAGAATATAACTAAAGTTTATATGTACATACATATATAACTTGAGTGAGTATTTTGAGTCACCAAAGAAGTGAATTTAGATGGAGAAAGATCGGTGATCACAAAAGATTGTATTTATGAAAACAGCATTCTGAATATTGAATCTGCAGTCTCATATTACTATGTAGAATCTATAAGGATGACGCCTCTAAGAAGAATATGACAACGTGCTGCTACAGATTTCCACCCATGAAGAGGATTCGAATAACTAGGAGTGAGAAATAATAGGGCGAAAGATCTCTGGCTACCTCACCTCACCTGCCTGCCAATTCATAGGCCAGCGGTCGATAAGCAAAGAGGAGAACGCGGCTATAGAGAACAGGAACTAACATATTAAACGGAAAATCCTTGGAATACATCTTATCAATATGTTACCTATAATATGATATAATCTGCAATGATTGCGATCAGACTGATCCATCAGTCCATATCGTTAATGATCAAATAATTTTATGGTACATAATAGTCGCAGATATCGCATGGCTTAACTATTAAACTATATACGCACTGCTGGAATATTAAATTTACCTCATCACGTAAATAAAGTTGTTAACCTTGCATGCCCATAGTTAGAAGCTTTTGTTTGCATTTTATTTTATAGAACAGCATTTTTCGCTGAGCAACGACACTTTAGTGGTTCGCAAAAAAATAAAAAATAAATAAACAGCTTGAAGGTATTATTTTATGTTTTCACTAGGTACGTCAGTATGTGTCTAGCTATATCCCCCAATAAACGTAGTTATTACTTTGTGCAGTTTATAGCTATTACACATGGCCTGTTAATAAATATATTAAATCCACAAATACCGTAAAAGAATGCTACCGGCATTAAATTATCTATTTTAATGTTCAAACAACCTTACACATTTGCTGGACAGTAAGCAATTATATAGCAGCATTTGTTATTGCGTCCTTTAAGAAGCATATCTGTTTACTTTTATAGGGCGAACTTTATTATTATAAAATAATGGAATGCTTAAAAATATATATACCAGAAACTTTATTCCTCATCCTTGTAGTTGGTTTCCAGATTTCTGTTTCTACAACTTCACAAATTATTCCACTGACAAAGTGCTGTGCTCTCAACGAATCATACGTGATCGGTTTCGATAGTTGCCAGGCTGTTAGAAGTAATGATTCGTCAAGTACCATTTTTCAACAATATGATCCTCCAATCTATTCCATCATTATCAGCAGTGAAAATAGAACACTAATAAAGGATGCTTCATCACGAATCCAACTTGAAATTAATTTATCACCTTGTTCGGATGGATTCGTCCATAATGTATCCATCACTGATTTCTTCCTATATGAAAATGGGTCTCTTTCAATCCCACAGTTTGGATTTTGGAGAACTCATGGTGAATTTTGCATCGATGAATTTGAAACATTCGATCCACTAAAGCCGGTGAAAGTAATCGCCCGTTTCTGTGTCCCTGATTCTTGTCTGGGAGTCAACTGCATCCGAAAATGTTGCCCAGAAGGAATGGAATTGTACATTGGTGATAGTATCAATTGTCGTGTAACGGAAGATCCGACAATGGTCTTTAATCATTTTGCGCTTCAAAATCTGAGCGAAGCTTCGCCAGATTCATATGTGGTTCGTAATGGAGTTGCACCTAAATGCGAAATCGATATATTTAGTAATAATTGGAATAGTGAAATGAAACCAATCTCCATCATGAAAAACGGATCAATGTCAATAATATCCAATAATCTTCTAGAAACAAATCATGTAATGGATGACTATTGCATTGACTTCAAAACAGATTCCGATCCCAATCAAACCGTAATAAGTTTATTTCCTTAATTATTTAAATTATGTAAACAGCGCTTTTCTTTTATATGGACGAAGGTTGTGGCTGCAATATTCTGCTTCAAACCAGTAGAAAAATTAGGAGAAAATTCTTGGATTTTAAACATCTTCCCGTACTTTCTTCTCGCATCCTCTGGTTTCCTCATTGCCACTTTCGTTGTATACGCCTTGGTTCCCGAAATGCGCAATCTTCACGGCCTCTCAGTAATGTGCCAAGTTGCGTCCTTGGCAGTCACTTACATCTGTTTAGCAATTAACCAAATGAGCACAAATATTTATGGAATTTATTGCATAGTAATAGGTACGGTAATACAACAAGAAGCTCAATAAAAATTTAAGCAATCACTTAAACTTTGTATACGCAGCCACGGTGCTTCATTTTTTCTTTCTCTCTGCATTCAGCTGGATCAACGTAATCAGCTTCTACACTTGGTGGATATTTAGGTAACATTTAGAAATAATTAAAACAGGAAAATAAATTGATTTTCTATATTGATTTTGAAATATACTCCAGGAATTTGAGGCCTACTACCGGGAGAAATATGAATAATAAGCTCCGCCCGTTTCTTTATTGTTCCTTCTATGGTTGGGGCCTCCCATTGTTGATTGTTCTAATAGGCATGATACTAGATATCTCCTATAACGATCGTCAATATGATAAAGAAGGCAATAACCGCTTAATTTCCAACGATGGAATCATTCGACCTGATTTTGGAGTGAACAAATGCTGGTTTGAAAGTAATAATTAACCTATTGAAATTCGTTTTTGCATGGAATAATGTTTGTTATTCGATTTTATGTATCTAGCAAAAACGTCAATAATAGTGTATCTCTACGGACCTATTGGCTTCTTAATCATAGCGAATTTTGTCTTATTTTTCCTAACTACCATCTCGCTCTATCGGGCCAGTAAGGATACTCTAGCGGCTAGGAGGCAGGAAGCGACACAAAAGTAATTTGTCGATGTACATTAGTATTAGGCTGATAACATAAACAAATGTATACTTGATCCTCCTCACAGGTTCCGTGTTATTTTCAGTCTATTCATACTCATGGGAATCCCTTGGATTATGGATATCGTCTCATTCTTGGTGGGTGGCAATGCCGAGCACTGGATCACTACCGACATCTTCAACATTCTAACAGGGGTTGTTGTGTTCATCATGTTCGTTTGCAAACCTACTGTATGGAGCCGTCTAAGGAATAGGTTCCCTTGTTTGGAAAGACTGAATATTTCTATCCATCAACACCTGACTGGAATAAGAATTGTACTTGGGCGTCATTCTTCCGCGACGAAATCGGGTTGCAACAATCAATGCGATTCCTCAAGTGCACAGCAACATTCACAACAGACGGCTTCGTCTTCTCTGACGCCATAACAACTAGTCAGTCGTCAAACCACTTTGAATTTAACATTGATGCTGATAAAAACCAGTGATTTGTGGTTGTCATTACGTCCTTGAAGAACGCATAACTTGTTTTGATCGAGATTTTCGACTAGTTTATTTTTATTTTTTATTTTTTAAACAATACAACGCAATCATAACGCAGTACATAAAGCGTATTAAAAAGTTAAACCCACTTAAAAAAAACTACTGCCAAACAAACAAACAAAAAAAGGTATTTACAATTTAAATAAGTTCATTTACAATGTTAGGTAAAAAGATTCCCACCCTTGGAAACACTAGCATTACCACTTAACTTGAAGTAGGTTGCTCAGTTGCTGGCCATCCTGCAACACAAGAAATCTTAAACTGTGTCAATTTAGGAACACAACACTAATAAAAAAACTAATAAGCCACTCTATTCACTCAACACACCGGCGCGCAAAAAATGAAAATTTTACTTTCTTTGTTGGGCCGTATTTGATGCATGATGATACATGGTATTGTTTCATAGTTTCTTGTTCATTTTAAGACATGAGTTAGATAAGAGTTGATACGACATGCACTTTCTTTCATAATCCAAAGTGGATATATAGAAGAGAAGAAGGCATGGATATGGAATAATAAAATATATAGTAATCTCTACGCATAATAAAATATACAAACGATTTCATAGCCTTCTTATTGTGGCTACATGATTTGAAAAAAGAATAAAGAACTTGATAATTAGCTGGACGAACTTTTCAGAGTGTGCTAACGACAAGAATAAAAGAAAAGGACGAGAATGGCGCATTATATATCCGATGAGTGGTAATTAATGTCCCTAGTGTGTACGGAAAGTAAACAGTTTTTACCTCTTTGGTACCGGTATCAATTTTTTTGCCTTTGCTTTGCTGGGTATTAATTTTCACCACTTTGGCACCGTATCGATTTTCAATGGTTGGTAATTCGAGCTAATCAACCCTGGGCAACATCCTCAAAAGAGCAATAGTAGAGTTGCACTTGTGTGAAACGGTGCATCCTGTGCCCGGCTGCAAACGAATCGCATGGGCGGTATTTGAAGTTGGCAGGCTGTTAGAAGTAACAGTTTCCGACAATATCACCTTTCAATATATACCAGTCTCCATATAATAGAAGACGGGAGAATAATCACCAATACGTCCGTTGCACATCAAAAGAAAATCCTTTCTTGTGGCCGTGATTGATCCTGACACGATTTCATAGCGCGCCGTCCCGCGTACGTGCACTTCCAAAGGCAGTCAATCAATTCAAAGCTTCGTGACGTTTTCTAAGTACGACATCATGTTTACTGTGTAAAAAAATGAATAAACATTGTTATGAAAAACGTGGCACATTTTGAATAGAGAAACGCGTACCGTGAGCTATTTCGGAGCTATTAGCAAATCCCAGAAAGAACATGTCAACTACAGATAGCCATCTTTCGCAAAACTTTGGTAAAGAGTTGGGATACGTCGGAGCGTGTGTCCATTTTAATCTATTGCATATGTCTATCTATAATGGGATCCCTGGCTTCTTCCGACATTCTTACAGTCACTTTCTGCTAGGCTTTTCTTCTACTTCAAGTGACGTCGTCATCAGAGTTGCATTTTCTTAACTAAAAAGTGTAGATTGTTGGGACTACATGAGCTCCAAACGTAGCAAGTTGGAGCTGCGCACGCCTGATTAGATCTATTGGAAAAAGCAAACGTATAGGTCTACCTACGCAAGAGTATATATGCCAAGCTGGCACTCCAGTACAGTATTTTTCGCAGTTGAACGTCGAGCTACGCGACCGACGGGTTACATAAGCTCAAAAAAGTTTATTATCTTCTCATCAACGACGAACAACACCGATGGAGATGAACAACTTTGGGTCGGCTAGCAGCGCTTCATCATTCGACTGAACGTATATTTTTCATAATTAAAATGAAGTTAGCTATTGTCATTGCGATCGTCTTGCTGCTGAGATTTGTCTCGATAACGCCGGTCAATCTGAACGAGACAGACAGACCAAAGAGACAGCTACATCAACAACAAACAATTCCTTTGACTCAATGCTGCTCCAAAGATACTCAAGATCCACAAAATGTAAAAGACACGTTCTACGTCCTCGGATTTGGTATGTGCAAACCAGAACCAATGATCAAACTTGTATGGCCACCATCTCCAATCTATTTGGCTGCAACGAATCGAACCACCACAGTTCACCCAGAGAGACTCGACGTCAAACAAAGCTTGTTAACCTGTCCAGAAGGATTCGTAAGTAAAAGCTGGACGGATTTCTTTTTCTACGACGACGGAACTCTTATCGTTGAAGGCGGGAAATTCAAATTCGCTTCGGGAGAATTTTGCATCAATCAAATCGTCTCCGAGGAAGGGGACGGTGAAGCTGCTTTTGCGGGCCGAGCTTGCGTCCAAGATGTTTGCAACGGAACGGCCTGTCTACGCAAGTGTTGCCCCTTCGGTATGGCCATTAACAACACGGATCGTCTCTGCCATTCAACCTCCATCCCTTTTGACGTAATTTACAGGAACGAAATTGGGGAGCCCGTGGAACCCGATCCTTCTTTAATTACCAGAGATGGGTTTGTAACCAAATGTGATTACGGCTATAACCATCTTTCGGGAGAGAGTGATGACACGTTCTACATTCAATCTGACGGCCGGTTATTCATCCCATATTTTCCAGAGGATGAACGCTTCATGGACGAATACTGCGTCGATCATTTCATGGATGAAGAAACTAGCGTAATAGTTTTAAATGAGTAATTATTAAAATAGTTATAAGTACCTAAATTTGTAATTGTAATACGTAGGTCCTTCAAGCACTGATTTGCTTTCCACCTCAGCCAACAGAATCTCCGGATAGCGAAGTAGTTGTAACTATTTTCCCTTACTTTCTGCTACTTTCTTCTGCTTTCCTGATCGCCACATTCGTCGTCTACGCTCTAACTCCGGAGATACGAAACATTTACGGTGTCTCAGTCATGTGTCACGTTGCCTCTCTTGCCGTCATGTACATCGGATTGGCCATCATCCAATTAACTGATTACCCGCCTCTAGGTCTCTGCAAAGGACTAGGTAATTTTAATGTTAATTTGGTAATTTTAATGTTTTATTATGGAATTAGATTAATAAATCTTGATTTCAATTAGAATTTTTTTTAACAGCTATTATCGTACATTTCGCTTTCCTCTCTACCTTCACATGGCTCAACGTGATGAGTTTCGACATCTGGTTGGCATTTAGGTATTTCCCTCGACGGAATGTTATAGCTTAAATTGACCTTTTCTTTAAAAATCTATGAAAGATTCTGAAACAAATTGATTATGAGTTTAGTGATTTGAGGCCAAGGAATCCTCGTAATGGACGTCAACAGTTGGGTCGCCGATTCATTTTCTATTCTATCTACGCTTGGGGCGTACCTTTCATCATTGTATTCGTCGGTGTGATCTTGGATAATATGAAAAACTTGCCGTCTTACATCATCAAGCCAAAATTTGGTGTCATGAAGTGCTGGTTTTCTTGTATGTATATGTCATAAGACGATGTACATTTTTAGAATTCATAAATAATTTATCTTTTCGACCTTTTTGTGAAAATCGATGTAGCGCGCGCATCCTTTTTGTTGTATCTTTATGGTCCAGTGGCCGTTTTGATTCTGAGCAACATCACCTTTTTCGTTATGACAATCGTTCTATTCTACAGGACCACCACAGAAACAGCTTTGGTCGCCAGTAGCCAGAAAGCCAAACAAAAGTATGATGACAAAATATCAGTAAATTTAAAAAATATATATGCATATTAAATAAAGTAAAATAATTAATTCATTAGATTTCGAGTCATCTTGAGTCTCTTTATACTGATGGGAGTTTCCTGGATGACTGAAATAATTTCCTACGTTGTTGAAGGAGACTCTTACCATTGGATCTTCACCGACATTCTCAATATTTTAACAGGAGTTTTCATCTTTTTAATTTTCGTCTGCAAACAAAAAGTTTTTAAGCTGCTTTTAAAAGCATTCCTTTAAGTAAAGGCTTCTTTGCGTTCCTTAATGGCGTCAATAAAAATTTATGGAATCCAAAACTGATGAACGCAACACGTCAAAAATACACAAGACAATACATTTGATCTATGCGCACATATTTCTTTGATTTAATTAAGTGATTTCAGTAGCATAATACCACGGAATGTTCTTTTGATGAAAGCACGACGTTTGCGCCTTTTTTTTAATGTAACAAATTCATAATGGATATCTCGACTAACTCCTAATGATCACTTACAAAATCATCACACAGAACTTATTTTTTTTAAAGAAGGGAATAAACAACTTTTTCAATCTTCACCTATCCTGCGTAAGAATGGTAATTGGGCGATTTTAAGTATAGATAGAGAATCATCAGAACGTAGACCTTCTCCATTGCCAATATATTATTATTATTATTATATATTACGTTGAATAAAGGGAAAAGAGCGCAAGAATGAGCGCGCGTCACGACTGAAAACAAGAGCAGGAGAGTGGAACAGCGCCAGCGCAATAAGCGTGCTTAATTTTAGAGAAACAACGCGTGCACAACCTTGGAAGTAAAAAAAAAAAATGCGTGTTTACAAAGTAAATTACCCAAGATAAAGTACATAAGATTGCCTTTCTTAGAGACAGAATTACTAATTTTAGGTTGCTGGCGGCTGGCCATCCTGCACCATTTACCCTCTCGAGACCGCGCGCGCGCACGCAAAAAAAAAAGTATATTGTTGCTGGCACCGTTATGACGAATAGTTTCTTGATTATTTTTTTAAGACATGATTTAATGATAAGACATGCACTTTTCGTAATCCAGAGCATAGATGGGAAGAAGGCAATAATTATAAGAAAGAATAAAATATGTAGCGATCTTTATGCATACAATAAAGTATGTAAATTACTTTATAGCCTTCTTATTATTGAGGCCATGCATAAATAAGCTAAGAAGAAAAAGAAAAGAATAAAATATAGCATATATTTGTTATTTTTGTGAAACGTAACCAGGTTCATATTCTTATACCATCATTGTTTGGATGAAGTTAGTGGAGTTTAAAAAAATTAAATTCAGAAATATATGTTTAAAACTGGACGTAATATGTTACTAACAGAATGCTTTCTTGTGTCACAACACGCAGAAAAAAGCCGCCGGAGGCAAACCAATTTTACCTTGGATGCCCATAAAAAGAAGAGTTATACGCGCTATTTTATAATTATAGTGGACCAGTAACATGTTCTAGTGCCCTGCTGAAACCTGCTTCAAACGAGTTTCTGCTCTTTCTTGCATCTCAGTTTGTGTCCTACCAGTATGGAGCCTAAACGTGATCTTATAGCCTGTATTTATGTAGATTAAAATATAAAAAAAAAGAATAGAATGTCATTTATGGGTTTACTAGAAACTTATTTACTGATCATTGCCAGTTTCCAGATTTCTGTTTCTACAACTTCACAAATTATTCCACTGACAAAGTGCTGCGCTCTCAACGAATCATACGTAATAGGCTTTGATAGTTGCCAGGCTTTTAGTAGTAATGATTCAACAAGTACCATTTTTCAACAATATGATCCTCCAATATATTCCATCATTACCAGCAGTGAAAATAGAACACTAATAGAAGATGCTTCATCACGAATCCAACTCGAAATTAGTTTATCCACCTGTCCGGATGGGTTCGTCCATAATATATCCACTGATTTCTTCCTCTATGAGAACGGATCTCTTTCAATCCCACAGTTTGGAATCTGGAGAACTCATGGTGAATTTTGCATCGATGAATTTGAAACATTCGATCCACAAGAGCCGGTGAAAGTAGCCGTCCGTTTCTGTGTTCCTGATCCTTGTTTGGGAGCAAACTGCATCCGGAAATGTTGTCCCGAAAGAATGGAATTATACGCCATCGAAGGTGTTGGTATTTACTGCCGTTTTACAGAAGACCCAATAGTAGTCACTGATCATTTTGGGATCCAGAATTTGAGCGATGCTGCATATGTTATTCGCAATGGGGTTGCACCCAAATGCCCAATTCAATTTTTGGAACATTATGGGAATGAAATAGATTCATTCTTCATACTGGATAATGGATCAATCTCCATTACCAACCATCTTCATGGAAATCAGATTACGGATGATTACTGCTTTGACTATAAAACGACAGTAGATGAAAATCAAAAGGTAAAAAATAATTGATTTTTATAAATGGATCTTAATTGAAAAATAAGTTTCGTTTGGATTTAATTTAGTCTATGACTGGAATAGTGTGCTACGATGGTGAGGAAGAAAATATAAAAGAAGATGCTTGGGTTCTAAAAATTTTCCCATATTTTCTTCTAATTTCCTCCATCTTCCTGATTGCAACTTTTGTGGTATACGCGCTTGTTCCTGAAATGCGCAATCTTCACGGTCTCTCGGTTATGTGTCAAGTTGCTTCCCTGGCTACCACCTTTATCTTGCTAGCAATTAATCAAATGAATTTGGAAATTAATGCAGTCCCCTGCATAATTATAGGTACAATCAAAATATTTCTTTCATCAATCTTTATTATATAATTAATTTATCAATTTTTATCAGGAACGATACTTCACTTTTCTTTTCTCTCTGCATTTAGCTGGCTCAACGTAATCAGTTTCTATACTTGGTGGATATTTAGGTAATATTCTATTTATATGACAAAAAGAGTAGTTGTGTATAGATCTCTTTACAATATATAATAGGAATTTACGACCTACTACCGGCCGGAATATGAATAATAAGCTGCCGTTCCTTTATTGTTCCTTCTACGGATGGGGTCTTCCGTTGGTCGTTGTCCTCGTCGGATTGGTTCTAGACATCACCTATGTTAATCGAAAATATGATGACATGGATTATCATCGAGTTGTCTCTAATGACGGAATCATCCGACCTGATTTTGGAGCGGGAACATGCTGGTTTGCAAGTATGCATAAGACAGCATCCGATTTAATCTATTCTTGTCTTAATACAAATCTATGCATGCATTTTTAGCTAACACCTCAATGATAGCGTATCTCTACGGCCCAATTGGTTTCTTGATCTTAATTAACTTTATCTTATTTGTCTTAACTACTATCGCGCTATATCGAGCAAGTAAAGACACTTTGGCAGTTAGGAAACGGGAAGCAACGCAAAAGTATATAATATAAAATCTATAGATTATTTTGAGCCTAACAACACATTTCAACGAGCCTTTATGTTCTCTCTACAGATTCCGTGTTATATTCAGCTTATTCATACTTATGGGGATCTCCTGGTTGACAGAGATAATTTCGATTTTTGTAAATGGTGATGCCCGGATATGGATCGCTTTCGACATTTTCAACATTCTTACAGGAGTTGTCGTCTTCATCATGTTTATTTGCAAGCACACTGTATGGAGTCGCTTGAAGAAGAGGTTCGCTTGTTTGGAAAGATTTGACGTGTCTTTCAATAAGCATTTGTCTCGTGTGAGAAGGCATCTTCCACCAGCTAGAGAATCGGACAGTAATAATCATTACGATTCCTCCAGTAATCCTAATTCGCAACAGACGACTTTTTCAACAACGACGCCAACAAGTCATGCACCGAACCCCTTTCAGTTCAATAATGCAAATACTCCAGATATGGCTCGACACAAATAATCGCCATTCTGTCCTTGAAAAGCGTATTATCTAACCAGTTTTGTTGTGCTCTATTTTGTGTACATGTTCGCATTTTTACAATAAATGCGGAAAATTGATCCGCAAAGTGAGACCTTAGATATTCGATAAATAGCATTCATTATTTTATATTGTAATTTTCTATATTATTTTCTATGAGACGGGCCGCGGACGATACAACAGTCAAATGTTCCATCATCTTTTACTTTCAAACAAGTAGAAAGTTCAAAAAGGTAAATTATAAAACTATGCCAGGTAGCACAATAAACTTAAATATGGTTACACTGATCCAATCAAAGTTCCGCTCTTGATAGTATTATACACGGTTAAGAGACCGTACCTATCTATATCGTTTCAACACATATAAGGTAATGCATTTGAATTAAATTCGAATTTTTCAAAATTAGTAAAACTTGCTAGCTATTACAAAGTGTTAATTTTACTTAAAGAAGACCTTGGACTACAAGTCTACAAGTTAGTATTATTATTATTACAGTCGAGAAGAAGTAGAACCGGTTAAGAGATAAGCAATAAAAAATAAAATAAAACGAGTTATTATACAGAAACAAAGTTTTAAAAATGAATAACTGAAGGTGAAGAGTCCTAGATTCAAGATGCGATTACCTTGGTTTCTCAAAGACAGCATAGGAAATGCGCTATATAAATTGAATGATGATGATTTTCCAAATCAATTCCATAACTGGGCGCGCCAAATTAAAACTGGTACCGTAGCTATGCTATTCATCAGACAACCTTCCCAAAACTTGCTGTTGTTAGTCTCAAAGAGTACCGTACGTACTAGAGTGCTGTAAACCATAGCTTTTGCGAAGTGTTGCGCTTTTACTCAACTTAAAAAAAAACAAAACAGCCAGTTAATTAAGACATTATTGTTGCGTTATTGAACATTATATAATTAACTAAGCGTTGTAACCTGAGAGTGCTTTTGTGACTTTTGGGATGACAGCTGTAATTACAATGAGTTCAAATATTTTAAGAATTATAATGCCATTAATGGTAGTTTTAGTGAGTTTATTCAGTAACGTTACTTCGTCTGATGATTTTGAAGTTATTTCAGTTAATAAATGTTGTTCTCCAAACGATCGTTACGTAGTTATATTCGATAAATGCCGCCATGTGAATAGTTATAACGATTCTTCAATCAATTTTCAACTTCACTACCCTCCCGTTTACTCATCTGATGGTGAAACTATAATAGAAAATCCAAACATAAGGCTCAGCAATCAAAGCAGATTATCCAAATGTCGAAAAGGATTTGTTCACAGTGTATCCACCGATTTCTTGGTTTTTGAGAACGGAACTCTCTCTATAACAGAGCTTGGAATTTCCAGACCTCCAAGCCGCTTCTGTATAGATGAATTCGAAACTTTGGACCCTTTTGAACCATTGCAATTGATCGTCCGCTTCTGCGTTCCTGAACCTTGTTTAGAAGCCAACTGTATACGGAAGTGTTGCCCTCAAGGAATGCGTTTAATGAATATTGACAATATTTATGATGATATCGTTACATGTGCACCAAGTCACACTGAAACTGACATTCTTTTTGAAGACTTTGTACTTCGAAATCTCACCGAGGATGCAACTGCAGCAGCAAATTCGTACATTTTTCGCAGTGGAACCTTCCCCAATTGTCCAAAAACCTCAGAAGGCTTACAATTTTTAAGGCCTGTAGTAAATAAAGAAGAACGCTTTACCATCATTCAGAATGGGTCGCTATTTCTACACGGAAATCCTCCAGGAATGCAGTTGACTGACGAATATTGCATCGACTATAAAACTGGCCTAGATAACAAAACAGTATTTAAATCATATATACTCTTTTTATTTAATAAGGACCATTTTATTAAACATAATATTACAGTATTTTGTTGGAGCAGATTGTTTGTATAAGAAGCATGAACCATGGTTCCTCCAAATCTTTCCATACGTGTTTTTTACATCTTCCGCCTTCTTGATCGCCACTTTTATCATTTACGCTCTTCTTCCCGATATGCACAATGTGCACGGTCTCTCGGTTATGTGTCAAGTGGCTGCCTTAGCTGCCACTTATATATGTTTTGCAATCAATCAACTGGATATAAAGGGCATGGGCACAGGAGCATTTTGCATTGGATTTGGTAAATTATATATAATTTTTAAAAAATTTTCTCATATTGTTTCTTATATATGGTTATAGCTGCATCGCTCCACTTTGTTTCTCTCGCTGCTTTTAGCTGGCTCAATATAATCAGTTTTCAAACTTGGTGGATATTTAGGTTAATACAAAATTTAAATGAGCATAACTATGAAATGAGTCTATATATTGTAAAAATATATATGTAATAGAGACTTAACATTGGCGACAACAGGCAGAGAATTGAATGATAAACGGCCGTTCATTTACTACTCCATTTATGGCTGGGGTCTGCCTTTGATCGTAGTCCTCATTGGCTTGATTCTGGACTCGACTTATGCTCGAAATTACGACATCTTTGGACGTCGCTTGAGCTCTGAAGATGGTATTATCCGGCCTGATTTTGGAGTTACTAATTGCTGGTTTGGAAGTATAGGATGATACATAACAATAGTTTAAATTCATCATGCAATTAAAATCTAACTCTTTAGAAAGTGAGGCAAAGTTAGTATATCTATACGGCCCTATTGGATTCCTGATCTTAATCAACATAATCTTATTCGTCTTGACAACCATCGACTTTTCTCGATCCAGTAACGATACATTGGCTGTTAGAAAACATCAAGCGAAGCGAAGGTAACGGCACAAAAATAATCAATTGTATTAATCAAAAAACTAATTTCAGCTCTTATCAAGGTTCCGGGTTATATTTAGCCTATTTATCTTGAAGGGAGTCTCTTGGTTGACAGAGGTCATCTCGTATTTAGTGAAAGGGGACGCCAAGTTCTGGATCGCCATCGATATCTTCAACATATTGACAGGAGTAAGCTTCTTCGTCGTGTTCATTTGTAAACCCACTGTGTGGCGCCGCTTAAAGAAGAGATTTCCCTGTTTGGAAAGACTAGATAAATCTTTGAATTGCTCCAGGAATAAGATTACTGGAGATCAGAATGGTCGTCGAGATCAAATAGCTAGAGAAATAGGTAGCAATAACAGCCATAACCAATGCAGTTCTCCTACTTCGATAAATTCTCAACAGACATGTTTGTCTTCTTCTCCAGTCAGTCAGTCGGGAACTCACTTCACTTTCAATAACATTGAAAGTTCGATATGATATAATAAACGCACAATTACTTCGTTACTTAATAATTTACATACAAGTATAGCTTGTTGTCTGTGTCGTAATGTCATTGGTACATAGCGGTTACAATTTATATTGAACATATACTTTTTACATTTTATATGCTATAAGTACTTTGTTTTATCTGAAAGAGAATGAGAAGGCGCGCGGAAAAAAAGGCGCGCAGAAAAACTAGTTAACCTCGGACATTAAGTTAGGGAGTCTCGCAACTAATAAGTTGCTGAAAAAGACGACGGCCTTGGACTTCTGATTAAAGCGATATTAAGCTTATAAGAGTTATAGTCTAAAAGAATGATATAATGCTGCTATATTACCTAGTCACTGTTTTGAAAGCGCGCTAAGATTTATTTATTTGAACATAACTTGTTCAAATGTCCTTAAAATATTAGTCATTCCATGTGTGAATTTCCTATCATCTGCCAAGTTCGAAACCATTCAATTGATTAAATACGTTTGTGCTTTCAACGAGTTTTACGTAATGGAATTTGATCATTTCGAGGAGGTAGTCGAAATTTTGGATTGTGTCTGCCTACGTAACGAACGGTTGGCCTGTGCTTTGGGTGCTCGGCGGAAACATGGTGACAAACAAAAGTATTGTTGCCATCCTGCTTATCCACGAATAATCGCGAATAATAAATAATTAACCATTGTAATTATTATTCTTAAAACTTTATTAATCAATCTAGTTTTTAGCTATTTTGAATGATTGTTTAAACTTTTTTTTGGTTATGCCTTCCAATTTTTCTACAAATGACGACAACAAAACTACCTATCTATTTATAAACAACTTTTATTAAATGTGGTCAGTATCGTCATAGAGCTATATCGTTCTGCTCAGTGTTACTTCTTACACGTTTCACTTTCACTTAGAATTGTTTGTTTGGAATATTGGTTGTTTGAGGAAGTCAGAACTAGGGATCTGACTCGAATCATATTCAGTTCAAATGGTTCTATTCGAATGAATAAATATTTTTAAAATACCGATTCGAATGAATATGAATATTAAATATTTTATGAATTTGAATTTACACCATAGAAATTCCTCGAAAATGAATATATTCACCTAAAATCCTTATTTGAATTGAATATGAATAAATAAAAATATTTAAAAATCGATTTGAATTGAATTGAATATCCGTGAATATTCAAATTCATTCGAATTATTCAAATTTTTGCCGATTTGAGTCAGATCCCTAGTCAGAACTACACGGCCAGACACGGCGGATAGTCGTGGAAATAATAATACAAATCGGCAACTCTGTATTTCAGCTCTGTACAGACTGTACTGTAGATTGTAAGTTTGTAACGACTAGCGGGCTGTAGCAGACGACCTAGATGATTATACAAGTCTCATTTTTTGTTTTTTTGATTTCTTGAATCTTCTTGTATTATGATTTAGATTTTCTCATTAAAAGAATGAAGGTAGAAATCGATAAGAAGATGTTGCCTATGAAGGCACATTATTTTCTATTCAATGCAGGTAAATTTTATAGCTTTCATTAATCCAGTTGGTACCTTTGTAATTTTCTGTGTGTCTTTCAGGGCAAGCCCCAATCATGCCATTCATTCCCACTTACGCCCGGCAGTTAGGAGTCTCTCAAGTTGGCGTTGGATGGATGTACACGTTTTTCCCAATTGTCGGTCTTCTCTCGAAGCCATTCTTTGGTGCAATTGCTGACAAATTCAAGATTGGGAAGATCATTTTCATGATGGCCATTTTCTGTGCTGCCTGCTTCTACGGCAGCATTGGTTTCATTCCTGCCAAACCCACAGAAGCTTCTTTAGATCTGGACTGTGGCATGATGTAAGGTTCTAATCTTAAAGCAAACCCATCATTCTCTTGTGCATCATAATTTGCCCTGTCATTACATCACAACCATGTTATGTAACAAATTAATCTTTATCTCTTTAGGACACTTCTGAAGACCTGTGATATAACTGACAACTGTACAGTGGAGAAAATTAATATGGAGCATGAAGAGAACAACATAATGGAGTGCTCCCTTTTTTGTGAATCCGTCAGCCGCACGTTCTTAGATCAGATGTGCAACGGATGGAACGTGAGTTCCGCATGTCCGCCAGATGTGAAAACAGTTGAGATGACCACCTACACCAACATGAGCAAGGCTCTCTATCAGCAGAATTGCCTCTATTTTCCCGTCGACATGGTGTTCGTCGATGATCAGAAAATTGAGCATCCGACCTGTTCCAACGTTTCTACCTCAACCAACTGCAGCGTCGTTTGTAACTCGAAAACAATAATGAGCTACATAACTAAAACAGTGCCCGACGGTTCAGAGAATGAGCCTTTTTACACTACCGTCCAGTTTCAAACTCTTTTCGGCCTCATGATTGGAGCTTGGGCTTGTCAAGCCGTAGTCAGCAGTCTGGCTGATAGCATTTGTTTCACTCTTTTGGGTACTTAAAATAACATTTTATTCTCTTTTTCACTGTAATAATGGCTCTATATTTTGTTATTCTTAGGAAACAAGCCACAAGATTACGGTGTCCAAAGGTTATGGGGAGCTCTTGGATGGGGAATTTCCGCTATTATTGCCGGTTATCTAATCGACATCGCCTCTTTTGGGAAAATGGCAAAAGACTATACACCGAGCTTTTATCTAGTCTTTATTATTTTGACCCTAAATACACTTGCTGTTTCGCCTATCAAGGTAATGACGAATAATAGATCTTATTATTCCTCTTCATTTTTAAGTTTGTATATTTTTAGGTGGACTATCATCACGAACCATTTGCTTTCAGCAAAGTTATCTCTCTATTCTGCAATATCAAGGTCATATTATTTCTGCTTGGGTGCATCACTTTCGGAGCTTGCATCGGGATTACATGGCAGTTCCTCTTTTGGTATTTATTGTTTGCAATAAGTAGTATTCATTTTTCGTTGTTACAAGTTTTTTATTCAGGTATTTAGAGGACTTGGCAACTTTTCAAGGATGTGGATCCTTGCAGTGGATTAAATTATTGCAAGGACTTGTAATGGGAATCCAGTGCTTTGCTGGAGAAGCTCCGTTTCTATTTCTTTCAGGTATTCCTCTTTTTGTTTTTATGTGTGGAAAATAATTATTAAACAAATATTTATTGTATCATCTAGGATGGTTTCTTAATAAACTTGGACACGTTCATACTATGACGATGATCCTGGTGCGTATATTATGTAATCTTACCCTCATTTGAACCTCTTAATTGAAAATTTTATCCTTAATTACAGATTGTTATGGGCATTAGATTGATTGCTTATTCTTTTTTGACCAATCCTTGGTGGACTCTCCCCATCGAGCTTCTCCAAGGTCTCACGTTGGGAGTCTACTGGTCTACGGTAAGTCGCATACCTTTCAAGCGCACTTAACTGGTCTTACGTCATATTTTATTATCAGATGGCATCTTACGCATATTTGATTGCCCCTCCTGGAGCTGCTACGACTTTACAGGGTATTTTTGGAGCTGTTTTTGAAGGCATTGGTAAGTTCAATTTCACATTTACTATTTTCTAAATTATTGTTTACTAATAAGATAACGTTTATATTTAGGCACATCCATTGGGAGCTTGTTAGGCGGCTACATTTTTCAGAATTTTAGCGGAGCAGCCATGTTTCGCTGCTTCGGGATTTTCTCTCTACTGATTGGTATCATCTATTCAGCAATACACATTTTCATGGATCGAAGATCATCTTCACGTAAAGGTAACAAGTTTTAACAAATAATCTCTTTTTCGCACTTTTTCCCTATTTCTAAATTCCTCTTCTTCCTTAATGAAAGACTCGGTGGCTGGGATTGAAGAATTTTCAAGCGAAGGTACCCTCGTTGTGTGTGTGTGTGTGTGTGTGTGTGTGTGTGTCCGTTTTTTGATAACGTTAATCGCGTGGTTTTTCTTAGAAATATTGCAAATTAAATAGTCAATTAGCTCTTAGAAAGGACATTTCAAAATCTTACGAGAAATGATTAATGAATATGATAGTTTGCGCTTTCTATCCATTACTGTGCATGCCTATATGTTTCTTCTTCCGTTATTAACCCAGAAAACTATAATACTTTCCATTCGTTTCATTTTTAGAATCCTATACCCGAGTGAGCCGTACGCTGCCAAAGGAGGAAGACGCATAATGGAACAAAATCAGAGCATTTTCTTTAGTTTTTGAATCATCGGGTCCATACATCATTTGCACCATTATTATGTTAGAAAAGTATAGATCCGTATACTTAAATGAATGTCATGAATCACTCGTGATCTCCCAAGTACTTACGAATTATCTACGGGAATCAATTTTTTGTAATGTAGTAATGTGGTATTTTTACATTCGAATCCTTTTATACACGCTTGTCGTTATAGTGCAGAATCTAGAAATAAACAGAAATATGGCGTTTATAGTAACATTTTTAATGTATCGATCATTAGTTATTACTGCTACAAGAAATAATAATTTTTTAAGAAGAGCTTTTCTTGATGCTTGCATGTGAGGAATAGCTGAGCCAGAGCATGTTAAGGGTGTTGGCGAAACTCCAAAACTTCATCATTCCTAGAGCGACTACTGCAACAAATCCTTGTTGGCGTAATATATAAGGGCTTCTGAAATAAGAAATTATAAGCGAGTTTTTGTACTAGTAGACAATGAGATATGGCATTGAAACTAGAAAATATAGCAACCGCGCCGCGCTCACATTAAGCTGATGAAAACCGATTTGACGTCGTTCTCGACGACTTGAAAACCGAAGTCAGGTAGATAAAGACGAATCGACAGACGAAATACATATAAAAAGGCGGTTTCTCTCAACTTTGATTGTTGTGATGTAATACGCAAACTACAAATTTATTTTTTCGACATATACGTGGAATGTATTTCTTATATCACAATTTTGATTCATTTACATAAAAAAAAAATTATAAGGGAATGTGGGTCAAGAAATGAAAAAGAAAAGGCTGAAGAAACCAAAAAGAATACCATTTTATCTAACATCCGTAACAATTTTCGTTGGATACAGGCCGGCAAGCTGATAGTCCACTTTGCAAGCGAATGCCAGGTATGTCATCATCGGTAGGCGGACGACGAGGACCCTCGTCCCATTGGGACATGTGAACAGGCATCATAGGTCTCGAATTTTTCAATTTATGAGCAAGGGTTAAGAAGATGGACTCGACGTGGTCCGCTTGACTATCATCCTTGGCTGACGTTTCAAAGAGCTGAATGAAATTAAATAAATAATTTAAGATTGGATTTATATTAGAAAGGAGACAATGTAGAAGCATACTGGCATGTTGTGCATATCGGCGAACACTTGAGCTCGGTTAGTGTTAACAGCTTGCCGTTCACGGCAATCGCACTTATTTCCCACAAGGATTCGTGGGATCTGCGTAGTTAGGCGATGATCGTTACATTCTTCAATCCAACTTGATAAAGACTAAAAGCGAAACAGTTTAGGAGGGGAAATGTAATTTATATTTCTCAAAAAATATTTTACCTCGAAAGATGCGGCATTTGTTACGTCGTAGACGAAGATGACTGCATTCACATTACGGTAGTAGTGATGGATCATAGATCTCCTGAAACGTTCCTGACCAGCTGTAATGAGGAAAATGTATAATTTGATATTATTGGAAATGTTTTCATTAAAAGGTGTTTAAAATTGATTGAAATTTTTTGAATGAATTCAGTCTATTAACAAATGAAATAAAGCTGCCTACCTGTATCCCACATTTGCAGCTAGCATATCAAGAAAAAAATGTATATATAATAAAATTTAGTATTGATATAATAAAATTATATACCTTGAGACTCTCCCCATCAATGTTCACAACTTTCTCCCGAAAATCTACACCAATAGTTGCCTCTGTTCTGCCGGGAAACCTGCCCTCACAAAACCTGAAGGTCAAGCAAGTCTTGCCCACAGAAGAATCTCCAACAACAATAATTTTAAAAACTCTCTTCTGCTGCTGAGATGGTGATGTGGCTTGATTTCCTTTTGTGTTTTGACTGTTTGGGATTTCTTCCATCATTTTGATTTTAAAAAACACCTTTCGCAAGATCAAAACAATAGTTTAAGCGTAGATTATCACTGAACTAATCTGTCTAAATATTGAATAATGATTAATGACGTAATAGTTGTACAACCCGATTAGCTGCCTTGAAAAAAACTATAGCAATGTTTACGCGAAAAAAACTCCTGAGGTAGAAAAAGAAATTGACAATGATTCGTCGTCTGCTTCTTTTCAATGAAATCGATACTGGCCGCAAGAGTCGATTATTCAGAATTCAAATTTACTTTTTGTTTCCAAATACGTATTCAAAGTTATAATGATTCAAAATGAAATTCAATCTTCAATAAATTATATTTTAACTTTTTTAGTAGCAATCTTTTAAATCAGACAAAGCAATTTTTGAAAAATAGCCATCAAATCTGTTCCAGTGTAATACGAGTTCTTTCCAGAAGAGGCTTTGTCTCTTGAAAACTGCAGCCATTTTTTTTCCTCGTGCGCCCCGTTCACGTTAGTAGGCCCTCCTGTGTGTCATCGTTTGAGAACGGGAACCGGCACTATTATTTTTTGTATGGTTCCTTGCTTTAAAACAATTTATTTTGTCTTCAATTTACCACGTGAAGGATTACTTCTATTCGAGTTTCATAATGCCTTCCAGTCAGCCGCTGCCCCCGAAAGAGAATGCTCTGTTTAAGAGGATATTGGTATGTTTGTTTTCTGATGTTCTCCATGAGTTCCATCTCTTAATTAACCCTCTTCTATCATTTTTTTGAGTAGAAAAGCTACGAACAAAAGCAGTACAAAAATGGATTGAAGTTTGCCAAACAGATCCTCAGCAATCCAAAATTTTCTGAACATGGAGGTACTTGATTCTTTAACTTTGTTCTTGACAATCTTTTATTTCAAAAATGTTTTCCATTTTCCAGAAACTCTTTCAATGAAGGGATTGACATTAAATTGTATGGGAAGGAAAGAGGAAGCTTATGAACATGTCCGGAGAGGTCTACGTAATGATCTTCAATCTCATGTATGCTGGCACGTATATGGGCTTCTCCAGAGATCAGATAAGAAGTATGATGAAGCAATCAAGTGCTACAGGAATGCTTTGAAGTGGGACAAGGATAATGTTCAGATCTTGAGGGATCTGTCATTGCTACAGATCCAAATGAGGGATCTGGAAGGATACAGGGTAATAAAGAAATTAATGCACTAATTTTTCATTTGAATAACTTTTTGCATTTATTTCAGGATACCAGATATTCTCTTTTACGATTACGACCTGGGCAACGAGCTTCATGGATTGGTTTTGCTATGGCATACCACCTTCTACACGATTATGAGAATGCCCTTCAAGTATTGGAAGATTTCCGTAAAACTCTAACGGTATGCTTTGTAGTGGTCTTCAAATATCAAAGTTTGAATTAGGATTAATGTCTATTTATTCCTACAGAAATCGAGTTACGACTATGAGCAAAGTGAGCTATTGCTCTACATGCATCAAGTTATGTTTGAAGGTGGTCTATATCAAAGATCTTTATCTCACCTTCAGTCCTTTGAAGACCAAATTTGTGATAAACTCAGTCTGATGGAAGCTCGCGGTAATACATTTCTTTTTCATTTCTCTTTGTGTTGAAATAAATTCAATTAATTTTTCTAAAATTATTCTAGCTCAATTGTATCTCAAACTGGATCGGAAAAGAGAATCAGAAGTTGAATACCGTAAATTGCTGAAACGCAATTCGGAAAATCGGGATTATTACCTCGGTTTGGAGGAGGCGAAAAGCTCGTACGATGAAGAACAAAAGCTCATGCTGTATGCGGAGCTCCGCGAGATATTCCCTCGATCCACGTTGGCTCGTCGCATCCCCCTCAATTACGCCACGGGGGATAACTTCCGCAAACTGGTGGACCAATACCTCCGTCGTGCTCTACACAAAGGCGCCCCACCCTTGTTTGTAGACCTCCGTTCCCTCTATGTTCAGCCAGGCAAAGCCGCAATCATTGAGGAACTCCTCCTCGGCTACGTTGAAAATCTGACCAAATTTGAGCGTTTTGACAGTCACGGTATTTTACAAATTGATTGATTGCTCTTAACGATCTTGTTCATAGTATCGTGTGTACAAATAGATACGGAGAATAGCCCGCAAGAACCAGCATCAGCAATCCTGTGGACATACTTCTACCTTGCCCAGCACTACGATTATATGAAGGATTCTGCCAAAGCTTTCCAGTACATTAACATGGCTATTGAGCATACCCCAACGCTCATCGAGCTATTTGTGGTTAAAGGCCGGATATTCAAGGTAATTAAAAGGATCTGGCTTCCGCTCAATTGACGTCATGAAAACAAATCCCACCCGGATGCTATTTGTTTTCATGACGTCAAAGAGTCATCATAAAATGATCCAGTATAATGGCGTTCAAATTACTTTCTTCAATCAATCGTAATATCTTTTATTTGTTTATTTCATTCAGCATGCAGGGAACCCTATTGAAGCTTACCATTGTCTGGATGAAGCCCAATCTCTGGATACGGCCGATCGTTACATTAATTCAAAGTGTGCTAAATACATGCTTAGAGCTAACCTCATCCATGAAGCTGAGATGACTTGCTCAAAGTTCACTAGGGTATACAAACGCTAAGCAACTGTTTTCACACTAAAATTAAGACCATACTTATAATTTTCTTTTTCAATGCTCTTGCTGAATGATGGATGGCGTTTCAGGAGGGCATTTCTGCCATGGAGAACCTTAACGAGATGCAGTGCATGTGGTTCCAGACCGAGTGCGCACTTGCATACCAGCGTATGGGCAAGTGGGGAGAGGCACTGAAGAAGTGTCACGAAGTAGAACGGGTAAGCTAAGTCTCTCTTCTTATTATTTTAATTTATTTATTCGAAGATTAAAATAAGATTGATTTGCGGCTGTCACAGACTTTTACCTAAGAATTTATCATTTCACCACTTGCAGTGAGTAGAGAAAATATGATTGTTCACATTGAAATTGAGTTGGCAAGACGCCAGACATTTCTTTTTGTTTTACAACGTTTCTTGGTAGTTTGTAAATTAATGAGATTCGCCTCATTAATTATTCAACGTTTTCAAGTTTTAAGTACGACTCCTTGTTCTCTTTTTGCTTGTTCAGGTTTATGATCTAAGAAATTGTAAAAATCGATTTCTATCATTACTGATTTCTAGTCTAACCCTTTCACCGTAAAAGGGCACGACGTGACCAGTTTTTCTTTATCTTTAATTTTTTCTCTGAAGCTGAGTCGGTTTCTCCAATATCACCAACCCGATGTAGCTATATGTGCAACCTAATGGCCATCATTATATTATCTAATAAATCTACAGCCACTTTTCCTCCTGTCACATTATGTATGCGACAAATTGAGATGAGTTTTATTTATTTCTTCGTTTCTTGATCAATACAGCATTTCGTGGAGATAATCGAGGATCAATTTGATTTCCACACGTATTGCATGCGGAAAATGACTCTCCGTGCTTACGTCGGCCTCCTCCGCTTGGAAGACGTCCTCCGGTCTCATCCTTTCTTCTTTAGCGCTGCAAAATGCGCCATCCAAGTTTACCTGCATCTTTACGACCACCCACTCAAAGACGAACCTTCCGAAGAAGAGCTCCGTGAAGGTAATACATTGTCGTTTTTCAAAAAGAGAGAAAAAGTATTTTCCCTTTCCTTTACGCTCCGATTGATACCGTATGAATGTGTGAGGCACAATGACATGCGGAAAGCGGAACACATATCCCTATGGACTATTTTCGTGACTAGGCATTGAGCCGTAATTTATCACCCTCTCTCATTTCGTAAATCGTGCTCTCTTTCTGGTGAGCACAAATCCACAACAGAGTCACGTCTACTTTGTCGTTGTGTAAAAAAAAATTTGAATAAGTTCAACGAGATGTTGACTGGAAAAATGGAAGAGGTTCATCTCTTTAATGCATTCAAGGGGAAAAGAGGCAGTTTTATTTACGTAGGCCTACCTTTCAAAAGTCGTGATCAAATTAGCAGCCTAAAAGAAAGAAAAATGCAATCATATCAGGAAGGAAAGGAGGGCTTTCCCTTTTTGGCTGTAGGGGTTTTTCATTGAAGGGCCAATTTGGTGTTTTTCTGCTGATTATTTAACATTTGGCTTCGCCTTTCGATTTTGGAGGACCTTGTGGTGTGGGGAAAGTTAAGAAAATAAATTAATGATAATCTCTGATTGTAAATTAGCCGTTTTTTTCATCCAATGCACTATTATTTATTGGCATTGATAATTTTTGTGCTTGTTTCTGATTTATAAATGTTTTTAATTGTTTCAGCTGCTCTTCCGCCGACGGAGCTTAAAAAGCTTCGAGCCCAGCAGCGCAAAGCGGCCAAAAAAGCCGAGCAAGAGAAGCAGGAGCAGTTGCAGCAGATGCGGAGGGAGCAACAGCAGAGAGAGCAACGGGAGCGAGAATCCCGAGAGGGCGGTGGCGGTCATCAGAAGCGGCCACACAATCAACCGGACAAGGAGGCGGACACTCCGCCTGTCGATGAACTCCAGCCTCAAAAGCTAGCCAGGGCGGAAGATCCTTTGGAGCAGGCTCTCAAGTTTCTGCAGCCCTTACAGGAATTTGGTTCGAATTACGTCGAAACTCACCTGTTGGCCTTCGAAGTCTACTTGCGGAAAGGTGAGGATATTGCAAACGGTTGTCCTTCGATTTGTTTATTTGAATTTTATTTGTATTAACGATATTATTTGAGTTGATATACAGCTGACTTCCTGTTTATCTTGAATGAGAGTTGACAATGAATAGCATTCCAATGGTCGTATAGAAGGTTGGTAATGTGTTTTGAACTTTCTCTTTCCTTCAGGTAAACCGCTGTTGATGGTGCAGTCGTTGAAGCGTGCCTTGAAAGTAGAACCGGATCATCCGGAGATCCACTCGTGCCTCATCCGTCTGCACCGTTTCCTCCAGAAAGGAGAACTCCTCAACGAGTCCGTCTCACATCCTGCCGTCGCCTCGGTCCTTAAGAGCGAGGCAGAAACTCTCTTCCGCGGACACCTTAAGGCCGCCGAGCCGCTCAATCAGGATTTCCTGGAGCGGAACGCTCGCTCTCTCCCCCATCTACTCCAAGGTGGCTATCCTTTAAATTATTGTGGTTTTAAATGGAAGAAATAACGCAAGATCTTATTAACTTAGGTGCTCGGATGATGTACTTGCTGGATTCCACCCGAGAAAAGGAAGCTGTTTCGGTTGCGACACGGTTAACTGACGACCTAACTGGCGTTACACCGCGGGTATGTTTTTGAGGGATATGATTACACTTAAACTATGTGACGTAACTTGGGTGGGGTTGTATGACGAAAAGTCTTGCATCGATTGATTTCTTTTTTAGAATCTATGAAATTAGTCACCATGTTTTGATTTCTTTTTCAGTCAAGTTATTTGTTTTACAAATTCCAAATATTTATCTGGATGAGTTATCACCACTGATGGAGAAAAAAAAACATATTTTTAGATTCATTTATCTTGATAAATATTTAGTTGGAACTAAAAAATATTTGAAATTAACAGCTCAAATCTGATAATTTTATTTTTAAATGTGTGTAACAGACATGTTTTGGAACTAAAAAATATTTAAAATTAACAGCTCAAATCTGATAATTTTATTTTTAAATGTGTGTAACAGACATGTTCCGAAATCCTAGAATCGCTCAAGAGGGGCGATTTCGGCGAGAAAGGTCGACAAAGTGTTGAAGAATATAAAGCAGCGTGTCACCTTCGGCTACCCGTAGCCATCGACTTCCTATCTGGTCAGCCACCAACCGGTTCTGAGAATAATCACACCAATAATAACGCCGGAAATCATGCGGATGTCGATTCTGTTACTAATCACGTCTCGAATATGTCGATAGAAGACGGAACTCGCTGAGAAGATGGAAAATAAATGAAATGTGTAGCGGTAGCAAACGAATGAATTTATTGAAGTGGAAACCTAAAACAAAGGGGAGGCCTCAAGGTCCATTCGATTTGTGGTGTCGGAAGGGAGATAGAAACGGATTACAAGGGAAGGGACTTCAATATAATTTCATCAGTGTTTCACGAAGGTTCTTTTTTTTCTTTTTTGTTTCATTATTCTGAAAGAAACGAATCAGGATTGATTTTGGCAAAGGCATGTTTTGTGTGTTGTGTGTGTCATCTTCTTTAGCGTCTGTCTTCTATAAAACACAGCATTGGAACGTGCCTTGGGCTGGAGATTGAAAGTCAAAAATCGTAATTTGAGTTAATTTAAAATAATAATAAGGAAATGGAGTAAAAACAAACATTCTAGTTTCTCATGCTTTTCCTTATACCGTCTTGTTTTGTGTTTTTTTTTCTTGCTTAAAATAAAGGAATTTTTCTTAAAACTCTTAACCGTTGCCACAAATAATTTGTCTCCCTTCTTTAGTTTGTTGATTTCTCTCATCATGAGTTACTAATCAGAGTGAATTGGCCTCTCCCGTGTTAATGAAATGAAAGGTGTGTGTGAGGAACAGATGAAATACACTTTGTGTAGAACCTTTAACAATGTCTTAGCAAATAATATGATCCGATTTAAGTATGTTTTTATGAATGATCTATTGTAGGCTATTACTTTTACTTTGCTGTTTGAAGTTGGATTTCAGATTACAATTGAATCACTTATGGGTTTCCAATCGAGGTCATCGAGGTCCCAGTTATACAAAGCAACTGAAGACCGAAATTGTTGACAGCGTAGTAGGCCTACGTAGGGTTAAAAATTCAAATTGAGTAATGGGACAGCAAAAGTCTAGTTAGGTTTCCGGTATCTATATTCAATTGTTGAATCTATTTGAGCAAGGATGTCCACCACGATGTCCAATATGCAAGAACGGGAGCGCTTTCGATCAAACCATTCCTGGCAAGAGTTCAACTATTCATACATACTTCAAGCGCTGAATGTCCGTACTTTAAGTCCATTACTTCCTCCTTCACCGCTCTTAATACTAAATCATCCTCTATAACAACTAGAAATGTGAGAGGAATTTCAGAAGAAGAAAAATGGTGTGAATTGAGCGTCCTCATCGTCATATCCTGAAATCTTAGAGATTTTTGCTGTCCTCCTCTTAGAGGATCCTAGTAAACTTGAAAAAATACGGTCCGAATAACGGAAGACCCCACTTTGTCCTCCTTGGATTGTCGTGTTTTTCACCGAAAAGTTTTTAGGGATCCTTGTTGTATTGGTTTTCATCTCAAAAATTCTTGTTCTTCTGTCAAGTGTAGAGGCGGGAGTAGGAGGGACGGATTTGAGTCGAAAGTTGAAAACTGTCGTTTTGGTTGGGTGAAATAGTGTATCCGACTCTGAGGCTGTAGGTCAGGCCAATTAGGAAAAGCTACATAGCGGCAAAGAAGTGCTTAATAAGGTCGGAAAGTATTAAAATTTCAGACTTTCAGTACCAGTTTTAGTGCTGAAAGTCTGAAATTTTACTACTTTCCGGCCTTATTAAGCACTTCTTTGCCGCTGTGTAGGTTTTTCGGAGCAGGCGAAAATAACTTGGCGATGGGTTCATTCTACAGACAGTCTGCATTTTAATCCATTGAATCAGCGGCGAGCAAAACTTCTGACTTTTTTTTTCTTTTCAGACTTAACCAGCTATCGTCAGCTTTCATTATGTCAAATTGCCGACTAGAGTAATTTAATGAAAAGAGATTCGCCACTACTTTAAAATCAAACCAGTATTTGTGGTGCTGCATTTCGGGTATCGTAGCAGCGACTGACGGAAGCACGGCCGCAACACTCGGTAATCGAGTTGAGTGAAGCTGTGGAGCCGAATGCCGCATCAGCGGCACTGAACCCGTTTTTTTAAAATGTGGTTTTTAACAGTGACCTTCCAACCACAAGAGATTTTTATCGAAGTTAACACTCAAGATTATATATTTCGATCTCCCGATCCATTACATTGTTATTGTTGCTTCTGCAATGAGTGAGACCCTAATTCGATAGAAATAAAACACGAATCACTACGAGACAATAATGTGATGAACGCTTTACTACTACTTCTGTTTTTGAACTTTGTTTTGAATTCGATTTTTTCCCTATTTACCACACACTTCATATACTGTTCTTCTTTACAATTTTTTTTCAGTAAATGTAACTACTTTACCAAGTGCCTTGTTGTGGTAGCTTTATCCCTTAAAAGTTATTTCCTTTAAGTCTACAAGGCTAACCAAACACTAAGCATTTTTTTCACACTAAAATGATTATATATTTTTCTTTTTTCTCAATTGTTATACTGAAAGATGGATGATAGATGACTTTTCAGGCGAGCATTTCTATCATAGAGAACCTTAACGAGATGCAGTGCATGTGGTTCTATACCGAGTGCGCACTTGCTTACCAGCGAATAGACACCTGTAATTGGGGAGAGGCACTGAAGTAAGGGTAAGAAGTAGAGCGGGTAAGCTAAATCTCTCTTTCTTATTTTTTAAATTTATTTCAAGACTAAAAATAAGATGGATCATTGCTGTCATAGACTTTAAGCTGAAAGTTAATCATTTCACCACTTCCTATGTAAGGTTGTGATTGCTCATATGGAAATTGAGCTGGCAAGGAGCCTAACATTTCCGCACGATTATTTTCATTTTTTCGACATTTCCTCGGCAGTTGGTAAATAATGAGCTTTCGCATCATCAATAATTCAATATTTTCCAGTTTTCAGTACGACTCTTTCTTCTCTTTCTTGCGTGTTCAGGTTTATGATTTTTAAAAAATTTTAAGAACCGATTCATATCATTACGGTACTGATTTCCAGTCTAACCCTTTCACCATAAAAGGGCACGACGTGATGAACCAGTTTTTTCTCTTTCTCTCTCTGAAGCTGAGTCGTTTTCTCCAATATATTATAATAGCACCAACCCAATTTAGCTATATGTGCAATCTAATGGTCGCCCATTATATTATCTCATAAATCTACAACCACTTTTCCTTCTGTCACATTATGTATGCGACAAATTGAGATGGGTTTTATTCCTTCCTTCCTTTCTGAAAAACAGCATTTCGTAAAGATTATCGAGGATCAATTTGATTTCCACACGTATTGCATGCGGAAAATGACTCTGTGCTTAAATCGGTCTCCTCTGCTTGGAAGACGTCCTCCGGTCTCATCCTTTCTTCTTTAGCGCCGCACGTTGCACCATACCTGCATTTTTATACGACCACCCAATCAAAGACGAACCTTCTGAAGAGAAGCTCCGTGAAGGTAATCCGTTGGCTTTTTCAAAAGGAAGAAAAAATATTTTCCCTTTCCTTTACGCTCCGATTGATACTGTATGCATGTGTGGGGCACAATGACGTGCGGAAAGCGGAACACATATCCCTATGGGCTATTTTCGTGACTAGGCATTGAGCCGTAATTTATCACCCTCTCTCATTTCGTAAATCGTGCTCTCTTTCTGGTGAGCACAAATCCACAACAGAGTCACGTCTACTTTGTCGTTGTGTAACAAAAAATTTAAATAAGTTGCTCGAGATGTTTAGCTGGGAAAGTGGAAGAGGTTCATCTCGCTAAATGCATTCAAGGGGAAAAGAGGCAGTTTTATTGATATACCTTTCTCAAGTCGTGAGCAAATTAGCAGCCTAAAAGAAAGAAAAATATAATCATATCAGGAAGGAAGAGCTTTCCCTTTTTGGCTGTAGGGGTTTTGCATTGAAGGGCCATGTCTGTTTTTTTTTGCGTACTGATCAGTTTATATTTGGGTTTGCCTTTCGATTCTTGAGGACCTTGTGGTGTGGAGAGAGTGGAGAAGAGAGATTGATCTCCAAAAGGAGATCCGCCGGCTTTTTTATTCGATGCACTTTCACCATTCAGGGTACCCAAAATAGTTATTTATTTTTTTCTTTGAATTTCATAATTTTATTTATTATTGTGCGGCTCATTGAGGTCATGGCCGGAAGGGCTTCATAGGGGTTCGTTGACTTTCGCGGACGTGCAGAGAAATTGAACGACAGTTAGCCGGTTTTTTATTATATGTTGTGTGAAACGCGGAACTGATGATAGGAATGCGTGGCTAGAATATATCGGTAAACCATCGAATGATGCGGGATCCTTTCCAACTTTAATTTTGGGAGAGGAAATCAGGGAAAGTTTTCTTTGAATAATGACTTCCAATGTCACATGTACTAATGAAACCTCTTGTTACATTCGTGTCCCTCGATTCCATTGAATTGAGTTTTTAATGATATCTTTATCGTGCCATGAAAATGTCGTGGGATTCGAAATGGTTGAAAGAGATAATCACTATCTGTAAGTATATTGTGGTACACCCAATAATTCTCATTAGAGGGTGGAGAAAGCAGTTGAAAGTTTATGCTGAAATTTGACTTGCTTTTAATTTGAAGTTAACAAGTTCCATTAGATTGATAATTAATATCTGGATTTTCTTGTTACTTCCCCTTGAGAGGATGTGGCCAAATGGGATCGGTAAACCACAATAATTGTTGTTTGAGAAAAAAAAAATCAGGAATTGGTACAATTTTTTAAAGCTTTCTAGTTGAGTACTTAGAATAAAAGAGTTTCCCTGATATTATCTATATAAATCCAAAATCTAGTGCCTAAAGTAAATAATGTTAAAACCTTTTGATCGAATGTTTGTGGAATTCACAATTTTCAGTTCGAGATAATGCATCGGTTTGAAACGTATATGGGGTGCCAATCGGAGACTATTTCTAACATTGGGATGTTAAGACCTACCATAAAGATTTAAGATGAAACATTTAACATCCTATTGATGTGGGATGAGAAATTGATTGTAAGGGAAAATCACATCAGTAATTCTCATTTTGGGGTGGAGAAAGCAGTTGAAAGTGTATGCTAAATCTTTATGCTAAATCCTTTATTTTTTTTGCGTTTGCTTGCTTTGGTTTTTGTTGTTGTTTTGGAATTTTAAAACTGAAATCTACACCTGTCATCGGATTGCTACCGGTAACGAGTATTGGACAACTTTTTTTAAGCTTTCTATAGTTGAGTACTTAGAAATAAGAGTTTCCCTGAAATTTGCCATAAAAATCCTGTTTCAATGTGAATAATGAAACAATCTTTTGATCGAATGTAACTTATGTACCATGCGGAAATTCATAACTTTCTTCAAACTCTAAAATGTACCATTTTTAAAGATAATAAAACTTAAATTTTAATACCTAAAATCCCTAGATACAGCCAATAATTCTCATTTTAGGGCGGAGAAAGCAGTTAAAAGTGTATTCTAAACCTTTGCTGTTTTCTTTTCTTCGTTTTGTTTTTTCAAACGAAAACTAACACCTGTCAATAGATTGCTACCGGTAAATCAATATCTGGATTTTCTTGTTCCTTCGTGATTGGATGGATGTTATTGCTAATCGTGATAACCGCATTACCGCAATAATCTTTTATTTTAAAAAAATCAGGATTCGGGACAACTTTTCGAAGCTTTCTAGTTGAGTACTTGGAATTAGAGTTTCGCTGATAACTTATCATCCATATATATAAATCCTGTTCAATACGACAACCCTGAAGGTGATCGAATGTTTACGGAATTCACAACTTTCTGTTTGTGATGTTTTATCGGTTTGAAACTCGAGAAGTTTATGGTGTGATGATGGTAAGAAAGTTGCACTATCTACAATATCCAAACAATCGCCCTATATTTGTCAGAAAAAAATGACAAGACTGTACAACACTTAAAAAAAAACAAGAAATGAAAGAATACGGAAGTATTAATATAAAAAAAAGGACGTTGAGTAAAAAAAAATCAATTTCGAGGAAAACACCGAAAAATAGAGACAAAAAAAATGAATGGCGTTTCATCATAGAGATTGTTGTTATTAGTATGAGTTTGTGCGGATATTTATCCGTCATTTATGGCTCTTGCTGCTCAGCTGTTGAGATTGTAAGAGTAACTTCCTCCGCCCAGTCTGTAGACGGACACGAAATTGTAAGGATGGTCGTTGCCCGTCGATGAATCTTGCTGCTGCTGCTGATGGTAACCTTTCAGTGGTTGCTTCTTCTGTGGATTACGAATAGTGTAGGGATCCCACTGGTACAATAGAGGATCGATTAGCTCACTTTCAGGATCGATGGCTGGCTGAGGATATTGATAGTTTGTGTTGATATCTCCTTCCAAGCTGATTGCTGGAGGTACTACGTGACTTCCGTACGGGTTGTGATTGTATAGAGGATGGGAGTGTTGGTGGTACTGATGCTGATGCACTTCCTTTTGAGGATTGTACAGGTGATGAAGTTCAACATTCCAAATGGGTAGGTGTCAAAACTGGTTGGACCTGTTGATGGAGAGATGGGATAACAGGCTGGACCACGTGAACTCCGAGGGACTGAGGGTCTTTTGCTGCCTGGAGACCGTGGAAGGTCGGCGGAACTGCACCTTGATTTTTATGAGAATCCTTGACCGTTTGAATACCTCCAATAGGGGTCGACTGTGGCCAGGTCACTGGTGCTGTGTCTTGATGACCACCTACGCCATGAAAGAGCTGCTGTTGAGAGGCTGATGGACGACTACCGGTCGGTCGTCTCTGAGACGTCTTTTGGTAATAGTTTGGCAGGTTGAAAGGAGGCTTGAAAAGCTTTTCTGGGATCTTGACATCTAAGACCTCGTTAGGATCCCTAGGAGCAAAATAAGTGATGGGTGGTGGCACAAAGACACCAGGACCATAAGGGCCCGGTGGGTCTGCCGTCGTATTGTGCTCTGGGAAGTAGTATTCAACGGGCCTCTCAGCGAAAAGAGGCGTGAATGGAACATCCTCGTCATCTTCAGGTATCGTGAAATTGACACCCGGTGGTGGTCCTTGCTGTCCGCCGCCCGGTCCCTGCTGTCCTTGTCCGCCAGGAGGAGGTCCTTGTCCACCTGGGAAACCGTTCAGTCCGGAAGACGGAGGACCTCCTGGCCCTCCTTGAGGTTGGAAGTTGTTGTTTCCTCCACTGAATAGATTGAAGGGGTCGTAAATGTCGTTGTTGTTGTTTTGGTTTTGATTTCCAAATTCTTTTTCTTCAGTCCACTGGGGAGGTGGGGGCGGGAGGAACGGATACGGGAAGGACGGTCCATTGAGATGACCGGAGTCCGTACTGTTGTAATCAGCTGAGCTTCCTCCGAAGTTGAAAACGGTCTGATTGGTCGGGTAGAATGCCGTTCCCGGTTCGGGCTGCGGGGGCGCATTCGGAGCGGGCGCAAGGTAGTTGTTGATGGGTCCATCCTGCGGCCGGTCTGCTTTGTAATCGACTTTATAATTGAATCCACGAACGACGAAGAGGTCGTTGTCGGCGAGCCAAACTTCTTCCGGCTCCAATCCACCGAGATCTTTACTCCGGAGGGAATTCAAATTAGCCTCCTCCTCCGCCTGAGTTCGGATGCTGTTCTGTGGAGGGAATTCGTTGTTGAGAAGGACGTAGGGGTTCCCCGGCTTTCCGGCATCCTTTAGAAGAGGCACACTGGATGCATTTTTAGGTTTATCTTCCGGCGTTTCGGCATCAACGACTGGCGGAACAGTGGTTGCTTCCGTGGTTGCGCGCGCAGTTGTGCTCTTCGCTGTAGTTGTCGTTCTCTGTGTTGTAGGCACAGGTTGACGGACTGATGGTGCACTGGTCGAAGAGAATAAAGAAGAGAAGCTGGGTGGTACTGGTTTCGAAGGAGGTTGCTCGACGGAGGACGGTCTCTTCAAATTAACGGTACGACGGTTACTTTCTTGATATTGGGGTTCCACTGGCCATTTCCATCTTCCACGGGCTTCTCTCCTGGAGCCAGAAGAGGCGGAAGACTCTTCTTCCATTGCATCCGCCAGGGCGACGGAGGAGCACCAGGCTACCGCCATCACCAAGGCGAGCAGGAGTAATCTTGGCGTTGTTGACGAACGATCCTTCCCCATCTGCGTCGAATAAACAAATGATGCATAATTTTATTTCTTCCATGGCCACTTGAGTAACTTTCTAACCACTCGTAACTGGTTTTAGTTGTTTGTCTTAATTTTTAATACTCCTACAGGAGGGGCTTAATATTAGAAGAGAGAGAAGGTTTTTTTTTCTCTCTTGTCCCCAAGGCCGGTGCATGCCACGCCACTCAACGGTGACACGTGAGGCTTTTTATGCACATTGATCCAATTCCATTATTTCTCCTTGTCTCATAAATTGCTCTTTATTCACTGCGAATTATGCAAGTTTTGAACGTTTATGCGTGAAAGGCATAATGTAGTCCCTGAAATTACATTTTTTTTCTTCTTGTGCAATATATGAACAAAAAAGAAACGCACACCCTTCACGCTCGTTCAAATCTCCACGGATCTCCTATTTTGGCCCCAAAAAAACAAAAAAATGGGTAATTGTAATGAGCGCACCTAATTAGTTTTTAAGAGTCTGTCGTCATAAGGCGGAAGCACTTTTTAGTTCCAGATTAACTTGGCGTGATTCCTATTATAGCTGTGCAAATTATGTCACCTTGAGATGCTTGGGGCACACCCCCCTAACCTGATGGATTATACCGTAGGAGCCCGTTGAACAGGAAAAATTACTTTTTTTGTTCTTTCGTTTTGGGTGATTAGCGTCAAAATATGAGATATTGTAGAACTAATAACCTCAACCTTGCTAACCCCGCCTGAAATTATTCTCTTTTACTTGAGTACCAAAAAAATATGAAATAAAGTTGTCCCCGCCCTGCAACTCTGAACATTTGGCATTGAATCGGATCATTTTGTGTTTTTACCTCTTTATTATTGCCTAACATCGACCTTGATCCCGCTGTAGGTTTCAATTTCACGATTCACTTTTTTTTGCAATTATGAAGGATTGAAACGTTTCAAGGGGCGTGGATTATTAGGGCGGCTTTCTTTTAAAAAAAACTATTTAAATTACAGATAATAGGAAAGTATCACATTTCTGGGAATTCCATCTTAGAGGTTATTGCCTGGGTGTGGCTTTTTAAATATAAAAAGATTCTTTAAGAGAGGGAACAACACGATCGAATAAGCCGGATGTATGCGGGAATAAAGAATACGTGTTTTTATTTATTTACATTCTTTATTGTTTTTATGCGGCCTTGCTCTTCGTGACGCCATCGGGCTCTTAGATGAAAAAGGGAGGCCGGTGACCGAGCGGTTTTTCCCTACTCTTTATTTAAACAGACCGGAACTTGTGTTACCATATAAGGTGTAACTAGAGAGACGGATGAGTGTGACAACAAGGAGTCCCCCATTCATCTAGCCTGCTTTATTATTTATGCTGTCAACTTTTGAATAAAACAAAATAGTAGTTAGTAGCCAAGGCGTTTTCCCTTTTTTTCTCTCTCTCTGACCTGTCATCCTATAGCCCTGAGAGAAGAAGAGTTAATGCCCCGGATTCACCTTGGATCATTTAAGGGGCCAAGGTTGCTCCTTTGACTCGTCAAAGTCCCTCATCTTTATCAAATCATAAATGGAATTCTAGTCATCTAAATAGGTTTTCCTTTAGAAAAAAAAAATGTCATCCCCTTTTTATTGCTTTAGAATTCGGTACAAGGTCGACCTTTTTTGTGTTGTATGTTCATCCTTTTTCTCACCCTGTTTCGTTTCTCTTTTTTTTCTTCTATTGTTGAAGAAGAGGATGTTTGGATTGATCTCTCTCTTGTTGCGGATAATACTGTGGCACATTCCACTCTCACTTTTTACACGGTTTAAAGGGCAACTGACTAAGATGGGGGGAGAAAGCGTGCGCGTTCGTGAAAAAAAAGAAGAAAAACTTTTACTTCTCAGGGGGAGCAATGATGGAATTGTGCGCTCTTTGATGATATGTATTTCTCTCTCTCTCTTTTATCCCGCCTCCCACCACTGATTACCTGGCGTGTTTGCATCCCGTTTTATACTCGAAAAACGTGCGCACTTCACTTTCCCTTCTTCCGCAGAGAGTGAAACTTAGTGAATTCTCATTGTTTAACAACACAATTGTATAATAATATTTGATTGATACCTTGAAGGAGTGAAGATCCTCGAGTAGGGCTGTCAAAATGTATCGTACACTACTTTTGTTTTTCGAGAGAGAAAGCTGTATTTGTGGTGCTGCACGTTGGGTGTCGTGGCAGCGACTGACGGAAGCACGGCCGCCACACTCGGTAGTCGAGTAGAGTGAGGCTGTGGAGCCGACTCCCACACCAGCGGCGCTGGGCAGCACGTACCTGCTCCACAGCGACCTTCCGGCCAGAAGGGATTTTTTTTTCTAAATCGAGATTAAAACTCGAAATTTATACATGTGCTGGATCTCCCGCTGCGTGAGTCATGACCGATCTTGTTGTTGTTGTTGCAGCAATGTGCGTGCCCCCAACGGAAGTAGACGATGAATCACCTCTGGACAACACGAATGTTGTTGTACTGTTTTTGGGAAAGTTGTTTTTTAAAATCACTTCATTTGTTCCAAATGTCTTAGTATGGTGCTGGTATTTTTGTGTCAGCACAGGCATTTATTAAGTGCCTTGTTATCAAAATGGCTGATTCAATTATAGCATTCAGATTAATGGAAAAATATTCTGAATTTTTCAGGAGCTCCTTTTTTAAAAAGTGTAGCCTATAATATGGTTGCCAAAGAATTCCAACGTGACCTTATAAGTTCTGATGTCAACCTTTCTCTCTCTTCAGCTATTTCTTTTAAGGAATATTTCTATACGAGATGATTGAACAGTGTAAAAGTAAAAATCTTTTATGATCAATACGGAATTTATCAATATAAATCATCTCACGGATTTAAGATTGGATTTCCTGGGACATACCGATTCTGGGTTGGAAATTATGCGTCTTTTTTTCTTTATTTTTCTCTGATTTCCGTGTGTCCTTCATCACTTTTTGAATAATTCCTGTCTAGTCGCCAGTATTATTCAGGGTGATTTGAACGAAACGGATTTTGGGCGTCGGCTCCTGAGTTATTTAACACGCACGAGACCATTTTCCCTCCTCCTCCACTTGACGACCTTGATACGAAACACTTTTTTGAGTTTTCTCTCTCTCTTTTCAATTTTAGATTCCCACATTCCTCTTAAAAATTTTCGACTTTTTAAAGAATAGGTTCAATGTAGGAGCTCTTCGGATCGTGATCATTGGTGTGAGAAGTAGAGTCACACGATCACGACCGCATATTATGAAAGAGCTGCTCTCTCCTTTAGGGAATGGAGCGTGTGATCCTTCTTACGATGAATCGGCCAAGGTCCAGCCGCGCTCCTCATTTTCACTCTTGGTTTTGTTTCTATACTTTGATTTCACGGCCCAGGTTGCTACTAAACGGTTTCTATCTTTTCTCATTGAAGCGAAACTTTTAAGACAATTGAGAAAAATAACAGCAGGATGCCTGTTTTCTAGCGAAATCCTTCTCTGTTTTGTTGTACTTACTTCTTTTTTATGTTTTTAATAAGTTATTACTCTTTTTATTTCTGCAGCTGTCGTCACTGTTAGAGCTATATGCTGCAATACTTAAATATTCTTCCCACGCTACAAAAAAAACGAAAGGAGTTCTTTTTTAAACTTGATATGAAATTAAGATCAAGACCTTGTGCTTTACGGATATTTAGGTATTGAAAGGGGAAGCAACCGAGAGATAATATAAAAAAAGCAAACCGGTCCCTCCCTGCGCTTTTATTTTTTTGCTCAATCCAGGTGAACGACTGGGAGCAGCCGTTCAAAAAATAAAAAGTGAAAGTGACTACTTCTCTTTTTGTTTGACGACAATGGAGGTCTGACCCTCTTATGGATGCGGTCGTGCGCGTCTTGTTACTCGGTTTTCATCTTACTATGCAGAAATGCCAATTTCTTTAAATGTAAATCGATACTAAACACGGATGCAATCAGCGGTATTCCGCTTCCAGGCCTGAACCGAATGACCCTTTCGTCACGAAGTCATTTCCCTTTTTTAAAAGTCCATTCTCTTAATTGCTTTCCGATTTCTAAACGTTGAGTCTAACCCAATTTATGGGTGGTGCATTGTACCTAAAAACATGTATTTCCATCAAGTTGTTAAAATATATATATATATATTTTTGTAATAATTTGAAAATGTAGCCCCCAATACCTCATTAAGAAATCGATTTCTCTTTTAAGCATAAATTATCGGCTTCCTCAAGTTGACGTGATTTACGACTCTTGGTGAAAGAGTATCGTGTCTTCGACTAATTTTTTATTTACTGTTTCAGTCGCTTTACCACAGAGGAGCTCAAAATCAAGTAAGAGAAAAAAGAGCCATTGGAGTCAGAGGCAATAACTCAATCAACAAGAAAAGGAGGCGGACACTCGGCCTGTCGATGAACTCCTTAAAAACTGGCCAGGGTTGAAGATCCTTTGGAGCAGGCTCTCAAATTTGGTCAGCCTTTACAGGAATTTTGCTCGAATTACGTCGAAAATCACCTGTTGGCCTTCGAAGTCTACTTGCGGAAAGGTGAGGATATTGCAAGTGGTTGTCCTTCGATTTTATTTGTTTTTATTTCATTTGTATTAACGATACTATTTGAGTTGATATATAGCTGACTTCCTGTTAATCTTGAATACGAGTTGACAATGAATAGCATTCCAATGGTCGTATGGAAGGTTGGTAATATGCTTTGAACTTTCTCTTTCCTTCAGGTAAACCGCTGTTGATGGTGCAGTCGTTGAAGCGTGCCTTGAAAGTAGAACCGGATCATCCGAAGATCCACTCGTGCCTCATCCGCCTGCACCGTTTCCTCCAGGAAGGAGAGCTCCTCGACGAGTCCGTCTCACATCCTGCCGTCGCCTCGGTCCTTAAGAGCGAGGCAGAAACTCTCTTCCGCGGATACCTTAAGGCCGCCGTGCCGCTCAATCAGGATTTCCCGGAGTGGAACGCCCGCTCTCTCCCCCCCCCCCCCCCCACTACTACAAGGTACTATCTGTTACTATATTGTGGCTGTTTCATAAAAGGCAAAAATACAAGACCTTGTTTCTTGTTGACGTTTGGTTGCTCGGATGATGTACTTTTGCTGGATCCCAGCCGAGAAGAGGAAACCGTTTCGTTTGCAACACGGTTAAATCATTAAATGACGACTTGATGGGCGGAACACAGCGGGCATTATTTTTTTTTAAGGAGATGATTAGATTTACGTAATATAACGTACGGTAACTTAGGTGGGTCTCTAAGATCATGCATCGATTGTCTTCTTTTTTAGAATGAATGAAATTAGTTTCTATATTTTGATTTCTAAATCAGTCAAGTTATTTGTTTTACAAATTCTAAATATTTATGCGGATGAGTTACCATCACTGATGAAGAAAAAATGATTTTTTTGTTTGTGCTCATCTTGATAAGAATTTTGTGAAGTACAAATATAATTCGTAGCTTTTTAAAATCTTAATCTTTATGAATACATGTTATTCAACAGACGTGCTCCAAAATCCTAGAATCGCTCAAGAGGGGCGATTTCATGTTCTACGAATATTTAAAAAGCGACTATAACCATAACAAAATCGGTATATAGTTGTATTCTAAGATTTGAAATAGCATCGAAAGCATGTCGTTGAAGTGTACCAACATTTAACCCATACAAGTTTTTATAAATTCTAAGTTTTAAAATTTTTAATTTTTAAATATTATTTGAGCATATATGATTTTCTAAATGTGGAAATATTTATCGTTTTTGGTAACTTTTTATAATTCAAATTATCCCTGGGTAAATTACTTTTGCTTTTACAATTTTTCAATTGTTTTTCTAAATATATGAGCCAAAGACATCTGTACTTTAAATTGTAACATAAATTATGTACAATCAATCGAACTCCAAACAAACTAACTCAAACGGTATCGTAATAATTGAAAACGGTATTATGAAAGTAGGGGACATATCTATGGAAAACGGTATCATGAAGGTAGGGAACATTTTAGTCGAAAACGGTATGGTAAAAATAGGTGATCTATCAGTAGGAAAAGGTGTGGTAAACATCAAGATGGGGACGCATCACAAGAAAGATACAAGTGATGAAACGGATAGCTCATCAGACGACGAAACGGATAGCTCATCAGACGACGAAACGGATAGCTCATCAAGCGACGAAACGGGCAGCTCAGATGATGATGAAAGCAACATTTCTGTAAATGTGGGAGACTGCTTCATGAGTGCCGGTAATTTAGTGATTAGAGGCAGCCCATTAGGCGATTACATCATTATAAATGGGGAAAAGATCGCCATCCCCGAAGAAGACAGAAATGGTGGCATGTCAGTAGTAAACGGTATCGTGAAGATCAATGGGAAAGTGATTTATCCGAAGAATAAAGAGACAGAAGGCATTCGAAATGAAGGCATAAAGAAGCAAAAGAAGAAGACTATTGAATGCTGCTCCATTTTGTAAGATGAAATAATTTTATAAACGTAAAATTGAGTGATAAAATAATATTGAAAAAATTAGAATGGATTGGGAAAAATATAAATAAGATTTTTAACTGCCATTCTGCCAATCTCAGGTTAATTTGATCAACATTGAGCGAATCTAAGATCTAGTTAAAGCCTTAATAATTTAGGAACATCTGTAACTGTGATCGGAGAGTCCACTTCATTTTATTAACCCAACTTATTATTACATTAAAATTGACAATATAAATGTTTGAAACGCAATAAAACCGTGGGATAACATCAATCAATTTCAAAATATTAACATCTATTATAACTCTTATTGGTACATCACTGTTAACGTTACACTTTTCAAACTGTTTTCCTATATAAAAGTGTCAGACTTGGGACTCTAACTTATTCAAATTGAAACAATGCACAATCAATCGAGCAAAAAATCATCCAAGACGTCGAGAATTGAAGTCACTGGCAACAACATCAAAGTCAATGGCAAAAGGATTATCAACCCTAAAGTGGAAGACTTGAAAGGCGGCATACTATCAGTCGGAAACGGTTCCGTTAACATAATCTTAAAGAAGGTGGAACCAGTACTGGAATCGAAATCACAGGCAACATCAACATTAAAATTAACGGAAGAAAGATTATCAACCCTTACGAGGACTCGAACGGAGAACTTGTTTCAGTCGGAAAAGATAGCGTCGAGATCAATATAACCGATTGCACCAGCAATAGAGCAATTGAGGTAACAGGCAATAACATTAATTTCAGTGGGGAAAAGATTATCAGCCCTAAAGAAGAAGACTTGAAAGGCGGCATGTTGTCTGTCGGAAAAGGTACTGTGCAGATAGATGCAAAAAAAAAAGATTCCCAAATAGAAATTAAAGTCTCGGGCAACAACATAAGAATCAATGGGAAAGCAAATGCAGAGAACTCGGAAGGTCGCACTATAACGGTCGGAAAAGGCAGCGTCGAGTTAAATGTAAAAGAAGGGGAAATATCTAACACAGAAATTGAAGTCTCAGGTAACAACATTCAAATCAATGGACAAGCGATCATTAATCCGAAAGAAGAGGACTCGGAAGGTAGCATCATATCAGTCGGAAACGGTAGCGTTGAGATAAAAGTAAAAGAAAGCAATGTAAAAATTAATGTCTCAGGCCACAGCATTCAAATCAATGGGAAAGAGCTTATCGTCCCCACAGAAGAGGACTTGAAAGGAGGCTTAATATCAGTCGAACACCGTAGCGTGAATATAGTTGGTAAACTGTATGATATGAGTAATTTATTACCAAGAGCCTAAAAGAAGAAGAAGGTGATGAGACGGATAGCTCTTCGGACGATGATTGGAAAAATTATAGCTTGATCCGCGTCAAGGATTTGGAGGTAATAGGCGGCCATCGAGGAGACAAGTATCTTATAATTAATGGGGGAAAGATCGTCATCCCTAAAGAAGATAGGAAAGGAAGCGGCGTGTCAATCGTAAACGGTGTCGTTAAGATGAATGGGAAAAGGATTTATCCGAAAGACGGCTCATCAGTCAATCAAACGAACAGCTCAGATGACGAAGAAAGGGTGTATGTGAAACGGTATACGGACGTTCCGGCCAAAAAACAATGTGCACCCGAACCGGCTACTGGCGGCCGGTTCGTCCAGACGTTCCGGCCAGAGATATTTTTTACGCGGACGCTCCGGCCAGGGATATTTTTAATGCGGACATTCCGGCCAGAATAATGGACGATCCGGCCAATTTTTTTTTATTTACGAAAATATGTATTTTAAACATTTAGAAACCCAAACTCATTTAAGAAATATTGGCAACGGTTGACGCTTGACATATAAATCGCAGGAAAAAAAAAAAAACTCTGCAAAGTCGACTACCGTAGAACGGGGAACAAAAAACGGCATGTTTTTCTTGTTTTGTTTTTTTTTTGAATTTTTTTAAAATAAAAAAGTAGCGTTTTGTAGAGTTTTGTTAGCTCTTTTTAATAGAACTGGTCGCATCTTAATTGAAGCCTTCTTATGGGACTAAAAAGGGGAGAAACGACATTATTTCAATGCCGTCGGCAAGTCGTTTCCCCTAAAATCTCCCATAAGATTTACATGGGAAAATGTTCAAAGTAACCCCATTTTGGCACAAGTTCGGCAGGAAACTTTGCACAGCAGTTTTTCTCCTACGTATCGAGAAATAAAACAATAACAGCTGTTATATAAAGAAAGTGCATTCTTTCTTCTTCATTTTAAGCCTAAAAATAATGCAATCCGATGAAAGGCAAGAAAAATACAGCACCAGTTACTTTTTAGGGTTATTGGTGAAAATCCTTAAAACATCTTTCGAGTGGAAAAACAGATGAATTACGTGACAAAAAACAGCCGATGTCAATAAAAAATTCATTCCCCATTGTTTCAGCTCTTAGACAGTGGTAAAATTTTTAAGTTTGCGCAAATTTTGACCGAGCTCGATATCAATTTACGCACTAATGTTTTTGTTCAAAGTAACCCGCACCGTTCAAAGTTACCCCGTTCTACGGTATTCAACCTATGGGATATGTATAACACCCTTGACATCGACACAGGCTAACTTCTTACACGCTGTGCACTTCTGTATGATGATTTCAACTCAAATTAATGTTTTACTTTATCATTTATTCTTAAATTAAAGTAATCAAAATCTCTGAAACTGATCTGAATTTCACAAAAAAAATTATTTTAAGGAACCCTTTTTAAAATGTATTTTTTTAATAATGCATCGGATGTATGTCTTCTCTTTTCTAAATTTCCTATTTTCTAAAATGTTTTTACACAACCAGTTTGCTTTCTTATAACATTTCCATTTTTTCTATCTTATAAAGTCATCAATTACAGCCTTTTTCAGTCAATATATATAGCGAGTGAGTGATGGACAAACAAAAAATATATTCAGTGATCATTCAATATTCATTTACTTTCGAGTTCATTCGCAAAAAAAGTTTTTTTTTTTTGGCCGGATCGTCCAACAACTTGGTCGGAACGTCCGGAGAAAAAAAAATAAAAATTCTAAAAAATAAAATAAAAACCCCGTTCCGGCCGAAATTTGGCCTGGCCGGAACGTCCGGACAAAAATAAAGCTGGCCGGAACGTCCGGTATTCTGTGAAACATTATAGCTTCAGTTGCTGCTCTATTTTGTAAGATGAAATTAGTGTAATTGGTTCCGTTACATGTGAAGTTAAATTAATTTTTAAAAATCTGAGAAAAAATTTAATCAAAAATATTAAACACATTATTTGTGTTTGTAACAATATGAAGAAACCTAACATAAATTAATTTTTCAAAATATCATAGAATAACGAAGTGAACTTTACCATCATTTAATCAAAAGAGAAATTGAAAATAAGGCCAATAATTTTTTTTTTTTACTTTTCTCACTTATTTGAAACCTTAATTTGTGAGTGAGTTGATGGTATATGAAATGAACATTACCGATTATATTTCAGTCATCATAAATTGATTAATATAGCAATTTTAATATTAAAGTATATAATTGAAATATTAAGTGTAATATATCAATTAGAATAATATTGAATCTTTTGTGTTCAATTTTATGGGCCGCCGTTTGGGCCAATTATTTTCGTCCAAATTTTTATTTTGTTTACGTCCTAAATATATTTATTTACGCCCAAATTACAATTTCCTTACGTTCATTCAAAATACATTTCTTACGCCCAAAATTTATTTAATCACGTTCATCTGATTTAATTACGCCCATTAGAATCACATTTATTTACGTCCGTTCAAATTTAATTTATTTACGTCCATTGAAATCACATTTATTTACGTCCAAAATTAAACATCCATTTTAAATTGTTTTAAATGCCGCCTATTTGATTGTCGTTCAAAAAATTATTTTATTACGTGATTTGACTTGCATGCATTGGCCGTCACATGGCTTTTACGGATTTTTCTCAAGGGTCTCAAGGGGAACTGCTTACGAATACAGAGTTGGGACCTGAATCAAAATCTGGCCAAAATTTTCCAACACTGTTAATTTAGAAAATCCACACAGTTTTACACGATTAAGATTATTGTCCTATGGTACAGAAATACAAAATACGGGTAAGGATACCGGAAATGCATGCTTTAATTACCCTAACATCTCTCGAAGAGGAATTCAAATTTTAATGAATAGCGACAAGTTAATATCGTTGATGAATTAAGAAATAATTGCGATAACCTATAAACACATGGAGAGAAAACGGATAGTAGCTACTATACCGTCAGCCATACTAATTGTGGATCAATTCAAAACATTCGGTTTAGCTTTAAATTACGCGTCGAATGGCGTATTCACTTTCATTCTTGGTCCCGCCAGTTTTGCTTCGGCAATCGCATTGATAATTGTTTTTATTTCTTGAAAAGTCCGCCGAACAGGAGGTCTATAAGTCTATTATGTACGCGTCTGCCGATTTATCTGTACTAGCTGATAAGAATTGTTAGATGATTGATGTCTGATGACATTATGGTTTTCCTAATACTTAGGAATGAAAAAAATCGGGTAATTTTTTGACCAGCGATCGGATGGGCGTTATTTAATCAAATTTAATAAATGTTTAATCAACTATTTTTTAAACGTAAATAAATGTTGTTTCAATGGACGTAAATAAAGAAATTTGAATGGACGTAATTAAATCAGATGAACGTGATAAAATAAATTTTGGGCGTAAGAAATGTATTTTGAATGAGCGTAAGTAAATGTAGTTTGGGCGCAAACAAATGTATTTTGTACGTAAACAAAATAGAAATTTGGTCGAAAATAATTGGCCCAAACGGCGGCCCATACAATTTACATATTTCATATACAAAAGCCCCGTGAGTAAACCCAAAGTCAGTAGTAAACATTTTCTATATGCTTCGATAAACAAGAGGAAGTACTATTCTCTGGGACGCTTTCTTCATTCTAAAACGCTAAAAATTTCTAGTTTTGTTTTCAATTGTTCAAATGTAACTATTTTATCACGATTGCTATTGTGTACACGTAGCCAACTTTAATACTTAAAATTTTAATTGAAGAAAAGAAGATCAATTAAACAACTAGGACGAAAGAGCAAATGATGTTATACTATGTAGGCTCGTATGTAGGTAGATTAATGCGCATACGGACTATAAGACATCCATTTCGTCCCTGATTTGCAAGATATGTTCACATTTTCACTACACCATCATATTGGAACAAAGGAAGTGATTTCATTAGTGCTGACGCCTGATGTACTGTGTGTGAATTAAGCGAATTGGGAGCCGACATTCCCTTTTAGGAGGCACTAAACAATTATGCCTTATGACAGTGATCGAGTTTTTCGTACAATGTCTTTTTTAAAGAAAATACAGCTTTGAAAAAATTTAATCATATCCGATCAGTTAAAGTCATGGAAAGAACGGCTTTTCCGCAGGTCTGTTTTTATATTGCTAGAGTAGTCTTCAGATTTCACGAGCAGTCTACAACTTATGAGACGTTTAATAGAACCATACAGTCTTATATTTCCTCTTAGGAATATATGTGTACTTTCTTGAATCTAAAGCTCCTTAAATGTGAAAATGTGGAAGAGTTTACTTTACGTACCGGTAACCAGGCTGAGGGTTTCAGCAACTTTCCTCCAGCACTAGTCAACAGGGATGATGAAAACTCAACTCCTTTACCCTCTTTTGAAATATATGACGCGCCTGACAAATTTGATTCAACATTCTATCCTTGGGGCGACTATATCTTCGGCTGTGTTTTAATAATCAGCGGTGAGTTATTTGTCACATTTGGATATTTTATTACTTCTAAATTAAAAAAGTAAGATCTGAGTTTATTTTAATCCAACTGCGAATGTGCTCAGGGTTGATTTCTCTACTGGGTAATGGATTAGCTGTTCATGTGTTCGGAAAAAAGGGTCGGGATATTGCAGTGTCAGAAGTGTTCCTGCTTAACATCGCCGTCGTGGATCAGTTCCAAGTGTGCGCTTCCTATTTAGCTGCTATCATTTCAGCTTTCTGCCATCGCTGGATCTTCGACGACATTGGTACCGGGTGTATATAGTTGTTTGCATTAATATTAGGTGGATTATTCCAAGAAGGCTAAAATTAAATGCTGCAATATTCATGATAAGTAGTGTTACCGGAATTAGCCGGTTAGTGAATCATTCCGGCTTTTCTTCTGTCTTATAAAAAATAGGCACATTTCTTACTGGTCCTTGAATTATTAATACTACATCTTAGCAGTTAGCACAGGGCCCATTTATTGCGCTTAACTCTTGCATATATTTGTAACGCGCGTTACTTCTGCACTATTTTCTTGATTATGCACTCTTGTTTCAACGGTTTCGTATCTAACATCTAAGTATGGTAATTAAATTACGACTTTTAACGCAGCTTGCAAAATTTACGGAGCAGTCTGCTACTTCTTAGGTGTAAATTTCCAGCAGCATCAAGATAGAGTGGCGGTAGTGGTGGATCCTCATCGTAATCGACAGATCGTAAAAAATAATGAGCAGCAAATAGGCCTACTAGGCATCCAGCAAGAGCAACATCTTACAGCATTAGAAACCATAAATGATCGAAATCAAACCCAGTGCGTCACTAGCTTTAATGATAGACTATTCACAAGTAATGAGAACCAAATAGCAAATCAAGACATTAGCGTACCGATTGATGATGTCAAAGGTTGATTCGTCGCAGCAGCTAGCGCATGGACTTACAGCTTTAAAAAATAAATTCTACTCCGATTTTCAGCTTAACGAGCTATAGAATAATTTCGACGCCTTATATACGCGCGACGCGCACCTCTTTCTGTGTAAAAATTCAATAAAAAAAAATTATGTTGACTAGTGTTTCATCATTAGGATTACTCGCCCATGTCTACTACGCCCATATTTAATGTTGTAGTTGTAACTTAAGTAATCACTTTGATTTCTGTTGCATGATCCTTTTATTTTTGTAATTCTTTTTTTTTCAAAAACAGTCGAGAACCCTTTGAAGTAATTTTTCTTATAGTTGTGGTTCCTCTCGGAGCCGAACGCTAGGTGGCATTTGTTGCTCCAATATTCGAGCAAAAATGCTTAATACAAAAAAAAATTCAAAGTAACATAAGAATGTAAGATCTTTAACATTACGATTTAAGGTCAAACATCTAAGATTTTTAAGATCTCACTTATAAGATTTCAAATCTAAAATTTAAGTTTTATCATAAATTGTTTTAAACTCTTTTTATAAGTAATTTTTTTTATAGGGGAGAGCCGGGCGGCTCTCCCCTATAAAAAAAATTACTATTTGGACATAACTACATAACTATTGGAAAATAACTATTTGGGACAAAATTGTTAAAACTATTTTAAAGTTAAAATTTCTTTTTATTTAAGGAAATGTACGCATCTGTTTTGGTACCATTTTGTAGCCCAATCTTTCTTCTTTCTAAATCTTATTTTAAAAGTAGTTTATGTAAATTATTTGCTTTTTAAAAATAAATTTTTTAGTGAAATCACTTTTTTGTCCCAAATTGCACCACCCTTGGGGTTAAAAGGGACAGGTGCAAAAATAAAAAAAAAGAGTCAGAATCTAAATATTAGATCTTAAATCTTAATGTTTTCGGTCTTACATTATTATGTTAGAAATAGTCTCCGATTGGCATCCCATGCTCTGATAGCTTATTGTTCATATAAATCCTGTTTAATGCGACAACCCCTTGGTCGGATGTTTACGGAATTCACAACTTGCTGTTTGAAATGATGCATCGGTTTGAACTGGAGAAATTTCGGTGTGATGATTATAATAGTAAGACAGTTGCCCAATCTACAATATCCAAACAATCGCCCTATATTTGTCAGAAAAAAATAACAAGACTGTACAACACTTGAAAAGAAAAAACAAGAAATGAAAGAATACGGAAGTTTTAATATGAAAAAAGAACGTTGACTAAAAAAAAATCAATTTCGAGGAAAACACCGAAAAATAGAGACAAAAAAATGAATGGCATTTCATCATAGAGATTGTTGTTATTAGTATGAGTTTGTGTGGCGGATATCTATCCGTCATTTATGGCTTTTGTTGCTCAGCTGTTGAGATTGTATGAGTAAATTCCTCCGCCCAGTCTGTAGACGGACACGAAATTGTAAGGATGGTCGTTGCCCGTCGATGAATCTTGCTGCTGCTGCTGCTGCCGATGGTAACCTTTCAGTGGTTGCTTCTTCTGGGGATTACGAATAGTGTAGGGATCCAACTGGTACAAAAGAGGATCGATTAGCTCACTTTCAGGACCGATGGCTGGCTGAGGATATTGATAGTTTATGTTGATGTCTCCTTCCAAGCTGATTGCTGGTGGTACTACATGACTTCCGTATGGTTTGTAATTGTACAAATGAGGCGAGTGTTGATGGTATTGGTGCTGATGCACTTCCTTTTGAGGATTGTACAGGTGATGGAGTTCGACATCTAAATGGTTGGGTGTCAAAACTGGTTGGACCTGTTGATGGAGAGATGGGATAACAGGCTGACCCACGTGAATTCCGAGGGATTGAGGATCTTTCGCTGCTTGGACACTTTGTAAGGTCGGTGGAACTGCACCCTGATTCTTGTGAGAATCCTTGACCGTTTTAACACCTCCAATTGGGGTCGACTGTGGCAAGGTTACTGGTGCTGTGTCTTGATGATCAGTTACGCCATGAAAGAGTTGTTGTTGAGAGGCTGATCGACGACTGCCCGTCGGTCGTCTCTGAGACGTCTTCTGGTAATAGTTTGGCAGGTTGAAAGGTGGCTTAAAAAGCTTTTCTGGGATCTTAACATCGAGGACTTCGTTAGGATCCCTAGGAGCAAAATAAGTGATGGGTGGGGGCACAGAGAGGCCAGGACCAAAAGGACCCGGTGGGTCTGCCGTCGTATTGTGCTCTGGGAAGTAGAATTCGACGGGCCTCTCAGCGAAAAGACGTGTGTATTCAACGTCTTCAGGTATCGTGAAAGTGTCACTGATTTCATTGCTTTGATTTTGATTTCCAAATACTTTTTCTTCAGTCCAATGGACGGGCGGGGCCGGGAGGAACGGATACGGGAAGGATAGTTCCTTGAGATGACCTTGTGAGTCCGTGATGTTGAAGTTGAAAACGGTCTGATTGGTCGGGTAGAAAGCCGTTCCCGGTTCGGGTTGCGGAGGCGCATTCGGAGCGGGCGCAAGGTAGTTGTTGATGGGTCCGTCTTGCGGTCGGTCTGCTTTGTAATCGACTTTATAATTGAATCCACGAACGACGAAGAGGTCGTTATCGGCGAGCCAAACTTCTTCCGGCTCCAATCCACCGAGATCTTTACTCCGGAGGGAATTCAAATTAGCTTCCTCCTCCGCCTGAGTTCGGATGCTGTTCTGTGGAGGGAGTTCGTTGATGAGAAGTGCGTAGCGGTTCCCCGGCTTTCCGGCATCCTTTAGAAGATCTACACTGAATTCATTTTTAGGTTGTTCTTCCAGCGTTTTTGCATCAACGACTGGCGGTGTAGTGGTTGCCTCTGTGGTTGTGTGCGCAGTTGTGCTCTTCGCTGTAGTTGTCGTTCTCTGTGTTGTAGGCACAGGTTGACGGACTGATGGAGCACTGGTCGAAGAGAATAAAGAAGAGAAGCTGTTTTCAAAAGGAATTTGGTTCGAAGGAGGTTGCTCGACGGAGGACGGTCTCTTCAAATTAATTGCACGACGGTTACTTTCTTTGTATTGGGGTTCCACTGGCCATTTCCATCTTCCGCTGACTTCTCTCCTGGAGACAGCAGAGGCGGAAGATTCTTCTTCCATTGCATCCGCCAGTGCGACGGAGAAGCACCAGGCTACCGCCATCACCAAGGCTAGCAGGAGTAATCTCGGCGTTGTTGACGAACGATCTTTTCCCATCTGCAAAAAAAAAGTTCATCTCCTTTAACTGCTATAGGATTTGGTACAAGGTCGACCTTTTTTTGTGTTCATCCTTTTTTTCACCCTGTTTCGTTTCTCTCTCTCTAAGATGGGGGAGAAAGCGTGCGCGTACGTGAAAAAAAAGAAAAACTTTAACTTCTCAGGAGGAGAAATGATGGAATTGTGCGCTCTTTGATGATATGTATTTCTCTCTCTCTTTTATCCCGCCTCCCACCACTGATTACCTGGCGTTTTTGCATCCCGTTTTAAACTAAAAAAACGTGCGCACTTCACTTTTTGCAGAGAGTGAAACTTAGTATATTTTCAATTGTTTAACAACACGATTGTACAATAATAGATTTGATTGATACCGTGAAGGAGTGAAGATCCTCGAGTAGGGCTGTCAAAATGTATCGTACACTACTTTTGTTTTTCGAGAGAGAAAGCTGTATTTGTGGTGCTGCACGTTGGGTGTCGTGGCAGCGACTGCGAATTTTATACATGTGCTGGATCTCCCGCTGCGTGCGTCATGACCGATCTTGTTATTGTTGCTACAATGTATTTGCCCCAACCTCCCAACGGAAGTAGACGATGAATCACCTCTGGACAACACGAATATTGTTGTACTGTTTTTTCAAATCACTTAATTTGGTCTATATGACTTAGTATGGTGCTTGTATTTTTGTGTCAGCGAAGGCATTTATTAAGTGCCTTGTTCCCAACAAACCCCTACAAAAACTCAATCAACCGGGCAAGGAGGCGGACACTCGGCCTGTCGGTGAACTGCAGCCTCAAAAACTGACCTGGGGGAAGATCCTTTGGAGCAGGCTCTCAAATTTGGTCAGCCTTTACAGGAATTTGGTTCGAATTACGTCGAAACTCACCTGTTGGCCTTCGAAGTCTACTTGCGGAAAGGTGAGGATATTGCAAGTGGTTGTCCTTCGATTTTGTTTGTTTTTATTTCATTTATATTAACGATATTATTTGAGTTGATATACAGCTGACTTCCTGTTAATCTTGAATGCGAGTTGACAATGAATAGCATTCCAATGGTCGTATGGAAGGTTGGTAATATGTTTTGAAATTTCTCTTTCCTTCAGGTAAACCGCTGTTGATGGTGCAGTCGTTGAAGCGTGCCTTGAAAGTAGAACCGGATCATCCGGAGATCCACTCGTGCCTCATCCGTCTGCACCGTTTCCTCCAGAAGGGAGAGCTCCTCGACGAGTCCGTCTCACATCCTGCCGTCGCCTCGGTCCTAAAGAGCGAGGCAGAAACTCTCTTCCGCGGACACCTTAAGGCCGCCGAGCCGCTCAATCGGTGTATGATAAACATAGGTGATCTATCAGTGGGAAAAGGTGTGGTAAACATCAAGATGGGGACGCATCACAAGAAAGATACAAGTGATGAAACGGATAGCTCATCAGACGACGGAACGGATAGCTCATCAGACGACGAAACGGATAGCTCATCAAGCGACGAAACGGACAGCTCAGATGATGATGAAAGCAACATTTCTGTAAATGTGGGAGACTGCTTCATGAGTGCCGGTAATTTAGTGATTAGAGGCAGCCCATTAGGCGATTACATCATTATAAATGGGGAAAAGATCGCCATCCCCGAAGAAGACAGAAATGGTGGCATGTCAGTAGTAAACGGTATCGTGAAGATCAATGGGAAAGTGATTTATCCGAAGAATAAAGAGACAGAAGGCATTCGAAATGAAGGAAAAAAGAAGCAAAAGAAGAAGACTATTGAATGCTGCTCCATTGTGTAAGATGAACTAATTGTTATGTAAATTTGAGTGATACAATAATATTGAGAAAAATATATATAAATATAATTTTAAACTGCCAATCTCAGATTGATTTACTCAACATTGAGTAAATCTAAGATCTAGTTGAAGCCTAATTGTGGTCGGAGAGTCTACTTCATTTTATGTACCCAACTTATTATTACATTTTAAAATTTAAAAAAATATATATATTTATGAAACGCAATAAAACCGTGGGATAACATCAATCAATTTCAAAATATAAACATCCATTATAACTCTTATTGGTACATCATTTTTACTGTTACACTTTTCAAACTGTTTTCCTATATAAAAGTCTGAGACTTGGGACATTAACTAATTCAAATTGAGACAATGCACAATCAATCGAGCAAAAATTCATCAAAGACGTCAAGAATTGAAGTCACTGGCAACAACATCAAAGTAAATGGCGAAAAGGTCCTCAATCCGAAAGTGGAGGACTTAAAAGGTGGCATACTATCAGTCGGAAACGGTTCTGTGGAGACCAATCTTAAAGAAAGGGGAATCAGCACTGGAATCAAAATCACAGGCAACAAAATTAGAATTAACGGGAGGAAAATTATCAACCCTGAAGAGGACTCGAAAGGAGGACTAGTTTCAGTCGGGAACGGTAGCATCGAGATCAATATAACCGATAACACCATCAGCAATAGAGTAATTGAAGTCACAGGCAACAGAATAAAATTCAGTGGGGAAAAGATTATCAGCCCTAAAGAAGAAGACTTGAAAGGCGGCATGCTGTCGGTCGGGAACGGTAGCGTGGAGATAGATGCAAAAGAAAAGGATTCCCAAATAGAAATTGAAGTCTCGGGCAACAACATAAGAATCAATGGGAAAGCGAATGCAGAGAACTCGGAAGGTCGAATTATATCGGTCGGAAACGGCAGCGTTGAGTTAAATGTAAAAGAAGGGGAACTATCTAACACAAAAATAGAAGTCTCAGGTAACAACATTCATATCAATGGACAAGTGATCATCAACCCGAAAGAAGAGGACTCGGAAGGTAGCATCATATCAGTCGGAAACGGTAGCGTTGAGATAAAGGTAAAAGAAAGCAATGTAAAAATTGATGTCTCAGGCCACAGCATTCAAATCAATGGGAAAAAGATTATCGTCCCCACAGAAGAGGACTTGAAAGGAGGCATAATATCAGTCGAACACGGTAGCGTGAATATAGTTGGTAAACTGTATGATATGAGAAAATTCATTACCAAGAGCCCAAAAGAAGGAGAAGGAAGCAGTCCAAGTGATGAGACGGATATCTCTTCGGATGATGATTTGAGAAATTACTGCTTAATCCGCGTCAAGAACTTGGAGGTGATAGGCGGCCATCGAGGAGACAAGTATCTTATAATTAACGGGGAAAAGATCGCCATCCCTAAAGAAGATAGGCAAGGAAGCGGCGTGTCAATCGTAAACGGTGTCGTTAAAGTGAATGGGAAAAAAATTTATCCGAAAGACGGCTCATCAGTCAATGAAACGGAAAGTTCAGAGGACGAAGAAAGGGTGTATGTGAAACACTATAGCTTCAGTTGTTGCTCTATTTTGTAAGATGAAATTAGCGTAATTGAATTGATATTTTAAAAATTCTGAGAAAAAACTAAATCAATAATATTTAATACATTATTTGTGTTTGAAGCAATATGAAGAAACCTAACATAAATTAATAATCAAAATATCATATAAGAACGAAGTGAACTTTACCAATTACCATCATTCAATCAAAAGACAAAATGAAAATAAAGCAAATAAAGTCTATTTATTTATTTTATTTTATTTGCTCTTCTTACTTATTTCAAACCTTAATAAGTGAGTGGATGGTATTTGAAATGAACATTACCAATTATATTTAAGTCATCATAAATTAACCAATTATAATTTCTTCAAGTATAATTAATATATCAATTAGAATAATCTTTTGTGTTCAATTTACATATTTCATATACAAAAGCCCCGTGAGTAAACCCAAAGTCATCCATAATCCATTCCAACAAACGCTGCAATTTCCATGGTCATTCCCACTAGCTGGTAATGATTGTTTTGGTTCTACCATGGCCCCCCTGTCTTCCTTTGTTGACTGGTTATTGGCGACGATCTTCTTTATGATAGGTTCGGTTTTCTTGTAAGATTGGGAATCGTTTGCCGGGATGGCAACTACTTTCATGTCCTTCTTGAATCTCTTGGATAAAGCTGCTTGTCTACCAAGATTTGTAACTCTCGATATGGATGAACGCATCGCTCTAATAGGGATGATAAACGATATTAACAATTAATATATATGGCAGCGTGGGTACTTACTTATTGCTTGTTGCACTAATTTAGAACCTTATTATTTTGCGAATTAATCACCAAGTCTTAATTATTATTTAACCGAACTATCAGGAAATGCAGCAATAAATTCGGTTAAATTGGTAGATTTAAATAAATAAGAATTAACGTGCTTCATCCGAAGAAAAAGGAAAATAACAGAAACTGATCTTTTTAGTAACACGATCAAAGAATTTAGAATATTTTTCTTGTCTCTTTAAAGGTGTGACGTAGGAAAAAATATTTTAAAAATTCAGCTCACTTTGAATTTTCTCTCCTTTCAGCAGCGAAATTTTTTTTAATGCACAGCAATCAAGTAGATACTGTCGCGGCTGCGATCGATGCAAGAGTGCAGGTTACAGAGTTGTAAACACGGAAACTTTTCCTTAAAGAGTGTGATATACTACATTGAATCAAAGGATGTCCTTCTTTCATCTTCGTGGAAGAGAAAGAATCAACGTTTAAGCTGGCAAAAAAAACATTCCTTACTTATTACTTCCTAGAAGGATCGTATATCCCGTAGACCTTGATTTTGTTCTAGAAGGTTCCGTAAGAATCTTATAGAATCCTTTGTATGTATGTTACCCAAAAATGCTCTCTTTTCTAACGATTTCATAGGCGCTTAAAAGCTGGTAATGAAGTTCCAAAAAGTATTTATAGGTTTCGTGAGTCCTAATAGGTAGAACTTGGAAGGATCTATATCGACTATGAGTCCTTGTCCAGCAACGCACTTATTTATCCTGCTAGTGAACATGACTGCGAGCGGAGAGATTAGAGCGATGCGTACCGAAACATCAATTTCCCACTAGGACTTAGTCTTCCGTTTGAGTTTTGATGATGGGGGCGCTCTAGATTTCTTTCGGCTTTTCTCTTCATATCCGATTCATAAGTTGGTGCCTTCAACTTTCAAATTAAAAAGTTCGGTCTAGTTTCATATTTTGACAGGAAATATGATGAATATCGAAACGGGATCGAGAAAGGAGTGGGATAGGAAATTCGATGAGTAACCCACTATGTCTACTTGACGTAGTCAAAGTAATTTGAATGAAGATCATTTTGTTGAGAGAAACTTGCACACATGATTTTTTTTGGAGAGAGGATCAGATGGTATATTAATATTTTGAATTTGAAAAGAAAAAGCCCCTCTCTCTAATTTCCTATTTCTGAATTTTTGTAAAATAGCAATTAGCCTTTGTAAGCTTTAAAGAAGGGATTTATTTCCATCATTCCTAGCATTATTGACTATTAACTAGAAATGTGCATCCTTATTACTATCGTAGTCGTTTCATATCGATTTCTTCTTCCAAAATCTTCAGTTACTATTCTTATTGTTTTGCATGTTCGCTTTAATTCTTCTATCGCGCTTCTACTACCCTGTATGGCCTTCGCTGAAGGATAGACCACTGGCCTAGACAAAATAAGAAATATGTGGTAAAACGCGGATATAACAAGTCAACAAGGAACAATCTGAATCGAGTGGTAACAGATTTGGTCATCGACAATCGTTGCATTGGGATTTGTTTTTGCGGTTATCGCCGCTAATATCTTAACCTCACAATGTTATAAAGAAGCCTTGAAAAAAATTGGCTCCTTTTTTTTCTCTTAAGACTTTCAATACTGTAGTAAACATGCTCTATCTGCTTCTATATACAAGAGAAAGTGCTGTTATCTGGAACGCTTCTTTTATAATGAAACGCTAAAAATGGATGGTTTTAGTAACATGGCAATTTTTCAATCATTTTAAATTAAACCATTTTATCACGATTGCTTGTTGCTCTCATGCGATGGCGTAGCAAGCAAAGGGAAAGCCCAATAGAGCTACACTTGACGCCACTGCGTGATATTCTTTATTAATTCTTTATGTTGGAACAAAAAAAAAATAGATGAATTATTGACTCAAAACGAGAACAGGAATTATACTATGATCCGCAATATCTACTGAAAAATGTTAACGTCACGTTCGCACGTCCGCGATGACCATGATGAAATACATAAGCAGGAATACTGATGGCAGAAATCATCAAGAGAAGAAAAGGAGTAAACTATTTTGTACGCATAGCCAACTTTAGTAATTAAAATTGAAATTGAAGAAAATAAGATCAATTGGCAACTGAGCAAATGATGTAATATTACGCAGCTGGTCAATACGCATAAAGCGTCTAAGGCATACATCTCGTCCCTGATTTGCAAAATATGTTCACATTTGCACTACAATAAAAATAAGTCGGAAAATTTAGCGTATTGCAAAAATGTGAAGAAGCTTTACAAATACAAGCATCCTAAGAGCGTGTGGACTGTCGTTTAATTATAATTGCTTGTGAAGATCTAGCTTTTGCGCATGTCTGATTTATTATTTAGAGACAGAGGAGGCTTTACATATATAGCCTATAGCATTATTGTAACCACATCTAGTATGAAGTAAATTTCATATTGGGCAAGTAATAGCAAGTCAGGTAGCTAACACTTAAATTTGAAAGAATGGAAACATCTACTTTCAATAGCCAGTCCGAGAACTTCAGCTTTCTTCTAGTATTAATCGACAACAGCGATGAAAACCTAACGCTAAGGGATGATACTGACAAATTCACTTCCAGATTTTACCCATGGGCTGACTACATCTACGGCTCCGTCTTAATCATTATCGGTATGATATTTTCTTATATAAAGATTGATCGGTAAATGATCGAAACTAATTGTGGTGTCGGTTATCGAATAGGTTTGATTTCCGTGTTAGGTAACACATTGGCTGCAATCGTATTCGGACGGAAAGGTCAGGATATTACTGTGTCTGAAGTATTCTTACTTAATATCGCGATCGTGGACCTTTTGCTAGCCGGTACCTCTTATCCAGCTACTGTAATCTCAGCTTTCTCTCATCGTTGGATTTTTGATGAAATTGGTACCGAATATTATATTATATACATAGATTTTAGGTGGAACATACCATTAAACATAAATTCATACACATTTTGAGTTTTTTAAAAGTTGTAATGAAATAAGGCTTTCGTTTCTTCCCATTTCTCAATATTTTTTTCAATAATTACGGCCAATCCTACAGGTTGTACCATTTACGGAGCAGCCTGCTACTTCTTAGGTGTGGCCACTATAATGTCGTTGACGTCTTTGGCCGTCTTCCGTTACCTGAGAACTTGTTATCCTCAGAAAGGTGATGCTTTATGTGCCTTAAACACTTTTTATTTTTACTGGAATAATTATAATCCTCGTTATTTATAATGGACATATTTTCAATGCGCTCTCTGTTTTTCTGAATTTCGTTACAAAAATACATCTCTGTTGAATAGCAATAATACGAGGCTGATAATATACTTATTTTGGTGGTTTCCTTTTTATAATTGATTATTATAATATAAGGGTTCGCAAACATGTAAACATTCGTAAACATCTTCCTGCTATTACCCAAACTTTATTGCAGCAAATTGCCAGAGAATTTGATGATGAGCCACATGTATCTTTACAGTTTACTTCTTGACATCAACTCGGACATGGGTGCGCCTAGTCATCCCAATTTACCTTTACAGTCTCATATGGGCTATTCTACCTCTCTTGGGCTGGGGAAGCTACGACGTGGAGCCTTTCGGCCTCTCCTGCACATTGGCTTGGAGTCAGTCTGATCTAGGTATACGTAATATTCAAGATGAATGCATAGAACAACGGCTTAACTGTTAACGTTACTAATTTGCCTCATTCATGAATTATATTTTCAGGAGGTCGGTCATACATAATGACTGCAAGTGTATGCTGCGTTTTCTTACCGACTGTTGTCATCATCGGGAGTCACGTTGCGATGATCATACACATCCGTCGAGCTGGTCAGTTACAAGCGACTAAGAGATCCGGTAGACAAGCTCGGAAATCGGAGATCCTGCTCTTGCGCGTAAGGTCCTTAATGAATATATGTGATCCAATAATAAAATTTATTCGAGGATCTTGTAACAGGTATCTTTTGGAGTCTCCTTTGGATTTATAATGGCTTGGCTCCCGTACACTGCATTCTCTCTTTTTTCCGCCTTCGGAAACGACTTCTTTCCTCCTTGGCTTACATCGTAAATATATATTGCATTGTTAATTGGCTCATTCACCGATGGTCGATGTATAATTACATTTGCATTACATTACTATAAAAATAGAATTCCAGTTATTTTGGCCAAATCCTCCATCGCTTACAATCCAATCATCTACGTTTTGTTGACGAGGCGCTACAGGTATAACATACCACTATTGTCTAATATACGAATAAACTATACAATATTACCTCAAAACTTGTTAGGTTGGACTTTATCAAGACTTTGGTAGAACTCATAAGTTGTCTATCGAGATTAAAGCGGCTGCAGCAAAATGAAGGAAGAGAAGTGCCAGCTCCGCACAATCGACAGGAGATGGCCATTGATCAACAAGTTTCCCTATTAGATATCCAGCAAGAGCAGCAGATTACAGAATTAGAAACCAAGGATAATTCAAGTCAAACCCCAGTAATCAACTATCATCATGGTAAAATATTATTCATAACAGATGAAAACAAAATAGCAGATCGTGACACCATCGAAGTAATGAACGAGGATAGGAGCAGCAAGGCGTGGACAATAGCATTAATCGAGCAGGAGGATCAACTAGACTTTGACTTTGAAAGAGTTCAAATTTATCCATCATCAGTTTAATAAGCATCATGTAACCAGCATTGGAACTTATTGTGCATTTTTGCTTCTGTATGCGCACCGCTCTTTCAATGTAATAACCCCACGTTTTCAGAAATTTTTGGTGACAGTAGTCTACTCATCATCAGGATTTCTCACACTTCCTATTGCGTATCCCCTAATTCGTATATTTTAATTTCTAATCTTTTAGCTTTGACTTTGTTAAATCAATGCTTTATATTAAAGCATGTACCCCCACTTTGTAGCTCTGTAGTTTAACCGTAAAGAACTGAGAATCGCATATTCCCCGACTTTTGGTCGCACTACACTGTAGCTAATAGTTAAATAATAAATAAGACAGAAAATATTACGACCTCAACTTCTTTTGAACATAGTATTACTGCATCTGCTGTTTACTTTATCATTTACGACTCAATGTAATCTGTGATGTTTATTTCAAACTATAATATACAATATTTGGGCATAACAAATTTCACGTTTCATCATCGGCAACAACCAAAATAAATATATTATTGATTCAAAACGATGTGTAAACCAGTAAAAAGGGTATGTTACGCTACTTGATTTAGTATTACCAAGCCGGATGCCGGATTATGCTGAAATATTTTTTATCGAAGTTATTAGGCACAGCAAAGCGAACACGTACATAATGAAGGGATAAAATCTTGATTCATCTAATTTTCGATTTGTAATACAAGTTCACATTCCTACTAAAAATGTATATTGGAAAGAAGGAAGTGATTTCATTAGTGCGTTGACGCCTGATGCACTGTGAATGAAGCGAAATGGGAGCAGACATCCCCTTTTAAGAGGCACTAAAAAATTATGCCTTATTACAGAGAATTGCACTTTTGTGCAGAAATATACATTTCGAACGCGCGCAGACAATGATCGAGTTTCTCGTACAATGTCTTTTTAAAGGAACTCTAGCTATAGAAAAAAAAAATAATTTAATCATATCCGATCAGTTTAAGTCATGCAAAGATCGGGCTTTTGCGCAGGTCTGTTTTTATATTGCTAGAGTAGCCTTCAGATTTTACGAGCAGTCTACAACTTATAAGACGTTTCAAAAGAACTACACAGTCTTATATTTCCTCTCAAGAGTATATGTGTACTTCCTTGAATCTAAAGCTCCTTATATAAATGTGAAAATATGGAAGAGGTTACTTTATGTATCGGTAACCAGTCTGAGGGTTTCAGCAACTTTCCTCCTGCACTAGTCAACAGGGATGAAAACTCAACTCCTTTACCCTCTTTTAAAATATATGGCGCGCCTGATAAATTTGATTCAACATTTTATCCTTGGGGCGACTATATCTTCGGCTCTGTTTTAATCATCATCGGTGAGTTATTTGTCACAATTGGATATTTTACTTCTAAATTTTAAAAGTAAGATCTGAGTTGATTTTATTCCAATTGCGAATGCGCTCAGGGTTGATTTCTCTACTGGGTAATGGATTAGCTGTTCATGTGTTCGGAAAAAAGGGTCGGGATATTGCAGTGTCAGAAGTATTCCTGCTTAACATCGCCGTCGTGGATCAGTTCCAAGTGTGCGCTTCCTATTTAGCTGCTATCATCTCAGCTTTCTGTCATCGCTGGATTTTCGACGACATTGGTACCGTGTGTATACTTGTTTGTATTTAAATTAGGCGAATTATTCCAAGAAGGCTAAAATTAAATGCTGCATTATTCATGATAAGTAGTATTACCGGAATTAGCCGGTTAGTGAATCATCCCGGCCTTTTCTATCTTATAAAAAATAGACACATTTCTTATTGGTCCTTGAATTATTAATACATCTTAGTAGTTAGCACAGGGCCCATTTATTGCGCTTAACTCTTGCATGTATTTGTAACGCGTTATTTTTGCACTATTTTCCTGATTATCCACTCTTGTTTCAACGCAGGTTGCAAAATTTACGGAGCAGTCTGCTACTTCTTAGGTGTAGCCACCATAATGTCGTTGACGTCTTTGGCCGTCTTCCGTTACCTGAGAACTTGCTATCCTCAGAAAGGTGACAATGTGTAATTATTGTGCACAGCAAAACAAACTTTTTCAAAATCATCATCATTATTTATAATTGGCACAATACTTCGGATGCGCTCTGCTTTTATAAATTTCGTTTATAGAACATATTTATTCAAACTTCGCGATCATATAAATATATCACTGAAAACTGTGGCTACCTTATTATTTAATCATAATTGCCTATTTTAAAAACATCAGACCTATTATTTTTAGTGGCTTTTTAATCAAGGCTTTTCCTGCTTATTTTCATGATGCTGTTAGAACGCGCTTCTTTGTTTTATTCACCAGCTTCTCTATGCTTGTTAGTTTTATTTTTGTTTGTACATAAATATATATTAAAAATATATTTTACAATCATCTATCAGTCTATCACGCATTTTGTAATTAGCCTTTAATTTTCATTGCCTTTTTGTCTGTTTTTGTTGATTTCATGTTATTTAAATGCCATGACTTAGACGCAGCAGCAGCATTCATAAATGAGACGTGGGTTTTGTAATAATAATCATCTAATATTGATTTTTCTCGGTCTAATCTGTTGGTTTAATTACGTTTCATTTTTTATTTACAGTTCACTTTTTGACGTCAAATCAGACATGGACTCGTATAGTCTTCCCAATTTACCTTTACAGCCTCATATGGGCTCTTCTACCTCTTTTGGGCTGGGGAAGTTACGACGTGGAGCCTTTCGGTCTGTCCTGCACATTGGCTTGGGGTCAACCTGATCTAGGTAATAAGGATCCTAAAAAAAACTAGATTTGTGTTTTAAAATGTAGTACTAATAAGCTCATACATAACCCGTTAATGTATATTTCAGGAGGGAGGTCGTATATATTGACTGCAAGTTTGTGCTGTGTTTTCCTACCGACTGTTGTTATAATCGGGAGTCACGTCGCGATCATAATATACATTCGACAAACTGGTCGGTTACAAATGACACAGAGAACCGTGAGACATGCGCGGAAAGTTGAGATCCAGCTATTATATGTAAATACATATGAATCTATTTTAGCAGTAATTATATTCACGGATCTTGTCTTTTATAATAGGTAACTTTCGGTGTCTGCTTCGGGTTTCTCTTTGCCTGGCTACCTTATGCCGCATTTTCCCTCTGGTCCGCATTTGGAAACCAGTCTTTTCCTCCTTGGATCACAGTGTATATACATCAAATAAATTAGTTCATAAATAATCTCCATAAGCTATCTATGTATATAATTATAATAGAATTCCAGTTCTTTTGGCCAAGTCTTCTATTGCTTATAATCCAGTCATCTACGGTTTATTGACACGGCGCTACAGGTATCTTGATCCACTCATCCAATGAAATAGGCTTTTAAGTATTACCTAAAATCTTATTTGAAGGCTGGACTTTACCACCGCTTTTATAAACCTCATTAGTTGGTTATCGAGGGAAAAGCAGCAGCAGCATCAAGATGGAGCGGCGGTAGTGGTAGCTCCTCAGCGTAATCGACAGATCGTCAAAAGTAATGAGCAGCAAATAGGCCTATTAGGCATCCAGCAAGAGCAACAACTTACAGCATTAGAAAATATAAATGATCGAAATCAAACCCAGTGCGTCACTAGCTTTAATGATGGACTATTTACAAGTGATGAGAACCAAGTAGCAAATCATGGCATTAGCGCATCAATTGATGATGCTAAAGTTTGATTCGTCAGCATATAGCGCGTGGACTTACAGTTTAGAAAAGATAAATTCTACTCAGATAGCTTAACGAGCTATAGAATAATTTCGATTCCTTCAACACGCGCGGCGCGCACCTCTTTCTATGTAATAATTTATCATTTAAAAAATTTATGGTGACTAGTGTTTCATCATTAGGATTACTCGCCCATGTTCAATCTAATCTTGTAGTTTTAACTTTAGTAATATGTAATAATGTATTCATTTTGATTTGTGTCACGTAATCCACTTATTTTTGTAGTTAAGTTGATTTTTCAAAACAGTCGAGAACGATATGGAGTAAGAATCCTATAGTTGTGGTTCCTATCGGAGCCGAACGCTAGGTGGCATTTGTTGCTCCAATATTCGAGAAAAAACGCTTGATAAAAAAAAAATGTCAACCGCAAGTTCTTTTGTATGTACCTATTATTACCTCTTCAATCAACTTTAATACAACTCAATGTAATATGTACTCTTTATTTCCAACCATAATATACAATATTTATGCTTATGAAAAATTCACATTTGATCATCAGCAAAGGGTAACTCATCATTTGTTTTTTCCACTACAGGATAAGGCGAGGGCGAAGCTATTAATTCAGCTACAGTTTCATTCCAGTAGGTCGAATCGTCCGCCAAGCAGCGGAGGAATGAATCTGGAGCGTTGCACCCCGCGTTCCGTACATCCAGATCGTAATAATCCAACTCCAAATCCACATCCGTAGAATAGGATCTAAGAGTCGATCTAGAAGTTCCATTACAAATCGATTGCGTATTTAGGACCTTCTTCTCTTTCAAAGTTTCCTCGGACGTGCAAGGCGATCTACTCAAGCGCGCCATTTCAATTTCAACGGGAATGGTCTTCCAGCAGTGATGTCTAAATCCTCTGGGAGACATTGTAGATGACCTGCTCATAACATGCGCCGATGCTCTGTGCATATGAGGTGAATTAGGTAATGACTGCTGAAGTCTTCTTCTCTCGTTATGATCGACAGCAGCTGGAATCATTGGCTGTCGATCATCATCATCATCATCATCTGACGGTAAGAGCGAAGTAAATGAAGTGGCCGTCGATGTAAAGTGGTAATTACTCTCTTCAGAACGGAGACTTGAGTGCGTTCTCGGCTTCATACGCAGAAAGCACTGCGTGTACCACATTGTCAAGATGAAAACAGCGCAGAGAATGAGGAGCAATAAGGAAGAGATGGCCATGACAGGAGGTGGGATCATTCCTAGCGTTTCCATCATCTTATTTCGCAGAACAGCTCTTTCCGCAATAGCGCTTTGAACTGCAAATAAAAGGCATTGTTTTATTAAAAATGTGGAAATCTTTTAATGCTCGTCTAACCGTTCTTTAGATTGGCAACGAAGCCAGAAACGCATCCATTATTAGCTAGCTCAATGGATATTAACATAGTGGAAGAAGTGCTCTCAAAAGCATTCTGCGTCTTGCTTTTTCCATGGAGTTTGGCTAATAAGGGTGAAAGAGGTGAACCTCCGTCTCGCACTAATAAGACATCATCAATGTGGCAATCCATTCGAAGATACTCCAATTCAACCCATATTCCATTTGATGAAGGAACCTATACAATTCATATTTACTAAAGAAAAACAAAATCATCATCGAAATTATTACATACGGTAAATATCCAAGTCATATGAGGATCGGGACACAATCCTGAAGAAACGACCAAAGAGAAAGTTGATCCTTCTTCAAGTTCCTTAACGCATCCACACTGGCAATCTGTCAAGTCTTTTCCAGAGTCTATCATTAAGACATCAATTGTAGTGGATTCGGGAGAAGAAGGACACGGGTCCATTTGGCAGTTTTCCGATTCCACTGGACTTCCCTGTCGACACACACGCAAGAAGAACTTTTGGTGCCGCGTAATTAAATTAAAAGTCGTATCTATTGCTGTATATACAATGCAGAAGGATCCAGTGTACTGCGGAGGCGGTCGATCGCAGTAACGGTAACGATAACGAACTCCAACTCCACAACGAGCAGTGCAATCCGAGTACTGGCTCCAAGGGCCCCATCCTGGTTCCTGGAAAACTTTTTTAAGATCAAATAGTAATGAATGTAGCTATTTGGGGTTTTGTTTGTGTGCGCTATATTTCTTATTCATCGAGATATAAAGTGGCCGTATATTCAATGACATCAACAAGACCGATATTGTCTTTCAAGATTGATCGCTCTAGATAAGGGGGAGCAATTGATATGTATCTACAGCAGGAAAGAAAAAAAAAAGGATCGAGAGCAATGGAAGAGGGGGAAGTTAAAGGATCGAATGTCCTCGCGTGACTGGGGGGGAGTCGTTAATTCCGAGTTGGAATGGCACTTTTCTTTTTTTCCCTTGGTGTACGTTTGCTACATAGAAGGCTGGAATATCGTGTTCCGGGAAGACAAACATACACAGGAGCGTAATTTATATATATGGGAGCCAACAAGTTCTTTGCGTGCGCTCACCGCCCGCCTACTCAAATGCAATCACCACTCGCGAGTTGTATATAGCAGAGGTATGAAGAAGAATCTCCATCAAAGTAAAGTCACACTTACCCGAAGAAGAGTTGTGATTGGGAATGCAAGACTGGACGGTTTCAATTGAAGCGCCGTCCGGTGCGGAATGAACGTAGCGGAAGCAAAGCCAATCGAAATTCCGGTCGTCTAGCATCTTGCAAGGCAGAGAAACTGCGCTCTTATTCGATTCCAACATCCTTTCCCCGATGTAATCGTAAGTGAATGACAAATTGCTTCTGTAACTCTTTCCGTACATTCGGATTCGATCTGAACCATTGACCGTACATTGTTGCGGCTTCCGGTAAAAGACGGGCAACTCCCGTCGGCAAGGAAGAGCAAATCGAGAACGGACTTGCAGTCTAAAGTCTCCATTGGGACGGACCTTCATACTAGGTTTACTCGTTCCAATCACATCGTCGACGTCATCCCCGTCTGCACTCGCAGTTAGCAAAACTCGATAGAATCCAGGATGATCCAGCGAATTGCAATCGAAGCGGACATCTGTCACCAAACCGGCCACCTGCCAGATGTCGAGAACAGGCTGAGAAGAGCGCCGGAAAGGCGCATTACATCCGTTTTTGTCACTCCATCCGCAGTGGACCAATTTGGCCGTGACGTTGACAGTGTTTTGCGGCGGGTAACATTTTAAATGAATCCAATGGATTTTGACATGAAATGGTGAATGAAAAGTGGTCATTTCGGAAGGCGTTTGCACGGAGACGGGCGGCCACCGGACCCTTAATTCGCGATGATCGATCCAGCTGCCGTTAAGGCCGGTCGATAAAATGGATAAAGTGTAGAGTCCAGCACGATGAACGATTCCGCACGAGAAGCTCGCATTTCCAGAAGCCGTTTGTTCGGATGACCTCTTCCACTCGGCCAGCAACGTCTTATTGCCGGAGAGGATGATGACGGCCTGTACTTGTGGGCCGATCGGTACTAAGAGATCGCCCTGGAGCGCGGTGTAGACCACTCGGTCTCCATGGTTACTTCCTACATATACAACTCAATTAAAATAAAACTTTTCATGCCGATGTCTTCACACGACATTTACGATACCTTCAGAGTTGGCGATAACGATCATCCAGATCAGTAACGACCACCACATCATTTCCGCAACTGATACAACTGAATGAAAGACATCACTAAATATACATCTATGATGAAGGAAATAAAAAGAAGAGAAGAAACTATTGGCGTGGTTGACAATGGGCAGCACACCTGGACGGACGATTCAATGCGGCCAACTCTTGTGGCACAGGATCATCCAATGTGCTATGAGGGGGGAAGAGAGAGAGAGCTCCCCTATTGTCCGTCTCTTCGTCTGCCCCCCTTCTTTCCGGTAGCACGCGATAAAAGTTGCGCGGCGCAGAGAGAGAGGGCTATTGAATATGACTCTTGGTACCCCTCCATGCTTATTGCCATCGGGATTAAGTTCATCCAGAGCGTGAACTCATTCCAGTGCGCCCTCCTGTGTAACGTTTGGATTATAGTCATAAATTGTGAAGGATAGAAAGGGGAATCGTGGGTCGATATAGATGGAGGTGAACCCTTGAAAAATGTACAGTTCGTCCCTTTCTTTTTTGATAATGAACAAAAAAAAAGTAGGGAGACAGTCATCAATTATGTATGACAAAACGACAGCAGGCGAATCGATGATGCTTGGTGGGTGGTATATTGTGTTTCATTCCTGGGCTGATGGCACTTTGCAGGGTTTCCGGAAACCCTATTATTATGAGTCCTTTGATATATCTTCAATATTATTCAAAGTCTACAAAAAGCCTCTTTGCCAGTCATAATTTGACTTGATCCAAAGGTTAAGCGAAGATCGATTGAAATGCATTTCCGTTCTAAAAGACGAAGGATTTATGCAGAGAGTACACAATCGAACGCAATTAGATAGTTTTTCATCTTTTAAATGACATATTCCGGGAAGTGAGTTTGCATGTTCTGCAGATTCGTCCGGGAGTAGTAGATAAGGGCTTTCTCGACTCCTTGGGGGAAAGAGAGGGAACAAAAAGTTGCATGCAAGCGCAGAATCCCTATAGGATTCAATGTTAAGGGCAACTTTAGGTTTATTACGATTTACTGATGCGTAGATGAGGAATATACACTAGAAGGGGAGAAAAAAGGATTTTGTTCACTGAAGGATGCTGAATCCTCGGACTTTCCGGAAGCCTCTTTTATCTTTTAAACGATGACCCGAGGCTTAGACAGAAATGTCACGTAACATTCTACTTGAGATGGACCTGAATAACACAACACGGCGGCTTTCGTGAAATATAAATCTATGGCCAAACTGTGTGCGAAGACTGAGTAAGTTAAATGAAAGTGTTTTAAAAGAAGTAACAAATAGTTTAATGTCATCCATTTTAAAAACAAACTTAAAGAAGGCGTTGTCATCCGCTCTTGCTGCACCATCATTCATCGTTTATTGCTATCCATTAAACGAGTCTCATTATTATTTACCGTGTTGATTGGTGCGTGAAAACACGCTCCACTCACGCCAGAAGGGGAAAACCCAATGTCAAGTGTCGCAACAGTAAAGAGCCCCTTCGGTGATGATGAAACTGAAGACTTAAAAAAGACTATAAAAAGCCATTTTCTTCTCATTCACACTGTAGCAGATGTTCGTCGTCTCTTTTCTTACCTCAATCAATCATGACACGCATCTCTTTTGTTGCCATCGTCGTAACCGCCTACTTTGCTGTAATATTCTCGGCAAAGTCACCCTTTAAAGTCGTTCTCAAACAATCAACTATTCAGGTAAAAAGCAATGCTTACTTTAGAAAATGCTTTACAATATAAACTTTTTCTTTGAATAGTTTGTCGAATTTACAACAGCAGTACCTGAACTTCAAGATTTCACCGTGTGCTATTGGTTTAAATCGGTGAATACAACTAATAGGCAATCGACTTTTTCCTACGCTGGTAAAAAAAAGGATTCTTTAAAAATGAGGAAGTAACTTGATCGATTTAAAATCTTATCGGTTTCAGCTCCCAACAACCCACAAGCCATCGCAATATGGATCGAGCCAACCATTTTCGGGACACAGATCCGTCTTGCTCTGGCAGGAATGGAAGTTTACTCAGTACCCTATGAAGTGAGGATCCATCACTGGTATCACATGTGCCATTCTTGGGAAGGAGCATCAGGACGCTGGCTCCTCTATGTCGATGGGGATTTGGTATCGCAAGGAACGGATACTGGGAACCGTCCTAGTCTCATTCCCGGTGGAGGAATTCCAGTATTTGGACAGCAGCAAAACAACTTCGATTTGAGCCCAGAACGACCCGGAGGATTCCAAGCTTCTTCCGGCGTTGAGGGAGAAATGACACTTCTTTTCTTAGACAGCAGACCGTTAAGACACAATCTAGCAAGTTTAGGGGCCAGTGGAAATGCCAGAGGAGAAATCCTTAGTAGTAAACTAACAGCCGACATAGGACTAAGTTGGTGGGGTCTTAAAGAAGTCGGTAGAAGTTGTTTTGATCAACCTAGTGGCAACATTGTTGCGTGGGGTTTCACAGAAATCAAACTTATTGGAGGTGCCATTCTTACGGCTGCTAAGGAATCGTGTGGAGATTTTTAGACGAATGTTTACGTGTAATTCGCCTCATGTTTGTTCAAAAAAAAAAAGATACATGGAAATATTTAAAAAGCATATCGAGTTCTGATGTCTTCTAACTTTTTCGACACCTCATTTGGGGCACGATCCAAATCGTCTGCTACTGCCTTTTGCTTGGCGGAATCGACAGAGTTGAATTGTTCGCAGAGATCGCCATCAATAACATTCTGTAAGAGAAAGAATATTAAGTATTGATTTTGATAAATGAAAAAGAAATAAATTACCTTGACTGGGAAATAAAAAGATCTGAAGGCCAAATGATCACGGCCGCACAGGGGTGGATTCTCGGACCTTAGATGCATTTCTAGGGCTTGAAAGAAGTCGTGATCCTCGCGAGATGTGAAAGGAACCAAGACACCGATGGCACCAGACAGGGTCATGTAAACAACCGACTCGGAACCGCCAGGAATTAGAGTTGCCTTTTGCAAGGACAACACCGTTTCACCGATATGGATACTGCACAGCACATCCACCTTATTCGAGGCCCCATTCAGCACACCACGATCCCAGAAGGATTTGTTGCCGGTCGGATCCTCGTCCACTTCATCTGAGGTCCTGGGTGGTAACCGAAGCTAAACGAAAAAGATTTCAATTAAATTTTGTCTACGGAAATAAAGTAACACTAAATTCTACAGATTTCTCAGCTTTAAATTGTCTTCAAATAATTTCAGAAGTCTAACATGTAAAGAACATCATAGAAGCAAATGAGAAAAAAAAAGGAAGCAACCAAATAAACTTACGATCGATACGTTTCCAAATTTATCCGCAACAGCCACTGTGTCATAGTCCAGCAGACACATAGTCGTTACGTAGCGTGGGTTGGTATCGTCGGCGAAAATGATCAGCTGATTCTCATTACGCCTGTAACGCACAAAGTGGACACTCTCCTGGACGTCGCCAACATAAACGCGCTGTCCAAGGGCTTGGATGTTCACAACACAGCTAGGCAGGTGCTTGTTCTCGCACTTTCGCAGCAGTTTCTTCTTGCCCATGTCGTAAAGGCGAAGCAATCGACCAACGCCGATCAAGACACGACCTTGGTAGCCGCAAATTGCGTAAGGAGTATCTTCGACGGGCGTCTTGTGAATCAGCTCCAAAGAGGTAGAATCATTGACAAGTCTAGCAAGAGAAAGTATTGTTATTTATGATTGAATAAAAAATTGATTGTTATGATAGAATAAAAAATTAAAATCAGAACTGCAGAAGTTTCATCCTTAATATCAGGAATTGCTTAGTAACATCATGCAAAATGGGTGCTCTTAGTAATGATTGAAAACCTACTTGTATGTGTAAATGAATCCTCCGTCACAATTTCTGGGACTCAGCCGCAAATCCTTGGCGACTCCAACCAAAACGAAATGATCCTCGGGATCTTGGTTCGTAAACCGGCATATTCCGATACTAAAAAATATTGAAAAGAGTCAAGTTCATGCTAGTTTACAAAGGGAAAAACATTCAGTACCTGAGAGCAGCTTCGTTCTGTGGTAGACGTAACATACTCAAAGTATTTCCGCTGATGGGGTCCATGATCCGCACAATAGAAGCCCACATACCGGCACCAGCTTTGGGAGCTCCAAATTCACTTTCAGGAAGGTCTTCATTGAGAAAAGCATCAGCCATTTGATGAGCCAATTCTTGTTCCTCTTCGGTGGCAGCATCTCGCATTTCTTGAGCTATCTGCTGCCGACGTTCCATTTTGGTGTCAAGTGTGTAAGCGTTGTGGTCAGTTTCAATGATGATCATTCGGCCGGACTCGTGAACGACGAACTTGCGAGGAGTGTACTCCAGTGGATGCGAAACTTGGTTGAAGACGGCGCCGAGCTTTTCCAGTGCCAAAATTCGCAGCGTGTTGGACGCAATTGCTACGACACCCTCGGGACATTGCTCTGACGCGAATCCAGAAGCAAATTCAAGCGAATCGTACGAAAGGGGAGCAAGATGAAATCGATTTTGGAAGTAGTAGCTGAGCCACGTTCTCGACGATATCGCCAGCACTGCTTCGTTGTTTTGAGTTTTGACACGGAAAAGCTTTACCGGTCGGGAACCCAGGTAACGTGTCCTTGTGTCGGCTAAGTCGCCTGTCACTGGGTCGAGCACCGTTCTCAGCAAAACTCCATTTTGCAGACCAATGTTGAGGAAGAGTTGCCCAGATGTTCCGGCGGTTTCACCTTCCTTTTCATGACCACCCATTTCAACAATACAAAGCGATTCCGGAGTTGCAGGAAGCGCTTGCATGCTAAGTGGGGTTAAACAGTCCTACAAAAGGAGAAAGGAATAGATAAATAACCGCCGCAATTCCATCGACAATTATTTTAAAGAGTTCAAATAATATCAGAAATATGAACGAGAATGGTGTTGGTTTCACTTGTTTCAAAACTCTAGCCAATTTTTTCATCATTAAAATTAGATATTCAAGAATATTGAAATTAACTTACATTTGGATCAAGGGAAATGACACGAACGGTATTGTCGGCCAGTCCAACAGCCAGGAAACGAGATCGCTGTTCACCTGATGGGACATTGGCCAATGCCATACAAACGACCTCTGCCGTCATCTCTTTCCGTTCTGTGTACTCGTTCAGTTGCCCTGTCTAATTAGGAGTAATTAGTTAAGTGAACAGAATGAAATAAGATGTCATGAGCAAACTTACTGGATCCATTTCAAAGTAGACTAATTCACCGCCGGTCAAAGAGATGACCACTTGACGCTGATTGACAGCACACCGTGAAATAGCCCGTTTTCCAGGTGACTTCCATTCATTTACTCGCCTGTCGGCTCGAATGTGTCGAATACCTTCCGGGTAAACCTGTAAGGAGAAAACATTGTACTACAAAAAAAAAATTAGGCTAAAATAGAACTGAATTCGTACCTGGAGAAGGGCATTATCTCCAAGGGATGAACAGCCCAAAGTAGGTGTTGTACCCAAAAATCCAGAGTCTGTTACTTCTTCTACTGTTTCACCAATAGACAAAACCAGAGTGGCGTTGACGAAAGAAACTATAATGTAGGCGTCGAATTCGTCTGCATAAACATACAAAAGAAAAATAAGATTAACAGCCGTTTTAAGATTTCTTAAGATACAGCTGAAGAAAAATCCACGATAGTCGCGAGGAAATACTTCACTAACCATCCAGGGTTGATATTCAAAAGCCAACCTGTAATTGGTAACAAAACCTGGCGTTTGAACTACAGTCAAACCACCAGTTCAAATGTCAATAATTTAATTACCATCAGCACGTTTCCGGACGGTCCAAACGGCGTTGGGATTACCAGGCAGTTCCGAAACAGCCATCTCAGATACTTCAAGACCATGTCGTAAAATACGGAGAGAAGATCGCGGTCCACGTCCACAAAGGGTATAGAGTTGAGGCGTATCTTCATTGGCTAAACAAACCATTCAAGTCAACATCTGCTTAGAATAACAATACAATATAAATGCAAATCTTACCGAGATCGGCTATGTGACAAGCCAGCACGGGTGACAACGATTCCATTTCATCGACCAAAACTAGATTCTTCAGCTGGCGAGGGGCGAAGAAAAACGTATCACCTTCTTCCAACGGAATTGCGGAGCTGAATTCGGGTTCTTCGTCGTCATCTCCAAGATGAGCAATTTGATAGAGGTAGCTAAAACAGGAAAAAGATCTAGTTAGACACAATTCGCTTACAAAATTTATCTACTTAATAGAGCTTTATGTTTTAGGGTCAGAGTCAAAATTTATAATCAAAAGAATCAGGTGAAACACGGATGACAGAAACATCATTCCCTTGCAATACAAATTGAATAGCTCTCAGAAAGTGACTTACTGATTTCCAAATTCGGCAGCAACGAATAAGAATCCCGTCTTCAGAACGCACATGCTGGTAGAAACGGGAACTGTGTCGAAGTATTTGAGCTTCATTTCCTTCACCATGTCTTCGTCCATCTCCATTGTGATCTTGAAAATGTCGCCTTGCTCCGTTTGCACCAAAAAGAAGAACATGCTTTTGGTGCGATGGGAAGCTGAGCAGACAAAGATCATACCTCGCTCAGGATCGTCTAAATCATTCTAAAGAAAGATTGAGAAAGTTAAGTTGTGAATCTATAATATAATTTAATAATGAAATTTATAGAAGGTTCATTCCAGGACTGCATGAAATATCTCATTCCAGTCCAACGATGCAAACGTATTCCAGAATTGATTTTGGCACAATTCGATCAACACGCACACAAGATGAAGCGGTTGAAGATACCAGGGCCATAAAAAAAAACAACAAAGAAATGAAAAGCTTACCCTTCGCCTAGGAATAGGACAACGGATGTCATTCTGCTCGCCCAAATTTTTGTAGGTGATGTAATTTTCAGAGCAGACCAGTACCCCAGATGGACCGTCATTACCACCCGGAACTGGAATGAGGAAGTTGGCATGCTCTTCCAAAGGCTCACTATTGAATTTTAAAAAGTTTACATTAGTAAAAATAAACCAATAAAACTAAATCGTTTCTTGCTATTAGCTTCAGATAAACGTTAGATATACTGCATTATTTCCTCAGATGGGGAAAGAAGACTTAAAAAACGTAACTCATCATTTTGAAAAGCTAAAAACTTGGTACTAAATTCGTTACCTGTATTTCCGGACCACGTGGTTCAACCCCAAGTCGAGCTCGTAGAAAGTCAAAGTTTGTTGAGTCTTTTGAGCAGCTTCGCCGGTAGTGTCTCCGTCGGCCTCTTCGTAGTCCATTTCCAGGCACGCAAAGACGGGATTTTCGAAACCAACATCGACGCCGACAATATGGTAAACCAAAGTGTTGGACTTGTGGGCTTCCAAAGGGGAGGAAATGGTCAAATGGGCTTGAGCATCTCGATTCAAGATGTAGACCAGCTTCTGCTTTTCAACAGCACCTAAAGAAAGAAAAGGTTATTAATAGAGGAAAGACGGAAACAAGGATAGAGAAAAATGACGAGCTTCAGATTGACGTTAGAAATCTGCATTACTTCCTCAGATGGGGAAAGAAGACTTAAAAAACGTAACTCATCATTTAACTGAAATAAAAAAGCACTAGCAAGGAGTACTTACTGATCATGACAGCTCTGCCTTTGGGGTCAATGGCAAGATATTGCCCAGGAACAATTCTCCTGCAGCCACTCTTGCCATAGGTTTCTTGGTGGACCTTGTCAAAGACATTCTTGGTGGGGTTGTACTCCAGGATGACAATTCGACCAGAATCAGAGCCAACAATGATGTAGTCTAGAAAAAAAATGGCAATGTTAGATATTTTTCACATGAAGGAGCAAGATCTAAAATTTACCCTTGGTTCCACCAGTTAGCCGGAAACTGATGAGTGATCTGATGATTCCAAACACTTCAGAAGCCAAAAGTGTGTGCACCTTGCCAGTGTTAGGATCAGGTCTGACGATTTCAAGTACTTTGCCCCTCGCGATGACTATTTCCTGCTGTTTGCTGCCACTGAAGTTGCCTTGGACAGCGTGCGTAATGCCCGTAGCACGCTGAAGTGTCAAGTTGTACAGGTACATGATTAGTTGGATAGATCAGCTTCACCTGTAAAAATGTCACCAAACATTAAGGCATTGAAAAAAGTACGATTCAACGCTACAATAAGCTTGATAAGTAATTTTCCCCTCATGTATAACCGCAAACTTTAAGACAAAATAAGAAGCGGCAAAGTTGAGGGAGATTGTTGCTATAACCCATAAGTTTGTACTCAAGTCTACCGGCACGCATTTTGACAGTTGACACATTTGAATTAAACTGTTGGAAGTACTACAAAATCTTATCAGAACACTACAAATTCGGCAAATAGAAAAGAATGGAGAAATATTAAGATGAACTTACCAATTGATGTCAGTGATAAAGCATGATGAATCTTCAAAAATTTTCGAATTCAATTCAGCTACGATGGCGTCCCACGATAGCAAGCAGACTCTATGAGGCTTACATTTTTGGAAGAGGGTGAATCTGAGAAGTGGCACCACTTTTATACCAACCGTGCTCTAGTCAATCCCTAAACTTCTCGTTTTTTCAATCGTCCGCGGACCGTTCCTGCGTCGCCCTCTACCGCTCTACGAACCGACTTCGAAACATTTCCTTTTTTAGTTTTTTTTTCCTTTTTTTCTTATCTTCATATGACCGTAATCGTACGCGTTTGAAAAACAAGGGAGTGCGGGTTATAAAATTTAATGAGCGTCACTTTATCTTTAAGTGAATGACGTGAAACCGCCATAACCAATTATGGAAGAATTTTTATGTTAATTATAATCTTGAAAAAGACAAAAAAAAAATCTTCCTTATCAATCCACTGCCGTATCTAAATTCCCGTCTTTTTCTAGGCCTGAAAAAATGTAAACTGGTTATCCAGAAAAGTACGTTTTGGCACGGAGTTCGAAATGTCTGTCACCGTACAAACCGGAATTGACCCGTGGGCGTGTTTTTTGTGGATCCACTTCGTCAACGCCAATCAGTAGCGCACAGTTTTAACTGCCGAGTATATCCTCAACGTACACTGCTGTTCCTTTTTTATGAGGCTCTTTATTTTTGCAACGGGCGAAAGGAAACACCTATCGTCACAACCCTTAATCTCTACCCAGTTTTAATTGCTTCAAACTCTGAAGCCAACTAAAATCTACCAGCAAGACGAAAAAAAAAGTGGAAATATCAACTAAATTTAAGAATCGCGTTTACTTTTTCTCGTGACTGATGTTGTTGTCTTTTCTATATTTAAAACGAGGACAAAATTTCTTTTCCTTCCTATTGGTTGACATGTCAACCGATCGGTTATATTTTCTCATGGAACACCCAGGAAGATTGATAGAAGCAAACTCGTAGTCCTTATATATTTTTTTCAGGTGGAGCATATATTTATACCAGCTCATAGATACACACGCACAAAAAAAGAAGAAGAAAATAACAAGATCGATGATATTTGTCGGTGATGGTATACAAAAAGGGGGTATATATACTCGAGCAGTGCCACAGTGAGGACGAGATAAGAGCCGACTGTGAGGCTGAAACAGGGCTCAGTTGACTCCAACTGGTCAGACGACCAACTACGTCAGCCCCAAGAGCTCCCAGTTTTCTTTTTCACTCTTCCTTGTTAATCGAAAACTACCCGTTAAAACTGTCAACCGAGTGCGTGTGAATTAGTTCCGTGCGTGGTGCGGATTCAATTAGTCACCGAAGAAAAAACAAAAGGGGTGGGCGACAATGAAAGGTAACGGCCGGAAGTGTTTTAAAAACCACACATTTTATTTTTTTTTTTCTCATTATATTACACCAGTAAACGTAGAGTGTAGAATAATATTTTTAAACACACAAAGTTGTCACTTAAAATGGGGGCAACATTTGGGTGAATGTTAAGAGGTGACACCGGACGTGTTAAAGAAAAAAAAAAGAAAATTGATAAGCTAGTGCATTTGTTTGTGCTGTAAAAGTGTGCACCCCACCTTCTCGGCGGCCCCCATCCATAAACGGTTTAATAATGCGCGTGATTGAGAGGGGAGCGTCGCGAGGGAGGACACGGGTGAACAAACAAGTGACAGGAGCGCACATGTCGCTTTCAGCAACAGTCCACCCTGATTGATTTTCTTTTCTTCTCATAATATACTCTTTTTCTTATATTTTTAGGTACAGTTGTGGTTATCTTAATGCTGCTTCTGGCAGATGTCTTGGCCGGGAGGAACAATAAAAATCCTCGGGATCCAACGTCAAGTCTTTTGAATCATTTGATGGAATTGGACGAATCACTGCCAGATTGCGACCGAGCCTTCCGACGCGTTCAAGACGGAGAGCGGGCGGCCCACGCTCCATACCCGCCTGATATCAAAGGCTCCTGGGTCTCCCAAGAGTGAGCTTTCTTTCTTTTCTTTCTGACACCAAAATCCCGCGCATGAATAGGGAAAGGATCTAACACTATATAAGGTTTGAGTCTGCTATCGGCTAAATGTAATTGGTTTTGACGACGATGGTGGGCGGCTCTTCTTTTCACGCCGGAATCGACACTTGGACAGCTGTCCCTCGGTCGTTTTGCGTCCCCACAAAAGCGAAGTTTACGGGATGAGGGTCAAAAAAAGAGTTTTTTCTTGGCCCCTTATTCCAATTACTTGAGGGTCCAAGCACAAAGTCTTCTCTCGTTGTAAGACGAGTCTGAGGACCCATAAATACTGGTACAAAACACGTTGGATGGTGTACAGCATCGAGTAATACGACGCGCGGACGGACCATCATCTTGATGCCGTTTCCGTCAGCAAGGAAATGGCAGGGGGGAGCTGAACAACTGCTAGCTGGATGGGTTTTTGTGTGTATGTGACAGCTGCGGATGATGCTGGATGTGTGAGAGAAGGGGGCTTTCCAAGCGCTCATTGTGTTTGTCCGATGCAGGAGCCAAGCAATCCTGGGCCGCTGGAGCTAGTTGATAAGATTCTCAAGAGTATAGACGTAAGATTTTTCTTTCCGAATCCGAAGAATATTTGTACACTTTATATGCTGTCACAGTAAGGCCGGTATCCAGCAGGGGGCCTGAAGAGAAAAAAAATGTCACTCGAGCCCCCCTTTTCCATTTTTATGACTTTAAGGGACGTAGTAGGTGAAGATTAGATCCAGATTGTGTGTGTGTTGAGAATGTCAATATACCGATATGGAGAAGAAACCAGAGCTCTTTCTTCTTTTTCTCTCCCCTAATGGAAAGTGAAAAGGGAAGAAAAAGAAGCTGGAGTAAGTATAGAATAAATAAACGGCGTATAGTGCACGGAAGAGAGCTGTGGTTTTCTTCTTCTTCAGCTTCCAGTGCGGATTGTTTACGCCACACCGCAATGTTTGTGTGTGTCACTGATGCGGATGTTCTTCCTATACCCCCGGCTGTGTGTGTGAAAGCGTGCCAGAATTTATCATGAGGATAAACAACATTTTTCAAGTTCTTATATAGCATTACGTTATTCTCTCAAATAGTAGACCTACTTGTAAAGATAAACAGCAGTGTGCTGGAGCACACGTTTTTTTTGTTTGAATTCGTTTAATGCACGACGACGTGTATGCGTACCCGCCACCTGATCCTACACAAAAGATGAAAGGGACCCGATGATAATAAATCGACCATCTACATATGTTTGTTCCGCTCGAAATCTCGTAAAGCTTTCCTTAATTCTATTGATATGCGCTGCTCTCTGGGAGGTATATGACAAATCTTGTTTTACTATCGTCTATTAAAAGACTCTAGAAATAGTCTCGTATTTTCATGACTATTTTATACATTTTATAGGTGTGAAACGAGACCAGGACCAGAGTTTGTTTTACGCCATTACCAATTCGATCGAGATGGAAGTTTTAAATTTCTTCAACACTTTTATGGGGATGAGTAAGTTGATCTTAAAATAAAAAAAAAAGAAACTTAAACTTTCCGTGATCTGGATCGTTAAGGTTTTTTGTTTATCATCATCACAGGTGGTGCACGACACCAGTATACACCTTGACGGCCCGAGGTCAGCTCCAGTTGCGTGAACCTTCTTGGGTCGTGCCTGGGGCTGCCGAAGCTGAATACACACTCCATCGCGTCCAATTTCTGGCTTATAGTGAAGATGTTGTCGACGAAGTCATGCAACGAGTCAACAGGTATACATTCATCTTTTTAACTGCCTTGTCATCACTTTTGATGATGTTTCATTCATTACTTTTTAAACAGAACCTGTCCGGGGTACATAAGCCGGCCTTGGCGGGTGCGGAAAGAGTATATGATCTACAACTTGGCGGAAGCCGCTGGATCTAGTTCGACTCAAATCTTATCTGCAGAGAAACACAGTAAAAGGCATAGCCATCAGCAGCTGCATAATAACGGAAGCAGCCGGAAGTCGACTACACCGGATCTGAGGCCGAAGCGCGTCTCTCACAATGGATCCCATCATCAGCACCAGTCTTCGGAGGAGAGTAACGTCTCTGATGCCGGAAGTGCTTCTACCACGGAGGATGTCGACTGTCTTTCCGCCTTTCACGCAGTTTACCACGAACTGCAGTTGATCCGTACGGTCCGTCGACCCCGAGACCTCCTTCAGAGCAATAACAACAACAATAAGAAAAATAGCAATCCGGAACAGACTCTTCTCTTCCTGGGTGATGTTCATCCTCAACTGGATCAACGAGCAAGTTACCGACCGACCTCTTACCAGCCGGCTCTCGTCCGTCAGCACGAGGTACAGTATACGTGGGACACAAACGAAATGTAAACAAGCGCAATCCAATGATGGATTCAGGAAGAAAGAGAGATCATTCATTCTCCTAACAGAGTAGAGTAAGACAAAAAAAGAAGCCGCGTTCTTCCTCCGTGATGACGTATCGGAGAGGGGAGATGTATAAAGAAGTCTCACGCAGCGTGAATCCCGCAGTGTGTTGATGAATTCCGCGGTGTTCAAAGAAGGAAAAACAAATACTATCCGAGTCGGCGGAGGAAAACAGCAGGGAATTTCATATTTTGAGCACTGCTAGCCGGCCTCCCGTCGCCTACCTATACTTCCTAAACAGTCTTAAGGGAGAAAAAAAAATATTTTAGTTCGTAAGAAAAAAGAGAAATTTGGGTTAAGATGAATTCCCACGCGGGTTAGATCATCGTGTTCAAAGACCATCAAGCCACAAAAGGTGAACTCAGGATGCGGGCATCTAGATTTCTTAGTTTTTGGTCACCTGTTTTTTTTTTCGAAGAAACGTGATGGTCATCATTTTTCTTCGTTACAGGCCAGTGACTGTCATGTGTGTCGTCTAGTGGCCAAATCATCCGACAGATCTCCACCTCATCTTCATGCCCGTCCTCGTCTGCCCGTTTACCCTGTCGGAGACTGGGTCAGCTCCGCCTGTGAGACCCGTTCCATCGGCACTTTTCTTATGAGACGTATGAAATTTGTCGACCATCAAAATGGTAAGAAGAGAAAAAACCCAAAATGACGCTATCTTAAATCCCTGACACGACATAGAGAAATAAAAGTATGAATATGTGATAAGTGACGATAAACTATTTCAAAAGTAGAATTACCCGACTGTTACGCAATGCCTAATTAACGCACAGCGTCTAAAACTTGAGTGTATCGTAAAATTCATAAACAACTTTTAATTGTCATAATAGAAGTGGCTACTAACAGATACCATTAAATTCAGGTTTAAGCGGCTGGGAAGGATCCTCATCAGGACCCACTTTTCAAGCTCTTTTCCACTATTTCGCCGATCCGGCCTGTTCTCGACCAACACTTACGGTCCTCGCAGGCGGTTCCTACTCACCCGGTTCCGACTCTGAACGCGTTCAGGGAGCTACCGAATTTGATTTCTACGTTCGTACCGTTTCGATCACCGTTCACGATGACAGCACAGCCCGTAACCTTAACGGCCTCAAAGGAGACCGATGTGGAATAGATGGAAGCTGGACTGTTGGGCGCCCGCAAGATGTCACTTTAACTGGTGGATGCCTCGGATTGGGCATCAGGGTTCCAACCGTTGCTAATGGTAAGCGGGCTACTTTATTTTCTAACAGAACACATCTGTTCCACACTCTTTCTTTCAGAATGATTGACCCGTAAAGTAGGTCATACTATTTAAGAAGTGATATACGATAGGGTGTCTTAAGCCGAATGGTTTACAACTAGCCCAAGTTACTTAGAAAGAAGGGGTGGATAATCAGTAAACTGGATCAAAGTAGGCCTTATAGATGACTATCAATGGCTTAAGAGCCATTCCCATCTTATAGTTCTCAAGTAATGGTTTTCCCTCTTCTTTTCTTATTACAGATTTACTCAAGATGGACTTGAACGGAGTGGGACACCCTCTTCTCTATTTCGGTATTGCAGAAAATCCTACTGAGATTCCAACAGCAGCAACTTCAGCTCCTGTCCGTCCGACTTCGTATTTGCCGGCATTACATCAGTGTCAGAGCCAAAGGGAAGATTTGGCCAGCGCCGTGGAAACTTCCAATGAAATTGAACCCCTAATCCCATACGCCCGAGTAGGTGGAGTAAGTAGCGGATCAGTGGTCATCCAGACATCCACCGTCTCGTTGTTTCCACTCATAGCTTTCACTATGTATCGCATCCTCATTTAAATTCTTTCTATCTCTTTAAATGTACTTCCTTTTTTCGAATAGTGTGCTGTGTCGTACCGTTTTTCTGTATTATATTCGTCATTGTGTGTTGGATTCAACCCTTGATTCTTTATTCCTCCTCTCATTCTGTGTAAATATGAAAACAAAACACAAAAGAATCAAATCGTACGTGACCGTTTTGGAAAGCATTATGCTGTATACATACAGACAAGCCCCCTCATGAAAGGAAAAGAAGAAACACAGAACGAATTCCCACTAGTTTTCCATATTATTATATTCATACGTATATCCCATGAAATCGTGTCAAAGGTACGAAGTTGAGAAGGAAAGAAACTTATCTCCATCAATCGTAATGAAGACTGAACTTTGTCAATGTGTATCGAACAAAATAATAAAAAAAGATGATGAACATTCGTTATTTACAGAACAGTTTTCAACAGTTTAACTTTTATTTTCTTTTTAATCTAGTTTTCCGCTCACTTTAACGTCAGCAGCAACTCCAATACGGTATATAAGCGGAATTTGACGTCTTAACCCGGCGTGCCGGGTCCACCAATTCGGTCGTGTAATAGTTGTTATAATTTTCCGATCACCTTCTCGGTAGCTAAAACATTCAACGTATCAATCCATAGATATTTGACCCAACTAGCAATAAACTCAAGATTTTTGAAAGGTGCGTCGAGTTGACTGTTCGCAGCGGTAGGACGAAGAATTCGATGTCGATGTCAATGTTTCGGTATACTTATTATGTATATTGTATGAATCGGAGGTTTTATTCATTTACTCTCAAGATTTAAATTTGCTATAGTTTGTAATCATTCCCAAATCTATAATAAAACTGTACGGCAACTTTATTGAGTATAAGCTCCTTCCGTTTAGGGAAAACGTCAAGCAGAAGGGGTAAGTGGACCGACGAAAACTATTATACAATGTAAGCAACTGGTCAGAGAGTCTCGTAAGCTTCGTGTTACATGCGATGCTAAAAGCTTCGGGCCTTCGGCCGTTCCGATGGATTTGAGGTTGCGCCGTTGCGGTACGCGGATCAGCTAGTAAAAACTTTTTACTAAAAAGAAATACTTATTTTTTTTAACTTAAAGAGAAAGGTTTGCAAGCTTCTCCATTTTTCTTCTTGTTTCTCATAATATTGTTTCTCATAAATGCATAGATAAAAGATAGTGATAACTGACTAAAATAATATTATTAATATAGTTCAGTCCTAAAAACTACGCATGGAGTCATGGCAACGTTGTATCTTGTTATGTTTTATTTTTATCGTCTGCTGCCGGAGAGAACGCTCAAGACTTGAAGAACTGTCAAAATGAAAGTTTGACTGTTAATTATTGAATTTCTATTTACATTTTCAAGTCAATTTATTTGAATTCTGCCTTTTGAAAGTAAATCGGTATCAAGAATGTCCGAAAATGTGGAGCAACAATTGAAACATCTCATGAGACGTGCTTGGAGAGAGCGTTGGTCCGATCTTTTGTGGGGTGTTTATGTCAAAGAGGTATTAAATTCTAAAGTAATCCTTGATTATATATTCAGTTTCATGATTCTTTATTGATTAAAAAAAAAAAGGTTATACCTTCGGGGACCTCGGGAGATGCTTACAATTTGACAGACTGCATTTTGAAGCAAGCCTTGATTGGACTTTCCCCCAACTCGCTTTTGCTGTCCTATTTGCAGCATTCCCTCAATGTGCAGGTACTTAAATCTGAAAATTTACCATTTAAAAAAATTGATTTTCATATGAACTAGTTACTTTCTTTAGATTGTGTCATACAGTGCTGTTTTCAAAGGTATCCAGACTCATGGGAGTATACAAAAGTCAAGATGCCTTTTGGAGCTATTGCGTCTCTTGGAAGCAATCAATTGTAAGCTCAACCTAAAGATAAATCAAAATACCCAATAATTTACATATTCTGTTCCTGAAGAAATATGTTTCTTGTTCTGGATCTGCTGAAGACTGTTCAAATCTTTCTGCCTCTCTTCTATCACTGGAATCCTGGCTCTGGAAGCTTACCGGAGATGCATTAAAGAAGCTTGTGGAGGCCTCAAATTCAGCTGACAATGATTATTCCCTTATATGTCACTACACTGCCTCCCTTTTGGGGAGTTTATATCAAGAAAGCTCTCTGATATCTCTTCTCTACATCGCGCATTGCTGTTTCGATGATCAGCTTTCATCTGCCCAACTCGCTGCCCTTTGTAATCACACTGAAACAAATCTGAATCACGCAGTTGGTGCTGGAAGTTCAGTATGCAGTACAACCCTCTCTGACTCATTAAGAAATGTTTTACGGTAATATTTAATTACATAAGCTCAATAGATATTGAATAATCCTTTTTTAATTTATGTTTTATTTCATAGACTATGTCGTTCCTTTCGAGACAGACTTGCTAAAAGAGAGGATGCCTTTAGAGCCATCTTACGAGAGCTCATTGTGCACGGACGTTCACGCATTAATATCTTGGGAGGCCTTACTTCGTCCTACTGCCGACGGTCAGAGCTTGACTCAGCAGTTGGATGTTTTGCGAAAGTTGAAGGGCTATAGTACAACCCAACTTTATTGCGAAATTTTGCGGGCTTGCTGTTTGGGTTTGGCAGAAACAGCTGACTCACCTGGTGAACTCCGATGGGCCGTCTTTACGTTTCTCAAAGTGCCGTCTTTGTTGCTCCGGCTCCATCGAACCATTCACGGTGCCAATATTTTTGGTTCTAAAATTTTATTTCATAATAAATCCCCAAAACTTTTTTTTTCCTTTTTATAGGGCTCGATTCCAACGCTCCAGTTATCGAACCGAGCCCGGAAATAGCAGCAGCTTTTGAGCGTCTACTTTGCTATCCAGGGCTTCTTGAAACCACTGATGCCAAGTGTCAATGTCAATGTCGTTGAGGGCTTACTTAACGAAGTTAGAACTCGAACTTCTCTCTTATCCGAATGGCACGTTACGAGCATTCTCAGCAAAAGGTGGATTTTTATACTCCTTTTTATTTCGAATCTGTAATAATCATATTTATTGTAGGGAGAGCTTAAATCGAGGAGGGCTCAAGTTGGAAACGACCAACACCCAGACAGCAACTTTAGTCCTCCGGGCGGAACCTACTGTTGCTAGCATCTTAAAAACACTAGACACAGATTATGCAAAAAATCAGGTATCAAACGAACTTGTATAAGTTTTTTTCTTCTTATAAATGATGTTTTTATATTGAAATCAGGATACGCTGCTGAAAGTGCTCTCACACTTACTATCGGGTCAGAGTTTTGAGCTCATCTTAAATGCAGCCACTGGCACTGGGAAACTACGAGCGTTTGCGACCAAGTTGGTTCCGCTTCAATGAGGCTAACCGACAGCCGACTGCCTCGGATCCGGGAAAATCTGCTAATGTCAGAGCTCTTCTTTTTGACATCTCTTTCTTGATGTTGTGCCGTATTGTCCAGCTTTATGGAATCGAGGTAATACTTTTAAATAAATAAAAAAAAGTTGATCATTTTCAGTATTTTAAAACTATATTTGAAAATAGGTTATATTGAGTGGCGAGTCTATGACTGATTCATTTTTTGAGCAATTTGCCTCCGCGTGGCTTAAACCTGGCCAGGCACCTGAATTATCGTTAATGCACTGCGATCCTAATATGACAGACCAATTGTTGAAGACACTAATGTCAGGAGAGGGCGATTTACGAGCAGGGTATACTTTTATTGACATTTTGTTCAATTTTATAGAAAAACACTTACTTAAAAAAAAATTAAATAGGAACGTTCGTTGGCCTGAGGCTTGTATGCACGTTCCAGCCGTAATTCGAGAAATCCTTGTGGCATACGAATCTCAATTTATAGCCGAAGAAGAGGTTAAAAGGATCCTGGATACTTTGCGAACACAAATGTGTTGCCTATCCGTCTGCGCCGCTGCTTGGCTACGATTTTATATTCAAGTAAGATATTTATACGTTTACATGATGTGTTAACCTAATGTCGCAACCTTATATTTGTATCGTAGGTGCAGCCAGTCGCTTTGAAAAGTAAACCCAAAAGTATGCTGGATCATCTTATGACTCCTTTGAATCAAGACGACTCCAAAGAACATTATAGAGAGAGGTGAAATAAAACTTAATAAAATGTTAGCCCTTTGCCCGAACTCAACCATTGACTTTGATGGATGTGTAGGTCAGTGCTCATGCTGCAGATCATCCGACGTTTGGCACAAGATGACAGTTGCCTCACTGGGGTCGCCGAGGCCAGGGATCACAGTCTGGATCACCAGTTTAATGTCCTTTGGAACAAACTGCTGACCAAAGGCTGGTCGGATCATAATACGTCTGTCGGGATCGATCGTCTTCACCATATCGGTGGATCTACTTGGTTGGTGACCGTTTTGGTCAAGGTATACATTTCCTCCCTTTTTCTATTTACAAATATAAACTTTTTTTAATATTTTTTTTTTCTCGTAGGCGATTATAAAAGAGCAGTCAGGTGAAAGAAGGAAGCGTAGTGTAGAGGGCGCTGTAGCCGTTGCTCACCTGGATCTGGAAAGTTGCGCTATATCCTTGGCGATTAAAGTCCTACCTCTTTTACTGACTCGGTCATCCATTCTAGCAAGGTATCTGTCACTTGGCGTAAAAAGGTTCTTATTGTGGATGACGTGTATCACTCTATCTTCTTCTCCATCATAAAGCGATGAGGAAACAGGCGGACCAGGCGGTAAAGCCTTGGCACAGCTGGCCGTGTTCCTTTTCACCGCTGCGCTAAACGATTACAAGAATAGGCGAGGTACTTTTGGCAGTCCGGACAGGAAGATGATCATAAGCCCCGGCTCGAAACGTTCCGTTGAGTGGGATCACCTTTGCGTTCCTGGACTACGGGATCCACCCACAAAGAAGCTTGCTCTGATCGATGACGAGCTCGGCATTTTATTGACCACACCACCAGGTTCGTTTATTTTGTCGGAAATCGGTCTTATTATTTTTCTTTATAATAAAGAATTATCTTTCTAGGAGATGACAATAAGCCTCTGCACAATGCCATCACCAGTTTGATGCGTTTAATGACGGAAACAGTTGAGGGTGGTATATTTACTCCTCAGTTAGCCTTTGTGGGCTATTTCATGGAAACTCTAGTAGAATCTACTTCGATGAAAACGAAAGGAGTTATGAGGCCGCTACTCAATTTAATCCCTCCTGCTTTGGTATTAATTTTTTTGTTTGTTTAACTCATAGATCACATTTTAAATTTTATTTATTGTTATAGGTATTCTACTTGTTGGCCATTTGGCCTGATCTACTGTCGATCACGGATGTGGCGAAATTATTGGCTCACCCAGGAGATGAGACAAATGCTGGAAAAGCAGCCGCTAAAATTGTCTGCTCGTTTCGCAATGCAAGAGCAATTGGGTCCAATTGAAGAGCAATTTACCATTTAATTCCACTTGAAAATATACATGTGCGGAAACAATCGAAATTTTTTCATGCATATAATTCAGGACATGCAAGAGGTTAACGGAACTTTATAGTAATTGAGATAATTTTAAGCAGAGAATTCTCATTTTTAGGTGTCGTTAGGTTCGTCATTTGTGGTGGAAAAAGGTTTCCTGTTAGTTAGCTGTAATTTTTTAAGGAAACTACCAGCACCTGTAAACGGGTGAAAATAAATAGATGTTTACACTTACTTAGTCTTTTATTGCAGTAGGCATATAATTTCTAAGCGAAAGATTCGATTTTATTCTCACAAAGTAAGATAACATAGAACAACTGCTTCCTTAGGATCCTTTAAATCGATTGTTAAACGATGCAATGCATTGGGTGATTTATGTCGACGCCCTTTTAAAGACTTGAAAGTTTTCCAAAGTAAACAATGAAAATAACGTTATTACATTTATAGAAACTGGATGGCGTGATTTCCATGAGAAGCCAATCTCCTTATAGCTCTGCTTAGCAGATGTTGCCTTGCATCAGGATGGAAATCCTTATAAATGCACATAAAAAGCGAAGGCTGTTAAAGATCCCATTACTGGCTTTTCTTGGCTCTATCTGAGTTCATTGAGTACTCCAAATGGGATTTGACAGTGCGGGAAAAACGTAAGATTTTTTATAAGTGGTGATTTAGCGACTCATTATTGGCATGGAACCATGAAATGAGCATCTTTTAATCTCACAATTAATACAGGAGAGCCATATGTCGCACAAGTTTATATAGGCTATTACTTGAGCTTTAATAGCTAGCTTCTGAGTACTTCCTGGGCCTTTATTTATCATTTTTATTAAATGGTGCTTTCAGATGGGAATCTTTTGAACCTTGAGCTTAACTAGGATCACATGATTGTAAAGAAAAAGCTAATGACGCTAAATCGCTAAATGATTTTCCTGTTGTAATAAGAATCAAAATTTCAAAATTCATCAAATCAAAATCAAATCCTTATTAAAAAGAGTTTCTAATGTTTGTTGATAAGTTCTTCGTAGGCGCACAGCGTCATCAACATGAAGTTGGAAGAGATTAAGAACATCGACGTCATCCTGATCTTCTCCGAAAGGATCAGTAGCGATCCTACCCACTTTGAGCCAAGCGTAGTAAAAGAAATACGTCAGAGCATAAGGTATCGGTATGTAACCCGTAAGAAGCGTCATGAGGAACCGAGTGTCCTCGTTACTATCCGGTCGCACCGTGTGACTTATGATAGAGAAGAGTCCGTGACAGTGAATGGCGATAGTCACGGCCTGGATAAGCGATACCGGAATGTTCTTGGTCGCAAATTTCAGGATACCACCACAATTTTTCTTCAGTAGCTGGACTTGGTCAACGTTACGTCCGGTATCAGCTGGAACGCTAAAATACCTGAAATTATATCAATATACCTTTTTCAGGAATTTTTCGATAACTGTTAGATAAAAAAAAAGCATGTGCATACCCTTTTCTGGCCGTATCTTTGATGAGGATATTAAGCCAGTCAAAGACTACAAGAGGCAGTGTGATCCTGCCAGAGGGATTCGTTATTTTGTGCCACTCAAGGACTCGTCGCTCCGACTCTGTAAGGAATCCTGACTTTTGGATGGCCAATAGATTCGGATATTTATTGCGAAGGGATTTGCTAACATTACGAAAAGTTAGGAGCCACAAGAGGAGTACGTATCGGGCGTACCGATCCACTCTTTCAGTCCCGTCCGGTGTTTCCGCTTGCAGAGAAACGATGAAAGCCGAAATGGGCCGACTAGTACCAGGCATATTGTTGGTAATCAAGAACCATCGGTTGAGAGCGGATGAGGTAAAGAAACCCAAGAGTAAGACGACCGGTAGACTCGTCGTGTACTTGCCAACCTCTCGGGCAAGGGCTTCAAAGTTCTCTTTCTGATGACGATCCGTGAGTACGAAATTGTAGATTAAGGTGACTGCCACATAGACGAGATAATAGAGCAAAGCCTGCTTCCAGATGAGCTGGAAAAAGCTATTTTGCCAGCGGAAGAGACTCTTACAACTCTCCCCAAATTCGGTTGCTGTTGAGGAGACTCCTTCATCCCGCTGGATCCCTCGATCCGCCGGACCGCAGTCATCGTTGGCCGTGCTTACGGCCTCTACTTCCAAGTCATCAGCCGTGCTTGGATACTTGTAAGCAAACATGATGTTTTTAGATGGTATCGATGCGTCCGGAAAAGAGAAGAAGAGCTATTCACGCGTAGCAATTCAGTGGAGCGTCCTTGTTGGAATTATTTAAGAGAGGCTCTTGGACGAGAAATAAATCACTAACGGTGGATAACGTTCCGCAACCAGAAAAAATACCTTAAGAGTCGATATAATGATGGAGCAGGGGAGTGAATTGCATGCTTGTTTCGTACTAGTAATGCACCACTAGCCAGTAGTGACCGCGACAATCTGTTTCTCTTCTTTAACTGTAAAGAAAACATTTTGTCTTCTCTCCCTCCCTGTGATCAAAACGGTCATTTCCGGCCAAGTATTTCAATCGATGTTGATTGAGTTTCTTAAAGTGACTCAATTTCCGTCAAATTATTTCCAACAGCATTTTTTTTTGTGTGTGTGTTAAAAAGAGAGAATTCAGGAAGAGGCGCCTAGGCTGATTGACAGTAGAGCTGGCCGCGTGATGGGGTCTTTCACGCATGACCAACACTTTCCGTCCCTCCCGCCCGCCCGCGCGCGGTAATTAGATAATTTGGTCCTCGCCTCTTTTTTTTCGTGACGATGACTGGGCCCATCACACACACACACTTTTGGTCAAGGATAAATGAGTTGGGAGCGGGCCGGCTTCTCTACTATGTGTGTGTGTACATCATTAGCGCTCGGCTATATAGAAAAGGACCGTGCGCCGCAATTTCCGCTCCCGAACCCTGAAGCTCCGGAGATTAACGCGAGTGCCCGGAATGCCTCTCTTTTTATACATTTATCGGGCGATTGAGTACAAAGTTAAGAAAAAAGAAGAAGAGAGATGAGGCCCCCGCCCCTCACCTTCAATGCGCGCAACTCTTCCCATCGTTATTATTACTCGAACGAGGCCCATTATTATTCTTCCGGGCCAACGAACGGACAGCTAAGACCGGCCTTCTTTTTTTCCTTTTTTTTTTTAAGCCCGACGTGATAATGGTAACAAAGTGAAACTGTCACGCTGTAGTAGCAACAACACACATACACACAGCTCATCCGCCCGGCTGGATTCATTGATGCGTGTTTATGGCACATCATCCGGCGGACCCGACGGTCAGTCAGCCCAGCACAGGTGGGCGGCTTTTTAGCCTAACTGTTCCTACACTTGAAGAATGATTCATTACAACAGAGAGAAAGAGAAATCCGAGGGGATTTTCCAGGGTGTATATACAGGGTGGCTACTTATATAACGGACAAATAATTCCGTGTGTGACGGACGGAACAACTCGTAAAAGAATTTTTTTTCTGGCTATAATATAGCTTGTGCGTGATGAATGAGGGGCGAGCTCAAACCAATAACGGTGACTAGTCCCATCATGTTCGATATTCACGAAACATACAAACAGAGATGGCGTAACACAATGTTTTCTCCATGATAATGAGAAGGGAAGAAATGAATTAGTTTTTGTGTTCCAGCTTATTGGCGTCGCCAAGTGCGGAAAACCGCGAGTACGAGCTCTCATCCATCATCCGGATGAATTATGGACTGCGTGCGGTTCAGCTTGAAAACTAATTAAACGAGGCGCTGAGAGAGAATGTCAAAAAGTCATTTCACCAAGGTCTTTTTTTTTCTTTCTTGTTTTCACGCTGTTTGTCTTACATTCACGCGTGTACACACACAAAAAGACAATAATTACATTTCTGTCTCTCGGCTGAATCATAATTCATCAACATTTAATTGATTAAACTGACTTTTCGTGTTACAATCAAAACATAATGATAATCATTCAGTCTGGAGGGCGACAAGGATGTCAGACAGGTGGTAAAACGTCTTCTCCAGGTCTCCTTCACACAAATAGGGCACTTTGGACCATCCTAGGACCTTGAATCCTCGCGGGATCAAGACGGATCGTATCAAGCTCGTCACCTGCTCTTCATAGCTCTGTCCTTGGATGAGTAGCTCTTCTTCTGGCCGGTGATCCGCATTGGATTCTACATAAGGCCGGAACGGCCATACAAGAGCTAACAAGATCCGTCCTCCTGGTTTCAATGCGCTCTTCATTTGGTCGAGTAGAGTCAGCGGTTTAGAGCATCGGTCTAGAAGGTTCAGGGCGCAGATCACATCGTAGCTGTTAGCTGTCCAACCGTCCACGTCTTCGATCCTGAAAAAAAAGAGAGAAGAAGGATAATTACGTCGTTAGACAAGCAAGCGGAAAGCTTTGGACAGGTTCGTTAAACTTAAACAGGGGCATTTAGTAGGTACACCGGAAACTTCCGTTCGATCGATAGACCAAACACGCCTCTTTTTTTTTTAAACTGTCTGGGGTGTGTATCACCGCAGCGTTACGTGTAACAACACTTTGTTCCGGTACAAGTTGGGTGGATTTCTTCACTTCTTTTTTTTAATTTGCCGCTCGACCGTGTTTCTTCGTCTGGGAACTGAAATGCAATCAAAGAATAAGACGAACTCTAAAGAGACGTAATAATCTTTTTTTGTTGTTGTTGTTTTCTTAGGAATGCGATGATGATAATCTCATATCTCATACGAGGAAATCGATTATGCTAGGAATCAGGGAGCAGCTCTAAGGGAATGCATCAACTGCAGAGAGAGAGAGAGAGGCATATTATTAATATTATTATTATTATATCTCCGAGGGAAATTCCGGAATCTGCAATCCGGATCGGAATGCCCAGCGCCTGGGTATATATGGAAATATATGAAGATGGGAGAGAGAGCTAGCTTTCCTCTGCATTGATGATTTTTTCCCACCCTTTTTCTTCTCCTTCTTCTTCTCCTACCTGGATATTTTTTTGGAATCCGGATGCCATAAGAGGGGACTTTGTTATTGATCATCATCCGCAACAACAGAAAAGTTGATGGAAAGAAGCCAGCAGAAAGAAGAAGAAGATTATTCTGCGGTCAAATCCACTTTGCTACCCAGTGTCAAGAAAAATTCCCCTCTTCTCTCTCAGGATCCTTTTGATTATTTAGAATATTATACATAGCGGGTCCGATAATAGGCTCTCTCATGCTTGGAATGCTAGGAGGACGGATGTCATCATAAGGCCTCCCCCCATCTCCTTGTCTTAATCCCTCACACCGTTTCGATTTATATGCTAATTCATCTAAGAAAAAAAGCGTACACGAAGCCTCTGGCGGTCAGGATCCGCTTCATGGGCCAGGACACTTCCGTGGCGTGGACGCGGGAGAACATGGGCGCTAGTAGAGCAGTTGTGGCTCCGTCTCCAGCACCAAGATCCAGTAAAGCTTCCGCCCGGTAATCGTCCGGTAGGCGGAAGAGTCGTCGGAATTGCTGGGCTGATAGCACGAACATGGATCCTCTTCGGAGCAATCTGTCAAATAATAATAAGAAAAGATATATGAAAATAGATCCTACACGCCCTAAACGAGTCCCCCATCATCATCTTTCGTGTGCTATAGAAAAAGAAAAATTCCGTGTTCTTCCTCAAATTGTTTCCATCATGTCGTACAGTTCTATATAGGAAAAAAGGGGACAATGTAATCACATGCCATTTCCCTCTTCAATTTCTTTTTTTTTTTTCTTCGTATCATTTGCCAGAGTGGAGGGTCCCGCTGAGAAGATTGAATGATTGCACTGGGCTCTTCTTCTTTCTTTTCTTTTTTTTTCAGGGTAATAACATCTCTGTGTGTGTGCTCCTCGCCCCGTATTCAAAGTAGCAAACAAAAACAAAAAAAAGAGGACGAAATTGCTCCATCTTCTCTCTCCCGCCCTTTTTTTTTCAAATGGAAAAACTCGGACGACCGATGATAGGGCGTCTCTATTTCAAATCTAAAAATCAATAAGACTGCAGTGCGTCCTCTTCTCGACTCGGCATATTTCCATGTTTCAATACATCCGTCGGAGATCATAATTCAAATATATATATATATATAGTGGAGGAGGAGAGAGAAATCAATAGAGAGATTTCAACTACATCTGGCACTGCTATGGAGAGGAAATCAAATGCGGAAAAAGAAGAAGAAGAGAAACAACAACAAAGTCATCAACTCGCGGGAAAATATATATAGTTTGCTCCTCTTCTTCTTCATCATCTTTCTCGGTCCAATCACGCTGGGCTGCTCGCCAGAAAACCTCATTTTCTCTTCTACTTGTTCGTATGAATGTGCGGTTTCCGGATTTTTACTCACAACAGTACCTCAATGAAGTAGAAAAAACAACAAACAACAACAATTACGGCCAACAAATGGGGAGGTCTCTTCATTTTTTCTTTTCGATTATATACATAAGAGAGATATATACGTGCGAACCAGGGCTGCCGGATTACCCATTAACAACGAAAAAAGGAAAAAAAGAAAATCGATTAAAAATAATGATATTTATGGTTATTTGTCGTTTGTTTCGCTGCTTAAACACAGTTTTTAAAAAAATCCAAATTTAATTGATGTTTTAAGTCCCTCAAGGTATACACAAATTGAGATTCAAATTTACCAAAGTACAATGTATTCTTCCTTAGAAAAAAAAACTTGATAAGAGACCAATTTGGTTCAATTTTCTTCCTCGTTCACTATCGATTTCCCATCAGCTAGGACGGAAGAGAAACAAGTAACCTTACGTGACGTTCTACCGGGTACATTACCCTAACAAAAAAAAGTTGGGCAGCCCTTATTACATATATTTATATGGATATACAAATAAATATAAATAATGTCGCCTGGTTCGGTCATTTTTGTCCACGAAAACTTGTATAAAAACGGCCTGTAATTACAGTTCACGTTTGCATCGATATATTTATGATTTTCCTGAAAGAAAAAAATATTCCCTTGGAATCACGCTCTGCCTGTTTGTGTGTATAAATAAAAGGGGGGAACAAGAATATGATCATAATCAACGACTTCCGTTCTACAGTAGGCGGAGGACTAGATGGATAAAAATGAGGGCTTAAGCCGGCGGCAGCTAATTGCCCGTGCGTGCAAAAGTTACTCACGCTGCCTGTATGCTACCGAAGTCAACAATAACAATTAGTGATGTGCCACCGAAGGGGAAAACCATTTAGATGCTGACTACTCGAACCCTAAAGTGACCGCAGCTTCGTTATTTTTAACGGGAAGAAGGAAATTATTATTCTTTTTTAAAAACAGTGTTGCCATTCCTTTTATTTAGAGTTTGAAAAGAAGGAATTCCGAGCTATACATTGTGAGAAGAGAATCTTATCAAGATGTCCATACTTGGCATTGTTTCTCTAGTCCCTAAAGCGTCACTACTAATGATTCAACCGACTGAATCTCAGGATCACGATATATCTTTCACATGAAAAAATAGAGAATAGAAAAATGACTACGGCCGGAAGGATGGTCCACAAGTTTTCGGGTTCGACAAACTCTTGCTGAGCGTAGAAAAATGGTGGCAATTTTTTTATTATTTATTTATTTCAACGTCAACAATAAATCCCTCTATATATAATGCTGTTGTGGTAATATAACCAATAATTTCGGGAAAAATTATTTAAGGACAGGAAGTTAAGTCTCCTCCTACTTTTCTCTTCGGTCTATTTTGCCTAGGATATGATAACAAGTTGTACAGTTTTTTTTTTCTTCTTTTTTGTTTATTTATGCCGCTGTCCCGCGTTACTGTTCAGCTTGATCGATGAACGATGCCATTACGGGGGCCTTGTAAAAAAAAAAAGAAAATAGGAATTGCATTTTCCCACAATTGATTACATGATTCTACCCGATTTCTACATCGAATTAAATAAGTTTAAAAGCAAAGGGTCGCTAATAGCTGGTTGTAATACATTTACACTCCTGACTTAACAATTTTTTAAGACATCGTAAAAAAGAGAGAGAAAAAAAAAACTTCATCGTATAATTTTTTGAAACTTGATACATTCCTCCTATATAGAAAAAGAAGCGAAGCCATTAGGAAGGCACAACAAGTCGTTAAAAATCATCGTCATAAATAACCGCCTCGTATTTTTTAATCTCTCGGATATGCTGAAATTCAACCGACTGTGTCCAACTCTGCTGTCTCTCTAGGAAAAATGTATATATATATAACGTCACCAGGTGCTAATAGGCACAACACAGTGGTGAAGCTTTTTCCGTTCCATCCCGACCGCAAAACGGGACGCGCATCAATAAAGAAAAAGCAGTGGACTAGGAGGAGCACAAACAAGTGGCTTGTAATTATATGCGTACACTTCTTCATCTAAAGAAAAAAAAATGAGACAATAGGTGTGCCAACTAATAGTGAAGTGAACGCGACCGCAAGAGGAACAACAACAACAACAAGCACCTGTGCATTGGGGGAAAAGAAAAAAAATAAAGTTACGTGTACAGAAGACGCATTTATGGTTACGCCACCTTATGACTTTTAATAGCAGACATAAAAATAAATCGACGCGCGGCGTCCCTTCTTCGCGAAAGTGCGGCGACATTTGAATTTCAATTGAATACTTAACTTTTATTGTCAAACTGGATCAAGTGAAAATACAAATATATTTTTACCGAACCCGGGCGGGGACGGACTTTCTGAGAAACAAAATGAAAATTTTTGATTGAAGATGCCGCCGACTGATTAAAAACGACATTCATCGGAGAGCAAAGCACAAATCGATTCATCGAATCTCTTTTCTTTTCTTTCAAAGAATCCATCAATTTAAAATGAGAGGATCATTGAGTCTAAAAATAAAAATAAAAGTTTTCGCTTCAAGCATTTATCCAATGGTTTATCGAATGGAAACTTTCAAGATTCTCTCACCATAGTTGATGAGCGCTGATGACTGTCTTTCATATTTTTCTCAAATCGATTAAGTTGAGAAAAGAAAAGAAAAAATCCTTCTTTCTTTCAGGTCGGCTTTATAATAACTTTAAAAGCGTGGGAAGGTATATGAAAAATAAAAAAAGGAGAGCTCATAAGACGTTGATGAGAGGGAACTATGAAACGGTCAACGGACCGCTGGAATGGCCACACCATTTTTTTAAATAAAATAAATTTTTCTTCTTCTCTTAAAAAAGACGTGCTCAGGTGACCGGAACTCCAATTGGACCCGTCACTCTTCCTTCTCCCGTGTGTAACAAACGAGCAATGGTCAAGAGAAAGTCCAAACTAATAATCATAACAATAATAACTAGAAGAACAAAACGTGTTCTCCTTCTTCACGTCCTAAATTTTTAAAATTAATCCTTCTTATAAAAACAGTAGCAAATTTTCACCAAGAAAGAAAAGGTAATTGACGGGTAATAATAAAAACTAACGTGTTTCTTTTATTTTTTCTTATTAGATGTAATAAGGAATCATGGTTTACTTTTCAGTACAGATTTAACAATGCTTAATTATGAACAGTAAAAAAGAATTGCTTACAGGTACGAGAATTAAAATTACCGGAACCGGAACGAAATGCGCTTGTTTTATATTTTTCAGGACCTTCCGCGGGAAATGCAGAGTTGCCATATTTTTTTTTGAAAAGCTAAGCAAATAGTGATATAGGGAAAGAGATGATGGGCTTAACTATCTAAAGAAAGGAAATTGAATATTTATGAAAAGCGAGTGAAACATTAATGTAAAAGAAGCCGAATGCTGAAAAAAAGCACATCCGTCTCCAGCCATCATGGATGCTGTATATTTATTCACACGTACGGAAAGAGAGGGGAAAAAAATCTCTCATTCTCAACGATTATTTCTTTCTCTCTCCCCTTTCTCCCTCTCTTCGTCAGAATAAAAAAAATCAATATGATACTCACCCTCGTCCCTCAAAAAAATAAAAGTTATTCCTAAAAAAAAATTACGAAAAAAAGTGATGACGAGTTCGACGACAGCTTTTAATTATCACATCCCGCCATTTGCTACAGTCATAAAGGAAGAAGAAGGAAAAACAACATCTAATTGAATCAGCCAGGCTCCCTTCAACTATTTTTTTTTTAATAGCTTCGAAGATAAAAGAAGGAAAAAAAAATGCTGACAGGGGCTCTCTCCCCTATACTCTTTTAACAACACGAAGAAAATTTTTAATTGCCCCTCGGGTGATTATTATATCCACATACTCGTTTTATATCCCTCACACGAGCTTTAGAAGTAAAAAAAAAAAAAAAAAGTAGTGCACACACACACACGGTACTTAATTTATTTAGTTAAAAAATATAAAAAGTCTCTGGGGTCTCTTCGCAATCAGTTCCAGCTCTAGAGACCCATCAACACCAAGGCGCGAAGGTGGTAATTAGACAATTTTCTTCTTCTTCTTCTTCTACGTGAACAACTTCCGGCCGCTTTTTTATTCATATAAACACACGCACAATGACGGTCGTAAAAAAAAAAACGTGGAAAAAGAAAACCTCGGGCTTCATCAGAAAGGATTTGCTCCATTTATTTTTATTATATTCAGGAAATAAATGAGAGTTGAATAAACTTTTTCTTTTTAATACTATAAATAATTACTACGAAGTAATTATTATTTCAGTCGGCCTTCATTTATGAAAATCACGTTGTTGTTGTTACGCCTCGGGAAAAGGGAAATATAATAAGAACCTACTAGTAGTAGTAGTAGTCCTGATCTGCATAATCCTTCACATAAGACGGCCTAATTACTGTTAAAAAAAGGGGCGGGGCCCCCTAGTGGCGGATTGGGTGCGGATGCCTTTTCCTACTACGCGCGCGCGCGCGAGCAACCGTCAGCCATCATCATCATCATCATCGATATAATTAGTGTCGATGAAGGAGCGAAGAAGGAAAAGAAAAAAGGGCGTTGGAATGTGGGTACTACTCCTGCCGAGTTTAATTAGCATAGCTAATCAAGGGGTTTCTCTCTTTTCGATTCTTTTCTCAGACGTTCCTTCGTTAACATATTTCCGGGCGGGTAATAATTACGTTGATGATGAAGAAAAAATCACGCCCAAGGATTCCATATTTTTGATTGTCCTACATGGAATAGTTCGAAAGAGTGCCGCACGTTCTACCACTTAAAAAAGTTTCTTGGGTACGAAACATACCACCTTGTTTTATTTTATTTTATTAGGCGATGAACAAAATGAGCCGACCTCGTAAAAAAATGGGGAAAGAAAATTCCCGATTTTTACCTTATGAATATTGGTGAGGTACCGCCGTGAGCAACCTTCCTTTGAGGCAAACCACAAAAATTATTGGAATAGTTCAAAGTCGCTCTCCCACTTTGTCATGTTTCAGCAATTATATAATATTTTACAACAACATTAAAATATTCAAATTCAGATTGCTGCTCAACTAAACGTTATCGTGTCTTTTTCATGAATATTTATACAAAAAACTTTCAACAGGGAACATGTTCAACCACACCTTTTTAAAAGTAGAATATCAAATGCGGTTCAAAAAAAAGACGGGTGGGTCATCCATCTCCCTAGATTTTTTTTCTTCTTTTCTTTCACAGAGTACAACAACAATCAATTCTAGAATATGAATAATATAGTACACGTTTTCTGACGAGTAGAGAGAATAGCTTTTAAGAGTTTGCATGTTTTTTTCTATTTTCATCTACGTAAGTGGTTCCAAGGTTTGCGTAATAGCCATTTCAACAAAGAGAGAGAAAATTTCATCTCTCTCTCTCTATTTAGCATTGCAAATTACATTTTTTCACAAAGAAGAGAAAATTTTACGCAATATTAGAATAAAAGGCGCATTCTAGTACACGCGCGCGCGCATCTATCTGCACACAATCGCACTTATTCGAGATCGGGAATACATTTAAAATATCGATTCAGATTGGAGGCGTTATAACCATCTTCCTTTTTATATTCAGCGTGATGATGACGATCTATATATATATATATAAATATAAGAGAGGGGAGGCTAAGGAGTGTGAACTTGAGCTCCTTCTTTTCATCTGCTCTCCTAACGATCGCTTCCTCTCTCCCCCTCCATTTTTTCTTTCCTTCTTTGCGGACCATTATGTATATAAGGGAGAGGACTTGCGTGTTTCGGGAGAGAAAGCCGTTGATCTTCTTCTTTTCGGCGTTAAAAGGGAGAGAAAGAGTATGTCGGCACACGCCCTTAAACGATCGACACCTCGTCCATCAACAAGACTTCTTCTTCTTCTTCTGCTATTATCACGAAACTGACAAGTCACATGAAAATGATGGACAGAGCTAAATATCTTTCATTTAAAATCATCATTTTTGTTTGTAATCGGTTTGATCGACTCTTTTCAAGTTGATGCTGTTGCCAAGGCCCCTGCGGGGTCGTATCCTCCAGAATGAAACTCTAGAGACAGTGGAGCGTGATGCACACACACAGTGCTTCCCCCTCAACTGCCTTATTTCCCCGTCCCATATGGATTTTGTCATCATTTTTTTGTTGTTGTTATGCGTCTGTGTGTCTATAGAAAAGAATAAAGTAAAAAAGAGAAAAACGTAGCTTTCAGCAATTTAATCAAGCATCGCTTTCCTCTCCGGGAGACGGTATGAAACCCGTATTATACACAAATATTCCAAATGGAATGAAATTCTGGAATAAACTCTCAGGCGTACCTCACTACTCTCTTTTGATTTAGCAGACGAGTGCGCTCGCTCTCTCACAATGGAGCGGCAATTACTCGGTGTGTGAGGTACTGAAAACGACGTAACATTTCTACTCGACGGGCTCGTTATCTTCTCGTGTAACGACAAAAGCAGCACAATGGCAATTGGTGCGCACACAAAGTGATTCTCAGAAGAAGAAGAAGAAACGTGTTTTTAAAATAAAATCCAATTGCCAAATCATTCTTCAAGATCGAACGAAGTATACAAATCAAAACTCCGCCTCTTTAGCTCTCTTTGAGGGACGCCGCTCATTAGCATGTGCCTGGCCCCACCCCGCTCCCACTTCCTTCCTCCCCTCTCTAGAACGGATCCGCATCGGATGGTGGCGCCAGCGCCCATGATGATGATGAACCAATCGTCGCTTTAACCCTTTGACTGCGTGCATCATCCCCTCCCTTTTCTATCCGTCTCGTCCATTGGTCGATCCAAAAGAAAAAAAGGAGCAAAGTTGGCACAACGTGACCGAATATATAAATTAAAAAGAAAGACCTCCCTACTATTTTCAATTTAAATCACATTTCAGTATTGGACAGCCGTTTCAAATGGATCGACGCAGTGAGAGAAAAAGAAATAAGAAGAAGACCGGAATCGATCCGGAAACAGAGAGAAAGAGAGAGCTCTGGAATGGAAAAAGAGGAGAGAGGGAGAAGAAAAGCAATTTAATCTGCATGTTGCCAGAGAATCCCGACCGAGCCGAGTGTTCCTTGAGCGCACGGTCCAATGGAAGGGAGGAGGACGTGATATTCAAACGGGGCGGAGGTGGGTGGCCGATCCTGCCTCCCTCCCAGATGGAAAATGTCGCCGTGGAGAAAGAGAAAAAAAAAGCGATCAATACTACTCTCTGTATGTGACGGCGAAGACTCTGCATCAGAGTTGGAGAAAAAGAGACATAAAAAGAGAGGCGACGGAATAAATTAAACTTTTACAATAAAAAAAAATAATGCAATATTGGTTTTTTCAGAATTATTATGTAACGCTTTTGAACAAGAAAAACATCCCCTGAAAAAGAAAAATATATGCAACCAGCCGTTATACTTTTATAAATTTATGAGAGCTCCATTATTATTGACGACATCCTGGTTTAGCCCGTGACAAAAAAAATATAGAGTATTTATTTTCAACGTCTGATTAGCATATTTTAATCATACAAACCCACCCCTTTTAAAGTGACTATATAGAAATCACATCTAGTAAAAAAAAAATTACCATGATAATATTGGCTCGTGCGGAATGAAAGAAAGAAAAAAAGGGGAAACGGAACACAGAAGCCGTTTGAAACATCCAACGACCCTTTTTTTTCGAATCAAAGGCAAATCAGGCTCTCTCTTATCGATTTTTTTTTTCTTTCTCGCATTTATCCTCTTCTCTCTCCCCCACACGCATATATATATCGATTGGAATAAATAAAAGTTAGAGAGAAAGAAAAAAAAAAGGGGAGGAATGACATAAATTAGAACGCCGAAGAGAGAGAGAGCTCTAGCGGGTCAATGGTGTGTTAACAAAGTTTCCGCCTCGAAGTGCTGCTCCTAGTACTAAGCAAGACCCCCAAAAAAACGTAAAGGGAACACATCACAAAGGCAGCTGCAGAGATCAAATAGATCGGCAATATATAAAGAGATACTCTGGGAAAAAAAAAGAGTAAATCTTGGGCAAAAAAAAAAAATAAACTCCACTTGATGAATAATAATCAAGAATGGATAGAAATTGTGAGGGCCCCCTCTAACGTGAATAAATCAAATGATTAGTGGGGGGAGTATTTTTTTTTTCTCTTTCAAAAAGGTAGCGCCGGTGGGTACGGAGCCAGGTGGTGGTGCGGGCACGAGATCACGCACGTGCCCGCCTCTGTAGTAGATCAATAATTGGGCCTCATTTTTTTTTAGGAGAGCGACTCTTTTTTAATTGGAAGCTCAAGAGGTTTCGCGTGAAAGTTTAAATGCACGTAGAGCCTAAGGCGAATCAGCGTGATTGGTTTTTTTTTCCTAAGTGTGTGCGCGCACCCACATAGTCTTTCAAGAGGCGCTGAATCGTAACGATGAAAAAGTGCGGTTTGACTTTTTTGGAGCTCAGCAGGACGTCGCGTCACAACAAAAGAGTATAAATTATATCTTACTTAAGGGCCTTCTAAAAATAAAGAGTTTTACCCGTTGACGGAGGTTTGGCTGAGGAATGGTCCTAGAACGGTGCGGGCTACCAGATGGAAGAGCTGCGTGAACACGGCCTCAGAACCTGCAGGATTTAAAGAAATAAAAATGGCTTCATTAGAACTCTTTGTGTAAATCAGGGACCGCAATCCGTTAATAAAAAAACATTTCCAGATTTTTTTTACCTTCTTTACATTGATCCAGAAATTTTTCAGTGTCCTCATCATCTCTGTCAAGCTGGATGAACAAGTCCTTTACGTCTTGGTCCAGGACGTTGAGCCGGACGTTGTACCACTTCGTGATTTATAAAAAGCAAGAAAAAAAGGCGTGACTGGTTAGTGGCGCCACAGTGGCGTTATAGAAACAACATCCTCTTCTTATTTCCTCTTTATAAAGAAAAAAAAAATACATAATGAAGCCTAGACTGATTGGAGATTGTTTCACTCGAAAGAAAGAAAGGCGAGACAAACAAAAAGTGTGTTGCTCGGGCTCCCTATTGTCAACTTTTGGGGAGGAAGAAGCCAGCCTTGCAACGTCGCTCTGATTAAGAGAACAAACGCCACCTAATTACCACTATTAGAAGAAGAAGAAAAGAAGAAAACCTCCACTCATTTTCTTTTCTCTTTTCGAGGCTAATTCACCATTCAAAAGGGGGGTGGCCCCTTCTAAATTGAATGTGATGTGGGAAAAGGAACGGAAGTCCCGGGATGTCGACGACGACGACGTCTTGCCACACACATTCGAGTACGATTTTTAATTGGATGACGGGGAACCAAGAAGAAAAAAATAAATAGGCTTCGATAATAATGAGTTTGTAATTGCTGGTCTGAGCTAGGAGGCCATGATTAAAGGTGCGACCGCAAGAAAAGAAAAATGCAGCGTTGCGAGGAATATAAGGGCACCCATTTTCCGTTTGTTCTTCTTCTTCTTCCTTAATTCATTTTTTCTCTTTCTCCCGACCGGTGCGGTTACGAGATCGAAACCACCATGTCGTTTTCTGTACATTTCCTTTTCATTTTTTTTTATAAACATTGTTACCTCTTCCCTGTTGAAGTGAGCGAAAGCCTCATCTGCTTGAATCTTGGAGTAGACTGACCGGGCCAGGGCACTCCGGAAGTAGGGCCTCGTCCTTGTAGGTCACGGGGTTCCTGCATTCTGGGCACTCTGGGCAGGAAGGCTCATGATCGTCAGCCATGATGAGGGATGTGGCCAGGATCAGAATTAGGAGCCAGACTCTCACAGTGTTGAAGCCGTCAGTAGGAGTGATTATTCGGGTGCATGTGGGAACTTTTCTCATCCGTGTGCTCTTGTTCGTACACACCCACTGGCAGCACGATGAGTTCCAACAACAACATCAAAAAGCGTGAGAGAGTCTCTTGATTACAGGATGAATTGCAATTTCAATCAAGGACTATAACGCACCTTCCTCCCTCATTTTGGTAATGAAGAAAAAATAAAAAAAACTGTATGATAATGAGGGACCTGAGACAGCACTATTTTTGTTTTGTAAATAATAATGCAAAATTGTGTTTCAAGAGTGTTGCTCCTTCAGGAAGCACGTTTTTTACTTGACAGATGGATAGCAGACGACGCGAGATCCAAGCGGGTTGTTCCTAAACAGCAACTTTTTTTCAGTATGAACGAAAAAGTTTTGTCTCTGATAGAATCGAGATATTATTACGTCACAGAGGATAGAACACGCACCTTCGGTAAAAAAGAAAAAGAGAAAAGATAAGACAAGAGAAAGAATGGAAATTCTTCGATAGGGAACATCGGCTCAAAGAATCCGGATATTGTTTGTGCCTGATGCCGACAAAAAGCGAGAGAGAGGACTCGAAGTTCTTAAGCCATGTCGCATCGCCGTGATCAATGTGGGCATAACCTTGAATCGGCCGGTGGATAAGCATAAATTCTTTCTTTACACCATCAATCTTTCAGTTATTGGCATATTTTTAATTCACCGAGCCTTCAACTTCTTTGACAAAGGGGACAATACACAGAAAACTTAAAAGACGAGCTTAGGAATTTTAATTCTTTACATTATGTCTTCCTCTCTTTTCTTCTTCTGATTAATTTAAGGGGCTTATTTTTCCTCATCCCCCTTCCTTATATTCGAGATCCCTTGAATGATGTAGGCAAACACGAACGGTTGTCGTATTTTTTGTTAAAGAAATGTTTGGAAAAAAAACCTAGGGGGAAAAAAAGGTGTCGTTTGTCACACCCTTGGAGCTGCCTAAAGTAAAGTACATCACGTATATATTGAGAATAAAGTACCTGTGGGTCAACCCCCCTCAAAAAAAAATTAAAAAATAAGGGGGCTTAATGAATGGCCTTAAAAAAAGAAATGTATACATGTATATAAAAGAACGGGTTGGTAGCTCTGGGGGTCGTAAAAAAGTTTCCTTTTTTTTCCTCCCTCATCTCTTCTTATACACATTTTGGGGTGAAACTTGTTAAACGTCAGCGTTTATTAATGACCGATCGGAATCACACACTAGAGGGGGCTATATACGACTAGAAAGGGGATGGAGGTCCAAATGGTCAGATTAACAGCATTGATAAGAAGCTTTTTTTTTTCTTCTTTCCTTCCTTTTTAAAAATTCACCAAAAAGGGAAGAATCGTGATGATCATTGAAATGATGGTGAATGGCTCCAATCTCCAAGTGTTATTCAACGTGACAGGAAATTGAGCGCGTCGTGATTTTTTCTTAATATGCACCATCAATCCTGTATATAGTCTGAATTCATATATAAATAATAAAAGAAAGAAGGAATGTATCATCACGCTTCTTTCTTAGTTCTCTTGCGTAATTATCCGAGTGTGACCGAGCTGCTGCAATCACGCATCTGTTGAAGGCGGAGGAACACTCGTTAAATAATAGACGCGACAGTCGAGTGCACATAAGCATCGTGATTTAGCCATAACGGGGCGGGGGAAAAAAATGCAATTAATTGTTTGTCAAGAGGCCCTTTTTTTTTATTTCTCTTATCCCTTTTTGACCATCGTCAGAACCAATTCTCGATCACGAACAAAAAGTTGGAAGAAATTATTTCTTTTCTGCAAAAAATATAAAAGAAGAAGAAAATTATTCCCATTAAATTTTTTCGTTCTCACAGTCGCATTATTTTGGAAGAGCGTGGGTACAATCCGCAGGCGCGTTTAATTATCATAAATCACGCTGGATAATTCTTCCCGACAACGACATATAAATAAATGAAAATGGGCGCGTTGTTTATTGTCACGGCGCTTAATCATCCGTGTCGCTGGCGATTTAGTTTCAAGTCCGTCCTTTTTGAAATTTATCGGCCTGTATTTTTTAAAGACAGGAAGAGAGCATATTCATCATTCGACACAAATGGCGGACAAGCAGTCAGATGCTGGCCGGGCGGATGATTATGCGCGCAGGCGCTCCACCTCCCTCCTTCCGGCATTGTGTGAAAAAAAACTGAAAATATATATTAATCATTTTTTTTTTCTTTAGAAGAAGCAAAGTTCATTGTTTCTGCGCTCTCTTTGAAATTATCGTTGACCTTAAAAAATAGGGCGGGTTTTTTAAACAGCTGACTGTGTGACTTATTTAACCGCATTATGATGAGAATCAGTCTGGAAATTAATCAGATTTTAATAATCTGTTTTGTCAACTAAAGGCTCCTAATATAATAAATTTCATGGTATATACATGTAGGTAAGCGACTTTTCTTATAAATATGGCGCATTGTCAACATCGCTTCCGCCGCAAGAAGGGGAGAAAAAGGAAAGTAGTTTTCCCCTTCAAAAAGAATTCAAATCCCGGAATGACTTGTCTTGGTCGTCACCATGGAAACGTACGCTTCAAAGGGATGAGGGACGAGCGCGAGCAGAGACTCATCGGCCCGTGCGTTTCATCCCTAAATTGGAAAAAAAGAAGAGGAGACGACGAGAAATGGAATTATTTTTCTCTTGTGAGAGTTGCCATCCAAACAATCACGCGGTACTGCACGATTCATTGCAATATCCTGAAAAAAGATCTCTTTAGATCCTTTCGTGATCCTTTTCTTACGAGATGATGAGAAAAAAAAGTAATTTCTTTTTCTTCAGAGGAATCAATCTCACCGTTGAATCATAATTGCTTGTTATTATATGACATTTTCCTGACTATGTATTCAGATATTTTTGAGAGGCTGTTTTGATACCTGTCATGAGAAAAAATATAAAATAAACTTTTTTTATACACATCTAGAAAAATGACACGTCAGTGTGATTATACAAAAACGTTTTTCCAACTTTAATTGGACTTTTTGATAATATTTCTTTCTCGTCTACTTGAAAATGCGCATAATAATTTCTTCTTTCAATAATTACAACGCGGTATTTAAGAGATTCTCGTGCGCACGATTTTTTTTTCTAACAGAAAATAATATAACCGATGGCGGATTGTTGTTTTTCCTAGTGCTGCGAAGGTGAGAGGGCCCCCTGAAATTACACATGAGGGCATCTTTTCTTTTTCTTCAGTTCGTCTAAGCCGGTAATTATAACTGTGGCTCCTAAGAAGAAGAAGAAGAAGAGAGATAATTACAGATCTATATGACGCTTCAGGGCTGGAATTAAACCTCATCGGCTAAGAGAACTCGCCGATGTGTGGAAATATGCAAATCCATCCGAGATATAATGGTTGCTCGCCACTGTACCTCCCTCCTTCAATTTTTAATGGCTCTTTAAAACAGAATCACGCAGGTGAAATGAATATAATTTGCTTTTAAATTTGAAATTTACGGCCAAATATTTTATACATTTATCATTTAGATGAGATAGTTTCAATTTCAAGAGGAATGCGATCATTGCTTTTGAAAATGAATTCATTTGAGAGACAAAGGAGAGCGCCATCATCATGCATTAATGTCACGATTCGTCAGTGAAGCATAAAAGATTATAATTAAGGCATCGGATAAACCGGATAAAGTCTCTTGAAAAATCCCGGAATAATGGCTGCATCTCTCCTGTGCGTGGGAACAGTGTAGATGTGGCTTATTGGAGGACGACACCACCAGAAGCCAACATCAACAACACCGACAATAACAGCTGAAAGAAGAAAAGGTTTTTTTTTCTATATAAATATAAGAGAAAAATAAATAGAAAAGAGCGTATATACGCCGCTAGGATGAGTGAACGCTGATGAAAGCCGCTGGCTCCCTCTATATGGTGGCGAATGGAAAGGGAAATATGATTATAATACATTTCTTGACAGATGCTGGATGAGACGACAAGATTGTGTCGTGAGCCTCGTCTCAGCAGTAGCAGCCCAAACGGACGTATAAATATAAATACGGAAGAAAGAAGGAAGGAGGGCTGATGATGAGCTGGTCCGAAAAAAGATCCTTCTTCTATACGTACCCTTATCATAATAATCTTTTTCTTCTTGATAGAAAAGAAAGAAATCTGGCTGTGTAATTGCAGCTTGATGATGCTGCACGCACCTATGCGCTCGACACCTTTTCTTTTTATTATTTACAGAGGCGGGAAATGAGGGACGCGGAGGAGCGCGGTGCTTATTATACAGTAGCCGGGACACGTTTTTTTCATCGACGCCATTTTCCCTACCACTTGAGGCTAGACGAGGCTGACTGGTCAATTAATCCACCAGCATGACGTCATCAGATTGAATAATCACATCCAGAGTAAACAATGGTGGAAGAGAGAAAAATAAATATGGTGAGAGAGAGAGAGCAATTTGTGAATGGACCTCAGGGAAATTGAAGAGAGGTTTTATTTATGCCTTTTTTAAATGGCAATTAAAGCGTTGGTAATTATAGAAATAAAAAAATTGGTTGTAGAGCTAGTATTTTGTAAAACAGGAGCAGGTTGTAAACAAGAAAACGTGTTTCAATCCGATATGAAAACAACTTGTCGTTTTCCGCTACGTTTCTTTCATTTAATTGGTTATTTAATATGTTTACCGGTTTGATATCTATCAAAGCTTTGCTTCAGAAGAAAAAAAAAGTCCGACAATACAAACAAAGATGAAGTCTAATAATTTAAGTATCAATTTCTGACAGGTGTGTGCGTGAGGTAAACATTCGAGTGATTCATTGACAGTTTCCAACTTAAATTTAAGAAGATGATTCGATTAATTCAGTCAATCTTGACGTGCCGTATCGAATCTTAAGATAGGGGGAGAAGGCTTGCGTGACGTCACGCGCGGGAGCCCGGGAAATTCAAACAAGAGGGAAAGTAGTTTCTTCCATTCTTTCTCATTCCATCGTATGCAAACGAGGACTCAAGTCAAAGAAGGACGCCGATCAATACAACACTATCTTCTTCATATATATAAATGTATGTATAAATATATTGGCGTCGGCGTCGTGCACCAACCGGCGCCCCCTTATTACGAGGGACCGCCCGTACTGTGTACATATATACAAGCTCTCGATATGATTCCATCTCTCATGTGCTGTGTGCGTGATAAATTGGTTTTGTTGTTGCAAAAAAAAAGCCATCTCTTCCATCTTGGAAAGGTCGGCGGCGGTGATGCTGAGGCGAGGAGAGTAGGCGGAGACGTGCCGTTCCCTCATTGGTTCATTCGCAGTCCAAGTCCCCCCTCTTTTGCCATCATCTCTCCTCCCTCATTTGAATATCCCGCGTGATCATCGCGCACGATTATTATACTCGTAAGAAATAAGGAAAAAACTGTCTGCGCCTTGATTGACGGGTTGACAAGTCTGTATTGCCAGAAGCCACGATAAATTCTACAGAAAGAACAGTCAGCATCCATCACATCATTTTTTTTTAATAATGTAAAAAAAACCACTTTAAAGAGGGGGGAATGACGATTAGAGACGCGAGAGAAGAAATAATAATTAAAAAAAAGGATTGAACATCAACAAAACGCACACACACACACACACACACGTATACACACGTATATATAATATGTATCATGGTACACTTTGTAGTCACATACACACCGAAGAAAAAATTTCTTATAAAAAATTAACCGAAACAACATTGATATATCAGGGGGTTGTGGTGGAAATCTTTTTTGAGTTTTTTGTTATTTTTTTCTTTAATTTTTTCGTCTTCATTTAGAACAGAAAAAAGGCTCGATAGGAACTTGAGTATCCAGGTGAGGTAGCCATGGATAATAATGTTTTTTTTTTTGTTTTACTTTCTTTCAATAATAACATACATACAATCATACTCGCACACTCACATTTGATCCTGCTTTTTTTCTTCTGGGGGAAAAAAGTGTAAATATGAAGAAGAGAGGAAAAAAAATTGAATTGATTGATCAGCTTTTTCTTTGTTGTTTTTTCTTTATTGCTGATGACGCCAAGTCTACAAAAGTACTTTTTTTTCTTCTTTAACTTTAAAACAAGGCGGACGTAGGAACGATCGGTTCGTGGTGCTTTATTATATTATAAATTAAGAGAAAATGTCTCCCAAAAAAAAAAAATTGAATTAAAGAAAGCAATAGGCCATCATAATATTTCTCTCTGCCCTTGGGTGATATGACAGTAACTTACACTTACAACACACACTGAAGAAAGAGATGGGGGAATTTTTTTTTTCAAAAAAACAGAGAGAGAGAGACAACGATGTATTTTGGTTATCACTACGTGAAATAGGAACCATGTGAGAGAGTTGTAAGAAGAGAAAAAAATAGTTTTCGATTTTTTTCCTTCTTACACAAATGGAGGGTAAAAAGATGTCATTTTTTGTAAGAGTGCAATATAATAACCACACTGACACGAACACGAGAGATGAGAGTTTTTTTCTTCTTTAAAAAAAAAAACAACAAAAAAGTAATTTTTCTTTCAATTCCACATCAATAGGTGGCGGCCTTACGTTGCTGTTGCTGCTGGGCAGCAATATTGGCGTTGGTATCGCAGTTGTTTCCGCCAGATTCCGCTTTGCCCGTCGTACTGCCCGTCGCCTGAGCAAGGGCAGTCAATTGCTTCACTACGTCTTCGATCTGAGAGCTGAGACCCGCCGATGAGGGCGAGTTGGAAGTGGGTGGCAGTTGCTGCTGTTGCGCTCCCGGTGAGGACACCTCTCCGCCCGCCCTCTGACGATGCTGCTCTCCGTTAAAGTGCTGCCTCAACTCGGACAAAGTTGGAAACTTGTCTTCGCAGTGCAGGCACTCGTGCTGGAGTAGAATGAGCCGAGTGGCTCCGCTTCCGGATCCGCCGGAATTGATGATGGCATCGCAGCTGCGTTGATGCTGAGCTACGGCCGCCTCGGATCCGTACAATGTTTGGCAGGCCTTGCAAAGTACTCCGACTTCCATCGGAGTCGTCCGGATGCCTTCAAGTTCTCGAGCGTTAAAGTGCTCTGACATGCTGGATCGGTCGCTTCCGTCCAGCGTAAAGCGAGCCTCAGAGACGCCCGATTCCGCAAACGTCTTTGCAATCTGTTGAAGTGCGGAAGGGCTCCGCTGGAGCATGGCTAAAAGATAATTCTCAGCTCCACCCGGCTGCTGCTGCTGTTGCTGCTGACCACCTTGTTGGTTGTATCCTGTATAAAATAATAATAAATAATTGGATGATAAATAAAGAGCCTTTTGATGTCTTAATTGAAGAAAGAGAAAATAAGATTGGATCGTGACTTGGAGGACTGATGAATCTGATTCGGACCCCCCCTTTTTTAGCGTAATCCATTGATGGAGTTGGCCGAGATAGTCGACGTTCCATATCGTGCACTACAAAAATCACGTATTCTTCTTAGAAAGTGTCGATCGCCAGTTATCGACCAAAAACGCAACGGATTCTTCGTAGAATTCCGGACTTAATCCGCTTAACAAGAGGGTCTTCTTCAGCTAGCTAGCCTTTCATTCGTTGATGAATTCAAGTCAATGTTGCTTTACCCATTTACTTTAATAAGACGAAAAAAGGCAGTGCCCACTTTAGTTAATGGGCCAAATCCGGCGGCAGCTAGCGTCGCTCGCCGTCGTCACGGAGAGAGGAAATCCCAAAGAGAGAGAGAAAAAGGAGGTCATCGGCTTATATATGATGAAGAATGGTGGAGCCCTCCCTCTTGATAAGGGCTGATTGCAATTAATTGCCGAGGCGACCGAAAAATATAGGCCTTGATGGACAGTCGAGAGCAACATTTCATTAGGATGTATAACTAAATCAGCCACATCCGCAGAAATATACTCGAAATAAAATAGAACAAAAAGTAAAAAAGAATTTTTCTGTTTAATTCAGGGACGAGCCGGAAATTCGGCGCTATAAATTGATTGAATGGTGGTGGTGGTGGTGGTAATAAATTGGTCAGGATGTGGAAGGGGACGCTAGGGCGCGCTGGACCATGCGCTTCAAAATGTGTGCGTAGGCCTATGAGCTGAACACATCATCACGTAGGGCTCTCACTAATGAACCAAGTACTACTAGCAAGGGCGAAGCCTAACAATAGTTTATATGAGAGAGAATAGAACAGGGTGCTTGGTATACTGGTTTTTTTTCCACCGTTCAATAGGGGACTCATCTGATGTAATATGCACGTTCCGCTGCACATTGGGGTCACGTAGACTCATCCTCACACGGAGCTTTTTTTATTTTCCCCAACAGCACTGCTAATCATTCCTGACTGTTGTGTGTGTGTAATTAGCTCATACGGATGAATGAGCAATTTCATTCATTCCAAAGCTCAGGAATTTGATCCTATTCGCTCATCTTAGGTTTCTTTTTTTAACTGGACCTTTGATTAGTTTATGATCGACCTGAAAATTTTCTAGACCGAATCGACTCATCATCGTACATCAAAAAAACATATTACCCTGGGAAAGATTTTTTTTCCGGTGAAAATGAAGCATTTTCTCCTCTTTTCAAAAAAAGAATCTTTTCTTTTCGGGTGAGAGAGAAACATTTTTCTATCCCACGGCCGAACAAATGATTCTATACCCGTATATAGCTGTACTCTATTGAAAAAAAAATGGTTACTCTGTGTGCTCCCTTCCAAACAAAACATATCTAGTGTGTCCCTCTTTCCACGTGATATGGATCGCGCACAAAAATCGGGATCCCCCCGAAAAAAAACGGAAGGGACCATTAAGCACCGAGACCCCCTTATACATGTCCACGTTTTTTTTTTATATAACAATAAAATGTATATGAAAAAAGAGGGGGATCAGGAATTACAGAGAATACAATTCAGCAGTGTCATTTTTTCCAGCGACCGTTATAAGAAAAAAAAAATTTGTGTGACCACCCAAAACGTTTTTTTCTCTCCCCTTCTGGGAGGAGAAGAAGGGAGAATCGACAGCTGCCAATCATTTGATTATTAAAAAACAGGCTTTTTTGTTTCTGACAGGTTCGATGGTCTTTTTAAGTTTAAAAAGAAAAAACTGCAGATGTGTCGCACCTGGAACCCGCATAGAGCACGCATTTGCAATCCAGCGCGTGATCGGAATATGCTAATGAAGGGGAGGGAAATGATTATGATTGTGAAGGTATGCAAGTCCCCCTTCTTTTTTGGTGTGTATTGCTCACACAACGCACTTCAGGGGGTCGACTGCTGCGAGATGTTGAGGGACGTAAAAGGAGTCATCCTCAGCGAGGGGTTTTCTCATATAACATTTTTTTTCTTCTTCTTCTTCTTGGCCTTGTAAGACGTTTGAAGGCCCAGGTAAAAGAAGAAGGAAACGATGTGGCCTTTTGATAGTGAGAGTCTCATATTTATACATCTCCTCCCTTTCCCCCTTGTGTTGTGTGTGTGCACCTCATGCAGAGCGACCGGGGTCTCCACCGCTTGACAGCACTGCTTAACCTTTGGCCTAGGACGGCCCGTCCATCTTTTTTTATATGTATATACATAATGTTTTTAAGGAAAAAGAAGAAATTCCTATGTGATTTAATTGCTAAGAGAGAGAGAGAGGCTGGACGCGCATCAATGATTCGATGGGTATCTAAAGATAACGTTGAGGGATTTTTGTGAGTGACGGCTCTTTTTTTTTTATCTTCATCTTACACGAGATGAGGGATTCAAATGTGTTTACAGATTGTTCTTGAAAGTGTTCTAGCCGGAAACGAGTAAAAGGTGGCTAAAAAAAGATATTCATCTCTTACAAAAATATGATTAATATTTTCAAGATGTCACTTGATGGCGAATATTATTTCAGGGGGGAACCACTGATTGTTCTTCTGGAAAAAAATATTTCTAGTACAAAAGAAGGATTTTTTTTCTATTTCTAACAGTTGGGGTGACACATTGTTTTCTCTCTTCTAGGTGCAAATGCCAATAGGGGGAAGTAAGAAGAAAAAAAAACTTTTGTGAGTGAAAATGGTCGTAGGGATCCCATGGTGTGCGTTATTTGAAACTTGAATGGCAGGTCCGTTTTTTTCTTCGGCCGTTGCACAAACCTTTTTGGAATTTGCATGCACAATAGAAATCCTCAGCCGGATATAATCAGGAAAGAAAACGTGCATTATGAGAAAGAAAAATCCCACAGTTTGTGAAGGAATGCGATTCTTCAATTGACTTTGTGTGTAGGTAAAAAAGGTGTGTACCCCCTTCATTAATGGGATCTATAGGGTCACACCTGGGCCGCAACAAGTAAAAAGAGAAGGGACTTACAATGATGTTGACCTCTTTCGGCGGAACACCTGAGAAATCTTTACAAAAAAAAGAAGGGGGCTGTGTGGGATTTTTTTTCTTCCCCTTCATTCTTAAGACACCCCTCCCATTTTTCGCGCCCAGTAAAAATGATCCGCCCTGTTCGAAATCCATCACGTCCAGCAGGAGCACGTAATACCTCACTTGGTAGCCACCATTAAGTTTCGTGACAATGAAAACTTTTTCTCCCCCCAAATACCTGGTGTCCCCCTTTTTCTCTCTCTCAGGTGTGTGTGTTCCATAAAGTATCTAGCAGCAAGGATTAAGAGTTGTGTGGGTCCTTTTAAGAGACGGCCCCCTTCTTCTTCTCGTCTCTTTACAATGCCAACCTGTTTGGCATGTTAATGGACCCAAGGAATAATAAAAGATGTGCGCCCAGGTGCGATGAGAGCCAACGGGGATGAAGAAGAAGAAAAACATTTGTGTGATGTGTGTGCCCTCTGGCTTTGATAATTTGTCGTCGCTGTCCACTTCCGTGCGCACACAGGTGGACAGGAAATCAACATCAATATAAAGTCACGACGTAATCATTATTATTTTTCTCTCCCCCCTTGAGGATAATCAATGACCGAGCGACTTTTATATTCTTTCGTATATTTGAAGAACATGTGCTGACGTCATGCTTCTAAATTAATTAAGGCAAGCAGAGATTTTCTCGACTAGAGAGAGAGAGAGAGCAGCAGATGGCGAGCTCACGCACTGACCTCATAGCACGTGCCCATCTGCTCCCGAGGCTAAGATTCACAGAGTGCGCGTAAATGAAGTTGAGGATAGAGAAAAAGAGTCCGGAATTATGGATGAACTTGCGCGAGCTAGCTGATGCGGCAGCTCAGCGGGAGACAAATGAAGGGAACGGTTATGATGGATGCCTCGCACAACAGCGCCCCCCTCTCTCGTCTCTACACGACTGCGTGACCTCTCTCATATAGAGAAGAACATTCCTCTGCTCCAAACACAAGAAATTCCAATCGATTCATCATTCCCTAGCGCAAGTCCCAAGGTTTTCTTTTTTTTCTCATTCAAACAAACAATGACCCGCATTCTTTGAATCGATCTATAAGAGTTTTTTTTTTCTTTCATTTCTTTCTTTCTTCCTGTGTTGTCCCGGAGGCATTTTTTATTTTATTTTAGAGTGGCTTCAGCCATTAGCGGCAGCAGCCAGCGGAGCCGCACCTTTTGCCGGCCCGCCTTGTGTGTGATGTTACAAGGCCTCGAGGGGCAACGGATCGAAACAAAAAAATAAAAAGAGAAATAATACAACTGTGAAGAACACAGAAAACGTCTTCTTCCTATTCAATGACACACCTGCAATTAACAAAAAGAGAAGCTGAGACCTCCCTTGAATCCCTCCCGCAAGGAAAAAGTAATTAAAAATTGTTTCTTAAAAACTTACCGCTGTATGATGATGCGGAAGCGGCAGCGGCGGCGGCAAGGATGGCTGCTGGATTCATTCCGCTCGATCCGTAGCCCAATCCGTAAAGTTGATGAAGTAAAAGAGCTTCTAGTTGAGCTGCTTCCGCTGGGTTGTTGGTCGAATTGTTTGCCTCGCCGGGTGAGCTGGATGCGGATGCCTCTGCATCCTGTTGAGCTCCCGATGAGGATTTCTGGTGCTGACCGGATAGTTGTTGCTGTTCGGCCACGTGAATCTTGACACGTTCGATGTGTTGATGAGTAAAGATGTGATCTTGAACGGCGTACTTGTGAGAGTACTTGAAATCACATAGATCACAACCTTCCGGTTGCTTCGTGGATTCTGACATCTCCGTTCCGCTAGCTTTAGCTGCATTCAACTTGTTCTTCTTCTCTTTAGCTCGTGCGTTCTGGAACCATACCTGAACGACTCGTTTAGGAAGCCCGATCTCTCTGCCAAGAGCTTCGCATTCGGCCATTGTGGGCGTTTTGTAGTCGGAAAAGAGTGACTTCATTACGCGAACTTGAACGGCACTCATCTGAGTCCGGAAGCGCTTGTTACCACTTCCAGCCTGTCCTCCTCCGCTAGTGGATCCGGCCATGCTAGCATTGTTGCTGTGACTTCCCATCTTTCCATATGGGAGCGGTGAGGAAGGATTACTCTCATCAAAATAATCCATGTCGTCTGTTCCGACGTCCGAATGCATCGAGCTCTCCGGCCGTCCGGCTGAAGATGATTGGAGCGGTAAAGGACGGCTTAAATCCAGGGGAAGCTCACCCGTAGGATTGGTTGGAGTAGGACCAGCTGCTCCGCCGCCGGATGAAGCTGCGGCGGCAGCAGCGTTGGCTAGATAGTCAGTTAGCGTAGCGCTTGAGTGCGTCTTCGGCCTTGCCGTCAAATCCGGGCAGAGGAGCGACGAATCCTTGTTGGTACAAGCTGGATAGCATAGATAAGGATGCCATGGATTGTTGGTAGTTGCTGACAGCCTGAGAGACGTTTTGTTAGCGCTTCCTGGATAGCATCCGCACTGTTACCGCCAGAAGCGGCAGCGGAGAGACCCATGTGGGGAGAGCTGTTGATCCCACCAGGATCCGATTCGTCATCCGTCATGTCTGGTAGAGCGTCTATGTTGACTTCGCCTTTAGCGAGCTGATCCGGATGTCTTCCGGCAAGATGAGATTCTAGTGCAGATTTTACTTTAAATAGAGCCGGACAGAAAGGACATCCTCTTGTTGATGACCTGTGCGTGGGCACGAAACTGACCTTTGCGCTCCCTGGCACGAGTGTTCTGGAACCAGACCTGAACGACGCGCTTCTTCAGTCCTACCTCTCGGGAGATGGTTTCAAGCATCTTTCTCGATGGATTAGATTCTAATTGGTATTGCTGGTACAAGAAATCCAACTGTTCCGGTAGGATGGTGGTCCTCAATCTCTTATCTCTCGGCTGACCGTCAGGTCCATCACCTCCACCACTAATGCTTCCGCCACCACCACCGCCATTCCTTTCTTCATCTTCTTCTTGTTCCAGCTTACGCTTGCTTCCTGATGGAATGAGAGGATTGGAGGAAGAAGAAGCCGGAGGAGTCATGGGTGGACCGGATCCGGCGGAAAGCTGAGCAGCTGCCACTACAGCGGCTTGGTGTTGCTGCAAAAGTGCGGCGTACTGGCTCTCCATGCCACCTGCTCCACCGAATTTACCTCCAGCGGCAGCAGCTGCTGCGACACCAAAGAGATCCGGATTCATAATGTGAACGATTTGATGCTCTCTCCACAGATCGAAACGGGCAAAAGTGAGACCGCACTGTTCGCAGTGGAAAGCTGAATCATTCTGCTGTTGCGGCTGGTAAGATGATGATTCTGGTGTAGTTTTATTCTGAGTTGGATCATTGCGCTTAGCCGGTTCGACGTGATGAGATGACGACTTTGGAACCACTGGAGGTGCTCCACATGAAGAAGAGGCCGTTCCGCTCATGACGGAAGCGTCAGCTAGTGAACTGGAATTGCTGTTGTCGTTATCGGACGAAGAGAAGCAAGCAGCCGCTTGGGCAGCTGCCGCCTGAGCCACAGCTGAGCGTTTAGCATCCTCTTCTTTGAAACAGTGCGTCTTCTGATGGCGGATGAGCTCGTAGTAGCGCTGGAAAACGAGCAAACACTTTTTGCACTGATAGTTGAGGCCGGGAGTGCGCTGGAAGCGACCGGATCCGTCGTCAGCACCGGAATTAGAGCCCGGTGTGGCTGATCCTGACCCTCCAGGAGCAGAAGGATCGCTTGATGGTCCGGATCCTGTTACGGGTGGTTGATTTTCATAAACCTTTCGGGCCTTTTGACGGGCGTTCTGGAACCAGACTACGATGACACGGGGCGAAAGAGCCAGCAACTTTGAGAGGTACTCGAGGTCGTCATCCTTAGGATAAGCGTTGTTTTCAAAGAATTCTTGCAACACCTTGATCTGATAATCGGTGAAGCGCGTCCGGTTGGCCCTCTTGCCAGTAGAAGAGCCGGGACCACCGCCCCCGCTGGAAGAGTTTCCACCACCTCCTCCACCGGGAGGCGTCAATGGCGCCATGGGAAGCGGAGTGGAAGTGGTGAAAAAGTTGAACGGCCCTTGATCGCTGTTCATGCGTCCAGGGCTCAAGCCAGACATCCCAGCTACTGGTGGAGCCGGACTGGTCAACGCTGAACCACCGGCTGGTCTTGGTGGAAACATGTTACCTGCTGTCACCACTCCGGTTTTGGTGTCTACATTGAGTTGAGAAGAGATGAGAGATGCAAGAGAGAGATTGCTAGGCATTCCGGACGGGGATCCGCTCCGTTGCTGGAATGGCATGTGACTGGGCGTGGCACGGCTGCTGCTATTAGCTTCCTCCAAGCTGGGCGGTAGTTGATCCATCATCTCGGAGGCGACCACCTCTTTCTTCACCTGCACTTCAGGAATCGGACTTGGTTGCGGCTGGGGTTGCTGCTGTGCTGCTGCTGTTGAGCCAGGGCACTTTGCTTCGATGCTTTAGGAGCTGAAGGAGCCGGGCGGCTATTAACCAAAGCTCTCTGGATTTCCATCTGCTCTTCCGTTTTTAGTGGAGTCACTTTGGTTTCGCCCGTCTTTTCATACTCTTCGAGATTAAGCGTCGTGCTAGGCGGATTGCTAAAGTTGTACGGAGAGTCCTTATTCCGTTGACGCTCCTGTACATATAAATGGATCAATTAATTTTATTAGAGTTTATATGGCAGTAAAGACCTTCACTGGAAATAAAATATTTTGTTGGATTTATCATTCAAATTTACGTCATGACTACATTAATGGGCTATAATTACGATACTGTTGCTATACATAAACCAAGTATTGCAACATCAGATGAGCCAATGCATAAAAAAAGAGAAAACATTCGAGTGAGAAAAAAAGTAGGGTATATGTACCTTGAAAAGGGTATTGCGGAACCAATGTTTGATGACCTTCGGCGGGAGGCCGGATTGGCGTGCCATCTCGGCGATAGTTTCCTCAGGCGGCGAGTTATTAATATCAAAATGAGCTCTAAGAATCTTAAGCTGATCATCACTGATTCTTGTACGAGCCCTTTTCTGCTGCTGCTGTCCAGCTCCTCCACTTTGCTGCTGTCCTGAAGAGGATTGTGATTGTTGCTGTTGCTGCTGCTGCTGGATCGGGCCGTTGGATTGTTGAGGCTGAGATGGACCACCGGATTGCTGTTGAAGGAGCTGTTGCTGTTTAGCAAGAATTCCAGTCGGATCCATGGCTGATTGGAGGAATGGGTTGCCCTGATGAGCAGCCATAGCTGCCTGGAAGGCTGGGTCGAAATGTCCCGTCATCATGCTGAAGGGATTCATCAGTGGTGGTTGCATGTTCATGGCAGCTAAAGCTGCGGCGGGCATGTTGAAGCCGCCAGCAAGCCCAGCTAAGCCCATCATCATCGGGTTGAATTGTTGCTGGTGGGCAGCCAGTTGACTGGCTAGACCCATGGCATTGAGAACACCTTGCATGTCACTCATCTGCTGTACAAGCTGAGCATTCTGTTGAGCCTGTTGGGCAGCGGCGACGGCAACTTGCTGGGCAGCAGCTTGTTGCTGTTGTTGTTGTTGTTGAGATGCGGCCGCTTCGGCAACGGCACTGCTGGAAATAGGAGTGGAAGATGCCGTAGGAGTCGGAACAGCCGTTTCGGACTGAGCCTGAGATTCCTCTTCATTGCGGTCGATATTGCCTGGTGGGGGAAGCCTCTCTACGGGAGAAAGAGGAGGAGCCTGGTTGCTGCTCGCTGCCGCCAAACTAGCTGTCCGTTTAATGAGTTCGTCGGCGCACTGTTCGACGCAGTGGGGCGGAACCATTTGGCGGTGAACCTCTTCGCTGTGGGCCTTCAGTACCCAGATACTGGAGAAGCTCTTATGACACAGAGGACAGACGCAGCGCTGGATCTCGGGCGCCTTGTTGCTCTCCGTTCCGTCTCCTTCCAGGGCATTCTCCTTATTCTCCTCTTCCGCCGGATCCGCGGATGGAGTAGCAGCAGCTGCTGCTGAAGAAGCTTGGGAGACATTATTTTCTCCCTGAGAATTCTTCTGATGATTTCCGGCAGAGCGTTGTTTTTGGTGGCATTCGTTAAACTGCATGACCAGTTCGAATCCGTAGCTGCCCAGCAAGTGTTTGAGCATGCGCGATGATCGACGGGCTGGTAAGCTGAGTTTATTGTTATTGTTGTTGACACCAGTTTCTTCCGCCGGAATAGGAGATTCAGATCGATCCTTGTTGTTGATGAGAGCAGCCCAATCTGCTCCGGCAGCGGGCGGGAATCCGGCTGCTGCTGAGTAATACTGTTGAAGCTGTTGGTGTTGGAAGAGCTGCTCAGGCGATAAACCGTAGAGTTGGGCCAATGCCATAGCTAGTTGATTACCGGCGGCTGAATCCTGTTCCTGAGTTGTCGTCGTTGGCGTCGTGATAGCTGGACTGGCCATGCCAGGTTTCCGGCTACCGGCTGGAGATTCCGGTGAGTTACTATTGGAGGAGGTGTTGGCCCCGGTATTGCCAGACGGCTGCTCAATAAGAGGGCGAGTAAGATCAATATGTCCGGCAGCGGCCAGCTCTTGCAATTTAGACGCCCGGGTCTGATGTAAGACGGAACGGAGGTGGATGTCCAGCGTAGAGCCCTGACTGTAGGCCACTTTGCAAATGTTGCACTTCCACGGCTTATTGCCGCCGGCGCCGGCCAGATCCCCGGTCAGAGTGGAGGAGGAGCCGGTCGAATTGGCCGTGACGGGCCGTTCCGGCCGGCTGACGTTGCCTAAAGCCGCCGGAGGGGGCAAGGGCGTGACTGATTGCTGCTCTGTGACGGCGGAGGTGTTGGCAGCGGCGGCGGCGGCCCTTTTGAGCTTGTGCAGGTGACTGACGGAGTTGTAGTGGACCAGAAGAATGTTCTTTTGCGTGAAGGACTCTTTGCAGACGTCGCACTTGAACGGCCGATTAGGATCCAAGTACTTTTCCATCGGGTAGTGAAGCTTCTCGCCCTTACGGTGCTGCATCGTTTTGTTGTGACTAGTCAGGTAGGCCTGAGAGGTAAAAGCCATCTTACAACGGTGGCACTTATGTCGCCGGACCGGATCCGGATAAGTCTCTTCAGCCACCGAAGCGCTGTTGAGGTACTCCTCCAGCGGAGTGCCTTGGTGAGGTACATCCAACCCGGTACCTGGCTCGTCTCCAACACCATCTTCACCATCCTGCATCATGGAATCCTGCTGATCCATAAGCTCTGCTTCTTCGTCAGAGAGCTCTGCACCACCGTGGACAGATTCACGACGGAGGTACTCGCTGATGGCAGCCTCACTAGCCTGACCGGCCAGTCCGCTAAGAAGTAGAGGATGAGATAGAAGAGATTGACGGAGAACGTTGGCCTCCTCATCCGTCAGCTCAGCGTGAGAGCTCTCTAAATGCTTTTGTAGAGAGAGGATAGAGCGGAAGGATCGGCCACATAGCGGACACTTGGTCGCATCTCGAATAACGTGGTACTGTGAATGTAGCTGCAACTTGTCCAGCGTCTTGAAAGCGAGGGAGCATTGAGGACAGCGGTACTTGTAAGCATGGCGCTCTGATACGGTCGCACCGGAAGTCAATCCCGGCCGAGAAAGTGGAGTAGTACTGGTAGCTCCAGCACTCGCTTCACCCGTTTCCTCACCTTCATCTAATACTGCTGTTGATGATCCTTTCTGCTGCTGTTGCATAGCTGCATTGAGCCAGTTGGCTTGCTCTACCAATAACATGAGCCGTTCGAGTCCCTCCGCGTTGACGTTGTGGACCGTGGCGGCGTGCTGCTCCACCTGTCCACGATCGGGGAACCGGTTCTGGCAGAGTGGGCAACAAAGTCCAGTCTCGTTACCTTTGGCTTCCGTCTTAATACCCTGTGGATCCGCCGTTGTGGTGGTTGGTGACGTCGTGCTTCCCTGGCCCAACTGCGCTCCGGCTTCTGTATGTGCGTGTATATAATAATGATAGGAAGCAAGTTAGTCAAGCTAGAAAAAAAAATAAACACGCAGCATTCTTTAATGAGAACGAAGCGTCCAGCTGTGTCAACACAACTTAGGTTAGGGGATGAGTCTTCAACGGTAGCACCGGTCACAAGGGAAATAACTAAGTTTTTCCGCTTTTTAGGTGAGACAAAATAAATTGCTCACTATTGGATATTTTAAAATATATTCTAAAATAAAGCCTCACGTAACGAAAGAGTTTTTTTCCCCCTTCATTCATTTGTTTATTAAAGAAAATAAAAAGAAAAGGGCCCACAGCTGCAGCGCATTTTCTATTGTCGCCGTCGAGACCCCAAGTTGAAACACAACACCCGTTTTTCTTCGTGTGTGTGTGTATTGTGTATAATGCACACATTCGAACAAACATTGATTTTTTTCTTTCTTTTTCTCTCTCCCCACTACTCTTTTTAATAATCACGACCGCAGCTTGTGGAACAGGCGCGTAATAATCATTCCCGCGTGTCAACCCGGGGCTCCCAAAGCGAACTGGTAATAAGCAGGTAGCTAAAAAATATATCAAAAGAGGAAGAGACGAATTATTTATTCATCGAGAGCGCGCCATCATCAACATATACATAAAGGTGGCCTTGATTTTTCATTCCGGAATTATGACCGCAAAAGAAGAACTGAGCCGCATCCTCGGAAGAAAATGACTAATTCGTGTCTGCCCTTTTCGAATATTATTCAAAAGAGAAAGGAAATCGTAGCACGTGCAGGTATATACACATAAGATCTGGACGAGAAACATCTACATATGGCTGAAGGCTATTCGACGGGCAAGAGAGGGTTTTGCTGGGCGTAGGAAGGCGGGCGGGCTATAGCGTGCCAAATTACCGGGCGCCCCGTGCGTGTCGAGCGGACCGCCATAAAATCAACACCCGGGTTCCCTTCTTTATTTTCTTCTTCTCTTTCTCCTTTTCCCGTTGTTTTCTTGAGCGAGACGAGCAACGCTAACAACCGGCCTGCTTCGGGCGCTCTCTCCTTTCGCCCGGGTCATAAATGTAAATAATAAATAATCAGAGCGGCTTGAAAGGTATAAGCCAGAGAGAGAGTCATCTTTTGACACCTTCACACAGGTCGGTCGGCCTCCCCCTTTTCTTTTAAAAAAATTTTACGGCAGGCTACTGTGCCGGGCTCGAAGGTGTCATCAACACAGCCGCGAGGAATATTAAAAGTAAATTCTCGCGAGGGGTAAACACAATTTTAGGCGGCTTCTTGACTATAGAGTGACACTTTTTTTAAGGTAAAAATTGACCACCTTCCGCGTCCTCATTTAGAAAAAAGGAAACCTTCCCTCATCAATTTTTATTCTCCAAGGAGATACCATTCAAAATTTCTCTAACGGATTTTTTTTTTGTTTCTTCCCTCGTGTCAGATTTATTAACCGGTGAAAAAAGGTAAAAATTGATGCTGGAATCGAAAATTCCTATGATGACGCCGCCCTGAATCCGGTCCCCCAAAAATGGTAAAATATATTCCTAAGAGGGATCACCATCGATCACTTTGGAATCTTAAGTAATTCAAGAATGTCTTGGCGGTCATTGTAGGAATGTTTTCTTATAGACTTTTTAATATCAAATACATTCCTAATGTTTATAGAATAATAAGAATTTCTATTTACCCGTGCCGTTGATGCTCGGCGGAGTCGTATCAGCAGAATCGGATGATTCGGAGGGTAAGACGACAAATAGGTCGCGCAGCTCGAGCGGTCCGTTGGATGAGTGACCGGATCGCTGACGCTGAATGTCTGCTAGCTGCTCCATCTGACAGTGGCGAAGTGTGCGGGCGTGCTGGAGGAGAGCTGACTTGTTGGGGCAGTCCAGCTGACAGAGCCGGCACTGATAGGTGACTGACGACCGCTGATTTGATGGGAGGGTAGCCTCTTCTGCATTCAAATGACGAAAAAGATCGACAGCCAGTTGATGCCTTGGGCTGAGGGCGTGCACTTGGAGCTTGTGCACGCTGTTGGTGTAGTAGTCGCAGACGTTGCAGCGCAATTGAACCGGATTCGTGGTGCTCGTAACGTACTGAAGCTTCCAATCGTTTCGCGGTCCACCTTCCTGGATATGAGTAGCGTGCTGAAGCCTCTGCAGATGTTTGTCCGTCTTGCAGTGGAGTTGAAAGTTTGCCTTGAGTGTTGTCTTGTAAGCACAGAGGCGACACAGGTAGTGACCGCCGATGAGAAGGAGAGCTTCGTGCTCTCGTTGACGGGAACGATCTGCGCTAACGTGACTGGCAAGTACTTCCGCTCCATCGTTCCCGAATACGGAGCACACGAGACATTGAAATACTTGGGAAGGATTAGCTTCTAGCGGCTCTGGAGGAGGTTCCATGGTCTCGGGATTGAGTCCGGTATCCGCCATGGGCATCCCCGATGAGGAGGCTGGTTGATTGATCCCGCTGTTGCCGGACCATCCCTGCTGTTCGGCAGAGGAAGGAAGCTGACCGCCCGTCATCATCTGAATGAAGAGAGCCTGCTGGTAGGCCATATCAGCCATTGCGGCTTCCTGTCCGCCCCCAGAAGGATCTTGTTGCCCTTGAAGGGTGGACAATTGCTGCATCCGTTTAACGTTCTGCTGGAGCATGATCATGTTGTGCGTGTGCTTCTCAGATGTCATGTGGATGCGCAAGTTACGAGCTACATTCGTCTCGTAATTGCAAACGTCACAGCGCCAGGTCGGTTTTGCAACGCTGCTGCTCCCGCTGAGAGGACCAGCCGGGGTGTTGAGCCCAGACTTTGGGAGTGCCGGACTGGTCATTGCAGGAGGACTTGAGTGCTGCTGTGAGCCAGAAGTCTTGACCGGACTGGCTCCGCTCATCGACTCTGAGCTCGTATTGTGACCACTAGTATTAGTACCCTGTCCGGCAGCTGAGGAAGAGGAACCGGATTGCCCGTTGCTGTTATTCTGCTGGTGAAGTTCCTGAGCGTTATTGAGATGCTTGTCGGATTGCATATGGATGCTCAGGTTGCCTTTTGTGGTTGTCGAATAATTGCAGACCTCACAGCGGTAGGGCTTGTAGCCGCAGGTGTACGTTTCCCCTCGTGCCAACCGTGGATGGGGCTGACCTGTGAGGCAGTACAGACACGACGTCTCGCTCTCCGGATGCTTCTCTTTCATGTGAATCTCGAGCGTTTCCTGATATTTGTAGTGCCAGTTACACTTGGGGCACTTGAGCGTCTTGCAAGAATTTCTTGTCGCCAAAGCGGCCATAGCAGCAGCGGCCGCTGCAGCAGAACCCAAAGGACTCATCAGTCCGCTTCCGTCCGCACCAACCGGAAGACCGAACGGATGCCCCGGTGGGAAGCAACCAGCCGGTAGTAGGAGGTTATTGACGTTTACTCCGAGACCAGTCACGGGGTTGTTGTTATTGTTGTTGTTGACAAGGTTGACAGGTGGCGGAGAGAGCGGAGATGGAGTGGTCGTTGAGCTCGGTGAAGAAAGCAAACTGCTAGCACGACCATTGTTGTTGCTCGTGCTGCTGTTGTTATTATTGTTACCCGTACTCCCTGGCGGGCTCATCTGAAAGCTACCTGGAAGCAGAGCCGTCTCTTTGCTCTCAAATGAGTCATCTCCTCCTGCTTCACTCTTGACGGAGACGTTGAGAGCGGCGGGAGGCAATTCCTGATGTACGACCGGCTCCAAAAAAGAGATGACAGCCTCTTTGCTCTTGCCAACTAGCTGAACAATAGCAGACGTGTTATCCCGACTGAGGATCCTCTTCTCTTCCTCATCCAGCCGTAGAGCATGCTCTCCGGTGGCGTGAGCCGTAAGAGATTTCGCCAGACCGAAAGACAACTTGCAGATAAAACACATCAGAATGGGTTTGATGGGCACAGCTGATGAGGGGAGTATTGAAGCAGACTGTAAAGAGTCGTCGTTGGAGTTATTCCGGGCAGAGTAAACGCGGAAGCTATGCATCACCGGAGCATCTAGAGAGGTGGACGATGAGGCCGTTTTGCTGACATCACGCGAGACGTAAAGGGCTCTTGCGATGTGAGGCAGGTTGTTTTGTTCCAGATCTGTTGTGCCACTTCTCCGGCCGTCAACTATTATGGCTCCTTCCAGTTTAGGTAGCTGAACCTGGCAGTTATCCAGCGTGACGCCATCCCTACTGCTTTCCTCGATGATGTAGGCGGATCCGTCAGGATTATAAACAATCTTTCCATCGAATCGCTCCACATCGTCACCTGGTACGGTTCGTGGTACTGGAGAAGGTGTACTACTCCGACTACTCCGACTGCTCCGGCTCTGTTGACTGCTGTCCGGTAGCTCTTCTTCATCTTCTTGACCAGAATCAGAGCCGGCCGTTGCCGCGCTCCCAACGGCCGCCGCCATGCTGACGACGTCGCGAGCATCCAGCCGGGCGTGGACCATCGTCTGCTGGCTCAATTCCGAGCTATCCGACGGTTGTGGCGTCGGTAAACTCGTGGCGAAGGCCGTCGTTGTCGTTGACGACGGCGTCTCCGAATGGACGACGCGAGGACTAGGCACCGCTATGGAGACGTCCATCTTGGTGGTGTCTTGATTACAGCGGTGCTTCCCTGTTGATTTCCTCTCTCGTTTCCTTTCCTAATCAAACCACCGACTCATCACCTGTGAAAAAAAGACAAAACAAAAGAAGCCTCTATTATGTCAAGGATCATTGAAATAGCCCCCTCTGATGGGAGCTGTCACGCCTAACCTCAGCGACCCCTCAAGGCGTCATTATAAAATTCGACCGATTAATATACAAGCGTGAACTCACGAATGAGGCGTGTTGAAACACAGAAAAAATAAAAAAGAATCGTCTTTTTTTCTACGATGGAAAATAACCGTCGACTTCCGGCCTGGATTCGGCGCGGAATGATTGAAGGAGCGTGGGGAGGGAGTTAAACGAAGGAGGGTGTGACATGTAGATGTGCGCACATCAGGGACAAGACAATCAAGAAGAGATCCAGCCCACTGTTGAAGACTGCGCAGACTCCCCTCTTTTACGAAGCTGAGGGATCCTTGTGTCTATGGGATCCACCATTGGGGAAGAAGGATTCACGCAGCTTCTCGTTACCTTCATTTCCACCCGCCCACCCATTATCGCCGCCATATTGCAAATCTTTGAGAGGAAAGTTTAAGAAGAAAAAGAACTGTCAGCTTGCGTCTCTCATCAACGTATGATGCTCACGTTCTCTCTTCTCTTCTTGAAAGAATGTTTTCGATAAGGTCTATACTCTCTCGTTAAGGAGAAGACGAAGAAAAAAACTACGGGAGACCAAAAACACACGGAGATGACCGATGTGAGAGAGACAAGAGGAATGTGTCTTTTGATATCTACCTGGGAGACAGACAGAGAGAGTAAACACACATTCAACATAATGGCGGTTTTCTTTTTGGGCATCGGATCGTCGGGATTACTTATAAGGCGGAGACCGAGAAAGAGAGAGCCTTCCACTCTTTTGATTAATTAGTTCGATCCAATCAGCTCTGAGTGGAGCTCTCCGAAAATGGGATGACAAAGAGAGAGAATCACCTGTATGCCAAAGCACTTTGAACCGGTTTTTACGTTATTTTGGTTGAATTGATTATTGATTTGAAAAAATAGAGGACGTTGACGTAACTTATCGCGGACTTAATCAATAAGCCTCTCATTTTTTTTGTTTTCTCATTGTGTCGTGTAGGTCTAATGAAGTGAGAAAGCGGCTATTGGTGAAACAAACAAAAAACTAACCTGGCTGTCGGGGTGGGCAACTCGTGAGGTGCCCGGCGATTTCGTGTCGCCGCGGAAGCTCATGGATTCTTAAAAGCACACACAAACACAAACACAAAAAAAAGAATCACGGATTGAGATTCTTTCGTTTTTCTGCACTGCGTTTGAGGAATGATATTTTTTTCAAATAGAAAACTTAATCCGGGATTTCGTCTCAAGAGTGCTGCATCACTTTTGACATTTTTCTTTGACTGGTGGGGCACGATATTTTTCACAAATGCACTCAACACGCACCGCAATGAATATATAAAAACAAATGAAATGAGAAAAAAGAAACTTAAAAAAAATGTTCAGGCTCGTGACAGTTTAATTGTATAAATAAAGGAGGGCGCTATATATCTTCCGTTTTTGTGTGTTATATATTTCAAAGAAATAAAAATAATAAAAACGGGAGAGCGCGCTGGACGCGACACAACACGGCGAGGGTCACGGGCCGACTGACTGTTCGTCGGCCGGTTGACCACTTGCACCGCTGCCGCCAAAAGAAGAGTAAGAAGAGGAGTAGAAGAGAGAGAAATATTAAAATGGGGAGGAAAATAGGGAGAGAGAGAGAAAGAGAAACACACCTAAGCTCCGCCTCTCTTCTAGTTTTTTAGATACCGTCTACACTACGCGCTTGACTGCCGTATGAGGCATGCGCGCGCCAACGACACGAGCGCCGGCTGGCGACGGACCGCCCACAGGTGACAATGACTGGAGCTCGCATGCGAACCTCGGATGAAGGTCGCCAATTCGCGAAACTCCATAATTTGCAATTATAATTATTTATTCGTTTTTCTCTATCTACATTAAGTTATGTTTTTTTTTAAGTCAATTATAAGCGTCCTACTTGTCCGGTCAGGTGCATTTCACGAAAACTCAATTAAATACTTTCTTTTTTAAATACTTTTTTACAGTTCTCTCCCGCGACTAAACGCTGATTGGCTACGGCTATGCATGCATCACACGAGCTGTCCGTTCTCAGTTTTGTTACGATGACAACTTTTTCCCAGCCTTCGTAGAAAAATCATCTGCTGTCAGCACCATTTAAATTCAAGGATTGGTTACACTTTTTGACATGCTCGAACTAATTTTTTGTTTTCTATATAGAGTCTCAAGTCTGAACCATCAAAGTTGTCAACTATTTTCAATGCCGTTTTATATAACTCAAATAAACCTGCAAATCAAAGACGAAACTTTGGCAACGCCGCGCTATCGATTACCATAAAGCACACAGGTGAGGGATATATACCGCGGTCTCCCCTCGTTATTGGAATACCTATGAGTGCAGCAAAATGCTACTCAATTACATGGTTTAAACGCTTATTTTAATTAAATTCCAAAAATAATTAATTAAACGGTAAATCTTGTACGCATTCTTCACTCTTGTAATGACCAGTCTACTCGACACCTTCCCTTTTCTTGAATGAACGACGAGGGAAAAAAGGAAAACAACAACCTTACTCATAAATGGGGTTAGGGTCGTATATATACATATATGTCTTGAGAGTGGGGGGCTGCTGCCCTGCTGGCTGGCGTGAATTTATGAGACAGACACGCGGAGAAAAAAAAAAGATTCTCCCCCTTTTTATCCCGCTCGGCGCGAGCTCGCCAGAAGGCAATTTTTCTCGTTCATTCCTCTCATACCGAAAAAAACCTAATAGATCGATTACTATTACATCTTGATTAATTGGATGGTGATGGTCCGACGGTCAATGACCTTAAGAAGATTCTCGCTCACGGACTCATAAGGTCACATCACACAAAAAGGGGAAGAAATATAAGAAGAAATCTTGACAGCTGGGCGGTAACCCAACAGGCTCCCATTAACGCACACATACAGGTCACATGTTAAAAAAATAAAAAAAAGGTACGGTTTAAAAAAAAAAATGAATTACGATATACATAAGAAGGGACATAACATTATCAGTTTGACTGGGCATCACCGTGCTGGCCAGCAGCATAATACGTGAACCCATTTCCGGCCCCTTTTGTCAACGTGCATTTATACTTTTTTACGACGTCAGTCTACCTATAAAAAATAAAAACCAGCAGAATATTTTTTCCCCCCTTCACATATATACAATGTTCGTATAAGGCAGCATCGATGCTGCGCTAAAATGCTTTCGTGTGTGTCCCCATCTCCTCCGCCCGCCGCCCCTCATTTGTCCGACAAGGAAAAAGGAGGAAAGAGAGAGAGAAAATCAGTTGTGTAAATGTGCCGCCATACAGAGAGAGAGAAAAAAGCTTTTTTCTTTCTCTTCTCTCTAAAAACTTGGCGGCGGCATCAGAACGCTGAGGGACGACCGAGAGCAGGGAAGCAATTAATCGCCGCCCGAAAGAGAGGACCTCTCATGTATAAAATAGCTAGCCGGACAAGCGCGACTTGTATTATGTGCGCAATTTTCAAGAGCCTCTATTATAATGACTCCAAAAAAGGCTTTAAAGAATTTACTCTTATTTATCTCTGTTATTGCGAAAATAAAATAAATAAAAAGTAGCTATTATTGATATAAAAATTAACATAATATAAACTATTAGCATCCATACAAAATTAGAAAGAGAAATTAAAGTTAGATAATATGTAATGACCCTATTCTTCATTTGGCAAAGTGACAAGGAGGGACACATAATTGAGGTCAGACACACACATCACAAAATGGCGGCCCATTTAAGGAACCATTTCTTTTTCCAACCCTCCCCCTTCATGTTACGGTGGTCACTCATTTTATGTATTTTTTCTTTTTCTTTTCTTCTTCGGCTGCTGGGAGACCCAGGTGACAAATCCTTTTTTAAAAATACACACGAAGAAGAGGAGAAGAAAAAAAAACATACCCGCAGGTAATTATTCAACAGATGACAATCAGACATTCCTTTGAATGATGCTCTTCACCTTGGAAAAAAAAGGTATGCAACCGGTTTTTTGTGTGTGTTGATGATGCTCGCAGAGGGGATATAAGAATTGATCAGTTCAGGTAAAGAATATATAAACGAATGATTTATTCTTCGCCAACGGTTATTTCGCTCATCGTTTCCCCTTCGTTTAAGAAAATGCGACGACGACGGTGATGGCCTTATGCGAGCAGAGTTGCTCGCTCTAATCCCTCACCGGCGCTGATGGCTCTTCTTCTTCCTCCTTTTTTTTTATGTGTGTCGCACTTAATCCTATTATGTACGGACGGATGGGCCCGTGTGCTTGTCTATACCTTGGGCCACGACGACGACGACGAAGACTAGGGGTGAAAGATGCGAAGATTCCGTCGTTCCCCTCTTATTCCGGGTCCTTTTAAAACACAAAAGGAGAGAGAAGAGCCCGGTGCTGCCTTGTGTGTACATGTAATCACAGTTTTGAGGGAGAAAATGACAAAAAGGAGACTCTCTCTCTATTCTTTTGTATAGTAGTAGATTCCTTTCCTATTGAATCAAAAGAAAGCAATGTTGCCGTTCTCATCAGACCCTGCTGTACCCATAATTTGTTTCCATTTCGTGGCGGTGGGTATATATGCTTATTACATTTTTTTCTTTGGTGTAACGACAGCTGCTGTTCTACAACACTCGTTTGTCGCGCTATATATTATTGGATTTGCGTGTTTTTGAATCATATTCATGGTTTCCGATCAGAGTGCGGTCACTGCGCTCTCTCAGGTCGTTTAAACGGTGCGATCAAGAGAGACACGGCCGAAAATATAAAAGAGAAGATGCGCACGAATGATTTCTCGTATAATTTGTATCTCCTTCGGTGATAGATAGAAAATAGAAGGGGGAGGAGCCGAGATCGTAAATATAATTTTTCTGTTTCTTACCGAGCGCAGCAGCAGAGGCGCAGGATTCATTACGCGGATGAGCGGAAGCCCGTGAGAGATGCGCGCTGCCTCGTCGTCGTCCACCACATCGATTTTCTTTTTTTTTTTCTCTTTAGAAGCCTGCTCTCAATATCACACATGATCTGTTATCTTTTAAGGGAGCAATAGCCCTTCTAGAGAACGAAAAAACCAATCCCGTAACTCACGAAAGAAATGGCCGCGCGTTGACCGCAAAATATCTAGGCAAATGAGCCTTGGCCAAAAGATAAACGACATCCATTCCATAGAAAACACGAAAATCCAGTGTGGAAATATAATTTAACGACCGATTCACGCAAGTAATAACGGTGTGTTTGGGAATGAATATCCGTTTATTCTAATATTCAATTAAATAATAATTTGAAACTCTCCCATTCTCTGACAATATCTATAGTTCGTACATAAATATAGAATTGAAAACGTCATTAATATGATTATTTGATTGAAAATTTGAGGGCTCGTCGTCCTGATCAAACTTTGTCCTCAATAACAAATGCATAGAGAAGCTGCTCTTCCGTGAAATGAACGAAATATTGAACACATCATAATATGCATAAGAGATGAAGACGCGCCAGCTTCCCCCCCAGGATTTTCCATAAGATATGAATATTGCAGCAAGGTAATAACAATACAATGCGTCCGTCTCCGTCGCGTCCTCCGCGTGATCGTGCATTAATCACGGGACTTCGGTATATATAAAAACGTTTCGAGGGTGGAATTATATAAGGCCTCAAAGAAAATAGTACAAGGGGAAATCACAATGTGCGCACAATCTAAATCAATATTTGATCTGATCTATATTCCGTTTTCTCCAAGAGAAATCGCCCTGTCAAAGTCTCTCTCTACCGAACGAGCGGATGGAGTTTCTCATTTGTTTTTTTTTCTCTCTCTCTCTGGAAGGGGAAGAATCAAAGAACAGGAAGGGGATATATCTCTTTCTCTTTACCTGTGTGTGCCCACTCACAGGAAATCCAGTGAAAAAAAAACGCGCACAAATGTTAGGGGAAAAAAAAGAGCGAGCCGTGGTTCTCTTTTCATCTATATGTGTGCATTATGATGCGAGTATTGTCTATTCAAATTACTCAACTTGTGCATGTTTCCTCACGACTCACAAAAAAAAAAATGTTTCAAATGACCGAATAATAAGAACGGTATAACAAAAAACCGGCATACGAGTTCCTTTCTTTTATACGCGGATCGAAAACTATACACACATTGTTTGCTTCTATTGATTAAGAGCCATTCTATTTTTTTTTCTATTTTTATAATATGTAGGACGTTGCGGTTAAAACGTATGTATACAATAGGGCACAAATTAGATCTGCCCGTGTTATTACCTATCATATCGGCAACGTTGTCAGGTCGATATACAGCCAGGGCATTCGGTCAAATGAAAACTTTAGAATTAAAGTTTCCTTCGTGAGTCCACACGACAGCAGCAGCGAACTTGGGATCGAACCCAAAATATAATATTAGAAAAAGAATAATTCCGACTTTTTGGGGAAAAGTTCGACTGCCGGGGTAGCAATGAGAAATTAATGGTGAATTCAATCAGAGAGAGAGGGGGGAAAACTATGGCTTTACCTCAGCTGAAAAGTTGCTGATGGCGTGTCGATATGTATCGCCGCCGCTATTCTACCCTTTGATAAAGTCGTTGATTACCGAGGCGGCTGAAACTTTGGGAGACCATGTAGTGGAAGAAGAAGAAAAAAAAGTGATACCTTATTATACATTCACCTTCGTTATGATTATAGCTATAAATACAACTCTGTGAATGCAATCATAAACTTGTCCTTGCGCTGTGTGCGCCGTATAGTACCCAGCAAGTTCAAATATACCTGATGGGTAAATCACGCACGCAGCTAATATACATGGTGCGCCCATCATCTCTCTCTGATTGGGAAATGAAAAAAGAAGTATAGAAAATTTTCTCATTTCTTGTATTCGTCTGAAAAGTTTGATGGACTGTTTTGGACCCCTGGCTGAGAGCGAGAGAGAGAGTCACGTCAATCAAAAATCAGTGGTGGATATATACAGGGAGGAGTAGGTGAAGCTCCTCCGTGCAATGCTTCCTTGGGTCTCTGATGGCAATTATAGGTCGTTGATAATTAAAGATAATAACACAGAGGAGGTCTTGTCATCAGCACGCACAGCAGGGGCTTAGGAAAAAGAAGGTAAAAATTCATTATGCTTTCGTCATTCGATGATTTTACTGTTTTTCTTCTTCTTCCCCTCTCTTCAAGGTTTCGTCTCTCTAGGTGTATAATTATAAAAGAGTCGGAGGAAGAGAGAATTTTTTTTTTCCTTCGTGACAACAACAGTAGGGGCCAAGAGAAAAATAAGAAGAGTAAATCATGGTAATTAGAGAGTAAAAAAAAGCCAATGGCAATCAGACGGTCGGCGTCGCTGTCAGTCTCTCATAGATGATGTACCTGTTTATTATGAATTTTTTTTTTCATTTTTTTTCAGGTTGAGGGAGGTGACCTGGCGGAAGAAGGGGAGCCCCCACGAGATAATTATTACACTGGCAAAAGAAAAATAATAATAAGTGGTCTGATTGCACTTAACATGATGAACAAATGGTTCATTTATATTCTTAAAAAATAAGAGAAACTTAATATCATTGTAGTGCGTTTTATTGCGGCCACATATGTCACGCCCTTTTAGGAATAAGACAACGCGCACGATAATTAATTTACTTTTTTTTTCCTTCGTCTTCTACGGTTTTGGACGTTGATGCATGGCTCAGGTGCAATCGCGATTCTGAAAAGAGTATAGAGGAAAACGAACGAGGCGGGGGTCATTTTTTTGTCCCTCTCATTTGAAATGACGTTGCCCTTTTCCATATAAACACGGCACAAACTTGTTGCGCAATGAAACAAACATGGCATTAGTTAAGGATCTCTGTCGCAAGGACTAATGGGATGACTCTTTGTGTATAAAAATCTGAAACTTATTCTCTCCTTATTTGAAAATAACTAAAATATAAAAATACTTTGAAAAGTAAATAATAATGGCGAGCGTGCATGACCGAAGAAGAGTCACGCAGGAACTTTTTTTTTTAATATATAAAATCCCTTCAATTTCCTGTTTATTTCCTCTCTATATAAATTCTCATAGAGACTTTCTAGACCGAGCAGGGAGCTCTTATTGTTGATCCCCTTCATCGTGCCTCGCTCGTGAGAACAGCGACAATGAACGCCTAATGGGTATATACAAGCAAAGAAGAAGAAAAAAAAAACTGGTCGAGGCTGATCGATGACGTCATTTTCCGTTGTTGTTGTTAAATCAATAATACAATAACGCGCGCCTTATACAGAGAGGCCGGTCATTTTCGCTCCCAGTCGATTAATTAGCGGCAAGTTGTTGTACTGATGCTTAGTAATAGTGTGTTGCACAACAACGAGGTCCCTGGGGTGGGGTTACTGCTGGTTAACAACTGCTCGCCCACGTCCCTCACCGACCTTAATGAATCCCAGCACTCTGTTAGAAAAAGACCTTACAAAAAAAAATCTTATGCAATTTGTTTCCATATATAAACATTTTAGGTGATGGTGAGTCTTTCTAACTACAGAAGCGTCATCCCATTTTCCCCTCTCTTTTTTTTCTCTTTTTCTCATGTATGAAAAGAGCTTTACTGGACCCTCTCACTCTTCTCTCTCCCCTTCTTCCTCTTTTTTCTCCTCCATTTTTATATATGCGATCAATACTGGACATGAGAGAGAAAAGAGGGACGATGAGACCTAAAAACCTAAAGAAAATGAATGTCCAGTAGAGGCACTAGCGCAACTCCTCAATCAAAAATCATAACTCGACCAGAAATATTTTTCTTTTAAAAAAGAAATGTAGATCGATGAGACTAAAAGACTTTGTTGCCCATCAGCTTGGTTACAGCACGGCCAGTAGGATTTTATTGATTTTTTTTTCTTTCCACGTCTTCCCTAAATTAAAGCCAGCGTCGACCGGACAAAGGGGTCTCTCCTGTATACATTGAGAGGGGTGATGGTGGACGGCGGCCGTGTAGCGACACAATGTCCAGCTGCTGCTCTCCTCCTCCCCCCTCTTAGATGAGGTGGTCCCGGGCAGCGCTGACATCAACGACTTATTAACACATTATGAAGTGCTATATGCTCTGGAATATATATAAAGGTCGAGCAAGAGTATAACAAGAGGGCACCTATAAAAAAGAAACCCTCCTTGTTAGTTCTCCCCTTGTTTATAAGAGAAAAAAAGTGTCGTCATCAACACTAATAAGAGCATGACTAGATTACACAATCAAAAAGTTATATAAGACTTAAGTTTTCTTCAATGAGGTACAATTATGAGCTCAATGGGGAAAATTGGGGAGGGAAGAGAAAAAAAAAGTTGATGATCCTGTTTCGATAATAACGAGAATATAAGGTCGGCATGCGTGTGTACCGCTTAGCTAGAGACGGCGCGCGCTATTCCAAGAGAGAGAGAAATTAGTCCCGCGTGCAGCAGCAGCGCGACGCACTCAGCACATGTGCCGAATGGAAAATACCCCGATGGCGCCCTCGCGTGATCTTTTGTTTAAATAAACGCCCAACTGACCTCTGAGCTGCTACTGCTGGATTTTTATCGGCTGCTGAACACGGACGGATATATAAGTATTGTATAAGCACCGGCTTTGATGGAGTTGGTCATCCAAATTCTCTCTTTTTAGTTTTTTGAACGATCGATATGTATGTCTGGCAAGAACACTCAATACACTAAAAATCCCGCAATAGTATATTATGAATCAGCAACAGGAAGAGCTGACGAGTGACTGGAGGCGCCCAAGGCGCCCAGGAAACAACGTCGCGACGCGGGAGCAACCTGCTCACTTGGGTACCTCTTGTCCAGCATTCGTTATTTTTCTTTTCTTTTTTTCTTTAGCCGCGTGTGCCTAAAGAAAGCTCCGCCCCCCACTCCCGAATACTATTCAGTCCCGTCTCCATCGTTCACGGTCAGCAGCAGGGTCACCTGTGATTATTAACGACTCCCCTTCATTTCAGAGCTGTATATAATTAAGAGAGTTTGTGTAATGAATGTGAAGGTATGTAATATAGATATATTATTTCCTTGCTCATTGTCGTCCAGGTGAGAAACGGTGCAGGAGTGAGAAGGATCACGCGGGATCATAAAAAATGAACGAGTCACGCATTCTCTCTCCATTTGATCAACCAAATAAATTAAATCAGTTTTTTAAAAATATCTTTTCATATCTAAAAAAGAATTATTCTACAATTATTTATAAAAAAGAAGAAAAAACAAGATGGCTGTCTGATGGAGAAAAAGGATATAATCTCTTCGCTCTAAAGGAATCCGAAAATAATGATTGACAAAGAATGAGAGAGAAAAAAAAGTGTGATGTGGCGCCAGACAATGAGGTCTAAGCAACTTTTTTTCGGGGTCTTCTCTCATCTACTGACTGATAATTTTGATGGTTATTTAATGTCCAGCAAAGAACTCGTCGTCCCGCAGGGCACGACACAAAAAATGTAAATGAAGGATTTCAATTCCCCAAGTTAGACAGTACACACACAAAAAAATATGATATATAGGTGACGTCGTCTTATGAAAAAAAAGAGATGGCGCCGTCGAGATAGACATATATACATATAAGCTAATCGTATTTGTTATTCAATCAGGCTGACGGGAATAATCAAAAAGTAGGTACAACTCGGATCATTTATACAGCGTCTCGGTATATAGGCACATTAATTGAATTATAGATCAAGTCCCTAAAGAGAGAGCGACCTGATCCCCCCTGCCTCTGGTGGTGCTCCCCTTCGTCCTCAATCTACTCCCGTGACTCTATATTAATCAACTAATCATCGGTGCTTCCTAATTGATGCGATGACCACAGTAGGCCTCAGGGGGGAGCTCCCAGATTATCGCGGCAACTCTGTGTGAATTATTCTTTTTCCCCGATGTCGTCACGGGGTGACCAGGGGTCAGAGAGAAATGATACCCAGCTCCCCCACGACTACTACTCCCTCAAAAATGTGTTGTACTATGTGTGTCAATAATCGATTATTGCATTGGAAATGAAAGAAATGGAAAACACGATGGTCAGCAGTTATATTAATGGGAAAAACGGTCGTCGTCGGTGTTGTTATATAGATCCATGTGAATTAGGTGGACGAAGGGATGTCGTAAAAATGTGAATTTACGCATTCGGATAAGAGATATATTTATATGCTCTAAAATAAAAGGGGAGCAACCTCGGTATCATCGCGTGATATTAATTTATGTTTTTAATTGCTCTGTCATTTTTTCAGCAATAAAAAAGTTAAGTGAAGTCGAGAGAGATTCGATTATTGGATCCGATTTCAACGTTTTACATTAATCTTAAGAGCATAGTCAGGCAATGCTGCATGCATAATGGAAAAGAACTATGGGGAGAGGCGATTGAAATCGGGGCCCAGAAAAACATGGTGGCCCGTCCGATCGATCAAAAATGTCGAAGAAGTAAAAAGAAAAATCCGTCCAGCATGACGGGGTGTGCGCTAAAGAAAATGGCAACTACGCATAAAGAAAAAAAAAAGAGAGCGCCCCATTGGTCTCTAAATCACTGATTTCAATCACATGAGCCAGCAAACAAGCATCAGCAGCATCGCCGTCGTCTACTGCTCTTTTCTTTTATCAAAACATTTGTCACGGGAGCCTGTTGTAAGGGTCAACGGCAAAAAGCAAGTCATGCGTGTAAAAAGTAGTCTATAGAGCACATACACACACATATCGGCCGCTCTTCTTCGTCCCTCGCTGTAATTGACCCCCGTGCTGCTGCTGCTGCTGTGTAGACGACCGTGACCATCGGAGAGGGGTCAGTTTGCCGCCATCCGAAAAGAGCCGAGCCGAAGGGTCAGCTCACCCTTGTACATCACCCCCAACTCTCCCCCTTATATACTGACACTATTCCCATGGTAACCTGTATATGTACACTCGCTCTCAGTGTACGTACATATATATATATATAGAAAGGCGTCGAGCCATTAGCTTGATTATCGAGGCCACTTGATCCACTGGGGCTATTAACACGACGACCGACGCAGGGCTCACAAGGAATCACGGCCGCTGAAAGGTGATTAGTCACTCCTTCCCCCCTTATATACCATCAGAGAGTGCTATGTATATCTGCAAACACACAGATTCCAATTTAATTAATTAATATAATACCATTTTATTTATTAGGGAAAAAACATAAAGATATATATATATATATGTAATCAATAATAACGTAACCAAGGTAACGGTACAATATAATATATAAAATATCGATTGAAGAGCTCATTGAGGCGAATAGTAACGCTTTTGCCATATCTCTTGAAAGGTTGGACGCTCTTGATGCTGACGAGATTCTCATCTGAGGAATGTTATTTTTCCTTCAGCAGCTACAGCTAGTAGAGGAACAGAATGCATAGCAAGGGCCGGCTTCATCTTAGAGAGAGATGGAACGGACTGATTATGCTCTCTCGTGTACAACACCGGGGACCCCGAGAGAGAGAGAAAGAGAAGAAGAAAAAAACCATCTTCTCTTCCTTTTCTCCGACTGTTATATAGACACATTCCGATACGAGGCTCAGATTATGTATGGCACTTCTACCTTCCCTCCTGTGTGTATACAGCACGTCATGATTCATCGGCGTTCTTCTCCCCCCCTACTCTAACATCCATTGGCGAAAAAAGAGGAGGAATTTTCTCCTTCTTTTTCATCATCAACTATACGTAAGGAATGTCCACGTACGATAATATCGATATATACTATACGGATTCCTTTTCTCTTACCGTGGGATATGGCGTTGTATAGCAGGATTAGAGGATCCGATATGACGCGACCCAGCAAGGAAAATACCTGTATATAAAGAGATTAAAATGTATTTGATTGTCAATTACATTAGATGGAATCGTCCATCATCTCAAGCCTTATTTGGGTGGAGCGCGGCTTAAATCAGAAAAAGAGAAAAAAAGACTCGAAATGGCTGGAAATAATTTTTAATCGATGATGTGGTTCATATGGAATGTTGCATTGAAAATTCTTCATATTCCTTTTAACTTTGAGAAGAGATTGTGTTGCGTTTATAAGGTGCCGTCAATCATCTCTCAGATTGTGTGTTGATTCGATGGGTTTCCTAGAATGTAAATGAATCGTCTTGAGAGGAAGGAAGAAGAAGAAGAAGGGGGAAATGCGATCAAAATATGTAAATTAAGTCGTCAATCTTTAATGAATTTCTTTCGTTTGAAAATTAGAAAGAGAGAAGATTGCGGTCGTCATTCAAGATGTGAAGTTTCCTGAAGGCCGATAACGTTCCAAAGTAATTAGAAAACCTCATAAAAATTTCAGATTATCAAAATATATTTTCCTACTTTTTTTGACCCAACAAATTTGATAATCGATCCTTTTCAAATATGGGAGCGCTATGGTACGTGAGAAAAAAGCCATAAAACGGAATCTTAATTAACGCCGATTTTTAATCAAATTTTTCTTACAATTTTTAAAAATACAAGAGGGCGAAAATAGAAGAAGTAAAAACGTAAGCATCTGCTTTCTTATTTCCCCCCTTTTTAAAAATATATTTTCTTACACATTTACTCTTGAAGGAGAGGGGGGGATGATGCTTGATTGATCCCATTCAAACGACACAAGAAAAATAAAATCCCATCGGCAAAAGAATCTTGCAAGATCCTCCCCATAAAGAGCGAGGGGGGAGACCTTTCCTATACACAAGAGCTAAGTATGCAACAGTACACTCTTATGTGATAAAAGACACCCAAGGAATAAAAAAAGAAAATCTTTTTTTTTTTGTGTAAAAAAAAAAGTGTCCCCAATAGAAACAATTATTCAGCACCCAACACCGGAAATCGTCCCTCTCTCTTTTGTATTATTATATAATTTATAACACAGCTGCGCTCACCTCTGATAACAAAATCTTGAAAAATAAAATCTAAAAAAATTAACATGACAATAATTTGGGGATTCTTCTTCGGTGTCCCCTTGGAAAACGCCCTTCCTTCTTTTCTTTTTTCTTTTTTCTCCCCAAATGATGATTATATGGTCCCATTTTTACAACCCGGACCTCTCTTGAATCACCCAAGATGTAATAATGGTCACTGAGGAATTTACAAGAAATGTTTCATCATAATACACCATATATGCATAGAGCCGTAAAAATGAGAATTTAACTGGAAAGGTGTTACTTTGAACGTCTTGGGAGAAATTTTTTCCTTCGTTTTTCTATTTTTTATTATATTCGTCATTATTGCAAAGATTCTTTTTTAGGTTGAAGAATGTTTCGCTCATTCTTTTTGGTCATGAAAAAAGAGGGATGACAAACTTGGCTCTACGTCAATTGAAATTCAAAATATGGAGAAGAAAAGAGGTTTTTAACGTCTCTTGTGTAAGAAAAAAATGGGGGATTTGCTATTATACGACTTTTTCTCTGCTAAAACCCGCACCTTTTTAAATAAAAATAATCCACCAAGAATAGAATTTTTTAAAATCCCCTAATTTTTCAAGAAAACAAACCGGTGGAATTCATCAAGGAAATGGTATAAATGTATGAGAAATTCCGCATAACTTTTCTCCTTCGAGCCATAATGACGTTTCCGCTATTGTGAATATAGCTAACAAATCATTTATATGAGAAGAAAAAGGTGAGGGATGGCGAGGAATAAAGGCTCTGTACCTGAGCAAGAGAGAGAAAGGTGACGTGTACACATTCTGACGACCACAATCAGGTCATCCATTCATTGGGATATTATTTGCAGCGACTCGGAATTTTTCCGTCCGTCGTCCTGTTTTCCTCTCTCCCTATTGATGATGGATATGATAGGGGAGGGGTGTGACACATACCATTTTCATTGAGATGGAGAAAAATATTCTTCCTTCTCTCTTTTTATATTATTTTTATTTTTTGTATTTATTTATCGGATATGTGGGCACAAGGATCGAAAGTCTTCGGGTCGTTTTCATAGATACATGCTCATCGCCGTACCTCTCTGAGCCCCGAAGGAAGGAAACCGGTAGGGGGTCCTCTGTTGGCGGGGCACCCCGATTATAAGCGATGGCATAACTCTCACGTTTATGAAAAAAAGAAGAAGAAGATGAAAAACAAAAATCTCTATGGCCCTCTTTTTTTTTACTTGTGTATCCCCTGCGTGACGAACCCCGCCTTCCATCCATAATAGCGCGCCAATTCGTATATAAATATTTTTGGCATTCCGAAAAGTTATATTCATTAAAATATATTAAGAATAAATTATTTAGATTTTTTAAAAAGAAGATTGCCGAATGACATTTTCTCATATCAAGACCGGTTTAATTCAGCTGCTTTGCTGACACGCGTCCATCAAAAATTTATGCAAAAGAATGTCGATAAGATGATTCATCATGATTCCAGCATATGACTATGAAATCAATCATGATGTCCCCAAAGAGAAAACTCTGTATATTATACGTAAACTCTCGAATGGGATCATATCATCGAGCCAATCCCTTTTTTTTTACGAGGCACTCATCACGAGCAACGCCATTAGTCCTTTTAGCGATAGTCGATTAACTTCCAAGTTTTTATATTTATCATCCCGATAATGGCAAAAACGATCATTGCAAGAGAGAGAGAGAGAGAGAGAAAAAAATAAAAGGATATATAATATAATCCTTTCCATCTAGATCTAATCAGAGAACGTGTCACGCGCGTCGTCCAGCGGTCACCGCCAAAACCCAACGGACAATCATCTCTTTTTAACCTGCCGGTCCGCCTAGCTTTCCCCCTATACGGAGGTCGAATATGGCATTGTTATATTATGTCTGTCAGTCTGTCTATAGGGGGATGGCATCACATTCCCGAACTCACTGTGATGGGCGAAGGAATGCAGGCCACATATTCGTGAGGATAGAGCCAGCCAGCACATTATTATACAATATGTACTAAACCATATGTATCGGAGACGACGATGAGCAGAGCCCTCTGATGTCTGTTTGCCCCCCACCAAGAGCTGGGAATAACGAGAAGAAGAATTCCACGAACATGAGAAGCGAGAGGCTCTTTTGAGTCATTATCACTTTTCACATTAACCCAAAATGTTAATCAGGGAATAGAAGAAAGAATAAGGAGAGAGACTAGAAAGAGATAAGTGCTGCTCGCGCTTGTGCATCACGCTGTCACTGTAAAGCCGGCTGTATATGCGCGCGCGAGATAGTCATCGGGATTTTATTTTTATTTTTTTTTGTTTAAACAGATATATATTCCTTGTGACAGGGGGGCATATATTATCGATGCGCAATCCATCGGTAAGAGAGAGAGAAAAAAAATTTCCTTTCTTGAGGATGAAGAAGAAAGAAAGAAACGTGAAGGGGACCCCCGACAGCGAATTCATGCGCGCGCACGAAAAAGAATTAAACACAAAAATGCAGCACGAGCTTTTTTTTTTTTTTTTTTTATTTAACGATCATTATTTCTTTTTTTTAACTGATCGATCGATATGTCTTTCTGCTGTATAGTTATTTCTATTTTATTTTTTTTTCTTCCCCTCATTCTTGTTAACATTACCTGCTTTTTTAAAGCCACCTGGTGGCGTGAGCTGTTTTTATGACGGGTCAGTTTTTCTCCATTTTTTTGTTAAGAAATCCCGGGATTTTTATACCGTTCATCAATTTTCGCTCGGGAATATGATGGCGTGTGTCGCAGTAATATATGTTTCCTCCCCTATTTGGATGGAAATACATAAACAAGAGGATGATGGTCTGTCAAATTGAGTCGAAAAAAAATGATGATTTCAACCCACACCATATAGCTTTTTACAGAAAATCTAATCATATTGTTTCCTTATCATTAATTAGGATCGCAGGTTATAAAATAATAATTTCGTGACTGAAAATGATGGGGGATACAGCACCTGGTAGCTCTCCGATAATCAAGGAAAACTTTATATTCCACTATAGACGACATGACGGTGATGAGAGAGACTAGTGATTTATTTATTACCTCCCTGTTCTCTCTCTATCTCTTTTCTCTATATATGCAGCTGGGAAACAATATGAAAATTGAAAAGCTCGCAGTAGCAGAACGCGGGACGAGTGAAAAACAGCAGCTGTGATCATCCGCACGTACGATACTCTCCGTATAGTACGTATTTGCTCGCACTCGTACCTCACCGTCATCATCTATTCTATTATATCAGCAGCCCCCTATCCTCACCGTAAATGGATCGAATCATTTTTCATCCATCACGAAGAGGTAAAAAGAAAATAGTATAAAAAGAAGAAGAAGAAGAAGACAGGGTCATCATACCTGTTGAGTCGGCAAATATGTTGTGACCGGAAGTGACACTAATAGTTATAGTCACTATCACTTGTGTAAGAATAAACAACCTTCCGCGCGCAAGATATAATAGTTTTTTTTTTAAGGAAGTGGATAAGAAGATGCTGATGAGCACGCGGGATCTCGTCTCTCTCCTCTTGATAGATAAAAAAGCTCGTTAGACACTGACTCCCGACTCGACCCGGGACTCGTCTCATATAGCTACCCCCTTCGCTCTCTTTCCTTCCAGGAGCGCCGCCCAATTTATCGATCAAATGTTTCGAAAAAAATATATACAGCAGGCGCTTCTTCGTCGACGTCTTCAGGAAGGCTCTCCTAGTGATAATTACGTCATTTCCTACATCCCTGTGTTAGGAACTCTTTTTTCATTCAATACGTAAAAGTATAATGCAGTTAATCTTGGTGCGGTAACTCGAGGTAAACATAGACGAAGAAGCAACAGTGACGTATCAACACCGCTAAAAGCTTTTTTTTTCCCTTTTCTTCCCCACGAGAGATCAGAAGCGTCACCTTCAACATAAAAGAGAGCATACCCCTTTTTTTTATACTATATGGATACATATACCGCTGGCCAAAAGTCCCCCATTCTCTCCTCTTGATGGATGACCCCGGGAGCTAACGTGAAAGGGTTATCCGCGCAGGGACTACTCTAATGCTGATGACCAGCTATACGTCTCTTACATATACATATATAAGCTCTTCCGCTAATACGTTGAGAGGGCGAAAAAGAGAGAGGAGAGAGTACTAATTTCTAATGGTTGTCGATAAGGCTTCTAAGCTGCCAGCGACACGATCGCCGCCGCGGCCGCTGATATCGTTAGACGTGAAGCATAATTGGATATATAATGACGATACATCTATAATAATCGAAGCCATCCATGTTGAAAAGAAGGAAAAAAGATGTGATTAGAATTTGTAATATATAATAATGGATCATATTGGGCTGACTCCATTGATGGAAGTCGGACAACTGCATCAGCAGCAGGATCGGTCATCGCCGCATTATTAAAAATGGAGGGGGGAAAAATCGTCATCAGGGCAACAATTTTCTTTCACTATCTCTGCTCTTGGCACATTCAAAATGGAGCGATTACTCCCCTCCTTTACCGCAAAACTCTTTTGTGTACCTCGTCAATATTTTTATATCAATCGGGGTAAAATGTGTGTGGGAAAAACACAAAATTCCCGGTTAGAGGAACCGCAGCGCCTCTTAGCGGGTTCCTTGGACATCAAATTCTTAGTTCTTTTACTTTTCAATTTTTTCAAGACAATGAGCAAATGTTAATTTTAACATAAATAAATGAGCATTTAAAAAACTTAATTGAGACCGGAAAAAAGGAAGAAATTCAATCCTCTTCCGTTTCAGGACGACTGGATGATGGACTCATTACAGCGACTCATCAGAGCGATTGCCAATCAGGAGCACCGGATCCAAAAGAAAATTATGATTTTTTATATTTTTTTTTATCTGCGCTCCCTTCTTCAGTTCAGTCGAGCGAGGCTTAATAGTTTATTAGAGGGCCATGCGAGAGATATGGAAAAGAGCTGCTCCCTTCATTTACATATGGAACGGCTTAAAACGGGATCGGGGACCATTTCACGCCAATTAGGCGAGTGATGATTCTTCCACCAAGTTGGGAATATACGCAAGAAAATGGCTGCCTATAATATATCTTTAGAATATAAAGAAATAAAGGGGGATCAATTGATGATTGAAAAATACCCCCTTCCTTTTCTCTATTTCTCTCTCTTGAGATATTAGTACATGCACACAGACACATCCGACATTATAGAGGGCGCATAAAGAGCAGCCAATCATGCGAGCTCATTAACCGCTCAACCGAGCGCGCAGCAGCGGCAGTAATAAAAACGCATTACATATTCAAATTAGGGGCGGGAAATTATTATTATCACTAATAGCGCATCCTTCTCCTTTCATTTTCTTTTAACATAATTTTTTTTTAGCTTCCTTCCTTCTTTATTCTACTTAGACGTCGTTAACTGCACGCGCTTAAAAATAAAAATCGACCAAGCCTTTTTTGAAAAAAAAAATGAGGGGGGCCTTAAAAATCGGCTGCCAGCACCATCTAGCGGTCATGCTCGTCAGGGAACCTCATTAAGCGCGGTGAAGAATCAACCGAGAGGAAACAAGTGAGTGCGTAATATATTATAAAGGACACTTCTCTCTCCCTGACTATATATAAAGAATCACGTGCGGGTACCAACAGAGCACACGCTTGAATACGTAATGCGCCTAAGACAATTAGCAGAGCCCTCTTCTCAAATTTTCGTCCTCTCTTTTTTTTCAATGTGTGTTCATTAAGGGACCCTTTTTTTCTTGTTGACAGCGCACGCAGCCACTATAATAATTAGCTCATCCCATCATCTTTGTGTATATAGTTTTCATCCCTCTCTTTGTTTCATCAAGCTTGAAGAGTCCCCTTTATTAAAAAACATAATAATTGTTTATCAACTTTAACAAGAGATTTGAGAAAAAAAGGGTTTGAAAAAAAAATAAATTATAAAGATTTAATGGCTTCTATAATGGAAAGTGAGCCAAAGACCATCAGCTATATTCTATAGATAGATATAGGATGATGCTGCTGGACATCGTTACTGCTGGGTCCGTGGCATCAGATCATTTATATACTTTGAGGATCGATCGTTTCCCTTAGAGAGAAAAGAGGAAAAACTAAAAGGATCCACGATATATAGATTAACAGTCTGGACGTCTGATCTCATTCAAAATAATGGGTTTTTCTCTCTCTCACTCGTCCAGGAGGAGAAGAACTTTTTTTCTGCCTCGTCCAAGACAACTTTTCCTTTTTTTGTCCGATGGGTCATATATAGGATCAGTAGAGAGAAAAGTATAGCGCACATTTAATGATCGAATTTAATGGCGTCCTGGGAGTATCTATTTCTCACACCGAGACAAAAAAGGAGGAGAGAGAGAAAGCTATCAGCTGATGTCTCACTATCGTGTATTCTGGTGGTATATAGTAGATTAAAATAAAACAAAATTTATGATGTAAAATGAATTAAATATATTATGAGAGCATATGATCTGTGATAGAACAGATGAGGATTGCCATGACAACCGCGCTCTACGCGCGTGTATGATATATAACGACTCATCACGATGACCTGACTGGTGCTAAGCGACTAATCGGCCTCTATATGTACGATAAGGTTCTTCCCTCTCTTTTATTCGTATTATATATATTTATTTCGTTTTTTTCTTCTTTGATGATTGATACCGATTCAGTGGAGCAGCACATCAGGAAATCATCAGAAGCCCTGCTTGTGTCAAATACATCAAAGAGGGGGAGCCATTGAAATTCAATCGGCAATTTTCGGACACGTCTCTTTTCCTTCTCTCTATTTGAGAGAAAAGAGTGGGCAGTCCACTCTCAAATTGCTGTTCGTGCTTCAAGAGGAAAAATTCTCGACGAGCCGTGTAATCATGGTGATTTGACGAGGCTCCAGCTATATATTGGAGCATGTCTCAAATAACTCTTTTTTTTTTCTTCGAAGCCACTTCCGATTTCATCTAATCATTCTATATTCTCTCCTTATAAAATGCTTTCTATAATTCACCTTTTCAAAGCGACGCAATCACATCAAATTACATGTTAACTTAAGTCTATATAATCATTATTTTTTAGGCTATATCTGTGATAATGATCCAGCATCATTAAAAAGAAGTTGAAAGAAAACTAGACACGTGTTGAACTCTGTATATTAGTCTATTGTTAAAAAATGAGATTTCACATATTCCTATTATATAAACTGAAAAACTTGTCTCTCTCTTATTCACTTCTTTTTGATTCGTTCGAGAGGGGCTCGAATCGAAAAAGAATCCTCTTCTGATGATAAGCCCTACATGCTGCTGCTAGTCCATGTTGGTCCGTTTGAAGTCATCGGGAGAGGACGTCGTTCGCGGTCAAGTGCTGTGCGTGCGTGATATGTCGCCCTCTCTCTTTTTCCCTAGCTCTCTTCGCTCCTATTGTCTTTCTCTCAAAGGTTCGACTCTGCTCCTCTCGAGCATGTATAATAAGGGGAGGGATATATAGAAAAGGCCCTGAGCCTATTGTTGTTGATGGAGATTTATACAAGAGAGAGAGATCTATATACTTGAGAAACTCGACAAAAGGGCGAGTGACTCGTCGTCGTCTTCGTGGACTTTGCATCCCAGCTAAAGGCGGCCATCCCCCTTAAATAAATAAGAAAGAAGAGAAGAGAAGAAAAAAAAATCAACTTTATTCCATCCATCATCCTATATACTTCTTCTTGTCGGGATATAGAGCCCCTTCTTCAATCACTGAAGAGAGAGACTATTGTTGGAAACAAGAAAACCGGGTGCCCGGCGGAGAGCACGTCCGGCAATCTGATTAAAGAATTATATATGTACGACAACAAGAGAAAACAAGGAAGGGCGCCCTCCCTATTTTGAAATGAAAGATGGCATCCTCCCCTTCCTTTTCCATCTCATTTCAAATATGCATAATTCAATTCAGGGTGGATTTCTATAAGACCCACGACGATGCTGGTCATTTCCCCTAAAGACTAACGGCATGCCATCTACTACTCACATCAGTAGAATTTCTTAAAAAGTCTTCCTCAATAATAAGAATATGCATTTTGAAAGACTCAAAAATAGATGTCGCTCAAGTGAGCTTGAAATATTCAATTTATATGGAATATTGACGTTTAAATGTCATTGATGATGAAGCCATCTTGTCGCTCCTAGATTTCACTTTTTTATATATATAAAAGAGGCGAGAGAGAGAGAGACATCACGCGCTCTCTTCAATTGACAGTCGAAAGTGACATTAAAATGGCCTTCTCTCCTTCCATATTACATGCTGCCTGATCCCTTACACCCTTTTTTTTCTTTCTCTCTTCGTGATGGATTGAAAGGGAAATGTGATTAAGGCCCGAACAGGGGAAGGCACTTTTTAGACATTCTCTCTCTCTCTCTTTTCTATATAGGTTATTTCAGTCACGCGGGAGAAGGGTCGTTGCGCTCCTGCGGTCTTGTCTATATTCATTCCACCCCATTTTTCAATAGGACAGGTATTCAGTCCGTGTCAATTACTGCACACGACGACGATATACATCTAACTTTGCTATACACAATTAGGATTAGGTAGGAAACACGCGTCAAATCCTTCCTATATATAAAAGCTCGCTAAGAGAGCTCCCAGAAAAGAGATACTTTATGACTAATCTGATCGGGATGCATTATAGAGAGACGCCCGGCGCGTCGCCGACGTCGTCCAATTTCCTTTTTTTTTTCTTTCTCCCCTCCTGCCGGCGATATTACAGCACTTTAGCGCGCTGAGAAGAAGAAGAAGAAAAAAAACAGGCACCACGAAAAGAGATGATTGCCTTCCAACTGAGAATTGCATCTGGGGGGGAGAGGGATCCTGATATGATAGTCCTTTCTATATATATATATATATATGATGGGTCTTAGTGTATGCTCTCTGGTGGAAATCATGCAGTCCACGTTTTTCCTTTTTTTTCTGTCTCTCACCATGATGCATCAGCTCAATTTTTTGTGTGGTAAGAATGTGTAATCAGACCTCCAATATATATATATTTATTTATTTAGGGAAATTATATTAACTTTATATATGCTGAGCAAATCAAGATTGGATTTTTGGTGGACGAGCGCGTTTAATCCCGCGTGATACAACATCATTTGTCAAGAGCCCCATCACGCATATATATGATTATTTCATTACCCACCAGATATATATATTGAGATATCACGATAGATATTGGTGCACGCTATACAGACATCACTCAAAAACCATGTTAACGTGCTTATATTGATTTATTGAAAAGAAGAAGAAGAGGCAGCTCAACTGACCCGTGGTCTCTTCCTTCTTGTTATTGCCACACATGGAGTGATCCCGGGCGCTGGATATATAATATCAAAGTTGCATATGCGATATAATACATCTCCTCTTTGATCGCTCCCGTTTGATGTGAATATTTCTTTTCTCTTGAGCATGCATCAGTAGTGGAAATGAGAAAAGAGCCAGCTGTGTGTGTGCATAGAGCTGTGCGCTTATTGGACCCACGGACGAAGGGGTGGAAAGCGCCCCCCGACCGGTTCAATGGCTCCTCCTCGCCGTACTGATTAGCCTCGGCCCCCATAGCGCGCAGGTCCCGCTCCTCTTACTGATACTTTGCGTTGCTGGACGACCCAACCCCTTTTCTCTCCCTCTCTCTGTTCGTTACATTTCTTATTAGAGTCCACTCTGCATGTTATTCCCATCCTCTCTCTCTCTCTCTATAACTCGATTTCCTTCCATCCTCCGCCGCCGCCATCATGGAATTGAAAGGGGTCCGCCTACTAGTCGCGACATCTCTCTCGTTATATACTTTTTTTTTACCCCTCCTCTCTTTCTCAAGTCGAGAGTTTATAAGTATATATAAATTCGAGGACGACTTGCTTTTGATCTTTTCTCTCTTCTCCCGCGGGAGTTCCGCGCGCGCCTGGAGGCGGCGCGGCAAAGCGCACTGGCGGCAAATTTCATTCGATACTTTTCTTCTATCTTTATGCAGTCTAAATGTACGTAGAGAGAGAAGCTTTATTCAAGAAGTGCTGCCTGAGTTACTTCTCTTACTCTCTCCACCAGAATCAAGAGGCGCCAGAGCGCGAAATTGCCTCTTTTTTCCAGCTTCCAAGAGTATTTTATTTTTCTGTGCCTTTAGTCTTTTTCCTATTATTTATCTCCTTGTTTTACATATAAGATAAACACGTTAAAAATTAATAGCAAATTTTATTATTGTATAATTATAATGAAAATAAATGGTGTGGGGGCGCTGCGATGTTATTCTAAAGCGGCGCGCCAAGTTTGAAAAACAAATTTATTTTTATAAGAAGGGGCTGCAGGGGTCATCTCGTCCATCATTGGATCGATCCGCCACGAACGCCAAGCGTCGTCCAGCAGTGCTGCTGTGGAAATCGAAATCGATAATTGAGTTTCAACCAGGAGCAGCGGCCAACAACACAAACTATATAAAGAGCTTTTTTCTTTCTTATTTTTCCTTCTTTTATTTTTGAAAAAATAAAATGGGCTGCTGCTGCTGCCCAGCGCGATTGCCACCTTAATATTTCACGTCGAGTCGAGTGAGGCACAGCGGCGAGCAGAACGCAATCTAACGCACCCACACACACAGACACATAGTCACCCAATCGAAGGCCTATATTCCATTCCCCTTTAAATAAAACAAATATAGGCCTGAGCTAGCAGCCCCTATCTATCTATATGCTTCTCTGTCTCCCAGCGCTCTTCAATCCCAGTCTCATTAAGGATCGATTGATCCCTCTCCAGTACCAAGTCAATGTATATAGGCCTCGTCCCTTTTTCAATCAGTAATGTTCCAAGCTTCGTTTTCCGAGCAGTTAATCGAATAATCCCGGCAGTGACCCTCTCTCCATTGATTCTATGCCTATACACATGAAACTTTGTTTCCCTATTGAAGGGAACCACTAAATCAGGCAAACTCTCCCCAACAGTTTTGTGCATGTATAATGTTCAAAAGAGAGAGAGAGAGAGAAAAAAGCGAAGAGCTTGGACTATAAAATAACGGATATGACCCCACATAAATCACCTTGGAATATAGCAAGAGTACCGGGGGTGGATTGTAATAATCAAGTTCGATAAAGTGATTGAATCGATATTGGAGCTCTGCGCATGTATAATCAGCTGGCCATTGTTGTTGATTGAACGGTCGTTATTTTTGCGTCCACATACACGGCGTTATTTTCTATCGTAAAAAAGTAGAGCGCAAAAAAAAAGGGTGGCTATGAATAATTCACAGGCGTCGTCCCAATTGTGTACAGGCTCGACGAACGAGGTAAAAAAAAAATCCCCCCAAGTTGAACAAAAGAGAACAGAGAGCCATTCTAAGAGAGAGAAGAGGGTGGCAGGTTTAATTTGTTATAAAAAAAAAGGAGCGCTCTCGCTCCCGCTCAACTCCCGCGGGAGTCGTACAAGACAAAGGGTACGCAGAAAGTAATAAGATCACTTTGAGAACAAGAAAAAGAGAGAGAAAGAAGACAAAAAAAAAAGTCAATCAACAATCGTTCTAGTGTAGCGGACGACGTGATGCCATCATCATCTACAAGTGCCGAATCGAGTTGGACGCGCGCGCTCTCTCTCAGAAATAAGGCGATTTCAACAAAAGAGCTTTTGAAAGATCCCAGCAATTAGTAATAGATCGTCTTATCCTTATAGCAGCTGTGAAGATTCCCGCCGCTATTTAATCGAATATAAAATTAACTTTATTTCAATTAAAATCTTTGATGAATTTTGAAATAAGATCTTCTTTATTTTTATTACACGTCTCAATATAATTCCATTTTATTTGGTTCCTGATTGAATTGAAAGGAACTATATAGAAGAAGGGGCCGTATCAATACAGATGGCTGGACATCCTGTTGCTGGACTATCTCGAGTGTCTTTCTGTAAATATAGAAGAAGAAGAAAATTGATCCCGTAGCCTGATGGACGTCCGGACCGGATGCAGTGGAGCATGAGTGCTGCAGGATCGGCTAAGGAATATATATATATCTCTCTGCTGTTTATATACATTATATAGGGAGGACATGATTTGAATTCGGTCCGAAGAATCCCGCTGCCACCTGATCTCATCTTCGTGAGAGAGAGAGAGAGAAAGAAGAGATGATCCTACAGCATCACCCACTCAAATGCTAGAGGCCCAAGGATCGTATTTGTTTCCTCTCGACGATGATGATCCTATCGATTTGCCAGCGGGAGAAACCCCCTGTCACATCATAGACCCCCTCCTCGAAAAAAAACCTACTGGAAGGAGGAAAGAGCGCGCACTTTGAATGCATAATAATTCCCGCATCATCTTTTCTCTTCGTCGTCGTCGTCGGGTGGGACGGGGCGCGGGACGCCAATCCAATTTAAAAAGGATATATAGGGGGCAGCACGAGTGGTGGAAGCGGCGACGCTAGATATATCGGGTAAATTTCATCAGGAATGCAGCCGAGAGAGAGAGAGACTGAGAGAGCCGCCGAGCAAAATAGATTAGGTATTCATAAAGCGTTGCATATATATTGGAGAAGAGAGCTTGCTGGGCATCAGAAAAAAAAGAACTTTTCGGTGCGCTCATGCAGACAAACTGGACTCTGAATATATAAAAATTATTCATCTTTTTCAGAGGAAGAAGAAGAAGAAAAAAACTTTTACAAGGGCGGATGCAAATGAAAGTTGTGCTGTCATCCATAATGTTTCGCGCTCAGTCGGACGGAAGAGTCCGGCCGCTGCCCAGCATCCCCCCCTCTTTTATATAAATATGAAAAAAGTGCTCTTAAAATATTTCCTCTTTTTTTTATTCATTCCCAAGAGAAATTAAAATATGCACTTTGAGTTCTATAAAGTTGGAGGCTATTGAAAATCAGTCCTTCTAAATTGAAATTTTCCATGATGGAATTTATCAGATGAAAGCCTGAAGAACTTGTTCCATCAAGGATCGAAAGGATCCTTCTCTAAGATGGCAATCAGTCCCAGCTCCAGCTTCCTAGAGGGCTACTTCATCGTCAAGTTGACGCGGCGCAACAAATTAGACATCAAGAGCCTTCTTCCTCTGCCGGCATATAATTAGGGTACCCTTCGGGCTGCCTCCTCTCCCATCGCACGCCCGTGAGTCCCGCCTCCCTCCGAGAAAGAGCGATTTAATGAAGGCTCTTTCTGTCATCTAAGATAGACGTCAGCTAGAGGATCACTTCTCATAGGAAAGAGAGAGGATCAGGTGGGAAGAGACAACGACATCCGAGGGAGTTGACTTGGGAGAATAGCTTATCAACTTGGGCCCTTTTCTCTCTATTTACTCTTCTTTCTCCCTCTCTTTTTTTCATAATGAACTCGCTTTTTTCTCTGTTTGTACAGGGATCAACATATATATGTAAAGCAGTCGACAGCATAAAAGTTGGAAGCTCTCAATAAAAGAAGAAAAAACATGGCCTCCGAGATCCAATTACGAGAAACTCAAACTTTGCTAACAATGATCAAGTTTCGTTTCTTCTTTTAAAAAAAAAGTGTTGACAATTAGGTCTATATATATTTTTTTTATGAAACTGCTGTTACATAAAATGGCCTTATTAATAGGTAAAGATATTTTCCTCATATCATATTTCCTTATATTGTTGAAAATCTCTATTACAATGAAGAATTCACTTGATATGAAACGTTGACAGGTATTTTCAATAAAATTCTTTCATGTATTGCATAATAAATTTGAATAATTTCCAACTGACAACGTGGGTTTTAATCACCCAAAAAAAGATAGAGGACATTACCTCCCATAATTCATATAGATTTGTCATGAGCGTGAAAATGGGAGCCCATCATCATTCCGGAAGGCGTCCGCGGGCATATTATATCACGCTCGTCACGTGATGGATGACGTCGTCTGCATCATATGCTGCTCCCTGGACCGAGCAGATGATAGAAGAAGGCCCCCTTAATGGATGATCTTCGGGAATAAATCATCACGAAGAGAGAGAGAGAGAAAAAAAAACTACTTCTACTACTTCTACTACGGCAGCGGGCGCGATGATTACGGCACACGCGGCACCCTCTCTAATAATAAAACGTCGGTATAGTATAGGAAGCAAAAAAAAATACGCGTTGGGCAATAAATTACATCACCCTCCTCCCAAACAACACGCCACCCACACAACAAAAAAATAACATGCTGCTCCCTTATTATAGACGTCAGAGGGGAAAGAAAAAACGAGGAATATAATTAATTACATTCAAGCAGGGATTAAATATTATATAAAAAAAAAGAGGGAAGAAGAGGAAAAAAAAAGCTCTCTGATGTATTAATAAAACAGGGGAGCTTCTCTCTTTCATAATTGGCAATTTTTCCTTTCCTTCTTTGTTTGTTTGTCGAGGACGAAAGAAAAAAAAAACTGATTGGATCCCAGGGTTCCCAATCAAGATGGCTGAAAGTCATTATCTTGGCCTCTGCTCTCATATATAATAATAAATCCCCTCCCCTCTCTAGACATCTTTGATTATTATTTTTCTCTTTGATGACGACGTCGTCTTATTCGTCGAACCGTAAATGAGTCCTTTAGATAACGAGCAGAGGACAGAGAAAACAAAACACTTCAAACTTTGGCTGCTCCCTCATCATAATAATTGGAAATGATCCCTTTAATCAAGCTAGACCCAATGACGTTAACTTTAATATCGAAGAAGGAGAAGAAGAAGAATAAGAGAGGACAGGCCCATCATCATTTACGATCCTTTCGTGCAGAGGACACAAAATAGCAGGAAGGCCGCTCGTCGGTAATTCCGGGTTGGTTTTTTTTCTTTCGTTCACGTCCGTGCCGAGCAATACCTCGTCGTTGGATGTCATAAAAGGAATTGTCTCACACACATTCGTTTGTTGCTGTTGTTATTTTTTTGTTTCCTCCCTCTTCGTATACCCTTGTAATTATTCTAGCTGTATATACGCAAAAAAAAGTATATATATAAATATACCCAGATGTTCGATATATATAATTCATTTTTTTTCTGAGGGGGGCGTTATATTCTTTTGTCTTTTAATGAGCTCTGACGTAATAGGGGACCTGGGTGACATATACCCCCTAAAAAAATAGGGGAGAACGAAAAAAAAAACTGAGTCATTTTCCCATCACCTCTTGGTCGTCGTTGATATGGGTCTTCCATGTTCGACATATCAGCTCTAATTCGAAAAAAAGACTTATTTTTTATGATGATGTTATTGGATCGATGAGTTTATCTACATCAACTTGAGTGCATGTATATTCTTCGTCCTCTTTAATTGGATTTTTTTTTCTTTCGTGAGAGCAAACAGTAGAAAAAGTTTCATAACGAGGTAGCTCCGCGTTCTCGTCGCTCTCCCATTTAATTAAAGGAAGAAAGTGTTGACTCTGAGAGAGAGCGGAGCCAATGAGATCTCTTGCTCTCGAGTCATCATCAACATTGATTAGTTTTTCTCTCCCTGCGGAGGAAGAGGACTGGCGGAGAGGAGCCAATCAAGAAGCGAGGGGCCACGCCATCTTTGTTTCTATCTCTCCGGGCTCTTTAACGATGCGTAATGAAGATGCTCACAGCAGTAAGGGATAGTGAGCAGAGAGCCCAGCCCTTTAGGGAGAGAGACCGGACCAATCAACATCGACCTCACGCTCGTTGGCTCAACCCTTTGATGCCAATGAGTAGAGACCAGTAAGGGGAGCGAGTTATAGAGCAGGACCAATTATGCTCCTGCCATGTACTTCATTTGCATACGAGGGAAGAGGGGAGTCATTATCTCATCACTTTCACAACCCTTTTTTGGATTGGGCGTGTATGGCAGCCAGTAGCACACAGCAGCACTGCTTATTTAGATAACCCCTTTTATATGCTCGTTATCGTTCCTCACCTATTTATTATTCTTCTCTATTTACATAATATATCTGACATACGAGTATCGCGATGCTGCTGTGTATTATAGACGAATTTGTTGTTCATTGTACAATAAGGCTTCTTAATAAGGTGTCTGTGAATATATATATTCAACAAGAGTTTTAAAAAGGAGAAGAAGAAGCTTTTGATGCTCTCGATCGTTCCTCGCTCTTGTTTATTGTCGGATATATATCAAAAAAGAAGAAAGAAAAAAAGGGGGACGAAGATGTGTTTCAGTTCTCATCGGATGCATAAACAGAGAGTTGCCTATGCCTCTCTATCATGATGGAAGAGATGAGAGAGAAAAAAAATCCCTAAAGCATCAGCAGACGGTTATCGATCGCCTAATCCTCTCTCTATGCTCTCAGCTGCTTCTCTTTTTTTTCTCTCTCTCTCAGTGCGCTCTGTTGGTGATCTATTCGTCTTGATTCTGATCGCCACCGCTGGGACGTCGAGGTGGGTTTTTATTTCATCTCTCTCTGTGCGACACGTGTCGCCTAATTGCCTTCAACATGGAAGCAGAAGAAGAAGCTATCTGCTGTACAGCATTTATTAAAGCGCTATAGCTACCCCAGCACTTTTCTTAAGTGTCAATCAACCTTTTGTAGCATTACAGATACTTTGACGTCCCCCCTCGAAAATATATTAAGTCTTACCTTGAATTCTTTTTCTCCAAGATCCTTTGTAATACTTCTGCACGAGACTAATGACCGACACATACTATACCGCACCAGGCCTATATTAATGAGCTAAGGGACTCCACCCTTCAAAAAAAAATGAAAGAGAGGGGACGCTGGGGCACGAGGATATATAATTCTTTGCATGGGGTGAAATAGTATGAAAAAAAGCTGGTCCGTGCCGCGAACAAAAGCCGAAAGCAGCGGCGGGAGAAAAAAAAAATCGATGATGGCTTATTTTTTTTTCTCCCGTCTGTGTATAAGGGGACTAAAAAAAAGCGAGGGGAGAAAGCCAGAGGGAGAAGAAGAGGAGAAAAAAAAGCGTATTGATTGCTCTCCGGCGTGTGTGCATATATATAGGCCTACCGTCATCTTTGAAGCTCGCGCTCGTACCTCCCCCATCAACTATTATACAACTCCCCTCTTTTTTTTTCACGATGATGATTTCACTTCGATTTTTTTTCTCCCCTTTTTTTTCTTTCTCTATATTTACCCTCTCTCTGACTGTGCGTGGGGATGATGAAAAAAAACTATAGGCCCAGTGCGACGTAGCAGCAGTCATTATAAGTGCTTTTTTTTATTCCTCCCTCTGTAAAAAAAAAATCGATAACTAGATGTGTGTGTGTATAACGAACATGCATTACAGTTCTTCTGTATTACCAACTGTCGAGTTTAGTTTTTTTCCTTTCTGAATGCATAATGAACATTTTGTTTAGATTTATTATCAGAACGGTTAAATTTTTTGAAACTTATTGAGGTAATATCATGAGTTTATATAATGCAGTGATGTCGGAAATAAAGTGATTGATGAGCTGTCAAAATATTGAATTAAATATGCCACAGCTTTCCTCATTAAAATTTAAAAAGGGGAAATGATTAATAGTATAAACAGTATAAACGATTTGAATTCTATTTAATTACAGGTGTTTCTGATTTTTTTATTATTTTTTAACCACCGAATATTTGAGAAAAAAAACTGGACGCTTTTAAATATGAATATTGTTCAAGGGCTTCATGAAACTAGGATTAAATTTGGTTGTCATCGAAAAAAAGAAATGGTGATCATGATGCTGGCGCCTGGTGCTGCTGCTGCTTCGTGAGGGGGGAAATCAAATTTGATTTCGATTGGATACACTTCTTTTCTTTCTTTCTTTTTCTCTGGCTTCGACATTTGAAATATGTATATATATGCAACGAGGCGTCAGCTGCAAATGGTCCAAAGAGAAACCCTCTCGCTCTCCGCCTCTCTATCAAATATTCTTTCTTTCAAGTGTGTTAGCTACTGCTGCTGGTCACCACTTTTTACTCTATTTCTCCTATATTCATAAAATCCCATTTTCTCGTGATATGGCAGTTGGACACGCGCTGCTGGTGGCAACACTTTGCGCCCAGATTTCTTTCCAATCCATCACACTTGTTTCCCTTTTTTTTTCTAGAAAACGATTATTATTATATATGCCAAGTGTTTATGATTTATACACACAGTCCGCTCTGAATTTGATAAATGTGTTTAGACTGTATAACATGTAAATAATAAAACAAGAAAACTTATTAAATCACTTTAGAAGAAAAAAAAATTAAAAAAGAAATTTATTAGAATGATTTAAGATTGATGCTAAATTAGAACAAAGTATGATTGGTTTTGTTTATATTTGAGAATATGTTTACGTATATTATTGTATAGATATTATACCGCATGTCGTCCTTTGTGTGTATCTTGAGGCGACTCTCGATAACAAGCTTGGAAATAAGAATAGGACGTCATTAAAATGTTGAATTTTCTTATTGTATTATTATTATTCTTGTGACCGGCCTATATAGTAGAGGGAGTTGAATGTTTGATGTATTATATTGGGTTCGGTTGTTGGGCATCGCGTCAGCCAATGTTGAGAGAGCTTCAGGCTGCGTTATTATTATAGCATAAGGGATCAAAACGTAATGAGGTTTTTTTTCTTCTTCCTCTTTCTTCTAGCTAGGGATGTATCTATACGAGTGTTTATACTTGAGAGAAAATAAATCGTTGACGTCGATTTATTATAATTGGGAGAAAGATGAGAGCTGAGCGACGGATACAGGATCCGACAGTCCCGCAGGATCGCAACCTGTGTGCCATCTAGCGAGTGGCCGCTATCAAAATCCTAAATTTCACCAATTATTTTGTGTATGGATTTGTATAAAATATGAAGAATTGATAATTGAAAGTCTACCTAATTAAGTCTTAAGATGATTTACTCTTATTACTTCAAGCCAAAAAACGGTAAAATTTTAAACGACTTTAAGCAAATTTAGAAATGATTGCTTGGTGGTATAATTTGCAAACTGATTAAAATTTTTACTTAACATACAAATACTTAATCAACTGAAGGTTTTGAAAAGAAGAAAAGAAGAGAATTCAGCGAAAATTGCAACTTTTTTTCACGAAGATCCCGACCGATTTTCAAATCGTTATCCTATTCTTCCGACAGATGGGATTACGTACCGGGATATACATGGATATTCAAAGAGTACTATATAGTTACTCGGCGTCCAAATAATTATAATAACAACTCGTCAGTTTACATGTATCACTTATTTAATTTTTTCTTCTTCAAATAATGGCACTGAGGAACAGTAGAGAGCAAAGATTAAAATTGCAAACAAAATATTAAAAACAAGGTAAATTATTTTCAAAACCTTTCATAATAGAGATAAAATAATATAGTTCAATTCAAAAGAGTGGACTCTAATAACATACCACTTCCAGATTCTTCCGTTTCTGAAGGCGACATAATATCGTCTGTAATGACAAGGACAGCCTCAACATCCTCATGATTATCATTATAATCGTCTGTATCATCGGGGATGTTATCAGTCAATGATTCTTCTTTAATTGGATCTTCTTCGAATTCCTCTTCTTCTTCGTCTAAAATTCTAACGGGGGGTGAAGTAGCGACGAACAAGACGGAATCCTCGTCCATATGTTCTTCATCTAAATCCACTTTTGGTTGTTCAGCGAAATTTCCCGATCCATTTTCATCCTCTTCCAATTCCTCTTCTTCAACTTCTGCTCGAGTTACAAGTTCAGTTGTGTTTTCTAATCCGTTTTCCTCTTCTTCGCCATCTTTAAACTCTTCTAAACATAAATTAAAATTTAGAGATATACTCATAGTCATGTCAATTAAACTGAAATTTACCTGTCATCCAACTGTCGTTTACTTCCGTTTCAACAGTAGTTGGGTGATGATGTTCTTCTGGCGAATGAATTACCTCATCTGTAGAAATTAAAAACCAAAATTGTAAACTTAAATATTTCAAATTTATTTATATTCACTTACTGTGGCTCAAACTATTTTCAATGTCTGTTTTGACTGTGGTAGGATGATCCTCATCTAGCCATAAAATTGTTAAGTTTAACTTGTTTTAAGATCAATGAATTAAATTTTTACCAATAGTGGTAGTCATTATCCAAGTCGTCGATATAATTTGGTCATCAATATCGGATCTCATAGTGGTCGGATGAAAATGCTCCGCCGGATGAGTTTCATGATCCGGCAGAAATCCCGGAAGCTGACTCCCATTCAGGACCCGAAGAGCACTAGTCGGTTGTGGTTTAGCCTGCCTTTCATTTAAAATTTTTATCAAATGTAGGATAAACATGAAAACCAAACAGGAAAAGTAGGGAAGAAGTACTGTTCAGTGACGATAGTGAGCCACACTATGATGGTGGTGAGAACTAGGAAGAAAGCGGCTGCTGAAACCATCATCACAATCCTCCATCTGGGCAGATGGTTTACAGCTCCGTCCTTATTATCAGCCACTCCAGCGGACTCTACCCTCGAGAGATCCTTGTCTTCGCCAGCATCTGCTAACAATTTTTGAACAATTAAGATTTTGCGCCAAATAGACCGTAGATTCATCAACATGTTCTGTTTTGAATTAAGAGAGAAGGAAAATCAAGTCAAGGCTAACGGAAAGCTCTCTTTCCCGTCTGAAATTCGAGACAGGTTGATGCCGTCCTACGATAACCCTTTGGAGAGCAACATAAGAAGCAAAATATAACGTATACATAAAATCCAGTAGTCAATTAACTGAAAATAAAATGTAAAAAAAAAAATTATTTATGAACTTACTTTTCATCTTCTTCTCTGCGCTGCTGGACACGACTTCAATCGTGTCGTACATTCTCCTATTATACAAACTAAGAGAGTTATTTTGTTTTCAGTTTGAGAGAATGTAATTGTAATCCACACTTTTCCAGTCGATGGTCGTGGAGTGACTGAGCTGGAGGACGTTAAAAGGATATCTCTTGAACTCGGGTCTTATCATTCTTGGGTATCAAGGGAGGAGGCGGGATGAAGAAGAGAATTTGAACATCTGCTAACCAGTGTATATGTACTCTATTCATTATTAGAGACAGACGGCGGAGACGAGAGGGTAAATGGAAACCTGCTATCCGTCGGCATCACTGGATCTCGATGAACAATCTTTGTCGGAGTTCGATATTTCCGTTTCCGGAATATCAGTTCAATCCACAATAAGGGCCATAAACTGTGCTATAGTATTGTTTTTCGTCTTCTTCTTTTTCTAAGCACACAATTTTGGAAAACGTGACACTTTGAAATAATAACTCTTTAAAATAATTTAAAAGAATATTTTTTAGAACACATTTTTATTGTATATAGCGATGTATTGTTTTCTACTCTTTTACTGTCTTATCTAATCAAGAAACTGTTTGATATTCTTCTAACGAATCTTTAAAACTCTCTAAATTTCTAACATGGGAGAATCATTATTATCCAACTGCGAAGTGTGTTCTTGAAGGTACACTTGTCCAGTTTTTTCTTTCATTATTATCTGAAATAGAATTGGTTTTAGATCCTGCCCTAATTTCACAAGGAGATTAATAATATTATAAAGATATTATAGAAGAATGATTCTGACCATCCAATCAGGAGTTGCACCTGAGAGCGACTTAGAAACGGTAAGTTTGGATGCTGAATATTCATGAACCAATCGAGCAGCAGACTGTCGCATGTAATAAAATAAAAGTAATAAGGTTGTGTATATAAAAATAAGAAAATAAAAACGAATAATTTACATCCATGTGATTTCTCATAAACGAAACCATATTGATATCGTCAGCGCCGCTCCCGAAAGGATTAGCGGCAGAATTTCCAAATTTCATCCACAGGTAAAAAAGAAAACACTGCCAACCATCAGTAAATAATTAAAGGTATGTGTTAACACAAAAAAAATATAGTGAAGTGTGAATAAATTACATGACAAATGTTGGTCAAAGGTACATAGAAGGTGATCAAGTTCAACGTTTCATTGTCTTTATCCACTGAACGAGAGAGCACAGATGCTCCCATAAACATGTACACAGCTATACAGACAGTCTATTTGTCGAACAAGAGGAGTCAGTTCAATGGAGTTTTTAGTCTGCTTGAATTTAAATATAAATTACCTGTTTCATAGCAATAGGAATGCTCCTCCTTGCAAATTTCAGTGTGTTTCCACAAGTTTTCTTGAACATAAGAATAGCTTCAACATTGCGATTGAAATCCACTGGCAATTCGAACTTACTGCGGCACTCTTTCAGGACGGCAATGCACCAATCCAGCACAACCAGGGGATGATAATCTTCAGAATGAGTCTCGAGTTCCACTTTTTCATGTGGCATCAACAGTTCTACATAACATTACCGCAATTACAAGATAATTTTGTACAATTTACATTCGTGTAAATGGCCTAGTTAGATATACCAGCATCAACTAACGATTTTAAATTAGGATATTTATTCTTCAAGGGTCGACAGATTTGTCGAAAAGCTAATGTCCAACTTAAAATGACCCAACGAGCGTAGGCTCTCGCATATTTTGGCCCCTGTAGAAAAGCAAAAAATTTTCGAAAGCTATTGTAGAATATTTAATAAAAATAAAGACAAACTATACTTCTGGTTCATTTCCTTTGAGGCTTGTTACAAACATTGTAATTACTCTACTGCAACCGGGAATGGTGTTTACAGCCGAGAAAGATCGCTAAAATTGAAAACATTTATCTCTTTATATTGTTTAAAAAAGGGTAACCCTAATTGAAAATACCTGCATAGCTGTCGCAGTGAAGAAACCGAGAAGTAAAACGATCGGAAGAGTCGATGTGAATTTCGAGCAATACGTAGCAACAGCTTCAAACTCTCTGTAACCATTAGTTAACGCATAAATAGCACCATTAAATATTTCTACGATTCTTTACCTTTTAGCATCATCACTTAGCGAGTAATTGTAGCCCAATGAGACCGACAAATAGATTAGCACGAAAGCAACAAATTCCTTCCAAGCGGCACTGAAAACACTACCATTCCAGCTGTAAAAAAACACGATCCAATTTTAAATGCATTTGTTTCAGGATTTGTTGAATATTAGTACGTACCGTAAGATACTGGGCCATCTTGATTCTTCCGCAAAATTTTCAGCTTCGACAGTATTGATGGATTTCTCGCCATTAGACAGCATCTTTCATGGGAAGGCAGCGAAGCTCGATTGCAAGGATTTCATAATGACAAATCTATATTTCTTTATGCCAATAACTTTCTGAACGCTCGTTGTATCGGCCATATGTGTTGCATGTATTTTTATAAACATGTATTTGGTTTAGCATAAGAATACTATTATACATCGTATTGAAATGTCAATAGCGTATCGGTATTTTTTTTTTTAATATAAAATGTTACTGTATTGTTACTCCTTTTTTTCTCTAAAATTTCCCCCTTTTTAATTTTTTTTTAAATTAAAAAAATATGAAAATGTCTTGGCCTATTATTATGTTTGCCGTCATATAATATATTCTTAGAAGTGTGTATATTTAGTGAGTATTTAGTCCAAGAGCCAGCGGCATTTTTGCTTCTTTATTTTCATACCGAAACACTTAACATATTATATAGAGTAAATAAATTAAACACATTTTTAGCAGCTCATAAGACGTTAACGAATTACGTGGCAAACATTGATGAACGGGAGATAGAAATATGAAAGTGATGATACTAATCGTCTGTTTATTCTTATCCACCAATTAGATCAAAAACAATTGTTTGAATAATCATCCATTTTCAAATGTCTATATATAGCTGCTTTTCTTCCCTTCTCATGTCAACGGCCATACCACGTAGAACGTACCCGGTCTCGTCAGCTCCCGGAAGTCAAGCTACGTCGGGTCCCGTTAGTACTTGGATGGGTGACCGCTTGGGAATACGGGATGCTGTTGGCATAACCTTTTTTCTTCATTATTTGAATTTTTTTTAAATATCTATATTCTGGTACTCTTTTATGATAATCTTTGTTTTCTAAGAAAAATTCGTGATTTCATTTTTTATTGCACCCAGATTATGTGTAAATAGGTACCGTAAAGAAATAACAATGTACGATGAGTCAGATTCAAAACATTTATTTGTTTCAAACATTTATATTGTTTATATATATTTATAAATCACCAACTCGTGATTCAATGGTAAGCATAGGATCTGTTTCAGTATATTCTCTCCGAGGTTGACATTCCTATGAAAAAATAATTAGCTGATTTCATTCAAATTTTCTTTTTAGCGCGCTTTAACTTACCTCCCAGTAAGAACGACTCTGAATGGATGTATTGACTAATTCATTCGTCGTCTCACAATTATAGAAAAGTCTTTCAATTCTGGCAGCATCCTTTTCAACAAGAATAATTTACTATTTGTAAAAAGATGAACAAGCGAATCATACTTCTATGTGAGCTTGAAGAAGAGCGCAAATGTCGATATCATCTTCGTCATCACCAAACGGATTAGCCGCTAAGCGCCCGAATTTCAGCCACAGATAATACAAGAAATACTTATTCAAAGCATCTAGTTACTTAATATATTCTTTCAAATTCGTTTTCAATTTATCAATTACTTGAAATGAATTTAGTATAGGGAAGTAAGCGATGATAAATGTAGTGGCTTTATTTTTATTGCTCAGTTGTCGTGAGAAAAGGGATGCTATACCGAAAGTGTAAACCGTTATCGTTACCGCCTAGAAGATAAAAAAACTAAATTTTAAATAAAATTACACTAATGTAAGTTATTTTTCTTCCAAAGTCTACCTGGATCAGAGCAAAAGGAATATTTTTACTAGAAAACTTGAGAATGTTGCCACAGCTTTTTTTGAACGCCAAAATTGCATCGACATTTCGGTTCAAATCGACAGGAACATTGAAACAATTTTGTTTATTGCAGCGTTGTAACAGATACATAGCCCAATCCAGTACAATTAAAGGATGATTATCCGAGTGATGCTTTTTAAGCAGAGATAACTCATGCGGAAGTAATAATCCTGCGTGTGGGACTCTTTCATTTTCCCATTTCAATATGATATAAATAAGTTTCAAAATAGATACCCGTTTTCATCAATGATTCCAAGTCAGGATACTTATTTCTTAGTGGTCTACAAATCAACCGGAAGGTGAGACACCAACACAAAATAATCCACCGGGAATAGTTTTGAATAATTACAACTCCCTAATTCATTGATATTCTCGATTTTAAATGATTCGTATACATCTTAAGATTTTTTAAATATATATACTTGAGTGGGATCTTGTTTTAGAGAAAATCCGAATGTCGTAATTACTTTTGCTGTTCCAGGCATAGAATTTACTATAGAAAACCATCTCTATGCCAATAACAATAGGGCGATACAAAAGACTTATCTAGAATTTTCATTGCCCATAATTATTTTTACTATATTACCTGCATAGAAGTGGATGTAAAGAAACCTAAAAGCAGAATAATTGGGATAGTAGAGGTATATTTTGTACAGTAGGCAGCGATAGCATCGAAATCACTTAATAGAACAGGGTGAAACAATTATTTTACATTGTTAAGTGGTTAAAAAATGAAAAACTAAGCTCACGCTTGGAGGCTCTCGGTTAATGCTAGCTGGTAGATAAGAGAGATCACCAAGTAAATTAGCATATAAATGATAAATTCTTTCCAAATGAGCTTGTATACGCTCGCCTTCCATCTAAAGCAAATAAAGAGTAGCAAATGGTGTTCAGTACCTACTGAGTTTTAGTAGTATTTACCTGAAAATTGATCGAATGTAGAGGCCAAAATGACTTGGACCTTCTGGCACTGACGACATGTTTTGTGCGAGGCTTTCCCTTCTGTTGGTAGCTTTCATAAAATACCAAAAAATAAAATAAATATACTAACGATATTCACTTCTCTTATGAGGTGATCCAGAAAACTTGAACATGAGATAAATAAATATTATGGTTCAGCAAGCGAATAATCACAGACCTATTATACTAATACTGATGCTCCTGTTTGAATCGTCCACAAAAAAAAATATACGCGCACTTCCGGGCACAAGTCTCGACTATATTGCTGCCCATTCGTGATTCTAACTGAAAAAGAATGCGCTGACATGAAAACAAAATCAGGATTGTTTGCGCAAGTGCTGCTTTGAACAAATCACAACCAGTTCTCGCAAGTTATGAGCACCGTAATAAACGATGCATTCGTATAGCGTAGCCACTTCCTGTCTAAGTGTGTATAAGCTGCCTTACAAGTTACTAAGTCTTACTGTTGTTCGCCGTCAAACAAAACGGAATGACTTGAGCGCACTGCGGTTGATAAATCGCCACCCATTCATGCTTATCGTATTCTCTTTCTTGTTATCAATAAAGCAACAACATTTTCGTACGATACGTCGATACCCACTAAAGAATAATGAATACTGGTAGCGCTCTTCGTTAGAAAATCCAGCGCAAAATGTGATAATACGAAAACCTTATAATAGAACATTAGAACGGTGTAAAAACGAATTCAATTTCAATTTTTAAGCTTTACACCATTCCAGATTTCCAGCATTTTCAGCAACGGCCACTTAAATAAAAATATATTCAAAGATTGCCAAACTTCTTGAATACACATTGAATAAATATCTGTTTCCTTAGATTCTATTTGGGAAGTTGCCGAATTTTTATGAGCTTAGTCGACGTTGATTAGTTTGTTAGTTTTTAAAAAAATATTATTATTATTATTTGATTCGAGTTTTCCGATATTTCTGTATCCAGGATATCAGTTCAAATAACCACAACAAAAAGGGCCGTTTTAACAAATTAAAAATTAACTATCGATGATTTGCTGGAATGGTACCGAAAAATTTTGCGCCATGTTAATTCTTCTACCACTTCTTCAGCTTCATTAGTATTAACGATTTTCCCGTTTTTAGACATCTCTAATGAGAATGCAGCGAACCTCGATTGGGGATTTCCAAATGACTAATCTCTTACTTATTATTAACTCTCTGCATGAAACGTTCGCCGTATCGGCCGTATCTGGCACTTTTATTTCTATAAAAATGTATAAAGTAAATCTTCATAATATCACTATTAATTTTTTTAAACCGAAGACGGCGAACGGATATATTTTTCAAATAGGAAAATTTTGAACTGCATTGTTACTTTTTCTAGAACGATATTTTTTTTAAAAATGTGTTCAACAACATATACTGTAGGTGCTGTGCGCTAGTATTTATTTGAAATATCCGTGATAATATACGAATATTTCGCAGCAAAGAATAAGTGCAGCAGCGCATCAGTTATAAAACATCTTAGAAGAAAACTTAAATATCTCACAATAACAAGAAATAAACTGAAAATATGACCTTCCAAGCTTATATAGATTGCTAATTTCTCTACTGCAAGAAAATACAGTAGGTATTCTATTAACAGTTTATAGTAATTCGTAGCAATAATCATTCTACTTTATTCATAATAGATTTCGACCATTCTTGATAAAAATAATAGGACTAAAAATGTAACTCTGAATCGTAATCAAACTCTGACCAATCTTCTTGAATGTAAACAGGTTCCATAGTTGCTACCTTCGATTCCCTTCGGGTTGCTGTTGCTAATGCTGGGCCGTTGATGGACACAACCGGAAGCGGCCTTTCAAATTTGCCCTTAATAAGAAAAATATATATGTTATTTATATTTGAAATTCTTAAAAAAGAAGTCCTTTATTTTATTTCATAGACAATAAAAAATTTGAATAATTACCATCCAACTAGGATTTGGACACTGGGAGAGCGACTGTAAAATAAGATTCTTGTTAACTTCCAATGTAGAATATTGTCCTACTAGACGAGCAGCAGCCTGTGAGTTGAAAAATATAGATAAGAAAACAAGGGTGTATATTACATAACAGTGATGATTTATAATTATTCACATCCAAGTGATTTTTCAAAAATGACGTGACGTCAATATCATCAGGACCGCTACCGAAGGGGTTAGCAGCAGATCTTCCAAATTTCATCCACAGGTAATATAGGAAACACTTTATAAGAATATAAATCATGTTTTATAATGAAGAATATCAAAAGTCTTTGCTAGAATTACCTGGCAGATATTGATCAATGGGACATAAAAAATCATAATGTTCATCGTTGGATTCTTTTCTACCAAACGAGAGAGCAAAGATGAGGCAATGAACATGTATACGGCGATCGAGACAGTCTTCATGAAATTGAATACGTTAGAAATGTATTTATAATTTTGTGGAAACTTAAAAATACTTGAGTCATTGCGAACGGAATGCTTTTTCTTGCAAATTTAAGCGTATTCCCACACGTTTTCTTGAAAAGTAGGATCGCTTCAACATTGCGATTGAAATCGACTGGCTGCTCCATATTAGAACGGCATTGCTTCAAGAGGCTAATACACCAATCCAGCACAATTAAAGGATGATCATTTTCGTTGAGGGTTTTCTCGAGTTCGATTCGCTCATTGGACGCTAATAGTTCTACAAAGAAGAATAGTCACGGCTCTTAATTTCTATTCATCTTATTCATCAACCACTTTATTTACCGGCATCAACTAAGGATTTCAAATTAGGGAATTTCTTTCTCAAAGGCCCACAAATGAGGAGGAAGGCTAAGGTCCAACTGAGAACGATCCAACGGGCATACATTCTAACATATTCATGTGCCTGCGAATTTGGATGCATTTATAAGGATTAATTTAAATAAGAATTGTATTTAATATATAATGTACGTACATTTTGTTGACTTTCTTTGAGGGTTGTCGCAAATATCGTGATTACACGACTGCAACCAGGAAGAGTGCTCATCGCCGTGAACGATCGCTACATCACGTAGTAAGTATGTTAAAAAAGCAAGTAGTATTTGGTTGTACAATTTACATCATATTACCTGCATAGCCGTTGAGGTAAAGAAACCGAGGAGTAGAACGATCGGAATAGTCGACGTGAATTTCGAACAGTATTCAGCAATACCTTCAAATACTCTATAAGATAATAATCACTGCATAATGTTGTGTATGTTGTGAGTCGTTAAATCAACATTTATTATTATTAGATAAATAAGTAAGTACCGGCGGCACTGCTACTTCTATGCTTAACTCTTGTTAATATAGTGACTTAGGGAGTTAATAGGGTATTACTAATGCTACCTTTTAGAATCTTCATTGAGCAAGAAATTGTAGCCGAAAGAGATCAACAAGTAGATAATCACGAAAGCGATGAATTCCAACCAAACATAACTGTAAACACTTCCGTTCCACCTATAAACAAGATGACACTTATTCATATTTATGTCAGTAGTTGTTTATATTAATTATTTAAACTGATACCGAAGCATGTTTTTCATATGTTTACCAAAGCGAAACCATCTTGGTTCGTCGTCATAATCGTCAGCAGGATTATTAGACATGATGTCGCCAATTGCAAGTCTAAATTTTGAAAAAAAAAAAGATTATTAAAAACGGTTACTGATAATATGGTAATGGATATTTGAGCTATGAATATTTTAATTCATAGCTAAAATCTAAATTTCAGATTCACCCAGTTTCTTTGCACTTACCACTTAACTAGTATATCCTTTGTACAATGTCTACGCACCTATAGAAGAATAGACTTACTAAATTATAGTACAGTATTATACTAAATTACGTACGTCAGGTGTTTTATAAAATTAAAAAGGGAAACGACAAGTCATCCCGAAAATCCTTAAAGTGCCCTGCTGGCGAGCTGCCACAGTATTGCGCCAAGTATAAGCTTACTGCAGTTGCAGTCATCCCGGCAATAGACTTTCTAGTTTATATCATTAATGCTGTCACGGAATCACATTTATGGTGCGAACGATAAGGACGATGGAAATAAATTACATTAGATTAGATAATGGCCAGCTAGGATAGCCTACGCATTTTTTATTATGAGAATTTATCATTATTTATTTACTTATAATAATTTGACCAGAGTTATTTTCTGACTGGCGAGTTGTTGCCTTGCAACACGAATACGTGGAAATTGGACAGCTTTTTTAAATCTTAGAAATATATATATATAAAAATTCATCATAGTAAAAAGCTATAATGGTGATTAATTAAGAGGAGCTTAAAATTATTATAGCATATCGACCTTCCTGTCCAGGTTTAGCACGAATAAAATAAGCGCATGAACGTGATGCTAATCATAACGATGAAGCGGCCAAGTGGGCATCCCAACTCTATGCAATGACAACAAACAGTGTATGGTATCAAAGAGCGTGTTGGCGAGAAAACATCAAAATCAGAATTTCTTGCACGGCGATGAGTGCAATATCATGTGCAATTCTAGCCTCATAGCTGTCCTAGAAAGCCTCCCGTAGCCTTCATTCGGCAAGATGACGAGTTGATGTATATTCGAAATATTTTCCACCGCAATTCCAGCAGTTATTAACCAAGATAACTATAATGTATTTAAAATGCAACTCTACCCGAATCTTAATCTTCTTGAGTTTAGGCCTACACTAGTTCTATAGCTGCCTCCTTTGATTCGCTTGGGACATCCTTGCTTTGGATGATTTCTGAGAAAGAGTTTTTACCTTTTTGCATCATCACTTAGCATGGAATTGTAGCCTAGTGAGATCGACAAATAAGCAGCTAAAAAAGCGATAAACTCTATCCAGACGGCACTAAAAACACTTCCTTTCCAGCTGTATTAAAACATAAAATAAGAAAAAGTTCAAATTTGACATAGATTGATAAAATTCTGGCTCAGATGATTTGTTTAAATAGTAGGTACCGGAACATGGATTTCATTTTTTTCGAAAAATGAATCAATCCCGATTCTTCCGCCACTTCTTCATCTTCAACAGTTTTCCCGACAGTAGACATCTTTCATGCGAAGTCGTGCAGCACTATAATAATATAATTCTATTTACAGAAATAATATATAGACCATGCTATTTCCATTAGGATTCATTAAAGTAATTACCGTACATAATTACGACCTTTCATTATGTGAAGCCATGCAGCACTATAGCACAGAACTAGAGGATGTTATTGTGATGTTGTAATTGTACATATTATGTTATAGTTGTTATTGTAGCCAGTCTAGCTACATATTATTTGGAGAAGGAGTATCAAAATCATGTTGTTTGTACTAGGATTTATTAAGATAATTACCGTATACTGTACAATAATACTTCTTAGGTAGCTGCGTTCGAGCTGCGTTGTCTGTCCTACTTTAATATTTTATGTAATTTAACTGGATTCAAACGATCAGAGATTTCATGGCGTTAAAATGTATTGTTTCTATTGATGAATGAACGCTCAATTATTGGCCGCACCTCCAATATATCATGTCAAAAATATATATGATGAGTTTATTTGATATGGCCAATTACTAAATATCTTATTGAAATGTAAATTGCGCATAGATATATTTCTTAAATTGGAAAAAATCGAAACTGCGGTGTTTTTCTAAAATAGTTGTATGATAACGATTAGAATATTTGAATCTGTAGGTAGTAGTACAGTACCCACTGTCTACCTATTAAGTACACCTTTTAAGCATATGGGTTAAAGTGACGCCAGTTTTCTAGCTCAATTTTAACGATGTAATTTTTTTCTGGTTTTTCTCACACTGAAAACATGTTTGTTTATTACTCTGAATTATTTCAGATTTTAACCCATCGCGTTAGTAGTAGTTCGAGTTGGTTTTTTTTTGTGTTTCTTATTGCAAGGTAAATGTATTATAATGTTGTAATTAATTTGAATAAACCGAGGATTGTATAACCTTACGTTAAATTAATTATGTCGATTCATCAAAAAGAAATAGCATTGTGCAAATCTGGTTATTTGATCCGTGAGAGAAACTGAATATAGTTTTTTTTAAATAAATAATGCCGACTCGTGATTTAATGTTAAGAATCTGCGATAACGACGTACACTACTTGTATTTTTATTTTCTCAGCTGCCTCACAGCCGCGGCTCCACCAAGCGATAATGCGCTAGGGTGTTAGCGGTGTACTTATTTCAGCCAACAATTATTTCAGCTTGATCAAGTTTACATTAGTTTTAGACATAATGTAATAAGTCAACAGTTGTAAATCACAAGAATTATTTGCGTCATTTGCGACACTTATCCGTTAGATAGGGCTAAAAATGCAACTCTGAATCGTAATTAAACTGCGGCCAATCTTCTTTAATGTGTGTAGATCGTCCCGCTACAGCTACCTCCTTTGATCCACTTCGGGTTGTAGCCGAAGACCCGTTGATGGCCATAGTTGACGGCGATCTTTCATATTTTACCTGTATGAAAGGGAAATGTAGGTTATTATTTCAATTTCATTTTTAGCAAGGATACATTGATTTTCTTTTATGAAAAAATTAAGTTATTCGATTGATTTTATTTTCGGTATAGACTATTAAAAAATTTATGAAATCATTACCATCCAACCAGGGATAGTAGATTGGGTGAGAGACTGTATAACGAAATGCTTGGTTTCCGTTGTCGAATATTGATGTACTAATCGAGCAGCAGCCTAATAATAAAAGAACTTACCATAATATGCATATGAAATAAATTAGAGTGGTGGCCTATTATTTACATCCATGTGATTTCTTAAAAATGATATGACGTGAATGTCATCAGGACCGCTACCGAAAGGATTGGAAGCAGATCTTCCAAATTTTATCCAGAGGTAAAACAGGAAACACTTTTTCAGTAAAAGATAGACGGTCACATTATAACGGATAATATAAGAATACTGTATTTGAAAATTACTTGGCAAATGTTGATGACTGGGACGTAAAAAATCATGATGTTCATCGTCGGTTTCTTTTCCACCGTACGAGAGAGCAAGGATGAGGCTATGAACATGTATACGGCGATCGAAACAGTCTTCATGAAATTAAATAAATTATCGTTATATTTATAGATTTGGGATAGTAATAGAAAAAAAGAAATACTTGAGTCATGGCAAACGGAATGCTTTTCCTTGCAAATTTAAGCGTATTCCCACACGTTTTCTTGAAAAGTAGGATCGCTTCAACATTGCGATTGAAATCGACTGGCTGTTCCATATTACTACGACATTGCTTTAAGAGGCTAATACACCAATCCAGCACAATTAAAGGATGATCATTTTCGTTGAGGGTTTTCTCGAGTTCGATGCGCTCATTGGACGTTAATAGTTCTACAGAGAAGAATAATCGCGGCTCTTGATTTCTATTTATCTTATTCGTACAATATATTTACCGGCATCAACTAAGGATTTCAAATTGGGGAATTTCTTTCTCAAAGGCCCACAAATGAGGAGAAAGGTTAAGGTCCAACTGAGAACGATCCAACGAGCATAAATTTTAACATGCTCATGTGACTGAAATTAAGAAAAAACGAATTATGTGAAAAATCTAAATTAAAGTTAATAGTTTGATCTAAAATCAGAAATGGCGCGTACATTTTGTTGACTTTCTTTGAGAGTTGTCGCAAATATCGTGATTACACGACTGCAACCAGGAAGAGTGCTCATCGCCGTGAACGATCGCTACATCACGTAGTAAGTATGTTAAAAAAGCAAGTAGTATTTGGTTGTACAATTTACATCATATTACCTGCATAGCCGTTGAGGTAAAGAAACCGAGGAGTAGAACGATCGGAATAGTCGACGTGAATTTCGAACAGTATTCAGCAATGCCTTCAAATATTCTGCAGGGTAATATTGACGTCATATTATGTGTTTGAGCGTTATTAAGTCGTACTAGTTCTGGACTGAATCATACTAAAGTAACTTAGGGTATTGTAATTTCTACCTTTTAGAATCTTCATTAAGCAGGAACTGGTAGCCAAAAGAGATCAAAAGGTAGGTAACCATAAAAACGAGGAATTCCAGCCAAATATAGTTATAAACACTTCCATTCCATCTTTTAAAGATTTTAAAAAATAGTATCACCAGTTATATTTTAAGTAAACCTTAAACAAAATAATACCGGAACATGCTTTTTACGTGATGACCGAAACGAGTCCATCTTGATTCTTCGTCATAATCTTCTGCATAATTATTGAACATGTCGTCAATTCACAATTGCAAGTTTATTCGGTACGGGCGTATGGTAATTTTTTTTAAAATCTGAATAATTTTTTAAATAAATAAAAACTGGTGATGTTGATGGACGAATCAGTAAAAAAAACTGGTTTACTAAGGTATTAAGCGATAGAGTAACAAAATTTGAGACCACTGCTTTAAAAGCTATAACAGCTGGTAATAATCTAGCTATGATTATGAATTTAGTCACTGTGCACTTACCACTTAACAGCTCAATTAATATCATATTGTACAGTATTTATCGTGGCTATGGAAGAATAGAGACCGGGAGATGAAGATATTTAAATTAAACTACACCACGATTTTATATGTGGCTGACTCGACTTGTATATTTATACAAGTCAGCGTTTCGAAAATTCTAAAAGTGCCCTGCTGGCGGCGCGTCAACTTTAATATGTTGCGATATGCGCATGATATTTATGTCAAAAGTTTTATATTGCGGTATGCGCAAAACAGAAGCCTGGGTGCCATACGCTCATACTACACTTACCCCTTTCAGTATAGAGACTTACTTTAATTACAGATAAGTTTGTGCAATCATTATACCGCCGTGACAGAATTCCTTTTAAGGAGCATTAAAAACCATAAGGACGATTAAAGTCATTTACATTAGATTAAATAGTAATAGTCAGCTAGAATAGCCGAACTGCTTATTTAAGATCCTAAGCGTTACTTATTTTTAAACTAAGTGTGTATTAAGAACAGAAAGCTTTCTTACGCGCAAAACACAAGTGCCTAAAAGTTGAACGGTCTCATCTTTTTTACTTGCGAAATACATTTTCATTTTGAGTTTTTAGGAGATTCCAAGTTTCGACCTAAACATTAAAATACTGATTTAAAGCCATGTAACAATTACTGTGGTGTAAAAATGATTATGCATACCGTTTCATTCTCGATTTTAACCAGCGGCGGTTCATTATCAGATTCATCTTCATCCATTCCTTTTTCAGCAATCTCCATCAGACTTCTAGCCTTCAAGATGAATCCCGCTTTAAAATTCTTGTAGTTTTTCTTTTGTTTCTTCAGTTGATTCATTAAGACATTTGGTTTTCTTTCTAAATAATCAACTTTAGACTGGAGTTTTTTAAATTTATTTTAGTAGCCCGAACTTCTGTTGCGATAAAATCGCTAACATGTAGAAGATAAATTAGTTATTCTATGTTAATCTATTCCCTAAACACATCATTCAACCTTGGCGGTTTTATTAACGGCATTGCCACACTATGGGCATAACCCCTAGAGGCCTTATTGCCTGCCCTGTTACGTTGCAATCATCTCTGACATCGCATCGCATCTTTAGGGATTACCGGTACCGTATTATAATTTAAGCAATCGAAGTATGATACGTTTGCAACATCAGCGCAATAAGTTTACGTCACGCTAAGCGCTCACTTGACGTCGGATCCCAAACGGTATACATGCGGAAAGATCATCAGTTAATTGTTCCGTTGTACGAACACTCTATATCATCCGTTGTGTCTTGATTACCGATGTAGATGACTACTAAATTAAGAAGAACATTAAGAAATGTATAGCACTATTTTGCGCATCCTCTCGAATTAAAACGAACTGACCCACCCCTCTGTCGCTATTTAGGAAACGATTATAGTAAGCGCATATTCTTTCTGATTTAAACATTGATTTACTCCGAGAAATAGGGTCCAATCATTATAGTTCTGAAAAAAGGACAAATAAGCAGAAATACAGAAGAACGGTATTGTTTAATTTCCGAAATAGTAACACGGTATATAAATTTATCAACTTCGAGTTATTTAGAGAATCTTAAGTCACTTTCCACGTTATCACATTACATAGAGAATTTCTTTTGAAAGTATAGGAAAAAATCACCTACAGAATAAGCAACCCAATTTTTACGGCGAGAAAACTCTCATTTCGATAGGCACTTGGACTGCTGAAAATGAACCTGAGGGTTGAAACTGTAAGAACAAGAAAAGAGGCGTATAAGAACCCAATAAATAATATTAAGAAAAAAAGTTCCTAATGTTAAGAGTTACCATCCATCTAGGTGGAGGAAGTAGGAACGACTCTGAAACGATATTTTGAGTGACTTGCGATTCGGAAAATTGACGAACCAATCGAGCAGCAGCCTACCAGATAAAAATATGATGAAAGAGATCAAATGATTTATTCAAATTTTTTAAAAAGTATCAAGTGCTTCGTTACATTTACGTGGCATTTCATCAATGACTTGACGTCAATGTCATCGGCGCCGCTTCCAAAAGGATTGGCCGCAGATCTTCCAAATTTCAACCAGAGGTAAAAAAGGAAACACTGTGAAAAACAAGTAATTAAAATATTAAATCCTTTTTAAGTAACTCGTAAGACGTTAATAAATTACGTGGCAGACGTTGATCAACGGAAGATAGAAAGTAATGATGTTAATCGTCGGATTATTCTTATCCACCAAACGAGCGAGCAAGGATGCGGCAATATATATGTAAACGGTGATGGTAACAGTCTAAAAGATTGATCGTATTTATATAATGATGTCAAGTATCGAATTAAAAAATACTAACTTGATAATACCTGAGTCATAGCGAACGGAATGCTCTTTCTTGCAAATTTGAGCGTATTCCCACACGTTTTCTTAAACACCAAAACGGCATCGATGTTGCGGTTGAAATCATTAGCCTGTTCGAGCTTACTGCGACATTGTTTCAAGAGGGTGATGCACCAATCCAGAACGATCAAGGGATGATCGTTTTCAGGATTTTTCTCTAGTTCGAATAACTCATGCGGCATCAACAGCTCTATGGAGAATTGCGATTTAGCATAGGCTTAACTGTTGCAGTTTGTTTAATTTTTAAAACTTTACCGGCCTCGAGTAATGACATCAAAGTAGGGTATTTCGTCCTCAAGGGCTTGCAAATCAAGCGGAAAGCCAGCGTCCAGCTTAGTACAATCCAACGAGAGTAGGTTTGGACATATTGTGTTCCCTGTGTGATGGAAAGTGTAAAAAACGCATATATAAGTTTAATAAAATAATACATAACTTTTCTCAAATGAAATACTTCAGGTAGGTTTCCTTTAAGAGTTGTAGCAAAGATAGTGATAACCTTGCTGCAACCGGGAATGGTGTTCATGGCAGTGAAAGAACGCTAAAAAGAAAATTTATAATAAGAATTCATCATATAAAAATTTAAAATAAACATAATAATACCTGCATGCAAGTTGAGGTGAAGAATCCAAGAAGTAACACAATCGGAACGGTAGACGTAAATCTAGAACTGTAAGCAGCAATGGCTTCAAAATCGCTGCAAAATTTAAAATAAAGATTTTGATTCATTATTATTTATTAATTTGATCATTCATGTTAAAAGAAGACTACTGCTGTTTTTGAAATTTAAAATCAAGATATAAATGGACTAGACAAATATACTGTACTGTACAATCATCAGCCAATATAGGGTGCTTCAATAATGAATCTATTATCTTTTACCTTTTCCCATGATCGTTGAGCAGGAACTGGTAGACTAGGGATATTGACAAGTAGGCAATCACGAAGGTGATGAATTCTATCCACACAAATTTGTAGACACTCCCATCCCAGCTATAAAGATATGAAAGGTTGGACAACATTTTATTATATTCTAAATTGAAATGAACTTCACTACTGAATCAATTTTTATTATTATACCGAAAAATTGTTTCCAAACTTTTACGACAGCCACTCAAATTGGGCTCGTCATCTTCTTCAGCTGCAGCACCTTTTGTTGATTTTCCATTTGACATTTCACCCGCGGTAACCCCGAGGCCCGATCGTGATGAAGTCAAGTCCTACGATTTGAATTCTAACCCGAGAAGACAAAACACTGAACAACAAGCTAGAAGGATATAATTTACTGGAATGCCTGGTATAATTACGAGAAAGAAATATTATGCAAGAAAAGAATACATACACGCGTGAAAGAAGACGACTACCCGAAGTACACTACTTTTCGAGAATGACAAAATGTTATTGTTTTGACTTCGAAGACCGGCGACATGACCACATGGGCGAGCGAATGTCAAGCGGAAACTCTGGCGGAGAGGAAATGAACGAAAAGTGATTGCATAACACAAATTTATTTTGGCGCGAGTGTATGTTTTTTTAAATATAGTATACCAATTCTTTTTAAAAATCTATTTTTCTTACCGTAGAGGTTTCCTCAAAATTTTAGGTGGAATTAGAATTTAGAAAGTTAGTTTTTCTCTTGCTTTTTTATTTTTATTTTTTTATTTCTTTTCTACTAGTGAATTTTTTTTCTATATTAAAACACAAAGGCTACTGGTGCAATCATTAATTTTTTGCAGTATAATTAATTTGGAGAAGGAGAGTGCGATTCGGGAATTTTTATTGATATTTTTGTTTTGAGCAGAAGGAAAAAAATTGAGATAAGTCATTGATAATTTTTCAAACAATTGTCTTACAGTAAATCACTTTGTTCGGTTCACTTCGTGCTTAAAAATTAATGAGATTGATGAGATGGCAGGGGCCGAATAGAATTCATTCCGACTCCATAGGCATTTGAACTGACAGATGTTTGTTAAACTGTGAAACTTGACTCTGTGGATAATAAAAAAAAAATTATTTGAAAAAAAAATACTAGACACTATGACTATGTTAAAGGAAAACACGGAAGTACAAATACCATCCAAGTAGGGCAAGGAAGCAGGAACGATTGTGAAACTAGATTTTTTGTGACTTCCGGTGCGGAATATTCATTCAGCAATCGTGAAGCAGCCTACCAAATAAAATAATAATAATGAAATCACTCAAAGGAACGATTAAAAACTAGTAGTTTGAATGTCAGTTTACATCCATATGATTTTTCATCAATGTTTTGATATCAATATCATCAACGGTGCTACCAAAGGGATTGGCAGCGGATTTTCCGAATTTCAGCCAGAGATAATAGAGAAAGCACTGTACGGAAAAACAATAAATTTGTTAAGAAACAAAAAAGTTTGTGACTCTTATAAGATGAATTTACATGGCAGGTATTGATCAAAGGGATGTAGAAAGTGATGATGTTCATCGTATTATTGGCGTCCACTGAACGAGCGAGCACGGACGCGGCAATAAAAATGAAGACGGTAATCGTGACAGTCTAAAAATAAAATTGTAATTCTAAATTAGAAATACATTTTTAAATTAACCTGCTGCTATTAAACCTGGGTCATGGCGAACGGAATACTCTTTCTTGCAAATTTGATTGTATTTCCGCATGTTTTCTTGAACACCAGAATAGCATCGATATTGCGGTTGAAATCGCCGGCCTGCTCCAGCTTACTGCGGCATTCTTTTACGAGAGCCATGCACCAATCCAACACAATTAAGGGTTGATCATTTTCAGATTTATTCTCCAATTCGGCTAGCTCGTGTGGCATCAACAGCTCTAAGAATAATCGTGATTAATCCCAAGCTTTATTGAAACGCTTGTTAAATAACGTATGAAACATTACCGGCTTCATGCAAAGACATCAAAGATGGGTATTTCTGCTGCAAGGGCTTGCAGATCAATCGAAAAGCCAGTGCCCAACTAAGGACAACCCAGCGAGAATAAGTTCGGAGGTACTGAGGTCCCTGTAGGGGAAATATAAATGATGAAATGAGAAATAGGTTAAATGAAAAATAGTTTGATAATCAAGTACTTCTGGTTGATTTCCTTTGAGCGTGGTAGCGAAGATCGTGATAATTTTGCTGCAGCCGGGAATGGAATTCACTGCCACGAATAGCCTCTGAAAAGGAAGTTACGCCATTCAGTTAGTGTTGATAAACGCAACTTGGCTAATTAAAAAATAAGTTTACCTGCATGGCAGTTGACGTGAAGAAACCGAGAAGTAATCCGATCGGAACGGTTGACGTAAATTTCGAGCTATATGAGGCGATGGCTTCAAAATCCCTTGAAGAAAATTTAATCAGATTATAGCTAACTGTTTGAGGAATGTTTCATTTAGGCCAACTTTTTCCCATTATCGTTGAGCAGAAACTGGTAGATCAGAGAGGTTGACAAGTACAGCACCATGAAAACCACAAACTCAATCCAGATAAACTTGTAGACACTGTTACCTCCCCAGCTAATAAAAATGGAAAAAATGAAAACAAATATTAAATCAGATTAGTTTATCTGTCAACAAATCCAACTTAAATGTAATAAGATACCTGAAAAGTGTGTTCAAATTTTGGCAAAAGCTATTCGGATCGTCATCTCCAGAGGCATCAACAGATTCTTTCTTGTGACCAGATCTCGGACCAGACATTTTTTCTTGTGAAGTACAAAGTAACAGTACGCGTATATAGGTGATTTAAGGAGAGAAATAAAGTGTCTGATGTCTGAGAAATAATACAAAATCAAATGTAACAACTTGGAATCGTTTCTTCCCGCTGTTAGTAAACACCTATTCCTGAAGTGACGAATGCTGCACTCACACCACGTGACCACGCCGTACTACGGTAGTAGCGGTGCTACCACCACCTGCTGAAGGCAAGAGAACTCGAGTACGGTGAGCCTTGTAAATGCCTGCCCGCCACCCGGTGGCCAGTACCCACTGTAACGCAGTACGTACTAACCAACTATGTTGCCTTCAAGAAGATAAATGTTTCTTTGCGACAAATTATTTATTTGGATTATTAACAAAAATAGTCCCAATCACTAACGGATTACTCTTTCGCGATGTCTGGGACACTTTCATTTGGCGGTGGTACAAAACTTAATACGACCTGGCAAAGTCCCTGGCGCCTGGGCGAAGTAGCCGTCGTCCGCCATTTTAAAAACGTGCGTGGCTTGTTTTAGTGCGGACATATAGGCTATTAAGTTGCCAACTTGAACCATACTTCATTACCTTCATAGTGTGTTTTCTCCGACAAAATCTTAAGATTCCATTTGATTTCCAATTGTTTGTTGAACCTAATCTTGCTCTTATCCTTTATACTCATTTTTTTCCCAAAAAAATAATGCTTAAAATCTAAATGAGACCGTTGGCTTAATAATAAGTGAACACTGGCCCTACCTTGGCCTACTCTTAAAAAATTTCATGATTCATACTAATAAATCTTTAAGAATTCCATAGTTCCGCATTTCGTGAGATTTTAGAAACTATTTGTACCATCTACAGTATCTAACTTACTAAGGGAATAAGGGTTTGTGTCTGTGTACCCCTCAGGCGATTTGCCGTCAAGGCCGAAAATGTCGAACAAGCTCCGCCCACTCTCATTTACTTCTTGAAAAATCTGTATGAATCTTCCCGAAAACATTATGTACTTCAAGGGATTCGAACTTCCACCCTCATGGTTTGAATACTAACGCCCTATTAACTGAGCTAAATTGCACGTTAAAAGCCTGGCAAGTTTGAACCATATATTTTTGTGGTTTGTACGGCCAAATGTTTTAGCGTCTGCGTCTGTGTGACCTTTCTGCTGTACAACTTAACCAGTAAACGACAGGGAGTTGTAGGGAGGGGAATGCTGCATATACAGCTGTCAATGAGTCTGCGATATTGTCGCCGGTTGTCCTGGCGCAGAGACTGGACTAGGCATGAGACTATTTCCAGAATTTATTCTTTAAAAAGTCTCTACCGGGACCGCGTATCGAACTCGGATCTCCTACGTGAGAAGCCAATGCGATATCATATGAGCCAAACCTTTGATAACATATATCTATAATTTCAGCTATATGTATTTGTTAATAGAAATAGTACCAGGAACGGTCATAAAGAAATCGTTAAAACGTTCAGCGATTTTTCTTATGCTGGAGTTTCCCCTCCCTACTACTCCCTGTAAACGAGCAATAAGATTTGCAACATTTCAGGACTGTAATGTATCTCTTTTCTGTAAACAATACTATTAGAAGTTATATCAATTGAGAGTTATATCAATCAAGTACTGACTATGTCATTACTTGCTATTTTTACCTTGACTATTTGCTACCTGAAAGCCTGGTGGGTCAAAATATGAATTGTGATATGCGTACACAGGCGAAGGAACTCGAGCCCGGAGATGGATGCAAAAGAAACTAACATCTTTTGGCCCCTCAAATCTTTAAATTTTATTGAATCAGATATAATCATAGCTACAAAATGTCGTAACCTTAATACTTTTTTTTATATTTAAGAAGGCACCTTAAATATTTAATGCGATAAATAAATCTTTTTAAAAATATATATTGATTTAACACTCACTGGCAGCCTGTCAGAATTATAAATAAAACAATTTAATAACGTTGCATATCTGAGACGTTTAAGCAACATGGTCTAATATTTGGGTTTTTTCTCAAATTCGTAGGGTTTCTGGGCCGCAAACTGAAAAAAAAATTGCTGCTGTTCAAATCTTTAAATTTGTAAATGAAATTAAAGCTTATTAGTAGTGCTTTTGATCTATTTAAGCAACGGTAGCTAGCCGAATTTAAAGATATGGTTACTGAATTGGAAATTATATTTCATTCGTAAACAAGCAATTAGATTTCGCAACATTTGAGGACTGTACTGAGTAATATGGGTTTGCTGTTTTACCACGCCTATTATCATTATCTATTTTTATTTTAAACAAAGAATTGAGTTATATCAATTACGTTTGGTAATAAACATGGAAAACAATAAGGTAAAATAAATTCATAGATCTAATTTGTTTGAAATACAATTTAAATGACACAATTTAAATGAATAATGATGCACATTATAACAGGATCAATATCCATGTTCGAAATAAAGTTGACTTAATACGTTGTTATAGAGCCGGTAGCTCAGTTGGTATCGTACACCGTTATTATTAACTATTGGATACTACTGTTGGGTTCTGAGATTTGATATTCGAATTTCACCCCAGTCGTGGCGAAAAGCTATACCTTCACCGCACCCTTGCGACTGGAGGGCGGCACTTGCGGACTATATAAATAGAAATGTAATTTTATTAATGCAATGATATACTGTCTTCAAATAGAGAAATAGAAATGAAAGGAGGATGATGAACTGCTACGTCGCCAATTTCTTAGGCCATTTTAATAGGGTCACGTAATGTGTACGTAAAGCGTTTTTAATTCTACGCTGATATTAGATGATATTGATATTTATCATTTTACTAATCGCTGTTAGTTTCAAACTGAGTGGGGTGGGGGGTCGGGTCTCCGCTTATTACAATGGACTATTCATAGATTTTGAACCTGGAAATAACAAAAAAACATCAATTGATGAGATAACTTGACTATCTGTAACCTGGCAGCCTGGCAGGGAAAATATGGTATGCGACATGTGTGTTTTGTTAAAAGAACTTGAGTTCCGTTTTGTTTAAAAGTGAGATCAACATGTTTTAGCCCCTCAAATCTAATTTCCTCATCAATTACACGCAAGCATAGCTGAAAAGTGATGTAATTTATTATTTATATTTAAGAAACTGTGAAAAAATGAATTAATATTACTATACTATCAACTGGAAAATAAATCGACATATCATGTTTTTTAACTGACAGCCTGTCAGAATAAAAAAAAATGTTATAACCTTTCATCAGAGATATTTCAGCTATGTAGAATGATTGCATAAATTATGTAACTTAAGCTAAGCTGCTTATTAGCTAAGCGCTTTTGAATTTTTAAGCTACTCTTTCAAAATTATACAGATCTAAAATTCATTTTAGATCGACTGGCAACCATGTCTAGTAGTTTTTTAAAAACATGAATGTATTGCTTATCAACAACTACCGTGTTTATATTCACAAATCAACATTCTTCAAAGAGCTTGTTAAATTCATTTACAAATCACAACCAGTGTGATCCACCTGCACACTTTAGAAAGAATCAGATCATTTTCCTTGAACTTTTTCCTTGTCATCAGCTTTCAAACGTGTATAAATACCCGCTTTTCTTCCCTTTTCATGTCAACGGCCATACCACGTAGAACGTACCCGGTCTCGTCAGCTCCCGGAAGTCAAGCTATGTCGGGTCCCGTTAGTACTTGGATGGGTGACCGCTTGGGAATACGGGATGCTGTTGGCATAAACTCTTTTTTTATATAAATTTTTTTTTCTAATGCTAGTCTAGATTCAAAGGTTTACCATAAACTATTTTGTATCTCAAAGTAAACTTATATACAAAGCTTTTAAATAAATAAGATCAATCCAAGAAGCACTTGTTAGTTTTAGCTGTAGTCGGAAGCCCCAACATATTAGGTGAAGAATTAAATTTTCTATGAATAACAGTTTCTCTATTCAAGAGGTTCAAATATTTATTTATTTCATTTATTGAGTCATCTTTTTAAGCCATCACATCATTGAATGCAGTAAGAATTACGCAAAGTTCAGGCATAACAAATAGTCAACAGAAAACATCTTTGATGCGTAACAGCTATTACCTATAATATAAACCTTTCATAGCTCGCCAACTCGCGATTCAACTGTTAAAATTGGATCTGCCTCCGAAAATTCTGGGTGAAGTACTGGGTTCTCTTGCTGCAATAATAAGTTATTGTAGAGCATGCAATATTATTTTAATGCGCGTTGAGATGCCGTATTTACCATCGTCGAGTTATTAACAGGACTTTTAAGAGTTTTTGTGATCAATTCATCCGTTATTTCACAACCAGTGTAGAGCTTTTGGATTCTTAGTGCATCCTATGAATAAATATTTAATTAAGAAAATGTTCATACATTAGTATTTTTTTTATAGAAATAATTAATTTATACATCTATATGAGCTTGGAGAAGAGCGTTGATGTCAATATCGTCGTCGTCATCCCCAAAAGGATTGGCTGCTAAACGCCCGAATTTCAGCCACATATAATACAAGAAATACTGGACATAATTGTAAAATTAGAAAAATAAATAAAACAAATCTATTAAGTTCAATTACTTGAAATGAATTCAGAATAGGTAGATAAGAAGTAATGAAAACAGTTGCTTTATTTTTCTCTTGTAACTGTCTTGCCAAAAGAGATGCTATTCCAAAAGTGTACACCGTTATCGTAACCGCCTTGAAAAAAAAATTATATAAAATTTCGAATAATTTTAACTCATCAAATCATACCTGGATTAAAGCAAAAGGAATATTTTTGCTTGAAAACTTGAGAGTATTGCCGCAACTTTTTTTGAACGCCAAAATTGCATCTACATTTCGGTTTAAATCGGCGGGAATATTAAACCGAGACTGTTTACTACAACGTTGCAGTAAATTTAATGCCCAGTCTAATACAATTAAAGAATGAATATCCGGGTGTTGTTTTTCAAGCGATGAAAACTCGTGCGGAAGTAGTAATCCTAGAAGCAATTTCCTTTCTAAAAATCTGAATAATAAGTGAGTAAAGAATTATGTGTAGCGTACCTGTTCTCACCAACGACTGCAAATCGGGATAAATTCTTCTAAGTGGCCTGCAAACCATTCGAAAGGTGAGGCACCAGCTTAAAAGAATCCATCGTGAATAGTTTTTAATAATCGAAATTCCCTATTGGAAAATAATAATTACCTAGTATTTTCCACTTGAATAAAATAATCATAATTTCAGTACCTACCTCGACAGGATCCTCTTTTAGAGAAAGTACAAAGCACGAAATTACTTTCGCTGTTCCAGGCATGGAGTTTACTAAAGAAAACCATCGCTGTTGAATGGATTGAAACTCGTTATTCAAGAATTCTCAAAACCTTAGAAGCATACTAATGAGGACCTACCTGCATAGATGTTGATGTAAAGAAACCCAAAAGTAAAATTATAGGGATAGCCGAGGTATACTTGGTGCAGTATGTAGCGATAGCTTCGAAGTCACTTTACATAAAGGGAAATTTTAAAAAAAATAGCTTTAAGAAAATCAAACTTTGAATGTTTAAAATACGTACGCTTGGGCATTAACATCGAGTGCATACGTGTATACGAAAGAAATCGATATGTAAATACACATATAGATTATAAACTCCTTCCATACCAGCTTATATATGCTTGACTCCCATCTGACATAAAGTAGACAAGTAATCAAATTTGTTTCCTATAGTAAAACACTGGGCCTACTCTTTTAAAAATCGTATTTACCTAAAAATCGACCTAAAGTAGCGGCCGAAATGATGTTTTCCCTCTACTTCGGGCGGCATGGCTGCTGTGACTGTTGCAGCTGCAGCTGATTCTGGAGTCGGGGACATGCCTACAATCTTAGAATGCCTAAAATAAGACAAAGAGAGCGACAACAACTTTCACCCGCGTTCACAGGGCGGCTCCTAAAATGCTTAACCGCCGACGGCAACGGGATGCAACAGCTGTATATAGTGTATTTCCTCTTTCACTTTCTCTCTCTCGTGAGAGTGACGTCATCTGTTGGTCTACATTCACTCATCTATACTATATACACAAATAATAATATAAGCGTGACTCCCGCATGTGGTCATTGAGCTGATGCACAAAGTCCGTCGTTTGGCCGCGTATTTGGAGGACAGGCCGAAGCGGCTCTTCCAATCTGATACATAGGTTGATTGATGTAATTCCCAGCTGGACCATCTAATAGTCAATAAAAAATTAAAGTATTTAAATTATTTTTTGTTAATGGAAGATTCTTCTTACAGTTACAGACGTAAAGAATCTTGTAGACCCATTGAGGTTGATAAGCGGTATCATAATAACTAACCATTCCGCAACCAATTTTATTCGTTGCACCCCAAACAAGTTGGGTGTAATGCCCAGTAGTTGTTAAAGAATACGACCTATGAATGAAACAAATTTTGAATCCTGCACTTGACCATATAAAAATGAATTTTTAAAAATGTGTACTGAAATCTTGAAACGAAGGATCGATCCACGCTGACTACTTCGTTATACCAATCGTAAATCATTGCTTGAAAATTTGCTTTCCACATGGGTTGTACCGCGAACTGAATGGCTAAATTTTGTCCAACCGTGAATCGGGCTAAAAACGGAGTCAGAAATTATGAACAAGTTCAAGGATTATAATGAGCTCATCGCTTACCGACGTTCCTGTCAAGATCGTGCGTAAAGGTGCACTGCTGAGCGTGAGTCTGAGCCATAGTGGCTAATTCGTCGTCCCAACTCTGATGATAAATAATAACAGACAAAGAACATGTTGACATGTGTAAACAAAAATCAAGATTGTTTGCTTTGAAAATACTGATTTGAACAAATCATAACCAGTTCTCGCATGTTGGCCGCAGGAGGTTGAGCACCGTAACAGCCGCGGCCCTCGTAGCCTTTAGCCACTTGGCGTCGAAGGTTGTTGTGCGTCACAACGATCCAAGCCTTGTCGTTTACTGTCAATCCTAGCGGAACTACTTTGATGCATTGCGGCCCATAAGTCGTCGTCTATTAAATTTTTTTAATTGTGACCGTAGTTTTTTTTTAAATTCCATTTGAAGATCGTATATTTACCTTGTGTCGACACAATGTATTAAGAGGACTGATGTAGCAGTAATCGTAAGATCTGGACAGCATAACCATCGAAGCCAGCATTCCCATAAAAAGGTAAATTCCGGTCATTTTTCTAGTTCCGATATAAATTTACAACTGAGATAGTAGCTTGAGAGAGTGAAGCCTTTAAATAGTTCGCTTGACCTAATCAGCTCTCAGAATATGTCCCGGCTCGTAGGTTTGATCTTGATGTAGGTCGTGAAGCGTGCTCTAATTTATTGAGAAAAATTTGGAATTCACTAAAATATTTGTAGGCCCGTGCACGATCACATTGGTCACGTAGGCCTACTCACAGCTCATCTATTCAGTGGGCTTTGGATCTTGGCCTTGCACTACATATTATCGGAAATGTTCACGTTTGCTTGATGGTAAAAATTTAGTGAAATGGAAAAATAATATTTAATGTGCGGCAAATCTCTGGATTTAAATGACATTGCATAAAAGAATCAAGCTTATTATACATCACTAGTTCAGTAATTTCCATCCATAACTGGTGTAATTGCACTAGTCTAGGTTTAAAAAAAATAGCATGGAAAAAGAATTACTGAAAACTAGTCTACAAATTGTAATGTATGCAAATTATGAAAAAAGACATTTTTTCAAAGAAAAGTGTATTGAAAAAACACAAGTTAATCATTCCCTCATTTCTCCTTCTTCATCTTCCTCATCTACTCCTCTAATGTATAGAACATTGTTGCAACGAACTAGGACTTCACCCAAGTTGCCTGTACAGCTTCCATCTATGTACTCTTCGGTATTTGCCAACTGAGAAATATAATTTGAATTAATTCATTGACAGCAGTTAAGTGATTTAGTAATCATACCTGAAGGTTCATGTAACCATCAACAGAAACCAAATATCCTTTGTACTCATGTCCCCACTTGAGCTTCACCATGATCGGTTTGCCGGTAAGAGCGTTCAGGAACGGCTTAGGATTGATGGGCATGGGAGCCTAAATAATAAAAATAATTGTTCATTACTATAAATATAATCGACTGAGAGAGATTTGAAAGTAAATGTTTACTTACCGCCATGATTTCTAGTTGTATATTCTAAATTAGAATAGAAAAAAGGAATGTAAATGTTTGACAGAACAACGCGTTTTTTTCCCTTCTTCTTTCAAGCAACTAGCAGACGCGCATCGTAGCACCGCGGACTTTGAGCGTATATTGAAATGCAATGTTGCCAGCTTGCTCTTTTAAAACAAAGTTTTCACAATTTTCCGTCTTTTTTCTCTTCGAGTTTTCCTTTTGTTTAGAGTTTACCAGTAAGTTGCATCATAAATAAGTAGTAAAAACGACCATTAATTTCTCGGTTTATGGGGCACGGCCAATGTGACACCATCACACAGCTCTAGTTTCGAGGCGGGATTTTTAACATTTGCAGTGCAGAAGATAGTGTTATCTTAATCAAGCTGATTGCAGATACTTTTATTAGATTCATAATTGTGGGACACATTTGGAGATTACAAAACTTGCTCTATAAACGTATTTGCGTAATAATAGTATTTTTACGAACTATTATTATGGCTCATAGATTATTATCCTGGCTTACGGATTTTTTTTTTAAATGTCTCTTTTTACTAGGTAACATCTAGTTGTAGACTTCCTTTGTTCAGAGGCAGACCTGAAGTAGCGATTGCTTTTATTATTAAACAAAATTCCTTACACAGTTTACATAATATATCTGACTTTTCAAAGAAATCCACTGAAGCAATAAGAGAGAAAATCAGAAAAAGAAATCGTTGCTCAAAAACTAAAAGCTGCTTTTGGTGCTTTAGAGGAAGTGTTCCGCGCAATTTATTATCGAAATTTTTGTAGCTGTCAAGCAATCCGTGCAACGACGATACGACCGCGGGAATAAGCAGAGTCAGTGAAGTCACGGTCTATGTTATTCAAGGGTTTCATACCTACAGTCCCGTATTACGTGGACAACAAGTTGCTGGCTGACAGTTTTCTTTTTAATTTTTCGGTTGACGTCATCTTTTATTTTAAAAAAGAAACTTTACCTTCTCTTGGCCGAGTGAGTGATCTCTCTGATGTCACACTTGGGCCCTGAGAAACGTTCCATCGACTCGGCACTTTGGAGCTTGTTGAATTAAGATGTTTGGTGAGTAAATATTCTAGTTTTTCGCGTAGGCTGTCTTTCCCCCCAAGGTATTAGCTTCCCTTTCAGAATTATTTCAGTTTGCCAAGTTTAGGCCTAATTTCTCATTGTCTTGTTGTAGTTTCTTTGATGAGAACTGACATTCTTTAAAATACTTGGAATCTAATGAGAATGTATTATTTCAGAGGTAGTATGGATCAGCAAAAGTTGTCTGGCACCACCTATGTTTTTCCTGATCAGATGCAGCCCCCGATAGAGTTGGAGAATGTGAAACCCACACCAAGTAGAGGTTGGCCTGGTGTGGGTCTCAAAGGACATGTCCGTTCTGCCAGCCACGGTGGTGTATCTCTACAGAATCCAGCTTTTCAGCCTCACCATCAACTTCAACCAGCACCCATTCCTTCTTCAGCTATTGGGCTCCTGGAAGCAGCCGAAAAAGTTACAAAAGATGAAGCTGCAGCAACATCTTCCCCTCCCAAATTACCTTATACTGGTATGTCAAACATTTCTTTGTTTAAAAAGTTGTTTTTTAAGTATTTTACAATATGTGAGGGTATAAAAAAAAGTGAATAAAAAGTTCAAAAGTTATTGCATCATCTCCCTAATGAAAGTCTCTTTTTGCAGGAATTTTGCGGCAAGGACACACAAGGGCTTTATCTCAAGGACAAATTCCGTCACAGCAAGTTACAACTACTAAAGGTCACAGTCGAACGGGATCCCGTACAGATTTTTTACTTCCACCTGGTCATCAAGATCGAACTACAACTGGAGCAACAGCAGGCCATCATGCAGGGGGGAAACATCATCGGCAAGTTAGCCGTACTCTCTCGTCTGATCTCTTCAAAGGCCATTCCAGACAGGCCTCAAGAACCGAATCCATCTATACTATACGACAGACGAGGATACCATGGATGAATCGCTTCCTGTTTTGGAGGCAAGCTAAAGCACCCGAACTTCCCCGGATGAGAACCATTGTACCTAATCACGTAGTCCCACCTGGAACTCGATCCAAGGAACACCCCAATAGGGCTTACACTGACAATGCTATTCGTACCTCAAAGTACACGCCGCTCTCTTTCCTCCCAAAGAACTTGTTAGAACAGTTCCATCGTTTCGCCAATTTGTATTTCCTCTTTATCGTGCTTCTCAATTGGATTCCGGCCGTTAGTGCCTTTGGCAAAGAAGTGGCCATGATTCCGGTCATATTCGTTCTGGGCGTCACGGCCATTAAAGATGCGTTCGAAGACCATCGAAGGCGGCAATCGGATAAACGAATCAATAATTCTACCTGTCGTGTTTTTCGAGTTGAAGAAGACCGCTACGTTCGCGTCCTTTTCTCCGAAGTTCGAGTGGGTGACATCATCCATCTTTCCTGTGATGAAATCATTCCTGCGGATATGCTTTTATTGAGATCATCTGAAAAGCAAGGCCTCTGTTTTATTGGTAATTCCTTAAAATTGTCATATTTCTTTGATATTGATTTAACTTGGTCGTCTTTTTATATTTTTAAAACAGAGACATCGAATTTGGACGGTGAGAATAATCTGAAGCAGAGAAGCGTACCCCAGATGATGCTTTCAAAGCAGCAAAATTTCCAGCCGAAAGCTTTTGTGAGTCATATCGAATGCGAGGCTCCTACCACCAAAATCTATCAATTCCATGGTGCTGTGGTCAACCCAGACGGTACTAGGGTACCTGTCGGTCGCGAAAACCTTCTTTTAAGGGACTGTGCATTGAAGAATACGGACTTTGTTGAGGGGATCGTCGTCTATGCCGGCCACGAATCCAAGGCCATGCTAAATCACGGTGGGCCTCGTTATAAGAGGACGCAACTTGAACAAGCCATGAACCTTGACGTCGTTTGGTAATGACATTGCTTTTTTTTCAAATGACTCAAAATTTCGTTTATTTCAACATCGTTTTGATAATAGGTGCGTCGTGATTCTCATCCTCCTCTGCCTTACTGGTGCTTGTGGCTGCGGATTGTGGTTAAATTTTTACGTCACTCGTTTACCCGTCCCTTTCCTGCCCCTAGGCGAGTTTAACAATGGAGACGATATCCTCTCTGGAATGGAACCGGATCCTTTTTATCAAGCCTTTTTGGTAAACAAAAGAGAGAGAAATTGTACGCCGTTCGATATATTTTGATTGATTGTTTTTGATCTTTTAAAAGGCTTTTTGGACGTATGTCATCATCCTTCAAGTCATGATACCGCTCTCTATGTATGTCACGATCGAGTTGGCCAAATTGGTTCAGATCTTTCACATACATAATGATCCTGCTTTAAAGGATCCTATCACTGGTATAAAGATTGAGTGCCGTGCCCTCAATATTACAGAGGAGCTGGGCCAGGTCCAATACATATTTTCCGATAAAACGGGAACGTTAACTGAAAATAACGTGAGTTGACTATCTTAATTGGACGTGAGAAACAAATTTTAAAATACTTTTGTTAATTGCATTCCAGATGGTCTTCCGGCGTTGCTCTGTTGGAGGTATTGATTATAATCATCCTCAGTTGAACAAAGATGTGCCGCCTTTAAAAATTGGAGAGCGTCAGAAAATTTTCCCAAACTTACGTCTCCAGGAGGAGCTAAGGCAATTTGAGCTTCACCGACGAGCAGCCCTAGAAACTACCGATTTCGAGGATCGGTAATTTTAATTAATTTTGTATCCCAGAAAGATATAATAAGAGTAAAACATTTTTAGGCCCGTCCATGTAAATGTTCAAGCGAGACGGTTGGAAGAATTTTTCTTACTTATGGCCGTATGCAATACGGTTGTAGTGGCTAAGAAACCCCATAAGGATAGAATGCTGAATGATGACGGTGTCCAGGTGAACCGCTCTAACGTAACCACCGCGGAGCATTCCGCTCTTGGTCTACAGTCAGTCGCTGACGAAGAAGAAGGTAGCATCATAACTATCATGACCGAGCGGGAGCCCTCTCCATCTATCGATTCGAGTAGTATCAATTCCACGACCCTCATCATCCCCCCAACAGCATCAGGAAATATTATAGTGACATCTTCCGCAGGAAATGTAACTCCAAAACGTCCTGGAAATCTCTTTTTCTTTACTGGTCGCCCTTCGTCACGATATCGGCCTTCCACTCAGCTGGCCCATCAACAGCAACATAGTAATGTCCAGCGTCCGCTGTCTCCTATTGACTCCTCAGCAGAAACTACTCCGTCCGAGTCACCTGCTCCGCCACTCCGGCCGCGCTTCCTTCAGCTTCCTAGTATTGCATCAGCTCATTCCTTCTTCAGCTTGAGACGATCCTCGACTCCGACTTCGGACCACTCTTCGCTGCCAGCCACACCTTCCAGTGAACGGAAAAACTTTTATGAAGCCGAGAGTCCTGATGAATTGGCTCTTATTGACGCTGCGTGTACTTATAGCATCCGGCTCCTCCAGAGATCTGTCCACCATGTCGTCGTTTCCCTACCTGGTAAATTTTGATAATCATTTTAGTGCTCCAACTTGCTAAACATGTATATTTTTTATTGATAAATTAGGAGAAGGGACGGTGGAATATGAAGTACTTAAAGTTCTTCCATTTGATTCGACCCGGAAGCGAATGTCTGTCGTCTTACGTCGTCCGGAAACTCGCCAGATTGTCGTCTACTGTAAAGGAGCAGATTCCGCTCTACTTCCTCGATTGGCCTATACCCGTATGCCGCATTTATTACTCTCTTATTATAGCGTTATAATACTTCTTAATTAATCGGCTTACGACGATGCAGAGAGCTTTGCTGAGAATCAAATTATCCAAAGGACGGAGCACCATATTAATCAGTACTCGAAGCAAGGCTTACGGACGCTCGTCATGGCTAAACGAGTGCTGACTGAAGAGGATTTTGCTCATTGGCTTGTAGCTCACAACGTTGCCGAAGGTGCTCAAGAAGGAAGAGAGCGATTGCTCTACGAATCTTACTGTCGGATAGAAAGAGATCTGCAGCTCTTGGGAGCCACTGGCATCGAAGATAAACTACAAGAAGGAGTAAATCATTTAATCAGTTTTTGAGTAAACGGATAATACAGTGTCTGTTTAAATTATAGGTTCCCGAGACGATCGCCTCTTTACGTAAAGCTGGAATAGTGATCTGGGTGCTGACAGGGGATAAGCAAGAAACGGCAATCAACATTGCTTACGCCTGCAGCCTTTTCTCAGCCGAGATGGACGTAATTAAATTGAACGCTCGGAGCAAGAATGCAGCTGAAGCAGCTATCCACTGTCATCTAGACGCTATACAAAGAGAATTGGTCACCGTTGGTAAGATGACAGTCTAATGGGATAATGTCAGCTTGCATTACATTGTCTTTTTCCCATGTACTTCACTCTAGCTAGTGCCAACGAAACTGGAAACCGCCTCCGATCCTTCTTCCCATTAGCGTCTGATAATACGAGCATGGTTGTGAAGAAGAAAGCGCTCGTTGTTGATGGGAAAACTCTACTGTAAATTGATTTATCTATATTGCTTTGTACGCGTACAAGTACTAATAATCGAACCACGCTTTAGGTACATTTTGGATAAGCGGTCCAATTTACAGAAACCTTTTCTGCATTTGACACGTCATTGTGCTGCTGTTTTGTGCTGTCGGGCTACACCTTTGCAGAAAGCTTTCATTGTAAAAATTGTCAAACAACAACTGCACATTCGAACTCTGGGAATCGGTATACATTCTAATATTAATTTTAATGAGTTGAGGTTAATTTTTCTCTCTTACTCTAGGGGACGGCGCGAACGATGTATCGATGATCCAAACAGCTGATGTTGGGATTGGTATCTCTGGAGCGGAAGGTCGTCAGGCTGTAATGGCCTCTGATTTTGCAATCCCGTGCTTCAGCTTCCTCCTCCGACTTCTACTTGTGCACGGTCATTGGTGCTATGACCGTCTTGCTCGAATGGTCCTGTACTTTTTCTATAAGAACGCCGTAAGTTTTATTTTTCTTAATTTAACTGAACTTGTTTTTATTTATTTATTGTTGTCTTGTTTTCAGAATTTCGTCTTTGTGATATTTTGGTATCAGTTGTACTGCGGTTTCTCAGGAACAGTTATGATTGACCAAATCTATTTAATGTTCTTTAACCTCTTTTTCACGTCACTTCCTCCGATTGCAATGGGTATGTTATGCACAAAATAATGACGCGCTGGTTATTAATTGATTTTGTGATTTGTAGGGATCTACGACGAGAGTGCACCGGCGGATATGCTGCTCGCTCAACCCTCTTTATATGCTGTGGGGCGCGAGGCCCAGCTGTATCGCTCCCACTCGTTTTGGGTCAATATAATAGATGCCCTCTTTCAGAGTACCGTCATATTTTTCATTGCATATGGGGTAAAAGTACTTCTATATATTTCTTGTCACAGCTTTTTAAAAAACATTTTTTCCTTATTTTTTTTTCTATAGGCCTATGACGATACATCAGTGAGCCTCTGGGAATTCGGTACTGTCATCACTACATCATGCATTTTTGTCATGCTGATTCATGTCGGTCTCGAATTCCGTTCTTGGGTACGTCTAATTAAGATTTAGAAAGAACAAAGTATTCTTATTCCCACCAGCGGACAAAATAATTTATTTTTCTTCTTTTTATAGACCCCTCTCCACTTACTAGCGCTATTATCATCCGTTTTGTTATACATGGGTTTTGCTCTCGCTTACAATGCCGTCTGCGTCGCCTGCCACGGCTTACCGAATCCATATTGGGTGATGCAGCATTGCTTAGCATCGCCTCTCTTCTGGGCTACTGTAGTCCTCACTTGTGTCATCTCTTTGTTGCCCAGGTACAAATTTAACAGCGTTTTCGATTTAAAAATTAAAAAAAAAACATATCTTAAACTTTATTCTGCCTTTCCAGGTTTATGATAAAGGCAGTGTTTTGCCTGGTGCAACCAACCGTCGTTCAAACAGCACTGCTAGAACAGCGACAATCTGATCAACGGAAAAAAACAAGTCATCGAGTCGCTTGGTCTAAGAATTCGACCCAGTTGACTGTGGTCAGAACTAACGATAACTGAGAAGACGAAAAATCTTATTAAGGTTAATCTCATTCTTTAAAACAAATGTGTTTTCTTCATATCAGACGCACAGATTCATTTGATACCAGCCTTCTAATCTCATAGACGGCTGTCGAACCAAAGTGACTATTTTTTTTTATTATTATTTGTAGAACAGTCTGTCACCTTTTTCGTTTCACTCAACGACATCCTATTCTGATCGAAATTGAATCCTGTCATTTTAGAATCCAATTTATAGAGTGCCTTTTTTTTAAAGTAATTCTTTTTTTGTTTCTGGGCCTACTACTACTATTTTTTGTGTTACCTAAGGTTTTTTCCTTTGATGTTTATTCTCCTGCGAATGTACCATATCTTAGAGCTCTTGGAATATCCTCCGGGATTGCTTCTTGTATAAATATGAGTAGTGTATGATGTTGATTTGATAATGGACTAGCATTCCAACAAGCAAAAAGAAACACTACATAGGTTTGCTTCCTTCTACCTTGTTCAGCCTTTTTCTTTTGTCAGGAGTCACAAGAGCTTCCTCAAGGGATCCATCCCTAGGAGCGCACATTACTACTACCCTTCTTGTTTTTGGTCTGTTTGTGAATTCCAAACGTTGCACAGACAAAAGTCGTGCCATAAGCAATTTTGTTAAAATGGTTTTCTCATCGTCAAGAACGAGAATCTAGTATCCTGCATGAGAGTTAAAACACTGTCCCCTTATTTCCAATCCTGATGTCTAGCGAATGTACTGAAAGTAAATAACAACCATACTGCGTGAAATATATTATTTTAAAATGAGCATTTTTTTTTCCATTCTCTTATCATGCAAATATAAAGTCAACAGCGTACGATGGAAAAACGAAAACGAATCTAGTAAATTTTTTTTTACATTGGCGTTAGAAAAACAGGGTCCTTAATTCGGGAATTTACAGAGCAAAAACTGGAATTTGTCATTTTGTGCACCATTTATACCAATGAGATTGGTCCAGCGAGATCATATGGTCCAGACGTGAACTTTTTCAGCCACGACGCACCAATTGGCATGATCATAATAAGATGTGATGATGTGGAGATTCTCTACGTAGCGCTCTATCAACTGGTCCAGCTCTCCCTGTCGGAATACGTGATAGTAGCGATGGAGCGTGACGGTTCCGGTCTGTCCACCGCTTCCTCCGGGACCGCCTCCTACGCCCCCAGCACCTCCGGTGTCGCTGGGAAGCGAATCCTGTGAAGTGGAGACTGAGAGGGAAGAATCACGATCCGCACTCCGCTGCCGATCAGCCGAGGCAATTAGCTTATTGAGCGGTTTAAAGCACATGTGCTGCCCTTCCTGTACAATGTAGGAAAAATAATCATATTCTAATGTAATGAATTTTTTTCTCATATTTTCCCCAAAAAATTTCTAAAGTTGTTATTGCTCTTTGATGTATTGTAGGAATCGATGATAGTTTTCCTAAGTATATGTATGATGAACCAACAAAAGTTAGACTAAAAGCACTCCTGACGTTTGATGTTTGTTTGCATCCATCACGAAATAAAAAGATGAATTTGTGGTAAAATCTGTTTGAAATGTCCACTAGAAAAGAGCGCAAACTTCCTCTCTTCACCTTGATTGTCTGTTGTTTACTCTATGATGGGAGATAACTCGACAATTTTTTAACATCCAGAAAAGCTTCTTCTAGCCAAGTTTTTGTACCGTAGTCAACTCGTAAAAAAAAAAAGAAGATTCGGGATCGTCTTTCTTTTATCTATGACTGTATCGAACAGTACTTATTCAAGGGGAAAATCTGCTGCGCCAATAAAATGAAGTTACCTCATCGCAACTTGGTTTGCTAATGGACCGGCTGGGAGCTGTTTGAGACCCAGTAGAAGACGTGGAAGCTGCCGCAGTCACGTGATGATGATGGTGATGCGCTGAGGCGGATGAAAAGGCTAAAGGACGTGGTCGGCTGCCCAATAATGGCAACGTAGAAAGGACGGCAGAATCGTCCGAATTCTTCCTCATCATGGAAGCATCAACACTCAGAGCGGAAGCGCTGGAGCTTTGTCGAGTACTCGAGAAAGACGGAGCACTGACGGATGAGTCTAGAGATGAAGTAGAAGCGGAAAAAGAGCTCTTCACTTGTTGCCTTTCCATTCGCCATTGTTGTTGACAGCTTGATTGTTGTTGCTGAGCAATCGGTCGGTTCTCCTCTAATGAAAAACTGCAATACAAATCCATTTGATATAAAAATAGATGGAAGGAAATTCTATTATTATTAGTGCACATACCGATCGCTTATTTCGTTGGTTTCCTCTTCGTGGCACTCGTCCAACGGGCCTAGAGAGCTGCGCAGCCTCCATTCTTCCACGTCCGCCTGCTGTTGATCCTGTTGACTCCTCACCGCCGTTGGTAAACTGGATTCCACGCTCGATCCGGGGGAAGGAGACTTTCTATGATAAGTATAGCAATCGGCAGTCAAACTGCTGATGCCAGCTGAAGGAGAACTGGTTAAATTATTCCGACTAGCTGGTCCTAAATGAGTAGGATCGGCTTCAATGGAAGCCGGCCAGCTGTCGTTTGAATCCTGCTTTGCCAGCATCAGGACGAGGCTACTGTTGTCTCCAGCAGGTTCACTATTGTTGCTGCCGATCAATCCGTCGCAAGATGAAGTGGTTGGAATGTCTAGAGAAGAGCCGCTGAGGATAGTTTGTCTTCGATCTTGGAATGCCGGCCACATTGGATCTCCTACGCTGATGACACTTCCAGCGGAATTACTAGTGGAAGATGATTCACTGGTAATACTCCGGTCTCCTTCATCGTCATCCTCCCGATCGCTATCACTGTCCACGTCGTCCGTTTCCGGATTGAAGACGTCGAAAGAGAGGAGTCTGTTTTGAATACCAGACGGCCTCGTTAGCATAGAACGTACCAAAGCTTCTTTGTTATCCGTTGAAACCGCAGCCGCAGATGCTTGTGGATTCTCATTACTACTACTACTACTACTAAGGCACTTTGAAGAATCGCTAGCTGAACTCTCAACGATTGGTGCTGGTAACACTTCCGGTGAAAGAGAAGGCTGAATAGCCTCGACCACTTCATGCGTGATGGGAAGACCAGTGGCCATTGCCATAATAGAAGCTGGGAAGACTTTCACAACTGGGGATCCCTCAGAACTGGAAGAAGAGCTCTGCCGTTTGGGTGTTCCGGTTTGAGGATTAGTCGTAGGTAAAGGAGCGCTTCCCTCTGGTTCCGGAAGACCCGATCGAGGAACATAAATAACACTGACGCAACTGTCTTCCGAATCGACGCTGGTGTCGCTCTGAAGACTACTATCTTTGGATGAAGAATCGGAAGATCCTTCCGCTTCCGTTTTATGGTAGCTGAGTCGGTGTGGATGCGTACCGCCAAATTTGTAACTAAGATCCTGTTCGGCGCAGCAGCGCGGAAGAGAGAAATTGAAAAAATCCTCTTCACCGGTAGGAGCGGAAGGAGGAATCCGTCGAGGTGAAGGGCTCAGTGCTTTGGCAACCAAAGAGGAAGGTGAAATGGAAGAAGCATCCGACACTGTAGCCCACCCGCAAAATGATTTGATACGTTTTTCCAATAGAGATGGCGGTCTCTGCTGCTGCTGTTGTTGTTGATGCAGAGCTTGTCCTTGCTGAGATTGTTGGGCTTGCTGCTGCTGCGATCCTGAAGGTTGCTGCGCTGGATAACTAGAAGAGGCCTGAAATTCTTCGCTCGGTGAATCTAGTAGCCAAGGTTTGTTGGTTTCACTTGGTCGATCATCCGGCATTTTAGGTTCACCTCTTAATGATTGCCTAGTAGTTAAAAAAAAATTAATTGTTTTCTACGAATGAAACGACAGAATATTAAATTACCAGATACGTGCAAATCCGCTTCGGAAATCTTTGAGAGCGTCTCCAATCTCACTGGATGGAGCACTGGATGGAGGTTTAGTAGCCTGTGTTGTTTGATGTGATGATGTTGATTTCACAAGTGGGGGAAGCGGTGATACCCGAGTGGACCCTGAGCTAGGAGCTCCCGACCAGGTAACTTGACGAGGCGGTAAACTCCTTTTAAGTTTCTCACGCTCATCCAGTCGACCGGCCGATAAAAGCGAATCGTTCATTGATCCCTGTTTTAAGACCTTCTGCTTGACAGATAATTTTGTTGGGTCAGTTGTAGTGTCTGCAGGAGCAGTGACATCCTCTTCCTCGCAATAGGATTCGAAAATCTGTACAGCTCTCTTTTGTTTAGTTAGTAATGGCCTAGGAGGGCGAGGACGGACGATGATTGGTACTTGTTCAACTGCTTCCGCACTGCTGCTGGGTTGAGGAGAAGGGGCTACTAAGTGACTACTAGCCTCACTAGCTGGAGATAGGCTGCTGGTCGTAACGGTTGTAGGATCCTCTTCAGATAAGCGGTGTTTCAGCCAGGATCCAACCGTTACTTGCTGTGTTAAAGTATGGAGGAGATCGCTCAAAGACAAGGATCGGCTGCCTGGCACTGATGTTGGTACCGTAACAGCTGCAGCGGCTAAAGAAGAGCTTGACAGTCGCCGATGATCGACGGAAGAAGACGAGGATCCACTTCGGTGGAAGAGTTGGATCACTCCCGAATCTCCACCTCCCAAAGACGGTGGGCTACTTCTACTCTTCATGACGGGCACTCCGTCCTCTTCAGAATCTAGATGACGGAGTTCAATGGGTAGCTCGTTGGAAGGATCTTGAGCAGCCGCCTCCAATGCATGAAGAGGCCTAGCAGTTTCTTGTGCTGCTTGCTGATCCTGATCAGCCGCCAAGTGAGTAAACCAGGATCGACGGTAGTGACCACCACCGACAGCTGCCCGTCTTGTGCTCGCCAATTTCTATATTAAAAAAGGGAATAGGTATATATTGATCCGTTCCACTCGATCGGATGTCCCAAAGCATTCTGCTATGATTGCTTCAGAAGGATCGATCCATTGTGCTGGGGGACGCCGAAGGGGAATCCGGTAAAATAGAAGTCCGTTTTTTATATATGTTATGTACTTACTTGAAGGGCTTTACGAACAAAGCTGTAACAGGAATCACTGGGTGAAGAGAGATCTGATGAACTCTGGGAGCTGCAGGATGGCCGGTGCGGATCAACGGAACGGCCCTTGTGGTGGTGACGGCTTCGCTGGACCCGCCGGAAGCCGGCTGCTTCGTCCTCTCCCGCACAGGCTGGACAATCTGAGCACTTGCTAGCTACATCCAACTTCCTCCTACTATTCAAAAGTTTGGTTGTAATCAATTTATCAATTTTCACAAATAATTTGATTACGTGGAATGACAACAGGAATCGCTCTCGGAAGTTTGTGTGTAAGCATGGTAATGAGTGACGTCTTCATCCGACGTATTAGTCGTGGTGGAATGATGGTGGTACGCGGCGGAAGTGAGCTGGCAGCAACCGGTCGATCCTGATGGTTCGTCGCACGCCTCGTGTTGACTCTTCTCCTCACTGCTGGAACGATCCGGCGTCCGCCAAGGCACCAGAATATCTTGCGATTCAAACTGTCGCACCACATTTTCAAGTTACATTCATTTCTTTTCTTGAATTTCACGAGAGAACAAACAGCACCCAAGGGAGTAGTCTATCTTCATTTGGGTCTCTATAGGATAGTACTACACGTCCTAGTTTTTCATGGACATTGTATAAGATGGTTTATAGACCCGTCCCTTGAGGCTAAGCTAGCGTTTCATCAACCAAGAGAAAGAGCGCAGCAGTAAACGAATCATCACATTTCATACTTGTGTGTATATTTCACTTTGATTTTTTTAAATATTTCTTAAAAACTCGACGAACAGCGCGCGCGCAAATGAGATGTTTGACAACGCTATTGATTTCACTGTGCTTCTGCTGGTATATAGACTTCTCTCTCAGATACATGTGTGAGTGTTTGGTACACCACTTATTGCGTGCTGTAGTTGCAACTACCATATGAGGAGCCGTAGGCTTATTAATTACTTTCCTACACGACGGATGGATGGAATCCTCTATCAAAGTTTTATATCTACCAAAAACCGCTGCTTCATGAATTCAATATTATGTAATACAGAGCAAAGTTTACTTTGGTGGATTGGTGATCATCAATGACTCTTGTTAAAGGTTAATACATTCAAGGCATACCTTTCTATGTCGCTGTTCTTTAGCCCAGACGGTGATGAGGATCCGGCCGCCTACCCGCAGGATTCGGGCAAGTTCCCGCAATGCCCTCACGCGACGATCCCTTGTGGCCAGGTGACTACCAAGTGGCAAAAAAAAAGACAGAAAAATCGATAGTTTGAGAGTGTGTTGTTTCCTCATGTTAATGAAAGACAGTTGGGTGTTGTTTCGACCTGTTGGATCAATGAATAAATATAAAGAATCGATCTTAACTGGATGACGGCGATGGAGAGGGCGGCATCGAAACTCTCGTCTCTGTAGGGCAGATTCAACGCGTCACAGATGAGCACCTGTGGATTATTATTTTTATTAAAAAGTTCGTTATTTGTGTTTGTGGAAACCGTTATATAAGTATAAAAAGTATTCTGGGACGCCAACAATTGTTTTACAATTTGCATCGGATGACAAATTTTGTCTAGGCGACAAACAAGAGACATATTCACGCCTACGATGCGTAAAAAAAGAGAGGAAGTTCAGCGCCCCCTCTCTTTTTTTCTGAAAAAGGAGCATTTGGTTTCTTCCATTATACTTTCTTCTTTTATTTGATCCCTTATTCAATTCTTCTTTTCTTATTGATGCGCGCAGCAGCGAATTTTATGCGATACGGAAGTTCATTTCATGCCTATTTGAATTTTTTTTTTCTTACTTCATGATCCTTGCGACGGGCAGCTTCGACAGAGGTGGCGCAGCGATCAGAACCCAATTTGAAAACAGCCGGATTGACGGCCAGGTATTTCCCGTTCCCGCACCCTACGAATTCCCAAATTGATTACATTTTCAATCATCATCATCACTAGGCGTGTATAATATAATAATATTGATTGATGTTTTCACCGGCATCGCACACAATCGAGCCGGGCTCGAGCTGTTCCAGAAAGGATCGGACGCGAGGCCATGGTCGGTACCGCTCGTCGGAGAACTGATGAGAGAGCTGGTCGTACACGTCTGTGATTAATTTACAACATGATTAATTGGTTGTTATTTGAAAACAAAAAAGATATATTTTTTTACATGTTAAGGATAGAAAATCCGTACAGAGTAAAACTTTAAGCTCGTAGTCTCATTTACATAAGCCCTATTCAGTACGCTTCTTAAAAATTCAGCTGAAATCTATCTTCACCTACCACGTGTTCAGCATAGTAAACCGATCTAAATAGATGCTGCCAGCATATAAGAATTTTTTTTGTCAAATCCCGTCTAAACGATAAACGATTTCTTATACTATGAACATACTATAGTTGTGCGTCATCCTCTATTATTCTTCCACGAAAAGGACTTGAATCTACTTATCTTTTAAAATAAATAAATTTTACCGTGAACATAAGCTTTCTCCAGAGCCAAAGAGCGTGATTCCCGCTCCCGTCTCTCCAGGTCGTCATCTCCGCCTTGATGATCGTCGCATACGACAACAGCTTTCATCCTCGACTTCTTGATTCAAACCTTTCTTTGATCATTCATTTGCCATCGACCAAGAAGAAAACCCGCCCGAAAATTCCTCGATGATATCTTGATCAAATCATCCTGTCGAACATAAAAAGAATCCATAAAGGTTAGATCTAATAATATATTATCATGTAGGAGGACTTGTCGTCTAGTTTTATTTTATCTGAGTGGGCACTCCGTGGATTACAAGTTACCATGGAAACCTTTTACCTAGGTTAATTGCAAACTTTCATATAATCGGCAGCAGCATCTTACGAAGATTATTAGCATCATGTCAACGAAAAAAACAAACTTTTATAAGCAGAAAGAATGGCAAGCTTTTTAACTTTTTCTGATGGGTGGTAAACGACCCAAAAGAAAAAAAAAGTTAGTAGGACTTTTGTAACACACAAAGACTTAATTGCACGAAATAGGCCTATTCGATCCTCCGGGTCAAGTGCCACATAAAGAGCAAAAAACTTTTAAAACACTGCGCACCATATGCGACAACTCTTTTTCTTTAGAATTGTTTATTTATTTTATCCTTCGCGTAAATTAAGTAGGATTCTACACAAGTGTGCAGGCGGGGTGTCGTAAATCAAATCTCGTGCTCTCATATTTTAGCCTTGATTAAAGCTGACAACCTCGCTTCTTAAGACCAATCAAGTCCCCCGAATATATAGCCGGTAGTTAATTAATTTGATTTGTTTCCCTTTTCTTTAAAGGAAATCTTAAAAAAAGAATTTTATAAAAAGAAATTATTATTCTTTAGATCTATATAAGTCCTTAGACGAGGAATAAATGTGGACGTGTGTGCTTACAAGCAAGGAACAGCTCCCTAGCGGAATCAACCCGGCTGCCAAGAAAATTCAGTATTATATGGGGGCCCTTCTCTGATCTTATATTCTATCTTTATATGATGATGCTCTTTCTTCTTGTTTCAAAACTTAAAAAAAAACCTCGTCTGTTTCCCTTGAAGTTTAAAAAGAGATTGGCTTCTTTACGATATCCCGTAAAATTTGATTACACCATAAAAGAAAATCCCTAAATAATTACCAATTATTCTTTTTTTTCCGGGTCTCACAAAAGATAGAATAGCTAATAGAGGACTTACTATATTGACTGCATTTATATATATAATATCAGGGTGAAAAAAAAGAGAGAAAGCAAAAGTGGGCCAACGAAAACGGGACTGAGAAGAGGGAAAAATCGATCGTCGTGCGGGAGCTCTGCTCGTGCGGCCGCCCTCCGTATAGTGCAGCACACACTACCTCCCCCGCTTCCGATGAGGTACCGCCGAGAGCATTGTCCTCGATCTCTTATTGATTCTCTCTACCTGTTGTAGGGCATTTAAAAAAAGATAACTATTATTATTATAATTTCTCACCTCATTTAGATTTTTAAGTTGCTGAAGTTAGAGCGGCCCAATTGGCGACCGGCAGCATATTTCTAAAAATTGCGGAACAATAAGAAAAACGCGCATGGACGGGCACTCACGATAGAGCGCAAACGACGTGGAGGGAACTCCGGTCTTGACTGCTGGCAAACAAGGACGTGGTGGCTCTTATCCTGCACAGGGATTCTGCGCAGAGCTGCGGATCCATATAAAATGTAGGTCATCATCGTTTCCTTGCCAAGGCGCTTTTGCTCCTCGTCTTATTCCGAATCAAGAGCAGCAAAAAAAGAAGAAGGCGAGGTGTCTCCTCGTCATGACGGATGTTGGGCAGCAGAATAGTCTTCTATACGAGATGCTTCATGCATATTGATGAATGCGATAAGCCGGAGTGATCCTTGTGACGGTTATCGTGAAGAATATTAAGCCGTCTATTCACGAGGCTTTTATCGGAGAATTCATCTCTTTAGAAGTGTTATAATTAGCCTTGGTTTTCATGTGACTGGATTGTGAGTTTTTTTTTAGTTTGAATTGATCCTAGTTTGTTTACGTCATAAACTTGTACAGAAAAATAAATGTTTTATGAATGTTTATGCTATTACTGAATTACTAATAATAACAACACAACGGTGTTATACAATAAAAGAAATACATCATGGTGGACACGTGGGAATGAGATCCTTCTTTTCCCATGAATACAACTGATGAAGTATGTATTTTTATGTTGTAAATGGCGGTAATATCCCTATCCTTTTTACAGCACTGTAAATATATATTTATCTTCCCAATTATGAAAATTATATCCTGTGGGAGATTTTAAATACACTCGGACGTGTTTTCACCTTCGGGCATCGGGAAATTGTTGCATTTTAATAAGTTAATGTATGTGAAATTCCAAGTATAGCAGCCAAAATTATATGTATCCTAGATAAAATAGGGACAAAATAAGAATCATTCCATCATTCCACATCTTCCTCCAAATTAAATCTATGGAGATTCTTAAGTGGGCATCTAAATAAACATAAAGATAGCGAATGTCTCTCTCTCTTTTATTACATACTCGGGAGGATGGTGACCTGCACCGCAATAACCATTCGAGTTGGTGGAACGTGACCCGATCCGTCCTATTGGGGATTTTGGTCGTCAACAGCGCAGCGAATAGAGGCGGTCGACGATGTATATACAAGAGAACTCTTGATAGCACAAATATATATTTACGGTGGTATGGTTGTTTCAATATTGCAGTAGTAGATGGAACTGGACGAGAAGGACGAAACACTCAGAGACACTCAAATTTGGAATTCCGGCCAGAAGTGCATTTCTACTAGTAGAAGTACCCCTTTGAATCAATATTTCCGAGAGCACTGCTATAAAGGATACTTGTATATTTATTTATTTTTCTAGAACATAGAATTTTTTCAAAGATCTAAAGAATTAGAAATTAGTTTTTTTCTGTTTCAATTTTTTTTTTACATTTCTAAAGATAACTTGAAAGAATGACTAATCAGGTAGACGTTGTAAAGGTATGTAACTTAACACGTATTTTCACGATGAAAAACGAGCACTTTTTTTGTTCGTTCAGCAATTGGAGATTTCGTATATCTTTACTTCCGCTAAAAGCCTTTTAAAATCTAGTCGGATCAAGTTGCATTTTCCTTTCTAAAACTGCTTTTTAAAATATTGCGCAAGCTCATTAAAATATAACAACATGTTGCAAATAAAATTGGATAAACAAAGAGTTATACGATTACATGAAGCCTGGTAAAAACTTTTTGTAATGTAAAACTGCGCTAATAAACTCCCGAGAACACACACAAACAAACAATAAAGCACACCTGGGATTTATTTACTACCTTTGTTGATGTTCCAAGTTTCAAAAATGAGCGCTAGATGGCTTTAGTGAAGGGAATCTCCTCCCCTTTGATGAGAAGCAGAAAAAAGCCCGCGCGGGGTCTACAACTGCCTACGGCATTCACACTGAGAAAAAGAGATGCCAACCCCAAACAGCAGTCCGCTAGAGAAAAACACGCTCAGAGGGAAGCAGCAGCAACTGCACCGGTCAGTGGCTATTGGGCGTCCGACGGATCCGCTAGTGAATATCGTGTCCTTCGCTCAAAAAACTCTTGTTATTTCAATCAACATCTTTTCAGAGACAACAACATCTATTGACCGCTGTGATGACATCGTCAAGGATTAACCTCAAGACCGGGGATCTCTCCCCATCTCTGTTTATAAAAGGATAAAGCAAACAACAACAACACAAAAGGTAACCACTTTTTTCTGTTCCATCGTCGTCTTTCCGACGCCATGAAGAAGAAGAGGGGAGAAAGCAAGAAAATTACAGTAGGGTCAATAGGTCGTTTTCGGACCCTCTAGCCCTTATTAAATATTCCATGTCTACATGAAAATTCGGTTAGCACACAGTGTGCTAAAGTGATGGATGTATAGGGTCGAAATTCTTGTGTAACTTTTTGGTAGAGAAAAGCCCTCATTTCAGCGACCTGTTGACAGACTAGAGAAGAAGAGGGGAGATTCTTCATTGGAATGTTGTGACGTGTTGAACGCCTCGAGGAAGAATGTCTTCAATTGATTTTTCAGATAGACAATTCAATCAAGATGCAAGAGAAAGTTTAGTTTTTATTGAATTGGCTTATCAGATTTAAATGGTTAATCTTTTCCACACATTGTATGTTTCAGCGTGACCAATGTTTTACTGCCCATTCTTTTTCCCACAGTAAAAAAAAAGGGTTATCCTTTTAATTGGATAAAGAAAATGTCGTTCTACATAGATTTACTGATTAAAGCATTGTTTCTACAGAGAGATTCTCCTCGGACATTCCTGTCATTCACGTGGATGACTCACGATTTTTTTTTCTTCTTCTCACCCTTGTGTACAGAAAAGATCAAAGCAATCCATCACGCACTCGAGAGAGACTTTTTAAATTCCACCTGCTAGAGTCTCGGACTATGTGAGAGAAATTGAAAATCTACATTTCCGTATTGTTGAACGCGTGAAAATGGGCGTGAGTGTAACATCCCAGCTGTTTCTCTTGTCGTGTTGTGGTCGTGCATAAATGAGAAATCCCGACAGGTGAACCCCTTTTTTTTTGTGACAAGCTTTTGGTCGTCACTCACCGGCTGTGCACTCACGAAGAAAACAGCTGTTCAATCGAGGGAAAAAAAGATTATTATAAATTTATCTTATATTCCTCCCACTAAAAAAAGGTCAGAACGTTTAGTGACCCCCCTTCGTTCTTATAAAATAAAATCACGACAAATATTTTACGTTTTGGGGCGGCTTTTTTTTTTAAAAAAGAATAAATTGCTTTTCATTTTAATGATGTAAATTAAAAACTATAACTCATCGACCTTATTCTTAGTAGAATCCCATAAAACGGGATTGACTTGTGTTGATGGAATGTTGCCGGTGAATCAGGTTTTCCTGTCATTCGTGGCAAATTGGATAGCAGACCACCGCCAAGTATTTCTTTATTATTCACGCCGCCTTTTATGCAAAGACCGACATTTTAAAAAAGAAGAAGAAGAATTGTATCGTGTTTTTGTTATTTCGCCCTCACGATCTCATCCCACGCGCAGGGGCCGCTTTTGTTATGATTAATTTAACGACGCCCCCTCCATAATTCATTTTCAACTTGTACGATGAATTCTTTTTTTTCCTCCCTTCATCTTTAAGAAAAGGCGGCGCCCCTCTTTTTACTCTCTGAGCGGAAGTGACCCTTGAGAAATGTTATATTTAAACATGTGTATAGCTTGAGGCTTACCCAAACATGTTATTTGTAACAGACTCTCTCATTACTCTTAAGCTAAACTCTCTGGCAAATTAATACAAGTTAACTCAATCGACAAAGTCTTCTCTCCCCAACGGGCAATTTTTAGAGAGGGGTGAAAATACAAGATGTATAAAAATTTATGGACGGGTGAAGATGTTTATCTAAATAGTAGGAAGGAAAATTACCATATATCTTGAATAAGAATTTTTTTTATATTATTATTTTTCTTGCATGATTGGAACTGACGGGAAGCCCCAGGAAGGAAACAGTTCTAAGCCAATTAGCAAAATTGTTTGACTGCACTTTTTTGTTTTTTGAGACGAGGGGGAAAAGGAGAAGAATAAATATGGAGAAAAGAGAGAGAGAGGAAATGATGTGACGCACCTGTGGGCCAAGGTGTACGGACCGTAAAAGAAAATTTAAAAGGAGAGGGAGGCCAGCGACCCTGGGCCTTTTTTCCTTCAGGGCACTCCCGAGACAAAAGGAGGGCCTCCTTTTTTTTATATTCAAAAAAGAAGAGGGGAGAAAGATGGGCGTCTTGGCTAGCCACATACATGTTTAAAAGTATCCCTTTGGAAAATATATAAAAGAAGAAAGCAACCCTTTTTGTTGTCTGTTTCTAAATCTTCTAAAAAAAGAAAAATTGTGTGAAAGCCTTAAATTTTCTTACAAATTGCAGAGACTATGGTGAAAGTCATCGTAGTAATCATCAAAGAAGAGTCATGAATTCAATTAAAATCACATTTGTTGATGTATCTATCTGAGATGGCGTCATCATCCGTGTGGAAAGGAGGCCGACAGGTGCCAATGGCTCCCGAATAATCATCATTTAAATATAATATTTAGAAAGTTTTGAGAGAGGAAGACGTGATGTTGATTTGAATCAATTACAATCCTAGCCCCAAGAATTATAGAATGATTATCAGAGCATGGAGAGTACCAGCATTTCTATTATGTAAGAATGGGTCGTGTCCATCTCTAGAAATATTTGTTAAAGGAATATCACGATCTCTGCAGGCATAACGGTTCTTATTACATGAGAGAGAAATGCTGCACATCACCTGAACGCGTTCACCTATTTGATTTGAATGGCTACACCGTGAGGGGTCCCTTCGGGAAGGCGTAAGTCGACCGTTCCCGCAGTCACGTCAACTATTTTTTTATTTTATTTTTTTTATTCGTGACTTTCTCACGGTGATCAACCAGAAAAAAAAATGTTGGAAGAGTCATAATCACTCATCATTAAGAATTCTTTCTTCAAACAATAATTTAAGATAATTCAATGTCATCTTGAGATTTAATTCATTTGCATAGTAAATAAATTCAATCATCTTTTAAAAAAAATTCCACGGCCTTGCATTTATGATTATCAATTATACTTTCTTCTTTTTTCTTCGAGTCCATTATCGTTAACTTGTGAAATTTCGCAAACGGGAGCGGACGGAATAATTACAGACTCTCTCATTTCAAAAGCCGACTCTAAAGTTTGTTTTCCTTTTAACAAACGCAAATACATGTTTGACCCGGTTGAATTTTTTTTTTATGTTTATGGGTTGTGGTTTTAACCAACTGCTGTTTAGAAAACGTTTGAATGAATATTGTTTTTGGCTCATGAAATGATTCACGGTTTTCGGCCAATTGAACAGATTTCTCTATAATGCATAGGAATTTAAAGAGAAATTTTTTCTTAAAAGTGTTTGCGTGACTCCCAATATTTTCTTTTACAACCATCGCCCATTCGTCACAGCCCTCGAATAGTTGATGGATCGATTGTCACGGGTACTACAAGAAAAAAAAAAGAATTGCATAATGTGAGATAGGATTCTCCAGTTACTCTTAAAAGAAAGATGAGCTCCCTTTTATGTGATCCTGCATTTCGTAACACGATATTATACACCACCCTTTTATCATAACATTTTTGGATACCGGCTTAGCACATAATGCTCTTATAGCTTTCGAATAACATTCCGTTCCAATGGAATCCCCCTCTTGTCTAGAAACAGGATCGGGATAAATTCCAACCCTCGAATGCCCTCAATTCCCAAAAACAAGTGAATTATGGAGGTCCAATATTATGCGGGATACATCGTAAACACATTTCTCTGGTTGTCTGGGCGCGCCCATCCACTCGAAAATAAATAAATTGATGCTTATTTTTAAAAATGGTTGGGGAGAGAACCAGATATTCTGAACGTTTTAAAAATTACATGTAGTTAATTTGAGGTTTTTTTTAAAGTATGGGAAAAGATGGTTTTTTCAACCGATGGGGGGTCGCGGTCACTTGAGGGATAGATTTCTTATCTGGAAAAACTCGCCGCCGTACTTCACGGGTTTAAGATCTTTTTCCCTTGCTCATTTTGCGTGAAATGGTCCACTTTCTCTCGGACCTTGTTTGTTGAAATAGTTTCATCTTCCCACGACTAAATTCTAACGAGAAAGTATTTAAAAAACAACAGAAATCCTATTAGACGTGCTCTGCGGATCAGCAACAACAAAAGTGTTATATCCATTCTTTAAAGAGAAGAATGTTGATCGAATTTTTCTGCACGAAATAAAAGATCTTTTCTTAAAAGGGGCTCACCTCTTAGACCAACCGTGGCTTGACCTTTCCCCTCTTCTTCTTCTTTATATATGGAGTCAATGGTTTTCTCTTGTCAATAATAAACAGACTGCATCCTGCCATAAATTCCTTTTTAGCGCATATTCAGGTCGTTCACTTATTTTTCTCACCTTCTTTTCGCAAGTATAGCCCTCCAAGCTAATCCTCCTTTTTTATGATTGACTGTTTCGGAATTTTTCCAATCAAAATATTCAACCCAGCGGGGTCTTTTCAATCAAATCCGTTATATTGTAGTTGTAAATTTTTTTGAGGGGCAATTTTCCTGTCGTGGAGGTATTTTTAATTTTTTCAAAATTTTTAAAAAGGGTCTTATCAGATCAAATTATTTTGATTGATGAATGCAATAAAAATCCTCTTTTTTTTAAATAGAAAAACTGAAACATCAGCGTGACACGAAAAATGTATAAAAACCTACCAAATATGGTTTGATAGATGGGCAACACAATTCTACATAAACATTTTTCATTGTTATACAAACAATATAGACAGAGAGAAAATCCCGTTGTTTCCTTCTCTGCGGCTGAAAGAAAAACAATTGATTACTATTCATATAGAACATTCCCGATAGATATCGATCATTGAGTGGGTGGAGTTGGCACCGTTCTTCTTTTAGTCAGACGTCATGTTTATAGATGACACCGTGAAATGTCGCCCCAGCTTCTTATTTCGCTATGCCAATAAAGTCAACAGAAATAGATTGGATGTAGCCCAAATGCTGTAAATCATAACCACCCAAAATGTGCAACGTTGCATTTTTTTTGGTGTTGTCAATCCGTATATTTAGAGTGAGAGAGAAAGAATTTGTCGACATCATTCTGCGTGATTGGAGAAAGCAGGTCTTCTTGCGACTCATCCTGTTATTTATGACTTGTCTAATTTCCATTGAAACCTGTGGAGAAGATTCACATAAAATGGGAAAGATGCGCAGAAAAAGCGTCTTAAAATAGTCTGTTTAATGATGGAACGGCTTGATGATGGACTGGTGCGAGCAAAAGTGGGCGAGGATCCATATTTCTACGGCATTTTGCCCACAACATCCATTCTAGGTGTCGTTTTTAGCATGCAGCATTGCCAATAATTCATTTCATCGAGCCTTAATGAGTGCGGCTGTACATTTTTATCTCTCTTTTCTACCGCCCAACTCTTGAAGGCGGGATGCCAACACTGAAAGAGTCCTCATAAATTACTTAAAGCTTAGAATTCCACAGTTTAAATTTGAGTACAATTTTCTGGTAGAAATTTGAGACCGCAATCTTCCACGTGAATTAGTGGTCAGAAGATAACGAGCCTTAATCAAACGTTCCATTCTATTGTCTTCTCTTGTCTAATTTTCGTATTATTATTTTATTTTCAACAGGAGATCCTGGACGCCAGCAGTAGTTCGTCTCTCTTCCATGGCCAGTCCCGAGGGCAAAAAGGTATCACGCATGCACCCACATCTTGTGTAACATAAAAAGACCTTGAAGATTGTCTTGGTGCACGCACAGGGCATTGTTTGTTGTTTAAGTCAATTTTATATGCCTTTAGTATTTTTAAAGCTTAAGGAATATGTCGCTCTTTTAAAAATACAACATTGTCGTCTATTTTTAAGAGACAAGGTCATAAAATATTAAACAGTTTATCGTTCAATCTTATGTATTTATAATTGGTCGGATATTATTCGTGCGAAAAAAATATTCTTCAAGGTTGGGGAGGGATCGCTTTTAGCCTTGAAGTGAACCCGATGGCAAATGTGTAATTTGCTGGTGGGGGTTTCGATGTCAAAGTGCGGGGCCCAGGATCTCTTAGCTCATCCTTCATAATCATCAGAGAAATAAGGAAACCCTCTTCCGTCTTGATCTGCTCACTATAATGAAAAGTATCTTGACGTTTTCTGCGGGTTCCTATGGGGTCACACAGTGCCACGGGGGTCTCGACCGCACGTAACTGATGCCGCTATAAGAAAAAAGCACTCTGATCGTGTGTGTTCCTCATCTCGTGGTTTAATAAAATGCTTGTTGCGGTCATGCTCTGCCATCTAGCGGTGGTTATCACAACTAGGTACTCTTAAAAAACAGCAGCTGGTTTTTTCATGCTTTAACACTAACAACTTCTCATCCATTATGGAAAAAAGGTGTTGGATCCGTTCATTTTTTTTTTTTTTTTTGGTTAAAAAATTTCGTAATTTATGAGGCGGGATAAGACATTTTGAAATCGAAACAACGGTACACTGCTTAACGAATGGATTCGGTATAGTCATGGTCATCATCATATTTTTTTTTCATCCGAGGGGACAAGGGGAATCACATTAGTCGTTAGGGAAAAGATGTGGCCCATCCATTACACCATGTCTTCTCTTCATCCACACAACACTCCTCCTTTTTATATTGCATTAAATTTGGCGCGTATTTTGAAACGCTTGTTAGGATAATCACGGGGTTTCTTTTTGAATGCATAATTTGATACGGCTACTTATGTAATAAAATGAAATTAACCTCTTATTGTTTCTCTGGAATTTTTTATTTCTTCAGGGAGGTCAACAAGATGAGAGGAGACGGAGCAACAGCAACGGCCTGAACGGCCATCATAACCATAGCAATGGTAATAGTCCACAGCAAGCCCAGCCTCAAGTTCTAAAGTTGAAGACACCTGTGATCCGTCATCGGGATCCGGATGCTCCGGTTAGCATCCGCGGATGGCTCTTCAAGCAAGGCAGCGATGGGCTCCAACTGTGGAAGAAGCGTTGGTTCGTCCTCTCCCAGTTCTGCTTATACTATTACCACGGTAATAATCATAAATTATATTTCGGACGTTTGATGTCTGCCCTGAAGGGTTTAACCTTTTAGACGCCTCCCTAAAAATTAGGTTGTCGACAACTTTCATTGAACAATTTCTCACCAAAAAGATTTCTCTCTTTTGTCCTCGGAGAGTTTTAAATTTTTTGTGTGTGAATCGAGAATGTTGGTTTTCTTATCCCGGAAGTTTCCAACAACGACGTGATGATGATGATGACGAAAGAAAAAGGCACGCATACTCTTGGTTGCATTTTGAACCACCTGTCGTGCTTCCCCAGCGGAGTAGAACCGACAGTTGACGGGCCGCCTTCGGCCGGTGCACACAGTAGCGTCTTCCGCCGATAATTTACGACCTTCATATACATCCAAGAAGTAGTTTTAGTCTGGATAGTTATTCTGAGCATTGGATCATAACGAAAAGAAATATCATAACGGTGTTTTATTTTTGTGGTGAGTGTTTCTTTTTCATTCATTCACCTGCCCATCAACTTAAAAAAAAGAAGAGTTATCTAATGGAATGCACTTTAGGCTTTCAAAGAGAGAGAGGTTCTAAAAGCTCTAATCTCTCGATATATTTAGACGTTATCCAACTAAGAATATTCTTTGGAAAATGGCCTTGAGCTTCTTTTATTATTGTTGTGAGTGAAATCAAAAGAGGCGCCTAATTAGAACATCTCGCCTGGATGATTCCGACAGGATTTAGGTTACACTGAATATAAAGGATAATTAAGCCTGTGTGTAGCTTGCTTCCGGCGTAGTACAGTAATTATTTTTTGTTCCTTTTGTTTTCAGAAATGAGAACGAAAGAAAGTGAATAACACACACGGAATCCTTGAATCCGGCGCATCAAAATTACGTCATACTTGCGGATTTGCTAGATGGCTCTGCACAATGTCGTTTATTTTTATTTTGCGGTAAAAAAAAAAAATAAAAGTGACAACGAGCTAAAATGATAGGGGGGGGGGGAGAAATATGAAACGTCTTGGCAGGGCGTTGACGTTAGGTCGCAATTGTTGCGTGACTTTTGATATAAACGTGCGAACAGAGTGGTTCCCGAATAGCTAATTAAGGTAGAAAATGAAGAAGAAGAAGAAGAATGAAGTAATGATCATAAAATATAAAGAAGACCCGTGCCTATATGCTTCCTCTTTCACGTTGGGCGTCTCCTTTTTTTTATATTTACCCATTGGATCCGCATCCGAGACCGGAAAATTGCCGTGCAGATAATCAAATGGATTCCGTCTTATTCTTAATGGTTTCCATGTCGGTACATGACAGCTTTCAATTAACTTGAAGGTCACTATTGATGTCGTAAAAATAGACAGTTGGCATTCACTTTAATTGGATCTATTCACGATTCACGTCTGACGTGAATCACGAAATTTACTTTTTGAAATTGTTTGTTAACGACATTTAATTTTTATCTAATTTGGTTTTCCCGGAAACAGGCCCGGAAGAAGAGAAAGTGCTTGGCTCTCTCCTCCTTCCATCCTACACAATCCGGCCGTGTTTAACTGGAGATAAGGATCGAGTGTTTCGGAAATACGCCTTTAAAGCGGAGCATCGGAACACTCGCTCTTTCTATTTAGCTGCTGAATCCCGCCAATCAATGATCCAGTGGATGAACGCCCTTAGCCTGGCTGCCATTCTTCAGGACAACGCCAGTCTTCTTCGTTCTTCTCAGTAATTTCCTGATTTAAGCCTCTTAATAGAAGAAGAATTGAAAGAATTTGTTCGTTTCACTTGAGAAAATGCCTCTACTGAATATTTTAGCGGATGGCCTCGTCATTCTTGTTTCTTTCTTTCCCAGATCCGAGTTGAACAGGAGTCAATTGAACGTGTCTCTCTCGTCCTCGGTGGTATCCGGTAGCGGTGGTCACGGCTCTAGCAACGGCACTCACCACCGACGTCCATCTTCCACCTCCAAGGTCGCTACTTCACCCGGTGACGCCTCTTTCGATTCGGATCAACCGTCCCTTACAGCAACGCCAGGTGGTTCTCTATTTTTTATTTTTTGCACCTACTTCGGGAGCGCATCCGCTTGCTTCTTTTCTATTTCTATCTCAAGGGTAGAAAAGGAAACTTATTCTTTTAAAGAATTGCGGCATTTCCTGTTTCTTCTCGATAAGAAGAAAAAAAACTGCTTTGTAAGTTTTCGAATATAACTTGAACCGTGATTGCTTTTGTTGTGTGTTGAGTGTGTCTTGGAAGAGAAGGGGGGATGTCGCATTTCGACACGCTCTGGTCCCGCGGGGGGAATTCCGACTGTCTCCCAATCGTATATATAAAGAACTATAAAACTCGTGTGCGTGCCTCCTTTTGTGTGACAGTTGGTGGGCAACGTTTGTTTGGTTCTAACCCGTTTGTTATTAGGCCAGAGACAGCCTCTGTACGCCAACGCTCCTCCGAAGCCTAGACGTCTCAACACGAGCCGGGATTCAGGAGAACCGGCCAGCTGTTCTAGCTCTCCATCACCCGAACGAATGGGTCCAGCTCCAGGTGCGGCCGTGCTCATGTACGGCCAGCAACAGCCGCCGAGAGCAAGGATGACTGCTCACGTTAATGGGGCAGCAGCAAGGCCGGCCTCTTTGGAAGTGACAACTTTACTCCAACAGCAGCAGCAGAGATCCGTTCGAAATAGTCCAGCTGCACAGGTGTGTATATATATTGATTGATTATATTGGGAAGATCAGAAAATAATACATTTCTGCTCCATTTCAGGTGGATAGACGAACTCCAGATGCTTACGGCAGATTCAAGCAGGAATATGAAGAAGTGTACAATAATAGTACAACAAGTTCTGGAGGCTCTTCTTCTAGGCCCAATTTTGTAGTGGCTCATCGAAGTGAAGTTGCTCGTCGTGTACCTCCAAGGCCGCACAGTGTTGACGTCCTCCACCAACAGCAGCAGCAGCAGCAACAACAGACGCCTCAGAGAGGTGCGGATTATTGGGCTTCGGAAGAGAACTACGCTCAGCAAGTCCGGCAGTCATCCGCCGTTCAAAAAAGAGTCGTACGAGATCCGGCTGAAATCTCTCGGGATATTAAAGAGAGCGCTCTGTGGTCCTACGTGCGTCCACAGGCGCCATCAGCCCCTTCACCTGCGGCACCCGCAGCCGGTCACAGGCCCATCCATCGGATGCTGTCTAATTCACAAGAGAATCTCATAGAAGATGCGGTTGAAGTTCAACAATTTCACAGATCAGCCAGTGCTCGTTTACCAAGACCTACGAAATCGGGTCAGACGACCCCCAGGGCTGACGGGCAGCTCAACACTTTGGCGGTAGATCAACCTGAAATGGATAGCCGCAGGGTAGAACAGGTATTATTTTTCAAACCCATATTTGGAACTGACAAAAAAAAAAATGAATTTCTTTATTAGTTCTACTAAGTTACGATGAATCTATTTTTAATTGTGATTGATAACAAGCAGAGGGAGGAGTCGATGAAGCGACTGCTGGAATGGAAGCAACGGATGCTTCAGTCGCCCCTCACTAGAAAAAACGGTGTGGGTAACAACAACCGAAGCGGAAGCGAGCGGAGTACCCCAACTCTCGCACTTAACAACAGTACGGAACGGGAAGCCTCTTCTTCACCTAGATTACACAGCAGAATCACGAACTCTCCTGATCAGCCCTCTCCTAGTAAGTTTAATTTTTTTTTCTTGCTCATTTTAGCGTAGCGCATGCACGCAAAGCACGCTTTCTTATTATGGTCCGGCTGGCGTATCCTTCAAACCCATATTTCCCTCTCCCACCTCCTTAATAACACGAAATAAATCACACTAACTACTCTGGCCCGGATGTGTTTTTGTTTATGCAACATGAACCTCACCATTCTCCAAAATTAAAAACAAAAGGCTTGAACCAATCGGTGGACTACACGATGGGCAATTTCGTGACGCTGAGACGAACGGTTGCCCAGGCGGCGCAGGATCTTCTCCACCAGGAGCGCATTTTCCAGCAGCAGCAACAACAACAGCAGCAACAAAATGTGGCATTTAGGGCTTCACTGAAACGACCCAAAGTATTAGACGAAGAAGCAGACATCAGGAAAGAGTTTACCTACGAATACGTTTTAACTGATGGGCAACAAGAACCAGTTGAACCCGCCGTAGAGGCATCTACACCACCCAAGGTTTGCTGGCCAGCTAGCAGTTTGATGAGAGAAAAATCCAGCGCCATTGCAGACTTGAGGGCGCGGAGCGAAAGTCCATCCGCCAATCGAGTCCTCTTTCTAAAGGATTCTTCTTCTCTACCGGCCCAATTGGCTCTGGCCAAGACGCGGCCTAAACCTCCTCCGAAACCCAGCTTGCAGGATCTACAACAGGCTTATCAGCTCAAGCTTAGAAGTAATGGACTTCCGCTCATGATGATGATGCTGGAAGAAGAGCAACAGCAACAACAGCAGCAGCAGCAATATAATCAAGAAAATAATTCCGGAAGCGATGCCGGAAGTGGTGAACAACAAAGGCTCAGTTATGCGGAATCCTTGCCAGAATCTCTAGCTGGATTTGCAGCTTCCATCGTCTCTGAAGAAGGAGGAAGTGGCGCCGGAGTAGAAGGCACAATCAGTCCACCTTTCGAGGCCACTGTATCTCCCCTAACATCCGAATGCGACTGGCCGCACAACAATAGTAGCCTCATGAATGGCGCTTCTCCAGCTCCTCTTCCGGATCTCATGTCTCTGACTTCTTCCAGCATCCAGCAGCATCATCAGCAGCAGGAGAACCTTTACATGAACTCGCAGCAGTACGGTTATGGAGAGAACGGTGGAATTCAAGAAGACCACTACTTGCCAATGACATCTTCTTTACTTGTACCCAGATCATCCTCAACTCCTCCGCCTCTTCCGGCTGCCAACAGCACGAGTAGCAGCCGGGCTTGTTTCTTTGAAGAGAACGCATACGTTGAGATGACGGATCGAGGGAAAGTTGTAAAAGTATCTCCACCAGGCGGCAAACCGTCTTCCGTCTTCGCAGGAGTCTTGGATCCTTCGTATCGTTCACCAGAAAGCCCAAGATACAGCGAGATCTCCGACTGCCCCGTCAGTAATAATAAAAAAGATGAATTGGAAGAGCAACCTCATTACGAATTTATTTACAAAGCATCCAGCAGTACCCATGCTGAACCGGTCTACATGGAAGTACCGCAGGGAGAAGAAGAAGAGATGGATGAGCGCCAAAAGAATCGGCAAGAAGAGAGTAAGGATCCCATTATCCCGCCTCCAATATCCCACTCGAGGCAAAGTAGTCTTGTAGTGGATACAATGATGAATCCCTCTAGCAATCCAACGGAACAACAATTGAAACAAGAAGAACAGGACCTTCAGGATCAGCTGCTGGACATGATGGTTGTTCCTCCCCGACATCCTCGTTTCAGTATCTCTGACACATTCCGCCCTGCTTCTTTTTTCCTCAAAAAATTGGAAACCATTCCGGCCGAGGAGCCTTCCAACGGCGGACCTGATTCATTGCAGACGGACGGAGAATCGACGGACAGCGAGCTCGTTTCTCCTCCGCCCATTCCATCTTCTTCCATGGGAATCCATCATAGTCGTAGTCAGAGTTTGGACTATTCTGCTGGAGGTCACTCATCCCGCAGCAGTCTGAGCAATGCTATGGATTCCATGAGTTCTCAAGGGATCAACGGCACTGAACTGTCACGCAGAAGGCCGCTGACAGTCGTCCGAAGTTTGGAGGACTTGTTGGTGGATGCCAACGATGACCAACTGACCTCCATGTCGTCGTCCACGTCATCCCATCAACAGCAACAAGACCAGCTGCAACAGCATCCAGCGACGCCTTCATTTCGGGGTAGTACCCAGAGCTTGATTGGTAGTGCATCCATACGGTCCAACAACACTGCCAATGGAGCAGCTTGGCATCAACCTCTCTATGAGAACGTTTCGGGAGCTGCTCACGTCCGTCAACCTTCAAGACACGTCCGGCAGGCTTCGATCAGCTCAAACAACTCACGCCGGATGAATAGCAGTGCATCACCTGATCACCAGTTTAGACAGAGATTGGGTTCAGCCGTCTCTCTCAGTTCGACTGTTAGTAATTCCTCTGCTACTCGGAGCGAACAGAGTGGAGCTCCCTATTACTACTCCGATTTAACCAACGGTAAAGGTCTTCCGCAACAGCAACCCATTGTTACCAAAGAGGAACAAATTGTAGTTTTGGGGGATGATTGTAATGGAAGCTTGAGATCACGAAGTAATTCTCGAGGCGCTCAAGCTCAAGCGGCTAAGCAAGCCTATCAGCACAGCATGGATCGGTTGCGCACGGCTAGAAGCAGTAGAAATGTATCGGAACAGTGCCTATCTGCAGAACCGATACATCATCAGACTCCGACCTCCCGGAATGCAATTCACGGGAGTAGCAGCAATGACTCATCGTTTAAGCGAGCCCAAACTCCTGATTTGCTCGTTAATCACCCGGAGCCGAGCGGATGGAGCAACGGGAGTACTCCATCTAGAAACGGTAGTTCCGCCGGAGAAGTGATGAGGCGCGTTCGTTCTTTGGAAGGTCTTTTAGATGAAGATAATCCACCTCAACCGATGGAGCTGCCTCCCAGCACTACAAACGGCGGATATCGTCACGCTGAACCTGAGACTCCGCCGGAAGCACGCTACGCTCGAGACCCCACACGGACAATCCAACGGTCTGAATATCAAGCTCACGGAGAATTTAGCCCTTGGGATGAAGATCAGCTGTGGAGGGACAAATTGAGACGGGCCAGCATCCGCCATACTCGTTCTATGGATATGCTGGATGAGATCAGCAGCGGGAGCAGTAGCACAAGTAAATCTCAACGTGATAAGAAGAACCATATTCTGCCTCCGGCTCCGGAAGAAGAGGAGAGTTGTTACGAGCGTTTACTTCAGTATTCCGCAACGCTGGAGCGTACACGTCGCGGTCAAACCTATCTGGACGGTTACACTTGGGATGAAATGGAACAGCGCTTTCGCAAACCTGGTCGCGGTCTTTCTGAAGGTGTTGCACCACCGACGCCCGGTTCTAGCACTGCTGCCACAATTTCTTCTTCAACACCTCCGCCGCAGTTACACAACAGCAATCATTCAATGACCCCTTCTAGCCATCCTTTTTTAGAGGACGGCCTCCCCCCTCCCGCATTCGAGATTGACCGCGAGAAGCTGCGTCAGTGGGATCTCATGTCCACAGCCGCGCCCATTCCAGCGGCGGCGGAGGGAGGGAGGCGTCCCCAACAGCAACAAGCTCGAGGTGGTACCACCTTGCCAGGGAATAGTAGTGATCATAGTAGTAGTGCTCCTCTGAGTCCATCACGTAGAGCTGCACCACCACCTGCCCCATCTCCACTCCCTGTTCAGCACGCTTTGTTGCAATCACAATCACCCAGCACCCGTCTAGAGCAGCACCGTCATGTCCAGCCTGATTTGACCTCCTCTCACTGTCCACCCACGGCCAGCACCGGTAAGATTGGCAATTCACGCCGCACCCAGCTTTTTTTTTTCCTCATTCTTCTTCGAATTATTATTTCTCTTGTTACGTTTGGAATGCTGCCCGGTTAGCTTCTTATTTTTTTTCTTTATTTCTTTCTTCCTTCCTTTTTTTTCTTCACGATTCATCAGGAATGCGAACGCGTGAGTGTTGGTGAAGTAACGGCCCGAAGGCAGGCCACTGGGGGTCGATCCTTCATTACGACATAGCGTTACACGCAAAAGACAAGCGCACACACACTGTTATTAGAGGGCTCGTTAAAGTGTGTTTCCATGCGGCAGCACTCTTATGGGGTCTCTTGTTGTTATGATGAGCTCATCATCAGCGTGCGTACCGACCGCACGCAGACTCTTTTCTCTCGTGTCCCGCTCTTTGTTATGTCAACATTTTATTATTATTGTTTTTTATATTTATTTGTTTTAGCTCTATCTAGTGGGAAACTGAGAAAGGCAGCTGCCATTTTTTTATTTTTATTTTATTTTGAAAATGTTAAAAGGTCATCACTGAGTTTGTTTTTGTGGTCAAATAACTGGACCGTAACGACGCGTCATCACCAGTCTCTCTCTCCTCTGGCGATTGCGGTATACTCAGATGTGTAAAAGATCTTATTTTCTTTGCTCACGATTTTTTTTTATAGAAAAAGAGTAAATTGAGGACGTTGGTAGATTTACTATCGCAGATGTCAGCCAGCCTTTGCGTGTTTATTGACGCCGTCGACCCTCCTCCTCCGTTTGGGCGTTTATCCTGTATATAGAGGATACCAAGGATTAGTACTCCTTTCACATGCAACTTTCTTTCTCTGGCTTTTTTGTCGCGAAAGGAGGCATTGCAGAATAAAAGATTCTGGGTTATTCATTATTCAAGTTTTATCTGGGAGGAGGCCCCTTAAGGGAGAAACAAATCCGGTTCCGCCTCCTGTCGGATCAAATTTCCATAAAGTAAAAGGAGTAGACTCTTTTATTTACGATAGTTGAAACAAATCCAGCTATTGATTCCGGTAGCTAATGAAGCTTTCCCCTTTCTTCTTTTGAGAAAGGTTTTTTTTTCTTTTTTCTTCGCCATATCTGAACTGGACGGGAATCGATCGTTTTCTCCTCCTCCGTCCTAGAGACACCCTTGGTCTACGGCTCGCTTCCGCACGTTGGTGTCATCGATCGGGGGAAAGAGCTGCGTTGTTGACGTAAGCTTCGTCCTCTAAAAAGAAGCCCTCCCCATTTTTGGCGGAATAGAAGGCGTGCTTGCACGACGGTTTCCAGTTTCACGTTGACAATGGCGGGCAGAAGATGTGTCCGTATTGAGTCTCCTAAAGTGTTTTAGAGAGACGTTTGTTACTGAGAGAAAGAAAAGAAAGAAAGAATCGAGTTGGTTGCCAAGTGGGTCGGGTCGGGCTCTATCCTACCATCTTTTTTTCCCTTCTTATATACTCTCTACTCGGTTCGTCTGCATCAGTGTGTGTCCAGCACTCGAACGAGCCGGACCGCTTGGATTCAGTGTCCCGACTTTCTCTCTCCCTCTTTTTTAAATGAGAAAAACCACACGTGTTCAGTAAAATGAGGACTCTGCCAGACTATGTGTGTGTTTTTGAAAAACTGGTTTCGTGCTCGTCCGTTTAAATTGGCCCAGCAGGCGACAGATTCCGATCACGAAACTCGTTTTTTTTTCTTTGTTTTCTGTATAATCTCCGTGCAGCTGTTGAGATAGATTGAGTTTCCCGAAAATATGTGACCTGGTTGCATGTACTGTGCAACTACAATGGCTAGTTTGCCGGCTGCCGTATCTGTGTAACAATCGTTAGCGGGGATCTATTCTCTTTGTTGTTGTGCGCGAAAGGAAAGAAGGCTTTGCTATAATTACGCTGCGAGAGTGAGACATCGTCAGATGGATGCGGCCATGTGTCTCTTTTGCTTCCGATGTCTCTCGGGTGAGTTGCTTTTCTTCTTTTCCCCGGATTTTGACGGATGAGGAAGAGGCACTAAGACTTTGTTTTTATCTTAAGTGCTTTTTTTCTTCTCTTACCCCCCACCCAAAAAGAGATCTTGATCGATCGACTCGTCGACATTGATCAAGTCACAACTGTTTCGGTCGGTCGGACCCTATAAGAACCATCTGGAGGGCGAACTCTCTATATGCACACTGACACGAAGCTTTATTTAATCTCGTTTTGACCCAACAGTCGTAAATTACGTTTCGACCCCCTCTCTCTGTCCCCTTTTTTTCTTCTGTCTATGTTTTTCTAAGGCTTCCAGATGTAGCAGAGCTGATTGTTAAGACTCGGTTTTTTTCTCTCTCTTGTTTATTTTAGGTGGATCTAGCCCTGTCCAAGCTGTAGCTGCTGGATTGACTGCACCTAATGGACCGGCCGGCAAGGCCATCAACGGAATCAAGGTGGCGTACCACCAGAGTGGTCTTAAAGGCAAGATCTCCTCCAGTCTGGTGACTACTCAGCAGCCAGACGTCGCCGGAGGTGGATCTAAAGACATGGCTCGGATGATGAAGGTAATATAAGATACACTTCCGGCTTAACCAAATTTGCATTTCGGATCATTAAGCTTAATTAATTCCGTATAGTTAACTGCTAGATATGTTTTTTTAGTGCTTCAGGGATTCTTAACACTCAATTTATGCTGCATACTTAATTTGGTAAAAAGGAGACCCTAAAAAAAAGTCTTTAAGAGCCTTCATTTAAGCCATCTTCATTATTTTATGCGTACCTTTTTAAAAATATTGCCACTTAGACCAAAAAAAATGCTGAAAATCAATATTCACTGTTGCATTGTTTTCCAAGATTATTTGTGGCTAGCTCTAAAAAACACACACAAGTTTAATTTATAACCGAACGTAAAAATAACGTGTTTTCTATGCTCCAGGGTAAACTGCCTCCCATGATTGGTCAAGATATGAGTGGGAATCGACCCTTAGACTCGAGGGTTCAGCTGTCTGCCGGAGACCTCTTGGGACGAACGCACGAGGAATTGGTTCTCCTCTTGATCCAGTTGAGACGCCAGAGTTCTGCTCTCTTAAAAGCCCGCGACGCCTGCCTACTCGAAATGGAAAGCCAGGTTTGTGGGAAGATCTTTTTTCTCTTCTTCTAAACCAAATGGGACGTGTATAGAAGAAATAGTCATCACGCACCATATTCGGCCTCAAGCTTCCTACAGGTCGAAGAGGAGAAGGGCCTTTACCCGTACATTGCACGCACCGTTATAATGTCGTCGCCCGACGCATTAGTATAAAACAAGAGACGTAAGAAAGAAAGCCCACAGGGGTTCCCGTCAACCATTTCTGTAGCAGATGCTAGAACAACATTTATCTACTTCTCTTTTTTTTTATGATTTCAACATGCAATCTAGGCTTGATAGAACAAAAAAGCAGTTTATATGTATAATATAATAAATAAAGATAGAGGCTAAAGGGTGTGTAAGGGAATCTTCATCACTCGTGTCAGAGCTCTTCTCTCTATATAAGAATACTGTCTTTCCGTTTGCATGATAAATCGTCCCCCCTTATTTGAATACGATTTGCATAAGAGGGACCGACGGAGCGATAATAAGAAACAAGGAAAAAGCCGCATATTCATCTCTTTCTTCGTGAAATTCAATAAAACAACTCAAGCAAGATGTGTTATCTCTATGTTTCTTTTGTTGTATTGCAGGTGAAGCTGGCTGCGTTGGACATATCTAACCGCCAAGAGTGTCTCCACAGAACACAAGAGCTCAAGCATCACGTCAAGGAACTTGAGAAACAGGTCGAGTGATGTCTTTTCAAAAATGCCGTGTCACGTCTGTTTCCTGACACCCAGCTGGGTTTTTCTTTCTTTATTTGTTTTCGTATATACAGTTAGATAAGTTGAAGCCACTCATCAGCCTTGTGGACAATATGGTCAAGTTGGGCTCTTCTGCCTCTCCCCGGAAGGCAATCCTTACCCCAGCTGCCAACACAGCCGTCAAGAGGAATCTAGCACCTCTCCTCCACCAACAGCAGCAGCAACAGCAGACACCCCCTCCTTACAACAATATCCAACAGAGAAACAACAACAATAACAACAATACGATGATGTTCCATTCAACGCCCCAACGACCTACCGAGCCTGTTTACGGAGTGAAACAAATCAGCCCTGGGTGGGAAGAAGAACAAATCTCAGAGTTGGAGTCGAAACATCATCAATTAGCTCAGTTGGAAAAGTTTGTGAGGGAGGAAGGCGCCGCTATCGGCAAGTTAACGAGGGATCAGCATGTTCTACGTCTAGCCATCCGTGGTGTTCGACAGGTATTGAATACACTTTGGTTTTCTCTTGCTCAATTTTCCCAAAAGTTTTGGCTGCAAACTTCAAGCTTTATTAGAGCTCCTTTCATGTGGATTCTAACTTTAGCTATTAAAAGCTTGACTTGATTAATTTACCTCCTGAGAAAGTTTTAATTTTTAATTTTGTATTGCTTTCATCTCTAGGCAACCAACACTGCCTTGCAGATGTGCGACTACGGTGAGGTGGAAAGGGGTCGTCGTCAGCAGCTGTTCTTAGAGAGAGAACTGGCCCAGATTCACGCCCTACTCGCCCTCAGCTCCAAGAGACTTGAAGATGCTGCAGTTGAGATCAGCAGGATTGAACGAGAGATATCTGCCCTCCATCAGGAACTCCATCGGGGCCGGCATCAATACCCGTCTCATCATCAACTTAACCGATCCGGTGGGGGAAGAGAAATGGTCTGGCTGGAAGGTGAGCTGGATCGGGTTCAGCAACACGTATCACAACTTCAAGCCCGAAGGCAGGAGTTGAGCTCTCAGGTGGGCCGATTGACTTCGGCTGAATACTTTCTTGACCTTGACGACTCCTTTGGACCCTTTGGCAATCACGCTGTTCTTTACAATGGACCTAATGAGTCTGCTGCTAAAAGGAAACCAATCAGTACTTGGTAAGCATTTCTCGGAATTTCTTTCTTTGTACAAGAATCAATGCTCATTTTTGTGTTTATCTTTGAACAAACAAGGTGCGAGACGGATCTGGATTCTCTTAATACCGTGGATAAGCTTGTCCCTCCAGTTTATGCAAATTCATCCCATGGTTACCAACAGCAGGAAGAATTCAACCATTTCGACGATGGCATGATAACAGTTGACATCAACGAAGCGGATGAAAGGATGAAACGTTACTATGGCATCGTTCCCAAACAGCCACAGCAGCAGCAGCAACAACAGCCGCAACAATCCACCACCTTCTCCGATAAGGACAAAGAAATCCGCACAGTCAGGATTGTCAAGCGAGAGTCGGAGAAGAGACAGAGAGACAAATCCAGCAAGCGATACGATGACCTTTCCTACGGTGCGGAAGAAGAAGAAGAGCGTGAAACGAGCGGTCCCAGTCTCGTTCATCCGGGTGACCCCATCATGGATGACCCTGTCATATCCCAGTTCAGCCACGTCTTGACCCTTCCCAAACGGTCCAATAGTGGAAAACGTAGTCCTTCTCAGCGTAATTCAATGTCGGAATTGACGGATGCCAGTCGACCGAACGATCAATGGAGAGGCTCTCTTCGACCACGTCGCAACTTATCAGCGGTAAATTTAACTTAAGTTTAAAATTGTTGTAAAAATATACGGGAAAATAGTTACTTTGACGGTGCTGCAAGATAAGGTAAGTTTCAGTAATCCCCAAAGGCATGTATGACTGCTATATATCCATCTCCTTTTTTTATGTCCTCGTTAATATTTTTGCTTCTTTTGAATTGGCGTTCCCGCTCGGCTTTTTTTATATTTATTAGCATCTTTATTTTTTATATTTATTTGTTACGTGAACCGTGGCTATTGCTCTATGTGTGTGTAGTTGTCCCTGGGCGATCGTAATTCCTCAATCAGTCTGGAAATGGAATCGACGGAGGATGAAGGAGGTCTGTGCAGTTTTGAGTCGTCCTCAACGACCCAACGGTCCCCAGTGTTGACGCCTGTCTACACGAGTGACGCCGCTCGGGAGATAGTGGAAGAGATGCGCCGGCAAGACATGATTTCAGCCCGGCGGGCTGTACCTCGACACAAACGACGTCACATCACCATCTCTTGTAGTCAACCCCTGGCTTTAGAAGCCCTTTCTCCCTCCCAAACGGTAGGAGTTCTTTTTTTTTATGCGCTTTTGTCCGCTGCTACGGACAGCTGGAAAATGACTTGGCCTTATTTTATGCCTTGTTGTGCTTGACAGTAATGATGTGGTTCTTCTTCTATTAAATGGGAAAACAAAAATACTATCATTTGACGCCACTTAACAATTTTTTTAAAAAACTAATGTGAGATTTTTTTTTATTATGTATGTAATTACAGATCTTGAGTCACGGTCGAGCGAGAGATGACGTCGACTTGCAGAGAGCACTACGTTTTAACAATCACCAACATCCGTTCGCACCAGACGTTGTTCGCTCTACTATAAATCAGGCTATACGTATCAACGAGAAGACAATCGATAGACTCTTCAGCGCTCCTGATAAGATCCTTATTCCGGAGCGCTACGTCCCTGAGCAAGAGGTAGAGGAAGTTAACGAAGAAGAGAAACAGCGACGGCTAAAAAAGACTGAATCCATCCGCCGGATGCTCACGGCTGACAGCGCCTCTGTCGACATTCCACGACCCCCTTCACGTAATCAATCAAATTAATTACTTTTTTTTTTGCTTAATAATTCACGCTTGGATTCCGTTCTGGTTGGATTCTTCTTTCTAAAGATTGATCATTTCATTTTAATTTATCAAACAGTTGCCGCCACGGGTGACATCCTGGAGCCGTCAGAAGCTAAAGAGATTCTGACTAAGGAGCGGCAACAACGGGATCATTTTATCAATCTGAACCAAATGCTAGTGGAAGAGATAAAACAAAAGAGCAAGATGACTGCAGGTATGTTCTCTGCTGTATGCTTGCATAGCACGATTTAAATCGATTGCATGTCTTTTATTTTTATCGCCTTATGCATGTTTTATTTTTTTTTAGTTCATCGCAATTTTTTATCTCTTTTTACAGCGCAGTCCCTGAGCATGGAAAGCCAATATGCCTGATTCCTTAGTGCGTAGTTGTTTTTTCCCCCCACCTCATCGGTTAGTAGCTGCTGCCTTTTTTGTTTTGCTCGGCTTATTTGAGCTTAGTTTGCTCATTTGGAACAGATCCAATACTAATGTTCCTTTTATTTTTTCTGCTTCAATAGTCAAGGCACTAGCCGAAATGACGTCACGGCGAGAGCATAGCAGTGAAGATGACGATTGGTCGCCTCCAGCTGATCCACTACCGATCTATCAACAGCGATACAACTACCTCACTTGAATAGATCGGTCGGCTTTTTTCTTGTTCTGTTTTGTTACATCCTCCTAATTGTATAGATTCATTTACATACTAATGACCTTCATTTGCTATAAATCAAATGAAATACTCTTCCGTCTTTGGCCAAATCCCAACCAGTTTTATGGAAATGTCTTTTTTTTTCTTTTGATTTTATTTGTCGTATATCACACAAAAAGATATCTATATATTATTAGAAAAAAAGAATGGAAACGTAGAGGCCTTTTCCTATGTACTACAAAATATTTTGTTTTCCTCCCATATGATCGTGCAGGTCTACGTTGTTGTCCAACAAAGGCCTTAGATTTTTGTATTCGCCGCTATATTCATATTTGATGATGCAATCCGAGTTGTTCCCCTGACATCTAATTGTTTATTAATCATCCTGTACCGACAGATACGGGAAATGGGTTCGAGCAAAGTATCAGGCCATGATATCATTTTATTTAGGAAGTATTGACGGTATTATTTGTATACCAACATCCGCAGCTTTATATTTATAATATACATAAAAATGAGTGTGTGTTGAAGGTTTCAACAATTGTTCTTTTGGTATAAGCATCCCTTGTTGGTTTTCAAATCAATAAAGACAAAAGTGATCTATCAGACTTGTTCTACCTTTATTAAACTAGTGATGACGTAAGAATGGGTAGAGTTCCCGTACAGCTGTTGAGATAAATGAACTACAAATCTTTCTACTCTTAATTTTTTTTCAAATGGAAGATCGTGAGTTTGCAGGCCTCGTCGGTAACGAGCGCCAACATGTTGAGAACAGATGCTGAAGTGATACTCGCGCGGGTGGGATGCCGTTAAAAACCCACGGGGACTCTAGAATAGACTGCAGAGGGAGGAACCCTACTACTTAAACTTGGTGGCCATAAGTAAAAGAAACCAAGTCGAGTGTGAAGAGGCACTGTTTCTTCCTACAGGAGAGACGGTTATTCTACTTCTGGGCGAGTGTCAACATATCTCTTTTCTGGCTGAATCGTGGTGCAGACGCCCCGGCATCTTTCCAGAATAGCTTCAACGACAGAGGGGGACGTGTCTATACGCACTACTTATCCAGAAGGCATCGACAGCTGTCAAGCCGGGATATAGAGATCAGTTAGCCTTTCTGGACGTTACCAATCATAGTCATTTTACTTTAAACCAATGAATAAATAATGTTTGCAGGCCCCAAAGTATCGCACAATTTGCAATCATTAAAATAAAGGTGGGAGAAATAGCGGCGGAAAGTTTCGGCTAAATCCGTAACCTACTAGCGAACCAGTTGCACAAGACATAATGAAACATGATTCAGGGGAGCGACGTTGGTGCCGATCCCAAGCTCCGTCGTACGGCTTGCCAATAGAGCTGCCCCTTTCGCTGAAACAAAATCTACCTTTCTACCTTAAGGCAGACTCCTCTGTACCATCAACCTTAATTTGTCTATTGCCTTATTTCATGTACAGTATGTATGAGAAAACGGTGGACTCTATTTCGGTAATGTATTCATTATCATCTTCCTTAATTTAATTAGTCATCATCACAATGGTGTATATTACTGTAATTTAGATCGGAGACTTGACCGTTCTTGATGATGCATGTCAGCCTTTGCATGACAATAAAGCTGCCCCAGAAGGATCGCGCTCCCGCAGGATCACAAATTGGTTCCAGTCGCTCAAGTGCTGGTTGAAGGTTCGTCGAATACGACCGCTATTGAACAGAAATCAACCGCTAAAAAGGATGAAGACACATCCATCTTTGTCGAAGAAGAGCTGTCTGAGTCGGACGCTTCAATCAACCATTCGATCCTGACGGCTGAAACAGCTCTGATTGGCCCCGTCATCGAGGAACAAAAAGCTGTCTCCACAGCTATCTCTGACGATCCATCCATCCGAATTGATTTGAAACCGGCCAACCCTGTAGAAGAAGAGCAGCTAAATGCCTCGATCATAGAGGAGGAGGAAGAGGGCAGTTTCGATCCCGCCGAATTGGTTGCCGTCGAAGACGCTGGGACATCTCAACCCAAAGAGATGATAACTAAAAGAAAGTGTTTCACGTGTTTACCTTACTTACGGGCTAGGGTTGAGGGTTCATGCGAATTTTCGTTGTTTTAAAATTAAGTTTGGCAACTCTGTAAAAAAGTAGGTAAAGAAGGCAGGGATTCCTCAGTTCCGGGTTCCGCACTCCATGTTGTTCCTCTCTTCAAATCTTTTTCGAGGGTTTCACGTGTTACACTCATAAACCATTTTTATTTATTTTTATTTCGTGGTTTTCCACGAATATGTATTTCCATCCCAGCTCCCTTTCTCCCTCTATCTAAGTCGTTGTATCGTCAGAAAACGATAAAGTTTCGTCTACGTGAACATTTGACCGTTAATGCCCTCATCGGTCGCCTAAATTCGCTTATCATCCATGTTGTTTTCTCAAAAACGCATGGTCGTCGTCTGGGGCTATTGATCCAATCAGTGTCTCCGAAGCTATTTACTCTGTCTACAACTAAAGTGAATTTATTGCATTGATGATTCAATTTTTGTTAACCTTTTGAATAATTAATTAGTTACGTGTATATCTTTTTCAGCTCTTTCCCTAACTTGTTTAAGTGTTTGTTCGCCTTAGTGCCAGGAGCCGGTCGGGTTTGCTACTTCAGTGGGTTGTGAGCCCGTTTGGTAATCCTCATACGGCTAAAAGACCCTTAGGGGTTCAAAGACACGCTTGCAGTCTTAAGGAATCCTTAGGAATCCTTCTTCCAGAGAACCCTATTACAAACCCAAACTGTGACTGGATGTGCAAAAATTGTGGCATTCGCAAAACCTCACAGACAATCCGTGATATGAAATAGGCACAGTTTGCAAGTGATTTAGAGAGTGAGTAAACTCCAAACTTTCTTTCTTGTCTGGAATCTGACTCAATCTTTCTTCAAACAATTTATTTTATAGGTTCAAGTGAGAAAGAAAGCTCAAAGATCAGGGTGAAGACCTCAAAGACTACCCGTGAAGTGAAAGATGCACAGACTTCAAGTGTTTCATACAGTAAGTTAAACTTTATTTCTCGTTCTGAAATCTGACTTATTTTTTCTTTAAACTATTTATTGTTATTATTTATTATTATTATTTAATATTTATTGTTGTTACTCATTATAACTTTTTTTTCCTTGGTTTATTAGGCTGAGATGCAGAGGCCACAGCTGAAACTGGAAGCTCTTCCGAAACGAGTTCCAGCTCTAATTCAAGCTCTATTGACAGTCACCAGCCTCCCGCCAAAAAACGGAACAAAGTCGGAAACCAACTTTTGGTTGTTTTCCACTCCACCGTCTCTTGATTGGGACAAATACGCAAGGAAGCTTCTAGTAAGTATTTTTTTTATTGTTTAAACATTTCAATCTGTAAGTAGTATTATTTTATCCTTTTTTAGATTCAGATTTCAGAACGAGAAATAAAGTTTAACTTACTGTAGAAACACTTGAAGTCTGCGCATCTCTCACTTCACGGGTAGTCTTTGAGGTCTTCACCCTGATCTTTGAGCTTTCTTTCTCACTTGAATCTATAAAATAAATTGTTTGAAGAAAGATTAAGTCAGATTCCAGACAAGAAAGAAAGTTTGGAGTTTACTCACTCTCTAAATCACTTGCAAACTGTGCCTATTTCATATCACGGATTGTCTGTGAGGTTTTGCGAATGCCACAATTTTTGCACATCCAGTCACAGTTTGGGTTTGTAATAAGGTTCTCTGGAAGAAGGATTCCTTTAAACAAAAGATATTCGGGACATTGCAAGGGTTCGTCCCAAGGGTCGACATTTTGTTGACAAACCGTCAAATCCGGTACGATTTACGTAATGTACAGACTTTGGCTTTTAACACTGTTGTAGACTCAATTAGTTCACTACGTGTAACCAATTAAGACAACAAGCGTGTCTTTGAACCCTTAAGGGTCTTTTAGCCGTATGAGGATTACCAAACGGGCTCACAACCCACTGAAGTAGCAAACCCGACCGGCTCCTGGCACTAAGGCGAACAAACACTTAAACAAGTTAGGGAAAGAGCTGAAAAAGATATACACGTACAAGGTTAACAAAAATTGATTCATCAATGCAATAAATTTACTTTAGTTGTAGACAGAGTAAATAGCTTCGGAGACACTGATTGGATCAATAGCCCCAGACGACGACCATGCGTTTTTGAGAAAACAACATGGATGATAAGCGAATTTAGGCGACCGATGAGGGCATTAACGGTCAAATATTCACGTAGACGAAACTTTATCGTTTTCTGACGATACAACGACTTAGATAGAGGGAGAAAGGGAGCTGGGATGGAAATACATATTCGTGGAAAACCACGAAATAAAAATAAATAAAAATGGTTTATGAGTGTAACACGTGAAACCCTCGAAAAAGATTTGAAGAGAGGAACAACATGGAGTGCGGAACCCGGAACTGAGGAATCCCTGCCTTCTTTACCTACTTTTTTACAGAGTTGCCAAACTTAATTTTAAAACAACGAAAATTCGCATGAACCCTCAACCCTAGCCCGTAAGTAAGGTAAACACGTGAAACACTTTCTTTTAGTTATCATCTCTTTGGGTTCAGATGATGATTTTTTACTCATTCATTAAACAGAGTAAGCTTTCTACTCTTTTTCTACATTGAATTTGATTCTCAGTGGATTGTTTTAACAGCGCGTCCACGAGAAACCGGGCAAGCGGGTCGGGGTGAAAGCTTTTTCTATACTATTGCGCTATTGAATTTACAGGAAAAAGAAAAGCAGGGTCTTGATCGGAATTTTTTTCTCTTTTAGTTGGTTGTACTAATTGAAAAATAATCGAAAATGAAAAGAAAATTTATATTTGAAAAAAGGGAGCCTTTTCTTTTTTTTCTAATGAAGGTCAAAAGGAGGACTAGGTGTAGTGGTGTACGGCTGTTTTCATAGTCTACCAACCTCTTTTCCTCCCACCAAGGTCAGGCGTTCTCAATCGTTAAATTCATGCCTTCCGGTTAAACATCTTATTAAATTATTTATTTTATACTGTTAATGATATTAGAATGACAACTTATATCATTAAATGCGCAATTTTTTTCTCTACAAAGTTGGTTTTTTCAAATGCTAATTATATTTACAGATCAATAAGCGTTAAATTAGTGGTTTCACCCCGACCCGCCATATACTCCTTCGCCCGGTTTCTCGCGGACGCGCTGTTAAAGAAAACAAAAATAATGTAATTTAAGAAGACTTTATGTAATTTTATGTTAGTTTTGGGCCCAGTTACATTGCACATTAATAATCATTAAGAAAATGCGATAAAGGTTTTCGTGAAAAAGCCATAAACAAACTACCCTATACGGCTATACGACGGGGAAAATTCACCTAAGATATTCAAAGAATAAAAATCTGTTCGGCAGGAGCATGATTGGTTTTTATTTTGTTTTCATTCGATTATCTTTGTTTTACGATACACACTGGAGACAGAAAAGATAGAATTATAGAAGAAGAGAAAAAAAGGAAAGAAATGGGCCAGTCACAAATTATAATATAGAGCCATGATATTAATATAATAATAATAATAAATCTATGCGTATTAATCCTTATTGTGCGGGATGAGAGCACAAAAATCGATGACACATGAAAACCACAAATATTCCAACAATTTAAATGAATTGGATGAATGAAGACGAACGGTGGGCATTTGTGAAGAGCGAGAGAAAAGAAAAAAAACAACAAAACGTTTCGGCGATTCCTTTTCTACATCATAGCGGGACGACAACGTCGACTACTACTATTAGCAAAAAAAGAAAATCCGGAACGATCGAGGCATATCAAACTTCAGGGTGGGGTCGAGAGCTGTGGATGAATCCGTTTCTAGTCTCTCACGAGGGGCGAATTGAGATCTATTCCGCTATTTAATTAGAGAGAGAGAGGGCATAGAACACAGCAAGTGAGGAAGTTGGTGCGTAGTCTACAACCGTTAAGCCTAATGGACAAGAGACGGGGCAATTAGAAAACAAAGTGGCCGCTCAAGTTCAATATGAAACAGCAAAACGGAAGGTATCCCACAACGACTACGTACACCAACATGCAAGAAACGTAAAATACACTCCCCTCCCCTGGCAAAAACCAACAACCAAAAAAATGGTAATAAAAGAAACATAAGTGAATAAGGAAATAACAAAAGTGCTCAATTAAGATAAATATACCTTTTTTTGTAATTTTTTTTTCCTTTGTAAGGGAAGGGGACACCACAAGGGACATGATAAATTTACAAAACCATAGAGCATCAAGAAAGGAAAGAATTACAAGTCTCACTTTTTCTTCTTTCGATTTTTGCGGCTCTTACCGGAGCGGCCGTTCCCGTCCCCGTCTCCACCCGCAGGAACGGCCACCATATCCTCCTCGGTAGAGCTGCTCTCTCCGGCACTGCGCGAAGCATCCGGGAAGAAGGCCACATTAACTGACAGACCACTGACCACTTGATCATTAGCAAAGAAGCTGTAGTCTTTCTCCGAAGAAGTGGTAGTGACGCCTCCATCGTCACTGGACGAGTGGCGACTACGGCGAGATGATGTGTCGATCAGGTATTTGTGATTGAGCTGTGAGCGGTGGTGACACGTTTCGCTCTCCAGTTCGAAATCTAGCAGATCTTCGTCGTTTGATAGAGAAGGAAGAGGATTAGTAGAAGAAGTCAAAGACGTTTCAGAAGAGATTTGCGGCCAAGCCAGCCGGTCGCAGTCTTCCATGAAGTAGTGCGTGCGACGCTCACTACCATCGTCTTCTCCTGAAGTATTAAAGTTCAAATTAATTTCGATTATTTTAAAATTTAAATGGATGGAAAAGAAAATACCAGGGAGATGAGAGGATCCCGTCGATGGCATTTCCAGCATGGCATCAGCTAGGTTCTCCTTCAATTGTAATTCCACTTCCACTTTTGGCACCATATCCGTTATTGAACTTTCCGAACCACAACGTCGAGTGCTGTACTGCTCTCGGCCGCATGTGGTCAGCAAACGAGGCGATTGCTCGTAACTGCCTATTTAAACAGAAATGATTGCATATAGAAAGAGTAAATTGATAAAGAAGTTTATATGTTATCTTACTTGAAGAACCTTCACCCGTGATAAAAGGAAGACCCTGGATGGGCATTTCACTCGAATCCGGCATATTTACCGGATTGGAGCAGGCTGGACGAGTCAAAATATCCACCTCAGAGGCTTCAATTTCCGCAATGCTGCATATCAAATACAAAGTTAAAGGTCATTTAGTATTCTAACAAGATTTGAACATATCGAATTCGTACCTGGACGAACTGTCTCGCTTTAATGTTTTGAAGGTAAACTGCGGACCCATCCACAGTCTACGATGTGGGCCGGCATGCGTGTTGATCTCCACCTTAATAATAATAAAAAAATTAGTTCACAAGTTCAATAACAATAAAAACTCTTTAATCTACCTGAGCAAGCCAAGATTCCTGAATTTCTTTGCTTCCGGCCAAAACAGCGGACGGGGATTCGCTCTTACGATCCGAATCAGGTCCACGAGTGATAAGAGAGAGGATTCCGGGAGCCAAAGGAGGTCCCAACTCGACCGACGGATTCAAAGGCCAGTGAAGAAGCCACTGGGCACATGAAGTAACGTCCACGTCGATTGCGCTCTTGTCACACGCTTTCTCACGAGGAATACCAGCGGCAAGTTTCGGCTCTAGTCCGTATTCTACCAGCGAACCAGTAGCACAAGACATGATGTAAAGTGATTCAGCGGTACGACGTTGGAGCCGATCCCGAGCTCCAGGTCCAGCTACACTCATTGGTACATGGCTTGCCAACGGAGCTGCTCCTCTAGCTGGAGCAAAACAGCAAGCCACTCGAACAACAGAAGCTCCGCCGGCCCCATCATCCGACTCTGAGATCTTCCTCGAAGAGTTCAAAGCAGGCGAAGAGGCCGGCGGATGCGTGCTACCCATGAAAGAGGAGCGCAGCTGTACCAGTGGGCTAACCACTGTAGGATGCGGATAAGGCGGGAGACGTGGATTTGGGTAGGGTAGCAGAGTGGTAGATTCCGCAGTCCGGGCATTAGATGGAGAGCCGGACATTAAGACGGGACTGCTACGACCAGATGATGAATTGCCCAGCGTCACAAGTTGGTCATCCAGGCCGGCACTGCGGTGGAACCGGCTAAGACGGTTAACAACCCGTTGTGACGTGTGGGTTCGTAGACCCACCGACCCACCATATGGGCTGATGGGGAAAACATGGGTCGTACCCCGCAATGTAGTCACTGTTTCAAAATAAACAGATACGTATCGTATTAGTTTTTATCAGCATCAATAATAGTATAAATATTCAAGATAATTCATATCTTAAAATCGCAAATGACACACTTTTGATTAAATGACTTGGCAACAAAACATTTCTAAACATTAAAGGGCTATTGTAGTTGATAACAGTCAGATAAAATGCCTCGAGTAAACAGTCGATTATGAAAGGCTACTGACCTGCAACCCAGCGAGAGTCGGTCGCAAAGGTCACGTCCTGGACGCGGGCTGTCGTATCACCCCTGTAAAGCGTGTACAAATGATGCACAGCACTTTGGCGAGTGCCACACGGTGCAGGATGAATGCGGAAGATGTTGAAGTTGTGACCAAGACGGTCGGCTGTAAATAGCAAGCTGCCCGAGGGGTCAAAAGCCAGGTAGATAATGGCCTGAATCGAGTAAAATAATAAGTATGATTATATAACTAGTATAATCTTTTGTTTGTTCTTTTCAAACCTGATTGGCATGGGCCACGAAGTGTGCCACAACTCCGTCGACATCTTCCCGTAAATTAACCTCTCCTTTTCCGACACCTTCAAGGTCAATAATTGTCACCACTCCTGGTTGTGGTCCTTGAGCTGATGTGCCAGCACCACTGATGCCAGCAGTAGGAGTCCTTTGGCCCGTTAAACTGCTCGCAAAGGTTTCGCCAAACTCGCGCAGACCTTTAGTGAGGCTCTTGGCAGCATGAATAACAGTGGCCGTATAGGATTGAATCCCTTCACCCTCAAAGCCACCACTGCATCGATGAATAGGCAACAGCCGCTTTTCGGCGTACGCCAGCCATCGTGAGCCCAACGCCACTGGATTGCAGCAGAGAGACGAACTCGGTGGATAGCAGTGGGTCAAGACTACTAGATCTTCCAGAGTAGTCCCAGAGAAGACGGCTACTTTCTCCGGGAAGGTGACAACCACAACGCGTCGATTGGCTAAGACATCCGCAACAGGATTCTTAAAACGAATCGTCTTCACCAGCTCTCCCGTGCGGAGGGATATGAAGTTTACAGGATGAAGTTGGGACCCTGTAGCGTCCACCAAAGCAACCAACGGACGTTTAGCTGCAAAAGTATCTTCTGCTTCGGCTGGGTCCGGTAAAAGACGGAAAAGTTTGGTCGTGCCTGGTGGATTCCACGAAAGGATCTCCTGTGCCTCACCCGATGCCAGCACTGTCCACAGCTAAATTTAAAAATAAAGTCGAGTAGTTAGAACCGAAATCTCTCAGTTGCAGTCAAAAATGGTCATGAGTAATCAGACAACCCAGTTTTCTTCAAAGAAACTGATTACAGTCACACAGGAAATGAAAAAAGTAAACAACTGTTGCATGACACCCAAAAAAGTATTACATGAAAAATAGTATTTAAAAATCTAGTCTTTTAGGAAATTGCAGAAAAAAAATATAATAAAAAGTAACAAGCTAATGATGGAATATGTTTTCTGTAAAGAGAAGGTAATATTTAAAACACTATAATCCACTTAAAAATGAAATTAGACACCATATTAAAAGGTTTCCATATTTCACAAAGCACTTATATAGATATTTACCTGGATACCAGTGGCATAGCCCAATGCCAGCAATAGTGGGAGGTTGTTTTCATGAAGACTTTGGCTCTGGGAGCGATTAAAGCCATCATCCAGGTGCTCAAACTTAGCCCATAAAATGGGAGCAGTTGGTTCACCAGCAGAGCCACCCACATATGCCTGTAAAATATAATTTAATTAAAAGGCCAATGGTTTGTTTATGCTGATTTTACCTGGGGCACTACTTCATGGATAAAGCCAGCCATGCTCTCCATGAAGGATTTCTCAGTCACCAACTCAGGCCGAAGTGTCAGCCCAACTGCTCGGTGACTGGAGCGGCGTTGAGGGGACTCTCCTGTAGCCATTCTGTGAGTTTAGTGATGAGATTTGAGTTTGTAGAAGGCAAAGGATTGAAATATTGTTGACAGTTTGGTTGCTGTGATCTCTGGTACCCCAGATATCCCTACAAAACAAAGAAACAATAAATAGCTTTGAGTAAATAGATGAAAATTGCAGTGCAACTAATACAAGTTATGAAGAAGAAAGGCAATCAAGGGAATCAAGTTTGCTACAATTGGCACAAACAAAAAAGGGTGCAAATAAAAGTTACACTTGAAAATAGGTCTTTTGGTACACTTAAGCAAGAGAGAAGGGATTGGCCTAAAAAAAATAATGCGCAACGGACACTTGAGCATTCTCCATAAAATCCAAAAGGGGAAAGAACGTAATAAGCACTTTGAAGAGATATAGAATTCAGCAATTAGATAAACAAAATTAAACCTGAGAGGATTTTTCTTCTTTTGAAACGAAATCCCCAGCAACAAAAAAAATTCTACTGTGATTCACATACGCGCAGTCGCCCACAGCCCAAACACTAGTATTTTTTGTCTGTGTTTACTGGACACAGCTGATCGGCCCATTGTCCCAATAGGAGCTAACCAGCAAAACAACAACTGCGTTACTCGTCATCATTGCGAAATTATAACTGCGTAGAAATTTTGTTAAAATATTTAATGAATTTATTTTAGATTTTATTTTATAGAATAAAAATTATTAAAGACAATATTTTTTTTAGTTTATACAATTATTTTATTTTCTGATGTAATTTTTTTATGAAGTGGTTGTAAACTGCGCGGAACATCTTTTCCTCTCAATGCAGCAGTGATGCTTTTCTGCTAGAGTTCTTTCTCCCCTCTCTGTTCCGCGCTAGCCCATCAAAAAGAGTATCAAGTAAGCTTATTTTCTATCTGAATTATCCTCCAGTATTTGCAACATCTCTCTTTAATTTCCATCAAAAAGTATTTCAGCATCTTCCTCATGATCTTTTCATCCGTTTAAGTTACAAAATTCATATCTATCAGTGTTTGTTTTGGTTAAACTAAGACTTCAGTTTTGGCTCTCACCGGCCGTGTCACGTATCATGATGTTCGTTGACCGTATACTTATTTTACATGTTATTTTCTAGAATGTTGATGCCCAAACGACACCGTGCTCTCATCTACGAGTACCTCTTCAAGGAGGGAGTTTTGGTGGCCATGAAGGACACTCACCTTGCAAAGCACCCCGAAATTGAGGTGCCCAACCTTCATGTCATGAAGGCACTCCAGGTTGGTTCAAGCTATTAAAACTCATCATTCAGACTTAACCTAATGAACGTAATTTTAAAGTCGCTGAAATCCCGCGGATACGTCACCGAACAGTTTGCTTGGCGCCACTATTACTGGTACCTCACCAATGAGGGTATCCAGTATTTGAGGGACTATCTCCACTTGCCACCTGAGGTAATTTCATTCAGAAAATGAGTGACTATTTTTGCCACCAATCGCATGAAAGTGACTTTGACAGTTCTAAGATGGTTGTTTAATGCTACTACTTTGTTCTTCTGTTATTTTAAAACTAATTCTGTCAATTTTGCAAGTTTTATTAATTGACATTGGCCTTCTAATGTGCAGTTTTATTCAATAATTAATCAATTTTTCTTTTTTTATTAGATTGTACCCGCCACTCTGAAGCCCAAGAGGACGGAATCTGCTCGCCCGCGACCGGCTACTGTCCGACCAGAAGCTTCCAAGCTCTCAGAGGATCGTCAAGCTTACCGACGTGCTGCTCCAGCTGGTGGCGACAAGAAGGCTGACGTTGGAGCCGGGGCTAACCCCAACTTGGAATTCGTAATATTAATATATTAAAGTTAAATTCCATGGCCAGATTTTAATTATTTATTCATTTTACAGAGAGGAGGATATGGACGCGGTGGACGCCCCGCAGCTCCCCAATAAACGGCTGTATCGGTTATTGAGGTGGTTGAATAAAATCGTCCCTGACCATAATTTGTTCTTGTTTTACTTGCGTTGTCATTTCTAGAATTTAGGATCTTAATTTATTCAGCAAAGTCCTTATTAGGTTAGGGTCACTAGTTGGCATCAATCATTTCATTCCAGGTTAATTGCTCTTAATTGCATTGTAGTTGAGGTTTCATGGTTTTATCATTACCATATCAAGACAGAAGTCGCATGGTAACTTAAGTTCTACCAAAAATAAGAAACTGAGTTTATCGAATAAATGATCAAAACAAAGAAACTGAACGTGATCACGAAGGATAGCAAAAGAGCTTTCGGGAGTTAATGTGGTCTTAGTTGTAAAAGCTGCGGCTAGATGGCGTAAATGCCTTCTGAATGCACACACAAAAGTGGGAGGGGTCGTTGTTGGCGGGGGTTAGGGGCGGCAGCCCAGCCCCTTTTCCTCGATGGCGTCTGCTGACGTCCCAGCCCCCCTCGCGTCCGTCGCATACGTAGCGTGCCTTTCCTACATAGTTCACATTTTTGAGCTCCCACCAGCCACCGCTACACATACAACTGCCGAACTGTCGGTGCTCCCGCCGTAATTTTTTTCCCTTCTACCCACGAGCAAGTAGGAGAGCTCACTCCCGTGCGAATAAAAGTAGAAGAAGAAAAAAGAGTTTGGCAGTAAATCGTGTTGTTTTTGTTGATTTTCTTCGTGCCAAAAGGGAATAACAAACATCGAATCGCCATCGACACAGCAGATCCGGTAAGTTTATTTCATTCCATGTTGTCAGATTTCAAATTTATACATCGGACCCGTTTTATTTTTTTTCAAAACAACAAAACTCTTCTTTTAAAAAAGGAGGGAAATATCCGTTGAATTGTGTTGTTGCATTTTCTAACTCGTTGTGTCACAACTCTTTGAGTGGTGTGCACGCCCGTGTCTCCACCTATCGAACGACGGATGCTGGCTGTCTGCTGTATTTTCGTGAAGTTTCTTTGTCATCATTGTGCAACACTTGACAGGGTGGGCCATATATTTACATCTCGTCCCACCATATAATGAGTTAAAAATTTCTGCGGCCGCACAGGTTGTAAAAATAAAAAAAAATCGAGCAGCAACACAAAAGATCAAAAGGCGTGTGGTGGACGACAGTGGGGTATAAGAGGGGAGCCGTGTCCCATTTTCATTTTCCCCCCTCTCTCTTCATCCCCCCTCGGAGGTAAACTTTTTTTTTTCTTCTCCTTCTTTTTCCAGAAAAGAAAAGGGGGGAGAAAAACAGATTTTTCACTGTTATTATGTACAGCAGCGATGATGAACCTGACCAAGGCCACGACCTGTTGCTGCTGCTTCTCCCTGAACAAAATAAAAATTGACCCTCACGCTCACGGCACCCTCTGATTATTACAACATGCATATTCATGTGCGTGAAAGGCCTGCAGGGGGTGCTTTTCTTCTTCTCCCTTTTTAATAATTATTATCGCGTCTGGTATCATCTCTTAATGACGACATCTGGTCTACTAGCGAAGCTCCGGAGCTAAATTTAAACTCTTGGGGCTCCGTTAAAAACAACACTAGGAGGCACTGGTCCAAACTTTCCGGGGGTGCACAAGACGTAAAGATAGCTCTCGCTTGCTCGCCCCAATCGTGATGATGTCACTCTCATCCGTACCTCACCCTTTTATGTTTAAGACTCTTTTCTTTCTTTTTTTTTCTTTGTGATGAGGGGAGGAGCGCACCTGTTGTTGTTTGATCTTCTTTTCTTTAAGTGACGTCACAGTCGAGTTGCTACCGAATAAGCGGCAATAGACGTCTGGTCTTTGTCTATTTGTTTTCATAATGAATAATGCAACATTGGTGATGTCTTGAAGAATACATATAAATTATTTCCTTTTCACGCAGATTTTTTTTTTTGTAAATCTTGTTCATCCATATCTTTCAGGGGGGATCTCTTGGAAGGGGACGTCCACCTTGTCCAGCTCGAGGCTAGAAAAGAAGAGGGGGGAGATCTTTTGTGTCTGAGTGTGTGTACAGGGCTCCCCACCTTTGTGTGTGTGTACCTGTTTTTTTCTCTCTCTCTCTCGGTAAAGAAGCTGGAGGCTATCTCACCTTGACAAGCGTCTATATATTTAAATCCAGGGGCTCTTCTTTTTTTTTTATTTTTTTTCGCTGGAAGGGTCAAAGACTCTTAAAAAACACTCCCCCCTTTTTCGGTTCGTACATAATCTGTCTCTCTACCCTTTCGGGGGTTTGTTGCACACCATCTCTGGAGCGTTTGAAGCATCTCTTATTTCACCACCACCAAGGATCGAAAACAAGGATCGAATGTATTCACGGCCGGCATATGTTTGCGTCATCGAATCCGTGTTGAATTTCACGCGTCGGCATATTATGTTTGCACGCGAGCCAATTCAATTTTTGTTGATGGACGTCGGAGAGCACCCCTTTTTAAAAACAACAAAAAAACCGGTATCACGAAAGAAGCATCACACGTATGAGAAGCTGTTTTGCATATCCAACAACAGGTGAGTTTGATGGATGTGCTGCTCCTTTATGTGTGATGCACGGTTTCCTCCGAGATTAGGATCGGGATTGAACGATGTGTAACACTGAACCTCAGTTTCAATCGTTTCTCACGCTAACCTTTTGCACGCGTGAATACACCCCTCCGTGCTGCACTGATTTCTTGTCTCAAATTGAGACATCATTCAGGTGGAATCGAGCGTATCATTTGTCTCTCTTTTGAGCGCTTTCTCTAAGTGTACTTAAGTTACCGACCTTTTTATTTGAGTAAGTTGGGGACCTCTCATTAAAAATTCGGAAAAAATAGGCTTGGGTACACAACAGGTGTCCCCTTTTGTGTCCATTGTTTCGCTGATCCCGCGCCGTCTCTCAAGGAGGAAAAAAGAGGTCATTGATCACTCATCGAGGATATTCATTGAATAGAAGAAAAAATCCTTTTCGGAATATGCTCATCAGAGCGCGTGTTAATGTTCGCATGTTTTTCTCGTCTACCTGCATTTTCGAGTTGAACAATTCTGCAGAATAGAGAGAGGGGTTGGGGGGTGAAGAGGGGGCGCCACTGAGTAAGCGACCCTCTTCTTCATTCTCAGTTGCACAGTGGAGCCAGTCGGCTGCTGGTGCTCCTCCTCAAGACGGTTTAAATATTTTTTTTTGTTTCAACTCGTATCGTGCGGAATTCGGGAGAGTTACATTCCTCATTCTCTCTGTGTGTCGTTCTATGTGCCGCCCGGAATACATCCAGCAGCAGAAGCAACATACTTGGAATAGTGTTCACAGTCTTGTGTCGACCGTGTCCCGGTGCACCCGCTCTTTCAGTTTACTCTCTTGAGGGATACGTAATAATCCCCTCAAACAGTTTTTCTTCTTACCCCCTAGCAAGTTTTTTTTTCTTCTCTTGTTGTTCACTTTTTTTGAACGTGCCGTTCGGGCTGGATGAAGGATTTGTCTCGCATGTTCGCCCCACTCGCAGCAGCAGCGGCAGCAGCCTGGCCCCTCGTCACTCCCGGTATATATTCATTAGCATTGTCTCGCCAAGAAGATGCTTTTTTATCCACCTGTATTTCACCCGTGGTTCCGGCTTTTTGAATACTGGTCAGCGTTCCAGCTCTTCCTGTCTCTTTTTCTTAAGAAGGATATGATGTAGCAATCTTTGTGCGGTTGAGACTCTCTCTCTCCTTGGGCAACCCTGTTGCGTCATTGGTGTGAATCATTCTTTAGCATCCGGTTTTTGAAGAGGTCAATTCCCGTTTTACCTGTTTTCATTTTCACTATTAGTATTAAAACATTCAGTTGAGTGAATAATGCAGCGATCCATCCGGATCGAGCGCGCGCGTCTATCTCGTTTCCGGGCTCCGTTCGCCCAACTGTGTGCACACGGAGAAAAGAGCTTCTTATCGTGTGTTCACGCAACACTTTGATCCGCGCTGTAATTAAGCCCTGGCAATCTTTTCCGTCTGATTGTGTGTGTGCTTTTGAACGATAGAGAAAAGGGATTCCTAACGCTCCTATCTTATATATTTTATAGGTGAGGCGTGGGCGTTGAGCGGGGCCAAAATCTCTTCGTCACCGTGGCTGCAGCATCCGTCCAATCCGCCGCAGCCGGCTCCGACGACGTCATCTACTTCTTCTGGCCCAGCTGCCGGATCTTCTCAGCATCATCATCATCACCCGGGCAACAGTGCCAGGGACGCCGCCGCCGTGCTGGATCACCATCATCATCACGCTGCAGCAATGGCCGGAGAGGGCATGCCGCTCTCCCCGGAAGATCTCTCCAGCGATGTAATGAATTTTTATTAAATGACTTGAATTCAATTTACTAATTAATGAATTAAAACAGGACGAAAAAGATTTGGCGTCTGCGGATGCCGAAGGTGTTTGGAGCCCCGACATTGAGCAGAGCTTCCAAGAAGCCCTCGCCATTTACCCTCCTTGCGGCCGACGGAAAATTATCCTGTCGGACGAAGGGAAGATGTATGGTAAGTCCGTGCCGACGCACTTTGTTATTATTCTCCCCCTCCTCCATCTTATCTTGAGGCAAAGATTGAGCAATAATCAGTTGCCAACACACGCTCCACTATCGCCAAAAAATAAAACTTGCCCAGTCAACCTTTGAGCAGTACACGCTCTGGTTTCTCAACTATCCTTGAAAATTATTAATGAGTTGATCCACCTTTAAGTTGATGACGACACAAACAAGTATCCAGATCTTACCGGAATGTATTATCTCTCTTATTTCATCTCTCGTGGGGGAGGATAATAATATGAGTCAGCTTATATTCAATTTTTTTTGGCAACCCTGTCTGAACAATGCAGAGAATTTTCTTCGGAGCTACCGAAATGGAAACGAGATTGACGTTGATATAAAAAGAAGGGGGTGGATGTATATGAACAAAAAAAAAACCAGGAGAACTTGTTTCCTCTCAATGTTTATTTAGTTTGCTTGGTTGAGCCTCATGTCGGAATGTTTCAACGACAGGAATGTTTGAGAAAAGAGGAAGTCGAATGGCATTTCAACATTTTTGCAGCCAGAAAAACTCTTCTTCTTGTGACTAGAATATGCAATGAGCAACTGTGTGTCTCTCTGCTCCAAAAAAGAACTTTTTTTGAAGAGGGGAGAAGGTTGACATTGATGGAACTCCTTTTTTTCTTCTTCTATCCGGGTGTATAGGTTTCAAGTTATTTTTCTAAAGTAGCTAAAAACCGGAAGCTCAGGTGACAACCTTTTGTTTTCTATTGGCAACAACGTCCGGATTGCATTGATTAGGATCTTCGTAGACAACTATAATATATCAGGATCTCTCTTTTTCCCCTCCATATCTCTCTCTCTCTCTCTCCGGACGCTCAGCTACGCTAGGAATGTGCAATTAGTGAAGTTCTCCATGACAACGAGGACGACTCTCTCTGAGGGCTGTTGCATCGTCCAATTTCCTCTTCGCATTCCATTCTCAGTGCATCGAGAGACAATTTTCACCGAAAAAAAGAGAAGCCCCTCGTCTCTTCTCGAATAGAGGGGAGGGAGAACAATCCTTGTGTGGGGTGCACGTGGAATCCGTGCTGCCGGAGAGACATATCACATTTCGCCCGCACGTTTCTTTTTTAAAAATAAGAGCTTAAACCAGTTTTTTCGCTTCTCCCCCTCAGGTCGGAATGAGCTGATTGCCCGTTACATAAAATTACGGACGGGTAAAACACGGACAAGGAAACAAGTCAGCTCTCATATACAAGTTTTAGCGAGAAGGAAGCTCCGTGAAATCCAGTCCAAGATCAAGGTAATGAATTTTAATTAAAACGCTTGTTGTATTATGCAAATATTTATGTAATAATCTTGTTAATTACAGAACGCGTCCAAAGATGAAGTCTTACGTCTCTACGGCTCCGTTGCCCAGGTTAGTCTTTCAATCTTTGACAACCGTTTAGTTTTATAAAAGCCTGGTTCACATGTGTTTTTATATAAAATCGTTCCTGTCAGATGTTATGTAAGGGGGGAAAACCAGTTTTGTCTTCGGTCAGATGAGGGCATTCCCTAATGCCAAAAAAACGAGTTTTTTTTTTTTTAGAGAGAGCGTGAACTAGGCTTTTTAAAAATGTTTTTGACGGGAGATCTAATGGATTTCGCGTACCTTTTTACATCCTGAAGATATCTGAGGACCAGAATCTGCTTGTATTCCAGGATCAAACCACAAAGGAGAAAGCGTTGCAGAATATGTCCAGTTCTGCTCACGGCGGAAGCGGAGGCGGAGGAGGAAACAACAAGAGCTCATCCGGCATCTCGGGACTTGGGTTACCCGCCCCTGTTTCATACCCACCTCCCGTAATTTAAAAAAAAAATTATTAAAAACTTCACAGTGTCAATATTTGATTTTTTAATATTTTTCAAAATAGTTTTGGCAGCCTGGCCTTCAACCTGGACCGTCTCAAGAGTAAGTCTAATTTTATACACCGCATCCGGGACTGCAAGCTAATCGTTGTTGACTTTTTCTCTTCCTGTTTTATAGCGTCAAACCGTTTGCACAGTCCCACTACGCAGTTGGCGCCAGCCCGTCTGCCAACAACAAAACAGGCAATGGATCTTCATCCAACGGAACAGGATCTGCTGGAACTGAGATGGCACTTCTTTCCTCATCTACGGCCGCTCCCGTTGCCTGCTCTACACCGTCGGGCAGCGCCTCACCACCGGCTCCTCCTCCACCGTGGGAGGGCAAGGCCATTGCTACCCACAAACTTCGTCTGGTGGAGTTTTCCGCCTTCCTCGAGCAGCAGCGTGATCCTGACACAGTATATACTGTCTTTATTACCAAGATGAATGACTTAATAATTAATTCTTTTAAATAGTACCACAAACATTTGTTTGTACAAATTGGTGGAGCTTCCTACTCGGATCCTAAACTGGAAGCGGTGGATATCCGGCAGATTTACGACAAATTCCCTGAAAAGAAGGGCGGCCTGAAGGAGCTCTTTGATAAGGGGCCTCAGAACGCTTTCTTCTTGGTCAAATTCTGGGCTGATTTGAGCACTAATATTGCCGAAGACGCTGGAGCTTTCTACGCCGTTACCTCACAGTACGTTAATACATCATTATCTAACTCGATTCTTTATTAATGACTTTATATTTTTATAGATACGAGAGCAATGAGAACATGACCATCACATGTTCGACCAAAGTGTGTTCCTTCGGAAAGCAGGTGGTGGAGAAAGTGGAAACAGAGTACGCCCGATTCGAGAATGGTCGCTTCGTCTACCGCATCCATCGCTCTCCAATGTGCGAGTACATGATCAATTTTATCCACAAGCTCAAGCACCTGCCAGAAAAGTATATGATGAACAGCGTTCTCGAGAATTTCACTATCCTACAGGTAAGATCGTATACCTTTACATCATTATAAACCAGTTTTCAAAAAATACATTTGCATATCAGGTGGTGACCAATCGAGATACCCAAGAAACACTTTTATGCGTCGCCTATGTCTTTGAAGTGTCTACATCAGAGCATGGAGCTCAGCACCATATCTACCGGCTGGTTAAAGATTGATCCAGCTTTAAAAAAAAGGATTGCGGAAACGCCAGTGTGATACAGGATTCAACTCATCAGCTTATTCACTACTTGGCCGGGCAGCTCTTCTTTACCAAAACTTTTCTTCCTTCTTCTTTGTTTCTTTCATTAAAAATAATAGTGTGGATGGCGACGAACCAATCAGTGGCAGCAGCGGCTTCATCGTATACATGTGTGACGATTTTTATACAGTACCCGATCTCACTTTTTAGACGGATTTTTTTTTTGTTTCTTTTCTTAGCCAAGGGTGTTGTGTGTACTTGTATGTCTGTTTGGAATTATCGTAATTTTTGTTTCATCGTGCCAATCCTTTTTTTTTCTAATATTCTCTCGCGCAGGGCACCTTCTTTTATATATTTAAAAAATATCAAGACACTTTTTTTCACAACAACCAAAAATTGGGAAGAAATTTTTTGAAAAAAACGCGCCATATCGGTACTGCCATATCAACACGTACTTAAAAACAGGGGATAGAAAAGACATTATTAAAAAACCTTTCGAACTGGCCAGTTTTTTCGTTGTTTGTCGCACACAGTGCCTTGGCCCGGTTTTTTATTTTTATTTTTATTATTAACAAAGAAAAGTAAAGTGTCGTGCTCCCCTTCTCTCTCTTTCTTTCTGTCTGCATATTTATCTATGCAAACCATTTTGGTTATTTTTTCTTTCATGTATTTCGTGGATCATTTTTTGTGTTGGTAGATGTGCGACTTCTTCTTTCTTTCTTGATGTCTTCCGGTCCGGTTCATCAGCATCAATCATCCAACCTATTTTTATTTTTTTCTCTCTCTCGCTACATATGTCTGTGTGTGTCTCTATATATGAAAAAAAAATCATTGTTTCCCCTTTTTCTTATTATGAATTGAGTTCAGAATAATTTTGTGTAGAGTTTTTGATATATATACACACCGATCCCTCCGTTGTTTTTTCTCTTTCGTCACTTTTTTTTTTTAAAGCAAACATCCCGAAATTTATTTTCTTCGTGTTGCCCCACGCTGTGTGTTCTATGTGTACAGTTGTGATGATGCAAACAAAAAAAAATTCAGTATATTGGGGCGAAAAACTGTATACGCCATATTTATTTTTTAACAAACTTAGTTTTTTCCCATGGAACTGGAAATTAATGTCGTCGGCATGGATCAGGTCCAAAGGAAATCCAAATCGGCAAATTCCATCGCGTTGGAATGTCATGAGAGAAATAGTTTTTTATACATATTATATATATCTACCAAGGGCAAACTCTTGCTTAAGAAGAAGAAGAAAGAAATTTCTTCGTCGCGCTGCTCGGTGGCATTCTCCACATTTCAGAAAGCTATACAGTCAAAAATATGCCGGCGTGATCTCTTTTCCCGATATGAAAAGCTTCCGTTTCGAGTTTTTTTTTCTATATTCCATCCTTGGAATGTCGACGATTTCTATTTTCAGAGAAAGACAAAATTTGAATCGAGACGGGCATAACTTTGTTTCAGTACAGTGTACTTGTTTCGTGATGGTATTCAACTTGAAATCTTTGGGAATAAAGCTCGTTAAAATCTTACGTCCCTCATTATTATCCGGTGGGAGAATCGGCGGTTGCGTCGTCTGCTGGAAAAAGAATAAGAATCACAAAGAGGGATGGAGGGAAGAAAAGATAATTTATTCATGAAGGTGTTGAGGAAACGTCATTTATTACTCCATCATTGATGGACCCCAAGCAAAAAGGAAACAAAAAGCAGATTATTGAATGCCTTGATTAGGCCTAGTAAGCATCCATCATTTGGGTGAATGTGTTAAAAGACGAAAGGGCTACTCGTTTTCAGGTAAACAATGACCCCTCTAGGAACAAGAAAAAAAAAGTTAATGAACTTTCTTCTCCCGGTATATGAATATTGTAATTTTTTTACGCAATCTACTCAGAGCAGACCACCGAGTTTTCATGATTAAGGGAGAGAGAAAAGTTTCCCCTGAAGGATGCGCTTTGATGATCGACAACCGTGAAAGACATGCGATTGACTCATTACTGTTACACAACAAAAGACTTGTCGGGTCGAAAAAAAAAGAAAGAAAAAAATATCTTGACCGTGTTTCCGCGCGCGCGCGCTCGAGGCCATTTTTTGTTTCCCAATAACAAGTTATAAATTCGACCGATAGGTGGTGCTCTGAAACAACATATACAAAGAGACATGTGAGAGATGTCGATTTAGGTCATCTGGACATTTTGCCTTCAATTTTTTTGCACTGCGTAATTATTATTGTCTCACATCTCGATAAGTTATGACGTCCAGAGGAGGAGAGAAAGTACTAAGCATAAGATTCAACCAAGATCAAAGTAATTATATTTGTTTTAATTAGCAAGAGAAACTATTGACAAACCTTTATTGTAATCCTTCAGGCTGTTTCACCACTTGCACAGATGCTGGTGTAAGAATTCACAATGTAGAACCCTTGACTGAAAAAGCCCATTATGGTAAATGTCTTTTTCAATTTTGATTATGAATTTATTACTTTAAATTATGATTACAACTTTTAGATGCTGCTGAGATGGGTACTGTGGCAATCAGTGAAATGCTTCATAGGACCAACTTGGTTGCCATTGTGGGTGGAGGACCTCGCCCAAAATATGCAGACAACACAATCCTGGTGTATGATGATGTACTCAAAACATTTATTTTGGATTATACATTCTCACAGCCAGTGGTTGCTGTCAGATTGAAAAGGGATAGGTAAAAAAGAATCATGTTCCTATTTTTATTGTTCCAAAAATATTTATATTATATTATTTCACTTGCAGGCTTATTGCGGTACTGAGGAGACAGATTCATGTATTTTCCTTCCCCAATAATTCCAAGAAATTATTCACCTTGGAAACCCGGGACAATCCAAAGGGTTTGTGCCAAGTCAACTCTTTGGTCATGTCAGAAAGACAGCTCATGGTTTCTCTAGGTCACAAAATTGGGAGCATTCAACTTGTGGTATTTAAATTTTTAGAATTATCAATAAGTTATTTATTTTAAAACCATAATTCCTCCTTTATTAGGATTTGTCAGTCACAGAGATGGGCATATCCAGTGCCCCTCAGACCATAAGTGCTCATCAAGGAGAAATTTCCTGTTTGGCACTGAATTCACAAGGCACTTTTGTTGCTACGGCTTCCGATAAAGGTATATTTATTCATTATTTTTTAAAGATTTTCAAATTCTTATTACGCAATGGCAACATTAGGTACTTTAATTCGCGTGTGGGATACAATTAAACGAACCCTTCTAGTCGAGCTAAGACGCGGTTCAGATCCTGCAACTCTTTACTGGTAAATTTAAACCTTTGAAATTAGCTCATCAATTCTTAATTTTAAACTTAAAATTCTTAAATTACAGCATAAATTTCAGTCCGGATTCTGAATTCTTGTGCTGCTCTAGTGATAAAGGCACCATCCATATATTTGCACTGAAGGAAACTCATTTGAACCGACGTTCTTCGTATGATTTCATTTTGCAAATTTATTATATAGTTTCTTACTATTATAATTTTACTTTCAGATTAAACAAAATGAGCTTTCTTGGAAATTACATCGAGTCACAATGGGCCCTTGCCAATTTTACCGTACCTCCAGAGTGCGCCTGTATTTGTGCCTTTGGGAGCAACAAATCCAGCGTCGTGGGTATGAAAGATCTTACATTTTATCTAGTAGATAGGAAGAATTCTTAAACGATTCTTACAATTCATGCAGCTATCTGTATGGACGGAACTTTCCACAAATACGTTTTTACACCGACTGGGAACTGCAATCGTGAATCTTTTGATGTCTACTTAGATGTCTGTGAAGATGAGGACTTTTGATTTAAAATTCTGGAATTATTCATATGGAACTGTGTAATGAGAAAAATCCTATTGTACAATAAAAAATTGTTTTCTTCCTCTTTTTACATTGTTTATTGATGGCTGTTGCTAATCTGTGTTTATTTTTTCCTGTCAAAAGGATCTGTCCAAACTTTCATATCTAAGAAAAACAAATATTGCTTGTTATTGTTAAAGCAAACAGATAGATATAATGTAGTTATTACTTCCTGGCTGGATATCTTCCTGTTTTATGCCAGCTCGAGTTCTTTCCTGAATTTTTTCTGTTGAGAAAAAAAATTGTAAAGCAAGTTATTACATAACGAAAGATAACATAATTACTGTAATCTGATGAGTCCAGCATGGGGCTAATTATAATGGGGTAGGTCGCTATTCCAATGAATCCAACAATACTGCCTAGAAAAGCAACATATTTCCATCCTTTAAGCAAAACCATTTTTTATTTCGTGATGGGAGTGCGGTAATGCCTCTGCCCGCGTTTGTTGACTGATTTCCAAGCAGACGACTTGACGAGCATTTCAGCTTCTACCATCTGAATCTTATCGTGACTCATAGATGGCAGTTCATCCTTGTTTTTCTGTTTTTCTTTTTTTTTTTTAAATTAGCGGCTCGGCGCCTGGCGGATTAATTGGAAATGGAGTTAATCATAAAGAAAATCACTTCCCCTTCATCATAACCGAATTTTATCCAATTGCATTTCAAAGAGAAATAGCAGACCTTCAAAAATAAGTCAACTCACATAATACAATCAGCCACTACTGTACTTTAAAATAAATATAAAAAGTATGTGTATTTTTACGATAGAAAAAACCATGAATACTATTTCAATCACGATTCAGAGGGCGTCATATTCCCATTAAATCCTCCCCTCCCCCACCGATGTGAAGCCCCACATCACTCGTGCGGTCTCGGAGTATTTATGCGGCGAGTGTTGGAGGGGAAGCAATGCGACCAATAATATACGCACTCGAGACTCGTTATATATGTTATTGGCTCTCAAAAGGGAAAGAGATTTGCATGTTGATCGTAGTCTCACAGCTAGCACGCCCCTCATTGGTTTCTTCTGTGGGGTCAAAAGGTCTTCGTCTATTGAGAGGCCTTTCTTTCTCAGCAGGTGCTCTCTGATGACGTCAATTCATGTGGCTATCCAATCAGATTCATTCGACCGTATTCGATGATTATACTAATCCTTTTTTTCGACTATAAGCTGCTATCGTTGCGGTGTTGTTTTTGCCTCTTTTTTTTTTTTTAAATCGGTGTTCTCAGAAATCTAGTTGTTAATAAGATTATCGCACATTTATTCGGTAGAATTTCTATGACGTCTCTTGATAATATCATTAAGAATATGGATTTAAGTGCAATGTAGGCGTGCACTATCTATCTAGTTATTTTGAACTTTTCTCAGAGATTTCTCTTTGGTAAACTTTTATTCCGGCGTTCTGAAGTGCTTTAAAGGTAACTAATTCCAAGAAATATTTACGTTGAGTGTAGATCTTTCAAATCGAATTCTCATACAACTCAACCATAAGTTCGTAAGAGTGTTGGCGTAATTCTCTAAACCACCCACTCCCACTTCTAATACTATTTATATTTCTCCTAAGTGGTTCTTCAATAAAAAAATTACATGTTTATCTTGTATTAGAATGAATATAAACGGAACAAAAAATTTATCGTTTTAATTATTTATAGATTAATCCTTGCGATGAGCGTACATAATTGGTGAATCCTTGTAACCAGCAGATATTTAGGGACAGCGTAAATTCCTAGAACCCGTCAAAGAGCGTTTACGTAAGCAGCAAGGAATGGCAAACTTGTCCTCTCCACTTTCACCTTTTATGCCCGCATGCTCACAAGTCTTTGATAAGCCGTTTATCAACATCCTCGACGACGACAAGAGCCGAGCACTGCACTGCTAATATTACGCCTATCTAAAGTTTCATCTTTTCATAAATAAAATAAAAAAATGGACCCTCTTCAAACGTTGCTGCGTTGATGATTCATATCTTTTACTTAATATATAAAGATTTAAATCTGTTTACGAAGATGTCCAATAATCTTGTTATTTCTTTTTTTTTCAAATGCTTGGTCACGCACTTCTCCTTCACCATTACTTAATACGCTCGCGGTTCCCGCAGTATATACATGAAAATCCATCACGTTAAATCGAGCCCGAGAGAAATCAAAGAAGGGACGACGATGTTGATCCAAAGGAGAGGATCGTTTGTCATATATACAATGATTTAAGATCTCCTCGTTTCTTTTTCCTTACAGAGTGGTCATCATCCATCTGCGAGACGGAAGGCCCAACTCTCTTCCTTACTCGGTTCGTGAATCAGTTAACAAATGAAGGAGTGTTAAAAGCTTCCGTTACTCATTCAGTCTGACTGCTTCATCTTTCTTTTTCTTTTTATTATATATTTTGGTAGCTCATACTGGATTATTGCCATTAGTCTACTTCGCTGTCGTTCACCAAAGTTCATCAGAGGAGAGTGCAATCAGACTGGGACTTGTGTCGTAGGAATCGGCATTAGCATGTTTCACGAGATATGTAAGGAGCGCACAGGTGCTGGTCCCGCATATCTGAAAGGGTACGACAGTCCCTATGCCCTCAATGCACCTGCGGTTTTTTTTTCTATAAAAAACGCTGTCTTGATAATTACAACCTTTTCTTCTTGTTTTACTTTTACCCTGTTTGAAAAGTTCAAGTAGAAACAAAAAATCGAATTTCAATTTATATTGGATCCTGCAGTGGAGATAATAGTAAGGAAGGATCCGTGTAAAAATCCCTGGTAATATAGAGGTCCACCAGGAATAAAGGTAGATGTATATACACATTCTCTTTGTAGTACTTGACTATGCAGTTGAGCGCGGCGACTTAACTTCTCCCGCGGGAAATCCGGCCGCACTGAGCTTCAAAAATTGAAAGTCCTCCCAGTCGCAATGGAAACTGGTCAATCCCAATTTGTAAGAGGGGGAACACGTGCTATATTCTCTTATTCGATCAACTCTGCGTGCAGAAGGTGGAATCTTCGCCGGAATATCCCTATTGAAAGTATATATACTGGACAACTTTGATCATGCGGGGTCTATTATGTGTGTGTACCCTGAATCCGATCCTGATCCTATTATATAAGGATCGAATTTGTGTGTGAGGCACTTTCCCTGAAATCTTGGCACTGCGTAAATTCTGTTTTCGCTAAGTATATTTTATTTTTTTTTTACTCTTTTGCTAATTAGGCAATGTGTTGAAGTAACTTTTCCTTGAAGCTTTTAAATATTTAAAATAAAATCACAAAGTCTTGTAAGTTGTACACAATTTAAAACGAGAACGGATAAAAGTTATTCTTTTTAAAAGTATTGATTTTAGTTCGTTATACTCTAATCCAACGCAGCTTATCCTTTTTCTTGAAATAGTACGCGCAATGATTTTCGGATTATACACGGCGTTCTACCTCACCGACGGATATAAGAAGTAGTACAGCTGCGCGTCTGCTGTATATACATCCAGCCACATAGAGACAACATTGCGTGCTCCCCTCACTACATCCAGCTATAAACCAAGGAGCGTCTCTAACCGGCTGTTGCAGTCTATGGGGAGATTCGCTCACGACCGTACCTCTCCATATCATTCCCATGCCATGAGTTATTCCGCCTACTCTTCTACTCTTACTCCTTCATCTTCACGCCACGTTACCTTTCGTGCTTTGCATCATTGACACCACTGTGAACTACGATACCATGGAGATCCTGGTCAATCGACCTCGTCTGATCGTCATTCTTCTCGTCATTACCGCCTTCTCCGTCACTACTGTCAACGGTAAGCTGATCTGATTCCTATTGTCACGGAAATCCAGGTGTTGCTCGGCCAATCAGAGGTTGCACGCGAAGCCCTTCCTGTGAGTAGCTTGGGGTGGTCTAAAAGATGCCTATCAAGTGACCCCCAGGTGGCTATATTAGTATTCTCATCTTTTGTTTTTCATTAGAACTAGAACATGATATTATTTCCAGGCTCTTGATTTTTAATAATCCTGGCAGCTGTCAGCCTATTTATTTATTTATTAAAAGAAGATATTAATCAACAGCTTGCTGACGCTTTATATAGTTAATTAAAACTGAATTTTTAAATAATTTAGGATACCATGGGCGGACGACAACGACAAAGGAGCTGCTGGAAACCAACAGTGAGTTAGGCATACCTGAATAGATACAATATCAAACAAATAAGGAAATTTTCCGAATGGTTGACTCTCGATTGTTTCCCTCAAGAAGAGCATATTGCTCGAAAGATCGATATCATTACTCTCTATAGCTTCTTCCCAAGTATAATATCCCACTGATCAAATAGAATGAAATGAAAGTTGAAGACCCAACAAAAAGAAAAAAAAAGAGAAAAAGCAAGTTTTATATTGTGATGGACAATATATTGATTGAGAAAAACTTTCTTTCTCTCATTCTATTAGCTCTGTTGCACTCGCCAATAACCAAGTCACTTGACTCTTCTTTGGGTAATATTCTTTATATAATAAAAACAAATGAATCAAGTCCAAACAAATTCGTTCCTTCTGGCAGATTACAAACAGCAGCAGCAGTACAATAACAAACTACCCGGAGTCGTCACCAATGAGTTCGGTATATACATCATTTAGATTGTCCGCTCCGATTTTCTCCATCCAACATTAATCCACTCTGGAATTGTAATTTAGTTCTACCACAATTTGCGGAGCCCATCAACAACATTACTGTCGTCGCTGGTCGGGATGCTATTCTTCACTGCGTGATTGACAACCTCCAGAAATTCAAAGTAAGGCCTATATAGACGTCAATTATACATGGAAAGACTAATTAATCGATACGTGCTGTGAATTTCTTGTAGACTATAAGATGTGCATATATTTTCGATGGGGGTTTGAGCCTTTCTCCTCTCCATTATATACGTAATGAATCGAATAACGGACTGAGGGATGGTAAATCTCTTGCTTAGGTATGCCGCGCATAGAGTGCGCACCAATGCCTTCTATCTCATCAAGAAAATCCTAGCTCTCTTTAAGCCCTTTGATATTAACTTGGCTTTGATGATCGGAATAAGAAATCCGGTGCGGAATATATCCACAAGGGATTATTCTTGATGAATGTTTTGTTCCCCTTCTTTCTTGAATAAAAGGTGGCCTGGGTGAGGGTAGATACGCACTCGATCCTGACCATCCATAATCAGGTCATTACCCGCAACTATCGGATCGGACTCGTTCAGGCTGGTGGGCGCAATTGGGTCCTGAAGATCAGTAATGTCGTCGAATCCGATAGAGGATTCTACATGTGTCAAGTATGTTAATCATTATGCAACTCGAGTGGAAAAAATTCTTAATTCGTGATTGGAATGAATCCCTTTTAGATTAACACGGATCCCATGCGCTACCAAGAAGCTTACATCGAAGTAGTCGGTAAATATTTTAGATTTAAAAAAATGCATTGTCTCTCAACTTGATCATTTTTGTTGTAAAAGTTCCACCGGATATCGTGGATGCGGATTCGAGTACAGATACGATCGTTCGGGAAGGATCGAATATCTCTCTGACCTGTGCCGCCCGTGGGCATCCTCAACCCAACATTGTCTGGCGGAGAGAAGATGGAGCTGCCATCGGACGCGGGAAAACAAAGAGTATTAATAAAAAGAAATAATGAAAAACTTAATTAAAAGAGATTAAGGACTATAATGAATGTTATAGTATCCAACGCCTACGATGGCGAAGTTCTGAATATTCCACGGGTCTCCCGCCTCCACATCGGGGCTTACCTCTGCATAGCTTCCAACGGTGTCCCACCTTCTGTCAGCAAGAGAATTATGCTCAACGTCCAATGTAAGATGTTAATAAATTATAAACCAGCTGATCCTTTTTAAATAGTGATGAACTTTGGAGAGCTTGCAATTAAGAGTTTTGAACGAAAGGAAACACCTCAGTGAGTTTCATAGATTAGTTATGAGAAGAACCACTAATGAGCTTCGTTTATCCTTTATTTCACTCGAAAGTTTCTTTTACGTCATAACAATTTGGTTCATCGCACCTAAACATTTTGATCTTGAAAAAGCAAACTTATATAATGCAGTTGCGCCGGTTTTGTGGATTCCAAACCAACTGGAAGGTACCGTAGTAGGTCAGGAGGTTCAACTCGTCTGCCAGATTGAAGCTTATCCGATCCCTATTGTTTACTGGACGACGGAAAGTGGAGAAATCCTCATATCCAGTAAGTATTTTTCAACTTTTTTAAAAAGGATGACATACTAACATCTACATTATTAAAACAGGTTCGCGTTTAAGCATGAAAACATCGTTGGAGAACGACTACAAGATAATAATGATGCTCATCATCCGGAATATTACCCGCGATAATTTTGGCGGATATCGTTGTGTTGTCCGCAACTCTTTGGGCGAAACGGATGGCCTCATCCGCCTCTACGGTGATACATTTAAAAAGCTGTTGTTATCTTTTAGAAAGTGGATACCATAAGGGATTAAATTTCAAAACTATTTTGTTTTCTTGTCCAAGTAAAGATATCTAGATCATGAAAAATGATATGTTTTTCTCAAGGTAAAAAAAAACAGAAAGATTAAGAGTCCTTTTCAATATTTACAGAAGTTCCGGCTGCAACTCGTTTACCTGCTGACAGACTTGAACCTTTCGATTCAGAGATGGATGACTCACAATCTGAAATGAATCACGGTATTATTTTATACATATTTCAGATGACTGAATAAAGCGTCTAATCACTTGTTATTTACAGTTAATCACGAACAGATTATGGTATCTACAGATGGTCGACGGCCGATAGAAGATTCGAATACTAATAATAATAATAAGGAGCATAGAATCCAATCATCCGGAAGCGGCCGGAGCAACAATGACGACTCACGAAGGACAGCGCCCTCCTCGGGCGGATCGACATTGTTAATACCGTCATCCTTTCATTATTATTATTCGACTACCCTTGTTGTTGTTGTTGCTGCTGCTGCTTCACTATTCACATGATCCACATGGATCTCTTCCGGCGGCCACCTTTTCTTCTTTTCTCCCCTTCCGTTTACAATCCGCATCTAATTAGCAATAACTTCTCCCCTCTCTCATCAGAAACTTTCACTCTCTCGCGCAGAGAATGGAAGTGGCGCGTTCTCGCTCTGTTACTGTGTAAAAGGATATCACGCATAATAATATACATCTCCTAGGGGATAAATGAAATATAAAAAGGAAAAGGAATAACTTTTGACGTTGCGATTATTGGACTAATAAAAAGGAGCAGAGGAATTCATGATCAAAGCTATTTTCACGGTCAGTAGTAAAGAGCCCTATAAGAGGTGGATTACAGGACATCATTGGCAGAAACGATGTCGTTCGATCCAGTATTTCGTGAGCTAAAGGCAGAGCAACGATTTCGAGCACTCTCCAAATTTTGTAAATATACAACTTATTTGCTATAATTAGCTTTTGTTTCAAAGAGGCTCGTCAAGTTTGTTAAAAATTTGATCTTATTGTTTTAGATGTTCACTTGACGTGAATTTCATTTATTGTACACAATTCTCGAAATCTGTTTTTTTTTCCTTTTGTAAAAGAATTTCTTTAGTAGCTCATCATTCTTCCTCCATCAATCTTCTTTGTGTTTCCCGTTTGAAAACTGAAATTACTACCTTCACAGATGCATTCAACTAATGTCAAATGCATACATATTGCGCGAAATTTTACTAATAAAATTGCCGTAACCCTAAAAATATTCTTAATTTTTTAAAGTAAGACTCAATGACCCTAATAGTTTATAATAAAGGTTATTACCGTACCACGGTACTAACTATTAATTCAGAGAGGGAACAGTCTATGAGATTGAAGACCCTTAATTAGCTAACTAATAGGACTAGTAGTCCGCCGAATAGCTATTCTGGGATGTTTAATAACCGGAACCAAATAAGTACATGTGTTACCAAAATAAAGTCATAATGGACGATAAATATGTAAAATAATTAATACCTCATTCTGTCCCAATTTGAAACTCAACCGTTCCTAAATTATGGATTGCTAATAAAAATAAAACATAATATTTTAAATTTAAGGCAAAATTGTGCGTTGTATTCATAAATCCGATATACAATTTTCGACCATAGAGATTTTTATAAAATCACTTCATTCTTATAAAATATATATATACTATTCAAACACCGGTGAAGTTGAAGAGTAATATAAAGAATGTAAAATTTTCTTGGCACATTTAAAAAAGAAAAGAAAAATGGTTCATTTGTACACAGGCCGTGAATAAATTTACGGAAATATAATTTTTGTTTTTAAATCCACGAACCAGGAATGCTTTCTGAACATTTCTAATCAGAGAGAGCAGAATCCACAGCGTCTTTCTCAACATGGTGTAGGCGTTTATAGGCGCTTCTCCATTCCACCATCCAAAAGCAGATTACACCCGCAAGAATAGTGATGGAAATGATGATGAGCTGGACGTGAATCCCGACGTAAGGCGAGTAGAAGAAGCCAATAGCGGATGCAATCGACTAATCAGGATTTAAATTAATTAACAAATATTTCAGCTGAGGAAACTAAGGAAAAACTCAAATTCGTATTACCTGAATGAATTTAAAAAGAGCAAAAGCTGGAGCACTGTCATGAGCATAAATGCTGCCAAGGATGCTGAGGACTTGCGTGTTCCAGCAGGCGTCACCAAAGGCAATCAGGTAGCTGCACAAGATAGCTACAAAAGCACTGCAATTGTTTTAAAGAGAGAGAGAGAGATTAAAATAATGATCATAAAAATTAGGCAAAAATAAATTAGAAACCTGCTGGGGATGTAGGCAGTATCAGTCGTGTCCCCAAAGGGAGCTGCGTCTGGAATGTTGAGGAAAATGAGGAAGTAACCAAGGGCTTGGCTAAGAAATCCCAACAAAATGACAGGATCCCGACCGAAACGATTGGTCCTCGAGCCAAAGATGCCAAACAGGGCACCACCAGTAATTTGTCCGCAACCGATGAAGATACCCGAAAGGCCAACTAAGCGTTTACTGTCCTCTAACTCGAGAGTAAATCCAATGCTGGGACTGTAAACGCCCGTAAGGAAGGATTGAGCGAAACCTAAAAACCAGAAAATTTAATTATTACTGCACTTCATAATTTTATATATATATTTTTGTAATTACCCATGTAAAAGAAGGCGATGAAAAGTAGACCCATATCTTTCGTAAAACAGAGCTTGACGGATCGCTTAAAGGCCTGAACGGGTCCGTAACTATCTGCACGCCGGCTAGATGATTCGCTATCAGAATCTCTTACCTATATAAAGAAGAGATAAATTTCAATTCAAATTTTTATTGAAAAATAGTTTTATTACTCCTGGCATGAAGGCAAGTAGGACCAATCCACTGGCACCGACCACCAGTAAAACACTGTACAAGATTGTACGAGTTTCTTGCTCGATTTTTTCTTTGCCTTGGAAAAGGAAGAAGACAAAGAGGTTTCCGATGAGATAACTGTAATTATAATCAATATTACAATCTTGTAGATTATTTCACTATTTAAAATTGTATACCTGCATTGAAAGATAGCCCAAAAGATGCCCGAATTTCGGGACATGGTTTCACTACTTGAATTCAGAGTGAGATAGTTTCCTTGTCCTAAAAAAGAAAGAAAAAACATTATTTTAAAAATATATTTTCATTTTCTAAAATTAAAAGTAGTTTAACCTGTCCAGATAAGTGCAGCTCCAAAGCCAAGGGTAGCTGCTGTAGCGTAAAGAACCCAAGTTTGTTGCAGGAAGAAACCGGCGATATAGAGTCTACAAAAAAAAAATGTATTATGATACTATGACGGAAAAGGAAAAACAACGATGTAACGAGATAGTACTATTAATATTAGGGGCGGTTTTTTCGTGTTACGGATGAAAAAATTTGGTAGAACTACTTACATGTAGAAAAAACCGCCGATGATCATAGTAAATTTGGGTCCGATCACCGTAATGATGGAAGGAGAAACCCAATTGGCGATAGCCAACATGGCATAGATGATTGCCAAACTTATGAAGCCATTGCCAGTAAAACTTGGATCTTCTTGAACAATGCTGTTGATCACCGTTTGCTATAATTATACGAATTAAATAAATAAAAAATATATTTATATTAAATGCATCATCATGTTTGCAGAATTTGCTGCCAGGCAATAATAGACAGGTTTTTCTTTTGCAAAATGTATTCTCACTTTCTCTTTTTCATTCCTTATTGGGAAGAGTTGCCCCAAAAGCCTTTAAGACATTGGGTCAAAGATATTTATCAAACAATCAGAACCACCCATGAAAACAGAAAAGCCTCCCCCCAAAAAAAACCTGATTACAAGTTCTCTCTTATTTACATCTCACAAAATGAAAACTACAGTTACTTGTTGCCAGTACCACCTTGTAGGTCATAATCCAAATTGTAGGTCATAATCATACCTGAATGTTTCCCATTGTCTGAAAGGCTGTGAAGATGAGCATAAAGGCAATGCCCAGTAGGATGACATTGAGAAATTTCCTGTCAATCGCCATTCTGAAGCTTTGTCTAGACTAAGAAAAACAATCAATTCATCATTAGTTTGAGTGACTTACATGCCCTACAACAAACTACAAGGTAATTAACTTACAATAAAATAGCAGATAAAAGAAAGTGTGGAGCAGAAGACCAATATAAAAAAAAAACTATGAAAGTTGCAGCCAGTGAGGCACAAACTATCACAAGTTAAATTGTTTGTACCAAAAGTTGGAGGGTCACTCAGGCAGTAGCAAATGAATGAAGAAGTAACATCGCCGGTGGAGAGCAAACAAGTCACTGGCCGAGGCCAAGATTCCGAGCTGCGTCTTTCTTTCAAATTGACGTGAACTACTTTCACAAGCAAGAGACTTTCGTTTCCCCCTGAAGTGTCGGCCGACCAACTTCACCAGCGTCCAACTACCGAGAGTCCGTCAAGATGATTGAAATACACTGTTAGCAGACGAACGATTTTTGTTTTGAAGTCGTCGCGCCACCTAGTTGTTGCTTTTAAATTTAATTGTATAAACACATGTAATCAGAGTGATGTGTAACGAGTAACGAACCCACGGAAAAAATAAAGATTTTAAATCAAAGCCCTAAAGGTAGAATAAACTCCGTGAGCCAGAGTCATCAAACTACTAGCATCTGAAAATGAGCGCAATACATACAATGATGCAATCCCCAGTTTGACCCTCGTTAGTACCCGTTGAGATTACGGAGCGAACAATCTTAAGATCATTGATCCAGTTAAACATATTTTTTAAGGAATATGTTATTAAAAATTGGGTCTAAAAATTTCCGAATGTAGCTCAATTGCTTTTTACGCCATCGGATCCATTTATTTCAATGTCAAGAATCGGTATGATGGTTGATGGAGAAATTTCTTGTAGGTGGTGCGCCTAAACGTCGATGATTTAATAGCAACTTCGGAGGAGCTTTGGGCGGGACAGCTGGAGGAGCCGCGGTCGGAGGATTCTTTGGACCCGTAGGTGCTACCATTGGAGGCGTCGACGGTGGTGCCATAGTACGATATTGGTCGATAAGATTTGTGAAATATTGACGGGGGAAATCTTCGATCTTCCAAAATCGGCAGCACTTGATGGTGCTCATAGATTTATGAGACTCCATAACACGGCTTCCAACAACGAAGTTAATATAAGCGATTTATGGAACAGGAACTTGCTCTCATATATAATTCTGATAAGGGAGGAAGCGAAGATTTTTTTGTTGTTGAAAAATTACAAGTATGTATCACCATCATCAAGGCCGAAAGAGAAAGACAGCTAAGAGACATCAGTTCTCAATCATCAGTTGTAAATGTGAACCATTTCATTCGGTCTATGTTCCTCTGTGTGTTGATTGCAATCATTCTCGCGGTCTTTTGCATGTATTACGAAATGAAAAGTTTCTTACTCTACCGCTAGGTAGTGTAATACACTCTGGGTGACATATAATACATAAAAAAGATAAATAGGCAGGAGACATTTAAAAAATATCCATTGTGAAATTGTGGAACGAGCAGCGTCGAAAGAGAACAAAGTACAATAATTTACAAAATTCGGGATATTCTTCACTTTTTAGTACCCACTCAGCCTGCAATAAGTTCCCACATGAGAAAATTTTTCACGCAGGGGAACACACGATAGAGCCCACAAATACCATGTATTTCTAAATAAAAATAAGTTTATCACACTAAAGTAGATTTTTTTAAAATATCGATTTGAGCGAGCAACTGAATGCGTTAAAAAATACACGATAATCTTTATAGATTTTATTTTTGTTCCTATCTTTCTCCCGGTCTCTATAAAAAAAAAGAGGCGTGCGTGAAAGTGACGGGGAAAGATCAATCTACGTACGGTTTTGTATGAAAGCAGCGTAAGCTAGGTGAGCGTCAACTCAAATGTAATAACAAACGAGAGAAGGAAAAACCAAAAAAACTCGCGTGCTCCGCAATAATGTCATCATTATATAAAACTATGTTAGCATAATGGCAATTACATTTTAGACAAAATACTCAATTCCCTTATGTAAATCTTGCTTGGAAAGCAATAAATTATCTGGATAGCCTGAGAGAATTCGTACTCACTTTTGTTCTTGAAAACCTTTCAAGTTTGAAGGGTGCGCGCCCTCAAAGTTCTGATGGTGCATAAAATAGGCTGCTGCTAAGAATGCAGTTTCCCGGACTAGACTCGACGATCCCGTTTCTTAAACAATCGATTGGATTCTCTTGAAAAGACTTCAAAAGACAAAATAAGTCAAATATTTATATAATATTAGACCAGCCTATTAATAACGGTTGCAATCAGGTAGTGTATTTTAATTCAAAATGGATTCACTAATTACGGAAATAATATAAGCTCCATACATAGACAGAAAGCGCACGTCAAAGCGATCAGCCTGTAGCCCTAACATGGAACCTATCACCTCGCAATTAAAGATCTTCACTTCATATCACAGCTTGTTTAGCACAGAACTATTAGAGATGCTCCGTTTGGTTCCTTTGCAGCGGCTCATTAGGAAATCATTACTGTTGAAAGTAGGTACTCAATCATGTAGCTATAACAGCGCCTGTAAATTGCGCATTTGACACTATCGCGCATAGTAAAAAAAAAATAAAATCCGCTTTCTAAACACTGTGATTACTTTATTATTTTAAGTTTCATAAAATTACTTTGATTAGAGTAAACAGGCTCAAGTGTTTGACAACTAAATCCTTTTTTGGAATTAATAAATGATGAAGTGGTATTGGAACCAATAATGGGTAACAAATCAAGTAAAACCGATTACCTGATGGTAGTGATTGCAAGCCTACACAAGCCTACATCAAGTTTCACTCATCATCTCAGTAACATAGCATTAGAGGTATATCATTGTGGCAATACATCTTCAATAATAGCTACTGTGACCCCCTTCCCTCCACCCCAGCCACGAATTGATGGATGCGTTCCATCACAACATTGGCAGATTTTTAGATCAATTAGGTACGCACCTGATTGTCTCTTCCGCAACTGACAATAGGTATACTTATTTACGGCAAGATATCGTTAAACCAACTTTAAAGTAAAACGTATTAATTATTCGAATAAATTTATATTAGAAGTGCATGTTTTTAGGCCACATAATATGTTTCTAAACTGCCGTATGTATTAAGGCATATGATTCCATATAGAATTTATAGATCATATATAAGATATTTGTAATACTGGTGAGACGGATGACGGCCTTTTAATATATATATTATCTGCGGTGCTTCATTTCACCCAAAAATAATAGCATGGCCACGGCGGAGGGCGGACGGTACGGCAATTTCTCCGGGACAACCGCTCAACACCGCCGATTTATTATCGGCGGTGCTGAGTCATATTTTCTTTTTATTGATTCATGATTTTTATGGAATCACTTATACTTTGTATGCTACATTGCTAAGTTACTGGATATTCTATATTATAATAATGAAGGTGCTATAAACTAGATAAATTGATGGGCCTCTTTTGTCATAAACATTGAAAAGGATCATATTCGGGATTATTTAGTTTTGAACGATTGACGTACTATTAAATAATGGGAAATAAATAAGGGTTAACTCTTACAGTATCATTAAGTTCTCATCAAAATGAGAGATATTGTGTAATGTGTGCTATACAATCCTTCATACTCGATCATCGCTTGATGGACACAAAGAGCCTTATAATAGCTAATGATAATACGGACATTATAGTTAATGGGGCACAATAAACATCATAACCCATTCACGCTCGCGTAGTTTTTGCAGGAGTTAGTTGAGCGATAACCGCTGGGCCCGTTCCCGACAATCACCATCACGCAATATCTATATAGATTCACGCACATAATACTTGATGCATTCTACGTGATGAACATGCATGGCTCTATCTGTAGACATCAAAGAACTTCCTGCTGAAAGTTGGAGATGAGGGACAAAACATCAAGTTTATTTGATTCATCCAAGCGAGATCAAACAAATCGTTGATGAGCCAGCAACGATCATATCGTCATCAAGTCAACAAGATTGTTTGATGGAAATGTTTGCTTTTTCAGTGCGTTATATTTCCTCGCTTCATGCTATTGCAAATAAAAGACGAGTCTTTCAGCAGCAATTTGCTAATCGCGATGTATACCCATCGGATTCCATCCACTGTAATAACACGACATACTATGGGTCACGCAGTTTTCTAGACAATAATTACATATTAAACTAAAAGTTCGTGTCGGCTAATGGCGGCTAATTTAGCTCGAGACGAATTAGTAAGAGCGCAGCACATATAATACAGGATAATTGCATTAAAGCATTAGAATTAGTAAGTACCCGACGAGTTCTTACGTATTAAACTTATCTTAAAGGCAGGACGTATATTGATCCACTGGCTCATGAATATATCTTAATAGTAGAATTTCCCGGAAGTTTGAGCCTCATTCTCCATAGTTACATTGTTACATGATGAGTGCAGTTGAATTACTATGGGGTTGCCAGCCATTCTTTGTTATAATGATGGTGAAGAAACTCGTTGAAAGCCTTTTGCGCATCACGTAATGAACGTCCCTCGGCACCTTTGCTGATACATTTTCAGTGAGATAATGTCTTCATAATACGTATTTTGCATAGAATAGGCCATAGTTACATCTCGTAAGGCTGAAAGCTTCATTTTATTATTCCAATATTAATAACATTCAAATTCGTCACGAATCTTACTTACAAAGAGAAAATTTTGAAAGAATGTTATCAAAATTCGGTATTCTTAAAGAATATCCATGGACTGATAAATGCTAAACGTTTCCTTAATTTTTTTTTCGCTATGGACATGGCTGATAAAAAGACTTTCGACGAAAGGTAAAACCGCCAGCATCATTCGATTGAAAAGGGAGCGGCACCATATTGCGTTTTACAAAGCGAAGATATTGAGTGAATTAAACTCTTCTAAGTACATAAAAGACGAACCCTTTTAAAACTTCCTAAAATGAATAAAACTGTGCCATTACGGAATCCTTTTAGCTGGCTTACGGCATGAGTAGCGCATCAACGACACTCTCCATGTATGCGGATGAGTGCGAGATGACAAAGTCCATACCCGAGCTTAGCTTTCATCTTCTACATCTCAAAGCCGATATATTGAAAGAGACGAATGAGAGCTCTCGTTGGAAAGTTGATTTAAAATTATAACGAGACTATGTGCAGTATAGTGCTTGATTAAATTACTTGTAAAGATTCTATCAGCAGCTATATCTTATTTTTGTGACGGGGGACTGAATACTTAAATTTATTCAATATATCTTAAGCTTCCATATTTATTTATACTTTCTTTTGGTATCAACCTTCTTAAAAGGGGACGGGATAAAAGAGATGAATATAATTATTTAAAATTTAGTTTACTCGGGCTTTTTTTAAGCTCGTTTAACTTTACTTGAAAAACGAAGTTATATTTTACTGATGCCTTGCTAAAATACTTTTCAAGTAGGGGAGAGCGGGGCTAAACGGACCACCTTTCTTTCGAGAATGATAACTTACGATTGGAATGGAATATAAAAATGCGGTTTGCACTATTAAATGCGTTTTTCTTTTATCTATTCCCCGAATTTTTTATAGAATTTTTACATTTGTTTTGACCGAGCTACAAATTAAAAACATGTTTGACAAAAAGGGGGCAACTCGGACCAGGCGTGGGTAAAACGGACCGGCGCAGTGGGTAACTCAGACCACCCTTTCTTTAGCTCAAATAGCCCAAATTAAAAATAAAATAAACTCAGAAATTTCAAGGGTCGATGCATTACTTTAATTTATTTCTTAAAAGTTTAATAAAAAGAATAATTAAATTTCATTCCTTCTCGGGGCCCGAACCATCACCAGCCGCTTTTTGTCTTCTACTCTTGCATCCCACGGTCACACCCCCAAAACATATAGGGCGACTGGTCGGCGCTACCCCACTCTTACTGGCCCGTTTTGCCCCCAACGGGGTCTGTCTAGAAAAAGCAAAATAACTTTATAACTAATCACGCTAGACAAGTTTTGAAACCACTATCATGAAGACAACACATTTTTCTATAGATGATAATAATTTTTTGAGTATAAAATAAGCGATGCGGAAGTTATAAAAAAAACTGCACGGAGGAAAATGTAAAATCTGAACGCGTAAATCTTTTTCCAATTACAGCTCGCTTAATTTTCAGTCTAGGCTTTTGAAATTTCGTCCTAAGGTTATTAATGTAGAGATAAATCTACTGTAATTTTTGTAAATTTTTTGAACCAATCAAAGTATTTTATATTCAAGTGGTCCGCGCTACCCCGCGGTCCGGTTAGCCCCGCTCTCCCCTACCTATACTAGACGAGGAGAAGATAGTTCACATACCGTAATTCGCACAAATTTATGGAGGCTCTTTATGTTATAGTTCATTTTCTTTCCATGTACCACAACACTACTGGTCGTAACCTAGCTACATTCCTACATATTTCGAACTACCTACAGTATATAGTGAGTCGCGGAGAGAAAAGCAGCTGGACAGAGAATCCAAGCACTGTAAAAGGACGTGTGTTACTATCACTATTGTTTTACAATTGGGCAAAGAGCCAACTTCTTACATATGGTGCGCCAAAAGCTCACAATGATACATATTCAAGAACAATCACAAAAATGCCGCTGCATGATGGTGCATGATGCCACTGCATGACGTGCCCAAACACTCTTATTACACCCAAACACGATCTCATCTATATACATTCTTTCATCTCTTTCCTTTTTTTTAGTTCCACATGTTTGCTCTTTTCTATTCTGTGATGATGATGGATTTAACATCAAAGCCAGTGCTATGTGTGATGGTTGACCAACTTCTCCAGGGTATCATCACTACACTGATGGTGGCCGTACCCGCGCAAGTCTGAGTTGGACTCTATTACGCGATGCCCTCCTAATCGTGTTTCATATCAACCAAGCAGCATACTATTTTTTTATTATATTTTCTCATTCCATCAGAAAAACTATTTACTGGCCCAGTGATGAAGAATACTTTGGTACATGTTGATGAAACTAGATATTAGTATCATCACTTAGAAACCAATTTTTTTTGTTAAAATTGTGGTGTAGAATTTCGGTTCAATTTGATGAGTTGATATTGTACCGCTCTGACACGAGCTTATATTAATCTAGCCTAACATTTACACAATTCTGATGAAAATCACAATGAAACACTGGTCTAATCTTATAACCAAAAGTTGGTTGATTTTTACAATACTTTGTAATAAGGCTCCTTCTCTCAACTGTCGTCATATGTTTAGAGAATAAAAAACCAGCGTAATAGAACAGTCATTTTGGTTTTTATATTAGAAAAAGGGAATCTACTAAAAACCTAATAAGCAGCAGCAGATAGGCGTGATAAAATGTTTACAAGGGCAACTTAGCTTCTAAACTATCGCTCGTTGCAACTTTTTCCTTTTCCACAGTGCTGTTTTCACTAATTTAAGTTGGGGGTATAATTTGCCTGTCTTATAGTTAAGAGCTATCTACTACAGTAGATAAAATATAAAAACTATATCGATTTTCTCAAAAATTAGAGTGCGTTCAATAGGTCTTCGTCCGGACGAGAGTGCGAATACCAAGAAGTGGGGAAAAAGTCGGACAAGAGTGTGGACGATGAAGACGATGATGATGATGGACTGCTGAAATTATAGAGCGTTTCAAAATCAGGACGACTCCAAGCAGAATTTAAAAAGTTGTTCCATAGCAATTTCATTTCACGTTTTTGAATTTCGTGACAAAGAAAACTGGGAAAAAGAATAACTGAGTGAGGACCGTGAATGTATACTGTCGCTCCTCCCAAGATATTACTATTTTTTTTTTTTATAAAACCTCTCTTTACAATGCAACATAACATATAGACTCTGTATTTCCAATTCGGTTATATAAGGGTATCATATTGATTCATTTTGGGGTTTGATGCACAATAAGCAACACATAAATCAGGATTTAATATGAATATCACTCACTTTGTTGTATGACTGTTCGTGATTCTTAAAATTTAAATAACATTGTCTTGGGAGCACGAACATAAAATGTATATATAAAAAAGAATATATATGTTATACATAAATTGAACATTTATAAAACTTTTTATAAGAACATGAGACAATGAGAATCTTTATATACCATCAATAAGTTATGAAGCAACGAAAAAAAATGAGGTTATGAGATTACATCTTGCTTGAAGCTATAGTACTGCTGTCTTCTTGCTCTTGATCTGTCGTCGGCGATAATGAAGGATCGATTTGCTTCGAGAGCAGTGGACAGCACTCGCCTTGGATAGCAGCCGGAAAAGAGGGTGACGTCATAGCCCGATCTTCTTCTGCTGCTGCCGCCTCATCCGTCGAGGTGATGGACGTTGAGAGGGGCGGAGGAGACGCTTCGCTCGCCCTCCGCACAAGTTGACTGGATTTTAGACACGATGGAGTGCAGCCAGCTGGTAAACTTCCGCCTCCGTTGGTCGCCAATGACGTTGATACTGCTACTGCAGCAGTAGTATTGGAAGCTCCCTTAGACTGTGTAATAAAATAGAAAGCATTTAAAGAAGAGCATATGATGTTCCATCATCAGTGAGAGAGCTTTTCTCAGTGTTCACAGTCGTTCTAGTATTGTATAACGTCACAATGTACAAGTAAAGAGGGAGATTGCTTTTGCATCGCGCTGAATAATTGATGCGGAATAAATCCTTTCCCTCTTTCCAAGTGAAATAAAGGTCAGCTAACAGGAACAATCCTCGCTGCTGCGCATTGATATTGGCTTGAATAAGTACTGCTGAGTGGGGCTTACTGGACCGTAAAGATCACCATAGTACGAACTGGTTGTTTATGCCAAAAAATACAGAAGAATATTTTATATATTGTTGCCTAGTACTTACCGTAGTGACAAAACAAAAGGCATGGTATTTAATGAAGACATCATCATTTATTATTGCGATGAGAGCTTATATTGTTTGTTTTTCGTTTAGATAACCATCACCTAGCTACTACATTTATATTCGATCCCTGGAGATTTCTTGTGTAATTGGCTTTTCCGTACCGTTATAGGATCACAAGGCTCCCCCTGATATCAATTCGTTCTACTTTAAGTGCTTATATAGAGAGCATTTCATATGTTTAACTTAATAATCAAGTGTTTCAACTTGAGCTTTGTAATGGAAAAAAGAGATGTTCCGCTGATGCTATCGTCTGTCGACCGTAACGAAGACAGTGACACGTCTTCTGTCAAGGTCAATGTTGCTTGAAGCATACATATTTGTACAAGGTCTACTGATCATCGATCGAACGGTAAAGTACTTTTATTTTCGCTGACCTAATTGAGGTTGACAGGCTGAAAAGAGTGGCGCTTAAAGATTTATACGAGAGCCTTTATACGATGTATATGGTGCAGAACTTAGTCACTACCGCTGCCTATAGCTAGTTATAGTAAGGAGCTTGAAAGCAATCCCTTGTTCAGGACGTATTGCAGCATGTCGAGGAAACCACAAGACGCATGTAGATTTATTGGTTGATGGACCGATACAAGACGATCAAGATCGTTTCAGCCCATTCCCAATAGTGTTGTGAGTGTTTTACTATAGGACACATCTATAAAAATTCGAACTTGAAAATTGATTTAAATTAACTTTAATTTTCTATGTATGTATCGAAAAAAAATCCAGTTAGAATCAATAAGTAGCAAGCTCAAGTAATGGAATTTATGATAATGCTGTGCAGCACACGGACGCGACAGCAACTACTGAACGGTATACGAAAAGGAAAGCTTCCTGTTATCATTTCAGAATAAAGATCCATATTCGCAAGGGAGCACTATTTGAATATAAAAGAAAGTTATGGTTGTGTCGCTGTGGTGACCGACATTTAGGGTATCAAATTTCCATTACTTTCTGAGATCCATGCAAATAATTGGATTAGTTTGCTCGTGAAAAAAGGGCAATCCTCTTGCTGTCGTCACTTTGCGCTCCATACTTAATTGCGATTTTATCCTTCCGCTTCTGTGAATCATTATACTAATTTTCAAAGTCTCCCGACAAATTGCACCTTCTTTGATAATCAGCAACGTCGCCATGGTATTTATTTATTGCTCATTAGTTCAAGGCTCATTCGAAAATAAAACCCCCGTCTTGTATCATAAGAATAATCGTTTCCAATTCTTTAATTTGTCATCTCTGAGCAAACATCGTGTGAGAAAATAGAAAGGTATAATCTTACATTCATTAGCAAAATGGTGCTCCGAGGACTGGACGACAGAGGGGCGCTTCTCCATTCGGTAACGAGCACCTTCTTGCAATCACCAATGCACAGATTGAGACTCTTTTCCGGATGCTCCTCCGATTCTGGGAGAATGGCCAACGGATTTTGGAATCGTGACCCAATCACAGCATCTCTGGTCAATAGTTCATCCGCCATCCCAACGACTGTTGCAGAGACAATTGCAGAATCCTTTAGTGGATTATTGTCTGGCAAGGTGGTTTTTCTGTTGAAGGAAGCTTCCGGTGATGCGGATGCTACACCACCGTTGGTGTTGCTCCGGGTGGACGGTGTGCGCATCTTCAAAGAACGACGCTCCGTCATGAGAGTGCTACTTATCGACGTTCCATTTCTATGTATGTTTATGTTATATATATTAAAAGCACACTCTGTTAGGTTTTCAATAGGATGCACTTGTAAGTCAATATAAGTTACTATGCAATGATTGAAAAGCAAACAAAATCGTCAGAACGAAAATGTAACGTGAAAATAAAACATCGATCGTCTATTGAAAGATGTGATATCCGGGTATTATTTACATATAGATTGCTTATATTATACCTATCCGAATTTCGGCGGAAATTCCTTGACGGATGCCGATCCGGTACTCTTCCGCAAAGAGTTTCACGGAATGCCTCTCTGTAACGGGCTGACATGACGTTATACAAGATGGGGTTGATAGTGGACGAGAAGTAGTAGAAGCATCCTGTTCAATTAATTAGTTATCTCGTTAATAATAGCTACCATTTTCGTTTAGTTGCTGTACAGCGTCATACCAGTAATGAAGAACATTTTTTCATTAATTTCTCTATAGTTGGGTGAGTCCTTGGCGTAGACGTAAAGGAGTCTTTGTGAATGAAATGGAGCCCAGCAGACAAAAAATCCAATAACCACAGCCACTGTAATGGAAATAAAATTTAGAGAACCATTAGAAGATAATAGTAGGTCTATATCTAGGCTGCTCTAGGCTAACTTTTATTGCCCATTATATCTTTACAATATCTTTGTAACAGCTGCGGCACTTGCGCGAATGCTATCTTAACACAACAGCTCTATTGCTAGAGGGTCGTTAAAATTATAGCGCTTTAGCTGTTTCTTTTATTGATTTCTTCATACAATAACTATCACTTATAAATATATAGACCTCTTTCCACTGTAGTGTATTGATTTTTGACTGACAACTATTAATGTGACTACATTTTTATAGTCAGATGGAAGCGTAGAGAATTTGGCTTGTCATCTGTCATGAAGTTGATATACTGCATGTGCTCTATGAGATAGACGACGCTGCTACTAGCCCCCAAAAAGGGGAGAAAAACAAACAGTGAATAATATCTCATTCCATCGGCAGCGCTCCGTCAGCTAGTAATTCTTGCTCTATCCTACGTACTGTACTTAATAATAGTATACATTTAAACCTACATTTATTAAAAGAAAAGAATAGAGACGTCGTTTATCTTAGCAGTTGTAATCGCAGTAGAACTCTACAAAAGCTATTCATCTTGTAGGCCCCCAATCACCTCCTCTTTTTATCATTTGTTCATCGCGGAAGTCGCGTCTAGCACTTTGGAGTTACTCGTCGTTCTAATGTTATCTACACACAAAGTTTTGCCTCATGACGTAAGCAGTGGCTATAGTAGGATTGTAACGTTGCTTTGTTGATACACACAAAATGGGACATCATCAACTTCCCTTCCACTTTACGATAGAGTAAAAATAATCCTTTCAAAAGTTTTCTGCCAGCACTCTTGCAAATGTCCTAAAGAAAACGTCCCAAACTTTTCTATATCTTACTTGTATATATTTTGGACTTGTGTCAACGTAAGCTTGATGATATTTTTATCTTTCGTATAGGACTGCAGCACGTGCTGTCTAATAAAGAATATAGTTTTAAGAAGGTTTAAGTCATGGGACAACATATGGCTTATTTTCTGAATTTCTTTAAGAAGTAATTTGTGCAAGTTTAAGGCGACGACGGGAAATTTAACTTAAAAATGCAATAAGAGGTGTGAGTTTTGCAAGAATATAAAAAGAAAAATCATTTTTACGACGATTAGCGAAAGAAAAGGTCTGATTCAAGAGCTTACCGAGCATGCGGAGAATATTCTTTCTGGATGATGAGCGCTGTGACTCGTTACAATGGTGAACAGCTCCAGCCTGTGCGTTCCGTCCCCGACCGAGAGACGTGCGCCGAATTCGGATCCCTATGCGAAGATACAGGAGGCAGAGGATCCCCATCGGCACAATAAAAAAGATGAAAGTGGCCATCTCGACTAGAGGCCAATTGGCTGGCTGGTTCTCATCCAGCATGGCGCAAAAGGCCGATTCCGGAATGGATTGACCGGCTAGCTGGCTCCCGGCCTCTTTAGGGTAAGGAGCGTAGCTGATGCTCGTGTAGATGGCAAACGGTAGAGCGCTCACAAAAGCCACCATCCAGATGAGGCCAACGATCTTGGCAGCTCGACCTAATCCCGCCATTCGGTAGGCGTGTAGAGGATGACAGATGGCCAGGTAGCGCTCCATTGAGAACGCAACGATCGTCAGAACAGAAGCATAATTTGTCCTTCATTTTTAAAAAGGGAAAGAGATGCTGATCACCAAAGGGTAATACACGAAATTATATTAAAAATCTTTGTCATAATAAATAATAGTTTTATGTAAGGAAAAATGTAATAGCAATCATTATTGCAAAAGAATGAGTGGTTCTTTTATTCTACAGTGTACAACAGTACATTTAAGCTTTACTCTTGTGGTACAATAAAAACGATGACGGTTGGATCCTGCAATTTGCTCAAAGAAAGTAATGGGACCCTGCTAAGTGGGTGCGTACGACAATGACAATATATTCTTAGATGGAAGCTGTTGAATCATAAATATACCTCTTGAAATAGTAGTGATCATTAAGTGGAAAGTCATTTTTTTATGTATAGAATCATTCTTTCAGAAAAGAAACAAATGATACTCTTGAGCGCAAAAAAAGTTGTTGCGCAGAAATTTCTATTTTCACCGACTGTCAGTTGCTAGTGCGTAGAGCTCCCTTCTCACAAATCATTTTTAATAGTAACGGTGTAGAAGGAGTGAAGGTTATTTCTTATAATTTATGATGACAGCAGCCGCACAACAGAAAGAAACAAATAAAGAATAGTTGTAAATGTTTACATTTCGGCAATGAGGGCTCTCAGTCGACAGATGATTTCTCCAAGCGCCCACGGATACTGTTGCCAATAGACACTCAAGTCATTCGGCAACCCTGTTCCAATATGTTTTTAATTCTTCTGAACATAAATAAAAATAGAAATTATACAATTATATACCAAAGAGGAGGACAGTCAAATCGGAAACAGCGAGAGAGAAGAGATAACAGTTGGTGGCCGTGTGCATGGATGGATTCCGGATGATGACGGCGCAGACTGCCACATTGCCTACCACTCCCGACACAAAAATGAGAATATAGACGATCGTGATTGGGATGACCACATCCATTGATAAATGCTTCGGACCATAATGATTGGATAGATAAGTCTCAACGCTCCAATCTGCGCTGGCGTTCCAGTAAGACGACGACTCCGTTGTTGATGATAACCATGACGAGTCATCATCTACCATAGTAGTACGACCACTAGAGTTACTTATGATGCTGCTGACCGTTGATGTTGGATCCATCATGTAGATTGTTATTCTGGCCGGACACAATAATGTATACTAGCTCTCAACCAAGTCCAGTTTATCCATCTGTTAGACATCAGGACGAGAAGGCGGTCATTAGCAGCTCATTATCTCCTGTATGAAGTCTTCATTTCCCAAAGACGAACAAGATGGATCCTATTAAATTAGACAAGAAAAATGGGGGATTATTTTTATCACATGCAAATGTGAGTTATGGGACAGGAAGTAACGTAAAGTATGGTAATAGTGTAATTATTTTTTTTCGCAGGAAAGACTTCTGAGTTGCATTGCACACAATTACGGCCTAAGGTTCTTAAATTATCCGCTTAATTGACTTTGCAGCGCAGTCAGTGTAGCTTCCAAGGCGATTATGATTAAAAATATGATATAGGATAGGCCTGTAGCACTCATCAGTAGGTATATAATCATGAAAGTGGATTTTTTATATTTGAATTCCGTTTTTCAATCGAGACTTAATTTCAACTGCAACTCTGCAAGAGAAAAGTCGATGAAAAGAAACTGTACACCAAGAAGATTAAATGCACCAATAGTAGGCCTGCGCTTCAAATAGAAAAAAAGGTCAATAATATCTCTCTATCTAACATATTAGATAATTGATTAATATAGCACAATTATATAAATTACGAGGCAAATAGCTAAAAGTTATTTATATTCTTAAAAAGTTTGTAACTAGCATGTACACGACGATGAGTAAGTAATATAACCATACGGCCTGCACGTGTCCATTTTTTTGTGAGTCTGTCTCTGTCTACCATATTAGGTAATTGATCCACATAGCACTATTACACAAGTTACAAGGCAAATAGCTACAAGTTATTTATTGGAAAAAAGTTTTTAAGCTAATATATGAGCGCAATAAGTGAGTAATATCTTACCATATTGAGTCTCTATCTTAACAAATTGTAATATATATTAAAAAGCCAACTTAAAGTGCAGAAAAGGACATCTAGAAGTGGCCAGGCGTGACCAATCGCTTCCGTGACTCTTTTATTCTGAGCCCAGCAAACGGAAACGAAGGTCGCGCTCTCGCCAAGCGCCTCAACGCCAATAAAGAAAAGGGGCGACGTCGAAACGTGCAGCTCCCTTCGAGAAATAGAGCTCAGCGACAGAGAAGAAAAGCTTGCTTCATTTATATATAACGCCGAGTTGTAAGATCCAGATGAGGACGAGTATAGAGCTCTGCCCGAGTGCAACAGCTGCTGGAAGTCGACCGATAATTCTTCTATAACTATTACATAAGTGCTTTATATACAATGTGCTTTTCCATGTAAAGAAAGAAGGAAAATGAGTAGCAGAAGAACTCAATCGAGTTATGTAATATTTAAGGTGTTGAGTCTTGGTAAAAATAATTCTCTACTGAGTATAAATAATAAAAGTCAGCACTTACATCCACTTAAAGGGCGCTACTTTTAGACAAGTGCCGAGAGATTAATTATTCAACAATCGTTGACTTTCTTAGGATGTCTTACTTAAAAATAAACACACAGCCTTTATTTACATAACCTTTTCCTTGAGCGAAACATGAACGAATCAAAAGTAAAAGTTTTCAACTGAATCAAACAAGTTATTGATTCTATTAGGTAAAGAAATGAATTTGATCGTTATTCAAAGGAGCCAGTGAAAGGAAACTTTGTCATCTGTTAACGACTAAATAAGAACTTTTCTATAGAAGATTTCTTTGAAAGAAAGTCTAGAGTACATAACAAGCAAGTATAATTGTATGCTTCAATTATCTCATCATTTACTGACTCAAACTTGAAAATAGTTGCGTGGTAGTTGCTGCGAATCCTTACAGCTAGCACGCAGTACTTGTAGTTATTATACTAATGAACGACAAAGTTTCCTAATTACAAACGCGTACTTCATCATTTCTTCACATGTTGTTTAATCACTTTCTATTAATTGCATCAAGTAGCATTTAATGTAGGGTACAAGTCTAAATACCAACTTTGAATCTGTGAAATATTTTTCTTCTTCTCTTCATTACCTCAATATTCTCTTTTTTATTCACATGTTTTTCTAACGTATGCGACCCCTTCGGCACCATCAGCATCTTGAGAATTTCTCATCAATTCATGTGAAGGCTAAGCAAAAAAAAGCGACAAGATCCCTCTTTAAAATCCCATCAACGGAGCCGCGATAATAAATGGGGAATGACAATACAGAGGCGCCGCCTCAAACTAAAACTGCACTTAAAAAGATTATCCGTCTTAAACTGAACAATGCACTTTGGCAAAATTGGTACATACATAAAGACAGTTTACAAATTGGGAAACTCGAGCACCAATTAGCTGATTTCAAAAGTTACATTAAAAATAATCTGAGAAGCATTCAGAAAACCGTTGCCAAATTTTAATATAGATATGCTGGATAGGGTCTATAAATATTTCTTTCAACCTCATTTCAGTTCAAGTATAGGAACACGCCCACAATCATTATAGGAGCTCCAAGAAAATAGTGTATGTTACGCATTGCTGTGTTAAACTAATTTACACTATACATATGGTGAGCCAAAGTAACCGCTCCTAGAGGACAACCCTCCATTCCTGGATCCTTGCCCATGGAGTGTCAATTTCCTTTTCCTGAATTTTTTTATCATTGTTGCATATACATTCTTGTTCAATAAGAAATGATCCCCATAGAAGTTTATTTTCCATCACATTAATTACTATTGAAAGGTTGTGTATAAGGAGGTTTTATAAATTTATAAAAGGAACTCTTTTGAAGGTGGTCTTTGAAATTTATTTCAACACCACGTTATGCACATACGAAGCAATCTAAATTCTCTTTCCATCAGACGAATAAGAGAAGCTGTCAATATGAGATGGCTTCAATTTTCCTTTCTTATCATGTGCAAGAGCGTGTCGCGCTTCAAGGATCAGAACTTATATGTGGGTTATACCAAATAGTAGACGAAAAGAGAGAGATAGAGCCGAATGATAACTTATTCATCATTCTCGGCACACAAAAAAAGCATTTCTTTTCTCACATGTCGTTTTATAGACGGGGATATTATTATGGTTCTTTTGACATGAAAAAGTATAAACGTTGTCATATTTTCTAAGAAAAAAAGTATTTCGCATGTTAATGTTAGTTTAGATTCGTACAACTTGTAGGTATAATGTGAACTAGGAATAAAGATGTTTTATTTCGCAATTAAAAACTTGTTATAGCCTGCCGCGAGGTAATAACATTATTGTAATTTATAGCGCATGCGACATTAGGTGAGTTTACATTACAAGCTTCATGGCATTTTACGACACATTTTAATTAAAGTGTGCGTATAAATTCATGTCCTAAATTTAGTTTTTCTTACTATTGCGTAAATGAAACGCATCTTGCTATCATTTAAACTTAAGCGCTTATGTCTGCAATTCAGAGTAAACGTGATGAGCAAACTTTATGAAACATCGTAAATAATGAGAGATCAAGAGTCTTATATATATAGCCCTGAAGTCAGCTATCAAAACCTTTTAAAAATTGCTTTCAGCTCCAAAGCGCGCGCACCGCCTGCGGAACAGGATTTCTTACGTCTGTTTCTATGATGTAAAGCGTCTCGCCCGCGCATATCCGGTCGTTCATACAGGCTACAGATTTAGAACAGTAATGCACCATTTGTTAATACATCAGTTAACGTTGGCGGACTGATGGTCTATACAATCCTAATTTTAGATGAAAGATGATCTTTCTCTCATTATTTACGACGATCGTTATTTATTATTAACAGTTATTAATTGATGCATGTCTCCTCGAGTTTCCATATAAGAAATCATTCTACCAAGCGCTTGTTTATTTTTAACGATATATTTATCAAAATAAAGAGCGTAATCATAATTCAAAAGCAATTCATTACATTCGGATATATATAGTTATTTTTAATGAATTCAATTCTTTTACATTATGGGTATATGGATCAGAGATAAATCAGCCCAAATGGAAAAAATGTCTAGCCTACCGTGTTTACGATTTGAGATGTCGAAAGAGTTGATGGTCCGGTATAAACTTTTTTTTTGCCATTTTTTTGCTTCTTCTTAAAGAAACTTATTTTATGCTCCCGCGTTATTATCGCTCTGAATGTCTAACCCGTAGGGTTCTCGACGTGGAACTATATATCGCGTGATGGATAAAGGCAAACTCTAATATGCTTACGTCATCATCTTTGCTGCCCTTTCTTTGAAAAAAGCCGAATATACATATTTTTAAAAATATATAAAACATACATACATAATTTTTTTTCTTTTTCTGCTTCAGACTCATCGTGTAATTAAAAAATATTCATTTTAATAGTCTTTCTTTTGATTAATCAAGGCCGCTTTTATTTATCAAAAACAAAACTTGTGTTTACCCATTTTTGTTGGAGAAATAAGGAAACTATATTGATTGCAATGGAGTATTATTTATGGATTTTTGAAGAATAGTATAAATCAGTGCTGTAATGGGCGTATTACTCCTCCTACATATATAAGTGAGACATTATTGGACAGCGCCTCATTGAGTTACTGGATGACATCCAAAGACTCATGTTGCTACGGCCTAACCTCAGTCGTCTAGTGATTATTTATAAAGTTCCATTCCAGACATGCAAACTTTTTTTAAAGAAGAAAAAAAGTCTGGACAGGAAGTCAAATATCATTTATATCAAAATATCGATCCCATAAATAAATATTATAACACAACTAGCGCTGCGGTTGGCCGCCAAACATGTAAATAAAAAAAGTAAGTCACAAACAGTTCCAAACAGGAAATAACCTTGAATTTAAATGCTGCAATGATTATTTTGTCTGCTGACAATATTAGAAAAGAAAAATATAGCTCTATAATATATTCATATTTTTCTTATCAAAGTCTTCCAGCGGGCATATTTCCTTTTCAATAAGAGAAAAATTTCTTTTTCTCTCATATATATCCTTGCCTTTTATGATTTTAATTGGGATAGAAGTTTTGTTGATCTATAGCGGGGTGTTGCAGCGCTATACTCTGCTCGATTTACGACCTCCTCCGTGCTATAAAAATGCATTCAATCTTGTTTTTTCTCATCGCCAGTCTCGGATTGCCTGATAGCCTTTGTCCCTAACAGTCTTGAATTTGCATAGCCGGGCATAAAAATTAACAAACTAGAATATCTTGCTTTAAAAAAGTTGATAAATGAAATATCTAGAATAATAATGCTCACAAGGTCATATAAACCTATATGTGCTATACAACCGCCCTTAAAAGGAAATGTAGCATACATAATCCGTGAATTCATGTGTTTCCCTTACTCGTGAAGATGCTATAACAAAGAAAAGAAAAAAAGAAATATTCTTTCGAAAAACTTATTATATTGCGAAAAGAAACGTGTTCAATCTCCCCATTTTTACATTACATTTATTATCATTAACTTAATTTGATACGAGTTAACTCTAATACACGTACGCGTAGATCTTGGATGGATTTTCAATATATAAATGATGGTATAGGTATATCCGTATATTGTGAAGACAAAAACAATAAGGTGGTTTGGCAGCAGCAATGTTGCGTCGCAAATAGGTCTATACGTATATACGCTGAATGTACATTGATGTTGTCATCGAGTAAAAAATAAAATATGGCGGTATCATCAAATATGATAGTTTTCCATAAATTATCCAATTTTCTTGCGCACTATGTTCTTGATGGATGTATCGATTCTGAGTAAACTACGTTCTAGAAGAGACTGTTGCTATTTCGCTCCTAACATGATCCTCATCGCTATGTAATAAATTTTATGAAAAATGGCAATGACAAAAAAATTTTTTTGATGTAACAGCAAAAGAAGACTATACCAGGCCTACACATTTCAGCAAAGGGGGAGGGGGAGGTATCATTTATATATTATTTCAAATAAGTATAGAGGAAGCAAGTAAAAAGAGAAAAATCAATATGAAACTGATTTGTAAAATTCAATAAAGCTTTTCACAGATTAAATATTTGCTTGCTCCAATGCAGCAGTGAGCAATCGTAATTTCTTCCTCAAGAAATACCGTCTCTAGGAACAGTTTTCTTTATAAAAAAAAAGATGATTGAACTCAAGTCAACCTTGTAATACATGTTTGATTTTTATTAAATTGTATTCAAGTTACCGACGCCCTCTAAAATATAAAGAAAGACGTCAATGAGATGCACCTGATGCCTGTACAGGAGATTTATGTTGTGACGTCATAGCCTTACAAGTGTCTCTCTCAAAACTATTATTTTTTGAATAATGGGATCACACTGCCTTATTAGTCCTTGTTGATAATTTATTGTTTTAGAAGTTCTTGAAGCAAATATAAAGAAACTTTTTAATGATACATTTTTAGCCTGTGACTACCTATTTTATGGCATCTACTGGTCACATGTCAGCTGATTCCACATAAAGTCTAGATTTCTTACATAACAATAAGAGTAGAATATTAAGAGTTATTCGTCCTACATAATATCTTCTTAACGAATAACCTGAATCACATAAAATCCGAAATTTGCCATTCAAAGCAGACTGAATTGAAAAAGTATAATTTCAGCTAACTTGTCGATGAAAAGCTGCCTCAGAGTCAGCCGTAATACTTTGAAAACCGGTAAGATAATAGGAACACGCTTAACCAGTTTTTCCACCTTTTTAAACCCAGCTGCACATCCGCATTTGTTTTAATATAGAGAACAATACATTTCCATATGGTATTTTCAAAAAAAAATAAAAAGAAGCAATTCGATTTTCAAGGCTGTTTTAGACCCTGATGTCGAACGCCGAAGCGAGCCAAAATAGGATCAAAAATTCTTTAACGGACGATTAGTTCCTTTTCATGCACTTATATACCGACTTGCTATAGCTAATGTGCTACAATTTGGCGCCTGCCGAGCTCTATTTTGTTTGTTTTTCAAGAAACTATTAGTGTTCGGTGACTAGCTTTAGGGGACAGCTGCTAGTCTAAAACTGTGCTCAGCTGCCGAATCGAAAATGGGATTGAAATTGGCTCCTCCAAATATACCTTCTTATGTAGATTTACAGTTTCTTGTAAATGAATATTCTATATAGAGATTTTGTAAATTTGAAAATAAAAAACGTGTCATAAAATTTCAAAATTGAAAATAGGCACAGCAGCATGTTCAATATAACGTAATTTTCACTTATCAAACAAATCCTATGCAGGAAGCACTGCAAATGAAATGCTTATTGTGCTTAATAAAAGACAGATTTTCATTTACTCCGAAACAAATAAACTCCTTAGTCTCCAAGAGAGTATTTTTTTTAAATAATCTAGTTTTTTTTTGTTTTTTTTACCTTATTATTCCGAATGGGGGAAGATGAAATCATCTAGCTGAGCATGAAGCAGGTCAATCAGGATAGTTATTTATGAATTCACCAACTTCGAAAAAAAATTCCTTTGATGCGTAAAAATAACGAACAGTCTTATAAGTCCAAAATAATGAGACAATTGAAACGCCGCTTCACTATAAGTCTAAATGCGGGTTTATACGTCTGCTTGTCTTGACGTCTGGCTGAGCACTGGTGCGAGACCGATGCGGCGTCCTTGCAATGTTCGGCTACAGCTCACGAAATGGAGCACTAAGTGTGGTGTGGCGCGCGTCTGCGGGATCCTCTCTTCACGAATCACGCAGCCGCTTAATCCGCTTATTTTGTTTGTGTTCCATGCTCTTTTTCGTACATCATCTCAGGGATGATGCTCATCAAATTATAGGGGATTTCAGTACTGTTTTTATGTTTGTCATTATATATAACTAATAGGATATCTATCTGAAGATTGCCAATCAAAGCGAGATATATACAGTATTAAAGGCTTCAGAAGGAGATTACACGGATATTGTCTCTAATCAAAGAATATATTTACTATCAATCTTTATATTGACTTTATTGAAATCAATGAAAAGGTTAACAAGCAAAATATTTAATAAGCTTTAAAAGTTGATGAAAAATGATGGTTATTTTTTTTTGTAACTTGAAGTTAAAAAGAGAATATGTGATGAGTTAGAGGCATATTATTCTATTTAATCGGTTCAAAGTTTAGTTATTTTGCAAAAAATGACGCAGTACGGCAGTAGGCGCTATTGATTGAATCGATGTAGGCTTCATAACCTTGTTTACAACCAAGACTGCAGGTTATCACACATTGCAGTGATCCATATTTATGTTTGCTACCGTAATGTTTCATGCAGGTACAGTGCGAAATGACTAAAATTGATATTTTGCGCACCAATATAAGGTACTGCTTGCACACGAAATCTCACATTAAACCGACTATACTAATTAAAGGTTCCACCAATATAAACTGTAAGCGCATTTTACACAATGTTTTAAAAAAGTTTTATATTCAGCTCATATTCTTCTATAATTACTGTATAAATAATTACTGTATAATTTTGTAAGTACTCCTCATATGATTCTTGTCCTCTTCAATCTCGAGAATAACTATAAAACACACAACTAATTAATAAAATAAATAATAATCAGATAAAATATATATCTGCTGTTGATGAATTCAACTCACCTTTCTAAAGTCAGCTGCTCTCATGTTATGACACCACGAGATGCACGCCTGTGTGCAGTAGGTGACTCGCAGTGTACTTTTTAGTCAACCTTCACTGATTTTAACTTACGGCACATGAGCGTATTAGGTACGGTATTCCGTTCGTTACTTTAGCTTGGAAAAGTTTTTTATGCAGTGAATAATATTGAAAGCGGTAACACATAAACCTCACAGCCTAGTATACGCATAAACATAAAGAATTTACAAAAGAGCGCTATTACTATGCAGCAGTGCGGCCGAGTCAATGCCCTCGATCTAATACGTAGTTTAGAAGGAAATTAATTGCACATAAAAAACAGATAATAGGCCGGTTCAAAGCGTTTAAAATTTAGTAATTTTTATTCGTCGTGCGACCTTAACATGTTGCACAGAGCCGGATAAATTCCACGCAACGGCAAAGATTCCTCATATCTAATAAAATAGCGGGGGAAAGGCTTAATACTGTATATTAAGCTTATACTCAGCTCTCACTAAATAAACGGCTAAAGTGAATATGTACTACTTGAAAAAAGAATAAATTAGGCTTCACTTTTATATATTAAATCACCAATCTATAATGTATATATTCTGCTTCCATGCATTGTAAGATGCTGTAGCTGAAATCCTTGCTATGCGGTACGCTCAATATGGTGTACCCTGATAATTTTCTAGCAGCGTGCAACTGGGAAGGATCCTCAGGCTGTAGAAGCTCAATGAGGGATGTGGCACTTAAGCTCGATGAGAATTCCAATACAACCGTATGGTATTAGAGATCGTCACATACTGGGGCAAAGACGTCAAGTCCTGTCGGATTACGCCTATACGGCTGACGAGTAGAAATTTTTTTCAAGATGTGATTTAATTTATTGTTGACTAAATTAATAGGTAATCTGATAGTAATAACCTTTCGAGGTGTACTATGATTATTATTAATTTTCACATTGATAACAATTTTAAAAACAAAAAAAAATGAGCCATATTTGTTACTTGTATAATAAGGGGACATAATTATAGGTTTTTAGAAATAGAGTAGAACTAACTGTAGAGGTAATTTAATAATAGGGCGCACAAGTATAAGTAGTAATAAGGCACACAATTATAAGTAGTAATAAGGCGTAGCTTTTTGTAGCTGACGTCAATGAAAAGGGCGTGGTTTTATTACATTTGCTTATAATTTCCCCGTGTATAAAATATCAATCCATTCGCTTTTCATAACGAGCTCTGTCTGGTTTTGTAAAAATTCTCTATGTATAATGATGAACTTTGAGGAAAAACGAAATGAAACACCACATAAAGAAAACTCAATTAAATATACATATGGATTGAAGCAAGCTCTTTGCTTATAATTGGTAATATGTATTCAGCCGATTATCAGGAATAATCCATGGAGATCGAGAGCTGTTAAAATAAGTTAGGTTTAAAAGAAGCTTCCTAAACGATTTACTGGTTCACATTTCAGTGAATTTTGTCGTCTTCATAAGACGAAGAATGAAATTTCATCCACGTCATCGTCCTTGAAATATATGGCGCGGTATGATAAAGAATATGCGGGTTATATTGGTTCCCTGCTATTATTGACGAGATGAAAATTCGTATAGTAGTATAGATATATATTGACGGTAGTTGGTTCCCACAATACCAGTACACAATCCACTTTTTTTTGCATCGTCTAAGAATGGAAGGCAATAAAAAAACAGGACGGGTAATATAATAAAGGAGGATCGAAACTAATTTCCTTAGCTCTTTTAATAACAAAAGAATTTTTCCACGATGGTGAAAAAATAAATCAATAACCTTACCTCGATGCTCATTTTTATACCTTCTTCTTCCATTATGATTAGGATGTGTGGGAACATAATTTATCTTTTTGGTGATGTATCCAATATTTTCTTTTTATGCAATACATATTCTATTTTTTTAAAATCCAAATTAGAAGAAATAATAGGGCATTCGTTATTTGTCTTAGTAAATCGTCCAAGTTGACTGTGAAAGCACATATATTCTTTTAACTATTTGACTGAATGTGAATGACCGAAATGTTTTTTTAAAAGCATTATAACAAATACAGATACGCCGTTGTAGATCTTATTTGTAATAATGTTTGGACGTTGACGTGACGAATATAATTTTGTTAAAAATTAATTACGAGGGCGATATAGGTACTGTACGTACATATATCAGCTCAATATCTGCGAATTCAGAAGCATCTGTGAAACAGTTCATAATTAGATCTTGGAACTCGTTTCCACCGAGTTTTAATGAAAAATACTCTTTAGCTCTGCTCTGTCTAATTTGGGAGCGTCAGTAGCAGGTTTCAACAGGATATTCAAGAGCGTCGAAGCGTGAGGCCTTTAATTTTTCTGCTCCTTAAATTTCTCGATTTCCCACATTTTAAAGTTATCTAACTTAAAGCGAAGAGAATTTGAAATCATCAAATAATGTTTGAATTCTAATTTTTCAATGTTAAGAATCATTTTGTTGTAAGATTAGATAGCACATTATTACAAGTTTATTATTGTTTCTTACTATAGGAAGCTCATTACATGTTGTCACTGCCACCCGTGCCAAAGGGTCTTCCGTTCCCTCTCCGGCATCGTCGGTCTTTCCTCTTTCGTCTTTTTTTTCATTTCCTTTCTATAGCGGATGTTTCTATCTCACGGTCCTTCGTGCTTCTCTTCTTGCCATCCAACTGTAGTAAGCACACGTCCCAGACAAGAATCGTGATTATTTCCTTATCGAATTACCCCTTCTGCTTGAGCCTAGACAGTTCTTTTTCTTAGGTTTCCCGCAGAATGTATTATTGTGTATCGTCGTTCAGCTTCATCGAGTACGTCTCCGGTCTCGTGCTTAGCCTCCCTAAATCAAGAGACTCTACTATGCCCTGTCAGTACCAAGCTAGATGCTGGCATTGTCGCCAACTTTCCTGATTCTTTAGCGCCGTTTATTGATGAGGTCACTAATAAAAGCTTCGGCATGTATCCAGCACGTACGCAACATATTCTCTCTCTCTCTTGTTGGGAATTCATTGAGAGTATTTGGCACTTGGTTCTACTCATCAAATACCGCAGGGCAGAAGCATCACGTGTAGCAAACACAGAAAAGTATTTGTCTTTTAAAGAATCTAATTTATTCACGGCATTCCCACGTCTTGATGGATATGTAAAAAAAGAAGAGGAGCAAGGAAATAGAAATCTAAAAGTAGGCAAATTAAGATCATCAGTTAGTAGGAATTTTAACGGCCACTTTCGTAGCCAGGGAAAATGGCGTTGAGAGCTAAAACCAGATCGGCATTGGGCTCCATTTTCATGCTCTTTCCGAGCTCGTGACGGCAACAAGGACAGGTGTAAACGTCCGCCCGGAAGGATCGCTGTAAACAAGTAAGGCAGAGGTTGTGTTTGCAAACAGTCGTGACGGGCCTACACACCACTTCTTGGCAGCAGATGCACAAAAACCTCTCCTCCACTTTAGATACGAATTTCTGGAAATATTTTCATAGCAAAAGAACTTTATTAAGACACGAAAACGAGAGAGAAAAGTTGTGATATTTATATAATACCTGTTTAGTATCTCCGAGGCTTTCTTTACATTCTTCCCAGAGTTTAGCGTTGAGTTGATCCTTGTTTATTAGCTCGAGCAGCTCCGGTTCGAGTTCATAACCACTCGTCTTGGCTCTCTTAGCGGCGGGACTTTTATCGCCGCTTTGCTTCAAAAGATCAACTACGGATTTGCGTTTGTTATTATTAGCTCCTGATGCATTCTTCTCCTGTTCCTTGGCCTCCATAGCTTCCAAATGACCTTCTGGATACTAAATATCGAATATTATTACTCTGCTAATATTTAGAAGTTAAAGAAGCATACAATGATCTTATCCAATCCTAGCTGTTCGACTCTTTTCTTTCCTTCAGGGGTCCAGACAGGAAGAACGGGATCGTCACGTTGAAGAAAATATCGCCAGACAATGAATCCTGACTTGCCCTTTTCGGGCCAATACTTGACAATCTTGTAGATTCCATCGTACCTGTTAATAGAGAGAAGATAGCAATAAGTTTATAGTTACATAGGGCAAGAGTCGAGGAAATATCAGATTACCGGACTCCCATCTCGGGACCATAGTCTGTAGTGTGCTTGGCTTCTTTATTCTTCTTCGATTTACTCGGACCCTTGGCTAGAGATTTCTCATCACCTTTGCCCTTACGTAACACTCGGACGGGTTTCCCTTTCTTCCAATCTGTGGCCTCTGCTCCGTCTTTTTCATTTACTGGTGCATTGCAGTTGATTGCCAAAGCCCTAAAAATAAATAAATAAATCAATTAGTTAGTTAGCGAGTTAAAAGTAATAGTAATAATAAAAGAAACAATTTACAGGTTCATTCGTGTTAGCGTCTGGTTACAGCTTTGATCTGCCGTTCGTTTGTTTCCAGTAAGATCCCTGCCGCCAGATCCAGTATAGTAGAAAGAATCTCCATTATCCAAGTCATCTTCGTAACCGCCACTCAAAACAATACTGTAAGCTCCTTCTTTCTCTCGCCCGTGAATCCCACCGACAGGTGGACGGTGTACACCGGCTTCTGAGGCCTGGAAACGGAAGCGCCAAGTGGTACCCACGTCAACACCAGGAATAGGCCCGAAATGGTTCGACGGAACAATGGTGCACTCTTTAGAGCGGCCAGCGCAGGCCATCCCTCTTCCCCAATCACGAGTGCTGTTAGGATTGACATTAGAAGGAGCTTTGGCTTTCTTCTTGCTCTCTTTCAGCTTCTCTCCGGCTTTGACGATCTTGGTGTCATCTGTTTTACAAGTAGGACAAAACCATTCTTCAGACTCTTCGGGCATCTTTTCCATGGGCGGATCCAAGCAATAGAGATGGTATGGCTGGTCGCATTCGTCACACATGATCTGCTTATCCGGGTTGTCTTTACACCCACACGTGTGACAACCGCAAAATTTACACTTGCGCCGAGGATTGTCCAGGCAGTGAGAGCAGTAAGGAGCGCTCTCTCTCTTGTTGATGGGGCCTTTCTTCAAGAGACGGACGTCGTCAGGTGTCTGGTCGGCACGTTTTTTGGCAACTGGGACTCGCATGATCTCTTTGACAAAATGAATCTGACAGTCGTTGACTTCTGTTTCACATTCTTCGCCCATGATGAGTGTGACAATAATCTTCTTGATTGTCCGTGACGTTATCTCTACTTTCGACAGCTTACCATCAAACCTGAAAAAAGGGAAGAGTACAATAAATAGATTTAAATATCAACAAAGAACTCAAATAATGGTAACTCACCACAGCCCTCTTTCTTTTCCTTCTTCCATGTTGTAGTTGACGAAAACAACTTGGCCGACTTTCAAATCGTCTGCTGAACAAAGCTCTTCAGCTCGGGGTCTAAAATAAAATTATAGTATAAACCAAAAAGAAAAGATGAAGAATAGCTAAAAATGTTACCTGATTTGTTTAAAACTTCTTGGTAATGGAATCTCCCTTTCGTGTCTATAATCAAGAAGAATGAAACAAAATTTACAATTAAAAAATTAAAGGAAAAAAAAAATTTACCCCTGAAAGAGAACATGGTATTCCAAGTTGTTTGTTTCCTTGTTTTGAGCAATTCGTACAATTTTGGCTTCCACCCACGATGATGTGAATGGATCTTTTGCATCAATGAGATCTTGGACCTAAATTAAATGATCATGCTGCAAAAATGTTTTACAAATAATAGTTTTTTTGTGAATACCTCATAGAATTCACATGTAGCATCCACCAAGGAATCATCAACTGGTTTTGTTTTGGTTTCTTTCCCAATGCCATCCTCTTCTCCCTCAGTTTTTGTTCCATTTTCAGCTCCAACAGCTGAGGGCAAAGGTGCTGCTCTAATCATTAACTGGACTACATCGTTGACATTGATTCCATAGTCAATCAAGCGATAGCCATCTTCCATCTGGTACAAAGAAATTTACTAGAATATATATTTATTTAGCAACAGAAAGTCTTAAACATACCTGTTTTCCCCTAAAGAATAGCCGTTGACATGAGGGTTCAACGTTTAGCTTTTCCTTCAAAAGTCGACGTACCTCCTCTATCACCGACATTTTGGAAACCGTCAATAAAACTGACTCCTTACCGTCCATGGTTTTTACCTTGATGTACATCTTGGCAATTGGTTTAAAAGGCAAGCAATTAAAACTAGCAAAAAATCTGGTCAGGTTTTAGTAAAAACGGTTCGTTGTTTTGAGAGAAATCATTCAATCGAAATTTTTTCAACAGATGATGTTCTTTAGTGCAGAGCAGGCGGGAAAACTGAATGAATAGCAGTGTTGCCGGATGAGTCAATTGAGTCAACATTTTTGTGAACTACCGGAACCGGACTGCGCTTTGAGATTGAGATTGTCGTTTACTCGTTTAGATTATTTGGGAATTTGGATTTCATAAAATTTTAAATTCTCGAAAAATAATAATATATTATATAATGCTTTTTCACTGTATATTTTGGAAAACTTGTTAGTTTTTAATGGAAAAATTCAAAGTGGAGCATAAAGTGAAGATACCTAAAGGCTATTTTACCACGATTGATACAAATGTAGAAGAAGAGTAATACTAATTGCTAATTACGCAAAGATACATAATAGATGGATAGTGGATGGATTATTTAAAACTTCCAACAGTGCACGAGTACATCATAATGCATGATAAGCGAGTTATCATGTCAATAATGATGATTTCAATTTGATGAAATGGTTTATCTATTAGCCACGAGAACAGCGGCTACACCTGCAAGTGCCACCGCTGCTGCAGTAACCAGTGGCACAATATTGGCTTTGGCAGGATAATATGCAGGCGAAGCGGCCTAAGGAGCAACTCTGACGTTTCACACGGCTAAGCTGTCCGGCGGCTGCTTCCAGACCAAATGGCGTCATAATCGATTGGTCCATCATCATAACCGGCATTTGGTTCAGCTCATCCTCAGCCGCCGCTGCCTCCTGCTGGGCCATAGAGTCATCAGGCAGAGCAACACCTTCGGTTGGAAGAATTAGGGCCGCCAAAAAAAGAGAGGCGATAAGAGCAGAAGTGAAGATGCCAAACGAAGCAGTCATTTTCAATATAATAACTATAAAATATAACAATAATAAATCAATGGTACGAAACACCATCGAACATAAGCGAAATATAATATAATTTTATACTTTGTTACTTTGTATTACCTGAACGGTTAAAGACTTGAGGAAAATATGTTCTGCTAGTTGCTGGTCGAGCTGTCGAGCAATGTTGTAGTGATGATCGAGGGAAGTTTTTCCGCCACTTTTTATAGGGTGGTTCGACGGTCGGCGATATAGATGACAATATTCACCTTGAGATTTTACAACCCTATCAGCATATTTGCACTTCAAATAATAGATGGGCTCGGCCCAATACAAACGAACATTTGTTGCATATTCAACCTTTGTTGGGATTGTTGGTTGCTGACGGAAGTGTGAAAATTAGCAAGCCAGACATCAGGCTATAATAGCTAATAGTAGAGGGAGGGAAATCCCCAGAATACTGACTTCTCGAGTGCATGTTTTGTTGTTTGCATAGCTCATTTTTCTCAGCGTATTCAGTGATTCTTGTATGGAAATATATGGCATAATTAATATACCCGTGATGATGTGATATATAAACTTGGCAATATATGTATTTCAAATCAAGCAATGTTTTAATATTTAAACTGTGCTCTATTGATTCAACATGGCAGTATCCTTAATTTTTTTTTCATAAATTCCCCTGAGTGTATTTACATATATTTTCTATATTAAATTGAAAATGCAAGCGTATCCCAGGATCAGACAACATTGTGCAATATTGCGACACACGCGAGAAAATTGTGCAATAAAATCCATCTTCCCTTAATTCAATTAGGCCTACCTTTACAAACAACTTTACAATCCTGAAAATGTGTTAATGATACTACCGGTAGTAGAAAAATATATGACAAAATATGTTAAGGCCACACAGTAAATCTATTTTTTAATTTTATGTTATATAATGATGGATGTTAGTTTTTGGTTATAAATTATACAGAAACTTATTATGATAAATTTACCGTCTTTGTTGTAGGCGTACAAGAAAAATGGTAAAGGATCTTCAACTATTATTGTAGCGCTGAGCGCAACTAAAGGAGATGCACGTATCAAAGAAAAAGTTCTACTGCATTGATGCGATGACGACGACCGCTACGAATTTTTAAAAATTGAAATTTTGTGCCCTATGTCTTACTGTACATTTTCTCCCCTCCTGTCGGAAAGTTCTTTCATCGCGCTAATCCTCTCCGGGGGGCTAAAAGTCAAAAAGGGGGGAAAGTGTACGGCATAAGATAGGACAAAAATCAAATCTTTAAAAATTCGTAGCGGTCGTGATCGTGAATTGTCCGGGCTGATTTTTTCCATGCTCACTAACGTTCTGATTCCCTACCAGCCGGTGCAAGTCGCACCGAGGTCCGGCTTTCAAAGTTGGAGATATTAATTTCCAAACTTTTTTTGGTTTTCCCGCTATTGCATAATATTGAAATAACGATTACACATGCGACTGCAACAGTTAAATAGCTAATTTTTTTCTGCATTTTTTGGTACCTATTTTCGTTCCGTAAGCAGAACAACAAGCCGGCTAAATTAGTTTAAAATAAAAAGGGGGCGGGGCAAGCGTGAAAAACGTCCGAACTTTGCGATTTTTTTCACGCTCCGTTTTTTAATATTATCATCTAAAACTTGAGGTATCACCTATTGAGTGGCAAAAGAATACATGGAATTTTTTTCGAAAAAATCTGAGGGGTAGTGCAACTGAAATTTGTTGAAATACCATGGAATGGCCCCATATTTATTTTCACATTAAGTGTATTACGTATATTTTTATGCGATGGTATATACTAGTTAAGGTTAAATAGTGTGACGTTTCCTCTTCAACCACTTAAGGTAATAAAAAAATGACTCTGGAAGGATAGGAAGGATCAAGACCAGGCATCCCTCCGGCCGTCCCAGTATAAAAGAGGCAGCATACGCGAGTCGGTCAAGCCATTCTTCCTTGAAATTGCTGAGCCGCAAACCCTCTTGAACATCTCTGAGCACGATGTATAAGGTGACAATTTTCTACTTTTATTTTTATCAATATTGCATCCTATCTATAAAATTAAAAATTTCATTTATATAGAATATGAGAAGCTTTTTAGCTATCATTTTCCTACTTTTGCTGGCTACCGTCGTGGTGGCGGAAGGGACTGCCATTGAGGACTTAATGACCGACTCATCAGTCACTTCTAGTATCACGGGTATAAGCTATAAATTAACAATAACAAAGTTTATTTTTGTACATTTTTCTCTTTTTGATAATACATTCATTAGTAGATGATAGAAGCGCTCCAATTGCGTTCGATACCATCAATAATGTGATGAGCCTTCGCTCCAAGCGCTCTTCTTGGTCTTGCAACTTCGGTGGGCCGAGAGTCTGCTCTTATTCGTGTCGTAATCACGATGGCTGTTCCGGAGGCTACTGCGATAGCAGCAGCACCTGCCGATGCTATGGATGTTAATGAGTGGAGCTTTCCAAAATTCACTTATTTAAGTTTGTCGAGGAACGCACACACAATTTCATTACCCCTTATTATTATTTTTTGGTAAATATTGCAGTTTTTTATTACCTCTTTTGTTGTTTAAGCTAGCTGGAATAAAAATTCAATAAATTATATGATCGTTTAGAATTGATCATTATTTAATGATGATTAAAAAAAGACGCCAAACAGATTTTTTCAATATATGAATATACTGTATTTGTATAAGCAGTATAACTATAGACTAATCGATGTATTTCAACAATAACATTTTATTTCATAGCGAGTTAAGATGATGACCCTCAAATATAGTGAACTTTGTGGGTTTCCTTAATGGAATCAAGCGTACCAAGCCCACATGAACGCGGATACGGACATGGCAATCACAGCGTTGACGTTAACAATCCTGTAAACACACAAAAAATTAGTTTAGGTGCTGTATCATTACTTGAAGAGTAGAAAAATAAGACATGAATTACCTATACCAGAACGGGTCCTCTTGAATGAACTCGGCTGCCTTAGTGGCTTCTTCTTGGGGACTAATCCTTGGTGGAGCGGCCACTTGTTGATTCACATTTTGTGTCTCTAATCCACACAAACAATTAATAGCTCGTCTCCATCCAGGTAGCGAAGGTTCTCCTCCTTTTAACAAATAAAGAAAATATAATATTTTTGAAAGCCATAAACAATGTCAATAAGAAAAAGCGATAGGCACCATCAATAATTGCTGCATCAATAGCACCAACTGCGGATGCGGCATCACTATTTCCATTGGATTCAGTCTTGTTCTTTCCACTAGAACTGTTCTTTTCATTCTCTTCTTCTTCAATATCCAATCGTATTTTGGTACTGTGACGAGTCCAGAAGGTCAGACGGTATAACTACAATCAAATACATTAATTCCGTGTTAAAATTCAAAATATTTAAATCATTTTTTTATACGTAGTTTTTATCCATTGGTTCCGTAAGAAGGGATACAATAACGGTGACAAAGAGACTGATGAGGAACAAGATGCATCCGAAATGTAGGTAATGAATGTCTCCTACAAGAATCTTGATAATTTCAGGTCTTGGATCGGGTAGACCTATATCCAGATAAATCGATACTAGCTGTAATATACGGTACTTAAGTTTTGATTTAAATATATATAGGAATACCTGTGCCGCAGGCTGGAATTGAATAACCGAATTCCAAGCCAAAACGAATAAGGCCGACAATCAATCCGACCATGAGTCCCCAGAATGCACCCTGCATATAAATATGTTAATTAATAAATGCATTGAAGAATTACATAAAAGAAACAGCAGATAAAATTGCAGGCAGAAGCTCATTATTATATTGGCAATTGGAACTACAAGCCTTTCTAAGTTATTAGCAACTAATATGCATGTAATACATGGTATGATGAATTCAGCAAATTTCTCAGCCCACTAATAATCAGGACAATGTAAGACTGAAGAATATAATGAAATTTAAAAAAGGTAATATGCGGAATTCAACAAAAAAATTAAATCCCGCTTACATAGCAGTCTAATATGCTATGGCATATTGAAGGTAAGCCTATAAGAACCCAATTTTTTTCTATACGTTATTGTGACCTGTTCATTGATTCTTGGGATGAAAAGGGCCAGTAAGTAAACTGCGCAAACGGGCGGCGCCAAATAGGACGTAATATTTTGAATGTAGACGAAGAGTTGACTTCCTTGAGCCACTTGAATCATGGGGATCCACAGAATACTGATGGCCACTAAGAACAGGACAAAAACTCTGAAACAAAAGATCCAAGAAAAAATGTGTTTTTTTAAGAAATGAAAAGTATTAAAGAAGATTCTTGTTTTTATAATGGGTCTTCCTCATATAATTGATGGATTTTAATAAATCAATAAAAGATGAGGGGCTCAAGTGCGGTATAATTATGCGCTGCTATACTTCTTCCAAACTTTCTAAAGTAAGTCTATAATTGATGATCCCCTTTATAACCGGTAACGTCGCAGCAGTTCATGTTTAAAAGAGTAAAAAAAAAAAGGTTCAAAGCCTATAAAGAGAAAATGCACACAAAACTACAGGTTCTACCAAAGCATTATATAAATATACGACGAATAAAGGCAATACTACGAATCTACAATGTGATCTAAATCCACTAGAAAGCATATTAATAGGCAACTGTATGCTGTTATACAATCTGTAGCAGAAAGATGAATAAGATCTATATAGGATTGGCGTCGATCAGTCTTACTGCTTCATTGGTTCTCGTCCAAAAGACGGCCAACAAGTAGACCGCACTAACAGGCGGTGACAGAATGTTTTGAACTTGTTGCATGTAAACAAAGAGCTGGCCGCCTGAAATGTTCTGGATAATAGGAACCCAAATAACGCCGATCCCCACCAGGACCAAGCAGCTCACTCTGACCATGTGAAATATGGATATGGAAATGTGTATACTTAAGTCCTCTCCTTTAAGTTATTCATGGTATTCTACCAAGCCCAAAAGTCAAAATGTTTATATGGACCGTATTTGAACGTACCGTCCTACAATAAGTAGTTCCATGTCCGAAGGATTCTTCCTAATCCTCGTCCAAATATCCATCGTGAAAATGGTAGAAGATGAATTAAAGATGGACGTAAGAGAGCTATTTCAGAAAATATATTATTTTTAGGTAAGTATATGAGACATCATGTAATGCACGCTGTTCTGAAAGTACCTCATCAATGCAGCTAACATAACGGAAATCATTAGCCCCGTTAAACCTAATGATGATTACTTGATTAGATGATGTAGCCTATGTAATAATGAGCTTACTATGGATTATTAACTTACCAGGAGGCAGTAGCCTAATTACCAGCTCAGCATAAGCAATATTCTGTGAAAAAAATATAAATTTCAATGTCACATAAACTTAATTCAATCATATATTCTTATTATTGTGATATTAACTGAGCAGCCGGATTCACTTCCGCAAATTTCTTTGCATTTTTCCGGGTGAGCGCAGCCAATTTCATTGGGATAAAGGACTCGGCTAGCCATCCCCGGGAAAATGATAAGGAACATTGGCAAGAGCTTTAAGTACGCAGCCATGATACTATTATATCATTAATATCAATTAGCGTACCATTCTTATACATGAAATATATTAATAAATATTATACCATCCAGCTTTGGCGTGACTTATAGTCTTAGAAGCCAATGTACGTTGAACAATAACCTGCACTCCAATTAAGAAAAATAAAACATTAAAGAGACGAACTTATAAATGAGATCGTCTGATGTAGATTATACCTGGTCAGAGCACCAGTACCAGATGGACGAAATGGTCACTCCAAAGACAACTCCGGTCCAAGGAAGATCCTGATTGGAAAAAATGAACAATAATTCGTTGGATACACTTTTTAAAATATATTTTAAGTTTATACCGATTCGCCGGGAATAGCGCTGCGGAACAGATGCATAGCGTCACCCGGGATTACGGCGCAGGATTTATTCTTTTCATCGTATGCAGTGTATTCTTCGCTCGGATACGATTCAAAATATTTGCGGATCAGCTCGTTATAACCACCCACTTCAACAAAAGCTGTTGATTTCAGGAAAAAAGGGGATGATATTCAAATTAATGTAAATGTAAAAACTTATTTTGTTATTACCCATTCCCATTAGAATAAAAGCACCGATGAGCATGATAATGGTTTGCACGAAATCCGTCCAAATGACGGCCGTTAGGCCTCCGGTGATGGTGAACAGGGCTGCAATCGCCAATAAAATTAGAATAGAAATGTAGAGTCCGAATTCTCCTTGTAAATTCATGGCTTGTTTGATAAAAATCTACAGTTAAAAAGATGTATGATGTAACAGTATGGTACTTTTTAAAAAATAATTTTTTTATTTCATTACTGCTCCAGAAAACAAATCCGCCTGAATAATAGAAAAATTATATTATTTCATAATCGGCTTAGAGTCTTTACATTGAAAAAAAGTAATATTAGGTACCCACCGAAATTTTTGTAAAAACGTAGAGAAGTAACGCTAGACAAGAGAGGTAGACACGGATTCTTTGGCCGCCGAATCGCTTCCTCAAATATTCTGGCATGGTATACACACCACTAGCTATGTATTGGTAATTTTTAAATTCAACAAACAATATTAGGAGTTAGGAATATAGAAGAGGAAGTTTACTTCATAGTTAGATTATACCCATATAAACAGGAACAAAAACGTAGCCGAGTAAAATGAGAATAAACATGGCCTATTTAAAAAAAAAATTTAATGAATAAAGTTCTTGACTAAAATTATATTAAAAGAAAAAAATCAAACATTTTTATGCATACGTTCAATTCAAAGACTCCATTACCGATCCCTGCCGCTGCTCCCGATCCTGCTAAACCAACGAAATGCCCCGATCCGATATTGCTAGCAAACAAAGATGCTCCCACCTAATTAAATTTTGTTATTACTCATAGATTCCAGTAAATTTTCCTTTGAAATATATTACCGGTATCCAGTGCATATTCCTTGAAGCCAAAAAGTATCCACTTACGTCATCTTGCTTATTTGATCGCCCAGACTATACATATAAATAATATATCACGTTTACACAACAACAATAAAAAAGTGATATCATTAGAATTTCTAAACAGCATACACGTGTCGTATATATTATGTATATTTAACGAACGAATCTATATAATAGCTCTAATATCAAAGCCTAATAGTGCACTGTGATGCCGCTGGGCTTAAGGGAATAGGAGTTTCAGCGAGAAACTCGAGGATTTAAAGTGTAATGCGGCAATATATCAAATTATACCAGTGATAAGTTGCAAGGTTAATCCAAACCGTCGTCTTTATAAGCGCAATAAATTGAGCAATAACTTTGTATTACGTAGAATATAGAAATAAGACGGGAAGTTCCCTTAAAAATTATTCCTTTGTTCTATACTTTTCTTCGATTTGTTCACTGTTTTTGTTACAGACATTTAATTAAAGTTCTACATTTTTAAATTAGTTAAAAATAAAGAAAATAACAGTTTATGTAATCAATGAACCAATGTTAATTACAGTTTTATGATATTAGTCTTGAGATAGCCAAGACCATTTGAGGATTAAACCGATTACAATTACGCGCATACGGCTTAGTTTTTACGTGCCACGAATAAATTTAATTGCCATGGTATCTCTCTCAAATTATCGAGCGACGGCTACTGAGTCTGCTTCAACAGAGCAAGCGGTAATAAAATCAATGGAATTCTTTAGGCCAGACTTCTATAGCTGATGAGTTTAGCATACAATTGCGCTCAAGGCAAAACAAACAATAGATTTGTAACATACAGGCTATACAACTTTCTATAGGTCCCTGCATGTATCATTTCAATTTTTGAAAACAACAACACAACAGCAAGGTCAAACATATCCATAGGCTCTAGTCTCTACATGAAATTTGATTGTGCATAACATGTTACTTACCCAGATTCCAATACCCAAGACTCCAACAAAGTACACAACTGATGAAAAATTTAAAATAAATCATATATGCCTACTGTGAAAACGTAATTAAAACATTTTGATGTACCGATAACGAGGTAATCGGACCATTCTAGGTAGTTCGCCCGGTCCTCTCCACCAGTCGGTAATTCCGTGGTTGCAGCAGTCGACATGAAGATGTTTCTGATGGGACACACAATCAACTAATTAAGATGACCACCTGATTTTACTATTAAAGTTGTTGTTCAAAACCTGAATTAGGTTGCACTCGCTAAGGTACAACACATGGACAGCAGCACACCTGTTCAGGAACGCGGTTGAAAGCTGACTAACATTATTATTTGCATGAAAGGTTGCCTATACTTTCTATTATCATCCTGTCTGGCTGTGTATAAAAACACGTTGCCTTTCTTTTATATACATATATATATTTTTATATATCATAATTGTATACTTAGTAAAAAGCTTTACTGATGACTCGCTATATTTTTTATGTTAATATGGAACATGCATACGTGCATTACAAGTGTGTAAAAGAGAAAAAAAAAAAAAAAAAAGATGAACAGTGTTTATTAAATACTGAATATAAGAACCGGCATCTCGAAAGGTCAGGTTTTTCCGTAGAATTAGCTTAGCAATATCGTACGCGGTGGGGAAATCCCGAACCGAATAGAAACAGAGTTCTACTGAGTGATGAAATTTCCCTCGAGATTGAACTTCTGCTGGCGGAACTGGCCACACCATTTGCATGTTCTTTTGCGATGGACATCACGAGGCACCGAAGGCAATCTTGGCAGTCGTCCAATTTCCTCTAGTACTAAATGCGCAGAAGAGATAGCTTATATGGCTACTATACATTATGCATGTGTAGGTATCATACCAGAATTTTTTAGATGCTCATAAATAACATGCATCAACAGGTTATTGATTTGGTCCACAGTTATGACCAAAGTCATTTCTTGTTTATACGTTGCTCATTAGTACCTTGTATCTTCCCGTTTTTAATACCTCCGCCATTGAGTTTGAACTATATTGAGTAAGTCAATAGTTAAGAGAATATTTTTAAAAATGTGCTATTGCATAATCTAAATGTGATTATTAATAAATCAGTTCAAGCGTCTAATGATGTCGACCAAAGTTGTGACCTGTTATATACTTATAAATTGCGACACAGTAACACTGTAACAGTAGTTGAAATCATTTTCCTATTAGGTGCTCTGTTATCCGAAAGTTTATTATGAATGTGTAATGCTTTACTATGATGAAGGGCTCTCCTAGCCGCATAAAATATAAGCTCACGTGCGGTACTGTACCAGCAAATACTAACCCAATCAATAGTTGCGCATGTAAGTACTGTACATACCAAGACTACACAGGCAGGCGGATCAACAAGGAAATATTGATTCGAATATTAAATCTGTTTATTTAATTTTATATTATTGTACATTTCAAACATGTTTCTGCATTACTTTCACGAATTTCCACTTTACCAAATTTTTCGTTCTCAGGTTCAATACAAGAGTAACTCAATCATACAAGTAATAACGTAGAAATACGATATACTTTTACTGTATTGAAGCAGCCCAAAACTAATCCAAATCCTCCAACGCGTCTCCTCGAGCAATATTAATGGGCAGAGCTATAGAGAGAATGAGATATAAGACGGATATAAGGCTCTGGTGCGTACGGGATCAAGTTCGGTCATCCCATTGTTAGTAGCAGTGCAGCTTATTGACCTTGATGGAAGGCTATTATATAGTTCGGTGCTCGCCTTTCTTCCTCTATCATATTCTATTTGGTATCCATGACATTCGTTATTCTGACAGAGATCTATGTCATTATATTTGCTATCGTATCCATTCGAAGCGCTCATATAGTATTTAAGTGGGATTTTGTTTCGGCTATTGTATCTCGACAAAGGTTCAATAATAGTACACCGGTCTGTATTGTTAAAAATTGCATTATAACCGACAATAATCAGATGCCATTTATGTACTCGTCCATCGGCTGTTACTGCTGCTGGTTACTACTAGCACTTCTTTGGACCCTTTTAGTATACAGTGCCGTAGTAGGCACGAAGTAGTAGGTATAAGGAATACTAAGGCAGCGCGTTTTCGGGGAAAGGATAAAGGGAAAGTGCCATCTGAATATGTAATCACAATAACAATGGTTATTTGATGTAACAGACTTACAGGATTACTTTTTTCAAATAAGTAATGAGGTTCTCCAATGTACTATACTTCATCGAGAAGAATTCGTAGAAACCGAGTTATGTACAAAAAAGAATTTTTTAAAAATAATGAATGTATTGTTATCGAATGTAAAAAGTGTTTTTTGTTGTTATGAATTCATATTATTATGCAGCGGTACGTTTAGTACCGGACGGTTTTGTTGTTCTGAATTCAAATTTTTATTCAGCGGTACGTGTACGTTCAGTACCGCACGATGTAACAATAAAACAGCATTCTCTTTGTTGTACATTTAACCAATGTTAAACTAATTACTCCAAGTTATCTTTTTATAGCTATTACTTTCTTATCGTAATTCGGTTCAGTGTGTATTTATAATTGCGTGAATACATAATATTATTACATTACATGTTGTCCATATATTTATAAATCATCGTATTATATATAAGCACAAAATCTCCATCATTTACAGCTCGTATACGTCCGAAACTCTCCAGGTAATGCCATTTTTTAGCTGTATGCATACGTAAAAGAACATTTATTTAGAAATTTGGATTTTATTTGTACATCAAAATTGCTCTATATAAAAAATTATATTACCTGGCGGTAGAAACGCACAATGGCCCCAATAGCGAACATCTACCACATAAATTCAATTTTTAAAAAATATATAATTTCAACTGTCGTTAAAATATTTTAATAAAATCTTACGTTGACGAGAGATTTGGCAAGGAAGACGCTCACTTCATAGCGACAAAGTCCATCAAACTCCTGCAAAGCAACGATAAAGTTTATATTATTTTAGGCTTTATATGTTACCGTATTCTATCAAGTATAACGCAATAATCCTATTTTTTGTGTGCCCAACTCAAAAACTTATTATTTTTCAAATAGTTGCTACGAAAGATCTTTTCTCTTTCAATAATAGAACCTACTCTTCTTCAGAAAACAGGGCTTTCAAACTTTTTGACCGGGTTTTCTCAAGTTAGACTTTCATTATTAGGATATATGGAGGATAGACGATGAATTGAACCTTTGGGAGTAAGCGGATGAATGGGGGATGAGTAGCCTTTAGTGAACAAGATGGTCCGACCTACTTTTGACCTTTTAACATCCTTGTTGAAATGGCACACCAAGGGGCTCACACTTCAAGGCATTATTGTAGAACCGTTCTAATAAGTTAACCCTCTATAGATCAAAGAAGGAGACCATTATAAGTTTTCCTCTAGTTTGCTCCGAGGTTGTGTCCGTGAAGCCAATATAATGTGATTAAAAATACATTACCAGTTAAGATCACATGAATATTTAGAGGTATATTGATGGCAACCAGTATAACTTATACAAGTACCGAACATATGCTAGTTGATATATAAGCAGAGTAAAAATCTAGAAAAAGTTTATTGTATTTAGTAGTAACTGGAGTGCCATGAATAGGTATGCATAAGACTAGACGTGCTGAACTCATCAGCCTTTACTTAGGTATTTTTTTTTTTACCACATAACCACATCTTCAGTTATTCTAACCACTTTAAAATGGGTTTTACTTATTTAGTGTTCCATTGGATATAAAACTATTGTGTAGGTACTTTCCAGAAAAAGACGATATTCACATTTTAAGTATATTACATACAAGTATATATATACATAGAAAAAAAAAATAGGAGATGTTTGTATTTTTTTTCTAAACTACTTGAAGAATAAGGCTAGGGCTGCGGAGATTTCGCTCTCCTAAATGGATTTCTTTGCGTCTCACCGAGAAAGCTCTTTTCAATGAAGTACTCTTCGCTCGCACATATACAGGGAATGTATGTGTACAGCAGCAAAGGGATTTCCTCGTCGTCATACGCAAGCTTCTGCTTGCAGCCGCGTCTCTGATCTCATAATATATACGATACAGCTGTAGGAACTCATCCTATAAAGGATTCGTACGTGCACGCCGTGTTACGACTCCCGCCGGGATTCGCCCAGACCCAAAAGTATAAATATAGAGAGAGAACGTGCTTGGTGCTCCTGCTAAGAGTAAAGTGTGGGAAACGTAATGACAATAAGGTAGTCTCTTATTCCCTCATAATTCTTGTTTGTATAAACTTATATTATACAAAGACGGACAAGTTCGAAGCTTAACATCACGTCCGATAGATGCTGCACGTCCATACCATCATCTGATAAAAAATTGGTAGATTTTTTTCTGTCGAAATATATAAGCGAATTTGAACTATACGCAGTTATATAAACCTGAAGTCAGGAAGTCGGAGTCTGTAAAATATTTATTTGGTTTATTCTACGGAGCGCATATAGACTAGTAGACTACTTTCTAATATATTAGTATACGTGTACTAAATTAGTGAAGAGTTCACGACCTCTTTTCCATCATCAGAGTTTCACTTGAATATTTCATCTACAACAGACTTCAGCGTGCATTCCTAGAAGCGCACATAGCATCCGGCATGGATGGGTTTTAATCATTCATCGCTTTTCGGACTCGTGATCCACTGTCGGATCGATTCTTCCGCCGATGCACACTATAATGTAACATCAATTCTGATCCCGGTTCCAACAGGGTTTCCATACGTATAATAGAGCATGTTTATGCTGGATATCAACAGATAATACCTATACGTCGTAGAGCAAGCATAAGTTAAATAAATCTTCTCCAGATAGAGAGAATCTTCTTTTCTTTGAGATGGATTACGGATGTTACAGGAAGGGCATACAGTACCGCCGTAGTTGTAATGAACGAGTATCGTGTAGCCTTCTATACCATGTGTAATTATATCTAAAGAGAGATATATATCTGTACGGTACCTGATTGATGTGATCTCGTAAGATGTTGGAGTAGACGATGGCCAGCGCCTCTAGAGACATGGAACCGATGAAACCCAGGACCCATGGAACCATCAGGGAACAGTTTTCCTATTGCATAAATAATACTTATAATGGAGGTGTATAAATCACTTCTGTGCTTGGCAACACGTAATTTATTGTCACAATAATAACAGCTTTTTTCCCTCCTTTTATCGGTTCACTATAAATCAGAAACGCCATCTTGTTTTTCATAACACTATAATTTGTCAAACGCTAGCTGTCGTCAGCCTACCGTATACATTTTAGATTGAGATAATTCATCAATTAGGAGCACACTGTCGGCATCGCAATCTACAGTACCTATAATAACGGGGTCGTGTAAATAATTCAAAAGGTAATTTGGTCGCTAGTAGTACCACCATCATAAATCAGTTTCCACTGGATGGATCCCAGTCACGTTCAATCCCGCCGTTTACGTATCTATACGACTGACTAGACGATAACAAAGCCAGCGAAGACGCTGATGAACAGTTGGGCACGGACTGGTGAACCCAGCCAACGTGGTAATGTCCACAGTAGAGCTTGCAGCATGTCCCTATATTATGAAATAACTCGACTGGAATGCAATGTGTACTTCAGAATCCCTCTTTGTTATATGCTGGAGCTTCTGACTTGTTCAATTCATTATAATATCAGGAAGAGATCGTGAGATCAGAAGAAGGAATATATTATTGAATGTAGAAAGAATTGTGAACGCGCATAGTATAAAATCAATCACGCTGCAATATCCTGCTATTCTGCTCTTCCCTCTAGTCTGTCTCATAATCAGCGCGTGCAATAGCTCGATGCCGCCTTGAGAATCCAGACAGGGGCGCTTCTTCTAATCATCACGCACCAGGAGCACCGCAAAGGATATCGGGAGAGGAGCGCAAAATTGATTTACTTTTCGCTTCGTTGATGCTTAAAGGGTAGGTATACAGCAGGAAGAGATCCAAGAACCCAACCCTTTTTGTCTCTCCGTCACATCGGTGAGGATAATCTTATTACTTACAGGCTTTCTTACCCGGGAAAATTCATAAATGCCTCACCTTTTCTAAGAACAAAAAGTGGATTTATCAAATACGAACTTTGCCGCGCTCTAATATTCTTATGTCTTGACAACGTGGGTTTTATATTTAACAAAATTATAATCTTATTTTAAGTATCCTTTTGAATCTGTATCGCTTCTAATGAATCTCACGGAGCTTTAGTTCTGAAAAGGCGGGGGAAAAAAAGAAAAAAAAAACCTTTTGAGATGTGCTTCTCAATTGAGAGTGACGCAAATGGAGCGCCGCTATATACAGCTTAGATCATGCTATGAAAGCGGGCTTGTATTCTATCCGACTGGAAAGGCCTCTTAAATGTTACGGCGAATGCATCCTATACGTCTATAGGCCTATTTCCCCTCAGATCGAGACGATATAAGAGCTTCTTCTTCAACTCTCGTTTTACCTTAATTAAGAAAGACATGTACGCCCCAAAAACTTTGAAGGAAATTGGATCTGCTCGACTTTCGTTTCAAGTGCGCGTAGCACTTGTTATATTCTAGGTTTGGATGATTATGGTGAATGAGGGCCCTTGCCATCGTTTCAAGCAGCTGACTACTATGCAATGTAATATATTGCGCACAAAGGACCGCTCCTCATTAAATTTCGTCATATCATCACACCAAGTGTGGAAAACGAGGTAACTCCTGCTGCGCTGTCGGTATAAAACATAAATATTGACTTACCTGGTAGACGGCGATGAGGAGTGTTGTTGATAGGCATAAAGAGGTCAATTCAGCCAACAAAACGGCAGCGTACGAAGCTTGAACTCCTGCTCGAATAAAATAAATAGAGAAAGGCCGCCGTTACATCCGTCCTCTACAGGCTACTCGTCGTCGTCGCACCGTCCTTATTCTGTTGACACATGTCAACTAGGAATATACGGAACCACCTCGCTCACTCGCACTAGTTCATTAATTAACTATAGTGTAGTTCTCTCTAAAAAAGTGTTTTGCCTCTCTTCGCCTCTGATGGTCGGCCGAAATGTTTATGGGTCACGAAGTCTGCGTGACTCTATCCCATTAGATATATATTTATATACTGCTTGACCAGAAGGTAGCTAGGTAGCTTCTTGTTTTATTACATCACTTTCGATCCTGTCGAGTGGCTTATATTAGTGCCCAAGTAAGAAAAAAATACATAATAAAAGTTATAATATACATCAGCAAAGCACCAAAATGGCGGCGCGTCCTAAATTTACTGATGGATATATAAAGCGCCGTAATGGGATTATTACTCAGTGAAGATAAGCTCATGAAAGGCATTGTATATACCCGCCAACGCGCAGCCAAAAGAACTGGATGGATCCCAAGAACGATATGATAGCAGCAGATCAAAGTTAAGTCAATTATTATATACAGCGCAGCCTGGTATTGTTCTTTGAAGAAAGTTACTGGTGAGAAGCGAGATAAAAGTTATATTTTGCGATGAAACAGGCAGAAATTGCGGATCGCGAATATGGTGGATGATTATTACGCCAGTCAAAAGCTTTATACAGAGGTATATTCCTCTGTGAGTGCAGCATCGGTAATCAGTAGGCCGAAGTGCTCTTCAGGGAAACTATACCTTACCGCCGCGGACAAGAAACTTTTGGAGCAGAGAAACTTTTCCATTACTTTGCTCTTAACCACTAAGCCCATAGCTTTTCTTCTAAATGTTAACTTTATAATCTGTTGGCTCTTTGAATGAGAATGATGATGCGCTATGACTTCTAGGTGATTATAATCTTTTAAAGTTTACTTACCCCAATAGACATCCGCCAGATGAATCATTTGGTAAGAAGTAGCGACTGACAGAAAGCAATAACCGAAGAAAGTTGCAGAAGAAGAGCACTGAAAATTAAAAAAAAGAGAAAAAAAAAATTATTATTATCTCACAATATAACCAGCACGCATCAAAGTATATATATACTGAGAAATATGGAGGTAATAATGTAGCCGCATATAAAACCCATTTGCAGTCTGATCACGACTCTAGCCGAATACGGTTTTTGACCCCTCCGCAGCAACGCGCGTCAATTCCGCTGGATTGCTTCTCGCAGCAGCGCATTGAATTGATGTGTATAAAAAAAGAAGAAGCCATGGAGCCCGTATTGCAAAATGGTCCCCCTGGCATGTCCCAGCATCAATATATACTGTTGCTCGCTTGTTGTCCTGGTAACCACAGCAATAAATATACGGCCACCATGATGATTCCCAACTTAATTTGTTTGGGTGGTATAAATCGTTCTCGATGATAATCCTTGCTTGATTAAATTCATTAATCAGCCGGAATCACGGAGCCATTCCTTTTTCCTGCACAATTTAATTTTCTCTGCGTTGATGATCATTGTATATAATGAGTGAGAACCTATTAGTGTAATGGAAAAGTGGGCCTCGCTTCTGCACTCCCTGCATTGTGTCGGCAACAAAATGTCAGCTAGGCAGACAATATGATACAGCTGCGAAAAAGGGGTTTCTTTTGTCATTCCGAGTTCTTCATCATACGCGACCAATTTAATTTAAAAAAAGTATTGTTCAGCTATAAATAGGAAACACATTTCAAAAGAAATCAATCAGCTTTTGGATTGTCAGCTGCTGTTTCAATCTGAGTCTTCATTTCCACGTATCATCGGATACATCTAAAATGACTAAAGAACAAGCTTATTTTCTTTTGTTTAAAACTACGAAACAAGCACTATTGGTTTGTTTACGTATTACATAAAGTCTTTAATGGAATGCTTGGTTTTGTAAACAAACGAAAAGGAAGTCAAGTTTACGTAAGGCATTATTACTATGGCATAAACCGTGGCGATGATTGCAGCTTGTCGATCATTCCAGCAGCAACAAGCAGATGATGAATTTTCCCGGCGTCCAGCACCGTCAATCAGCGGCTGATCTTGCGGCGATTCCATAATCATCATCATCTCACTTTTAAGTATTAAATCTTTTCTTCCTCAATTCAACAGTCACGGAAGTTTAGACGAACAAGAAAGCTACCCGAATAAAACGATCAACATGATGTAACGAACCATCACTCGATAATACCGTCATTTTATTTAACCATTGATTAAAATAGTTTAAAAGTAGCTTGAGTGCTGGCAAGTTCGGTGGCTTCCAGACAACTACAGTTTTCCGTGAAGCGCTGTAGTGAGTAGTATGCTCACTCGGTTCATGCGCACAAGGTTTTTGGGATATTGCGGCTATAAGCCGTCACCTGTTATAAAGCCCCTTGTTTATATGGTCTTAGCTGAGCGAGAGAGTGAGAAAAAAATAGTTACAGCCTCTGCTGGCTTCATCTTTTATTAATAGACCTTAATTCATTCCTTAATGGACCATCGATTGTCCGTATAAGCTGAGAATTATTAAACAGCAGAGTAATACCCCAACGTAGCATATATTTTATACATATAGATATATCGATTTGGGCGACCTCCTTACTTACACATAAATCAATGTCTCTCTTTTATTTTTCCCGTAAATTGATTCCTGGGTTAATAGTATGTGCAGTTGCCAATATATAAGCAAAACAGATGCCTCCTTTCCCAACAGCACTGCTTGAATTCGGCATGAAAATAGATCGTTAAAGTTATACGCGAATATGTATTTGTAGGTCTATATTGTACGTTTTCATATTACTCTGGCGACTTGTATAAAAGCAGTAATACTTTATCTTTGAAAAAAAAAAAAAAATGGAACACGCAGCGCTATATTGAAACAAAATCCAATAAAAGAGGCTTTCAAAAACGTTTAATATGAGACGTGACCATGGCAACAATCTGTCTCACTCTCTCTTTAACTCATAAAAAAGAGCAATATGATTTAAAACCGAAATGTAATATTTTATATGCCTACTTTTTTTAGCAGAAGAGGAGAAGAAAGTGGGATAAGTCTATATAAATTCAAAATTTGGATTCGCACAGCAGTTAATCGAATTGGCTTCCAACCAAAACATTTTAGAGGCAGACGTGCGCGCTCCTGTAAGCCAATATTATACATGCACTATTGAATCAAGAAGGACTTCACCTGCAGCTGTTTTTTATTTTTTCAAAATAGTAGGGGTCTTCATGTTTTTCTCAATTCCTTTCCGTCTACCATAGCTATTGGGATGAGACGATCCAATTTATCGCTCCAGAAGTCAAGGTGGTGCGTTTGATCATGTAATACGACCATAAAAAAGTATATGTTTGTTTTTTTAAGAGCTCAAAACAAAGATGGTTCGTATTTCCTAAAAAAATAGTATTATTTTTAAAAGTGTTGAATTATCACGAGTTACTCTCAAAACTTGATCCAAGTTCAACATACGAAACAATCGACCCGCTTAATGATGCCCTCATTAACCCTTCGTGCAGCTTTGCGTCGTTAGCGAAACCATTAGTTTTCATACAACTTAGCATTACGCGAAAGGACCTTGCATTTCTGCCTTATCCAGTAGCCGCATTAAATAAGATTGAAACGGAGCATTAGAAGACTGCGCTACTGTAGTTCATTACATCGTACTGCAGGCAGACCAATATATTTACTGCTAATAGCTTTTCCTCCATTCTTTTAGGGATTATTATTCTCGAAGCGTGACATTTGAAAGATTAGACCAATCCTTACTATATATAGCTGCAATATTCACGAGAATGCAAGTAGATTTCTTTTGTGCAGATCTTTTTATCGTGCAGGTTACTGGGTATACGTACGTTTACAATTTTCCAGAGAGGATTGAGGCACTTGTGAATTTGTCATTTTCTATTCGCTCTTTGATGCCGCTGCCAGCTGCAGTCTGAGCTATACATAAAGATAAGATTGCTGCTAGTATTATTCAGTCGAATGGATCGATACGTATAGTTTCTTTGACGTTGCTGCCCGCGAATCTATTGCAGTTGAGTGCGCGCACTTTTACTGGAGAACCAAGTTGCTCGTCGCACGGATGCGAGGATTCCAGTGTGAATATTTTAAAATCTTCAACAGTTTGTGATGGATAAACTACGGCACTCAATCTTTCATACCGCTTTTCTCAACTTGGTAATAATGTCTTTCATTGGAATCGATTTGGCTTTGCAAACTTCGGATGAATATCAAATAAGTTTTACCTGCTGATCCAGCAAAGTGGAACGATTACTGTTGGCTATATAAAAGAGGAATATGTCAGCTTAACAGGATTTTTCATAAATAAATACGTATACAGATTCTGCGCAAGGAGATGGGATCTCTAGTTTCACATTCTATGATGGAACCTTTAAAAAAAATTAAATTGGGAGCATCGATCTTCGATAACACGAGCCGTCATCTGTATCTAGTTGCATAATCAGAAAAACTCATTTTCGATCGAAGTAAAGAAGAAAAAAAAATTCCCGGACGATACATCATTGGGAAGAAAAACCTTATTCCGTGCTCTACCGGCAAATCAACGTCAAAGGAAGGCAGCAATGTCCGTCCTGTCAAACAGAATTGATTGCAGAAGAAGAAGAAGAAGAAGAAGAAACGAGTGTCGCCATCGCAATCTTGGGCTACGCACTAGCTCTTGTTTGATCAATATCTTTTTTCCCCTTTTTTTTGCGTTCTCTTGCTTTATATTTATATGTGCATCAGTAATCAACGAGTTTCTACGTGCCTTACTTCAACTCTCGAAAGAAGAAAAAGTAAAAATAAAAGTTTTTTTTTTCATTATAAAAAATCCATCTCTTCGTCTTCTTTTGAAACTTTAAATTGTCTATAAAGGGAAAAATGGATCGATACTCCTGAAAAAATGATTATTCCAAATTTCTACAAAGTAATGAAAGAGTGTGTGAAGGAAATTGTTTACCTCTTAAAAGAGATTACTCATTTCTGGAAACAAATTGACGACGTTTCTGTACATGTATAGGGATTCCGATTGCTAAAGGCTGATGAGATTGCCATTTCCAAGAAATAGCTGTGATGGAACCTTGTTATCGCCCCTTTTAACATAGAAACAGCCAATTACCGGTGCGCCTTCTCAGTAAAGTTCCTTCCTTCAGCTATATACATTATATTCTTCTATGAAAAGGAAGAAACATGTAGGGAAACAGTAATAGTCATATTACTATACGAAACTTCGTTCGGTATATTCTTGGGGTAAAGGAAGATTGAACGAGCCTCGCTCAATCACATAATGGCTTTTCTGCCGTGTGATACACACAACTATCTTTCTCCCAACTATATACCTACGGGTATATATATAGAAGAACATCAAAAGAAACAATCACATTTCCCGCTGGTTTGTGGTAGAATAATAACTTCAAAGCAAACATCCCTGATAATGTGCACAAGTCTCCACGGCACGTATATCCACTGCTGTATAGTAAAACCCAAACAATGAATAGACGACGCAACGGAAAGTAAATTAGAAGAGGCGTAGAGAGAGAGGAACAATGACGCATCCCATTTAAAAGCTTCCTTCCGGACATGTCCACGATTGCCAAGACAGACTTGCTTCCTCCATTATTCAATTTACTCCCTGCTCCCTCTTTTTCAGAGTAAGAGAAATAGAGCTTTAGGCTTGTAATGTAGCAAGGGTTTCAGCAGTACTGGCAATGACGTTAAATGGTTTCTCTTAATGTAAGCCCCTGCAGCAGCAGCACACAGCAGAGGATGCAATTTGTGCATCTACTCTGATGACGATGGACGCTTTTGTACACGAAGGGAATATAAAAATATATAGATCACAATGGTAAATATTTGATCGTATCTGGAAAAAGTTTTATGGGATATTGCATGCTGCGCCTATGTTAGCTGACTCGGTATACGTAATATTCTTTATTATTGCTCTCTTGATGAGGGTCTCGAATGTCGACAAAGCTATATAGTTCGTGCGTCATTATAAAATCGAAAGAAATGTTTGACTTTTATTCATTAGTGGATGTCCCGCCCGAAACTTTTCATAAGAATACGACTTGATGAAATTTTTTTACTCCTGCGGACCATAAAGATGTGTTCGATTGTTCACGCCCATCGCACGTGGAAAATACAAATAGTAGCTGAGGTTGAACGAAGAAATAGCCGTATCAGGAGAGTTCCCGCAGGAGACGCAAGCTCTTGAACTAGACGTAAATCACGTTCACTATATCCAGACAGATCTCCGCTTAACAATATTGAAAAGATGGAAGCAATCCTTTTGTAGTCACGCTGGATGCATCGCAGGACAAACGAACACGTTTGTCACGTTCTACTTAAAAGAAGTGCTGCTGATGCTATGTCCTCATTCATGTGCGTAAAAGTTGTCAAACAGTATAAAGTTATGTATGTGAAATGCTGGATTCGACAGAAATTGTGTTGACGCCATCTCCTTTGATTACATTCAAGTCTAACTCGATCATCCCCCTTCTTTCTTTATACTTTTAAAGGTGTTGATATGGCAGACGGAGCATGCTACATTTATTCAGCTTTTGGATCTGCGAGAGAAGAAGGAGCGCGCCAAAGCGGATTAAGTTGGGCCTTGTCGTGCGTGCAGCAACGCGACTCTGCTCGTCCTTCCCTCTCAAAGCGACGGCAACCAAGACCTTCTTTGATTTTGCTGGATGTTCGCCAGTAGAAGCTTTGATCAAAGATTCCGTACGAGAATTGCAGACTTAATTAATTAACCCACTTAGCTATACGGGTCGTGATGAGAGGCGAATATAAATAGAGTCTAATTCTGCTACATAATAATAAAACCTTCAGACTGAACAAGCAACGATAATTATGATTGAGTACCTAGAGTTGCCTGCTTCCGATAGATATAGGCATAGTTAATTATACCTATACAGCTCCCTTGATTGTTGACATCCTATCTACATTTTAATGATTTTACGATGGAAAATAAATGTCTTGAATCTTCTCCCTGAGGGGACTATAGGATTCCATTTGTGCTTGCAAGACGGAAGGCGAAGGGACGTACCGGAATTCTTAAACAGACGTTGCCGGGTCGCCGAACGTGAGACAATACATAGTAATGCGGGATCGGAACTAGCGCGAGCAGGACGGCGTGCATAAAGGTGTTTCGAATAAGAGAAAATCCAATCCGCATATAGAGCGAAGTTTAAAGTTGATGCCGATCGATTTAGAGTGCTGCTTTTCTTTATGTTCCTCATCTGTACTTTGGCTGACGTGACATGTCCTAAAGGAATCCAATTATGTTTGGAGCCAAGTTAAAGCGTGACATGCAGCCTTATTAGTAAAGGAGAAGTCGATCTATATCGTCCAAATGTATACTATCCTAAACGGAAAGCCAATTAAGTTGATCCATCCTCTCTAAGTCTACATCATCTCATGGATGGACTGGTTTATTGAAAGCCTCTGGCCGAAACTGGATCGCGTGCTTCCACTCATTATATAAAATTGATTACATCCGAGCAGGTTTCTTATATCATGATATAGCTGCCTTAGACAAGTGATTTCCCTCTTTTGTTTCGAGTAATACTATATGAGCTTTTCCTTTCATTATACAGTAGTAGTGTATCGTACATCACGTGCGTAGGTTGTAATTGCATACCGTGGAGGATATGGTCATGTAATGTAATAAAATCGATTTTATGTGTGTTACATACAGTGAAGCTATTCCTTTTTTACGATTCTATAATATTGGTGTGAGAAAAAATGGAAAACAATAAAATGAAAAGTAGTATACAGCCTTTGTTCTATTTGTTTTTGCTATTTTTTTTTACATCAACATTAAATATTAAGCTCTAAATGGGAATAAAGCCTTTTTCAACTCTGTCATATGAACTATATCGCAGCTGCGCACACCTTATTCGCCTTGATGCCAAATTCAGAGAATTGCGTATTAGCAGTATCATTGATTCATATATCTAGATTTGGTAATTACTTGACCTTAATTTTTTTACCACTTTTTTACATTTAACTTTCCATCAGATTTACAACTTGATTAAAAATTCTAGAAAACGGGCATAAAAAAAGATTGAAAGTTTCTCGTAAAACTGAAATAAGCTCGTTTGCATACGAACAAAAAATTAGTCATTCTGGCAAACAATATGATAACGATGGGTTCACGCCCATTGGGAAACATAATAATGTCGCCCTTTTAAAAAAGGTCGTCAAATATTAAGTCTTCTTCTTATATTTCTACATGACGGACGAACCTGTTTCGCTTCTCCGCCTTTTTCTCTCTTCTTCTTCTTCTTCTTTTTATACGTTTCCTTTGGATAATTTATTATATACATTCAACAGCAGCTAAAGCTAGCTGGCTGGCTCCTCCTTTTTCCCTTCTTTGGGCCCAGGTAAATATCAGCCCGGGATTCTTTTGGACCACTGCCATACAATCTTCTAGCGCGCGTTTTCACTTTCTTGCGTATACCTTTTCGCTTTTTATTTCAGTTCAAAAAGAGCCGTCGTCTAGCTCGCACCATAGGACCATCATCAGTGAGTGTCTCTGTGAAGTTTTGCATTTTATTTATCATTGGTGGATATCCACCGCAAAAAAAAAATATTTAGGCTATTTTTCAAAATAGAAAATGTTAGTTCCTCATTTCTTATTCCTGATTTTTGCTCATCTGACTGGATTCTACATCCATGCTGGTAAGACCTCGAAGAATATTTCCAGGTGTGCTGATGACCAAACATGGAACATTGAAGCGCACTTTTAAGACGATGAGACTTTATTTTTTTTTACCCTGTTGGAAAAAATGGGCGGTAAATTTTAAAATCAGCTGGCAAGGTCAACATTGTGTTCATATAAGCACCACCTGTTCCATCATCATATTATTTATACCACCCTAAATGGTGCAGACTTTATGTGCAAGGACGTCACGCGTGTAATTTGATGCTTTTCGTGGGCGTCGCTCCGCAGGTATTATCATGACGTCAGTCTGGAAAATTTCCTAATCGACCTTAGGTTAAGATTACCTGACGTCACGCACAATCTGACCCAGCCTTATCCGTACATGGAGCTTCTTCCTAAATAGGTAGAGAAAAAAAAAAACTTTCCCTGGCGCCATTAAGTGATGCGCTGACCCCAAAGATATAACAAAACGAAAAAAAAATAAATAAATGAAGACATGCTGGGGGGGGGGGAGAAATCAAAATATTTAGATAGGAGGCAGGCATTCGTGTTATTTCTATATTCTCCCGATCAGCACCTGGGGAGAAAGGACTCACGCGGGAGTCAACATCACATATATAGGGGCGGAAACTTTCCCTACGGAATTCGTTACGTACGAAGAGAAAGTGTAAACCGTGTTTGCATTCAGAGAGAGGCACGACAGGACCACTTTTTCTCGTGATATGGTAGGTACCGCTACGACACCTCGAAAAAAAAATTCGTGAATAATTATGGGACCTCGCAAGAGCAAGGCAAGGACACGAAAGTGTTGGAAAAAGTAATGATTATTATCGTTCGCAACAGTAATAACAAAGGTCGTCTAACTAGCTTTAGAAAACTATCAGAGAGACTTCGTGTTGATGTTTCGTTCGTGCGGAAATGGAATCACGACGAACGTTGACGGCGGGACGACCAGCCGCCTAAGTTGATTGCTGGAGTTGACGGATACAATCAGAGCTGGTGCTTTGAACACATTTCCACTTCAAAGGTGGAGAAAATGACGGTCGTGCGGGTTTGGCAAACAGGGTACATCCCGGGAAACGTGCGTGACTGCTCGTGCTGCGAAAGCTCCGTTATAAACGCTGGGCTCTTCCGCGCAGTCGAGAGGAAATGCGTCATGTCAATAAGCAAAATCAAGCACTGTATTTTCGTCATCATAATGATGTTTTTGTTTGCTTCCACTTGAACGAATTTGACATTATATATACATCATTAGATTATTATTTTGTGTCATATTTCAGCCACTATTGGAGACGGTCGGACGAGTTTGATCAATGGAAAACCCATCGACTGTGAGTGAATATTGTTTGCATGAAATTGTCTTCTCTTTTGTGTAGATTTCGATTCAATGAATAACATGTTTCCTGTGTTGCTTATACAAGTAGAATCAGTGATCTGATTATGCGATGTATTTTTATCGACTTACAGCCATCAGTGTTTTGTCTTTTTATGTAGTCCTAGTCAAACAGGTTTTCAAAAATTCTAGTAATTATTTGTTTTTACACGTCAAATGAAAGTAAAAACCTTGATTGAAAATGTTGCAATAATCAAGATCTAAAAAAAGGCCAAATTCTTTTACGACACCTACATAGCCTCATTACTAACAAGAACCGTAATTGAATATTTTTCAACTTTGATGCCCTTGATAATTAAATTCTGGGCTGCTATCAGATCGATCTGGCAGTTGCAGTGTCGACGGCCGTAATTACGCTTCTGAAACATCAGGTGAAATCCAATCAGAATCTAATTTCCGAAAAGTAATTGATTTTTCTCCTTTTTCCTTTCATCGCAGTGCCTAGAGAGGATCCCTGCCATTACTGCATCTGTTACCGAGGCAAGGTAGACTGTTATTGGAAGAGATGTGCACGGATTCCTAATGGCTGTCAAGTCATGGCTCTTCAAGACAACTGCAATCCTTCACTCTACATTTGTGGTAAGTTTTCACATCGCGTGATGCATTTCCTGGCTTTCACATATTACCGTAATAATTGGCAACATTACAATCAGGTGAAAGCATCTTTTCCCATTACTAGAAAAATTCCTGATTTTTCAAACTCTCTCTTTTACCTCAAAACCTAAATTTGAATGGGAAATAGTCATAAATATGTGCGATTCAAACAAATATAACACAAAAGTTATGTTAAATAATTCAGAAATCCCGGAGAAAGCTCGTAACGCACCCACTTACGGACAACCATTATCCAGCGTCGGATCACCAGCTCGAACGCTTTTCATAAGCGAAGCAGTACCCACTACTAGCAGCCCATCGCCGGCGATCCAGTTTTCTATTCGACCTGCCCGCCAACCGGAGATCATCCCGCCATCTCGCGAATTGACGCCACCCGAGCGACGTGATTTCGTTATTGAAACGCCATCTCGTCATTTAACCCCGCCATTAAAACCAGCTCAGCAGGGTCGTGCCTTGAATGATGATAGTAATAATAGACAACCATCCGCATTCGGTTTGAGAATGAAGCAGAAAATGCGATTCAAGCGTTCTAGTATTCCGGCGGAATCCAGAGTACTCCCACACAACATCGAGGAACCTTTCCCCGTCGATTTCCAATCGATTGTAGAGAGTCACGTCCGTTCTAAACGTGCCATCAATGGATCGGGTTCGGACAACCATCACCACCACCATCACCATCACGAAGAAGAGGATCGCGGATGCTCTATTCTTGGAGTTCGATACGAGTTGGGAGAAGTAGTGGGTGCGTACACGTTTCATTGAATCTAGAATCCGGATTCCCGATTTCTATTTATTCCTTTTCCTGGAAATGCAGGGGTAGCAACAGACTATTGCCAGGAGTGCAGATGTGCCGCTCAATCCCTTTTCTGCTCGCCGAAATGCTGTTTCAAGCCGGCACCCCTTCAGCTGGCTGGAGACACGATTCGATTCTTGGAACAAGGCATTGATCCGCAAGAAGGACCCCAACATCCTTTGTACTACATTCAGAGCGAGTAGGTACCAACCAAGAAAATAACCAGAGAGTACTCTCAATCTGATTGATTCAAAGAGCAAAAAGGTTCTTTTTCTATTGTCTCGTCCGATCCATTCGGTACATATTGACAATTCCTTTGTACGATGATAAGCGCCCTTGTAAGAGAGAGAGAGAGGAATTGGTTTTTGATGTAAATTGTTTTACGGGAGAGAAGAGTGCCCAATAATGTTCCTCTCTTTTTTCTAGATACGTCTAAAGAAAATGTACCGAGAAGGACAAGTTCAAAGCGTTTCATGAAACTCTTTATAATTATCAATCACCTGCAAAAGTGCCATCATATTCATCGAGGAAAACGAAGTTCATCTAATGTCAAATACACGTAAAAAAGTTTTCTATACGTAACGTGTGCTTATTATACGCAAACTTTACTCATTAAGGACTACGATTTCAGGAAAAAATGTATTTTTGAGAAAAGAGGAAAACTCCGTAGTCAGGGAATAGTTATCACGCAGCATTCACTCTGAGAAAATGTTAACAATTGTGCACCATGGTCGGACTCTTTATTACGGAGGGAAGACAAATCTTTTTCAAAGGGGAAGAGATATAACGAAAACTTCAAAAGCACTTTTTTCTGTTTGATTTCAATTAAGAGGAATGAACACATTGGAAATAACAAGCAAAATCCATTCAACGCATTTTTTCGAGTGCCTTCTTGTTTAAAACAATCATCGAAATTATCAAAGTGGAGAATGTAAAAAAAAATGAATTCTAAATACTATGGAAGACAATATTTTTAAAGATCTGTCAATTGACGAAGAACATACAATATTCCGGAATCGGTGACGGTGACGAGAACGCGTCCATCGGGAGACACGAATAATTTGGAAGCGTAGCGTCCCTGGAATTCTACTGTCTGGATAGGTCCTTGCAATGGACAGTTAAAACGATCTGATGGTGTAATGGGGGCGAGAGGAAAACCATATCCGCCGGAAGTGGATGAGCTACTCTTACGATGAGAGTTTAAGTCCCACCAGGCGATACGTTCACCGATAGAGATCAATTGGAAGAATGGGGAATTATGGCACCTATAAAATCAATTTGATAAAAATTAGGTTACTTCCTTATTAAAAAATATATATGATTTTACCATTGAAGATCTCGGACCCAGGAATGATGGCCCTCTAAAGTAGATAGCAGCACATGACGGGTGTAATCAAATACCTAATTCAAATTAAAATTGTATTTTTAATGAATATTATATTAACTTTATTTTATACTTTATACCTCGATGAGTCCTCTATCGTAACCCACTGCCAAATATTGAACTTGACTCGCAAACCGACACACTCGGACGGGCGACATTTCGCTTCCTAATCGCGACGGTTGTCTGCTAGGCTTTTTCTATATAAAATAGTAAACTTCAAAGGATTTGAAGAAAAAAAAAAGAAACGAAAAGTCAAGAACAGTACCGAATCAAATTGAATCTGAATGAGTTGAAGTCCATTTGTTGTCGTTCCCTGAGCGATACGGAGGTAATCCTTTGCCCAGTCGACGCATGTCAGATGCTGGCCGGTATCTCCTTGAAGCAATGCTGTTGCTAGTCCCGTCTCAACGTTCCAAACCCGAATACTCCCATCAGCTCCACACACCATGAGAGAGGATTCATTATCGATGAAGTAGCAGTCGACGACTCCCCTCTTTGGGCCCTGAATGGTGACACATTCTTCTCTCGACTTCCAGATCTGTCAATAAAGAAGAGGATTATTTAGGGATCTAATGTAATTGAAGATCCTTTTCTTTCTCTTACTTTGATGCAGCCTTCAGAGCTACCCGATACGAGGAGAACATCAGACGGACTAAATTTAAGCAAGTTCACTTTGGCATCTGAATGATGTCCTAGGATTTTCACTTCCTTTTTCACAAGTGACATTAGTTTAACTACGCCACTTAGAGTGGCCCAGGCCATCATTGAGGTCGAATTAGAAAGAATACACATTTGAATCTCGTCAGCCCCAACTTCACCTTCAGTTTTCAGGATTGAATCACAATTTATTCCATTGAATACCTGTACAAAAATAATCAATTAAAGCCTCTATGTTACATTAATTTGGGAAATTTTGAGTTACTTGAAGACAGTTGTCTGTTCCTGCGCTAGCAATCATCAAGGATTCGCCAGTGCCGGAAGGGAAGGCCGCATAATAGACTGAAGAAAATAAGCTCTCTTTAACTAGATCAATATCGGACACATTCCACACTTTAAGAGTCTCATCTGATGATCCGGACAAAAGCCACTTTGACGGTTCTTGGTCTGTTGCTTCAGGAGAAAAGTGCAAGCAAGCCACGCTCCTATTACAAATAAAAAGAAAAGTCATTATACAGTAAGTGGTGATTCTTATCTAAAGATTCTTACCCAGTATGACCACTAAAATCAGTTATCTGAGAAGCTTCGGGAATACTATAAAGAAGAATGTTGTCATTAGATGTAGCTACGGCCAATTGCTGTCGGTTACGCGAAACGGCAGCACACTGAAAGCAACAATTCGAACTGGCTCTCCCAATAGGTGTCACAGAGTAGGATGACTCGGTGGGCGCCATCTGTCCCAAATTGCTCGAAAGGAAGTTTAGATCCAGTTGAAGGATTTCCGTATCCGATACGGAAACCAAGGATGTATCTACAAAGCAAAACAGTTAAATATAAAAACTAAAAACTCGATTGAAATAATTAAGTAGATACCTGAAAGGAAAGACAGAAAGAGTATTCTTGGACTCGAACTCTGCTCGTGAATTAGAAATACGGGAGCGTGAGTTGAAACACTCCAAAGTCGGATAGAAGAATCGCTGCAACCGGTGGCCACAAAGTAGCCGCTTTCTGAGAAGCAGCAGGTCATAACAGATTCCGGATGTTTCAGAACTCCAAGCTCCATGGAAGCGATACTCAGCCATATCTTTTACCAACAACAAAATGTTAAAACTTTGTTTAAATTTCGGTTTAAACTCATTCTATAGTTACTCGAGCAGTGTGATCATGGCCGCATGAAACGATGAGCGCACCGTTCTCGGAGAAACGGGCACAAAGAACCTCATTCGTGTGGCCCGTATAGGTCGTTTCGCTATTGTCTGCGGTAGTTCGTCCGTTTACGTCAAACATGTTGTGCCAGCTATCCTGACGCATCCTAGGAGATGGTGTTTTCGTCGCTCGACTTCCAATTTCTAAAAATATGTAAATTTATGGTAATCAATTATGCTAACAAAGAAGCGCAACAAGGAAGCTTGATTAAAAAGCAGGTTAGGGTGCAAGCGCCAGTCCAAGAGTAGACCACCAAAGTCATATAGTCAAAGCAGAAGCGCTCCTTACCACCTGACAAAAAAGGTAAAACAGTGCATGGGGGATGTAAAGGTGGTGGTGACGATGGATGCTCAAGTGGAGTACCGTCCAATTTGCGAGTAACAGTTGCGAGGTCCCAGACTTTTGATGTCCCATCCGCTGACGAAGAGACGAGCCGTTTGGCATCGCTACTCAAAGAGAGTTGATGAACACAGCCATTGTGACCTGTAAATCGGTGCAGTTCTTTGCCAGAATCCACGTCCCACATCTAAAAAATTGAGATAAAAGTTTATTCCAAAATTTTAAAGGATGAAAAGTTGATGAGTTACTCGAATTTGTCCATCCCCGATGGCGCTAAGGAGGCGATGCCCATCTTCTGTGAAGCAAGCCGCTGTCACATGGCCATAGCTTAGAACAGTACTGCGTAAAACTTCGTTCCTACTCATTCCTCGAGGTTGACTTCCACTTAAACTGTAAAAGAAAACATAAATTGAGAGTTCAAATAAATTGTATACAAATATTACCATTCAAAGTAGAGTTTTCCTTTCGTTTTTCGGGCGATTTCCAAAGCGTCTAAATAGACAGCATTCGATTTTGGTTGTTGTAAGGCAAGTTGGATGATATCCAAATGAGGACATTGAACCAAAATGTGACCACACGTTCGTACGAAGCGAGTGTACTCCTCCACTCTTGGTGAATTCTCACCACTCTAGATTTTCAAGAAAACGATTGGAATGGTAAAACAGTTCATATTTGATCTACTCATCTACATACATTTCCTGAGATGTAGTCTCCGTATTTCCGGTAATCGTTGAGTAAATCACTCGGCCCGGTAGCACGGAGTTTTGCTGAGATAAAGTGAAGATTGAGGTAGGCTTTTGGGAACATTTCCGTGTACTCAGCTTTGTAGAGATGATAGCCCAGGAACCAGAAAATGTAGTTATCGTTGGGCAGTGCGCCAAAATCAGAATTGCACTTCCGCATGTAAGCATCTATAAGTTTTCGATGGGCAGCTTTCTGTTTCTCAGAATTCAATTGGCATTTAAGATAGTCGAGCAAGAGATCGTGAATGCCATAGAGGACTGAACACATCGAAGATTGTTCCTGGACGTGTTTAACAACCAATGATTTAGCTACAAGCAAACTAATCTTTTCTTCCATTTCATAACGAGTGCAGTGCCAAAGAACTTCCAAGACCTAAATTGGATTTAGAATAATTAGAAATACTGAAGAGTATGATGAAAATAAGTGTGTAACCTTTGCAGGGATATTGACATCATCCAGAAAAATTACGAAGTCGTTAAGGCATCGCCTCGTCTCTTCATCCAAATGATTAAAGCTGATGGAAATGGCTTCATTAATAGTCTCGTAGTTATAAGGAGAGCTCTGTCGTCGCATGTGTGCATATTTCCTATCACGTAGTTTCTCCAAGTAATGATCCCACCGATGAGTATCGATAAGCTGCGTTTCTCCTCTTTCGGCCAGTAATGGAGCCAGCAGAGAAAGGATCAAAGGAGAACCTATAAACGGCAGCAGCCAAGTAAAATTTGTGTTTTATTTTTATTTTTTACTTTAACCGCAATCACCTTTGCTTTCTGAATAGATTTGGGAAGCTTGTTCTGGTAGATCTTGCTCAGAAATGTTGATAAAATTTGCCAAGTACATCATGGATTCTTCTTCAGTGAAACCATCTTGAATCTTGATTAGGACGGCTCGGCCGTGAACAACGTCAGTAACGGAAGCATCGCGAGTTGTCATAAGGATTTTGCAACCGAAATCAAAAGCGCGCACTACTTCTCCCCTCCACACATCATCCAAAATAAGGAGACTGTTTTTCCGCTTAGGATCCATCATCAAACGTCTTAAACGTTCAGTGGCTTGATCGATACTTAGCGGCGGTAAACAATTATGGTCCAAGCGTTCACACAAGGCCTAAATGTAAAAGATATTGATCAAAAGGAGTTTGGATATTTTAGCTCTATGTGAATAATTTATTACCTGCATCTTTGTCAATAGAGTATCTTTGTCAGTTTGTCCAATAGTCAGCCAAAAGACATTGTTGTCAAAAGTTATGGTTGTCAGCTCTACACATCTAACAGTCTCGGCAGCTAAAACGGATTTCCCAGCTCCCGCCATACCGTGAAGCACAACAAACTGGCCGAGTGCCATTTCCCTAAGACATTGTCTTATTTGCAAAACCTGATTTTAGAGGAAGAAAAAAAGGATTGATTAAAAAATAGAAGAGATGAATAAAATGGAGATGCTTACTTTTGCAGATCGGGAAATGAGATGGGCAGGTGGGAATGGGATTCCACCACATATGAGAGATCTTTGCAACCCCATTAAAGAATTGTCAAGAACTTCATTTAAAGGGTTTTCGTGTAAGTGACTTGCTGCATCAGGACTGTCACGATTGTTGCAGGATTTACTCAAGGTCTCTGCAAGCCATTCATAATCTACTTCCAATATCTTTACAAATGTAGTGAATGTCTCCTGATTTTCTTTCTTGGGCAGTAGGTCCAAGAGTTTACGAACTTTGGCTGACTTTGTTTTCTGTGAAATAAAATGATGTAATGATATGTGGAACACAGAGAGATATTAGTTAGAAGAACTTACCTGACAGTCAATATCTTCAATGTCATCAATATTCAACACTTCATAAGCAAGGAGTTTATCCTTGATGTAAATAAAATCGACATTTTGCACAATAGCATCCCGATGGACCAGTAAGGCCGCTTCTTCAACACTATTCATCTTCTATGTGGTCAACGGAAGTTATATACTTGTATCAAAGTCAAATTAGCAGGTATCAACACAACATTTTTTTGGAATTGAACAGGAATTATTTGTTTAAATGGAATGCTACAAAACAGAGTTGAAAGCACAGAATGTAACAGTGAGTCCGGCAGAGAAGGACAAGAAAACCTACGAATGTTATTTGGTTTTACTTTTAGTGTGCTGCACTGTTGCTGTTCCACTGTTTGGTTTGACATTGACACTGATTGGGCCTCTATTTAGTTACTCGTATGGCCACTAGGGGACGTATTATTACTCACTGTCCAGCGCAGTCCAGCATCAAGCCCACGGCCGTGTCTACCTCTTTCAAAGGTCAATGTCCTTTCCTGAGCTCCGATCAGAGCAGAGGGAGGTCAGAGGCCTTAAAGGTACATTTAAGTGCAGTATACAGCAAGTATAATACAGGTAGTAATCCAATGGGCGAAAAATATTGAAGGGGAAAGGCTGCAATTACCTTGTTCCCCCATTTATCAATTCGTTTATCAATTCATCAATTTAAGTAAATGCAAATGACTTTGAAAGAAAATGAAAATAGAAAATTAGAATTTCAAGAGAGTTGTTGCTTAACATGTAGCCTATATGCTTGTGCGGAAGATAGGCAATGGAAGCGCGTCAGGATCGCGGCACCCACAGGATCCTACGACATTTTTTTATCGTCAATTTCTGCGTCCACCCTTTCAAGGTATTATACTGTACTTATAATAGCTGTTATGGATTTTTGGTGTGATATTTTGTTTTCATTCATGACGATGGAAGCGATCGCTGCGATGATGTGGGTAGCTGTTTTCACCAGAGACCATAATTTTCAAATTCCAATGGAAGCTTATGACGTGATTCCGCCGTACTCGATCGAACCACAGTCGCCGCAACATTTTACTCTTCGTTAAAAATGCGCTCATTTCTGATTACAAAACTGCTAGAAATCCGGTTCGTGTAATGAGGACTTCTAATTTCAGATTTTAAAGAAATAAATTAAAAGCCCGCAATTAAGAGCCATTTGTTTTCGTGCGTTGCTTTGATTCAAGCAATCGAACCTCCTTTTACATAGCATTGTATAATAGTAAATTATAGTTATTTTTTTCACTGCATTATTTATACTTCATTTTTTTAATTATCGAAAGTATATCCTCGGATTTTCTTAGAATGACTCAAATATTAAAGTGTAGCAATTATTTGGACATAGTCGACAACGAAACGTCGGGGAGGATGCAGTTCTTTTTTCCTGCTGCGAGACTTGAGCAAAATGCTAGTTTTCATTGTATTGTAGGTTGTTTGGCTATTGCAGGAGTGATAACGATTGCTTCGCAGTTAGAACGTCTTGAAAAAAAAAAAAAACGTTGCAGCTTTTTATTTACCCGGTAAGTAATATTTCAGTTCCCTTAATTCTTCTAGTAAAATTTATGAAATATTAAATTTTACATTTCACGCGATAGTGTAAGTTACCTGCACGATAAATTCTATCAGTTTTACATAGTGTATTGGCGATTTTTTTTTCTTTTAGTGATTAAATAATGGCCTTCATTCCATTTTAATTATTATATAGAAAATTACCTCATACTGCACCGTTCGTATTTCACTCTCAATATTTTAATCCATTTATTTTTCTTTTATTTATTTTAGCTATTGATACCAAAGTAATTCACAAAGACTTGAAGGAAAGAAGGATCCATGGCACCAATGAGAAGCTATAGCGCCGGTAGATCCTTCCTCCAAAGAGGTGAGGAATACTACTGCTTAATGGTCAATTGGAATTATCACGCAGTTAACCTCTTCGTGGAAGAAGCAAATAAAAGAAACGAAACCGAAAGGCCTATTTGGTTTACTGAATGGCCTATGACATCTTGGAGTCTGAAGATTAACATTGTAGATTTTTTAAAAGAACAGGGTGGAGGACAATCTACTGATATCAGAGTGATTGGTCCTAATAACAAAGTTCAGTGCGAGCGAATCTTTGACACGTTAGAGGAAATAGAGAACCACCCTTTTATGCAAGAAGTAATGAAAGCTGTCCTTCAAGTGAAACCTAAAATCCGTGAACTGGTTCAATTTTTGATGAATCATCTCAACGATCAAAATATTTTAGTAGCGGAGCCTATTGGAAAATGTCTTTTACCTGAAGGATTCGTTAATCTATGCAACTAATGTAAGCATTTCGCATCTTAAAACAATACTTATATGTGCTTCTGTATATATCACCAAATTTATGGTGCCGGTACGCTGTTTTTTGTTCCAATAACTGTAGGTATAAAAGCATAATGTTGGAAATAGGAATTACGAAGGATGATCTTCCACAGAATTCGCGCACCTGGCCTGGTGAGACATCCTCAACATTTACCAAGAGATTACAATAAAAGGTCTATCTCCCAGAAGTACTCTTATAATAAACCTGAATATAAACTCATAACTATTTTTAACGAACCTGCGAGATAGCGACGAGTGAAGAGGGATTAGGTGGAAATTATTTTATTCTCTTACAAATAGCTATATGTATAAGCTGGAGAACAAAAACTGTGCGTGATCTTGATAGGGCATTATGTATTTTTTCCTAACCAAAAACTGAAGTTTGACAAATCTTAACTAAAGACTTGACAGTAAAAATATCACAAACTCATCTGAAATGCAACTTTTCGGTAGGCGGTGGACTTGAAGAGTGGAGTCTGGTTGATTAAGTATGGGCGGAACACTCGTTGTCCGTTAACTATGAAAGGGAACGCAACTTGATGATGATGATCGGTGAGTTCTTGTGTCACGTCTAGGTGAGCCTCGTACAAATCCCGACTGTTCCTTCCTCCAAAATCTTTGAGCTGCTTGCACAGACTTTGGATGAACACAGATCCAGTTGTTGGATTGCGAGTGCTGATAAATCCTTCGATAGTCGACCACAAGGTGATGACGTCACGGAACTGAGATTTAATCTTGTCACTGGATGTCGTCACTATGGGCTGATCTCCTTCCAGAGTGGCTGGTGCTATATTCAGCTCTATCAAACAATTTAATTTTTAAAAAAAATGATAAAATAGATGAAAATTGTATAGAAAATGACCAATAATACCCGAATGGAGTGTAGGATAGCTGTTGATCCTAGCTAAATCGTCTTTGGTAGGATCAGTCAAAATCATTCGCTGTCCAATTTCTCCCTGACAGGCCTGAATGATAAAAATCTTGGGCTTGTCGTTTAGATCGGGGCATGTTTCGCTGTTGAAAGTCTCGTACTGCAGTTCCAATACGTTTACCGGTTTTCCGTCGATGCCCAACACCGTCCCAAGACTGCCGTGGGAAAGAATACACACAACAAGACTTGCATATCCTTTGAAAATTGAATCCCCATTTGGATCTTTCTCTTTAGCCAAGTTTGTTAGAGTTGTGAAAAGTTGTTCTGCCGTAAGATTTTGGTAGAGTCGCACAATGTAACCAAAGCCGGTGAATGTATGAGATAAAGCATCTCCGTCCTTAATAGAACCATGTCGTACTTCTGGTTTTAATTCTTTGACAATTTGCTTGACATTTTGGATAATTCTTGTATCGTTTAGTTGACTGAAGGTAAATCCGCCAGAAAAGTATCCGCTGCCCAGCAAGAACGTCTCAAACGATTTCCTTACATTAGGACTCAGTTGTGGGTACTGTAAATAGTTGTCCGCCAGTACTTTGACATCGTGCAGAAGTTTGGTAGTTGTCACACTATCCACAAGCATTTGCTGGCCGGTGCAAGAATTGATAAGGTTTTTGCATAGACTCCTTACCATTGGCTCCTTTTTCTGCCGAAATAAGATATAAAAAACAAACAAATTAAATAAAAAAATGAAGTTGACATTCAAATTGCGTCTCTTACAATCGGAATTTTGGGGAACTCAATTTGATTGACGATTACACACAGTCCAGGTTTAACACCTTGATCCGTATTTGGCGCATAATAAAGTGGGAAATATCCAGCGTCATTTTGAAAAAACTGAAGAACCCGAGACATGCTGGTTCTGTCCCCTGCCCGGCGCTTCGTCATATCCTTGATTAAATCGGTGAATTTCTTTGTTGATAATTTTCTCTTAGTATCATCCCAACATTCAGGCGCATAATTTCCTTCTGTAATATTTTTTTCTCTGTTGGGCTGGTCAATGTTATGACCGAAGGGGTGATAACCTCCTGAGATGACGTAATAGAAAAAGCATCCCAAGATGAAGACGTCTGTCCACGGACCGAGTATCGCCTGTGGGTCGTTCATTTCTGGTGCAATCCAACCCGACGACGATTTCGTAAGGGAATTTTCTACGTCTTTTTGTGCTGGTTTGCCGAAACGAAAATCCGATAGCTTGACGACGTAATGCGTGTTGCTTCCGCTTGCAATTTCGGCTACTAGGACGTTGCGGCCGTGAATGTTTCGATGGATGAACCCACCTTCGAGACCGTGGAGGTAATCAAGTCCCAATGTCGTCTGATGCATTATGTTCTCACGAGTCAAGCTCTTCCAAACGTGAGCGTACACAATGCCGGTCTTTGGATTCCTTATCAGTTCTTCTACTGAATACCGACACAGTTCAACGGCGTAGAAACTGTAAAAAATGATAAAATATTTACGTTTTAAAATAAAAAATTTAATTTAATTAATATCAACTCACGTTTGAGTCCCTACTTCGAATTTGCCAAGGTATCGGATGAAATTTTCGTGAAGGTTTTTCTTCTTTGTTTGAAGCGCTTCTAAGTCCCTCATGTAGTTTTTAGCGACACTCGTATCGTAGGATCTGATGACGCATTGGCTTCTGTTTTCCACCAATGTCCCGATAAAGGCGTCATCTTTCGATTCCTGGCTGCTTAGTTTATACTTGTATTTTCCATCAGTTAACGATTCGTAAGAGAATTTGCCTCCAATGTCTTTCACGTGACCAATGTCTCGATTGGGATTTAGATAATCATCTTATTATAATAATTAAAAATCTAGTTTAATTGACTGCCCAACTGAGTGTTCTATAAAGCTATTAAAATCTATTCACCTATAACTTGTTGTGCTGACGGTTGATTGTTGATAACTGGTTGACTGCTATGACCGATCCTTTTCATTTTTTGGGAATAAATTTTGACGAAACACCGGAGGAAAGAATGGTACAATATTCACTTGTTTTTCTTGTAACACTGAATCAACACTGAACAGAAAATTTTAGAGAAACTGCAAAAATATGTCTCTAAAGAAGACGCATAAATTTACAGTTGAAAATGTATATTAGTAATTCAGTTAAAACTTGCCGAGTCAGTTCTGGGGAGTGAGAAAAGCGTGTAACTATATCAGCTGATGTTGAGTCATAAAATTTTTTTTTACGTTCCGACTGCAACCGCCATCTGGAAATTTTCGGAACTACTGTTTTTTTCGCATTGGATAACCGGACGTAAAAGTTTGGGTTGAACTCGAGTTGGACCCGATCACGCAACCGCTTCCGCCGCTATCAACAGTTGGTCTTTCACCTCTGTGTCAGCCGGTCGCAAGATACTTCAAGTCAGTTTTTTTTGTTAAATCATTAGTTTGACGCAAACTTTTATTTGCTGACGGTGTGATGGATACAAGAGATGAAGCCACTGACCAACAGCAGAGAAAATCTATCGGAAAATTAATCGTTTACTTAAACGAATCACTCGGTGAAGGCAGTTACGGCAAAGTATTTCAAGGTCTATTCGAGAACAAGGTGAAGGTTGCCGTGAAACGTATCGACAAAGCAAAAGTGCAGTTTAATGAACAGGACATTTTAATGAAAGTGGACAAGCACGAGTACATCGTCCGTTATTACTGCACTGAAATCGACCGTTTTGACGAAATCGAGTTCGCGTAAGGATGAATATTTTTTAAATATTGAACAAAGTGATGTAATTATAATACTTTTATTTCAAAGTTACATAGCTGTTCAACTGTGTGCGGGTACCCTATACGATTTTGTATTTGGTAATTGCGAAGGACCAGAAGTTCAAGAAGATCGTGAAATATTGTACCAAATCGTTTCGGGATTAGAACATTTACACGAAAAGGGTGTGGCTCATCGTGATTTAAATCCTCGAAACATTTTAATTTCTTTTCGAGATGGAACTGTCCCTCGCAAGATTCAGATTGCAGATTTTGGATTTTCTCGACGAAAAGAAAACGATGAGAGTCGACTTTATCGTACGGTATTTTATCACGGGTACAGTGTCGCATTTGGGCCGTTCGGGACTCTCGGCTGGATTGGACCGGAAGTTTACAACAGCCAAAAGGATTACGGGTTCTCGCTAGACCTTTTTCCACTTGGGTGCATATTTTATTTCGTTTTAAGCAAAGGTAACCACCCCTTTAGTGAAAAATCAGTATCAAATTGGGATGAAGAAGAAATGGACAAGATTATCGAACGCATTAAGAAGTCGACTCCTATTTTGGAAGCTGGTGTATGCGGAGAGGCCTTTGAATTGATTGTAAAAATGTTACACGCTAATCCCGATGAAAGACCGACAGCTAGTCAAGTTAAGAATGATTCATATTTCAAGGAAATGAGTGGAATCAAGACTCTAGTTATCATTTCTACATCAGTTGCCTCACAACCATCTTATCAAGTAAGAAAATTAGATACAACGAATAAAACTGTATATAATTATTGTCAAAATTATTTTGTGTTTAAACAGCTCGAAGCGGAACTACTGGAGTTGTGCAACAAAGTCCAGTTGGACCAAGTGGAGCTGACTCGATTCAACGACTTAATTAGGCAAGTCTCCAATATCAACTACAGCGACTCGGAAGGACGTCACGCTCTATTATTACTCTCTTTAAACAACCGGAAAGAAACCCAGCTGCTGCAGTGCCTGAAAACGTTATTTGAATTACGGCGGGAAGATGTTGACACTTCTGTAAAAGATAGGAATGGGGACAACGCTCTGATTTTATTGTCCCGTGTTTACCGAAATGGAGATTTGGATCAAGTTATTCAGCTGCTATTTAGTCAGGGAGTAGATATTGATGCCCGAGATAAGAATGGAGATAATATCCTTTTTATTCTCTGTCGAAATCCTGCTGGAATCAATTTGAAACTCGTCGTCCATGTGTTAATTGAATGTCAGATTGATCTATCTCTCAACGATGTCAAGGGCGATAATATTCTATTCATTCTAATTAGTCATAGCTTCGCGCGCGAGGATTTAATTGATATTTTCAAACTTCTCATTGCAACCAAGGAAAGTTACAAAGTCGAAGCTAAACGCATCAACTTTGGTCTTAGAAATAGCGCGAAGGGATTTAACGCTGTGCAGTTGTTGCGTGACAGCAGCTGTCGCATTCCTGAAGAAAGAAAATCTACTTTAATTCGATTGTTAATTGATAATGGAGTAAAAGACGGGTGGTGATTCCAATATACTGTAAAATGTATAAATGTTTGAAAATTTGGCAAAAATTAAATACACCGAACTATCCGTTTCTTTTTTTAAATGAAGAAAGGCTCGCGCGTTTTTATTTTTAGTGACGATCGTCTGGTCGAGGTCGTTTGAACTAATACAATAACATTGCCTTCGAGACGATTCCTGAGACCTGTTGCTTATTATGTAAACGTTCCCCTACTATTTCTCAAATGTTTCCAAAGATTAAGGAAATAGGTTCCCAGAATGGCTCGGAAACGGTGAGTTGAAGCGAGGAGTAAGGCTACAGAGTCGACGACAATGAAACGAATGTCGAGGCATCCTGGCCGTCCTAACTTCTAAGGTATGGTGAACGTTATAGTATTGATATTGCAGCCGTGGTGTGAGTTCATTTTTCACAGCAAGTACGGTGCTAAAAAAGAATAACAATTTATTTACGGTAAGAACAAATATTTTAGTATACTCATCATTCTAGAAGTAAAATTATGAAAACCACCAATTTTTACCTGATTACGGTGGCCGCTTTTATGTAATAGGTAATCACTTTGTTTATGTTACAATAACGTTGAATGGTATGTAGTTTTTAAAAAAAATAAATTCCTTGTAAGTATACATTCAAGATATTAGTTAAGCGAGGTTGATTTACGGTACCATTTGCTGCACTTGCAAGATTATTAATTATATCTGAAGAATTATTACTCTATTTATTTCTAGTAAATTTTTCCTTCGTTCTAGTTACTCAGAAATTCCATGTCGGATTCAAACTCATCAGACAAAGGGCAAGAAGGAGCCACGGTTGGGAAAAGTTATAGTGCCGGGAGATCTTTTCTCAAGGATGGCGAGGAAACGACGTTGATGTTTTTTTGGCATAATCTTGCGGTTGATTTCTTCGTGGAACAAGGAAATGTGTCGATAGACGTAGAAAGGCCAATTTGGTTGATTGATTGGCCCATGACATCCAAGAGTCTTATGCAAAACATCTTAAATATTTTGAAAAAGCATGGTGGAGGACAATCGCTAGATGATGTAGCAGTTGGACCAAACACTCCAGCTCAACTTGAACGAATCTTTACGATGTTGGAAGAAATAGAGAAAGATCCTTTCATGCAACAAGTGATGAAAGCTGTCCTTCTTGCAGAACGTGGATTTGATACATTGGCTCAGCTTTGTATCACATCTCTTGATGACCAAGGCCTTGCAAGAGAAAATTGTATTGGACAATGTCAGTTACCTGAGGGATATGTTCATGTGTTTAACTAGTGTAAGCCGCATACCGTGTTTCTTCTTACATCGTAAAAAAATATCAACTCATTATTACACAATTTTTTTCATGCTATTTAGGAATGGCAGGTTTGATGGTTGATAAATTTTAACGATTGTTCTTTACTCGTACCAAAAAGTCGCTTAAGAAATCCATCTGCCAACGACCAAACCCTTTTTTTAAACTTTTTTATAGCTGTCATCTGATAGCATCGTGAAAAAGAAATAATTATAAAGTGAATTATTATAGGTCTCCAGTGGAGTAATCCTTTCAAACTCCTATTATCACATATTACAGTACCGCTCTTTGGGGAATCGTACGGTACCAATGATAAACTTTTTTGGCGTAACATTTATACTTAACATAATCAGCACTACGGAATGTAAATTCAATGATCATTATTACATTAATATACTTCACGAGATTTTAACTGAAAGTTATTTTTCGAAGAAGCGCAATAGGTAGGTTTTATTGACAATTTTGCATCTTAGACAATTGAAAATTGTGTAAAATTAAAATAGACTGAACTGTCCCGTTTCTTAAAAAAAAATAATAAAGAAAGCCTCACGCGTTAAGATTTTTAGTGACAATCGTCTGGTCGAGGTCTTTTTGAACTAATATAAATATTTTAGGACCTTCGAGAAGAGAGCGACACTCAATTAAGGGCATGTTTCATCGTTCCCCCTTTCCATCTGAACTCTAAAAGGAGTCTTGTCTCTATTGTGAGAACTATGAGATTCCAATCAAACACTGCTTTTAACATTTCTTTCCGCTTGACTCTTAGAACGGATTGAATTCCGCACAAACCCTAGAAAACGACGAAAAGTAATAATTTCAAAGCGGGGAGGTCCTTGCTTCCGCATGGATTCATTTTGATTAAAAAACAAAAACAAAAAACAAACAAAAAAAGGTGAACTTTTTCTTTGCCTTTAACAACAACCATTTAAAAGTAATAGTATCATGCTTCCATGATCTAATTGACAATTAGATGTGGAAACAATGACCTTCGTTGTTGGTGTAAACGTTCTACCACTATTTTGTAAATGAGCCCAAATATACAACGATAGCATCTTAGGAGTTGGCCGTTGGGATTTAAGAAACAGATTCCTAGACTGGCTCTAATGGTGAGTTGCAGCGACGTGTCGGGCTATATCAGAGTCGACGATGATGAAACGTATTTCGAAGCACCCTGGCCGTCTTAACTTCTATAGTAAGCGTTAGTATAGACATTGTAGCAGTGATGTGAGTTTATTTGTCGAACCAAGTATACACAAAGAACGCAAGTAAATTTATTTACGGTGACAAAATATTTCAGTGATCTTGTTATAAAAGGTAAATTATGACGATGAATTGAATTACACTTGATTAGATTTGCCTCATTTATGTAATACAATGGTTTGTAGTTATTCAAAAATTATATATATATAGTATTTTGATATTTTAGGTAATAATGAAGTGGAATGAATTGATAATGAATTTGTAAGATTATGACTTATATGTGAATAATGTTTTTTTTTCTAATACCCATCAAAACCAGAATTTCCATGGCGGAGCCAAACTCATCAGGCAATGTAGGGAAAGAAGAACCCACGCTTGTTGAGAAACCAAGTTATAGCGCTGGAAGATCCTTTCTTAAGGATGGCGAGGAACCGTGCTTGCATATCTCTTGGGAGGACTATGCAATAAATTTCTTCGTGGAAAAAGGAAATCAAGCGAGAGATGTAGAAAGGCCTGATTGGTTGATCGATTGGCCCATGACATCCAAGAGTTTTATGCAAAACATCGTAGATATTTTGAAAGAAAAGGGTGGAGGGAAATCGTTGAAAACAGCAGCTGTTGGACCGAACACACCAGCTCAATTTGAACGAATTTTTAAGATGTTGGAAGAAATAGAGAAAGATCCTTTCATGCAACAAGTGATGAAAGCTGTACGAGCAGAACGTGGATTTGATAAATTGGTTCGATTCCATATGTCACATCTCGATGACCAAGGTCTTGTAAGACCAGATCCTATTGGGCTATGCCAGTTACCTGAGGGATATGTTCATTTGTTTAACTAGTGTAAGCATATTGCGTGTTTTTTTTTTGCTTTTTTTACGCTAAAATATTTCAAATCATTTCTGTAAACCACGAAAAAACTTTTTTTTCTTTTTCTGTTCTTAAAGACGCTGAAAAAATTAACTTATTCCGATGAGAGGTCATTTATTTATGGATCGTTCACTTATTTCACGTAAAATGTGATCTCAATAAATTGTATTTAAATCATTTACATTTAAAACAACTATAAAATTGAATAATTTTATCTCAAATATCCATCTTTATATCGCGCGTTGATTTTTTTTTTGCTACCTTGCTAATTTTCTTTATTTATTTAGGAATGGCGGATTTGGCGGTTGATAAATTTTAATGATTGATCATTACCCGTATATAAGTGTCGTCATAGAAATCCATTGGCCGATGACAACAAAGTTTTCTTTATACTTATTATCGCTGTAACCTGATAGTATTGTAAATAAGAAATAAAATTAATTATTACAGCTCTCCAAAGGGGGTAAGAAATTAAATTTTTTTAAATACAAGTTTAATCTAATGGCTTAAATTTATTTATAGCTTTTCTTTTTATACTTACTTTTTTTTTAATCTACTTCACAAAATACCTTAGTAAATACATAATTGTGAAAAACATTTGAAGAAGCACAATATTTATTTGACAATTTTACATAATAAATATACAGCCAAAAGAAAGGCAGCAAATGAGAATTCAATCAAATAAGAATAATGATATCGGCAAATGGTTTGTACATGGGAGAGTACACACCTCTATTAATAAACAAGATATATTTCATTAGCATAGCATATGTAATTCATTCGTTTTAATAAGGTGTGCACGAAAATGAAATCGCTGCGAATCGAGTTGAGAAAAAGGCACCGCCTTAGGATGAGTGCTGATGATGACCAGTACCTGTTGGATAAATAATAATAAAACATTTTAAAACCTCAAAATCTAAAGCTATCAATTTCGTCTTACCAGTTTGAGAATAATATGTATAGTCGCTTCCGTGAGGATTCGTTTGGGAATTTTTCTGGGTCACAAACAACGAGAGCGATGGGTCATGTTTCGGTAACGAAGGTGGAAGTTGAGGAGGAAGATGAAATACCGGTGGCTGTTGCATCGGTTGAGGCGGTAAAGAACTGACCATGGGCCTGTGAGCAGGTAAAGGTTCCGTCGAACTCTTTTTTGTCTATAAAATTATAGTTTAATAGTAATGATAATATTTTTTAAAAATCTTCAAATTACCTGCTGCATCAGAGACTCAATACTGTGGGATGAAGTGCTCCTTATGGTGGAGTTAACGCTCGGTGTTGTCACCAACTGTGACGCTGAAGTGGGGTAATTCCTGAAAACAAAAGCGATTTATAGAAATAGTCGTTGAATAAAAGTAGTTAAAAATCTTACCTGAAGATCGTATTCGGTGAACTTCTTGCAATGGAACTGGTACTCGTAACCTGCTGATGGGCTGGAAGCGGTGGAGATTGATGCTGAACCAAAATAGACTGCTGCTGCTGTGGTTGGCTAAAACTTTCGACTACGCTCTTTATTCTCTTCTCAGGACTTATGTGTTCGTTTCCGTAAAAAGCAGACAAATGGTGGCGGCCGCCAGATGAATGAGCTGTCGGTGGAGCCAAGTAGTCCGCACCCGTTAAGCTGTTGCTCGCATAGAGCGATCCGAGATTCAAACCTGATCCTGTTACAAAATAATAAGAATGAATATGGTATTAAATCACCAAATCTGTTAATTAGAGTAACGTACCAGAGATTGAAGTTTTCGTTGCTCCAGTGGGTGATATCCGGTTCAATGAGGGCGAACTTGAAGGTGGAGGTGGTGGAGTCACTCGACTGATAGCGGAAGTCACTTTGGGCGGAATAGCTACTTGCGGCAACACTTTTGGGGAGGCAGTTGACGTCAAAGGAGTCGTAGTGGGAGACGCTCGGCCAGTTACTTTGATGACGCTCTTTGTCCTCCATTCAGATGGATTAGTTTGAGCAGGCGGTTGCTTAGGGATCTCCTTTTCTTCCACTTGGTGAGTAATCTGAGTTATCTCCTCGAGAACTCGATCTAAATCCCGCTGAAGTAATGATTCTTGATCTTCAAGATCTTCCGCTTTTGGAGGAGTTGAGACTGATTGTTTCGGAGGATCGATTTTAGTAGGAGTCTCCATTTTTGGTCCCTGCTTTGGAGCCTTATTCTCAGTTAGATCCAAGACGGTTACCTCTTCTTTCCAACCGATACCCGAATCGACAAAGGATGCCATCGAAGGAGGAGCAGGTACAGCAGTAATAGGAGAGACTTTACTACTCGGTTTCACCGTTTTCAAAGAGAGAGGCATCGGTTCAGAGTGAGATACTGCTTCCACTTTCGGCTGCACTGGATCCGGTCGTTTGGGCTCTGATTCTGGTCTAGATTTGTTGCTTTCTCGAGGAGCGTTTGTGAGCAATTTAGAGTCCACTTTATTCACTTTGAGAGGATCTGTTTTTCCAATACCAGGATCACTAACTTTGACAGGTTTTGGGGCTTCATTACGGAACTTGGTGACGTCTCCTGAAGTAAGGTGGGATTCGGCTACACTGTGATTCTCTGAACGGTGAGGATTGTTTTGTCTCGCTTCCACTTTACTGCTCCGATGGATTTCCGTCCGGGCTGCAGAGCAAGTAGGATCAGAGCGCTGCCGATGTTTCTCTGTATCGCTTTTGACTGTTCCGTTGTTTTCCGGCCTCGGTTTTACCAAAGATACTTGGTCATTCCGAACAGGCGTTTCTGGTCTCGGTTTCGCCGAAGGGGCTTGATCGGTCCGAATGGATGTCTCAGCCCTCGGTTTCACTGAAGGAACTTGTTCGGTCCGAACGGATGTCTCTGCTCTCGGTTTCACCGCAGAGACTTGTTCGTTCCGGACGGGGGTATCCGCCTTTGGTTTTGTCGAAGGAACTTGCTCGTTCCGACTGGAATTCACTTCTGGTCGAGTTGCTGGAACGGCAGCTGTCGCTATTGTCATCATGCGATCCTTGAGCTGAGATTTTTTCACTTCTTTGGCTACAGAAGGAGTTGAATTAGAAGGAATGGATGGTGTTACTGGAAGGCTATTATTGGGTAACGGAGTGCCGGCTGATTGCGGAGGAGCCAAGGTGTCGACAAGTCCCGTTCGTGGAGTAATTGTAGGTTTCTTTATAATCGTCCCAGGGATTACTTTAGTCTTTGACCTGAATACGAGAATAAATTAAGAAAATGGAATGAGAGCAACTTAAAGAAAGATCAACTTACGTGACAAAACTGTGTCCTTCGCTGCTTTCCTTAAAAAGGATCTTGGCTGTCATCCAGCCTTTAGGCCACAACTGCCGAATCTCCGTATCTAAGAAACGAATCAGGTACTCGGATGCGCTCTCTTTGCGCAGTTTGGACCAATGAAAACACTCGGCTTTTAAATAAACTACTTGATTCAGGATCGACCTGCACCCAAAAATGGGATATAAAATGAAATGTTCTTTCCAAAACAATATTTATTAGATGGTTTACAAACCTGATTTCTTTACTCCACTGGAATCGCCGGCGAGGTTGTGGCTGCTTATTCGACTTTTCAGACTTTTTACCTTCTTCGTCAGTTCCACCTGCTGGCTCCAAATCCGGATCCCTTGAAAAATAAATAAGAAAAACAAATTATTCATCAATTTGGATGTAGAAAAATTACAATCCCATGCGAACGGGGATAACCGCCACCCATTTTAGCACAAGGACATGAGAGCGTGGATTAAGAGGGATTTTTTTTTCAAGCTTATTTCAGTGTTACACGCACAAAAACCTCCAAAAAAGCATTTAGAGTGCGATCGCAGAAGCAATTCGACCAACCACAACAATCCCAGTGAATAAGGAACAAAATCCTTACCACACATATCGGTAATACTCGAGGTATCTTTCCGGGCTGTAGATATAATAATAAGTAAAAACGATACTGGCATAATAAAGCTAAACATAAGGGAGGGGATATAATTTGAAAAACTCACTTGGCTTCGGCTAGCCTTTGGCACTGAGTAGCGTGTCTCTCAATCTGCTCTCCGATGACTTTCTCCACAGCAGACTGCAACCTGTTAAAATAAAAATCAAGTACACTGAAAAAGATATTGAAAACAAACTTCATACTTCCGAATGGCTGGTTTAAGTTTAGCGTCTACATCTTCCAACACAAGATTCTTGGCTCTTTTGAGAAGGGTGTGCTTAGTGCACGGGAGGAAACCGGCCAGATGAGTATAAATCGCCTGACGTTTGCTACACGAATACTGGCGAGCCTGTAACTCGATCCTAGAAAATCAATCGTTTTTAAACGTTCAGTTTTACAATAGTAAATTTCTTTGAAAATTCCTTACGCTAGGAGAAGTCGGTTGACTTCTGTTGAGAAAAATCGGCATTTGCCCTGTTCGGATGAAGCGGCAGCTTTCTTCAAGTCCTCGATGGCCGTAAGAGTTGCAGCTGTCAAGTTATTAGGCAGCTTGGTTTCAACTCCTGGAACACCTTCCTTGTTGTCTTCCTCTTCTTCCTCTCCGCCACTCTCAGAATCCGAAGAATCAGACGAAGACCCGGAAGAATCCGAAGAAGCGTCATCGGTCGTCGTTGTTACGACTGATTTACTCTGCTGAGGCTCAATTACCTCTTTTTTCTGGACCGTAAGATCCTTGACGATCGTTGAAGAAGGAGAGACGGTGCTGGCAGGAGTGTTATTCAACTTGTTGGGTACTTCCATAGCTGCTTCCTTCTCTCGTTTTAGCTGGAGTAGCTCCTTTACACTTGGTCTAGCTTTTTTGAGCCCACTCTCGTTTCCACTTCCGGGTGATATCTTCTTCCGCTTGGCTTGTTGTTGCTGGGTACTCTCTTCCGTCAACTTGGTCTTCTTCTTCTGGCTGTGAGGTTCTTTTCCATTGAGCTGGATTTCGGCTTCGGAAGAGGATGAGTCTTCATCCGAATCGGAATCGATAATCCGACGCTTTTTACCCGTCGTAACCGGAGTGGCACTGGATTCAGATACAGAATCGTCATCCGATTCTGACTCTGAGCTGCTTGATTCTGACTCGGAATCCGAGTCGGAGCGCTTCTCCACTGGTTTAAATTCAAGCGCTCCGGAATTTATGTAAAATCCGCCGTGTGCCGTCGTCACTTCAGCCGGAACGATCTCGTCGTACTATTTAAACATATTTATTAAGTGCTAGAAAGGGGGGAAATAAGAAATAAGTTAATTACGGCATCCGTATTATCGATAAAAGGATCAGTCTCGTCGTATCCGGCACCCAAATCGACGTATTCGTCGTATTTTCGAGATTTCTTCTTCTTGGCTACCGGCAATCCCTTTTTTTTTTTTTAACCAAATAGAAATTAAATTTAGTTGATGACAAAAGAGGAAATGATGAAATGCACTTACATATTTCTCTTCAAATTTCTTGGCAATGTTTCGTAATTGATCTTCGTCGTCCTCTGCATAAGGATCAAGAACTGGGGCAGCAGTAGTGCTGCTCGATGTGGTGGTGCCGTTCGTGACATGATTCTCCTTCTTTTTCTACAAATAGAATATAAGGATTTAACAATATAACTGTTTTGTAACATTTCAATTTAAATAAAAATACCGTTAGCCCAGTAATATAAATGAAAATTACTGTAATGTATTTTGCGAACTGATAAATAAAAAAAACGAGCCCCTAAAGGAAAACCCATTGATAACGATACTACGTAATATATGTTTTTATAAATAGCCATTGAAACATTATCATGCAACGCGAGCGACAATTTGTAATAATCGCGCAACGGTCCAATACGTATGAAGCCCTATATAGGAAACTCTCCTCTCTTCATACAGAGAGAGAGATTTACAAATCGTAAATGCCGGCGGCTAGATAAACATTTCAAACTATACACAATGGGAAAGCAGCACTTTAAGTTAGGGTTGATGGGCACCACCACCCATAATGTGTTACAACAGCCGTTTTCCCTCTTTTTTTTTCTACTTAAGCCCCAAGGGTAGCTGCATTACATACACACACACAAAAACATGGCGACGTCAGTCAAATAGCTACACACATTTCTTATACATGAAATCTGCAGTGTGGTTTGTTAAGAGCTCCACCGTCACGGATGATCGTGTATACCGTTATTGAACGAGATAGTATGCATTTTTTTTCTTTTTAAAGAAAGAAAAATAAAAATAAAAATGAATGAATGCGTACTGGTAAGGCGGCGGTGAGATCGGCAAAATTGAATTCAGGGCAAGATTTCTCGGTCGAATCAGGTAGAGTGAGTGTAAAACGTTGAGTTTTCGCCACGGCACCACCATCTCCTCCATTCTTTTTGTCCTTTTTAGTCGGTAATTTAGAAGCTGATGTTGATCCCGCTCCTTCAGCTGCTGATCCCGAGACGAGCGTCGTCAGGGCTATCCGTTTAGGCTCGCTCATTTGACTAGCCCTATCGTGTCTTCCTCTTCCGCGGGCTGGTTCACCGTTCCTGTCTCTATACTCCCCACACTGACACTTTTTTTTTCTTTCACTCTATATCTCTCTGGCTCTTTTCGCACCAAGTGTGTGTGTGCGTCACTCACACGGCGCCACTTTTGTGGACAAACTTCCTCTTGATGCTATCCGTTTCTCGCCAGCTGCTTGCAAAATATGGTGTTGCACCCAAGCGGTCACTATTCACTCGACGATGACGAATATAAATGGCCGACTCTGATGAGAGTATATTAGATGATTCTGCTGCTCGCATTCCGGAAAAGCCATTCCGAATGTTTGGCACACTCAAACAACACACACACACACACACAAAACCTGGAGAAAAGGCGACAATCCGGACTTGGCTGCTGCTGATTGTTACGACTACGGTAACATCCAGAAGAAGCCTCTTCTTTTGTCCTGGTTCCGCTATCCCGACCGCTATGTTAAAAACTGGAAACGATCAATTGAAGAAATGAGTAAATGACGGGTAATATTCGTAGTTTTTGCATATTAATACATAGAAAATCATACAGATTAAGTCACCTAATGTATTTTTGAAGATTTAACATTGATTGAAACTTTGGCATTGCGGTCGTGGTGCTGATAACTTTGGATTTTTATATTTACCAAGCCTTTACCCTGGCAGCAACTATATTATTGTGATAATGCTGTATCTATCTTAATTCTACCAAATGTAATTTTGGATAATAAATTACTTCATTTTTTATGTTCTATTTTATTTGTGCTTGTAAATAAGCTTTGGAGTCAGAGGTGCCATTTTCCATTTTCACATCGTTTGCCCTCATTTTTTAAACTATTCACCGAATAACACGCACAGTTTTTTTTTCAAGGTTTTTTTTCACATAGTCCCGCCTTGCCACCCACTTCCTTGATGATTTCATACAATGACCAAAAAATCAATTCTTTAAAATACAATAATAAACTCAATAAACTCTTAACGGCTAACTAAGTACAAGTAACAGCAAACTTGCCATTTAAAATGCACGCTTTATCCGAGTTGACCTGAAGTCTTGGCGCGGTCTAACAAGCAAGAATATTCTCGTGTTCTCGTTAACTGAGCAATTAGAATTTTTTATAAAATTTTAAAATGCTTATACACTAGGAAAAAGTACTGAAACCAGCTGAAACTATACATTCTAGGAATTTTTTATGAATTTCAGAAATTCTTATATTTTGTTACAAGAATGGCAACGTTGCCTATGAAAGAAAGCAGACGTTCTAATTTCGAAATTGAACTACTGCTAGCAGCTGCAGTGCTTCGTTAGTGCTATTGCGTAAAAGATTGTTTTGAAGGAAATTAACTAGAGTGTGAATTCTTTTTCTCTCTCTGTTTTGTCATGATTTTCAAACATCATATATGAGAAATGAGTGCAACAAGCTTCTATGGCGTGTCACTACTGGAGGGCCAAGAGGCTGGGCCCGATACACAACTCGTCTTTGAGGATCGTATCGAAGCTTTAAAAGTCTGTAAAAAGTTCAAGGGAGCTCGATTCAAATGTTTCACGGAACGAGAAGAAGCAATCGAGTTTACTAGAACCAAGCAGACCATTACAGAACCCGATGGGGCTGTGAATAAGGAACAACCAACTGAAAAGCTCCCATACCCGACACCAAGTCCACAAGAAATGCTAGCATTTCGTAGGGCAATTGAATCTGGAAATCATGAAGAACTCTTGCACATGGCCTGGCAAAATCCAAGGTTTCTATCCAAGAAAATATGTAAATCATTCTTTCTTGATAAATATATTTTTTTTAAATTCTTTTTGCTAGATTTCTGATAAGTGCTGGAGATACGCCCACCATGATACGAGAACGGTACCGATACCATGGCCTTCTTCTCGGCGCCTTTAAAAAGGAATTCTTAATCTGTAAATCGATTCTTGATACGATCACGGATGCAAATTTTATCGCCTTGCTTTACACGTAAAACTTTGTTGGTTTCTCCTTTTCAAATTCAGTCATTACATTTTTTTTTTCTTTTTTTTCAGAAATGATACGGAAGAAGTTCGCAAAAGTCGGATGTTTTACCTGCTTGACACTTATCTGAATACTCCGGATAAGTTTTTGAATGAAACTGCACTTCATTTCGCCTCGAAATTCGGCTCTCTTGATATAGTAGAACTTCTCCTATCTTACCCAGAGTGTGATCGTGAGAGGAAAAATACCAAAGGAGAATCACCCATTGATGTAAGCTAACTATTTCAAAATGTTGATAACTCATCTAATTTTAAAATTCCATACTTATTTTGTAGATAGTCTGTGCTGCAAGTCGGATCAAATCAGCCGAGACTGAAGCTCAAATAAAATCACTTTTAAGTCAGCGTTTCTTCATACCTGTACTTCGACCAGCAGATTTTTCTTCGCCAGCCCAGATAGGCAAGCCTTGGTCCCCGGATGTGACCGTTTCTTCTCCAGAGTCTTCTTTTCATGTCACTTCACCTTTAGCGGTAAGTAGATGATGCTCATCAAATTTACGACCCACTCTTCAAATTTCTTTTGAAATAGATTCAGCACAAATATCCTACTGAATCTCAAATGAAATTACAAGCACTAGCTGGACCAATGTCTCCAAAAGAAGCAGACATCTTTTACCACAAGATGAAGACTCCTCCAGTTCGACAATTCCAATCGAACCGACTCAGTGATAAAAAAATGACTCCTATCAAAATGGTGCTGGATTGCCGCTTATCCGACATGGATAAGGGAGTCGAACGTGTTGGTCGCAACTTGGCTCGAGATCTCAAAGTCCCGTGGTGCGAGTACTGGAGTTTCCTTGACGAATTCTGCGACTTGGCCTCTCCGGAAGGCTTGCAAAAGCTGGAAGAGTATTTCCGGGAAGCAAGGGAGAAGGCAGATGAAATGAATATCCAACAACCTATTCAGGAGATGTCAAGCCCCTTATCTGAGTTGTGCCTTAAATTGGATAATCTCCGCCTGCAATCTCCAACCATGCCGGATCCTCCCGAAGAGTTTTTTACGCCTCCTTCTACACCTCCCTCAACATTTTATGAAATTCCGCCTTTTTATATTTCAGGGTATGTTAACTATATATATTTTTTAAACTACAAATTAAATTATAGTTGCTTTCCGTACAGATCTCAGCCTAGTAAAGTGGACGTTGATGTTCTAAGAGCTTTGGAGAGAGAGAATGTCGATTTTGCAGATTACCCTAACATATCAATGTGGAAGGAAAATATGATGCAGTACAATCAAGAGCATCTGAATAGGTATTTCGGGTTTTAGGCTTTAAAGAAAATGAACTAAAAATTTGAATTGATGAATTAGGTTGAGGACACCTGCGACAGGACAACTGTCGTTTAATAATACCCTGCGCTCTCCGTTGAACGACAACCGACTTTCTTCACCGCGCATATCTTCCCTTGCAAGTCGCTTGAATTCGCCTCGTAAAACGCATGATTTCCCGGTTATGCGCCTGTTTTCTAAATCGGATGATGAGGATGACAACTAAACGAACTATCGCCTTTTTCCTTTTTGTATACGTATTTCTTTTTCTAAAATGAAATAATTGTGTAGAATTGTAATAAAAATTATGTACAGCTGGGAGGGGCTAGTTTTTATTTATTTATTTTTTTCAGTGCAGCTGTTCCACACTTTTTTATTCGATCAATCAACTTAATGTGGCAATCACAAAGAGAAAATCATTAAAAAAATATATCTTCAATATTTATTAGTTCAAGAACTCTTCACTGAATAGTGTTTTTAAACTTAATATTTTAGCTAAAAATATATTCGTCCGAAAAAACAATACAGGAAAACAGGTGTGATGAGATGTTGACCTCCGAAATGTATTTGAACCCATATAGATAAACAGACCTGTTCTATTAGTTTTAAAAGAACAGGTAAAAAATCAACTGTGTTGCATTCGAGAAAAACAAGTTTCTTGACCCTTGGGAGAACTGTAATAAGAAATCGTATACGTTGCTGTTAGGGAAGAGTCATCAGTCGAAGCTCAAAAATACAGTGTAGTGGTGTCACTTGCTACCAAATCCTAACTTCTATAAAGTGAGAAGTTGTATAAAGAAAAGGATTGCTACTTCATTAAAATGAACAGAGCTAGGTTCTTAAAACTAGTAGTCGCCGTACTTGTTACTTTACTGTCGGCCGTCGTTCTTTTCAATTTGCCTCAAGTATTTCCACCAAACGATGAAAAAACTTCGGCTAAAGCTTTACCTAGGGCGAATATAGACTTCGAATCAATTGATGATGCTGCAAGAAATCTACCCGTCGTAGTAGATGAAAGTTACGCCCAAGAAAGTAAAACGAATGTCAAAGAGCACTTGTTTACTAAAAGTGAAGTTGAGGAGGACTCATTCACGAAAAAATCTGATTTGAAACAGCTTAAAAAAGAGGCCATGAAAACTCAATTTGTTCCCGAAATCTCTAAAGTATCAACTACTGATGAGGAAATAAGGAAAGTTCTTAAACCAGCAGAAGTCCCTGATAACAACAACGAAAATATCTTGAAAAAAGACACTGAAAAAGAAGAAAACTCCAATGATTCTACTTGTGGATACCAGGTACCTCATTTTTTTGTCGCAAATATTTTGGCACAAGTATTTGAATTCATTACGGTTCATTTAACAGAACTGTCCAACCGGAAAAGAAGGATTTATTAATGTTCACCTTGTGGCTCGTAAGCTAAATCAAATTCAAGAATCATGACCATTTAGGCACTTAAAATAATTTTTATTTTAGATTCCCATGATGATGTCGGTTGGCTAAACACTATAGAGCAATACTATTCAGGGAGTACGAATTACATCCACAATGTCAGTGTAGCCAAGATCATAGACAGCGTCGTTGATGAGCTCCAAGTTGATCCTTCTAGAAGGTATAACATTTTAATCATTTCAACTAAAGAGACTAGTATTTATCTCTCCATACCCATTCCGTGGAACAGATTCATCTATGCTGAAATGGCATTCTTCCAAAGATGGTGGGACAACCAGAATGAAGAGAGAAGAAACATTGTTCGGAATTTGGTCGCTAACGGTCGCCTCGAGTTCATTAACGGCGGTTGGTGCATGAACGATGAGGCCACTACCCACTACGTCGATATCATCGACCAAATGTCACTCGGTCTAAAGTAAATTCAGTTATAAACAAGAATATAAAGCGTGAGCTAATTAATTTTGATATCGTCGCACAGCTTTTTGAACGACACTTTTGGTGAATGCGGCCGCCCAAGGATCGCCTGGCAGATCGATCCTTTCGGTCACTCTAAAGAACACGCGTCTTTAATGGCTCAAATGGTTCATCAGACAATTTATATAAATTTTAAATATTCATATTTAATGTTGCGTATATTAGGGCTTTGATGGGATGTTCCTAAGTCGGATTGATTACCAGGATTTTGAGGAGCGCAAGAAAAGCAAAAATATGGAGACGGTTTGGGCTAGCAACAATATGGGTAGGTTACTCCTTTTTTTAAATAATATAAATTGATTTTATGGTATTTAAGAAAGAAAATTACATTAGACTGTAATTATTTTAATGTGCCCAACAGGTGTTGATGGGAAACTATTTACCGGGCTTCTTTTCAATCATTACGTTCCACCAAAAGGTTTTTGCTTTGATGAAAAGACTCATCGACATTGCCATGACGAGCCTATTAGCGGTAAGCTATCGAATAAAAAGTAATTCATTTTCAAAATTAGGACGCTAACATTCATTTTATATTTATTCTGAAACAACAAAAGAACGAGGCGCCTCCGAAAGTGTATGCTTTTAATTTATTGATCTTAAGATTTTTAATGTAGTCTAAATGGCTATTTTTTAATCAGGTTAATGAATTCTTAAAGTATTGCCAAAAACACGCTGATTCCTACAGAACCAATAACATTTTAGTTACGATGGGTCATGATTTTACATATCAGAATGCCGCTACTTGGTTTACCCCGATGGATTCGCTAATCAAGTAAAAAATTAATTCGAAAACTATAATCTGATATTTTGTAATAATTAAAAATTCTTAATTAGATATGCCAATAAGCTACAAGAAACAGGTAGCAAGTTCAATCTCTTCTACTCGACTCCTAGCTGCTATGCTAAAGCGGTAAATAGCCATGACATAAATTGGTCCACCAAAACAGACGATTTCTTCCCTCACGGAAGTGCATTCGACGCATATTGGACGGGTTACTTTACTTCCCGTCCGGCACTGAAATACATGGTTCGTCAAGGAAGCAATCTCCTTCAAGTAAGCTCGTAGTTATTCTTTATTATGAAGAAAATTAACGTTAATGACAATTAATTTAGAGCTGCAAACAAATGGCTTCGTACCTTTCGATGAAATCACATGAATTGGTGGGTTCGTTGGGAGGCGACATCTCAATTATGAAAGAGGCCATTGCGGTGATGCAACATCACGACGCTGTGACCGGGACGGAACAGCAACACGTTGCAGATGACTATGCTAAGCTTATCCATTTGGGTGTTGAAGAGTGCCAAAAGATACAGAACGAATTCTATCAGTATAAATCATCATCAAAAATGTATTATTTTTAAATGTTAATCTTATTTTGTTTTTAAAAAGAAATGAGATGGAAAAAATATCGGATCCTTATCCAACGGGCTCTTATTGCAACTTGAATATTAGCCGCTGTGATGCAACGGAAAAAGCAAACCGATTTGTAATCAACGTCTACAACTCGCTGGCTTCTAATATCGACAAATATATCCGCGTCCCTGTCGTGAAACACGCATCTGCTTACCAAGTTCTAGATCCAAATGGTATACAATTTTATTAACACATAATTCATTTCACGTATTTACACTGAAAAATGTTCTCATACTGTCTTAAGGAGAGCCGATCCCATCTGATTTGATGCCAATTGCTGAATACGTTAAAAATCTTCCTGGTAGAGAAAGTTCGGCGACTCACGAACTGGTCTTTTTAGCTACCCAGTTACCCCCTTTAGGAAGCAAATCTTATTATGTGGAAGCTAAGTTAAGTGGTGAAAGCAATTCTGAAAGCATTCCCCTTGCCAACACAATCAATTCATGAAAATAAAGATGACGAAAAACTAGAAGACACAGAAGAAGTAGGTTCCCAAACAGAATTTCAAGAAAAGTTTTAAAGTGAGGCGAGTGCTAGAAGACAGATCCACTACTGCTGATGAAAAATCAATTGCAAATGAGGTCTGGAGCAAATCTTTTTGCACTTTCAGAAACATCTAAATAACATTGTTTTCTCCTTATAATTCCATTAGCGAATTTCTGTGCAAATGGATGATGATACTGGACTCATCCGATCAGTACTGATAGATGGAGAGCAGATTGATTTGAAACAAGAATTCTTGTGGTATGCCGGTAAAAACCCTGGGAAGATTAAAAGATCCAAAGGAAGCAGGGGACTAAAGAATAGAATTAGTAAAGGAAGACCATCAGGAGCTTATCTTTTCCGCCCAAATCAAACCGATCCTTTTCCCTTAACGAAATCGGACACAGGCGTGACCAATACCATCTACAAAGGTATAGTTCTACAGGTCAATTTAAAGTTTAAAAAAATTTACTACATACAAATTAAATCAGGAAAATTGGTTGAGGAAATCCACCAGTCCTACAATGATTGGGTAGGGCAGACGATTCGTCTCTACAAGGGTCAGAATTCACATCGAATTGGATTGGGTTAGTGGGGCCAATTCCTGTTGAGTACGAAACACCTTATTTATAAAAACTACCAATAGATATTTAGACATAATAACATTTCAAATATTAACAGGGACAGAGTGGGTAAAGAGATTGTGAGCCGATTTACGTCAAGATTCAATAGCAAAAAAGAGTTTTACACTGATGCAAACGGACGCCAAATCCTAAAAAGAAAAATTGACGCAAGAGAGTCGTTCGAGTACAACAACACGGAACCTGTTGCTGGAAATTACTATCCAGTCAATTCCCAAATATTTTTAAATGATCAAAGTGAAGGTAAACAGTTAACAGTTCTGGTGGATCGTGCGCAAGGAGGAGCCAGTCTCAACGATGGCCAGCTTGAGCTCATGGTCCATCGACGTGTTCTCCATGACGATGGTTTCGGAGTTCAAGAAGCTCTAAATGAAACTGCTTTCGGAGTGGGATTAGGCTGTTAGAGGGACTCACTTTCTACTGCTCGGTGGAATAGCTGGATCGGCTAAACTAGCGCGGCCCTTAAGCCAGCAACTCTACAAGCAGCCTCAAGTCTCCTTTATCTCTACGGATCTATCATTCCAGGAATGGGCTGACAAATACAACACATGAGGTATTCACACTAAATTTGTTTTTTTTTTAAAATCTAAAATGATACTAATATCTTCGATAGGCAAGAATACTTGAGAATGAACTTCCTGAAAATGTAAATATTCTCACATTGGAATCACGCCCCAATGGAAAATACCTGTTACGTTTAGAACATTATTTTGACATCGGAGAGGATCCCAAATTATCCAAACCAGTCACCGTCAATCTTAAGGTATCGTTTGATTCATTTTCGACCACCAAATGACTTTATTGTAAATAAATTTTTTTAAAACATTTTCAAATTTTAGTCGTTGTTCATTGGGTTTACCGTTTCTTCCGCGGAGGAAACGATGCTTGCCGGAAACCAGTTTAAGAAGGACTCGAAGCGGTTGATTTGGAAAGAATCAGATGAAACCAAGCAGCAAGAAATATTATCAAAGAGTGAGTCTTTCGTCGATTTAGAAAACGTTTTGCTTAACCCAATGGAGATACGTTCCTTTATTTTAAGTTTCAAACAAAAGTAATAAATTTGTACAAATGTGTAAAACACATTCCCTCTTTTCCAACGAAAGTGCGCAAATCCAGAACTATACATGAATACACTATAATGATGATGGTACTTGCATTAGTATTTGGATTAAGTATTTGAATGGCCTTTTATGAAAAAGACGGCTGTATACTTCTTTGGTTATTATTTAAATGGGGTTAGCGTTAAAGGCTGGTAGGGCTGGTTCCATATATTCAGCTATACATCTCGCTCGGTCGCTTTTCGGTTGACACTCAAGTCCGTCAAGAAGAAATTGTCTTAGTGTAAATCTTTTCTAGCTAAATTGTGGGCGGTAAAATTTCTGAACTTCAATATAGGAATATACGCCACACTATTAGCCATGAATTATATAGGTAAGTCTTATCCTGTTATGGCCTACTCTCAAAATTATAGAGAAATCAAATCCTTTTATCTGTACATTTTTTACCTGATCGGTTATTATTTGAATTTCAACTAACTCTTGGTCGTATACCAAACTATGAGAAACTTTAAAAGTTAAATGGCTACAAAGTAATAACACAGTTTAAAAAATGAATAATTCGGGTAAGTGGTCGAAGCATCCATTAAGTAGATGAAAAAAAGAGTGAAAGTAGCACACAATATTTGAACATCATATGCCACGTATTCAACAAGGCCACGTGTTCACTTTGAATCCCTCCCGGCTGCTCAATAAACTGCGCAGTGTAACTCTATTTTTTCCCGTCTACAGAAAAGTTCTCAGCTTGTGAAGCCTTTAATCAGTGGAATTATTGTGGTTAATTGTTTTAAAACGTAGTTCCAGTGGATAATAGCCTGGATAATAGCGGGAACATATATTTCCGACCTTGTAAAAAATAAAAACAAATCAAGTGATAGCAGTAGCCGATCGTATACCTGATTCGACCGTCTCGATTTCTTATTTTAATAATCAAATTAAAAAATGAACAGAGTCAAGTTTTCAAAATTTGCGGCCGCTGTAATACTTGTTTTACTGTCGGCCGTAGTTATCAATTTGCATCTATTATTTCCGACTTCTAATGAACGAGCTAATGACAAAACCTCAGCTAAATCGTCACACGAAGCGAACTGTCAAGTACAGATCAAGTCACGAAATCCAGAAAAAACGAGTGATCGAGAAAACTTACGAAAAAGAAAGAGTGGCTCCTAAAAAGAATTATGATAGAGACAAAGTTTTTGGAGAAAACGATTCAGGAGAAGAACAAATAAAGAAAACTGCTTCAAAGCATTCCCAAAACGATGTGTTGGGAAGTCGAAATTTTGTAGATTTATCTGATAATCTTTCAGAAGATGTTATTAGCGGAACTAAGAAAACGTTAACAGATGACACTGTTCAAGGAAAAAGGAAAAATGATCAGAAAGAAAATAATCCTGATCAAAAAGAATTAAAGTCTGAATCCTCCTGTGGATATCAGGTATTTTCTACTAACAAATATAGCCTACAACTCTACTATGAACCATTGAATTTCTCATTTGTTGTATAACAGAGCTGTCCAACTGGAAAGGAAGGATTCATAAACGTTCACCTTGTGGCTCGTAAGATAATTCCAATTAAATGACTATAGGGAAGTGCAATTAAACACAGTTAAATATTAATAGATTCCCATGATGATGTCGGTTGGCTAAACACAGTGGAGCAATACTATTCAGGAAGTGTAAACTGGATTCATAACGTCAGCGTCGCTAAGATTATAGACAGCGTCGTCGACGAGCTCCAAGTTGATCCTTCCAGAAGGTGTCATTAAAAAATTAAAAAGCTATTCAAAGAGACTCGTACTCAATCCTGAATATCTCCTCCGTGGAACAGATTCATCTATGCCGAAATGGCATTCTTTAAACGATGGTGGGACGAGCAAAATGAAGAGAGAAGAAATATCGCCCGGAATTTGATCGCAAACGGTCGGCTTGAGTTCATCAACGGTGGCTGGTGCATGAACGACGAGGCCACCACCCACTACGTCGATATCATCGACCAAATGTCACTCGGTCTTAAGTAAATTCAATTATTAATTATAATTAAAAAGCGAAATTAATCCAGAAATCGGATAGCGCAGCTTCTTAAACGACACTTTTGGAGAGTGCGGCCGCCCAAGGATCGCCTGGCAGATCGATCCTTTCGGTCACTCCAAAGAACATGCTTCTTTGATGGCTCAAATGGTTTTTCAGATGACCTATTTTCTATTGGTTTAATTTAAGTACTTAGTGATATTCTATGTAATCTAGGGCTTTGATGGAATGTTCTTAAGCCGGATTGATTTCCAGGATTTTAATGAGCGCATAATGAACAAGAATATGGAAATGGTTTGGAGTGGGAATAATAATTTGGGTATGTCTAATAAAATACCGTACATATTTCTTTAAATGTGCAAACCTTTTTTTCGTAATCTTTGGCAATTATACCGTTGACAGGTATTGATGGAAAACTTTTTACCGGAGTTCTTTTCGATCATTACGCTGCACCTCGAGGATTTTGCTTTGATGAAAAGACTCATAGGGGATGTCATGACGAATCTATAAGTGGTATAGCAATATCGCGAATTATAAGTTTCAATAATATTAATTCGTAAACTTAAATTATTTCAATTTTCAATTACAGAATCGGACGCATCTGAAAGAGTAGAATTTCGAATTTCTCACCAAAACCTTCTATGATACAAGAGATTAAAAACTAATAATAACGTTTTTTAACCAGGTTAAGGAATTCTTAAAGTATTGCCAACGACACGCTGATTCCTACAGAACCAATAACATTTTAGTAACAATGGGCCATGATTTTACATATCAGAATGCCACTACTTGGTTTACCCCTATGGATAAGCTCATAAAGTAGGCCTACGGAAAAAGATCTATTGAAAAAAAAGAAAAAAGATTTACTATCACATTGATTTACCGATGCAGATATGCAAACAAGTTACAAGAAACTGGTAGCAAGTTCAATTTGTTCTACTCGACGCCAAGCTGCTATGCTAAAGCGGTTCACGAACGTGACATATCTTGGCCAGCTAAAACAGACGACTTCTTTCCGCACAAAAGCCAGAAATTTGGTAAATTGGACGGATACTGGACGGGCTATTTTACCTCCCGTCCGGCACTGAAATACATGGTCCGCCAAGGAAGTAACCTTCTTCAAGTAAGCTTCAATCGTGCAAAGTTATTCAACATTCAAGTCTTTTAAGCGAATTGTTTTTGTTTTTTTCGTCTCTCAGAGCTGTAAACAAATCGCTTCGTATATGTCAATGAAATCGCATGAACTGGTAGGCGACATCTCATTAATGAAAGAGGCCGTTGCGGTGATGCAACATCACGACGCTGTGACCGGAACAGAGCAGCAGCACGTCGCAAACGATTACGCCCGTCTAATTTATTTGGGTGTTGAAGAATGCCGAAAAATTCAAAGCGAATTCTATCAGTAAATGAATCTTTATAATTTTATTTCCTTATTTATCTTAACATTAAGTGATCTCTTAAAAAAGAAATGAGATGCCAAAAACGTCCGAGGCTTACCCACCGGTCGCTTACTGCAATTTGAATGTTAGCCATTGTGATACAACGGAGAAAGCGGATCGCTTTGTAGTAAACGTCTACAACTCGCTTACTACCAACATTGACAAATACATCCGCGTTCCTGTCGCGGAGATCGCAGCTACTTACCAAGTACTTGATCCAAATGGTAAGCAAACTAAAAAATTAAATTTTTATTTTAAACGTATGTAAAAAGTGTCGATGAATATTCAATTTTGCAGGAAAACAAATCCCGTCTGATTTAATCCCAATTGCTGAATTCGTGAAGAATCTTCCTGGTAGGAAAAGTTCGGCCACTACACGAACTGGTCTTTTTGGCTTCTCAGTTACCCCCTTTGGGCAGCAAATCTTACTACATTGAGCCTACAATGTTGAGAGATAAAAGCAAATTTAGAGGTGTTCCTCCAAACAAAACGAAGAAACCTTTTAAAGTAAGGCGTAGGCTATCGGAAACAGCTGCTAGCACCACAGAAAATTCAATTGCGAATGAGGTATTTAAATAATTGATGCAGCGAAGAAAATCAAGAAGTTAATCTTGTCATTGTGTTTGCATTTTTTTTCCTTCACGTATGTTTCTTTTTAAATTAGCGTATAACTGTTAAAATGGATGAAGATACTGGTCTCATCCGGTCTGTAATGATAGACGGAAAATCCGTCGAGCTCAAACAAGAATTCCTGTGGTACGCTAGCAAAAAAACAGGGACGATTCAACGATCCTTAGGAAGCAGACTGAAGAGTAACTCAAGACCATCAAAATCTTCTGGAGCCTACCTTTTCCGCCCGAACCAAACAGATCCTTTTCCCCTTACAAAATCGGAAGTGACAATTTCCGTCTACAAAGGTAAAAAAAACTGATTTAAATAAAAACAATTCTACTAAAAGTTTTATTTTTCAGGTGAATTGGTACAGGAAATCCATCAATCATATAACGATTGGGCAGGACAAACGATTCGTCTCTACAAGGGTCAGGATCACATCGAGTTAGATTGGGTAGTGGGACCCATTCCTGTTGAGTAAGCAACTCTTTTTTTATCCGTGTATAAAATTAAGGTTTCTCAAGAGTTATAAAAGATGTAAATTTAATAGCGATGGAGTGGGTAAAGAGATCATAACCCGATTTACGTCAAGATTAAATAGCAAAAAAGAGTTTTACACGGACGCGAACGGACGTCAGATCCTAAAGAGGAGGATCGACTCAAGAGAGTCGTTTCAGTACAAAAACGTGGAACCCGTTGCTGGAAATTACTATCCAATCAATTCGCAAATATTTTTAAAAGAGGAAGAGGAGGATAAACAATTGACGATCCTTGTGGATCGTGCCCAAGGAGGAGCCAGTCTCAACAATGGCCAGCTTGAGCTCATGGTCCACCGGCGTATTTTGGATGATGATTATTTTGGAGTTCAAGAAGCGCTCAATGAAACCGCGTTCGGTGTTGGATTGGCTGTTAGAGGCACTCACTTTTTGCTGCTAAGTGGAATAGCTGAATCGGCTAAATTAGTGCGATCCTTGAGCCAGCAACTCTACAAACAGCCTCAAGTCTCCTTCGTCAAAACGGATTTAACATTCCAAGAATGGGCTGAGAAATACAATACAGAGGTATTCACGCTTTATTTTTTTTAAACAAAAAATTCTACTGTTACATAATTATTCGATAGGCAAGAATACTTAAGAATGGGACTACCTGAAAATGTAAATATTCTCACATTGGAGTCCCGCCCCAATGGGAAATATATGTTACGTTTAGAACATTCTTACGGCATCGGAGAGGATCGCGAATTGTCCAAACCAGTCACCGTCAATGTTAAAGTATGTATATAAACGTTGTTAAGTAATCAACTAATTAATCGTTTTTTCCACATTTATTCATTCCCCTTCATTTTTAAAAATATTCTCTTAGTTATTGTTTAATGGGTTCACCGTCACATCCGTGGAAGAGACACTTCTTGGTGGCAATCAGTTGAAGAAGGATTCGAAACGATTGATTTGGAAAGAATTGCATGAAATCCAGAAGCAAGAGAGACTATTAAAAAGTGAAACTGTCACCAACCTAGAAAATATTGTACTTAATCCGATGCAGATCCGTTCCTTTATCTTAAGTATTAAGCAAAACGGTTAAACTTGACAAAAGATCACAATACATCCTTTTACTTGTAAGTTTCCCTCACACTCCTTTTTAATGCATCAACAAGCAATTCGGCGATGATAATACGTAATTTTAAAAAATACGTCCCAGCCTAACGGCGCTAACGCATCATTCATCTTCCGATTTCTCACGATTCCCCACTGTTAGGGCAAGAAAAACAGGTTCTCTTTTTTCCCTTGGGCGCACACAAAAAGAAATAGGATGCGTACGTGGCACGTGGAAAGATTGAAAACAGTTGAAGTTCAGAAAGTTAAGTGTTTGTTGATCTTGTGAAGTGAAAAGTGGAAAAATATTTATTTACTCATTATAAAGAGATGAACAGAGTTAGATTTTCGAAATGCAGTGCCGCCGTGATTGTAACTGTACTATCGGTCGTGGTTATTTTAATTTTCCTAAAGTTTTTCCACCGTCTAATAACATAACTTCGACTAAATATTCACACGGAACAACCATTAAAAACCGAGTAAGTCACGATGCCTCGAAAGAAAAAATGGTAGAGGAAAACCATGTCGATGAAAGAGTTATTGATACAAAAAATCAAGCCGAAAAGAATATGTTCGAAAGTAGAAGCCCTGAAGAAGACCAAATGAAGAAAACTGGTATACATTCCCAAAATGACGATAGGAAAGATCAACTTGCGGAAGATGATATAAGCGTAACTCGCACAACGGTAACAGATGACACCATAAAATATGATATAAAAAAGGTCGATCCTAATCTGAAAGAACCATCGTTAAATACTGATTCTTCTTGTGGATATCAGGTATTTTCAAATATTCTACTGAAAAATTAATACGTTCGAATAACTCGAATTTCTCATTTGCTAATAACAGAGTTGTCCCACTGCAAAAGAAGGATTCATTAACTGTTCACCTTGTGGCTCGTAAGCTAAATCATATAGAATGTTATATGGAAGTACAGTTCAACATATTTTATTCTTTATAGATTCACATGACGATGTTGGTTGGCTAAACACAGTAGAGCAATACTATTCAGGAAGTGTGAACTGGATCCACAACGTCAGCGTCGCTAAAATTATAGACAGCGTCGTCGACGAGCTCCAAGTTGATCCTTCGCGAAGGTATAGTAATGCACACTTGGAGATTCAACGAAACCTGTACCCATTCCTGCATATCCCTTCCGTGGAACAGATTCATCTACGCAGAAATGGCATTCTTTAAACGATGGTGGGACGAACAGAATGAAGAGAGAAGAAATATCGTCCGGAACCTGGTCGCTAACGGTCGGCTCGAGTTCATTAACGGTGGTTGGTGCATGAACGATGAGGCCACTACCCACTACGTTGACATTATCGACCAAATGTCACTTGGTCTTATGTAAATTCAATTAATAATTATAATTAAAAAGCGCAATTAATCGAGAAATCGGATAGCGCAGCTTTTTGAACGAGACTTTTGGAGAGTGCGGCCGCCCAAGGATCGCCTGGCAGATCGATCCTTTCGGTCATTCCAAAGAACATGCTTCTCTGATTGCCCAAATGGTTTATTAATTAACTCTAGTAATTATTTTAATTTATACTAAATATTCTTTATGCTAGGGCTTTGACGGGATGTTCCTGAGTCGGATTGATTACCAGGATTTTAATGAGCGCAAAAGGAACAAGAATATGGAAATGGTTTGGACAGGAAACAATAACTTGGGTATGTCTATTTGACTCGTTATCTCTCAAAAAGGTTCTCTCTGCAGTATTTATTTTAACTTATTTATCAAGGTATTGACGGAAAACTTTTTACTGGAGTTCTATTCGATCATTACGTTGCGCCTCAAGGATTTTGTTTTGATGAAAAGTCTCATTTGGGTTGTCACGACGAATCTATCAACGGTAATTAAATTACTATATTGCCATAATTCATATTTTTAATTATGTCTTTAAATTTTATTCAATTTTATTTGGACAACAATCAACAGAATCGGACGCTTCTGAAAGAGTATAATTTAAAATGGATTTTTTCACCGCCCTTACTGAAAATTCTAAAAACTGTTTTAAACCAGGTTAAGCAATTCTTAGAGTATTGCCGACGACACGCTGATTCCTATAAAACCAATAACATTTTAGTTACGATGGGTCATGATTTTACATACCAAAATGCCACTACTTGGTTTACCCCAATGGATAAGCTCATCAAGTAGGCTTACGGAGATATATTCGCTGCACATATAAATCATTGACTATTCTTCTTATTTCCTAAATAAGATATGCAAACAAGCTACAAGATACTGGTAGCAAGTTCAATTTGTTCTACTCGACTCCAAGCTGCTATGCTAAAGCTGTTAACCACCACGACATATCTTGGCCAACCAAAACAGACGACTTCTTCCCGCACGAAAGCGAGTTTCTCGGTCAATTTGACGGGTACTGGACGGGATACTTTACTTCTCGTCCAGCCCTTAAATACATGGTCCGTCAAGGTAGCAATCTTCTTCAAGTAAGCTCGTCATGATATTCTTTCAATATAAATATATATTTTAAGTTCACGAAAAAAATTAATTTAGAGCTGTAAACAAATGGTTTCGTATTTGTCAATGAAATCGCATGAATTGGTGGGCAATATTTCCTTAATGAAAGAGGCCATTGCGGTCATGCAACATCACGACGCTGTCACCGGAACGGAGCAGCAGCACGTCGCAAACGATTACGCTCGCCTAATCCATTTGGGTGTTAAAGAGTGCCAGAAGATTCAGAGCGAATTCTATCAGTATATAAATCGTCCTAATTTTTTTCCCTTATCATCTTTAAATTTGAATTACCGCTCTTTACAAAGAAATGAAATGCCAAAAACGTCGGAGACTTATCCACCGGTTTCTTACTGCAATTTGAATATTAGTCATTGCGATACAACGGAGAAAGCGGATCGTTTTGTTGTTAATATTTACAACTCGCTGGCTGCAAATATTGACAAATACGTTCGTGTTCCTGTCATCAAGCACGAATCCACTTACCAAGTTCTGGATCCCAATGGTAGTAGGAAGATTACAATAATGTTTCATTATGTGCCGCTATGAAATGTTCAAATTTTACTATCAAACTCTTATTTTTAGGAGAGACAATCCCATCTGACCTGATGCCAATTGCTGAGTTTGTGATAAGTCTTCCTGGTAGGAAGAGTTCGGCCACTCACGAACTGGTCTTTTTGGCTTCTCAATTACCACCCTTGGGAAGCAAATCTTATTATGTTGAATCTACAACCAAAGATGAGGGCAAATATAGAGGCCTTCCACCAACCGAAACAAAGAAGAAAACAAAAGGGAGACGTGGTGTGTTAAGTGAGAATGCTGCTTCTACTACTGAAAAATCAATTGCAAATGAGGTACCGTGTTTAAAAATTACGATAATCTCATGATCGTTGATTGATTTATTTTGTCTGTCTATAATTACAGCGAATAACTGTTGAAACGGATGAAGATACTGGACTTATCCGATCAGTAGTTATCGACGGAGAAATCATCGATCTTAAACAAGAACTCTTGTGGTACGCTGCTAGTAAACCTGGAATGATTCAACGAGCCAAAGGAAGTGGATTAAAAAGTAAAAGGAGCCAAGCGAAACCTTCAGGTGCCTACCTCTTCCGCCCGAATCAAACTGATCCTTTTCCTCTTACAAAATCGGAAGGTGTGACAGTTTCCATCCACAAAGGTAAAATTTAACAAGATGAAGTAAATCTGAAGAATAATATGAATGAAATGATAATCTATTAAATCTGGAATTCAGGAAAATTGGTTGAGGAAATCCACCAGTCTTACAATGACTGGGTGGGGCAGACGATTCGTCTCTACAAGGGTCAGGATCATATCGAGTTGGATTGGGTAGTGGGACCTATCCCTGTTGAGTATGCGATAAAAATCTTTCGACAATTTCCCCATAACTCTTCACTAAATCCCATCAACTTGTCACTAATGTAATATAGGAAAGGAATAGGCAAAGAGATTATTAGCAGATTCACTTCAAAACTGGTGAGTAAAAAAGAGTTTTTCACGGATGCGAACGGACGACAGATCCTGAAAAGGAAGATTGACACAAGAGAGTCATTTCAGTACAAAAACACGGAACCCGTTGCTGGAAATTACTATCCAATCAATTCGCAAATATTCTTAAATGATCAAAGTGAAGGTAAACAGTTAACGGTCCTGGTGGATCGTGCGCAAGGAGGAGCCAGTCTCAATGATGGCCAGCTTGAGCTCATGGTCCATCGACGTATTTTGCACGACGATGGTTTCGGAGTTCAAGAAGCTCTTAACGAAACTGCTTTCGGAGTGGGATTGGTTGTTAGAGGGACTCACTTTCTGCTGCTCAGTGGAATCGCTGAATCGGCAAAGTTAGCGCGATCCTTGAGCCAGCAACTCTACAAGCAGCCTCAAGTCTCCTTCATATCAACGGACCTATCATTCCAAGAATGGGCTGAGAAATACAATACAGAGGTAATTTCGCTCAGTATAAATAAATAAAAAGTTCTTTTGAAAATAATGTTTCGATAGATAAGGATACTCGAGAATGAGCTACCTGAAAGTGTAAATATTCTCACATTGGAATCCCGCCCGAATGGGAAATATCTGTTACGTCTCGAACACTCTTACAACACCGGGGAGGATTCCGAGTTATCTAAACCAATCACCGTGAACATCAAAGTATATATTCTACAGTCGCAACTCATTAAAAATAAATCAACCTTTCTTTTCATTTTTACGAACAGTCTTTGTTTAATGGATTTACTGTCACTTCCGTGGATGAAACGATGCTTGCCGGTAACCAGTTGAAGAAAGATTCGACGCGACTGATTTGGAAAGAATCAGACGAATCCCAGCAGCAAGAAACATTATCAAATAGTGAGACTTCTATTGATTTAGAGAAAGTTTTGCTTAATCCGATGCAGATTCGCTCTTTTATCTTAAGACTAGAGAAAAATGCGTAAACTTGTAAAAAAAAATTTAGAATACACGTTATATATATCTATCTATGACATCGTAAACCGACTATATACCTCAACTAGTACCCACCCTGAACTCTTAAAAAACTGTCCCTATATTAAGGTTCGATTTCTATCTACTCAATTTATGTAAAAAGAGACTGCCGCCTCAGGCTCGGGAATCCGTCATCATCTTCTTTATGATCCCGCCTTTTGGGCTTCCCTGATGAGTTAAGTAAAGAACAGGTTTCTGTAACCTTCCTCGGGCATAGTATATATACTAACACATGACACGTGGAAAGAATCATTACAAGCCCAGAAAGTCAGTGAAGTGGTTGTGTAATAAACTTGTAACTTTTATTGTGTTATTCGTTTTTTTGTTAATAGTTCAATACAATGAACAGGGTTAGGTTCTCAAAAATTGGTGCCGCTTTGCTTGTAACTGCACTGTCGGCCGTGGTTCTTTTTAATTTGCCTAAAGTATTTCCACCGTCCAATGATAAAGCTGGATCGAAGTCCAGACCATCAATAAGTCATGATGGTACGGTGGAAAAACGAGTGGCGGAAAAGAATTCCGTAATAGAGACGATAGCTGAAAATAATAATGCTGAAGAGCAATTATTGTTTAGAAAAACAGATCCTGAAGAAGAACAAACAAATAAAAGCAATGAAAACAGTGCTAAAATGGACGGGCTGTTGCAAATTCCACTTAATGTTGCTGATTTGCCTGAAATACTTGTTGACAATGACAAGAGAAAAATTCGTAAGCCAGCTTCTCCTCATAAAAAATACGGAAATATTTCGGAAAATGATCAAATAGAAGGAAAAAATAATCTGGAAGAATCGTTAAAAACTGATTCTTCTTGTGGATACCAGGTATTTGCCACTTGCCCAGTTCCGATATTATTATTTTGTTTTATTGGATTTACTAACTGTTACTTGAAAACAGAGTTGTCCGTCTGGAAAGGAAGGGTTCATAAACGTTCATCTTGTGGCTCGTAAGCTAAATTAAATTCAAGAATGACCATTAGGCACTTAAATCATTTTTATTTTAGATTCCCATGATGATGTTGGTTGACTCAATACATTAGAGCAATATTTTTCTGGAAGCATTAATTACATGCATAATGTCAGTGTAGCTAAGATCATAGACAGCGTCGTCGACGAGCTCCAAGTTGATCCTTCCAGGAGGTATAATATTTTAATTATTTTCACTTAAGAGAGACCCTTATTTATCTCTCCATGCTCATTCTGTGATACAGATTCATCTACGCCGAAATGGCATTCTTCCAACGATGGTGGAACAACCAGAATGAAGAGAAAAGAAACATCGTCCGGAATTTGGTCGCAAACGGTCGGCTTGAGTTCATTAACGGTGGTTGGTGCATGAACGACGAGGCCACTACCCACTACGTCGATATCATCGACCAAATGTCACTCGGTCTAAAGTAAATTCAATTATACATAAGAATATTAAGCATGAGCTAATTAATTATAATCGTCGCACAGGTTTTTGAACGACACTTTTGGTGAGTGCGGCCGCCCAAGGATCGCCTGGCAGATCGATCCTTTCGGTCACTCCAAAGAACACGCTTCTTTAATGGCTCAAATGGTTTATCAGTTGATTCATACATGGTTGGGTTTCAATACTAAGCTTTGAAATTCTTGTTTAAGGGCTTTGACGGAATGTTCCTTGGTCGGATAGATAATCAGGAAAAGCAGGAGCGGCTGAAAAGGAAACATATGGAGATGGTCTTTACTGGAAACAAAAACCTGGGTATTATTTGTTTTATCATTTTTATTTAGTTATCAGTGATTTTCAAAAATAATTCCCAACAGGTATTGATGGTAAAATTTTTACCGGTGTTCTTTTCGATATGTACTCTGCACCAACCGGATTTTGCTTTGATGAAAAGACTCATCGGTATTGTCACGACGAATTTATTGACGGTGCGTGTAATACCATAAGCCATAACTTGATTCAAATTTCTAAAATTCGGCCTTTGTTTTACATCCATTCTTAATACCAAAGAGTCGGACGCACATAAAAAGGTATGATTTTTACTCCTGAAATTCATTTCAAGATTTCATTCATACATCTTGTTTTCAATATCCAGATTAAGGAATTCTTAAAGTATTGCCAACGACACGCTGATTCCTATAGAACCAATAGCATTTTAGTAACAATGGGCCATGATTTTACGTACCAGAATGCCGGTACTTGGTTTAATCCAATGGATAAACTCATCAAGTAGCTCACCATAAGACATATTCGTTGGGAAAAATCATTGACTATTCTATTTATTTTCCGAATCAGATATGCAAACAAGCTACAAGAAACTGGTAGCAAGTTCAATTTGTTCTACTCAACTCCAAGCTGCTATGCTAAAGCGGTTAAACGACCACGACATATCTTGGCCAACCAAAACAGACGACTTCTTCCCGCTTGGAAGCGAAACTGTTGGCGAATTTGAAGGATACTGGACAGGTTATTTTACTTCCCGTCCGGCGCTCAAGTATATGGTTCGTCAAGGAAGTAACCTTCTTCAAGTAGGCTTATTAAATTAATTTAAATTATAATTTAAAACATCTCATTGATGAAATGCAATTTAGAGCTGCAAACAAATGGATTCGTACCTTGCGATGAAGTCACATGAAAAAGTGGGCGACATTTCAGTGATGAAAGAAGCGATCGCGGTGATGCAACATCACGACGCTGTGATCGGGACGGAACAGCAACACGTTGCAGATGACTATGCTAAACTAATCCACTTGGGTGTTGAAGAGTGCCAAAAGATACAGAACGAATTCTATCAGTATAAATCATTAAAAAATTTGTCATGTTAAGAATTAAGATATTAACATTATTTCTTTAAACAGACATGAGATGACAAAAACAATAAAGTCTTATCCGCCTATCTTCTACTGCAACTTGAATATTAGCCAATGTGATGCAGCGGAAAAAGCGGATCGGTTTGTTGTCAACATCTACAACTCGCTGGCTACAAATATTGACAAATACATTCGTGTTCCTGTTGTGAAACATGCATCTACTTATTACCAAGTTCTTGATCCCAATGGTATTATTTAATTAAAACTTATTTATCTCATTCATAAGATTAACAATTCTTTCGAATGTTTTTAGGAGAACCAATTCCATCTGATTTGATTCCGATTGCTGAATATGTGAAGAGCCTTCCTGGTAGAGAAAGTACGGCGACTCACGAACTGGTCTTTTTGGCTTCTCAACTACCTCCGCTGGGAGCCAAATCTTATTATGTGGAACCTAAATTAAGGGATGAAAGCAATTCTGAAAGTCTACCACAACCAACACAGTCGACTACTGAAAAAGAGGGCACTGAAGCTGAAAAAGTGGTACCGGTACCCAAAAAGAAATCGAAGAAAACTTTTAAAGTGAAGCGAGCGCCAGAAGAAAAATCTACTACGACTAATGAAAAATCTATTTCAAATGAGGTTTTGCGCAAATCATATTTATGTTTTTATAAACACCTTAATTATACCTGCTTTTTCATTTTTTTTATTAGCGAATTACTGTTGAAATGGATGAAGATACTGGAATTATCCAATCAGTATCAATTGACGGCGAACAGATTGACTTGAAACAAGAACTCTTGTGGTACGCTGGAAGGAAACCTGAACTGATAAGTAGAACTAGTCAAATCACCCCTTCAGGAGCGTACCTCTTCCGTCCGAATCAAACTGACCCTTTTCCCTTGATGAAATCGAAAGTAGGGGGTAGGGTAAAGTAGGGTTCAATATCCCCATTGAAATGAAAATCCTTACATACATTCTATTTAGGAGTATTGGTGCAGGAAATCCATCAGTCTTTTAACGATTGGGCAGGGCAGACGATTCGTCTCTACAAGGACCAGGATCACATCGAGTTAGATTGGGTAGTGGGACCCATTCCTGTTGAGTATGTAACCTAATTTTTTCCAAGCTTAATTTTCAAATTTTCAAAATGTAACTATTCAAAATAGGGACGGAGTGGGTAAGGAGATAGTAAGCCGATTTTCGCCAACATTTTTTAACAAAAAAGAGTTTTACACGGACGCGAACGGCCGTCAAATCCTCAAAAGAAGAATCAATTCTAGAGAATCATTCGAACTGAACATCACAGAAAACGTTGCTGGAAACTACTATCCAATCAATTCACAAATATTTATAAAGGATGAAAAAGAAGATAAGCAATTAACGGCCCTGATGGATCGTGCACAAGGAGGAGCCAGTCTCCACGATGGTCAGCTTGAACTGATGATTCATCGACGTGTTTTGCACGACGAGGGTTTCGGAGTTCAAGAAGCGCTCAATGAAACTGCTTACGGTGTCGGTTTGGCCGTTAGAGGCACTCACTTTTTGCTAATTAGTGGAATAGCTGAATCGGCTAAATTAGCGCGATCCTTGAGCCAGCAACTCTACAAACAGCCTCAAATCTCCTTCGTTAAAACGGATCTATCATTCCAAGAATGGGCTGACAGGTACAACACAGAGGTAATCGTGTTATAGAGTTTAATAATAGTAGAGAATAAACTCTATTTAAAATTGAATGTCGATCAGACAAGAATCCTAGAAAGTGGTTTGCCTGAAAATGTGAATATTCTCACTTTGGAGCAAGGTCCGAATGGGAAATTCTTTTTGCGTTTAGAGCAGTCTTATGAAAACGGAGAAGATCCCGATTTATCTAAACCAGTCACCGTCAATCTTCAAGTACATTTCTGTCTTCTATGTCATCATACTGGAAATTATAATTTTTTTTCTCTTTCTCGAAATTAATATAGTCGCTGTTCAATGGGTTTACCGTTACATCCGCAGAAGAGACTTTGCTTGCCGGAAACCAGTTGAAGAAGGATTTAAAGCGATTGATTTGGAAGGAATTAGATGAAACCAAGCAAGAAGAAATATTATCAAAGATTGAAACCACCATCGATGTGGAAAAAGTTTTACTAAATCCAATGGAAATTCGTTCCTTTGTTTTAACTATAAAGCAAACTGAGTAAACTGCTTAGTCTATAAGGTACAAAAACCATCCAATGAAAATAAATACACTGATCGTTATTATTCGATAAATGACTTGTAAAAATTCAACAATCATATTATGACGATAGGCTATAGAAATAAATTACCTAAACATTTTTTTGTTAATGATACGCTATTTAAGCCTTGATGTGAATGACCTCTTGTTGAATTAGAGAACAGCGACGATGGTATGTGAAACAGGTTTTGTACAAGCAACTGGTTCAACCTGAAAAGCTGAATAATTTACCGTAGAGAATCTTTGATATATCAAGGAAACCATCGAACGACGGTTTGAAATCAGTTGGAACTCCTGCGACCTAGCAGTCAGTTTCATTTTATAAAATTGGTATACTTGAACAACATCCAATTTAAATTACGAAAAGAAATACTCATGTGCCGAAATGAACACAATTAGGTTCTTTAAACTGTTGATTGCGGCCTTCGTCGTAACCATTGTGTCTCTGATGCTCATTTATCCACCACCAAAAAGCATCTCGTTATCTAACTTATCATCAGGACTCGATGTTGATATAGAAGAACCTTCTAATTATGGTGATGAATCCATCAAGAGTAGATATAATGACAAACTAGCACCAATACTGGAAAAACAATCGAAATTTAAGAAGAAAAAATTCATGAAGTCGCAGAAGAACATTCCAGTGTACTCAAAGAATGTTGTATCTGACACTTCGGAAAAGTCCCCCACATGTGGTTATGAGGTATGTAGACCTGCTCTTTTTCAGCATAATATTTTATATCTTGCAATCCATGGTAAATTTTCGTGCATTTGATTTCTTTATTGTTTGTTTATTAATTGAATTCGGGATGGAAGATCTGCCCTCGTTCCAAGCCAGGATTAATCAATGTGCACTTGGTGCCTCGTAAGTAACGAATAAGATATAAATGATAAAATAAGTTCAGCAATAATAACGTTGCCTTGATTTTACATTAGACACTCACGACGATGTTGGCTGGCTCAATACGCTGGAACAATACTATTCCGGAAGTATGAAAAGTGATCCCAAGATTAGTGTTGCCAAAATCATCGATACCATCGTTGACGAACTTCAACTTGATGCTTCAAGAAGGTACTTGATAGAGAAATTTCTTAGTATCTTTTTTAATGCGGTAAATATTTACGATTCGAAAGGTTCATCTATGCTGAAATGGCTTTCTTTCAAAAGTGGTGGAAGGATCAGAATGAGGAGAGAAGAGACGTTGTCCGAAATTTAGTCGCCAATGGTCGACTCGAGTTCGTCAACGGTGGATGGTGCATGAACGACGAGGCCACCACCCACTACGTCGACATCATCGATCAAATGTCCCTCGGACTGAAGTAAAATAAATTGTAAATCAGAACTATTATCGTAACTTAATCTTTGGATCGGATTGCACAGCTTTTTAAACGATACTTTTGGAGAGTGCGGTCGCCCAAGGATCGCCTGGCAGATCGATCCTTTCGGTCACTCCAAAGAACACGCATCCGTAATGGCCCAGATGGTAATATAATGGCCAGCTACAATTTTATACGTTCGCCATTTAATGGATTTTTATAATATAGGGATTCGATGGAATGTTTCTCAGTAGGATTCATGTTCAAGATAAAGAGCAGCGTGCAAATACCAAAAATCTCGAATTGGTCTGGCATGGGAACCAAAACTTGGGTAATTTTATACATAGCTTTAATTTTGGATCTTATTTACTGTATGTTTGTGTCTTCATTTACATTCTGAAAGGCGAAGATGGGAAACTATTCACTGGAGTCCTGTTCAATCATTACGCAGCTCCAAAGGGCTTCTGCTTTGATAAACTCACTTATTGTAATGCAAAATCTATTGATGGCATGTACCTCATATTTCCATTTAAATATTACATCCCAAACTATAAATTAATAACATATTTTTTGTCTAATTAACTTACAAAAGAATCCGACGTGGAGGAAAGAGTAAGGATTTTTAAAATTAAATCATGAGTGAAATGTTCGATATAACTTTTTTTTAAATTAAGGTGAAAGATTTCCTCGACTTTTGTCAGAAACAGGCCGATTCTTACAGAACCAACAACATTATACTCACTATGGGGCACGATTTTACTTATCAGAATGCCAGCACCTGGTTTACCCCTATGGACAAACTAATAAAGTAATATATGCTAAAATTTTACAATTATTTAGAAAACAAAAATATTTAAATTTGCAACTCAAATAAAGACACGCAAATAAGCTGCAAGAGACGGGTAGCAAGTTCAATCTCTTCTACTCGACTCTCAGTTGTTATGCTAAGTCATTAAACGATCATGACACAACTTGGCCAAGCAAAACGGATGATTTTTTCCCCATTGCGAGCACTCCAGTTGAATATTGGACTGGTTACTATTCTTCTCGCCCGGCACTTAAGTATATGGTCCGTCAAGGAAGTAATCTCCTTCAGGTAATAAGTATAAATTAATTAAAAATTAAAGTTACTACGAATGTTTCAATGTAGAGCTGCAAACAAATGGCTTCATATCTTTCAATGAAATCGAATGAATTGATTGGCGATATTTCATTGATGAAAGAAGCTATGGCAGTGCTGCAACATCACGATGCCGTAACCGGAACAGAGAAACAGCACGTCGCAAACGATTACGCTCGCCTTCTTCATATGGGTGTTGAAGAATGCCACAAAATTCAGAATTCATTCTATCAGTAAATTCATTATAAATTTTTCTAATTAAGAAACTATTTTCTAACTTTAATTTTTCAACAGAAATAATTTACCAAGAAAAAAAGAGGCTCTTCCTGAAGTTTCCTACTGCCAATTAAATGTAACTCAATGCGACCTGACGGAAAAGACGGACAGGTTTCTCGTGAACGTTTATAACTCACTGGCTAGCAATATCGACAAATATGTCCGCGTTCCTGTTGTAAAGCAAGATAATTCCAATTACCAAGTTCTAAATCCCAATGGTAATATAATTTTAAATGTTTAATAAATCTCTTTTTGATTGATGCGTTTCTATTAGGAGAGGTTATTACCTCCGAGCTGGTTCCGATTGCCGAATTCGTAAAGAGTCTTCCTGGCAGAAAAAGCTCGGCAACTCACGAACTTGTATTTTTGGCTTCCCAATTGCCTCCTTTAGGAAGTCAATCTTATTATGTAGAACCTGTTTTAGAAGGTGAAACTTCCGAAATCGAAGAAGACACGACAACCGAGATGATCCTAACAAAAGGTTTCAAGAAGCGTGCGTTATTGAACCACAAATTAGATGATGAAAAGTTCATTGAAAATGAGGTACTTTTCTGTTTGTTTAATTTTTATTTGTAAGTTGGTATAAATATTCTTGTATCCTCAATGAAATGCAGCGTATTAGTGTTCGATTGAACGAAGAAACGGGACTGATTCAATCGGTCTCCATAGATGGGGAAGAGACTGAATTGAAACAAGAATTCTTTTGGTATGTTGGAAATAATCGAGGAAATCTGCGACCACCTAATGATGAAGAAGGAAGTGCAAAAGCATCGGGAGCTTACCTCTTCCGCCCGAATCAAAGTGATCCATTTCCGGTGCGGAATCACGAAGAAGTAGCAACCACCATCTATAAAGGTGCATCGCATATAAGAATCCGTTTCTGTATTCGTTTAATTACTAAAACGGTTTTGTACAGGAGAATTGGTGCAGGAAATTCATCAGTCTTATAAAGATTGGGCATTTCAAACTATTCGTCTCTATAAGGGACAGGATCATGTCGAGTTGGACTGGGTAGTTGGGCCCATTCCTGTTGAGTAAGTCTACTAAACTGTATATTTTAATTTAAAAGAATAAAAATAAATCATATTATTTCACAGAGATAGAGTGGGTAAGGAGGTTGTAAGCCGATTTACCACCAAACTAGGAAGCAAAAAAGAGTTTTACACGGATGCCAATGGTCGCCAGATCCTTAAAAGAAAGAGAAACATCAGAGAAACATACAAATGCAATGTCACATTAGATCCTGTGGCAGGAAATTACTACCCAGTTAACTCTCAAATCTTCATAAAAGATGAAAAGCAGAATAAACAGCTAACGATCCTAGTGGATCGTGCCCAAGGAGGCTCAAGTCTTCGCGATGGTCAGCTTGAATTGATGATCCATCGTCGGCTTCTACATGATGACGATTTTGGAGTTCAAGAGCCACTGAATGAGGTTGCTTACGGCGTCGGATTGGCTGTTAGAGGAACACACTTGTTGCTATTCAGTGGCATCGACGAATCAGCTAAATTAGCGCGATCTTTGAACCACCAGATCTACAAACAGCCCCAAATCTCCTTCATCTCTACGGACTTGTCATTCCAGGAATGGACTGATAGTTTTAATACTGAAGTAGTAGCACTTTAAATATTCAAAATTACTACAACGTTACTGAGTGTAAATAATAAATATTTAGATAAGCACTCTCAAGAAAGCTCTACCGGAAAATGTGAATCTTTTGACGCTGGACAAACGAACGGATGGAAGATATTTATTACGTCTAGAGCATATTTATGGAGAGGGAGAAGATGTCGAGTTATCTAAGCCAGTCAGCATCAACCTTAAAGTATATATAATTTCTAAATTATTTTAATAGATTATTGTATTGCGCTTTTTAATTTTTTTTTTTTCAAAATAGGAATTATTCAAGGGATTTACCGTCAAATCCGCGGAAGAAACGCTGCTTGGCGGTAATCAGCTAAAGAAGGAATCGAAGCGACTGGTTTGGAAAGATGAGTCGAATCAAGCCAAGCAAGACAATCTGTTCCCTACCGATTTTGTAATTAATTTAGAAAATATTTTGATCTATCCGATGCAAATTCGCTCTTTTATTTTGAGTTTCAACTGACTGTAATAAATTATATCGAATTTAGTTGAGTGCAATTAAACATGAAACATTAACCATTTCCCAATAGGCCTATAGCCTTTGAAAAAAAACGAGAGTTCAAGTAAATAATATGAAGTTGCCACGTCATTACTTTTGTATTCCCCCTCCGGCTACTCAATATCAATAGACCGTGCAGTGTATACCTCTGCCGTTACAAGAAGAGTTCTTGGTTGTTGATGTTTTCCCAAGTGTAGGCTAGCTAAAGTTTTGGCCGTGTTAATAGTGATAAATTTCTTAAGTCAAGTTCCATTTTGGGAGAACTTCTTATATACATAAGAAAATGCTGCTCATCTTATCATACTTATATAATAAGATAAACCAGTTTTCTTTGCAACAGCCGGTCCTACCAAAGTCGATGACTCGAAGAGCATTTCGTGGATAACCTAACGGGATATCACCTGGAAAAACGGGTTTCACTCTAAAAAGAAAAACTGCCCTCTACGATGTTTCGACTGTAAGTTGAAAATCAGTAGCATCAAGAGCGACGTTATTGATCCTCTTTTTCGTTGGCAGGATTCGCCTTCGATTAAAGAGGAGGAGCATTTATTATTTTACAATGAAGAGAAATCAATTATTGTTCAGAATTTTCATCGGAGTCCCTGTAATCATAATTTTAGCCGTGCTCGTTTTTTTCGATCCACCTCAAATACCTCTACCGTACAGCAATCCCATTGTGATCAGTGAAAATGTCAATCCAGAACTGTTTGTAGATCCTTCAAAGCTGGCCAGTGCATTCACAGAAAGGAAAATCTTCGAAAATAATTTAATATCACAGTTGTTGAAGGAGATTCTAGGGGATTCGAAAACTTCAAACGAGTTTCCATCTTGCGGATATCAGGTATTGAATATTCGTATGGTATCATTAAAATCTTATGTGCATTTTATTTGCAATGTTTTTCCTAGAGTTGCCCAACTGGCAAACCAGGATTTATTAATGTGCACTTAGTTCCCCGTAAGTTATTGGCATATTTATATACTTACTAGTATTAAATATTTATATTTAATCAAATGAATGAAAAGTAAATTATTGATAATATTTTTTTAATTACCAAGATTCCCATGACGATCCTGGCTGGCTACATACATATGAGCAGTATTATACCGGAGAATCGTACAAAAAAATTCTAGGCGTCAACAAGATTATCGATGCCATCGTCGACCAATTAAAACTTGATCCCTCCAGGAGGTAAAAGCAAAAAATTGGAGAAATAAGACGTGGATAATCCTTATAAATTACACAGGTTCATTTACGTCGAAATGGCATTCTTCAAACGATGGTGGGACGAGCAGAATGAAGAGAAGAGGGGCGCCGTTCGTAATTTAGTCGCCAACGGTCAGCTCGAGTTCGTCAACGGCGGTTGGTGCATGAACGATGAGGCCACTACCCACTACGTTGACATCATCGATCAAATGTCACTCGGTCTAAAGTAAATTCAATACAAATTAGAATCATAGATCTTAATTGAAATTTAAACGAATTGCGAATCGCGTAGGTTTTTAAACGACACTTTTGGAGAATGTGGCCGCCCAAAGATCGCATGGCAGGTCGATCCTTTCGGTCACTCCAAAGAGCATGCTTCACTTATGGCACAAATGGTACAGTAATATTTTATACATTTAAAAATATATAATCTTCACTTATAGAGGTATACTATTTTATGCATAGGGATTCGACGGGATGATTATCGGAAGGATTGATTACAGGGATAAGGAAGAACGAAGAAAAAGTAAAACTATGGAGATGGTGTGGGCGGCAAGCGACAAATCAAGTAATAGTTTACCATCGTACAGTCACGGTTTTATAATAAATAATGGATTACATCGCATAGGAGTTGACGGTAAACTGTTTACTGGAGTTCTTTTCGATAGCTACGATACCCCAAATGACTTTTGTAATGATTTTACAAATAGCTTAAAGAAGCGCATCACTTTCCCAAGAAATAGTCTTGACAACGATGATGACTATAATTGTAAGTAAAGTTTTAAATATTTTCCATATTTAACTTTTAAAAATGATAATAAATTTCTGAATTTTTGTCTTTAGACGATTTGGATATCAATGAAAAAGTAATATATATTTTTAAAACTATAAACAAAAGCAATTTAAAATACAAAATTCTAAATTGCAAACCAGATGAATAAGTTCCTCGATTATTGCCAAAAACATGCCGATTCCTTTAGAACCAACAATATAATGGTTCCCATGTTCGGCGATTTCAAAAACGAAAAGGAAGTCACCTGTTTTAATCCAATGGACAAGCTCATCAAGTACATATTTAACTTAAATCAATTTTCTTAAATAAATTAAGACAACTTTATTTGTTTATATAGATACGCGAATAAGTTGCAAGAGACGGGCAGCAAGTTAAACTTATTTTATTCGACCCCCAGTTGTTACACAAAAGCAGTTAACGACCAAGATGTAATTTGGCCCAACAAAACAGACGATTTCATCCCTCTTGCGAGCTCGTCTCCTTTCGATCCTTCTGATATTGAATACTGGACAGGGTTCTACACTTCTCGCCCAACCCTGAAGTCATTAGTCCGTCAAGGAAGCAATCTTCTTCAGGTATAAATTGATACCTTCGCCATTACGTTAAAAGTTATTTTCACGTTATCGTATGAAATGCAGAGCTGCAAACAAATGGCTTCATATCTTTCGATGAAATCCATTGAACTAGTTGGTGACATATCAAAGATGAAAGAAGCTATTGCACTGTTACAGCATCACGACGCCATAACAGGAACGGAGAAACAGCACGTTGCAGATGATTACGCACGTCTAATCCACTTGGGGATCGAAGAATGCCAAAAGATTCAAAATCAATTTTACCGGTAATTTTCAAAACTAAAGCAATTTTACTCTTATTGAATCACTTCGATTTTGTGTATCATCATCAGAAAAGTATTGCCGCATAATTCAGAGACTGTTCTACCACAAGTCTCATTTTGTAATTTAAATATGAGTCAGTGTGACGTGACTGAAGGGAAGTATCAATTTGTCGTTAATGTCTACAACTCATTAGCTTGGGACATTAGCAAATATGTCCGTGTTCCAGTTGTAAAATTCCCTGCTGATTATCAAGTTTTAAATTTCGATGGTAATTTTTCATATAATATATGAATACCAATATGATTTAAATTCTTTAAATATTTTCAGGGTCGGTAATTCCCTCTGAATTGGTTCCTATACCTGATTTCATTCGTACTTTACCGGGTAGGAATAGCTCTGCAACTCACGAACTAGTCTTTCTGGCTTCTCACTTACCACCTTTGGGGGGCAAATCTTATTATGTCCAGCTTTCTGAGATTAAAAATAATAGGAAGTCGAGGAGAAAGAGGACTCTAATAAATAAGCGCTCATTGAGTGCTTCCATATCAAATGAGGTGAGTTAAAAATTCAGTAAAAATAATTTTACATGCAATCCAATTTTATTTAACTTGCGGCTGACAGAGAATTATTGTTGAAATGGATGAAAAAATGGGGCTAATCCGGTCGATTTCTATCGATGGAGAAGTCGTTGAGTTAAGCCAAGAGCTACTCTGGTACGCTGGACGTACACCAGGGCCTTTGCTACACCACAAAAAGAAAATTAGAGCTAGTAAAAAAGCCTCAGGAGCTTATCTCTTCCGACCAAATCAAACTGATCCTTTTCCAGTGCGGAAGCTTGAAGGAGTAAGCACCTCTATCTATAAAGGTACAGTTGCGGACAAAAAGATCGGCAGGTTACTGTAGACTAAAAGCCGCTTTTATCTTCGTTTTGGCTAGGAATACGTCTTTTAGGTTCATGATTTTTGAAACTCCTGCATACAATACCTGTGATACTCAAAGACAAAGCAAATCGGTGCGTTGATTTCTTTGGTGGGTACTGTCGATTTTTATGTCCGCGACTGTACACTCTTTTACAGGATTATAATGAAATGGGCATCCATTTATCAAAATAACTATTTTACAGGAGATTTGGTTCAGGAAATCCACCAGTTCTATAATAATTGGGCAAGTCAGACTATCCGCCTCTATAAAGGGCAGGATCATATCGAATTGGATTGGGTTATAGGTCCCATTCCCGTTGAGTAAGTCTACAGTATTTCTTTTATAATTCTGGATACGATAAAGTAATCAACTATATGAATGTTGGAATAGGGATGGAGTGAGTAAAGAAATTGTGAGCAGATTCACGACCAAATTAGCCAGCAAAAAAGAATTTTACACGGATGCGAATGGTCGACAGATCCTCAAGAGAAGAATTAATTCAAGAGAATCCTTTGAACTGAACATCACAGATCCTATCAGTGGAAACTATTATCCAATAAATTCTCAAATCTCCATAAAGGATGAATCAACAGATAAACAGTTGACGATCCTAGTGGATCGTGCTCAAGGAGGTGCCAGTCTTCGTGACGGGCAACTTGAATTGATGCTTCATAGACGTCTTGTACATGATGACGATTTTGGAGTTAAAGAACCGCTGAACGAAGTTGCTCACGGTGCTGGATTAACTGTTAGAGGCACTCACTATTTGTTGCTAGGTGGGATTGCAGAATCAGCCAAATTAGCGCAATCCTTGAGCCACCAGCTTTACAAACAGCCTCAGATCTCCTTCGTCTCAACGGAACTATCTTTCAAAGAATGGTCTGAGAGCTATAATACGGAGGTAAGAGCATTGAGAAATATAAAATATCACGTAGTCTTTAACAATTGTATCTTTCAGATGAGAATTTTGAATGAAAGTCTCCCAGTAAATGTGAATCTACTAACATTAGAACAACATTCCAATGGAAAATATTTTATACGTTTAGAGCACTTCTATGGATTGGAAGAGGATCTCGGGTTAACTTATTCACCTACCGTCAATCTTAAGGTATATGTAAAATAGTGGTTTGTTAAGCACATAATTTTAAAACTTTTTATTCTGTAATTCTTTTCAATTAGTCATTATTTTATGGATTTATCGTTACATCTGCGGAGGAAACGCTTCTTGGTGGAAATCAGTTGAAGAAAGACTCAAAACGGTTGCTTTGGAAAGAATTCAATGAGATCTATGAAGAAAATCAGTCAACGATCGATGGTACATTAGATTTAGAGAAAATAGTTCTTTATCCCAAGCAGATCCGTTCCTTTATTTTGAGCGTAAATAAAAGATGGTGATATTATTTTTTACATATGATTTAAATTTTAAATTTGTTATTTTACCTTGTCGTGCATACTACTATGTCGTGTAATAAACAGCGTATTGTATACACTGATGATGATTTCGGATAAAACTTTGAATGAAATAATATGTGAAAACCATAAATATAAAATAATAAAAAGAGTACAATCATTGAGGACAAATTTGTGTCTTTCTATTTCAGTACAGAAAGCTTGTAAAAGACTTTAAAAATTTTTGAGGTTATATTCACCATTCATAATATCATGTACCAATGTCGTAGGTATTATGTAAAGGGTACTATGATGAAAAGGGCGCAAGGGAAAGAAAACTTTTTCGCCGGCCCCATTATATTTCTCCAAAATCGCGATATAAATGGATAGCGATAATACCGCAAATAAAACGGAATGTGAAATTTTTAGAACGAAAAAAAAAAAAAAAAAAAAAAAAAAAAAAAAATAGTCCGATCGTGGCTCCACAGCCACGGGAACGATCTGTCATCAGTGCAACGAGTCTTTGCGAATATATTTAACTCGAACTTTCAGAGTTACTTGATGTTAGGTAACTCCACATGGGCTTTGAAAAGATCGTCGCTTGTAGGTTCGCTTTAAGAACAGCTTTAGTAGATCCATTCTACCAAGCTGCCAAACCTTTGACATCACTATTGATCTTCCATCCTAACGATTCCCAACCGAATCGTAGCCAACTAAGGACTTTGGTGAACCCATTTCTCCGGGTAGTGCTCTCTCGACTAGTTGATCTAGTAGCGCCCCCATAAATAGGCCAGGCCACTAGGACTAATCTATTACACCTCTAGATCGTTCATTCGCTAATAAAACCTGCCCGTCCGGCCCCTCCGCCGCATCCGTCCTGCAGCACACCATACCCAGCCCGTCCGGCCGGGGGGAGTCAACCTGCTCCCCGCTATATTACTATCTGGAAATACATATCGTGCCTTACATATACAAGTTTCCTACAAAGAAAAGACAACTGCAACCCCAGCACCATTTTCGTGGATTCAAGTTTATTCAACCTGCTCCCCATATAGTAGTAAGATGAGTCATTCTTCTAACACATTCTACTAATTCTATTATTAGAGTACGGTCAAGGCGACATCAAACGGGACGAAACCATGTTGATTCCGGCTTACGTGGAGAATAGAAACTAAGAATCAGTTGATCAATTAATCTATAGTAGTTGTATAGTATGTATACGTTATTGGAAAAAATTTTGGTATTTGTTTAACCTTTATAACCTTTTTATTTATTACTATTTTTTAGATAACCTTTTATACCCTTGATAAATATCCATGTTACTTCAATGTATCAAGTTAGCAAAGGGAGCGACATGGACGTTCTGTCCAGGGTTGTTTGAGATAATCTCAAACCATCTGCACCTTGCTTTTTGCATAGTTGGTTGAACGGTGCATTCTGTTTTTAGGTCTTTAATTCGACTTATTACTCAGTTTCTTATATAGACTTGGGTAGCGAACAATAGAACTTGAAATCAGTAAATCGCTCACCTTATTGTGATGTCTCACCGATCTGTTGCCCAACTGGCAGCGTTATCTATCCAGGTTCCGTCGAAGCAAACGCTATCCTGGATTGTATTCACGTATTACGTTCAGTTCGATTTTGGAATTGCTCAAAAGGAAATATTATTAAAGAATTCATGTGTCTCTAAAGAGAAAAACAACGTAAAGCTGGAAAATGACTTCATAAGCTTCAAGCCTCAAGGAACGGGTCTATAAATCATCCTATACCATGTCCATGAAAAAAAACTAGGACGTGTAGTACTATCCTATAGAGCCCAAATGAAGATAGACTACTCCCTTGTTTATTCTTTCGTGAAATTCACGGGGAAAGAAAAATGAATGTAACTTGAAAATGTGGTGCGACAGTTTGAATCGCAAGATATTCTGGTGCCTTGGCGGACGCCGGATCGTTCCAGTAGTGAGGAGAAGAGTCAACACGAGGCGTGCGACGAACCATCAGGATCGACCGGTTACTGCCAGCTCACTTCCGCCGCGTACCACCATCATTCCACCACGACTAATACGTCGGATGAAGACGTCGCTCATTACCATGCTTACACACAAACTTCCGAGAGCGATTCCTGTTGTCATTCCACGTAATAAAATTATTTGTGAAAACTGATAAATTGATTATAAGCTCCCAGAGTTCATCAGATCTCTCTTCACCCAGTGATTCCTGTTACAGCTTTGTCCGTAAAGCCCTTCAAGTAAGTACATAACATATATAAAAAACGGACTTCCATTTTACCGGATTCCCCTTCGGTGTCCCCCAGCACAATGGATCGATCCTTCTGGAGCAATCATAGCAGAATGCTTTGGGACATCCGATCGAGTGGAACGGATCAATACATACCTATTCCCTTTTTTAATATAAAAATTGGCGAGCACAAGACGGGCAGCTGTCGGTGGTGGTCACTACCGTCGATCCTGGTTTACTCACTTGGCGGCTGATCAGGATTAGCAAGCAGCACAAGAAGCTGCTAGGCCTCTTCATGCATTGGAGGCGGCTGCTCAAGATCCTTCCAACGAGCTACCCATTGAACTCCGTCATCTAGATTCTGAAGAGGACGGATTGCCCGTCATGAAGAGTAGAAGTAGCCCACCGTCTTTGGGAGGTGGAGATTCAGGAGTGATCCAACTCTTCCACCGAAGTGGATCCTCGTCTTCTTCCGTCGATCATCGGCGGCTGTCAAGCTCTTCTTTAGCCGCTGCAGCTGTTACGGTACCAACATCAGTACCAGGCAGCCGATCCTTGTCTTTGAGCGATCTCCTCCATACGTTAACACAGCAAGTAACGGTTGGATCCTGGCTGAAACATCGCTTATCTGAAGAGGATCCTACAACCGTTACGACCAGCAGCCTATCTCCAGCTAGTGAGGCCAGTAGTCACTTAGTAGCCCCTTCTCCTCAACCCAGTAGCAGTGCGGAAGCAGTTGAACAAGTACCAATCATCGTCCGTCCTCGCCCTCCTAGGCCATTACTAACTAAACAAAAGAGAGCTGTACAGATTTTCGAATCCTATTGCGAGGAAGAGGATGTCACTGCTCCTGCAGACACTGCAATTGACCCAACTAAATTATCTGTCAAGCAGAAGGTCTTAAAACAGGATCCCCTCAACAAAGTCCATATTCTCCAATGCACAGTCCCTTAAAAGAAGGTTTTTGCGACCGACGGGTACCCTAGTCCCGTCTGGGTTGACCACAGCACCATGGAATTGATAGATTTTGGTGGTAGGGTCCTCGCATTCGATGCGACTCACAAAAGCTTTCGGCTGAAAATTTTGCTGCTTTGAAAGCATAATCTGGGGCGCGTTTCTCTGCTTCTTATTATTCTCACCGTCCAAAGGCGATGTCTCTGTTTTTGAAATACAAAAAGACGGCCAAGACTGAGTATAATTAATAGGGATATTAGAGAGTGCAATTCGGGGATATTTGTGGATATTTTTGTTTTTAAATTCAGCAGAAAGAAAAAAAATGAAAGCAGTCGTTAATTATATTTCTTAAACAATAGCCTCCCAGTAAATCACTTCGGTTCATTACGTACTTAAAAAGATTAATGAATTATTGATGAGATGGCAGGGGCCGAATAGAATTCATTCCGATTCCGTTGTCATTTGAATTGACAGATATTGATCAAACAGTGAAACTTGACTCTGTGCCTTTGTGGTTTAACAAAATTATTTGAAAAAGAAGAATACTAGACCCTATAACTATGTAAAAGGAAACCAAGGAAACACAAAATTACCATCCAAGTAGAGCAAGGAAGCAGGAGCGTAAAACTAGAATTTTGATGACTTCCGGTGCGGGGTATTCATTCAACAGACAAACGTGAAGCAGCGTACCAAATAAAATTTTATGAAACTATTTAAAGGAACGATTAAAAACTAATTTGAAAGTCGATTTACATCCATATGATTATTCACCATTTTTTTTATATCAATATCACCGATGCTACCAAAGTGATTGGCAGCGGATTTTCCGAATTTCAGTCAGAGATAGTAGAGAAAGCACTACACAAAAAATAAATAAATTGATTAAGAAACAAAAGTGTGAAACTCTTAGATGAAAAGATGAATTTACATGGCAGGTATTGATCAAAGGGATGTAGAAAGTGATGATGTTCATCGTATTATTGGCGTCAACTGAACGAGCGAGCACGAATGCGGCAATAAAGATGAAGACGGTAATCGTGACAGTCTAGAAAATTAAAATAACTAAATGAGGAATGAAATGACTTTGAAAATTATAACCTGCAGCTATTATACCTGGGTCATGGCGAACGGAATACTCTTTCTTGCAAATTTAATTGTATTTCCGCATGTTTTCTTGAACACCAGAATAGCATCAATATTGCGGTTGAATCGCCGGGCCGGCTGCTCCAGCTTACTGTGGCATTCTTTAACGAGAGCCATGCACCAATCCAACACAATCAAGGGTTGATCATTTTCAGATTTGTTCTCCAATTCGAATAGCTCATGCAGCATAAACAGTTCTAGGAATAATCGCGATTAATTGCAAGTTTTATTGAAACGCTTATTAAATAACGTATAAAATATTATCGGCTTGCTGCATAGATATCGATGGGTATTTCTTCTTATAAAGCTTGCAGATCAGGCGAAAAGCTAACTCCATTTTGTCCGGGTTTGTCCAACTATTAGGGCAACCTAGCGAGAATAAATTCAGAGGCACTGAGAGGGAATAGAATTAATGAAACGAGAGAAAAGGTATACAAGCACGGGTACGAGTTAAGATAAGGTTTTTAATATCTGTCATAGATAAGGAGGGGTCTCTGTGGTTCTGTCTTCTAGGGATCGAATCCAATTCAAATTCATTGAATATATTCAAATTTATATTCATTCGAATTGGGACTTTTTTATTATTTAATTCATTCGAATTGGTTTTTATCGTGTGAATTGAATTGAATCCCTACTGCACTATGCCTACTGTCTTCATTCAAGAACCTCATTAGGGCTCGGATTCGAATTGAAAATATTCGAATCCAATTCAAATTCATTGAATATATTCAAATTCATATTCATTCGAATTGGGATTTTTTATTTTTCAATTCATTCGAATTGGGCTTTTTTTGCGTGAATTGAATTGAATCCGAGCCCTAAACCTCATTAGAATTTGCGTGCGCTGCGTCAGCGCTAATTGTGCACCAATCGGCAACCCTGTAGCTCAGAGCCGGAGGCGCTAACTGCCAGGACGACGTAGACGACGAAACTTGTTCCATTCAAATCCCATTCTCTCCCACTCACTAGACCAAAAACGTGCTGTTTTTTGGGCACTTGCATCAGTACAGGTATATTTATCTTTTGTCGTCAGTGCTTGCCCTGTTTGCCTCCTTTTCATTCTGTACACATAAGTTGCCTTAATGCCATCCATTAACTCATAAAGTGATTTTTTGTTTGAAACTCAGCATGTGTGACGTCAACGGTGGGTTCCCCACCTTTCAGTACTCCGACGTCATTGGAGAAATGTTCCATCTTACCGGATCTTGGCAGGCTGTACATGATATGAAGTTACAAGAAATGAAGAAAGGCCCTGCTGTCCTTCAGGACGGAGGCAGATACAGATCAGAAGTCAAACTGGGTGCTGTCAGCTTTGTTGGAATGGCAGATAGCTACGGTTCTGCCAGGGAGAAGGCGATTGACAAGCTGTATCACCACCTAATTTGTACAGGAGATCCCAGACTTGTCAAGGTAAAGTTATTAATGAGAACACCTAGTTATTTCAGAAGCTAGGTTAAGTGATATTACTGTACCTACTAATTTTTTAACTAGGAAAAATTGTATCACAATGTCTAAAAAACCTTCCACTATGTATAAACTCATTTGCTCAAAACTTATTATTATCAATAGATACCGCTTTTTCGAAGGATGAGGGATGACGGTGTCTCTCGAAATGTCTATGTACACAAAATGGTCCGCCCCATTTACTCGATGCGGGTCAAGCCAAACTGCTCACAGTTGCCGCAATCACTCCTCAGTGATAACATTGGTGGGCAAAGAGAGACCCAGTATGCACCAGGTAAATAAAATAAAAAAAATTATTTTAGTTTTAAAATTTATTTTTCCCTTTCGCAAGCTACCATCAATAACCGAGACTTTGTCGGGAAAGGACAGTATTACAATGATGCTCGTCTGGACGTGTATGAGAAGGTGCTCAAGGTGGAGATGGGAGTCGATCCTTACGCCCCACCTCCCCCGGAATTGCACAGCCTCTTCCCCGAAGGTAAGCTAAAATAAATATAAATTCCAGAATTTTTTTTCAGCTTTCAAATTTTATAGTTTTTTTAAATACATTTTTTTAAAACTCCTTTTATTTTAGGAGTTCATGTGGCTGCTCCGGCGCCCGCTCCCTGCGTTCAAGATCAAGGTAAATTAAATGCAACGAAAAAAAAATGACTTTGTTTTTGTTTTGCTCTTATCTGTTTAAAGTTCCTATTTTTCAATCGATTTGAAAAATTATATTTTAATACCTCTTTTTGTTTGGAAGCTCACGGGGCTGCTCAGGCGCCTGCTCCCTGGGTACTCCCTGAGGAGCTTCGACTGCGTGTGGTCTACGGCGTACATGACATTGACCGTTTTCGAGCCTTCTTAGAAGCTTCTAGTAAGTTACATTAAAGTCCTTTTTTCTTTGCTCGTTTTTTGTGTTAAAATTCAGTAAAACGACTTATTAAAACTCTTATTGTAGGAGCCACCGGGGAGATGAGCGAGGAACAAATTTTGGAAGCTGGCCTACTTGAGCAACAGCGTTTACGAGCCGGCAAGTTAAAATTTAAAATTTTTCTTGACCCATTTCTGATAGTTAAAAATAAAATAATGGGTTTTAACACTTAACTCTTTTTATTATTCTAGGAGCTGGCCGTACTTCTCCAACGACCGCTGGCGCTGCTGCGGTGCAGCCAGTCGCTCGACAGATCATCACTGGCCCTCCTGATGCCACTCCAATCGGAGGAATTGCAGCCGGCGTTCAAGACCAAGGTAAGTTTACTAATAAGAATAATTAAGCTCCTATTTTTATTGTTTTAAAAACATGTTTTTTTTAACATAAACATTTTAGGTGCTGCTCAGGTGACCGCACGTGTTTCAGGAGGTATGTATGAGGGAGGACGTTATCCGACTAGCACCCAAGGACGAGGTGTCGACGTGGGAGTACGTGCCGCTGCCAATCGAAACCGGCCCGCCTCTTATCGCCCTCGCGTACCGAACAACGAGCGCCAGTGCTGGCGGTGGGCCGACACCGGTCGCTGCTCCTACGGCCGACGATGCAAATTCCAACATTATTAAGCCCGTGTAATTAAATCCCTTTGAACACGAGAAAATTTTCACGAATGAAAATTTGCCAGAAATCTGAATTTCCTTTTCTTTTAATCCCTCCTGAAAATTAATTGAACCTAAATTTCAATTGTTGATCCATTTTTTTTAAAGTCGACTTAATACTATCCATGTGATAAGTTAAATGTTCCACTTGTATGTTGATCTCTCCCTTTAATTATTAGGAAAAAAATTGAACGAAAGGCAATTTTTAAGAATGAAAATTTGCCAGAAACGTGAATTTTCTTTTCTTTTGATCCCTCCTGAAATTTAATTGAATCAATTTTGATTGTTAATCCATTTTTTTAACAAGTCGATTTGTTACTCTCTAAGTCTCCATGTGATTATTTAAATGTTCTACTTGTATGTTGATCTCCCCCTCTAATTATTAAAAAAAGAATGGAACAAAAAAAAATTTTAAGACTGAAAATTTGCCAGAAACGTGAATTTTCTTTTCTTGCAATCCTGGAAATTAATTAAATCTTTATTTTTATTGCTGATCCATTTTTTTAAAGACGATTTAATACGTATATGTGATTATTTAAATGTTCCACTTGTATGTTGATCTCTCCCTCATTTTTTTTCTAAAAGACGATTTAATACTCCATGTGATTATTTAAATGTTCCACTTGTATGTTGATCTCTCCCTCTAATTATTTAAAAAAAAAAATTGCAATCACCTGGAAATTAATACCACTTGCCAATGTTTGAACTAAGAATACAGAACAAAAATGGAACTGCTGTACATTTTAATTTTATTACTATAATATGTAAAGGATCATTTGGGAGGAAAAGAAAATAATTTTTAGTCTTATTCTGGCCTAAATTAAAAAACAAATAAATGAAAACGATAATTTCCACTTCCACTGAATAGTTATTTTGGGAAGATTACGGAACACTACGGACGCTGCAGCCGCACCTGTCAATTACAAGTTCCGAGATTCGTGTAGTGATTTGCTTTCACCATTACTCATTTTGTGCTCATTAATTGTCGTTTATCACTCTCACTCAAGTGGTTTTTCGTTCAAATGTTATTAATATCATGGAGTTCTGTTAAACTACTTGTGTTAGGCACTAGGCAACGCCTTTAACTTTGCCTTGCCAACGGTTCGTGGGGGAGAATTCCAAAGTACAAACCACATCACATCCTAGCATTTACATCACTATACCACTACTTGTTGAACACAACTATATTGCTCAACAGAGATTAAAAATGACAAAGAAAAGAGGGTGCTGTGCCGCCCAGGTAAAATAATTGCTCTCATTTCCTCCAATTTATGGTTTGTTGATGTGTAATCATTTATTTATTCTTTCAGATTGGTTGCTGTTTGGGAGGAGTTGGATGCCGATTCTGCTGTGGGTGCTGTCCCAAAGTCTATGAGTCAACAACCACAAGGCTGATGTACACGCTGATGCTTCTTTTTGGCACCATTTGTATGTGCTTGGCGCTGACACCAAAAATTGAAGAAGAAATCCTAGACAAGGTAGCTACAACAGGTCTAATTTTTTAGCTCATTTATCTAAATTTTTTCCCTTTCAGGTTCCTCATTTTGCTACGGCTTGCAAAGTACTTTACGTGGGTGACCGCTGCGAACTGCTGGTCGGCTACTTAGCTGTCTATCGGACTGCTTTTGCTCTTTCTGGTTTCTTCCTGTTGATGGCCTTTGTTACTCTGTGCGTGACTCAAAGCCGTGGATTCCGTGCTCGTTTACACAATGGTGCCTGGCTATGGAAGTTCCTGATCCTCATCGGGATTGGTGTCGGCGTATTTGCCATTCCTCAAGAACGCATCGGACACTTTCAAATGGGTATATTATTGAAATATTTTTTTTAAATCTTAAGCCTTTTGTGCCTCGTCAGGCACGACTGATGTAGATATTCGTTTCGCTTCTATGATTCTACTGTTCCGCTCAACTGCAACTATAGAATCTCAGCTTTCAATTTCCATGTAATCTTTTGATGGATTCTCATATTTTTATAATTTTTCTAGTATGGATGTATATTGCCCTGGTTGGTGCTGTAGCCTTCATCTTGATTCAGCTATGGCTCCTAGTTTTCTTTGCTCGATCCTTGGGGAACAAGATTGACCATCGGTAAGATTAAATTGCTTAAAATTTTGCCAATTATTTACGTAATTAAATAAATCTATTTTAGAGTTGCTGAGGGAGGAAGCAGATTTTGCTGGTACAGTCTATCATCCCTCTGTACTTTGGCGTGCTACGCAGTGACAGCTGTAGGGATCATGTCCCTCTTCAGTTTCTTCACTTCTTGGGAAAATTGCACAACCAACAAGATCTTTATCGGAATCAACGCAGCCCTTTGTATCCTCTTATCCGTCTTCTCAACTCTGATGTGCTGTGGACCTCGTAATTATATCTAAATTGTCTTTTAATAGCACATTAATTTAACAATCTCTTTGAAAAAAACAGGCGTTCTTCACTCTGCTCTCCTACAATCCGGAATCATCTCAGTTTACATTACTTACCTTACTTGGACAGCCCTGAGTAGCGCTCCAAGAGAACCTTCTCCGCACCCGGAATCTATTCGAGCTAAAAGCATAGCTGTAAGAAAATTCTAATCATTCATCTCCAATCATGCCTTTTGTAATTAAAAACCACATTTCTTTTAGGGGCCTGATAGCAGCAGCGTTCTGTCTGATCAGAAATTTTACTGCGGCCCTGATGAGATAAGCTTCAAGTATAATGAATATGTCTTATCCTGGGTGGGCGTGGTCATCATGTTCTTCACCGTCGTCTATTCCAGGTTGGTTGTACATCCTGTGAAGAAGAAATTTGTCGACTCATTCGGGTTGTTTTGATCGTTTTTCCAGCATAGGGACCTCTTCGGATAACGCCGTAGCCTTGGGCATCAACGTCCGGCGCCCAAGTAGAAAACTAGATGACGTTCCAGTAGAGCCGGTGAGGAGCCAATCTGGCTGCTGCTCTTGTATGGGCGGTAATCCCGATCGACGCCGTGATAATGATAAACTGGACGAAGAAGAGGCCGGAGGCGGTCAGCGTGTGCTGGCCAACGAGCGTTACGGCACCGTCTACAATTACAGCCTGTAATTATCATGCACCTCACCATATATTACTCTCTATTTTTTTTATTTTCAAAGGGGAATGATTCAAAAGTGTATATAATCGAATTCATAAGAATGTTTAGATGAAGCCTTATTTTTTTACATATAAAAAGAATAATTGGGATTTTTTCTCTTTAGCTTCCACGTCGTTTTTTGTTTGGCTTCCATGTACATCATGATGACCCTGACAGCCTGGATAAGGTATCTCTAATTTCTCTTTTGATTTAATCCTTAAATTACTGTCTTTTTGTTTTTATTTATAGGCCTGAGGAGAGTAACTTGACTATCTTCAACCAAAACTGGGCCACCGTTTGGATCAAAATGGGTTCCTCCTGGGCTTGCGTTTTACTGTATCTAATCTCGCTACCTATGCGTCGATTTGGCCGTTACAATCGAGTTGATGGACCAAGAAACCTTGCCCGCAGTGACCGAGACGAGGTTTACGAGAGAGAGACAGTGACTTAAGGCCCAATAATAAAATTCCTATTGAGAGTGGAAGGGAGAGTAGCAGCAGCGCGGTTGCCTGCTGTCACCCGGTTTTCTCCTCATGATTATTGTCTTCCTACATCTATTACAACACATGTATTATTAAAAGATTTGTAATCTCCTTCATGGAATTGAAATGACCTCCTTCGTCTTTCCCCAAAGAATATCGCACACTTATTTTTCTATTTGTTTGTGCCAATTGACTATTTCGATTAACTATTTGCTTCTCAGTTCCTCGCGAATTTAAACAATACACTTTTTTTAGTTTTGATTATACAACAGTTTATTCATCATTTTGCACTAGTTTAAATAAAGTTTTCTCTTCAAGTAGAAAGCTGTCAAGTGACATCATTTAAGAGTAGTGCCGTCCAAGCGGAAGATTTTTCGACCGTTGTTAATAAATGGAAAAAGAGGCCAACCCACCGCTCTGGAAAACCAAAAAATGTCATAAATAAAAAAAAGATCTTTTCCAAGTAAACGTAGGTCAGCTCAGGTCACTTTTGAATGTACTTTCACTTTTGCTCTCCCCTCCTGCTGTGTTGAAAATTCAGGTAGAAAAATACTTTGGGTGTATTTACTTCAATAAAATCCTCCTTTTTTTACCTGTTGGAGTACGCAAATACACACTAGGCACACACACACACACACAGAAATGCCGGGGAGGAATGAATCACCTTGGTTGGATTTCTCAAGGTCCTAGTTCGAACGGGGACACACAACATCCTGTTCAGCTCAGGAAAAATCGTTAACAAGAGCCGACAGATTGAGAAAAAAATTGCGACATACGGTCCAATGACGTGGCCCCAAAATAAGAGAGATTGGGATGTAGAATCACGCGGGAAATTGGATGAAGAGGGGCTGTTCTTAACTTTGGTAACCTAGCTTTATGACGTTTCTACAAAGTGCACTCATACAGCTAGATAACCAAAGAAAAAAGCAGCGCCAAAAAGTCACGAGGCCGCCAACTCGCTCGTTCAAGTCACCGTAGCACCGGGTAATCCGAAAAAGGACCGCACTTTGAGGAGAGTAAAATAGTCTAGGACATGATGTTGACTCACCGACGTCTCGACCTGAAATGGAGTGAAGAGCGGAAGAGAGGCTGCTTTTTCTTCTTCTCTTTCTCGTCTTGGTGGTGGTGGGATAGATCTCCCGCGTGGGCCACATCGTGTGACACTCTGCATCAAGCCTAGTCGAGGTCATTTACGTTTTCGAATGCTTTCCCCTCCTCCCTATTTTTTCTTTTCCGATTCCAGACATGATGTGACAGGCAGTTTGATGGTAGAACAAAGTTCAATGTGCCAATTTTCGCATTTCTATTGGGCGGGAGGATCAAAGAAGACAATAGCTAACGTCCAACCGTCGCCATGTCGTCGCCAGGGAGCGCGTGGTCGCCGGCTTTTGGCGCACACTGTACCGGATTGCCTTGCTTAAATGTACACACCCAGGTAGTCCACGAAGAACGTTTTCTTTTTTTAAAAGAGAAAGAAATTATTTCAAGGAATAGAAGGATCCGCGGATTGCGTTATTTGTTCAATCAAAACCCGCTATTGACTCATCACTGACGTCACGGACGTTTTCTGTACGAATATAGTTAGTCTTGACACGCGTTCTGAATTTGAAATGATGGAAAAAATTTCATGTAGCATTACAACACGATTTCAAGATTTGGAGGACATTTCCTTTGCCTTCGTTTGCTTCCCATCTGTTTAGAAATGAGTGAAATAGATGAAGGATGGCGCCAACAAGACGGTCCCAAACTGGTTGGACGAGTACGCGCGCGAATCACATACATGTAGATTTTCTTTTTCCCGCTATCGCCGGCCTCCGGGTGTTGCACTTCTGCTCCAGAAACATGGCTGCCGTCGTCTGCTTTTGCATTAGTTTCATATGCTTAACAAGAGGATTTGAAAAAAAAAGAGAAGATTACAATTTAATCTTCAAATTGCATCATAAATCATGTTTACGATTCTAAATTATGCGAATAATAGAAAATCCTAATAGAGCCGTATGGTCTCTTTTGAAAGATATGACAGTAAATTTGATAATTAAATACAAACTTGAATCAAATTACAAGGGCGCAGAATAAGTCGAAGCGAGAATGTCTTACCTTGCAATTCTTAAGTTCTTATTGTTTCCATATTTGGCTCTTTTAAAGATAGAAGGGTTCTCTATATCTCGGGAAGACAGGAAGAGATAATGAACAATCACCTTTAAATTAATCGATTCAACTGTCGAAATTCCGATATTTTAATTTAAATTCTTGAAAGTAACACGACTCTCCTGAGTCTTGACCCTGAACCTTAAAAAAGAGTAACTGCCAAGTGTAAAAAAACATGCTAAAAAGAACAGGAAAACAGTGTTTAAAACAAGAAGAAGAAAAAAAAACTGGTTTGACCGGTCACTACTGTGATGACCCGGCTCGTGGTGGAACAGTACAAGCCGAACTTTCGGCTAAGTGGAGATACGGTCATTATTTTTTTCTATTTGACAAATATGAGAATGCTGATCAATAACACGGTCACACACGCAGCTTTCAAAGCGCTAACAAACGTGCCGAAAACAACTGGGTTGCTGATGAGAAAGTTTTTTTTTTCCTCTAAAAAAAATGGGAAAGACGTGTATTATTTTATTGGAAGGGGGCGCCGCCATAGCCCGCCACGGCTTTGCCAGTAAACAGCAATACAGACACGATGAAGAAAAACAAGGGGATCTAAAAAATAGTGTCATAAAATTAATAAGATTTTCATATATCCTAGCTTTTGTTCTCTACTTTACGTTGCTGTTTACCGATTTTTTAAAACCACATGACGACGAAATTTATACCGGAAACGGAGTGACAGCGCACGACGTAAGGGTCAACAAGAGCTCTGCGGGACTCATGGCTAGCCTTTATTTTTGTTGTTTCGCCACAGGCAGAATCTTGATGTGACTGCTTGAATAGAAGGGAAAGAAAGATATTGTTTTATGACTCGGATGCTGCTGTACGTACGCAGCAGACGGCCATAAAAAATAAAAACAACTTTTCGAGAAAAAACTATTCTACCCCTCAAAGAAAAGTTATTGAGCCCAGTAGCAGTTTTCGTATTTTTTTTTACTAGCGGTCGTGTTTTGGTTTTGTCGCTAGAGCAAAAATAGATAAGCTAAAGACTAAAAGGTCAGCAGCAAAAGAGGAGGAACCTTTTTCTTATGTTACGCAACCGTTTCTGCATTTAAATGATACCAAAAGTCCTCAACGAACTCTGGACGTATAGAAAGGCTGTATGGAAATTTTCTAATCTCATGTCATTTGTCAACCCGCTTGGAAAAGAAACAAATCCATAAAAAGGTGAATGTCCCTTATATTTTTAAATTTGAAATGGCGGATGCTGGCCGAGCCTTGAAAGAAAGCTAATCGATTTTTTTGTGTGTGTGAAAACTGACGGAAGTGTTTTACAATCCTCGTTTCTTTCAAAACCGAAAACAACACTTTGCTGTTAAACGACCTGCAGTAATAACGCAAAAATTCTCAGTTTTAATTTATGTAAAGTATTTTTTCCCCCTATCAACAGGTGGAGGAGAAAAAACTTAAATTTACTGAATAGAGATTGGATCCTCATTAATGTCAGGAGCCAGCAGATACCTCTCAAATTACACGTCCTTCGTCGTCGTCTCAGAAAAACATTCCGCAACAATAATGCACCCCTCGGACGCCTAGTCACAACAATAGGCTGGATTCGATTGAAAAGAAATTTTTTCTTCTTGTAAAAAAAACAACAAGGAATCCCTTCCCTTGTGTGTTTAAAAAGATTCCCACGGGCTTCTTTTGTATGAGATCAACTCGGATTTCAATCACGAGGGGAATTTTCTTCTCCTCACTAAGAGGATTTTATAAGGCTTTTTTCGACTCGTCGAGGCGCCATCTCGCGTGCACAGAGTTGTCGGAATCATTCCTCTCTAGAGATGCCTATATATTCAAGTATTTGTCTCTCTCTAGGGAGAACGCTGTACGTATATAAAATTTTACGACCCCATATGTACTGGATGAGGGCGTTGTTTTCCCTACATTTCTGCATTTCTCTCTCCCTTTCGAGCCCTTAATGAAAGGACGGCCTGTTGCTTGGAGGACGGACCAGTAGCACTAATAAATACATTTGGCCTTTCTCTCTTTGCATGATTTTTTACGATCTTTAGACAGAGAGAACGGTACTTTACATTTCAAGATGACCCATTTTCTTTTTTTACAGGAAAAATATTGACCTCATTTATTGAATTTCAGTTATATTAAAGATCAGTAAATTTGTATTTTATTATTATGCTAGGATAATTCCATCTCTTCCGTACTGGCAGCAGTAGAAAGAATCCGTCGGCCAGATTGTGGGATGTAAAAGAGTCCACCCATTGCTTCCTGAAGAGCCCGGCAGCAAGACATGGCATGAGTGTAGCCACCAGCTCGCTCAGCCGCATTGGCTGACCGAATATTTCTCAAATAATCATCGCTCAATGAAGTCATTGGAGGGGGAGTAGGGCCGTTGTAGTCGAAGACAGGAGCAGTGTAATGATAGAGGGGTACGTCTGGTTGTCTCGGAACGGGTAGAAAAATGGATTGACCAGTTCCGCCCATCCCAATCCGGACGCCGGAAGAGAACTTGTTGGGTAGAATGGGAGCGACTGGACCGCTGGGATTTGATGCTTTGCTCGTCTCCTTTTGATGCCTATTTTTAAATAAAGTTTAATATGTAAAAGGGAGTATGGAATGAAGAAGAGAACATACTGTTCTTGGGCTGCGACCGACTGTTTGTGGGAAGCAACAATGTCTTTAGCATTTGCATCGGAAAACATGAGCTCGTCGATAAGTTTCTCGTTAGCTTTGCGTTTCTCCCTAATCTCTTCAATCTCGGCAGAGGCATGTTGACCCGCTCGTTCCTTCCGGGCTAATTCTTCCATTTCCAGCAGTTCTTCAAGCTCAATCTCCTCTTGAGAGGCTTTGTTCTTGTTCCTCTGGATCAAATCTTTGTTCTCCTTTTTGTAGGTATCAATGGCCTTGTTTGTAGCAGTAATGTCTATGTCATACACCAAGTTGAAGATGATGGTCTCAACCTCTTCCTAAATAATGAAACAGAGGTATGAATTAAAAAAGGAAAATATTTTTTGAAAAATCATAATCAAGTACCAGATAATCATTGTAATCTTTTAGGGTGGCAAAATCTTCTTGCCGTTTGTTGTACTCCTTGAGGATTTTCCTCCGAATGTCCACTTCCTTGTCCACAGCTGAGTCTTCAAAGAGCTGAATTCGAAAGTTCTGCTTCCTCAGGGGCACATTGCACTCAGGACAGGCTCCCGAACCTTTGAGAAAGTGAGAGAAAAATTACTTTAAAAGCTCCATAAGAGGTTAAAATACGAGTTTCGTGATCATACCTTTGACAAAGAGCAGTTCAACACAGGATTCACAAAGGGCATGTCCACAGACATTAACCTTCATCACCATAAGAGGATTTCGGTACTTTGTGGTCTTGCATTTTGGACAAGTGATGGTGTCATCCATTTCTTTGAAATAAATAAAATAGTAGTAGATATGAAGTGTTCTAGAAAATTTGATTTAAGGGAAACGTAATTGGGATGTTTGCATAATTTTAAAAAGAGTCATACCGGTAAAAAAAAACCAGTAATGACAACATACAAAGAAAAACAATGTGCTCAGCTAGTACAGAAGCAGACAGAACTAGCAAGTTAGAACCGCATGCTGACTTGACAACCGACTGACAGCTGTGGCCCGAGTGCGGGAAGAACGATTTGAAATTTTAAAAGAAATTTTTACAATAATCATTTAAGTGATAGTAAATTAATAAATTTTATTTTACATGAATTTACACTCAACTTTAAAACGGCAAATAAATAAATTTTAAAAAATTACTTAAAACTTGTAAAATTGAAACCTAGATGGCAGCTAGTACACCTGCTTAAATCTGGCCTGGGTTTGAAAAAAACCCACTCTTCCGTTCCCGCGGTCTCGGTTCTCAAATGCATGAGGAACTATCACCTAAATATGTAACAATTCTTTCAACTTTTCTTTAAAATTTAAAATAGTTTGTAATTGACTACGCATTAATTTTGACTATTATTGAGAAACACCCCGTTTTAATTAGGATATTCAATAGTTTTTTTGCTCCTTTTTTCTAATAAAACAACCAAAACTTCTTTAATTTTTAATAATATAATATTTGAAATTCAGAATCATTATTTCCTCGCCACAAGTACTTTATTATTTCATATAACGATAGCGAAACGCTCTAGGATGTATAATCGAGTAGCATTATCTACACAATGTGTGATTAGGAATGTACTATAAGGAATAGACCGAAAGTGATAGGATGTATTGCAATTCTCATTCGTCGTGTTAGACAGGAAGCACCAAATATGGACTGTACATATCTATTTACAAACACTTTGACGGAAGATATTCGGAAGGCTGATTACACAGTGGATTGTTTCCCATATTTCGATAAATATAAAGCGTACAAGACACAAATTAACCAACAATTCATCCAAGAAATAATTTAATTTTTAAAGAATCAATACACAAATGCTCTAGTCAAATATTCGTAAGGTCAATCTTGTTTGAGCCCTTTAGTTTGAATAAGTATTAGTGTGACGAGTCCATTCGTATCGTCACGCAAGTGGCAGGGATATTGAGGAACAAAAAAAGAAAAGCTTCTTATTAAGCACATAACAAGGATGGAAGCAACAATTATCAGGAATGTTTAAGGAGTGATGAAGACGCAATCAATGGCACCCTTTACTGGAGGAGTAAATAATCAGCATGCCGATGAGATGACAACTATATTTATATTAAAAAATGTAAGGCCAACATCTTTTGGAATCGCCGGAAGACTCAATTCCGGTTATATCAGACAGGTAAGGAAGATTTCAAAGCGCTTTCAATCGTTGCATAAGTCTGGCACTCGCATCGTCTTGGTCATCTCCAACTCCGGCACCACCCATCCCGCCGGCGTGATTGTTATTGTTGATCTTGAGTTTCACGGGATTCGAAGGGAGTTCCCTTTCTCGGCCTCCGCTCATCAGCAGTTCGGCTGCCAGATCAAATTTAGGAGGCGGACGGGTCTTTCTAGCAGGACCTCCAGCAGGTTGTCGAGGTGCCTTCATCTGGAGTCCGTCCGTCAGATCGATTACGTCAGAGGCTGTCTGTTGATGCGAGGATTGAGGCGGACGCTCATCACCGAAAATCCTGTGAATAATAAATTAATTGATAAATATATTTTTCAAATATTGATTTAAATGAGGATAATTACCCTTTCACTTCCCGGGCCGAAGGTGACTCGATTAAAGTTCCTTTGGACCGGCTGCGATTCATTTGAGCTCGGCGTTCCGCTAGAAAAATTAATAAATAGATATACTTTATTAATTACGATTCATTATTTACAAATAAATGATTAATACAGTGCTCCCTTCATCCATTGAAGCTCATGCAGTGAAACAACCAAATACGAAGCAAAAATAATGTTAAATAAACAAATTAATCGGTAATTTCGGCGGGAGTTAAAATAAAAACTAAATGTCATATAAAAAACCGCAAACCAAGGGCATTAAAAAATCAACATAAACCAAGCCTCCTTTTGAGGAGAGTTAACATTCCAACTGGATTCCAGATTAAGTGTTGTTTTGTTTTGATTCAGCGAGTTGTTGGATGGATCATCTTACCCATTTTGGACTCGATTGGACCGGTCGGCGCCTAACGTTTTTTGTTTTTGTTTTTCGCATTGTTTAATAGTTTTACAAATTAATAGTAGATGAATAAAAAAAAAATTAAAGAAAGAGTGAAATTCATTCGGTTCTTAAAACTCAAAGGGATATTAAAAGTTAAAATTTGTTTACCTCCGACAGCCCTGGGTGGACGATCCCTCTTGCGGCGTTGATCTCTCGAGAAGGCCGATCCCGTTTTGAGGGCTTCTAGCAGAGAGTCCATAACACCTTCTTGGTCATCATCCATGGCGTTCATGTCGACCAAAGCCTTCTTCTTTGCCTGTCGCTCCAATTTTTCTATTTCAGCTTTCTCTTTGGCTTCCCGGGCGCGCCGGATCTTTTCTTCCGTCTCCCTCAACTTGCAGTTGTCTTTATGACATTGCTAAACAAGACAAGTATAAAATTAGTTTAAGAGTTAAAATCAAAATAATTAAAACAGTTACGAACCTGGAAGGAATCTTTAAACGTCTTAATATCCGTAAAGAACTCATCAAGCGTGTACTTTTGTGGGTCAAAGACAAAGTACTCTGCTAGTTCCTGATAGATTGTCTCCATCTTCTTGCCCATCCTCTGGAGGACGTCGCACTGGTCACGCGCATCTCGGGCAAAGATTCCCATCACTTCCAAAAATTTGTCTTCTTCATCGACAACGGCCGCTTTCACCTGATTCTTCAGGTCCGTTTCAAGATTCTTGATGGAGCTATCCATCTGTTTGAGCGACTTTTGGATCGAGTCCATCGATACCCTCGAAGCGCGATCGACGTGCACCACTTCTTCACTGAAAGACAGGACTTCTGGGAACTTCTCCTCAATAATATCTACGAGATAGTGAAGGAGAGTCGTCTTGTTTTCCGCATCTTTAGTGCTCGTCAACTATTGAAAAACATAATTAATATCTTTAAATTTGTATGTAAAGAGTTTAAAATGTTACTTTGGGGAGGTAGGAGATTTCAAAACCGACGGCCTGAGCGTTCTTGGTGCCGGAATTCAAGTAATTTCCAACTAGAAGAACGAGTTCAAGAAGTTTGGCAAACTTTTGGCTATCTCGAATCTCTTCGCAGGCTAAAGTTGCTGCAACGATATCCGGCTTCGTGTCGGCCACCATTTCGCTGTAGTGTTGCTTGAAGCTTATCGATTTTAGACGAGGGACGAGGCGCTTAATACTACTCAGCTGTAATAAGAAAAGAAAATGAATGAAAGTTACAATTTTAAATTTGGAAATTCATCCTGGATTACCGTCACGGCAAATTGTTCTGCCTCTGCTAAGCTGTCGTACTGGTCTTTATATTCTTCCAATTTTTTTAACTGTTCCGGAGTAGGCATATACTGGATCAGTTGTTGGAGGACGCTGTCCGAAAGGATGGATTCGTCGCAGTGGAGAATACCTCGTCGGATGTCTTCGTAGCTGAGATATTTCAGGGAACCTCCAAGAAGAATCGAGAGATTCTGGGCCGATTTTCCATCCAGAACTGTTAAACAGAAAAGATATATTGTTAAAAACTAAATATTAATTCAAAAGATATAATTAAGTGCTCACCTTTTAGTTCCTTGAACTTTTTACTAAGCGGCTTTTCCGTCTCGCCTTCTTTGGCCTTTTTAGCAGGTGGTTTAGAAGAGAATTTAGCGCTCAACCCTTCTAGTAGATCTGGGGAGACAAGCCGGTCTTCCTCCACGTTTACCCAAAAAGCTTTCTCAGACAGCTTTTGAGGTTGGATCTATTCCCGACAAAAATTTGTATAAATAAATCATCTAAAAAATAAATCATAATATTTATACCGTTTTCCAGTTTGTCCGTTTCATGGGCATATCTAACTGCCACTTCTTTTTAGGTTTCATCCCAAAAGGAAGAATATCGGGTCTTGGCGGAGTCGGTGCCCCAGGTGGTGGTGGACCAAAGGCTGGGAAACCACCAGGCGGCGGTGGAGGTCTAGGTCCTCCCATACCAGGCATAGGAGGTGGCGGAGGTCCTCCACCAAAAGCGTTCGGCATGGGTGGAGGTGGTGGTCCACCGAAACCAGGCATCGGTGGAGGAGGAGGTCCTCCAAATCCGGGCATCGGTGGAGGTGGTGGACCCCCAAAGCCAGGCATTGGCGGAGGAGGTGGCCCACCACCACCCATTCCGGGCATAGGTGGAGGAGGCGGCCCACCACCCGGCATCGGCGGGGGTGGAGGTCCTCCTCCGTACATTGCCAGAGGAGGTGGTGCTGGCTTGGGAACAGGTCCTTTACCTCCGATGTAGGCTTCAAGCTCGGCTACCCTTTGACCAGCATGGGCTAGTTTCGCCTCGTATTCTTGTTTCGCTGTTAAGGCTTCCTCCAACTTCTTGTTGATTTCATCTAGTCTTGGCTCTCCATCCAGCCTAGCTCGTTCTATAGTAAGAAAGTATTCTTAAACTGAAATGCAAGAGGATATCAGAAGAATAGTACCCGAGAGGACTTCGATGAGGGGCTCTACGTCGATTTGGAATCGTTTGGTGGCGGAGAAATCAGGATCACATCCGCTCTTGTGGAGAACGATTTGAGCGACACACTCTTCAATAAGCTTGTAATACGATACCCTATAAAAAGATAGTAGATATTAATCAAAAGTAAGGGATACATTACAAGAATGTCACAACTAACTTGACGTTAGGATCGTCTCTGATGAAGAGCAGGTGTTGAAGAATCGAGAGTAAGAAAGGTTCAGATGGAGTATCCGTCACAGAATTCCGCAAGACATCGAAACATTCGACAGTATCGTCCAGATCCAGTCGCATATTATCAAACCGCTGAGCAAATTCATAGAAATCTTCTTCTCTGTGTTCTTCAAAGACTTTGAGTTGCAGCTGAAGGTCAACGCTGTCTCTTTGGCTCAATTTCTACATAAATAACATTAAAAATTAACTTTAAAAAGTTACAAAAAAAAAATAATTAAATTTGTATTTACCTCAAGGATGTCGGCTAGGCCGACCCTCATGAACTCATTGCGCAGATGGAGCCGAAAATCCAAATCGTCAGGCGTGATGACGATTGTATTGATCAACTGAATACAGGCCACCTGTTTGACAACAAAGAAACTCAAATATTTACTTTCCCTGCTCGACTATAAACGCACAAAATGTAGAAAAAGGATCATACCGTAAGAGTGTCGTTGTCATTATTGGCTAACGCTTCAATAATCGGCTGAAATCGAGGCATCTGTTTGAGTTCCCCCGAAGTCGTAATGGCCTCTAAAGCTCGTTCGTGACCCTCTGGTGGAACGAGACAGATACCAGCCATGAGCTTAACGGCCTCCACCATAACGGCCGGTAGATGTGGTGCAAAGGATCGGGCTAAAAGCGTGAGGGCTTCTCGATGCTCAAATAGTCTTTTGAGACCAATTTTGTTATTGGAGATGGCTTTAAGGCAGCGGATACATTCGTGTTGGACGCGATCCCATCGGGCGTCCCGCCGGTAACATTCGTTGAGGATCGAAAGGACGCCGTTGAGTCCTTCCGAAACGAAATCGTGGACCCATGTGAGAGGGTTATTCGTAAGTGCGATCCTGAGGGATTCCATACAAGCGTAAATCTTGTGGACGCTTAGATCACCATTCGCCAGATAGGCAATGTAGTCTTGTGGCGTATCGAAACGGCTTCGATGTTTCTAAAAATAAAAAAATAAATAAAGTTATTTAAATAATAATTAAAATAATGAACTTGATGATATTACCTGAACGGTGCCCTTCATGTGCATAGAGAGCATCTCTTTCTTTCGGAGTAAAGGTTGAAGTCGGAGAGGCTCTTTTTTCTCTTCGGATAGATTCATGTCGTCCAGCATTTTCTCAAAAGCTTGATTCACTTCGTCCTCATTCATTAGGTCAAGTGCTGCAGCATTTTCATCCATTTCGGAAAAGTCGGCTTCAGAGTGAGGTCGCGACAGGGGTCCACCGTGACCGTGATAACCTCCAACGCCTCCTCCACCACCACCATAGCCGCGTGTAGACCCACGCCCGTCTTTCTTCTTCCCGAATCCCATCTTATCCAACTGTAATTTTCCCAAAACAGGATATAATGATTTTAAATTCTTTTTTTAAGCAAAAAAATGAGGCTTCTCCTTAAATTGGCTTTTCCTTCTTTCCTTTTGACACCATTTTATGAATATGAAATATTTATCATGAAGAAGAAGGAGAAGTAGCACAAATCTAAATATGGGTTCGGCAGTTATATGGATTTCGCAGCACGTAAAAAGATTTATATAGAACGATACGCATTGCTATGGAGGAATGCAGAGATACAAATCGCCATCGCCAATATTCAACGAGGAAAAAAAAAAGAAATCCCTTTTTATTTATATCGTAAATAAAGGAGGGATTGGCAAGGAAGATGAACGACCTAAAAGAAGCCTAGAAGGAGGTCACGTGCATATCATGATCAACAAGTCGGTCGAAGAGGAACGGCTGACCTTCTGTAGAAAAAAAATCCGCCCCGTGAGCCAAACACGGAAGAACGACTGATGAAGAAAAGGAGGCTCGTGACCCGACATTTTTCTTAATTTTTTTTTTTTTTACAAGCCAATAAAAATAATTTTATAAACAAATTGTCAGGAAATGTGTGTGTGTGTTTGCGGTGATTACGTCATTAAGTTAACGTTTCAAAAATAGAGAGCCACTCCCACACCATCTAATTCATAAACTCACCCAAGCTAGGCAATCCTTTAAAGACATCTTTTCTCTAGAACTAAGGAGGGCCCACATTTGGGACCCAGCACTGTACACGAAGCAACTCTGGGCCGGACTGAGGCTGCAGCAGCGAGAATGCTGCCTATTTACACACACATAAGGGATCCACCACAATAGGGGCTCCCCAAAAAATAATAATAATAGAAAAGAAAAGAGCCCAGGTGCACAGCTGAATTAATAATTTTTACTCACAATGCCACTCTTCTTGTCCTGTTTCGACATGGTGGTTTTGGTTGTCCAAGTTCCTTTCTAGGGGTTTTACTGTCACCTTCTCCTGGCTGAGCTCATCACACGATCTTATCCACCAGTTGTGTGTGATTGCATTATCTTTATTCTTTAACGACGCAACTTTTGAAAGTAATTGCTCGTGAAAGGTGTAAAGTGATGACGATTCAGGTGCAATTTCACTCGAGAAAAATATGTTATTATCCGGCAAAAGTTGGTTTGAAAATGATATTTAGAGAATCTACGAAGGGTTTGGTCACTTCAAAACAGGCACTTGAGGGTTAGATGATAAGGAAAGTAAATCCTCTGATTCATACACACATACGGTAGGAAAAGGGAACACAACAAAAAAAATTGTCAGTTGTCAGATGCGCTTCCAGCCATCTTTAAAATATATAAAAATTAGATGGTGGGTGCGGCGTTGCCGAAAAGTAGGCGGAGATTGTAATGTGGATATTTGCTAGTAGATGGCGTCGGAGCACACTGTCAACGGTCGTGAATCACGATTCGTGAGCGCGCTGTATAACTTAATCTGACATAAATAGCGCACATTGTCATCTTTTTAAATCAAAACAACTACGCAACAAATGAAGTAGTCTGGTTAGAGAATGTTCTTGAATCACGATTCTTTTAAAATGACGAGTTTGCATATTTTCTAATCAAATTACAAATCTTGATTAACCAGTTTCAGCGTATTTGCAAATATTGTTGTCAATGTCATAAAATAAAGTTTGAAAAGTAAGAATCACGAATTTAGAAATTCTCTTTTTTTTTTACTGTTGGTGCATGATTCCTTTTTTCTCGTTCAAGACGAATCTAGGAAAGCAATTTAGTAGGCAAGAGTGTTTTTAATTTCACAGTCGAGTAGTTTCAAAAGTATTTAGATATATACGCTTGCCATATATGATATATTCTACGGTGCAATATCCTAGAAATTGTAATAAAGTCTAGACACCATTTCTTTTTTCTTAAACTTGTGTGACTGCGCTGCAATTACATTCACGTTCAAAACAAAACTTTTCCTTCTCGTCGAAGCAGATTGCCAATTTAAGAGAGAACACCATTTAACTTTAATGGTTCCTCGTCAAATTCCAAAAAAGGTAAAACCTAGAAAAGAAAATCAGGTGTTGTTGCACACCTTTTATTTATATTCTTCAACAGCGATGATTGAATTTTCGTCGTATAGGTGTGGTTGCTCTAGCTGACCGGTCTACTATAATAGTCATCTCGGTAGTTTCTCTGGTTTTTAACACTGCATCTTGATTTATTATCTATTGCCGGGCAACACGCAACAAACGTGATCACACACTTCTTCTTTTTTCAGCACACAATAAGAAGAAGTAAAGGGTCTTCTTCTTAGATACACGCCTTTTCTCCTTATATACTCTTCGGTCGAAAATAAGTGATTTGCAACCGCTGTTGCCCAGCAATCTTCAATATACCAAGAGGGAATATACATCTTAGTTATATATACATGCAATACAAAAGAGGTAGGCCTTTAAATATCCATCACTATATCTGGGCTGAGCTAGCTGTCAACAATGTTGTGATGTATCGCGACATCAAGGATCTCTCTCCCTAAAATGCACTCTGCAGGATCCTTTCTAGAAGGTCCCAAAGGAGTCCAAGAGTCATTACATGCATTGCTTGTTTACATCAACGTTACTGTAGAGTTACCGGTATATAATAATGAGACTACACTTTCAAAAGTTATTGTTATTACTTCTTTAATTTCCTTGATGATATGACGACGACGAGGGCGCTCTGTCATCTTTTGCTAATCAGGTACTGCTCATTACCGTCGCGCAGGATTATTAAAATTATTACAAGAGCAAGGGAAAAAAAGAAAATCTCTTTTGATGAAATCTAATCAGAGTGGAACATGGCGGAGAGGGACAAGGAAACCGAAACTAATAATGATACAAAGCAGACTACACATTTTGTGCTGCTCCCGGTCTTAACTCATCAAGGATGCCTGTCACGTTTCGCCTCCTCACTTTCGTGCGGTGTCTGAAACAAGGAAGAGATTGATCGATATAGTGAATCGGCTTTTTTCTGTCTCTTTTTTTGTTCAAAGGCAAAAAAATAATAAATCATGAAAAAAGGGATCAATACTGGTGTTGCTCGAAAATCCTCTGTATGATGGAACAGCTCACGTCCTTCTCTTATCAAAAGGATGAAGAAAAAAAAAGGGGTTTCTCTCTCTCTCTTTTTTCGACAAATGACGTGTCAGGATTCTCAGTTGGGCAATATGGAGCCACTCTGTAGGTGCTGTACAAACACAAAGACACGTCATTTGTCGGCAGGATCAAAAGCCGCAGGATTCTTTGACATTCTGGCGGCTTTAGGAATGAAACCGCCATTAGTCAGCCTCTATATAGGCGTATGAAAATAAATGAGTTTCGGATGTACCAAAATCAATCTAATTTTCTCTTTCAAAGAGAATTTCGCCAAAAAATAGGATTTCACCATCGGCAGCACTGTCAATAATAAATAAGGCGAAGGAAACTGCTGTGGATGACGGACGACTTTCGGATGTCCAACATCATCAAGATGCTTGCGACCCGGTTTTCCCTTCGGGCTTTAATAATCATCATCTCTCTGGCCGGAACGCCTAAAGTTGCGAGTTGTCGTCGTTCCCGCGCGCCGTGGGTGATTCATTTCCGTCTCTAAAGGGAGGCGTCGTCCATTTTTCTATTTCTTTTTTTGGCTGATGATGATGGGCAAGGCAGTTGTTGATGATGATGAGTATACTGCTGCAACAATGAGAAGAAAATATAATAAGAGTTTGAAGGGTTGAGCATCATCAAGCTCATCATCTTATAAAAACAAGAGAGGTTGTTGCACCTTTTTTAAAAGTACTTTCACTTTTTTATTTTATTCGATTCAATCTTCAGATTTCAAACTTTTATGTATAAATCTAAATCAGTTGTTATCTATTTGGAATTTTGGATCTAGACTTCCAAGTAAGGTCTGCTTTAACCAATAGAAAAGCGATCATGAAGATGTCTTTCATCTTTTCTTCAGAGACTTTATAACGGTGCGTATTGTATACTATGTAAGATTAACGACTCTTCTTTTTTTTTTTTGGTCACGAAAAAACTAGATGAGATTTGTATAAGGTGATATCGTTCGTTCCAACGCCGAGAGCCTCTCCTTTGTTTGCCATTTGACGAGTGTGACACGTGCCCCAATAACCATCAGTTTAGGTGAAGAGTTGGGGTCCCTCGGGCTCCATTGTAAACACGGGTAGAAAATTACCTTTTTCTTTCTTTTTTATCGAGATGAACCCACTGGTTATAATAAACTTCTTTACCGAAAAATTCCAAGTCCAATTAACCCTTGAGAAAAACAAAAATGTGCCGCTCTTGTTACTTATCAAAGGTATCCTCTAAGAGCGGCCCTAAAGGCAACAAAATCTTTGTCTTATATTGATCAAGATGATGTTAAAAAGGTTGTGGATTTCGCTCACGTTTTCTCTCTAGTAGGACACTCTTTTATGTCATCAGCAAAGAGGCTCTCGCCCGGAGAGTCCATCAGCAGCATGACCTAAACAACAACAAAAGAAAAAAAAAGTGGGCCTACGCACATTTTGATGATGGATGATTATTATTGCGGGCGCGGCATCGCGAGAAAATTTCTTATTTAAATATGTATATTCGACAATTGATGGATATAAGAAGAAAACACACACACGAAGTATATAGAAGAACTTTTCTAATTTTTTCTCTTTTAAAAAAAAAGGCAGCTGGCGGTTTATAAGTGATGAGCTCGCCCTCCTTTTTTCATATATTTTAACGAGGGTCGTAGGCCTATTCAAAAGCGGGACGAATCAATCAGATTGTCGCTTGTTTTCATCTTATACCAACTTTTTATAGCTTCACTATACATTTTTTACGACACCTATAAAGATTTTTCGATTAATTAGCATTCGATTGAATGTCGTGATAGCCGTGCAAAGAAAATAACAAAAGCTTTAAATCTTACTAGTAGTGTCGTAATAATAATGATTATAAAATAACGGATATTGATGGATTCCGATTGAAAAATGATGCTACCTATTATTCTCCCCCCAACTACGCCAGCTGCTGTCCTTTTTTATTTTATTTTTCGGCCTGTCAACTCTGGTTAGAGGCGGCCTGCTCGCAAGTGCGCATCGCAGAGTTAGAGGGGGTCTCTTTCGGACATCATCCGTCATCTGTATGCTGGACCAAAAGAGGGGTAGACTTGTAACAATACAACAATAGGAGCAGTGATTTCCATGTTTTCATATATATCCGTTCCACTCTCTCTCGCTACATTTTTTTCCTAGAATACGGATGATGCGCCGGAATAAACCGCTAGGGGGGTGCGACGCGAGACCCGCTCAGTGTTACGACTGAGAGATGTTCAGTCAAGAACGGGCGCTGAGACGGAACGGACGTGTGTCTTATCGTGCTATACCGGGTCATCATGCTGTGCTTTTGATTGGATAAAACTATATTTTATTATCATTATAAATTTTTGAACAAAAAAAAAATGATGTGCCGGATTTTATGCGTAGTAGTTTTATTCCTATGGATGAATTCCGCCGGAGAGCGGCGGTATCAGGTGAGAGATTCGCATCTATATTACTCTTCACGTTTATATTGCGGATGACTGGCTCACGACTCAAGAGAGAGCCATTAAGTTGAAGAAAAGAAGAAGATCTGTGGGGGGTAATTTATGGCCGATATAGTGGCCATTATGGCGCATATCGGCCTATGCAGCACGACCGCTAAAGTGCATTGTTGTGGTTCCCCTTTTATATTATTATATATTTTTCCAAGGGCGCATCTTTTCTTTTTTTTCTTGTGACTTTCTGATGACGGGCGGAATTTCTTTTATTCGGGGGACAACGCCTTTTCGATGTCAATAGAATCAATCAGGATCCCTTTATAGATTTTTGACGCTCTTAAGGCTCTGCTCACAGCAAACAGGATAAATGAAAAGACGTAGAAGAAGAGTGATTGTTCGTTTCTTTTGACGAGGCTTGTTTGTTCTCACTCCCAAATGAAGGAAATGATTTCCGGAGCGCCGAATTTTACAGCCCGCGTTCTCAGGATCCTCTTTTTTCTCAATCTCATCGATCTTTACTTGGGAAAAAAGGCTCATTCACGAAAGGCGGGGACCTGCATTGTTTTGATATTGACACCCCACTCGACATACCTTTAAGAAAATCTACCGAAAGTGCGCACGAACTCTGCATTCCACTTTTTCTTTTAAAAAGAAGCTCTTTGACACTTGACAGGAACGTGTTAAAAACGTGATCCCTCTTAAGACTTGTCCCTTTCATATTGGTCTCGCTTTCCGATGGTACAAGAAGAAGAAGAATGCGTTATTATGTAACGTGGGTCGGACGCGTATCATCCATATGGATGTAAAAAAAGGGAAGGGGTTCGCATCCATCACAGCAGATTCCCCTCTTCCTTCTATATAATCATCATCATCATGTTTTAAACATCGTAGAGCATTGCGCTCCTGGTATATATGTGTGAGTCAGCCAGGCGTCGCTCCGATCGGCAACATCTGACTCATCCATTAAGGATCCTCGTCGTTCCGCCGGAATGATCCAGCTGTAGGATATGATACGCAAAGGGGACATTCCCAGGCCTAGATATGTTCCAGTTTTTATGATGATAGTAAAAAAAAAGGGAGGACACATGAAGACAAACCATAGGTGGGCCTTCCTAAAAAAAAAAATTCTTATACGACTAAATATAGAGCCAGAAATAGCGCCCCCTACCGTGACAGATCTTAGCGCGACACTGTTTTTTCTCTTCTTCTTCCGTCCCGGTCATCAAAAAATAACTTTTAAAATGTCATTGATATTATGGTTCACGACATAAAGATTGGAATGTTTTGTTTGCTTAAATAGTTTTGGAATCTGGATGCATCCGGCCAGATCCACCAGAAAGGGGAGAAATGTTTGTTTTGTGGTCCGGACTTTTAGTTCAGTTCCGTTGCAGTCATCCGGATCAAGACAGACTTTCGGGAGCTGCAGCAATCATTTGTAGAAATGGAACTTGGACTCAGGATCCTCCCACCTGCCAATCCCTTAAAAATCCTACTTCTGAGCAAGGTAAAAAAAATATCAAATGCTTTTTTAATGATGATTGAAATGTAATTCATATAAAAAGAAACGAGAATTACCATTTTTTCACGTTGATTACGTATTCTATTTAATACCTCACACGCATCAATAACATTAAATGAGCCAACCCCGAATCCCGTCGAGAATAAATTATGGAGGCGGGGACTCATTGATTTAAATTTGAATTTTTATAAAATATAAATAAATAAATGTTGGTTACACGGGATATTCCCGCGGAATTTTTTTTTTTATATAAAGAGTAACCACCATGAAAGAGTTGTTAGGGTACGAGAGGGGGGAAAAAAACTAATTTCTATAGGGCTTTTTGGGAAATGGGTTCGGGACTCCCGCGGGAATTATTTTGCATTTTTATGGAAATTTTGCACATAAATGAATAAAGTTTAGGAAGAAAATCGTACAAAGTAAGTTTTTAAGTGTCGGATGTATTCTGGATTTTTTAGACGATTTGATCGATTCGGGACTCACGCGTGATTTTTTTTTTCGTGACTGGTATTCTTATGCTAATGTTATGTAATGTAATAGGTAAGAGAATAATTTCGAAAAGAAAAAAAAAATTCGATAGGATCTTTAAAAAAAATCTACTTTTTTTTCTTCTTCTCCCCTCCTGTTTAGGGGTGCTCGTTAAGGTCCCATTCACGCAGAGCACAAAGTTATGCGCTACAGATTCAGGGGTACTATATGCCGTTATATACCTCGACACTTTTCTTTCTTTTGTAAAGAAACACATTAATATTAAATACATATAAGAACCACGCCCAATTTTGGAGGAGTTTTTAAAAACTCTCCCGCTCACGAAGGATTATGTTCCCGACCAATATATACACACACAAAAAAAGGATCACATATAACTTTCAATTTAGAAGGGGGGTTATTTCTTCTTTTTAAAACTAGTAGGGTATGTAACATCCTTAATAAATTTTGCTGGCCGGTCGGCCGGTTCTATCAACTGCGGTCCCTATTTGGTCTGCTCGCCAGCCCGTTCGGTTAGCTGCTGCTTCGTTGATGGCCTACTTTTTTATGTTTAGTCCCTGACAGGGGGGCTAGCTAGCTCCTTCTTCACCCTCTTTTTTTTCTTCTTTTCTCTCTATATAGTCCTTGGGAAAATGGGATTTTCTCTCAAATTTATTACCTTTTGCCCTCACCTTTTACGCACGGAATCCATTATCGGGAATATTTTTTTTTTAATGAATATTTAACTTTGATTAGGGAACCAACTAGATCCTATTGAACAGAAAGACCAAGGATCGAAATCATCCGAAGAATCGTAAGTTTTTATTATTATATAATGTTAAACTATGTAAGATTCAATTTTAATCCAAATGTAGGAATAACAAGAAAAATAAGAAAGCGGGCAATAAAAAGCAGATGGGTGAAAAGACAGCACCTGTGGACAATCCAAAGAAAAACAAAGGTGAGACACTCATAAATCTCTTTTTCACGCTTGATTATTACAGCATCTGCTCCTTAAGAAGATGAATAATAAGGCGCTCTCTTGATTTATTATTCCCAGCCTATAACGGTCGATTGAATAATTAAGAAAACCCTTTTTTTTTATACGCGTAAAAAACAAATTTTCATTTTAAAACTCTTGACAGACGATAAATTACGTCCGAAAAATAACAAACCAAAAGGAGCTACAACAACAACCACAACGACGACGACAGAAGAGCCCAAGATGTCCAACGAGGAGCTAGACCTGTCTTCGCTAGATCAGACATGCTTGATGGACGGATCGGATAACGTCCCCTTGGTTCCGGCTCCTCCCGTCCCGCACTCGACGGGCAACATCAAATACGTCAGGTAAAAATAAGAGAAAGTTGCCTTCCTTCCCAAAAAAGGGATGAAATGGAAGGATGCGGTTGATGGATGGAGCGGATTCTCTTTTTTTCGGAATTGGTAATATAAAAATAAAAGAAGATTTTTTCCCGCCGTTATATTGACGTCGTGAGTCTCTGCGTGACGCTCCAAAAAAGTCAAATTTTTTGAAGCCAATATCTATCCCGCAGGATCAGCAAAAAGAAGTCTTATGTGTACTTTCAGTCGTATCTTGGCATCAACTAGAGGATTTAAAAAACTCGTTGATCCGCTTATATGGTCTTGTCACCCTGCGGGACCCGCGGCCAAAAAACACGGAGAAGGCGGGAATATATCTTTCCTTTGATTGATTTCTCTTGATGATCCAGTAGCGTGATCTGGCATTTAACATTTACATCGGGATCTAGCGTGATTTTTATAATCTAGGAGACGGAATAAAGGATCGGGCAATAACCGGTACGCTGCTGCAGTCTATCAATGCTCATCCGGCTATTCCTTAGCTGTCCCAGAGACGGATCGTCTATTCTGTCGGCAGGGGAGCTGGATCGGCCCCAGTCCGATTTGCTTACCTAAAAATCAGCACAAGACAACGACTTCTACAACTGTGAGGACTACAACATCTACCATTGCAAGCGATACTTTGGGATCCTGCGGAGAAGATAACAAGGGCGGATGCGAACACATCTGTCAAGAGGACGGTAACGGGCGGGCCGTCTGTCTCTGTTACAGAGGCTACGTCCTCTCATCTGATCAAGTCTCTTGCACAGGTTATAACTATTCGCCATATTATAATAATCAAAAGTTTAATTTAATTCTATTTAAAATAATAGACGTGGATGAATGCAGCGTGGATAATGGGGGTTGCGAAGGTCAGTGCACGAATCGACAAGGATCCTTTCAATGCTCCTGCTCTGATGGATTCCGGCTCGCTTCCAACGGCAAGAAATGCATCGGTATGTATATAGATGGTGTCTCTTTCATCACGCAGCCTATAGCACGAGGGGTGCTGCTATCTACTCATCGCTCAAACATTGAGAGATCTCCCTCTAGAAGAGTCTGTCTCTCTCTCCTTTTTTTGGGCATCTTGAATATGAATCAAGCGTGTTTTTTCTACTCTTTGGACGTGGTCCAATAGTTTGCGCTAAACACGCTTATCCTATTGTATAATAGAGCCCCCGAAGGGAGAGTGCCATGTCCATTAAAGGCCATCGTCCCGCGCGCTATTTCCATACAGCGTTGAAAAGAGACGCGCGGCGCCAATTAGCATAGCATGCGCTGAATTAATCCTAGCAGCAGACACAGATAAAACGAAAGCATCCTGGTGCGCTCTGTAATGACATAATCCGACACTATTTGGAGGAAGGCCATGTAGGAATACATTAATCAAGTCTCCCCCCTTCTCTCCTTATTTGTGTCCAACCAAACGGCGATTGAAAAAAGAGATTTAAAAAGAAGAAAAAGGGCGACAGCTATCCACGCATGAGCTCATCATCCAATTTGATTTCATCTTATATATATACATTTCAATAACGAGAAACGTCTGGAAACTCGTCTTGATATCCATCGCAGAATCCTCCCCAATTATTGATGAATTCCTCCTTTCGCTCCATTTGACACATTTTTTAGATCATAACGAATGTTTACTACGGAATGGACACGGACCTTGTCAAGGATCCTGCAGGAATACTCACGGATCTTACGAGTGCAGCTGTGAAGAGCGGCCTGGAACGCAACTAGCTGCCGATGGACATTCTTGTGAGGATCTGGATGAGTGTGTCCAGTTTGGTGATAATTTCGGTTGCTCTCATACGTGCCTCAACACCTTGGGAACGGCTTTTTGCACCTGTCCGGATGGATACATGTTGGGCGACGACTGGAAGACGTGCGAAGGTAATTCAATAAAAATTCATTTTTCAGGATTAATAACGAAAATTCTAAAAACTCGTTTAGATATCGATGAATGTGAGCTGGAAGATGTGGGTCAGACTTGTGCTGGATCCTGTATCAATACCATCGGATCCTTCCGCTGTTCTGAAGAGGACGCTTCTTCCTCCGTCGAACTTGAAGAAGAAGAAGAGTTGGAAGAAGAAAAAGACATTTTAAGTGCTTCGAGTACTACTACCACTACTACTACAACTGTGAGTACTACTACTAGTACTAGTACAACGACTCCAAGCCCTCCAGTGGAAGAAAACAGCATTGAAGAACCTGTGGATGTCCCAGATCATTCGATAGAAGAAGATGAGGATCTTCCAGAAATCGATAACGATATCATTCGAGACCCTTTAGAGGCCCTTCATAAAGAGGACGATAGGCTGGAAGAAGAGCACAAGGATAAAACAGAAGAGATCGAGGAGGATCAGGTGGAAGAGTTGCATAAAGAGGGCCAGCAGGGATCTTTGGAGCCAAATGAGATTGAAGAACCCAAAGTGGAAGTGAAAGAAACTGAAGAGACGAAAGTAGTAGACCAGCCTAGTGAAACTGAAGAAGCGAAAGTTGAGCCTGAAGAACCCGAAATAGTTATAGTGGAAGCGGAGCCTGAAGGATCGAAATTGGAAGTGATGGTGACTGAAAAAACTAAAGCAGAAAAAAAGGAAGACGAAGAAGACGGAGGAGATGAAGATGAAGATGAAGAGGAGCCGGAGGTCTGTCCTCAGGGTTACAGACCTTCCGACCTACCTCCGGACGATGAGGATCAAGATCCTCCATCGGATGAAGAAGAGGAATCCTCTTGCGTCGATATAGACGAATGCTCCCTTCCGGATAATTACGGCTGCTCTCATATTTGCATCAACACTAAAGGTAAAATCAAAACTATTTTATTTATTTATTTTTTAACTTTGACATTGATTAATCCTTCGCAGGATCGGCTCACTGCGACTGTCCCATTGGCTGGAAAATGGCTGATGACCTTAGAACTTGTTTAGGTACAATTTTGAATGTTACTTAATTTGATTTAATTAAATTAACTTTTCAATTATTATAAATAATAGATGTTGACGAATGCATGACGAAGAATTTCGGCTGCTCTCATCAGTGTGTTAATACGGAAGGATCCGCTTATTGTTCCTGCCCATCTGGCTATTCCATTAGGGATAATAGCCCAAAGACTTGTGCGGATTTAGACGAGTGCTCTGATCCCCTTTACGTCAATTTTGGCTGCTCCCACATCTGCGTCAACATGAATGGAAGTGCAGAGTGCGCATGCCCTCCTGGATTTAAACTTCGCCCCGACCAGAAAAACTGCAAAGGTAATGGTCAAATAAAACTCATCTTGTGCCAAATCTGAATGCGAATGCTTTCTTCATAAAAAGATATCGACGAATGCGCCAAAGACAACGGCGGATGCTCCCATCAATGCGTCAACCTGAAGGGCGGAATGAAGTGCGGATGTCCGGATGGATTTCTCCTCTCTGAAGACGACTCAAAAACATGCGAAGACGTGGACGAATGTCTTGATACAGAGGTGGCCCTTCCATGTCGATCCACTGGTGGATCCTGCATCAATACAGCCGGATCCTTCTTATGTTCTTGTCCAGAAGGATTCCAGAGTTCCGGAACTCATTGCTCTGGTATTAATTATTAATCAATATCAATGAATAGTTATACAATAACGAGGATCTCATTATAGATGTGGACGAGTGCAAAGAAGATCCTTCTCCGTGCGAAACGTCCTGCACAAATCTGCCCGGCTCTTACCGCTGCGATTGCGACGAAGGATTCGAAAGCAACGGCAACGGAACTTGCACAGGTTAGCCTTATTATTCATTTAAATTCTATTTGATCATCTTTAAATGAGGATTGATAAAAAAAAGATGTGGACGAGTGTCCCCGAGGAGTGTGCGACCAACTCTGTACCAATATTCCGGGATCCTACATCTGCGATTGTCATCCTGGTTTCGAATTAATCGGGGACATCTGCCAAGGTCTGTAACGAAACTTTATTTACTCGACAGGATCGATAAAAAGAAGAAAGTGTTTTTTTTTTCTTTTCCATTATCGTGCAGATGTAGACGAATGCGCCCGAGGGACCCACTCCTGTCAGGGAATCTGCGTTAATACCGTCGGTTCTTTTGAATGCCAGTGCCAGGAAGGATACCACTTGCTGGATGGAGATCGATGCATCGATGTGGACGAGTGTCTCACGCTCGATCCTTGTCAAGGCATCTGTATAAACACTCAAGGATCCTATTCTTGCTCATGTGAGTTGGGATACCAGCTGGGCGAGAACGGAACTTGTAGCGGTACGTCAAGGATCTATCTTTAAAAGCGATACATTTTCTAATAAGAATCAATTTAGATATCGACGAGTGCGCATCCAACCCTTGCCCGGTAGAGTGCATCAATTCTGAAGGATCATACAGTTGTCTGTGTCCTTCCGGCTACAGTTTCATCGATCAGATATGTCAAGGTATTATTTCTCGTAATTTACCTCTCTCTTCTGGATTGATGAACTGAAGGATCGATTGAATGACTAAAACAGATGTGGACGAGTGTCTCCTACCGGAAAATCCTTGCGGAGCCTCATCAAAGTGCATCAATACGGAAGGATCCTTTCAATGCGAGTGCGAGTCAGGATTCATCATGAGTCGGACGACGCGAAATTGCGAGGATATCGACGAGTGCAAGATAAATCCTTGTAACGGTGCTTGTATCAACCTGCCGGGATCTTACCAATGCATTTGCGATCCCGGTTACGAGCTGCGACAAGGCCGTTGTGAAGGTATCTAATAAATCCTAATATATAATGGATCAATCCTTAACTCTATTTTTGTTAGATATTAACGAATGCGAGAACTATAAGTGCGGAGGGCGCTGCGTTAATTTACCGGGGAGCTATCTCTGCGAATGTGACAAGGGATACAAACTAGAAGGAGACGTCTGTGTGGACGAGGACGAATGCGTAACACAGAAACCTTGCCGAGGACGCTGTGTCAATCTAATCGGCTCGTACCGCTGCGAGTGCGATGCTGGTTACCGGGCGGAACGTCACGATTGCATCGGTAAGTACTTCCTTTGTAAGACCTGCTCTTGAATTCCAGATCTCATTTACCCTTTTTTTTATTATTATTTATTTAGACATTGATGAATGCAGTGAGCGCAACGGTGGGTGTGCTCAACTCTGTGTCAACACTGCAGGATCTTTTCACTGCGCCTGTCAACCAGGTTTTGAAGTGGGTCCCAGAAATAAGAGTCATTGTGTGGATGTGAATGAATGTCGAACGGGAAATGGTGGATGCAGTCAGGATTGCCTAAACACGCGAGGATCGTACCGCTGTACGTGCTCAGATCGATATTACCTCTCAGAAACGGACGGGAAAAGTTGTCTAGAGCGACCGGCCCGATGCCCGGCTTTACCTCCACCCGATCACGGTGTGTCGGATTGCTCACAAGGCCCGGATACTCCTCATCTTCAGTACCAAGAAGATGAACCCGTTGCGGATGAGCCAATAGTTGTGGATCGGACTGTTGCCCAGCTTGGACCCATAACTGGATGGTCTGCTAGCCGGTTCAGCACGGATTCTCCTCCGATTGGATTCAATAATTCCAGCAGTAAATTAGTCGTGGTTACAAGCAGTTCTCGAAAACTGCAAGAAGTGCTTTTCAATGCCGGATCGACCTGTTCAGTTCGGTGCAATAAGGGCTTCAAACTTGTCGGCGATTCCAGTTTCTCTTGTGACCGCACTGGACATTGGCTCGGAGAGCCTGCCACTTGCATTCGTAAATTTTAAATAGACCTAAAATATTTTAAAACTTAACTAATAATTGTTTTTCTTGTATAGCTTTGGCTTGCCCTAAATTACAAGCGCCGGACAACGGACTTTTGGTTCCTCACTCTTGCCTGTCCGGCAAAACTTTTGCCGGTCAACAATGCCAAGTTCGGTGCAGACTTGGTTTCCGATTAATTACGGGTGGTGCCTCACCTATCTACCACTGCCTGCCATCACAGCAATGGAGAAGTCCTGAAGAGCCTCCACGATGTGAACGGATCGACAGTCCGGTCCCATTCATTCAGTGTCCAGGGAACATGGCTGTCACTCTGGGAGCACAAGAGAGACGGGCTTATGTGAGCTTCTCTCAGCCCAAATCCAATATGGATTGGTTCCGCTATGTAGAATCTGAGCCAGCCTGGGCTAAGCAGCTTGCCGGTGAGCTGGACGTTGGCTACAACGTCATCACTTTCAGGGTCCGTTCGCCTGTTTCGGATTTAACGGCTACTTGCAACTTTACCATCGAAGTTTTTGGTATTTTCAAATAATAATGTTTCCAATAAGGATTTTAAAACTAATTTGTATTCTACTAAAGATAAAGAGATTCCAAGGATTACAAATTGTCCGACCTCTTTCACTGTTTATCTGGAACCTGGCCAGTCATCTCAGATTGTTACGTGGAATGAGCCCATCATAACTGACAACATCCAAGTTGTCCACACAAACAAATCTAAAGTGAGTCATCATTCATTATTACTATTTTTTCCAATTTCTAAATAATAAAAATGTTTTTAAATTTTAGGAGCCAGGAGAACTCTTCCAGGCCGGCTATCACGATATTTCATACACAGCGGAGGACGCTTCTGGAAATGTTGCCAAGTGCCAGTTTACAATTCACGTTACTGGCCTAGTTTTTCCCAATCAGGACAACAGCTCTCCAATAACCAAAGTTGGAAAATTATCATCCTTATTATAATCCACTTTCTAAATATTTCAATTAATATTCATGTTTAGGTACCCCGAGGACGCGTTTTAGTTCGCTGTCCCGGTTCTAAACCGGGCAAATATGTGGAGATGTACACGGTAAATTTCCTAAAAATGTATATCCTTCTTTATTAGATCATGAATCCTATTTTAAAAACAGTACAAGGTACCAGCCGGTTGTATTGTAATCAACAACCCAAGCGCCCTGTCATCCAGGCCGTCCACCACTCCGGCACCTCGTCTCACAGTTTTTGATTGGGATTTCTCCGGAAGGAGTGGCGGAGAAGCTGGAACTCGACCTAATAATGCCATTAGAGAGAGTAGTAATCCGCCTGGAACTTCAGTTCATAGATTACGGGATGCGGCTATACCGTCGGCTCCCGTCATCCAGCCAGGCCCGTCTTGGCATCCATCGATGGGTACAAGTCAGCCGCTGAGATTGTCATCCAGGGGACGGAATAAACCGGATGGACAGCAAACTCCAGGTTAGCTCCACTTCCCGCTTCTGCCACTCCGCTATCTCTCTCTATCTATGCGATCCTGCTGGATCTTGACTCAACATTTCTCTTTAATGCTCTATCGATTTTCGTCTGTATTTTTTAGTGGCTATTATCTAACCTTTCTGCTTTATGGACGATATCAAATAAACGATTTCCGGTGTAAACCTTTCCTCTCTTTCGCTTCATATGGGATCTTTTTTTCTCTTCTCATATTTTGGCTTCTTTTTTTTAAACTAACAATAACCTTTTCCAGTTGATGATGGATGGCTTTGGCTACCACAAACTTCCTGGTGCTGTACGGAAGGATTTATGCTTCCAGCTACGAATTCAGAAGACTGGATGGACAATAACAATCAAATAACCTGGTCTCTAGAAGGTACATTCTGCTGGTAGAATCCCTTTTTAACAATCCTGCAGGAAACTTTTAATACTATGGGATTTTTGTGATTTAGTATTGGTTCAGTTTTAATTTATTTGTTGTAAAAAGATCCCATCACTGATTCCAAATGGAATAACAAGAAGCAAGGAGGAGCCGTAGATCTTTTATTACCTTTTACGGCGAACGGTGAATCACCAGTGGATACGCCACCAGGATCTGGTGGTCGGAAACGTCACCATCAACGCGGACCAAAAAATCCGCCTAAACCTGGTCCTGTTTTGGCTCCAAGTCGCACAAAGTATAGCACCAAGGATCTTTACTTGTTTTGAGAGCGTAATAAATTTGTCAATTTGTTTTCTAATAGTAAAAAGAAGGATCGGACAACGACGACAACTGCAGCGCCACTGATTACTACGAGGAGGAACCAGAGAACGACGTGAATCGCTTCAACGTAACCCATTTAACCAAATGTCAATCACAATTACGGAGGGGGAACGAACACTTCTAGTCTCCTCCCAAGATCCTTTGACAATAAATCAGGGATTTTTTTTATAATAAAATCACACAAAAGTGTTCATTAATCCATTGGATTATTATGTCTTTTGCTTTTTCTTCTTCATTAAATAACTCCTTTGCTGTACAAAAAGAAAGCTGATCTACCTATAATAATGATTTCTATTTTGCCAGAAATGCTGTTTTAGCTTTTTTAAAAGGGGGTGTCAGTTTTGAAATGAAATTTTTTACATGCTGGACGTAATGCGTATGGGAAATAAATAAAAACCATGTGAAAGAAGGAAAAACAACCTTAAATTTATTTATTTTTTAAATATAGACTACAACGAAAAGACTATGGTAGGTGAAAAATATGAATGAGCAATAACGGCGCTACCGGCTGAAACTTTGCTTCGACCTGTTTAAAAATTGAAGTGATAGCGAAGGGACCTTTATTCTTGTAGGTCGTCTCTTCTTGACTCTCCTCTCAAAATGATTTATCATTCGTCATGCAACGCAAATCATCGTCAGAAGCCATTTAAGGGACTGATCAATGAGTGACGTCATATGATTGACGCAGCTCTATTTCTGCCGGTGACAAGAAACAACTCTTCAAGCAGACGACAACAGTAGTTGTTTACATGTGAGAATTTGTGGTGATTGTTGGAGGGAGGAGGAAGTGGTTTGCACTGCAGGACTAAGGAAATATTAAATAGTTAGCCTTGTAAATTTCTTCGTAGAACAGGACAGTGCTATATAGTGTCGTGCTTTTTTAAGAGTAAGAGCCCACAACTATTCTTGAGGTAAGTCATTAAAACTTAAGTGTATTGAGATGTGTTATGTAAGAGCACTTCGCAGGCAACACAATTTTGAGTATATTACCAGAAAAATATATCTGTTTTATCTTATTGTATCTCTAACAATGTGTAGAGCAATATTATGATGAATTCCTCCTACTTTTTTTTTTTATAAGATGTCACCAAATTCTTCATTGGCTGGTGCAAGTGGCGGGGGTCCAAAAACTCCTGATGTTTCACACCGGGAAAGATCTCCTCCCAGAAAAGCAACTGATCCTGAAAAGAAAATTGGTCATCGAAGGGTTGGAGAAGGAGGTGTAACCTTCAAAAAGGTAGTTGATTTTTTTTTGTTTGAGTCTCTTAATTTAAAAAAAAAATTCAATTAATAATACTCAATTTTATGCAGATTCAAACTTCACAAATTATGGGTTCAATACAACTAGGAATTAGTCATGCTGTTGGTGGGTTAGCTTCTAAACCAGAAAGAGATATGCTAGTGAAGGACGTTGAGACGGTAGAAACAACAAAATTCGATGCAAAGGGATCAAAACAGACGCCCGCGCACCGTTACTCGGATTTTAAATTCAAGTCGTTTGCATCGATGGCCTTTCGACATTTCCGCTATCTCTACAAAGTCCAACCAGATGACTTTCTGGTGAGATTGATTTTTCTACACAAATTGCCTTGTAAATTTGTTTGCATATAATCAGCCTCTTTCTTTCCCTTTTTTCCGTAGCTATCACTCTGCAACGAACCATTACGAGAGTTGACGAATCCCGGTGCCAGTGGGTCCATTTTTTACCTCTCGGCAGACGATAAGTTTATTATCAAAACTGTTTCACATCAAGAGGAAGAATTCTTGAGAAAACTACTTGTTGGCTATTACATGGTATTTACGTAATATATTCTCTGTTCTGAAAAATTATAATTCGTTCCTGTTTCATCAGAATCTCAATCAGAATCCTCGGACGTTGTTGCCTAAATTTTTTGGCCTCTACTGCTATCAATGCATGTCAAAGAATGTTCGCTTGGTTGTTATGAACAACCTTCTCCCTTCTACAATCAAATTGCATGAGAAATACGATCTCAAAGGATCCACCTATCAAAGAAAAGTAATGCGCTGCCTTTTAAAACTGCCCCCAAAATTTATAACATTATGTTTGAAATATTTATTAGGCTTCGGATGCTGAGCGAAACAAGTCCGTTCCCACGTACAAAGATTTGGATTTCCTCGATTTCCATCCGGATGGATTCATGCTAGAGGCCGACAAGTACGATGATCTCACCAATACCATCAAGCGAGATTGCAGCGTCTTAGAAAGCTTCGACATAATGGATTATAGCTTACTGGTGGCTGTACACAATTTGGATGTAGCTGACCGAGAGGAAGCCGAACGTCAACACAACAACTCGACTGACGATGTAGAAAGTGAGGATGAAAACGCTACCGCTACCGTCACATTAGCTGGGGCTTCAGCGGCGTTCGCTTGCGCCGCATCACCTTCTCTTCTTGTTCGTAGTCACTCTATCCAGCGTCCTCATTCCACTGTTTTTGAAAGTAATCAGGCAGAGAGTGAACCTATCAATGAGGAGAATGACGTCCCGTGAGTATTAAAATTCTTTAATTCCGTCTATCTAAATTCTTATTTCGACTATTACAACTTTCTTTCTCTCATTTATGGAAGTAAACCAGATGGGATTCCAGCAAGAAATGCCAAAGGCGAGCGGCTTCTTCTCTTTGTAGGAATAATTGATATTCTGCAAAGCTATGGTCTAAGGAAACAACTGGAGCACGCCCTGAAATCAATTTTCCACGATGGGGTAATAAGGCTTTCCCTTGCATCCTTCCTCATGAGAAATTCATTTACTAATTTTTAACTATGCAGGATACCGTTTCTGTTCATCGGCCCGGATTTTATTCGAAACGTTTTCAAAATTTCATGGCCAAGAAAGTTTTCAGAAAGATGCCATCTCGTAAGTCAATTTCACTGCTTAAAACTATGATCTATTGGGTATTCTTTGAGATCTTCGGAATTTGATCAAATTGTTTTGAATTCTGTCCCGTGACGGTTGCACTATTTCTGGATGTGATTCAAAAATTACCACTATGATGAAGTGGCTACGTCTATGATCCGTTGGGCTTATAACGGCTTCTGCTCATTGTCAGTCATCTTTTTAGCCGATCTTAGGGACCAGATGCCAAGCAGTTTGCGCACCGAAATTGGTTCTCTAGAGGTCCTCCTCTATCTGTTCCTCTACGTTCGCCCAAACGGGTTAATATTGCAATCGAATACGTTGATTCTTTGTGTTACGTCGATTCGGCATCTGATTTTTATTACGATTAGCATGGGCTCAGTTTGTCCATGGACCCCTGGTTTGACTTTGGTACCACACCTTAAGTTCATCACACGGCCTCCCGATCTTAAGCACTGTTTCCTTGGTTTGTATCGTGTTTACGCCTGATTACCAATCGTACTGTATCGTTTTTGTCCGTGTGGATGTTTTAATTTTGGCGTTTAATTAGTAGTTGATCATGCACGAATTTGTTTTAATAGATTAAAACTTTTTTTTAAAAAGTAATATATATTATGTTTTCCATTTTCCATGACGGAGTAGCGTCCTTTCGACCTTCAGTGGGGATAGAAGATATAGGAGAAGTGCGCAGTGTTCCTTCATCGACTCCCCCTCCTGCATTCGACGACGTCGTCCGTTCTGGTCCTTCCGGCAACATCCGATCTGACCCACAATCAATTGAATTGGCTGTTAGTTCCAACTCCGTCCGACTTGGTGTCAAACAAAAGCAACCTGTCAGTAGCAGCAGCAACATCGCTAACCGTTTGGATCCACAAATCGTCAATAGGTAAAGAAGTCGTTAGATAACGTATTGCTTCCGACAATGGAGGAAAAAGAATTTACTGAGTCGCTTACCTAATGGGGTAGGAATGTTGTGCCTTACGCTGATGGGTCTGAACTAGTCATCAAATGCACTGAGCAGGATTTGGTGTATTCGAGAGGCTGCCGAACCATAAGGTTAGCATTGCCTTTCGTGGTTTTTAAAAATTTTATTTCACGAGCATGATAACCTTAAATTTAGCGCATAGCTTTCTGATACAAGGATCCTACTAACTATCTATCTTTAGTTTATATTTCCCTTTTTATTGATTAAGTATTAACATTGAGATTTACTCGAATTTTTAAAGAAAGTTTATGCGCGTTTTCTCTTTCGTTTAGCATGTCGGAAGTCCACCTAGAAGTACGGTCCGACAGTAGGGCATCTTCACTTCGTAGTTCCGAGATGAGTATGCGAGAAATTGGAGGCAGCTCGACTGCTACAGCACCCGCGTCAACTCTGACAGAGAGAACTCTTTCCTTAACTGAGTCTTCTTACTCTGGAGAACTAGGTACTTTATTGTTGAACCCCGTCAACATTTTTTTTATTTTTATTTACATTTTCTGTTTTGTTTATTTTGATCCTTCGTAGTCTTTCCGTCATCACCCGGTCCTCATCTTACGGATTTTCGCTACGAAAAGAAAAGAGAATTTTTCTTGGACAAATCCTAAAACCTAAGAAAGGAACAAGTTATCTTTTAGAGGAATTTTCTAAGAAACAAATGTCTCAAATGTGATTTTTAGAAAGAAAATTTTTTAATAGATTTTCAGTTGAAATTGATGTGCTCCCACTGCTCCCTCCTTCTCCTATCACCCTCTATGCCTCTGTTGTTGTTGGCATTGGTTTCTATTAAATGATATCAACAAAGTTGGGATTTATAAATATTTCTCTCTCTCATAAAGTAAAAAAAGTCATCGGCAATAAACGATTTTCTTGTTTTGTAATCAATTGGAAGACTTTTTTTCGTCTTCGCACAACCCCTTTGATGTACAATGTAATGTAAATCAACGCGGATAAAAAAATCATCTATCTTATTTTATAAAGGTAAATTTCAATTCATCACAATTTTGTTCCGCATGGATGATGAATGATAAAAGCATTCATTCTCACTCAAATCAGAGTCGTTGAAAACCGAATGCGGGGGTATTAACAACTTACCACTATTATAGGTAATTTGAATACTGGGTACGGGACTACAGGTGAATTTCTTACGGGCCGAAAGGGGTTTCCGAGTTTTGTAACAATTGGTTGAAATGACCATTGTTATCTGCGTGATGAATCTAGACTGCTATGAAAAATGCTTCACCAAGCAAAATAACCGGGAAATTTGTAACAATAAATCACAATTAGAAATAAATAAAGACAAGGTTTTAACCCTTTTGGGTATTGCATATATTGAGGTGGGTAGCGGAAGAAGATAACAGGGGTATAAATAGGAAGATGAAGATATTACATCGGTAGTAAATGTAAAGTTTTGAGAGCTGGGAGAATGTCCATACTTCTCTTGCGGACAGGGGCAGACCGATTAGTAGAAATGTTAGACTGTCTTGAATAAACCAAAAAAGGGACCAAGACGATAACCTTTGCAAACGCAGTTGCAAACCTAAAAAGGTATATGTATAAAGTAATATTGTCATTAAAGACAGTGTATTTGATAAACCCTCGGCACCCCAACATAAAATTAAGATCTCATTGGTTTAGAAAAATGACAGGGCTTATACATATTTGGTTGCTAAAGCGAAATGTACCGAATCTTGCGCGGGTAGATGTGGCGAATCATCAGGAAATCACCAGGACCAGTAATGCTATTGGTAAGATTGGTAATTCCTTTGATTACTCGTTACACCTGCTGCTGACACACTAAAAATGGTCTTCGTTAGTGGTCTCAGTTCTTGCAGAGCAGTGGACAGAATACAGATGACACGAATTATCGGGAAATCACAGAGGCCCAGTAATGCTACTGGTAAATGATTCCTTGGTCACTCGTTACATCTGCTGCCGGCCGCACTTACTTGCGATACTAGCACGCCAAATATGGCAATAGAGAGAAAATTACATTTAGGGGGTTAATAGATAAGGGGAATTTAAGGGGGAATGGGTGGAATAAGGATATAGATATTTGGTTGCTAAAGCGAAATGTACCGAATCTTGCGCGGGTAGATGTGACGAATCATCAGGAAATCACCAGGACCAGTAATGCTATTGGTAAGATTGGTAATTCCTTTGATAACTCGTTACACCTGTTGCTGACACACTAAAATTGAGTCTTCGTTAGGTATTTCAGTTCTTGTAGAGCAGTGGACAGAATACAGATGACACGAATTATCGGGAAATCACAGAGGCCCAGTAATGCTACTGGTAAATGATTCCTTGATCACTCGTTACATCTGCTGCCGGCCGCATTTACTTGCGATACTAGCACGCCAAATATGGCAATATAGAGGGTAAATTAATTTATAGAGGGTAAATAGATATTTGGTTGCTAAAGCAAAATGTACCGAATCTTGTGTGGGAATAGATGTGGCAAATCATCAGGAAATGATCAAGACCAGTAATACTAATAATGGTATGATTGGTGTTTCCCTTGTTAACTTGTTACATCTGTCGCCAGACACACTAAAAATGGTCTTTGTTAGCTATTTCAGTGCTTGTTGAGCGGACAGATGACACGAATTATCAGAAAATCACCGAGCCCCGAGCGTACTACAGTACTGGTAAGTGATTCCTTGTTCACTCGTTACATCTAATCCCACCCGCACTTATACTTGCGATACTAGCACGCCAAATAAGGCTAAAAGGGGGGAAATCAGGATGAAGGTATTTGGTTGCTGAAGCGAAATATAGGTATCGAATCTTGTGCGGATATATTTGGCGAGTTGCCAGGAAATGACCAGGATCAGGTTTTCTAGCAATCGTTTTGATTCACAAATTGAAGTGACTATATGGCGTGTTGCTTCCGACGATGGATGAAAAAGAACCTACCGAGTCGCTTACCTGATGGGATAGGAATGACAGAGGCGACTAGTGTTCTTCCCCGGGAGGACTATTAGGTACTTTATTTTTCGATCCCAACTAAATTTTTGCTCTTTATCTCTATTTTAGGTATGAATTATTTTGATCCTTCGTAGCCTTCTCTCCGTCACGCAGGTCCTCAGCTTACGGATTTCGCCCTAAAGAGCATAAGTTGTCTCGGCCAAACGTAACAAGCTAAGATGACGGACTCGAAATTAATTTGCTAAGAAGAAAGTCGCTGGGTCCACTTGCTCTTTTACAAGTAAAATAATTTCTTGCTGATTCTTAGAAAATAAAACCCGTGTAAAACAATTTTTTTTTTTGTGAATATTAATGTTTTCACAAAACTTCCCCCACCAACCTCTTTTGTTTTTCGGATTTTTGGTTCTATTCCATAATATCAAACGAGGAGAGAAATTTCAATAGTTCTCACTCGTGAATTCGCAATTGAGAATCGTCCCAGTTGGTAATCAATCGGACGGGATCATCTCGTTTTTCTTCCCCTTTGAGTCTTTGTATCCCTTTGCTATACAAAAGAAAGCTTGTTCCACCTACTATAAAGATTTCTTTTTGGTCAGATAATATGCGGATGTAACTTTTTTTGTCGGTTTTGAGGTAAATGCGTGTGGGAATAATATAAGACATGTGAAATAAGAAAAAAACAATCTTTAATTTGCTTTTTTATAAACTACAACGAAAAGACCAGATGAAAAATTTAAAGAGAAATTAGAATGCTACTCCTCCCAGACGTCACCGTAAGCGTTCTTAGCGTTGCCGGGTGGAGCAGGGCTTCTACGAGTTGGAATTGGAGCCGGCCTTTCCTGAAGTGATGGCGTAGGTGCAACATTTCTATTATAGGCAGCAACTCTCTTCTGATCGTATTCTTCACGATTCATGCGGCGCAAATCGTCATAAGAAGCCACTGTCTGAGATGGAGGAGGTAGAGGCTGATCAGAGACGCTGAATGAATCCATAGAAGGACGGAAAGTATCGTCCAATCCTACAGCTGATGGCGGAGCATCGTAAGAGCGGTCCTCAGCTCGCATCTCTTGCATTGAATCCAAGTGATTCTTGGTCTCTGCATCTGTTGGAATAGATGATCCCATGTCAACTGGAGCAGAAGAGAACCTATAGTGGTGTTTCAGAGTACATTAGGCATTAAAGTAGGTAAAAAGAATAAGAATCAAAGGAATACACTAACCCATCTTCAAAGAGTGGGCTTCTACCCTTCCTCTGGCGTAGGGCATCAGCCAGACGACTGTTGGGCAGCTTCATGATTTTCTCAGCACATGTGCTCTGGTAAGACAGTTTACCAGCAAAATAGCCAGCAGTAGCTGCAACAAGAACTTTGGGTACAGCACCCCACTTAGAACTTCCCTTCATATACCCTGGAAGAGAAATTTTAATGATTTCTTTAGTGCAATAAGCATTTAAAAATTAGGATATTTTTTCTTTACCTAACTTGACTCCATAATAAGCAAGTGTTCCAAAAATAGAGCCCAAAGGAAGAGAGCGATAATAGAAGCTTTCATTATTGCATTCTTTAAGTACGCGCATTTCTTCCGGTGTGAATTTCTGTAACATGGGAATTGAGAAAACGTGTCAGTCAACATTGAATTCGGTTGCTTTCAGTGAAGTAAGATTTCTTTCTACTTACATAAATTTCCTTGACTTGGTGTTCCGAATTTACAGATGCCATTATTACACGGTTTTAATCACGGTTTAAACAGACTGAATAGCACAAGCACAATTTCTGTCAGCGTCAAAACAGATGAGTAGACGACGTACTTTATCGGAATTAATATTAGTTAACCTTGTAAATTGACCGGCTACGGCTAGGCGGCTGCGGCTATCTCATGTACATAATAATTAACAGTGTATGGTAGAGCCATCTAGTGGCTGGGGCCTTAAGCCAGTACCAGTACATGAGGCAATAGGCATGTATTGCCCCCATAACCATAGCAACCATAGCCAGCTCAGGCGCTCAGCTGTTGTTCTGTGTGAGTGTGACACTGTGAGTAGTTGAGCTGCTTATCATCCTTAGCCCACTGCCCAGAGCTCTAGTACTGTTGTGTTGTTCAGTCATTATTCACGTATATCTACCGATCCTCTCTTGATTGTTTACATTTACATATTACATATTTTTATTTGTAGTAGTTCTTATTCTGGATAATAACCATTATTGAACTAAAGATTGTACAATGGATCCACTTTATTGTGTCCCATGTGATTACGTAAGTTATTATTAACATTGCTTTTTACACTGAGCACTTTCAATTTGTATGCTTAATATGATGAATTTTCACATGCATAGAAATATAAAACAGAAAGAGTATTCCATGAACACTTGACCAAGGATAAACACTTCAAGAATACTAATAGGTTGCAGGGACAGGAATTGGAGGAAAAAAAGAATCAGATTAATGCAGTATGTATAAATGTTCCCAAATTTATGATGTAGGTATATTATTTGCATGTACATGTTTTACAGTTGATGGATGAGAATCGGGAACTGAGAGAGAGAAAAGTGCAGATGGAATTGGTTGCTAGGAATCTAGCTACTAAAGCTGTGGTTGGAACCTCACAAGCTTACTGTGAAGAATGTGAGCCAGCCGGTGATTACGCTGTGATGACTGAGGTTGAGAAACAGCTAGCTATGGCTGAGATCAACTTTTTACGACAGGTATCCTGAGAATATTTTCCTTATTTCTCATTTAATTACAATTCAATATTATTGTAGGAAGTTCAGAGTCTTCGGGCAGGTGCTCATGTTGTCCAATTAGAAGCTGAGTTGGCAGCCTGTAAAATGAATGAAGAAGCCATGCTGAAAGATGTTGCACTTCTCAAGGAGAAGGTTCAAAACCTAGTTGATGAATTTGAGGAGAAGAGTGTTCCAGTCCCAAATCCAGATTGGAGAGTTGTACAGGCTAAAGAGATATCTGCCACACTTGAATTAATGCAGATTAAGAGTCACATGAAACACCTGCTTGCTGAGAAACAGAGCCTTGAGGAAAAGATGGAACGTTTCATTAAACAAGAAATGAAAAAGGTGAAGCGCCTCAAACGGAAATCTGTTGGCGGAAATGACGAGAAGAAAGCCAGAATGGACGTCAGTGCAGTAATTTCATAAAGTTATACAAAAATATATCTATTGGGACGGAATTTTTCAAATGTTTTTCTTCTTCATAATTTGTAGATGAACGTTGCCTTGAATTCCACTATCCTTCAGACGTCTTCGACTCCCTTGGATCACTTAAACACACCCAAGTTACTCCCACAACCGTCGTGCAGTACAATCCACGGACCTTCAACTTAAATTAACGATCTCGTTTCGTTCACTTTTAGCATACAGCATTTATGCATCCCGCCGCCTTTCTCTTTTTATTTTCGCCTTAAGAATCTTCTTTATTTGTAAAGATAAATGTTATTCGGTCAACGCAATGTTTTTTCTTTCTCCGAAGTCCATTCATCCCCACTTTATTTTTATTTTTGAACATTGAAAAAAGAAGTATTGCGACCAGCCCTGTAAAAGTTTTCTCGCGTTTTTCTTTAATGTTTATGAATTTCTCAACATGTTTAGCAGTAGCTGACTAAATGAATAAATAAACTCGAAGCGTTTTGGTGATAAAAGAAGTGGTTGGTTCTCTCCCCATTTGAAATTGACATATCTTCACGTTCTCTCTTTGTTACTGGCTAGTGTTTACTGGAACGATCTTTATAGGCGCAAGGGCAAAATTGTCCCAACATATCAACTGACCTTTTTTACTCTGGTATAATGTTTAAAAATTTTGGAAGAAGCATGTTATACATCATCCGTCTTTTTAGATTCAGTGATATATTGAGGATCAAATGTACAGGGCAAATTTATCACCATTATCAGAGTCCAAATCGTGCAGAGTTCACAGACAAATAACTGGCCGAGTGTGCCGAAACCGAAAAGACGGAAGGGCTCGATGACCTTTTAATAATTTTGAAGAATTAACGAATTGGGCCCACGTAGGGGTCATCTAATCGGAAAGGACTTTTTGAGCAACACCAGTACGGTAAAACTCTTCTGAGTACCGCTGAGCGCTACTTTCTCCTGTAAGTAGAAGATTGCGCTAGTTAATTCCGCTGCCAACTTTCACTCCTGAAACAACTTCCTAAGAAAAATAAAGAAACTATTCAATAAAAATTCTACTTGTGAAATACGAAGAAAATGTAGTTGTTACCAAATTAGATAGTCGCGTTCTAATCGTCCAAAGTATTCTGACGTCGTTGGTCACTATTTTCTTTACTCAATGCTGATCACATTTTTTTTTTCTTTCCGAAAAATTCATTTAATCACCTGTGATGACCAGAAAAAGATAAACAAATGACAAACGTATCCCGTCTAGCACGTCAAAACATTTTTCAAAACAAACTATTACATAATGAGAAACGCAAGAACAGCTGACTTAGGCTTCCTGAAAATCCTATTCTTTATTTTAAAAAAAGTAGGATTACAAAGTAAAGCAAATCAAATGAATTGGAGAAAAGTTTTACTCACATCGAGAACTTCGGCTAAAGCTTCTCGCATAGCTCTGGGTTTTACCAAATGCAATGCGGGCCTTGGCATCTTCCCCAAGGATCATCGGCAGGATCATCGCATCTTCCGACTCGGAATGAAAAGGAACGGAGCGCATGGCTGCCGCTAGAGCCTAGAGAAGCGAGAGGTCCACTCCGACTAAACCGTGCGTGACCGAGGCCAGTTGAATATGATCTTTTTCGCTCAGGCAATGCGGAACCTCTCGTAGAAGAGCATCCAGGATCTCCCGCCGTCCAATGGAAGTTGGCGCTCTTAGCTTCAATTCGCGATCTAAACGTCCAGGTCGCCTTAAAGCCGGGTCCAGAGCATCCGGTCGGTTCGTGATTCCCATAATGACGAGGCGGGAATGTGGTGGGATCGAGTCTATTGTAGAGAGAAGAGCTGCCATTACGCGGCGTTCCTGGTCGCTCCCGGAAGATGATGAATCATTTGCGTCAGTTCTCCGTGGACAAAGGGTGTCAATTTCATCCATCATAACAATCCATTTATCTCTGCAATATATTCCAATTTCAATTATTCGTGTTTACCGATAAATGTTTAAACGCAGTAATCAAAAGTAAAACTAATTTGATAAAAAGATATCCACCGAAACGGAATACAGAAGGGGAAAAAAAGTTACGTTCTCTATTACAAATGATGTAGGTGAGATGTGACTGCAAGGCCAGGCAATGAAAGTACTGCAAACAGCATCAGATTGAACCAGAACATTCACACCAATTTTCATTTTAAAGTAGACCCAGAAAAATACTCAAATTATTTAAAAAAAGATTGTATTGAGCTTCTGAAATGAAGAAAAAACATTTTTGTTGCTGATTTCTTCTTCAGGGTTTGGTCGGTGAGCCATGTTTAGGAATAGGACTCATCCCTTTGATCATAGCTGTCAAACTGTAATAAAAAATTAGAAAAAATCTATTGGCAGAATAAATCAATTACAAATTACCCCACTGATTTTGTGTTGTTTCCACTTCATTCCTTCGGTTGCAAGCTCTCCCAATGTCTTGATGTTCCTCATTCGGGAGAGAATGTAAGAAACCCTTTCCTTGCACTGGTCTGCAGTGAAAGCAGCAAATTTGACCTGTAAATTAGACAGGAAGGTAGTTATAAGTGGATTTACATACACAACAAAAAGAAAGTTTACTTTATCCCAGTTCACAGTAGAAAGTTGCACCTTATATGGAGTTTGGCTCTGATGGTTGATAGCTAATTTCAAGCGATAAATCACCTCATGATCCAGCTGATCTGACCAGCCACTGCCAGCCACTTGATCCTCTGGAAAAGAGAAAATTAGTTTTTAAGATTTTTTTAAAAAGTAGGCATAATTTTACCCTCAGAATCAGAAGACGAGGAAGTCAGTGTTGAGTCTGAGTCTGTAGCCATAGTTATTCCAAGTTTTTAATAAGTAATTCAATTTAGGTTTAGTAAAGACGAGTGACGAACATTCGGTTCCGTCAGCATGCCATGCTGTCAGTGGACAAAAACAAATTGTTGAATGCTGAGGGAAATGATAACTGGCACAAGCATTTAAAGTGGCTCTAATCTTGGGTTCACACAGAAATTCAATTCGTAAAAAGTTGTCTGCTTGCCAGCCTTTGTTTACAATAAATTTTTCAGCTTTTTCAGGATAAGGTTATGGCGGAAAGAAAAAGTGTAGAGAGAAAATGTAATATAATCTTTCACCTCTTGATTCCTCTTGAAGTTGCAATATTTTATTTTGCTCTCTATTTCTCTCCTCGTAAATTAATTTGTTGCAGTATCTTTTTTTACAATCGTTCTATTTCTTAGTAGCCGATTTTCTCTGCTTCATGATAAAAGAAATAAAATCTTCAATCGAAATAGAATCTTCCAATCGGTCAGCATACAATATTTCATCATTATACCGATTTAAAATATTTCTCATTCAATAGAATTTATCTTTTATCCTCTAAAAGCTGATGAAGTGTTATGCATACTAAAGTCCGCCGGAAGGCGAAATATCTCTTACAGCATTTAATTTTTAATTTTTTAATCTAATTTAATTTTTCTCAAAAAACAAAAATACTTTTTTCTATATTTCAATTCACGTCATTGTTATAATCACGTCAAATTGACCTTTGCGTTTGACGTAAAGACACAAATCGGTGAAACCAACTGAGATACTTTTTCTTCCTTTCTGCAATGAGCAATCTTTAAATTTAAAAGAGCAGAAGAGTGAAGAGCGCAAATGATTTTAATTTGACCCGGGCCATGCTCGGCCTAGTTCGGCAACGCTGAGTATAGTGCTGGCAGGTGATAGCTGTTTTTACACTGAGACATATAGGCAGCTCAACAGTTAACAGCTCACGTTTCAATTCTTCTTACTTCTGTAAAGCTGCCATTTTCATTCTTACATTTAACAATGGCTGGAAACTCACGGAGTGATGTAGAGGACGTGGACCTCTCAGTTCTACTTCAAAGAGATTTGGCTGGTGGTCTTCGTTGGACGAGTGAGTTTGTGCTTGTTAAGCCTCTTTCTCCTGCCTTATTTAAATAGTCCTGTTTGCTTTTAGGCGACGCCAATTGGAATTTAAGCGACGACCTCAAACTGTTGGAACGAGTCGGCGAAAGCACCTCCTCCCATCTGGCATGCAACATTGGCTATCAGTGTGTCCAATGGGAAAATGTAAATTAATGTCACTTTTAATTTTCAGTTTTTTAGTGATAATATATATTTCTTATACACAGGTGATGTTCTACAATCACTTAGCTGATGAGTGCCGGAAGAGGTGTGCTATGATCTTCAGCCAGCTTCGAGCCCACAAGACTTTGCTTGAGATGTGTGATGGCTTTCTGGACAATGGCTTTGACTTGGAGGTGAGCAAGGTTTCATTGACAGTTTTATTCCTTATGCCCCTTATCATTCACACATTTTAAATAATAGGATCCTCCAACCAAAGAACAAGAAGAATTGGAAAATTCATTTGCTAAGCTGCCTAATTGAGATGGAACTGGAGATCTTCATGTGAATGGAAATACTGATGATTAAAGTCTAAAAGCATTTTAAATCTACTCCACTCCGTTTTCGTGATTGAATAAATTACTAAAAATATTTTTTGTTCTCAAAGTTTTATTATTATTACTAAAAACAACATTTGAAAAAAAGTACAGCACCGCCATCTATGGGTTGAACATAAAGTTAATGTAAAAAAATGTTGTCGTCTGCTCTCTAACTCTCTTCCTACCAGATAACCCGAGTGTTTTTGACACGAGGTCTCGTGAAATCGTGTGCGCTGCTGTAAAGAATTATAGATCGAAGACTTCATATTTCAAGCCTTTTTTTGACAATTTAACCTTGTTAGAGAACTAATAATTTAGTCAACGTTTCAAAATGGTGAGGCATAATAATCAGCTGCCCACAAATCTCCCACAGCTGCAGAATTTGTTGAAACGAGACCCTGCATCATACAAAGATGAGGTGATTTGCAACTACTATTTTCAATCAATGATCTTCTATTTCACAACATTCATCTAATTATTTACAGTTTCTCCAACAATATCGCCATTACATTTCCACTCGGGCAGTTTTTGAAATGAAACCAGATCAGTATAATAAGAGTCTCGACGACTTGGTCATGTTTCTTGCACAGGTGAGGTTTTACAGATTTTTCCATTATACAATTTTTGGTGTAGTAGTCTCACCATGATATATTATCTTCATAGCTATCAAAATATTTTGAATTTCCACTATTAAACACTGACATTTTTTTATACATTGTAGGTTTCTCATTGCTTTCCTGAAGATTTAGTTACATATCCTCAAGAGCTCATGGATATTCTCCAAAAACATCCCACTACACTTCATCCAGATATGAGAAAAGTATGCAACATACACAGTTTTACACAATGCAGATTTTTAATTGATTTCTTTTTCAATAGACTTTCTGCAGAGCTTTAATTCTGCTTAGAAACAAGAGCCTCATCTCTCCCACAGCCCTTCTCACTTTATTCTTCCAGCTTCTTCGCTGTCCTGATAAGGAGCTACGTGCGTTTTTGAAGAATCACATCATCACGGACATAAAAAACGTCAATTCGAAATCTAAAAACGTCAAATTGAACAACGTGCGAAATTTGCCCTTTAAAATTAGTACTCTTACTTATTTTTTTAAATCCCCAATTATAGGTTCTGCAAAATTTCATGTTTGGAATGCTCAAGGATTCTAACGCGATTGCTGCAAAAATGTCACTGGTAAATTGGCTTATGTAACCAAAGATCTATCGATCGCCGGTCCTGTTTTATTCATAAGATTAGGAGTTCACCGAGTGTATATAATCGCATTTGACTTTCAGGATGTCATGATTGACCTTTATAAAAAGAACATTTGGAACGATGCTAAAACTGTCAACGTTATTGGAACGGCTTGTACGTCCAAAGTTACCAAGGTATGGAAATTATTCTTTCTGAATTCGATCTCATTTTAATATTCTTGGAAATTTTAAGATCATGGTGACGGCTTTGCAATTTTTCATGAGCTCGGATGAGAAAGAGGAGACTGATAGCGAGGGAGAGGTAATCACAACCAAAATCCTTTTAAAATATTCTTTTATCCTAATTTTTTGTAATGCAATTTTCAGAATGAGAATGAAGTGATCAAGGAAGTCGGAATGGCAGCCCGTGTAAATAAGAAATCCCGGAAGCGCGAAAAGCAAATGGAGCGAGTCAAGAAGACTTTGAAGGTTCTCTTATTGTCGATGCAAATTGTGAACCTCTAAATCCTTACTTTTTCCTTTATTCTTTTTTACCGTCTGTAGAAGAAAAAGAATTCAAAGAAAGCCCCCGTCTTTAACTTCTCGGCCATACACCTCGTCCGTGATCCGCAAAGTATACTCTACAAAAGAACATAAAAAAATCCCTTTAGATTCTAACACTTAATTCCATGCGACAGGTTTTGCAGAGCAGTTGTTTAAACATGTGGAAGGGATGAATGAGCGTTTTGAAGTAAAAGTGATGGCCCTGGACGTCATTTCCCGTCTAATCGGTCTCCATCAGCTGTTCGTCTTCAATTTTTATCCGTATCTCAACCGTTTCCTTCAACCGCATCAAAGAGGTGAGTACCGTTAGCGGTAAGAGTTGCGCACCATTTGAGCCATTGAATTTTCTTCAACCACTCTATGTACTCAACAGATGTGACCAAGATGTTGCTGTTTGCTGCACAGGCATCTCACGAGCTCCTACCACCTGACGTTTTGGAGCCGGTTGTTGGAGTTATAGTAAGCAACTTTGTCACGGAGCGCAATTCCGCCGAAGTGATGGCAGTCGGGTATGATGATGATCTTGTTCATATGTTGTCACCTCATATTTTATAAACCACTATTTTTTTTAGGCTGAATGCAATCAGAGAAATCTGCGCCAGATGTCCCCTCGTTATGAACGCAGAGCTTCTTCAGGAACTGGTCGAGTACCGAACCTCGAAACACAAGAGTATCATGATGGCAGCTCGCTCTATCTTGCAGCTGTACCGCTTGATGAATCCCGAACTCTTGCCACGCAAAGAAAGGGTTCGTTACACTTTAAATCCATTCATCTGGCTTTCTCTATTTGTATAAATTCTTTTATTTTTAGGGACGGCCGAATGAAGCTCTTACTGGTGAACTGACTCAAAAGGCCTACGGAGCCGTTAATGCCAGGTCGTACATCCCCGGTGCGGAGGTGCTGGAAGAAGAGAATCCAGGAGAAGAGGACGATGACGAAGATGAGAAGGCAGAGAGCGATTCCGATGGATGGGAGGACGTCTCGCATTCCGGAGATGAAGCAGCCGATACGGATTCCGATCAAGAAGAAGATGACGAATCTGAGGAAAACGAAGGAGAGGAGGAAGAAGAAGATGGAAGCGAGGCGGAATCAGATGAAGAGGAAGGCGATTCTGATGAAGAAGATGAAGAAGATGATGATGATGATGAGAGCGGATCATCGGATGAAGAAGGTCCTTCAACCATCCGGCCGCGCATTCAACGCCCGCTCTCCAAACGCGACAAGAAAAAGCGAAAGCGGATCAAGCGGGATCTTAAGCGGATGCAGAAGAAAACGGAAGGCACAGTAGAAGAAGCCACTGCCGTGGTGGAAGAGCGGAAATCTAAGGCCGCCGCCGTCAGTCTCAGCCGGATTCTGACAGACAAGGATTTCAGCCGCATCGAAGCCGCTCAAATAAAGAAGCAGACGGAAATCGGGAAAGCCAAGACCAAGCGCAAACTTACGGATGACCTTGACGATTCGATCAAAAGGTGAGGTGATCCCCACGTGATCATATTGGGAAGCCCCTTTCCGCATTTTAATATTATTTCTATAGGTAGCGCGCGCTCTGTCCAATTATCTAACGCGGAAGTCTAGTCTGTTAGTTAGGTAACGCTACCCAGGTTGTTGAGTAATGTAAACAACACTTATTTATCAATCCTGTAAAAAAAAAATCCCATAGCGTGATTCCCTCATCGAAAAATCCTGACGAGACAAAGTTTTATATTTTTTCTTTTGTTATCTCGTTTGTCAATGAGATTTGTGTGTGTGTGTGCCCCAGGTAGAGTGGGTCTCGGACTTTGGGCTAATAATCCACTTGTTTGTCTTCTATAACCCTCCTATTTTTTTTTTTGTCCTCTGTTTCTAAGGGGTGAGCTTGTGCGATTGGACGATATCGAAAAGGTCTACAAGAAGCGAAGGCACGACAAGGATTCCCGCCTCGCAACAGTCTTGGTAAGAAAAGAAAATATACCCTGTCAATCACTGACTTTATCTTTGACTTGTGATCGGGTGATGCAGGAAGGGCGAGCGGATCGCGAGAAGCCGACGCGGAAGCCCAAGCGACAGAACCCCTTTGCTAGCACAACGAACCGCGAGAAGATCAAGAGCAAGAACTTTATGATGCTGAAGCAAAAGGCCAAGGGCAAAGCAAAGCGATCCTTTAAAGACAAACAGGTGAATTGCCTACTGTTTGTACATCTCTCAAAAAGTAATTATAATAACACTTTTTATTTTTCCAGATTACTCTGAGGAATTCATTGCTGAAGCAAAAGAAGATGAATCTTAAAAAGAAATGAGAAATACAATACACGTTGTGCACGCGCTACGGCCAGCCGCAAAAACAATATAAAGCATTTTCAGTTGCGCATGACGGGAGCTTTAGAGAATTTTCTTCTGGCACGTTTTGGCTTCCCTCTGGCGGGCGGCTGTGATTAACTACCCAGTACCTGAGACTTGTTGTCGGCACTTTATTTTTGTTTGAGGAAATTTACAGCCAGCAGCAGCAGTCCTCCCCTCCGTCGCGCACGCCCTCCCTCCGAGAATAACACACAGGGCTCACTTTTTTTTTGTTTTTCATTACGATTGCATACGAATGAAGAAAACTCGTTTCATTCCGTCCGAAACGCCAACTCATGAAACTCGTTAAAAAATATAAAAGCAGAGCTATAAGGTGTGCGAGGTGAACGACCGATGCCATTTAGAGAGGGGGGCTTCTCTATATATTTTTTATTTTTAAAAAGAAGGGTCGAAATATATAACGCTAAAGTCATGTCACATGGACTACCCCCCTATATAGAGGGCAACGAACCTTTATTTTCTACAACCCCCCCCCCCCCCTTATACCGTTATAGGCCTAAAATGGTAGGGGGTTGTTTGAAAAAAAAAAAAGTTTTAATAACTTTCCTAAAGTGAGGGGGGAAAAAGAGATTTTAAAGAAGACTCTCACTTTAGAATGTATCTATACATAAATCTCTTTTCACAACAGCTGTTTGCTTCTTTACTTATGTTATTTTTTTCGTATTTTTTTATATAACGCGTGTTGACCCACTTATTGCGTCAATTATATAGTGCCGGACGTCCTTGACACTGGCCCTCACACTTTTCTAGTTATATATGGATGATTATTATGATATCGTCCAGCGGTCGTGATCATAACCCTCACCTACTTTGCTTTGCTCAAAGTCTTTTTTCAGGGTTGTCGGGGAAATACTTCCTTTTACGGCTCTTTTAAAAAGCACCTGGCAGCTCCTCGTCTTCCTGTCCCGAGAAAAAAAGGAGAGCACTTTACTGCGGAAAGTGAGTGCTACTTTACGCAACAGGTGTAAGAATAAACGCTCTTTTTTCTGCTTCTGAAGATGACGCTATTTTTATTTATTCCACCCAATGATGAAGAAAGAATAACAAAACTGATAACGATTCATGATTGGATTGGATAGTGAAAAAGGATTTATTATTGCTATCTCTCTCTTCTAAAGTTGAAGCCTTAAAAAAAATATTCGACTGGAAGCCCTCACTGAGGTGATTCATCCAACCGGGCAACGAGCTCCCGCCCGCACATTTTATATTATTCGCGCTCAGCACAGAAACATGGAGGACGGAGAAAATAACAATCATTAAATTATAACTCCCACCTAAAAGCTACGCCTTAACAACTCCTCCTCCATAGCTTACCTTTAAAAAAATATAAAAATAACCGGATCAATAAATCAGGAGCACTAAGAAGACCTCTACAAAAACCTTTTTTTTTCGATGCTGGCGCCGTTGAGGTCTTTCACCTGAAGTACGTCCACGAGCCGAGGTCATTCCAGGTCACAGGTCATGACTCGTCTCTGTTCTTCACATCGGTCGTTGACTGGGATTCCACATTACTATTCAAGCGTAGTACGAATGAATATGTCCAGCTGGGCCAAGGTGCTCTTCAGCCGTAATACTCCCCCACGTAATCACCGTGATTATCGTCCATTCACGCGCTTCTCTATGTGTCTCTCAAGTTCAATCACCTGTATTCCCTGACGTAACATTCTGCTGGAGAAAGTATGTGTTATACTCTCATTTTTTCTTCTTCTTCTTCTTATATAAACCAGATGGTAACAACCTTCCTTCATTAACACGGCACCTGGCGGCTTCATTTTCCCTTTTATATTTTTTCAAAAAATACTGATTTAAAAAAAAGAAGAATATGTGTGTGTATGTATACGTGCACCACGGCAGGTCCTTCACCTGGGCTCCCTTTTAAAAAGAAACACGCACCATCTTTTTCGGGTATAACGGTGCCTGACACACACGAAGAAGCCCGGTGGGTTATATTTACGAAGGTATATTATAGCAGCGCCAACGGGAGACGTAAAAGGGAAGAAAGAAAAACACACCCTGAATCTCTTTCAAGAATGAGAGAGAGACAGGTTATGTTAACAATTAGATAACAATATTCGTGGGGCCGATGTAGGTGAAGGTCTCCTCGACCTCTCTTGTTGCTAAGAAAGGATTTTTCAGGATCGCCTCACTCTGACTATTCACGTGTCTTACCTGTCTGACGCAATACAGAGGGCTTCACGTGATGAGCTATTCTATAACAGGCTTAACTATTTGGCGAAATAAAGGAACTTTTGATTCATTTAAATGTACGCAGTACGGCCTAATACGAGAAACCCGTTGAAAGAGAGAGGATTCCATATCGAAGGGCTCGTGTCGCCGCGTTCACATGACCGGCAGAGAATGTGACGACACAATCAACAGAACAACCAAAAATATGTGATTCTTGTCTTTTTTTTTTCTTCTCAGGAAGAAGAAGCCGGTTGAGAGAGGAGTGCAATGTCCGTCCGGATGTTGACTCATAATATGTAAAACAGCTGATCTCTTATTCTCAACTGATTGACATAAATGTTGATTGGGACCATTCAATTGAATCAGGAAAAACAATATCAAGGCTTGAGAAACAAAAAAAAATTGTTAAAAGAAAAAATCGGCCGTCAGAGAGTTGTCTGGGCTCCTCCCCTTCCCTTGGCCCGTCAGTCTGCCGCCGACCACGGCCAGGAACGCACGCTTCCACTCCGTGCTCTTCGCGCGCAACATATTCGAATATAAATTGTGTGCAGTTTAAAAGTTGTTTTTGTTTTTACTCCCAAGGACTAGTTTTGTTTTTACATAATTTGAAGAAGACATTAATTCCATCACTACGAAAAGGATGACAATTATCGGATTACCATTATTTTTTACCTGTCACTCCACAGGTAATATGAGGGACCAACTTTTTTGATTTTTTCTGTGAAAATCGATATAGCTTCTCCCCTCTTCAAAAAAAAACTTATAAAGCACCTGTGAGAGGAGGGGGTTGTTGACCTTGACTACCAGTATATACATATTCTATTACGCCTCTACATTATCGATTTTTTCTTCTGTTGTTACTCCAACAGGTGGATCCACAGCGTGAAATAATGATCCGACCAGTGTGATCAGTGATGTGATACAGTTTTCGTGCAAAAAAAAACCTTCATAACAGTGTGTCAAGACATTCAATACGTACATTAATTATTCGGATAACCAAAGAAAGAGTTGAAAGGAATAATCCACTCAGGTGAGTCTCTTTTTTATCTTATCGCCTAAAGAAGGATCGAGAGACCTATTTTTACACTTGAAAAAAGATGATGAATCGACTGGCTCGCACCAAATGGCGACGATCCAGAAGAGAGCCAAAAGATGGATCGACACTTCTTGTCAAAAAGACCAAAAATATAAGGGTCAAGGTTCAGTAGTAGGCCTATATCCGATCCTGCCGCAAGGATTCCCGACCTTGTCGTGTTCATTTTGTATTTTGCGGGATTAACCTTGCGCATAATGAGGGAGGCCAAGGTCGGAAAACGACGACGACGTCGTCGTTGACTGTTGGTCAGGGTTTTAAACGAATCAGTCCTTCGTTCGGTCACTTCACGGCCGAATGAATGAGTTATTTCCAGCTTTAGACACCATTCAGAATCAATAGTTCCCGTTACGTCTATTGAATTTTTTTTTTATTGTTTGTCGTCGCTTGTCACCTCGATTAAAAGTGGGTCAGTCCTTGTTGGACACCTTTGTTGGTGGTCCTGCGTATTATATAAATTTCCTTCTAACCCGCGCCGTGCGTAGTTTGTTGACACATCGAAATAGGGACGGGCCGCAGTGTCGTCCACATTGTTCCCTCCTGAAGACGATGGTTTGTTGGTCTTGGCATCCGGCCAGTAAGGGGAGAAAACAACAAACTTTGCCAGCCTAACTGGGCGGCGGCTGGACAGGTTATCATCCTGTAAATATACATTATTGACTTGTCCGGCTTTGGGCCAACAAGTAAGAGAGAGAGCTGCTCGAACCTCCGTGACGGCCAAAAAAAAGCTGGACAAGTCACGACCAGAAAAAAAGAAATAAAACACAAAAGATTTGGTGGGGGCTATGCTGTCATGATAGATGTATACAGCTCGTTTCTTGTTGTGTAAGACATAAAGGAGTCGGTATCATACAATGTGTTGTTTGTTACGCCAAGCAACAGATGGCCAGGATCAAACGGGCAAGACGGATACGAGAGCAACTTGTTCCCCACGTATAAAAAGTTGCTGAATATGTCTCTGACAAACTTGATCCTTCTTCTTTAATTGTAATACCACAAGTCCTGTGAGTTCCTCATTTTCTTCTTCTTCCGGTTCTGCATCCGTTGTTCCCAGTGATTCCATGGCGTTAGTCATCAATTCCACCGGACCTTGATATATAATTGAATAAAGAAAAAAAAAAGTCGGTCATTGTACATGCACAACCTGACCTTCCTCTCACCGACCCTGGCCGGCTACGCGCGCGCATTTTGAACTTGAAGGTAAAACACGAGTGAGAGGCGCGTCAATGTCATCCGCATGGAGCGGGCTAGATTCGTAGTGCGTCGTGAAGGTTTCCGGCCAAGGTCGGATCGCACAATTTTAAAATGACGCTTCGTTGTGTAATAAACCTGTTCCACACCCCCTTTTGTTATAATAACCTTTTTGATTTAGTCAATATTTTTTTAAAAAAGAAGAGACGAATTTATAAAAATTTAAGAATCCCTTATCGGACGGCCTTGCCCAGTCAGAAACGAGATAGTTTGGTCCGTCTGGTGAGGAAGGCGTTCGCGACGGGTTTACCTTGAAACTAAGGTCGCTAATATATATATTTTCGAGGCCTTCAAAAGACCGAAAAAGGGAAGGATCGTTTCGTCATCAATAAGAATTGTATAGAAATACCATAGACGGGCGTTTTCCTGCGCCTCTTGCGCGTAAATGTTTCATCGACGTCCGTTAGTGCGAGATTCCACTGCTTGTCAAAGGCGGCTATAAATCCCGTACACCATCCACGAATCCATCTAGCACTCCTGATCCACACCTGTGAAAAGAATTTAAATATTTATTTATCTTTTTGAGTGGTGCCAAAAAAAGATCCTCGGGCGGTTTTTTTTTAACATTTCGCAAGTCTCTTTTTAAGGAGTTGAGCGACCCAGCGCCACCGCCTTTTTAAAAAGTTCCTAACGGTACCTTCGCCTCATTCTTTTCCCTCTCTTTCTTTTAGGATTTTTTTTTTCTCCGATCCTTCTGGATAAATGAGTAACAGGTGACGTGTGTATATATTTTTTCTTCAACACCCTCTTGCATATCATTTCCCTGTTTTTCTTTCTTTCGTTTTGACCTACTCTGAACCGCGCCGTGAGTCCATTGCACAACTCTCCCGAAAAAGTGGTGTGTACCGTTATCTTTTTACTTTTTTTTCTTCTCTCTTGGAATGCGCGCCCCCTTCGGGATATACACGAGCCCCAAAATTAGGCATTCCACACATCTCCCTCTCTTTGTGGGTAATAATCACAGAGTGATGACCGTATAGCGTGGAATGATTCATCATTAAAGAAAAAGGAAGAACTTGATGAGGGGCCCGTATTACCTTGATTCTTCTCTTCTCCGTCATGCAGCGGCGGAGGACGGAGAGTGGGCCGTCGGTGACCTCGTCCATTCGACTCAGCACATTGCGTAGTGGACGGCTGTAACTGCTCCGACCTCGGCCTATAACCGGTTCTATATAATAGTAATAAAAATAAAAGAAGGATTGGTTGACCTTTAAATGCTTTTAAAAACTTTATTCTTTCAAAAATTGCGTATTTTATGTTTTTTGTGGGTCAGTGAGGGCACGGCACCCCACCCAGAAGAGGGAACTGTTGCGTAAAAGGAAAAGGGGAGGAGCTCTGGCGTGATTCACGAAGACACGCGCGCGCTTGATAGGGGAAATGTTTTCTTCCATTACAGAATGCGTGAAGCTCGTTTTCATTTTGCATATCGAAAAGATTCTTTTAGAGACCTGTCCTATTACGTGTACTCACGCGGAACCGTTACATCTGAAAGGATTTATAAAAGTTTTTGCGTGATTCTAAACGTGTCTTTAGATTGGCATTCATTTCTTTTGTTCAAATTTTGTATGATAATTTTATGGTAGATTTAGCCTTGATTTTTTCATTCCACAACCTTCTTTCATAGGCCTTTAAGGACATCTAGCGGTCAGCTAGTCTACTGGTTTTTTAGAGTGTGAAAATAACCGAGGTTAATTGCATCTGGCTAATTTACATATTATGCCCATCCATCCTTGAAATTTGTTGCCGAGAAAATTTGAATGGGATGACGTTATTCAATTAGCGGAAGGAGCCCACATCTGGCCAGACTAAAACATGACGCAAATGAATTTATTAGTTGCATTCAAATTCTAAAAGATTTAATCTTTCATTCAATAAAAAAGAGGGGCAGATGAGTCTCAGTTGCTATGCTATAATTATTCATTCTCTATAACAGTCAGTCACCTTGATGAGGTAGGAATCGTCTCTGAAGCGTGTCTGGATTACCCCAACTGCTTGCACCAGGCCTCGGTCCCTAAAATTCAAATTCAAAATAGTGATTTAATTTAGAGAAAAATTTTAAAATTGAAAAGCCATACATCATTGGGGACATTTTGGCCAGCTCTAGCTCTTGTAACGGATGAGATGAACTGTCCCAAGTTGTCGTAAACAGGAGCCTCTGGGACGGGCACGACGACCTCTTCAGTTGTACTGGTCAAGGCCTCTAAAGCATCAAATCGGTCAGACGAAAAGTCAAGTTCTTCTCTTTCTATCTTGTCACTCATTGTGTATTATTTCTAAACCACTCGCAAACAATCTTTATGTACAAAAGATTAGTTTTTATGGACAACATTGACAACTTGCGTCACTTTACATCGTTTGTTTTGAATTCAGGAGAGGGCTCGATAGCGCCATCTTCTAGTGAGATTAGGAAACGCGTTGCGAAGTCATATTGGCGGGTTTTAGATTTTTGGTTTTAGCTCGGTAAATTGCAAAGATAAAACACTGTACAAGCAAGATTTTAAATGTTTTGAAATTGTCTTCATGACAATGACACTATAACAGAATGATTATATCATTTTTAAAAAATTCAATTGTGAAAAAAAACTGCTTCATTATGTGTAAAACACGTTTGGTTACATCAACTCCTTTCGATATATGCTCATTTGATGATTGATTCGTACCTGGGTGATCCATGAGTAGGAAGGGTTTAATGAACCATCGTTGCAGGTAGCAAAGCTGAAATACTCGCAACCGGTTGAATTTAGTGCTCACGGAGGTGATGGCACTTGAGTCTCGTTTTCATCTATGCATCCATAATTCCTTAAACAAGTTCTCTCAGTCTACAACTCATGAATAATGAAAATGTCTTCTTTCTTTTAATTTCAATTTCACAGTTTTTTTTCGGCCGAGGGACGTCAACACGAACTGTCGTGCTTCATGGACTTGCAGTCGTCGACCGCTTCGAGCCTCGTTTCATAATACAAAGTAAAGCATTCATTTGTGATTATATTGAGCATGATTTCTGATTGGATTCGTTCAACTGACTTTAGAGTCCCGCAAGAAAGGGTTCTCATCGTGAAACCCACTGAAGCGTCACCAAGACGGACCCACGTCGAGGAAAGACCATGCCGTTCATTGATGACGATCTACTGTGGTGTCCCGACAACGATGGAAAAATGGTCGATCTCTCCTGTTTGGTAATTAATAATATAAAAACGGGTATATTCATTTTTGAAAGACAAAGAATAATTATGGTAAACAAAGTTGGTTTTAAAAAGTGTTATCAGAAAACCAGAATTCGCATTTTGTTTCATCGGCAGCGCTGCATTAACGGTTATTTGTAAACTTGAATTCCTGTTTTCGTTTTTCAATTCAAGTATGTCGTCCATTGCTCTCGACTTGGAAGCAAAATTCCACTAGAACTATTGGCATCCTCAATCTCGATCTTGTGCCAAGAGAAATCAGTCGAGTGTGAATTATCTAGTATAAATTCAGATTGACATCACATCCATTTTTTTTTATCTCAAATTGTTGTCTATAAGAATTCAATGTAGGAATTTACAAATGTTGCATATCAAAACAATAGATTGTGCATCATCAATCATTCCACACACATATCTTTAATTAAATTTTGAACATTGGTATTACAGACGGCGGCTCAAACTGTCCAAACATCGGCCGTTCCACCATTAAATGGTCACGGTGGCGAGTTTTCTGACCTCACGGAACTCTCCCATGCCGACCTCAATGGCCTCGTGTCCGAGATTGAGGGAGAGGATGAAATCTTCAAACAGTTTGGTAACTTTGAACTCGACAACATCTTTGCAGATTTTGAAGAAAAGGTAAATATTTAAATAATTAATTGTAATTTTAAGCAGTTAACTAATAATATTTTAATAGGTGGGAGACTGCACCACTCTTTTGAGTAACTCTGAATCCAACAGTTTATCTCTCAGTGCAGACGATTTTTTGAGAAAAAGATTGGCCGAAGAGAAATGGAAATTATCTGGAAGACCATAGAGATGTATTTTTTATATATTCATAATATTTAAAAATTCAATATTTAACTCAAATTTAAATTATAGAGCCCTCACTCTTGTGTCAGCAGCAGTCTTATCCAATCCCAAAGTAGTAATGAAGAGGAAACGTGTCACCTGATGCTAGGCGGAGGTGACACTGGCCCAACCATCTCCGTCAGAGGAAGCATAACGCTGACGAGCAGTGGTCGGTACCTGCCTTCGGTTGGGGCTAATCAGTCGCTTAGTTTACCCCTTTCCTACGGCGAACCTCCTCCACCGACTGCATGTCTCACCTACACCTCCCTGTCTAGTGCCACACCGACTCTTTCGAGCCTCCTCAATACGCCATCGCTTCACTGCAGTAGCAACGCCAATACCTCGTCATTATCATCGTCCAGCCGGACGGGAGCCAGTCATATAAACCTCCAGCAGCCTCCCCCGCTGCTCGCCATGAATAAGAACAAGAATATTGTCGCTGCTAATCCACTCCTTGCTGGTATGAAACCTTGTCCTAATTTTTTATTAGGGTCACAACTCTTATCAGAATCAAAACAAATAAGCATTTCGCCCTTGAAATTTAAAACTCGTGTTTCCTTGTAATTCTGTATTTGCAGAGAAATTGGCAGCGCCAGCCGCTCCTCTACCTCCAACCTCGTGCGCCACTTTGGCATTATCCCTGGGCAATTGCATGGTGAGCCAAGATGTCCTCATTAAGATGGAACCTCCTTCTTCACCCGCCGTCCGCTCGTTGTCACCCTTTTCATTGCTCACGTCGTCCCTCAATATCGAATGCGACGACTACGGAGTTGACCGAAAACCCATCGCCCGATTCGAGCAGAGGTATGTACCACGACGTTGCTTTTTTCTACCGCTAGATGGCGTAACCATTAGCTATATTTTCTCATTTCCGTAAGGAAAGAATCCTTACACGGACGTCATCAATTAATTCATTAAAGTTCGCTCTAAAAGAGCTCAAAGGCCTTGAGTTTATCTAGATTTCTTCTTCTTTTGATCCTTTTGTAATTCACGCACGACTCTCTGACATGTCAACGTCATACCCGTCCCTCTCACGTATTCTATTGAAATATGAACGGAGGACACAGTTTGCGTGACCTGAGAAGGATGACGAAAAAGATTTAGTAGGAACGACAGGAAGAAGTAAAGAGAAAATGATTGGCTTCCATTCATCATAAATGAGACTTTTTTGGAAGAAGTTTTGAGGCTCGCTTCATCCATAAATCGTGGTAAATATAAATGAGAGGTGTTTCATCATTCATCCTCTCACGTGGAATAGGAACGTTGACGTGATTTACTAGCGCTCCTTGTGCTCTCTACGAGTTAATTTGGCATCGGGAGTCGAGACAATTTCTTGATGCTTTTCACTTCTTCTTCTTCTTCCTCGTAGAGAGGCGGGAACCGACTATTTAGAGAGAGATGCGCAGCTGGTAAACGACAAGGAACGGTATTTATACATGGAAGAGACGTCGAGAGACTCCTGGATGATGGCCCAATGTTTATTTCAGCCACCCCCTGCGTGACGAAAAAGAAAAAGAGGGAAAAAAGTCCTCTTTTCTCTTTTTTTTCTTAAGAAAAAGTTTGCGAGATCCTGTCAGGATCGTCCCTTTTTTTATTTTGATTGTCATCTGGCAAGTGATTTATGGATGGAAGGAAAAGAAATTTTTACGTAATGAAGGATCGTTAGTCAAGTATTTCACGCCATTTGCAATTTACGCAGAGAGAATACCCTATTAGTCAGGATCGTCGAGAGTATAAGAATTCCTGGTATTTTTACGACCCACTCTCTTTGAAGAGGAATGGCGGAGACTTTGTCTTCCGGAAGCATCCCTCTTTTTGGAATTCCGGAATTTTTTTTTCTTTTCCCTTCCGCGTGATTCAGGATTTGTTTTGACATTTACGGTTGGTATTCGTAAAAAAAAGAGCTCTCTCGGATTAATCCCTGATGGATGTAGTAGGATCTTGTTTGTTTGTTTACTTCTTTCATATAATTAATGGCCTCCGAGAGAGCAATCAAAAAAAAAAAAGATCCTGATGGGAAATAACAACTTCCGTGTATCCATCCCGGAATTTTGTTGTTGTTTTATTTTTCCCTCATTATTAATAGATCCTGGTTTGAGGGTGTTCACGATGTGTATATAAATATACACGAACGCAAGTTTTTTTTCGCTTCAAACAATTTTGTAACACACACACAGCCGGCCAGGATTTTTTTTTCCCTCCACATTTAGCCGTCTGCACCCAGAGCATTATAACGGGGAGAGAGAGGTTCGTCTAATTCCGGAATCCTTCCTTCCTCGCCGGAGTGTTTGCTCCATTACCAATAAGTCTGTCGACGAGACCGTTCCTGCCGCCCCGGCGAGTTTGTGCGCGCCCGGTTTACACTCTGCTATGGGAAGGACGAAATGGCCCATCTGCGGGGTCCTTCACATTTTCTTTTTTGATCTTGTTGTTGACCTCTGCTTAGGAAAAGGATTTCGGGGAAAGATGTTGGCAAATGAGTTCCTCGTAAAATAGGGACACATTCCTCCTCGTCTCTTCTTTTTTCTCAGTATTTATAGCTTCTTCTTATGTAATTGTTGAGGAAGAAGAAGGGCGGGGGTGCGCAGCACAAGAGTGTTGATGGCTGCATGTCGGCGAAGCTGGACCGATGACGGAAAAAAGCCAGATAGGGCCTCTGCTTCTGCTCTCTTTACGAGTCCCAGATGAGGATATTTCACGCTAATTTTCCGCCAGGACACCATTCTCTCTCCCCTTTGCTTGGACTCACTTTAAGACGAGGCGGGATCTCTTTGAAATGTGATGCCGGACATCTTTGTCTTCTTTTCTTCTTCGTCTAAAAAAAGAGATTCTGGGATGGTAGCCAAAGCATTCTTTTTGTTAGAGAGGAAATGAAATTGGCTTCCTAGATTAGTTGACGGATTGACTTTTGATTAGCTAGGATAAGTCAGGATCGACCCCCCAAAAATAAATCAGAGTGTAGAGAGAGTTGTCTGATGCCAAGAAAACCTTTCGTCGTCGTCGATCCATGCCCACGGTAAACTGACTATGTCTCGTTAGTACATCAGCACCACCTGTAGGACTGAAGTGATCCTACTACTCATCTGATTTATTGCGCCTCGAGGAATAACCCAAACAGGACGGAACGAGTGGCGAAACGATCACGCTAAGATGGGCAAAAATGTGGACATGTACTACTCACGACCGCAACGCGCAAGAAAGTGTAGTATCAAAGTATGTCAAGGCTCGTCAGTGTGTGTATCCGACTCCCGCCTTTCTCTCTCTCTCTCATAACCATTGGTCCATGTGCGGTTTTCATTTATACATCTATTCGGACTAGAAGTTTAAATAACGGCGAGCTCTCAATATTTTTATATGATTTATGTGTCGGTTGCGTCAGTCGTCGTCTATCCCAATAGATTTCCGGCCCCTGTTATGATTGGGCCGCCCAGTTTTTTTCGAAGTAAAAGTAGGTCGCACCAAGGTCTTCTCTATCAAGAAAAGGGAAATGTTCTGCGACATGAACCTAAATAACGGAGAAGACAATAAAGATAGGTCCGTTACCAAGTGCCGTCCGGGATCGTTGAAGAAGAAAGTGGTTTCCAAGGTCGGATTGAGTGAGCCTATTACATTATTTTGAAAGGAAACGGACAGAAAGTGTGTCCTGAATTATTGAAATGAGATAAGGATGGGGACAGATGCACTGAAATAAAAAAGTGTGATACCCAGCACAACAGGAAGAGAAGCCCACTGACCTTTGCTCTATAGCCGCCTCTTACTTTCCCTCGAAAAAGAGAGAGAGAAAGTTTCTAATTTGTTCCCCCTTTCTATAAGGTGACGTGACACATGCGTTATGAGCAGCTAAAAAAAAAACTAAAAACGGAAGAGGAAATCCATGATGAATATTTAAAAATAAGCGGACGCCGACGTAAAAATTTCGCCATTGAGGAAGTCGTTCCCTATCTAAATATCGTTTGCCCTATCGCCCTCTTATCACAATGAGGAAGTACTTTTTTACACACACACACACATATATTACAATAACTACGATTCATATATTATCGTTCCCTCCTGGTTCGTTCAGTGCGCTTGTCCTGAATATACAAAATTTGATTCCATTTATTATTATGCTGTTATTTTTCTGCGTGATGACCCACTTGTTTCTTATACGATAGCATACGGGTAGTAGTTGCAGCTTTAACACTTTTACTTTTTTTTTTTTCGTCTTCTTAAACCGTTTTCTCTTCCGAGGCCATCCGCGCCGGATGAAGAAAGTCATAGGTCGTCCAAAGACTCACCAAAAAAAGAGAGAGAATGACGTCAGACCCCGGGAAGGAGACGTTTTATACCCAATCAGAGCCCTGTTTTCCCTTTCGTTCCACGCTTTTTGTATGTTACTACTATAGTCCGTCGTGTGTGGAGCCCTCTCACGGTCCGACACTCTCTCTCGCCCTCCGCTGCTCTAAACCCAATGTGTCAGTAGGCCACCGGGCTCCGTAGCGATCAGACGTGTGTGTCCAGAGCTGCGTTTAGTTTACCTACTACTTCTCACTGAAATCGTGTGCTTGTTGTTGTTGTTGTTGTGGTGCTCATGTTTTAAGTGAAAAAAGAAGATGAGGAACACGAGTCTTTTAGTGGCTCCGGCCGAGCCGGTTATTGAGAACGATCTCCCTTTGGACTTGAGCTGTAATTCACGTAGTCGCAGCGATGAGGACATGGAAACTGAAGATCAATGTGATGTAAGGCATCGTAATGTTGTTAGAATCGGTGGCCCTCCATCACCTCCGCGCTCTCCGGTCGGTGGAGATGAGTTGCGCGCCCAGTTGGCTGATTTAGGCTACGTAGCTTATCACCGCCACCTGATGGCTCAGCAATGGCACCATCAACAGAATCAAGAAGCTATGGAAGAAGATGATGAAGAGGATGACGACGATGAAGATCTTTTGGTGATCCAACAGCGTTGTTCGGATGAGGATTCTGATGACGGTCGACGTCATCATCAGCCGATGGATCTTGCCGGTCATCCTAACCCTAAAGCCTACAAGAAATCCCTGATGAAGCGCTATCGTAAGTTGTGATTTGTAAACAACATATCCTTCAGGGCCGTCCAACAGAAAGTGAACACTGAAAAAAAGGGAAGGGGAGGAATAAGAGAGACCCTGCCCTACTTAGCCAATCTTCCTTCTCTCTCTTTTTTTTTTCTAGCAGCAAGTCCTTCCTATGTGTGTGTTTGACTCTATACGGCTGCCCGCTTTCACTTTCAAACATGGCGGGGCTTTTTTTCTCTCTCTCTCTCTTTATTATACGATATGTGGTGGTGGAAATCGAGGCCCACACGACTGGCCTAGATTCCATCTCTCTGTTGTATTATTATTTCTCGCGTCCGTTTTGTTTCTTTCAAGACGATGAGCATATGTGTACCATATAAGGATCTGAAAGAATTTATTTATTTATTTATTTTTGGAGTTTTTGGGGAGAGTGACAATCTTTTTTCGATAGGCGCGTGTGCCAAGTCACGCCGGTCGCCTCCATGTTTAATTCACGCGGGATCTACATTCATTCCCGCGGGCGCCCTATGATGATGGATCTTTTACATATTGGGTCGAGCTATTTTATTCGGAAATATAATGCGGATACTCTCTCTCTCTCGATCCCTTGTTTTTCCGTTGTTGCGTGAGTCACGCTCCCGCCCGAAATGAAGGATCACCTTTGATTTCATTCTTGGCAATCTCGTCCGAAGAGAATACTTGTTGCCGCGGTCCGGATGAAACGGGAATTAAAGTTTTTTATCTTCTTCCAAGAATTCCTTCTTCTGCCGCTCCACAGCCCATTGATCCGAGCGTCTGGAAGGAGCGCGCTCTCTTTGACGTCAGTGACGGGCGTCGTCGCGCGTCATCCACCCCCTTGACTCTGCTCCCATCCATTCTCCATCCCCCCAAGATGATTAAAGTTCCATGAAGCTGTTACGGAAAGCGTACGTCAGACGCTCCCAGCCAGGATCGATTCCTCAAGGTCCCCCTTTATATCGTCGGATATCCGATGCCGGAAAGAGACGGCTCACCTTTAAGGATCGATCCCCTTTTCTCTCCCAAAGCGGCCTTGATTAAAAACGATCATTCTTTGACGTCGGTAGAGAGAGAGCAACAAGCCGCTTTAGAAGAGCCTCCCTCTCTCCATGGTAACGAATGACGTCAAGGAATCTACGATCCCGTTAAATAATAACGGAAGAGATCCTTGGAAGTATATATCCTTCAGATAATTTTAGGGGATTTCCTACGACCTGTCGAGAAAAACAAGAACGAAAGGGAAAGTTGGTACCGAGGTCGTGCTAATATATTTTTCTCTCTTTCACTCGATTCGCTTTTTGGCCGCTCTCAATAAGTTTGTGCGTAAAGTCTGTCCTTGAGCGAGCAAAAGAAATGAAAAGGAATAACTTCTATTTTGTATGGATTGCACATATCTAAACGAAGGTCGTGTAACAGCACACGACGCTGAATCTTGTACAACACATTTTCCACGCAACACTCTCTCTTCTGGTGTTCACTTTCCCTGTCCTCCTAACCTACTTTGTGTTGTCGGCGGAGGCGACGACATGGGGCGGCCCTTTCCCTTCCTTCTCCTGTTATGATCCACTTGATTTCGGGAGGAGAGTCTAGGAACGATATGCTGGCACCTTGATGATGTTATAACATAGGAAAGAGGAGGGTATCTCCCCGCCCAGTCACCTCTTTTTTTATTTTATTATTATTATTTTTTTTTTTTGCCCGTTATGTTGAAAGAAAGTCTCCCATGATCAATGGTTTGCACGATCCAGGCCAAGGATGTTCCTCTCTCTCACTTAACAGATTTTTGCTAGAAAGTGTTGTCCCCGTTCCGCCGGAATGAATCTTGACATATTTTTATATTTGCATCCGCAGTGGACACAAAAGTAGATGGAGGCGGACGTATCCATCCGGCCGGATCCAGGATCCTCGCAGCAGTGGCTGCGGCAGCTGCAGCGAGACAGCCATCCGCTCCTCCGGCAGCTTCTTCTTCATCAACATCGGAACCACCGCGAACGCTTCTCCGCGGGATCTTGAGTCAGCAGCCGAGTGGAAGCAGTGGCGTCGTTTCCGGCGGAGGAGGAATCGGATTGGTCAACTTGCACAGCATACTCCAACCAGGTCATCCTGCACTCCGCCCTGGAGATCAGCCGTCGTATCATCCATCACTGGCTCATCATCCGCACGTCAAACCCGGTAAGGATCTTTTATTTTTCCTTCTTAATTGGATGAGGGAGGCTCTAGCCCACCCACGGGGCGGCAGCAAGGACAAACTCAGTCCTCTTTGCTGTAGAAGAAAACTTGTTTGTTCCGGAAGGTGATTAATGCGAGCCGCGCGGAGGAAGGAAAAGAGATGAAGTTGGTGCAAGCTGGGTCCTCCCCGTTGTTGACTCTTGGGAAATTGACTCGTCGTCTTTCTCTGAGAGATAGAACGCTTCCTGTGTACTCTGTCTCAAATGTTTTCTTTGGCATACAACAGGATCCTTACCCCCTTCTCCGGCGGACAGCGGCGTCTCGGATGTGGACAGCAGCAGCGGCCACACGAGCAACGACGAGATCAAGTCTCGACTCCAATCCTCTTCATCTTCCACCGGTATGTATTTTTCTTTTTAAAATCAAATCTATGGTGTTGGCTCTTCCTTTCCTTTTCTAACAAAACTGCCCGCTTTCCAAAGGTGGTGGTCTGGGCAGCAGTGAAGAAGATCCTGTCGGGAGTAGTCCATCTCCTGTCTCTTCTTCTTCCTCATCTTCCTTTAGCGGTGATAGGCGGTATCCTCCTCCACCGCTCTTCAGCTACGAGCGCTTTTCCCTTCTTCACCAGCAAGATCCTCACGGGGCTTATGGTAATTCATTAATAATAAGAAAAAGACCTACCTTAACGTTGTTTTTCCGGGTCCCTGACTATAATTCACAAAGACGGAAGGATCTTATTACGTCGCCTCACCTTTAGTAGTAGTAACGAGTGAAACCCTGCTTCTTTTCCCTTTTTTTTTTTTGGTCACGCTGATAGAAACGTGCCTTAGTCCGATGACGTCTACAGTCTTCCCTTATGATGGACACAAAAGAACCGCATCCGGTCGCTCCTTCAATTTTTTTTTTGTTTTTCAAGCAATTTTTCATTAAATAAAAAAGAAAGAGATGCAATCGGCGTGGGCTATATTCAATCACTCAAGGATTGGGTTTTTTTCTTCTTCTTCTTCAACACCAAGGATCGATATATAAGATGGAGGACATAGAAAGGGCATCCGTGACGTACGAGACCAGAGTGGCCCGGCCGAGTGTGTGTGTGGATTGACGTCAGTGGGATCCCCGATCGATGATTTCCCTCTCTATTCTTGTACTCCTTTCAAGGGGTGGAGAGTTATATAGAAAGAAAAAAGAGGGGTTCTTGTGTATTTCGGCGTGAGTGACCGTTCTCAAGGCCGTCACGATATAAACTCCATGTCCACCTGAGACCTAAAGAAAGAAAATATATTTCACGCCCGTCTCTCCCGGATTTTCATGTGTGTGTTCAGAGAGGGTACGGCCAACGACCAGGAAGTAGTAACTGAAACTCTTATGGCCTTGACTAACTGTGTTCGTGAGTGCGTAACCGCTGAAACTCATCGTTCACAAAGAAAAAAGACCCTTAAAAGGTGGCATGTAGACAGAGAAAAAGTGCGATACCAATCACTCTCGACTAACTTGACAGAACAGAAATTTACGGAAGACCGGAAACGGCCTCTTTCCTTTCTGATCCTTTTTAGGACATGTCTCAAAAAAAAGTCCCGAAAAAAAAAGTATTTTTCCTCGCCAGAGGGAGGTCTCCCATTAGCTCCCTCTTGGTTTTCCAATTACTGCCCGCTTTCGTCGCCCTCTTTTCTCGGGTTCGGTGTGATGGTACTGCCGGCGCGCGCTAATGACACGGAGCGTCGGCGGTGTCGAACTCCCGCCGACGCTCGTTGTCGTCATCATGTCGTCGTCTAGAATCGTAGAAGAGGATGTTGTCTCTAATGTTCGGGCCCGTTTCTTGTTGTTTATTCATTTTCTTCCATCGTGTTACTACTCTTTTAAAAATAGATTGTGTCTCTACTCCTTTTTTTCTTGAACGAGTCCCAAATGGTCTACTCAAGAAAAGCTTTAAAAGTCAAACTATACTAACCATCATCATATCTTGTAGCTTTAATTGAGCATTGAAACTTAGCGAAGAGAGATTCATGTTTCTTTCTTCTTCTTTTATAATTAAAAAACAGCTGTCGGAGATGGTTTCGACCAGCATTTCCAGGCGCCGGGAGGATCCGCATCGCTCCAACAACATCACGGAGCTCAATCACAATCCTCTTCTTACGGTATCCAGCATTCCCAACAGCAGCAACAGATGATGTACGGGACGTTGCAATCCCGCAATCCACCCGTCTTGCCACCACCTCCACTCCATCTACACCACCATCAGATGGCCGGCTCCCCCTATCATCATCAGCTGCACCATCATCATCAGCAGCAAGCGGCCGCAGTGGCCGCTGCCCGTTCATCCGCTATGGCTGCGCTCCTCTCCGGCGGAAGCGTTCCTACTTCCGTCATTCATCAGACACCCCTTGGAGCATCAACGGCTAGCCCTGTTTCGAGTGCCGGAGGAAGCGGAAGCCCTAGTGGAGGAGAAGATAGCTACTTTGGAGACCTGGGACTGTACAATGGTGGATATTCCGGCCCTTCCGGATTAGATTCACCTCACCGGCGTAAGAAGATGAAAAAGCAAAGGAATCCGGATCTTGTTGGGGTCGGACCGGATGGCTGCCCATCTGGCAAGCGCAAGAATCGAGAAGGTATTAATCTAATTTCGAAAGGAAATGTAATAATCTCTAATCATATTTACTGTTTTTATAGCTGGATCGACGACGTACCTGTGGGAATTCCTTCTCAAATTGCTCCAGGATAAGGATTGCTGCCCGCGTTACATCAAGTGGACCAATCGGGAGAAGGGTGTATTCAAGCTGGTTGATTCCAAGGCTGTCTCTCGGCTTTGGGGTCTCCATAAAAACAAACCTGACATGAACTACGAAACTATGGGAAGGGCGTTGAGGTATAAAATCACCTTCCCTTTTCCTTTTTATACGTGACATACTTACTTAATCAAATATTTCAATTAAAATGAAACAGGTACTACTATCAGCGAGGGATTTTGGCCAAGGTGGACGGCCAAAGACTGGTCTACCAGTTCGTCGACGTACCGAAGGACATTGTGGAAATTGACTGTACCGGCGCTTGAATGTGTTTCTCTCTTTCTTTTTTATGCTCATCACCCATTTTATTTTCTTTATAAACAGTGCCTTTTCGATTGGTTATAAACACCCGAAATCTTTTAGAAACAAACAAAAAAAATTTTACCCCCCTCTTTCTCTCAACTGTGATGAATGGACGGAATGATTTTTGTTTGCTTGACTTCATCGAGAACGTATCACAAGTTCTCCCCCTATCTATTTATATTTAAGAGCTCCTCTTTACCTGTAATTTATATATACATATATATATGTAAAACCCATATCGTCGGCTTTGAGAGAATGTGTGCCTAAATAGCCTCCCTTCGTCCTCCCTTATTATTTTTCAAAGTTTTATGTGTTATCTTCTTAAAATATGGTCGGGATTTAAAACCATTTCTAAACAATCTTTCTTAGGTGATTGGCTCTAAAGAGAAAAAGGGAATCTTTGTGTAGAAATCCTTGTACGTACATATTATAATGTGAATGCTTGTGCATATAGTTTTTCCCCCGCAAAAAATTTAAGTTATTTAAAAACAAATTCGTGTGAATGATATGATGTTGATATACTACTGTATGCCTTAATATTTGTCCAGCCCTTAAAACCACTACTCGTTGAACCTAAGAGAAAGAAAAGAGAAAAATTTATGGAGATCTCAATCATTTTGACGATAATCCGATGACACTTGCGGTGCCAATACCCCCCAATATACCCGATCCCGTAATTATTATTATTTACATCACCCATCTCACAGTTGTTTCCATTCTTATTCTCTCCGGATATATCATCATCTCTGTTTTTTAATTAAATAATTGCTCTTAAATATCAATGTTTCCCCGTCGGTGGTAGTTGAAAGCGTTTAGGGCCAAGAAAAGTGGGATTATCAGAAAAAAAGGCGGAATATTACCTGGATCGCATCATATCCAGCGCAGTGCATCTATTATAAACACACACACACACACACATCTTTCTCTGTTGTATACATATGTTTATTTTATACACGCGCCGTCCCTTCAGCAAGACAAAAAAGTGTGAATGAACGCGCGTCATGGAGGGGTATACATTTGTAAAACCAGTAATACAATTGTTGTCCATAAACAAAAAATATTCAAATTGGTTTCTGAGTCTTATTTACTTAATTCAAATTTAAGCTAAAGGTATAGATAAATAAGAAATTAATTTTGAATTGTTTGAAAGGCGAATTTGTTGTTTACGTTTTAAGGAGGTAGCGGGTATTATCTATTTGAGATCTATGACCCAATTACCATCTATAGTAAACTGCATTCGCATGAATAAATTTGCAAATATGTAATCAGTTCAAGAACGTATACAAACATTTCGAAATCGATCTTTTGAATATTTAAAAAAAAAGTAGCAACTTTGCAATGTTTGGGCGTGACACTCTAGATTGTATAGAATGCTGCGTATATTTATTATTTATAGCTGGGCAAGTTCCTTTTAGAAATTGACCTTTTAAATTTTTATGAGAAGAAAAAAATACTCATAAATATTTCAGGCCGGAAAAAAGGCAGTCTCAACTCTCAACGCGCTGTTTTAAATCAAAATAAATTAATCAACGACATAAAAAAAACTAAATTACAAAATAAAAGGTCAGAGAAAATGTGTGTGGGCCTGTCGCTGTTATTATTAAGCAACAGGATATGTTGCTTCATCATTTATAAAGTGTTACAAGTTCATCATCACAGAAAACCTCGTAAGTTTTGCGCAAGATTCTTGCAATTATAGGAGAAACAAACAAATCAAGTTCAATTTATATTGCTATAATATACTCTGCTATTATTCGGTACTCCAATGAATACTACGATTATTCCAATCATTTGAACCTAAGAAGAGTAAGTAACCTCTGAAGAGTCGAAAAACGTTCAGCGTTAGAAGTTGTCAATACTGGTGAATTCTTACGCCCCGTACATCATTTACTTACTTTTTCATCGATAAAATCGATAAAGTGGTTCTAAAAAAGCGCGTGTACAATGGAACACGCTGCTTCTAAAGAAATTATGATGAAATAACTCGACGAGAATGATCAAATAACACGCCTTTGCTTTGAATCAATTAACGCATAACCCAATTCACAACACAGCTAGCTATTACCATATTATGGGATGAATAATGCATGAAATTTGTTGGAAGTAGTAACGCTGGTATTCCACTGTCAGATTTGTTTTTACCGTCCGTAGGTGTGCAATGCTATGCAAATTTGAAAAATTCAACAAATGCAAACAGTGTAAATTACATAAATAAACTTTGGTCATTTTTAAGATTTAAGCGACATTTAATGTCTGTATATTTTTTCTTGCACCTTTTTTTGGGAGAAATTCGAATTAACGTTTGCGCGATTACAAAGATACGATTTTACGAAGTAACGCTTATAATTATTCCTAGAATTTAAAAGAAATCGAATAAAACGTGAAAGGGAAGACCAGACCTGGGATCACAATCTAAAATGGTTTTACAAAAAAACACATACCATAATATTAAGAGATTATTTTCCATGCAATAAAACCTGGAAGATGCGGTTTACATGCCCACAATATTGATCCTGGTGATGTTGTTTCTAGAACATTAACACATTTTAATGACTGAATGCATCAAAGATGGCTTCAATGCTTGCATAAGTTCCCGAGAGGAAACCAATCAATCCGAATGTGATGATAGTGAAATCTTTTACAAGGGTCCATCTAGACGCCACAGGCCAGAAAGTGATGAGTTCCAGGATTGGTGGAAAGACGAGAGCCAAAAAGGAGCTGCTGAAAGCGCCCACGAGCGAGATGAACAAATCCAATTTTGGGATCAGCGCCGCCAGAGTAACTATTATAGAAAGAATCCCGTTATTATCTACTTGAACCTTTAAAATATAAACTGAAACCTTACAAGTGAATACGACCAACATGGTGCGGAAGACGTACTCCGCTATCAATTGGCTCCTGCTCGTACTGAACCTGGAGGCCAAAGTGGGCCAGATAATTTCCATTGGAACGTAGAATTGAACTGCGTAGCTTCCTAAGATGGCTAAAACCATCTAGATATTCAAAATAAAATTGTTTCACTTGATTCTTGATAGTGATAAATTTAAAATAATTACCATTAGTTTAACGGATTGTGCCAAGAGCTCATCGGCAGGTAAATTGAGAGTAATACTGCCACGGATTTCATCGCCATATTTAAGGTAACCGTAGAATCCGACAGCAAAATAGAGAGCCGAAACGACCACCATGCCAGTATTGAGTACGCCAGTCCATCCTTCAAAATGTTTAGGGTTCCGCATATCTTTTTGCAAGGGCAAAACCAAAGAGATCCCCTCAAAAGCGAAAACAGCTGTTCCAAAACTGTTGAATGGTATAAAAATTATTAAACAAACTGATATTCAGATCTTTGAAAACAGGTAAATATACTATAGCGGGAGTGTCTTCCAAGAGCCGAAAGCAGGACGTGAAGAAATGTCCGGTAGATCGTGAAAGATGTAGTAAAAGAGGAGAACGAGAGAGCTGGATTGGAGGACGTTGGCAAGTAACGAGACGGGCGAAAGGTACTTGAGTTGCCGGATCCAGCAGAGGAAGATGAGAGGTACGGTCAGCACGGCCATGTACTCTCGGATATCAAGCGCCAGAGAAGGGAAATAATGGGCAGCAACCTAAAATAAATTAAAATTAATACGTTAATTGACACGAATAGATTCATCCTTATACCTGTTCAAGATTGTTGGCAGCAAAAACGATGTAAACACAGCAGAATCCAAACTAATAAAAAATAAAAATAATTTAAAATATGGATCAAAGAAGTAAAATTGACAATTTTCTAGTAAATACCTGTGTTATGCAAAGGAATACGTTGATCAATTTCCTGTAAAGGATCAAAAGTACAATGAACTATTTGAATAATATTTTTAAATTTTTAAATTCTAATATATCAAACCTTGCAAAGCCACTGTACGGTGCTAAACTGGGAGGACCGGTGAGACAAGCCGTCTCAACAACATCGGCATAATCCATAAAGTGATCGCCTTTACTCTTTTTCATTATAGAAGCGCATTTAACCTAATAACATTTTTATTAAAATTCCTGAAAAAAATAAATCATAGAAAGAGCAACAAAAATCACATACCAAAATGTGCATGCCTGTGCAGATGAGAGAGAAAAGAAGTGAGATAATAAAAGTGCAGTTGACATGCAAAATTTAAAAATTATCAATAGTAACTTACAGTGTACACAAATTATTGCCATAATGGGAATTCCTAAAGAGCCAACTAGCAATCCAGCATTCTTAAAAGCATCAGGGATGGCAAAAATCCCAGTGCCAATGTTGCCCTTTAGAAGGTGGATCATTGTCTCACAATTTCTACACATAAGATGAACATTAATTTAATAATTTAAACATTTTAAAAGGAGCTTTGAAGAATTTCTCACGATATGGGACGACTAGCTTGTGCCTGTGAGGGAGTCAGGAGTGGACCTGACATTGTGGAAGAATCACTTTGGTTCGTGGTTGTGCTGTCATCGTGCAACTCACTTGGAAATTCGGTGGTACTTCCAAAATTTGGAACTTCATTTGGCAAGCTAATTTTTTTTCCAGAGTTAAAATTACTTTCATTAAATAATATAATTAAAAAACTTACTGTACGCTGAAACAAACTAAGGGCTCATTTATCATTACTGCTTCGGGAGAAGCTTGCCTCAAAAGAGGCAACTTTTCATTAGCATGTAGGCTTTCCTGTGATCCTTGGTTCATTTTAAAGTAAATTACTTTGATTTACAATAGGAAGATCACCAGCCTAAATATTTTGGCACTGATGGAAGTAATGACAAGAATGCCACTCAATCCTTCTACTTGAGTTTCAAAGATGGTAATCACGATGGGTGACTCATATCTACCCCAGAATATTCAGTGTAAAGATAAATAGGCTTTGCGTCCCAACTCGATATTCACAAATGATTTAACTGGTCATTAACCTCTTTGGCAAGTTGAAGTTGTAACTAACTGCTAAGCGCAATAACAAGAAAGATCTTACCAAATACTAATTTCACACTATTTTTGACATTTGGTATAGAAAAGGACATCTAGCGGTAAAAATAAAAACTACATTTAAAAAGTCATGGATTTTGAAAAAATCAGGAAAAATCAGAAGTTTTGTTTCGCGATTTATCTTCCTTGCAAAATATAAGTTCATTTTAATAAAATTGAAATTAAAAACCAAGACTATGATTGGTTAATGTAAATGTAAAATATGTTAACCACGATTGGTGATGTAATTAACCAGACGTCCAGACAAACCTAAAAAAAATGCGGGAGTCCGCAACAGTTTGAGTTTGATGTTAGTCAAAGCAATTTAAAATGTTAGTAGTTAGTCCCAAGTATTTATGTTCTAGTCTTTCATTGGGGCACACAACCATTTAAAAATATAATATTAAAAGATACATTTTTAAACAAAGTATTTAATAATAGTAAAATTTTCGAGATACAAATATGTTTAGATAAATACATTAAGATTAGTATTTTCATTGAAGTAAACTACATAGAAGTCCAAGCTTTACTGGGGATTTTTTAAGCGGAAGACTCTTGGTAGAAACACTGACTGACACGTTGATCTAGTAGAACTGAAACTGGTTTGTGATCACTTATCCGCAACACTGGATGACTTCGGTACTCAATAACGCTGATGCTCCGTCCCTTCCATAGAATGCGATCGCACCAAGCCGGCACCCGATTTTTCTTGGTGTCCCAATCATCCGTTCCAGGATCGTATTTGTATGTCGGGCGGAAAGTGATTGGGGCTTCACGGTAGCCGACAAAGATCTTATTTTTCGCTTGCTGCGCTAGGAGCTGGTCATATTTCAGAAGACTCGTGTGATTTTTAGCCTTCAGCTGTTCCTTAACTTGAACAATATCAATATCGCTGGAGAGTCTCGAGTTTACGTCACCCATCCAGAAAACATTTTGGTGATTCTCTATTTTAGTGGCTTTGGTGGCTGACTTTTTGGACGTGAACTTAAGCCGCTTTCGGATGTGGCGATAATCCCGGTTCCGTTGCTTGACGTTTTCAACGTGGGCCGCCAAGTGACAATTCACGAAACAATAGGTGGATGCGCCCAGTTTAAATCGAATACCAACGCCTCCTTTGTTACCCATTTTAATCATCCCAGTTGCGATCACACCGGAAGCGACTTCGCTGACATGGTCCATGTACTTTTCTTGGATAAAGACTACAAGAAGCATGCCGACTAGTCGAACCACCTTCAATTTGCGGTAAGAGGCTTTCGGGTGGAGTGCTTTAGTGATAGCTTTTAGCCACTCTTTCTCTCGTGGAGTTTTGTGTAGTAATAGATTCTCTACGCTCACGTCAAGTTCTTGGAGACCGATTGCATAAATGACAGGTGGATCCTTGTCCACAGAGAGCCAGTCGACTAATTCAGTGGCAGGAGGTGGCTTCTCGTTTACATTATAAGTACCTATGAAGATCTTGATTGAATCATTATGCGCCTCTTTGCTTATCTCGTGTAGGTGCGGTGGAACGTCTTCTGTAGAAACATTTTCCTTGAATGAATTATCGCTTTTCGACTGCTTTTCTTTAGTTGACATCTTAAGTTAGCTTTTAGCTGTTAGTGAACTTTGTTATAAGGATTTCAAAGGGGCAAAGTAAAATTGCAATGATCCCAACTAGTAAAATTGTCAAAAATAAATAACTGCCATTATGAAAATCAACACTTATTAAGATCAAGAATTATTGTATTAAAAAAATTTTATGCGCTTGTTTTTTAATCATCGAAACATAAACAAATATGTCTGTATTTTAACAATAACTCGCAGAAAAAAAAAATTATTATCTGTTTTTTATACGTTTGCTCGTAACGTTCGATTTGATACAATTCTTATACAACCGAGCCAATTTTATCCATATTAATTTTACTGTATTTGCTTTTTATCCTTCCATTGCCCCACACAAATATACATAATATTATAAGTTTATAACAATTCTTAACAAGTGCAGTTCATTTTTTTCTATTTCAGGATGTGAACAAATATGAAGTTACATTAAAAACAACTTGGATAAATAGTTTCTTAATTCGAAAAGCTCAAGATAATATCGTTAATAGCAGCGTATGTGCCGGTCCCGAAACCAATAACACCAAATACAAGGATCAAAGCATCTTTGATAATGGTAATCCTGCTCACTCTCGGCCAGAATGTGATTAGTTCAAGGATTGGAGGGAAGATAAGAGCCAAAAAGGAGCTTCCAAAAGCTCCTACCAAGGAAATGATCAAGTCAATCTCTGGTATGCTAGCAGCAAGCGCCACTAATCAACAAAAAAATTATTCTAATTTTTAGTTTTTAAAGAAATTAATTTATATGCTGATTTACGTGTAACGAGGACCATGAAGGTGCGGAAGATGTACTCTGCTAATAGTTTGTTTGGAATAAATCGTTTCACTTTACTGTAAATCGATGGGAACATAATCGGTATCGGAACATAAAATTGCCTGAAACATAAAAAAAAAATTAATTACTTATTCAACGATATTTTAAATTAGCGTAGATACATAGCGTAGTTAGCCCAAATGGCGACGACCAAAAAGAGTTTAACAAGTTGAGCCAATCTGTTAAATTTTAAAAGATAATAAATTACTGGTTCACTTTATCTACTCAATATGTATAATTACAGGTCGTCTTGCGGTAAATTGAGAGTGATACTAGCCTCGATGCTATCACCATAGTTTAGGTAACCGTAGAATCCCATGGCAATGTAAATACAGGTAACGATAACCATTCCTGTGTTGAGAATACCTGTCCATCCCTTGAAATCCCAAGGGCGTTTCATCTCTTTTTGGAGAGGAAGAACTAAAGCGATCCCTTCGAACGTGAACACAGTCGTCCCGAAAAATAATGGTAAGCCAATCCAAGATCCAAAGGCTGGCACTGAGTTTACTGGTGGAAGACCTTCAAGAAAGATGTAGTAGAAGACGACGATAATGCCAGTCCATTGGAGTAAGTTGGAGATCAAAGAGACTGGTGCCAAGTATTTCAAATTTCGAATCCAAGTAAGCAAAATTAGAGGGATTGTCATCATGCACCTAAGATTTTGATTCGCAAGATACAATCAAACTTAAAGAATAAGCAAAAAAAAAATCCTGGTATTAAGGCTTACAAATAGTATTGAATGGGCCATTGTAATTCTGGATAATAGTGGTCGATCACCTACATTTTGAAGCAGTAATTTAAAAAAAATCTTGAAATCCTATTGAAAAAAGAAATGATTTCCCAGAACTTACTTGTTCCAAGTTTCTTGAAGAAAAGACCAAGTAGACGCAACAGAATCCAAACTGATTTTTAAAAAAATATTCATGATGCTAGATTTTATCCTGTATAATTTTAATATTTTAGTTATCTTACCTGTGTTAAGCAAATAAAAACATTGACGGTTATCCTTTTAATTTGATAATGATATGGGATTAAAAAAAAAGATTAATTAAATAAATAATTTAAACTGACGAAGAAATAAACTACCTAAATGCCTTGCCAAATTTGTGAAACTGCTTTGGTCCAGTCCGGCAGGCCGCTTCGGCCACATCGGCATACGAAACGGAAAAGTCACCTAATTGTAGAAATAATTTAAATCAAATTCGTAACTATTTTTCTTGTTAAACAAATGAATGCGATACCAACCTTCACGAGACTTCATAACAGCAGCGGATCTGACCTAAAAAGGATTACCAGAAATGAAAAAAAAAATTAAATTAAACAAATAACTGAATCGGACTGAAATGGATTCCTTGCGGTCAACTTACAAGCATCTGCATACCTGAAATTCATAAATGTAAAATTGTGTTTTAAATTTTTTGTTTGAGTTGATATCCTACTAAATATCTTACAGTGAGTGCAAATGATGGCCATGACTGGTAAGAGGACGGATCCAACCCAAAGTCCGGAATTGCGGAAAGCGCCCGGCATGGCAAATATACCTGTCCCAATATTACCTTTCAGCAAATGGAGCATTGTCTCCAAATTCCTAGATTTCCAAATGAACCCTTTTGAACTATATGTATATATTTTTTTTACTTGGAAAAATAGATATTACGTAATCGGTTTAAAGGTTTCAACGTTTTTCTTTGCCACAGAATGTTCGATTCCATCTTCATCAGAATCTTTTTCGATGGCTTCTTTAACGATTTCTTTTGAGGGTAATTCTTCCAACGGAATTCCAGATTCACTGCTGCTGCTGGATTCGGAAGCCATTTTTAGTACAGAATTGTTGTACTTTCTCTATTGGGTAAAAATAGAAGGTCTGTCAACGTTCACAGTAGCACTAGAATGACAGATTGACAGACTAGTCGATCCCTTTACTAAATCCTTCACCGTTAAATATAACAGTGGCTGGAAAAATTTGAAAATCCTAGTACCAACCGGTATTCATCACCTTATCGTAAATTTTGACGAGACAGAGACGGCTACTGTATCTATAGTCTATACTCTTGTATTGCTTGACCGTTGACGTGTTATTTTAAGACATTGAGAAATAAGCAAACTAAAGCACGTCAATCATACGTTTGTTTTAAGATTAGGTAATAAACGCAGCGTTTGAGATGCTGAAAGTGATATGATCACGTTCTGCTCTGGCTCCTTTTGTCTGAAAGCTTTGAAGTTCATAATAGTTTTCCTTCTTATCAGTTGTTTGTTTTGAAAAAAAAAAGCATCTTCAAGTGTAAGCATGATTCAAAAGAGCATGAGCGACGCAATCTTGTGGTTCCAATGACATTGAAACCACGTAACCAATTCTTCATAGTGCTGAGATGATGCCGATATTTTATTAGTCCTACGATAACTTTCGTGATCCTTGAATTTTGATGATGCGTGTAGCGGTATAGTCTTGATACTTTCTAAACTTAAACAGTGATAGCATTGAAATGGATTGATAGGTTGACAGATAAAAAAAAAGCTGAACTGGTTTGAAGCACTAAATTGTAAATATACTCTTCTATTAGCACAGTATATAAAAGATAATCTCTAATATATAAGAGATAATCTCTAATATACTGTGCTATTAGTATGCCAAAGACTACCCGCCGACTACCGTATGCTTTTTCTTCCGTTTAAACCTGCCGCTTCGCCTCAAGCGCGCGCGTCGCTGCTCATTTGTTTCCTCACCATGACAACAGTACTGTACTGTACCACTAGGCCACGCCTAAAGAGAAAACGGCTTTTCCATCGTTGTTTGTTTATTACTTTAATTCTGTCATAATAAAACAAAAAATCAAGGTAATTACACTTGCTATTAATCTTATTGTGCTTTTTAAAATGTTGGTGCCGAAAATATTCAAGTTGCACAAAGATTTGATGGTAGAAAGCATTCTACAGCCCCATCCCCCTGCCCCCACCTGTCAGATTTTTACTTGTTCCTATTTCATAGTTCTTTTCAGTTCTTGGCATTTCTGATGAGAGTATTACTTCATTTTATTCTAATCACCTATTCAATTTTTCAGATTTGGTGGCCAGGCACACCTGGGAACATTCAGGAATGCAGTCTCAACAAGGCAGACAACCCGGCAGAACAAGAACACCTTCTCTTGGGGGGGCAAGTTCTATTTACTCATATGCCAGCACAACAAGGACTGTTTCCCGGTCCATGAAATCTCTGAAAGTTGCCTGGTACAAGAGACCACTAGTTCAAGATGCCTTCTTCACCGATATCCAAACAGGAGCTATGATCACAGCCGTTTTCTCAATGGTACAGAATTTTCCATTAATTTTTTTTTTTTTTATTAGAATTTATTATTTAGAAAAAATATCTCTACAGGTGGTTTGTCTGTTTACCATTGCAACAGCAATCATGGACATGTACAGTCTAGGAATGACCAAGCCTGGTGTCACCCATTATGGTTTCTACATCATGTCCTTCCAGTTCGTCTACGTGGGCAACCCGAACGTCCGAAACTGCCTCATCGTATTCGCCCTCTTTTCAGCCTTGGCTGCCGTCGCCCTTTTCGTTACCTCCTGCATCCTCATGCGTGCTCTCCGTAAAGAAATCGAGAAGAATATGGTCCCTTGGCTCTATGCTTCGGGTTTCTTTTTCGCTTGGCGCACCTTCTCAATCATTTTTGCGTCCATCGTCAACGACCTTATCTTTGGCTATCATATTGCCATGTGCCTCATCTGGGTCGTTCTTATTCTTCTTGGTGCGGCCGGCTGGATCATTGTTTACTCTCTCTATCTGGAGCTGAGTGACCTAACAAAGCTGGAGGATTTAGCTCATCTACGGATGGGTACCATGTCATCGTTAAATATGACCCAATCTATCGGTGGATCCCGGCCTACGACACCGCACAGCACCGTATCAACAGCACAAGTCGTTTAAAAATCATAAAATAATCTCCAAGAATTCCGTCCTAACTTTTTTCATCCGTCCAAAAAAGAGGAATCTCATCTGTTTTGACTGTTTCTTTTTCATTCATATGTATAGACGGACTAGCCGCTTTTTTTTTTTACTTGTATTGAGTAGTTAGACACTTTTACAGAATAAACTACACGTCAGATGGCGTGCATCCCACTCTCCTGAACATATCGCTCGTAAAAGTTGACCGTTTCGGCAGTAATCCGAGGTGTTATGACAGACAATGCAAAGTCAAAGTGTCGTCGACGTATCTCTTTTGATTGGATGTCTTCTTCAAGTGCTCGAAGTGCTGCTTCGTTGCAAATCGCAGATACCTAAAGAAGGGAATTTAATACAGAGAAGTGTATCCAACTTATTGAGATACTAAAAGAGATACCTCAGCGCCAGAATAGCCAGGAGTAGAGTCGACCAACCAATCCAGCTCAACCTCAGAGTGTATAGGCATGTTGTTAAATTTAAGCTGGAGGATTTCCCGGCGCGTAGCCTCGTCCGGAAGAGGTACATAGACGATTCGATCCAGTCTTCCTGGACGCAATAAAGCCTAAATAAGAAAAGCCGTTAATCTACAGCTATTGGGTCACTTAATTAGGAAATAGAGTTATCTACTTTGTCAATCATGTCTGGACGGTTAGTGGCAGCAACGACAGTCACGTCTTTGAGAGCTTCAATCCCGTCCATCTCTGTCAAGAGCTGAGCCAAGACCCGATCTCCTACTCCTCCACCACTTCCTCCACCTCGAGCCGATCCTAGAGCATCCAGTTCGTCCAAGAAGACTATAGCTGGAGCTACCTGACGAGCCCGTCGGAATACCTCTCGGACGGCCCGTTCCGACTCTCCAACCCATTTACTAAATAATTCCGGGCCCTAGAATAAAAGTTTTAAATTTTTTTATGTAGATTAAAAGTATTATATTGTTTTAAATTACTTTGACGGCGATAAAGTTGAGACCACTCTCAGTAGCTAATGCTTTTGCAATCATCGTCTTAGAGCAACCTGGAGGGCCGAACATGAGGAGACCTCGAGGCGGCTCAACGCCGAGCCTCTGAAAAGCCTCCGGATAGCGAAGCGGCCATTCAACGGCCTGCCTTAGCTTTAGTTTGAGCTCTTCCTGCCCGCCAATGTCGGTCCACCGCACCTGAAAAAGATCAATAACATGACAGATATCGATTACCGATAAAGATGAAAGAAAAGAGCCAACTTCCGCGAGGATCCAATTTCAATCAAATCTTTTTATAGACTTCAAAGAACGAAGAGATCTTTTCTTTATTTACAAGCAAAGCAAATAAAATAAATTGGAGAAAAGTTTTACTCACATCAGGAACTTCGACTAAAACTTCTCGCATCGCACTGGGTTTCACCAAATGCAATGCGGCCTTGGCATCTTCCGACAGGATCATCGCATTTTCTGACTCGGAATGAGAAGAAACGGAGCGCTTGGCTGCCGCTAGGGAAGCTTCTGAACAGAGAAGCGAGAGGTCCGCTCCGACAAAACCATGCGTGACCGAGGCCAGTTGATTCAGATCTTTTTCGCTCAAGCGATGCGGAACCTCTCGAAGAAGAGCATCTAGGATCTCCCGCCTTTCAATGGAAGTTGGCGCTCTTAGCTCCAATTCGCGATCTAAACGTCCAGGTCGCCTTAAAGCCGGATCCAGGGCATCCGGTCGGTTCGTGATTCCCATAATGACGAGACGGGAATGTGGTGGGATCGAGTCTATTGTAGAGAGAAGTGCTGCCACTACGCGGCGTTCCTGGTCGCTCCCGGAAGATGATGAACCGTTCACGTCCGTTCTCCGTGGACAGAGGGTGTCAATTTCATCCATCATAACAATACATTTATCCCTGTAATATATTCCAGTTTAAATATCAATTATTCGTGTTCATCGATAAATGTTTAAACGAAGTAATCAAAAGTAAACTAATTTGATAAAAGATATCCACGGAAACGGAATACAGAAGAGGGGGAAAAAGTTACGTTCTCGTACATTTGAATGGCTTCGTCAAACTTCTCTCTCAGACGGGTTTCCGTTTCCCCATAAAATTTGCTGAACAGTTCCGCTCCATGGACTTTTACCAGACCGACTCCAAAGTGATTAGCAATGGCTCGGACCAGTAGGGATTTCCCAGTGCCGGATGGGCCGTAGAGCAATAAACCTCTCGGACTCTTGGTCGTGTCTAAAATATAAATTTTTTTTTTAATGAGTTGAATAGAAACTAGAGAATCTCATTTACATAAAGTGTCGCTTGCTTGTTGAAAAACGGAAGAGCACATCCTTTTGATCTCGTTGAGGACGTCGTGTCCTCCTCCAAAATCTGTGAGCCCGAGTTTAGGGGACGCCTGAGCGGATGCCGATTTACTGTTCGCTTCGATGAAGCTGATTCGGGTACTGGATAGGATGGAATAATAATCAGGAGTCGGCTCTGCATCCACAGTGAGGGCTTTCATGGCTAATGAGAGCTTATCCGTCGCCATCCCGTCGTTCGAGTCAACGACTCGGACGGCCCATTTCCTTCCCAAGTGCTTAAGGACGAGGAAGACGCCTGGGCGGATAACGTGACCGTCGAATTGGTGCAAGAAAGCTTCTTCCAGTTTCTTAATTTCAATTGTCGTAGAATCCATCGAGGTCAACTCGGTGACCAGCTCAAGGCGAAGGAAAGGTGCCGGTTTTCTCTCAGTTTCAGGAATAGCTGATATTCTTAGTCCCTTTGGAGTATCCAATTTAAGTACTTTCAAAACTGAAAAAATGGTAATTGATTAGTTAATAATCAAAATTGTCAAATAGATGAGAAATTTATAAATACCTGCTGAGTCTATTACAAATGATGTAGGTGGGATGTGACTGCAAGGCCAGGCAATAAAAGTACTGCAAACAGCATCAGATTCAACCAGAACATAAGCACCAATTGAGACCCCACAGAGTTGCATGGCAGATGGGGAAATTAGGATAATGTGAGAGGCTTGCACTTTGACAGCTATTTGTAGACATTCTCTACAACCATTTTCTTCCAGAATGCTATAGAGTTTCTTCTCCCAAACAAGCCCATGATTGATATCGTTGGCAGACACGAGTTCTTTAGACGCCACTACGGAGCAGAGAGCTTCGTGTTTCAAAGCATCCCGAGCAGCAAAAGAAGCCAAACATACAGCGCAAGTTTTCCATTCAGCCCGAATCTGTATTCTTGCTGCATTTTGCGGTGTTCTTGGTGTCTTTGGAGCCATTCACGCGTTTTCAATAGGCTTTCCGTAGTAGTCTCAGAAAATTAAGCAAAAAGCCAACACGTGATAGTAATGTTGTGACAGCGTTATCCGTCGTCTGCAAGACTTCATCCAGGTTAGGTCTAAACAGAAGGTTTGGATAATCAAAGGGGAAAAAAATAGATTCCGGGATTCCTTTTAATAGCAAATACAATGTTATTGATTGATGACGCCTTCGTCAAAGCTATTGGCAAATTGGGAAAGACGCCAGCGTCATCCCCGTGAGATGGAAAAAAGAAAACAGGACAAAGGAGGAGAAGATTGGAGCATTGGGCGTCATTAATTTCGTGTCGCTTCTCCCTAGCGGAAATCATCGGGAAATGCCAAGTTATTGTTGTTCAGGGATTTTCTTTCTCTTATTTTTTTTCATTCTAGGTCATATATAAAGTAGCGCGCTTTAATATGAAATTATCCAAGGAATTTCCTTAATTATAACCTTAACCAAGCAGATGGAATCATGGAAACTTGGTCGATAGCGGGCTCGAGTTGTATTGCCCCTTCTCTCCCTAGTCTATACATGGTCTCCCTTCATCAGTCAGAAGTTAACTTACTGTTGTATATGAAGAATCTTACAGAAAACAAAACTCTGAGAGAAGTTGCAGAGAATAACATTCAACACGATATACTTATTTAGACTGTTTAATTATTTTTGTCAATCCCACTCTTATACCTACTTTGAATAGAAAAGGTCGATATCTAAGTAGAATCAATATTTGAAAAGGTCGCCATATCGAGCTTACTTGCTGATCCTGTAATTCAATCTTTAGCTTGCACTCACATAAATAAACCCTGATGCACTCAGCAGATATCAAGAGAGAAAAACAAAGACTCTTATATAAGTGTGTTAAAGAACCAAGTCGTGAAGAGCTAAGGAAACAGACCAACTCGGCGGTAAGCTGCCTACCATTAGCGGAGTCTATTTAGCGAGCAAGTCGTCAGATCCCTTGTCTTTACTTTTTAAAAGGTCAAAAGGACTTGACATTATCAATCTTTTCCAACTCACAACAAAGAAAGGGATCATTTCGACTAAGAAAATTAGAAATTTCAACGTTGACAAGTTTTGCTCATCAACCTTTGAATTTGTGATGAAAGGGAAGTTGGATCGTCCCGCTCATCCTATTCATTATTCTCTCATCTCCTCTCCTGTCTCATCTTTTTGTATTATACAGACCCAAATTTAATCAGGTTCGGATGGGAGAAGGAATATTCCCAAATCCGATGCGATATCCTGCTGATGGTACTCTTGGCCCCGATCGATAAGGCACGGAACTGCTCCATCCTCGCAAATACTATATGGATCTTATAAAGAGATCCTCTCTCAATTTTCTGCTGAAGCGGGCGATCAGAAAGTGTGGGTTCCTCTCCAGCAGCATTGTTGGTGGGTTTAAAGACAACAGATCCTTCATTTCCAACGTCAATAACGTACATCCTCTGACGAGTAATTGGTACCAACGAAAAGCTCACTGAAGGAAAGGAGACAATTGAACGTTCGTTAACGCATCAGCTGAGACAGAAAGGCACCTTGTTATACCCTCCTTTTTCTCTCTCTCTTTGTCGTTGAAGCACTCATCTGTTGCAGACTCGTATCTTAGGATATAAACCGAAAATAATCAACGTCTCTAGAGAGAGGTAAAGGATCTAACAAACAATTCTGACGTCGTCTTATTGTAGTAGTCTACCTATAAATCCTTTAGTGCTGAATCGATACATTGCGAGTCTTTTCTCCAATGTCCAGATCAAACACGGTGACGAAAGAGACGGATAGATTGTTGCAAATATATTGAACGAGTCGAGTCGTTGAATAGCCAAAGACCTCATCGATCACTTTCCCGTCTATACGAACCCACCGCTTCATCGATCGTCTCCATAGCTTCAGTATAGAAAGTACAAGATGAGGTTCTCTCTCCCTTTCACACAAGGATCGATATAAGAAAAAAAAAGTATGTTAAAAAAAAGAGAGGGATGCCCAACAAAGCCAGCAGGGCGCTCTTTTTAAACTTAACCAACGAAAACGGGGCCAGCAGCAATAGCAGTCCCAACTCTAGAGAGAATAGAGGTGTGTATCTACTACACGTCGTAGAGACCCCATCCGGAGGAAAATCAATACCATCCAGCAAGTCGACGACGACGAGAGTCCTCTCCGGAGAGATCATCATCCCTCAATGCCCCCTCACCTTTTCTAGTGGGTGGCGAGAGTAGGCGTTATTGCATGCACGATGACGACAAGGTTTTATTGGAGAGTGGACTCCATCAAGGGTTCAATAGAGTCGACTATGAGAACTGTCAACAAGACTTGAAAGATGATCAGGGCGGTTGATTCAACAAATACGGATTTCTGAAATATGATCCCTCCCGCGTATAATGTGATCCCGCCGCAGCAGTGGGACTACAAATCACTCGTAGCCATTAGGATTAGGTCGTCAAGGAGCAGTGAAACGTACTCGTTGATCATCCTGTAACGCTAGCTGCAAGGCGGAATCTGCTGGAATGATTGATTAATCAAAAGCTAGTTTGTTATTATTATTATAATTATTACAGCGCAATCTTCGGAGGCAACCAGCAGCAGCTGTTGCAAAAATGATGAAGGGAAAAAATGGCCTCTAATCAATACGGACAGCAGTATATATATGTATTATACAGAACAACCAACCCGCCCATCCAGTGACAACGACCTCTGCCCCGCCTGTCGGCGACGCCTTCGCTACTAGATTTGCGCTTCCGCTTTCCGGCAGAAAATAATACAATAATCTCCTTGGCCGCCAGGATTGTTCATTATACACCCACGAGGAAAAGGGATTTCTGAGCGCACTATATAGTCTAACTTACACAAGACTAGCTTCTCTCTAGCAACGCTATCAAATGCCCTCGCTTTGATTGTCTCCCGGAAACCTTCCCTCCGATATCGTTTCCAATTGCAGTAAGCGAGCATCGGTCCAGCTTTGCATAGCATGATGGTCAACAAGGTGAACGATAATAATGTACACGGCAATCTTGGTTTTACTTAAACGAGCGTGCGCAGCTAGCAATGTACTGTTCGGGGCAAACGGACCGTGATTTCGACGGGAAGGAAAGTTGGGGAACAATCACGATCATCTCCCTGTTCCTCCTCAACTTTCCAGTTGGTTAGATGTGACTTTCTGTGCTCTTGCTCCTTTCTATATACTCCAATTTCGAGACTACAAAAGAGCTACATAGCTTTTATCGTCATCATCATCATCACAGGCCCCGGATAGTTAATTAAGTTTACCAGCTTCTCTTGAGAGTATTGTGTAGCTCTCCCGTCGTGGACAAGTACGTTATACCAGTTTCCTGAATCCCGATGCTGTTTGGGATTTAGGTGGTGGCGCTAGTGTAGCCAGTGCTTTCCCCGTCGTCTGCGCAAGTGTTTTTTTCTTCGTTTATTTATTTATTTATTCCTTTTTTTTTTGTCCTGCTGGTCCGCCCTTTTCCTTGTCGTTGAGCTGTCTTGTCAGTAAAAGAAGGGCGAGCATCCAACTTCTGAAGCTCTCGGCATCCGCTCCTGAAAATTTTACTACAAAAAGAGCGTGAAAAATATACATTCAGTCTGAAGTTTGGAACCAATCCTCCCCAGCAAGTTTGGAGCTTTTCAATTAAGTCCAAAGGAATAGCAAGTTCTCGTCATACCGAGCTTCGTCTGCAGGATCCAGCACGAAGTAAACGATCTAATGCAAACTTGAGTGCCCCTGACTGTCATGTCAGCATCACTCATCTCTAGCCTCCTTCCTGCTGCCAGGTTGCTGCCTTTCTAAAGTTATGGATCTCACCAATCTAGCCGAAAAGACCCAGTTTGAAGACCTGTACACCATCCAGAAAATAATAAATAAACATGTATGTATTTGGTGTTACTAATCTCACTAGAATTTCATAATTCAACTGATTTATACCTTATTCTAGTTGGAAGATGTGACCGATGCCAAGACTGCTTTCCTGGCCCTTGGTTCGATACCATGGAGGGAACCGCCTGAAGGGTGGAATGTCAGTGTTGTTGGAGAGAGACTCTTGCCTGCTCCTGCTAGAATATGGGTAACCCCTTTAAATATTCTCATATTCTTAATTTTAAAAAAAAATTATTTATGAATTATTTTAGACAACATGGAGTTCACCGTTCCCCCAAGGTGAAAATGCGGTTTGGATGCGACGAAGAAGTGATCTCAGTCTTTCAGCTCTGAGAGATCTAGACCGCTTACTTGGCCACGATACCACAGATAGCATGTTACTGGTACCCATCCGTCGACGAGATAATAGTGACGGCCACATTATTCTCCTGGCCATACTGGCGGGAAACAAGAAACCCGATGGATTTTCTCCTTCGGATTTACACGCCGTCCATCGTTGTTTTGAGTAATTCTAAATCCTATAATGCTTTAAAATATCGAAATTAATATTTTTTTCTCTCCAGAATTCAAGTGCTTGGAAGATTGGTTGCTGCTATCGAGCTGGAAGAGGAGCGACGGAAGAGAGAAGCTTGTCAAACGCTTTTAGCCGTTGCCGAAAATCTCTTCTCTCACTTAGGTAGATATTCTCTCTTATTTACCTACTGATTTTTATTTTAAACATTTTTATTTTTAATAAAAACTAGACGAAGTGGAGGTGTTGATGAGAAGGATCATGAACGAGGCCCGCAATCTTACCCAAGCTGAACGCTGCTCCTTTTTCCTCCTTGAAAAAGAACATAATAATCGTAAGCCAAAACTGGTAGCCAGAATCTTTGATGACGCTACTGGTCCGTCCGTCAATTCCACTACTGTCGTCCTGAATTCGGCCGATCAAGGCGTCGTTGGTCACGTAGCTCTCACAGGCCGATTTCTCAACATAGCGGACGCTGGAGCCCATCCACTTTCCCTTCTCGATAAGAATGCAACCAACAAAACGAGGTTTCCTTGATTCGATTCTTTTCGATTCCGACGGAAATTCAATAATCTCTTCCAATTCTATTTTCACAGGAATATATTGTGCTTTCCGGTTAAGGATGCTGAAAATGCTGTGCTAGGCGTCGTAGAGCTCACCAACAAGTCACTAGCCACCGGTTTCACCCGGGTTGATGAAGAACTCGTTGCTGGAAAATTTGCCACATTCTGTGGGATTGCTTTAGTCCAGGCCCTGCGCTACAAAAAAGTACGTGACGCCCAGCACCGCAGTTGTCTGAGCAACGAGCTCATGATGTACCACATGAAGGTGACGAATGATGAAGTGTCAAAAGTGCTTCAGGAAGAGTCCCTAGTCGTCGACGGAAGAGATCAATTTGGTGAGTTTCATTTTATCCCGCGCTCCATGGACGAGTCGAGTACACCGGCAGCCGTCGTGGCCGTCTTCCAGGATCTTGGTTTAAAGGAACGCTGGTCCATCAATAAGGAGACTCTCAGCCGGTAATGAAGTTGACATAAAAATCCTTCTGTAGGTTCCCTTAACCAATTTCCGTCATCTAATAGATTCGTCCTGATGGTGCGGAAGGGCTATCGGGATCCACCTTATCATAATTGGATGCATGCTTTTAGCGTGTTCCACTTTAGCTACCTCCTCATCAAAAGGCTTCAGCTCGTCGAGAGAGGCTACCTTACGTAAGTTATAATTAGCTACTCAGTTACATTAGATTGCCTTGATAGTAAACAAGAATCGATCGCAGGGATTTGGAGTCTCTAGCTATGTTGGTATCCAGCCTCTGTCACGACGTAGATCATCGCGGTACTACCAACTCGTTTCAACTTGCTTCCAATTCCGTCCTAGCCGTCCTTTACAGCTCTGAAGGCTCCGTCATGGAACGCCACCATTTTGCGCAAACGATGTGCATTCTTAATACAGAGAGTTGTAACATTTTCGAGAATCTGTCTTCAAGTGACTATACCAGATGTCTAGATCTTATGCAGGATATCATTCTGGGTAATAATCTGATTTCTAAAATTTGCAACAAATTTATCAAAATAACCTTTTTTTTTAATCAATCAACAGCTACAGATTTAGCCCACCATTTGCGAATCTTTCAGAATCTTAAGGATCTCGTCGAGTCTGGCTACGACCGGAGCCGACCCGACCACCATCAGTTGCTCTTGTACCTGATTATGACAACAGCGGATCTGTCAGACCAGACGAAAGACTGGAAGAGTTCTAGGAACGCCGCAGTAATAGACTATTATCTTTCATTTATATATCTCTCTTGATGATGACATGTACAATTTACTTTTGTAGTTGCTCGTCTACCGTGAATTCTTTTCGCAAGGAGACCTAGAAAAAGCAATGGGGAACCGTCCGGTGGAGATGATGGATCGAGACAAGGCCTGCATCCCGTCCCTTCAGATCCAGTTTATTGATGACGTCGCTTTGCCCGTCTACTCGTAAGCATTATTATAGGACTACATATCAATCAATTTTTAAATAAATTTTATTTGGGATGAAAATAAAGGCTTCTAGCCCAGCTCTTCCCGGATGTACAGCTCTTGGTTGACAACGTGAATAGAAATCGGCAGCATTGGGTGACATTGGAGGACGGCCATATCGTCTCACCAATGGAAATCCTCACTAATGACATTGATTGAATTAGTTGAGATTCATCACAAATGCAAGACTTATTATTTAGAAGCCATTTTTTTTTCTTTCTAGTCGTCGAGAACAAACAAACAAAAGAACAAATTAATCACACATTTGTTATTGAGGAGGGAATCTCGTCGTGTTTCCCTTGGTTCAGTTATTATTGACATTGTATCCATCCCATAAATTGTTTATGACTATATTTAAAATAGTTTTCATATTGGATCGACAGGAGAAAAAAAAAACCAAAGAAAGTTATTGTGTTTTGACGCTGCAATTATTGTAATTTTTCCGATATATTCCAGCCCCCCAAAATTTACCTTTTTTTTCTTCAGCACCGGTTCTACATTTTTTTCTCCCTTTTTTCCAATAACAATAATAAAGATACAGTGTATTAAAATGCCAGACCATCATTCATTACGTCACCTGATGTATTACGCATGTGTGCCAATAAGAAGAGATGTTTATATTAGAATTATTATGTATTGTTATATCTCTATACTGATGTGTATTTTCCGCGCTCTTCCAGCGTCGCAGAGTGTTCTAGACTTTCGGTTTCTTGTTCATGAAATTACCAATGTTTGTCATTCTTTAGTCCATCGTCATTAAGAATTTAAACAAAAAATGAAAAGCCCTTCAACCTCACGCTTATATTATGGCCGTTCGTTAAAAGTGAACAATTATTCGTTTATTATTAAAAATTTCCAGTTGGAATAAATCTGTGTACAATAACTTTTTGTTTAGTTTTCTGTCCGACATTATATAATGCAGTTCTCGTAATAACTTCTCAATGGCTGACATGCGTTTGCTTAGTGTAATAATCCCTGACTCGTTATTGAGGATGGATCCATTGCAAACCAATAAAATTGAATGCATTGTTCAGTTATATACTTGCATGGAATTTTAATTTATTTGATTATTTCCAGTCTCTATTTTAACTCGGAATCGAATATCCGCTTGTCTTGCTTCGATTTCCGGATCCGATAAGATACACGCACTGCGCTTTGCGTAACGATTCAAATGGCCGTCTCTACAGTGTAAAGTGATGAGATTACCCCTTTACCGTACTTACCTTCAAATCCTTTTATAGAATGAAATAAAACGCATGTAAGTTTTTTAGAGTTAATGTAACATTTGTAAGCAGGAGGGTGCGGATCATACAACTCCGCATTTGCCTTCTAATGGAACCATCTCTTACTCCCGTCTGCTAGTGTAGAAGTGCGCGTAGATCCAGGACGGATGAGTTTCATCTCCCACCATCGCACGATGGATCCCATTTGATGAAGGTTTTTTCCTACTCCTTTTGTACAAACTTGATGTTGCAAATATGTCTGCCATGATCAGAGACAATGTTCCAGATCTCTTCATGACCTTTTAAACAATGAGGTCGTTTATAGACACTCATCTGGTTTATCGTCCTATGTGTATATGACGATTTTAAATTGCTGCATAAGCAGAGAACTCGAACAAAGCATTCTTTGTCAGCTAGACCATGTATAGCCACGAACCAAACCCTTGGTTCATAGTATATGTAGAACTTTGCGTGGTTAGGCTGCTACGCTTATAGTCAATACTGTCATAGTGTCATTGATGCAGTGTTTCATGTCGATGTCACACTAAAAATAATACCATCGTAAGAAACGATCTTTGGATAAAAAATGTACGTATAGTTATAGTTAAAAATTTTCTTCAAAAATATAATTGGAATTGCGAACGACGTTCATTATCGTCTATTGTACGCTAGCATTGTATTGCTTTTCAATTTGCAAAGCACTATTTTCTTTCTTCCATATCCATTAACTCAGCTACTTTTGAATTAACTGATTTTTCTTGCAGTTTTTCTTTTTAATTGATTGCGCAATTTTGGATTAAGTGGAATTTCCCCCTTTAATTGTGCAATGCGCTTCCACCGAATGTGCACTAATTCCACACCTCTTGATGGGCCAATCTGGGTTTCCCTCTTATATCTACATGTTGAATTGCGACAGAAGAAGAGTAGAACCCAGAAAAAATTATTCATGGCCAGGTTATTTTGTAACTGTCAAGGTATAAAAAAGGTCTTAACGTAATGCACACTTAATTATTATTATTGACGCAGTGTTTCATATCAACACGCATAGAATCCTTCGTTTTACAAGACGTTTACTCGATAAAACAAATATTCTTATTTCAAAATTCATTCACAATTGCTCTTAAATTGAAAGAAAATTGATCGAGCATGACGCAGAATTTGTTCAAGAAATCGCTCTCCTCTCTGTTCCTTTTTACTTGGTGCTGTTTCTATCTGGTTATAAGTGTTCCAGCTGCTGAAGAGTTAACGAAGTCCTCTTGGGCCGACCTGGACATCGCCAGCAAAGTTGCAGGTCACGTGGCTTATAGACACTTCCACCTGGATATTTACGAGATGAAGAAAAGCAACGAGACCCACTGGGAGGGCGGCAGGAAACAATACGTTTACACCCCTGTTCTCGATCTTGACCACAAAAACGCCCTTTGCGAGTACAACAACGTCACCGACCGGATCGAAATGCAGATAAGGGTTAGTTTCTGGAACGACCAAGTGCAACGCATCGTTGTGGAATATTTAAAAAATGAAGTAAACCCCGCCGTCCGGTCGGAGGATGTCACAGTGATCCCTTTCAATAAAATCATGCTCAGCAGCAGGTGAGGCTTCCCAACATCTCATTTTGTCTCATAAGCACTAAGCACTAAATGATAATAAATTATATTGCATTATGTAAATTTCATTACACAATCACTAGGCAACCATCGGCTCTCTACACCCTTAAACAGGAATGGAAAACGTATAGAAAAGACAAGTTTATTGCTTTCACGTTGTACTGTCGCACATTGTCTGGCTGTTACCAACTGTCCGAGTTGATGCGAACCAAACCACATTTCTTCTCTCACCTCCGCGTTGAGTTTGCCACATCGGCCAAGACGTCGCGTACACGAGCGGTGGCCATTAGCGCCGAGTCCATTAAGAACGGCAAATTCTTCAGCCAGATAAGTCAAAAGTTCCCCAATTTTGCCCTCTTAACAGCCGAAGATGCAAGTCAGCTGGTATCCGAGTCCGCCGCGAATGTGCTGGTCCAAATGCTGGATGACACAGGCATTGTCAACCCCAACTCAGCACTTTACAACGAACTGCGCACGATACTGTTCGATGTTACTCAGCAGGATTCCGACCAAATGGATCGCGTCTTATGGAACTCTGTGTTCTGGAACAACGACAACACACGGCCTGACCAGAGCAGTGAGACCCTGAACGACATCTACGAAAAATCGGACAATCAGAGCCGACAGTATCTGCAAGATTACTTTACATCCGACTACGACAAGACGACCAACTCTGAGACGGGTGCTGGAGCATCGGGCAGTTACGGTTTGTTTTCAGCCAGCGCTTCATACAGCAACAAAGAAGGTTGATTTAATTAATCAAATAACTACTTTACCAGATGCTAATTTAATTCTTTGAAACCAAAATGATCAGGGTTCCACTTGAAAGAAGGTAAGACGGTTCAAAACGAGAAAGACATCATACTGAACATGTTGGCCGAGAGCCACGAACATGTTGAGTGGAAGGGGGACAGGTTCAAACCGAAGACCATGAGGCTTTCCCGACTCAATACCGGTAAAATCACAAACAGGGCCGACTTTAGAGAGGTGTCTACCTTCGTCACTTATAGCGAAGTCAGCCTAAGCATGAATGTCGTCATTGATGAATCTTTCACCATCACTGAAAACCAGCTTACTCCCATAAACACAAAAGTAAATAAAGGAATCAAATTAAAAAATTAATTGTGCGCATATTACGTGGCAGTGTTAATCGAATTGTTTATTTTTTATTTTCAGATAATGGATCACGAAGCTTTGCTTGATATTATGTCCAAAAAGGTGATTCATACTGACTTCATTTTTCAGTAATTTTTAAATTCTAATGGCCGATGATACCCAAATTATATTATATTTAGATTTCTGAATTAGAGGCATCATTTGAAGCTCAACTGAAATCCGCAATGGAATCTGTAAAGGAGTCCTCTGAAAGAAAGGTTTCATTAATCCAGAAAAAATTATTCCCCAATTAAATCCTAATTGTAACGTTTACTGTAATCCTCTTACATAGATTTCCGAATTAGAGTCTTTTTTAAAGGTTGATCTTGAATCAATTAAGGCTAATCAAACTGAAGAGGTAAAATATGATAAAAGTTGCATCACGGGTTTATAGCCCTTGAATCTGGCGTGGTTGGATAATATTAGGATTTCTTGCCACTTTTTTTTAGGTGCTTGAGATAGGTGAAATCATCTCCAACTTGACAATTTCGGTAAGTCATTTAAGTGTGTACTTATAATCATGTTTTTATGATGGGATAAATATTATTTTAATTCCACACGTAGCATAAAATTGTTTTATACACCTTCTCATATTTGCCTTACTCTTAGATGACTTCGATCCAATCAAAAATTCAGCAACCTGCAAACTGTAGAGGACTCTCGACAGGTAGGAACGACCACGGAGACCTCATGAACTTGGATCGGCACCACTTGAACTGCGGCTCGAACGAGTACATGCAGTCGTTCCACATGAGAACCTATCACGAAGGTAGCAAATACATTGAATTCTTCTATACCTGCTGCTCCATCCTTCAATAATGCTCACAACATCAGTACAAAATTTAGAACTCATGTATGATGCATTGTATGAATGAATATATACGATACAAAATATGTATTTGTAAGCAGTCTCATTAAAATTTGCAAGGTGTATTTAGAAATAACCGAATAAAACCAGCCAAAACAGTTATGCGAAATAGCCCAACTTCTCAAAATTTGACATGCATGTATTATTCCGACTCGTTCATCGTTCCCAGCATCATTACTCCGCTCGTCGTATTGATGTTGGATGAATTGAAAACAAAAAAAAATGGTATACAACATTTACTTGTTTCCTTATTGGACGGAAGATTTATTCAATTCCAGTTTTCTTATTTCTTCGCGAGATCGAATATCCGCTTGTCTTGTCGGTTCCGGAATACGATATTTAGCTACGCATTGCATAACGACCCAAACGGAAGTCTCTAAACTGATGCGGTGACCGACTGAAACATAGACAGGGCGCTTGGCTCCTTTACTTGTCTTTAGAGCCTTCATATAAATGAATAAAACATAAACTATTTTTTTGAGTTACTACAACATTTGTAGTCGGGCCATACCACTCCACATCCGCCTTCTAATGGAACCATCTCTCCCGGCTCTTTAAGTGCATAGATCTGGCTCAGATGAGTTTCATCTCGCACGATAGATCCCATTTGATGAAGATTTTTTGCTACTCCAATTGTGCAAATGTCTGCAACAATTCCGAAATGTGAAGCTAATCCTAAACCTCTTGGATGGAGAATTCCATTCCCTGTGAATAAATGTAGACTTCAAAACATGTTTTGATATCGATTATTTCCGCTTTTCAAGCTTCAAGCGCTTTTTGTAAGTCTGCTTTGATCTTGCGCTTAGTTGCTTTGCGAGATATAATTACTCAAAGTATGATGCAATGGCATGGAAAGAGCTATATAAGAGCTCTCCCGAGATGAAAGCGCGTTCCTCTAAACTTGATTAGAACACTAAAATATTGCACATTCCTCACCATCAAACAGAATCACTTGAGGTATCAAACTTGGTTGGCTATCTTTTAATTTTTTCAATAGATTCAGACATGGATCAATTTCTCTGAAGGCTAGAAAACCTATATATAGTGTGAAACAGGAGTAATATGTGAAATCAATCTAATTTAGTTTTACTAGTTAGCAGTATTATTTACCTGGGACATAAGGAACAGATAAAGTAACCATCATACTATCTTCATAAATGACCGTCATGTCAGGAACTGTGCAAACAACAAGAATGCAGCATGCTAAAGATGAATCTTCTTGGCTGAATGATAAGTCCATTCCACCAACTAGTTTTAAATCTCTGATACATAGAAATATAGAATTTATCTGAAGGAAAATAAGAAAGTTAGTTTTTGTTACCTTTTGTTTTGCCATGGCTCACAATCGTGTGTAATAAGGCGAGCTCTCAACTCGTTTTGTTCACTAGCCCAACGAACTTTAAGAATTTCCAACTCCTCATCACTTACATTGATTGCTGAATTGCCAGCCATTTCTGTATTTTTTATATAAGTTACAGATTAAAAAATAAAAATGTCTTATCTTGGAGAAGTAACACAGGACATCACTAATCGTTTAAAAAATGAAATAACATTTGTTATTGAACTTTACTGACATCTATTGGACAAAATTTCAACTGAAATAAATAACCACTGGTAGATGGCATTTCGGGAATAGTTTACGGGCTCCCGCGGTACTTTCACGATAAAATAATAAAGAATGATTGATGATCCACGACGCAATAAATCTTGGAAAGTGAGATGACTTTGGAGCGGACTTGCGGGCGACGTTATGAATAGTGTATGGTTAACTTATATTGTATTGCTTCCCATTTACATTTGTATGTATGATAAAGTAATGCATTTTTTACAATTTTTCTGCTTGGGAAAGCGGTGCGCTTTTGCGATGCTAGTAAACTCAAACCTAAATTATTTTATTTTCATGTCTAAGTCTATCTAATTAATTGACGGACCTTTTCAATTATTATACTTCAAGAATCACTATAAGTATATAATATAAGTATAAATAATATAAGTATCGGTTAAAACAAAGATTACATTTTTTTGCTAACATCTATCGGCCATGAAAATCTTAACTGTGACAAAGAGTCACTAGCGAGATGTCACTGCGGGAAAGTTATAAGGACTCCCAATACATTCACTTAGAAATGAATTATTGACGAGCGTATAGAGTCGGTAATAAATCGTAAGCCCATATCATAAGTCTGAAAAAAATAGCATGTCAACTTTTGAGCGAACTTACAAATGACGATTGGTGAATTCAAATTTGTAATGCTTTCTATTTACAAAAACAAGGCCATGATTTTGCAACTAATTTACTAATTCACCACGGGATCTCTTCACCATCGTTATTAAGGAAGCTGCCCGATTTTTCGGGTGTCAATTGTCGAAGGGTTCCAATTATGCTTTCGACGCTCTCGCATGTTGAAAGTGGAGCATTAGGTCCACCCATTCCAGTTCTCACCCAGCCTGGATGCAGGCTGACGACCGTAATGTTAAACGGTTTCAAATCACTGCTAAGAGATCTCGTCACCATGTTCAAGGCAGCCTGTAAATAGAAACCATGAAGCGTTTATTTAACATATTTAGAATAGAGCAATTTTATCATGTACTTTGCTACACCGGTATGGATAGAGGCCACCCGAATGATCGCCGGTGTTTGATGAGATACTGCCCAGAATGGAACTAATGTTGACTACGGCCGAATTTGGGATGCACGGCGGTTCTTCTTCATCCTCCGCCGCTAAATCAGAAGATCCAGCTGCTTTTAATAAAGGCAAAAAAGCTTTAGTAAGCATAAGAGGTGCCGTGACGTTTACTGCAAACGTTTCAGTCATTTGTTCCGGTGTCACGAAACCAATTCGTGTAGAACGCGGTGCAATCCCGGCGTTATTGATCAACAAATTGAGACCAGATTCGCCTACAATAGATGAAACTTCATCTGCTACTTCTGAAAACATTCCATGGTCTAGAACATCTGCATAAAGTTATATTAAAATCATATCTGAACAAACAAGATTTGATTGATATTCTTTACTGACCCACTGGTAGAATTTTTATATGCTCATGTTCCTCAGCCAATTCTCTTAATTCCTGTAAGAAACAAGTAATAGATTTGAGGAAATAAGAAAATAAATTTTGGCATTATCAGTATATAATTACAGCTGCATTTTCTGGATTTCGGCATGCAGCAATGATATGTTCCGCCTGGGGGACCAGTTGGCGAACGAGTTCGAGACCAATGCCGCGGCTACAGCCCGTGATGAAAATTGAGCGAGCCAAAAGCATTTTGACTTCACTTTAAAAAGTTTATAGAGCAGTCAGAAAAATACGAACCAAAGTTTGTAATAATTTGCATAAAAATGAACGAGCTATTGTTGATTCACTGATTTTCTCATGTGACAGCTGTAGTAGTCGTCTGCTCCTTCACTTTGAGAAATTTGGTTAAACAGCATCCACCAACGCACCAACTTTTTTTTATACAATCATGGAACCTATGATGGAACTTTGAAACCTTGGTTGAAATATGAAAGCTATAGATTCTCAAAATTATTTCTGGATTTTATTGATATGTATAATTTCAACTTTCTTATTTAAATCCTATTTTTTCTTAAAAAAAGCTCCTAACTGCAGGACTTCTAACTGCTACCTCACATGAATCATCAACCATGAGCCGCATAAATCGGCTACACAACTCGAGAAGGCGCAAGTTCCGCTGCGAAACGTTACCGAACTTAAATGATTGTTAACCGCTTGATTAATGAATCAGCTTATAGCGGCTTTAATTTTTTTTATGACATTTGACGCAGTACCGCAACCACGAGACAGTTAGGCTATAGTCAGAGGAGCCCATTCGTCATCTTTCCGTAAAAGGGAAATGCGGTCTCTATAAAAAAAAAGTGGTCCCAACTCATATGACCAGCACAAATATATGCCTAGCCTAATATTTGCACATCTTAACTCAACCTAAATGAGCGCGCCCACCCATACGCGTCACAACTTCGCATTAAACCATGACGAAACAAGAAATCAAAGTTCACCTGCCTAAATATTCGTTGTAAATTGGGTTTTCCCCTTTTCGTTTTATATTGATTATCGCACTAGAATGTCAATTCGGTAATTCCCTCATAGTAAACGTTATTATACGGGAAGCAAAGTCTCTAGTCTCGGGTGCAGCGCATGCTTTACACTGGCACACCGCGCACATATTTTCACCGAAAGGAGATTAATGCGCACAAATATTTCTCACTGATGCCTGAGGGTTGACCTTCTGGCGCTTATCATAAACGTACTCGTAAAAATAAATCGCTTCATATGAAATATTGTCTTATCACAGCTCTCAGGTGATGCATTGAAACTTCAAACACAATTCGCATTTCCTTATTACGGTACGACAAGAATTGCACTTGCTCTCGATGCTTTTGCGCATGAAAATGGTGACTGGCATCAGCTACTAAATCTCTTGATGGTTTGATGGTTTCGGTATAGACCATAAGGCCGAGGTCGATACACGTAGATATATAAAGATTATATAAAATTGATTAATTTTAATCAAAATATATTTACAAAATAGAATAATGTAAAGATAGTTGTATAATAGATCATAGCATTCACTTGCCTTTTTTCATACAGAATTCTAGTAAAATCTTTTTTTCGATTTACCTTATGAATATTATTCTGATTAGCATATTAACTAAGTGAAAAGATGGGAGATCGATGATAAAAACGCACGGATTCAATGACCGACAGGCGATAACGGAACTAAATTGTGCTTTAAATAGGAGAATGGTTATTGGCGCTGTTTGGAAGCCATCAAGCTTTTAATGATTTTAATCTGATGACGTCACTTCTCTAGAAATATTATCAGCTATACTTGCCCATAGGGAGGGCATGCAAGACTTGGGTTTTCCGTTAGGGGTGCGGACTTCTGACATCATCATGGGAGCATCAAACTCCTTATATATGTGATGACGTATTATTTTTGTTTTGGCCCGTGATTGATTATATTGTTTCCTGTAAGCGGGAATTTCCTGCCCTCGATAAGGTTGTCTTCAGTCAGTGAGGAAAGTATCATGCCGGCATACGCATACGTCCACTAACGTCACAAAATCGTTCCAAGCTTGGCGTGATGTGAACTCTCTTTACATGCGCTTCTTAACCTAAAATCATTTAAAAAGGAAATTTTACTCAGAAGCAATCGTATATGGGCTCGTATATGGAAGTCATGAATTTTTGAAGGACGTGTTTTTTAGTCCGCGTATTTTTCACTTTAAAGGATCGACCAATAAAATAAAATAGCTTTCAGAATCAAAATATATGTTCGGGAAAACCAGGAAAGTGTGCCGTATGAATGCCGCTCAAATCCAATCAGTGTATTGGCCGGAGATTGCTATACAATTGGGGAAAACCAGTAAAGTGATTTGAATGAAGATGATGAGGCCGATTAACCCATTTTTATTCACGCTTATTATCTTGCTGGTACCAGCTCGGGAAATGCACAAGAAAGAGAGAACTCTTTTGACTAAAGGTTGTATGTAGGATTGGTTTTTAATAATTCTCAAAAAATAATAACGGGTATTATCCATTTCATCATCATATAGCTTGCAAAAAGAACAGCTGATAATCTTATATGGATGCTTATTGCTTCAATGAAGTAACGATTTACATGTAACTTTCGACTCATGTAAACAAGTTTTGTATTGTTTTCAAAAATTATATTTTTTCATGAATGAGATTGAAAATAGGCTTGATAAAGGCAATCTTACTCATAAACTTCCGGACTTAACTGACTCAAGCAGTCCTGAGGCGATATGGTTAACTTAGTTCACTTGGATCATTTATGATTTTTAATAATACAGTTGGAATACACCATAGAATTAAATTGCCTCGTTTTCATCCAGAGTGAATTTTTTTAACGATTCATCTTATTCTTAGGAATAACAATTGAAAAGGCAGGATTGATGACAAAAACGCACGGCCCCAACGCATCCAGTATATAGTGAGGGGTAACGGGACCACCGGTTTATGGTGCTTGTTTCGCAACCTTCACAATGTTAATAGTTTTAACCTGGTTACATAACTTTTCTCCGTCGCCACCTTTAATATGAACACCTACTTGCCCTTGTAGCCTTGTAAGTGGCCATGCAAATCTTGAGTTTTCCGGGAAGGGCACGCAAAAATCCATCCGAGTGCATTAAAACCTTATATGGGATGACTAAGATTTTTTTTGGGCCCGTTTTTCTGTAAACGGGAATTCCCCGCTCTTCAAAAGGTTGTCTACAGTTAGTGGGGAGCTATTAGGTGTCCTGTCTACTTCCGCATACGGTCACAAGTCACGAAATTTTCGGTATAAAGTTGAGGTGATTGTAAACTCTCTTTTCTATGTAAGCCTTCTTTTATACATGTTTTGTAACCTTGAGAGATAAAAGGAAATTTTTCAAATCAAAAGCAACACTGTATAGGTATAAATAAAAAACGTGTCCTGACAATTATAGATTTTCGAAGGACGTTTCTTGGTCTAATTTTTCATGAAAGCATCAACCAAAGCTTGTAGACTCAAAATATATGCGGAAAACCGGTACAGACTAACCAGCGGACGCGGACCTTAAAATCGGCAGACTCGATACTAAACGCGGACCTTTTCGAAAATTAAAAGAAGGCTAAATGCCAGAGCAAAACTTATAAGGCCCAGAAATAAAGTTATTACACCACTCGACGCACAATTCAAAACCAAATCGAATGGCGCAAAGTACAAGTCCGCAACTCTTATGGATGATGAGACAACTGTGGTAGACCGTTTCCTTCAAAAGTGTCTTCAGATTATCACAATTACCAATTAATTCGTAAGTTATCTTGTAAACTATTACCTTTCACCATTCCATAAAGCTTTGAATTCTACGTCGAATGGATTAGGTAAATTAATTTTTGAATTTTTTTTTGTCGCGGCATCTAGTTTTCTTTTCAGTTTTTTTAAAAAAAAGGTTCGCTGTTTTTCTACCGAAAAGTCTGCCGATTAGGAGGTCCGCGTCCGCCGATTAGTCTGTATCGGGAAATTCTGGAAAAGTGAGCTGCTCAAATCCAATCAGGGTATTGACCGGCGATGGCAACAATCGGGAAAAACCAGTTAAGCGACTTGAATAACGATTACTAGGTCAACTAGCTTATTTTTACTCGTATTTACTAGACAAAGTTGCCAGTTAGTAAAGAATGCAATTTTTAAATAACCTTTTATTTTCTACTTTGTTTTGGGTTGGAGGAGTGTTTTAAATTAAGATGGTTAAAATAAGGAAAATTTTACCTTGATTTTTTGTATTAACTGTAAAAATGGTAAGGCTCTTAGCAGTTTGGTAAAGATTTATGGTTCTTTTCGTTTACTAATATAAATCGGCTATGGATTGAAAATGAAACACTTGAAGTCGCCAGTTAGCAAACGACGTGAATAGTTTATTTTAGATAGAACGATATTAGGCTTTGTGACTCGCTAAAAGAATATGGATAATTTACGAATATATTACAACGGGAAACGGCCATAATATAGCTTGCAAAAAAGATCGACGTGCTTTAACAAAATAACTTTAACTTTAATTTAACCATTGACTTATGTAACCACGTCGCATTTTCAAAATGTCTTTTGTTATTTTATGAATGGAGTTGAAAATAGGCCTGATAAAGATTATAGGTTATCTTACTCATGACCTTGGTCTCAAACTTGTTTACACGTGATAAATGCTCCCGTGACGTTCGTCCCGTTATGGATGTGAAATCAAATAATAGTCATAGCACACATTTGCGTGCTCAAGTATTATTGGTGCTGCTTCGTGGTCACATCTCAAAGTCATAACTCACAGTGAAGGTATTGTTTATCATGAAAACTTGTTGATAAGAACCTTTCTACTTCTTTCTCTTTTTTTTTTCATCGCTGCATAAATCAGATTACAACATCCCACCTACAGGTGACGCCCCGGCCAACGGATTTAATTAGGCACGCAATGGTAGTGAGTAGTCTATGTCTGCCGTCGTCTGCTACAAACGAACTGTCACTTTTTTGTTGTTGTTTTCTCACTTTCACTTTCATTTATGTCGCTGAAAATGGTAAAATATCCGTCATAATTATTAATTCCTCTTTTAGTTACATTTCTTGAGTTCCACATCTTTCCATATGATTTCATTTTTTTGTTCAAAGTGATTTGAAAGTAGTCTACACTTGTTTTTAAAAAAAAGCTTGTTTTGGGTTCAACAAGCAGGACTTGTGAGACGCGTATTGCACTCTTATTTCAAAACAACGGTTTCCACGTGGTTGAGTAACCCGAGTATCTTTATATTATCCAACTGTTGGGAATCTACTCTTTTACAATGGAATCTGACCAAGAGCAAATCATTCAAGTCATCAACTCGGTTTCAGAAGATGACGGAAGCAGCACCAGGTGAGACAATTTTTTCTCATTTCCCCCTAAATTAGCCACTCATAAACTGCCGCAGTAAAACTCGAAAATCCTGTAGAGCCTTTCTAATAAAAAATTATCATTCCTTTGAACAAAAAAAATTGGTCATTGATTATCATACCGACCTGAATGATTCGAGAGATTCATGCGAGGCCGACCTTGAAATGTTACATCACCAAAAAAAAACAACGATAACTTTCCAACGTGGGGGGAAAAACAACAAGTAGTATTTCGAAAATACAGTGATGACGCAAATTTCTATAATATTCGCGACTAGAAAGAATCTAATTGAATGATTGCATCCCATAAAATTAGCAAGTTTCAAGTGCGGTTCTTCCTTATTCCGTCTTAAGAATCATATACTTTTTAAGTTATCCTTCTCGATCCATATTAGCGCAAGGGAGAGTGATGTTCGAAGAGGTTAATTTGATTTTCAACTTTGAATCGATCTTAATATCATCGGGAAAGCTTCAATCCCTCATGTTCACTTCAACATTTTCAATCGCGAGAAATTGGCAAATGATTTAGGAAATGCAATTTGGTAAGTGAAACCTTTGGCTAACAGATTCCTTGTTATCAGCCGATAACGAAGTCCCGATTCATTCGCTGAATTTTAAAATCTAATGATAGTTCGAGGAGAATGTTGCATGGACCCGAGGCGTGATAATAATTAATTATACTTCTTCTCGATCCATATTGACGACGAAAGTGAGAGTGACGTTGGGGGAGAATGTTGAACGGGCCCGAGGCGGGGATCGTGTAAGATTACCGTCCCTATTCCCTAACAGGTGCCGACCTATCGATACAGCGACGACGTGTAGACGTTGCGAAGCTTTATAAGAGTCTGCCTGGGTCACTCGTCCCGCGGTCAAAGACAGCGCTCTCTTGGAGCGAGTCTCGTGCTCTTTATTCCCGCTCCTTTATTTATTAAATTATTTGAAATGGTTGTGAAAGAATCATGTCGGTTAGTCTTCATAATTTTATTATTTTAGTTTAATTAACCATTAATGTATCTATTTATTTTTTTTAAATTCACAGTTGTCAGTTGAAGGGCGGAGTGAGCAGAACGACTTTGGATTCGCAAGAGAGTCACGAACCGTTGATGATGGATCGTCCCAGTGTTGCCGGAACGAGCTGCCCTCTTCTTACGTCCTCCTCCTCGGATCGGAGCACGGACTCAACTTGCGATTTTTCAGGTACTTGAAATTTTTTTTTGAAAAATTAGGTCGTACTTTACTCGAAGAAGAAGAAGAAAAAAAAAGCGTCTTCAAGGTCTCGTTGGAATTAGTGAACCTTGGCCCTGTAACCCTGTTGACGCCATCCAATTTCGTGACTTTCTTTCTTCTCTTCTCTTCTTTTTTACAAAATGATGCGAGAGGTAGAGAGAGAGCTTAGTGGAGGCCGTTGGATTATGATGGGCGGAGGGGACGCAGAACCTTGGTTACACAACGAGTTTTTAGGGATTCCCTGACCCCTCTCACCAGGTGCGCAATCAAGATGAATTGCTAAAAAAAATGTGTCGTATGCAAAATAGGTCTTGGTGATGATATGATAAAATGTTTCTATAGAAAATTGGGTATTTCCCGGATAGTAGCACGTGCTATATTGACCTCTAATGGGGTTGCCCTTGACGTTCGCGTAATAGACCCCCCGAGCTAATGTTGTTTGCAAAAAAATGCAATCCGCATTCCATCTTTAAAAATTCTTTCACGGGATTTCATTCTTTTTATATCAATTTCAACTTTCACGGTTCACACATTTGCGTTGTCCTTTCTCTCGAATTGCGGTCATAAAATATGTGGTGCCGGAAATCGGATTCGCGTAAAATTTTCTCTTAAAAGCTATCGGCGAAAAAGATGAATTGGTGTGAAGGACGTCTTTTTTTTGTTTGTTTACTTGACGCCGCGTGAGTGAACGTGAAAGTGACCCGATGACTGTGCATCATACTAAAAAGTGAGGTTGCGTTTTATCTTCATTTATAAAACTGGTCTTTTTTTCTTGTGTGCTATTATTATTCTCCGATAAAAGAGAAATTCTGCAAATTGATGATGATGGAAGAGTCTGTGTCTTCTTTTTTTTTTTAGGTTACATCAACCATCCATCGAATTCTTTTTTTAGACATAACATTAGTTTTAAAAAAGAAAAGAAAAGGGCTCTTTTTTTTTATAGAAATATTATGATGTATTAGAAATGCCTATTTTGTTGATTCAGCTATTTACTAAAATACCGGAAAGCGTCACGGATGATGAATTCTCCATGCGATATAATTTTTTATGATGGAATTGACAATAATAATAAAACTCCCATTTCTTTTTACATTAGAAGTTTTAAAAATCCAAGTTTAAATAAAGAAAAAATTCTAATAAGAAAATGTGGATGATGAATCCGGAAGGTTGATATGTAGGGCAGAGAACGCCCTCTTCCTCTTGGTATCGCATCGTGGATCTCATATATTAGCAGCTGATTATTAGTTAATCTGGTTGTAGGGAGAAGGAGGAGAGAGTGCAACGTCATCAAGAAAGTTGTTGTCCACTTGGTGACGAAACGGGATCTCTTTTTTTTCTCTCATTTCATTTCTTATTCGCAAAGAGAGAAAGGACTTTGGATGCACTGAGTAGTACTGCTGCGAGAGGGAAAGTTTTGACTGGAACGAGCTCTCTCCCCCTCAGTCGCTCTCGGCCGTTCTCCCGGGCCAGTTGTGGCAGCAAGTGCAGCAGCTCTTTGTTACATAACGTTTTATTCTTACAGAGGGACGGAGGAACCTTCTGGATACCAGGATCATGATGAAGCAAAGAGGACTCAAGTGCTGCGCCGTTACGGGCTTGGTGACAGCCGTCATCTGGGCTACTTTGGCCCTCTCTTTCCCGCTCATCTATCACGCCGTCATTAACTATGTAAGAAATAGAAACGTCCTTGAGGGAAGGACGTTGTGAAACGCATGAATATTATAAGAAGTATCATTTATTTGTTGTAGCAAATGTCACTGCAGCCTGGAACTTTGCAGTACAAAATGTGGACAGAATCGCCTGTCCCTATCTATCTTAAATTTCATCTTTTCAACATGACCAATAGTGAGGAAGTGATGGAAAACAAGACGAAACCGATCCTGCAAGAGCTCGGACCTTATACTTTTGAGTAATCTTTTAAAACAATTTCCAAAGGTCGTTCCTAATTTTTAAAAAATTTAAAAAAAGGGAGAAGCATATCAGAGTGAATGTGAAGCAGAACGACAACGGAACTGTAACGTTCCAAACGAAAAGAGTTTGGCACTTTGTTCCAGAGATGAGCCGTGGAAACCTTTTAGACAACGTGACCAACCTCAACGTTCCTCTTGTGGTGAGAACAATTTTCATCTTTCCGGGCTGATAAAAACAGGAAATAAAATATGTACCGGCCTTGTTATGCGCCCGGTGGAACCTGCCTTAAACCTGGAGGAGGTTACTGTCGAAATTTAGGGCGATTGGATTTCAGGGAAAAAAGGAGTTTATGTTTATTTTAGGACCCGCACCTGTGTATTTCGTAAACAATACTTTTTTACACTTTTGGGTCGTAATAATAAAACAAAACATCTTTTAAGGAAAATTTACCAAGGACGTTGCATTGTCAATGTCGTTGAGGAAAGCCAAATAAGAAATGGCGTCACTTTTGGGCAAATAGAAATTTTTTAATTGAAAAAGAAAACAAGAAATTACTACTCTATATATTAGAGTAGTAGTAATTTTTAAATGATGGAGAGAGAAATCGAATTGTCGCGAGTAGCTTTCAAGCCGGCAGCATACTTTCTTGATACTCTAGTAGGAAATTAAGTTCTTGTTTTTGTGTTTTTATGACTCTTATTTGTGATGAGAGTTCATTGATTCGGGCTTAGAAAGCGTGAACTTTATATTAGACAACTTTCCATTTCGCCTTCTTTTTAGTGATGTGCTCCAATTAAAGTTATATATTTCTTTGTTTTATTTGACCTCATTTTTTATAGGGAGCATCTTATTCTCTTAGACACCAGCCACTCTGGTTTAAAGTGGCTTTCAACCGGATTATCAAGGTCCTGCACAGCAAATTTTTCGTTACAAAGACAGTCGGTGAGCTCCTCTTTGATGGATACAAAGACCCATTGTTGGATCTTGCGCAACGGCTTCCGGCCGGAACTTTCCCACCCCTTGACAAGTTTGGCTGGTACTACAGTCGCAACAATTCGGATACCTATGACGGACTTTTCAATGTTTACACCGGAGCGGACGGCCGGATCGACCGTTTTGGTGAAATGGATCGCTGGAATAATGCCTCTCAGTCAAAGTAATATTTTGAAAAATACTTTTTTAAATAAAAGAATTTATTTATTTATTTTCTCTTCCAGGTTCTACGATTCATATTGCGGAATGATAAATGGATCTTTCAGCGAAGGCTGGGCCCCTCGCCGGAATCGATCCACCATTTCCTTATTTATATCGGATTTATGTCGCACAGTCACGCTCGACTACGAAGGAGACGTGCTGAACGCCGGAGTTAGTTCCTATCGCTTCGTTGGAACACAGCGAGTCTTTGCCAACGGGTCGGATCCTTACCCAGAAACTGGTTGCTTTTGTTCCGGAGGAGTTTGTAATCCATCCGGCGTCGGGAATTCATCCACCTGCAAATATAATTTGCCCATGTTTGTCAGCTTTCCTCATTATTACCTGGCGGATCCTTATTATTCCGATATGGTGGAAGGAATGACACCAAAAGAAGACGTCCATAAATTTCACATTGATCTGGAACCCGTACGACCTAATTTCAAACCTATTTTTACATTCCGCAATTTAAAAAATTTCTTTTTTATTATTTTAAATAAGGAATTGGGGGTACCGACTAAGGTCCGAGCTCGTCTCCAAGTCAACTTTCTGGTCGAACCAGACGCTGATATTGAGTAATTCGCTCTATTTATGAAATTTTTAGAAACTTGTTATATTGATTTTATTTATATTTTCAGTGTGATGGAAAACGCCAAACGAATGTACGTTCCGATGGTATGGTTCGAAATTAATGCCGACGTTCCATCGGATCTAGGATGGTGGCTTAATGTGGCCTTGGCCGTTCCTATTGCCGGAACTGCAACTTTCTTCGCCCTTGTGTGCCTCAGTGTAGTTGCAGTAGCTGTATCAGGTATTATTTTGGTTAAGAGGCGCTCGGGGACGCACCCTATTGCCTCGGTCATTCAGACTGTTAGTGGTCATGATGGACCCAACTCATCCGGAAGCCGGAAGAACCGTACGGAATCAACTTAAAATGTTGTTTCAATTTTATTAAAATCGAGTCATTATCTTGGGATTTTTTTTTCTATTAATTTGACTGGGTTAATTAGCTATACTTAAAAATCATAATTGTTTCATGTTGCACAGACATAGAATCGTATTGTTGTGCATTGCCATTATTCGATTGATATCCATCGTTCACTTTGTGCCACACTTTTTAAAAATTCCATTCCACCTCTACACTTTTAAATGTCGATATGTTTTATAAATGTTTTTTTTTTCTTCATTTTCTATAAATGTGACCCGTGTTATTATTACTTTTAGTGCCTCGTCTCTTTTATGCCTTAAAAAATGTCGACAAGAGCTGATTGAAAGGATTAAAACAAAAACTTATACGGCCTGTTCATATGCTCAATACAAAGTGTCTATTTACAACGAACTATATCGTCAGCTTTTATTACTATATCGTCTATTAAGCCTTTTATACGATAAACCAAATTGTTTATTCAAGATCTAAATAGTACATGTCATAAATTAATTTTAATTCTAATAAGTTATGCCATTAATGAAGAACGCATGATCCTTTCTCTCTGTCAAACACGATAGATTTTGAAAAAAATAGAATGCGAAGGTTAACTAAACTGTGCGTGTAATTGTCATTTTAATCACTTTTCAAAGGTTCTTTTCTAAAATCATTCTAAAGGTTTTAGCGATAAAACGAGAGTTATGTTTAAACAAGAGGCAAACAGTAGGCAAGTGCGAATCATTTGACTAAAAATAAAATTGATATAGGTCTTTACGTATCATCATACCATCTAGGTATCACGCCATTTGATCTAAGTTTGAAAGTGCGTTATAATTAATATCTTTGTCAGCAATGATTGGTGCATTTAGGCCGTCACGTAGCCTTTTTGTACACTTCAAAGTCCGCAAGAACTCATCCCTTCTCGAGTCGCAAGTTTACATTTGAAGATTAGTTTGCTGACTTGCCGATAGTGATAGGACGCCCTCTTCCGCATCGCATCAGTCATTTTGAGTGATTCACTTGTATGTGTGAATATATACAAGCAGACCAATTCCTAAGTCTTCTCAGTCGTCCACGATGAGTGAAGAGGACAAGAGGTCGAGCGAGAAGGGGAGCTGTTGCGGCCCGAGATGTTGTGGAATTGCTGGCACCATTGGTGCCATCATATTTGCGGTTATAGCAATTATTCTTCCCTTCATCGTTTCAGACATTCTTGACAAGGTAGCTGGTTTGTTTACATCAGAACAACCAAATTCCTCTCTCTAATAACTGTTTCTTTCAAAGCAACTGAGGCTAGTTCCTGGAACAGTTATGTACGACTTCTGGGAAGAGTCCCCAGTGCCTATGTACATTCGTTTCTACATGTTCAACGTTACTAATAGTCATGACGTCATTAATTCCAATGCCAAGCCTGTAGTCAAGCAGCTGGGACCTTACACTTTTGAGTAGAAAATTTTCAGTTCAGTACATCCTGTAAATATATTTTAAAATATTCGATTTTGTTTTTAAAAGGGAGGTTCACCATCGAGCCAATGTTATGCGACATAATGAGAATTTCACGATTAGTTTCCAACAAAACAAGACCTGGTTTTATAAGGAAGATATGAGTGAAGGCAGTTTGTCTGACATCATAACCAATGTCAATGTCCCACTTTTGGTAATTATGAAAAACATTTTTGAATTAAACAATTAATGATATTTACTAAACTTTTTTGTAATAGAGCGCTACTTACTCCATACGATTCCAACCGAAATGGGTTAAATTCTTTTTCAATAAAGCTCTGGAATTCATTAAACCGCCTAGTGAAGTTTTTATTAGCAAAAATGTGAGCGAATTGCTGTTTGAAGGCTATTCGGATCCCCTGCTAGATTTAGCTTCACATCTTCCACCTGGAATCGACCTCCCAATCCCAGACTACGATAAATTTGGCTGGTTCTATTCTGTAAGTTAACAAGTATAAATATTACGCGGATGAAGAATATTGACGATTACATTTTATTTTCTAGCGCAATAACTCGGCGACATACGAAGGAAACTTCAGCATTTTCACTGGGGAAGACGACATCAGTAAATTGGATATGATGGATACGTGGAACTACTCCAATCAAACAAAGTAAATAACAATACTAATCTATTTTTTCAGTTTATTAAATAGCGTTGAACCCTCTTTAAAGTTTCTACGAATCGTATTGTGGAATGGTGAACGGATCTTTTGGTGAAGGTTGGCCACCCTACCAGGAACGTTCCAGTATTTCCATGTACTCGACTGACCTTTGCAGGTTTATAAACATACATTCCTCTATTTAAAAACTCGTTTTCATTATTTATATTATATCATCCATTTAGGTCCATCACGTTAGAATACACTAAAGACGTGAAAAGTGACAACGGACTCACTTTCTATCGATACGAAGGGACAGAGAACATGTTTGCCAGCTACGTAGAGAACCCGGACAATTGGTGCTTTTCTTGTGTCGGTGAATATTGTAACGCTAACTCTGGAGCGCTCAATTCGTCCACTTGTCGGTTTGGATCCCCAGCTTTCGTCAGTTTTCCGCATTATTATCGAGCAGATAGCTTCTACCAGAATCAAGTGGAAGGTTTAAACCCAGATCCGGAGCTTCACAGGTTTCACGTTGACTTGGAGCCGAGAACGTCGGTTCCTCTCCGAGTATCTGCTCGATTTCAGATTAACATTCAAATGCAACCCATTGAAGGAATAGAGTATGTTGCTTTATTTTTTAATTTTTTTAAATCTAAAACTCATTATTAATTTTTTTTTTAGTGTGGTGAAGAACTTGACTGAAGTATACGTCCCTGTTATGTGGTTCGAAGTGACAGCAGACCTATCGCCTAAGCTCCTAAAAGCAATAAAATTCACACTGCAAGGCCCGCTTCTTGGTTCAATATGCTTCTTTGTGGCCTTCTTTGGCTGCATGGTATCGGTGGGGGTTTCGGCTGTTATTTTTGTCCGAAGAAGGAAGCAAAATCGTTTCAAGATCAGTAGTAATGACCAATTAGTGGATGGTGATAAAAATGACCAACCGCCCGTCATTCCCGTAATTAATCAAGGTTATCAACCGGATGATCATTAAAAGCTGATAACAATTTTGTCGATAAATGATGTTGTATTTCTTCTTACATTTCAATAAAATTCTAAGAATAAAAATTAATAGTGTCATTAACTACGAAAACATTATACTCACGCTACTCCTTGCTAGCTTTGCAAGTGCCCGAATCATCTTTCCCGCAGTCGGAAAAAAAATCCAAAAACAACCATATTTAAACTTGAATAATATAGTACGGTATAAGAAGTAAATAAAAAATAAAGTAGGAGAAGAGAGTCTTAGAAAAGAGTACACAAAGGTCGTATGTGGACCTAATATCGTGATGTAACCTAGTATACGTTAGCTGGTGGTTTTGTCCAGGGCGCTAGGCCGACAGAGGCGCACGGGGCCCGATATGGTAAGCGACGCTTATATGACGCGTTTACCCCGGGAGCCACAAAGGCTCACGGCGGGACTGTTTACTGTTACTAACTTTAAAAAAGGGTTGTAAAAAAAAGTAAGCGCCTTGATTGGAAAGCTACCTATACTGATTGCGGTAGGTATATTTGGTGAAAAATAGTCTATAAAAACGACATTGCTTTATTGTTATGTAAGCTCTGTCCAAAACCTTTGTCAAATAATCTTATGTTGGACTCATTCTTCACATGAATACTTTAAAACAGGCTTTTGGGAAACCAGAGGGCAGAGAGGCAGACACATACGAGGAAGAAGTGCGGGATAGAGCTGATATAAATTGGGTACCGATAGAACAAGTTGGTCTACGTGACTATTATGTAAAACTTTACGACAACGTTAAAGGTAGCTCAACAATGGTATCTTAATCTTATATGATTGATTGATAGCTGTTTATATTGTGGCTCATCTATAATTTTCTTTCGTCTTTAATCTTTCCTTTAAAATTACTATGCTTGATTTTGACTTTTTAAGTCAGAATTCAAGTTCCTCAATCGTTAGTTAACGAAGGAAACATATATGCTCTTATATTGGTCTAATATACTCTTGTATAGCAAACCAACTTTGCCTAAAGTAAGAACAAGAGGTTCGTCGTTCTCACGATCTTAGTCGACTGCTTTCAAATTTCGAATCAGACTTCAGAGACTGTAAAAGCAGTGTCAAAAATTACATAATTAAAGGAGAAGGATTCCTTTAGTGTAGGGCGCTGTAAGTCTCTCAATTTGACCGGCGTAATACACGGAGGGGTATTAATAACGTAAATGGTTAGATGACAGTCAGAGACGCCCGGCCCCTTTCTAACAATATGCCCCACCTCTTCCAAATTCTATCCTATCAGGGGTTTTCTTGAAACATTCAATACGCTTAGAGGGGTGGGCACGTCCTGAGAGCTAGATGTTAACCACTGCCGCTTGCGTGCTCGCGTGCACATCGTAATTTCGTGAATGCTATCTTATTTTACGTGGGTCCTTGCAGTAGCGCACCGATTATAAAAAGCACTAAGCACAATCATAACCTCAGGACAACATTAATTTTTTAAAATACACTATCTCTGTACATTTATTATAAAAAAATTAAATCTCTTCAGAAATCTCCCACTGGACTTCAGAATGCATTCTGAACAGGCGAGGATTAATTTAAAGGTTTTCCCTCTATTCATAATAATACCCAAGCCACGTAACCACGATAATTGTGTGGCGTCATTAGTTGGCACAGGTGAAGATAGCTTCTACCAGAATCAAGTGGAAGGTTGAAACCCTGATCAAGAGCAGCTTCATAGGATTCACATTGACTTGGAACTGAGAACGTCGTCCTCTCAAAGCATAGGTATATATTTGGGCGCTTTCAGCTTAACGTTCAAGCCCATTGATGAAGGAATAGAGTGTGTAAATAAATTCTAGTTAAAAATCTCAAAATAATCATTTCAATATGGTCAGCGTGGTGAAGAACTTGACAGAAGTATTTGACTATTTGTTCTCCTTTTGTGGTGCGAAGTGACAGCAGATTTACCACTGCGGTTCCATCATTTTCTCCGTTATATTTTTTTTTACGGTATCAGTCGGTGTTTCGACTTTCATTTTCGCTCGAAGGAGGAAACAAAATCTTTTAAATGTAAGTAGCAATGTTCAAGATAATCTCAATTAGTGAATGATGGAAAAAACAACTAACTGTCTGTCATTTCTGTCACTAATTAAAGTTCAATTAGAAATCAACCGGATCGTTAAGAAATTATTTTTATTCGGTAAATGATTATGTAATTAGTCCTACATTGCAATAAAATAATAACAAACAAAATAAATTACACAGGGATGATGATCCCGGCTAACGAAAAGAGAGTAGAGATGTTACGATGATGAGACGCACTTGAATTCGTACTACGAATTCGAACTCCTTAACTTTTTTCATGAAACCGCATAAACTATAGGCGAGCTTAGAATAAATTGTATTAAATGAGATAAGAATGACAGCAACCGCATTTAATAATCTGATTATTAAGCTATTTTGATAAGAGCTGTACTTTATTGATCACGCCATTCCGGAATACATTCATATTACCGTAAGTAATCAATAAGAAGCTAATAAATAAATAAATATCACATCATTATTACAAAGTACAAAAAAAATATCACTCCATAAATTGTGGTTTATTTTCCATTATATTTCAATAAAATAACAGAAAACTCGTATCCAGTAGGTTTGCTCAGTGACTACGAAATCATTTCGGAAATGTTTGGCTACTCCTTGTTAGCCTTGCAAATGCCTGAATCATCACTCCCGCAGTCGCAAAATGATTTCCCAATCTTTGCCACTAGATACATCATGATCTTTGTGACACAATTTGACACAGATTTTACAAATACACGAATCTTCATCGTTCATCTCGCAAGTAGCGCAGTGATACATGTGCTGCTCAATCATGGCTCCTTTCTCAGTCACAAAAGTGCACAATTTTTTCCGACCTGATATAAATTAAATAAGTAACAATCTTTCAAAATAATTTGTATAACTATTATTACCCGTATTAGTCTCAGTCACTTGAAGATTCCCCATATTGTTTGTCAATGAATCTGGCGGCGGCGGAGTTGGTTGCGCAACAGGAGCCGAAGGGGCAGCCGGTGCTGCTGCCGGGGCTTTGGGCGGATGCATCATGACCACAAGCCAGTCCCCGATGACGTGATGGAAATAGTATAGTTTTGGATTTTTCTTCCAGCTCCAAGAAACGCTTTGAGCGTCTTTAAAAATGATTCTTTGGTAGTCCTTAATCTCTGGACATAGCTCTATGGCTCGTTCGATGATCTCTTTCGCTTTTTCTTTTTCTCTCTGAGCCTGATGAAAAGCTACTTTTACCTTATTTATAAAGGTTTCGTTTAAAACGGTAGCTTTAGCTTCCGACTCATCCTGAGGATGTTCAAATTCGTAAACGATCACGTCGGTATCTTCTGCGCTCCCACCATCCCAATTAACAAATCCTTTGACTAAATTCTGACTATTTGCCGCTTTGGACCCTTTTACAACACCTACAACCCATAATTTGGATCCTTGCTTATTTATCAAGTGCTGATTGATCTTTTCGGCAATGGATTCAGCTTTTTCTCCACCATTGTTGCTCACAATGTCGCAAACTTCTCCTTCAATCCCTGTTTTCTTTGGTTTACTTGGATCAGGGATGTTGTAGTTACCCGGCGGGAGAACGTTGGCCGAAAATTGGCCTTGATAGTTCCCAGGTGGAGAGTAGTTTGCCACCACATAGGTCCAGCCGGATCCATTGGTCGCTTTAGCTACACCCATTTTTGTGCTACCCTTCCAGACCAGCTGAGTGAAATGGCCTGTTGTTTTTATATAACTAATTTTATTTAATTATGAAAGAAGGTTATAGAGTAGTACCTGTTCCCATTGAGAAACCACTTCCATAGCGGTAGTCCTTGATTTCGCTGTACCACGCATCAGCTGCCGAGCGGCCGGTGACGGCCTGTCCCATAGAGGCGTAAATGTTTTCTCCATAACCAGAGCCGGATGAATGTTGCATAGAGTTCCGGGCTGCGATGGTATTAGCCCATTTTTGAGAAAAGTTAGTGATCTATAAATTGTATTGAGATAATCTTATGGAATACTCTGTATGTGTTACGCAATAAAGTATTACCGTTTGGTCTAAAACCAATGGCTGTGCTCCATGCTTACGCCTGTATTCATTATGAGCTTTCAAACAATCTTGAGCAAATTGGTCTCCCATTTTGACTAACTTTTTAAAAGCAACTGGCATGAATCAAGTACCAGCTTTTGGATTTTTAGAGCATTTTAAGGTATTTATTACAATTTAGATGTAAGGTATTTATGATCTAGATTAGATGATAACAGCCCACGCATAATAATTTACTGTCCAGTGAATGGATCGCACTATAGTAATCATAAGCTATTGAAATAAAACTTAAAGTAATGTGATAATAATAGTGACAGTAAACCATATTTTACTACTTGTTAAACAATTTTGTAAGGTCTGTTTAAAATTGTACCCTCATAATATTTTTCGTTGAATATTTAACATATTATAATCATATTACCTAATCCATACTAAAATGCTTTAAATGAAAACTTTACGCTACATTTGTGGGCTTTAGTCCAATAAACCTTATCATTTGTAAGAAGAAAAAACTAATCATTAACAAACGGAAGAAAGTAGAACTGAATCATTTTCGAATCACGCGGGGGAAAACAATTGACAATCGCGGATCGCCACATGACAGGGGTGAGTAAATTCGTCTGCTTTCTCAATTCATTGTAACTATCACATTTCATTTCTCGAGCCTTGCCTGATCGTGTTTCTGTTTTCATTCTCGACGTTTTCCTTCTAATCAATTGAAAATTGAATCTTAAATCGATGACGCCATGAGTTATTATTATTCTGTGTAAAGAGATCCAGTATTCAAGTTTTAGAAATGGCGAACCACTTCATTCAAGGTACATTCTTTATCTTAGCTTCTAAGTTTCACTTCTAACAACATGATCAATATCTCAATCCAGGAATAAAATCCCTCTTCAGGGGAAACAAGGAGAATGGAAAGAATGGTAGAAATGGAGCTTCAGGTTCTTCACAAGAGACACCCAATGATGCTTCCACAGAAAACCCAATATCTGTCGCCAATGAAAGGCTTACAAGGCGTTCCAGAATTCCAGATGTTGTTCCTTTACCATCAACATCTGAGCAGAATGGTGCTTGTGTGCCAGTTGTAGTTCCAAAAAAAGAGCCTGATTGGGAACCAGAAGATGAAATCATTGAAAGGGACCCCCGGATGCAGAGGAGAATTGGAACCGCTCCACCAGATCCTCCACCTGAACCTCCACCAGAACCTCAACCTGTGGAAATTCCTCTTGCAGGTTTATCAAAATTAAAGAATTGAATTAATATCTAAAATTGAGTAACCTAACTTTTTTTTCTAGATATGATAATCAAAGATGAAGTGGAAATTGAGACTGAAAATAATACCTCAACATTACCCTATGATCCAAATTGGATGGATCAGCATCTAACTGATGCTGAATCCTCGGCTTCATCTGAATCACCCGAAATTCCCCAGTTTCGTTTCGAAGAGGAGCCATTGGATGATGATCATCCGTCTCCTTCAGCTTCTAGACCTGCAGACGATGACGGTAACTCTTCTGGGACGGAAGGTCTTCCCTTCTCCAATGCCAGCCGAAAACGAGGAAGAGGAAGAACAATCGGCCAATGTACAGGAACCTGAAGCTCAGCAGGGAGATTGAAGCTCCAGTTGTGAAAATTAAAAAGGAGCCGGGCGCTTCACAGAGTCCATCTCCGACCAACTTCTACTCTAAACCCATGGACCTGGATGACGAAGAGTTCGAAGGAGATGGTGACGATTCAGATGCAACTATGGAAAGGAGTGAGCCGTCTCGCTCTCCCATCTATAGTCAAGTAGATGATAATCGCTCGGAAGAAGAGGAAGAGGAAGAAGAAGACGAAGAAGAGCAGCAACAACAGCTCTCGTCAAGAGTGCGCGATGTTCCAGCTATTCAAAATGTTGCAACCGGTGAAACAGAGTTTGATTCAAGCGATGAATCTGGAGACGAATGTCTTGCCTTTCCTCCCAGTCCTTCTGCTGAGCAAGAAGAAGAAGAAGAAGAAGCATTGGAAAATAGCCAAACAGGACAGAAACGTTCCCTTCCGGAAGCTTCGGAAGAATTGAACTCAAACCAGCCGGCAAAAAAAAGCAAATTCCAGATAGACAAAGGAAATGAACCCGTACCAGAGGAAGCTGAACCAGTTGCCTCCGGATCGAAATCAAACCGAATTCCGGTATTTAGCTAAACAATTCAGATAAAATAATTCACATTTCTAATTTAAACTTGCATCTTTAGGTGAAAGTCACGTCAATGCCTAGAGCAGCGATGATGGTTGCAGACATGGTGAGAGCCAAAGAAGCCAACACTCCCCGTCCAATTGCTGGCCGGAGAAGTTCAACTACTGCTGTGAATAAGCGGAAAAGACAACCTTCCGGCGATACGAACGCTGCTGCTGGAATAGAAGCTTGCCTCAACTAGATCTAGCATTTGGTTCCAGCTGCCTGCTGCTGCTAACCGGGATCCTCGAACTAGGAGGCCAGCACCACCACCAGCTCCCGAAACTCCTCCGCCCCCAATTCCATTAAGTGTGGCCATTAAGATGTCCATGCTGAAACGAATCCTGCGCTTGGCATTTCAACTGGATAGGCGTAATGATCATTAAAAAGTTGATGATAATAATTAGTTTTTAATTAAAAACTATTTTTATATAGGAACAAGTGGAAGCAAGGAGGGATTTAGCAAACCACCACCCCTGTTTGAGAGCAAGGATGATGGATCTCAACCAGACCTCAAATGCGTTCTTCTCAAGTGGTACATGAATAGTGACAGTAAGGAGAGCCTGGATAGCTATTTTGAAATCTTTCATCCTCTGAATGCTCCACGAACTGTGGGCTTCCATCTGCCAGCAATACCTCTATCGTAAAAAGTACGATGCAAACTTTATTATGAAAGATTGAGCTTGTATTATTTTTAATTTGTATTGATCATTTATTAGGCCTGTCAGGTGGAAGAAGGTTTTAATTAAAACTACCACAGAAGACCCAGAAGATCCCGATTTTTGTCTACTTCACTGCTCCGTCGTCATGAATTTTGAGCAAGAAGCTCCTAAACTTGATGATTTGGTCACTTTTACTTTCCACCGGTCCAAAGGTGAAGCTGTGCCCGTCTTCGGCCATATCCATTCCTCCCATTCTTTCAAAGTACGATCACTGGACAAGCTAGATGATCGTATTAGACCCGACGGCCGTCCGGGCGCTGCTGCTGATTTTATTGTACGAATCCGCAAGAACTACTCACCTGGCCGGAAGCCCAACGCAATCTTCGAAATGCCACTCGTTGCCTCTTTGTCCAGTTTTCTTGACCAGATCCGTGCTCAGACTTTCCTTGGTGAAGCTCTCAATACTTTCGTTGATGAAGTTCTAAATAATCCAAACCGCACTGCCGCTGAAATTAAGATCGCACTGCCGATGATGAAATTGGTCTTGATCCCGAGGAAACCAGCCTTTGATCTCGTTCAATGTGGTGAAAGAGATGGAGGAAGCCTCGATCCCTTCCAAACTGAAGCTAAGGATTCTATTGCTCAAACCGTCCGGAATGCACCTGGAGAACCTCGCTTTATCCTCCTAAACGCCCCACCAGGTACATCCATTCTTTTACTTTGATGAATTATTTTAATTAACATTGTCGTGTATAGGGACCGGTAAAACCAAAGTCATGCTCCACATGATCAACTACTTGATGTCCATCAGAGTCGGTAACAATCGGCCAGACCGTTTGCTCTACTGTGCTCCGACGGATGCGGCTGTAGATGAAGCCGTCCGGCAGCTGCTCATCTTCCGTGAGAAACTCAGTGAAACCCGACGCTTCAATGGTAAGTTTGAACTAAATTATTTTCTGTTTTGGTACCCTCCTTTATTAGGTTTTTATTTTATTTTAACTTTTTATTTAAGTGATTCGATTTGGAAGAGGAGGAAAAGATATAGCCAACGTCCGGGAGGTAACCGTGGAAGCGTTAAGTAAGAGATGGCTTATCAAACAAGAGAGTGAAGCACCTAGTGACTCACGCATCCTTGATTGGGAAAGAAAGCGCCAAGAGCTACAGGAAAGGAGAGCAAAGGTCCAAGAGCAACTTGTTAGTGGCGAGGCTGATCAGGAAGGTCCTGGAAAGGTTCTGGAGCTTGAAGCAGAGAATGACGTACTGGAAGAAGGCATTACTGCTGCGGAGGACATGCTGGAAACTCTTGTGAAAGAGAAAGCTGAAGATGAAGTTCAGAAATTCCGCAATGCCCGACTGCGTATCATATTGGATGCAGACGTAATTTGCTTAAAAATTGACGACTGTTTCCATCCGGATTTGGAAACCATTTTCATCAAGTAAGCTATTCATGTATTGTTTCTTACTTTCTTATAAATTAGATTATAATTTAATTTTTATGAATAGACCATTTACGGAGTTCAATGGGAAAACCCGTGACTCCGCGGCCGTTCCTATGTGGGATCATCGATGATGCTTCTCAGTGCACTGAGCCTCAGTCACTTTTCCCGTTGACACTTGGAATCCGGAAGCTCGTCCTTGTTGGTGACATCGAACAGCAGCCCATGTCCCTCATATCTCCCGTAATTTATTAAAAATTATTTCTTAAATATTGATTACTTTCTAATTAGTAAGCTGTTTAATCATTTTTGCTACAGATTTCGAAAGAGTACAAGTTAACTCAGTCATTATTCAGCCGACTTTACTACCTTCTGCTGAAGCAGACGGCTCAAACTTCCAAAGATTGGCATGAACCCTGTTTTTAAACTGTACAGAGCAGTTTCGAATGGACGAGCGTATCTGTCGATGGCCATCCAAGTATTACTATGGTGGGAAAGCTCACCACTTGCAACTTCCGTCTATTACGAGGATAAGACTCCTCTCCATGCTTACAGGTTTGTTTATACCCCTTCTATTAAATATTTATATAAGGAATATAATAACTCTCATATTTTTTTAGAGTGTTTGACATTCGAGACGGGCAAGAAACGAAAGTTGGCCGGGACACCACTAATGAACGTGAAGCAAAATTTGTGGTAAAATTAGTAGAAGGTATCTTCGCTAATGGAGCTCTAGTCAACAAATCCATCGGTATCATAACATTCTTCCGGAAGCAGAAAAAGAACTTGAAAATTACCATCAGAGAAAAGTAAGAACTTGTCATGAATATGAAGTGGTTTATGCTTTTAATTCTTTTAATTCTACTTTTCAGGTTCCCGGACGACTACAAACGGATCAAGATTGGCCTTCCAGAGAAATTTACTGGAGCCGAAAGGGACATTATCATCATTTCGTTCGTGAAAGCGAATTCTCCGGTCACGAAAAATTACCGCCCGAACTTGTCAGTCATCACGGACAAGCTCAACGTGGCCGTTACGCGGGCAACTCAATCGCTCTACCTCTGCGGTCACCTCCCGACGCTAATGGGTCCATACCAGGACGAGGAAGAAAAGGCTTGCGAGGTATTAAGAGATTTGATCAAGGACGCTGATACTCGGCAAGTAATCCATCGTGTTTCAAGTCTCTTCCACCCGAGCCTTGTTCACGATCTGATCCTCAAACCAGCAAATTTTTGTAATCCATCAATGGAGCCTTATCCAGATGTGAAAAGAATTTGAACAAGTGTTTTTGTTTTGTGACAAAGAAATAAACCTCGTTTAATTTAATTTTTTCAATAACAAAAGAATTATTTGTATTAAACAAACAATACATGGTGCTGAGTTCACCAGTATTCACAATCCTTCTTCGACGATGACGGGCAGAGTGTCGACGGGCATGAGATGATTGTTATTATTCGTGGTCGGAGCGGCCTCGATAGACAACTCTGTAACAAGTACCCAATTGAGGCATCCAGAATGGAGCTGAATGCGAAGAGAACGGACTGGGCCAATGGATCGCCAGTCCACTTCTCCATGAGCGAGTCCAGCGTGATCGAAACGGCCTAAAATAAGAGCTCTTAGGACCGGAAACTGATTTTATAATTAACTTTGACTTACCAACGACAAGGTAGTGATCCTTTAGGAGCGTGCAGCTTTCGTCGGCGAATCAAAATAGGGCGGTAAGGGTGACAAGGAGCAGAAACTAAGGCCGTGATGGATACCGGAAGAATCTCAACTGTTGCGTTGCTCAACTTGTTGGCTGGATGCAAGTAGTGTCCCGTTCCAATTTTGAATCTAAGGAAACAAGGTATTAGAAGTGTTGAATAATAAAAATAAAATTGTAAAAATTTACTTTTTGAGTAGGACAGGCTGCCGAAATTGGAGGAGGATGTAGTCGCCTGACTTTGGGGGGCGCAGCCAGCAACCAACCGGATCGTCAACAAGACCTACTCCTCGACGGTTCTTCTCTTCAAGACGTCCTTGGGCGTAGAGCTGGGAAAGGCTCATGATCATCTGATTTGACTGACCAAACTCGTCCATGGAAGTCTCCAGATGAGCATCTGGATTACGGGTTTCGTCCAATTTCGCCACTTGGTTGTTGTTTGAATCACCGGGATCCGGTCGAAAGACGTAGTCATCCAAAAGTTCCTCCTGCTTCAGTTGGTGATACTGTTTTTTAAATATTTTTTAAAGGTTTCTTAAGATATTTTCAATCATAAACTTACTAGCAATTCCAAGTAGCTTTTAATGTCCCCAATTTCATCAAGTAATTGGTCACGATGATTTTTGAATCCTTCGCTAGCTGCCTGAAGATTTGCTACGTTTTCACTAAGCTGCTCCAACTGCTCGGCGAGCTCTTCCATACTAATCAAAGATTGGTTATGAATATCGGCCGATTGGGATGATGTTACCGTCTCATTCGATGAATCAAATAGCCGGACTAGTAAACTACGAATTCTTTGGGTCAGATCTGATGGCAATAAATTGTTAGGCCACCACTTCGCCAGACCTGACACGATCCTTAAAATACAAATTTACAAAATCAAAATTTGAAGAGAAAAAATTACGTAGGGACATCTTACGTCAACAACAAGGCGTACGGCTGTGTTAACCGACCCTTGACGGTCTCTTCGATGGCAGAAACAATAATCTGAACGACGTAGAGAGTCCATAGGACCAAGCGGGATGAGATTGGGTAGTTCAGCACTGCCGAGCAAAACCCTTGAACTGGTATGAGCAGAAGACACGTGAAATGGCGACCATTTTTGTTTTGGTTTAAATAAAGTAAATTATTTTACTTAATGAGAAGAAGGCCGGTATTAAGAACAACCGACTTGTCCAGCATGGCCCCTGCTGCTTGATGCTCGATGAGGTCGACTCCATTTAACAGCTCGAGAACATCACCTAACACGAATAGGACACCTTGTGGCAGTAAAGGAGCTCAAGAACTCTCAAAATAATACTTCAATCAGTGATTAATGAACACGATGAAGCGTAGGTGCACGATTGCGCGAGAGTAGCGCGAAACAAAAAAGATCCGCGTGCACCTGGCGCGCACCTTGCAAAATATAATTGGACAGCGGTATCGCCCATAGATGGCCCTGGCGGTACAGTAGAAAAGGGAAAAACAGAAATATAAATGATACAAAGGTTGGTTTTTCTTGTGCAAGTGAGCTGAATAGGGAATAATTTCTGAAATATAGGCTGAAGGAATTAAACGGCCTAATTACGTCAACATCAAATTTATTTTCCCCTAAGATAGTGATGATAGTAAAGTTTTTAACATTTTAATTCGATTTTAATTTTAACATTCGATTTGGTTTTACAATTCGCGTCAATAAATAGAGTATAATTGTAATAAAGTTATTTTACTTGATTTTATAAGATTTTTAACTTTGGTCTTCACTCTTCAGCGACGGCGCGCACCATTTAAATATAGCGCGACTATGGCATCGGCGGTATCGTTCATAGATGTCGCCGGTGGTACAATAATAGCAAAAGGAAAAACAAATGGTGGTTTTTCATCTGTCAGAATTGTACTGGTCAAAACCAAATTTTAGTTTAATGATAATTAATTGAGCTGAGTAGGAAATCCTTTCTGAAATGGATACTGAAGGAAAGAAGGGCCCGAACAAGATAAATGTTTCCTCTAGTTCGGTAAGCATTGCTTAATTGACGTATTAATTAAAGTAAACTAAATGACTAATTCTTTCTACTTTTTCTTCGTCAGCTTGTTGCTCTAAAAGCAGAGCTTCTTAGCAAGCAAGCTCAAGTCCAGCAGGCCAAAGCTGAAGGCTCAGGAATCATCAGAAGCCGCCCAGCCAAGGAGAAGAAATCAAAACCCAAGAGCAACACTGGCGTGCAGGAGAGGGCACTCAGAGATGAAGCCCAAAATATCACAGAAATGCCCACATTAGAGAAAGTACTAATGTCTTAAAAGTTTAATAAATACATCAATCTAAATTATAAATTTATTTCTAGTCTAGACTAATGCTGGAAGAGAAGGCCAAGCTCTATGAAACATTGTCGAAAGACAAGTCACTTCTCGGTGAAGACACAATATCAGAAGAGCAGTCCTTCTTCCTTGTAAACTTCCAGCAGAAAGTTGTGGATGATGTCATAAAGAAGAGGAGGGAAGAACAGCAATCTAAATCAAAGAAGCCTGCTAAAAAGTATGAGAGCTCTTCCTCATCAGATGAGGCAGTGGGTGAAGAAGCAGATTATCCAGCCTCAAACCCAGATGAAGAATGGTAATTTAAATAAATAATAATAATGTCCTTCCTTCTTATAAGTTTTTATCATTTTCTGTTTTGAACAGGGTGGACTATGTGGACTCTTTCGGTCGTACACGTCGCTGTCTTCGGAAAGACCTACCAACCTTTCAACGACAAGACGCTGATTTGAAGAAGGATGAAAACAAAGCTTCATCAGCCCCATCTTATACCAATTTTGTCAAGTCTAGTGAACCGAGTAACTTTCCCGAAGGCCCTGCAGATGAGGCCGAAGAGGCGCGACGAGCCCGCCGTCTGAAATGGGAGGAAGAAGAAGCAGAAAATGCTCGAAAATCCAAGCTTCACTATCAAGACATTCTCTATCAAGGTATTTATTTCCAAACTAAAAAGAGCAAACAAATAGCTAGCCAGATGTAGAAGAAAGACTGCTTTCCAGCTCCATTGCTTATATCAGTTACTGTTTCTGTAGTTGTCGTAGAAGTAGTGGTCGTCGTCGTTTGATTCTCATTCGTCATGGGATAATTACATCTATCCGTCTTACAATAACAGTATTGGATCTTATTAGCAGTTTGGCAATCATCCACGCTTATTGGAGAGCACGTTCTAGCAGTCCATTTGCCTATGGAAACAATCCAAATTCGTTTTTTACTATAAAAGAGACATTGTATATAACCACTTTGTACTTGATTTCTGGGTGTAACAGCTCCCAGAGCTCTTTTCTGGACAAGTCCGGAAGAGGTTGGCTTCAGTGGACGCGTTCCAATTGATGGAATCACACTCTATTAGCTTTGCATCACCGAAGAGTAGACGGATATCCTTTGCTATACCAACATCTTTGTTTGATGGTAAACAGACGGCACACTCGAGCGCCGATCCTGAAAAAGATTTTTAATTCGTGCCGGAACTTTGCTTTTTTAACAGATTTAAACTTACCTTGTCGTAAGATTAGACAGATGAAAATGATTCTTATATCCATTAGCGTCTTTTATTGAGTGACAGATGTGTTCGCGGTGGCGTTCGCACCTGTTGTGACGGCCGGGAATCCATCTCCACCACTTTATTTATTCATTCCGGCATGATTAGACAATTTTTTTTTTCAAATCTTTCCCCTCATTTTCGACAACTAATCCACCACAACATCTGGAAGAGAGAGAGAGAGGTTTTTTTCGCGCTTCAGTGCGTCACGATTCGATGGAATTTTTTTTTCTAGATTTTTTTTGCCGGATAGGAAGGCTCTTTTTTTATTCCATCAATAGGCTCGTAATTGACGGGGCGGATGGGAGAAAATGGAATGGCCGTTTCGAGCCGTGGTATATAACAATGGGAATGGGAGGGCAGAACAAAAGGATTGAATGAAAGAGAGAGGGGGATCTAGTTTGGTGGTATCGAATGTTGTTGTTCTTTCTTTGTCTGTTTGTTGGGTGATCCGCCTTTTCCCATATTCCCTTTTTTTAATTGAGTAGATGAGAATGATGCTTCGTTTTTTTCTTTACTATTGATAGGCAGTTGCATTACGCGGAAGTGGCACCCTCTTTGCTCATTTTGTTGTAATCTATATATAAAAAAATATTGTAATGATCCCAAATGATCTTTTATGATCTTTTTTAACGTCTTTTCTTCTTTAACGTCTTCTTACAATTTTTTTAAATAAAAACTTTTCTATTATTTCTTCAAATTGGTTTTTTAATTACCTTTTTTTAGAGGCTCGTCAACACGGAGTGGGATTCTACTCTTTCTCCAAGGATGAAAGTGAAAGAGCCAAACAGATGGAAGAGTTGGATAATCTACGAAGACAAACGGAAACCGGGAGAGCGGCCGCTGTTTCGGCCGCTAGTACGAAGCGTGCCGCTCTCGATGCCCGCCTTAAAAAAGTTCGGGAGTGTAAACGACAAAAACTCGGCCTCCCACCGCTCAGTAAGTTCCCTCTTTTTCAAAAGTTATTCAAACTTTAAATTAATTGAAAACTTTTTACTTAAGAAGAGAAACCAGCGCCAGTGCCACAAGAAGAACCTTTGCCTGTTCCAACTCCGCCGGAATTGGCATCAGAAGAGGATCAAAAGAAGCTTACATTGACTCGAGGAATCCCGAAAACGGTCAAAATACGGCCGTGGGATATTGGAAAGGAAGGCGTACCCACCATAAAACGTCCAGCAGGTTTATATTTAAACAAATTCTTTTTTCTTTTCTTTTTTCTTTATTTAAAATCCCTTTTTATTTTGTTTCAGTGGTCATACCTAATGCTTGGGTGGACAAGAAACGGGAAGAGAGGCCCAAAGAGTTTGCTCCACCTTCCGCCTACGATTCCAATCGGCCGAAAAAACCTGAAAATCGGAAGCAGCAGAGAGAATCAGCGCCATTACCACAGACTCCCGTCCTTACCGAAGAGTCTATCACGGCTGGATTGGCCTTTTTCAAGCAGATGAATTCGGGACAGCCAGCCAGAGCTCCTGATCCGCCAGAGGAAGAAGACGATGATGACTTGTATCCTCCGGGAATGGAAGATACCCGACCACCACATCGTTCTGGAGCTGCTATACCGCCTCCTTCCTCTATGGAGTATTACAATTCCGGCGGAATCGGGAATCGAAGGGGCACTGCACCTCCTAGAGCGGATCTAGCAGAATCCTTCCGACAAGGATTACAGAACCGTCGAACATGACTGTTATTATGTAACAAATAATAATAAATTCTACTCAAATTTTTTTTTCAGCATCCATTGTTTCTTGTTTCCCTTCTCCTTTATTAGGCAGTGTCACATATATGTGAGATGGATAATCTCATAAACAGTTAGGATGACATAACAAACTAAACAAACAAGAAGAAAACAGTTTGGTTTGTGTTGGTTTGTTTTTTCTTCCTTTTAATTATATTTACTGATAGTGTACAAATCGGAGCAGAGGAGGGAGCAAATACGATTTCTTTTTCTTTTTTCACGGCCAACCATTCACGCACATTATAAAGAGCGAGCAATTTCTTTGTATCTTTCAAAACCCCTAAAAACACGCACACAAGGCCCAAAGGAATTTTTAAAAACTCATTCAAGGGGGAATGGATCATGAGAGTAATAAAGAAAAATTTGTTTTTCGTAAAATCAATTTTTTGGATGGGAGAACAAAAATAATTAAAAAAAGATTCAAGGAGGGCAAGGACTCTCTCATCTTTATAAAATCCAGCACAGATAATTTTGGAAGAGTTTGTTTTTTATATCTAATATTAAATTTTTATTGGAGAGAGAGGAGAGGTTTTCACAAAAGCCTCTTGGACAGGAAAAAAAAATATCTTCGATGGAACAATCCAAAAAGAGACGGGCGATGAACAACAAAAACAAACGCATCCGGCCCGGTTACTTTCGGTGAAAAAAAAATCCCTCTCTTCTACTATTTATAGGTCCTCCGCACACAAACACACACAGAGCACACACAAGTTAGACACAAACATGGAACAGGAAAGTTTCTTCAGGATTTGTGGTTGGAAGTGAGCCAGGTGAGTCCCTCATAAAGACCGTCGCCCGTCGTGGCGCAGGCCGGCTGGACGTACCAGTTCCGATCACGGATCCTCGTCAATCCCAATTTCTCTTGAATTTCGTGTGGTTTCATTGCTGAAAAAAAATAGAAATTAGTATATTTTAAATTAACTATATAATTTTATAATAAAGTATACCATCTTGGAGGTCCTGTTTGTTCGCAAAGATGAGGATGATGGCGTCTCTCATCTCTCTGTCGTTGATGATCCGATGAAGTTCTTGCCGGGCTTCGTCGATCCGGTCCCGATCCGCACAATCCACGACGAAGATGAGCCCTTGAGTCCCGGTGTAATAATGCCGCCAGAGGGGGCGGATCTTGTCTTGACCACCCACATCCTGCAAAAATAAAAAGAGAGAGAATCACTCCATTAGATTACGTACGATTGATGGGAGGAGAATCATTTCCTGTAGACATGCATCCTCATTTGAGATGCAGTAGAAATTTTAACAAAAGCTACTTATGAAAAGGATGCACAAAGTTGACTCACACTGGCTCAACATAATATGCTCATTGTGTCAACACATATGTTTTTATTTATATTTTTCAAATAGTGACTTACCCAAACATTGAATTTGACATTCTTGTATGTGACGGTTTCCACATTGAATCCCACAGTGGGGATGGTCGTTACTGACTGACCCAGTTTTAATTTGTACAGAATTGCTGTAATTTAAAATGTCAAAAAAATAATTATTGAATATTTCATTTAAAAATAAATTATAATATAAGTTGACTTACTGGTCTTCCCTGCTGCATCCAGGCCAAGCATGAGTATCCTCATTTCCTTATTGCCGAAGATCTTGGAAAGTATCTTCCCCATCTTCGAACAACCACTTGAAATTCCTGGAAGGAGGGTGGCAGATATTGAGCAACGACTCACACAGATAAAACTTTGCAATTTTCTCCCACTTACCAACTGAGAGCAGAGGGTGAAAAAGTTTAAATTAGCTCCAGTAAGAAAAAAGGTTCAACTATAACTGTGAAGTAATGTTGGAGGCATGTTTGTCCACATAATCAGGAGTTTCTGGGAGGAGCGGGCGGGTGTAGCTTGTGTGTTGCAAGCCGTATACAGAGGGGAATATCAGCTCCTTCACAATTGATAATCCACTACAGGCACAAAATAGATTTGTATTTCCTTATTTTTTCACTGTTTGGCAGTAGATGAAACTATCACAAGGCACCTGTCACTTTCTCGAGATTTCTAACTAGTGTTAACAGCCGCCCCACAAAAACCGAATAAACGGCTGCTCACACAAAACACCCACCGGTTTTTCTCCTCTTTTATGTCCTGACCCGTTTTTGTGTAGTACGCTGACACATACACACACACACATACACAAAATAGACGGTCAAAGTCAATTCAGTGGCAACTGGCAAGGAGAAGCAAAAGGGCCTAGTGCTCGTTCAAGTACGGCTGGCATCTCGCCAGATGGCTCTTCCTGACGACCGGACATTCCATTGGGAGTTTCGGATTTTTTTCTTCCATGGCGGTTTGTTGTGAAGCCGGAAGTGAAATTCTTTTTATTATTTTTAAAATCTACCTTCATCAAAGGTCATTAGTGAAAGTCGTGCTGCACCACTTTTGTTGTGTACGCCAACTTGATTAATTGACACGGCGTTGTATCACTAAATTACCGCTGCTAATTCTTCTCATTAATCGCTCTTGTTTTTGAAAATGAAGGCTTCGTATTAGGCCTTAATGTTTATTTCATAAGGCAAGTAGCTGGGTGGGTGGGTTGCTGAACTGCTTTTAGGCAAACGGTTGACCAAATGATTTAATTTTTTTTTAATACCTTGTATTAATTCAAAGTATTGTTATTGTAATCAATAAGTTAAATTCCAAAATCGCACCTAGTAAAAAATTATGCAAGATTGGCATAAATTATGCCGATAATGTGCTCCAAAAAGATCACAAGGAAATAAAGATAAAGAAGAAAGCCTGTTTTTAATTTTACCGCCAGGCATTTTTGCCTTATCCTTGGCCGTCAGATGGTTATAATTCAATTTACCCCTCTGGTCCAATATCCACACATGTTTTCTTTTATTGCAGGACAATCTTGTCCGGTATTTTGCCTCTCAAATATTTATTTTTAGATGAAAGCAATCTTCTTTTCATCAAAAGTTATTATGGACCCAATTTTATCGACATCATGCGACTGAGACGAGAGAAAAAAAAGAGATCTTTATCTTTTGTCCTACCATAATTTAAAAAAAAGGATAACCTCATTCACGCTCGGGGAATCTAGATCAAGCGCTGATGATGAAACACCAAAACCGCGCCCTGCCAGCTCGTTATAACCAGAGGTTATAACTGGTTTAAGGTGGTGCTAATCTAATCAGTCAAAAGCTCCAACATTCTAGCGCTTCAAGTATCTAGAATGAGCCTTTATCTACATATTAAATTACGTCATAGCACAACTACTATTTAAAAAAATAATATGTAAGCATAAGAAAAAGATTAATATTCTTTTTACAACAAAATCTACACCCGTGTTATTCAACTCGAAATCACATTCGCAAGGGGTTCTTCTTTAAGATAGGTTGAAGAAACTGAGCGAGTTGAGATAGTCTTTTCTCGGGCGAGAGAGGAACAAACAGATGCCAAGGAACGAGAAAGGCTCGATGACCCGTCGCTCCTAATTGCCTCATCTTGAACCGAAGTGGGCCCATAGCCTCCTCTTGAGAGCGCATGTTTCGGTACAAGCTTCTTGCGCCAGCCACTAAAACGATTCGTTGACTCTTTTGAACATCATCCCATTCAGAAACGGGTAATATTCGGCCCTGGCGATCCATACGGAAAGTTACGTCGGGTAAGATAAAGTGGGGCTGAAGATAGGCCACTTTGGCAAGCTCGGAACCTCCCAATAACTGTAAAGTTGTGTCCAGTAGATCTAATAGAAATCGATCGTGATGGGATAATGAATTATTCGAGTAGCTGGGTAGAGGTTTCTGAAGCATCTGTTTTTAAATTAATACAAATTAAGAAGATTAATTCAAATTTTATTTTAACTGATAAGTATACCTTTTGATATTCAAAAGCGTTTTCATTCGATAATCTAGGGCCGTTATAAGATGGGCATTCAATATTTAATGAATGATGAAGCATGAGCAGTTCTCTCTTTGTGCTGTTATAAGAAGTTTCCACTATTATAACGGTTAAAAGAGTTAGAAAAAAAACGATGAAATAAAGAGTAGTTTAACAAATACTTAAAGCTGATTGAATTTTGTCTTTCTGAAAAACGATATGGAGTAGAGGCAAGGGATAATGTCCGGCCGTCACACAGTGGCCGACTAAAGAGAGCAAAGCCCTGCTATGAGAAGCAATCTCTTTTTGTCTCTCTTCCTTCACTAACACTTGTTCCAGATAAGTCCAATAACTTCTAGCATTATTTGTGCGGTGATTAGAAATGGCCACGATGGCAGCTAAACGTTCCAGATCTTTGAGACGATGAGGTGTGCGCTGGCGGGTTTCACCGGACATAACAAGCTCTAAAACTTTCTCGATGCTTGGTGGGTGAAAATAGAGAATGTTGGTTCCAACTGTAATCAAACGGACCATCGTCATCGAGTGCCACCTGAAAGAATAGTTAAATTCAGAAAGATTTTAAAATATAATTATATGGATTTAAGTATTACTTATGAAGATGGGAAATGAGGTTGGGCTGAAGCTCCAAAACGGTTTCGGAATAGTTGCCTACACCAATAGTACTTAAACGAAGTATTTTGAGGATAGAGTTGATCGTATCTTCAGCGGTAGTGTCTATTTCATCGAGCAATCGACTGGCTAACTTGCTGCACAGCTCAATCTTTCTTATGGGCTCCTTTGCCATGAAGAAGGCTTCACATATGACCCCGAGTTCTTCAATAGAAAATGCATCCATCAATTGATATAGCCTAAAAATAATTTCTTTAACAAATGAAAAACATTAAAAAATTTAAATTTTAAAATACCGAGAAAGGAGTAACCCTTTATCGAAACCAGCGGGAAAAGAGCGAACATATTTGACTGAAGATATGAAAGATAATAGATTAGAGGTGGATGCCGATTCCGGAAGCATCAGTTTTTCTATTCGGGCAGCCATCTGATTCCTAAATCTTGGCAAATGACCAGCTTTAATTTTATGGCATTCTTCTAGGATCTGAAATGAAGTTTTCCAATCCCAAGACGGGAGGCGTCGGCAGCATTCTTTATCGAGGCCTTCGGAGAGATAGAGGAAATCTTGAGAGCCTTCCCGTAAACGAGCAAGATGTTGGGCTACTTTATTTAGTTGGTTATCATCCAGTTTATCTAAAGACCTAAATGTTATGATAGTAAATATAATGAAAATAGTAAAGCATTTAAAAATTGTTTACCTGGTTATTTCAGTTGTAGATACATTGTTAAATTGACCTTTCTGAATTTCAGAGATTATTGAACTGTTAACTTCAACAGTCTTGACTTTTGAAGGTGAAGCTATCAATTCTGGAAGTGATTTTAATACTTCCTCACCACACAACACTCCTTGACTATCATGCTTCAAGTGCTTGATTTTGAGGAGTTGGTCATATCGGAGACTTTTGGTTGACTTTTTCCTAATAGGAAATCGTGAAAAGCGTTCTAGATTGTTGACAACTAATAAGCTACATCTGCCCAATTTTCCTAACACAGAAGCCATGTTGATTATCCCGGCAATTTGATTCATAGATGATAGTTGTTTTAATATGATAATTATTTGTCACACGGAATTGTACATATTGTAATCAATAATCTACCGGGCACTAAGAATTAAATTTTCTAATTAAAATGTTATCTTCTAGTAAAAACTAATGCGATTTCAACTCGGGATTTTACACAATCCACATGACTTCACACTGCACAACAAGCACGTTAACTAATCTAGCAGACGAAAAAGTCAGTTTGAAAATACTGAAATTGATGCGGGATGACAATTCTTCGGTGAAAAAATTCGTACCCATCTTCCAAATCCGTTTCCTCTCTGTGTTTTCCGCAATTTACGATTACGACAACAACATTCGAACGAAATGTCAACGTAAAGATATTTTAGCTGTCAAACGCGTAACACCGATAACTTTTCTTTGGTAACAGGTATTCTAAATTTTTCAATTGAAAATTTTGAGTAATTACATCAAATTTCTAAAATCGTAAAATTAAGTATTGAAACCCGAATTTTTCAGCTATGAAATCAAGTCAAAATATATAATATGACTTTATCTTTATTGCCAGGGTTTCATCATAAAATAAGAAATGGCTTTTCGTCCAGGTAAAAATACATTTTCATTCCCTTTTCATGTTAAATTATGTGTAATACAAAAATATTTTGTGTATTGTAGGCAATCATGATAAAGCTTGGAATGATCCACCTGTCTTTGCCTACCAACCTACAACCACTGGGCCTCCACAAAATGAAACTGGTCCTAGCCAACCAGCATCAACAAAGAGAACCTTTTTAAACAAACGAGTAGCTTTCCCAATGACTGCTAACAGCTCTACTCAGCTGACAAATACAGCTACTCCCTTTGGAGGTCTTCCACCTCCACCACTTTCCTTACCACCTTCTGGTACATAAATCCTCTGTTCTAACATGGTTTTAAATACTAAATTCAACCATTTCTTTATACAGGTATACCACCTCCACTTATTGCTCAGCCAGCTTGCCCTGTTACCCAGCAAGAAGCAGAAACTGTTGATGATTCAGAGAAGAATCTTCAAAAAGTTACAGAAATTATGGATACACTTATTAAAGGTTTAAAAGATGTCGCACCTGAGAAGGTAGAGGACGCAAGCAAGCGGTTACAATCCCTCTATGCCGGATGGAAAGAGGGTAAACTTAATGCGGACATAAGGAGCCGGTTAGTCCGGCTCTGTGATCATTTAGAACGAGATGAATTTGAGCAGGCCGAGAGCCTCCAGATCAGCTTGGCCGTGGACTACACGGCTGAGTGTTCTGGCTGGATAGTGGCCTTAAAGTCCATCATAGTGCAATCGAAATCCCCCAAAAATTAACACATTTTAAGAGATATTTATGTTGGGAGCTTAATTTTTCCTCTCTTTTTCATTTCAAAATACAAAAGGAATTGGACAAAGGAAAACATTCGTTTTTTATTATTCATGATCTGTGAGCCAAAAAACTTATAAAGTAGGTCACATGATTAATAATATTGTAAAAAAAAGATTACGTCTTCCTCATTGAGTGTTGAATACTTGTGTACCTACAGTCCGAAGTGCTTTGAACAAAGATCCTCACGAAATGCAACTTTTCCACTCTCTTATTTAAATTTAATAAAATATCCCTGATTGATGGTTGACAGTATATAGTCATATCTAATTTAGAGCTTCTCAATTCCCGTCTATCGTTAAGCAGGTCCAAGAACGAGGCACCAGTAAATCCCTGAATCCATCCTGAAAAGAAAAAATTACATTAAGTAAGCTAAAATAACTTTAAATAGATATTTTAAGCTTTACATCTGAAGGTGGACAATTGATTCGGGCGTACCACTCCATCGAGTAGAGGGACATAAAGAGGCCCGTTCCGATGAACAAAGAGAGCCACATGCCAATATTGCCCAGTCGGCGCTCCACGTTGGTCACAAAAGCAAACAGCACTGAAAGAAAACAAATATTAGCTCTTATTTCTTTTATAACATTGTTTGAAAAAGAAAGGCAAATATACTTCCGAAACCGCCAAACATGAGAAGGAGAATAGGGTAGAAGCAGCGGAACGTGAAAGTGATGACGTATTCGTGAAAAACGGATGAGATGACAAAGACGACCAACATGGGCAGCACACGGTTCCGGCGACCGCACAGCTCGTACACGTCCTTATAGACGTACGTATAGAGCCAATCGTGTACGACGACATTCCACGTTCGGTAGTAGGAAGCGAAATTGGACGAATTCCACCAATCCTGATAAAACATTCTATCCGCAAAGCGAAGCATCTCGGCAAAAGCGTTGAGCCAGGAATGGAGAAGAAGATAGAAACCGCAAAGGAGAACCAGAGTTCCTGGAAGCATACAGCCAAAGACGGCCAGGACGAGTCCCTTGCCGGACATGGGCTCGTGACCGATCTGTCGGAAGACGGGCACGCAAAAGCGGGCGAAAATGAAGTAGAGATAAAAGAGGACGCCGAGCACTTGAAGGAAATTCCAAAAGACCCAACCCCATCGGATAGTGTTCGTCCTAAATAAAAGTTTTAAATATACAATTAATAATATTTTTTTAATGCGATGGAACTAACCTTGGGTATCGATTCCGATAGACTAATGTTGGAGCAAAGCTAAAGTAGAGAAATTTAGTGAAATCGGGACAAGGTCCGTCTTCTTCTTGCGCTCCTTCCTTATTCGGTTTGAAAGCCAATGTAACCGGAATATTACTCCGAACAAATGCATGGGTCTTCATCAAGATGCGGACCTGCTCCAGAAGTAGAGCCACGGCCGAAGCCGGTGGTAGCTTGTGGACCACTGTCTCGCGGACGGGCACATAGATGGCAACACCTACGGGCGGGAAAATTCGTGAATTTATAAATATGAAAAAAAAATTAAGAGGCGAAATTGTATAGATACGTACCGATATAGAAGATATAAGAAGCTAGCCAGAAGTAATCCCAAATCAATCTTGTCCCAAGATTTTGAATCGCTAGTCGCCGGTGGGACCACAAGTGATAAGCCGGGTATACAATCAGAAGGGAAGAGAACATCATCCCTACCTGAATAAATCACAAAATAATTTTTTTTTCCATCACAATGTTTTAGTGAGATACAAACCCAAGTGATAAAGGCAGTAGATAAGCCTCCAAAAGCCCATTGGATGAGTTGAAAATCCAAGTCTATTACACCTCGATCCACAATATCCTCGACGACGGTATTAAAGAATAGAAGGATGAGAATGGCGATGAAAATATGGTAAATTGTTTGAATGTGATTGATCTCAAATAGGTCAGTCAGTAAAGAGTTCCTGGGAAGGAATTCTTTCTCAGGAAGGGATCCACAAGGTAGACGCTTCTTCTTCTTGCTCTTCTGTATGTTTGAGTCTTCACCAAGGAATGTCCTGTACTTGTGAGGCATTCGTACTGATTCTACCTCAGAGATGAACTCCTCCATCAAACAAGTAAGTTGATCATCCATCTTTTTCCTCAGCAACTAAAATATAAATATTATTGTAGAAAATTAGGTTGAAACATTAAATACACAAAGTACCTGAGCTTGATTCCTAACTTTAGCCAGAGCAATTTGTTGCAAGAGTATGACATTTGCATCATCTTCTGCAGAAGATGCATCGGTGGGTGAAGGTGGGCGTTTTTCAGTCTCTACCTGTGGTTTCCTCATCCTCAGGTGAACCCCATCACCCGATTCAGAGTTGGAATTTTCATCAGCATGGATTGACATGATGATCTCACTCTCTCTCCACTTGATTGGCAAGAGAATGTGTACAAGTTGAGTAATACGCTGGCAGTAAACTATTCACTCTCGAGTCAGATAGACAAAAAAAAAAATGACGAATGGGTGTAGTCAACCGCAAATCAGCTGAAGAAAAGTAATTTCAAGGCTAAATGGTTGTATGCAATCTTTGACCTCGCTACTCAAATTATCTGCAGAAGTTCTTTGAGCTTTGATAAACAAATGACGAGGGGGACGACATCAACACACTTTTTCACGCCAAGAAAATACCTCCCACGAGATTACGAAGAAAAAAGCAGCCGCCTCTTTTATTGTTAAGAAAAAAGAATACGGCAATGACAGTTTGCTATTGCTGCGCTAATTACTGTCAACGTTTCCGTCAGATTCGCGGGCTTTTTTTTAAAAACCGCATTTGCTTTTATCGACTTCCGAGAGTGCTGCAATAAATGAAAACAAGACCATATGTTTTGTATTGACAGCCCGTTTGTAACGGATGCGAGATAATGAAATGACGCGTGTAATCGAGATGATAAGAAAGCAGTGGTAATTTGGTATTGATACAAAAATAATGTTTGGACACTAGTTTCGCATTTGAACATAATGGTGATTATGGAAGCTCTAACACTAACAAGTCTAAATACAATTAGGCTTCGTTCTCAGTAATGAAAACGGGATTGTCTTGGCCTCCTTGATTTGAAGACACTTGAGGCTGGCTTGCCATAGCCAACGTGGATGACGTGGATGTTTTTCTTGATCTTGATAGCTGAGACTCTTGGCTAATAGAGCGGAAGTAGTCTCGAATACTTTGGCCCATGGAGGATGATGAAGTCTTTTGGGAAGTTGTTGGATGTAGCTGGCCACCCTTTTTGCCAGATAGAAGCTCAGAAAGTAATTTTAAAACTTCTCTTTTACACACGAAAAAGCCAAACATGGCTGGCCCGATAAAGCAGTAGAGAGAAACACTGACGACCAAGAGCTCAGGTGAAGCTTTATCGGTATCAACAATTTCGTGAATGATTCTCGGGATTGTGTAGAATTGCATGAGTAGGAAGAACCGGAAAATTGTTTTGATCCTGTATTCATAAATTTTTAGAATCATATTTAGAAAATTTTGAAAGAATATATTTTTAAAAATTCACCGATCTCTTTCGAGTTTGCTGAGAGCAACAGGTGATGAAACGGAGCTTCGGAGAAACTTGAGACTTCCGTAAACGTAAATTGCACTCGGAATGAAAAATATTAAATTTGCCGTGACCAATATCACGTTCGGTGTGCTCAATAAATGGCTCACTGAAAACAGTGAAATTTGATATAAATTTTATGAAAGACAATTTTGATGATGAAATAAATTGCACTTACAAACTCGGTTGCCGAACCAGCAGCGTTGTGAAACGACTCCACCTCTCATTATCTGCCTTTTCTTTATTTCTTCAATATAACCAACTACCGCCATATTTAAGATGAATGCCAAACCCCATGCATAGAGAGAGCACCAGGCGAACCTCTTGATCAACTCTGCCCGAGTGAACCTTCTTGGTCCGTTACTGTTTATGACAAAATAATTTTGAATTTCTATTTTAAAATCAAAATTTCATTAAGAAAAAAAATAATAACCTCAATTGGCTCCAAATATTGAATCCCATAACAGTAATCCAAGTGGAAGAAGCGTATCGGAAGTAAGTGCTGACCCAAACTAAATTTTAGATCATTAAGTTTACTACATTTAAAATTCAATTCAATTATTTTACCTTTCGGAAAACACCAGGTATGAGGCTCATAAGGAATTGCCAAGATCACTCCATACTCCGTTTGAACAACGAGCATACAAAAGAGGAAACATATCATTGAAAGTCCTTGAATGTTATCTCGCAAGGGAGGCAGAATCAGGTAGACGACAAGCGTGACCAAGAGTAATCCCGCTGAGAAGAAATGCGTGTAAGGGAAGACATCCCGGATGATGAAACGAAGAATTTCCATGGTCTTAGAAAGGCAGGTTACGGCCACCGGCTAAATAAAACACAAAAAGTGTTAAAGATTATGTCACCGTGATAGCAGACATTGTTATCGCATTGTTTGAAAGCAAAATACTCTTCCACTTTACTACCATGTTCCTGATTGCTCTATTTATGATCCCTCTTTTTTTGTTTGCTTATTAATTTATGACATGAAAACTTTTTAAAAGTCACCGTGACACTTTCTTTTTTAATCATATAACGAAATCATCTTTACGGATTTAAAAATAATGAGTGGTCATAATTTATTTACCTCGGTTTTCCCCATCGAATTTACTGTACGATCGACGCAGTAGTAGTCCGATTCGCGAAAAACGTGATAGATGGACAGAGGAACAATTAGCTCTCCGGAAGATAACTGGACCTTGAACACATGATCCGCAAAGGTACCAGGAAGGTAAACATGGTAATCCAAAGGCTGACAAGTGATGGAGACATTGTCCTTTATCTGATAGTCTAATTCAGTTACATTAGAATCGATCCATTTTACGGGATCAAAGGGTCCTAGAGGAACCGCATCTTTAATGCACTTTGGGGTATCTGATCTGTCGATGGATTCTCCGAAAGGACAGCACTTTTTTATCACTAACTCAGAGTGAGAGCAATACAACACTGTAAAGTGAGTGCTATTTGATTCGTCCATGTGTTGAATGCAATAATTTCCGGGCGGTATCAAGGGCTCCGCTTTCAGCATCACTTGAATGGGTGAAGAGCACTCGATTGAAGGATCAGTAGCGTTCCCGCCATTCTCTCCATCAGCACCATCAAAACACTGTTTTGATTCGAGATCCAAGTACTGGCCAGGTGGGCAACAAGGTGGGTGTTCAGTACCATCAATTTTAGTCACGAAAACTATTAGCCAAACAAAAGAAAGAAACCTCATTTTCTTTTTGTCGTGTTTTACTTGCGAGACTTGGTGCACGACTGTTGTCGTATTTGGCCATGGGAAAAAGATACGGCCTTCCTGATGGGATTTTACGTGCCTTTTCTTTGCCTCAGGGGCGGGAACACTGTTCTGTTGCACACCGACTGCTTTTCATGTACGAGAAAGACAGGTTTTCTCAAGGTTACGTAGTTTTCCCCTGCTATGTTTCATTTAAAAAGTGAAAACTGACGGGGAATATTGTCATTCACTCATTGCCAATCAAAGCGGATGTGAGTGTTTCCGTTATGACGCAAATAAAATGTACAAGAACCGGTTTCACTATTTATAATCTATCAATATCGCCTTATTAAGCGCAGTTGAACTTTAAGAAAGCCATATAGAGAAATACCCACATCATCAATGTAGTCCTCCGGCTATAGCAACAGAAAAGATTAGAGGCCTGCATCATCCTCATAAAAAACGTCGTTATTTAAATATCGTCCTTGAGATTCCAATCCTTATTCAATTGGTGAAAAGATGTGGGAAAAGGCAAATAAAATATTTAATGCATAATGATAGTAAAACATCACCTCATTTCTTCCGTACCTGCTTACGTAAATATAAAGGTATCATATTTAATTTGTAGAGCAAATATGCACACAGAAGAGACGCCTCATGTTATCTTAAGAGAAACTAGGTAGCTATCACCTACCAGCACCCATATCATAAAATTATATGATACATCAATGGATTAATACAAAAAAGCAATAAAACTAGTTTGAACGAAGTATTGCTGGAATTATTTATTTATTGCTTTTAGTAAAACAAACTTATTATTGATGGTATTATGTAGCCAAGAATTCTTGGTATATGGAACCCACGCTTTGTAGTTGAATTTCAATTTTTAAAAAGATCACCACTTTCATTCATTTCTTAAATGTCGACCGATAGTCTATTCCGTGGTTCCATCCAACCGCTTCGAATTTTTCTAAATTCTTTCGGATTATTGTATCATCCCTTAGCAGGATGTTCCAGATGGAAGAATTTATTGAAGTCGTGTTGGACCCTTTTTTGGCTTCTACTGAACTTGCACGTTTTTCTTTTTGTTCTGGTTAAAAGGGCTTTGCCCGTTCTAGTTGCGAGCAACCGCCTTTTTTTATTAGAGATGAACTCCTTTATGGCTTTTTTCGCTCACATCAATCCGGCCACTATGGGGCTCCTATGTCACACAAAACTGGTTCTTATCCTGCGAGACGGTCATTCACTCATTCGTAAAGCTTTGTGCGATTTTATAACCATCAATCCATCCGATCATTTCCGTTTGAGGCGCTCCTCCGTCCTCGTCGTTGTTTGCATCGTTCTCTCTGTACGTATACAAACAGTAATATATAAAATTTCGTTTTACTATTATAAAACATTAATGTAATATTTGAAGATCTTCTTTAATTCTGGTTTCCTGATCGTCTGGGACTATTGGAATCCAACCAATAACCCTTCTAATATCTTAACCGTCCGAACGGTGTACAAGCATCTCGGACTAGTGAGCCACTCCGTGTTCGGCTGGTCTTGCGCCTGCCTCTACGTAGTACTAGCTCGTCATTTGGTTTTCTACTATCATGAGACTGTTATGAAAGGATGGGAAAAGACAGCATCCGATAATGAGAACGAGATGATGTTGATGCTTACTGAATTCCATAAATTGGACACTTTTGCGAGGCTACTTATTAAGGATTTCGCTCCGATTCTATTAGTTCTCTGTTGCTCTAGTCTGTTTTCTTGTCTTACAGCCTCTTATTTCATGATTCTGTCTTATTTTGATGGAAAGCTAATTTATTTAGCTTACTCCTGGGACACTTTCCAGATAATAGAAGGCTTCGGCAGGTTAATTCTCATTTGCTGGACAACTGACCAACTCGTTCAAACACCGGTATAAAAAGTGCAACAATATTTACGATGACATGATTACCGTAATTAAGTTGACGGTGAATTGAAAATACAGGCTTTAAAAGGAATTGAAGAACTAAGAAAATTGAGAGATTGTCGAGAGACTTCTCAAGCTATTCGGACTAAGGTATAAACATGAAAAATGATGTATTGAAAATGGTTAAATCGGATCATTATAAGGGTTATTATTTATTAATGCGTACCGTAGTTAATGATTTAATTATATCTATAGATTACTTGGATCATCGTTGAACTGGGCCACTGGAAGAATCATGATACTGTGTTCATCGGAGTTCGACTTTTGGGGCTTTTACCCCTTTCAAGCCATCTGATTCTACAAGTATATTATGTTTTATGAACTTTTATTCTAATTGTTTTAATTGAAATTTTTAAATGTAGACTATCGAAACTGTCTTCTGTTTCCTTGTCGTTCTTTACCAGTTTAAAATTGCGCAAGGATTCTGACCCCGGAGACATGCCCTGAAAGAAGAATCACGCACTCTTAAATCTTAATTACCCGGTATTGTAAGAATAGGAAAAATCAACAAGAGACCACCTAATGCAAATTAGCACGGCTGAGTACAGCACAAACATTTATTACATTTCATTTTTCAGAAGATAATATACAGAAGATATAATTACCTATTTTTTTAGAATTCTAATGTAACTAAACTAAACCGAAAACCAGCGTTTCCCTCAAATTTTTTCCGGTTACTACTTACCACCGTAACATGTTTGCAGCTGTATGCACTAAGCTGCTTGCAGTTCTGATGGTATATTCAACAGAAAATGTCAACCAGTGAAACAGAATCCACGTATAAGTTTATGTGTTGCAACATCGTCATCAAGCCCGGCTAGCTCAGTCGGTAGAGCATGAGACTCTTAATCTCAGGGTCGTGGGTTCGAGCCCCACGTTGGGCGTTTTGATTTTGGCTCAATAAGTATTTTTTATTGGGCACCCAACGAACTCAAGATAATGCGAGATAATGTTGCCAGTGTGCACCATGAAATTTAGGAGATATTGATATTCCAGAAATTTGGTACGTTGCCAACTCAAATAAGCAATTTGAAAAAAAGTACATTGCCTAAAAAATATTCATTGCCATTCTTTTCTATCGACACAAGACTACTCGAATATGTGTTTATTTAAATGTAATTTCTATCATATTACGCTTTTTAAAGAAAAATACACCAGCAGAACGAAATATATTTTATTAAGAGTGCGTGTTGAAATAATAGTAGATCAATTGAAAGATACTCTAATATAACTTAGTGAAGAAGCGAAACCATTAATCCCTTGAAGTTCCTTTTATAATAATGTGACTGGCGCTGGAACTATAATAGAAAAGACGGGGATGATTCCTAATTAAGTATGCAAACGAGTTTTCATGCATTATAACGTTGCACTAATACAAACCACAAAGAAATAATAAAAAAAGGGCATGACTTTGCGATAGATATTATCGCTTAAGTAATGTATCTATAACTTGATAGAGAGAATTCAAAGAGGCCATACCATTAGGCAATATTAATGTCACCTTCACATATATTCGACTGGAAGTATCACTCCGCCATGCATTTTTCAATATTAGTTCCTTTCGCGATGGAGAGCGCAATTGTAATGTACCCAAATGATCTTCCTCCAATCGTTCCTTTTTCTAAATTTCTCAAAGTTACCATTGGATTGGATCTCTTCCGTGATATAGAAAACAAGTTTGAATTAAAGAAACGATGGGTAACAAAATCGTGGAGGCTTTTGTCTTTCTTAGTGAACCTTCAATGTGGAATCTACGTATTCTCTCAACTGGCCGTACCCACCCTCATCTTCTCTTTCATGACGAGCGTCAAAGGCATCCGCTCACAAATGTCAAATTTGGCAGCCTTTCTGGCCCATTCAAACCTGTCCATCACTGGCCTCATCAGCCACTTTTTACTGATCCTTATGATGCCTAGGACGATCCAACAGCTATTGGCCACTTTTGCACCAATCCATCTACAATTAGATTCGGTTAAGCTGGCTAAATTGAGGCGATTTTCAATAGCCGCAATTAATTACATCATTTTAGGGGTATTATACATACATGCATAAATTGAATATGAAAATAAAATAATTATTCTTATTCATATCAGGTAGTGGTGAATATTGGTTTTCTCGTTTGCTGGGAGTTAAACCATCCGACTCGGCGGGGAACCCCTTTGGTATCTCCCCGCTTAATACAAAAACTGATTGGAAACAGTTATCATTTATTGACCACCTCCTCGTCCGTTTGCATTTATGTTCTATTGGCCCATCATTTGATGATTCGCATTGAATCTGTACATTTCGAAGGATCTGTTAATCAGATCGAAAGGGCGATGGATCAGCTGTGTCATTTAAACAAAGCGGTATGCCTCTTACATCAAAGGTTCGGATCGATCCTTCTGACCGTCTTTATATCCAATACTGTCGATATGACTACCTGCTCATACCATTTGATCCGTTCTTTGGTCAATAAAGAATTGTTCAGTAGCAGCTGGAACGCGTTTCAAATAGCTCAGAATCTGTTTGAGATTATTCTGATGTGTTGGACGGCTGATCATCTCGCTCGCTCCTCAGTATTTATATAAACGTGATCGTTCACTACCAAATTGAATTATTTTGTAAAGTACTTATTGTATTGAAATCAAGTTCTTTAGGTTCATTCCTGCGATACGGAAACTTAGAGAGCAAGCCAAATTTATCAAGGAACGAACAAGAGTAAGCTGTTACATTATTTATATAATCATGAAATTTACCAATTCAATTTATTCTTTATTTCAAATCAAATTAATATGATGGAGATGACTTTAATCGTCACCGAGACGTCCAAACATAAGAAGGAGACGTTCATGGTAGATGTCAACACTATGCTTGGAGTGCTCACTCTATCTAATCGATTAATCTTACATGTAAGTGCGTTTTATTTATTTATTTATTCACATAATAACAATAATATGTCTAAAATTAATAACGATTAAACTTTTATGTCCAAAATACAGACAGTTGAAGCAGCTTTAACATTTCTGGTGATTTTATACCAATTCAAACTCATGGAGGACTCTGGAAGTAACCTATAAGAAGAATATATTTAGGAGAAATTTGCATATTTGATTGTGTTAACCATTTAATTGAATCTATCTTTTTTTAAGGCGTTTACATACAAGAAATGCCGTTATTCTATAAAATTCATAATTATCCCCCAATATCCTCTCTATAGTTTTCATTGTATTGTTGTTCTTGTGGTTCTTTTCTATTTTATTAAGGGGGGGGGGGGGGGGTCTTTACGGCATCGCATGATCTTTTACTTCGATTATTTACTTGATCTTTTGCTACCACCAGTCAATCAGGTATTGTAATGAAAGGTTTGATGACACAAGATGCTGTTAAACTGAATTCCAACAGTTGGAATCTTTTGTCCGGTTCCTTATTTATCAAACGCTACGGTTCTTTGGGTCTAGCAATAAATTCTATACGAACCATAGGATCCATATTTCCTTTGATTGATACCTCTTTTTAAAAAAATACCAATACTGGTAATACACATCAGCATCACTCAAACTATCGCAGAAGGTGCTTTCATCGTTAAACATTCGCAATTGGACTAAAACGTTCCTCTCTTTTTAAGTTTCTCCGTTTAGCGTGCTCAGCCATGACCCGCGGGTGAGCAGTTGAAAGTCCTGTTTGATTCAAAACCAGAAATCGCAACGGGAGTAAACGGGATTCAAGATATAAATTATGTCTTGTGCTTTAAAAAACAAGCCCGGCTAGCTCAGTCGGTAGAGCATGAGACTCTTAATCTCAGGGTCGTGGGTTCGAGCCCCACGTTGGGCGCTTCAATCATTTTACGATACTTTATTAATGCTAAACTAGCCCTTGAAATAGTCAAAGAATTTTAAAAATTCATATCGTTTTCTATCTGCAGCAGTGCATGAACCTCGAATTTGGACTTGCTGAGCAGGCCAGTGCTATGCAGCTATGGAAGTGTACCTGCCGCTACCTTCAAGGTTGAAAGGAGGTGTTCACTCACATTCACAGCGGACAGCTGACTATTGTTCAGTTAACTTTACAATTCAGGGATATATGGTTCACTTTTGCTCAAGTAGTGATAGCCTATATACTGTCATCATAGGTAACAGAAGCAATTATTCAAGAAAATGTTGGTCTGCCTACATCAAGTGATACTATTGAGCGTATTTGTGGCGGCTGGCCGCTCTCTACCCGCCGTTCTCGCCCCATTTTTAAAAGACAAAAGTCCAATTCCGGCTAAATTTCACTTTAAAGCTAGCGAAGACGATGCCGTCCCACTGAATCGCTATGTTACGCATAACGAGATGACAACTTGGTTACAGGGACTTGCTAAGCGCCATCCCAATGTTGTCAAAGTAACCTCTATAGGAAAAAGTGCTGAAAATCGTGATTTATGGGTCTTGGAATTGAGTCATTCCGTCGGTCGTGGACAGCGTGACCTCTTGATGCCAATGGTCAAACTGGTAATAACTTGATCATATTATCATATTACTCAGCAAATTTATTTATTTTTCAAGCAGCAAAGAAATTACATTTTTTTAAATGATGACATGGATTTTTAAATTTCATTAATGTACAAATTGCTAATATGCACGGAAACGAAGTCGTCGGACGTCAGTTGCTACTAAATTTAATTTCCTATTTAATTGCGAAGGACGGGACGGACGAGAGTGTTACTCGTCTGCTCAACACCACAGATATTTTCTTCCTCCCATCAATGAACCCAGATGGCTTCCATAAAGCCCAGGTAATGGTAAAACCCAGCGCACTTTCATAAGAATAAGCGCAATCGTTCTAACTAATAAAAAATACGTGACCGGATTAATTGAACGAGAGACTCGATTGTGTCATGATATACACAGTTTGTCATGTGCGATTGCAATTAAATCTCGCTTCCGTAAAAATGAAAACAAGGAAGGGTGGTATAAAAATGTTCAAAATGTTTTTGGAAACGTGACTTGAGGACGGTATATACATGTATATGGAGTTCATTGAACTAACAACAGTAGCAAGCGCGATGAAAATCAATGTGTATTCTTTAGTTCGTATATAATCAACTCTTAGTTGGCATTGATTGGCAAGCTATTATCCGAGTTACAAAGACACAAAGGGAAGAGATATCAAGTCGCATTCATAGTGATGCATTTTATAATAGGAAGGCCATTGTTGGGAAGCAGGTCCTGAATCCGGCCGATTAAACGCTCAAGACGTGGACCTTAACCGCGATTTTCCAGACCAGTTTAAAGCTGCGGACAAAAACTTAAAAACCATTGATGATTTGATGAGAAACAGGGCACCTGAGACGAAAGCTGTCATCAAATGGATTATGGAAAATCCGTTCGTTCTCTCTACTTCACTTCACGGCGGTTCCGTCGTCGCTTCTTACCCATTCGACAATTCAGAGTACAGTTCTCCCGGTTTTTAAAGAATATTTTGTAAATATCAATTCTTTTTCATTATTTTTTTAAAGAAATCATCAGCGTCAAGAATTCTATAGTGCTTCTCCCGATGACGAAGTTTTCCGTCAGTTGTCTGAAGATTATGCTAATCGCCACCCCTTGATGAAGAGACCAGGAGTTTGTGGTAGTGGCTTCAAAGACGGTCAGTTCTTATATCCCATTCGTTACATAATTATCTATTTAATCTCATTCCGTTCATTTTTTATTGTTACCAAGGTATTACAAACGGTGCACATTGGTACAATGTAGAAGGTGGCATGCAGGATTTTAATTACGTCCATTCTAACGCGTTTGAAAATACATTGGAACTGTCTTGTTGTAAATATCCACCTGGTGATGACTTGCCAGCTGAATGGGAAAATAATCGTAAAGCTCTTCTTAATTTTATTGCTTGGGCGCATCGAGGTGTCCGAGGTAAACTTCAATGAATATAAACTAGTCACCCTTTTTTATTGTTACTAAATTTCTTGTTTTTATACATTGATCACCGGTACTATTATTTTTTATTACGTTGTATAAACATGGTAGGATTGGTGTTGAATAAAGCTACAAAGCAGCCCATTGCTAATGCGAAGATTGTAGTTGAAGGTATTGGGAAAAACATCACGACTACTTCTAAAGGAGAATATTGGCGACTCCTCGTCCCGGGAAACTATACTATTCAATGTTTTTCAGATGGGTTAATAATAAAATAATTATCTTATAAGATGCTAGAAAGCATAATTAATTATTTTTTACACAGATACCTACTCAGCGATAAACAAAACATTCAAATAACCAATACCTACAGCCCGGAACAAATCAATTTCGAAATGGTCGAGCAAAAATGATGCACGCGAATTGTTTGTCCTTGTCCATTGACCATTGTGATCGCTTTCATTTGAAATTACTTAAAATTGCTGATACAATAACAGAATGATAAAATTTGAAGATGTAAGAGGGACAATAAAAGTATTATATTAGAATCATATGCTGTTTTTTTTTCTAGAATCTACGGTATAAAAAATTCATAGAATAGTGTATGATTAAAAATAATTTATTATTATTATTGGACGGTAGTTTATATTAACATAAGGTATTACTATTACTTGCGCAATAAATAGAACAGTTAATAATCTAGATCATAGAGGCCATACTCGGCTTCCTCATCGTTCTTTATTAGTTTAAAATAACACAAGGGTTCTAATATCACATTTATAAAATTAAGTATGCAGCTATAAAACCTCTAATCTACTTTATTACTTTCACTCGATATTTTTTTACCACCAATTTGGTCATTGTAAAGCGTAGGCTACCTTCCATCCCTTCTCTTCTCATCTTTCCTTAAATTTGTTTTCTTTCTGGATAAGCACTGCTCGGTGAGCCGCTCCAAATTCCGATTATATGAATCATACAATGTTGTTGAATTAAATAGTCACGGTTCGGAATCAGAATGTCCCTCGGCGTCCAGTTCGGTGCGCTTGTAACCCGTATACGTTACAAGTAGGTTAAAAAAAATTTACATGAAACATAGACCAATAATCAATATATTGAAGAATATTGTTTATAATAAAATTGCTGTCAATATGGTGTGAACGACGGGAACAGAAGCAAACATAGAATTAACGTATCCTCGATTACGACTCGTGTACCAACGATGATGGTTACGACCGAAAAGTATACTGATATTAATCAATTCAGCGTTCCCATTTGTAAATTTCTTAAACTAACAATTGGTTTAGCTCACCAGTGTGTACGATGCAGGGAATAAATCGAAAATCAAGAATGAAAGGATCACAAAATCGTGGAGCTTTTTTACTTATTTAGCGAACCTTCAAAGTGGAATCTACGTTTTCTTTCAGCTTGCAATGATGTCCACTCTCGTCTCCTCTTTAAAGCCGAGCGTCAAAGGGGTTAGCTCTCAAATGTCTCAATTTGCTGCTTTTCTAGCTCATACGAATTCATCCATCATTGGCCTCATAATCCACTGTTTGCTGATCCTTACAATACCCAGAACGATCCAGAAGCTGTTGATCTCTTTAGCACCCGTCTGTCAACCTTTACATTCGCTTCGACTGGGTGATTTGAGGCGCATTTCTGTTACTGGAATAATTTGCACCATTCTAGCAGTATAAATGATTTCAAATAATATTTTTATACGTATAAATTCTGGATTTGCTGTATTCATGGTTCAGGTGCTGGTGAATATCGGGTTTCTCCTCTCTTATGAGTTATTTAATCATCAAACTCGACGTGGCATGCCTATCGCATATCCACGCATAATTCAATAAAACCTGATTAGAAACAGTTTTTATTCGCTGGTTACTCAAATGTCCGTCTGTCTTTATGTTTTAATGGGCCATCTTTTGGTGATTCACATTAAGGCTGTTCGTTTTGGAGGAAGTTCTGATCAGATGAATAAAGCAATGAAGCAATTACGTTATTTAAATAAATCGGTGAGCCTCTTACATCAAAGGTTTGGTGCGATCCTTGTTGTTGTCTTTGTATCCAAAGCTGTAAACATTACTAAATGCTCGTATCATTTGATTCGCACAGTCGTTAACAAAGAGTTGTTCAATATCTGCTGGGACACTTTCCAAATAGCACATAATCTCATAGAAATGATACTGATTTGTTGGGCTGCTGACCAGCTCGTTTGTTCCTCGGTAATATGCAAATATCACCCTAATTAAACAATTCTGCGTGGTTTCACTTAGTTGATTTTTAAATGTCTTATAAAAAATGATAAAATATAACACAAATTATCTGTTTAAAAAAACTCTTTTCCGCGGACATGAAATAAGTACGGTAAACCCCTTGATAAACGACGTCGCCTTTGTTTATTACTGGACACGTGCATAGTATTTAGTATGCAAATTGTTTGTATACATTAAATTTCATTAATACTAAAAAGAAGAGTGACAATAAGGCTTTGAGAGATATCGGATGGGAACTGTACATCTTATTACCTTATTACCATCAGCACCTCAAGGGGCCATTTAATTAGATAAAATCGATTTCCTATTCACATATATTCAATTTAAAAGAAGCTACCGTATATATCTCCTCAATCGTTGTAGTATTTATTTGCGTGGCTATACAGGTTTAAAAATATTCCTGCCGTCGCCCCTCTAATAATTTTTTGAAAGTTGAAAATTTGAATTAAAGGGAATAAAAATGGTACTATTATTAGGACGTCCGTGTTGAATTATGCCGACGGGAAATCTATTCCACCGTTCAATTCAACCGCTCCGAATTCTCTTGAAATTATTCGGATTGCATTTTGGAATAATTCCAGGATGGAAGACGAATCTTTTAAATTACTGTTGGACACTCCTCTGGCTTATACTGAATCTCCACGTTTTCCTGTTTATTCTGATTAGGACGGCTTTACCCGTCTTAGTAAGGGACGACGTTTTTGTGTGGGAAATGAGCTCTTTCGTCTCTTTCTTCGCGCACATCAATCCGGCTATCACGGGGCTTTTGTGTCACTCAAAGCTCGTTTTAATCCTGCGGGATGATCGCTCTGTTATCCGTCAAGTTTTATCCAATTCAGCATCACTTAATCCAAAAATACGTTCTACATCTTCCATCCTCGGAATCGTCTGCATCATCACCACTGTAAGTATAATAAACAATATTCTATATCCACTTTTAAAGCGAGGATTAACACAAAAACTATTATGAAATTCAAGATCTTCTTCAATTCTGGATTTCTCATTGGCTGGGATTACTGGAATCCTCGCAGGACCGGCTTTTTCCTATCGGCTCGAACGACATACAAGCATCTTGCCATAGCGGTTCACTCTTTGTTCGGTTGGTCTTCCGCTTTCCTCTACGTGACATTGGCTCGCAATAGTATCTATCAATACCACCAATCAATTATAAACCGGAGGCTGAATAAGACAACGTCCAATATCTGGAGCGAAATCACGTCGATGCTAAACGAGTTTCAGCAATTGGATTCTTCTGCTCGACTCCTATTAAAAGATTTCGCACCGATTCTTTTCGTTCTATGTTTTTCCAGTTGGATCTCTTGTCTAACAGCCTCATATTTCATGATTCTATCTTTCTTTGACGGGCGTTTGCTCTATTTGGTTCTCACCTGGGACACTCTCCAGATTGTCGAAAGCATTGGCCGACTCGTTCTACTTTGCTGGGCGACGGATCAACTTGTCCATACTTCGGTAAATGATGTATTAAAGTGACGCAAAATGTTGAAAATTTTTTATTGTTTAGTTGTTTAGGCATTGAAGGGGATAGAAGAACTAAGAGAACTAAGAAATCGGCGTGTGACTTCACAAGCTAATCGAATAAAGGTAACATAAGTAGTTTTAATCGTATGGCACAAATATTTAAAATTAAAAGTCTGGATTGATGTTTCTTTATTTAACAGATCACTTGGGTCATCGTTGAGTTAAGCCACCGAAAAAACAATTACTCCGTATTCGCTGTTGCCCGACTATTGGGATTTTTTCCTCTTTCTAGTCACCTAATCATTCAAGTACCTGATAACTATTTTTTTGTGAGCTTAAATAATAACATCTATTAATCTTCTAGACCATCGAGACAGTACTCGGCTTCCTCGTCGTTCTTTACCAATTTAAAATTGGACAAGGATTCTGATACTACTGCGAATGTAGCACATAGCCAGTTTAAAGATTGGTAGGCGCAAAATAGTTATTTTGATTAGATCTGTAGGTTTTTTTTCTAGAATAATGACGTTTTTTTCATTCTTTTGCTCTTTAAACTAGACTAATATTTTCATAAAACTGCTCTAAAAACTAGAGGAGCACAACTTGAACATGTATATTTAATTTATTCTTCATATACCGTATCCCTTGATGGTGGGAAAATGTCGTGTCCCAATACCCAACTTTGACATTATAAATATATAGTTTTTTTTTAAAGTCTATTGGCGAAGATTAAGCAGAAATAAATAAATAAAAGAACTTGGATCATATTCAATCTTCTCTTTTTTTTAAAAAAAAGGCGAAACTGTGAACACAAAAGGGTTGTCACCAATGTTGGTTATTGATTCAGCATAAACCGCAAGATTTTTTGCAATTGAGAAGCATGTAGTCGCTGCTTTCTTTGCACTGATTTTTTTCTGCCCAGGAAGAACAATCTTGGTGCTCATCCACGCAGCTCTCCTCGGGGCCATCAGTCGACACTCCTGTGCATCGGCAAATATTTCAAAAAAAGGAAAAAGAAAAGACATCTGGGTTAAAACTAAAGACAATTTTCTGAACGGATAATATGTGATTCTCACTTATTAGTGAGTTTTAAAACTATATGTGTAACTTACGGCAAAGTTTACAAGCTTTCGGGCAGTAGATTCTCATGTAAGGGGCGTTTTTCCTACATTCACCTATCCGGGCCCTAATTAACGATGCAAAAATCAACTCATTATTTCTTTCACATTTTCATATTATCATTGAAATCCATTCTTATTAATGATGCGTACCATTGGTCACAATAATCATTCCAGTTATCACAGTCCGATCCTATAAAAAACCAGAGATTTCATTAAAGCTATTAAAATATTTCATTATTCACAAGTCAAGATCCTATACCTGGCAATAGTTCTGTGGAGTTTTCTGGAGCCACAGTTGGTGATTTCGAATTACATTTGTAAAGTTTATTAATTTTATAAATATCTCCCTGCAAGTGGGCCGGAAATAAAAATTAATAAGACTGATCTTCACGTCGGTGCGCTCACAAATGTAATCTTTTTTATTACCTTGCTGAGCTCTCGGCGCTGGCCCAGTTCGGCTCCAATTTTTTTGGGCACGATGGTTGGACGCTTCGGATCCTTGGCAAAGGCAAAGGCACCATAATGCATAATAGAATCTATGTACATAATTTGTTTTTATATTTGAAAATCGCTAAAGATAAAACCCTGTCATTGTCGATATATACCTGTGTCGTATTCCGCTCCCAAAGTCGGGATCAAATCCAGATTGAATTTCTGAAATTTGTGAGACATTCCTGTAGAAATATATGAGGAAATAATACTGTAAGACATGGATTAAGAATTTGTTTAAATGTAAATAATGACGCTCTAATTACGGTCTTGAATGTTATCCCAGTTAATGGTGACGTATTTGTCCCGGTCCGATCTGCTATGCTCGTGCTAAAAAAAGCCGTCATTAGAATGTGAAAAATATTAACATAAAAATATACAATGTATAATAGACAAAAATTTTCAAAATTCTCTGTCCTACAAACATATTTCATTAACTAAAAGCAAAGAAATATTATTCTTACCAAAAATCCTATGACATGCATGAACTCGTGGATCAGAAACCCCACGTAGACACACTCAGTATCCTTTAAACATACATACATCAAGTTAAACAAAAATATTGTAATATTATTTTCAAAAACTTATTTTTCTTGTTTTAAAAATATCTTTTTGTTTACCAGAATGATGGGTTGCCCTCCACCGGTGCGACCGACATCGCTACCGCACCTACTCAAAAAAATATTTACATTAATTAAAAAGATTAAAATAAGCTAAGTAAGCAAAGTTTGTTTTTATCATTTTTAGGCCTGTACATACCCGAATCCGGGTATGATATTGACATAATCAGGCTGATTGGTGCGCGGGACAAAGTGGATGCAGGTATTGATGTGAAACTCGAGCATAGCGCGAGCAATAATGCTCCTATCAGATTTGGCTGCATCCAAAAAATAAAAATAATTTTTTTTGAAGCAATATATACACATTTAAAAATTATTACTATGAAAAAAATACGTACAGAAAGAAGGGGAAATGATGTAGGGGACCGTGGCGTTTTCCCATGGAAGAGTAGGATTCTCTGGATTAGGAGACTGATCCCCTGGAGTTTGACATTTATATAATCGATTTATATCCAGAATATCAGTCTATTTGAATAACAAATGATATTATATAAAATTTATTCTGATCCGATTAAGAAAGCAACGATGTACCTCGGTGAAATCATGAGATGGATCAATGGTGTCACCGTTTTTGGCAGAAATAGTTGGTCTTCTAGGATCTTGAGCAAAAGCGTTCCATTCGTAATGCATAATCGATTCTAAAATATGACAAATATTAACTATCAATTATTACGTAAAAAGGTATATAAGCGCTCATACTTATGTCATATGGAGTCTTAAGCAACTGCACCGTTTTCGAATCATATTTTTCGAAATTGGAGCTCATTCCTGTGGAAAAAAATGCATATACAGGTATATCATATGATTCCTTAATAAATTTACCTCGCTGGATGTTATCAGAATGAATTATTACATGGTCATCTCTATCTGTACGACTCTGTTCGTGATAGAAACCGACGGCATGCATTAATTCGTGTTTTACAATGTGAGGGAAAACGCATCCGTTGTCAAGTGAAACCAATTGACCCCCGCCAACATTTTCTCTACCAACAAAGCTACAACAACTATCGGAAGAGATGATATAAATAAAATTTAGAACACAAAGGTAAATAATAAATATATATAGGTATTTACCCTTTTCCAGCCTTAGAAATAGAGATGTAATCTTTTTCAGTTGTACGGGGGATAAATCGAATACAAGTCTTTTCATGAAATGCATTCATGGCACTTTCAATTATACTCCTCTCATTGTGATCTAATAATAATACCCAAGTGAGAGTCGTGTTAATGAAAATAATATAATGGATAAATGGTAATAAATAATTTGAATAATACTATATTGATTGGAAATGATGTACGGAATCTTTCCGCCGGGCCAAATACGATTCTCGTAAACGGCAGAAAATTGGGTCCCATTGGCAGTCTCACTTATTAGAATATCACCTTCAAAATGGTTTCCAGAATTCAATATGCTGAAATCAGTCTTGTTCCCGAGAAACTCGTTTACCATCTATACAATTTTTAATTAGAAATTTACTTATTGATGATTGTAATTTAAAAAAGAAATAATAAGTGATTTTACTTACCACTGTTCCATCGTCTTGTTTTGAAATACTTCGACATTCGTGAGAAGCAAATAAGACTAAAAGAGCAAAAATCACATAAAGTGGTCGATTGCTCATTTTCATTTTCTCAAGAAATCAAACTTAAACCGGTCTGCTTTAAAAAGGACGATCCAAAGAAACCTTGGAAAAAATGAGGCATAGGATCGACTGAATTGGACGTATACGCTTTTCCCATTCTTATATGCGAGCCAGAAACCCCCTCCAGCTCTGCCGCCGTTGTTGTTATAGGCTGGTAACCATTTAAATGGCATAGTAGGCGAGTGCTGCTAACACATGTTAAAGCATGGCATTTCATCCAGTTCAATCCGGATGATACGGAAGGTAGCAAGAGGGGAAAACCCAACAAAATTTCCCACCTTAATTTATTTTAGAACTAGCTTCTTTTATTTCTTCTCTTTCCAATATCATTTAAGAAAATGAAGGTCTTAGTTAAGATAATATGGATATTTAACCTAATCTCGTACTCATTTTGGTAGTTCACATAACCACATCTGAGTTTTATTCTATATTACAAAAGAAAATACAAAAAATATATTTGTATATGGATGTGGACACGATGGTCGCATAGTAGAAGGAAGCCACAAGTCCAATATTGAGGAACGATTTAGAGCAATTTATCTTTATTGCGACCATCTATTTGGGCTACTAAATAGTTAAAGACAGAAGTGTAATAGAATATGGTAGTTTACTTATGTTAAACTAAACCACATGTCCTCATTTTAACATTCAGTGTTTCGTATAATTGCAGCGTATTGGTAATATTGATGTATGCAGAAATGTCGGATTAAAACTGACGCAACCGAGGAGTAATACTGTAATGCTACGGTACCTTCAAATTCATGGCCTTACGTTTAAAAAAAAACAGTTCGAGCTCACTGTCTATTACGTGCACGGTTCATGAATCTGGTTTGAACTGGATAAAAGCGGGATTCCCCCCACCTTCCCTATGAATTCCGTTTACACTCGTATTGTAGGGGCTATGGATCCAGATTGCACTGGATTGAGAGGAGCAAAACCCTCTCAATTCCCCCCCCCCCTCCTCCCCTGCGCCTTAAACTCTTTATTGAATGCAGTCACCTTCTAACACGCCATATGAAAATCATATTAAAATCACAAGTTTTTAATACTCTCTACTCTAATTTGCGTGCATTATTTCAATTATTTATTTAGCATTTTCTCTCAAACGTCTTCAAGTTACCACACTCGCACAAAAGAGAAATCAATTTTAAAAAAAATACTAAAATGGTAAAAGTTTTCGGCCCGATATTTTTAACTTGCGCAAAACTTGTTTACAAGTAATGGCGACCGCAAGGCCTGGTGGTGGTTGATTCAGCATAACCCGCAGGATTTCTTGCAAATGATGAGAAGCATTCTCGAGCCTCGAGCTTTCATTACAGTGGTCTTTTTCAGCCCAAGATGGACAATCTTGGTTCTCGTCAACGCAACTCTCGAAACCAGTCGACACTTTTGTGCTTACTTCTGCGTTCGATTCTGAGCTTACTTCAGAGTCTTACACTATTTAAATTTGAAAGTAAGAAGAGAAAAAACGATGCATATTACAATAAGTTACAATCATATACTATTGGGAATATGATCTTAAATGCTATAGACTGTTAAGCCCTCAATCGTATCCATCACTATTAAATAGCTTCGATTATAATTTAAATAGTTAAATATGTAACTCACTGCAAAATCCTCAAGCTTTCGGTCAGTAGAGTTGCATGTAAGGGGCATTACTGTCATATTAACCAGTCATGGCCCTAATCAATTATGGAAAACTCAGTTAGTTAAGATTTCTTTCATTTGCTATTTTAAAAGGATTTCTTATAAATAATTTTCCAGGATGAAATATTGCACAGGATGGAATGAGCTTCACTTCAAATGAACAATCCCTTTTTTATGTGTGAGCCTTGGATCCCCTACTGCAGCTATACTTTCTATTGCGCTATTTGTTCCGTACATCGTCATTCGTAACTTTTTTTGAACTCGTTTAGGACATGGGAAGCTGTTGCCAGCAGGTAGGCAAGGGCCATAAATGATATTACTGCCATTATTCACTCCGTCTAGCTTTCGTGTTGGAATCTTTTTTTCTCCATGATGCAGCTACCTAAACTTATATTGTACTTCGGAAACCCAGCCAAAGATGCCAAGGTGGTGAAGATGAATAGGTCTTCATTCATTTGTTCAATCCGAATTTATCGCTATAGAGGGGTGAAAGTTTCAGAGCAAAGTCATCAACGAAGGGAGCCGTATTGTCGTTGATAACTACCTGACCTTATTGAAAAGAGGGATATTATTAACCAATAGTGCGTCCGCTCACTTGAACTCCCTGTTATGCGTATAAAAGGAAGAGCCGTAAAGGATACTGCTACTAGTGTTCAATGCATTGCTCTTGCTGCTTTCTATATTCTATATAATTCTAAAAAAAGGCATGAAAATAGAAGCTATTGCTCTGATTTAATCCATCATTTTTCTACTGTTTATGAAATTAAAGCTTTCTCTAATATGATGATGAAATAACTAAGTTAATATCGTTAAGTAAAATGAGCGAGAAATAAAAATGTAAAACATGAAAAATTAATGTAATCCAATTTTTTTCGTATAATTAAGCGTACTCAACCAGAAACAAACTATGCCAGTATGAGGCTCTTATAGAGTCTTAAAATGAGAACAGGATCGAATCATTTATTATTTCGATTCCTAATAGTAATACCATTATTCGACGAACGTTTGCCCTTTATTCCTTCTAAAAGGCGTCCTTGCCTTTATTGTTTACTAGACACGTGTATAGCATTTAGCATGCAAATTAGTTTGTATATATTATTTTTGTTTATAAACAGAAAACCAATAAAAGGGAAACAAGGCCTTAAGGAGGACATCGATAACTTATAGTCTCAAAAAATTAATATACAGCCTTCTGCAACATTAGGAAAAATTAGTTTCCCTGGCATATATATATATTTAGATGGAATCCCTTTACACATAGTTTGTAAAAAGGTGGTTTTTACAATGGTCACACTGGAAGGGTATCCTACTTTTACTCGACCCATCGTGCCCATCTCTGAATTCTTCAAAATTACAATGGGGTTGGATATTTTCAGCCATGTAGAGAATAAGTCGAAAATCAAGAAACAATGGCACATCATAATATGGAAGCTGATATTTTTTTTAGCGAATCTTGTAAGTGGAGTCTACGTCTTCTCTCAAATGGCCGTACCCACCCTTATCTCCTCTTTCATGGCGAGTGTCAAAGGGGTTCGCTCTCAAATGTCCTCCTTAGCGGCCTTTTTAGATCATACCAACTTATCCATCATTGGTCTCTTAGTCCACTTTTTATTAATCCTAACGATGCCAAGAACGATCGATCAAATGTTATCCAATTTAGCACCCGTCCGTCTACCATCAGATTTGGCTAATAAGCTGACTAAATTAAGGCGCTTTTCAATTGCTACAATCATTTACATCATTACAGGGGTAAACATAATTGCTCTCAGTAATTAGATATACAAAGATTATGTTTTTCTGATAATTTTTTAATCTATTTTATAATAGGTTGTGGTGAATATTGCCTTTTTGGACTGCTGGGAATTCGACGAAGTGCATCCATGGCGTGCTACTTGTGTCATCCAAAAACTGATTGGAAACAGTTATCATTTAATGGTCACATCGGGATCTGTTTGCATTTACGTCTTAATGGGTCACCTTTTGATGATTCACATGAAAGCTGTTCGTTTTGAGGGCACTGCTGATCAGATCGACAAGGCGTTGGATCACTTTCGCCAAATGAATAAAACAGTGAGCCTCTTTCATCAAAGGTTTAGTTCTATCATTCTGATCGTCTTTGTATCAAATGCTGTTGACATGACCACCTGCTGTTATGAGTTGATAAGTTCTTTGGTCAATAATGAGTGGATCAGTGGCAGTTGGAACGCTTCCCAAATAGCTATGGATCTTAATGAGATGGTTTTGATGTGTTGGACTGCTGATCGTCTCGTTCGCTCCTCGGTAATATATCTATACTATTAAGGAATAGCCCAATAATACATGTTTCATCTAAAACAAGTATACATGTTCCATTCCATCAATTCGGAAACTACGAGACAAAGCCGCAACTAAAAAAGAACGTATAAGGGTAAGTTTATCGTATACCTCGCTTCGATTTAAATATTACTAAAGTTTATTTGAATTTATTACCGGTATTCATTAAAAAAAATTGGTGATGCAGATGACTTTAATCGTCACTGAGATTGCCACACACAAGAAAGAGTCTCACATGATGGATGCCAATACGTTGCTAGGAGTGCTCACTCTATCTAATCGATTGATCCTGCATTTAAGTCTTTTTTTAATTTAAAGATTGCGTTAGAATGATATAATACATTGAAATATAATAATTATTCAACATTTATTTTTTAAATGCAGACCATCGAAGCCGCCGTAACATTTCTGGTAATCCTATACCAATTTAAAATTACAGAGGACTCGGGAAATAGCCTTTAAAACGATGTTTGGAGCGCTCACTTTGAAACTGTACATTCTATTATCCTTTCTGAATATTTATTTTCCATTTTTCTTGATATTTAAGATTTTTTTATACGTGTACGCACGTCCCTTACTTTTTTTAATGTAAACTGAAGTGATTCTCTTGTTTTCTTCTTACCTACTGATATGATTTGGCATCTAATACATCCCTAGACAAAATGGGTTTCCCTCAGATCTTTAAAAAAATATTAATTGTAGACACAAACTAATCTTCATGAGGGAGAGGGTGGCCCGGGAGCTTTTAGTGCCCGTTTGCCTATTATCTATAAATTCGCTTTGAATGAGCAAATTTTGTCGCTTCGCGATTTCTGGCACCTTTTTACGAATATGAATTTGTGAAAATGAACCTAATGAATGAACAGTCCGGAATAGTTGTGGATTCCAACATTGCGCGCGTCACCAACATTCACAATGAGGACTGTCTACATTATTTAGTCGTCGCCGTTCCACAAAAACCCTACGGTACCCACATTTGAGCAATGAAGTACCAAGGCTTGGTGAGATTCACAGGTTTCAGTCCATGGAGATATGTCCTTCTACACATTTTTAAATATGGAAAATCTACATGCACATAGAGAAATCAACAATATCACCTAGAAGTAAGTTCTATTTGCTGCATTGCCGAGTAAGTAGATAGCAAACAGCAGTGTATCTAACAATGACTACCCGAAAGGTTTAAGATATTTCAATGTTTACATACAACATTTACTTATTATAAAATACAGCTCACGCCCCACATAGCACACTGATACCCGTCGGATACCCGTAGGGTATCGTCTTACAAAAATGAGGATACCCGTCGGATATTAGGTTTGATCCCCGAATTCGGGGACGGGATATCCGTGGAGTGTAGTTGGCGATTTCTAAGGACCGCCCGCCAGACACGTTATTTCGTACCCGACGGGCACCCCGATCCCCAAATTCGGGGATTGGAAAAAATGAATATTTTATCATCCTCGTTACCCTATCACCTGTCTATCACTTTTCCTTGTCCGATATACTTCTCCTAGTAATGTCCTGTATTAATTTATCAGCGTGAATTAGTAATCTTTAATACCTGTTTACCGATAACTTTAATCCCGTCTCACCCGCTGCGACGTACGGTTCGTAGTAGAGGCCACTACCATTCTCGTTAAATGGAAGACTTCCTTCGCTTTATATACGAGATACTTTCTGTTTCAAACAACGTTAGCGTTTTTTAGAAAGTTCACATTCATTTTTCACAAACAATTTTATCGTAATAGCCTTAAATTACACATCATTAGATTCGCCGTCAAACGAGCTTTAAAGTTCATTATTTAGATATATTTTTTAAATTCATGGAAAAAAGATTTTCGTGATTTTCACGAAAATTTATTGAATTTTTTCCCGTCGCTGCCGTATCTGTTTATTTGAAGCTTCTCGCTTCAAAATATTTCATTCAAAATTTAATTGTACTTAAATAATGCTATTATGCTCATATTTTATTCGAAATAAATTTAATTTTAATTAAAAAGACATTTCCAGTGTTATGTAACCAATGTCGGAACCGGGGTATCCCGCGGATGCCCGAAACACATCCCTAGTCGGGAAAAAAAATTTGCCGACGGCAATCCGATTCAGGATCTCTGTCGGATACCCGCTGGATACCCGATGGCGGCCATCCGATTCAGGATACCTATCGGACACCCGCCGGGTACCCGATGACGGCTTCAGATGTTCGGGGCTCAATCGGGTACCCGACGGATATGGTGTGCTATGTGGGGCGTACAGCATTTTAAATGAGACTGTACGCAGTATAAATGTGAAGTATATATATACATTATAAAAAAAGTGTCGTTATGTATGGTTCTATGACGACAAGCTACGGTTAGATGTTAGCCTAGCACAAGTTTTTACATCTATAGAAATAATCAATAATATAGTTTTGAAAAATGCCGGAAGAGCAACTGAAATCTATTGTTCGTCCTATATTTGCATCTTTTTCACCATCTTTGGACTAGATTCCGAAAAAGCAGAAAATAAGAATCCGCGAAGTTTAATCCAGCTAATGCTATGCAAAATATGGAAGTTTATTTGTCTACTGATCAGTTTCCAGTGCTGTCTCTATACCTTGAGCCAGTTGGCTTTCCCTGTTCTCGTCTTCTCATTGTTAAATAGTGTAAAGGGCTTCCGCTCTCAGATGAACTCGGTGGCTGCTTTCTTGTCCCACTTTAATGCTAGTTTAACAGTTCTCATCTGTCATTCAATACTACTCTTCAAGCTAGGAAATGGGATCAACAGTTTTATTGAGGCCAACAAAACGGTTTCGATAATCAATCCTTATAAGTTGAGACGTTTGTCTATCCTTGGGATCGTTGGTATCATTTATTGGTATTTTTTTCAATTAACTTTTAAATTTGTTGAAAATATGCCTTTTTAAACAGACAGTTTATTCTATAGATAACCATAAATTGTGGCTTTTCTGTCGGCTGGGAACTGCTTCATCCTCTTCACAGGAATAAAACGACATACAGTATATTTTTATCTTCTCGATATGTCGAGAAAGTGATAGGGATCGCGCTCTATGCCCTTCTAACATGGTCATCAATTGGTCTTTATCTCATCTTCGGACAAGTGTTACACAACCGATACCGAGTCATATCTCATTCTGTGGAACATTTAGGAATTCTTGATCGGGAACTTTATTCCTTGCATCAATTCTTCGGTTCTTTATTGTTGACTGCTTGTTGTTCTGGAGTCATTATTTGGATGATCACTTCCTCTTACTTTCTCGTTCGATGTATATTGTACGATCGGCAAGTCTTCACTGTTGTTTGGAACTCCCCACACAGCACATGGCTAAGATTTGGACATCGTTTGATCATCCCAAAGGATGTCAAAAAAGGGGCCGTGTGTTAGACAATTGGTACACCTCCGGGTCACCGTTTGGCCGTTGGTTTCGGTCTAACGAAGTACTTAAAGATATCGTTAGGATAGAATTTTTTTAAAAGATCGTTCACGGCTGAACATCACAAAGATGCATTTTAGCTCTTTTAAATATTTCTTTAAGATATAGGTAGATTGTTGTATATAATTAATTAAAATACATTTAAACTATTATTTGTTTATGTTTAGAATGTTTGATGATCAGTGATGACCAAATGATATCCATTGGATAATCAGTCACAGCCGAGGAAGTAAGCCCCATACTTTCAAATTCCAAAGAAACAGCATTTACGGATTTACCCAGTAGAGCTGGTGGACATACTTGCCTCCGAAAAGTGATGGATGTTTTCGGGAATGTTAGAAAATAAGTACTGTTAGCCCCTTTTAATATAGCTGGTTGAATTTTTACTTGAATGGGTTGCTTAAACCCCCTTTAAGCCATGTTTATTTTAGTGGTTCAAGTCAATTTATGTCTGTTGTTATATTTACTGGATTTGCCGATGCTTTAAACGCAAAGTTCACGTGATAAAATCTCAATATTGAAATAGTTCGCTAAGTTATGACATCAAAAGACTAAAAATTATTAGTTATCTCATACTTTTCCATTGTTTTGCCATGATTCTAATGTTGAAGAATATATTGCTGTTAAAAAAGGAAGAAGTAACAACTCTGCTGTAGTATAGTGGATAGAGCGTTGGCATACCATGCCGAAGAATGTGAGTTCAAAGCTTGGGAGGGGTGAGGCTTTTTTCTATGTAAATATGAAAAATATTTGACAAAAGTGTAAGTTATCCTCTGATCATCTTATAACAGTTCAAAATTATTGGCGAATTACACTGAAATCTGAAATATATACTAAAATATTCGGTACTGCGTATAGTTATCCGGATGATAACAGGACATTTCAAGATTACGTATATAAATTACTCTGAAAACGTAGTTTATCCCGAAGATAACTTTCAACTGATTAAAAATAAATTCCATCGTGTTATCCAACATAGATTATCAGCTTGATATCAATTACCCGGATCATAAAAAATAAATTTCGTTCGCTAAAAAGAGAATAACTTAAACACATCCCCAAATCTGCAGTAGCAAGAAATTGAAGCTTCGGACAACGGGATATGAAATGGATCGAAATAGGATCAAAAAGATTATCCCGGTGCTGTGTGGGTCGTTTCAAATCATCGAGAGCTTTGGCAAGCTTGTCCTGATTTGTAGGACATCTGATATTTTCATCCGCCTTCCAGCCAAAGAGTCCATCTCTGCAATACGTAGATTGCGGGATCGACAAAACTTCGTCAGCCGTATCAGAATTCAACGAATTCAAGTAAAAATGTAAGACTAGGTTTTCATGTTAATATATTTTACAAATCAATTCAAATAGATGACGCTCTACATTGTGGAGATATCACAGCGCAAAGAAAGGGTCGCAACACTAACCAGTCTACTAGGCATTTTGTCACTCTCAAACCGTCTCATTCTTCGGGTTTATTCTTTTATCCTATTTAAACTTTACTTTGCTTACTTTGAAATTTACTATATAAATGCTTTTTACAGATGGTCCAGATTGTGGTGAGTTCCTTGATCGTCCTCTATCAATTCAAAATACTAGAAAATTCGGAATAGTTTTATTAAATATTGAGTATATTAAGTGTAAAGCTGATTGATAAAAAAAATAACAAGAGCCATTGTATGCATCTAGCCTTTCTACATTGCTGTTGTGTTGCGGCTGTTTTTAATAGGCTAACAAACTTGTAACGCAAAGTGGAGAGCTGCGATGCTGCTGAATACTGTTCATTTAAGCCGTGGAATTTCCTTTTTGATTTTTCCTCTACTTTTTAGCACTTGCCGTAATACAAATATTGTAACATAAATGGAGTGAATTCGACGTTACCAACCACCAGACTGACTACAGAATGAGCTCAAAGGAGTATTTATTGGTCAAGAGAGTTATAACATAAGCTTATAGAACAATCTATTATAAGGATGCATCGTCAGGGCCGGATCCAGGGTTCCTGGAATAGAAGCTGGATGAATCCATCTGCTCTGGGACGTGTCGTTACCGTGGCTACTCATCAAGCCACCCAAAAGCTAGGTTCTGCTCCACTTGTAAACGGGTGGAGGTTAAGCGGTAGCGCGTCGTCGAGAGAGACATATATATACATAAATATATATATATCATCTCAGAAACTTAGATGATAATAATCAATTCAAGATCGTTACAATATGTAAGGAATGAGAGCATGGAACTGATGGAGAGCCGAAGGAATTTAGATTTGCTTGATATATGGTGTCCATTAAACCAACACTGTTACAATATACATCAAGGCGTTTACATCGATAAATTACACGGGATCGATATACTTGAAACATATAGTAGGCCTACCCGGTCACCATATTTATAAAGTAAAAACGTATGCGCTGTTCAGATTTTTCTTGCCCTATTTGGAGGGCCGTGTTTACCCATGCATGTTTATGGAACTGTTCAGTTCTCACAAGTATTCATCACTTTACAATATGTTCATTACTAAAAAAAAAACTGCGCATATTTAATTCGTAAGACATGAGCAACAGACCCTTTAAACGTTGGATAATTGCATCGCTAGGGAGCATCCTTCGCCCACATGATGGCTCTTCAGGATCGATAAAATTTTTCTTTATTCACCGACAGATGCATGGTTTGATGGTAGACCCAGTTGCTTGAAATCGGTGAATGGAACACTGACACTCACATCAACATCAAATAATATTTAAATATTACATCAATAATGATGCATTCTCAGATCCAATTTGATTGACTTAACATAAAAAGTGATGTTCCAATCACTGTTTATTAAAATGCGGCGTTAAACTGTTTAGCCCAAAACCCTTTTTGGACTATATACTTAAGTGGTCGAGGATGATGCGTGTTTCTCTCTACTTTACAAGTGCAAGATCTTGCATGTAAATTATTGAACAAAGGGTAACATGATTCACTATTTTTAAATATTCTATTTTGCTATTTATATTTATATATATGACAGGTTTTTGTAAGGATGCAGTACTTCGCTCCGCCCGCGCACCTAGTTAGTTGTCATGGTAATGGATCAGTGAAGCGCAAACTCTAAGCTTCGGATCGCAAAACTAAACTCAGAAAAGGGATTTTACAGAAAACAGTGCCTAGGAAATGAGAGGTTTTAGTGATGGTAACCATATAATTGACAACAATTATCAGGCCCGCCGTGAGCCTTGGTGGCCCTACACGGGATGGATATGGGGTCCCGTGCGCCTCTGTCGACTTGGAGCCCGGGACAAAACCACCCAGTAGACCCCCCTCACGGCGGCACTGACAATTATTCATATGTTGATCGCCCCGTTAAAAATGACATGTACGGAGCGATCCACTACTGTTCTGTTCGCGATCGGTGTCGAGTTCTACCTTATGTCTGGTTTATACCTTTCTCTATTTACTTCACTTGGAAATTCGTTACTCATATATCATATAACTGCGATGATAGAATTGTGAAAAAATACAGGGGATAGAAAATAAATTCCACATATACGTACATACGTAGAGTAGAATATATTATCATTTTAAAAGAAACCATTCCACGTTGTTATGAAAAAATATTGCTTTTTCATCTACATAAATATGAACTTTGCAAATTTAAAGAAAAAATAATACAAAACGGTGCCGCCAATTTTAAGAATAGATAGTCAATATATATGCATTGAAGACATATATGAACGACCGTGACGCGGCCAAATCAATATTTCCTATACTCATTTATTATTTGAATTGTCTACAAGTTATTGAGGTCACATAACCGTGTATTCGTCAATAATAGAATAAAAGGATGGTATAAGTTCAATAAGTGTAACACTTATCTTACATTTTAGTGTTACTGTGTTAGTGGTATTGACCCTTAATATGTTCGGGTAGTCTGCCTTTAGGGAGTACAGTACATTTCTTAGCAGCACTGCAGACCTGCAGAAGAACATACGGTACCAAACCAAAGTGTTCTTATTCAATTTATACAATGGAAGAAAAGAAACTAGAATCTATTTTACGTCCTACTCGCACCTTTTTAAACATCGTCGGGCTAGATTTCGGAGCTAAGAAAAAAAATCCACTATATCAGTTTTCGAAGCAAATTAGAATTATATGGACGTTATTATGGCTTGTGATTAGTTTTCAGTATGCCACTTACACGCTTACCCAACTAGCGTTTCCCAATCTCATTTACTCCCTCTTGACCAAAGGTCTCCTCTCTCAGATGAATTCCTTCAACGCCTTTCTCTCGCATGTGAATTTAGTCTCCACAGTTGTCTTCTGCCACTGGATGTTGCTCTTCAATCTGAAGAAAGTGTCCAATATTTTCGTTACAACCACCATGTTCCTTGATGACAAGATCAATTGGAGATGTTTCTCGATTTTGGCAATTATAGGCATATGTTTATCGGTATACATAATCGATTTTATTATTGCGTTAAACATACTACTAAATCCTCTTAATTAAAAATATTAAACAAAGATAGGATTCAATTGTGGATTATTTGTCAGTTGGGAATTGATTCATACTCTGCACGTGAACAAAACGACATTCGAAATCATCTTTTCTACGCGCTACACTGAAAAAATCATTGGCTATACTCTTTATTCTTTCTTTACTTGGTCATCAATTGCACTTTACCTCTTCTTCGGACACATATTACTCGCCAAATACCGTGAAGTTTCTCATTCGATGGATCATTTAACAAATCTGGATGGAGCCCTTTATTCTCTACACCGAATCTTAGGCCCTATACTATTATACATCAGCTGCTCTGGGATCGGATCTATGATAACTTCGTCTTATTTTCTCATTCGCTCTATTTTGGATTCCCGTAAAGCATTCGTCTTTATTTGGAATACATTTCAAATCATCGAGAGCCTCTCTAAAGTTGTTTTAATTTGCTGGATGGCCGATCGCCTTATCCGCCTTCCAGCCAAAGAATTTATCACCGTTTTACGTAGACTACGGGATCGGCTCAACATGAATAACATAGTTGAACGGATAAAAGTATTTAATAAAAAAATACATTACGAAAATAGTTATCAGTAATATATCAACCGATTGATTTCAGGTGACCTTTTATATCTTGGAACTATCGCAGCGTAGAGACAGAGCCAAAATATTAACTACCTTACTGGGCATTTTGCCTCTCTCAAACCGCCTCATTCCTCCGGTTATACTTCAGTTTTACTTCATTTCTTTAAAAGTTATTATTGATTGTTATAATGATTATTTTATAGATCGTCCAGACTGTGTTGAGCTTTTTGATCGTCCTTCATCAGTTCAAACTGTCGGAAATTCCTTTATAGCCTATATATTTTTGTAACAAGGATAGATGCCGCCGCTGGGAGTCGAAATAATATTTCCTTCTTTAGTTTTTATATCCCATCTTGTCGGAAATTCTTTTCAATACAAATAAAAATAATAATTAAGTAATAAAGATATGTTCGCCTGTTATTATTGGGTCACGGGAGAGCGGTCATTTAGGATTCGTCTAATTTATAATTTTAGGGATATAATTTAAATGCAAGACTAGAGAATTTAAGGACGACCGTGACGGACAGCTATTAAATATTTACCCACCGCTTATTGGATTGAATCGATTGCGAAAGTTGTTAATATTTTGATACATTAAATTCAATACTACTGATGCATCTAAATGGTAAAATAGATGTAAAAGTTAACACCTTCTTCTTTGTATTATCTTACTTGTATTGATTAGATTGAACCCATAAGTCATTAGTGAGTCAAGTTATTAGGGATATATTGTATTCAGGAATCTACCTAATATATTAAAAGGCCTTCTCACATGGCATCTAGTATGCACTCAAGCGGTACAGACTATTCTTCGTACTTTTATTGCCGCTATTCCTTTAATCATATTAAATTATCGTACCTAATACTTTTCTTTTTCTTTAAAACAGTATCACTATTACCGTCAGCAAAACGGAAAGCAAACTTCATCTCTACCTTTACAATGACAAAAACGCTGCTATTAGAATCTATTTTAGGCCCCATTCGTACTTTTTTAAACGTTTTTGGATTAGAATTCGGAGCTAGGAAAAAGAACCCATCAGCACAGTTTTCCAGACAAATCAGGATTTTCTGGAAGATACTATGGCTTTTAATAAGTTTTCAGTATGCTCTTTACACTCTTACCCAACTAGCGTTCCCTGTTCTTGTCTTCTCTTTCTTGAACAGCGTCAAAGGTGTTCGTTCTCAGATAAATTCCGTTGCGGCCTTTCTCGCACATTTTAACAGAGTTTGCACAATCATAACCTGTCAGTGGATGCTGCTCTTTAATCTAGAAAAAGTGACAAATATTTTCATTACTGTCAATACATTCCTGGCTGATACAAATTGGAGACGGTTTTCAATTTTAGGAATCGTAGGCGTCAGTTTATCGGTAGGCCTCTATATAAAAATAGTAAAATAAAGTTATATTTTGTCGATTCGGGTAAAAATTGAAATTAAATCTTCTTTCCAATCATAGATTGGTATCCACTGTGGATTGTCAAATACACACGAAATATTTCATTCTAATCACGTGAACAAAACGACATTCAAAATCATCTTTTCTGCACGTTACATCGAGAAGAAAATCGGTTATTCTCTTTATTCTTTCTTCACATGGTCATCAACTGCTCTTTACCTCTTCTTCGGTCAGATATTACTCGACCGATACCGCCGAAATGTTTCTTATTCAATTGACCATTTAAGAAATCTGGATATGGACCTTCATTCTTTACACAAACTATTTGGTCCTATATTACTATCCGTCTGCTTTTCTGGGATAGTATCCTTGATCACTTCCTCTTACTTCCTCATTCGCTCTATCTTTGAGGACCGTAATGCATTAGTTTACAACATTTGGGACGAAATTATACTCACCGAAAGCCTCTTCAAAGTTGTTTTGATATGCTGGATGGCCGATCGACTCATCCGCCTTCCAGCAAAAGAATTTATCTCCATTTTACGTCGACTGCGGGATCGGCTCAGCACGAATAACATAGTTGAACGGACCAAAGTATTAAAAATAATACCGTTGAAATGTAACTTGAAGTTATTTAATTTAAACAAGATCTTAAATTTATCATCCTTTCGGGTTAACATAGGTTACACTAATTGAATCAAATAAATCAAATCAGAAATTTATGTACATGGTATACCCAATGTGTTAATTGTACACAGATTTCAAATGCGTATATTCTTTTTTCTTGTTTATAGTTCTTAATAAGATTTATTCGATTTTTACATATAGTTATTGATAATGGTATACTTTCCTTTAATTTTCCATTAATTTTAGGAAATGCATAGGAAATAAGTATAATGAAAATATGCTTCTTTAAAAAAAGTTAGGTCAACTGTTTGAAGAATAAAAAATAAACTTGGCAACATTGTCTGACACAGTCTTGTATTTTCAAAACTTGTAAATTCAATTCAAGTTTTAGCCTTTTTGGATGGGCGTGCAGTTGGTTTCTTTGAAGTAGTTGGCGAAGGGATCTTTCGCATCGCTTCAGAAGCTGACCAGATCCCATTACAATCAAAGCCAGAGAGCCATTCATTCAGAAAAGGAGGAAGGTTCAATGAATAAAGATATTCCAGGCTATCAGGGTTATGGAGAGGCATTATTCTGATATTCGAGCTTTTTTTAACTCTAGATAGTGCTACATAAAGTCCCTGAAATATTATTTGTTGAAGCGTTGGTGACGGGCGATGATTGAGATCGATGATCAACAGTTCTTTCGTCTGTCCCTGCATCTTGTGAACCGTAACAGCGAACGCCATTTCAACGGAATGAGCTTTAACCTTTACTTGTCTTAAGTTGACCTGTCCTGGCAATTGGATGTTGTAAATATCTGGATTCTTCGACACCGGAATCGGTATGATGACTTGTCCAGGGAAGAGAGAAGACCTGGATGGTAACGGATAGTATTGAGTTGTAATATGTATTTTTAATCTAAACAGTATTTCATTTACCCAACAAAGTCATCAATGTTTGCTCCTGGAACCATCACGTGAATGTAGCTAGGCGGGTAAACCAGCTTGATGTCTTGCTGTGAGTTGCTATTGACCAAGTTTCTTATTCTTTCAATGTTTGGTTCTTTTGGATTGAGAGTCAAAGAATGGTAAACAATTGGGGTGCCATTTGAAAGTCCTCGTCCAGGGTTAATATTTTCTGTTAAGAATCCAGGAGCACCGGCAACAAAACATCCACTCAACTCTTCATAGTTTTCGTACAAGTGCTTATGGATGGGTGCTTGTACTTTGGAGGCTAGAAATCCGAGCAGTGGGTTCTCCCAGATGAAACCTTGATTTCCACTGCTTACTGCCCACTGTTTGGAGCGGAGATTGTTGATTAGATGGCGTTCTCTGTTGCTGGTAACCACAAGACTCGCTCTCAACCAATCTGGATTTTCTTTAAAATCTTTCGAGGTGATGGGTTTAAGAGCCTTGATTGCTCTTCGATCAACCCTGTTGTCTGTAGGGATTGGTGAGCCCATTCGGTTCAACATCTCTGTATGGCTAGGATCCTCTGCTGCTCTCATCTGCTGTAGTAGGTCGAATTTCTGGAGTTTAGCGAATAGCTTCACTCCTCGCGAAAAAGGTGTTTCGGCTCCATCATCTTCATGAGGTGTGTCCAAGCAAAATTGCTTCCAAGTTGAAGCAAACAAACTTCTTTCTTTAACTGGAGGAAGCTGAAAGAAGTCCCCCATCGCAGCTACCGAAAGACCACCAAATGATTTCTCTGGGCTGGACATGATCTGACGAAGACGATTGTCGATCTGTGCCAGCATCTCAGGCATAACATAGGAAATTTCGTCAATGATTACCAAAGTCAATTTATCAGTGTTCATTTGATGCTTAAGTCGATTCAGTTGATCTGTGGTTAGGTCAACAAGGAACTCTCCCGTCTTCATTGCGATGGTGAAGTTAAAGGCACTGTGGATGGTTTTGCCTTTTGGTAGATTACTGGCTGCAATTCCAGTTGGAGCAAGGCAAAGCAGCGAAAAGCCCAAGTCACTGGCCATCTTATGGATGCACTTGACCATGTACGACTTTCCAGTACCTTAACCATTATTGAAAACAAAATTAGGAAAGTGATATAAACCCTTATAATAGTATAGATCGTATATTTAAAATATTGTGGTTTACCTGGTCCACCATGAATCAGATATTGCAAAGGATCAGGATGATCGCATCCAGTTTCAATTGCATCTTTCTTGTCCAAAAGGAATCTTCGAAAGTTATTGTAGATCTTCCTTTGACCTGTGTTGAGTGAATTGGGATCAGCATCTGCAGCAATCGGATCTGGTATACACACGGCTGTGGCTTCTTCCAAATACTGATCGAACTCTTCCTCTCCCATTTCTTCTGGTGTATTTGTAAGTCTGAGTTTTTCAAGGATGTCCTCTGCTTGAGTCTCCATATCAAGATGCTCGTGAACCAAAGCAATTCCATCCCCGTTATTCAAACCTTAGAAATTTATGATTATAGTTACTTATTTGTTTTTCATAATGATTATTATTTTAATAAACTAACCCAATCCTGAAGGATCTGGATCTGCTGGATTTGTAAAATTTTGGAGAGATGCTTTTGTTTTGGCGAGAAAGTTAGCTACTTCTACTTTTGATCCAAGTAAATCGAGATCTTCAGCTTCAGCTTGTAGTATTGCAAGGTTGAGTTGGGCTATCTCAGCTAGATGGCTTTCATCTTCATCTTCTCTGTCTTCCTCGATTTCCTCTCTTTCGTGATCATTAAAGACCGAAGGTTCTGGTACTTCAGTGGATGCACCCCAAATCTTACGAGCTCGTCCTCGAAATTCTTGAACTGCTACTCTCGACCTGTTAGTGGTGCGCATTCCATAAGCCATTGATCGAATCCATCTAGTACGAACTTCGTCGAGGAAAGAAGGGCCCAATCCATCAGCTCCGTCTTCAAGATCTCTAGTGTAGCTGCAATAAGACCTCCACTTAAGAGATTCAGGAAGAGTTCCACCTCCTAAAATGAAAGAAATTCATGTATTGTATTTTATTGTATTTTATTGTTATGTATAGTATAACATTTTAAGGTTAAAACTACCTTCGATCTGTGCTCTCCAGGGGCGAAAAACTACCAAAACATGCTGGGCAAACTCTCTAGCTTGCTTTTTCCAAGCAACAGTAAGTCGACGAGGCTTTGGAGGTGGTGGACGAGGACTACGACGAGGCACTGGCACTTTAGGCTTGGATCTCAGCCGCTGAGTATGAGTATCAAAGAGAGGATGACCTTCAGCAAAATCGTAGCAGCCGTTTGCTGGTCTGCCAGCTGCTCTCTTCTGCGGTAGAACCAGCTCAACTAAAAATTCATCCCCTTCATGATCATCTCCTTCTTCAAAGGGTTCTTCTTCATCGTCTATATCTTCTTCCTCTGCCTTCTTTTTCTTTTTGGGCTTGGGAATGACGTCCACGCAAGATGTCCATTCATATAAAGTGAAGTCAGCTAGTGATTGTCCGCGAAAACTGTAATGTACGTGCTGAGGTACTGCGACCTTTCCTGTCGATCCAGTGTAAATAGTTGCTGAAGAATACCTTTATTTTAAAGTTAAAAATCGACATCGCATTTATATTTAGTAAGGGAATTAGATCGTAATAACAGAAGACGAGTCTTGGTTACCTCAAATCAGAGTCAACGTATTCTTCTTCACCAAGCATTTCCATTAACCTTGGGTTAAAGTCCTCTTCGTACAACTCATCTTCTTCATGTAAAGGGTCATCTTCATCCGATTCTTCTTCGCCTTCTTCGATCCATTCGTCACCAGGCAGATCCCTAAATTCCATATCGTCATCGGGTTCACAGTCATTGAAACTTGGATGACGTAACGCATAGGTTGCTGCTTCTTGGATGAATACTTTTTGGAACGAGCAGGACACAAATTCACTAGGAGCCCCTAGAATAGCCAAAGCCGCCATGTGAGATGATACTTCAATAGCACAGCTTATTTTATTCGTAACACGATTGAGTAGCTGCATTGCTGTTCGCTCGTCCGTTCCAGTATCTTCTGCCACGGATGGAAAAGCTTCAATGTGCCGTCGCGCAGCAAGAATGAGGCTTGCACTGTGAATGATGCCAGTGGTGGATTTGGTAACATACTTGAGAAGATAGCACAGCGAATTTTTGCTTTGTTCTTCACTTCCCAAAAGACCAACGTTACTGTTACAGCCTAGATGGGCAGATACTAATTCGTTGAACTCGACTATGAGTCCGTTGCGTAGAACGAGCGCATCGTTCATTTGCTTCTGTTGCTCTGGCTCCAGTTCTTCAAACTCCGCTCTGAGATGTAACGGAAGACGCAGGAAGCTACTATCACTTTGCGGTAAAGTTGAATCAGTTTGACGAATTGGTTTTATAGGTTTTCTTTCCATTTCCCACATTATCAGTCGTCCATCATGTAGAGGTATAGGCATCCTAGAAATATTTCTAGACCTACGTGAATCTGGTGCAGGAGGCTCAACATCGGGAAGCACTTCATAACCTATGACGCATTTAACATTTTGGTTAAAATAAACTACAGATAATGTAGAATAGATATTTTTTTACTTTTGGGATTTTCAGGAGAAGGCAGCTTAGGATTGAGCTGGCAGCATCCAGTCTTTTCGACGAGTGCTTGTGGTCGTGATAAGCGACAACCTTTCTTACCAGCATTTCCCGAATGACACGTAGATGAGTGCTGGTGGAGGTTGCATACAACAGCTGCTCTGTGTGCATCGTTTTTAAACGAAACAGGATCCTTATCAGGGTGATGAACTGTTGCCAGCGAGGGTTTTTCAACGGTTCTTTTTTTGCATTTATTTAATAGATGCTCGACATGAATTTCAGGCTCAACCTCAGCCTTTATCAACATGTCCAGCGATTTAGCAACCGCTTCTATGAGTATCTCATTCAATGCAGCAGACTGGAGGAGATGCGGTGGAAGTCCTGCCCAACAAACCTAAAAAAAATGATTTATATATTTTTTTTATAGTATTGAATTGTTGTGAATGGTATTTTATTTCATCGATTTTATTGTATTAAATTCGACGAATGGTATCGTTATAAGATAAGTTTTGTAAAATAGAATAATTTTAAAATATGTGAAATAAGTTACCACATGTAGATGCAATGAACCTCGAGCTTGCTCTTCGACGCTGCCAAACGAAGCGACGCCCACTCCGAAAGCACCTTAAGAAATATTGAATTGTTATTGCAGTTTAAAATTCCTGGACAAAAAAAAATTCATTTGATCTACGAACCTCGTTTCCTAGCAGAGAGTGGCGTTGTTCGCTTTGACGAATGATCTGGAGGTGTTCCCAATAAATCAGTGAAAACCGCCTCAGTCATAAGACGGAAGATTTCGGCAGCAGCGATCGGTCCTTTGGAAACAATGGCACGAAGATCCTGAGGTAGAATTGGAATCTTGTAAAAGAATGCGTCTCCTTTTTGAATCGCATTAGCAAACCCAGTGCCATCAGCAGGAAACTTTTCGTTGCTCTGTTGACCAATTGATAAACGGATATTTAGCACACCGTTGATATCGTCTGGCGAGTAGGTGAAGAAGAAACTTGGCATCCCAAAATAGTAGCGCATCGCCACTAGATTTCTCATTGATGCGCCTCGTTGAGAACTTGTGAAAGGAATCCTAGAGGTGCAAGATTGGATGTTTGGTCCAAGTTTTTTCAACAGTTCAATCGATGATGGTGCTTTTGGATTCTTCACAGCAGCTTTCAATTCTTCAAGGAAGTCCGGCTCATTGATCCAATCAACGAAATCTCCAAAAGATTTTGGACTGCATTTAACTCTAGATGCTATCACTCGCGTTGCTGCGTGCCGTTGAAATTGGTCAAAGAGAAGGAATATCAAACGATGGCACAAGGAAATGCTTCCACTAAATTGTAGCATCATGTGACGCGTAGCTTCTTCATTCACCGAACCAGAAGAACGTAAGCCCCGTCCAAAAAGGAACAGATGGGGGAAGGAAGAGTAGATGAGCTTATCGTTCGAGTTAAACTCATTGAACAGGATGAGTTCTCTTGGAATTTGAATTTGATGGACATCAATTGGAGGGACGTCTTCATTGTCATCATCGTTATCACTCATATAATTATTTGAATGATTCGGAGAACGATTGCCACTACCTATATTTCATTTTTCAAAAATGGTTTATAAATTCCCATATTAATTTTAAGTATGAATGATTTTACCTTGCAACAAATTATCTAAAATGGTTTCATGGGAGGTTCCCTGCTTATCGTTCAGGAGAGATCCTACATTGCTAACTTGTGACCCCATTGTTGCCATCATACCTGATTCGGGCAAAAAGTTAAGGATGGTAATTTATAATAATTTAATATTGAACGGTAATTTGTGGTATTCTATTTTAAGTTTGGTTACTAATCTATCACATTTTTATTATTTTATTATTCAATCGTAAAGTAAATTATCATGTCGCAGTTGTTGGCATTCACCAATCGTAATGTATGGTATCCTATCGTAGTTTATAGTAGTCAATTGAATAGTTAGTAGTAATACCACTGCCACTAGAATTTTGAAAATTCCAATTTACCTTGTAAAGCGGTTCGAGTTGATTTGTGCGGATCACGATCAAGTGGTGTTAATCGGGAAACAAATGATGACTGCAGCGGAGAATTATCTTCTACTATATCACACAACTCTTCAGCAGGAAGGGAATCAGAGTCCTGGACACTTTCCGCCGCCTTCTCGTTTGCTTTGTCGATTTTTTCATCCATAAGAAATGCGGATCCAGAATCAAGATCCAAGAGCTGTGATGTGATTTCCCCTAGCGAGGTCTTCATTGCTTCCGACTCATCAATGTTCACGTCGCTGTAAAGTGGATTAACACTCTTGAGTAGATGGAGGTACTTGTACACGACTTCTACCCTCACTTGCAACTCTTGCACCTCATGAAAGGGGACTAAAGAGTCCCACTGTAAGCGAGATCCCAGGAAGAACACGCCTAAATGCTCTTTAAGATTTTCTATTCGCGGATACGTGTCTCGGTCATGAGAGGAATTTAGACGCTGCAGTTCTACTAATTTGGTTGGGCCATCCGGTGCTGGAAACGTAATAACGTGTGATTTGTTTTTAGCCACCTGACGCTGTGGTGCAGTTGGGCCAACAAGCTTAACCATGTTCACGAATAGTCGGCTTCGAGACAAAAGTAGCTCTTCTACAAGTGTAAGCGGTGGAAACCCTAGTCTCTCTATGACACCAAAGTCGATTCCAGCAGCTAATGAAAACTTTGGAATTTTAGGGGCACCCCTCTTAGGAAGGGCACTGTTGTAGCAGGTCTTGCATAGTCGTACAGTTTCGCCAGTGACGAGTTCTGGATGAAGATGGTAATACAGCAGTTGTTCGTCATCCGGACCCGGTGTTGTATAGACACTGCAAACTTTTCTGTAGTTCTCCGGGAGAGCAAGATAAGCAAGGCGCTCCTCTTCTTTTAATTGGAGATGGGAAAGCGCGAGTAAATGAACCAGCTCCATTTTTTTGTCTCCCATTTCATATTCTCTGACACCACAGCTGCCGCATGCCAACAACCGAGCATCTTTGTCAAAATTTTTCTTGAACCTCTGAAAAATATCACCGATATCTCTTCTACTCAAGTTCTCTTCAATTTCTTTTTTTATTTCTTCAATCTTGCTAGGAACATTATTGAGAATGTCGTCATGGTCGGTGGCCAAGAAGCGACCTTGTCCCGAATTTGCTGCACAGTTCAAGAGCGCTATTCGTGGATCTCGTTCGAAATTACGAAGCTGATGTGCAGTAGGGGCCAGCTTTGAATTCCAATCAAATTCAGATTTATCTTTGATCTTGTCTGTACATGAATCAATTTAAATCAATTATTGTTTGATACAGCTATATTCTCATCATTCAGCATTATTACCTCTGTTGATAGCCAATTCACTGTCCTTTTTGGTGCGCTTTCTACGTGAACCAGTCGTTTCAAGTTCATTAGGTGCGCACAATATTTCAATCTCCAAAGGTTTGTCTGAATTCTACATTCAGAATGAAAATTAATATGTGATTTTTTAAAAAATATACATGCCTCCAACCGTTGGTTCACTGGTTGCATCGCTGTTGTTTCTCACCTCTTCTTCTGATTCTAGTACCTGGTCCTCTTTTTCTTGGATCTGTAATATAATAAGGTTTCTAAAAATATATCAAATTCTGTGACTTATTTTGTACTTCAACATCAGAAGTAGCATCTACTTCTGTTAGAGGATGGCATTTATTTGTCCCTTTGTATTTCCGCCCAATACATTTCCGTTTTTTAGGACCCATTCTATGGGATATAACTTTCTTATTAGTGGGTAAATGTAATAAGAATCAAAGATTTGAATTACCTTTTATTGGAAAAGAAATCAACTGTATGGAGCTTTTGTTTATTCTGTCAAAACAAAAAGAAAACATCTGCACTTTGTCGCCCTCTACTAAAAAATTTTGTTCGTAAATTGCGTTTCACTTGTTTTTGTAGGCAAAAAGGAATTTAAACTTCAGAAAAATATCCTAAAGCAATTTTATTTACCATGCTAGTATTCATATTTACAATTATTTTGAAATATTTCAACATTAAAGCCATAAAAAAATATTTAAAAAACAACTATTTAAACATAAAGGCATTATCCACATCCATGTAGATGTAACGTTTTGAATATGGTCATCCTAGGTTCGAACTCTGGTCCTTCCTTCCCCTGGTGTAATAGTAACGATGAAGAGCGCCTTAACCATTTGCGCCATATAGCTTTGTGTCAGTTCCGTCTATACCTGTAAATAAAATACAAAAGCAAGTTTAATTATTTCTTGCCTATTCACACATTTTATCCGTATCAAAGATTAGTCATTATCTATTCGGTTAAGTGAGTTGTCAATGAATTATGTTCAAATCGCATTGAAATGTAGTTAATAGTAATCTATGGTATTGGATGTTGGGACTTGAAAAGTCGTCTGCAGGAGTAGTAAGGAACCATCTGCGCAATACAACTCTGTGTCATTGCCGTTTATTCCTGTCTAGCCCGTCATAGTATACCTCAAAATAATTAGGGGTCAATAGGATCATATGGTCTAAATGGTATGGCGTTCGCCTACTGTACTGGAGATCCGTGATCAATTCCCCGTACCGTCAATGCTTTTTATGAAATGAAAAGGTAAAAACCACTACTCCATTGTCGTATGTTTGACTGTTTTGACAAAGAGAAGCCTCAACTCACAAGTTGACGGATAAAAATATGTTTTTAAAAAGTAACACAGATCTCGATAAAAACATCACTATAACACCCTAAATTTTACGGGGGTTCTGAATATATATGCATAAGCTAATTTGGACTTATATTCGCTGAGATAATAGATCCTTAATGCTCGACTATTTCGACCCATTAAACATCTCAGAGCCTCTCCCTGGCTGACGCCCTCTAGGGATTCCAATATTAAATACCTTTCGGTAATTTACTACGTAAATCTTAACCCTCAGGGATAAATTATTTTCCCAGATCACGTTTTATATTGTAGAAATGTCACAGCGCAAAGATTGGGCTCCCATGTTGACGAACCTACTTGGTATTTTGCCTCTCTCAAATCATCTCATTCCTCCGGTTATTGTCGCTTTAATCATAACTCCTTATTACATCATACTAATTTTAATTTTAATTTATGACTTTTAGATTGTCCAAACTGTCTTAAGCTTCATGATATTTCTTCACCAGTTCAAAATGTCGGAAAATAAGGACATTTAATAACTTGAGTACGTGCCGCTGCTGGTTACGGCCAAAAAATCGAACTAAAAAAGGGAATTATTACTCTTCGTGCAATTTTTAAAATAGTTTCATTATATAAGAGAAGTGCTGTGCCATCTTCATAAATAAAATAAAATTATTATAATAAAATAAGAGTCGTGTTCAAATTGTCCGAAGTTCCCCGCGTCCGGAGTCTCCGGAATGACCCCGCTCTCCTCTAAAATTCAAATTTTATCAGCACATTTTTCAATGCTGACAAATGGGAGTACCAAACAGAGGATGTCCGGACGATCAATTCAATTTAATCTATTGCTTATTAGATTGATTACCTAATTATGGTGATTAGTGGCGCTCCTCAAGCGGGATATTAAAGCTAAATAATGAATGCATCCAACTAATGGAGAGAATATAATGGTGTCAAGTTAACGTCTTATTTTATTATTTGTGTTAGCTCTCATTTAAAAAGCCAGTATAAAGAGGTGACATATAATAGACCTCAATATTTCTATATCAATAATAACTAGTGTATCGTACAATATCTTTCTTGGCGACGCAATAGTTGTTCATTTTCACAATGGTAGAAAAGAAACAAAAATTTATTTTAGGTCCCATTCGAATCTTTATGAATGTTTTTGGATTAGAATTCGGAACAAATCAGAAGAATCACTTTTGTATTAATCGAATTAAGATTTTTTGGACTTTAATGTGGCTTGTGATTAGTTTTCAGTACGCTCTCTATACTTTAACTCAGCTGGCCTTTCCAAATCTCATCAACTCCTTCTTAAACAGCGTCAAAGGTGTCCGTTCTCAGATAAACTCCGTGGCAATCTTTCTCGGCCATGTTAACGGAGTTTCTACGGTTATAATCTGCCACTGGATTTTGCTCTTTAATCTTCAAAAAGTAACTAAAATCGTAATTACAGTCGGTACATTTGTTCACGATCATACCAATTGGAGGCGTTTCTCAATTCTTGGAATAATAGGAATTAGTTTGTCGGTACATAAAGACACAGTTCAAGATAACAAGGTGCAAGAAATAGCTATAACTTTATTTTTGAAACGCGCAGATTGGCGTAAACTGTGGATTGTCCAACAGTAGAGAAATGGTTCATCTTTATCACGTGAACAAAACTATATCCCAAATAGTATTTTCTGTACGTTATTTCGAGAAAATGATCTGTTACAGTCTTTACTCTTTCTTCACCTGGTCATCAGTTACTCTTTACCTCTTCTTTGGACACATATTACTTAACCGCTACCGTATGCAAGCCTCATATTCCATGGACCATTTAAGAAGTCTGGATATGACTCTTCATTCGCTACATAAGTTATTTGGTCCAATACTTTTATCCGTTTGCTGTTCCGGGATTCTATCCATGATCACTTCATCATATTTTCTCATTCGCTGCATCTTTGATGGCAGTCATGCGTTTGTTTTTGTTTGGGACGTAATTGAAATTACCGAAAGTCTCTCTAAAGTTGTCTTGATTTGCTGGATGGCCGATCGTCTCATCCGTCTTCCGGCCAAGGAATTTATTTCTGTTGTACGTCTACTACGAGATAAGCTAAGCAAATTTGAACGGATCAAAGTATTTCGTAGTAAAATGTACCTTACAAAATTCACTTATAGTAGTAATAAGTAATTCATCGATTCCAGATGACTTTATATATTGTAGAAATGTCTCAGCGTAAAAATTTGGCAACCAAATTGACCAACCCACTAGGAATTTTGCCCCTTTCAAATCGCCTTATACCGTTGGTAATTGAACTCTTTGGCATCTTTATTTTAACCTTTTTGATAAGGTCTAATTATTTTTATTGAATTATTTATTCAGATTGTTCAAACGGTGTTAACCTTCATGATTTTTCTTCATCAATTTAAAATGTCGGAAACTTAGGAACCGATCAGTGTGGATGAAAAATTGAATGCTTTAATCTCCCATAAAAAAATCGGAAAAAAAGTTATTTCATCAAAGAAATTTCATTTAAGAAATAAAATGCATACACGCTAAAATAAAATTTAAAGCTAGATAGAAGTATTCGCACTATCTTCAAAGTTACCGCAAAGAATAAAATTACGAGCCATTTCCTCTCAATATTGAATTTATAGCTTATAATTTCCAAATGACCGCATGCTAAAAGTTCAATATTTATTACCTATTAGATTGATGAATATGTAGGCTATGCTTTAAATACAATCAGCAGCGCTATACTTAATTCATCCAACTAATGAAAAGAATACAACTGTTTCAAGTCAACGCCCTATTTGTGCAAGCACTCATGCTGGGGCAGCAAATTTCTATATATCTACATCAATGTTTTAGTTTCCTGTTGTAACGACGAAGCCGTTTTTCATTTACAAAATGGCAGGAAAGAAAGTAGAATTCATTTTACATCCCCTTCGAAGTTTTTTGAAATTTTTTGGATTAGATCTTGGAGTTGATGAGACAACTTCATCACAGTTCTCTCAGAGATTCAGGATTCTGTGGACTTTACTGTGGATTGTGGTTAGTTTGCAGTGTGCCTTCTACACTCTGATCAAACTGGCCATTCCTAATCTCATACGCTCCTTATACATCAGCGTCAAAGACGTGGGTTCTCAGATGAATAATGTGACCGCCTTTCTAGCTCACGTTAACGGAGTCTCTGCAGTCATAATCTGTCACTGGAGGCTGCTCTATAATCTTCCAAAAGTTAATAATATTATTATTGCAGCCGATACATTTCTTCGTGATCACAATTATTGGAGACGGTTCTCCATTCTAGGAAATATTGGTATCGTTCTATCGGTAAAAAAAAACTTAAATTTCTTATTAGCATCATAGGCGTAGAGTATGCGGGGGCAACGGGGCCAGTCGCCCCCGCCGGACTTGGTCTTGCCCCCGCCGGAAAATCAGAAAACTATGCACAATTTATAGTTTTTTCTTCTTTTTTTGATAAAAATTTGATATTTTCTCAAAATTTTGGCCTGCGGCCGGCTATTCATGTAGATTTCCGCATAGCGATTACCATCCAGACTCTATAAATCGTGTAAAATCTATTTTCCACTTCCACTAATTAGTTCTTTGCCCCCTCCGGAAAACCCAGAACTCTACGCCTATGATTAGCATGTAGGTATTAAAGTTTTTCTTGTTTTATCAATAAATGTAGATAGGTGTGAATTGTGGATTATCCATCAGTTGGGAAATGCTCCATCCGCTTCACGTGAATAAAACAACATCCGAAATACTTTTTTCTATTCGTTACGCTCAGAAGATCATCTGTTACAGCCTTTATTCTTTCTTCACCTGGTCATCAGTTACTCTTTACCTCTTCTTCGGACATATATTACTTAACCGATACCGTAATGCCTGGTATTCCATGGGCCATTTAAGGAATTTGGATGGAACTCTTTATTCGCTACATCAACTTTTTGGTTCCATACTATTAACCGTCTGTTGCTCTGGGATCGGATCTATGATAGCTGCGTCTTATTACCTCATTCGTTCGGTTTTGGATGACCGCAAAGCATTCGTCTTTATTTGGAATGCATTTCAAATAATCGAAAGCCTATCTAAAGTTGTTTTGATTTGCTGGATGGCCGATCGACTCATCCGCCTTCCAGCCAAAGAATTTATCTCTGTTTTACGTCGGTTACGGGATCGGCTCAGCATGAATAACATGGTTGAACGGACCAAAGTAATAAAAGCACAAATACCTTTAAAAAATAAATAGAAATTTCATGATCCATTAATTCCAGATGACGTTTTATATCGTTGAAATGTCGCAGCGGAGAGATAAGACCACAATATTGACCAACCTATTAGGCATTTTGCCTCTGTCAAACCGACTTATTCCTCCGGTTATTACTCATTTCAAGTTTCATTATGTTGGCTATAAAAAATAATAATAATTGAGTTTACTTTCCAGATTGTGCAAACTGTTTTAAGTTACCTGATTGTCCTTCACCAATTCAAAATTTTGGAAAAGAAGGATTAACGAGGATATGTACAAGCCGCTTTTCACGCATTGAATTATATTTTATTTCTGCCTTTAAATTTTTTTAAATCAGTGATTCAAACGATAACATGCCATAAATTCCATTCAAGAAAACCGAAAACAAGACCCCACAATTTTAAAGAGTTTTAATACCATTGGTAATTATAGAATGAGAGTACATAATAAATTATAGGAATTATGAGTATAGGAAGATAAGAAACCTATTGTTATGTTTTCTTTTCATAAATCAGCCCCTTATTTAAAAAGAAGAAGAAGAAGATGAATCAGCTCATGATAAACATTCTTAAGAACGACCTCCAATTAATAAATGATGGCTTGGATGAACGACGACGGCGTACAATCAATTCGTCGAACATCTCCCTCATTACTTGCTATAAATTACGACCCGTTCGATTTTTCTCCTTTGTGGCTGTTACGATGGCAACCGGTACTTCTTCTGCTTTCACAACAGGGGCCGGCGATGATGGCGCTACGGGAGCCGCAGTCGTAGTCTCTTTCTTAGGCGCCGCTTCGGGGGCTGGAGTTTGAATGGCTGGGGCAGAAGGCTTTGGGTAATACCTAAACGGAGAAAAAAGGAAACAAAGTAGTTTAAAATTCTTTTTTAATGACACAGAAAAAGTTCAACTCGAAACTATTTCCGTTGACACATGACCCTGACCTTCCCTGCTATTGCTATACGACACCTATAATTATATAGCTTACGTACCCGTCATCCCAGATGGCATCTCGAATAGCTTCCAACCGGTTTCGGTCCTCTTGAGGTATGTAAGGATAGTCGGGATAGTTGAAAGTTTCTTCCACTAAGTAGCTAAAAGCCAATCTATGTTCTGTTTGATCAGGGCTCTTGAAATAACCTGGACCTCGAGTTTCAATGGCTGTGTACAACTCATCCATTGCAGCGATAGTAGCCGAAATGCTGGGTACATCACGAATGAAATCAAAAATCTTCTCCAACCGCGCGGACGTTAAAGGTTCTTCCGTTTCTTTTTCAAGGGCTGCATAAACGACCTTTCGAGCCATCCAAGCGGCCGTTGGGACCTCTCCAAAGAAGTCCACAATGGATTGATAGTCCGTTTGGAGGACCTTTTTAGCCCAATTGGCAATAACTTTGTTAGCTGGTGCTTTCGCTGATGCTTTAACCTTTGAAAAACGATCCTTGTAACGGCGAGGTAGTTTTGCGTATTCGCCGTTAATGTCTGTTAGGTAATCAGCTAAAGAAGCGAGATGAACGAGTTGCGGAGTTTCAAGCTGACCGTTCTTCTTAAGCCCTTCGTAAAGGGTCTCGTATCCAACGACGAACTGGTCCAATCGGGATAGTTCAAATCCCAGCAAGTGGTCCACGTTCCGGACATCATTGCCGTACGCATCGTTAAAGAGTTGAGCGATCAGTCGATCCGAATCGGCGCTAAGAGCGACGGGTTGTTCCAAATCATTGTCGAAGATCCGTTCGGCTTCAGCGATCTTCCCGCGACGGATGTAGGCGCTGATGAGTGAGATCTGCTGCTTCCGCAGTAGGACGTCGAAAGGAGAGTTATGATGGCTCACTCCTGCTCCACCGGATTGCTGACCATCTGGGAAACCGACGGATTGATGAGGTTGGAGCTGAAGAAGAGGTGATTTCGGTTTGGAGCGGCCCATAACGGGAAGAAAAGGGGAGTGAGCTCTATGAGATGTTCCGGCTGGTTTCCGACTGGATATATCTCTTCGAGATATCGGATCTGTAAATAAGACCGCACACACGCAAAGATTGAGATTCCCGTGAGAAGAAAACAGATGTCTATCATGAATAATCATTGGGTTTTACTACAAAACGCAGTTTATGGCACCCCATCTCATTTAAATATCCCGTTCTATATGAATGTTCTGTACCGTAAAAACCATCATTATAGAGACAAAGAGAAAAAAAGGTTTGTTTTAAAAAAATTTCAAGGACTTTTTCAGAAATATGCTGTGGAAATTCTTCAATTTCATTACATTCGTTATGAAAATATTCAGAAAAATAAATGAACTCTTGGAATTTTCTTTTTATGAGGACAAAATATCTTAAAAAGATATTTTAACAGGCTAATCTGATAAAACATATTTTGATGAAAATTCACTTTCATTTTTTTCATCCTTATCAAGAAATCGAAAAGAGATTTTTAAAACTTCAGAAACTCTACCTTTAGAGAGAAACTTACTTAAACGGAAAATTTTAATTTCTAAATAAAGTAACTATTTTAATTTTAAGTAGTAGTATTTTAATGGTTACGTGAATTGGCGGAATCGATGATGCAAGAAGCGGTCAGGAAGGCGATCACCACCACCAACAGGTGGACTTTGGTCGGGAGCGTGGAAGGAAGCGTCATCATCAGGCTGAATCTCTGGGCAGACTGTGATTCATCCGTACCCTCGTCGGACGTTTATTTGAGAAAAAAAATCTGAGAGGGTTCAAAAAATTGCACGCAGTACGTAACGGGACATAACTCTTTCTTCGTCTTCATCTTCTTATGTGAGCTTCTAACGGGATAGGGGAAAATAAGGAGATTTGACCCTTTGTATTATACAATGCACCCAAAGAATAATTATGACACCTCTGAATAAGGTGGTGAACCATGACGCCAGGAAAAAAAAGTAATAAAATAAGTTTACATTTATTTTTTCCCTTCTCCATCTAAGGTACAATTTGTTCTTCTTCTTGTTAATTATAATTACGTGGGCCCCCCTGCAGGGTCGATGGGCTTTACAAAAGAGGATTCTTTCTTCTTTAAACAGTCACGCATAAAGCGCCTGAGGGCTGCTCGTATAAGTACCTGGATCATGAAAAAAATCTACCGTGACTTTTCGTTTTTCCTTCTTTATTGAATTATGAACGGGGTGGGCTCAACGGTATCGTATAGATCTCTTATTCTCGTCAAAAAATCAACACACTCGAACGGTCAATGTCGAAGTGAGTCAACGGTTTTTCTTGTCTCGAGTACGATTGCGTGCCAAGATACTTTTTTTTCCAATTTTCCGTTGTAATAACACATGGGAGAATTTCGGTAAAGTTAAATAGGAAATTATTTCTAAAAAATGATGCCTCTTTTTTTCTCTTTATCCTTTTCTTTTTATGTTGAAAAAAGAATTTATTTGCTCCTGTCACAGTTCATTGCATATTACACAGGAAATGTTTACGTCCCAAACGTGTTGTAAGAATATCTACCGACTTTCCGGAATGTTTAAATGACCAGTCGAAAGTCGTGACTCTCGCATTCTCATAGGTGGGGTCAATGGTATCACAAACTCCTAATAGCAAAAAGTAATATAAAAAGAAAAAAGGTCCATAAAAACCACATATTTTTCAAGCCACCTAAAAGAGAAAAAAAATTACCTGACGTGAACAAATAGTTTGTCACTATTATCTTGAAAATCATTATGCACATTTTTTTTTAAAGTGGATAGATGAGCTGTCCGGAAAAGATTTCCGTTAACTTCTGAGACCAGTTGAAGGATGGATAAGTGGGCGAAGACCAATTAAGGGATCGCCGTAGGCTCTGCATCAGTGGTAGTTTTATCCAAGTCAAGCGCAGTGTCAAGTGCTCGACACTCCCACTGTCCATTTCAAATTGGACGTCCCCTATACATCAAACGATGGATATAATCTGTTTCAATTATTCATCTTCTAGAGCATAACAAACCGGCCAGTGATGGAGAATTAAATATCCAGAGCAAGAAAGAATAGGTTGGCATGCTGTTGATGAGCCAAATGATGCGCTGGATTGTTCCTTGAACGGCTAAAACACCTAATCTCAACTGTGCGTATACCATCAAAAACAGATTAGAAACAGATTATCATACTCTAAATTTAAAAATAGAATTCATATTTACAGCTAGAAAGACGACGTAGTAGACGAGGATCGTGGGTGAGAGTAATAAAAGACTGGAAAAGATGAACATCCCGACGCAGAGCTGATCCCAAGTGAAATGGCCGTAATCTACGCGGGAGCGGAGTGGGTTCCACTTGCGCCCGCCAAACATGCGGAAGGTGGAGCGCAAGCCGTGCAGGACTACGCCGTACAGGCGGGCAGCATAGACGTAGAAGCAGTAGCAGTGGAGTGAGGCTAAAGTGATCAAGTCACTGAGCAAGGCGATCTGAAATGAAAGGCCCATCCAGCCGAGCATTGAAGAGGTGGAAATGAGGGCCCATACCACTGGCTGTATTATATCTGCGTTTTTTAAAAATGAAATTTGAAAAATATTTGAATTGGGGATCCAGTGATGGATGTATTACCTATATAGGTCTTCCACAAGTAAAGATGGTAGATAAAGAATTTTCCGAGGACTGTAGTCAGGAGCCGATTCAATTTGAGGCCCACAGGCGCACCCATTAGCCATTCTATGAGGACTTGAAGGTTATCAGCAATCACCTAAATATTTTAAACTGTAAGAAATCAATATAAATTGTAATAGATAGCAACATTTTACCTTGATGGATGAGAGAAATGTCTCCAGAACCTGACTAGTTCCGCCAAGAGAGTGGAGAATGGATAGAAAAATGAATCCTAGAATCAAGTCTAATATTATCATTAATGAAATGTTATTTGAAGCAATGCTGGGAGAACTGTTCTTCCACTCTTTCAGGTGCAGGGTTCTCTGGCGTAGCTGCATGATCACTTTGGATCTGTTTGTGAGTGATTCTGGTTTTTGAACTTGAGTTTTGGTGGATGTTTTGTTTAGTGTGGCCTTCAATGCACTTCCAAGTTCACTCAAACATTGTGATTTCTTCCAGTCAATGCTTGACATGAGTAATTCAGATTCTGCCAGAGCTGAATCGTAGAGAACCAGCGTGACATTTCTCAGAGGTGCAGATGAGTTCCCAATATTTACACTGACAACAGCAGCAGAATTACATCTTGGCTTGAGCTCAATCCACATAGGTTGATTGCTTGGCTTTGCTACTTCATCATCAGCAGTGCTTAATATTCCCAGTGTTCCAAGCAATAACAGATCTGCAGATGTTTTCTCAAATGATGTAATGTAGACATTGAGACCATTGGGACCAGCTCTGACAGCTCCATACAGGCTATGGAGTCTGTTTCTCTTACTACCGAAGCTAGGGACTTTTAATGGAAGAAACAACAAAATACGACATGTCTCAATGTTAACGTTCTCAATAAGTGAGTGACTATCAAAGTCAGTTTGATTGCTCACAGTTTCTGAAGCACTTGGCATTTTAATTTAAATTTGGCTACATTTATCTATTCTTTGAGATCACGTGAAAGATTACTATACACAGATACAATACTTGTTATTATGCAAATAAGTTCGTGAAAATAGGTACATTGGATTTTTTTTAAACTGAACAGAAACGTGACAACAAGCAGACGACACGAGTAAAGCGGCATAGTCCGCATCTAGTGGCAGTCAAAGGCGTGATCAGGAATGCGTGATCAATGATCGTGAATCGTGATAAATGTTTCGTGAACTACGATAGTTAGCGGTTCATATTAGCTTTTTATTTAAAAATAAATAAAGTGACTGCGCTGTCATGAAACAGTTGTTTAAAGGTCAACAACTCACGCAAATTATAACGATTGTAACAGCAGTTCACAAAACAGCAATTAGCAATTCAAGGTACCGCAATATTAGACAACTCAAACAATTATTTTAAGAATTAAGAAAGAAATGCAAATCTTCTCCGATTTGTTTTAGTGTAAGAAACCGCATCTTTAGCGTCGTACTTCGTACCAAAAGAATAGTTTAGAAACGCGCAATTTGCGCTTATTGTGGACTATTAGCGATTATTTAATGGAAAATTATCTGAAAAATGAAACAACAGTTTCGCGATCGCAGTACATTTTGATTAAAAAATTTTACAGATTAAAAGAGAAAAGAAAGAAAGAAAGTTGCCAACCACAACATCCACAAGTAATTTGTCGCATCATTTAAAAAGAAAAGGAAAATAAAACGAAAGTAAAAAATAAAATAAAATGACCGAGCTCATCCGCATAGTTTACCTACACCAGAATGACCTTCTTGCCCTTGGGTGAACGTTATTTCTGAAAACCACACATTCACGTAAAAAAAATACTGGTTTTGTTAATTAAGAACTCCATTAGTTTTATACGCAAATAGTCATGCATCCGTTGTGGAGAGCAAATAACTTTCAGCTGTTAAGGTCAGGAAATGCAATTTGTTATTTCTAAAACCTGCTAAATCACTCGGATTCCTCATATGCTTCTCAACTTTGCGGGAGTCGGAATTCCACGTAAACTTCTATGAAAAATACCGTATCCATCCGAAACATTTCATTTTACACCTGTCATTTATCAAGCTTACTTAGCTTTAGTATGAGATTCGACGAAGGAAATTGTTCCGCATTGTCAGCAGATGGTTTATTCAAACATTGAATATCTTGAAAGGATTTTCAAATCGAAATAAATGCCATTCTAACATTTCTAAAATTTAAGCCGTGTTACCGGTCGAAACATAGACTTCCAAAAAAGGAAAAGAAGAATAAAAATTCTATGGTTAAATGTTCTCCCGAATCTTTAGGAGCCCTCCATCATAGATATGTCCATAGAAAGACTTCGAACGATTAGTTCTGCATGACTATAAGATATTTTTTCAATAAATATAGTAGGCCTATAAAATACGAATATTTTCAGGCAAGGCTTTGCTTGATCGACTATAAACATGACTATAAATTAAATGATAAGCTTCGCTTGCTCTAAGACTTTGAGTTATTTTCTGAACAAATCTCAATCGAATGTCTTTTTAACTCATCATTGTACCTCTATTTATTGCGGTAAACTGGCAGTACAATACAGTATATCAGAATATTTATTGGAATGTTTTTTGCTTTTTTTCTATAAATAAAAAAATATGCCATACACTTAAAATTGAGATAAAATTTAATAAAATTAAGACTGATTTCATCGCGCCGTGCGCAGGTCACGCAGAACTTGTCGTCGAGAAAACCGATTTAAATACCCGCCCCAAAATCAATTATTTTATTAAGATTTAATGAATTAATTGAATTAACTTGCAACATGGTAATATTCTACTTTACCTGATCTTCCTTCAGAAAAATGTATTGAAAAATTCCAAATGAATTATCAATAGAAAATGATCAGAAAAAATACGAAACCCGCAGCACCGGCGTTGCCACTGCCTCATCATGTTATGTAGTTAAATCTGGCAACGTCAATCTATATTCAATGGCCGTACTCAGCAGCTCACGTGTTGAGTGTCACGCCGTATAAAAATCATCGTCGCATTTTTCCGTTTCCTTGTAAATCCTAGTGACATTTGTTATTATTAGTTCGACAGTTAATTAAAGAATTAAAAAATGGGTAGGAAGGGAAATTTTGTGGAAAAGACACCTAGGGGGCCGGGTCGTAAAGCGAAAAAACAAAAACCACCTACATTGCCTGCTAGTCTCAAAGAAGGTATTCATCTTTTTGATTCATAAGTTATATTTAGGTATTTACATTGAATCTTTAACTTTTCAGAGAAAGAGCCAAAAGCCACATTGGGTAGGAGGTCCCAAAAGAGAGCAGCCAAGCGTAGCTCACTGAAAGCTGGAACTGCCCCTGCACGGAAACCTGTCACGAAGAAGGCAGCCTCAGATGATGATTTGGAGGATAGTGATGATGTGTCTGATGAGGAGAATGATGCCAAAATGGGTCTATTTGATGGAGGAGATTCTGACAGTGATGATGCCCCTATTGCAGATGATTTCCAGGTAAATTGGGAAATATATTTCATCTTTCTATTTTTTTAGATTTATTTATTAGTATTCTAAACTCTTTTTAGGGCTCTGATCAATCTGAGGATGATGAAGATGAAGATGAACAGGAAGAGATGGATATTGAAAAGAAATCCAAGAAACTTAAACTCAAGAAAACTGAAGATGACAAACTGGCTGAAGCTGAACTTCAGATGAACATCCAGCAGGCTGAAAAATACACTCTCCCCAGTGGTGAAGAAGTAGAGAAAGAGGCACTCCTCCCACCTGACTTGACAGTCCTCAAATCTCGCATCAACGAAGTTGTCGGAGTCTTGAACGATTTCACTGTGAAACGAGAAGAAGGTCGAAGCCGACCGGAATACTTGGACCAACTCCGACGGGATTTGTGCACCTATTACAGTTACAACGAGTTCCTGATGGGCGCCTTCATGGAAACATTCCCTCTCGGCGAGCTGATCGAGTTTCTGGAATCAAACGAAACTCCTCGACCTCTTACCATCCGAACGAACACTCTGAAAACAAGACGAAGGGATTTAGCTCAGGCTCTCATCAACCGTGGAGTCAATTTGGATCCTATTGGGAAATGGTCTAAAGTTGGTCTCGTCATTTATAACTCTCAGGTGCCAATCGGTGCGACGCCCGAGTACTTGGCTGGGCACTATATCCTGCAGGGAGCTTCCAGTTTCCTCCCGGTTATGGCCCTTGCACCCCAAGAAGGTGATAAAGTGCTGGATATGAGCGCTGCACCTGGAGGAAAAACGTCCCACATTGCTGCACTGATGAAGAATACCGGCATGCTCTTTGCTAACGACGCGAGTGCCGAAAGAGCAAAGGCTATTGTCGGTAACCTCCACCGACTCGGTGTTACTAACTGTGTCGTGATGAACTACGACGGAAAAGTTTTGCCCAAGGTATTTTTTTTTCTATTTTAATTTTCTAGTATTTTCTTTATTAAATTTTCATCACCATTTCCAGATGAGCAAAGGGTACGATCGAGTCCTTCTAGATGCTCCTTGCAGCGGTACTGGTGTCATCTCAAAAGACCCATCGGCCAAAACGTCAAAAGATAGTAAGGATATTAATCGATGCTCCCATCTGCAAAAGGAGCTCATCCTGGCTGCCATCGACTGTGCAGATGAAGGCGGACATATAGTCTATTCTACCTGCTCCGTCCTTATTCACGAGAACGAGTGGGTCGTTGACTATGCTCTCAAGAAGAGACACGTCAAGCTGGTGGACACTGGGCTCGAGTTTGGTCGAGAAGGATTCACCCGTTTCCAGAAGCTCATGTAAAATCTGCTTTAAAAATACCATTAATTTCTAGTAAAGTAATTTATTTCTTGGTTTTAGATTCCATCCGTCCTTGAAGCTGACTAAGCGTTTCTACCCACATACGCACAACATGGACGGTTTCTTCGTGGCCAAGCTGAAGAAGATTTCCAATAACATGCCCCAATCGTCGCAGAAAGAAGAACCGGAAGAAGAGATTCAAGAGGAAGTGGATTCTTCCGATGATGGCGAAGGTGGACCGGCTAAAAGTAAGAAGACCAAGAGGAAGAAGGGAGCCATGAAGAAATTAAATGGAGCATCTCCTTCTTCTCAAAATGGAGGAGAAAAGAAAAAGAAAACAGAAGGAGCATTTGCGAAAAAGGGTGGCGGAATCGCTCCGAAAAAGAAGCTCGGCGCTCAAAAAAAGAAAACGTTAAAGAAGAAAGTGAAGGGAGCTATCAGACCGAAAGAGTAAAATAATAGAATGCCTCTCTTTTTTTGTTTTACGATGGACGGAATATACGCTGGAAATGTAAAATGACTACTCAGTGACGATGTTGCATCTGGTGTTGTTTCGGTTTTTTTAAATCGCGAGTCTCGGTAGTTGGTCTTATTTGCACGACATCGGCTCTAGAATCCAGTTGTTTTGCAACTCTTCTGCCGAATTTCTTGAAATTTCAGGTACCGTTAGTTACAACTTTTATTTTAAATCAAGACCTCGTTATTTATTTCTGTAACGACGAGAAACAGGAACTCCTAGCCTTTTGCATCTATTAAAAGGGTATTAATTCTAATCCAACTTGAGGTTAATTAGGACAGACTGTTGTGTAACACTTATATTGCTTCAAAGCTATAAAATCCTTTACATAAACCACGTTTGATAATACGGATATCGTTAAATTTTTCTCGCACGTTTCACCTGTGTCACGTGGAAGGTATTCGTGAATTTGCGGGATCAATCTCACAGTGATACACTAATTTAAATAAATACTTAAGTGTGTAGCACCTTTCTTTTGGAACGGCAGACCGGACGCGCACTTCCGGCTTTCCTTTTAAAAAGGAAAGTAAGGATGATGTTACTACGAAGACTTAGAACTAACGGTAATTTGATAGGCCTGTAAATGTCTTTATGGTAGACTTCCATCCAATTAGATGAGTCGACAACAATAACAAAATTTAAAATATAAAATAGGCTAAGTACAAAAATGTGACGTGGGTTATTCGCCTCCAAGCCTATCAATAACCCAAGCTATTTTTCTTTTTTTTGCCCGCGCTCGACTTTGGAGCCCTTGATGATAAGTCTCGTTAGGGGTACGTTGATAGGGCATCCTTTTACAGTTAAGCGATACGCCTTTTTTTGTTGTTGAGCAGTAGAGCTCGGCGTCTGGAGCGATCGTGACATTTCACAATGGCGCTGCTCACGGAAGCGATTCGTCTACGGAGGCGCGACCCACTCGTTGACCTCTTCGCTGTCTCCTTCGGGGTCGGGTATTTACGTGTTTTTCCCACATTTAAATTTGATTAGACACTTAATAATTTTATTCAAAACAGGGCTTGGATCTCTATTAACGGGTTATGGGTCGAACTGCCTCTTTTAGTCCAGAGCCTACCGGAAGGCTGGGCGCTCCCTTCCTACCTCTCCGTTGTGATCCAGCTGGCTAACATCGGGCCCATCATTTACTCTCTGTTGAGGACAACGATCCCACTTTTGCCAACCACCGGATGGTACTCGAGAGGATGTCGACCTTTCAGACTGTTCGTGTCCAGCGAGGTGCCATCAATTTACGGCCTGATGGTTATAGGAGTACTGTCATCTCTCCTGATTGCTTTCTTCTGGTCGGCCACATCTTATATTGGTGGAGTGGAACACTCAACTGGACTCCTCGTTCTTCTCTTTTTTCTCTCACTGGTGGATTGTTCCAGTTCCGTCCTCTTTATGCCATTCGTGAGTAGGATTTAATCGTTGATGAGAAAGGATTCAAACATAAAATGAATGAATTCCCATAGATGGCTCGATTCCGGCAGGCGTACCTTACATCCTACTTAATTGGTGAAGGATTGAGTGGGTTCTTGCCGAGCATATTTGCATTGGCTCAAGGAGTCGGCGGTAATCCACAGTGTCGGAACTCTTCGACGGGCGGATTAGAAGCTTTTTACCCGGATCCTAATTTTTCCGTCCAGGCTTTCTTCTTTATCTTAATGTCTCTGATGATAGTCAGTTGCGTTGCCTTTTTGGCTCTCAATCATAGTGGAAGAGCCCTTAAAGAACGAGTGGATGATGAGGTGATAGGAAAGAAGCCTGTTGTAGTAAAGCAAGAAGCTGTTGACGAAAGAAGTCTTAGTGGTCTATCCATCCCAACTGTGGCGGTTGGAACAGAAATTTCCAATTCCGTCTTGATCTACTTACTAGTCCTACAGGTGAAATTTCTATTTCCTTCTAATAAATCATTCAATTGACTTAAACGTGTCTTTCATAGGCCTGGGTATGCGCGTTAAGCAACGGGGCATTGCCCAGTCTCCAGTCTTATTCTTGTCTACCTTACGGAAATACTGCTTATCACTTGGCCGTCACTCTCTCGTCAATGGCTAATCCGGTATGTTTGAAATTGCAAATTTACTGTGCTGAATCATTTTAACTATTTTGATTTTTAGTTGGCATGCCTGGTGGCTTATTTCCTGCCAATAACTAATGTGTGCCTCATCCTTGTGATGACTATACTGGGCTCGGGCGTCTCTAGCTACATCATAACTCTAGCAGCATTGAGCCCTGAGCCGCCTCTCGTCGGAACAGCCACAGGAGAAGCTTTGATGGTCAGTTGAGCATAACAATAATGTAGAATCCAGTTGAATGAATTCCTTTAAAAATAGATCACGACGTGGATCGTGTGCATCGGAGTACTGACGTACGTCAAAGTGAGCATAGCATCCATTCTACGGATGCAGATTGGACGAGGGAATCGCAACCTATTTTGGTTTGGTATCTCAACCCAAGTAGGATCAGCTGTTGGCTCCATCATCGCTTTCCTTCTAGTGAATGTCTACTTCCTCTTCGAAGGTTACTATCCGTGTGGCTAAAATTAAAATACGGATAAATCGCATAAAACTTTTTGTTCTCTGAGTTATTTTTGTCTTCGTATTTTTCTCTGTAGAAACAATATTTTCAATAATAAAGAAAACCGATATTCGAAATCAGTGTTTGAAAAAAAAATATGTACAAATGAACGGATTAATGCTAGTCTAGAGAGTCAGTTCCCTGGATGGATCGCAGGATGAGTCGTTCCAGGAAAGAGCTTGATAACTGCTCGATGTCGTCTAAAGTGTCGGATGAGAGAGCGTCTACCTTATCCAAGTGTCCCAAAATGCTCAAAACAGCCTATAAAAGAAAAAAAAAAAAAAACATTTAATCAAATGTTTCTTAGGAAGAATAGTGAAAGTCTAACTTTTCGGGCGTAGGTGAGTGTTTCGGCGTCCTCCGCCCCACCAAACCGGCAAGGGTATTTCCCATTCAGTGGAACGAGGGTTGGGCAAGGATCAAGAGTAGCTTCCAAGAGATCTAACGTTTCTCTCACTCGATCCAGCTGGATATCTTTGGAGTTACTACAAATGGACAGCTCGTGCTTGTAAGGACGGTCATCATGGACGGTCAAGCAGCGGATAACTGATTTGAGCAGTGCAGATGAAGATGTTTTGAGAGTTTCAGGTGAAGGGAAAGGATTGACAATCAGACCAATGAATGGGGCCTCTTGTCGTGAGAACCATTCCTGGAATTCCGTCTGTAATCCGAAACACGATTAATTAAAAATAGTTCTTTTTAGATACCGACATAATTTACACATACTTGTGTATGTACGTCTCGCACAGAAGGTAAGGCCTTAAAAGTCGGATGAGAATGGTACCAGCCAACGACTTCCAGGCCACGGGATCTTAACTCTTCACTCCCTTCCGTCTGGGACACTAAATGACAAATTAAAAATTATTGTTATTCAAACGACGAGTAGAAAGAAGATTTAGAGAAAGAACTTACCGGGGCACATCTCGCATTGGTGACTGGTCGATTGGCTCCGACAAGGTTGAGCAGCTTCGATTCTTAGAGTTTTAATTGGGTCATTAGAAGTATCAAAGCGACCACCGAGAAGCCCAATAACTTCCGTCTTGCACAAGTGCGCATGGAGATCTACAATGAGGAGGGCTTCCACCGATAATTCAATCCGGAATGGAGCCGGTTTGTCGCCTCCGAACGGGACCAAATCAACCAGCCGGAAAGGTGACGTGTCCGTGCTGTCCGAATCTTTCGTCTTCCTTTTTATTTTGGGCTTGGGTAGTGAATGATGACGATTGTCTATTATTTCTCCGTCGTGACTAATCGTGTAACCTCCGTCTGATAAGTCCGTGTGGTCAACTGGCCTCTTTTTAACGCGAGCTCTGGGCGCGGAACCTCCGGGAATCGGTAAAACGGATGCAAAGGGATGCTGGAGACCACCATTACAACTTGCCAGTCTTTCTCGGTGAGACGGAACGGGCGGAAGAGGTCGACCGTATTGAACTTGTTCTAAGAGAGAAATTAAAGATAGTCAATGATTGTATAACCAATTAATCGAACTTTTCTATCTTACCACATCCAAAATTAATGGCTCCGGTAAGCTCCAGGTAGGCGTGAACACGGCTGATGCAGTTAACATCTCCGCAATTCTTCAAGGAAGGACGGACGGATGTTTTCGTCAAGTACCGAGGCCTCACTCTACGCCACTCTTGAAAAATACTATTCCGGATTTTGATGTACCGCTCTGGTGTCTTTGCCGAATTCCCTTCTCCCGCAAAAAAGTCCCAATGGACTGTTTTCTCCTCTTCTGTGACAATAGCTAGATCGATAGTGCGTTCCGCTTCCGGCGTCGGGAAGGTAAAAACAGGTTGCTGCTGTTGGGGAATCGGATTTTCTGGCGCTTTCGTATCCGTTTCCGATTGGGACTCACATTCACTCACGTCAGGTTTCACTTCTACAACTATTGGGATCTCTTCGTTTTTTATTACTGGTCGGGAAAGCATGAGACGCTGCTGCCTCTCACTTTCGTCATCGCTGCAATCGATATCGACTTCTTCCGAATCGCTTTTTGAGTCACTGGCCGTTTCGCTCGGTCGCTGGAGTCGTACAATTTCTCCTAATAGGACCGGGGCTTTGGGTAGAACAGGCAAGACGGTATCTTCGTTCGGGTTGGAAAGCACCGATACGGCTGGCGGTAATGGTTCTTTAACCTGTGACATTTTCCTGGGCCGTCCAGGACCTCTTTTGGTAATTAAGGAACTCTTTTCTCGCCTTCAAATAAAAAAAATAAGATACTCTTACTTTAAATCGTATTTTTTTAAAATGCGTACTTTTGTAACTTGGGGAAGTTTTTCGTCCGCAAAGGAAGCTCCACTTTGTTTTTCTTTCTTATAGTGCTAGTCATTTTTAAGGGAGCCCAGCTTTCATCTGAATAAGAAGTTGCGACGGATACGACCTCTTCCATTGAGGCAGGGATCTCGGCTTCATTAACAATGTCATCCACGGAGAAAACTTGGTGGACAGGAACTGCTAACGAAGAGTCTTCTTGGCTAACCTCCACTTCGTGAATGAACTGTGGCGGAGAAGGTGTACCCGAGAGAGGATAGGGACTGGCCATAAGTTCTGGGTGAGACTTGATGTAGCTCTTGACCTGCAAAGTAGTTTTAGTTCCTACTAACCGGGCCACTTTCCCCCAATTGCTTGAGTGCAGTTCCTACAACAGAATAATTATAAAATATAGATTTATCACAGTTATAAAAACAAAATGGGTGAGGCATACAATTCCTTTTCGTAGAGACTCCACATCTTCTTTGGTCCACATAGAGCTAACTTTAGGCTGGTTGTGGTTTACAGTTTGAGGTTGTACACCACTTGCAGGGCTAGGGAAATGCTTCCTCTCCTCATGCAACATGCTTTCCACCAGGACCTTGTTTTTGTCTTCTGTTGCATGGTCAAAGTTATACCAAGTCTGAAAAAGGATCATGCATTTGTTAATAAAGGGATCAAAATATTTAGCAGACTGGTTATAAGGTATACCTGAGAACTGTCAAGGAGCCATGGATGTTGCATATAGTCACCAAGAAGCTCTGAATTTTGAGAAGGAAACTCTCCGGCGTCGTAATGGTTAAGATCCGTTCTATACGCCAAGGTCAAAAGAACATTACAAACAGAAACAGAGCATAAATAATCAATTTGTTCTCACTCTAAATTGAGGCAGAAATCGCCCAGAACGTCAACTTCGTCCTCTTCCATCCTTTTAAAAATCGGAAACTGGTAAATTTTGTAATTGGAAAAACGAAAGCTTCTTCATGGAACGATTTTTTTATTTTCTATAAACAATCACAATGAACGCCACATAGCACTGCAGACGAAATATTCTTCCTAAACTTGTAGCGCGTTAATCGATTTCATTTCTTAACTAAATCACGGTTAAACCATTAAATAGGACCTATTTATAGTTATTTCGATTAAATTAATTAGCAGATCATAAAGAAAATAACCAAATTAATTTTTAATTTAAAAGAAACAGATTATAAGTAGCCACACCTTCTTTTGTAAATTGTAATACTCAATACCTTTAGCTGGCAATGTTGCACAAGAACACAAATGACAGATTCACCGAAAGTCCGAAAGACAAACAGAGGCTGTCTGCTGATAGCTTTCACGTTCCATCATGAAAAATATTTAAACTTTTGTAAAATACTTTATAGCACTGATTATTATAGCTCTCACTTTGTGGTAAATGGATAGAGGAAAAAATCTTCCGCCCGGCAAGGGCTCCAAGTCCAAGACAATGGGTTTCTCCGGCGACTTCATCGCCCTCGGATCCAAGCCTGGAAGCCGGCCTGAAGCCTCGGACGCTAAAGGGAACAAGCCAAATTCTTCATCGGCTCCTGCAGCCGGCTCATCCAATGTCCCATCTAAAGTTCCTGCCAGCATGCCATCTCTGGGTTTGCAAACTTTTACTCATTATATATCAATTTAGGTACTGTTAAAACTTAAATCACTTTTTACTGTTGTTCAAAGGAATGGACAAGAAACGAGAAGTGGCAGGACAGTTGCCTGCTACCAGTGCTTCATTGCAGCTAGGGCGAAAACCTAGTACAAGCACTAAACCTGGCCAACCAAATGCAGGATCTTTCATGGCATTAGGAAGGCAAGGTCCGAACAAACTTCCTGACTCTCACAGTCCAGAAACTAACATCTACAACCGTGAACAATGGGAAGATGTTGCTATTGAGGTAATTTTTTTTTTTTTAAACATGGTAATAGAAAATGGAGCTAATTATCCATTTTTTATAAGGTTGAACCCGCAGATTTACTTAGTGCTATCGGTGAAGCCGAAGCGGCGGAAGATGAGATCAAGATTGAGGCTCTTCTATGTGGGGCTGTCAAGATGCTGAAAGCGGGAACCTCTGGCCAACTACCAGCACTGCAGCGTAATAAAGTTGAACCCGTTCTGGCTCTGGTCTTGGTCTACCTGGCTAAATGGCGACCTCAGTACTACAACACCGAACTAATCGTTGAGGCTTTGCTCAGTCTCCTGAAGAGGGAAGTAGTACCTATGATTGGACCATATAAAGGACGGGGTAACACAACGGCAACTGCTTCTTTAGCATGCAACCTCCTTTTGGCCGGTTGTCAGGTATTTTCAATTAAAGTTGTTGTTAAAAATTTAATTATAATTTATTTTGTTATATTAAAGGAGGAACGAAATTGGTCAGAATCTTTTCTGAAAGTCTTCGTTGAGGATTCTGTGGGTGAACGGATCTGGGTTGATCGCGAAGAATGCCAAGGTTTTGTTGATAACATTCTCACAGCCTTTGGCACCAAAGTTCCATCAAGAGCTATGTTACAGCTCCAGCATCAACAGGAAGGTGGCGTTGGAATCGGCACATCTGGGCCAACCAATAACTCTCCGAGCGTCGTCGCTTCATCTCTAGTTGCCGAGGATGAAACGAGCGTCGACTCTGACAACAGCCAAGGAGGAAGTCTTTTACGTCTCGGTGGCGCTGGAGCACATCAGGAACCTCAAGTGCAAGTCTTTCCGCGTTTTCAGGAGGCGAGAGATGTAGCAGAGACCCTCGTCATGGACGTAGTCAATCAGCATCTGAGCCGAAGACAGCAGCCAGTATCCGATCTGATGACTCGTAATTTCCTTAAACTTCTTACTTCAACAGCTGGGCTTCCATCTGTACGCCTTCAGGCCGCCCAACGGTTGGAAATGTGGTTATCCAACCAAAAGCTGTTGAAGCCGGCCACTGATCTGCTTCTTTCCATCTGCGTCAATTGCAGTGTGGAAGCTCCGACGGATAATGACGTTATAAATGCCCTTCTACGTCTCCGTCTCAAAGTATGCCAATTATAGTTTGTAAAATACAGTTTTAAAAGTACTTAAACGCGTCTAATTTTTTTTAGAGCAAACCACTTCTGCAGACGTATTTGACATGCTTCAAAGAACTGGTGGAACACCAGCCCGACCAGCTTCCGCTCATCATCCGGCTAATAATCTTCAACGAACTGTCGCCCTCTCGCGGACCCAATAATATGTCCATCTTAGCTGTCCTTGTTGTTCCTTGGCCTGATCGTACTGCATCCATCTTGGCGGATGTCTTCATAGAGCTTCTTCTAAACAGAGAGGACTATCTCCGCGCTCTCAGAGCTCTCCTTCGAGAGCTGGTTAGGGCTCTGCGACAGGATCTCCCATTGCCGATCTTTTGCTACGCTCTCCTCCAGGCATCTCTTCACGAAAGGCGTTGTCAATCTATCCGGGAATTTGAATTCAAAGTATTTTTTTTTCTTATCCAATCGTCAAAATCAAAATTGCAAGTTTTAATTTATTTTTTAAAATCTTTTTCAGGATCGACTTATGACTGCTCTAGCCGATCTGGCAACACTCTGCCTCTTCTTGACCATAAGCCCGTCCGTTCGGGAATCTGCCGTTATGGTCTCTCGTGGAGATCTGCGTGAAGCAGAGTCATTCCGGCAGTTCCATTCCATCAGCTTCTGCCATCCAGCGGGAGGCTATCTTATGGCTTCATGCTTCTGTCCAGCCATTTTCGAACCAACCAGACCAGATTACTCTCACTGCCTACGCAATGTACCTTTGCGCATTCTTCAATTTAAACTTCAATGCTTGATTTCCTCCTAATTTTCTTAAGGTTCTATTTATGGGAATCTGGAGAGCATTACTATAACAAGGACGGATGCCCCCGGAAGTGGATCGAGCAATAATGATTCGCCTCTCGTCTGAAATTCCTGTCATGGAGGTATTTTATACTACTATTTTTATATCGTTTTTTCTAATAAACTAAATAAGCATTTCAATTAGTAGGACACAATAGCTCAATTGCTTCTCATCGGCTTGTCCAAGGATCACCCAATCATAGCGCCAGATGCGCTAGAAATAGCTGACCAGCTAATCCGACGATGTGGCTTGCTGCAGCCACTTCATTACCAAGGCTCAAGGCCTCTTCCGCTTCTTCTGTTTCTGGTAGCTCACCTTGGTGGAATGCTTACAGCTTGAGAATCGGGAGCTCTTTGAGCTGCTCCTCCGTCTCACGGCCTACCATTACCCTGAGAATATTCTTCTTCCTCAAGGGTATATCCCACCAAGTCTTGCCATCTCTTCCCTCTACTGGAAAAGCGTGGCTCATGCTGCTAACTCTTACTGCCCACAATCCGGCTAGCCTCGGCTCCGAGGCCTGGAGACGGATTTCCTATCCTCCGTTCTTTGGATGGAATGTGCATAACTAAACGATTTCACCTCACCCATGGGGCAGATGGATCAACAAGAGCTACAAGTGGC